>OX638068.1:38378331-43178331 GCA_951804385.1 Trifolium dubium
ACAATCTCTAATCTTTAATATAAGAGAAAAAAATTTATTAAAAATTTAATGTATTTGGTCTATATTATTGGCTAGAAACATTAAATTTTTAATGAATTTAAAATGTAAACTTTACACCCTCCATCCTAAAATATAAAGAAAAAGATATATTTTATTTATCCTAAAATATAAGGGAAAAAACTAAACATTTATATTTTCCAAGTATTAATTTTATTTATTCTCGTAAAATTAAATACAAATTACTTTTATTTTTCCCTCTCTCCTTTTATGAATAAACAACAACTAATAAAAAATGTTTTTACATCTTCTTATGCAACTTATTTCAAGAAAAATCTCACACAATCATGTTTCAAATTTTCATGTTTTAGTTTTCTAATAAAATATGATTTTTTTTATTTTCCCTTATATTTTGGAACAAAGAGAGTATGTTATATTAAGGACCGGAGGGGGCACATAATGCACAAATTGAATATATTGTGTACGGTGCACAAGTCTTCAATTATAAAGTTTTTAATATAGATCATCAAAATTTTACAAAAATTAAAAATCATTTGATACGTTATTGGATCAATCAAAATTAATGATTTGTGGATATTTATATAAATCGTTAATTTTGACGGGTCTCAAGAATATATGAAACGATTTTCAAATTTTCTTTTTATTTTATATAAATTATCTCTATGATATAAGTTTTCAATCCACAGTTGATTTTACAAAATTTATATTTGTTATAATTTAAATGAAGACTTGAGTATCATGCACAATATCCTCCGTTTGTGCATAGCATCCACCGAATTAATGATATGTTATCACCTACTTATTTGAAAAAAATCTTGAAAATTGTATAGTCAAACATCTTAAAAGTTGAACTTTTATTTGACTATAAACATTGCTGTATTTTATTTCATTTTTCATTTTTTTAAGGTTTTTTTTTGTTAATATTTTTTATAAGGTTTATTTAATGATATGTTTCTTTTTTTACAAAATTAATGATGTTTTGACTTTTGACTAATAGTCCCTTCAATCTTTAACATAAGAGGAAATTTATTTTTTAAATTTATTGAAAATTTAATGTATTGGTCTATATTATTGTCTAGATACATTAGATTTTTAATAAATCTAAAATGTAAACTTTATATTATATTGTGTATGGTGCACAAGTCTTCAATTATAAAGTTTTTAATATAGATCATTTATGTAAATTACTATAAAAATTAAAAATCATTTGATACGTTATTGGATCCATCAAAATTAATGGTTTATGGATTTTTATATAAATCGTTAATTTTGACAAGTCTTAAGAACATATGAAACGATTTTCAATTTTTTTTTATTTTGTATAAATAATCTATATGATATAAGTTTTCAATTCAACAATTAATTTTATAAAATTTGTATTTGTTATAATGTCAACGAAGACTTGAGTATCATGCACAATATCCTCCATTTGTGCATAGCATCCACTGAATTAATGATATATTATCTCCTACTTATTTGAAAAAAAATCTTGAAAATTGTATAGTCAAACATCTTAAAAATTTAACCTTTAATTTTTTACAATGTATATATTTTTTTAAATTTCTTTTTAATTCCTTAGTTAATGCACATTGTACACTTCATGCATTAGTTAGTTAGACCTTTCGACTATTTATTTATTTAACGTGAATGAATAGTTGCGAGGATGTAGACCAAATGCAGATTTGTTCAAAAAACTAATTAGAACACTTTTTTTTATAGATAAAGTAGTACTTATATGAAACATGTTTTCCTTTTTTTTTTTACAAATTTTCATGTTGAATTTACTAGGAGACAAGTCAATGACGTTGTTCATGCAGTGTTTTAAAAACGGGACCGGACCGGCCGGCCGAACTAGTTGAACAGGTGAACCGAAGGGTACCGGTCCGGTCCGGTAGTTGGATCGGATATTCAATCCATCCGGACAGAACCGGGGTCAAACCCGTGTAAACCGGCGAACCGGCCGGTTTCCTCAAACCGTCCGATTTTTTATTATTTTTTTGCAAATGTTGGTTTTTTTTCTTTTTTCGGAAACACTTTTATTTTTTTGGAGACATGTTTTTTTTTTTAATGAAGTTTTTAATTGTTTAAAAAATATAGGAATTGTCATGGGAAGGTTTTGATCCCTTGACCTCTCTTTAATATTAAAAGCACATTGCCACTATGCTACTTAGGCCTTGTTTGGCCCGGCTTATTTTCTATTTTTTTTTTCTCCTTAAAAATAGTAAAGAAGGAAAAAATTGTGTTTGACTCTACTTCTTTCTATTTTTTACTTCTTTACTTCATTTCTCTAATACTTTTAGGGCCCGTTTGGTACGCCGGATAGATAGAGACAAGATATGATAAGAAACTAAATAATAATACGATATGATAGTGACAATATTAGCACATATCATGTCATGTGTTTGATGCACACATAAAAAAGAGTAATTGGATAACTCAGGGCGAAAATAAGGATTAAAATAACAAAGAGTAATTGGATAGGCTTAATGGTAAGTTAAATTTATCCTTTTTTATTGGTGCACCAAACAACGGATTAAAACAAGATTGGAAAACTTTAACATATCTTGTTTCCCTAACCTACGCACCAAACGGGCCCTTAAGGAGAAATATGGCTAAATTCAATTTTATACTTCTCTATTCCATTTAAAAAAAATAGAAAAGTAGAAGTTAAACCGGGCCAAACAGGGCCTTAGTTTACTTGAGAATATTTTTACATTGCATTCTATATATTTCATATTATTTTCAATGATTATACCAGCCATTTAATTTTGTTTTCTTCATTTTTTTTTAAAACTTTAGATTTTATTTATTGTTTGTCTAATGTTAATTTAATTGTTAAACTCTCATTTTTTAAGTATAATTTAATTAATACTTTTGAATTAAAAAAATAAAGTTCTAATTTATTATATTTATAATTAAAAAATATACAATATAATTGCATGTGTGGTGACTATATTTAAAATTTAAATTTAAAAATGAAATTGTGGAAATATGACATATAAATTTTTTATATTTTTTAGGTGTCATGACTTTTTTTAGAGACCGAGTCAACAGTTCGACCGGTTTAATAGCTATATAATTTTATTATAGAGACCGGTTCATTACACTGGTTTGATCCGATTTAATCCGGTTTAGTCATGCGGTCCGACCAATCAACCCGCGGTTCGACCAGTGAACCCGTACCCTCACCGGTTCGATGACCGGTCCGATTTTTAAAACATTGTGTTCATGAATTAGCTAGGGCGGTCTCATATTTAGCTAGTTTCCAGATTTTTACTGATATTCCTACATGTATCCGGAATTTAATTATTAATAAAATGCTATAAGTTTTTTTCGTCAAAAAAAAATATTACTTATATGATATCGAATCTCACCCAATTATGAAACGTAAAATTATTCAAGTTAATAATAGAGGCGGCCTAGAGACAGACCATTCAGGCCTGGGCCTCAAAATATTGAGGGGCCCTATTTTTTTTCTTCAGACCCACATTAAATACCGAGATAAGTATTTGTTTTACTGTGTATAATTTATTATTTATTTGTTGGTTCATTTGTAGCGATGGTCAGATTAGAAATTGAGGTCGTGAGTTCGAATCACGCACATGTAAAGTTTTTCTATTTTTTTATATTTTAAATAAAAACTAATAAGTAGTAGTAAGTCATAAAAAAATTAGACTTGTTGGTGTTATTTACTTACTATTTCAATATTTGATTTATTTTATTTCACTTTAATACAAGGGCCTTTTTTACATTTTTTTTTATCAAAAAATGATATTATTTATTAGGGGTCCAATTTTATTGTTTGCCCTGAATTCCAAAAAGTCGGAACCGCTTAATATAACATCATTATTGCCGATAAAGTATATAAACGGAAACTTTCATTTAAAATGAATCAAAAATTACTTCAAGGAATAACATGTATAGGACTAGAACTATAAAATGGAATTTCAATTCTAGATATTTTCTAGAAAAAAAGTTGTTGGAGCGTAATTGTTCTGAACTGGTCAAAGGTTCAATAACATTAACATAAGTCCAGGTCCAAAATATGTGGGGACCGACACAGATTCTAAGGGCATTATACCACAAAATTACTGTACACTTGCCTTAAACATATATAACGCGAGGAATGTTATTAACCTTAGATAAAACATCAATAGTTCACGTTCCTACACGCACTAATGAAATTGATTATGCATTTCAAGTTTTCCGTCCAAATTTGGGGGATGGGTTTTTAAGGTGGTCCCACCATAACATTGCAATCAAACAGTGAAAACATACATTTCTAAAAACTTTTCATCCTTCTTATTTTAAATCCATTCACTTTCCTTCAAACCAAATAGTGTATAAAATAAATTCCACTAATCTCACAATATACACCAAATTTGTAATACTACCATGGTGTTACAGGGAAACGTCGCACAATCTTACTGTACTTAAAGAACAAATATCCATGTAACCCTGACACAATGACTTTGATAACAGTTAAACTATCCAAAAAAAAGTGACCAATATTAGTGCTCTAGCCTCTAAGTAATCATATTCATATTTGTTAGCTACACTTTAACTATAAAAAAAAAATGTTTATTGTCCATTTATCTTATTTTAGCAGTTTAGTCATTTTAATTTATTATTTCTGAAGCTTATCTTATAAAACATGCACAATATTTTCATTTTTGTTTATTTTATGTTCAAAAAATATTGATGTATCAGTTAACTAGTCAATGCTTTATTTATTGTGCATGTGTAATTTTATTTTTATTTTTATTACAGATTGTGCGTGTAATTTTTGTTAGCAATATCAATATATCATAGTAATTTGTATGTTTTGATAAGTTTGCATCTTAAATTTCTAAAAGTTTTAAAATTGTATTTTTTATGTGTTTTGAAGTACAAAGTTACTAAGTTTGGATTTCCTTTTTTTTTTAACATCTCAATATTCAATATTTATAAAAATAAAAACTCAACATTAATTATTGAATTCGTTTTTTTTTTTTTCTAGAAGAATCTTCCTTGGATGTTTAAAATTTGGAATTGAGGTGGAACTAATTGAGATACATGCTTGAAATTTGAATGCGGGAGTTTTTTAGTTATCATCATCAGTATATAATCTATAATATTCGTACGAAATTTTTACCACCATTAGTGATAATTTATCTCCTTTAGTGATAATTTAAACGGACAAAAACTATTACCTCTTGGATCAATTGATATGTGGTATTACTTAATAGTTATTAAATATTTTTTTACTGAAATAAAATTTGTTTTGAATCACATAACCCACATTAATTGTTTTGAATCATTATTAATAAATTACATTTTTTACCAAAAAAACTGAATTACATTTTTAATAATTAAATTTTCTTTTTATTTAAAAATACAAACAAACAAATTTGAAATGTTCAAACCAGATGAAACAACATGAAAGGTTCGCACACACTATATATATATATATATAGAGAGAGAGAGACACATAAAAGCAACAACAAACTATAATAAGATGATAAATAAGTCATAACTTGTAACAAAAAAAATACATCATAAAAATCTTCATAGTACAATACTCTTCACTGAAAAAAATTTAAATAAAGTGATAATAAATAAAAGAGAGTAATGGAAGGGTGTAATAACTTTGGTTCACGACTCAATTCATCATCACCTATCGTCCTACCCCATAGTCAAGGCTAAGATCTCTCATTGGAGGGATATTCTCCATTGCAAACAACATAAGGCGAGGAAACATCACATTGTTGTGATCATACAGAACAAACTGGACCATAACATTAGGCATTGAACTATGACTTATATAGCAAGCAACATTTCTCATTCTTGATATATCCAAAGCAAAGTCTAATGGAGGAAATGAAGCATCTAACGGATGTTTATAAGTAGCGTCTATCACGGATAAATTACCCCATTCCGCCCAACTTTTCGCAAACTTATTCGGATATATCAATGTATCACCATTCATGGAAACAATTTGTGCTTGCTCCCTTGTCAAAACAACCCCTGTGTACTCGCATATGAAAGAACCGGCTTGAATAAGGTCTAAAGACCTAACTCCCCAACCAGAGTTCTTGGATCTAAACACTTCCAACCTGTGTTTAAGACCTTTTTGTGCAACACGGTTACGACAATGAGGAGGACATTGACAATGAGGACCACATTCAAAAAGTAACGACCTCCCTTTCAAGAGAATCCCACTTTGACTATATGGAAACTCGTTTCCATTTTTTATGAAACACGAGCATCCTTCCTCGCAACCACCGATGCACGCACAACCTGTGGCGCTCTCATTGTGATGAAACACAGAGGGCGAAATTGTAGCCTTCGGTAGATATTCGAAAAATGTTGGGTCTTTATTTTTATCAATATCATTAACTAAAATGATATTAATGTTCTCCGTCCCATTCGAAATATCAAGCGAAAAAACACACATAGGTTTAAAACACAAAGGATCTCTCCTAAGCATAAGTGCCTCCTTAAGAACCAAACTACCCATCTTTGCTTGACCATCAATCCTCCTCAACTTAAACTTAAATACACCAAAACCAGATTTATTACCAACATCAAACCAAGTTTCAATAATCCTATACAATCCATCATATACATAAACCTTACCAGAAGTAGAAGAAGTACCTTCATACCGAACACCGCGAATAACCCTAACTTCAATCCCATAATGCATACTTCTCTCCATTGCGAGGTTTACACCTTCCAACTTCTCATTAAAAACTTGTCTCGAATTCTTATTCCGACCACCATGGCCAGAATAAATAATAACATCACCCTGATCAACAACATCCTCATATTCATCAGAAACAATCACACTAGTAGCAATTGGTTCGCCATTCGAACTCATATTCCCTGGTAAATAATCAATCACAGCTTGTGGTTGACCATGTAAACCAACCACAACCAATTCCATTCTATAAAGAAAGACATCTCCGATACAAACACCAGGAATTGTACCAACGATTCTCTTATCGCGATTCAGCCACAAACCATGGTTCTTCAACACAGTAAAAGCTTTTACATCGCTTCTCTCCCTACAAACATCAACCCCCTTTTCTTCTTCCACCGCAGCCAAAACACGAATGGAATCATACATCATTCTTGTTCTCCTAACAATTTCACGAGACTGTTGTTGCTCCGGAAATCCAATATTCGACATGCGTACCAGCTCCTTAAATTGCCTTTGAAGTCTCTGCATGGTGACTTCACCCGTCAGAGCAGTATTGCTTTGGACTTGGTTAAGCCCTGTGCTAACATTTCTTTGACAAAGCACAGGGGCATGGTCTAAATCATAGCACTTAATGTCGACAATGTTGTTGTTGATGATGGCATTGCTAAGGATCCGGAGTTCTTCTTGAGACATGCTGTTGAGGTCGATTATTGGTGAACTACTTTGGTTTGGTTGAGGTGAAGATGAAGGAGAAGTTAGGTTCGGATATTTAGAATCCATGTTGTTATTGGATCTTACAATTGTTGTGTTATTTTTTTTCTATGAAGTGATGAAGAATAATAGATGAAAGCTCGTTGTATTTATAAGAGAGATAGTGTTTGAGAAGTTTGTAGAAAATGTGTTTTGATTTAAGAAAAAAAAAAGTCTGGTCAAACAATAATTATAAAAGACTTTTTGACTAACTTTATATTATTGACTAAATTTAATGCAGATCAAATATAGGGAAAATAAACAAAACACACTTATTAAGAAAACATAAACATGAGAATTAGAAATATGGTTTTGTGAGATTTTTCTTAGAATAAGTACATGGAAAGATATAAAATCAATTTTGATTGGTTGTTGTTTATAGAGAAAAGTGGAGAGAGAGAGAAAATTAAATGCAATTTATATTTAATTTTATGAGAATAAGAAAAAACATTCTTCAAATTGATTTTTTTCCTTATATTTTGGGACAAAAAAAATGATTTTTTCCCTTATATTTTGAGACGGAGGGAGTAGATTTATTCGTAATAAATTTTTCCTAACCAAAATATGCATTGGAAATATATAAAAGAGAGATAGTGTTGGTGTTGTATGGTGTTCTGTTTGAGAAGTTTGTAGAAAATGTTTTTTGATGTAAGAAAATTGCTAAATGCATGAATGTGTGTCACTTTTACCTAATTTGATCTTTTGTTTTTAAGGTATTTTTAATGATATAATTAATATTTATATAATGTAAATGAAAAAATGGAAGGATGGAAATCAGATGCAGATTTGTTCGTAATAAGTTTTTCTTGACTAAAATATGTAATGTTGATATATATTTTTTTCTACATATGTTAATTAGTCTGTCAAAAATGTTAATTGCTATAATTAGAAAATCTTTATCTGGTCAAACAATAATTAGAAAAGATTTTTTGACTAAATTTATATACATATTGTTGACTTAATTTAATGTAGATCAGTGTTGATCTAGGATATTAAAGAGTTGCTATCTCAAATCAATGGTGCTCTTCATCACACACTTAGGCCCTGTTTGGTTCAATCGAAGGGGAGGGGAGGGGAGGGGAGGTGAGGGGAGGGATTTTTATGGAGGTGAAGTGAGAGAAAATATAATTTATTATGTTGACAAAATTACCCACACTTTTTTATTAAAATCTTAAATTATCCTTGTTGAAATATTAAATATTTAGGTTTTATTTTTTTGAGAAAAAAAAATTAGGTTTTCTACTCATTAGAGTTTTTTTTGTTATATATCCTTAAGATTTTTTTTTTTTTGCGTAACATATCCATTATAATTTAATTCTTATTTTGAGTTTATATGATTAAGGATAAAAAAGTAAATTAATCATTCGCTCCCCTCCCCTCCCCTCGTTAAAAAGTTGAACCAAACACAAAAATTTAAAATATTCCCTCCCCTCCCCTCCCCTCCAAAACCCCCGAACCAAACAGAGCTTTAGAGAAGTGAATCAATGTGCAGATTTTTTTGCTAAATTTGGAGCATTATCAGATGCCGACCTCCTGACTCATCCATCTTCTCTAGAAGACCTTCGTGAACTTCTTAGGAATGACGTAATGAGAACTTTCTTCCCTCATGCTTAGTCTTTCTTTTTAGTTTTCTTTTTTTCCTTTTTATTAGCTTTCATACCAAAAAAAAAAGAATTTAATGTAGATCAGATATAGATTTATTCATAATAAATTTTTCCTGACCAAAATATGCATTGGAAATATATAAAAGAGAGATAGTGTTGGTGTTGTGTTTGAAAAGTTTGTAGAAAAATTTTTTGATGTAAGAAAATTGCTAAATGCATGAATGTGTCACTTTTACCTAATTTGTTTTTTGGTTTTTAAGGTATTTTTAATGATATGTTATTTATTTAATTTAAATGAAAAAAAAAATGCAAGGATGTAAATCAGATGTAGATTTGATTGTAATAAATTTTTCTTGATCAAAATATGTTGATACATATTTTTTTTTGACACATAATAATTATCAAATTAGAAAATCTTTTTCTGGTCAAAAAATAATTATAAAATATATTTTGACTGAATTTATATACTTTTTGAATCAATGACCAAATTAATGTAAATTTATATGAATTTTTTAATCAAGTAAATTTTTTTTCTTTCATTTTAATATGGAGATGATGTGATAAACAATATTGAAACTCACACAACTACGAAATATAAAATTGTACAACTTAACAACATAATCACTGTTCATTGAGATAAATATTATAGACAAAAATATTTCTTTTTAAAATGAGTCAATAATTATTCCCGAGAAATAACTTCATTGAGAATATAAAAATAGAAAGAGAGTATGTGACAACATTTAATACTTACAAATCATATCAATATCTATAATGGGAGTATCTAATAAGCACTTTCTCTCACTTGGTTTTTAATGAGTTCCACACGTTTTTATATATATATTTTTTTTCTCACATACTTCTTTTGGTCGAGACCGGGGTATCCACCGCCGAACGCAGTCTTTCTCTCACATACTTTATGATATACTAGTGAAGAATAATTTATTATTAAATTAAATGATGTAGAGTTATTTGTGGGACCTATTAAGAACTTTTTAGAGAGGTGCTGGGTTGAAGAGATTGAGTGCTTATTAGGTACTATTATTAAAAAATTATAAATAAGTGATGTGTACAAGTGGGACCCGTTAAATACTCTAAAATTGAGTTCTCTATTGGAGATGATCTAACCATCTCCAATGGAGAATCCCATTTTAGTGTAGTTAAAGGATCCCACCATTACATATTATTTATTTATAATTTTTTAACAAAAGTACCTAATAAACACTCAATCTCTCCAACCCAGCATCTCTTTAAAAAGTTTTTAATGGGTCCCACCAATAACTCAACATCATTTAATTTAATAATAAAATATTACTATTATATCATATAAGAAGTGAGACCCGTTAAAAATAATATATAAAAATATGTGGGACCCAATAAAAACTATGAGAAATAAAATTATTATTTAAGAAGTAGTACCTAATAAGTATTCAATTGTATTTTGTTACGATGGTAGTACGTACTCATTACTCATTGATAACTAATAAATACTACCATTGTAGATGGTCTTAATCAATCATAATCACTCTCTCCTCCCTATATAATGTAAAAATAGATAAATCTAAATTGTTTCATTGGTTTTTACTTATAGATTTTAATTTTAATGGAGGTGTTACGAGAAAACACAAATATTTATGACATGCAAAAATTTAAATTTATGATTTGCTATTCATTAATCAATCATAATCACTCTCTCCTCCGTATACACTAAGATTTATGATTTGCTACAAAATAAGATTTTTAACTCTTTTTAGTTACATATTCTTTTCAAAAAAAAACTCTTTTTACATATTAGACTTAGATGTATATATCCGATTAATATGTTTCCTCTAGCTATGTGTTTTCAATTTCATAAAGTAGAGCAAAAACATCTTTCAAACTTGGTTCCTGTCTAGTTCGAAAATAAGCACACATTTTCATTGATGTGTTTTCTTCATCTTTTTTCTATTGTTCCTCTTCATAAATCCAACACCTTTTTTCTTTTCATTCTCTCACATTTTCTCTCTTCTTATTCACACAACTTGGTTTCTTGCTAGTTTACACACCATTCATCATCATTCAGGTACCATACTTTAATTTTCATATTTATTAATCACTTTTTTTAATCTATGTAAGTAGAAGGAAAATGGTTTTGCTATAAAAAACATGTTGGTAGAAATTCCTTCATGGGAATTCTCAAGTTTTTTAAGCATGTTGGAAATTTCAATTTTTTGTAAGGCTTAGGATTTAGTTGGTGTTTGTTTTTCATGTTTGTATGTTAATTAACAATGAGAAATGACGTCATGTGAGCATAATTTAGTTGATATGGATATTGACATAATGCAATATGTGGAAAGTCTAAGATTTCGTACTTATTTACCTTAAAATAATAATGAAAAATGGTTGGTCTTGGTATAGAATAAATTGAGTGATTCCATTGGCATTATTAGTAGTGTTGTTGACTGCGGACAATAGTCGTTTATTCGAAATTTACTATGCTACGTACAACACTATAACGACTATTTGACAACATTTTGTACTATCGTGTCCAACCAAGAACAATAGTAATTTGTTCAAACTCCACTATGCTATATTTCTATTATAGAACCCATTTGTCATAAACAAGATTTATTCCGACTTGGGAAATGTTAAAAATACAAAGCATACTCTGGCAAAATTTCAGTAAATATTACTATGAAGTAAAACGACCATTTTGAAAATGTCTTGCTTATTGTTGCTAATTTTGGTCTTTAGGCCACCGGTCACGATTCGAGATTGGGTTGTGACACCCTTTAAACACTACTCGACTGCTACTTGACGACCATGATTATTACTGATGTAACAATGTTTATCATAATTTTGTTGTGGTTGATTGTTTTTTTCATTTGAAATCCTTGATTCTGATGTGTTTGATTGAAATTTGAAAATTGATGATTAGGATAAATGGGGAGAATCAAACCTCAAGTTCTGCTACAACAAATCAAAAGAAAGAAGGGACCTTATCACATGAATCCAATGAATCTTATTTTTTGCACATTGACTCTTATCATATTTGTGTTTTTCATGTTTGCTACATTCAGATATTGGTGCATTAGGTAAGTGAAATGAACACGAATGCTGATTCACAGTGATAAATAATATATGCAACATACTCTTTGTTTCGCAAACACGAAAAAAATGAAAGAAGTTATCAAAATAATTTATCATCTTATTTTCATTCAGGACAAGATTTCAACCAAAGAACCACATATCAGTCTTTGAGGTACATGGTACATCCTTAAATTACATTTCAAAAGGTGTTAAAAAGTGTATATTTTGATTGTGTTTTATAGATATATTCTTATAGAAACTACTTTTCTGTAGGACGAAAATCGTTCTGTGGAATCCAAGAAAACAGATCTACCTGGATATGCTGTAAGTTTCGATTATGTTTCGAATGCTCAGTAATTTTTAAGATTTATGTTATAAAATGGCTACTCACTCGTTCCATATCACAGGTTTTAAGAACCTCTAAAGGTTCTGTTATAATAGAACTTTACAAGGAAAGTGCTCCTGAAGTTGTTGACGAATTCATCGACTTATGGTGAGTACTTCCTTCATTTTCCCTTAATACACTGTCTTCGGAGTTTGTTTGTTGCAAACTTGTTTAAGCACTTGAATTTTTTAGTGGAACACTTACAATTATATCTACTGATAATTCTGTCTAAGCAATATACGGATTAAAAATACTTCACCGCTAACTCGCTAACTTGAGACCTTTATATGTGGTAGAGTTGTTCCCTAGTGAATATTGATATTCTGATTTATAGGTTTTAGTGAAAGAACCAAAACTACTGCAGCAATAAGCTTATAACAATTCACCTTAACGACGAGTAACGGCTTATTTGAATGGCTCCTATTCGTAAGAATAATTCATTTCCGACAGACACCTCAGAAATTGTTCGGTCACTTTTCGGCTATCATGCCATTTTTAATCCTTTAGGGCTTAGGCTAATGCAGTTAGGATAATAAAGGGCTAGGGTATATCATGCATTAGTTCCTTAAAATTAGATTTGCAGCTCCATTCATCTGATTTTTCTTGCTCCGTTTCTCTTGATGATCTTCCAACTTCGTTTAGTTTTGTTAATAGTTTTGGTTAGGATAAAGTTTCTTGGTGTTGAGCATGTTGCCTTATACTTAGTGTTTTCGATGACAGAAGAACAAAAGTGTCATTAATGACCATTTTACAATTGTCTACTAGGGGATTAGAATTCTCTGTCCCTTGTGGTTACAAAATCGAACTCTTACAACTGAGCTGACACCTAATTGACAACTCTTTTCTATTAGGTCGAGTGATTTGCTGTCAAGTATTTGTCAACTCGGTTTTTCTGCAAGTAAACTTACAGCCTTAATTTTATCTATAACTGTATTTTCAGTCAAAAGGGGCATTTCAAGAGGATGCTTTTTCACCAAGTAATTAAGCACTATGTGATTCAAGCAAGTCATAACAAAGGGATAGGATCTACTGAAGATTGGAACCTGAGAGGGAAAAAATATACAAGGTTTTTTCCTATTCTTAGTTTTCACAATCTTTAGACCATTATAGTAATAATCTATACATGTGAGTTACATAATTTTTCTAATTTTCATATGTTGCGATGAATGATGATAACTATAGTATGAAACACGAAGCGTTCATGCTCGGAACTTCCAAGGGCAAATACATTAATAAAGGCTTTGATCTTTTCATCACAACTGCACCAATACCAGATCTAAATGAGAAACTTATAGTTTTTGGTCGGGTTGTAAAGGGTGAGGACGTAGTTCAGGTAACGGAATTTTCTTTTTGTTCATACGGTTTCACGATTACAATTAATATTGATCGTTTCACAATCAATCCTATACAGGAAATTGAAGAAGTTGATACAGACGAACATTACCAACCAAAAATTTCTATTGGCATAATTGATGTGGATCTTAGACAGATGATGTGAAGACGATCTCTGTCTGAATCAATCGCGCAACAACTCATCATAATTCTTTTAATCATATAATCTGTTTTGGTACTCTATAGTCTTCCACAAAGATGATGAACATCAACTTAAGGATTTTACCTTTGGTTGATAAATTATGAGCTTTTACACGGTCTTAGCTACGTTTCAGTTGCTCGTGCAGGGTTTATAAATCTGTTTGGTCTTTTGATGCGGCGCAAATGCGCGATATAGGAAAGTCTTTTGTTGATTTGGTGATATATCATTATGCATTTTATTCTTGCATTACTCTTCATTTGTAACACAGAGTACTACAATATCATTATAGAAATGTTTTGTTTTTCTGTTACTTATGCAGGTCATGTATATAGTATATTGTGTTTCATTGGATAGTTAACGTATTGGCTATGTAATCTATTATTCTTCATTAATGATGCTGAATTCACATTTTCATTTAAATTTAACAGGTAGCATTAGTAAGCTCAGTATTATGTTGTGAAGTTAAAAAAAATCAGACCGTTGAATTATTCCTCTAGTACATTGATATTGTGTAATATATTTAAACCAAGTGCAAATTCTCTAGCTTTCATGAAGTCAAACCATATTTGTCCAAGCATAAGTTGTGCTTGATTGGACTAGACTGGACTAGCAAAACACTAGGCCCAATTTGCGGCCCAAGTCGTGTTCAAACGTCAAACAAAATCATAGATTCTATAACTGACGACATCTTGAAATGATAAGTATTTACTGTTCATTAATAGCGAGGATACAACTTTCGCCCTCTGATCAGTTGCCTTAGCCCAACGCTGAGAATATATTGGCATACAACCGTAGCTTCTGCAAAATCAAGGTGAATCACCGTGATCCTGACACATCCACCGTGATACCAAACATAAGTTAGTCTTGTTGAAAAAAGTTTTTTTTAGTAAGAAGACACAAATAATTAGAAATTCTCATACAAAATAGATGGATTAGTGTTTGAACTCCAACCAAATAATTTTTATATTTTTTATCGGTTGTTCTAAAACTTCTAAAAAGTCGCAATGAATTTTTATACTAAAAAATAATGAAAATAATTTATTTTTTTTAAATTATAACAACACATCATAATTAAACTCAAAGAAAACATCAGTCGTTAGTTGGTTCACTAATAATTGATGCTAAACTTGATAAAGAGGATCACAGTTCAATTCTCTGCAACTACGATTGAGAGAGTTGAAACTACTTAATTGCATAACTGACCTGACCTAGATTAAATTAAAGTCCAAAACAAAAAAAACTCAGTTGTCAGTTGACGAGTGCGTCATCACAGATACGGGATACCGTAGTCTTTGACGTGGATCGAGAATCAAGTAGTATACGTACCGTACCCCTCCGTCCGTATACACCTCTGCCTTTACATTCCCCGCGCTCATCGCTTATTTTACACATTTTCCTCTCATTTCTCTCTCCGACTTTTCATCAAACACCTTCTCCGCAATATCTAGGGCACACAATGAAACCCGACTTATACGAAATCTCCGACGACGAATGGGAAAACCACTCTTTCAAACCCTCACGAGTCCTCAAACGACCGCGCTCACCACCGCCGCCTCTCGAATCCTTCGCTTATAAACCTCCCGCCGAACCCGTCGCTTCCTCCTCCTCCTCCTCCGACGACGATTGCGTAGAAATCGATCCGAAAATCGAGAATAATACTGAATGTCTCGATGATTTGGAAGATGCTGATTTGGACGATGTGGAAACGGTTCCGACGGGGAGACATGGTCGGAGGTTTATAATTGACGATGAGGATGAGGAGGATGACGGAGGTGGTAGTGGTGGTGGTGGTGGTGTTGATGTGTTTGAGATTGATTCAACGGAAGATGAAGTGGAGGATTCGATTGATGAAGGGAATGAAGAGGATTTGGTTGGTAAGGCTTTACAAAAGTGTGCCAGGATTTCGGTTGAGTTGAAAGGAGAGTTGTTTGGGTCTTCTGGTGCTGCTTGTGAGAGGTATTCGGAGGTGGAATCTTCTTCAGTTAGAATTGTTACTCAGGTGTGGTTTGTGGAAAAAAATGGCGATTTTTTTTTGTTTCTTTTTTTGGCGTTTTTGGTTTTGAAGTGTTTGTGGGGTTTTGTAGGATGATGTTGATGTTGCATGTGGGTCTGAGGATTCGGATTTTCAACCTCTGTTGAAGCCGTATCAACTTGTTGGTGTTAATTTCTTGCTTCTGTTGTATCGGAAGGGTATTGGAGGAGGTAATTTTTAGGGTTTTTGGTTATGCTGTGCTGCTGATTTTGAATTTTGAAGTTTGCTTGTTTTTGTGTTGTGTGTTCTTAAAATAGAATGTCAGAGTAGATTGATATTTCATTATGAATTTTAGGATTCCTCAATCTTGTGACTATTTCATGTGATGGTAATGCATCATTGCATTCATTGTTTGTGGAACGACATACTTGCTTACGTGCTGTGTGTATAATGCTACTGATTTTTTTGAAGCTTTGTGGTTTTGATTATGGTGGAGTATATGGGTTTTAGAGGTTAGTATAGTTTTCATGAATATTGTGATTGACTATTGATTTCATGTTTCACACAGCTATATTGGCAGATGAAATGGGCCTTGGCAAAACGGTTCAGGTGTGTTGTCCTTCTTTTGTTTGTTCATTTCTCTAAATTTGTTTGTAAGAATTGACTTTTTAGAGTATGATATGTCATCTGTTTTTGTTTTCAGGCAATCACATATTTGACTTTGTTGAATCACTTGCACAATGATTCTGGTCCACACCTTATAGTTTGTCCTGCTTCTGTTTTGGAAAACTGGGAAAGGGAACTAAAGAAGTGGTGCCCATCTTTTTCTATTGTTCAATATCATGGGGCTACGCGCACAGCATACTGTAAGGAGTTGAACTCCTTGTCAAAGTCAGGATTGCCTCCCCCATTTAATGTTCTTCTTGTGTGTTATTCACTTTTTGAACGGCACAGGTTCTTTCCTCTATACTTTTGTGCTACTTTATGACATTTTTTCATTGGTTGATTGTAGTTTTAAAATATATATTTGCTCTAGTGCACAGCAGAAAGATGATCGTAAAATCCTGAAGCGTTGGAAGTGGAGCTGTGTGTTGATGGATGAGGCACATGCTTTGAAAGACAAAAATAGCTTTAGGTGGAAAAATCTGATGTCTGTTGCCCGAAATGCGAACCAACGCTTGATGCTGACAGGGACGCCACTTCAAAATGATCTACATGTACGTATAACTTATGTAATGTATGTTATTGCTGCAATGTGGCTGTTTTTTCATTTAACTGTTTCCTGTTACTGAACAAATTACTGGAATAATTTATTCTCATTCAAAATATCCATATCTTTTGGCTGGACAATATTACAATGTTATGTACAAAGAGCATTTTTGCATACTCAATTCGTGCTAAAGCCTGATACAACTACTTACCTTCTAGTCTGCTATATCTTAAATCTCTGACATTACATAGGGGCATACTGCTTATGCACTGACCGTTATGATTCAGAATTAGAAATAGGATCCTCTCCACTGGTAATAGCCTTCCTTCTACTGTAGACCACCTTAGAGACTGCCATTATGAATTCATTATAGGAATTGGAATCTAAGTTAATTTAATTAATAAGTATAGAAATGAAAGGAAAATTGAAGGAGTGAGCTTTCATAGAAGCTGAACTCCTATTCCCTATGGCTGTAGGCTGTAGCCAGCCGCCCCACAATCACCATAATCATTCCTTGGCCTCCCCACCCCCACCCCTGACCTCATATTAACGTAACTTCATAGTACTGTCTAAATGCACACCTGGCACTGTTGCTCGCCTAACAGATTCATCATTAGCATTATATTTGTATTTCTATGAAATTAGAAAGTTTTACATCAATATATTAGAAAATAGTTTAACAACTTTTGAGCTCTTATCGATTATTACTATAGTCGGAAGATTATTGATCTCAATGTTGATGTGTATTGTCGTATGACGAAAACTTCCAGTTTTTCATCCATATTACATCTTACAATTCCTTTTGAAAACTGTATGATAATACACAACTTGATAGAAACATTTTTGCAAGTTTGGGATAGGCTTAAGTAGAAATAGTTACTGTAAAGGAAACCAAAGGAAAATGCCCCGTGTCTTTTATTTTCTGTGCCGATATTGTATTTACATATTTATCAAAATCTCTGTCATCTATCAGTTTGTTTTGCTGGCATTGATATGAATGTATTTCCTGAAGTAAGCCTTGTCATGAATTTGTTGCAGGAGTTATGGTCTATGTTGGAGTTTATGATGCCTGACATTTTTGCTTCTGAAGATGTTGATTTAAAAAAGTTACTAAGCGCAGAAGATAGAGATTTAGTTGGTCGTATGAAGTCTATCTTAGGGCCATTTATTTTGCGGCGTCTGAAATCTGATGTAATGCAGCAACTTGTTCAAAAAACACAGCAGGTATGATTGTTATTTGTTACCTTCAACATACGTTTTATTTTTAAAATTTTATATACTCCCTCCAGTCCTAATCATAAGAGAATTTTGAAGGTTTTTATGGGAAAAGTTGCAGCTTTTAAGTTTTATTTAATGCTTTTGTAAAAAAAAAGTTGTATTTAATGCTTAATTGAATTTTTTACCCTCATTTAAAATGACCCTCTTTTTAATATTTGTAAGTGCATTTAATGTCTCATAATTTCCCACAAGGGTATATTTTGTATTCAAAATGTTAATGCAATAGATAAGTTCGTTGTTTTTTTGATGTTTTTTTGGTTTTATTCTCCTATAATAGTGACAAAAGGTAGTACTGTAAAAGCCTCACTGTGTTACTGCAGGTTCAATATGTCGCAATGGAAAAGCAACAGGAACATGCATACAGGGAAGCCATTGAAGAGTATCGTGCTTTTTCACAAGCTCGGTTAACAAAATGTTCTGATATGAACCCACAAAATGTTCTTCAAGCTCTTCCTCGGCGGCAAATAAATAATTATTTTGTTCAATTCCGGAAGGTTCTTGCTTCTGTACATATTTATATTTTGACTTAAAATCCAGCTATCTTTCCTCTTTGGATTGATATAGTCCCATTCCATTTTTTTATATCTGGTTTATTTCTATTCCAGATAGCAAACCATCCCTTGTTGATACGGAGAATTTATAATGATGAGGATGTCGTTCGCTTTGCTAGGAAGCTACATCCAGTAGGAGCTTTTGGTTTTGAATGTACCATGGACAGAGTTATAGAGGAGCTTAAAAGTTACAATGACTTCTCCATTCACCGGGTAATCTTCTACTCTGGAAATGCATGTCCTGACTATCCCCATTTAGTTGTATTTCACCAATGTGTTCAATTCAAGTAGTTTGTTAGATTTTATTTTCCTTCTATATTTAAATTTGTCTGTTGCAATGAAGTTCCAGGGTTATTTAACCCTACTTGTCAATATGTTGGTTCAATTCATAGCTGTCGGCTACACCAACTAAAAAAGGACAATTAGGTGTTATAGATCTCCCTCCATAGCGAGGTCCATGGAAGAGTTGGACTCGTTATGGATCTATTCTAGGCAGTTTTACCTTGTATTTGCAAGAGAATTCTACCACTCAAACTACTGCACCGAATGTGGAAAAACCTTATATTACCCCACCCTTTGTTATGTAGCCTGCCTTTTTAAAATAGAATTCCACCTTACTGCTTAACTGCTTAAGAAACTCTTTAGGGTTAGTTTTTCCTTCACTCCTGCTTTTCCTGCCTGTTCACCCCATTTTCTTCAATGCCCACAAAATCGATTACATCCTTCTGCCTCATCTCTCGGGTTTAATGGGTTTGGCCTAGTCAGCAACTGTGAGCCTTGATCTTTATGTCTGGCTCAATTTTCTGGTGCTGCTTCAGAAAGTTCTGACCATCTAGTTTTTCGGTAACTTGATGAGAGAATTTACTTTAGCAGAACCAAGAACTGTAATAGAGGCACGAGCCATCTCTGGCTGCTGGAGACTTTTGGTTAAGCATAAAAAATATGGAATGAAAGAGTTTACGGCAATCCTGTGGTGATGGTGTTGAGGTGTTCTAGGATGATATGACCCAATTGAGAATAGTGGGCCAAAATAGTGACACGGGAAAATATAGAGAAGGGAGGGAATTAGATGATGTGGCAAAGGGTGTAGGTGTAGCCAAGTTTGTTATAAGGGATTGTGGAGAGAGAGAGGGGATCATGGAGAATCATTTTACGGTTATAACATAACCTATAGAGTTTGGGCAGAAAGAGTATTTTCTCTTCTCTGAGAATCATGGAGATCATGTATACTTGCAAAAATGTTGCAGTCTGAGTCTTTAATAAATACAAGCATTTACAGCCATTATAATTAATCTAACTTCTTGATAACTGATGTTTCTGCTTTTTGCATAATGTTGGCTTAAATTTGAAGCTGCAATTTTTTTGATTTGCAGCTTTTACTTCATTATAGTATCAATGAAAGAAAGGGGATCCTTTCAGATAAGTATGTTATGCTCTCTGCAAAATGTCGGGTATGGCTTTTGAGACTCAATCTTGTAATTGTCAACTATACTGTTTTTGACAATTATTTGTTGGGCATGCTGAGATTGAGTTACTCCATGTATAATGTAGGCTTTAGCAGAACTTCTCCCGTCACTAAAGAAAAGTGGTCATCGTGTCTTGATCTTTAGTCAATGGACTTCAATGCTTGATATATTGGAGTGGGCTTTGGATGTCATTGGGTTGACCTACAAACGGCTTGACGGAAGGTATTGATTTTTATAGTGTTAAAACTTTAAACTTTCTTTACAAATACATATGTATATATTATAGTATACTATAAAAAACATAAGTAAAATGACCATAATTTAGTGTTTTTAAATAACCCAGATGTTACAGCTTTATGAGATGGTTCCATAGTGCACAAACCATTGATCTTATTGTTGTAGCACTCAACTGTACAGACACAACATGCCAAAGTGAAACCATTTGCAAAGAAGGTGAACAATGCTGTATTTAGTCTCAACCCCATAGCTCATGTCGTAAACAAAGCCACTGACTAGAAAACATGAAGAAACCAATTTTTGCCAGGTTAAAATGAACCCTACGGGCCAACAAGATGAATGACCCCAACTTTGGTGAGCCAAAATCTAGTTAAATCTCGCTCAATTTGGCTCCAGCGAGGAGATCCTAGTCTATAGTAATTCAATTTGTCAAATTTTCCACCATGGAGTTATGGCATGGTGAATTTTTGTTAGCTGTTCCATTAGCCGAAATACATATTATTTCTGCTATTGATAACACTTGGTAATCTGAGTTTGATAACCTTGACAATATCATTGTCTTCTTGGAAACACTGATCTTGAATTTGTTGTATAATGTTTTTGTCGGGATTAGGATTGGATGGGAACCCTTTTCAAATCCAGAACCAAACATTAGATCTTGAAACATTCCCAGAATTACAGAATCAAGTCCCGAACCCAGTGCCACCAAAAGGGAGATTAATGTTTTTTTGGTGCAGGGTCAAAATTATTTACCACCAATGTGGTTCACTCACCTTCCAAACTTTGTTAAGTTAATGTAGTTTCTTTGAACTCACCAGACAGATAACATTTGCTAAAACTCCTAAAGCAACCCGTGCTAATCAAATGGCTATAGAAGCGGTTGGAAGTTGCTACATTATCAAATAACTGGTTTACCTATCGGGAACCTATGATCATTATTATCTGTTACAAGAATTGCAGCACAGTAGGAATTTTGTAAAATATATAAATACATGTGTGTCCATACAATATTTTGGCTAATAATAATATAATTAAATGTTCACTCTCTTCTGCGTTCATTTGACTAATCTCACTATTTACATGTTCATTTTTTCTGACAAATTTGTTACGTGACGACTGTTTTTATGATAAGAAAGTTTTTTTTTTTTACTAGAATGCAGATGCACACCTTTAGCGTTTTTTGATAGAATTTGATGTTGATGTACTTGTTCTTCTTTACCTTTTCAAATAATTTCAACTATTTAATACTATAATGCCTAGCATGATTTTCAAAATCAAATATTTATCGTCCAGTTACGGTAATGTGCACCATTTCAAGTATTGTTCACAAGACGCTGCTTTCCTTACTCTTTACTATTTGACTTCCAGCACACAGGTAGCAGAGAGACAAACAATAGTTGACACATTCAATAATGATACTTCAATATTTGCTTGCTTGCTTTCCACTAGAGCTGGTGGACAAGGCTTAAACTTAACTGGAGCTGATACAGTTGTGATTCATGACATGGATTTTAATCCACAGATTGATAGGCAAGCAGAAGACCGTTGTCATCGAATTGGTCAAACAAAGCCTGTAACAGTTTATAGGTATTTGTCCATTCTCTCCCTTCCCATTAATATTAAAAAAATCCGAGGTGTTTTTGGGGGTGTTGTTCTCTTTTAATGCTCTCGCATATTGTTTTCTTATGATGCATTCCATTGCAGACTGGTGACAAAGGGAACAGTTGATGAAAATGTGTATGAGATTGCAAAGAGAAAGCTAGGATTAGATGCTGCTGTTCTAGAAACCACCGAAGATATCAAAGAAGGGGACATGCCCGAGAGGACCATGGGAGAGATATTGTCTGCAATTTTGTTAAAATATTGAGCCAAAGAAAACATTCAGTTTTATTCATCATCCGCTGTCTTCTACTTTTTCTCCCTAGGTTTGCATTTCATTCCCTTTGGTACTGATCTTAACTAAATTGCCCACCTTTGAAATTGGTACAAAAGAGAACTTGCTGCCCCAGAAATTAGTAAGATTGCCAAATTGATGTACATTAGTCTTTATTCATGTACTATTGATGACATGAATGATCTCTATAGGTAGGTAGATAGATCATTAGGAGAATTAGTATTGAAAATTAAAGGCAGAAATTGGAAAAGCCTAATTGAACAAAGCTCTTGCTGCGCAACTTTGTTCATTATTAATTGTAGAGTATTGAATATTTATACTTGCAAGTTGCAACTTTTTGTTATTATGTTTGTTCTACTACCTGCTACTGCTAGTCAATGCAAGTATATTTTCTACACAATTTCCAAAAGCCTTTGAAGGGAGAAGAATATTCTCCAACCGTCTGCTTAATGACAAATGTTGACTCACTATATGTCAAAAGGAAAAAAATAAAATGAAAACTTAAATAGTTTCATTAAGGAGTTGTAAACATACACTATCTAATTCTTTGGATAACACCTCCAAGAATAAATCTTGTAAATTGAAAAGTTGAATCCACCTTAGTTTCTGAATTTGTACACATAATTATGCAAGTTTTCATGACACTTGATTATCACATATAATTCAAAGAAAAATGTATTTCACTCACATAATGACAATATTTTGGACCAGATATTTCATACTCTCTGGCTTGATACTGTCCCTTCCATCAAACCTCCTTACAAGTGAGCTTGTAACAAGGTTTTGTACCTCTCCCTCCTGCCCAGAACTTTTTTGGCCACTTTATACCACATGCATTCCATTAAACATTTAATAAACTTTAAGGAAATAAACTATTGTACACGAGTTTTTATTAAAAATGTACTTGTGATATTAATTTGTGTTTATGATAGATAATGCCAAAGAAAGAAATTCTCTAGTTATTCTGTGTTGGCATCCAATATGCTGTTTTTGATTTGTATAACTTGTCTATTGCTGATTTAAGGAATGAGTCCAAGCAATTGAAACTAAAACCCCACGTTGATACATATAGACAAATACAATTTGCATGAGACTTTCCTCATAAAACAAGAGTTGTATGGAAACAAAGAATTGTAATGAGACAAGTTACGAAAGAAAGAGGAAGGAAGCCAAAAACTGTTACTTGTTATGTCACTCTTGTTAAAGTTCTTACGTACGATAATATTTCTGTTTACGTCAACTTGATGCTACACATAAAATCATCTTTGATACTCTCTCTTTATCCACTTTTGTATGTAATGTAGCTATTACATCAAAGGTTTTGAGATGAGCAATTTCCTATTTTTCTCAACTATTTGATTATTATATCTTAAAGGTAGCAAGTTTACCCCGTGAAAAGATCCTTCAACGTATAAAAATGGTCTTTTGTTGTTTCTTTCACAAGAGTACTACAGTACAATTGAAGTAGGAACCTCAAAGAAGGTCAAAATTTTCTCTATATAAATCTGAAATTTTAAAAGTTCATATTAGAAATTATAAAATCATTTGAAAATAATATAAAAAAGTAACTTATGCCTCATAAGTATTGACCAGATTGTAGATACCAAAAACATTATGAGTCGGGTTTGAATATCGGATTTACTCCTTATCTACACTTTAAAGTTTGTGAATTTAGCTACTAGACTATTTGTTAAAAAAATTACATATAACCAAATAGTCTAGTAGATAAGGGGTAGATAAGGGGTGAATTTAGCTACTAGACTATTTGTTTATAATTTAATATAGTTGTTAAAAATAAATTCAATTTTCTTTTAAATAAATGCAAGTTGTTACGTGCCAAAAATAACATCCTAGTGGTTAAAACTTATGAGATACATTCAAAGAGGTGGATGAATGTATCTAAATTATTCAATAATTTTACTATCATGGAATAAAAGTACATGGAAATATGAGACTATTGATTTATGAATGAAAGTTTTTTTTTCTTCACATAACCACAAAATAAATACTAACAATGAATTAGTCTAAGTGTTATAAATTTTGGCACCATGGTCAGAAATTTGATTGCTAATTTTAAGTATGAAAAGAATTCCGTTAAGATGAGAGAATCCATCTTGTGTGATCTACAGATTCTCTGGTAGAGATTTGTGGTGGAAACTTCATAATAATATCAAGATAATATAAAATAAAAAAAATAAGAGTAATTGTCAAGAAAGGAGGTTTTGGATGATCTTTTGATGTGTTAGATTTTTTTTTGAACGAAAAAATATTATTATAATTAACCAGGTCTCTGCACAAAACAGACAAAGACTACTGGTAAAACAAATTACAAAATAAAGGCGCCGTTTATAAGTGAAACATCAATGAAAAATAATAAAACAAACACTACCACCTAAGATACCATTGTAATCGTATTTATAATTCTTGAGTTGAGGTGAATTACTAAACACTATTACTTGTAATCGTATTTGTTGAGCTATTTTTGATAAGGCTTAAGTATCATTTTTGTTTATGTATATACGTGGAATTTTGGTTTTAGCCTCTGTATCGATTTCTTTTTAAATAAGTTTTTGAATTAACAAAAAAAATTTACTTTTGGTCTCTAAAGCTAAAATTAGTAGGAAAATTTGCAAGTTTTCTACATATTTTCCTACGAATTTTCCTGCAGATTTTTGCTTTATGGACTAAAATTAAAAAGTTTCGTTGATTCAAGAGTTTATTTAGAACAAAAATCGATACAGTGACTAAAACCAAAATTTCGCATACATATAAAGACGAAAATGATACTTAAACTTCTTGTTAAAGACTTTGAATCACGTAAATCTTTGTGCACTTTTATTAATCGTCATATTTTTATGGTGTTTTAATCTAAGATATCATTGTAATTGAAACATCGTCATAGTGTGATTACTTTAAAATTTTCATTGAATTAATTTTAATTTTTAACCAGCTAGAATCGACTAATGTACCATCATGAGGTTGAGACATAATTTATAAACCAGCCTAACTCTCTTAAACGTAACTTTGTTTGGTAGTTAGAAGAGAATGCTTGTGACTACTTTTTTGTATGTTTTTAAATTATATTTCTATAAAAATGATTTGATGTATTTTTCAATCATCCAAAATTCCTCCCCAATTTTTTTTGTTTCATAAAGTGATGTGGTGGGGGGCTCTTTATTCAAACTTTATTAATAGTTTCTTCAAGAAAGAATCTATATTAATTAACACTTCTCTTTAAACTTTAAACTTTATTACTCACTTTTAATTATAATTTTTTTATTAAGTAATTTAGTGACTAAATTCATATATTTTAAATGTGAATAAGCGGTGAATTTGGAATTTAAATCTCTATAATAATATCTCTAATAGCTACCAACTAAACTATATTCGAACAAGTGCATAATTTGAGTATCACTTGTGGATATAAGCTTGTCAAGTCTTTGGCATTGGAGAAACAAAAGCTTACATGATGATTCATTTAATTATCCTATTGGACCGTGGATTGGAGTGTTGAGAAAGTGAGAAACTATGATTTGGTTATGATTATGTGTAAAAGCATAGCACTTGATTAGTGAAAGTGATTAGAGATCTCTGAGTTATTATTGGTCTGATAAGGGATGAACATGGTATAATTAGGAGTGGCAAAACGGGCCGAGCCCGCCGGATCGACCCATTTAACCCGCCATTTTTGGCGGGTTGGGCTAAGGTTTTCGGACCGCCACTCTAAGTTGGCCCGTCCCGTTTAGCCCGCTCAAAAAACGGGCCGAGGCGGGGCGGGGGCGGGCATGCCCGCGGGCATTTTACTCTTTTTCACAATTTTTTTTTCTATTGAGGAGTCAACCCTAAATACTCAAACCACTATTTTTTTTTTTAATTTATAAAAATATATACAGTACGATGATCTCATATTTTATTTTGGTGTTTTAATTGCAAAGTAAATATATGCATCTTAAGTGGTTATTAGTTTTTGGTGTTGTACTTAAGTTGTTTTGTTTATTTTGAAGATTATGACATTGACATTTTCATATTATGCGATGTTAAAAAGTATTTTTTTGTCGCATCCTTGATATAACTAATGATTTATAATTTTGTACTAAATAAAATTGTAAAAAAAAAAAAAAAGTTAAACGGGCTGGCCCGCTAGCCCGCCAACTCGCCGATAAATGGGGCGGGCTTGAGTTTTGAACTCGCACCCCTAAGTATGCCCGCCCCGGCCCATCCCGTTTATAGGCGGGCTTAAACGGGGCGGGCCTAAACGGGGCGGGCCGCCCGTTTTGCCACCCCTAGGTATAATTGAATGTGTGATTTTTTTTAAAATTTTAGGTTGTTGTTCGGTTTATATAGAGTTGAGCTATGGGGAGTATCGGTAAGCTTGGAGTTAGCTAGCTTCGATTTGTGTTTTCGTGCGGATTGAGTTTTTTAAGCTTCTTAACATGTGTCTTTCAGACACATGTTAAAATTTATTTAAAGAAAAAGATAATACATAATTTGACAATCAATGTTCACGTGACAATTAACAACTCACATTAATACACTTAACATTGACTAAATTGAAAAACATTCGACATAGACAAACTATTCTGAGAAATTAGTATGGTAGATACTCAATTTAAAAATGAATTAAAGAAAAAAAAACCAATTAATTACAGTTTTCTCCTTCGAAATAAATATAAAATAGACAATATCAGTTACCCATTTCTTACGTATATGCGAATATTTGTTATTTTATTTTTCTCTAAGGAATATTTGTTATTATTGTGTATGGTACGGTTTTCTATTTCTAAACGATTGTGCTTGTTTGGGTACTTTCAACCACACCATGCATGTCTCAATTTTGAGATACCCTTCAGAAGAGGGACCACGACACAAGGGTGACCCAACTTCATGTGTCCTTCTATTGTTAAATCACTACTCACTTCAGTTACCTACAACAAGCAATTCACATGTATGCATCTATCTTTTTCCTTTGTTTATTCATATTCGCAATATTATCACAAGTCAATAATAGTTGGACTTACACGTTGGAATTTTATTTATTTATTTATTTATTTATTTATTTATTAGTACTCTTTAAAAAATGTAAAAGATAATGTCTTTTAATGAGCATGTTTTATTCGATACAATGAGATTTGATATAGAATCACGTTACATGCTGATCAACATATTCCTTAGAGAAATTAAATGGTTAATAAACTTCGCCAAAATATAAATTTTGAAAGAATTTAATTTTTATTTATGGACGAAAGAACTAATTTTTAGTTAAATTTTACTTATTTTATGACCGAACTTTAGACTACTAAAATTTCATTCTCCTAAAAATCAGAGAATTATAAAAAATAAAAAAAAAAACATTATAGGCTTCAAATAAGTTTGAGAATTGTTGTATAACATATGCTGCTCATCAATAAAGTAATAGTCTTAGCATTCACACCATAAGAGACCTCTTTATGATATCAATTTTTAGAACTTTCCATTTCTATTTTAGAATGAACCCATCAAGCCTTGAATATTAGTAATATTATAAAATTTCAAAGATTTTTTTCCACCAATCCCAATCAAAAGAAGTGCTTTGGTAACGATATTTGGATTTTGGACGGTGATTAGAGATCAATGCCCAAAGATTTACATCCCCGACTTGATTAGAGATATATATATTTAACATTATATGATATTACCAACAATGAATTAATTCAAGGGTAAGAGTTGGCGGTGAAAACGTTGTACTTATATAGTACCTAAGAAAATATACTATTTGCTATTTTTTTGGCTTTCACTATTTACTACTTCCTCCGTACCACAATATAAGTCGTTTTGGAAAAAAAATTTGTACTAAAATATAAGTCGTTTTACAATACCAATGTAACATTTAATGCTAATTTTCTTATTATACCCTTAACTATTTATTACTCTCTCTTCTTTTACTTCTATAATTTATATTTTCCATACCATTAATGAAGGACAATTTTGTAAACTAACTTATAATTTCTCTTTTCCATACAACAATGATTACATTTCTTAATTTATGTGATATGGTCAAAACGGCTTATATTTTGGTACGGAGGGAGTATTATTTTGTTGAACCTATTTAAAATAAGTAGTTAATAACTTGTATTTTCATGGTTAATGCCATAATTAAAGTGGTTAATGAAATATATGTATATGTTAAAAATGTGATTAACATCAAAATTTATGTTGTCAAAAAAAAAAACATCATACATTTATGTTCTATGAGGTTAATAACATAACTCAATTTTTATATTACAGTGTACATGTATAGACATTTAGTGTCTATAAGTGTGCTTTAATAACACACTTTGTTTTTGTGTTTGAGTTGCACAACTTTTTGTTGAATATACTTTTTGCTGTAAAATCAACATGTGAGGAGATAGTACATGATTTATTTATATAAATCATTTAAGAGATGACAACGTGGGGTCAAGCCGTTATCTAGCTAGTGGCTCATATACAAACTTAATTTGCAGAAAGGATAATATATGAGTAATCTCTGCAGCCTAAACTAATATATAACAATTCTCAATATATACCTAAAAATACCAAGATAAAATAATTGTGCATGCATTCCTAATTATTATATTAGATTAGATGTTAAACATTTATATAATCCAAATCTTGATTCAGAATGCATTATTTATAAGACAAATTAATTATATTGAAGATTCTGCATCGATGCTAATTATTTTGAGCCAAATGAATTTAGAAAGATAAAAGAATATTGTTAAACAAAAATTATAATTTTAAACCATTGTTTAAAGATACATATATATAGTGTATTTCACAAAGTTGTCTTCATCAATGTAGAGTTGGCACCAACCACTAGAATGCTTACCTTTAATATACAAGTTGATCTCGCCTTGCATGAGGTAAAATTGAACAGATAGAGTAATAATTTTATTTAACAAAAAAAAATATCAACAATTTGCGACAACAATAATTAATTTGATATTATTCAATAATACATCAAAATCAAAATTTTTTATTTTTTAATTAACCCATCATATATAATTCCCTTTAGAGTGTATTGAGTATTATCAACCGTTACTATACTACAAGAAATTAAGCACTTTACAATATTTACATGTTGATGGTGTGACATGCAAGTTATATGGGCTCTTTGAAGTATTCGGAATGAAAGAATTTTTTGCGCAAAAGAGGTGGAGGTTATTGACATCTTTGAAAGAATTATATATGTATTTTTGAAATGGTTTGTCCAAAAAGGTTAACGTGTTATGTCTATTATATGAACGGTGGGTTAATCCGGTAAATTGTATAGTTCGTTAGCAATTTGATTTGATTCCAGATAAATGTTTTGGGTATAATACTACATGTATATATTTTACTGTATGAGTTGAATACCTCTCGTACTTTTTTCATTTTTATTCATATAATTATAATCTTTTACTGTTAAAAAAAACAATTATGACATTTGGTGATCTTAGCACTTTACTCTTTACTCCCTTTAGGAGATTTAAATCACTCTTTGTTTTCCCGCAAAACATATATTTTTGACCCCAAATTTTACAATCAGACAATTTTAACTCTCCAAATTTAAAAATAGTAGTAATACTTTTAGCCTCTTAATTTTATTCCCAATTGTTAAAGTGCAACCTCAATGATTTTAATTCAATCAATGCATATGTTGAATGTTTTAGCTGAGTCTCACTTGCCATGATGGATTATAATCAAAAAAAGAAAAATTGTATCTGAAATTGAACTCGTTGAACAAAAATTAACTACAATATGGTAAATGATCGTGACTCTGTTGAAAAATATCTATATATGCATTGACTGAATCAAAATAATTAACGGGTTTCATCTTTTTATTTGAGGATAAAATAAGAGACAAAAATATAATTTTGAAACACGGGAGATCAAAATTCGTTAGATTATAAAATTGAGAGGCCAAAAATATATTTTAACTTATGCATAAAATCTCAAAGAAACAATGGCATAAATAAATATATATTATTCACTAACAAAAAGTTCTCACATTCATATAGTGAAATTCAAATCTTGTAGAAAACTCGAACAATTATGTTGTACCCAATTTTATATGAGAGTGAACCTTTGTCATCTCACTCACAATTAGCTCTTTGTATTACCAACTCAATTAACCACAACATATATAGTATTCTTCAACACCAATTTATTTCTTAATAGTATAATGTAAAACAGTCATAAACTAGTCACCATATAAATAGATGTCCAATCATAAAAAAGTAAATTACTATTCACTTCATATTTTTAATAACCAATTTGATATATCCAAAATTCAGAAACACCCAACTTGATATTAAATTTAAGTTGATAGAATAAATTAAAAAAAAACATATATTCTAATTATAATATCTGACAAATGATGGCAGGAAAAATAAGGAAAAAAACAAGTTGTGTGTGCTTGTTGGCAATAAGATATGAAACAAGAGTGTAAGGTCTACACACAGGTCGGTGTGGCCCCAAAAAAACTACACTAGCCTATGTGCTGTTCAAAATTTTCATAATAATAGGGACATTATTTACCCTCCAAAAATTTTAATTTCACCACCTTAGCTAAAAATTATTTTTCATTTGAAAAATAATGTATATAGAAGCAAAGGAAAAAGACAAAAGAAATTAAGAAAGAGAAAGAGATATGGGTATGGTATATCAGTATATGTATGGGTGGACAAGTATGTTGAGTAGTATTATTTATTTATGTAGAAAAAAACATCAAATGATTGAGGAATAAAAAGAGAGGTGAAGCAAAAAATTTACTCATAAGTTATTTTTTTTTTCTTCTCTTTTATTTAAGGATTATTGTTGTCTCCTTAGATATACAAATTCTTCTTGGTGTTTTCTGGGTTTATTCTCTCATAAGCTTTTTTCAAAGAGACAAGAAAGCAAGGAAAATTCAGGTCATTACTTTCTTTTGTTTTCACTTTTTTTATTTATTTATAGTTTCAAAGAGACAAGAAAACATGGAATTTAATTTGTGACACACACATAATATTTTTAGATTGTGACAAATTAAATTTATTAAATTTTTTTGTGAAATTTTTTCAGATTTGCATCAAGAAAACATGGCAGCTTCTTCATCATCTACTCCTTTTTTGGAAATTAGACAAGAAAATCAAAGTCAGATTACTCAACAACATCAATCTTCAACAGATGCTTCTTCAACTGCTGCTCAACCTTTAGTTCCTCAGAAAAAAAGAAGAAATCAACCTGGAACACCATGCAAGTGTACCTCTATGCATTCTTCATTATTTTTCATTACCTTCAATTATTTATAATTACATAAAAAATTACCCTTTTGTGAAATATTTATGTGTTTCTTCTCAAAAAATCAACTTGAGAATTAAACCCTAAATTAATCTTGAATTATATTATTTAGGGCTTTCAAATTCTTTGACTAAAAAAGTTGTTAGAATTGAAAAACTTTTTTTTTTATATATGAAGAATGGAAAAAGTTCTCCTCACTATATCTACTATTGGATTTGTGTCTTAACTTTTTTTTTTTTTTAATTATTCATTAGCTACTATTAAACAACTTTTACTTTTAAAGATAATTGATTATTAGTGCTTACTTAATTGAATTCAACATGCAATTGATCAACCATAAAGTTGTGTAACTTTTTACATTTTTTTGGCTTTTTGCTTTTAAAAAAATATTTCAATGAAAACAGATCCAGATGCAGAAGTGATAGCACTATCTCCAAAGACACTAATGGCAACAAATAGATTTGTATGTGAAGTGTGTCAAAAAGGGTTTCAAAGAGAGCAAAATTTGCAACTACATAGAAGAGGACACAATTTACCTTGGAAGCTAAAACAAAAGAGTAACAAAGAGCCAAAGAGAAAGGTTTATTTGTGTCCTGAGCCTTCTTGTGTTCACCATGACCCTTCAAGGGCTCTTGGTGACCTCACTGGAATTAAGAAGCACTTTTCTAGAAAACATGGTGAGAAAAAGTGGAAATGTGAAAAGTGTTCTAAGAAGTATGCTGTTCAATCTGATTGGAAAGCTCATTCTAAGACTTGTGGTACTAGAGAGTATAGATGTGACTGTGGCACTCTCTTCTCAAGGTAACTAACTAAATTTTTAATCACTTTTTTACAGAAGCATTTTTTTTTGTTTGTTTCATTTATAGTATTCGATTGTTTCTCTTTCGAATTTTAACATATTTTGTATTGAATTTGAGTATTTCTTATTTTCTGGTTTCTTTTCATATCAAAGTTTTTTCCGACAGAAAACAAAAATATTTGAACTCAATTGCTTTAACAATGTAAAACCAAACAAACGATCGACATTGTCTCAATCATTCAATCGGGTTAATACACCAATCAAAAAACGATCTATTATTTGAATCTCTTTCACATTGTTACTTGTTAGTAAGTCTTAAGTTACATAATTTCATTAATAACTAAAACTACAATACAATTGATATCTTCATTTGTTCTAAATTTTGGTTCCATCTACTTATAAATTTTAAGTTGATGCATGCCAAAGTTTTAAATTACACATTATTTTTTTTGCAATGTCAACAATTTTTATTGACAAAAAAGCGAACCCGAGTACAAGCCATACCAAAAGAACACACGAACAAAGGATTACAAGACATTTGTCTTTATAATTTTTCACAAATTTAAGTATTAAAATAATTTTTAAGCTAATTATAATTAATTAATTAAAGCTCTCAAGCACATTTGATTGAACCATTAACATTGTATTACAAAAATATTCTTCTCACTTATAATTAGTTTCTTATGGGTGCAAGGAATATTAGATTTGAGTAACTTCAATTAAAATAATAAAAAGAAAAAAAAATTATAGCAATGTAGTTGAAGAAAATGGTCATAGGAAGAGTTAAAATGAGGCAAGACCATTGAAGCTTTTTGTTGTGTTAGTTTATGCGTGGGTTTTAGTGGAAGATATGGCAGTGTGAGTGTTTGCACGTGAGCACACTGTACTAATTTGGTTCAAAAATTGAAATTGTTTTTCATTACAAAAAATTAGAAACACAAAAACAACCAAAACAAACTTAACTTATTTTTTTGTGTGCCTTGGGAACAACGCCCTTTTTATTGCTTATTCCAATTCACATGTTGTTAAAAGGACACAGTGTGATACTGTGTGTTTGTTCTCACATGAGTTGAACTTGCTTGGTTTTGTTTTCTTTTGTCTTGGAATTTTATACATTGTTCAAAAAAAATTGTAAATTTTACTTCTTCTTTTTATGGTAAAATTTTTGTGAGTTGAGTTTGTGTTTCAAGTTCATAAATATATAATTGGATACTTCATAGCAAAATGTATGATGCAGATCGTCAAGATAAATAAATTTTCTCTTTCTTAGTCTAACGATTTACTGTCGATTGCATATCATATTATTGCATGGGATTTAGGTTCTATATTTTTTGTACAATGTTCATTTTTTTTACTCGTTGTACAATGCTCATAAATAATGGTCAATGATTTATGTTCTGGTGAGCATATTTTAATTATTAGAAGTATAGAAGTCAGAGTTTGAATTTGAGAATTTTTCTTATGCATTTCAAATGGTGAATGTTTAGCTACTTAAAAATGGTCAATGGTTTATTTATTTCTTCAAGTGAGTTATGCATCAATGCAAAAATTCTCTAGCATTAATTTTGCATATCTAATGTTCATGTTTTCTTAAAGATTTTCCGGGAATATAGCACCCTTTTAATAGTACGATCGTATTCACAAGAATTATATAAGATGGTAGGAAATGGACAAACTTATGAGACAGTTTGCATTAATTGAGGGTGGACCCATTTTGTGGTTTTGATTATTGGCTTTCATCAATTTTGTTAATAATTCTTTCATTTTAGTCATCAAAGAGAGGTCTCAAAGTGGTAGTTCGATAAGGAGTTGTTGGTGTGTATCAAATTTTGGAATAATCTCATGGGCCCTCTTTTCTCATTGTTTAATGTTTAGATCGAATCTATATCAAAATATGTCTACATTATTTTATGCTTAATTTTCATTTTGTATCCTTAATTGTTTTTTAGAAATACACTCATCTAATTTATTAGGATTGGTCTAATAATAAAGGATTTGGGTAATATGCATGAAGTTTTCGGTTCGATTTTCATTAACTCAATTGTAAACTAAAAAAAATAAAGTCATCTGCGCATACATTTGTTTTTTTAGACATCCCTATATACATACTTGAAATTTAATATTTTTAACCTTAATTTTTTTAATCTCACTCTTGATAAATTTAACTTAATTATTCTTTTTATAGAAACATGCTAACCATAAGAAATTTGTTAATTATTTTCAATGTGTTTTTTTTTTTGCAGGCGTGATAGTTTCATCACACATAGGGCTTTTTGTGATGCATTAGCACATGAAAATGCAAGACACCCTTCCAACATGAACCCATTAGCAACTCATCTATTTTCCACAAACCACATGGGCTTAACCCTAAACCACCAAAATCAACAACCATCTTCCACAAACACCAATATCTTAACCCTAGGTAATATTCCTTGTACACCAAAATACGAACATCACTTAATCTCACCTTTGCATGCATCTTCATCATCATTTGGTCAAAACCAACAACAATCACCACAACAAAACTCAATGTCTTCATCACCTTTCTTCATAAATGATCCAAATCAAACTTTTCAACAAGAACATCTTCAAGGACCATTCTCAAACAAACAACTTCATCTTCATCATGGTCTCATGCAACTTCCTGATCTACAAGGTAACACCAATAATAACACAACTTCTTCGTCGGTATCACCTTTTAACCTAAGTTTCTTTCCAAATAGTAACAATACAATGCATGATCAATTCAACAACATGAGTGAAACTCATCATCATCATCATCAACAACATGATCATCATCATGAAGGTTTTTCTTCACTCTTTGGTAATTCATCAATGCAACAAGAGAACTTGTTGTCGTCACCGCACATGTCGGCAACTGCATTGCTTCAAAAAGCTGCTCAAATTGGTTCAACAACAACAACTATCAATAATAATGGTGTTGATCAATCTAATGAAGCCATAAGATCAACCATGGAAAATGAACACAATCAACATCTACATGGGTTGATGAACTCTCTTGGGAATGGAAACACTTCAATATATGATAACAATAATCTTGGTCAGTTTCACAATGTTGAGGAGAATAAAAAGATGTCACAACAAAGTCTTGGTAATTTATGCTTTGGAGGATCAGATAAGTTGACTTTGGATTTTCTTGGAGTTGGAGGAATGGTGAGAAACTTGAGTAATAGTACTAGTGGTGGTGGATTTTCACAAAGAGAACAACAATTACACTCTATGAGTGCAATGAACAACAACATGGATCCTAAAATGGAATCAGCACAAGGGAACCAACCTTTTTGAAGCTCTCAACAATGCAATAAGCTCTTGGTGATATAAATTACTTAGGGAGAAAAATATGTTTATGAACTTTTTATATGTTTTAGTTTATGCACCCAAAAAAATGTCCTAGTTTTAAACTTTTTTTACTTTTCTTTTGTAAGTGACAATTGGTATTTTAGTTTATTAATTCTAAAATGTTCAATCCATTTTAGTTTATTTTAAAGACTTTTTTCTTGAGTCTAATTCTAAAAAATATTAAACGTGATCCTTTTATTTTTAGCAAAATTTGAATTTTACATCTAAAAGTTCTAGTTCAACTGACAGAAAATGTCGATCGAAATTGTTAGATCAGACGTACATGATCAAAGTTAGAACTTCAATCCCTTCAGTTTCTGTCCGTTAATTTCTTAATGATTTATCATTTTGTTTACATACATTCACAATAAAAAGTAGATAATAAAGTAATACTTTATTAAAATTTACCAAAATAGTAAAGTCTAGACCATATCCATATTAGACACTGCTTCTTTTTGTGCCAATCTATGTATTTATATCTCAAATAACCCTTTTCCAATTTTCAGTCACTTTCTCAAGATAAATTCCACTCCTTTTAGCAGTGATAACTAAATTTACCACTGTTACATTGAATTTCATGAAGTAAAATTAGTAACTGTAAAAGCACGTGGTAAAGGCAGTTTGTGTACCATAATGAAGCTGGCTCTCACTTTCTGAGAATCTTCACATGTTGGCTATATTCCAAGGAATACGACAAACACTGATTTCACTTCAGTTTCATAATATATATCTTCCCTTCAATATATTCATCATATATAATATTGACTACTAAATTAAATCTCTTATACTGTTGTAAAAAATAACTAATTAAGATATTATGATTCTTCACCTAATACCATATATTTAACTAGAAATTTGAATATTAATATAACTAAGTTTCAAAAGTAAGAGATTGCTACGTGAAAGAAACATGCACATAATTAATTTTAATATATGCATGTTGACATTCTTTTCTTTTTCTTATAAATTATGTCATCCGTTAAAATCTCTGAAGCACCGACACTTTTTGTTTGAAAACATGTCTTACGATTGTCATAGGTCATCCACTTTCTGCTCGAAAACATGTCTTATGATTGTCACAGGTCACACATATTTTGCTCGAAAACATATCTTATGAGCATCACGTGTCAATATTTGACACTGATACATTTTTGTCTTGATGAGATTAAATTCAGATAATTTAAATTCACCAAAAATTCAAATAATTCATCTTTAAAGTTACTGATGTTAACATGTCAGTATCAGTATCAGTATCGTGTTTGAATATTTAATGACTTAAGATTATCATGTAAATTAATTATATGTATTCATCAACATGCATGTTGACTTGCATAGTACTTTTCATGAATTGTGAATGATCTCTATCATCTATCTGAAGAGTGTAATATGCATGCACTGTAGAGTGTGTACTTCCTTAGTCAACAATATCGTTAGACTTAGTGCGTTTGCTCTCATTTGATTTCACGTCATTTAATTATAAAATGAATTAATTATTAAAGTGATGGGTGACCGTACTGACCGTGTGTCCCAGAAGAAGCAGAGGTGTAATGTTCGTTATGGTAATTATAGGTAAACATAATGTGACACTTTGTCACATGTTATTACTTTTTTTTTTCCACATTTGGGAATCATTTAGTCCGTGACCAACTAATTCATTAATGCTACGTCGTTTTAGGTAGACCACCATGCCACATCAGCAGCCAGCTCTTTCTTATTTAGAATTTTTTAACCACGTGACCATGTAATAATATTTTTATTTAGAAATGAAGTAATGGCTATATCACTATTTTGAAATATTGCTCGAGAGTTGTAAATTACTAATTTGAAAGACAAGGATAAGTAAACTTTTAAAATTAAATTGAAAATCATATTTTAAGTTTAAGTATGGAGCAGTTAATTTTCTCTCATATAAGAGGAAGTTAACAAATCTCATTTCACATATTTTACTCGCACACTCTCCATATATATGGAGGGCGCACGAGAAATGGGGGTCAGTGGGGGCACAAAGAAATGATGGGTTGAGGGTGCACGAGAAATGTCAATATATATGAGGGGTACTAAAATATGTGGGAGGAGACTTATAACTTTTTTCACATGAGAGGAAGTTAACAAACCCTTTTAAGTATTATTTTTAATTTAAATATTATTTTTAATGGCAAGAAAAATTCCAAAAATACATTTCAAACTTTTTCCGCAACAGCAAAAAAAGTAAATTTTAGATGAAATAAGAGAGTGTTGGGAAAAGATGTTTTTTGCGTAAATAGCTCTAGTAGTATATAGGTCTCTCTCTGGTATGCTACTGTAGGACCATATATTATGGATTATCATTATCCATTTGCTTCAACAGCACATGGGCTTGGCCCAATTAGATTTTACTTTTGAGGACACACACACATTGTACTTGTTTTTCTTTTCATTTTAATTAATTTAACTTGGTGAGGAACCCACTTAACTTAGAGAGTAACCCTACCCAATAAGTTAAAATTAATGAGAAGGATTCTAAGATGTGTAAGTTTATGTCGTGTCATTATCCCATTTTTTTTGTTGGAATATCAATATTATTAAGCTCCTCTCAAATGGAGATAAAATGTATGAAAAAGTAATATGGACCATTAGAATATGGAAAATGTTAACGTACATGTGCTCTTATATTATATAAATATAAAGAAAGTATTATGATATTGAAATAAAATGGAGAAATTTGGTTAAGAATTGAGATGTGAAAGTGAAAATTGAGAAAGAAAGAAAAAAAGAGAAAAAAAAGTAGAGAAAATCCATTTTCTGTGAGCAGGCCCCAGCCCAAGAGAGACAAGTGAGGCAGCCACTAGGCTCACATTTATAATTTTAATTTTATTAGTTAAATGAAAAAACTAATTAATTTAGGTCATAGTAAAAATTTTACTCACTAATTTTGCTACTAATCGATTTAATCATTTTTTTATAAAAAAAATTAGCTTAAATAATCAATTGATCTATGTTAGTTCGCGTGTTTTTAATTTTAATCAACATGCTACATATGTAAAAATGCCACATAATCATTGTCAAATATCACTTTGTTAGCCATGTCACTATTTTTTTTAACGGAAGTTGATGTCATGGACCAAAGTTAATTTTTATTGATCTTATTTTTTTAAAATATGTAATAGTAGTATTGATCAATTACTATTTTTTAGGATTTAACAAAAAAAAGGCTACATGTCATAAAAATCTTAGATTTATTATATTGGCCTACTTAAGTTGAATAAAAAAGATTAGTCAAAAAACAAAAAAAAAATTGTATAAAAAAATTGACAAAATTTAGATATTTTAAGTACTTTTTTATATGATTCTTAATATAAAATTTATTTTTTTGTGATTATAACAAATGTTAAAAAAAGCATGAATTTGAAGAAATCATACTTTATTATGTAAAGAATCATACGAAAAGTACCAAAATAATTGCACCTAAGTTTTGTCCTTAAAAGATGGCTATATAAATAAATAAAAAATTTATTATTATTATTATATTAGATTTTATGCTTTGTATTAAATTGTGAATTTGTTAACTTTTTAAACAATTTAAATTTATTAGTCAGTACTTTCCCAAAAAAAGTATTGGTATTAATTTTTTGCACATTTTAAATTTATTATTATAAAATATAATTAATTGTGATATCATACGCGATAAGGAATTTAAGGGGTGTGGTTGAGCGGTTGGATTCATCCTTTTTTATTAATTAAAGTCTAGAGTTTGATAATCACCTTAAGTATGGAGAAACTTTAAATCTAAGAACCAATTGTCTCATTCTTTAAGGCACCTCCAATAAAAAATGAGATTAATCACTACGTTCAATGGTGAATACTCCAATCTCAACAAAAAAAAATACGCAATAGGGAGGGCCAGATGGGGCTTTGTTGTGGATTAAGTTTTTAGTATCCTTTATGCGAGTCTTTCTTTTTACTATTAATTTCTACTGGTTTCTTTTGTTGCACTTTGGCTTTTTTATTTTGGCGTTTCCCCTATTTCTACATTGATATATTTGTTAATCAAAAAAATGTTAAAATGAATTTTAATTTCAATAGTCTGTTAATTCATTAATCAATTTAAATACAAGGCTAACTTTTTTTTTTTTTTGACAATTATTTATTAAAAAACATATGTTTTATATCTTAAAGTGGATTTATAGGTCATATTTGACGACTTTTCAAACGGTTTTTTGTCGAGATCAGAGTTTCTACCGCCGAACGCAGTGACTATTTCCTACATAGACGACTTTTAAAACAGTTAGACTCATATCTATAAATAAATTTATGACATGCTACAAGCCGGTCCCAAATTTATTTTTACCTGACTTCAGTGTTGCAAAAGGTTAGTCTAATATGATGGCCAACCCAATATATTTAGAGGTCTAGCTAAAATGATTATCGTTGTAAAGCCTTTTGAAAAAGATAAAATTGCATAGGATTTTATGAAAATAAATAAATTGTAAAATAAATATATTTTTAGTCCTTATAAATATTTTAACTTTTACTTTTAGAATATGACTTGTTTGCAAGATAGTCAATACTCTGAATGGGACCACTATTTATCATGCTGACAGTTTCTACATGTGGAAGCATGACATTAACAAGGCTTATTCAGTGAGTTTGGTGTATTTTATCTTCTCGAAAGTCTTACAGATTGGTGGAGACTGATGATGACACTCTATCATTACGTAATTTTTAATGTATTTTCATGAAGTTTTGAGTTCAAACAAGATTACACAGCAAGAAAAAGCAGAAAAAAGACTAGTTTTCATGCTGAACAAAATCGTGTCACGATTAGAAAACAGAAACATGAGTGAATTTTAAAGTAAATCGTGTCACGATTTGGTAAAATTATGACATGGTTTTCACGCAGAGACGGACCCATAAAAGCTGAAACTTGTTATTATATTAGGGTTCAAAAATTTGGAGAGATTATTACTCTTTTGCAAACCTGAAGACTGAAAAGGAGGCCGATTTCATCACCTCTTATTCATCTTATGTATGCTTTAATCCTTTCTTTGATTATGTTATTTGAAATCTCTATTATGAGTAGCTAAATCTCTTTGAGATTAGATCTGAGATGAATCTGATGTAACCCTAATTGAACTATGTGTTGCTGTGAAACTTTATTAGTGAATAACAATCTAGTTTTATTCATTTCAATTGTTATTAATGCTTTTTATATATTGGCCATATATAATATGATTTCATGAGAATGAATGACTGCTGACCATAGCTTTCTACTTAGACCAAATTGAATTGTTCAAAAAATTAAGGGTAATCTAGGAATGGATAATCTTTTATTTGTGATAAGAAGTTAACGTTCTTAAAATCTTCAAAGAATATTAAATCACATAGGTACTGTAATTTGAGAAGCGGGTCCTAAGTCAAGGGATTGATTAGAGTTATTTTGTTAACTATCGTAAAACTAGAAAAGTATTCATAGGGAATAGGTGCAGTGTACCAATTAGAGTAACTCAGAGAAATCGAAAGATCTGATCTCATCTCTCCATATATTTTACTAACAAGTTCATTTTTTGATAATCGAACACTTTATGCAAACAACCCCCTTTACTTTTACATTTACATCTTAAATTCTATACAATTGCTTTGTCAAGATTAAAACAATCTCTGCTAATATGAACTTATAAATTTTATTATTTGATGACGGTTTAATACAATTGATAAATTATCCATCAGATATCGTTTAGTTGAGGAAGCCCAAATTAGTGGTTTGTATGGGAGATTGGATTGATTCATGATTAATTAACTATGATTTTATTGCATTTATTATTGACTACTTTATTTTTCTCTTACTCTGCTTGGCTTAGGGTTTTTGTTTATGGTTGTCGGATGCCATGTTTGTATAGTATTTGTTCTTTGTCTATTTTTCGTAGTTAAATTTTGCTTGTGTTTGGTGTTGAGTACTTTTGGCCTTTGTACTTTTTTATTTTGGCTTTGTTTTTTTTTTTTATCGGGTAGTTTAGTAGTAAGAATTTCATTCTCTAATAAAGGTTAATAAATGATGAGTGTAACAGAGTTTAAACCCTAATCGCTGCACATAACATGCAATATTGGACTCGCCGGGAGACATATAGGCTTCTAATATACTATATAATAGAGAAAAAGAACACATAATATTTCTATACATAATACTATTAACTTAAAGCATTATGACTTGTTCTTACATATTAAAACATCTCACAACAAAATCTATTACATTAAACCATTAAAATTTAAAGAAAATTTCTTGAAATCCTAGCTAGTTAATACCAACTATGTGCTTACATTTATTTTCTTTACATTTTTTTTGGCACATAATTTTCTTTTCTTGCTAGCCTTTATATATACATTTTTAAACTCCAATAGTAATATATATGAATCCGCAATATTGTTGCAAGATGGACTTATAAGAGCCGGTTTTTAGTGGACATCCTGCAAAAAGTCAAACTTGAAAATTGTTAGACTTGTTTCAAATTTTAGGCCAATAAAAGTTAAAAACAAGAATTTTTTATACTACATAACCAAATTTTAGTTACTTTTCTAATTTTAAACTTTTTTGTTAAAAATGATAATCTTTATTAACAAGTTAATAATAAATACGATGGACCAACAAACATTCGGTTTAGTGGAAGAGGTAACTTTATATGGAAATCTAAGATTCAAAATAAATCTAGGATGAAAGTGGTGTTCATATTTAGTTTTTGATATATAATAATTCAATTAGGATAATATCCCGTGAAGGAAGCTTGTGAGTTGTGATGAATAAAAATATAGCACATACTTATATGTTTAATTTGTATAAAATATAAATATCATAATAATGTTTTTGTTGTGACATAAAATCATTTAAATATTAAAATATAGCACATACTTGTTGTATGTTGTAACATAAGTATTCTCAAATTATCTCTCACCTAATGTTGAATTCTTAACAATTATCACTTCAATTGATTTGAATAATGGAGTATATTTTAATCTATTTTCTTATAATAAATAATGACTATTGTTTAAATATTGAAACATGCTGCATCTCACAATAGTATTTGGTAAGCTAAATTATTATGTGAATTAAAAGAAAGAAAATGACACATATGAAAGAGACTTGAAAAAAGCATCTGAGTTGATGATAATGGTAGAGACATGTTTGGTCCCATACCCTACAACCCCTCCCTCCAATGAAGTAGAAGGACACTCGTGACTCTGCCAACCCAAAATTAACTAAAATATATCCAAAAATGATACCAATTGAAAAGGAAAAGACAATAGATGAAACAAACTCTTGCACTACGTCGCACTCTCCCTCCCTCCATGCAAAGATAGATAACATGTTTGTTTGGGTCACAAAACTTATAATAATACCTTTTTATTTTCAAAAACAAAATTTAATATATAGAGCTGGAACTACAGTGATGGGTTGGTTTGCAAATACACACACTAATTTCTTTTTTTTCTTCTATGGTATACCTCTCAAAATAGTCTAAAAGTAATAAAACAAATTTGATGATATCAAATGAACAAAATATTTTGTTTTTAATTATTACTGCATGACTAGAAAATATACTAGTATATAATATTTGTTAAAATTCTTTTTTTCTTGGATAAATAGTCTAGTGGCTATAAATTCTACCATGATCCCTCCATATAAAATAAGATGTCTCTGCTAATTAATCTAAGATCGCGGGGACTATATTTGTTAAAATTCTAATGGGTTATCAAAATTAAGTGTTTGGAATTAAACTCTTTTGAGAATGAATTAATTAATCTTACTAATTAATTAAAATATGTGAAAAAGGTAACAAAATAATAAAATAATATTATATTTTATTATATTTATCATCTAGTAATTAGTAAATCTAAATAATATAAAGCTCTATTCAAATTCAAAATAATCTAAAAAAAGATAAAATAAATAAATAAAATTCCTTCAAAATTCAACTGATCATTGCCCAACAAACAGTAAAAGGTATTCCCTATCAAGCACATTTACCAATGAAATCTTACTTTAATCATCAAACATAGAAAAAGGTAACAGTCACATAAAAAACCAGTGATTTTTTGTTCACGTACCTTTTTGTTTTTTCTTTTCCAAATTGCATGTCCACCAAAGATTCACCACACACTCACTCAAACTTCACCAAAATATCCATTTTTCTCAGTTTCCAAGTTTCTTTGACCAACTCCTCCACCATTCATATTTCTCATAACTATTTGACCAACTCCAAGAAAATCTCTAGTACCTTGTCCATCACAATCACCAACCTTTGTTGCTAAAGAAGAAGAACCACCAAAGTTTCTTAGCAATGTGTTGCCATTGTTGTTGTTGTTAGTGCTTGAAGTTGCACCCATTTGTGAAGCTTTTTGAAGCAAAGCTGTAGCTGACATGTGAGGAGAGATAGGACTTGTTTGGTTATGATTAATATTATCAGAAAAGAAATTATTTGAAGATCCTTCATTGTTGAAATTTTCAGATAACAGCATATTATTGTTGAGTTGAGACAATGATATTAGTCCTTGGAATGATTGAGATTGATGATCATTATGGTAATTTTGGTTTGGTTGTTGTTGTGTGGTGAAATTAAATTGAGAGGTGTGAAGGGTTTGTTGTGGGGGTGTAGATAGAATGTTTTGGTTGAATTGTGAATTTCTTGTGTTGCCAAAACGCAAGATTTCAGTGGATTGGTTGGTGTCGTTTTGGTCATGGATTGGAGAGATGTGTTGAGGAGAAATATGATGAGATAAGGCTAAGGATATGTTGTTGTTGATGTTTCCAAATAGAGAGTTATTAATGGTGATTTGGTTTGGTAATTGTGGTTGTCTTGAACTTTCTTGTTCTTGAGCAAGTGCATCACAGAAGGCTCTATGTGTGATGAAACTGTCTCTTCTGCATCAACAAATAAAAATGAAGAAATGTTAATTTAGATAGATTATATATCTATAAGGTAACTTTTTATGTAAGAAATTAGGAATGGGAGAAAGTATTAGTAATTATAGTAATTAAAGTGAATATTAATTGTTATTTTACGACTATCTGAAGGGGATTTGTATTTTGTCACTTGAACAATTTATGAAACAAGTAGTTTGAACAAAAAAGCAATGTTGAAGAGGAACATAAAATTGCACTAGGCGCTAAGTTTTATTTTCATATTTGTGTTTTTCGCGTATTTAAGAGATGAATTTCCTTGTTTGATCTCAATTGTGTGGTATGTTTGAAAGTTTTGTAATGAGTTAATATTTTTTGGTAACATTGTTTTGAATATTGAGCAACCGGTAGACAATAGAAAAAAAATCCTATGAAAGTGATTTTTTGGTAAGACATTAGTCATTCTTGCACTTACTATGAATGGGAGGGGAAATTTGGCCTTTGTTGCGGCCGAGAGTGTTTATGGGGTCGACTATGATCAATCGAGCTTGTTGTTTGTCTATTCCTATGTTCCTCTTCTTGGATGAGTCTGCTTGTTGTTACCTCTTGGGTCGGTTCAGGTTTGCCTAGCTGATTACTACTCTAGTTCGATCTACTTGTGGGTTTCTTCTCCGTTTTCACCTTGTGGGTTTTAATTGTTTTTCGGTTCTAGTTGTGGTTATATTTTATCCACACTGCAATTTCATTTAAAATTGTTGGATAACGATCGAACAACTCATATTTTAAATTATTATATTTAAAATACAATTTATCAAGATTAATGAATAAAATAAAACCATTCGATCTTCATCCAACTATATATTCTAACTTACTACTTTCGGCGAACATATTTGGTATTGTGACCATATATATACAATTAGGGTATGGTACTTTCTTTGAGTAATTTAGAAGGCATCATCAAAATTGTAAAGAGAATCTATCCCGTTTGTAAGCAATGTCATGTTGTGTACTCTTTTGTATAGTTATGAAGTACACAACGTGTAGATGAACTCAACTTTCAAATCTTCAATTGAAACAAGAGGAAAAAGAAATAGTACAAACACGAAATAGAGGAGAAAAAGAAAGAGAGTTTGTTAGACACTGACGTTTATCATGAAAAAAGAAGCTCCTGCAAAAGAAACTCAACTCAAACACATCTTGACAATTCACTAGAGAACAAATTCAAGTAACTATTAAAAATATATAATTAAGTCCTATATTTAAACAAATATATAGGGTTTTTTTAAAAATCAATATTTTTACTTAAAAAGAACTTGACAAAACACGACTTGAAAGTTGAAACTATGACAATGTGACATGATAAAATGAATATGTGTTAAAGGATCCGGATTATGTGGTCGGCACGCTACGCGTAACTGCATGTCCTTAGCGAGATCAGAGTTGTCCGATCTTGATTGGAAAGTTTATATTCTAAGGTTAGAATTTTTATATTTTAAAAAATCAAAATTGAATTTGTTCAAAAAATAAATAAATCAAAACTACATTAAAATGAATCATTTAAAATATAAAATGAGAGAAAATTGGAGTTTTTTTTTTAATATTTTATAGAAAATAAAAATAGTTTTTCTTTTGTTTGAGGGTGCTGTTTCATCCGTGTGTTTTATCTGATTTTGAAAGATTATTCACGTGGGGGGATGTTTCCTTCCATTTCACTTGGTCACCCTACAAAATATGAGGGCAAGATGACAAATAAAAGCTTACGAGTGAAAGAGAGGACATAGAATCTTAATCAAAATATGGAAGAAAACCAAACTCTATAGATAGATTAAAAAAGAAAAGCATCTTTCTCCTTTTCATCCCTATGGGCACCAAATATCTAATAAGCCCTAATTCAAATATACTAAACTAAACTAAACCAAATCAAATACTGTAATTAATTACTCCTCCTAATTCACATTACTCATGTTTAATTTTAAATTGTTGTTCTCAACCCCAAATGTGCAATGTAAAAGTTTTCATCCTTTTCTCCTTAAAAAAAGTTTGCCGTAAAATCTGGATACGGATTTCCTACCGCGGCTGCACGATATCTCTTAGAGAAAATTACATAACTGCAAACTATGTTTGTATTAGTCAAATATCGTGAGTCGCGACACCACCGACAATCATAATGGCGTAATTGTAACTCTTAGTTTGCGTACAATGCACCTGAGGTGTGTTTTCTGAATTGTAATTAAGGATTGCGTACATTGCGTCAAAAAAATAAATTAAGGATTGCGTACACCTTGTATTTTTATAATGCGTACAATGCACCTGAGGTGTGTTTTCTAAATTGTAATTAAGGATTGCGTACATTGCGTCAAAAATAATTAAGGATTGAGTACACTTTGTATTTTTATAATTTAATTTTTGCTTATGAAAAATAATGATTATTGTAATTGTTAATAGCATTTTTGGGAATATTGTTAATTATAATCCATGTAACTATGCTCTATCAACTACAGTTTTAGATTGTGGTCTGCAACCGCAAATGTGTTTGTATATAAGATATTTAGAAAATTCTACAACAACATATTGCAACCGCAATTTCAACTAAATAAATTGTATTTTTCCACAATATAAATAACTGCAGTTTGATTGCGGCTGATTGCAGCCGCAATCATAATTTAAAACCAATTTATCAACTAATTAAATATAAAATTGCATGAACAAAAAATGCAAAGTGAAATTAAAGATAGTAAAAGGAAAATGAGAACCAATTAATTAATCAAAGTATATGCTATATTATTACCTTGAGAAAACAGTGCCACAGTCACATCTATACTCCTTAGTACCACAAGTCTTAGAATGAGCTTTCCAATCAGATTGAACAGCATACTTCTTAGAACACTTTTCACATTTCCACTTTTTCTCACCATGTTTTCTAAAATAGTGTTTCTTAATTCCAGTGAGGTCACCAAGGGCTCTTGAAGGTTCATGATGAACACATGTTGGCTCAGGACATACATAAACCTTTCTCTTTGGCTCTTTGTTACTCTTTTGTTTTAGCTTCCAAGGTAAATTGTGTCCTCTTCTATGTAGTTGCAAATTTTGCTCTCTTTGAAACCCTTTTTGACACACTTCACATACAAATCTGTTTGTTGCCATTAGGCTATTGGGAGATAGTGCTACCACTTCTGAATCTGGATCTGTTTACATTGAAAAATGACAAACAAAAAATATTAGAAAAATAAAATCACAAGTATAAAAAATTATTAAATTTTTTTATAAAAATTTACAAAACCTAATAAAGACACAAATTTTCAATATTAAATATACCCATTTAATTTAATATCAATTCAACTCATATAAATTTATTTATGTTTGAAAATTAGGATTAAGAATTATATTAATGAAAAGTAAAATAATTAACAATAGGGTGGTACAAAAAATATTGAGAGACATGAAGCCAAAACAAATAAAAATAATCTTGTTAGGAAATTAAAAGATAATTTTTTTGGATAATGAGATGAATTAAAAGAAATATTTTTTTGATGAAATTTTGAAGAAACTTACTAGGTGTTCCAGGTTGGTTTCTTTTTCTCTTCTGAGGTGGTGGTGCAGTTGGAGTTGTTGATGATGATGGTGTTGATGAATTTTGTTGTTGAATATTCATCTGATTCTGACCCTCTTCACTGATTGTAAAGAAAGATGCAGCTGAAAATGATGCTGCCATAATTGATTGAAAATCCTCAAGAAATTTGAATTTTTTATATATGGGAAAGAAAAAAAATGAAACTTGAACAAAAGAGAGAAGAAAATGAAAATCAAGACTTCATAACCACTTGATATGAATTTATCTCTCAAGTGGGCTTATTTAAAGTGAAAATTTTCTAAGGTAGATTCATTATGAATCTCTTCATTGATTTGGTGTCATGCATATACACTAACACATATCACACATGCACTATTTCACTTGGACTATATATTTTTTTCTTACTCTTTTTTATTATTTTCTGTCTTTTTTTTTCTCTTTTTTAAAACTTTTTTCCAGAATTTGGTGAATGCTTTTGTAAGAAATAAATTTTAGAAAATGAAATTTTGATGAAGAAATAGAGAGGGTGTATGGCCTACGGTTTTGTGGACCCCAATTTTTTGTCATGTAACAATATATAGGATGTGAGTAAGCAGCAAGACAGGGCTATAGCTATATACACCACACTGTCTATCTTTTTTTCTTTCTCTTTCCTGTTTAGCATATTCTGACTCACTCCAAGACAAAGTTTTACTTATCATCACCCTGCCCCACTTAATTAAATTTAAAAAATTGTACTTAATTCACAAACTTAAACTTTTGAGATATTGGATTGAAGTTTGTTGTCCGTGACGTTGTGAGAAGTCAGTTAAATTATAATTTAGAAGAAAAAGAAGTTGTAATAAAAATTTTGTAGGCGAATATGTAGAATGATCATTATTGATGTCTTATATGTTGTTCAATAAGTGAATCAGTTTGAATAGATATCATTTATTTGAGGTGTTCAACACCTCGGCTTAGATTTTGGTTCGGAGGTAAACGATGAAGTGTGTTATAGTTTGTACTTTGAACAACTCTTTAGATTAGTGTAACTTTGATGTATTCTTGATTTTGATGTTTATAGTGGTATTTTTGGAGACTTGAGTGGTGCAATTTTAGGATGTTTAACTCTTTTATGTGGCAAAAAAACTTATAATTTGATTAACGTTAGACATAATATAGTCTTTCTGTCAGTATGCTATGTTATTGAGTTTGGCGTGAATAAAGATGTCATACGCAACTCCAGTTGTAAGACACGACATATACGCTATGTCATAGGGTCTAAATTATCTTAAATGAATTACTATTTTAAATAATCATTTTGACGACTACTTTCATAAACCATGTGGTAAATTTGAATTTACCAAATTTCTTTATTTATTCCTCCCTCTATCTTCCTCCCTCCTTATTTGTGTATTTCTCTATTTCTCTCTCTATTTATCTATGTAGCCTTGATCTTGCTACTTGTAATGGTATATTTAGAGAATTGGGTGGTACATTATTAGGATATTTTACTCTTTTTCCTGATTTTTTTTTTGGTAACTTATATATATATATATATATATACACACACTTGAACAACCGGTAAACGGACAATAAGTTGTACCGCTAAACCTTTTTGTATAATAAAACCTAATCTTTGAAAAACAATATTCATGAACCTTCTTTTGCTTTCCATATTTAGATTTGCATGACATCTATTGGAATTTCTTATTCTAGATATTGAAAGAATTCATGATTGAGAGCTACTGTCTCTTGATCTTTTTTTAGCTCTCAAGTCTCCTCATAATCTTTATTGACAAATGAGAAATCGTTGGCTCCATTGCTTAAATACTATTAAGAATTTTTCTTTTTATTGTGCCTTATATCTATTAGTAAAAAAATTGGGAAGTCATTTTTGAGTGCAAAGATAACTGGAATTGTAAAAAACGTTATTTTACCGGTTGAAATGTTGTAATTGGAAAAAAAAACCTTGAATTTGATTGACGTTAGACATATTAGTCCTTCTGTCAGTGTGCTATGTTATTGAGTCTGGCGTGGATAAATATGATATATGCAACTCCAGCTGTAAGCTGCAACATATACACTATGTCATATGACCTAAATTGTCTTAGATGAATTACTATTTTAATGGATCATCATTTTGACATTAAGTGACTATTTTCTCTCCCTCTATCTCCCTCACTCCTTTCTCTATCTATCTCTATATCTTTTGTCAATGTGCTTTTTTGTTGAGTCTGGCGTGGATAAATATGACATACGCAACTCCAGCTGTAAGGTGTAACATATACGCTATCTCATAAGACCTAAATTGTCTTAAATGAATTACTATTTTAAAGGATCATTTTGACATTAAGTGACTATTTCCTCTCCCCATATCTCCCTCACTGCTTCTCTCTCTCTCTCTCTCTCTCTCTCTCTCTCACTCTCTCTCTCTCTCTCTCTATATATATATATATATATATATATATTTATATCTTCTATCAATGTGTTGTGGATAAAGATGACATGCGCAACTCCAGTTATATGCTGCAACATATACGGTATGTCATAGGACCTAAATTGTCTTAAATGAATTACTATTTTAAGGGATCATTTTGACATTAAGAGGCTATTTCCTCACCCTTTATCTCCCTCACTCCTCTCTCTATCTATCTATCTCTATATCTTCTCTCAATGTGTTATGTTATTGAGTCTGGCATGGATAAAGATGACATACGCAACTTCAGTTGTAAGATGCAACAACATATACGCTATCTCATAAGACCTAAATTGTCTTAAATGAATTACTATTTTAAAGGATCATTTTGACATTAAATGACTATTTCCTCTCCTCATATCTCCCTCACCGCGAGCGCCCGTGTCTTTTCCAATTTTTCTATATCTCTTTTTTCATGTATCTCTATCGCAATATAAATTCAAAAAATTATATAGCGCCAAGTATAGTAATTAGTAAAATAAGTTGTTTAAAACTATTTGCAAATCAATCTCTCTAATAAAATTTTGTTATCTCTGAACTTTTTGTGTAACCCTATGATTTTCAAAGAAATAATTTTGATGATTCAGAATACAACCACGAGATAATTTAAGCAAGCCCAAAATTGTTACAATCGAAAATCAAATTCAAATACTTTCAAACGATTTGTCCTAAAAAAATTCATTCATCACTTATATTCAATTATTTAATTATTATCTTTGATATTTTGTTCTGGTGTTCATCCAGCTCTTTTTGTAATCCTTTTATTTTACCCTTTTATTTCAAATTTTATTTTATGATGACTTTTCAACAAAAAACCAATAGTCATTCTTTGATATGTTGAAAGCTTAACCAAATATATTTCTTAAGTTGACTTAACAATAATATAAAAGCTCTAATATCCAGTATTATATACAATGTTAATCCAAGAGTATGCCCACACAAGTTATTCCTTAAACTTCATCTCACTCAGCTCCTAATTATATTATTTAAGTATAAATATCAATAATATTTATGGTCACGAAGGGAACAATTTTTCCAACCTCGCATTTCTAATAAAACACTGATATTTCAGGAAATGTAGATCAGTATAACATGATTTGATCGAAAACATACTTCTGCATAATACAAAATTCATATTATTTCTCAATGGGTACATCTGAAGTGATATTGGGGGTGCCGAAAGTTTTTCCCTTCCTTGAATGTTGTCGTGTATCAATAATGAATTTGTTTAACGTACCGATAAAAGGACCAAGATTTTTAGGCTTTGTTTGCGAGTTTCGAGGGGAGGTGAGGCATAACAAATTCATAAGGAACCAAGAAAGTAATAGTAAGAGGAAGCATAACAAATTAGCAGGTTATCTTGTGCTGTCAAAATTGAACATGCCTGGCTAGAAAAACATGTCTTATTTGTCATCTTCAATCCAATAGCTCCTTTATACCAAATTGATGCAAGTTTTCATAAATTTTCTTCCATTGGTTAGCCAGATTTGCTGTCCTTTCGTACTCATGTTTCAGTTTCTCTATCTCGATTTCAGAAGCAGCAGTTGAACCTTGTTGCTGAGACATAGATGAAAAGAAACGCTTAATCAGATGTAGAATTAGGTAACAAAACGCTTAAATAAAAAAAGGACCGATAAGATAACTATAGATCACCAAGGCACACAAACCTGAAGTTCTTTAGTGTGAATAGATATCAAATTTGAACTGCTGTATGAAACACCCATGCATTCCCTGCTACTCCCTAAGCTGATAACAGTCTTCACATCAGAATCTTCATCTGTTGAATTTGCATACTTTTCTAAAGGCTTCTTTTTTGTGGATGCTTGTAAATTATAAGATATATGATTACTTGGATCAATTTCTTGTCTAACAACAAGAACATTAGTTATAGGTCCTGCAACACCCAGAAATATTAACATGTAGAAAACGCACGCTTAAGAAAACTCAATATTGAAAACAAACATGATTGATATATAAGCATTCACATGCATTTAGATAATCATCCAGAGTATATTGGGTTGAAAATTATGCATCCTAGTCAAAGGGAAATGACATAATGTAGCAGCACAGGTAGGTCGCAAGTAAAAGAATGTACACACACCGAAACGAGAAAGCATAGTTATCAATATCATATGCAATATTAGTTGCTATAACATACAACATATTTGTTAGTTGTCACTCTCAATACAGGTTATAATTTGGCAAGGAAAAACATCTTGAGCATTAGTAAAAGCAAAAGTTCAAGACATAAGAAAAAAAGGTTCATAATAAAAAGTATAACATACAAGCTTAATTGAACATAGATATGCAATCACCAAACCAAGAATAGGCCATATTTCACAAAGTTTATGCCATACCTTTGGCATGTTTAAACATACGAACAATGTTGCGAGTTTTAGTGTTCCAAACACGAACTATTCCATCCTCAGACCCAGAAATTAACAAATCTCCAACTTTGCTATATGTTAAGCAAGTAACTGCCTTACTGTTAAAACGAGGAAGCTAATTAGTTAACTGACACTAAACTAATCAATTTTACAAAATATACATAACGGAAGCAATTAATAGAGAGAAAAGCGCAAAAATACTAGATGCCAAATGAAAAGATAAATAAAATGAAAGAGAGGACATTAACAGGTCAGTATGAACAAGATCTGGAAAACAAGAGGAGAAAAGATAACCTGTGGTTAGAGAATGAACCAATGATATGCTTCCCATAATTATCAGAAGTAGTGATTCTTTCAGTGTTAAGTGCAGCTATAAATATGTTTCCATCACTAATCCCAGCATAAAAGACATGTTCAGCAGGATCCAATGCAATAGCATTAACTATTGAAGGGAAAACTATACTTCTTAGCAGTGTTCCACTAGATAAGCTCCAGACCTAAAGAAAATAAATTAGAATCCAGGTAAACATACTTCTACTGATTATCTATTTTTCTACAACAAAATTGAAACAAAAAAGAATAAAACAAACCTTACACGTCCGATCGTCTGATGCTGAAATTATAATTGCATTGGATCCTCCATAGCCAATCACCACATCAGTTACACGCATGGTGTGCTCCGAAAAACTATACTCATAAAGATTTTTTGCTTCCCGGCTACTCAAATCATCAAATAATCTGAAACATGGCATGCAGAGTAGTGTATGCCATAATGGTTAGCACTTAGCACTGCAAGTACCTAAGCAGTATATTATACCAAAAGAAAATAAAAACTAAAAATAATAGAGAGACAACAAGATGAATATATCAAATACCTGAAAATAGACCAAACTCTTACATATCCATCTTCAGAACCAGATATCAGCAGTGAGTCATCTTCAGAAAATACCAGGCAAGTGACGGCCCTTAAATGAGCATGCCACTTCTTAAGCAATCTGCCGGTTTCAACCTTACAAATAATGCATGCAACTCAGTCCAGTATAGTACAGCGCAACAAGAAAAAAAATGCTATGTGACACAGCAGATAGCATTGCATTTGCAGGTAAAAAGCGGAAGTCGTATAATGGTTGAAATAACAAGTCAATTACATATAAGAAAAAAGATACAATGCATACAAATTAAAAAGGGGATGGTAGAGAGTTGTAGCTTATATATTGAAAATATTGAAATGTTTACATGTTATGGCAAATAAAAGAGTAATACTCATTGACTCTTCAGTTTTTCCATTACAGAAATAGGTCATGTTTGGCACACGTGCACATTGTTTAATTTTGTTATTTAAAAAAAAAAGTAAAAATTACACTAACCTCCCTTCAGGTTTTGTTAAACAAATAGGCCCCCTCTAGTTTAAAAATGAACAATCACCTCCCTCATTAATTTCTATAAATGACCCACACCTACCTTGTAAGTTAACTCCGTTAATCCCCTCCTAACGTAAGTTTGAATAAGCCATAGCACTTCAGGTTCAAGACAGCAATTTACGGTACTAAAGCATGGATTTGGTTCCTCCATGGAATTATTTAGTGGTTTTGATGTTTGAAGAGACTACATGTAGCGACCCACATTAAACACGAAGATTATTTGTCTTTTTAAATCTAGACTGGAAAAAATACATATACTTATTATTAGAGATTAGGGAATTACCACTGCTCTATTTTTGAGAAATAAAACTTCATTATATGATGAACCCAAATTGTTTAACAGCCGCAAATCAAAGAAAAACAAATGATAAGAGGCCCCGTTACATTGCCCCGAATTATCCAATAGCCAGTTCATATAATCAGATATATGCTATGAAGCCCAGACACGGACACGGGACACGACACGGACACCGACACGTCGACACGCATAATTTTTTTGAAAAAATTATATATTTCAATGTAATTCTAAGTGTCGGTGTTGGACCGGGACACGCCTTTTCCGAGAAGTGTCCGAACTTCCTAGGATATATGAAAAAGATTTCATGATACTACAATATTCACCCTTGATCATAATAACAATCTCAGTCTTTTTAAAATTCAGCAACATCGCTTCACTCCATATCAAGAACATTAACAGCAGACTTGGTACGTTGGTGGATATGGCTGATATGGTAGCTTTACATGGCAGTTTTTTGGCTTTCGGACGTGGTCTGCCATCAATAACACTGTTTAAAATTAACTTTTTCCCACTATTGCCACTGCATCAGCTAGCAGAAACTGGAATAGCGGCTGCTACTGCCCTAATACTAATTGCAACTCTAGGATAGCTTTGCGGTTTTCATATTGTTGCTGTTCGTTAGCGCTATTGTTGCTATTGACAACACCGAGTACATTACAGAAAGATGAAACTGAAAAACCATTTTCCCACTTTCAACACATAGTTTTGCACTACCAAACACTTTAGGGGTCTGTTTGGATGGAGACTTTTGAAGAGGAAGGGAAGACTTCGTTTTCTTTTCTAATTCACGAAGCAATAAAATGCGTGTAAAAACGGATAAGTCCAATTGAAATGTTATACAATCATCTAACATGATATTTTTTCTTCTTTATTTTAAAATCTCAAATACAATGCATACCAAAATATAAATTTAATTCGCCAGAAACCTTCATCCAACACAGCATAAGTGTAAATTCATGTATTAAATTTACCGGTCATGCTAACAAGTGACATAAAGACATTTTCTAAGGAATCCATACAAGGAAATTTTGTCTTGGAAATACAAGCACTAGTCAATGTAATAATTACATCATTTTCTACACAAAAAATAGCTCTTTTAGTTGCTTAAGCAATGCCATAAGGGCACCTGTTAGCATTTTCCTAATTTTAATAACTCGGTTTCCCATTAAAAATCAAACCTGTCCCAATAGTAAAACTCAATTATTAAAAGGCCGCAGACGCAGAGACAGTTGATGTGCTGGAGCACAGGCTTAACTACTTCTCGTCTCGACACTAAAGTTTCACCGCTAGATTCTTCATAAAAACGAAATAAAAAACAAAAATTCAACCATGAATGTGTAAACTAACCTCCCACAAGTATATATCACCAGACAAAGCTCCACCAGCTAGATAAGTCCCTTGGTGATTAGCAGCAAGTGGCTTAATAACTTCAGCAGGAAAGCTCTTAACTTCAACTTGAGGCTACAATGCAATTAACAATATCATCATTCCTCATCAATTTATCATCTAAATAATCGCTACTAAATAATTTTTCCGTCAGTAGCTAGAATTTCACCCCTAAAAATGAATAAGTGGGTGTACCACCCGGTCCGGAACATAACGTGCAATAATGTGCTTACCAACTGAGCTAAGCTCACGACAGATAATTGCTACTAATTAATAATAATAATAATAATAATAATAATAATAATAATAATAATAGGAATAATTAAAAGACCTTGGAGAATGACCAGAAGAAAACAGAAGCAGAGGTAGAAGATTCTAGAAGCTGAGAAGAAGCAAGAAAACGAGAACCGAGAGAGACAAGTCCATGAAATGGGGAACAACATGATTTGTAGCGTGGATGTTCGGTGCCTGTATGAAGGTCCCAGCAACCTATTCCGTCATCAACTGAGGAAGATGCTAAAACAACCTCCATTGTTCAGTCGGAAAGGTTTTCCGGCGGCCGGTAACCGTTTCCGGGCAGTTGAGTTGGTCGGTGTTGTGATTATAAGGGTAAAGTGGCGGCAGCGGCAGAATTTTAATTTTTTGGTTCGAGTTTTGTTTATAATAGGTATGGGTATGTTCAAAAAGATTTGGATTGGGCCTTGCAATATGCCAATATATAATTCCTTTTCGCACCTCAGGCATTTCGGACGTCGTCTTTGGTACATCGGAAATATAAATTGTTCCCGCCAAAGATTGAACTCTGAATCTCTCCTTACTCAACTCATATGTCCCCCAGCTCTTACCGCTTGAGCTATCCTACAGGGACTTTCGGACGTCGTCTAAAATTTTAAAAATAGTCACTCGAGTTTTGTTTTTTAGGTTTTAAGTTCTAAATCTCGAACTATAAGTTGGTGGTTTAAGGAGTCTTGGCTCCTTGGATGGTGGCCTCTTCTTATTGGCTTTTGTAGATGTCGCCTCTTTTTTGATGAATCATTTATACCGATTCAGTTATAAATTGAAGTATTTTATCTTTCATTTGCATCATTTATCTTTCTCTTCTCTGTTTCCCTCTCACAACATTCATCAAATTAGTGTATCGGTTGATAAAAATGACCTTGGCAGTATTTGGACATTTTAACAAATCATGACATCTCTTTAAAGCCTAAATGATGTTGTCTTCCTTCCCATACATAATATATGCAAATGAAATTGACTATATCATCTCAATAGAAGTTATGTTGTGTCCTCTTTGAACTTTTTATTAACGTGACATTAATCAAAACTCGTTTTTATTGTTTTTATTATAGGGGATAAAAACTTATTAATCATTTTTTAAAATTATAGAACATATTGATTATTGTACTTTTTTTTTTGAGGAAATATTGATTATTGTATGACAAAGAGAATATTAATTATTTTTGCTTATATTAGCATATGCTTAAGAGATGATTCATGTCATTTTTAACGCTATAAAAAAATTCTTATCCTTCCTTTTACTCGTGAAAGTTTAATTAGGCAAGTCATGGTTTAGCGGTTTGTTGAGCGCACATTCTTGCGGGATACGGCTCAATAGTAGTACTCTTTCCATTTTAAATATAAGAGAAAAAAGTTTATTTTTTGTCACATAATATAAGAGAAAATGAACAAATATTTATCTTTTTTAAAAAAAATTATTCTTTCTCTTACTTTTTCTATAAACAATAAAAATTATTTTTACATCGTTCTATATGACCTTTTAAAAAAAACATGTTTCTAATCATTATATATTACTTTTTTTTATTTAATGTGATTTTTGTTTTTTCTATATGAGACATAGAGAATACTTATCAATTTTGATATTTATTATTCTTTATTAAGAGTTTATATATATTTTAGATTAAAATAGAGTATACATGAATTTAAAAGAGCTTTAGACAAAATTGGCTCACCGAAAAGTAATCAAAATTAAATACTCCTTCCGTCTCAAAATAAGTGTCCTACTTGCAAAAATTGTTTGTCCCAAAATAAGTGTCATATACCATCTATTTATAACATTAGTTTTTTCTATTTTATCCCTTAAATCAATCATTAGGTGAGAGAAAAAGTAATTTTTAGTATTTCAATGTCTACTATCAATTAAAAGAGCGGATAATTTAGTAAAAATCATATTCTCTCTTTTTCATTTACACACTTTTATTAAAGTGTATAATTTAATCAACTGTGACACTGAAAATGAGACGGAGGGAGTATAGTATGATGGATGAACAAGCTAAGTATATCCACATCCGGCCGTACGTTGGACGGTAGATGCTTTAGCCTAAGTGAAGCCTGTGAACTGAAGGCATGCATAGTTGACTACTGTAGGTAGCTGCTTTATGCTTTTTTGTTTGTACAATTGATACTATTTTGTTTTAGGATACAAGGTGTGCTTTATTAGTTTATGTATTGGATCTAGCTAGGCCTGCAAAGTTACTCAAATGTGTTTCATTAATTTGATTTGATGATTTTTGTACGTTTCAACCTATCTGTAGATGCTTCATGAGTGAAAGCATGCGTGTATTTATATAGTTGAACATTGTAAAGTCCTTTAATATGCATTGTTTCCTTAATTATTTTAGTTCAATATCAAAGCCTATGAAGTAGCTATATATAGCCTCCATGAATTTGGATAACAAATTTGGCAAACCTTACTTTTATTTTTTTTAACCTCAGAGTTTTTGGCGTGCAACTTCAAATACTCTCTCCATGAATTTGGATAACAAATTTGGCAAACCTTACTTTTATTTGTTGGGAAATGTTAAAATGTGCCCTCAAGGCACATGTTAAGAAACTTAATATAGAAATTCTACCTTAAAAGTTGTGCATTCAACTTTTTACAAGTCAATATGTTGTTTTTTTCAAAACAAAATTACTATTTTTGAATTCCTTAATATATGCCCTAAGGGCACATGTTAACAAGATCCTTATTTGTTTTTAACCCAGTGTTTTTGGCGCGCAACTTCAAATACTCTCTCCATTTCAAAATGAATGTCATTTTAACAAAAAAAATGTTTTAAAATAAGTGTTCTTTTCAATTTTTAATGCAATATTTTTCAATTCTACTCATTAATTATTACTTTTTACACTAATTCCAAAAAATACAAACTAATAAAGAATCGATAATTTAATAAAAGTATTATTTCTTTTAATATACTAATGATTACATTATTTAATATGTATGCAAACATCTATAACGACACTCATTTTAAAACTGAATAAATATTAATATGTTAAGTCGGATATGACAGGTGAATTCCCTAGTTACTAGCTGCTAGTCACATTACCATTTGCAGTTGAACAATCCAAAGAAAGTTAATTAGCGGCCCCATTCTTATCTGATCTTCGCTTGTTTTACCCTTGGCACTTTTCAGTGTTTTACCACACTTGCAAAAACAGAACATAACAGAGAAACAAAATAAAATTATGTTCCTTAATTTAATGCACCATAGAATAAGATAACAGTAGTAGTAATGATGAGATTAAATTTAATAAGGTTTGGACCGTTTCATTCATAGACCATCATGCTCATGCCATTGGTGCAGGAATTTCCATCATTCCATTTTATTTTTCCTTACCTTCTGAAATTTTCATCATTAATTCTAAAAATCTTATACTACTGACAAAAACAAGAGACAAGAGGGAAAATCCTGAGAAACAATCAGAGTGTTCTTAATTTCTATTCCTTTTGCCTTTTGCCTTTTGTTGCCCCACCACAAGTTTACATTTCTGACATCTTTACAGCGATTCATTCTCATTCATTGCCTATCCTCTTTTGCAAATTGTCAACCTTTCAATTGGTATCAATGAATGAGCCATTCTCATTCTATATCTCCTCCTCTATGATTCTTTATAACTCCTAAAATCTCAAATTGTCTTTCAATTCGGAACGTAGATCCCGAATTAAGATAAGGGATGTAGAATCTGAAGTTTGTATGAAATTTTGGGGGGTACGTGCCTATACCCACCCGAAGTTTATGTGAAGTTTTGTGGGGTATAGGCACCACTTCGGGTTCTAGATCCTGAAGTGGGGCCTATGTCTCCCAAAACTTTGCACAAACTTCGGGTTCAACATCCCGAACCTTAATTCGGGGTCTACGTTCCGAATTTTATATAAAAACCCCTTAAAGGCAAATAAGATAGTTAGGAGGGTAAGAGAATGATGTGTGGTTGGTAAGAAATTTTCGATCAAAATAGATTACTACTATATCCATGCATTTATAGGACATATTGTTCGGTCGTGAAGAAAGTTTAAATGATCTTCACATTTAATTAAGAACAATCACATAAAGAATTGAGTGAGATTTCTAAGTTAACACTTGATACATAAGCAATCTAAATCTACTCCATTGAGTGAGGCCAACAACTTGCACCATCAGTCATCAATGGAATATGATTACCATTGTTAGAAAGACTTTTGATATAAATAGTCTCCTACTTTAGCCGACGCATAGTCATATGATTCGTAATTCGCTTCGGTACGTGGTACGAATTCGTGTACGCGGTACGCGACTCTCAAAGAATGGTAATCATATAACTTTGGTCATGTGAGAAACCCGAGAGATCATTATAACTTTGGTTAGTAAAAATAACAGATAGCTGATAAATTAACTTATAAATACTTATGATTGATAGGTCATAAGTCAATTGAATTGAAGAGATATTGGATTGAATCGTTAAACCCCCTTTGTGTAGAGTAGGTTCTTAATTTAACTGTCGTTCCCGCCTTTCTTCCATTCAAACTTTTTTATAGCTTCCAAGGTACTTTGAAGCTCTTCAATCTTTAATTTTGACTAATACTTAAACTTTTCTATGGCAATTGCAACATTAATATCAAATCTTTGTGTTAAGGTTCTCACCTCTTTCACCTTAAGTTAATCATCAATCTTTTGACCACATACATATATTTGATTTGTAAGATTCTGAATTCTTGTAAACAAATCATAAATGTTTTCTTCCCTTTCCATTTGCATCAATTCTATTGAAGACGAACCTTCTCCTTCACTACAATTTTCATTTTTCCATCTCCAACGTGACTAGTCTCCAAAAAATTCTAGCCATATTTGGAGGATTCCGCATTTGATATCGTCTCAAAGTTCGCAACATCAGTACATTGAAGAATCAAGAAAAGACATTTGTAATCAATTTTTGCATTTCAGTTGAATTTTTTCCTAACTCTTCAAATTCATTCAATCTTCACAATATTTATGAATTTTTTAAAGCTGAAAAATCACCTCCATTTGTTTCGTTCACCAATCCCAATTCTTGCTATCTTATATTGACAAATTCACACCAAAAATTCCATTTTCATTTGATCCAATTTGTTTCACTCAATTGAATAGGCAATGCAAAAACATAAATGACATGCAGAAAAATGGATTTTACTGGAATTCATTCTCATTAATCAATACTATGTGATAACTCTATATATTGTTTGTTAATATAGACTCACACAACTCATGGATCCACTAGACCAGAATACACTTCATGACTCGTTACACTATACAAATTAAATTGAATTAATCCTGACAAGTTAAACCGGTAATTTATATACAACACACCACACTCTTCAATTGTGTTTTTTCTACAAATCTAAATTCTATTCAGAACGACATCCGTAGAGCTAGAAAGCATAAGCTATGTGCCTCTACGTAATATTCAAGATCTCTTGATAATGCAATAGTCTTCATCACTAATGAAATCATAGAACTAACTCTTTGTGCGGATTATGTCAAGATTCTTGCTCCACATGAAGCAAGGACGAGTCACAATCTTCTCAAGATTTTTTCATGTATACTCGGATTCTTGCTCTCATTATCAACATACTCAAAAGCCTTCACCTCTATAATTGCTTTGAAAGTATAAATTGAGCTATGACAAATTCTAGCTGATAGCTCTATATATACTTGAATTTAACCAAAAATTTTAATTACAGTTTTAATTATCTTATTTTCATTCACTTATGAAATTGGTCATTTTATTTTTAAATTACTGAATTAAATTTTCTATTTAAAAATTGGTGATTTAACATATTTTAATTAATTCGACATATAAAATAATGATATTAAATGATTAAAAACTAAAAAATTACAACAATAATTAAAAAAACTCATTAAAATTTTGGTTTTAATATACATGGACAAAAAAGCGGATACTTTATAAGCTAACTTTTAGTTGATAAGATAGCTGATTGAATTTGTAATGTTTCGTAAAATTTGCGATTGAACTGACTTATAAATATGAAATGACATAAAAATAAATATAAGTTTATTTAGGACCCATTTGAAACAATTTTAATTTTTAGTTTTTAAAATGACAAAAACAAAACTCCTTGAACTTGTTTTACTTTTTTAGTTTTAAAAACCGATAAACAAAAAACAATTTTTAAAAATGCTTTTGTAAAATTGAATTATCAAACAAGTTTTTTAGTTTTTAATTTTTAAATAAATAAAAAAATTGTTTTGAGAAGAGAATCAAACAAACCCTTAATATTTAACTTTTTTTAAAAGAAAGATAACAGGGTTAAACTTGGAAATAAAATAATAAGCTAAAAACTTATAATAAACTATAAGCTAATTGAATTAGTTTATTGTAATAAAATAAAAGCTAGTAAAAATAAATTATAAGCTCGTGTGAAAAATGATTACCAAATTGATTTTTTTTATAATGAACTTACAAACTAGTATAAACTATAAGCCATAATAGTAGGGCTTAGTGGTGCACCGTGCACAAGTTACGATTAAACTATAACGAATACAAATTTTATAAAATTCATCGTTGGATTGAAAATTTATATCATATAGATCACCTCTGTTAAATTTTGAACAAATTGAAAAATTGTTTGATATATTTATTTAGATTCATCAAGATTAACGATATTCAATAAAAACTTATAAACGTTAATCTTGATGAATCTCAATAACATATCTAAATGATTTTCAATTTATGTAAAATTTGACATGAATGATCTTTATAATATAAACTTTTAATCTAAAAATGAATTTTATAAAATTTGTATATATTCATTATAATTAATATTAATCATAGGTTTTTTAGTCTACCTCTTCATGATTTTGGAATATTTACCCCTGAACCACTCAATAATATTTTAACCGATATAATTTTTTATAAAGGTAAATGTTAACATATGCCCTAAAGGCAAATCTTAATAAACTTAATAAAGAAATATTCTTCTTAAATATTCTATTGGATTGAAAGTTTATAGCATATAGATTATTATTTGTGTGAAATTTTAGACAAATTTAAAATCATTTGATATATTATTGAGATCCTTAAAGATTAACGACGTTTAAAAAATCACACAAACTGTTAATTTTGATGTGTCTCAATAATGTATCAAATAATTTGTGATTTTGATATCATATAGCATATTTCCGCAGCAATTTTGATATCAATTTTCAATCCAACAGTATATTTTATAAAATTTATATATCGATTAAAATATTATTAAGTAGTTCAAAAATAAATATCCTCAAATCATAAAAAATACACGGTCTTACCTTAATCATAACTTATACACAGTACATCACTCACCATTTAACTAAATGGTGTACCGTGGACATGACCTAATAGTAGTAGTATATAATGATAGCTCATTGACATATTTTAATTTTAATTTTAATTTCAGAACAGTCTTTAACAAACAAGACAAAAGAAAATATGAAAAAGCATTTTGATGGGATCTATTATATTCTTACACAGTGATTATGACGAACTTGTCTCATACATTATTACACTAGTATACTGTTATTTATTTACTAGTCAATCCAAAGAGAAACAAAGGTCAAACTTTATAATGGTAACAAAAGACACTTATTAAAAGTACTATAGTTACATTGGTTCATAGGCACAATCATTTACAATATCAGAATTCAGAACCCTCCCCGTGATTTTCACTTCTGAAAAAGTTAAGTGCTTTTTTGACATTTTATTTCTAAGCCATAAACCACTTATACTCTTCAGATTAAACATATCCGCACATCGTGCTCGACACCGACACAACATTAACATTTACAATTATATTAAATAAATTATATGATTTTCTTAAATTTTTAACGGCATCGACCGATCGACGTATAAGTGTCTGTGTTATATCTAGTGTATGTGCAACACCAACACAACATCGACTTTCCAACTTAATTTTCAAATTTTTATAGATATTGACGTGTCAATGTTCATGTTATATCTGAAATGTGTTATGATATACTAGTGCATCATAGTCCCTAAAGATTATAGAGAGGGGTAAAGAGGGGGGACACGTTAAGGGACAGCACCTACCATAAGACATAAGGTATTATCAGTGACATGTTAAGGAATTTGCAGACTCTTCCCATTGTCATGTCCTTTTCTTTCTCGATATTTTCACCTTTTACAATCATGATTCTGTTTTCTTCTTCTACTTTTTTACACTCTTATATATGAACAAGTTAAGTAGCTACAAACAATTGCATTGTATTGAAAGAGAAGTAAAAAAGTGATTTTGAGGAATTACTTGAGGACCCTTTTGGATTAGAAAGAAGAAAGTAGTGAAAATGAGTAGTAGTTGTGGAAGGGAAGGTGTTGTGAGACAATATGTAAGATCAAAAGTTCCTCGTTTAAGATGGACACCTGAACTTCATCGTTGCTTTGTTTATGCCATTGAAACTCTTGGTGGTCATCAAAGTATATATATAAATTATTTCTACATTTTTTGTTAGTTTCTTGATTTGTTTAATTTCTAATACTATATGGTTAATTTCTGATGAAAATTTTGTGTTTTTATTTTTATTTTTAGAGGCTACTCCTAAGCTTGTTCTTCAATTGATGGATGTTAAAGGGCTTACAATTTCACATGTCAAGAGCCATTTGCAGGTTGATTTTGATATATATGGTTAAAAATTATTTTAAGTGTACTTTGTCAAATTAATATATGTATATAGTTTTGTTTTAGGTTGTTAATTTATCGGTTTTTTCTTTGTTTAAAACAGATGTATAGGAGCATGAGAGGTGACTCATGTAAACAAGGTACCAAACATTTTTTGACATTCTTTCTTACTTATAAAAAAAATAGTATGAAGCTTTGATATTTATTAGTATATATTTTTCATTAGAGTATTAAGATCATTATTTTGATTAAAATCTTATTCATTATTCATTAGAATGTCATCATATATTGTGCATTTTGGATTAGTGGTGATTCTGAAGAAATCAAAGTGATCAAAAAAATTGATATATATTTTATACTTCGTCAAATTTACAGTGATTTCAAATCTGCACATTGTTACTACTGATCAGTTTTGCACTGTTAACAATGTACTAGATGCTTTATGGATTGAAGCTAGGCATGCATAGTTACTCATCAATTGTCATTTCCTTAATTTATGACTTTTTATAGTTCAAAAACAAAGCCTATGAACTAGCTTCTTCCATGCACAAATTTGGAATTATATGTACATTTCTCATTTACAGTATTATTTTTCTAATATGTAAGGATGTTAGAATTTAGAATAGTTAAAATAATGTCCTTATTAATGCCCATTTCTGTCTATATAAAAAAATTATTTTTTAAATTTATTAAATAATTCATTTATCTGATCTTTATGTTATTCCACAAATCAAAAAAATGTAATTTTTCTTATAATAGCAATATAAGGAAGTATGTAATATGAGTTCATTTATAGCTTATGTCACTTCAAATCAAAACCTTGTTAATGATATTTGGAACATGTACTAATTATTCCCAACAAACTTTAACAATCTAATTTCCTTATTATGTTTGTTTATATGTGACAGATAGGACTACATCCGTACACAAAAGACCATCTTTTGAAGAGCATGATGATGATGATGGGTTTGGAGATGAATCTATTGGAAAGGAATCTGATTCTCTCTTTAGCTACACACATTTCTCCCCAAAAAGGTAACCTTCTTTTATCCATTGAAATAATTTCAAACTTTTCAAAGATTAAAATCTTGTAGCGGGGCATGATCTACATTGGTCGCGAATCTCGCGATAATATATGGTACTATCGCAATTCTTCGTATAATAGAGAATCATAATCAATTGTTCTTGATATGACATTAATTGCACTCATGTTGTGTCGTTAAGGGATTTAGATTTGTTAAAGTTCACACATCAGTGATCATTGGATCGAGATCGAACAATATGATTTTAAATTTTATTTTAGTTTAAAAAAATCAACATATGCACATAAATGTAGATTGTTTGATCTCGATTCATTCACCACCGACGTTTTGATCACGTAAATGTGTGGAATTCCTGACTACAACAAATCTAAATCCGTTTTCAAGATATAAAAAATTTCACATTGCAGTGGAAAAAATCATCAAAAACTAAAAAATAAAAACTGTTTATCTTTATATACTACTTCTATTATTTTAGGCTTTTTTTGAACCAATTTTTAATTTATTTTAGTGGTTCAAAATAATATCAATATAACATTTTTGGATTCTCTTCATTTCAGAGCTAGAATCGAGAAGAAAAGTTATTTCTCAGGAATCATACAATGCAGAGAAAGAATATGTGAAGCTGTTCCAAATCCATACACAACTTTTTATGATTATGTGCAGGACATTGTTCAGCAACAGCAGAAGGGAATAAAGGATATTTGTGTTGCTTCACAGTATTGCACAATTTTTCCCATGCTACCAAAACAAGAAACTGAATTCATTCAGGTACTTATTATTATTCCATATTAATTCATTCAAAAATTAATCCATGCTTTTGCTTTTTTAGGTTATGGGCTTATTTCCTTACCATGTGATGTACCTCATAGTGGATACTATTAGATCAAAAATTAAATTTGAATATAAAAAATAATTCTTATGTTATACCAGTATGTTTTTATGCGCAAGATTTGAACTCTGTTACATTAAAGTTTACCGTGTAACATTCACCACATTGCGCATCAATCACTTGTACTAGACTCAATAGTATATAGTTTTTACATTATATTAAAAATGAATAGTGAACTTTATATCAAACTTAGTTTTAGTGAGAAAAAATCAAATATTAATCACTTTATTGTTAACTAATTTAAGTTTCTAACAGATAAACTCATTTAATTTTTTATTAAATTAATTCTACAAAATAAAACTATTTACCTTTGGAAATTTAGTATTGTGGGGGCTCTCAAGCTCCATCATAATTCAAAAATCATTTTAGATGTCCAGTGCATTTGTATATGATGTACTTTTGCTATTTCATTCTCACAATGTCACTTAATTAAGCTAATTTAAGATAATTAGAAAAAAAATTGTAGACTTCACATTTCAAAGTGGATATAGATTTTTTTTGGGGTCCCCTTCTTGGTATTTTCTTGATAAAATTGATGACAAAAAAATTGACCAACAGTTGCACTATGACAAAAATATTATAATCATTGCAACGAATTTGTACATTAATCATTTCTATATTCAGTGGTCCTACCAATGTGTTAAAATTTACACTTCTCTCTCACATTCAGATTCAGTGGTGGTCCTCCTAAAATATTGAAATTAAATTGAGAGTTGTTTTTTTTGGCTTTGTTGGAATTTATGCCAAAATCACCTTTTTTACTAATAAGACTAAACTACATTATTAACTTAAATAAAAATGTTCATATCACTTTCTTTTGCAGGTTACAAAATTAAATGAAAAGAAGCATGTTAATGACAAGATTAAGAGTGTACGTGCAGAAGATGAAGTTATAAAGGGTTGTGAGTTGTCATTATCAATTTCACCTCAAACAAGTAATGTTTCTTCAGCCAATGATATGAGAGACTCTGGATTTTGCAACTTTATGGGTTGTTCCAATGTCCAAAATAGAATTAATTTGGACCTATCTTTGGCCATTTGATGAATGTTAACTTAACTAGATTGTTTTTTTGAATATTTCTAATGTACACAAATGGATGGATGCATGCATTATATGGTACTTTAGTGTACTAACATTCCTAGGAAGGTACTATTATACCTCTTGGATAAAAACATATGGTATATATGATGAAATTTGATGTCAGCTGAGGGGGGTATTCTAATTAATGAAATGTAATGTTTAGTAGCTTGGTTTACTCAAATATTGGATTAAATATCCGTCTAAAATAAATTACTAGAAAAATTCAAGAAGTTTTGCTCATTGTTTTATTGGTTAATGATAAAGATGATTTTCTTCGATTAATTAGAGTTGAAAATTATTTTTATTGAAGTTATGTGATGAAGAAAAAAAAAATTGAAAGAAAAAAAGGATATGAATTGTGTTGATGGTACATATGCTAAACCTATGGCTAATAAAGATGAAACAAAATAAGCAAATGAATTGGAAATATGAGATGTTAATAATTTGAAGATTTTTACTTGGATCAATAATTTTGTTTCTCAATCAATAAGTGTGCAATTAGCAAAATATGATATTGCTAAGGGGTTTGGTCTAGTGATTTTGTTTAGTTCACTCTTTGTTATTGCTTCTCCTTTGTATTGATAGTTGTTTTTGTTTGATTTCTTAGGTTTTCATTTTCATTTCTTGTTTGACAATCTCAATGCGTCTTGTTAGTGCATTGTGAATTTGAGGGGAGATGGTAGACAAATGCAATGTACTTTTAATTGTATTTGAACTAAAAATAGTTTAGTCTATTTATATTTCGCTATATATTTTTTGAGTATCACTTTTGGATTCAAGAAGATTTGGTCATTCTAATAAATAATGTAACCTCCTCTTCATATGAATGTTTGTTAACACTATCAAAAGTCAATAGAACCTTTCAAAATATTTTTGAGAGCAAAATGTAGTTAAATACTCCATCTATTTTAAAATAAATATCACTTTAGTACAAAATATTATTTCAAAATAAATATTATTTATACTTTTCAATGTTGGTAATTTTCTTCTTCCAATTTTATCTTTTAATGCTTGATAAAATCAGTTATTTAGTAAAAAATCAGTTATTTATAAGACCAAAAAAAAATCAGTTATTTAATTAATTTAGTAAAAAATATCAAATATTTTAACAATATTGTTGCATTTCTAAAAACAAACGTGGACTTTCGTTTTAAAACTCTATATTTTTATATGTAGTACTAATTTTTAACACATGAGGAGTGCTAAAAATGTTATCTATTCAACACTATATCTAACACTCACTCTTTAATTGTTTGAAAATGAAAACAATGTAAATCCCTCACTTTATAGATCCAAATAAAATTATAAGACCTTTCAACTCAAATAGAGAAGGAATGTAAGAGAGTATGTTGAAAGAGAGTGTTGTTAGCGATTTTTTTTTATTTTTACATATTACTTGTTGGAGTTGGATCTTCATATGCACTAGTTTTTTTCTTCTTAACGGTAAATATTAATATTAATATAAAGGTGTTGTATATAGGTAGAAAATCAAAATAAAATCCACCAAAAAAAAGTCTATTTCTAATCTTGTGCACTAGTGTCTTAATTAGACGGTCGTAATTACTCTTAGACAAAGTACCAGAGGATCCGACTCTTTTTTTTTGTTATATTTTAGTTTTCACCTGATTCCTAGATGAAGAAATTTGGTAGTCTAGAGTTTGAGGTAAATTCTAATATCAAATAATTTTAATATGCTCTCAAACTGTAATTCTCTTTACAAAATTCAACAGCATCAATCATCACTAAACAGACTAATACTAATGTAATGACTAATGTTGGATTGGTTAGGAATAGGATCACTAGCTTCCAAAACAAAACTTACAAGTAACAAATTCTCACCAACTTCATTAATGTAATGAATCTAAATATCTAATCTACTCCCATCGCCGTCACCATCCATGCGTTCATAACTCAATCACTCACTTTCCATTTTTATAATCACACCCTCCTTTTTCACTAATATACCCCACCACCGTTCGCACCACCGAACATGACCGCACCGACGAAACCAAATGTCCCTCTCACACCCCCGAAGAACGCTTCCATCTCACCGCCGACGAACCATTTCCTCGTCGCACTTCCACTTCGCAACTAACTCCGCCTCATCCATGTCGCCGGAATCCACTTCCCTCCATTTCCGGCATATCCTCACCGCCGCGCTTTTATTCGCCGCAGTTTCTCTCTCTTGTTTACTCCTCTTCAGAGTCGCTGATTACTCTCACTTCGCTTCTTCTTATTCGTTTCCGAGTTTTCCAACCGTTTTTCCCTTCGCTTCCGACGATTCCGTTGCGGTGAGTTCCGTTTCAATTTTTTGTTGAAATCGTGATTTAGAATGTGTATTGATTAGATTAGATTATTCTAATTTAGGTTTAGTAACTGTTTTAAGAATAAACTGTGAAGGTTATTTTTAGCTGAAATTATGCGTTGTTGAGTGTGTGAGGCTATTTGTTTAGTGAAATTGGATGAATTTGAAGCTGATCAATTAGAACAATACTCTAGATTGTTGAATAGTTTTTTGATATGGTGTGTAATTTTATGTAGTTATTTATTCGCCGAGTAAATGGTAGTAATTTTGATCTCTAAATATGTGAGACAGTGTCACTTTGGTCGTGAATATATCGAAATTAGAAATGGAAAATGATCTTGTGACACCCGAACATCTTGTCAGCCCGCCTATACCTCGAGGGAGAAAGAAATAGAGAGAGGGATGTGATAAGAAGAGAGAAAATGATGTGTTGAATGAGTGTTGGAGAGTTTATGGTGTTCAAACATAAGAGCTCATTACACAACATTCATGAGTGTGTGTTATGTTATAATGTTAGTAATTTCGTAGACCAAACTGATTAACATCCATATTTAGATATGCTTTTATAATTTTGATATACCCAAGGACTACATTGACTCACACATTCAATGACTATTTACTATTTATTTGTTTAAGAAAGATTGATGATCGGTGAGAAAATGGAGATATTTTATTTTTGGGATTTCTACATTTCCAATGGTTGGTTGTGGTTTGTGGAGTAGTTAAAGGTGGAGGATGGGTCATTTAAGTACAATGCTTAAGGTGCAATCAAATGTGAATGTTAGGTATTAAGTAAGTTTATATACCGATTTTTGTTGTAATTTGTCAAGCCCTAGTTTAGTGGTGCTCAGATAGCTAATGAAGCTCATGCTTTCATCTCCACATACCCATAGACTTGTTACTTTAAAATAAAGACGGAAAAGATCGCTGCTTTGACAGATATTAATTTCTTTATTGGAAAATATGAGCAAGACTAGGCATTCTAAGCTACTTTAATCTATCTAATTTAGATACATTTATTTTTTAAACATGCGATTTCTTGATATTGAGTTCTTGTCGGTTAATTATTGAATTGTTTGATCAATATGACAGAAAGTGAACATATTTGTCTTTGCTAGACGCAATAGTGTTTCCATTATTAAGTCACTCTTTGATCTTGTGAATATAGTCAGTTCAACCATGTCTTTTTTTTTAATACTATACATGTGTTTGTATTCAACTTGAAAGAGATTTCCACCACGGATTTCCTTGAAGCGGGTAGCTTTAGCTTCGTTCTGGCCATGTGTTCAAATGTTAGCAAACTGTAGCTTTAGCTTTCTTGCTCAATTTCGTTTTCATAAACCTAGCATACCTGAAAACAACATTGCACCCAGATTCTGATTTCTGATCACCATTGACACTTTTATATCACATTCATTCTCCATCACTCCAGTAGAGCCTATCAACCATGGAGCTTGTTCTTTAGTAAGATTAGGCTATCTGCTATCCCGACAACACACCATGCTTTTAAAATTTTGGCTAGGCCAAGTGAATTTATTGAGCCGAACTTTGTCATAACTATCAGGTCACAATATATTATCCTTGGGCCATTTTCATGTTTTATGTTAGGATGAAAAATTACTATTTGGAGAAGATCTGCCAAAATGGACAGGCTGAGCCCAAGCTCTCATTGTTTTGTAGTTTGTTTGAGTAATTCACCCACAGAAGAAGTTGACACGTACTTTGTTCTTTTGGAATTGATTATTCTGCAGACTAGCAATGAATATCCACTTGAAAAGATTCTGAATGAGGCTGCTATGGAAGATAAAACTGTTATATTGACCACATTAAATGATGCATGGGCTGCACCAAATTCAGTCATTGATCTATTCCTGGAGAGCTTTAGAATTGGAGTTCATACTCGCAGGCTTTTGAATCATTTAGTAATTATTGCATTGGACCCGAAGGCATTTACACGCTGTCAGGCTATACATACCTATTGCTTTTTGCTTGTTAGTGAAGGTAATGATTTTCGTGAAGAGGCATTTTTTATGACTCCTCGCTATTTGAAAATGATGTGGAGACGGATTGATTTCCTGCGTTCAGTTCTTGAGATGGGATACAATTTTGTGTTCACGGTAAGTATTTCAATTTTCAATCACTAACCTCTTGATGTTCACTTGGACTGATTTATGTAGTCTTCAAGGTCTTGTGAACCTTGGGAAACATTTTTAAAAACTGCGAAATTTGCAAATATCCTCTAAATTTATCTAAATTTTTTTTTTTGATAATTAAATGTATCTAAATCTAACACAACTGGTAGGATAAATGTATCAGTAAATAGTTTAATTGCAACCAAATTTATAGCTTTGCTTTTTTGTTTATCGTTGTATCTTATGTGTTTATATTCCTTTTGCATAAAACATTTTTTAAATACTAGGAAGTTATGGCTATAGAAAAAGCTAAGTACATATCTAAGGTGTCTTAATTAGAAACTTATTTTATATTTCTCTTATAGGATGCTGATATCATGTGGTTTAGGGATCCATTTCCACGGTTTCATCACGATGCAGATTTCCAAATAGCATGTGATCATTTCACTGGTAGATTTGATGATGTACATAACAGACCCAATGGAGGGTTCAACTTTGTGAGGTCCAATAACAGGTCAATAGAATTTTACAAATTCTGGTACTCCTCACAAGAAACCTATCCTGGATACCACGATCAGGATGTACTCAATTTCATCAAGATTGACCCTTTCATTATTGATATCGGACTGAGGATGATATTCTTGGATACAGCTTATTTTGGTGGGCTTTGTGAACCAAGTAGAGATTTAAATCAAGTCTGTACCATGCATGCAAATTGTTGTTATGGTATGGATAGTAAGCTTCACGATCTGAGAATTATGCTTCAGGATTGGAGACATTATTTGACCTTGCCTCCAAGTTTAAAGAGATTGTCAATTATATCCTGGAGGGTTCCTCACAAATGCAGGTTGCCCATATACTCCAGCTTTTCGTTCTTATATTTTTAATCTTTGGTTTACCATTCTTTGTCTGCTTTTTCATTAATGGGTTCTTATTTGGGTGATTTTTTTTTCAGCCTTGATGCCCTCAAGCCCGATGGGTCACCAGATAAGAGTATGCTAGAAGATTAAAGTTCTCACTTCTCATGTTAGTTTCCCATACATCGATTGGATATTCAAATGGAATGCGCAAGTCGAAAGGTTTTTTATTTTATTTTTTCAGGTTAGCTTTATTACTGTAAACAATAAGAATTGGACTATAATGCTATTAATGTATAGACAGCTCTAGCCAATATAAATTTGAAAAGAAAATTCAATTTTGCCAAACTAACTATTGAAGGAGTTATCTTTACACTTCATTTTTCGGTCAAGTAAGGAGCTATCTTTACACTGACGCAATTTAAAAGATCTAACATACTTTCCAATTAATTGAAAATGTGTTTGTCTTCTACTCATTTTTCTACAACATGGTGGTGTATTGTCCATTTTGTATCCTCCCAATTATGTAGTACACAGAACACAAAATCCAAGCGATTTATAACTAGTTAGAATTTGACTACAACTAGCTGCAGTGAACAATTGACAATTGTAGTGATTTGGTAGCTAGTTTTCGACTTTCTGTCTTATGTCTGACAATGATGATGAGCATTTTTTTTCCCCCTCACACGAGTGAAACATAATCTCTTTTCTCAACTGTCATAGTAGTACATTTTAGCAAGGGTTGATTTAGTTTTTTTTACAAATCAATCAATAATAAGGGCCATAGACACCAACTGTATTATTTTGGCCTGCTTTTTGTTTGGAGCCTAAAGCAATCTAAGCTGCTGCTGGTGCTTGGGACTTCTCTTTTTTGGAGGGCTTAAAGGCCTAACTTATGGTTGACTTGGCCTATGTTTGGTATCATGGTATTGGTGAGTGTGCAGAATCATAGTAATCCACCGTGATTTTGCATAAGCTACACTCTGTAGCTTTTGGATAATCACGGTGGATCACTATGATTTTGACATATCCACCGTGATACCAAACATACATTTAGTTTAGGGTCGGTCCTGTTCATGATATAGCTATATTGCCCTTCAGATGCCCTAACTTGAGTTACACTTCACATAAATAAGTTGGGTTATGTCATTCTTATTCAGGACAATACTTAGATGCAGTATGTAGGTGCATTATTTCTAACTTGTCTTTCATCTTCTCATTATCATGACTGACTGACTGTTCACTACTTGATTCTTCAATCTCTGTTAGGAACTTTAAATAAAGACAAACTTTAGACAGTAAACAAGCCCTAACTTAGTCATTTAAATTTTGTACTTGTACATATATGAAAACCACATTTATTTCAATTTTCTTAAATCTATACATCTATTTTTAAATTTTGTCAGCATTGGTTTTAAGCCAGTCATTCATACATATTCTAGTCGTCCAGGGTAGTACAATTGATTCTGTGATTTGTAGTTATACCCCATGTTTCAAAATCATTTGAAACAACTTACTACAAATAGTAAAGGAAATTTTACATGATTGTAATAAATAACTGGTGGAATAATGTAGACGAATCTATGCTGAGCTAGATAAAGGAGGTTTATATTCCTGTTCTTTCAACATGTATTTTCTTGCTTTATTGCACAAAATGTGTTATATATTCGTTGAATTTATAAACAGAACATGCATTTTGTTGGCACAATACCAACGTTGAAAAATAATTTCATAATAATAGAACCAAATAATTCAAATTTAAAATATATTCCCCTCCATCTAAATATATTATACAAGATTTTTCTCCGGTGAAGAAACATGGCACATGGCCACATTAGGTCGAGTTTGTATCTCTGTTTCTTTTCTTTTTTTTCTTTCTCCATTACTTCTAGAATATTTTGAAGAAAATGTTTAAACTAATTTATTGGCATATTATTATACTTTTTTAAAACTATAGTAATAGAAATAATTAAATGTGGAGGAGATACGCACTTTATTAGGTCACTCTTTTTGGATCAGGTTTGTGTGTAGTTACAACTTACTTGTAAGTCAACTTATTTGATTGTCTGATCAAGATCAAATGGTCTAAATTTTAAGTTCGTGTTTTAAATTGAAAATAGTTAAAATTAAAAATTTTAATTTGAACTGTCCGATTTGTTAACTATAGTGTTGTATTTTTTTTTGGTAATATAGTGTTGTATGCATGTACTTAATCAAAATCCACTAATTTCTTTTATTCTTGTGGCATATCATTATAATATTTAACAAAAAGTTACAAAATAATTACATAATGAAATTAAACTATTTGCAAGGTGGAATTTTCACCAAACAAAATATGTTGCAAAAGTTTTAATGGCTGCTAAAAGTCTTAAGAGATAGAGAATATGAATCTTTTTTTCCTTTTTGCAGAGTGGTTTGTTGATTTCTTGAACCAAAATGGGATAAAGCTAAATATACGAATGATATAATATGAGAATCACTTGCAACACACAAATTAATAATTGGGAGGAATCACTTTCAATGACACTTAGTCAAGTGATTGAAAAGAGGCATCTAATAGAAATATTTTTCGTCCAATATATGCTCTCCAACTCAAAATAAGTTTAATAATCAATCAATTTGGAATGCAAATCTAAAAAATTTCTATGAATCTGACAAGTTTGGTTAACCAAAAAGTTTTCTTAATTTTATCCTAAAAGTCTTTCTATTGCTCCACAGAAAAACCTTGACTTTGGTGGCAGGGTATCTCAATTATATCATCTAACCCAACTTAGAGGAAATTTTAGTTAATTAACCCTCCATATGGAATCAAAGATGTTTATTGGGCTCTATTAAATTATTCCCATGATGGCTTTCCATGAAACATAACCCGATGTTACAATTAACTAGATAATCGGTTTGTGTCTACCACACGTATTTCTTTTATGAATTGTATAAGACAAAATTAAGAATAGTTTAGATTTGATTTAGGATTAGATAGTATTTTATTTTTTAGTTAATATGTTATAGCAGGGGTGTTTGAATCCAAATTAATCTAAAATTAAACTGCAAACCAATCTAAAACAAACCAAAAGATTCAAAAAACTAAATATTATTGGATGTGTTTGGAATTTGGATGTCATTTTACAAAAACCGCTCGTATTGGATTGAATTTTGTATTGAGTTTTCAAACCTGAATCAAATTGAATCACATACATATTTTAATATTGCATTAATCATTTATTTGTTGGTTTTAAAAAAAAGACGGAGGGAGTACATATTATCTGTAAGTTATTAGTCATTTTTCATTAATTAACTTATCAAGAAGACAAGATACCAATTTTAGTATGTAAGAAAAATCAGATCAAATCAATGTGACAGATCATTTGATAATCCATAAGGATTGGTTGGACAGGTCCACAAGACAAGGGGAGTAAAAAAGTTTAAGCACAAACAAGGTGGCAAAAACACCAAGCATCATGAACATAGAATAATTCTTATCAATAGTCTTTTTTTTTTCTTATTCGTGTAGGCTATTTTTACTTATACAGTCGATTAAATTTTATTTTTTTGACTCAATCAATTATTTTTTTTTAAATATATTAAAAATAACAAAAACAATATCCATAACCTACATGTTGGACAAAATCCACACTCCCCTAGAATTTTAGATGGAGTACATACACAACAATATTATCAACAAAAGTACACACACGACGCGCCAAAAAGAAAGAGAGAAAAAAAAGAGCACACAGATTTGATATGGCTTGACACCTACTGTTTACTTGAGTCAATATACCTAGAGGTGCTTTGGTCGACAAGCGGAGGATGAGGAAGGGAGATCGAGGTAAGGAGGGAACAAAAATCCGATATTCTAATTATGTTTTTTTGACGGAATATTCTAATTATGTTAGCACCCTATAAAAATGAAAGTGCAAATGTATTATTATGAACAATTACAATTACAAGATACAACAATGCAGCAGACATCAAAAACCCTAATGTCACGACTCTAATTGCGAGCGGAAAACTCTAATGCAAAATTGACATGTAAACAAATTAATGGCCAAAAACCTAATATCCTTTGTGTCGCATGCACATGAAAGATGCCTTAATATACAGCATCTTTTTTTTCTTCTAATTTCACAGGGTGTAATTAAAAAATATGAAATTTATAAAAAATAAATATAGTGTGTATAACTTTTGTAGCATTATATATTCTACACAATGTGTAGCCATTATCCACATTCACCAAACAAATAGAGCTAAAAATAGCAATAAGGTGTGATCAAATAAGTGATTATAGCTATGATGAGGAAACAAAAACAAGTAGAGAAAAAATCAAACACATTCCTACTAGAAAAATCACCAACAAAAGAATACAAAATCACAGCTCCAAGTCATGATGATCAATATTATTCCAAAGTCACAACTATAGTCACAAAAAAATCACCTCCTCCTCCAATTGAATTTCCTACTTCTCCACAACTTATATTTGGAGAAGAAATAATTCATTTTAGTCATCCACAACATCCTCTTTCAATGGTGGATCTTCCTGACTTATTTATTTGTGTAGGATGTAAAGAATATGGTTCTGGAAAAAGATTTGTTTGTCAACAATGTGATTATCAACTTCATGACTTTTGTGCTTTGGCTCCTCCTGCTCTTAAGGCTCATCCTTTCCATTCTCAACATGCAGTTTTGTTCCATTCCAAACCAGGTACCAACTCCCTCTCTAAAATTTTACCAATTAAATTTAAGGCTTGTTGAGTTGTTTGAATATATGATTTGATAAATTTTGTTTGATATAATGATTTATAATTTTAATTTAAAAATTATTTTTGTTTAACAAAAATAAAATAGAAAAGATACAACAATGTTTTTTTGAAGGGACTTGACTAAAATTCAAATTAAGTGTGAGAATCCAAACCTCGTTAAAAACTTTACCAAGAAAAATCATGAGATAAAACTTTGAATTTGGTGAAGGAAAAAAGAGTACAGAGATAAATCATAAATTCAAACATAAACAATTATAGTTATCAAAATATGAATAAAAAAGTAAACTTAGTATATTGTGATTGATCAAATCATTTCAAACAGAGCTAAACTGTCATTTCCATCAAGTGAAACTAGTAGCAGATAAATTCATATTGATCATTTTAAATTCTAAACATTCCCACTAATCTAAACTAAGTGATTTAATTCATTCAATTTAAAAGAATGACAATATGGGAATATATCCTCTCAACATACTCACAATTGCATTTGATGATATCCCCACCATCCATAAAAGGAGTCATAGATAATTTAATAAAAATAACAAATAGGAAAAGAGAGATTTTATTGGGGGAGAGTAAAGAAAGAGTGGTGGAGCTTGAACTAGCTTTTCTCTTAAATATAAATATTTATATTAGTTAAAAAACAACTTAATTTTTCTCTTAAAAGTATTTAATTTTAGGAAATAATTTTTCATTTCATAAACTCGAGGACTAGCGGTGTTTTCCTTGAGGGAGAGTTTTGTCGCCCTTTGTGGTCCAACTCAGCTAGAGTGATTAATTTCTACAGTTGCGCGCAAAAGATACCCGGTTCAAATAAAAAAAAAACTCTAGGACTAGCTAATTTCTTATCCTACTTGTTAACACATGTCATATATTTGTAATATTTGCACTAAATTTATTGTAAAATTTGGATTTCATGCTTATTATGCTACATGGATTATATTTCAGTGAAAAGTGGAATGACAAAATCCAAATGTGACGTTTGTGGCAAACCAACAAAAGGATATACATTCTTATGCACAGCATGTGCTTTCCAAATGCATCCATGTTGTGCCATGCTCAACACAGAAATTGAATTCCCATCTCATCCACACACTCTCAAACTCACACCTTCATCCACCACGGCCACAGCCACAACAAACACCGATCACTCCAATCCCATTGTTTGCAACGAGTGCAAGAAACGAAGGTCGGGGAAAGTTTATCGGTGCACGGTGTGCGACTACAATCTTCATGCATTTTGTGCTAAGAATAAAGTTAACGGTCTTCAAGCTAATGGAATTAGGGTTCCTGAAAAACCAAGTGTTCTTGCTGCTGCAGCTAAAGTTGCTTCTCAAGTTGTAATTGAATTTATTGGTGGGTTTGTTGAAGGTATTGGTGAAAGTATGGGTGAAGTTCTTGTTCAAAATATTACCAAAGGAGGAAGTGGAACTCTTACTGGCACTAATAATAATACTAGTGCAAAACCTCGTAAATAATAATTCATACTACCTCCGGTCTTAAATATAAGAGAAGATTTACTCTTTAGGTTCATTGAGAATCTAATGTATTTAGTCTATATTGTGGACCAAATACATTAGATTCTCAATGAATCTAAAAAGTAAATCTTCTCTTATATTTAAGACCGGAGGGTGTACTAAATATAAATCATCTCATTTATCCCGTGAATATATCTCAGTTGATAGGGATATCTCATCGAACTCTGGTACATTCAACTATTCACCCTAAGAAAATGAAATTATAACCAAACTTGACTATAAAAAGATCATCTCATGTTTTTCTCTAGTCTACTGAGGGAAATTAATAATGCACAAAGACAAATATATTTTGAAACCATATTATGAGAAGAAACATAAGAGGATTCATATTCCCATTTACATAAATTAATAATTTATTTCTTGTTTGGATCCTTTTCTCTCCTAAACAATGAGAGAAAATTATAGAAGAATTCATTCCTAGCTACACGTCCATTATATGTGCACGTGTATATATTCCATATTGTGTACCATTGATTTATGTATGTGTTTGATTTTATTAATGTAAGGATGTAAAATGTGTGGTATAGCTAGTACTGCTTCATATTTATTTATTTATTTTTGAAAGGATTTATTTATTTATTTATGCTTAAAAGTGTTTATTACATTTGTGTTTGTATATTGTAAAATTTGACAACTTCTTCAAGGGTTCTTTGTTGGTGTAAATCAGTAAATGTAACTCTAAGTCAGCATTTTTTTAACCTTTGCTTCTATATTTCTTATGTCAGTGAGCATTTTGGCGCCCATTTTTATATTTGATAAAGTCAAAATTAACTTCATGAAAAAGGAAAAAGATTGCCTCTTCAAGGAAGGGACTGTCCTAATTTGATAATATTGAATTGTTTACCATTATATTTTGTTATTTTTCAAGATGTCCAAAGGGGTTATAAAAAGGGTCGAGACAGAGTTTCTAGACAGATGTATTAAATGTACAAGTTCCAAGATAGAGTTTCATTTTTAATAAGTTTAACTAGTGTTCCGGGAGCACTGTTTAGCATTTTCCATATAAAAAATATTGTAATTATCCAATGAGAGTTTTTGTGGTGTGGTGAAATATTGTCTTTGACCAACAACAAAAAAAGAATCAAATAAAATATATAGCATAGGTCATCTCTATAAAGCATGGTGGCCTAAATAAAAAGGGTGCCTTAGAATAAAATATTTTGAGTTTTTTAGTTTATATCATCTATTGGACAAATAGAATTGAAAAATTATTGTAGATGGAGAAGGTGTACCATTTTGAGAAAATTAGATATGCTTACTTGACATTAGATTAAACAGCCACTCTATCTATGACAAGGAAGATGCAACTTGGTGGAAGGTATAATTTAAATTGAACTTGTGGTAAGTGTGTCATCTATTTGGTTCTCTTCAACTCCAACATGGCTGGCTTGGGAGAATGGATGAGGCAGAGCTGGAAATTTTGGTGGAGAATATATATTTTTATGATTTTATTTTGGAGTTTAGCAACTTAATAAAATCACCATAGTCTATCCATACAATTTTTCAAGCATTTATTTGCCCATGAGGACACATTTTAATGGTACCACAAAATGGAAAATTGTGTCATAAGTAGCTGAGTGAAGAAGTAATTGAAACTGAAACATCAATTAAATTAGATAAAATTTAAAATAAAAAATATATTACACTTTTTAGTCATATAGTATGGTCATCCCTATTATCAATATCTCCAAATATACTTTACAGTAAGGAAATCTATGCATCAGAATATGATATATAGTTGTTCTATAGCAGGTAATTCTTCCTCATTGATCCTTGAGAAAAAAGGAGGCAATGAACCAAATTATTTAACTGCATCAACAATTACCCAACTCAGTTCTCTTTATTCCCAATGCTTACTGATCTCATAATTGCTTAAAGGCTTAAGAAGTCATGTTTTAACTGGTCTATAATATTTGGAAAATTTCTTCACCCAAAAGATAAACATTCAGGTGTAACTTATCTTCAACTCTGGCATCACAGAAATATGCAGCATTAAAGTCCATCTCTAGTTTCTCTTTTCTCCTGGATCTGTCAAGTTATAGCTCCAAATTAAACCTCTAATATGTTCATTTTTGGCTCTCTGCTGAAGTAATCTTGCCAAAAATAAAGCAATGTGCGATTTTCGTCCTGTTTTATGCTTCTTATGAGTTTCATCCACGATCAGAATTACATTGTGCCAAAATCCAAGTTTTCCCACCTGAAGGGAGAAACTGAGCCTACAAAAGGGGTTCCGCGGAATAACACACAAACACATACACAAACAGCAGCAACAGCTAACATTGAATGAATAAAGGGTCCTTGAAGCCAGCTCCGCGAACCGGAAAATTTTCTTTTGGAGCGAACTTCTGCAATAGCACACTTGGAACAGGAGTCCCCAACTCGTTTGACTAGGTCAAGACGCTTCTGCATAAGCTCAATTCCCAGTGATGGGTGCTCTATCTCATTGTCAATTCTAACTGAAACTTCACTTCTTTGTCTATCAGAACGTTTACGGGCAACCAGCATATTATAAGAGTGGTTATTTCTCATCATGGCATAGGCATGTGGAGTCTGCCCACTTTCATCCACAAGGGTCTCCCAGCACTTCAACCCAATCTAAGCACCACCATGAAAAGCACAAAGAAGAAGTTAAGGACTCAATCAAATAGAAGCTGCCACACATCTTTTATGCACTATGAAATATAATCCGAAGTTGTAGGGAAAAGGATGAGTTGAAGTCCAAACAAAAGCATGATAATTCTACTTAGGCAGACGAGGACAAAATTTATGAGTGACATGGCCTTTAAAGTTTATCACTAAATATATTTATAGATAAATGTATTTTATGTAGGTCAATATGTTTAAATATTTAGAAGGATAAATACAAGTTGTTAACATTATAAAAATCTTTTCTTTTTTGACAACATTATTAAAAAGCCTAGGACTTGATATTTTCTTGTTAGGCATAAGAGGGTTTAAGATGGCCTATAACTCGACCTTTTTTATGTAATACACTTTTAAAAAAGCATTGAACTTTTCTATTGAAATAAAAGTTTGGTATAGCCTGGGCTTGTTTTGGGCAGCTAGGCATTAGGCCCTTGTCACTTGTCAGCTGACCTAACCTATTTAAACCATAAAAAATTGAACACAGATCATGTCCAGTCACTGACTGCATGAAGCCATGCAGTTAGTGATCTCTGACCGTCTAATCTTCATCAAACGGTTCAAAATTTAAAGATCAAAATTTTATTTTTCATAATATTAAAATACACTTTCAATATGGGCTGTTCGGTGGAGATCGGACGGTCATATATCACTGACTGCATGACTGCATGCAGTCAGTGACTGCACCAGATCCAGGTCCCAAAAATCTACCATGGGCAATCCAATTAGATTATTTTCGTTTTCTTACTCAGCCAAAAAAACTGTAAATCTGAATGGGGAGGGAGGGCCATTTTCTCTATAATTACCTCTTGTGGATCGTTTGTTAAAGAGTCGATAACACCCTCCGAATCTGATGTAGATGCAGCCAAATGCAAGGGAGTAATACCACCAGGGCCCTCAAGATTTGGTGGAAATACATATTTCTTGGATGTATCATTTTTGTTAGGTATACAATAGTTGATGAGCAAATCAACCATGCTTATGTACTTTCTTTTCACTGCTCTATTTAGGAGTTGGATTGCTTTCAGCATCTCCATTGACCCTGTTGACAACCTTTCCCCTTCGAAGTGTTTATTGACTAGCATATCCAAAAGGGTTTTCACTAACACGCAACAGTTTCTTTCCACAGAAAAAGTCAGTACAAATTTGAACCTGTCGAGTGAATAATCCGGAACCTCGTGCACATTCGAGAACCTTTCCCTTTGAAACAGCCAGCCGAGCTCATTCAAAAAGTGCAAAACCTCCTCCCTTGAATTGGGCCCCCCAAAATGATATTCATGCTCCTCTGAAATGGCATCACATATTTTTTCCTCTTCATCAAATTCAGACTCAAGCGGTCTCAATTCCTTGCAAATGGATGCATCGGCTATTATCACTGGAAAACAGTTTCCCTTGAAACCATTTTCAACCTGCTCACAAAAATGTAAATTGCAATTATATCTCTTAAATCTTAATAGAAGTTCACAAATATATACTTCACAGTTCACATGCATGAAAGTATTCAAGACAAGCATATGTATGCGAGCTAACACAGTAATCATATGCAGGCAATAAAATGTAGAGATATACCTCAATGAAACAGCGCCCTAGAACACCAGGAGATGTACTCTGAACTTTAAAACCACTCAATTTTATCTCATCATAGACCATACCAGGTTCTTCAGATCCTATAACTTCTGATGATGTGTAACAGTCAGCACCAGTGCAATGAATCCTGCAAAATTTAGGGACAAATGGTAAGAAAACAGACCAAAAAGAAGCATGACATAAAATTCAGAAAGGGGAAATCACTACTAACTTTGTGCCAGGAGCAGACAGGTTTCTTCCCTTCAATGACATAAAGGTTTCTTGTCCATTAACAATCGCCAAAGGGGACACTGATATCAACTCTGGAGACCTCCATGTACCCCATGGTTTGCACATGCGTATCTTTCCTGGAATTTCAGTTTAAATCAATCAGATTCAACTCCTTGATTATAAAAATCTAGCTATGATAACACATTTAATCTTCTAGAGTTGAAAAAATCCAATTAGATGGGAAAAAAACTAGTCCAAAGAATAAACCTTGAATATAAAAATAAGCAGCCTAAGATAAAAAAAGGATAGAAATGGAATCACAGATTAGCACGAGTTACAGTGCTCACCATCTTTGTGCGATGCTAACTGACTGCCAGAATAAACAAGAAATCTTCCATTTCTCCAAAAATCAGAATCTGAGTCATGAATTAAAGAATGAACACGTTGGAGGAAATTTTCTTCTAGCTGCAAAAACACAATATGCAAAACATTAGCAAGTAGGATCCTCCAAGCTAAAAAAATGCATCATTCACAGCAGTTACTTACTTGCGCCCAGGCAGCAGGAGACATCGTAGCATAAATTGATAGGACGACACAGCCAGGCCTTATGTAACTCTCCAAGTCTGATGGTCGAGTAGAAAGCCAATTGTAAATCTACAAGAAGACAAAATGAATATTAAAATGATTATAAAGAGACAAAATCTCACAAAAGACATTTTGTCACATTCAATAAAATGACATCATCATATTAGCAAAAAATGATGGGAAAGTGCAATAAACAATAGTTTCACCTGTGATCGCAATGTTCCTGGGAAATGGCTAGGATGCTTGTCAAATAATTTAAACATTATTCTCCCAGTACGATCCTGTTGCAATACCATCACAAATAAACTCAATCCCATAAGATGAAATGCTTAAGCCACTTAAATAAAAGAATAATGCATAAAGCAAAGTACAAATTTAAAGCATACATAAACCCAGGATTGCAAAACCCCAAACTACCTGAGTATCTGAATTCAAACTCGGAGGTGAATAATCAGAGCCTGAAGATGCATAACCAGCTTTAAACGGAACACTTTGAACTGAACTAGATTGTTGGATCATGTTATTTGATTTTGACCCTTTAAAGAGATCAAGAGGGATAGTAGTACAGCTATGACTTTGACTAGTTTCCTTATTTGCATTGACTCCTATTCCAGTCGTAATACCATTAGAATTGAGACCTCTAATCCCACTCTGCAAACCAAAATTCATTTCCACAACAGGAGGAGACGACGACGGCGACCTTTCATCCACAGGGTTACTACTTTCCGATGAAAAATAATTTCGTGAAGATGGCAATTTTGACCGGCAGTCATCTTCGGGAGAGGAGTTAAAAAGTTGCAACGGCAAATTAACTCGAACATCCTCCTGGCAGTCTGAATCATCATTTGGAGACTGAGAACTGCCACTGCTTCTTTCTCCACCAACTGACGCAAATTGTCGTTCTCTCATCTGATCAGCACTAGTCGTGGACTTGTTGCCGCCATTTTGAGAGTCTACTGAAATGGGATTTTGAGCAGGTGTGGATGGAGTCGTGGAAAGAACAGCAAGTAAGTCCCTCGTTAACGGGGCAGAGGGGGCATTGTTCGGTTGATCATCACGACCATGATATGAAGGTGAAGTTTGCATTGGGACACTATCATTTTTCGCATTCAAATTATTACCAACATCAAGCAACTTCGCTGTTAGATCAGCAGGTAAAGGGATCCTATTCAGAATCTGTACAAGCTGCTCTTTATCTGGAACTTGTGACCTTCTTTCTTCAAATTTTCCTAAACAATATCATCCATACAAACAATCTTAGAAAACAGCTTTTTTGTTCCTTTTTCCCATAAATTATTTTAAAAATATTATTTCTCAAAAATAAATTGAGTTAGTTTATTAGTAATTTATTATATGAAATCATGAAGAAAAAAAATTGTAATTCATGATAAAAAAAGTTAAATAGAACCACTTGACGCCAAAACTCGCCCCAAACTCTGGACTACTATGGCCCCCTTCCCGTAACAACTAGAGGGTGAAAACCAAAAAATTAATTTTTTAATGTCCTAGAAATAATAATTAAAGATTTAAAAAAAAGATTTTGTAATCTATAAAACAAATTGTTTATCCTAAATTTAGCTGTAAAATAACTACTTAATTAGCTTATTTAGACCTTTAAAAAAAAATCTAAACATAGTAATAGTAATTGAATAATTTCACAATAATTTTTAATACTTTTAATTATTTCAAATAAATTCAAACAAAATTTCTAATTTTTTTTTTTACTTCTAACAAAATTTCTAATTCTAATTTCTAAAAAATACATATTTATAATGACAAAAAATTCAAAATAAAACATTTTTAAACAAAATTAAATTTCAAAACTGATTATTGATAAGAACAATAAACCAAACACGCCTTAACCCAATACCTTGCGAAGAACCATCAGCAATTTTAGTCAACAAATTAAAAATCTCCAAATTAGCAGCAGCAGCAGCCACAACTTGTTGATTCAACGGCGGAGAAGCAACTTCATCCGGTTGCGTTTTTCTCCGGCGACGATTATGTCCAGCAAGTCTCCTTCTACAGCTTCGTTTCCCTTCATCAAATTCAGCCAAAGGATGAAACCTACTGCACTGTTGACAAAACCGTTGCATTTGATTCCCTAACAAAGCTTTCGAAGCTTTACTATGAACTTCGCATACTTTATGTCTTCGATGATAATCCTTCGCTTTTGATAGATCTTCTTTACAGTTATCAACTTGACACATCGGATACGACGCCGTCGTTGGAGATCCTGAACGCCGACGTTTGTTAACGGTTGTTCCGACGATTCCGGTTGTTACTGCGGCGGTTGTTGTTGTTGTTCCGGCAGCGCCGAGATTCAATTTGAGAGATTCTTCGGTTGATTTGGCAGTGAAACGAACGGAGTCCCAATTCCATTCTTTAGGGTTCCAATTGTCGTTTGGGATGTGAACGACGTCGTATGATAGATCGCGTTTTTTGTTATTTGATGAATCGTAAAATGGATTTGATAAATGAAGAGGAAGAAGAGGAGGAGCTACTTTTTCCATTTTTTTTTGTTCTTTTTTTTTTTTTGTTACTAAAATTCTAAAAATGAAATTAATTAATGAAAATTATGTAAGATATAAGGGTAAGGGTAGGGTATATAAGAGTAGGAATAATAAGGGTAGGTTCTATGTATGTACCTTTAAATTTTTATTTTTTGTTTTTGGGGTTTGAGGTTTGGAGGGAGAGAGGAGCTAAAGGAAATCCATGATGAGGAAGGTTTGTTTGATGATAATTTTCAGATCTAAAGTAACATAGGAATCTGAGTTTTGATAGTGTTTACTTTTTTTTCCTTTTCATTTTCTTTTAATTTTATGAGTTTAAAATTTATACAAATTGTACGGAAAAAATTATACAACTAATGTTTAGACAAGATGATTAGGCTTAACTAATGTTTTGTATGTTTGAGTTTTTGGAATTTAGGGAGAAATGACCAGTCAATGCTTTAGAATTATGGGAGGAAAATGTTAGATGTTAAATTAATAGATTATCTATCTTATAAGTCTAACATTTTATGTGAGATTTTGCCACTCACACTTAAAATCCAACAATTATATTCAAATTCAATTTAAAATAACAATGTTAAATCTTTTAAAAAGCGAATTGCTACCTATTTATGATTTATAATATATTCAGTTTGAGAAATTAATCTTTTCCAGTTGCATGTGAAGTATATACGTTATTTTTGAGTTATTTTTTGTATTGATTCTTTAATATTTAAGACAACTCTGGTAATATAGAATTTGGCGACAAAGTAAATAAAGTTTGATCAATAATTTTTTCTTCTAAAAATTAAAATCATAAGAAGAAATTTATTATTCTCTTAAACTCAATTACTTGTTCCAATTAATTTTGGTTAAAAACTAAATATTTTTTTATGAGTACTTAAAATGTAATTTGATTGTTATTGTTATCATCTACTAATTGGGTATGGAAGAGTTTGGTTTATAGTTTGGAAAAAGGATAGTACATGTGTTTGATGATGATGATGATGTTGTGAAGAGTCATTTCTATTGTTGATGATGTTGTTGCTGTCCTCAACTCAAGTTGCATAAAAATACACAAGCACATTGTTGGTGTGGGGTGGATGAGAATGGCAAGAAGTGCAAATAAGGAATAGTTTGGGGGGGTTATTTGGTATGAGAAATTGTAGCCGACTGAAGAAGGATACAAAGAGAGTTCCTTCCCCACATTGTTCCGTACGATTTGTGTATTCGTTTCACTTTATTAGAAGTAAAAGTTAAGGGAAGGTGGTGTGTTACGTAACAGTGGTACCAATGACTTTAAGGACAAATCAGGGAATGGATGTGATGGCCATTCTACTATTTTTGCTCTATGTAGGCCAAACAAAATGGAGTGGGTTTTCACAGTGTCAGAGCCCACAGAATAGTGTTGAAATGAATTTGAGCCGATTGATTTTTAATTGATGGTTGAGATTATTTTGTTTTATAGAATTTTGTTAAAAATTTATAACATCAATTTTAAATCAATGATTAAGATTGATTAATTAATGCATAAAATTATAATAAAATATTGCGGTGAATCTGCATTCTAAACAAAAACCTATTGTCATTTGTTAGATTGAGGTCTCGATATGAGAGATGTTAAAGCCGTTAATCTAAGCCTTTTGGTTAAGTGGTGTTGGCGTCTTATCCAACCTGGAATGTCCTTTTGGAAGGAGATGCTTGTTGTGAAGTATGGGAAGCATATAGTTGAGCTGGCGGATTGGGGGAATCGTCGGACTTCGTCTTCATCTTCTATGTGGTAGAAGGATATTTGTTCTCTTGATAAGGTGGTGGAGGGAAGAAATTGGCTTGTTGAATCCATTGAGCGGAAAGTGGGTAATGATTGCTCTACTTCCTTTTGGTTATCAAATTAGTTGGGTGGAGGTCCTTTATATCTCCGCTTTCCTCGTTTATTTTCTCTCTCTAACAACAAGGAAAGTGTGGTTGATGAGTTCGTTGGGAGTAATGAGGATGGGTGTAGGTGGGTCTTCTCGTGGCGTAGGGTCTTATTTCAATGGGAAGTAGAGCTTCTTGATGAATTGCTTTTATTTTTAGAGACAGTTATTTTGTCGTTGGAGGAAGACTCTTGGAGGTGGATCCCGCATCCGGGTGGGCTTTTTTCGGTAAGCTCAACTTATAAGTCCTTTTTTAGGAAATTGTTTGCCTTTGATGAGCTTGACTCGGAAGTTGAGAGGGTATTTGATCATATTTAGAAGAGTCCGACCCCTCTAAAGGTAGTCGATTTTTCATGGCAAGTACTTCATGATAAGATCCCAACAAGGGATAATCTTGCTTACCACCATGTTCTCGCTCCAGAAGCCTCGAGGAATTGTGTCGGTTGTGTGGATAACTTAGAATCTTCTGGCCATCTCTTTCTCCATTGCCTGAAAATGATTACGATTTGGTACAAGATTTTTTCGTGGTTGGGGGCAGGTATTATTATTCCCCGTAATTTTTTTGTGCTCTTTGAGATGTCGAGTTGTGCAGCGAGCAATACTAAGGTTCGAAAAGGTTTTTTTATTGGTTAGGAATACAACCCTTTGGTCTATTTGGAAGACTAGAAATGATATAATTTTTGCAAATGGTTCTTTTTATCCGAACGAGGTGGTGGAGGCCATTAAAATTTTGAGTTGGAAGTGGAGTATGGTCAAGTTGAAGATGTCACCGTGTTTGTTTTACGAATGGAGATGGGATCCAAGAGAATATATAGCTCGCGGTTAGTAGGCCTTAGGGGTGTGGTTTTGTCTTTGTGTTTTCTTGGTTGTGGTTGTGTTGTACTAGTTTTGTAGTGGCGGGGTTTTTTGTCTCTTTTGTTGCATTTTATTTTTGCTTCTCTTGTACTTCTTGTAATTAAGTTGTATATTAATAAATTTTGCCATTTCAAAAAATAAAAAAAGATTGGAAGGTAATTAAGTCTGGTTAAAAAAAGTTTTCTTATGCAAGGACTCTAGATAGAAACTTGGAGTTAAGATCAGAGCTCTAAAGAAGAAAAAGAGTATTCACCCCCTTAAAAAGTTACTCTAGACTATTAAGCTCTGTTTGAATTATAAGCGAAAGTTAGAAGAATGAAAGTGAGAGAAATAAAGTTAAAGAAAAGAAAGTGAATAAAAAATGAGATGATTTGTTGATTGTTTGGTATGAGTGAAAAAGTAGAAGGAAAGAAAGTTTATAATTAATTAATTAATTTTTAAAAAGAAAAATGCTTAAAAAATAAAAATTAAGCCCACTTAATTAACGGAAAGATTTTTTTTATCGGTTCCACCAAAAAGTTATATTTCCTTCCTCTTTCCTATAAAACCAAACAATAGAAAATATATTGAATTTTGAGCTTTCTTTCATGGGACAATCTTTCCTTTGAATTTCTCGTATTTCAAACATAGTGTTAAAACTAAATACAAATTTTAAATAAAGTATCTTTGGGCATATGTATAGTTTTATTTAAAAATTAATTTTAGAGCTTAGTTAGTTAGATGTTATATGATTTTTATTTTTATGGTTGTCTATGTAAAAGTATCTATATCTATATAATATAAGAAAAGAATATGCTGTTGAAAAACCAAAAATGTCCAAATTGAAGAAACACACATTTCTTAAATTTTCTTCTTATTCATTATTTAGTTTTAAGGTCTTTTGTATTAGTAATATGTACTCTAGTTTTATTTACCTTTTGGAAGTAAAGTAATTCAATATTGAAATGATATAAATTTGAAAATAAGATTAGAATGTATGTCATGTATGTCTTTGACATACATTCTAGATTAAATAAGATTAGATTAGTGTTAGATTAAAGAGTTATATTGCATCTAATGGCGAATTATCCACATTTTATATTTCCTCTTTCTAAAATACCTTGCTCTTTTCATGTTGTTTTGTTGGACCTCCCTCTCCCTCCTTAGTGTGCAACCTTCTTGTACGCTATTATTGTGACTAATTTCTAAGGTTGGAACTTAAATGGACGCTAAACTTTTTTAAAAATTGTAATGTTGTATATCCAAATTCGAGTTTAAACTCAATAGCTTAATTAAGCTAAAAGATACTCATGTCATTTATTTAACACAAATAGTATACATACCATCACAGTCAAACAATAATGTGTGCATTTCCCCGCAACTGTGTTCAGGAGAGAACTTTAACCACATGTCGGAACTGACTCTTGAACTAGATTAAACCGGTGATAAAAACAAAAAAAAAAACAGTCAAATGTGTGCATTCTGCATTGGTCCCCAATACAAAATCTAACAAAACAAATGTTGACTCTTTTGTTGATGCTAAAAATCTAACGGGTAATCATATAGAAGGAATGTTGTACTTTCCATGAGCTACTAAGAGACTTGGCACAACCTGATCTATTCAAGTTTTGTCCTAAATAAAAATTATGTGCTAAAACTGAAGTTCTATGAGTTATGCGTTTCATAGTATCCAAACCTATACAGGAAAAAGGAAAGCCTAAATTCTTCTATCCTGAATCGTAAGAAGTGGCCACGATAGAAAGAAGAAAAATAAATATAATAGACAACAGTGAATGTAAAAAAACCCCACAATCACAATAATTTATTACCATAATTGGTCGCAAAAGCAATCAACCAGTTAAAATCGCACCACATCAGAAAGTAACAAATAAAGGTTTAAAGAAAAGAAAAGAAAATAATAACTACTACAGACCAAAAACTAGAAGCAAGCAAAAAATGTAAAGGCACCAAAAGAATTGCTTCTATACGTATATATATGTTATAAATATGTAAGGGTATCATCCCCCTGGCAAACAGGTAATCATTGCTTAGCATCGAAGCATTTTTTTTAAACTTTCAAGTGTCCTCAGAAACCAAAGCTCTGTTATTCCCAATATAAAACAAGGCAGCAATAACCAGAATTGCAATTAAAGCCCACCACATCCATGGTTGAATTCGTCTCTTTCCTCGGTTGCGAATAGCCATGGGTAAAGATTTTACCTTGTTTTGCTTTGTGAATTGAGATGGTTTCACTGACCTCTTCGTTACCTCAGCTGGTTTGTCGCTTTGATCAGATTCTTCCAATGTTCTTGTCAGAGTTTCAGCGCTAGGAGAAGCTGCAAACTCTTGTTGTTCTGTATTCTCCACGGCATCTTCAGGAGAAACTGTCTTTCTTTTTCCCTTCTTCCTTGCTCTTTTCTCCCTTTCCTGCACCAACATGCATGCTTATATTATATAACTGAAGAACTACAAATAAATAGTTTTAAAACCAGAACGCTAATAACTATGCACTTGCAAATGGAAATATTTAATATAGACATTCAATCACATTTAATTATATATAGCTATTAGTGAAAATGATTTAGGAATTAATATAACAAAATGACATCATGTGATATATGATTAAGATGCATGTGTGAAAGTGCAATTAAATTCATGGTTTTAAGAGTCTAAATCATCATGCTATTATTACCTTCTCTTTTTGTTCAGCTTCTCTTTGTGCTTTATATAAAGCTCTTTGTTGGGCCTTCTCTGCATTTCGCTTTTTCCTCTCCAATGCCTCCTTAGCTTTCTCAATTTCCTCTAGCCTTTTTATTTCCTTCAGCTTTGCTTCTTCTTCCTCCTTCCTTGCCTTTTCAGCCTTTAAGATCCGCTCCTCTTCCTCCTTTGTTCTCACAGGTTCCTTAGGTTCCTTATCTTCTTCTTCAGACTCATCCCCCCAACGAGAAACTGGAACCACTGACTTCTTCTCTGGAGCAGGTTTTGCAGGCTTTTTAACTTCACTTGTCTGACTTATTTCAGGTTTTTGTACCGCAACCTTGGAAGTGGGTTCATCCTTTGCATTAACAGTAACAGCAACAGATTCTGTTGGTATTGATATTTGTTGGTGTTCAGGAGTTGACTGTGAGACCAAAAGATCATTTTTGGAAGCTCTTTCTCTTTCAAAGAAGGATTCAGGAATGACGGGTTTCTCTTCATCAGGATTAAGCACTCGGCCGTCCAAAGTTTGCAGTCTCCTCACTGTACTCCTGATGTTGCACCGGATATAGCTCCTTCTGAACTCATCATTCTTTAACATCTCATGTATTCGCTCAGCCTGAATGTTAATTGGTAAGTTCCAAAGTCAAGTTTATTTGCCTAATAATACCAGTGCAGTAATGGAATGATAATTTCCCTACTTGTATCAAGCGTAAAAAGGATTACCTGATCGATACATAATTTCTGCACCTCCTCTTTCTTCCCCTGTGCTCCTAGTTCATGCGCTTTCATGGAAGCATTTCTGTATTCCCAAAAATATTTGCTCTGCAGTATGGTGAACAAAACTAGGCTCAGTATTTGCTAATTGCATTGTACACTTTTATTGAGAGTCTAAAATGTTTTGCTTCTAGAACAGAAAAAGTTAATAAATTAATCTAAGATGTATCGCATCATCCTGCATAACAACTTAGTTAATAAAATAGAGGGGGGAAAATGGTTCAGGTGATATGTGTATGCCTACTAACACTAGTCTCCAGACACTATTCTGTGTAGCCTAGATAATCAGTGTACCCTAGATAATACAATAATCCGGAAAATGAGATATTCATCATGCCAACATAGCCTAAACATTAAATTCTTTAATCCACAAAGGTTTGTGGCATTTGCTGTACAATTTAATAGCACAAGCAAACCATAAAGGAACATATTCCTTTTGCACTAGCTACTCAATGATCAATTATTTTATATTTTGACAAAGTAAAGTTTAGGTGAGCTAGTTACGAAACTCACCAGGATCAGGGCAAGGCTCAAAGAATGCTAATAGAGGTACTTACAAATTACCCAACAATGAAGTTCTTACGTTGGCAGCAGGAGCTGAACTCACACTCTTGCTAAGTATGAGCCAACTCCTTACCAACTGAACCAACTTGTGTCGGCAATGATCAATTATTACTTCATGGTTTTAATTTCCTTCGTTTTTTCTACAGAGCAACTAGATTGCTATAAGCTAGTATTGGAATTCGTATACAATAATCCCTAAATTTGACATTAATGTGAATGAGCAGTTTTCAAGTCTCAAAATATCAAAGCCAAAACAACCAAAGAGAATATTTTGTACTGCTCTGATAAAAAAACAGATACCTTTCTACAATATTTTCCCTAAAGGAAAAAGTGCAGAAAAAAAGGAATAAATAGATGGGGAAAAAAGATCAAACCTTATCATGCAATTGCCTTTTTAAAGTCTGTAACTTGACAAATGCCTCTTGACGACTGTCATCAGCAGCCTTAAACCGAGCCAGAACCTTACTCAGTTGATTACTTTCTTCATCAGATTTCTTCTTTGCTGCTTTAACTATTGCATCTGCCTTCAGAACATTATTTCTAAGCACATCCAATTCCTTCCTCAAAAGCTGTAATCGCTGAAAATATTTAAGTCAAAGACAATGGAATCAGCTGGTTGATACAAAGGATACCAGTAGTTAATTCTATCAATTCAGGAAATACAATGAAAAGCAACCCAACTCTAGTACCTTAGTTTGTTCTTCAATACTGTCTTTGTCGTCAAGAGATTGTAATTGATCCTGTTTTGCTATAATAGTAGACAGTTGACCACGACTCTGCTTCAATTGTTTTATTTGGCGTATCAGTAGCTTTTCTTCTTTTAGAGGCAGAGTTTCATGCTGGATCGCATGTTCCATGTTTCTAATCTGAAAATAAATTATAAATCTAGAGGAATTAATACAATACAATACAATACAACACAACAAAACAGACATAAGAATCAAAGCCTGATAAATATCTTTGGAAGAAAAAATTAAAGTATACCTTGTCATCTATATCACCTACAGAAATTGCATTGTTTAATCTACTCATAGTGGATTGAACTGCATCCATCTCTTGCCGTTTGGATTTGACCAAGTCCCTAGCAGCTCGCTCTTCTTGTAATGCAGTTCTAACTTCTTGGCCATACTCTTTACAAATGGCCTGATCAAATTATCATTCAAAATAATAATCTAAAATCAAATATTGTTCTTCATATTACAGAGATATATTCTATTTTACCAATTAAACTAATGACATTCTATTGTTCTAATATGCTTTGTCGATTACTTACCCTTTTAGCCTGGCTTTCAGCTCGAATTTCATCACGGATTTTAGTCTTCTCCTCTACTTGTAGATTAGCATTTTGAATTTGCTCTTTAAGATTTTCATCATCATCATATCTCGGAACCCGGATCAACCAATAGAACGGCTTCCTCACCACCTCGGTGCCCATGTTCTGTGTATCAATACCATCGGTGGCAGATGCTTCTTGGGATGTTTTTGAATCTTCGGCTGTCGGGTTGCTACCTTCAGCTTCAGCTGAAATTTTGGCTTCAACTAAAGGTTTGGTATCCACTGAAGTGTCGGCTTCAGTATCCACAACATTGGTTTTCAAATCTGGAACATCAACAGAAGGATCAGCTTCACTCTGCACTGCACTGTTTGAAGCTTCAACTTCACTCTCCACTGTTTCCTTTGAAGGTTCAGCTTCACTCTCAACTGTTTCCTTTGAAGGTTCAACTACGCTCTCCACTGCATCATTTTTAATCTCAGACACTTCAATAGATTCACCTTCACCTTTGACAACATTATCAGAAGGCTCAGCCTCACCCTCCTCTTCAATGTTTTTCGTATCAACAGAAGGTTCATTTTCATCTTTACCTTCATCAGCATCATCAAAAACCCCTGACTTGATTTTTTCTGCTACAGTTTCTCCTTGAATAACCACTTGAGGTTCTTCTGGTATCTCAACAGACCTCTCTGATTCACCGGCATCAACAGGAATCACGTTCTCTTCAGTGCATTCACTCACCTCTACCTCTGCCACACCATTTTCAACAACTGAATCAGAGACAGACTCAACCAATACCTTCTCTAAACCGTTTTGAGTATCTTCAGCTCCAAACTGCTTCACATCTGTATCATCACAAACTCCATTAACATCAACAGGAATGTCATCCTTCTCAGCTAAATCACTCACTTCAGCATCAACTACACTTTCCAATTCAACATCACGAATTTCATTCTTCTCAGCTGAATCACTAACTTCAGCATCAACTGCAGTTTCCAATGCAACATCACGAATTTCAGTCTTCTCGGCTGAATCACTCACTTCAGCATCAACTGCAGTTTTCAATTCAACATCGCGAATTTCATTCTTCTCAGCTGAATCACTCACTTCAGCATGAATTTCAGTTTCCAATTCAACATCACGACTTTCAATCTTCTCGACTGACTCACTAACTTCAGCATCAACTGCAGTTACCAATTCATCATCCCAAATTTCATTCTTCTCAGCCGATTCACTCACTTCAGCATCAACTGCAGCCTCAAATTCAACATCATGTATTCCGTTTTCCTCAGCTGATTTATTCACTACTTCCAATTCAACATCGCGAATTTCATTCGTCTCAGCTGAATCACTCACTTCAGCATCAACTACAGCTTCCAAATCACCATCATGAATTCCGTTTTCCTCAGCCGACTTACTCACTTCACCATCAACTACAGTTTCCAATTCAACATCACGAATTTCGTTTTTCTCATCCGAAACACCTACAGCATCTACAACGACAAAATTTTCGCTCTCCACACTCTCATGATCTCTAGACTCGTGATCTTTACCTTCAATTATTCCCACCACATCAGAATCACCAGCCTCCACCGCTTCTATAGAATCAGCAGCAGCAACTTCATCAACAACAACAGGAACCGGAACCTCGATCTCTTCTACATCACCTTTTCCATCCCTATCCACCACACCGTTTTCAACAACTAAACCTTCTAATTCACGATCACTCTTATCCACGTCATCAACAACACGAATCTCATTCTCCTCAACGACACCGTTTTCACGATCCTGAACCTTAACTCCTTCCTCCACAACAGAATCACTAACTTCCTCACGAATCTCACTCGTATCACTATCCAACGCACCGTTTTCGACACCGTCGCCAACCTCCGCAACAGTAACATCAGATCCTAAACCGTTTTCACTAATCACTCCTTCACGTTCAACAGAACCGTTTTCAATAACCGTAACTTGATGATCCTCTAACGCTACAACACCGTTACCGTTACCATTACCGTCAACGTTACCGTTAACGATCGGATCTGAATCAACGAAATCAGAAACTATCTCACCACCGACATTGCCGTTATCAGAAATTTCCTTACCGTTACAATGTTCAGTTATGATCTTATGATGATCTTCACCGTTTTCGGAAATTTCTTTACTGCGTACGTTTAACACCTCCTCCGCCGTCATTGCGCTTCCTGAAAAAGCTTAAAAAAAATCAAAAACTGTTCGGATCAAAATTGAAGTGAAATCGCGATTTGAAAAAACGGATCAGAAGTAGAAAATTGAGAGAGAGGTGTTAAGAATTGCTTACGGAGATGAAGAGTTGGATCACGCGATGGAGAGTGTAGATCAGAGAGATTTCAGAGAGAGAGAGAACGAGAAATAAGCGAGTTGGGTGGGAACAGAGAAAGAGATGTAGATGCAGATGCAGATAAATAGCCGACAGAGAAGAGAAGAAGCATATAAAGAAGGAGAGAAAGGTAATGTTAATAAATCTATAATTTGGTTATTTATTTAAGCAGTACCAAAAAAATAATTTATCCTTTTTATTTTACAATATTTACTGTCGAACGCAATGATTTGTTTCACTAGATTTGAATTTATCGTTTTGGATAATAACATGACACTATTCAAGTTTTTGTTTTCAATTATTATTAGAATTTATTTGTGAATGATTCTGTTTTTTTTTACTGGATAAAACGTATGAATATTCAATATCATCATTATTCTATGATTTTGTTTTTCTTAACTAAAATTTTGTTTTGTTGTTTTTGAATTTAGATCATCATTGCTTATGTCATAGATTATAGATAACCTTTACAGTGATGTATAAAACGGATTGATTTAGATTTATATTTAGATAGGTATAAAAATATCATATAGTTAGTTTTGGATTGAATTGAATTGTTTGTTTCAAAACTCAAATTTATTCTAGGGTTTGTTTAGGGTGCTTTTTTGTTTTGAAATTTTTAAAAATTTAAATCAATTTTAAATTTTGAAAATTATAATTAATTTTGGGTTTTGAAATAGCTCATTATCTTATTATTTTTGTTGTACTAAAAAATAATTTAAGTACAAGAAAATGTTGTGTATATTTTGACAAATGTAACAACGATCGCAAAATAAGAAGGTGATCAGAAGAGTGGTAGACGATAGTATCAAACAATTTATGTATTATTATTATAATTAATCAACATCTCAATAATCATTTTCCAAATATCATTACCAAAAGTGTTCCGGTAAATTTGAAGAAGATCAATTGAAAACCGGCAAGAGCTTCGATAGAGATGCGTATATAGCACCTTTGACATCCTCTACAAAAACGTTCATGAGAAATTGATCTTGCATATTAATTCCAATAGAACAAATATTGTGTAGCTGCAAGATAGTAATGAGGAGGGAAAGGAAAGGAAATAGAATGAGCATGTACTCGCAGGTTTATAACTTGCCATCTATGAAATTCCGACATTTTTTAAATTAAGCGTATTCGACATCAGACATGTGTCGTATTCGACACTGATACGACGCCGACATTTATAATTACATTGAATTATATTACTTTTTAAAAAAATTATCTGTCTCGACGTGTCAGTTTCCGTGTCATGTCTGATATATGTGTATGTGCTTCATAGGTTGCCATGCTTGTAGAAAGACTCCAAATATTTTTTACCAAAGGTTTGTAATTTGGATGAGAAATATTTAATTTAAGGATTAATTAAATTTGGAGAAGGGACACGTACCATTTATAAATATGTTATTTTTTACAAATTCTTTGAGAACCTTGAGGCATTTGTCATAGCAAGTACTATTATTTAACCTCTATTTAAGTGACAACAACATCCTTTTCACTATTTCTTGCACTAATTGTTTGTAAATGACTAAATGACATTACCTTTGTAGTTGCTTGTTAGCTCAAACATATTTTAGGAGAAGAAGAAAATATGAGTATTAATTGACTTTGTTAAGAAGGTGTCATGTCTTTATGAAAAAGGAAGAAGGTATCATGTCTTCTTCATTGCTATAACTTTGGGATACTTGTAATCTTGATTTGTCTCCAAGTGTCTAGATGATGCTGGTGGCAATCTGTTTGTAGTTTGTTTTCCCCTCCTTCTAAGGTGATTTATAATCTGAAAAAGTTGTTCAATATTGTTTAATATGGTACACAAGTTAAGAATAAAGTTATGGAGTTCAGTTCAATTTAAAATACAAATAATTAAGTTCAGTTTAGTTATTTTTGAATTTACAATCAGTTTAATTTAGTTCGGTTTAGTTTTCATCCTGAATCATGTCCACTCCCGCCGACAAGACTAATTATGATTTATGAGAAAGAAAAATGAAGTTTAACTAATTATGAGACAACAAAAAGTATCTCAACTAATTAAGTTTAAAAGATTATAATCCCTTTCAAGTTCTAATTACTGTATTATTTTTGTTTGTAAGTGGTTGTATGTTGCAGTGTTATTGATACCTTGTTCAACTCAATCCAAATTCCAAATCCTGTATTTATTAATTAGTACTATAGTTTCTTCTAAAATTTTGACAATGAAGAGAATCTCTCGATTGGATTACGATGCTTTTAAATTGTGTTGTTGTACACATTTGCAATGATTGGTTGGGTGTGTGTGTTGGTGGTCCAAAACACTAATTTGGTGGAGCATTTGGATCCAAACTCATGCTTGTACTAGTCGAAAATTTTAATTTTATTTTCCATAAAAATAAAATTATTGAGTGAGGTAGGGAAAATGATAACCTAACTAAAATTTGAGATGATGAGTTTATTAATTATTTTAAGTACAATCATTTAATATTTTTATATTTTTAAACAATATTTTTAGATATTGTAGTTTAATCATAATATTTTAATTTTATTAATTTTAAATCCCGCAAAAAAGTTTACAACTTTCTTTCTTTCCCCAAATTTTTAACAATATGGTCGTGATCTGTCATTACGTGCGACTATCTCCACTATAGAAAAAAGAAAAGAAGAAACAACTCAGACTAATACTAATAAATAGTAAATACTAAACAAAAAAATAGGCTTTCACACTCCTATGATATTACTAAGTTATTTTAAAATTCAATTGGTGTTGGTTTTCACTTTTTATCTCATTCCAAAGTATATTTTACTTACATAATTTTTTAAAGGGAATTTACATAATTATTGAAAACGCTCTTTTGAGTTTTGACTAAAAATGACATTCATTTATTTAAATTGGTAGAATAATTATTGAAAACACTACTTGGGCAATATAATTTCTTACGCTACATATTCATAAATGTACATGGACACAATTTTCTTGAATGGTAAATAGTATTTACATGAACTTCTTTTTTTTGACAAGATTCACATGAACATTTTGAACAAAAGTATTTACAATAATCATTTAAATAGAAATACCTTTTCATTTCCCTCATAAAGTTAACTCAAATTGGTAGAAACATTGTATATTTTACAGGTAGAAATTATCGATCAAACTCTGAAATATTATATTTATTTATTTTTAAAGGTGAAATTTGAGCAATTAAAATTACATGATAAAAAAATCCTCTCATTACTAACAATGATTTGGTAAGAGTCTTAAACCTCTCAAGTAAATATATGATCAGAGATTTGATTATGAGCTCTTATACTATTATGGAGAAAATTCAATTGGAAAAAGAGACACTATCACCTTATGTGTTACACACAAATTTTATACCTTCCTAAATAAATATTACTCTGGTCTCAAATATAAGCAAAATTTAGTCAACAAAAATGGATGTACCTGGTCCAAAATTCGCACCAAATATATTCATTTTTTTAAACTAAATTTTGCTTATATTTAAGATAGGAGAGAGTTAATATATCCTTCTACTACTATAGTACAACACTATATATACACATTGAAACAAACTTCTTGCCTTTTTTGTGAATAGCTTAGAATACGTAGTACTTGATCATATTGCCATAATAACTCCTAAACAAAATGTCACTTTGCTTGGATCATGAATAATGATGTATTATAGGTGCAAAGAAAAATCATAAACAAACAAGCAACAAGCTGTTTGGAAAACTTGTATTGGCAAATAACATACGTGTCAATAAGCATATAATAGAAAAATAATTAATATAGTTGTTGGTAGTGATAGATTCTAGATCTATTCTAGCATATAATGACATTGAGTCAAATGTCAATCCTACTGCTAGTGCGCAACAACTCAAGATAATGTAGTAGTAATATTCCAAACTAGCCAAAGGGTAAAATTGAAAAACTCATCGAGTTCCGATTACTCCCTCCGTTCCATTTTAAGTGTTACAGTTGACCAAATCACACACTTTAAGAAAAGTGTATAAAAGAAAGAGAGAGAATATGACTTTTACTAAAATACCCTCTCTTTTTATTGGTAGTAGATATTGAAATACTAAAAAGTAGATTTTTGAGTGTACTTTTTCTCTCACCTAATGATTGTTTTAAAGAATAAAATAGGAAAAATCAATGTTATAAATAACATGTGACACTTATTTTGGGACAAACAATTTTGGTAAGTGTGACACTTATTTTGGGACGGAGGGAGTACTATTATTTAAAGACATTTTGATTTTGTATATACTAAAACTGATTATTAATATGTAACACACTAACACGCAACCAATGAATTGAGATTAAATTTGGCCTGCCTACAAGTAGAACATGTTCACATTATACAAAATGTGATGGTTGTCGTATTCTTTTCCAAGTGTTGATATTTTCACATGCGTTTTAGTACTCGTGAACAACTCACTAGCTCCTGTTTTTAGTTGTCATAGCACCAGATCCAACCACATGCATGCTTTTGCTTAATATGGAGAATTCATACTCTTTTTTTAATAATTATTAGCAGGGCATTTTTGTCTTTATAGTATAAAAAGATCAAGTTATAATGATATAATAATATTAGACTGTTCAATACCATTTTACCAGTACATATTTTTTAAATTTTATTGTTGAATTTATAAGTTTATATATATAAATTATTTTTATAAAATTTTAGTTATACAAATTAGAAAGTATTAGACTTCCACAATATAATTTCTTGATATTTAAATTATAATACATCTATGTTTAAAATTTGATACATCTTCGCTCCACTAAAATGACCTCAAATGGAGCTAGCTAATTATAAAATAACTAAAACAATTAAGTATTATCGAATTGCTTCGTATACTTTTTTTATGATTTGTTATGTACTTTTAAAATTTTGATAAACATAATAACAACATATCAAAAAGGAAATTAAAAATACTCTATAAAGGCAGAGTTGATAACCAGAGCTAGAGCTAGTTGAAAGGTCAAGTCATGAACGATCCAAACAATTTGGAGATCATGTTCGAATATTAAAAATGAATTTTTAATAATCTTGTTACGAAATCTTGTCGAAATTTAGAGGCTTGACGTCATTGCACATCCGACACATGGGTTGGGCCCGGGTCAAGCAATTTAAAAAAGAGCTTTAGCCCTTAAATTATAGGGGGAAAAATAGTACGGTTGACTTTATATAATCGACCACAGGAACTTGCTCGAGTAGAACATCGCTAAGGACATTGGATTGGTTTAGCACATTGATATCGTTGTTTGACATTGACCCAAACGCTTGAACCGTTAATCTTGATCGATCTCAATAACAAATCAAGTATTTTTTTTTAGAATTTTGGATTATCTATATGAAATATTGCTACTTTTTGTAAAAAAAAAATACTTAAAATAAAAAATAAAGTTATACTAACAAATGAAATATATTTGGCCCATGCAGGTCTCGAACCTACGACCTTCGCGTTATTAGCACGACGCTCTAACCAACTGAGCTAATGGGCCACATATCTTAAATTGTTACTAAACAAATATATGTATTTTGGAAATAATATATGTGGATTTAACAATTATATGTGTAGTGCAAGTGATTAATAGTATAAAATGCATGTTTTAAAATTAAGATTTTAATTGTTATGTACTGATGATATAAATTTCTTTTGCACATGTATTCAATCAAATAACATCATATAATGCCACTTTTATAATCAAGTTCTTAACATATTTTTACAAATATCTACATGATATAATTTGATGAGTTTAATTAGTATATATTATGTCGGTGTAAAATTATTTTACACATACATAATTTAACATGTATATAAATTAAATTTCAAAATTAATCTTATAATTTAATAATTAGTCAGCATAAATAAGTAGTTGTACTTCCAAATCTTTTAATTTTTTTTCTACTCATTTTCTTCTACTTTTTTTTTTTTTACCTTAGTCTGTGTCCTCACTATCTCCATGATTTAAGCCTTTTTGACATGCTAGATTAAAATTTTTCTTTTTTATAAATTAGAAAGATAAATTGCTCCATTCAGAAATCGATCCATAGATCTCTCCCTATTCAACTCATACGTCTCTTAGTTCATAACACTTGAACCATTTTACGGGAACATCAGATTAATCTTCAAGTTGACACCAAAAACACTTAATTTATATTTTCTTTATAAGAATTCAATTATCTCTCAAATGATCTATTAATTTTTTTTGTAGAGGAATGTCATATTACTAACTCTCTTATTATCATGTTCATCTTTCCGACTTTTTCATCTCCTATATATTATTAGTTTTCAAAGTGAAAATGCCTTCATGATCACAAATTCTTTCAGCTCGTTGTTCATAATGATGCAAAACTTGATGTTAATTTTTCATCGATATTCACCAAGTTATTTTTTATTTATAAAAGTTATTTTTTCAACTTAATGATACACATTTTTCTTTTTTTTGACTAAAAATAAAAGATATTGGTTCATTCAAATAAATAGCAAAAAATAAAAGAGATTAAACTGTAAATAAATTCACATCATCTATATTAATAGTATTAAACAGCAAATTACTTATATCTACAAATATAATTGTATTGAAATATCCGATATACTCAGATATTCGGATATGTAGCGATCGATACCGAAACTTCATGATACAATTTTTTCTATTTTGAGTAACTCATGGTACAAGTTGTTGTTATACTTATATCCATTTTTATGTCATCTGGATCACATTGATTTATTATATGGTCTAGTACAGTACGCACCGACTTGAATCATGCATGTGCTTGCCAAGCAAAAGTTTGAATAATTTGCCAAAGTATTTATTTCAAAAGATATCTTATTCAAAAGTCAAAATCAACAATCCATTATTGTACCAGAAAAATAAACAAATTCACGAACGATAGTGGCGATTATATTCAATGAACATTTTATTTATTTATTTTGGACAAAAAAATACAATTTTGATCCATTATTTCACAAGATTTGTTCCTCCATTCTAAAATCATTCGATTTTGGTTATTCTTTAAAGTTTTGAACTAAAAAAAGTGGTGATGTGACATTTTTAAAAGGCTTAGCATACAATTTTGATTATATGAAATAATCAACATCCACAAAATCCACAAAATACTCCATTAACAACTTCAATTTAGTTATTATATTCATCATTTTTTTAGTTATCATAAAATGCATAATTTATAATTATTATATGTTTTATGACTGATTGCGAAGAACACGCAATATAGTATAAAACGATTGAAAAATAAACTAATATAAAACTCTTTTGTTCACAAATAAAGGATAAAATTTTTACTATTTCAAGTTTTTTCTTATACAAGTGAGGTTGTTAAGCCAAATTATAATAGAACTCTACGATTGAAATAAATTCAAGCACAAGGTCGCCATAAGAGATTTGTACAGCATAGCATAATACTAGTATTCATGTTGACTATTCATTCATTGTACTAAAAAAGTTAAATTTATTTATAATAGTGATCGAAAAATTATCATTTTCTTTTTATCATTTAATTCTATTTATAGTCAACAATATTGTTGACTCTCCCAAACATTAGAATAGTTAATTAATGTAATTAACATAATATTATTAATTTATTATTACACAATGCAACATGAAGTAGTAACGGCTAGTATTAGCGTATATACAAATTACATTTTCAAAATTTGAATCAACAAAAGTACAAAGCCAACGCTCTTCAAAGATTCTTTTCTAACACGAAGAAGAACAAAACGAAGCTTCAACAACAACAATGGCGGAATGCGAAATCGAGAAGATAGATCCAGAAACAGAGTTTCTATCATCAAAGAGAGAAACCGGAAACGAATGGGAAACTTTCAAAGAAAACGTTAGACCATTGAAAAGAGGCCGTAACGTTAACATCCTCAACAATGCTCTCAAATCTCACACCGATAATCATCTCAAGAAATCGCTTCTTCTTCAACGAAGGTTCTTCTCTAACTAACTAACTAACTAACTAACTAACTAACTAACTCTTTCTCATTTTTCTTCATTTGAATCGCGCTTTATGGATCGATTTTTTTGTCTGACAGGAAACTTATTGAAGCGATTGATGATTACAAAGGCGAAGATCCTCTTCTCCCTTGGTTACAGTGAGTATTAATTCATTATACATCTCAATTTCGTCGTTGAAATTCTGAATTGATTGTTACTAAATGCATCTCATAAAGTGTTAACTACTATTAGTCTATTACTAATTCAATATCATTATCATAACATAATAATTCATACAAATGTCAAATGATGAATTGAATGAATCTGATTAACATTTTTATAATTTTAGGGTTAATTTTAGAATATTGTTAATTTAGGAGACTGGATTGATATGATTCTACACTTTTAGGACCTAATTGGATATATAGCCCAATTTGTGTCAAGCATACACATATTTAAGTAATACAGTATAATGCCGAAATTGTTAGGCCGAACGTCATGACTAAGGTTCGAATCTCGGCCCTTCACTTTGTGTGTATGAATTTTCAATGGCTTTATCATTTTGTCTATGTACCCAAAAAAAGTAATGCAGTATGTATAATAAATTGTGAATTTTAATTTTTGTTTTTGATTGATGGTGAAGGTGTATGAAGTGGGTTCAAGAAGCGTTTCCTCCGGGTGGAGATAGCTCAGGGTTGGTGGTGATTTATGAACAATGTGTGCGTGCTTTTTGGCATTCTGAACAGTATAAGGATGATTTGCGGTATCTCAAAGTGTGGCTTGAATATGTAGGGTTCTTAAATTTTAATTTTGTTTGTTTGTTAATTGGTTTGGTTTGATTTTGAGTGGAGGGTTTTGATAAGATGAGATATTCTTGTTTGCAGGCAGACAATTGCTTTGATAAGGAAGTTATATATGCTTTTTTAGATGCAAATGGAATTGGAAAAACTCATTCTGATTTCTACATTTCATATGCTTTGCACTTGGAATCTAAGAACAAGTTTAAAGCTGCTAATCAGACATTTGAACTTGGCATATCTAGGTACTGTGGTTTCTTATCTTATCTCTTGGACCTTGTAATGAAATTGATATATTTTCTTGTTTGATGTGTTAATTTGGTATATATTAGTATAAAGTAATGAAATTGATATCTTTTCTTGTTTGATATGTTAAATTGTTATATATGTATTGTATGTTTTGTATTGTATACCAGTTGAATAACTCCATGGGAAGTGTTAATGCTTTTCATTTTTGCATTAATTAAGCATGCCGAGGATATAACTGTTCAAGGTTCACCCTCATGTAGTTTCAATTTGTACAAATTTGGAAAGGAAAATATGTTGGTGCATTTTTTATGGCCCAAATACTTAGCCTAAGTTCCCTGAGAGACCTTAGTTAATAAGTCAATTTATACAAATTTGGAAAGGAAAATATTGTCTCTTGTTATGATGAGTCATTGTAATTTCTGTGATGTTTCTGTTAGCAAGAATCCAATCCGTAATTTGGTTATGTAGAGAAAACTATATATACACAAATGAGGAAAGGGAGTAATACACAAGAATATTGAGAGAAAAAAAAGTCTAGTTTTATTAGTGCAGGCATAATCTATTTTCTTCTATTGCATTTTCTTTACTTTCCCTTTACCATATAGTAGTACATAATAGCAATCTCCCCTCCCGTTGGTTATTTTGATTTTTTGGGTTTGTGGTTCACGAGTGTGTGCTTGTATTCTTGTGGTATATGATATTATCTCATGCTATAGTTTTCTTTAAACTTTGATGTGTTCAAATCTATGCAAACTTGCAAGTCATCTTTCATTTTATTGACAACCAATTTTGCAGGAATGCTCAACCCACTGAAAAATTGGAAGCTGCATATAGAAAATTTCTTGTACGCTCAATGTCAAGGACAAAACCAGTAGATGTATGCGGTGTTCTAATTAGTACCTCTTCCAAACTTTTATATTATTATAATCGATGAGCTATCTACATTTGTTGTCTGACTCTGACACCTCATTTTCTTCCGCTACCTAGGAACCAATTGAAAAACAGGCACCTGTGCGTAGCTTTGGAACTCTTCTTGCCAAGGGAGAAAATGGTGAGTCCCCCCTTTTTTTAATTCTCTTTTCATATCACTTTTTGTTTCAAATTTTTGAATTCTGGACATTTTTCCTATGTTTTAGGTGCACGGATCACCTCTTTGAACAGCAATCATTCTGCTAAGAATGATAGGTAACAATCCTAACAGTATTGTATCTTTTGGCTTTATTTAGTTGGAATGGCCTTATCTGCTTGTCTTCTTGTTTTTTGGATCCTGATTTCCATATATACTTCTTTTTCAAATCACTTACACACATTATGCACTATAGTCTTGTAGGAGAGAAATATATGAATAATTAGTTTCTATGAAGGAACATATATAAAATGACACTGGAAATGTCAAACTCCCAACTCATGCAATGTACTTCGCTAGTATTCAGAAAATGAAGGTTTCTCGTTTTTTATTGATATTTTCATTATTAAATCTTGTAGGACTCGAGCAGCTCCACTTTCCATTTATAAAGATTCAAATGCCAGTGATGAGACCAGCCCACACAAGCCAGACCAGTCACACTCTTGGCTCAAACTTGGAGCTCGAGCTGAAAGAAACAAGGAAAACAATGCAATTCCTGCCAAATGGAAATCCTTCAAGGTGCTGATTTTCATCTAGTCTTTCTTTTGCCTTCCTTTTCAAGATTGATTGATAATATATATCTTACAAGTTACAACACTTTATTTATTTGCCTAATTTTGTATCTTACATTGCTTATTGTCCGAGTTTTTCTTAATGCTTTCAGATTCCACAACGACCAGGGACCAGAACTGCAGTTGCTAGCGCAAGTGCCTGCATCCCGGTGTTTGTTGATGAAGAATGTCAAGAGTAAGTAGAATCACATTACATAGAAAATGTCATGAGTTTAGACTTTTTCAAATCATTTTGATCTCCCATCTTTGAAAAGCTTGCCAATTTTTATTTTGAAAAGCTTAACCACCATTTTTATTTGAAAAGAATACTTGTAAGTTATATAAGGCATTACCAAACTAAGTTTGTGCACTCCATACATACACCATACACTGAAGTTTGTGTTTTTTGGATTTTTTTTTCTTTCTAGATTATATTGATGAACCTATTACATTACATGTTTTACAGTTCACTGAATCTGAAAGCAGAAGGTTGCAAGTCCTCAAGTTTGAAGATTAGGCAAGAAGACGAAAAGGACTTGAAAAGGTAATCCCATTATTCACCTGGCAGTTCTGAGGATACCAGAAATCAGTACCCTGTCACATGCATTATATTTACATGTTTTGTTTGTTTTTGCAGAGAAACAGAGTTACTAAGGAAGAATCCATTACGCAACTTTCCACATAGCAGCCTACCCAGATAATGCTATCTTTTCCTGTAATAATTTGTGGGTTAGCTTTTGCCTAGAAAGCTTGACCATCATATAATCTTTGTTTCTTGTTTGTATTGGAATTTTGGGTTTGTTTAATTTGATGAAAATTTATGTTGTAACATAATCTATTTGTACTCCCCAAATTATGTTGTTTGATTCTGAATTTTTAATACATCTTGAGAAACTTGTAGCATAATTCTGTATTGGAGTAGTTTCTTTTCTTCCATTATTTTCTTTATGAATGCAATTCTTTTGTTTTGAACTGGACCAAAGCCCAATCCAACTTACTCGACCCAACGAGCATGTTGGTCCAATCGGTGTGCAATAGTCCAATGACCACATAAGATAATACTTATGTAATGACCGATATCGGAATGATTGACCATCAATGTCATTCATAATCTGTTGACCTTTTACAACTATTATCGCCACTGACATCATTTGATCAGTCGGATATTTACCAATTTCTGCAAGTGTCGTAGCACAAATAATATCTCTTTATAAAGCATTCATCAATCTCAGCGGAATAGTCTATATTCTAGAAAATTGTATTATCAACCTTCAAAACACATAAATTGTTCTAGCTAGCTAATGATCAAGTAAGCATTTATGTAACCAAACCTGACCCAAACATGTGTGCGACGGCCCAAAGTCTCAAAATTTTAGGACCTCAAAATTTTGTTGTCGTTCAATAATAATCATATATCGTTAATGTTCATAAAATATTAGAGGTGCATTAATAGGCTTATAATTTTAGTTCTAGTCATTTCAAATTTATCAATCACTTCTTTTTTTTGGAAAACCTAAGAATTGAAACCAGTACATGTAGAACCCATTCACAAACTCAACCACCGGTCTATCGCAATAACCGACGCTCTACTGGCCACCTGCACCTGCACAATTAGGCGGTGATCGCGGTGCGGTTTGAAAATGAAACAAGCTCAATCTCAGTTTTCCCTATTCCAGTACATGTAGAACTCATCCTACTATTTTATAGACTTAATTTAGATTGAGCTTGTTAAATTCGATTATGCAATAAGTTGATTACTCGTAGTTGATAGAGTTAAGTTAAATATTGCGGTTTGATTCAGTTTTATGAAATGAAAACCGCCGCCAACCAAACCAAACCACGCGTAAAAACGATCCGATCCCTGCGGTTTTAACTAAAATGATTTTTTTTCGATTTTCGATTTGGATTAGTTCAGTTTGCAGTTTTACTTTTGGATTAGTTCAGATACGATCACCCCAGACTAGCCACTCGAACAAACCGAAATGCAAACAATCAGAATTCAATATATATTAAATAGTTGCAATTTTTTTTATCAATTTTGTATTTTTCGGCCCAAATCCGACCGAAACCGACTGATATTCATGCTTAACTTAAAAGTACATATTTGACCTAAGTAATATGTGGAGTTTGATCCAAGTACATATTCATCCAATCCAAACCCGTCTATTTATCAACAACAAACAACAAAGGGCTGAATAATTAAGCTTGGAAAACGCTCACGACTCACCGCAGAGTTCAGTTCCTTTTTCATTCCAAATCAAATTCGCCATAAACAAATCTCAGATCCATCCATGGCGGAACATCTAGCATCAATATTCGGCACAGAGAAAGACAGAGTTAACTGTCCATTCTACTTCAAGATCGGCGCCTGCCGTCACGGCGACCGTTGTTCCCGTCTCCACAACCGTCCAACCATCTCCCCAACTCTCCTCCTCTCCAACATGTACCAACGTCCCGATATCATAACCCCCGGCGTCGATCCCAACGGTCAACCAATCGATCCGCGTCAGATCCAACAACACTTCGAAGATTTCTACGAAGATATCTTCCTTGAGCTTTCCAAATTCGGTTACATCGAAACCCTAAACGTTTGCGATAATCTCGCTGATCACATGATCGGTAATGTTTACGTTTTGTTTCGTGAGGAAGATCATGCTGCTGCTGCGCTTTCGTCGCTTCATGGAAGGTTTTACTCTGGGAGGCCGATTTTAGCTGATTTTTCTCCGGTTACGGATTTTCGTGAAGCGACTTGTAGACAGTATGAGGAGAATAGTTGTAACCGTGGTGGTTATTGTAATTTTATGCATGTGAAGAAAATTGGAAGGGAATTGAGGAGGAAACTTTTTTCTGCGCAACGGAGCAGGAGCAGGAGCAGGAGTCGGAGTAATAGTCCGAGGAGGAGAAGGAGAAGCAGGAGCCGTGATCGAGAGAGGCGTGATAGAGATAGAGATTATGAATCTCGTGGAAGAAGAAGTAGTGATAGGGATAGAGATAGGGATAGGGATAGGGATAGGAATAGGGATGGAGATAGGGAGAGGAAAAGAGATAGTAGGGATAGGGATGGAGGGCGGAGAAATGGGAGTTCGGCGAGGGAAGGGAGCGAGGAAAGGCGAGCAAGGATTGAGCAATGGAATAGGGAAAAAGAGGAGAAACCGTGATGTTTTTTGTTGTTTTTAATTTTCTATGTTCTATTTTGACTTAGGTTAAGGTTGTGCTTTGTGCTGTAATCTGAAATTCAAGCTGAGATGAAGGGATTGGTAAGGTTTATGGAGTAATTGGAGAAAAGGAGGGAATGGTAAGGTTTGTGTATTGGTTAGTCTATTTATGATTTATGAAGTGTTTTATGAATGATGATGATATTGGTCGAGTAGGAACCATAATTGAAGTTTAAATTAATAATGTTTTTATTTTGTTTAATTTGTTGATTGTTTGATTGTTAGGGTATGTTTGAAGTGACTTATTTTGGCTTATTTTTAATGACATAAGTACTTGTGAGACTGTTTGAGAGAGCTTATGAAAACAACTTAAAACACGTTCTTAAATTGTTTTCAGCTTATTTCTATAAGCCTTTAAGATAGATTATGAAAATGGTTTGACGGTACTTTATCATTTGTTGTAGAAATAGATTATTTGTATGAAGAACTTAGTACTTAGCTAGCTTATCTAGTATTCCAATCATGAATGGGAGACAATGTTATTTTCTGGAGTGGTGGATTATGGTTCTGCTTGATATTGTGAAGGATGATTGGTTAGTGAAGTCGATTCGTTAAGTAGTTTTGATGAGCTCTAGCTGAAACATAGCTTTTATTACTTAGGGGCCTCAATGAATTGTTTTTGCTAGTTTGGATAATAGAAAGAAGTAAAATTACATGATATGGCAGCATTTGTTTTGTGGAGTTTTTCATTTTCCAGAAAATGATTTTATGCAATCTGTTTGATTAATTTGAAGTGCCGAGTTACAAAACCTTTCCTACATTCTCTTATTTTGTTTTCTTGTTGCCTTTGTTATGCCAATTGTGAAGCTAGGTAAGATGGACGGTATCTTGTGCTCTGATGGAAAATCGGATAATCTCTACGCTTTTTAGCTTCTGGGTATGATTAGTTTATTAGGATATCCTCTTGACATCTGAGTTTTCAGCTAGTATTTAGAGCATTTGGCCATTTGGGAGTGTGGCTAAGACTATGATTACATGTTGTGTTGTTTGATCTTTCTGCTATGCTGTTGCCTCTGTTGCTGTTGATTTTTTTTTGACATATCCCAATTTTATACTGCATGAATCTAAGGGAATAAGGGATAATGACTAATTTTTCTGCTTCTCTTAGATCCCAGCTTTTATATTATTCCTGGACTTTATGCTTGTAGATTTTATTTTCTTCCCCCATTTTATGCCATGAGTTAGATGCCAGAAACATACACTGTTTCCTGTTATGCTGTGATATTTGACCTACCCTACTTCTGTTCATCTCCATTCATCTGATTTTATGCGCATCTTAACTAATGCTTTCAGATTTATGGGTCTTTCATTGTTTTTAAATGATTTTTAAAAAAATTGTTGTTAGGGTAAAACTGTCTTTAGAAGTTCGTTCTCTTCGCTTGTGTTCTCTCTTTACTATCCTTTTGCATTCCCTTGTATGTATGGTGTTCAAGGTTTTAAATGCATTTTTTCTTGTGTAGGCTAGGTGCTAGGGGATTTGGTTGTGCAGCTGATGTTCTTCAGATGTAGAAATTGCAATTCAAATTTTAAAGATTAACAAGGTTGGGGTTTCAATTGTTCCCTTGAAATTGTGGTCACACCACAATTCTTTTTTGTGGAGAATCCCTGTCTAATAGAGCAGTTTTGGTCAAAATCTTGATGTTGTAGCCCAAATTGCAATTGCAGACTTTTTAAAACTGATAGTCTTTTGTCAAAAAGAAACAACTCAACTGTGAATTTTATAAGGGGCATTCTTACAGCGGTATAGGTATATAGAAGTTGGTTAAAGAGATCTTTTTTATAAGGGTCAACTAATAGCGTGTTTGCTTTTACTGTGATTTTTTAAAGCTACCCTTTTCCAGCTTCTATCTCATGGCACGACCATAGTCTAGCCACTGCCTGAACAAACTTAGGCTAAGATGAGCAACCTAATTTTTTGTTATTGTCTTAGGATTTCTGTTGTAGGGTGCGTTTGATTGGCAAAACAGTTAGTACCGGACAAAACAAGTACAAAACAAGACAGAATAGTACAAGACCTACATGTATAAGAGAGATAAAATAATAAAAATTGTATTTTGATTGTCTGTATACTTTCTTTTTATTCAGTCTCTTGCTATCTGTTTTGTCTAACCTCATGAGTCATGAATCATGATCAATTCCTAAATCAAACAAGTCAAGTCCCTAATTTTTTAGCATATCAAACGCATTCTTAAACTATTGTGTTGTTTGAGTTCTCTAGATGTCTAGGCCAACCTAGTCTTTGGTATTGATTTATGCTTGCTCCAATTGCTCTAGGTAATGAGAGTGTAGCTATTCTTCATTCATTAGTTAGTAACAGAAATTGAACTATGATCTTTCACTTTCATTGATTGAGAAGTTAGTTACAATGTATTAGAGATAAATGCTAAAGCATTAAGTAGCAATAGTCTATGTTCAGTTTACATTGTTCAGTCTCATATAAACCTTAGTTAGTTAGACAACTAAGTCATGTGGACAACTGTCAGTATTACTGTTCAGTCTTCACCTGCTATAGATGACTATAGATGATAGTAGGTGAAGACTCAACACTAGTACTGACAGTTGTCCACATGACTTAGCTGTTCTAACTTTCTAAGGCTAGATGTGATTAAGCCATGTAAACCGAAATTTGACTATTGTTATTTAATGATTTAACATTTATCTCTAATAGTTAGGAAGGAAATTGGATTATCATAAACTACTTGATAATCAACGACGCAACATTTTATGTTCAGAGGAGTGATATATAATGCTATCAAATTCAGAGAGGATCGAAACTCGATTGTTGGGTTTTGTAAGCTGAGGACTTCCTTAACTCCAATGTGTCCAACGATAGTGGCAACATTGTTAGGAAACACCATGCTCGAGGGCAACATGGAAAAGGCAGTGGTTGTATTTGTAAATGCTGGTGTCAACGATAGATCCATCAAGGTTGCCCTACTTTTAATACTTGAATATGTATGTGAGACGATGCTGCTATAATTTTTTAATGTATTAAAATTAGTGGAGTGTTCAGTGTTAGAACTACGACTCCTGCATTTAAAATGTGATAAACTCTCATGGGGAGTCGCAGACTATAAATAACATATTAAGAAATTTAAGAATGTGACTGCGCCTCATATTCATAACGAGCATAAGAATGTAAAAAACATTTAATTTACACTATAACCTTGAGCTCAAGTTGGAGCTTTGATACCACTTGTTGGATTCAATGAGTGTAATGCAAGAGTAAATAAAAATTTTAAATTCCAAACCACGGGACAATTGCAAAACATATTTTAATATATGAAAGAACATTACAAATATTGTCTCCTCTCTTTTTCACAGACGAGATACAATATAGTGCAGTTAAGATGATATCCACCCCAGTGTATTTTTTCTCTACACACTAAAGATTTACTCAAGGCTCTATTTTTCTATCTCCCTCTTACTATAAAAGCTCTGTATTTTGCTCCCCTGCTTCTGATACTAATTTCTTTTGCAACACCCTCTATTTATACATGCCAAAAGACTTGTAAACAAAGCTTACTACAACTCAAGTTTTACTAACCTCAAGCTATGAAATCAATTGCACCTTTCCTGTACATTTTACAGTAGTAACATTTTCCATGCTTTGCATTGGACATAACCTACACATTGTGGATCCTACACATGATATTGATGCACTACAATACAATTCAATTATAGAGACCCAAAAACGATTTTTAAATATAGCACAGTAGGGGCCCTAGTTTTTTTTAGAGAAAAATTCTCTCTACTTATACAGTTCTTTTTCTTCTTTGTTCATGAAAAGGGATGATTTTATGTTATTTTTGACCTATAATCACTCATCTACATTTGTTTTTTCTTCTCTTTTAATATAAATAAATAGTTTTCACATATATAAAGTTTTTCTTTTGTGTATTTTTTGTGATTTCGTCGTCTTAATGCGGCGTTGTGTTGTGGTTGTGTGCGGCGCTTGTTTATTTATCGTATTGTTGTGGTGTTCATTTGATTATTATTGTAAGATTGACTTCAGTCAATTACGTATTCAATCGATAGTTTGAGCATCAATGTTGCATATTCAAATACATAGATATTACAGTGACTTTATTTTATCATATTATTTATAGCAAATATTTTGCCGTTACATGCTATTAATTTAAATGCTGTGAGTTTGTTTGCATATTCCTTTACGTTTTTAGCGATATTGAATATGTGATTGTATTATATCAATTTGAACGAATGAACATCATTTTACTTTTGTAAAATAAAAAATATAGCACAGTAGGACTACAATACACGTTACTATTTTGAAGAAAAATTACAATTTATCCCTATTCCCATATTCTTCCTCAAGAGCATTCTCCGTTGTCTCCGTCTAATAAGCATATCTTAAACCCTTAATTTCCACAATCAATTTACATTATTATAAAAATGAATAGAAAGTATTGTACGTTTCTTGTTTATTGATCAATTAAAATCTCAGTTAGATATCACGACCAACTTTAATGGTGTTGAAGGTATCAACTAAATGGCGGTGGTTGATCAAAGATGAAAGGCACATGAATTGATGGAAAATGATAGACTATCAAAATAGATGCAACTTTTTTAAAATGGATGAACAAACAATTCATTTTAGAGTATAAAAGGGATAAGTTTAGTCATTGATTACAAATACTCCCTTTCATAATTGGGATATATTAGTACACCCTTTCCCGTGGTAGGGAGAACCATAGTTCGATTCTCGCAACTGCGTTCGAAAAGAGTTAAAACTATTTGATGTCAGAATTGACCCCAAACCGCCGTTAGTGATAAATAATCTCTATTCTCCCAACCACATGAGTTAGAAATCGAACATGTGACCACCTTCTTAAATCCAAAACTTTTACCACTTGGATAAATTCATTGTAAGATGTATTAAATGTATTCATTGTTGGCTTTATAGTTTATACACCATGCAACGTAATCTCAAATAATCAATTATCTATATTTATTTATAAGCTTGATGATTGTTAGCACTATACTACACCTTTCTAGTTGGTTTAATCTCATGGATTCTCAAAATTTGAACTTAATAGTCTTTGCCTCATTTTTCATCTTCATGTCGTTTGTGGCACTGAAAATGGGAAAGAAACTCAAGAAAAAATGTTCAGCTCCAAAGCTACCACCAGGACCATGGAAGCTACCTATTATAGGACACATACATCATCTAGTTACATCTACACCACATAGAAAGTTAAGAGGCTTGGCCAAAATACATGGACCCTTGATGCACCTTCAACTTGGAGAGATCACTGCCATTGTTGTTTCCTCACCAGAGTATGCTAGGGAGGTACTTAAAACCCATGATGTCATTTTTGCATCTAGGCCTAAAATGGTGGCCTTAGAAAAACTAACATATGGATTCACAAATGTTGGTTTTTCACCTTATGGAAATTATTGGAGACAACTACGAAAAATATGCGCAATGCAGCTTTTATCGCAAAAACGTGTGAGTTCATTCCAACCAATACGAGAAGAAGTGTTCACCAATCTCATCAAAAGGATTGGTTCGGAGCAAGGATCATCCATCAACATCACTCAACTTGTAGTTTCGTCATCATTCTCTATCCTTTCAAAGGCTGCGCTTGGCAACAAATGCAAAGACGAAGAAGAGTTTGCGTTTTTGGGGAAGGGAGAATCAATTGCTGGAGGTTTTGACATAGCTGAACTGTTTCCTTCAGTTAAATGGCTTCAACTTGCCTCCGGTTTGCGGCCTAAACTTGAGAAGTTGCATAGAAGAGTTGATCAGATACTCGAAAACATCATTGTCGAACATAAAGAAGCAAAGGTAAGAGCAAAAGAAGGCCATGTTGAAGTAGAAGATTTGGTAGACATTCTTCTAAGATTCCAAGGTGGAAATGACGGTGACAAAGATATATGCTTAACTGACCACAACATCAAGGCCGTAATCCTGGTAAAGATAATAAAATTGTTGGTTTGGTTAAAAATTTAGTTAAACGATCAAAATAGTAATTTAGTCAAAATGGTCGCTCCCGTCACTATTTTTTATTACCCTGATATTCAGAATACATGCACACTATTTTTTTTTTAATATTAAAGATTGTGGTCGCAACTGCGATTTAAAATGTTGTGTTGACATATTGGATTCTGTCTAATAATTTCTTTTCGCCGTCTCTTTTGAATTGATATAGTTTCATTTTACTTATCAGGATATGTTTGGTGGTGGAAGTGAAACATCAAGTTCTACCATTGTTTGGGCTATGTCAGAGTTGGCAAGGGATCCAAGAGTGATGAAGAAAACACAAGATGAAGTGAGAGAAATATTCAATACGAAAGGAATTGTTGGCGAAAACTATATAAATGAACTCAAATATTTGAAGTTAGTTGTGAAAGAGACCTTAAGATTACACCCTCCATTTCCTCTTTTAATACCAAGAGAATGCGGACAAGCATGCGAGATTGATGGTTATCATATACCAGCTAAAATTAAGATGATGGTGAATGTATGGGCAATTGGAAGAGATCCGAAGTACTGGATTGAACCAGAGAGGTTTTATCCAGAGAGATTCATTGATAGCACAATGGACTACAAAGGGACTAATTTTGAGTACATTCCTTTCGGTGCTGGAAAAAGAATATGCCCAGGCATCACACTCGGTTTGGTAAATGTTGAGTTGGCTCTTGCATTATTGTTGTATCACTTTGATTGGAAACTTCCCGATGGAATGATAAGCGAGGAATTGGACATGACCGAACAATTTGGAGTTACCATCAAAAGAAAAAATGATTTGCACTTGATACCTACTACTCCTCTTCCTTTTGTGGTATGATAGACCATACAAACAAATATAACCTTTGAATTTGTTGTTCCATATTTAAATAAAGCTCTATCTAACTTTGTTGGATTTAGTAGAGTTGAGGACTTTCTAAATTTGTTGTTCCATGTTTACTTTGAAAATAAAGCTTTGTTCAATTTTGTTGGGTTTTGTAAGCTTAGGACTTCCTAAACTCTAATGTGTCCATTGTCAGTGCTGCTGTCAAGGACGGATCGATAAAGGTTGCCTCACTTTTGATACTTGAATATGTGAGGCGATACCGTTATAATTTTTGAATGTATTAAAATTACAAATACATTATATAAATGTGTTTTTTTTTGTCAAGTAGACTAGTGTTTTTTTGTTGTTGTTGCAAATACTCTAAAAATTTACTCAAGAATCTATCTTTCTTCTCACTCAAACGTTTTAACCTTTAATTTCTCAGATACTACAACACAGAAGCTTTGTATTTTGCTCTTCTTCTGATACTAATTTCTGTGGCAACACCCTCTATTTATAGTTTATACATGCCAAAAGACATGTCAACAAGCTTACTGCAATTCAAGTTTTACTTGCACCACAAGCTATGAAATTAATAGCCTTCCTTTGAAATCTTCAGCACTTCCCCTGTATATTTTGTAGTAGTAACAATTTCCAAGCTTTGCATTAGACATAACCAACACATTGTGGGTCCTACACATGAGACTAACGCACTATAATACAATTCAATTATAGAGTACCAAAAAAACTAGCACAGTGTGTATGTGTAGCACTATAATATAATACACACATTTTATATGCAGGGCTGAAGTTCGAACTCCGGACACCCCACTTATTCACGATAAGGGTGAAATTTCTAACCACTAAACTATTTGACAAAAAAAATATAATACACGTTACTATTTTATTTTATCCTCAACCCTTTATTTAAAACTTTGCTGATATCTAGCACTATACTTCACCTTTCTATTTAGTTTTATCTCCATGGATTCTCAAACTTTTAACTTACTCCTTATCTCCTTTTTCCTCTTCATACTTGTGGCACTTAGGAAGACTCTCAATAGCAGTGTGATATTGTTAATTTTAAAATGTGCTTTCATGTGCCAATTGTGTAGAAAGGTATAAACTATGATATATCAAGAAAGAAAACAACAAAAGCATCTTGGAAATCATTGGATTCCAAAAAATATCATTGACTAAAAAATGCTATAGTCGAGATGAATTATTGAGTTAAAAAGTCTTAAAAAACTAGATTCCAAAAGAAATCATTGAATAAATACTACTCCGTCCCAAAATATAAGATAAAACTGATCAAAGAAAGTTAATGTATCTGAACTAACTTTTTAACCAAATACATCAACTTTCTTTGACTAACTTTCTCTTATATTTTGAGACGGAGGGTATAATATAATGAACACAAACCAAAGTCCCAAATCTTTTTTTATTCTCTCATCCCCATCAATATGATACAATAGTATATCTATGAATCTACTAAAAATCTTATAGAAATATATGTATCTATCAAAATAAAGATTTTATATTGTTGTAGCAGGTGCCCACTTGCATAGTGATTCTTAACATTGTAAAAAACTATTATTTACCATATAATATTTAGAACCAGCATAGTAGCACTATAATACATGTTAGTATGTTACTATTTGATTTTATAACCATCATATGTAATCTCAAATCATTAATCTATATTTATAAGCTTGATGATATATTGCTGATAGCTAGCACTATACTTCAGCTTTCTATTTGGTTTTATCTCCATGGATTCTCAAAAATTTTACTTGCTAGCCCTTGTCTCCCTTTTCATCTTCATGCTTGTAGCACTTATGAAGACTCTCAAGAAAAAAGGTTCAACTTCAAATCTACCACCAGGACCATGGAAACTACCTATTATAGGTCACATACATCATCTAGTTACATCTACACCACATCAAAAATTAAGAGACTTGGCTAAAATACATGGACCCTTGATGCACCTACAACTTGGAGAGATCACTTTAATTGTTGTTTCATCACCAGAATATGCTAGAGAGGTACTTAAAACTCATGATATCATATTTGCATCTAGGCCTAAAATTGTTGCAGTAGATATACTATTATATGGATCCACAGATATTGCCTTTTCACCTTATGGAAATTATTGGCGACAACTGCGAAAAATATGCACAATCGAGCTTCTTACTCAGAAACGCGTGAGTTCATTTCAACCGATAAGAGAAGAAGAGCTTACCAATTTAATCAAAAAGATTGATTCACAACAAGGGTCATCCATCAACATCACTCAAGATATACTTGCATCAACAATGAATATCACTACAAGGTCTGCATTTGGAAACAAATGCAAAGGTACTGAACAGCTTGTATCATTGGCAAAGGGAGAATCCGTTGCAGGAGGTTTCGACATAGCTGAATTGTTTCCTTCAATTAAATGGCTTCCACTTGTTTCTGGTTTGAGACCTAAACTTGAGAAGTTGCATAGACAAATTGATCAAATATTAGAAGACATCATCATTGAACATAAAGAAGCAAAGTCAAAAGCAAAAGAAGGTCAAGGTGAAGTTGAAGAAGATCTTGTGGATGTTCTTCTGAAATTTCAAGGTGGTAACGATATTGACCAAGATATATGCTTAACCGACAACAATATAAAGGCTATAATCCTGGTAAGGATAATAAATCCCTTGATGTATGACTTAGATGAATTTTTATACTTACCTTATGAGCACTTTGAAATAGATCAATATTAATATTAGCCATGTTAAATAGATTATAAAAAAGTCGCAATAGGCCGAAACATCAAGGTTTTTGATATATTAACGACCATAACAGAATCAAGATTAAAGTTCGCAATTTTTTTTAATATTAAAGATTGCGAGGCAACTACAATTTAGAATCTTGTTAGTTGTCTCTTTTGATGTTTGTGTATTTTGCTTTTCAGAACATCATTGGTGCCGGAGGTGAAACAACATCTACTACCATAATTTGGGCAATGGCAGAGTTGGTAAGGGATCTAAGAGTGATGAAGAAAGCACAATATGAGGTGAGAGAAATGTTCAACAAGAAAGGAAATGTTGGTGAAAACAATATAAATGAACTAAAGTATTTGAAATTAGTTGTGAAAGAGACTTTAAGGTTACACCCTCCAAGTCCTCTTTTACTTCCAAGAGAATGTGGACAAGCGTGCGAGATTGATGGGTATCATATACCGGCCAAAAGTAAGGTGATGGTGAATGCATGGGCAATTGGAAGAGATCCAAAGTACTGGACTGATCCAGAGAGGTTTTATCCAGAGAGGTTCATCGACAGCTCTATTGATTACAAAGGGACTAATTTTGAGTACATTCCTTTTGGCGCGGGAAGAAGAATATGTCCTGGTAGTACATTTGGGTTGATAAATGTTGAGTTGACACTTGCATTATTGTTGTATCACTTTGATTGGAAGCTTCCCGATGAAATGAAAGGCGAGGATTTGGACATGACTGAGCAATTCGGAGCTAACGTTAAAAGAAAAAATGACTTGTACTTGATACCTACTACTCTTCCTTTTATGATATAACCTTTGAATTTATTGTTCCATATTTACTTTTTAAATAAATTTGTTCTCATCTTTGTTGGGTTTACATGTTAGAAGTTTTTTGTGTACTATTGTCTCTAATGTTTAACTGTTTTGAACCTGCTTCCACCTCATTTTCTCATGTTTTATTAGAGGATGTGAACAATCTTAGCAGTGTGATATTCTTAATTTTAAAATGTGTTTTCATGTGCCAATTGTGCAGAAAGGTTTAAACTATGATATATCAAGAAAGAAAACAACAAAAGCATCTTGGAAATCATTGGATTCCAAAAGATATCAGTGACTAAAATATGCTATAGTCAAGGTGAATTATTGAGTATAAAATGCTTAAAAAAAATAAATTCCAAAATAAATCATTGACTATAAAATTACCAAATAACCAAAGTGACTGAATCAATCGATGTTCGACACGGTTCAACCCAATTCTATAGAACTATGAATTAACTCATGTGATGAACCAACCAACAGACTGTCGATTGGTGAACCAACCGATCTAATCCAATTTTTACATCAGTAAATTAGACCTACAACTATCGGCTGAGGAAGCATAAAGTTGTTGAAAGCATGAAGCATATAAACAAATCATGGATGAAGATCATTTGACACTCATATATGTAACACATGCAGTACAGGTTGCAAGAGCAGTATAGGAATAAATATAACACAATGAACACAAACCAAAGTCCCAAATCTTTTTTTATTCTCTCATCCCATCAATATGATTTAATAGTATATTTATGAATCTACTCAAGCTCTTATCAAGATAAATATTTAAAATTGCTGTAGCTGGTTCGCACTTGCATAGTGATTCTAAACATTGTAAAAAACTATTATAAACCATATACTATTTAAATCTAGCATAGTAGCACTTTAATAAATGTTATTATAAACCATAATACTATTTAAATCTAAAATTATTCATCTATATTTATAACCTTGATGATATATTGCTAGTTAACTAGCACTATACTACACTTTTCTAGTTGGTTTGATCTCCATGGATTCTCAATTTTTTGGCTTAATAGTCCTTGCCTCATTTTTCATCTTCATGTTTGTGGCACTGAAAATGGTGAAGAAACTCAAGAAAAAAGGTTCAACTTCAAACCTACCACCAGGACCATGGAAGCTCCCTATTGTAGGACACATACATCATCTAGTTACTTCTACACCACATAGAAAATTAAGAGACTTAGCCAAAATACATGGACCCTTGATGCACCTACAACTTGGAGAGATCACTGCAATTGTTGTTTCCTCAGCAGAATATGCTAGGGAAGTACTTAAAACTCATGATGTCATATTTGCATCTAGGCCTAAACTTATAGCTATAGAAATACTATCATATGGATACACAGATATTGGTTTTTCACCTTATGGAAATTATTGGAGACAGCTACGAAAAATATGCACAATGGAGCTTTTCAGTCAAAAACGTGTGAGTTCATTCGAGCCAATAAGAGAAGAAGAGCTCACCGATCTAATCCAACGGATTACTTCACAGCAAGGGTCGTCCATTAACATCACTCAACTTATAGTTTCATCAACATTTGCTATCATTTCAAGGGCTGCATTTGGCAACAAATGTAAAGCCGAAGAGTTCGCATCTTTGGCAAATGGAGAATCAATTGCAGGAGGTTTTGACATAGCAGAATTGTTTCCTTCAGCTAAATGGCTTCAACGAGTTTCTGGTTTAAGGCCTAAACTTGAGAGGTTGCATAGACAAATCGATCAGATACTAGAAAACATCATGATTGAACATAAAGAAGGTAAGTCAAAATCAAAAGAAAGCCAAGGTGATAGAGAAGAAGATCTCGTAGATGTTCTTCTAAAATTCCAAGGTAGTAATGATGGTGACCAAGATATATGCTTATCTGACAACAATATCAAGGCTATAATCCTGGTAAGGATAATAAACCCTTAATGTATAACTTTGATACTTACCAGGATTATAGTCTTGATATTGTTGTCAGATAAGCAATATTATCCTGGTAACAATATCAACGCTATAATCCTTACGGTTAAGATATATGCTTAATGTATGAACCTTTTGAAATAGTGCAATATTATTACAAGTTATACTGAAGCAAGACTTCTCTATAAAAATTAAAATATATGCAGTAGAATCACAATTCAAGTTTGCATTGTTTTGAAATATTGGATTGCGAGACAACCACAATTTAAAACCTCATGTTGACATATTGGATGCCATCAAAACATCCATTTAAGTTGTCTTTTTTGATAGTCTTGCATTTTACTTTTCAGAACATCTATGGTGCTGGAGGTGATACATCAGCTTCGACCATAGTTTGGGCAATGGCGGAGTTGGTAAGGGATCCAAGAGTGATGAAGAAAGCACAAGACGAGGTCAGAGAAATATTCAACACGAACGGAATTGTTGGCGAAAACTGTATAAATGAACTCAAATATTTGAAGTCAATTGTGAAAGAAACCTTAAGGTTACACCCTCCCGGTCCTCTTTTACTTCCAAGAGAATGCGGACAAGCGTGTGAGATTGATGGTTACCATATACCAATCAAAAGCAAAGTGATAGTCAATGCATGGGCAATTGGACGAGATCCGAAGTATTGGAATGAACCAGAGAGGTTTTATCCAGAGAGATTCGTTGGTAGCTCTATCGACTACAAAGGGAGTAATTTCAAGTACATTCCTTTTGGCGCTGGAAGAAGAATATGCCCGGGCAGCACATTTGGTCTGATAAATGTTGAGATGGCGCTTGCATTGATGTTGTATCACTTTGATTGGAAGCTTCCCAATGGAATGAAAGGCGAGGATTTGGACATGACCGAGCAATTTGGAGCGACCATCAAAAGAAAAGATGACTTGTATTTGATCCCCACAGCTTATCTTCCTTGTGTGGCAATATAAACCATTTACAAGCTAAGGCTATAAAGCTTTATTCATCTTTGTTGGGTTTACTAGAGTTTAAGAATTTCAAAATTCTAATTCCGGTGTCGGTGGTAACTGTATTAGAAGGCAACATTCTGTGAGAAAGTAAATTTAATTTTCAATAAACTGCACGAAGCATTTGTGAATTCAGTTTCAATGACTATTCTTTCTCCTGAATACCTTTCCCTTTTTTCCATTTAAAAACTTAAATTAGGTACTTTATATGCATAACTTATATGGTGGAACTTAAGCATCCCCTCCAAAAGGTGTAGCATTATGTGCCTCTATTACAAATTCTTACAAACCATATACTAATCACAAATTGAAAAATTGAAAGTAGTCATAAACCAGTAGATAAATATAGATAACACAACTATGAATATGAAAATCACTCGGTAAACACTTAACCTTTCCCACATGTGTGGTTCATGTGTGAATAATGAAAAAAAAAATTAAGTATGTGAAGGAGAGATATTTACCATGGTGTTTGCATGTGAAGAAGCAAGGTGACCATCTTAACATATTTACCATAGTGTATAAAGCAGTCAGAGTTACAGCACAATGTATATTAAGTTCACACATAGATAACGCCCGAGGGTTGACATGGTGGTGTATGCTTGGAATCTCGGAGTCTGCTCCTCTCTAGGTCTCAGGTTCAAATCCTCTCGGTGCCAATTACATGTTGAGTATTCTTGAGTTCATTCCTTGATATAAAGACAAAAAAAAAAGGTCATTGAAAGCATTAAGCAAATAAATAAATCGTTGGTGAAGATAGTTTAACACCCATATGGGTTACATACATATGCAGTACACTAATCAAAGTCTTGAGCATTTCAATATTCTGTCATTAACCATTCAAAATATATTTAATTTTCTACTATATGTCAATGATCAATTATTAGCATAGTAATACACGTCCTAATTTCAACTCTTTCACATATATTTAAAACCTGGTTGGTAGCTAACACTTTACACTACACTACTCCTTTCTAGTTGGTTTAATCACCATGGATTCCCAAGTTTTTAACTTACTAGTCTTTGCCTCATTTTTCATCTTCATGTTTGTGGCACTAAAAATTGGGAATAAACTCAAGAAAAAAGGTTCAACTTCAAAGCTACCACCAGGACCATGGAAACTACCTATTATAGGACACATACATCATCTAGTTACATCTACACCACATCAAAAATTAAGAGACTTGGCTAAAATACATGGACCCTTGATGCACCTACAACTTGGAGAGATCACTGCAATTGTTGTTTCCTCGCCAGAATATGCTAGGGAGGTACTTAAAACTCATGATGTCATATTCGCATCTAGGCCTAAAATTGTTGCGGTAGACATACTTTTATATGGATCTACAGATATTGCTTTTGCACCTTATGGAAATTATTGGAGACAACTACGAAAAATATGCACAATGGAGCTTTTCACACAAAAACGTGTAAATTCATTCGAACCAGTAAGATTAGAAGAGCTCACCAATCTCATCAAAAGGATTGATTCGCAACAAGGGTCACCTATCAACATCACTCAACTTGTAATTTCATCAACATTTGCTATCATTTCAAGTGTTGCGTTTGGCAACAAATATAAGGCGCTAGACGAGTTTGCATCTTTGGCAAATGGAGAATCAGTTGCAGGAGGTTTCGACATAGCTGAATTGTTTCCTTCAGTTAAATGGCTTTCACTTGTTTCTGGTTTGAGGCCTAAACTTGTGAGGTTGCATAGACAGATTGATCAGATACTACAAAACATCATCATTGAACATAAAGAAGCAAAGTCGAAAGGAAAAGAAGGTCTAGATGGAGCAGAGGAAGATCTGGTAGATGTTCTCCTAAAATTCCAAGGTGACAGTGACAGTGACCAAGATATATGTTTAACTGACAACAATATCAAGGCCATACTCGTGGTAAGAATGATAACCCTCGTAAATTAGTACTTTGATGAATGTTTGATACTTATCTTTATGAACTCTTTGAAATAGAGCAATATTATTATTAGCTATGTGAAGCAAGATTTTTCTCTAAAATATTGCAAGGAGTCAGACATCAAAGTTTTTGATGTCTCAGCGACCGCAATGGAATCATAATTCAAATTTACAATTTTTTTCAATAACAAGGATTTAAAACCTTATATCGACCTATTTGATGCCATCAAAATGTCTCTTTTGATATTCTTGTATTTTATTTTACAGGATATCTTTGGTGCTGGAGGTGATACATCTGCTTCCACCATAGTTTGGGCACTGGCGGAGTTGGTAAGGGATCCAAGAGTGATGAAGAAAGCACAAGATGAGGTAAGAGAAATATTCAACATGAGAGGAATTGTTGGGGAAAAATATATAAATGAACTCAAATATTTGAAGTTAGTTGTGAAAGAAACCCTAAGATTACACCCTCCGGGTGCTCTTTTACTTCCTAGAGAATGTAGCGAAGCATGTGAGATTGATGGTTATGATATACCAATCAAAAGCAAGGTGATAGTAAATGCATGGGCAATTGGAAGAGATCCAAAGTACTGGACTGAACCAGAGAGGTTTTATCCAGAGAGATTCATCGATAGCTCTATTGACTACAAAGGAACTAATTTTGAGTACATTCCTTTCGGTGCCGGGAGAAGAATATGTCCAGGCATCACATTTGGTTTGATAAATGTTGAACTAGCCCTAGCATTATTGTTGTATCACTTTGATTGGAAGCTTCCCAATGAAATGAAAGGAGAAGATTTGGACATGACTGAGCGATTCGGAGCGACCATCAAAAGAAAAGATGACTTGTATTTGATCCCCACAGCTTATCTTCCTTCTGTGGCAATATAAGTCATACATACAAGCAAAGGCTACAAGTGTATAATCTTGAATTTGTTGTTCCAATTTTCTTTTGAAATAAAGCTTTGTTCATCTTTTTTGGGTTTAGTAGAGCTTAAGACTTTCTAAATTCTTATGTGTAGCATTATTTATTACAAATTCTTACAAGCCATATACAAATCACAAAATGAAAATTTGAAAGTAGTCATAAACCATCAGATAAATATAGACAATGCAACTATGCAAATCACTCAATAAACAGTTATCTTTTCCATATGTATGGTTTGTGTGAACAATGGAAAAAATTTGTGCAATGTGAAAGTGAAAAGGTCTCAGTTTATAGCTAGTATAAAGAAAATATAAGCTTAGACTTAAGAATGTGCAGTCTCAGTGAAAATCAAGATGAAAATGTAGATGCTCCAAGGTGACAATTTGTTTACTACCCACTATTAAGGTGAGAAGGAAAAAGTGTGCATTAAGTATGGGGAAAAAAGATATCTACCATGGTGTTTGCACTTTGCAGGTGAAGAGGGAAGTATGGAATAACAACTTGGGCACTCAAAATTTTAAGACCATGTGCCATGTTGCACATGGACAGAGCCAGTCTTGAACACGATTACTCATGTCTCTCTACCTTGCTCTGCTTTGGATGAGTTAATATTGAAGCTAGGCATGACAACGGGGCGAGGACATAATTTACTCTCCCAAACTCAAATCTGATAAAGTTTAAGTATTCTTATATCCGTTCCAATTTTTAACGGGCATCGGATGAAAAATACAACCTTAAATCCATTCTCATGGGGTTCAAATATCCCCGTCTCGTTCCAACTCACATGAACTTGGGTTTCATTTTACTATTTTTTTTATAGAAAAAAGTTAAAAACTCAAAACTATTTTGTTTCTTTATTTTGATACGGAAGCTAAAAAAAACAAAAATAAAAAGGAGAAACTAATCAACGGAAACTATTTTGTTTCAATAATATGAATTTATTGAGCAATTAAAAAAAATAGAGAAAACGACTTGTTTACGATTCAACTTAAAAATAAAAAGAAACATATGAATATAATTTTGGAGTTTATTTTAGAATTTTTAAATTAAAAGGAGTAAAATATAATTTTGATATAAGCGGGTGGATTCAGGGTAGGGATGTCAACGGGGCGGGGATTGACCGGAGGACGCTTTACCACTCCTTGCCCCATTACCGTTACGGGAACATTTCTTCCTCCATCCCCATTCCCGCGGGGAGATTTCTTCTTCCATCCTCATCCCCACGGATCCCCACAGTTTACACAGAGGTCCACGGATATTAAAAATTAACAAAATTGTTATACATTTTAATCAAAACACGACACTATAATATCTTGTTTTTTCTTCCAAAAAACTACATATTTTGTATCTTTTATTTTTTTAAATAAAAGAACATTTTGCATTAATAACAAAAAACTGAAAAAACACTTTCTAATATTTGTTTATGTAAAAAATAAAATATTCAATTGAACTTGTTGCCACCATATATAATCATTATCTTTATAACATATTAATTATTATTTTTATTAAAAAACATATAAAGTTATATAATTATATATAATTTAAATAATATGGTCGGGGTCGGGGAATCCACGGGGCGGAGGGACCTTCCCCATTCCCCGCCCCAAAATCTCCGCGGGGGAATTTCTCCATCCATCCCCGTCCCAACGGAGAAAAAAATCCGCAACTTCGAATCTCCGTACAGATAATCCCCACGGATAATCTATTATCAGATACAAATTGACATCCCTAATTCAGAGTAAGTATCAATGTATTATTCACGTAGCCGTCTTCTGACATTTGAAACAAAACTCAACCTCAAATCCAATAAATTCAAGTTTTCTCGTCAAACTCAGAGTGGGTTCAGGCTGATTAAGCTCATACCGATTTTTTTAATTAGGTTGTTACATAAATTCTCTTCTTGTGATGGTAGGTTAAAATGAAATATAAAAATACCAAAAAAGTCTCATCAGCATAAGGCGTGCCAGAAGAGACTACAAGAGTTTACAACAGAATATAACAAAAACAAAAATAAAATCATCAAAACATTAGTCGATATCCAAACAGAACAATGAGTTCGACCACCAACTATAAAAGTTTGCAACTACAGTGATTCAAAGTCTTCAACCACCAACTATAAAAGTTTGCAACTAAAGTGATTCAAAGTCTTCAACCACCAACAATTGAAGTAAAGTCGACGCGGTATGTCTGAACAAACATTGATTCATTTCATTCTACACAACTCAAACACAAACTAACTAAATAAGCTGCAAAAAAAACCGTCAATCTCAACTACCTCCAGAAGAAAGTGGGCCACTGAAGTCTGAGAATCCGCTAATGAAAAATCAACCCAAGATCTAACCAAAGGCCAGTGGGAGCCAAATACATTGCATGAGAAGAATAAAATATTAATAAAATTTATTAATAATATTTTAATAAAACTTACTACCTATCAATTTATTGGTTTTGCATAAGACAATAACTATGGTCCATTCAACTAAATTTCAACACCAAATTTTGTGAGCTCTCAATATTCTCAAGGGAACGAATCTCATCTTTTTTTTACGCAATAAAAAGTCCCAAGGATCTCAATTCTCAATCTAAGTCCCACTATCCATTCAAAGTTCCTACTCATATTTTATTCATCCACATCATAAAACAATTCATATATTATCATCTTTAGTAAAAACAAAAATTGAATTTTAACTCTTTTGTCCTACTTTTTGTTCTTTCTTTCCTGTAAAACTGACAAATTCTCTACCATTGAAAAAATATATATAAAAAAAAACTAAAAAGATTAATATTGGCGTCAAAGGAAAGGCATAAAAATAGGATTTGAAAAGTGTAAACTTTTTTCAAAAGAAAAGAATATGCGAATCATAAAAGGACCCGAATTCTATGGGCTTGGTATAGAAACATAATTACTAGAAGCTTAATTAATTAATTAATTAATTAAAAAAAGATTAATTAATTAATTAACAAGTCATTGATTTTGAAAAACCAAAGAAAAAAATTTAGGTAGGTTTGAAAGTTGTTGTTTTTTTAGGTACAACATAAAAAGGGTAGGGTACCAAACACTCAAAACAAACGTTACACTACACTCTCTTAGTACAAACTTAGTATCTATCGCCAACACCACCAACAACAACCTTGTTTTCACTACCATGGATTCTGATTATGGTATTCCTAGAGAACTTTCAGATCTTCAAAAGCTTAGATCTTTATACCAACCTGAACTACCACCTTGTCTACAAGTGAGTGTTTATTCAACAAGTTTTGTTTTTTGTGTGATTTAGATCTTGGGTTTTAATGGGTTTTAATAAAGTTTTGATTTTTGATATGGGTTTTGAGTTTGAATGAAATTGGGTTGAGTTTGAATGAATGGGGTTGGCTTGTTTTTTTGTTTTTGGATTTTTGGGTTTGTAAAGGTTTGATTTTTTTTGGTTTGTGTTTTTTATGTGGGTGATGAATTTGAATTAATGGGGTTGAATTTGATTTGATTTGATTGGTTACTATTTTTGGTGCAGGGTACTACTGTTAGGGTTGAATTTGGTGATGCAACAACAACTGCTGATCCTTCTGATGAACCTTCTATAAGTAGATCTTTCCCTAATACCTATGGACACCCTTTGGCTCATTTTCTTAGGGCTACTGCTAAAGTTCCTGATGCTCAGATCATAACTGAACACCCTCCTATTAGGTTTGTTTGTTGATGTTTGTTTGTTATGCATTGTTTTGAATCTGTTTGATTTGTTTTGTGATTTGAATCTAACAAGTTTTGTTGTTTTTGGTGTTGTAGGGTTGGAATTGTTTTTTGTGGAAGACAATCTCCCGGTGGACACAATGTTATTTGGGGTCTTCATTCTGCTCTTAAGATTCACAATCCTAGCAGTGTTTTGCTTGGATTTCTTGGTAATTTTGCATGACTGATCTTAACTTCCTTTTTGATTACTTTGCGATATATTGTATCGGCGTGTTTTGATTTGTTCTGATAGTTTTTCGCTCGATCCAAGACTAAATTTACCGCGATTATTGAAAACTATCTATGTTTGGATTGGTGCTGAATTTGACATTGGTGTACCATTGTGATTTTGGCTAAAGCTACACTTTGGAGCTTTAACAAATTCACGGTGAAACTCACCGTGTTTCCCAATATGCATGAACTGGAGTTTTGCTAACCCACGGGATCACTGTGTTTTTAATTTTCTCAAACATATGCTATGGCTATGACTATTGACCTTGAAGACAAATGTTTGTTCGAAAACCGACTAAATATGTCTGCATTCTCTTTTTATCTTTCTCCAGGTGGTTCTGAAGGTCTGTTTGCTCAGAAAACTTTGGAGATAACTGAGGATATTCTCTCCACATACAAAAATCAAGGTTGGTTGTGGCAAAAGAAGCCACTTTTATGATTAGTCAATCGATTATCTCTCGATATTTTTTAACTCATTATTATTGTACTGTGGCTGTTCTTTATTAGGTGGTTATGATTTGCTCGGACGGACAAAGGATCAAATTAGGACCACAGAACAAGTTAATGCGGCTCTTGCTGCATGCAACAATTTGAAACTTGATGGCCTTGTCATCATTGGAGGTAAACTTCTTCCTGCATCTTCATGTATGGTTACAGTAAAATGTTTAAACGGCGTTTGTAAATGCTCAGCTGTATTTTATTTCAGGTGTGACATCAAACACAGATGCTGCACAACTTGCAGAAACGTTTGCTGTTGCAAAATGCCCCACAAAGGTATATATTACCAGTCATTCCAGTAATATCTTATTATCATATTTAAATTTGATCTATTAATTTATCTGTTTTACCTTGTATTATATTTCATTGTACAATCTCAGTATTAATTTACTGACCGTGGTTGCGGAATTCTGCAGGTGGTTGGTGTTCCTGTGACTTTGAATGGAGATCTTAAAAACCAGTTTGTAGAAACAAATGTCGGTTTTGATACAATTTGTAAGGTATTTTTCTATCAGGGTGATGTGAGAACTTGTTATGTTCATATAGAAAATGACATGTCATTGTGAAGCTGGTAATTTTGACCTAAAAGAAATTATGAACAAACAAATTACTGATTTTTTTTTTTGCACACTCAGGTGAATTCTCAGCTCATCAGCAATGTCTGTATTGATGCTCTCTCTGCAGAGAAGGTAAGGAGTCGGTCTAACATCCTCGTGAATACATATGAACACATTTTCTTTTGAAGTACCTTTTCTGACTGAGTTTTCTTTGCTTAGTATTACTATTTCATTCGTCTTATGGGACGCAAGGCATCACACGTTGCTTTGGAATGCACTCTTCAATCCCATCCAAACATGGTATGTATTAATGGCCATTTATTTCTTTCTGATTGTTGCATTGTAGTTGTACTATTGTTTGATGCTGACAAACTATTCTTTATTATTGCTCTATGCAGGTAATTCTTGGTGAGGAGGTTGCTCAATCAAAGCTTACCCTTTTTGAAATTTCACGAAAGATTTCTGATGCAGTTCAGGCTAGAGCAGAACAAGGTTTAGATTTTCAGAATTATTACATTTCCCTAGTCTTCAAATTTCATTTTTTGAGATCTGATATCACATTCTTGTGTTTTGCTCAGACAAATATCACGGAGTAATCCTCATTCCCGAAGGTCTGATTGAGAGCATTCCTGAAGTGTATGCACTTTTGAAGGTAAACCCTCTTCCTCAAGAGTATGCCCACACCCAATTACAAAACATATGAAACTTTTGAATCTTAAGAGTATTCATAGATCTGTATGTTTCTTAAAACCATGTTGAAGCTTCAGAAAATGAGAGTTTAATTTGTCATTGTTTGGATAAACACCTTAATTAAGCGCTTAAAGCACAAGTGCTCATCATATTAGTATTTATAAATAAACTTTCTATAAATAAAAGATAAAATAAAGTTAAACTGCCATCATGTAAGCTATAAGTTGTTTTCATAAGCTATCCTGGGAAGCTTATAGATATAAGCTGAAAACAACTTCTCACATATGCTTATGCTAGTAGATAAGCTCTAATAAGCCAATCCAAATAGGGCTCTTTGTCATTGATGTTAGCTATTGGCAATATAGTATTGTTTTATCAAATATGAGTACGATAAAGGATGAATCCTAATCCATTCTTGGTAAAACCTTTTGTATCTCAGGAAATTCATGGTTTACTCAGACAAGGTGTTGATGCTGAAAAGATATCTCATCAGCTTTCACCATGGGCTTCTGCTTTATTTGAATTTCTACCACCATTTATCAGGAGACAGGTAAACTAATATTTATTTTGTTGAAATCTCTCTTCGAGTCAAGTTTGCTCTAAAGAGTACAACGGATAATTTAACCGTGAACTTTGATTGTTGCAGCTGCTCCTTTACCCCGAGTCAGATGACTCAGCACAGTTGTCACAGGTAATAACAATCACCAGATTCTTTGCTGTTCGTATGAATTGATAGAATTTCAGTTCCTTTATTCATGTCTTTATTCTCCCTTCTTTGCAATGCCTTGCAGATTGAGACCGAGAAACTTCTAGCATACCTTGTGGAAGTAGAGATAAACAAGCGTCAGAAAGAAGGCACATACAAGGGAAAGAAATTCAATGCGATTTGTCACTTTTTTGGATATCAAGCTCGAGGATCCCTTCCATCAAAGTTTGACTGTGACTATGCATATGTATGTTGATTTAGTTGCTGCCTTTAATTAACACATCTAATTATAATTAGCTTATTAGCATCAACATTTGATTTTCTTGTAATAACTTGTTGATATCATTGCAGGTTCTTGGACACATCGCCTATCATATACTAGCCGCTGGTTTGAATGGATACATGGCAACTGTAACTAACTTGAAGAATCCTGTAAACAAGTGGAAATGTGGTGCTGCTCCAATTTCAGTATGTTTCTCTTTTTCATATTTTTTGCTTATCTTCATTGTTTAGTGGTGTTATTCATGAATGTTTTTACAATTGTTTTTGCAATGAATTTTAGTCTATGATGACGGTGAAGCGCTGGTCTCCAAATCCTGGAGCCACATCAATCGGAAAACCTGCCATCCATCCAGCTACTGTGGATTTGAGAGGCAAAGCTTACGAGTAAGAATTCTTGTCATGTTTTATGTATATATGCTTGCATGTGATCTAAAAGATGTAACTATTTACAACTCCTATTTGGATGAACAACCTAATTAACCACTTATGACATTTTATAAGCTTATAATATGCTTTTGTAAGTTCTCCTAAACAGTCTCATAAGTGCTTATGTGGTAGATAAACGCAAGAAAATCCAAACATGCTCTTTGATTTTATTATACTTAATCCAAACATGTTATTGATTGCAGGCTTTTGCGTAGAAACGCGACAAGCTTCCTTGTGGACGATATTTACAGAAATCCAGGACCACTTCAGTTTGATGGTCCTGGTGCAGATGCCAAGCCGATAACTCTTAATGTTGAGGACCAAGATTACATGGGTCGCATTAAGAAACTTCAGGAGTACCTTGAACAGGTATTTACATTTAACGACTATACACCGATCATGTAAACTCTTTCATACTATGTTTCAATCATATCTCATCATAATCTCACGGAAATTTTTCCTTGTTTCTAGGTACGAACCATCGTGAAGCCAGGGTGTCCTCAAGAGGTTCTGAAAGCGGCTTTGAGCGTGATGGGGTCCGTTACCGAAGTTTTAACCGCAATGTCATCATCTTCCGGCAACATGTCATCTCTTTAAGTGTGACTCAGTCAAGTTGTATTCTTTATGAAAATTTTCTGGCGTAACATTTTTGTTTTTTTGTATTCAACATTTTCTAGCCGTTGAAGTAGTTAATGGTTGAGAAATAAAGTATTAGATGAGACATATGGCATGTCGACATGGGATTTGTTAGGTTACTTTATTCAAAGTTTTGGTTCCATCCATTTCTATATATAATATTAATAACTGAGTGGTTTTTTAATGATCAATTGAGAGTTTTGTGCTTGAGTTTTTTAGTTGTATTTGATAATATTTTTACTTTTTGTTAATAGTTTTAACTTTGGACATGGTTTTCTTGAATGAAATTTCAAGTTTTCAACCATAATACAATTCAAATACTAGGATTAAAACTAAGTAGTATGTGGTATTAAAAACAATGGATGGTGTTGTGTTTTTCCAAAGGGAGGAAGAGAAAAATAGTTACAAGTTACAATGATTCAATGTTTTGTTGGCATTTTTCAATGTTTTGGTGCGAATGAATAATGATAGTGGTCAATTATTAAATTAATTAATAATTAAAATATTTTCAAGGTGCCATAATCCTTTATTTTCAAAGTGCTTATTCACTTTAGTCTAATGGTGTATGCCTATGAGTTACTCACTTCAATGCGACGTATAATGAGTATATTGTATAAACTTTTCAACTCATTATTTCATATTAACTTTTACATTAGATTATGAACAACCACACAATTAAGAAGAAATTGTAAAAAAAAATAAAATCACATCAGAGAGAGACGTGTCCCCTTATTTCACCGCTAGATTAGAGACACCTTAAAATGTGAGATTGCTGGTCCAGAGATTTAAAATTGTTATGTACTCAAGGCGATGATCGAATTCTCGATTCTTAATTAAAGAATGATGAACCCCAACTGCTCAACCACACTCTCTGAGTTACCAAACATAATGTTAGAATTTACCTTTTAATTAAAGTTGCAAAATCTAATCTTGAAGTAGTATATGAGTGGCACACAATACACTTATAAGTGGCACGTGTTGTTTGGCTTTGGGTGAGGCACTTCACTCATTTTCACGTGACACACAATTGCATATATATACTTGTTTTATTGTGATGAGAGTGTGGAGAGAACAGAGAAAGAAAAAGAAGCCGTCGGGTGAAAGGAGGAAGGAGAGGAAATAGGGTTTTGCTAGTTCCTTCACCAACATTCAAGCTAGAGGTTTAGAAGGTTTCTCTTAGGTATTCTCTAGGGTTGGTAAGTTATTTCTTTCTCTTGTAATCTCATACTATTATTGAAATCTCTTGGTTACGGGGAGAGATTTGGGAAAAGGGTAGAATTAGGGAAACACTAGTTCTTGTAACTCTTTTGAGTAGATCTCATTGTAATCAAGGTTCATAGATTGATAGTGGAACGGAGGGTTCTCTCTCCCCCAGATTAGGTCGGTTTGACTGAACTGGGTAAACAAATTGATTTGTGTTCTTTATCGCTTTCATGGTAGTTTAGCATTTGTTGATTGATTAATTGCTTAGTTGATTTATTTTGCTCGATCATTTTGTTATTGGTTGCTTTGTTCATTTGTCCCACACACTAAAAGGTTATTGGTGTGGTTTTGGTTTAAGAATTCACAACAATTGGCGCCCACCGTGAGGCAAAGGGATTGAACGAATTAAGGCACCATGAGTTCAAAATGGGAAATTGAGAAGTTCAACGGAAGTAACGACTTTGGGTTGTGGAAGACAAAAATGAGAGCAATTTTGGTTCAACAAAAGTGTGTTGAAGCGTTAAAGGGCCCAACACAAATGCCTGCGCATCTCTCAGCTCAAGAGAAGATCGAGATGAATGATAAGGCGGTTAGTGCTATTGTTTTGTCTCTTGGGGATAAGGTGTTGAGAGAGGTAGCTAGTGAGACTTCGGCGGTGTTACTTTGGACCAAGCTTAATTCATTGTATATGACCAAGTCATTAGCGCGTAGGTCGTGTTTGAAGCAACAACTCTACCTTTATCGTATGGTGGAGAATAGGTCAGTGGTGGAGCAACTTGCGGAGTTTAACAAACTCATTGATGATTTGGCGAATATTGATGAGGTATTGAAAGATGAGGACAAGGCTTTCCATTTGTTGTTCGCTTTACCTAAGTCATTCGAGAGTTTCAAGGAAGCATTACTTTATGGCAAGGAAGGCACTATCACTTTGGATGAGGTTCAGTCGGCTTTGAGAACCAAAGAAATGACTAAGTTGAGAGACTTGAAGATTGATGATGGTGCGGAAGGCTTGAATGTTTCGAGAGGTGGAAATGAGCACAAAGGAAAAGGAAAGGGAAAGAAGTATGTGTCCGAGTCTAGGCTAAAGGGTGATAGTGGTAGCAAGTTCAAGTGTTTCTATTGCCAAGAGCCGGGTCACTTCAAGAACGACTGTCCTCAGAGAAAGAGCGGTGGTAGTTCGTCTGCTCAGGTTGCTGTTGATGAGGAGGAAGGCTATGAGACTGCGGGAGCATTCATAGTCACAAGTTGGGAACCATAGATGGTTATTCAGCCTGGAGAGGCGGTGTTAATAATACTCAGGTTCAGCCTGGAGAGGCGGTGTTAATAATACTCAGGTCCAGCCTGGAGAGGCGGTGACAATAATACTTGGTTCAGTCTGAAGAGGCGGTGGTAACAATACTTGGGTGGAGCCTGGAGAGGCGGTGATAATAATACTCAGGTTGAAAAGTTTTGGATATTGCAAGGTGGAAAACATAGTGAAGCTTTGGTGAAAGAAACTCGGTTTGAGGTGGAGTCAACAAATTAACTCTTGGCTATCTGAGAGATAGGAGGAGAATTGTATTATTGCGCCAAAGGAGTATAACTATGAAAACCTTGTGGGATATGTTTTTAATTAAATGGCAAGGTGGAGATTGTTAGAATTTGCCTTTTAATTAAAGTTGCAAAATCTAATCTTGAAGTAGTATATGAGTGGCACACAATACACTTATAAGTGGCACGTGTTGTTTGGCTTTGGGTGAGGCACTTCACTCATTTTCACGTGACACACAATTGCATATATATACTTGTTTATTGTGATGAGAGTGTGGAGAGAACAGAGAAAGAAAAAGAAGCCGTCGGGTGAAAGGAGGAAGGAGAGGAAATAGGGTTTTGCTAGTTCCTTCACCAACATTCAAGCTAGAGGTTTAGAAGGTTTCTCTTGGGTATTCTCTAGGGTTGGTAAGTTATTTCTTTCTCTTGTAATCTCATACTATTATTGAAATCTCTTGGTTACGGGGAGAGATTTGGGAAAAGGGTAGAATTAGGGAAACACTAATTCTTGTAACTCTTTTGAGTAGATCTCATTGTAATCAAGGTTCATAGATTGATAGTGGAACGGAGGGTTCTCTCTCCCCCAGATTAGGTCGGTTTGACTGAACTGGGTAAACAAATTGATTTATGTTCTTTATCGCTTTCATGGTAGTTTAGCATTTGTTGATTGATTAATTGCTTGGTTGATTTATTTTGCTCGATCATTTTGTTCTTGGTTGCTTTATTCATTTGTCCCACACACTAAAAGGTTATTGGTGTGGTTTTGGTTTAAGAATTCACAACACATAACATTTTAAGTTTATCCAATTATAACAGCCACTTCAAAATTGGTTTTTGGAGAGGTTTAAATGAATCCTATACCCATTTGACCCTTTACTCTCATTTATGCTATTATGCCAAAAGAAAGCCACACATTTGTGATCCTAGCTAGCAAGATTATTACATGAAGAATTTGGAAAGAAACAACTTGTAGGCATATGTTCTCAATGAAACAGACATTACTTGGCATATTCTCTAACCCTTTCTTGTACATCACTTAATTACTCAATCATAATACACAAGTATATATTTTTCATTTGATAGTTCATAATACATAATAAAATATCTATAATAAACCATCACGACAACAAAAATAAAAGTTATTGAGTTCATCGATTCAAAAAATATTAAAAACATAAATTTAAAGTCATCAAACTAGTGTAATTTAACAACTAAAAGAGTTTTTTTCCCTCTACTTTAACAACTAATAGTAGTAGCTGTTTTGCTTGGTTACTACCACCTTTTACCTGATTCATATTTAATGTATGTATTTTTTTTATCAAGATTAAGGTGAAGATCGAACTCTCGATCCTTAGTTAAGGGAGGATGAACCCAACCGCTCAATCACCCTCTGAGTTGTTTAATGTATGTATTAGTGATAAATAATTGTTCCATTTTTTTTTTATGAAAAAGCATAATCTTATTCTATTTGTGAGAGTCAAAGTAAGTAAACTTTCGGTTGCTAAGACTGATCTTTTCACCAAAATAGCTCCTCTCAAGCTACCATGCATGCATTTCTTGCAGTTGTATTTTGGCTTCTTGTACATATCAATGAAGACAAACTGCACCAACATAAAGAGACCGGTATTCTCACCAAAATAGCTCCTTCTACTCTTTCTAGTTTCTAGTTCTACCCTAACCTTCTCACAAAATGAAAATGCATTTATTTTCTTCTTCTATATAATAAATTAAGCATAGAGAAGAGAAGATATATTGAGCTCCATCACATGCATGTTAATACTAAATCTTATATACTAGTTAAACTAGAAGAAAATTACCTTATAAATTATGTCAAAACCAAAATTTTATTCCACACACTTGTTTTTGAAATCTCCGTTCAAAGTCTACGTACACCGACTACTCTCAATAATCAACTATTAAATTGTTGTAAGTATAAGTTTTATTTTTAAGCTCTATCTGTTTCACTGATATATATGACAAATAAAATATGATTTGTCAATCAATACTCTAAAGATAAAGATATCAGGATAAACAATTAAGGGTACCATAAGTTTAAAATTTTCGTTTGTTCCATTCAATTGAATAGAGCAATTAAATTTGTATGTAAGGATATCTTGTGCATAATTTTAATATAGCTCCTGGTTTATTTATTTTCATTTACACATTTGTCTTTGCTTCTAGATAGCTTACTGAGCTTCTCAATTAGTTTGTGAAGAAATCAAACAAGAGTGCTTTTTGAAAAAATGAGATGTACTATAAGCTAATTTAATCTTATACAAGAATTAGTAAAATATGCCCAAGTATGATCAATTCACTTTTGTTACTTGAGTGGACAAAATAGAAAGGGAATGTTATTTTTTGTTTCCATAAATTAGAAACTGAATACAAAATGTTTTGTTCTTTTTTTTACGATCTCTAAACTTTTAGGGCATGTTTGGTGCGCAGGTTAGGGAAATAAGATATGTTAAAGTTTTCCAATCTTGTTTTAATCCGTTGTTTGGTGCACCAATATAAAATGATAAATTTAACTTACTATTAAGCTTATCCAATTACTCTTTGTTATTTTAATCTTTATTTTCGGCTAGGTTATCCAATTACTCTTTTTTATTTTTCTTATCATATGTGCACCAAACACATGACATGATATGTGTTAATCTTGTCACTATCATATCGTATTATTATTCACTTGTTATCATATCTTGTTTCTATCTATCCGGCGCACCAAACGGGCCCTTATTTTATTTTAGGCGTAAACATTATTTTAGTCCTTCTATGTATGCGAAATTTTGGTTTTAGTCCCTGTATCGAATTTTGTTCAAAATAAGTCACTTAATCAACCAATTTTTTTTATTTTAGTCCTTAAAGCGAAAATCCACAGGAAAATTCGTAGAAAAATCTACAAGAAACTTGCGAATTTTCCTGCGAATTTTCGCCTTAGGGGCTAAAAATCAAGAAATTTGGTTGATTCAGGGACTTATTTTGAATAAAATTTTATACAAGGACTAAAACCGAAATTTCACGTACATAATTTTACAAATTTGTTTTCAAATTATGAGCATTAAGCACAAGGAGGAATTGAGGAGTAGCCTTTTGATGTTGTTTTGATTGTGTACAAAGTTAGGGACACTTATTTTTGTGAGTATTAACTCTATGCTTTAGTAATTTTTAATTATGTATGTTATGAGGAGCTAATATGGGCAATAGAAGTTAACACGATTGTTTGCTATCACTATAATTAGACACGGGCTTGCTCGATAAAGCAATAGATTTATGGAGAAAAGAAAAATAGATTAAGGACGATTTTGGATGCTGATTTTAAAATTATATGTAAAAATCTTAGGCAATAAAATACGTTTTGGATGATCATAATTTTAAATGGTTTCTCACACATAATTCATTTCCGGTCTTTTGTTCATCAAATAACTCTTTTAGCTTCTCTCATGTATTTTTTTTCTGTCTCACTCATTTCATTGTCTTCCTTCCCCATCTTTTATTTCAACATATAACTCTTCTGCTTCTCTCACCCTTTTTATTTTAGATGAATTGTGAGAGAAGATGAAGAGTTGTGCTGGAGTATAATATGAAGAAGGAACACAATAAATATAGTGAGAACGGAAAATGATGCATGAGAGAAGATGGCGAGTTATTTTATTGAACGGAAAGACGGGGAAGAAGTTATGTATGAAAAAAGAGTAAAAATTGTGATTCATCCAAAATGTATTTTGTTGTTTTTAGATTTTCACATATCTATTTTAATATATTAATTTTAAGCCTCCAATTTATCTATTGACATGTGTCCTTTTACTCTCCACATATGCATCAAGTGCCAAGTCAGCTCAAAATCCTAGGTGTCATATTTCAATGTTGTTTTCTTCTCCTCTCATTGTATCTCATATTATTGTTGTTATAGGACTCTTAATCCCTATATTCTTTCTTCCTTCTTTTACCCTTCTTCTATTCTCCTAATCCCTAGATTCCTACATTCCAAACCCATTCATTCCTTACTTTAATAGAAATCTCAATTTCCAAATCCTCTTATAACAATAAAACCTACGTTAATCCCTTTGAGTTCTTACCACCAATGCCACTATTCTAAAGGCGCACAATCTTTGTCCAGACTTATATCTCCTTCAATTCCCTTAATCTTATTCCCAATTTCCAAATTCTTACTAACTTCTTCGCCGCATAGCTATGTCATTCAAGATCGAGGTTGTTGAGGGGGTTCAATCCCGCCGCGATCACCAATTGACGCATCATCTTCCGTTCGCTAGTGAAGTTTCCGAAGATAGCCTCTGGAACGGCATATATATGCGACGACTTATGTCAGTCTCACCTCCTTTCGTGTCTCTCAATCAACAAATGTCGTCGATGACCATTGTCTCAAAGTAAGTTTCACTTTATGTAATTGTTGTGCAATTTGGGTTCTCCTCTTTTATGTTGCCTTGAAATTGATTATTGATTTGTTTTCATTTAACCTATTTCATTCTTATTATGTTTTGTTCAAAATTATTGATGGGGTCAGGGTGTTTATACTTACAATTAATAACATCTATGTATGTATCTATTTTTTTACTTACAAATATTCACATGTGATTTGATGGCTAATTCTATTTTAAGTTTGAAACTATTGTGTGTCAAGTTGAGTATTTCAAGTGAGTTCGTATTTGCAAATTGACACAAGTTACCATCCAGTAAATTGAAACTAAGATCAAGGTGCATTAACCGATCATTATTCTTTGAGAATTGATTTATTGGTGTGAAAAAGTTTGAAAGAGGTTCAAAAGTGATAAGGAATCCATTGTTTCAATTAACCAATTGGGCAATCTTCCACTAAGTTTGTTATTGGATATATCAGGAGACTCCAAACTTGAGAGCTTTTCTGATAATTTGGGAAACTTAATCAAATTCACATAAGACAAGCCCAATTCTCTTAATTGAGAAAGTTGTAATTGAAATGGGTTCAAACTTTAGTGATAACTAAAGTTTAACCCGCGCGTTGCGCGGATAAACATTAACATGTCAGTAAGTTCAAATAAGTTATAGAGTTTTTAGAATCAAATTTATATAAAGATTTACATATTTGTTCAACTTAATTGAACACTTTGTACATCTCAAAATTATATATGCTTTGTAGATTAGGAGATTAAGACATACCGTAAATCTCACTGGTAAGTGCTCTTACAATACACACTTCAAATCAAGATTATTATCATATGCTAACATGACAATATTTTTTCTTTTTGTATTTTAGATATCATTGGAATACTTCATGTTGTTGGACATGATGAACAAGTTTATGTCAAAGATAAGTCTACAAAAATACTAAGGGTATGTTTGGTTTGACTTTAGATAGAATTGATTTTGGTATAATTGATTTTGATAGAATTGATTTTATCAGAATTGATTTTAGTAGAATTGATTTATGTTTGGATACAACTATGTAAAAGTGAGTTGAAAGATAAATTTCAGTGTAAAAATCATACTTAAAGCCAGAAGCTACAAATTCTAGCTTCTTGCAGAATCAATTCTGGAGGCAGAATCAATTCTGCTTTAGTATAACCAAACACCATAAAATCAATTCAGAATCAATTCTACACATCTAGAATTGCTTTTGGCTCATTCAAAAGCTAAACCAAACACACACTAAGGCTTGAACTTAAAATGCAAGAGTACAACTTCATATATAGTAAATAAAAATTATGCAGCAACATATTTTGCTCTCAATTAGGTTGAATAGTTCACTTTGATTTTTGTAGGGGTCAAATTATCAAGATCACTTTATATATAGAGGAATATAGCTACTAATTTTCAGCAACTATTACTCCATCACAAGGAAAGGGAAGGCTCAAGGTTGTAGCAATAACATATCTACGACAGTTAAAAAATCTAGAGGCAGTCAACATAACTAAAAGAGGTAAAGTAAAATATGTTTCGTATACTTTCAATTCTTCATGTAAATAAATATTCCCCTTATGTACCATTGGTTTTTTATTTATTATTTTAACCATCCATACATGTCCGTTTATATAATTCCTTCAGCATATTTCACTACATATCAATTAAGTTTTTTTTAAACTATTGATATTATCTATTATTTTTCATAAATATTAACAATACTATTATCATTTTTTTGGCAGTCTTTATTTACAACTTCTCACAAAATTATTTAAAATTAACTTGCAGCCGCGCAACGCGCGGGTCTCATGCTAGTTAGTATAAATTAAAAATGACAAACCCATAACTGTTCTCAATCCAATATTTTCTCTTCATAAATCTAATTGCTTCCGATTGTCGACTTATAATAATGATAGCAAACAATCCTATTAACTTCCAAAGCCCAACATTTAACTCAAGTTTTTTCTTTCTTGGAAGTTATGTCTATCAATGTTGATGGCTCATTCGATTACTCATAGAGCAATGAGAGCGTTATGAGTAATCAATCAAGCGTTATGAGTAATCAATCAGGCTATGTATGGCCGTTTATACAAGAAATATAAAAAATAATCAAAAATAAAATTATTGATTAGAGATCGAGACCATAGTTCAAACTCTAAATTCTTATCACCGACATGTTCGAATTCTAGAATTCAAACACACTACAATCTCTACCTATGAAGCCCAGATACTTGATACGATACGGACACGATACGATACGGATACGGCGATACGAGAAAATTTAAAATTTAAGATACGATACGGCTAGGATACTTCAATAAAAAATTAAATATATAAATGCAAAATATATAAAACATAACTAAAATTGATAATAAAGAAATATTTACATTATTAAAATTACAAAACAAGTAAATTATATATCTTAAATACTATTTAAAAAGCGAGTCATGCGCATCTCCACTAATGACCTATAATTTTGTCGCTCTTTTCATATATTCTTCATCTTTCTTTGACAAAAATTGAAAATTTGTATGCACATTAACCAAATCATTAGCTCTTTTGGATCCATTTTATTTCTTTTCAAAGAATGGATAAAATATAAACATTGGATACTTCTCTGATACGCATCGAGAAGTATTTGACAAGTATCATAGAAGTGTCGGCATTTTTTATTTAATTTAATAATTGGATACTTCCCCGATACGTATAAAGAAGTATCGGGAAGTATCTGACGCGTATCGGTATCGGATACGGTATCTGACACGATACTTGATCAATTTTGGAGTATCGGGGCTTCATAGATCTCTACAAATATAATTTTTTTGAAAAATTGAGTTTTTCCAACGCTGAAACCCTAGTCGAGTGGGGTAAAAGTAAAAATGCAAGAGGCGTGCAGAAGTGTGGGGGCGACAAAAAGAAATTCCTTTTAATATTTTATTTATTAAGATAGTTGCTTTATCTGCCCCCTGAATTACTCCCGCACCCCCCAAAGTACCGAAAATACCCTTCGGATTATATCTTCTGAAACACAACAAGGCCAAATATTTCGAATTATATAACACGAAAAATTAAATTTTTTGGATCCTATAACTTGAAATTGTAATTTTTTTGGTAGATAGAATCCGAAACTAAAATTTTGGGAGTTACGATCTGAAAAACCTTATTTTTTAGGAGTAACTATCTGAAATGTATCAGAAAAAAGATTTTTCGCCTAGTTTGGTAGTTACGATCTGAAATGTATGTTATTTTGGTAGATAAAATCCGAAAAAATGAGAAAAATAGAACCACTCAATTGATTATTTCATTTCGTCCATGGATTTGTCTATGTTGTAACCTAAAATAAATTGTAATTTTTTTGGTAGATACGATCCAAAACTAAAATTTTGGAAGTTATGATATGAAAAACCTTATTTTTTAGAAGTTACTATCCGAAATGTATCAAAATAGAGAATTTTCGCCCAGTTTGGTAGTTACGATCTGAAATGTATATTATTTTGGTAGATAAAATCCGAAAAAATGGGAAAAACAGAACCACTCAATTGATTATTTCATTTCGTCCATGAATTTGTCCATGTTGTAACCTAAAATACCTGGCAATTCAGTTCAGTTCAATACAAAACGCATAACCATAATTTCTCACATAATTAACGCACAAGTACAATAAAACTTACTTTATGCAATTTTGATGCAATTGGAGACAAAGAAAGGATCGTTTTCTGCCGCGTACACCAACGTTCGTAAGGTTCGGCGAAGGAGAAAGGATCGGCGGCGAGAGAAGGAGAAGGAGAAAGGATCGTAAATCTGAAATAATAGATTTTATATTAGGCAGTGATTTTGGTAGATAAGATCCAAAATAATACATTTTTCAGATTATACATACTGAAATTTTTATTTCCCAAAACTGAGGGCATTTTCGGATTTTTGGGGGGCCTGGGAGCAATTTGAGGGCCTAAAAAGCAAATTTCATTTATTAAAAATAACAATTACACCCAAGTCCAAGCCCAAATCACTTTCTTTTCTTTTCTTTTCAAAAGCCCATTCTGCATTATTCATAATAATCACACTGACCTCAACTGCCCGGGAAACGCAACCGGAGTTTGTTTCCGTTCACCGGAACGTCGTCTTCAGTTACAGTGAATAACCATGACAGATAAAGATTCCGTGTTAGCAATGCCAAGGGATGCAATGATTTTGAAATCATTGTTGAAATCAATGGGAGTGGAAGATCATGAACCTTGTGTTATAAACAAGTTGCTAGAACTATGGTATGGTTATGTTGTTGATGTTTTAACAGATGCAAAAGTTTATTCAGAGCATGCTGGTAAATCTTCAATTGATTGTGATGATGTTAATCTTGCTGTTCAGTCTAATGTTAATTCCAGTTTCTCTCATCCACCTCCTCGTGAGGTAAAGTTCATGATATGAATAATATGATTAACTTTGCATTGTTAATGCTATTATTGTTTAATGTTTAGATTTTGTTTATGTATAGAATGAAGGAAAATTAATTGCATATTATGTTGTTTCTATGAAGCTCAGTCAGACACATGGACACTGACACGTCGATACAGCTAAAAATTTGAAAATAAATTAATAAATAATTCAATGAATAATCGTAATGTCCGATACCGGGACACGCCTAATCCGAGGCGAGTCCATGGTTGTTTTACTGTGGAGTTTAGTAGTGTTGTTAAATAGTGGATACAATCGTCTGTAAGGTCTAGCTGAACTGGCAATGTCGAAGTTGTTAGACTGAACGTTTTGCGTGGTTACTTAGGTTTGAATCCGGGATCTTATGATTATTGCAAAATAAGTGAAGAGTAATGGTTGTAGCAACACTATAGCACGGTAGCATAGCAGAATTTGAATAAAGTGCTATTTTATATTAAAGATTAGCATAGGGCAATTTTGTACTAAATAGGGGATATAATGGTGCTATAATTCTATAGCGTTAAGGAGTTTAACAAACCACTATTGTTATGGAGTACACGAACGAGCATTGTAGCGTAGCAGAATTTGAATAAACTGGTATTTTAAGTTGTTTGTTGAGTTGAGTGTAAGTTTGCAAGTGCTGGTATAGTATGAGAGGTTGATGTCTTGTATATCAAAAGATTAGACTGTGCTGCATCTGTAATTTTTGCAAAACCCACTAAAGGACTTAATTTTGTAAAATTATGTTACTTTTCTAGTTTCTAAAACTAAAATGCATCATAAATTATACTTAGATAAAGTAAAAGTTTCAGAGCCGATGCTACTGCTACATAGTATTGAGCACTTTGTTTTTTCTTATATTGCAGTATTACAACAAGCTAGCAGAAATTAGTTGTTTGGGAATTATGGCTGAGATTGTCATTTGGTTTGGCAAGATTACATGTTGAAGTCACAATTATGTAGGAAGTAGAAACCAATTGCTGAGAATCATTTTGTTGGTTATCATATAATGAGCTGCAACATATTTGCTTGCTTGAAAGTTTCTCTGTCTTTTTATTTGAATTTGGTGCAGTAACCATGTCAAATTAACAGTCGAGATCGGTTAAAAGTTAAAATTGATTTTGTTATTATGTAATTTAAACCGTTCAAGCTAAAGTTTAGTGTGTGAAAACGTGTGCTTTTTCCTCTGTAGCAAATCTGGATCTACCTAATGTCATGTAGTTTTTATCTTCTAGCAATAATATGTTTTACCTTGAAAGATAATATGCTGAATGTAACCACATGTCAGGTTCTTCTGGAGTTGGCTCAAAATCGCAACAATATACCATTGCCAAAGATTATAACTGCGCCTGGTTTTCCTCTTCCACCTGATCAGGACACATTAATTTGTCCCAACTACCAGTTTGCAATTCCAAACAAAAGGCCGGCCGGATCTATAAAAGAGACAGAGAGTGAAGAAGCTGTCAATTCCAACCCTTCACAAGAAGAGAAGAGAGATATGCAACTGAATCTTCATCATCAAAGAGTGTCATTTCCTCTGATCAAACGCCGAAAGGATTAATTCTACGTCCCGTTTGCTGCTGAAGTTTAAGTTAGTGTCGCTCGTAGCCTCATTTGTAACTGATGCACTGCAGTGGTAGTAACAAAAAAGGAATTGTGGTGTTAATATTGATTCAATGATTCTAGCATAATTAGTTTTTATCAATTGATTTTGTTTTCATGCTAGGATACAAGAACAGTTAAAGTACAAATTAAACAGAAAAAAAAATGGAATGTAAAAAGATGAAAATGTGGTTTATTAGTTTATGTTGTAGTTTATATATCATATTTCTCTTAAGTTGTCATTTACCATTGAAAAATTGTTTGTTTGGTTCATTAATATCTTTGTAATTGAACTTTTGATCAAATAAATTTCTGACCAAGATAATAATAAAATATTATAATCTTAACATGAGATACAAATCAACACAGTTCCCAATTTGAAGTGTATCATTGGTGTGAGTATAAGGGGTACTCTAACCCCAATACAAGGTACAAAATATGAAGTAGTGTTTGTACAATTCAAAGGGTTATTACACCAATCCGAGAATGTAAATTTTGTCGTTACACCCTCCTTACTTAAGAATCAACTCCAAAATATAGATTTAATTTTCTGCAAAAGATTGTTGAAATTGGCTGCCAACACCTTAAAAATTATCAAGATAGTCAATCTTAGATCAAATTTTGTCGCAAAGAGATATGGAAATAATTCACAAAATGGATCATCACTTAACCATTTGTCCCTCCAAAAATCAATTTCCTTTCCATTTTCCAACTTGCAACTGAAATTATCAGTGAACCGCCATCACTTAATCTTCTCTTGTTGCTCTTTTGAGTGGAACTTACAAACTACACCTCAATTAATAATTGAGAAAAAACCAATTAGATAAAAACCATGAAACAATCACATGCTTATGATCAAGATAACATGATAGTTTAGTGACAAATTTGGTGAAGATGAAAGTAAAACAATTTTAAGCATAAAATTAAAAGGATTGAATAAAACATTATTACTTCAGTCAATATACATATGCAACTCCTCAGTTCAGTTTGTCACATTAAAGAAAACTCTGAGTTAAGCATATTAAGATTTGGATTGGATACATAATACATTTTTAAAATAGAGCTGTACATATGTATCTACAACCTGTCCTATGTTGCAATTGGCTCAATCAACCACAAGTATAGCTGCCACATTTTGTTCACACTGTACACAGCATGCTTTGTTTTTAGAATTGTAATTCTTCATTAGAAAAAAGAATTCATTCATACTATAATCATATCAATAATGCCTGAAGATCGTAAAAGCTTATATGTTAATTTAGGAAATAAAGGTACAGTTAAAAATAAAAAATTACACAAGCCATGCATTGCCAACTTTATATTCACTATGTTCCATGTCACTTTTGGAGAGGACCAAATTTGAATTCTGTAATTCTACCAGAGATCCCACCCCCTACCATAGGCATTTTTAATGTAGTAATCTGTTACAAACTGTTGAAAATTGTCGTAACTGAAGGTCAAGAAGCTGGAAATTATGGACCTGGATTGCCTGCAGTCTCAATCCACTGCAATCATGCAGTTGGGTGAATCACCGCCGTTTTACAAGATTGACAGCCCATATCATAATCTTCCCACACTAGTCACTTTTCAACTGCTGGAAATCAATTTTTGGAAATCACATTCCAAAATCCGGATTAAGTTCCCAATATGTCATCCAAAATCCGGATTGGTCCAATATGACCCAAGTTACTAAATAAGCCTTGAACTAACACATTCCAAGTGGCGATATTGGGAAAGATTCCTTCATTCAACATTTCTTGAAGATACACAATAGCCTCTTCAGTGCCTATCCAATTACAGATACCCCACAAAACAATGGTATGTGTTATTATGTCTGCACAAAACTCCTTTTCAGCAGTAATTTTATCCAAAACCCGCATAGCAGTTCTAACCTTCCCCAACTTACAATATGCATTAATAGTTATATTAACCGTAATGTCGTCGGGCTTTACTCCATTTTTCAACATCTTTGCCAAAAGCTGCAAAACCTGTTGATTCATTCCTTCAAAAGAAAAACCAGACATGATAGTGTTGTAAGTGACTAAATTCAACTCCACCTCCTTTTCTTCCATCTCCCTTATAAGTCCACAAGCCTCTTTGAACGCGTTCGCCTTAAAGAGACCATCCAATAACTCATTATATGTTCTGATATTAGGTAAGCATTCATATTTCTCCATCTGATCAAGCACCCTCATAGCCCATTCAACTCTTCCGCCACGACATAAGCCCTTGATAAAGTTGTTGAATGTAACAACATTTGGAGGACAACCATCGGTAATCATATTGTCAATTAGATCAAAAGCTTTATCGAACATAGACATCTGACAGAGGACATCCACCATGCAAGTGTACACCACAACATTTGGACGGCAGTTACAATTCACCATTTTGTTCCATACTTCACAAGCACTAATCAAATCCCCCGATTTCGCAAAACCATTTATGATAGTGCTATATGTGGTCACATTTGGACTGACACGATATTTCTCCATCTGATTCCATACAGAGATTACCTCATCCATATTCCCATTGGAGCAAAGACCGTGTATGAGAGTGTTGTACGAGACAACAGATTGCCTACCTCCCTTCCGAATCATGAAATTCCACAAATCAAGAGCATCACCGAGTTTCCCCCGCACAAAATAACCTTTCATCAAAGAAGTAAATGTACAAGCATTAGGTTTGCATCCTCTCTTAAACATTCGACCAAAAACCGCAAGCGACAAGTCAATGTTCCCCATATCAGAAAGGCAACTTATAACAGTAGAATAACTAATAACATTCGGGTCAACACCTTTATCCACCATCTCATCCATCAAATCAAACGCCTCCTCAATCCTATACTCTCTACACATTCCATGAATCAAAGAATTATAAACCGGCACAACAGGTTTAAATCTCATAGCTACCTCTTTCGCTTTATCAACTCCACCCAATTTACACATAGAAGATATAACAGTAGTATAACTAACATCATCCGGAATACAACCATTATTCGACATTTCAACAAGTAACTTATAAGCACCATCAACCTTCCCATTTTGACAAAGAGCCTTAAGAAGTATATTATAAGTATAAACATCCGGTTCAAAACCTTCATTTTTCATATTATTATAAAGAGGAATAATCATCTTTAACAAATTCTCACTAAGCAAAGCATCCATAACAAGATTATATATCTTAACATTAGGTTTAACTCCAAATTCTCTAATCCTATAAAACAATTTCAAACCTTGTTCACCTAACCTAGCTCTTCTATAAGCTTTAATAACAACCTTAAACAACGCATCAGAACAAGGTATATTTTCTACCTTCATCTGTTGCATAAGATAATGAACAGCATCCATTTCATGAACTCTTCCAAGCTTATCAATCATGGTGTGATATGTCAAAAGGGTATGTTTGAAATTCCCTGAATTTGATACAGTTGTGAAGTATTGAAGGGATGAAACAATGTCATTATCACGTCTCAAAGCTTTGAGAACATGGGATTCTGGAATTTGGGAAGGATTTGGGTTGGGTTTTTCAGGATTTTGAATTGGGTTTGTTGTTAGAACAAATGGGATTGGTGATTTGCGTAGTTTTAGTAATAAGGAACAACCATCTTTCAGATACATTGCTATGTATCTGTGAAAATTGAAAAGGTTTGAACTTTGGAACAAAGACACAATCCACACTACAATGCGCTTTGGAAAGGAAAAGAGGTTCTGTTCTTGTGTGATTTTTTTTTTGGTCGGTTTTTTAAACCAAAAAATGAATTAAGCTTAAATGCATTTTTTTTATATTATGATATAGATACGAAATTTCCAGTGACGGTAGCAATAATTAATCTTGGTCAGAGAATCTCTGAGATACACAAGTGGGTTGTCCCATTCCAAAAAATTATTGTATGAGAAAAAAGATGGTTGTTGAACCATTTGTTATAGATTTTAAAAGAATTATTATGTCTAGAAGTCTTAGTTCAACTGATAAATGCCAAAATTGCTATACAAGACATCGTGACCCAGATTCGAACCCATGACTCACAGTTGTGTGACTTTAATTTCATGAATTACGACTTCATCCAAGACAAAAAAAAAGAATTATTTTAACTTTATATTCTTAAAAATAATTCTTATAATAACTTATTTAAAAATAGTAGAAACCATTTCAAATTTATTTGTTATAAATTAAAAAAGTAGTTTTGACATTCATTAATATAACAAAAATTATAAATTTTTTCAAAAAAAAATTATTTCTTAAAAATTATTTTTATGACCAAAATGGTGAAATACTTAAAATAATTTGTTATGAGAAGTTGTCCAAATCAAGTTTTCATTTGAATTATTTTTTTAAAAAAAAAAATCTATTTTAAAAAATATAACAAATAAATGAAATACAGTAAAACTAATTTATTTTTAAAAAAAAAAACTTAAACAAACAGGCCCAAAATAAAGTGTACTAACATATATAGGTAATTAAAATATATCTCTAAGACCTTATTTTAAAATGTCAAAAATTTACAAATATATCATTGTGTCTAATGTCTAATACTGATTAACAGCTTAAAGCAAGGTCAAAATTTAAGTCCAGCCGAAATAATTCTGTTATAGATTTTGATCAGCAGAAATAACTCCAAGGGTTTGATTCCGGGTTGAGACCATTATTATCCTCAGAAGAGGTAAATATAAATCTCTTTGTAAGTGATTTTAATTCCTAAGGTATTCCCTACCAATGTCAAGCAGGCTTCATGAGCAATATATCTTCAATTGATTCGCGTCCATACGTCTTAATTAGCTCTTCCTGTTCATCACAAAATCTCACTCAAATTAGCAGCAATCATGGAAAAGATAGCATTTTGAGAAACACAACAAAATACTCAGATTTTAACTTTTTTATAAACCAACATCATTAACTTTGAATGAATAATTGTCATCTAAGATAATGAACTTGGCTACCTTCATGTTAACTTCCTTAGATAATTAGTTGAACTAGTAGGTAATTAGAAAGTCGGTTACAAAAAAAGATCATAGGTTATAAATAATAGGAAGAAGAGACTAGATATGCCTAATTTTTTGTTTTGGAAAGAACTTAGAATGGGAGAGATCCAGTTATCATGTAAAGAGTATTCTATCAGTAAAAATATCTTTTTCTGTATTTTATTTTTTTGACGGAATCTTTTTCTGTATTAAGAATCAGTTTCTATCACCACCGGTGTCTAGCCCAAGTGGTTGGTTTCATTTTGGACTCCACTTGACTACAAAATCTCCTGGTTTTTAGTTTGTTTAGTTGTTTCTCATACAAATATTAGAAAACAAGAAGACATTTTGTAATTCAAAGTGAAAATCGAAAATATTTTCTTGAATCAATCAAGTAAATTTGTTGAATGAATGATATAAAATTGAACAAATAAGAGGAGTTAAAATGATGGACCTGAATGGAATCGTTTTCATCGCTGAGCTCCAGACATTCATCAGCAAGCCTCTTGAGCCTTTGTGTCAGGACAGAATTTTCATCCTTAAGAGTGTCTATCTTTTTACATAGCTCTTCACATTCTTGCTGCCAAGGCACAAATAATGAGAACATCAGGTGAAATGAAGGTTTATATGTTTTGAGGAGGAAACCATGACAAATTCACAAGAGATGTAAGTAAAGTCAACGAGAAGCACAAGTAAAATTTGAAACTTCCACATTGGTAATCAAAGATACTATTTGGCTGTTTGGCAAGTCAAGATCTTGTTATCATACAACAATCATAACAAAAGTCTGTTCTTTTTCCATTAGGTGGTTCAACTGCACGGACCAATCGATGTCATAAAGCCCTACCATGTATAATCATATTCATGTAGCTACAATCATGTATAGATTATATATCTGTTAGTGTATATATATACTAATTAGTATGAGGGAGGGAGGCTTGAGCCCATGCTCGCCCCCCTCTGTATCCGTCCCTGACTAATTATTTACAACAGAACCACAAGAACCTGCTGCATTGCACCAGTCATGGTCTAGTATGTACCTGTTTCTTTATCCTTGATCGCTTAGCTGATTCCCTGTTTGACTGTCTTTTTCTTTCTTTTCTTTTATCATCATCTTCCTGTCAAAAGAAATGCGGCTAAATAGGAAATACTAGACATTATGCTGATAGTTAAGCATTAAACTTAGCAACCCTACGAAGGGATTTACTTTCTGAAATGTATTCACCAGACATATCTAGCTAGAATCTTGGATTGTAAAATGGTAGTGGCATTTCATACGGAAGGCTCATAAATGACAAGAATGAAGTGTAGAAAGAAAAAATGCAAACTAAAATACAAGAAAAAATTTACACAAGTTGAAAATGTAATTTCTTACAATATCATTTCCGCCAAGAAAACTATTGCCAATTTGACACGGCGTGGATCTTAGTAAAAAATTGATTGTTCTTATATTTTAGCTAATCCACAAATAAAACCTTTTCAAACATGCAGCAAAAAACCATAAAATTGTATAGTACCATATATTTTAGTTGAGCGTCAGCATCAACATCAGCATCAGCATCAGATTCCTTGAGGACTGTCCCCAAATTCTGAGTCAGACCAGATGGGTTTTCTACAAATAAACAAGATGCAAGACTGTTAGCCGAATGAACTGCAATACAACTTTTGGTACTAGTCACCTTTCTGAGCATTCAAATTTTAGATCATACGACATGAACTTTCAATCTTCAGATAATCAAAAGATAAATCCATAATCTTACCCTCCCCAATAATCATTTCAGGTTTCTGCTTCTTAGTTAAGGGAAAATCCTGCCACAGAAAAGATATGATTAGAATTTTTCCGAAAGATTTTTAAGCATATGACCTATACTGAAGAATAAATCGGTGCATTTTAAAGCCTTAATAAACTACTGCTCAAGTTTTCTAACTTCTAAACATAAAAGTGGCAGAACACATATTACATTCATCAACCACATTCATACTAAAATTTAATAGGTCGACATACTTTGTTTGTGTCATCTAGGTTTTCGTTAGATGATCTCTTGCTTCCACTTGCTGCACTGCACACATATAGTTTTTTATTCAGGCATGAAAAATTATTATCAATATGTTTACTAGAAGAACAAGAACAAAATATACCCTGTCACAAAAAACAGAGAGCAAAATGTACCTCGTTGAGGCTCCATCCCGGTCATTTTTTGGCACTGAAGATTGGTTTTCATAATCTCCTGAGACCCCACGTATTAAACTTAAAGGTTGTGGGTTTGTGGCAAATAATTTGTTGAAATCTGGGTTTCTTTCGCCAGATTTCCTTTGTAAAATTTCTGAAAAGGCCAGTGCAGCACCCTGACCAAAATGCATGAACATTTGAATATGAATATAGAAACTCATACACAATTCACTATGGAAGTTGCTCTAAGATAAAGAACCGTTCATTGTTAATCCCATCCCGACACCCTAAAGAAATACGAAAATCCCACTAAATATATACTAATTACTAACTATAAAATGAAATCCATAGTGATGTGCAATGAATATATTATTAAAAGGTTTAGACTCACCTCAGCTACGTGAGGTTTATTAGAGAGCCTCGCAGGATCATGTAGAGCATCATATTGCAGTAGTGCATTGTTTGCCTACACCAAACAACAAAGAATGTGAAAATAAAGCCGGTGACTTGTCACTTTCTCATAGTCTAGAAAAGCAACTGCTATGCGATGCAGTAATATGTATATCGTTACCTGATTTTGCCACATGAGCTGCTGATACAAGTAAGGACCAGGTTCAAATGGATTATAAAAGGCAGTCGGAGTAGACCCGGGATTGTGATAAAACTGTTTAAAATTTAAGAAGATGAAAGAGTCAGTTTATTCTCTACATACGAGAAGTGAGTTATATGACTAAGATACCATCACAAATTGGTTCAAAGTAGAAAATGTTTTACACCTGCATATTTGTAGACCAATGTGGTGGCATACGCTTGTTTGAAGTTTGCTGTAAGAAAGAAAAATCAAAATAAAGTAGAGCATATCAGCTATAACTATAAGCAGACTGCACATAGATAAAATGAGTTAAGATAGCCATAACATGATTTACTGACATCTTGAGGCAGCATAAAATTGTATGGTCTGCCAAATGGTTTGGATTCTTCTTTCCCCATCACAGATTCGAGAAACTTACGAGTCCAGTAGCTTCCTGATAAATAATTCCTTTTAGAATCAAAACACAAACATAATGTCAGAGAACAATCCTCTACTCTTCAAATGTTTCCTACAGAAAGATAATGTCACAGAATATTTGGCAAATTATCTGGATAGTCGCACCAGAAGTTCATCAATTACTTAATAAAACATTCCATATAGTTTATCCTCCAAATGTTTGGTAGGTTCAAACTTTGAAGAAACAAGGAGATTATAAATATGTACCTAATTAAATAAAAGTGATCTATTTCTATTCAATCGATATATAAATTGAAAATTCTTGCACCCCCAACCAAAAAATCTTGAAGAAACAGTTATTGTCAGTCGCTGATCACGGAAAATAGCAGTTTGTTCAAATTCTGCTGCAATAGTGCTACAACATCACTATTTGACAATATTTTATACTAAATATTGTATCGTGAAACAATAGAGATTTACTCCAAAGCCGCTATAACCTCTATTTAACAACAAAGACTAACAGTGCCAGTCATAAATCTTAGGGTTTGTTAGGTCCAAAGAGTCGATAGAAAAGGGTTAGAGGCGAGTGATTTTTAATGAAGGAAAAATGACCCTTTTCTTGCTTGATTGACAAGAAAAGAAGAGAGATATTAATAGAGACAAAACACTAATTTAATTTTTAAAATAAATTTCAGTCATTAATAAATCTAAATTTCTTAAAAACTTAACTTCTCTCCTAAACTATAGTACTCCTACCATTACAAATCCCCCAATTATGGAAAACAATCAAAATTAATTAGACATATTTAAAATAATCTCTTCACTCGTCACTCCTTCATCTTCCTCCAATCAAACACAAAATCAAATAAACCTAAAAAAGTCTTAACCCTCCAATTCCTACCGAAAGGGTTTTGCGGTCCCTGATAATCCAGAGTTCAGTCGTGAGACAAGTAAAGTCAGACTAAAAATTGTTCTGATAAAAATAAGTAAAGTCTGAAAAATAATTGTTTAAGTCGGCAATCGAACTCGACTTAACTAATTATAAGAGGAAAACAGTCAAACACAAAAGGAAGCATGTTTGAATCGCTAAATAATCGAAAACCAAAAACTAACAACAAAAAACATTAAAGAAAATAGCAATTGAAAATTGAGAAAAAGAAAATAAGAAAAGTTGAAAGAAATTTACCAGAATTGAACGTGAAGTTAACGAAACGGTGAGAGAAAGTTTGTGGAGAAGAGAAGAAGAAGAAGAAAAATCGTTGTGGCGCGAAAGACAAGTTTGTGTAATGTAAACCCAAACACTGTTTTATTTATCTGAAACTTTTGATTTGATTCTATTTTATTATGATGTTAGCATTCGAGTTTTGGTTATATACATTAGACCAGTTTGTAACGGTGAATATTGATCGTTGGATGGATATTGATTTTTGAGAGTGGTGTTATGAACGGTTAGATTTTTGTTTGTTTGATTATTGGTTTGTAGGAGATTTGGGTCCGGTGATATTATAGTATCTCGATAAATTTGGATCGTAATTTATTACTTGGATTCAAATCTTTTTTCCTAATTAAGAATATAATTTGTTATTTTCCGTAATAAAATATTCCATGTTAGAAAGCATTGAAACGTTACCAAAAAAACCAATACTAGTATAGAGTACAACTTTTTTTTCTCTCTAAATATTACCTATTTTCCGTAATCATTTTTTTTTTGTTATTTTGCAAAAAAAAAATTCTGTCTAAAATTAAGTTTTTTTAAAGAAAAATATAGAGTGCAAAATATTATACAAGAATTAAGATATTTTAATTCTGTTGACATTTTATTTTATCTTTAAATAGAATGATCCAGAACCCGTGTAAGATGATGGACTATTGTATAGGTTATCAAAAGTTGGGGTCTACTAATGAGATTTAAATAAACAACATGTGCAGAAGGATTGGCACACAACATCTGTTGGTGGTGTCTCCTCTCTAATTTGCTAATGACACGCTTTTTTTAGGGGTAAAAGGTTGGGGTAAATGTTCGTGCTCTTCGGGCAGTTTTTGTTCTATTTAAATGATGTTGGAGTTGAAGGTGAAATTTAATAAGAGTATGTTGGTCAGGGTAAACATTATTGAGTCTTGGTCAAATGAAGTTGCGACCGTTCTGAGCTGTAAAGTGGGAAACATTCATTTCTTTTATCTGTGTCTTCCTATTGTTGGTGATATGAGACGTTTGACATTATGGGAACCGGTGGTGACTCGTATATATAAAGAATAGATTGTCTGGGTGGAAAATTTGTTTTCTCTGTTTTGGAAGTCGTCTGATTCTTCTGAGGTCTGCCTTGACATATATGTGTCTATGATCTTTCTTTCTTCAAAGCTCCTTTAGATATTATCTCCTCTACTGGATATCTTTTAAATAATTTATTTTGGTGGAGAAAGGGAGGGTAGAGTGGGTCTTCTTGGTGGAAGGAGATTGTGAAAATTCGAGATGGTGATGAAGGTGTAGGGGCAGGTGGTTTGAGGAGGGAGTGGTGAGAAAAGTGGGAGATAGGGTGGACACATTTTTTTGGATGGATCCTTGACTGGAAAGGTTCCTTTGTGTAAGAGGTTTGGACGCTTATTCAACGATGTTTATACTAGGGTTGGGTTAGGAAGGGTGGTATGGGTGTGGCGAAGGGCGTTGTTGGTGCGAGAGGGGTGGCACGGTAAGTAACTCTATTGTATCATTTGTTGCCTAGTACGACACATCTTGTGTCGGGGCGACTTTGTTAATATATATTTCATTTTTTCTTGTTCAAAAAAAAAAAACCTAATATCTTTATTAATGTCCTCTAAGATAAAAGAATGAAGTTTATCTTACAAATAAAGACTACAACAATCGAGACAAATAAATGTGCAAATTTGTCAGCATTATAATTATTTTCACTATATATGTAAGAAACGTTAATAAATTTATTTTTAAGTGCGATTTCAAATAGAGCGATTCAAAACCTATGAGAGTTGCCTATAAAAAAAAAGCATGTGAAAGTTGCCTATCAAATGTTGAGGTCCACTAATGTGATTCAAATAAACACAAGTTTTAGTATAAAATATTTTAGTTGCAATTTTACCTTTCATTTAAATTTTTTTATTGTTTTTATCTAATCAAATAATTGAATTTAATCTTAATTTTAAGTGGATATTTACAGTTCTAGCAAATATCTCGTTAAAAAATCCTTATGTGAAAGATTTCGTTAAAAAAAAACCTTATACGAAAGATCTCGTTAAAAATAAATTCTTAATCAATTGAAGAATGTTACATGTAAGAATCAGAATTTAAACTTAATACGTTCATTTATAAGATAAAATTCTAGCAACTAAGTTAAAAAAAAGTGAAACTATAAATTTGATAGCAGATAGAAAAATCGTCTACTTCCATGACAAAAAAAAAAGAAAGAACAATAGTCTATTCCAGGAAGAAAAAAAATGTGATTATATAGAATCATTTTATAAATATCTCATAAAATTCCTTAAAATTACAAATTGAAGTTGTTATCAAATACAGAAATTCTTACCTATCAAATATCAACCAAGACTATTGCTCATATCTCCTGGACAAAAGCTCAGTCAGCCATGTGGAAATTATGTTTATCAATTCATACCTATCAATTATTGTTATTATTAAATATCTTTTTATGAGAACAATTATTGTTATTATAGTTTATAAATATATAATTCATAATTGAGTCTTAGAGTACTAGTATACAAAATTTAGAAAATCAGAATAAATAATTAATATTATATTGAAAATATAAAATAAAATAAAGTATAAGTATTTTGTTTTTGATAAACACACCATATTTCAAAAAAGAAAAAGAAGGAAAAATCAATAAAGTGAAAGAGAGAATATATTCAACGCAAAATGCAATGATTATGGTCAATGCCAAAGTGTCAAGTCCTGACAGAATTTCTTTCACATTTTTTTTTCTTCACTTTTGAGTTGCAAAACTCTTTTTTTTTTTAATTGTGAATGGATATCAACTGTCAAATGCAGTGACTAATCACTCGTTAGATTAGAAGCACCTCGATGAGCAGGATAGTTGATCTAAAAATTTAAAATTGCTCCATATTCAAGGTGAGAATCGAACCATCGACCTTTAATTAAAGGAGGATAGACTCTAACCGCTCAACAACAACCTTTATGACAAATGAAATATAAAAAATATTATTTTTATTAAAATATATTTTTTTTGAATACAAAGAGAGCCTAAATCCAAACTAAAACAAAGGCACATAAACTAAGCAACTTAAGATCATATATTAAAGAAAAATTGTAAAAAATCATTTTAATTTTTAGTCAATTTATTTTAATGAATTTTGATATCATAATGAATATGTTAAAATTACGATAATCAATTATGATTTTGCCTAATTTGTAGAAAATTACTATAATTCTGACATATCTACCGTAATATTTCTCAAAGATTAATTTAGAATGTGTGAAATACATTTTAAACATTAATATTTCAAAATTGTCCCGTTTTCCTAAAACAAAATTGGTTTATTAATTACTACTGTACTAGAGTATTTATGATTAAATTTCTTCATTAACCATAAAAAAAAAGGACAAAGTAGTTTGTGTCTGCTCTCTTAACACAACCAGCTTTCACTTCTCTTTTGTCAGAAGAAGCAAACTCACAAAACAATGTGTGAGTTTCTGGCACACACATTGTTCCATTTTCTTCTTTTTCTCTCTTTCAAAACACAACTATGACTAATAATTCATTCATACGTTGCTGGTGCTGTTCTCCACTTCACTCTTAAAAGGTTTGTGTTTGTCTTTCTGTTTTTCATGTCTCTTGCATTGTTTTTACCTTGTTTAAACCCTTCTTCTTTTTTTTCATTTTTTAACTTAAGTTGATTTAGTTGTTGTTTTTGTTTATTTTATTTTTCTTAATGTTGATTTGTTTGTGGAAGATTAGCTACTTCATTTGTTTATTAATGTTATTAATTTTTGTGTAAATTTTGTTCATTTCTTTTCTAATCTGATCTGTTACCTTTGAAAATATTTTGCTAATTTTTTATTCCATTAGTTTCATGTCATGATGTTGAGCTTAGATATTAGTTAGATCTTGAAATATGTTTATAAAATTAACCTTAGTACTTCAACTGTAAATTATATTGGTTTTTATTTTTATTTTTAAATTTTTTTTGGCTTTTGGTTGTTAGAACTTCTCATGTTGCTAATCTAGTTTTTTACTAATTAGATTTAGGCTTTTCTAAAAGAGTAAAAAATTGAGCATTTTACTGTGAAATCTGGGTGGGCTTAATGATGTAAGATTAGAGTTGATTTTGTTTCAATTTGTTTAACATGCATGGTAATTGGTTTTTATACCAATTTACTTTATTACTTTATGAAACTGTTTGACTTCAATTTCTTGCTTCTTTTTTGTTTGTATTCTATGATGTCTGTTAGTTGGTTTTTTTCCATCTTAACCATCTAGTTCTTAGGAGAACGGCGGCCTGTATGTAAGTAAAACCTGGTGAAAAAATGTTCTAGCTAGAATTTGAACTCGCGCTTCCGAATTGTAACCTTAACTGAAGCTCATTAACTACTTCAGCTAAACCAATTGGTTCTTACTGTAAAAGACGGAAGTTGATAACGAGGGAGGGGTTGGAGGTGCGAAGGAGTGTATTCAGATAGTAGAATTGTAAACTAGTAGAGATCAGGTTCTCTAAAAAAATCGAAATTTTAGCACACCATTGTATTCTTTTCAATGAAGAGTTTATTTCTCGTCGATTTCTGTAGAGAGTTTTTTTACGGCTACCTATCAAGTGTTAGAGGCCATAGGACAAGTATGTATAGATTGGACTTGCTGACCATAACAAAATTCATCCGATTTTCCATGTCTTGTCGAATTAGAAATCTCGGCCTCTACCCCAAATGTTATCAGAAATGCACAAGTTGGAGGTACAACTGGAGGAGTAAGACATTGGTCAAGTTGAAACAAATACCAACACATGGAGATATAAGGTTGACTTGGTGGTTGAAATATGGGAGCTGAGGATTGGAGTGATAAGGAGGCCGAGTGTTTGATCCTCATCCCCAGCATGATACTAACAATATTAAGTCTTGTTCTATAGCTGATACTACTGTCAAATGTTGTATAGCTTAGTCCGGTTCTAAGAAAATAAGGCTCTATAGTAAATATGTCATTTGGTTTCATATCTCAATGCATACAGTTTGGTAACGATATTAACTAGAGAAAACTATACGGCTTAAGAAAACCCCTTTCTTTTGATGTTTTGTCAGTTACATGGTATTTGTGCAAATAATTGTATTATTTTTTAATGTTTCTGCAGGTAGGAAATAGTTATCGAGTGCTTTCTGGATTCATTCATAAAATGAAATCAGGATTCAAAAATGGATGGCCCTCAATCGTGCGTCTTCGTCTCAAAGACAAATCAGTTACACCCTTTTGCATATTCTCTAAAGTGAAATCAGCTGGAAACAAACCTGGCAATACTCCTGTATATCTCAATGTGTATGATTTGACCAATGTTAATGGCTATATGTATTGGGCTGGTGTCGGTATTTTCCACACTGGGGTTGAAGGTCAGTTAACTTGACAGTTAAGCACTTATAGCAAAAGTCAAATTGTTTTCATATAAGGTATCTATTTCATAAGTTATCTTTGAGATTATATGGAAATAATTATTTACAACTTATCGACATGACATAAGTTGTTTTAATAGGCTTTTCCAAATAGTCTCACAAGTACTTATGTCAGTAGATAACCTCAAATAAGCCAATTCAAATAGGCTCAAGAAAACATTGTTTTTAATACAAAACTATGTTCATAGGGACAATGTTCAATCTAAATATTCGACTCGACTTTTAGGATAAGATTTAGATTAGATGAATGTTTGATCACATGCATAGAAGGTTTAAACTGATTATCCTTATAGTTTAGACTTTAGAGAAAGGGATATCTATGCACGTGCATATTACTTATATTTGTGATTTTTTTGGACTCGGTGAATATTTTCTAAGACGAAGTTACTATATACTGACAGTTTATGGAGTCGAATATGCATTTGGAGCTCATGACTATTCATCAAGTGGTGTATTTGAGGTTGAACCTAGGCAGTGTCCTGGATTTAAGTTTCGGAAGTCGATTTTCATGGGAACTACTAGCTTAGACCCATTTCAGATTCGTGAGTTCATGGAGAATCAGTCTGCGAAATACAATGGTGATAGTTATCACTTGATTGTGAAGAATTGCAACCATTTCTGTGAAGATATTTGTTACAAGCTAACAGGGAATTCTATACCAAAATGGGTCAATCGTCTCGCAAGAATAGGTATAAATATATATGACATGTTTTCAAACATAAGATACACTATATCGAGTTTATAGCCTCGCTGACTTATCATTTACCGTCTTCAATGTAGGTTCCGTTTGCAATTGTATACTCCCTGACGCCCTTAAAACTTCAACAGTTCAGCATGATCCCAACTTTCAAGGCTGTGATAGTGAAAAAAAGAAACTTCGAACCGCCTTCAGTTGCTTGTCATCAATCTCGATGCCACAAATGGAAGTATCAATGCCTTCATTGTTTCTGCACTCTCACTATAAAGGTTGCTTACCACCTTGGCAATTAAAGAAATCTAAAAAAGACTCGCTGAAGCAAAAATGAGAAGAATACTTTGCTTCTCATTAACTCTTCTCTCTTGTAGAGCATTCATCGTCTTTCTGATAACTGAATACCGAAAAAGGAATTATTGTTTTCGATCATCCATGCTCCTCCATAAGAGCAAAATTTTCTGTCAATATTTGTTTTGATTATTCAAGGTGTTTCCATTTTTTGTCCTTTTCTTTTTGTTGTCTAGTTTTCGCTTTGTAATCTTTGTCTGATTCTGAATTTCTGTAAGATATACTGTTGTCTCAGCTAAATTTTTCATGGCTAGAGAAAATATTTCATGTGCTAAGTTTGGACCTGTATTCACTGCAGTAGTGAACTCTGTGAGATCTCGGCTAGTCATTTCCAATCGGACGGTCCACGTCAATTACTGCGCCCACACAATAACGTGTTAAATCCAAATCTGAAAAGTAATGCATTCCTATGAACATTTTATGGAATGGTTGAAAGTTATGTGCAATTCATTTGCATTCCACCCCAAAAATTTTGGTATCAAGAAACTGCAGTTTGCAATTGATCTGCCAAGGATAACTTTTTAAACAAAAATGGCTTATAACATGAAACTATAGTCTGCATTCTGCAACTGACTCAACAGAAAAAAGATCATGAATATGGAACACAGAAGGATAATTCAGGGAATTCAAAATAGTTTGAGGACTATATAGTATATTTCTTTAGTTTAGAGATTAAATTGGAGTGAAAAATGCCAACAATGAAATTGTTCAAATGGTAAGGGTCTTGGACCCCTTAAGCATATAGTCAGGGCGCGATTCCAATTCATGATTCGGAGACTAAATTTATGATATTTCAAAGACATACATTGATACACCGACAATTATTAGATTAACACTGCGATTTTATGGTGATCCATTTTAAATTTTTTATTTGTCGTTTTCAAAATTTATAATAAAAATTATTAGTTTTCTTAATAGGTTTAATTATTCCTAAAAAGAACACAGGTCATTATCAAAAAATGAACAAGGTAGAAGTGGAATTGAGAAACTGGTCCCATAGTCTTTAAAAGATAGATACCCAAATTAAATGCATTATTAATTATCAGATTTATTTTTAGTATGAAATATCTATCAAAATATATCTTATCTTATAGTGTAATTCTGGAAAAAAGTGAACAGCAAAAAGACTGATTACTTTTTTTTTGGGTCCTTTTCATGTTGAAACTTATCAAACAAATAATGTAAAAGCAAATTTGTTCTCTAAAGTCCTAAAGTGGAAGCATGTGCTTATTACAACTGTTTGAGCTTAATCTAATATAGAACCCTTCACCCTTTTCTTGGGTTACTAATCAATGCTTTGCGCGTTTAAACTCCGCAATTTCATAAAATTAATCTTTAAACATATTATTGGAGTAAAATATTTTCTCTTCCACATGCATTTGTACAACTTCTACATTTTCTTTTGTCCATCGAAAATATAAACCACTCCGCCGACATGAATTGATTACTGAATTTCTTAATCCGTATATGTTCCTCAGCTCTTACCACTTGAACTATGCTATGAAGTCCACCATCGCTACATCTAATGGAACATCTCATTTGAACATAACTATTAGGCAATAGACGATCAAATATTTCGTCGAACAATCCTCTTAAATATCATAATAAAGATAGTCTTATAGATCATTCACATTAGACTAAAAACAATCACACACAAGTAAAAATTAACACATTTATTTAACTTTTAATTAACTAAAATGGATTGAGCTAGAGAAGAATATTAAGAGAGATAAAGGGTTTAAGGGACATTTCTTCCCGCGGTTTCTTTCTAAAACCTTTATTTATTTGTCATTTTCCATCGTGCACAACACAACACAACACAACACACCAACATTGCTTCGTAACTCGCAAGTAACACTTGTAACTAAGTTGTAACTTCTTATTCCATAATCTATTCTTTTGTTTTGTTTTGTTTTAAGATCTTGTACTAGTATTATTTATACCCTTTCAATCTCTCTCTTCTAACTTCTTTCCATTTCTCTTTCCTTTCCCAAAAGTGAAAATAAAAAAAAATAGTAACAAAATCGATTACCACTTTCACCATTTCTCATCTGGGACGCGTTTTCTTCTTAAAGGTATGAACTTTACTCAAATCTCTATCTGGGTCTGCTTCATTTCACTTTTTCCTCAGTTTCATCAACTAGGGTTTTTCTTTATAGCAATTACTGTGTGCATTGCATATTTGCATATGTGTGTTTTTTTTTTTTTGTGTTTTGTAAATTTGTAAATGTTTGCAAATAGCTATAGAATCTATTGATTTGTTGAGCTAGATTGTATTTACCTTATTAGATTAAGATTTTACCCTTCAAGTTTATATATTTGTTTTCAAATGATTGCACACATTATCATAAACTGAGGTTTCACTTTACCAATTAGGTGAAACTTGTGGTTTCTATCCCTCAAAAAGTGTTTATTTATTTATTTATTTAAATTTAATTTTTTTATATCTTAATCCTCCGGTTTTCGGGGAAAGGGGTCTAGTAATCTAGAGTTAAGTCGGTAGCTAAGTGAAACTGGCCAAGGATTGTTCCAGACAAGATTCTAATTTGACATTGATTATGTTTTTTTTTGCATTATGTTGTAATCAGGTTATTTAATTTATAGCAATGGGGGGCCGATTGAGTAAGAAGACGCCTGGAACGGCGTCTGATATCAACCTTAATGCTGATATGATAACTGAACTGAGGTCATATGAAGCTGCCTGCAAGCTTGACTCAGATTTGCAGTCATTTGACAGTAACCTTCAAGCTCGAACAAATCATGTTATCAATACACTTGCAGTTGGAGTTGAAGTTCGATCCCTTTCGTTTGATTCACTCAAACAAGTTACGGAATGCCTTCTTGAGATGAATCAGGAAGTTGTCAAGGTAATCTTAGATTGTAAGAAAGATATATGGAAGAGTGAAGAACTGTTTGAGCTTGTTGAGGAGTATTTTGATAATAGCTTGAAGACTCTAGATTTCTGCAATGCTTTAGAGAAGTGCCTAAAGAGAGCTAGAGATAGTCAATTGCGTATTCATGTGGCTCTTCAAAAGTTTGAAGAGGAAACCGGGTCGGGAGGCAGCTGCTACGTGAAGACGTTGGAGGAGTTGAGGAATTTTAAGGCTGCCGGTGACCCTTTCACCGAAGAATTCTTCCAAATATATCAATCTGTTTATAATCAGCAAGTATCGATGCTTGAGAAGTTGCAACTCAGAAAAGGTAAGCTTGATAAGAAACTGAAACAAATCCGTACTTGGAGAAAGGTCTCATTTATCATATTTGTGGCCACGGTTGCTGCTGTGTTGATCTGCTCAGTTGTAGCGGCAGCTGTTGCTTCTCCACATGTTGCGGCTGCTGTAGCTGCTGTTACTGCTATCCCAATCGGCTCAACGGGAAAGTGGATCGACACCCTGATGAAGAACTACGAAAATGCTTTGAAAGGACACAAGGAAGTAACTATCTCAATGGAAGTTGGATCCTATGTAGCTATAAAGGATTTGGACAACATTCGGGTTCTAGTTAATCGACTTGAAGTTGAGATCGATGCACTAAAAACAAATGTAGATTTTGCCATTGAGGAAGAAGAAGCAGTTAAGGTTGCAATAGAGGAAATCAAGAAGAAGTTGGGAGTTTTTATGAAGAATGTCGAAGATTTAGGAGCACAAGCTGACACATGTAGCCGTGACATTATAAAGGCAAGGACGGTGGTTCTGCAAAGAATCGTTAAACTTCCCCACAAGTGAAGACGCTTATTCTGTATTGTCAGCCAGTAATTGTTGTAGCAGAGTTGATCTGTTCCTGATTCTTGTGAAATTTCATGATTTTCAGTTATCATGGATCCATTCAAACTTGTTTTTATTTTTATTTTTTTGTAGTAAGCAGTACAATGCTGATTTATATTTATTTGCTATGTGTAGGAAGTTATAACTTTTCATTCTTTTCAAGGCTCTCGGGTGCTTATGTTTGTGATTGTGACTATATTTTGTAATATAACATCTATTTGTGTTTAACTTCTTGTTTGATGGTAAAACTCTGTTCCCTAGTCCATCCATCTTCTCTTCAGGAATGTAACTCTTTCAACTTTCAAGCTTTTTTGTTTTTAACATATGCACAAGAGTAATGCAATGATTCATAATTTCAACTTCTTTTCCTTTTGAAACATAGTTTTATTTTCTTTTTAAGAACTATATTTTGATATGGCATGGTGCTATGATATGATATTAAAATTTCAGTACAAAGTTTTGCATGTCATGAGAGATTGTCCCCTACTAATGTCTCTTTGGCTGAGTGTGGTTCATGTAAATGATAGTGATATTTTCTTCATGAATGATATGAGTGGAGGGATTGTTGGACTATGGTTTGTCTTTGTTTGTGGGGAGTTTTTGAAGGTTTATCTATGATCTAAGATTGGGTTTCACTGATCTAGAGGTGCATGTTGATTCTTTAGTCACGGTGCAATTCTCACCCAAGATTTGAGTGAGAGTGTTGGTGGTATGGCTTTAGCGCTTGTTTGGTTGTTTGGTTGAGGAGAAATAGAGAAGAAATTGAAATACGGAAATTAATGCATATATTTGGACTATAAAATGTTAGGGATGAAGATATCACGTCTTTTGGAGCTAGATTGGAATGTCGTCATCCATCAATCGTATTGGAGAGCTATCTGATGCATTGGCAAATTTAGGCCGCTCCTTGGATGCAAACATGGTTTATTATGAGTTGCATCCGTCTCAATTTAGTCCAGGGACGGATGCAGACTTTTAATATTGATGTGGCCAAATATTGAAGAGCTGCAACGGAGTTTTTTTTATGGTGGTTAAAAATGCACCAATCATTAATTTACTTAAACTTAGTCCTCTAGTTATCAATTTGAAAAATTTTATTTTATTGAAAAAGATAGATTCAATTTGAAAATTCGTAGACCATTAACATTCGAATAATGTTTCATCGTTCAATATCGTCTAAATTCATAGATAACCACGTAGGGGGGATGGGTAGCTCAACTGGTTAAGCTGACCAGTTGAGTTAAGGGTTAAGGAGCTAGTGGAGGTCCGGTGTTCGAATTTTGGCAAAGGAAAAAAAAAATTGACAATATACTAACTATACACTAACAACTAATATTTCCTTATAAAAAAAATAGATAACCACGTAAAATTTTAAAGAAATTAAAAATAATTTCATATGTTATTGAGCTCCATAAAAGTTAATAGTTTTCAATAAAAGTATATAAATCTTTAATTTTAGTAAGTCTCAATATCAAATTATTTTAAATTTATGTAAGCTTTTACATATATTTTATCTATATGATATTGGCCAAAACGTCACCGATATAATTTATCTAATCTTATAATATTATGTATGTATTGACTATTTCTTTAATAAAAATTGACTACAAATATTATTCTGAATTTTTTATTATTGTTTGTGGTGGCAATATAATATTTTTTATTATCTATCTTCTCATGTGAGACTTATATGTATGTATAGAAAAAAAAATTGAATTTTTCACTGTGGCCTTGGCCACACACGGCCACACACGGTCCCTACATGGATCCGTCCCTGATTTAGTCATGTGTTAATAGCTGAAATGTTAGGGCGCGGCAGCTAATTAACTTTTCTCATTTTTTCGGACGTTAATCCTCTTTGTAATAAATTTTTGTAACGAGTTGATTAATTTAATGTAATCTTTTTGATTAACTTGATCAAAGTTATATAATTTTCAACTTCACCTACAATTTTAACTCCAATTCTCCCCTTATGAAAAATGTGTTCATTGTTATGAAAAAATAGGATAAAAATGAAATAAGATTAAGGTCCTATGGCGATAGTTTTATTTAATATGACCCTTAAATGTTAACATGTGCCCCAATAATATATGTTAGTGAGATAAATAAAACAAATTTTGTATCGGGATCAGTGTATTTAGTGAAATTTTTAAACTTTTTATATTTTTAATATACAAAATTTAAGAGAATAATTCTATTATTAGATTCTTAATATGTGCCGTAATGACACACATTAAGATGACCATTTATTTATTAAATACATTTTTTATATTTTTGTTTTTTCACAAGTCATTAATTATTTTGGGTAAGCACAAGTGATTAATTAAGAAAATACTACTTTTTAAAATAAAATTAAAAATTAAAAAACAATATTGGAGCCCACAAAAAAAAACACAATTCACCTGGAAGATTCACACAGTGACACATCATCACTGACACTGAGCGAGTGATGTGGCGAAGAAGCTTAACAACTTTCTCCGGCGCCGGCGCCAAACCGGTTTTGAAGCAGAAGAAATGGGACGCAGTCGTCATCGGCGGCGGCCATAACGGGTTGATCTCCGCCGCTTATTTAGCTCGCGCCGGCCTCTCAGTCGCTGTTCTCGAGCGCCGGCACCTCATCGGCGGCGCCGCTGTCACGGAGGAGATAATCCCTGGCTTCAAATTCTCTCGCTGTAGCTACCTCCTCAGCCTCCTCCGTCCACAAATCATAAGGCACGTAAGCACCATTTGTTCAAATTTTCATTTTCCTGTTCCAAATGTGAGAATCAAAATCCTCATTTTTTTTGTGTGATTTGGTTAATTTGAAAACGAAAGAGAGTTGGAATTGAAACGACATGGTTTGAAGCTGTTGAAACCGATGGCGGCGTCGTTTACGCCGTCACTGGATGGGCGGTACATGCTATTAGGACAAAGTGATGAGCAGGATCATTATGAGATTTCTAAGTTTTCTAAAAGAGATGCTGATGCTTATTTCAGGTACTTCATTTGCAATGCATTTTCTTATTATTTTTATTGATAAATCACCAATTTAGTATATGAAACTGTAAATTTGAAGTTAACAAAATTTAACATCCTTGATCGCATTATCAAATTAGTCATTTAGAGACTAAACGTTAGTTGGTCTAGTGGTGATTGACGTTGGACTTGGTATGGAGGATCACAGTTTGATCCCCCGCAACTGCGTTTGGGAGAAAACTGGTACCACTTGATGCCAGAACTCGCCTCAAACTCTAGACTACTAGGGCCCCCTTCCCTGGAACCAGAGGGTGAAAACCAGGTTAGTCATTTAGAGCTGGTCAATTTAGTCGACAATCTAAGATAGGTTCATGAAATTATGAATATTTCAAAAAGGTCCCTGATTCTATCAAATTTTACTCTTATGAGTCCTTTGATGGTATTATTAGGATCAAATTGATAGTCTGTTATTAAAATTGCAGACTTAGTAAGTCTCAAAATTAATTTAAACAACATCTCGAACATCGACACTGTCAAAAAATAATTATTAAAATTAGATATTTTTGCCACCATTCTAGTCTATGGTTTATAATTTGTAAATTTAAGAGCTCAATCAATTGATGTATAAATAATTGAACACTATGAAAGAAACTTTAAAATATTATCGTACGAAAGCCGGCATACCAAAAAAAACAAATCATACAGAAAAAGAAGAAGAAGGAAGTTAAATAGCATGATGAAGACATATTAAGCTGAAAGATAAATTTTTTAATTATTAATCATAACAAGAAATTAAGTTCAATTTATTCAAACATTGAAAATACTAAGAAACCAACAAAATGAAAACACTTTAGAGTGTTTTGCTAACTAAAAATTATTAGTGCGAGTGGAGTGGTGGTTCCACTGCATGACATTCAAATCAGCTGAGTTGAACAAGAACCCACTGCTCCAAAGTTTGACACACTAGTGACATTGTTGCTGGATTCAGGTTTAACACACTCTTCAATTTCAACAATTCTTCCATTGATGTTGACCATTCTGTAAAATTGGGGTTTCTTCAAAAGAGTGGCGGTAATCAAAACAACACCAGCAGCCTTAATTGTCCTTCCAACAATTCCACCAAACATATGTCCGGTACCTTCAGAAAGGCATGTGGTAAAAGAGGAATATATAGGATTAGTGGTGAATCGTGGAGGTACTGTACCACAATTGGGGTTAATGTATGTTCCAGATAGAGATAACATATGGATTGGTCCTTCAATGAAAAAAGTAGGGGCATGGGACACCGGGTTGATAAGTGTAACGTCAGAGACAAAACCAGAACCCTCCAAAACAGTAATGCTGGATTGATGATGCTGAGCCAAGTTGATTAATGTCTCCACAATGTCTTTTCCCACAGGGATCTCAATGAATTTTTTTTCGATGAGATCATCCATCTTTTTGTTGATTATGACACATGGGTTGAGGTTGTCCTGAGATCCCAAGGGCATACCAGTAGGCCTCTGGGAGAGTGGTGACATCATCCAATTATTGTTGTTGTTGGTAGTGGTGGTGGTGGTGGTGGTTGTGGTGGTGTGAGAGGCTGTATACTCTATGTTGTCGTTCATCATTTTTGTTATGAGGAAGAGGCTAACAATATGGTAGTATTTATAATAGTTTTTTTGATTACCGCATTTAAGAGTGTTGACTCTGAATATTTTTTTTCATATGCGTCATTAAACCCTAAATAAATAATTAAAGGTCAACATTTACAAATTTATTTCACAGTCAACAATTACAAATTTAATTTAGGTTTTAATTAAATTTTATCTGTGAAATTTATTTCACGGTCAACAATTACAAATTTATTTTAGATTCTTGATTTGAGGATCAATCTCACAAAAAAATAGTAATCATTTTTATTATAAGAATATATATATATATTTTTTTGGTCGAGACCGGGGTATCCACCGCCGAACGCAGTGACTATTCCCTCGCTAGATTGGAGGCACCTCGATGGGTGGGATTATAAGAATATCGTCTAACATAATGTAATGAGTTTTTAAAAATATAATGTGTATAATATTATGCTCCCTTTGGTCCTTAATATAAGTGAAATTTGTCTAGAAGTTTTAGTTCAATTAGTATAAAATATTGAAATCACCATGTCTAATGTTCATGACCAGGGTTCGATCTCGGTCTCTCCATTGTGTGTGGGCGTGTCAGCGTGTGTGTGAGTTTATGATGGTTTTGCCATATTATTGACGGTATCAACTTTTACTAAGTTGATGATTTTCATGGATTTTTTTTGTTTTTCTCGTGTTTGTAATTGTAGATATGAAGCTCAACTCCAAAAGTTCAGTAAGATCCTGGATTTTGTTTTGGATTCGCCTACTCCTGAAATTCTGCATGGGAGTGTTTCTACAGTTGACTTGCTGAGGCATAAATTGCAGAGATCTAAGTTTTGGGCTCAATGTTTGGGGCATACTCTTTCCTTGGGACAAAAGGGCATGGTGTAAGATTATATCTTTGCATATCAGATTTTGAAGTTCTACAAGTTGCAACTCCATCTTCTAAACGACGGATATTGTCTTAAATATCTAATTTTTATGAAAACGCTTGTCCAGGGACTTGATGGAATTGTTATTGTCTCCAACCTCAAAGGTCCTGGATAAATGGTTTGAGGTCGTTACCTGCTTAATTTTTTGTGTATTGCATTAATCTCTTTGTTTGGCTTCGTAGTATTCAATTTAAAAGATTCATCTTCAATAATTTATTATTTTTCATAATAGGTATTGACTTATGAATAAATGTTGAGCATTTTTCACTTGAGCAAAGAATATGGCCTTTAATGTTCCTAATATCTATTGATAATTTGGGAATGCAGTCAAATTTATTGAAAGGAACACTTGCAGGAGACGCTATCATTGGGAGTATGGTAAGAGTTTTCTGTTTTATTTAATTTTGTGCGGGGGCTTAGTATAATTTAGTTAGACATGTTTTGAAATAATGCATGCTTATTCTTAAACAATATGCTTTCTTTTTACATGCATGTTTTCTCCTTTATTCACTAAGATCCTCAATACAATGTGCTACAATATAGTAAATTTATATCTTTATTCTTTTGATTGGCACTTTTATGTGTATTGGTACTTATCAGCCTGTGCTGCCGATCTTTTTTCACCCTTTTTCCTGCTCTTTTTAAACTCTTTTTAATAGATGAACATCAACACACCTGGAAGTGGATATGTTCTGCTACACCATGTGATGGGTGAAACTGATGGTGATCGTAATATTTGGTCGTGAGTATATCTACTCTGGTTTTATTAATTGATTTGGTATTGAAACATTGTTTTTACCAATTCACGGTTTGCAAGTGGGCACTCAAATTATGTGACTTGCTGCAAAACTTCCTTCTTAGTTTGCTAGTTGTGGTTTCATTTCCACTAACCTGGCATTGAATTTCTACCACCAAAATATGTATTATCAATATGAATAGGTGTGTAAACAAATACGCTTTAAACAAGATATATCAATAGCAACATCAAGTTTATAGTAAACATGTATATAGTGAATATCAGTTCTAAATATATTAGATGTAAATTGGTACTGTCAGTATGACGCATTGTCTTGCTTAGTCCATTAATGAAGAACTCTCGTCACTAAATATGGATCATATTTGCAAAATTCTTATTAGATATTTAAGTTGCTGTCATTGTTTCTCTTAAGATCTGATAGTGTAGAAAGTGTAATGTTTTGTTCAACAAGACGACCAATATCTTAATTAGCCATTCCATGGGCAGTCAACAATGTATTTTCCTTTTTGATTGCTAATATGTTAGTCTCGATCAATTATTAATTCCAGTTCATCTATATGTAGGCATGTAGAGGGTGGTATGGGTTCTGTATCCCTATCAATATGTAAAGCTGCTAAGGAAGCCGGGGTTCATATTGAAACAGATGCAGAGGTTTGCTTACTGTGGGCCCTCTCCTTCCTTATTGGCAGTTACATGATTTCTCAGATATTGAACTATATTACTATAATTTTGGTGTCTTATTTAGTTTTTATACACAAGCGTGCATTTAACAAGTTTTCATTTATTTGATTTGTTAAAATATTAGTAAAAAAATCTTTCGAAAAAAGCTAAGCCAATCTTTTCCTCCAGTACTTCTATTTTTATTCCATCTTTGTTCCAATCTCTCATTGTTCACAACTGAAATAGGTTTTAAAGGTGTTGGTGGACGACTCTGGCAGGGCAAATGGGGTAGGTTGGTTTGCTTCCTGATTTGGCTTGTAAGATACCAAACAATTTATTTCAAGATTTTATCGTTGATTACACTTAACTGATGATTTTGTAGGTATTGCTGGCTGATGGTACGGAAGTGCACTCTTCAGTTGTTCTGTCTAATGCAACTCCTTATAAGACCTTTATGGTAAGAAGTTTGTAATTTCTCGGCATGGTTGTCAAGAATTTATAATTGCTAATAGGCAAATATATTAAGTACTGGAAAATGGGTGAATGCTGGATTTGCCAGTTTGTCTGTTCTCTCAGTTATACTCTTTGTGACTATATGGCAGGAATTGGTTCCTCAAGATTTTCTTCCTGTTGAATTTCTTGGTGCAATTAAGCATTCCGACTACAGCTCTGTAAGATACTTTCTGTTGATTATGAAAATTTTATTTTGAGAAAATTCTTGTGTAAATCTTTCAAGAATAGGCTTTATATTGTTTTTATCATTTTCTTTTGCTGTGCAATGTGTCATTTAAGCGTGAGTAAAAATTCCTTTCTGGGAAATAGAAACATTCAACATGCTTTTTACAGGAAATTTTCTATTAAACCAAAGCATATATAAATGCCACGTGTGAAACACTCCCAAAAAAATCATCTATGGTTTAAAGAACTTGTTTTGTGTTCTTGATTCTCATCATTTGAAGCAGGGAACAACAAAAATCAATGTAGCTGTCAATAAGCTGCCTCAGTTTCACTGTTTCAAAAAAAATCATGCAGAAGTGGGTCCACAGCATACGGCTACTATCCACATTGGTTTTGAAAGGTATGCTAGCATATGCATAAGACCTTACTTTTACTAAAGCAAACTCCGTTCACACTGTAGATAGCAGTTAGCAAAAACATTTTAGCTTCTGTGCGAATATATTATTTAAAGAGATTGTTTTGGCATACTTGTATTTATTCATGTCAAATAATGTATTTGTCAAAAAAAAAAATGTCAAATAATGTAAATTTTGAGATTATTCCCATGGTCAAGTGATAGCATTATACTTTTTTGATATTAGTAAGAATAGTTGAACTTAGCTATTGTATTTCCTTTTATATCAACTGCTATTCCAGTATGGAGGAGATTATATCAGCTTGTCAAGATGCTTGTAATGGCATACCATCACAAAGGCCTGTGATGGAGATGACAATTCCTTCTTCATTGGACAACACCATATCTCCACCTGGTATGACATCATAAGCTTCAGCCACCCTTCATCTATTTCAGATAGAGCAAATAGGATAATTTAATCTTGTTCTTTTAGTTTGAAACCCTCAGTATCCAATAGCAGTGTTGCCGACAGTGGAAGACTAAAAATCCACCATATAAACAAACAATTGCGGCCTATGGCACTGCCATGGCGGGTACTTACCTATGGCAGTTGTCAAAAAATCCGCCATGGCCACCATTTGACAACATTGTCCGATATCACCTTGGACCCCGATTAATTCTAGTTGAACCCAGTGGATTGACTTAGGGAGTCATCTCTCCTATCAAGTGTTCTCCATTTGCAAGACTTGAACATGAGTCTTTACAGAAGGAGAGCCAAAATCCTTTCACTTGGATCAATTGGTGTTGGTAATAAAATTGAAAATATCAGATAGATTTAACTTAGGTTGCTGTTTTTTTGACTAACTCCTTTTGATTCAATGCTCATATTTTATAGTTTTACAAATGTAATCTCATGAAAGAAAATTTGAGAAACTTCACCTATAATAATTTGAAATATATAAAGCAAACACGCAATAAATATATTTTCATAGTCAAATTTTTTTAGTCATGGGTCATAGGAACACAATATGAATGTTATTGTTGGCTATTAAGAATTAAGTCCAATGTTTTATTGCACTTTTTTAATTGAATTTGGCTCCTTTTTTTTTTTTCTTGTTCAATTTAGGTATGTTTCATATCTATTTATTATTAAAGTAGTGTAGTAGTCAACTTGTCTGCTATCTTGTAGGTAAGCATGTCATCAGCTTATTTACACAATATACACCTTATAAACCCTCAAATGGTAGCTGGGACGATGCTGCATACAGAGTAAGTTGCACTTGCACAATTTATCTTATATAATTTCATTGAACTGTTATTTCCGATAGATAACGCAGTGGTACTAAATCTTTCATCCTGATCCTGTTTTTTATGTATTCAGCACATAAATAAATAGTCCACGATGTTCCTTTTTTAACCTCAGTTGCTGCAATTTATTATAATTGTCAACTGTAGGAATCATATGCACAAAGGTGTTTTAACTTGATTGAAGAATATGCGCCTGGCTTCTGCTCATCTGTCATAGGTTATGACATGCTAACACCACCAGATTTGGAAAGGGAAATTGGACTGACAGGTAATCTACAATTTAAATGTGTATAATTAAAAATTAACACTGAGAATTGGAGATGTGAAATTTTTATGGTCCCATTAGGAAAATGCCTTATAGGGAATCACATATGATAGTTATTGACTTTTCAAGTGTTTTTCTTTTCTTTTTATAGTTACAACCCACATGTTAGCTTTAGGGGTAGAGTTTGACTGAAATCAAATTCTAAAAGTAACTAGCTGTAACAACGCATAACCATCCTTAAATTTCTCGATAAATTATTGTGTCAGAAGCTTCTGTCTTGGATTCGTTATTCTTAGAACTAGTCGTATGTTCTTTCTTCTCTTGTTTGTGTTACCCTTTGATTCATTTCTTCATAAATAAACACACTCTCATTTTTTTGAGGCACAGTTCTTTTATATTATTCAATTGATAATTAGCAAATGTGTGCAGGAGGGAATATTTTCCATGGTGCTATGGGTTTGGATTCACTTTTCTTAATGCGACCTGTCAAAGGCTGGTATGTTTATTTGGTACATGAAATGCTATAGAAAATTCCTTATGATGTTGTTGGATAAATTAATGCTTTTTCTCCCCTTTCTGGAATAGGTCAAATCATAAGACACCAATCAGAGACTTGTATTTATGTGGGAGTGGATCTCATCCTGGAGGTGGTGTCATGGGAGCACCGGGAAGAAATGCTGCACACGTTGTTTTGCAGGAATATAAGAATCGTTATCAATAAGGTTTGTGTTTTTGTAACTAGTCTGTCTATTAATTAACTTCTCTATGTAATCATCAACATTCAGGAAAAAATAAATTGTGTCAAGAAGCATCTGTGTATGGCGTAGTTTGATTGATTTTAAGAGTATATGATACTGTAATATGACAGTGACATTGTATAAGATACATTGTATAGTATTCAGAATATCTTATATTCAATGTATATGACATTGTATAAGATACATTGTATTGTATAATGTATGTGAGCATGTGACCAAATTTTCAACAGCCATACATGAAGAAAATAACAAAACTTCAAGAAATTTAGATTCAAGAAGTAGAAGATATGTGATATTTTACATTATGACAGTGATTTGCGAGTCTTCTCCTAACCAACCAGATTCTACAATCAGTCATTTCTTGGAAATTCAACTTAATACCCTCATCTTCCCTTTATTGCTACATAAGAGTAACTAATTGGTGAACTACCTAAAGTAGAGAGAGAATCTGGACTTATTGCAATAATCTGATGTATCTTCTTACACTTTAGAACAACCAAATTGTCATAAAACCATGAGTTAAGGTGTAATTTCATCATAACAGTATATACATTGGTGTCACAGCTACTTGAAAACAAATACTGTATGGACTTAGAGGGCTCTGATATTACTTTTCACCAAAGATGCTCAAGTAAGGTTCCACAGTTTCTATACACAACCCTTATACAATCCATCAAAGAAATCCAAGATAAGAACTTCCATGTGAATATACATTCAAATTGACACAACTATTTCACTTACAGTAGTAGACATTTTTTTTAAAATTCAGTATCAGTTCAAGAACTGACTAACTGAAGACCAATTCTACCGCAATGTCAAGCTCGTGACATCAATGACCCCATAATCCCAGCAATAAGAACTGTTGGATCTCCTAAAACAGCAGACACAACAATCTGTACAGCCATTCCAGCCATCTCAGCACACTTTCTCACCTTCCCTTTGCTCTTTCCCCCACCATTATGTGCAGTGTGCAGATTATTTTTCAAACTCAAAGGAATCCCTGTGTCAACCATCGTTGCCATAGTTGTCGTTCTTCCATTGCTTCGTCCAACGTAAATCTGATGCCAACTCTCCACAATCATCTCTCTCACACATGCTACATGCAGGTTATACTTCTTACATGATGACCTGTAATCAGGGGACGAACCCAGAAATTATGTTATAAAGCAAAAACAAACAATCCTATATGAATTTGTAGTACTAAAAATATAACATATCTTTTTTTTTCATTTTTTTTATGTATAAATATACATTGTAATTTTATCACTTCATTTTCATATAGTGATTTTATCATTTTCAATTTTCACTTCATTTTTTGCTTGAAAGGGAATTTTTTTTTCAACTAGTATTAAAACATATACCAAATGAATGTCTAAAATGTTTGAAGTTTTATATAGATGATCATCAACATAATAATATGATTCTACAATTTGATTGATTTAATTTGTCTTCTACAAAAAGTTATTAAAGGTGTAAGTATACTAAATTTCACATATGGTGCGAGTTGATTCTGTTTTAAGCACAAGTTTGTTAGCAGATTCATCCTTACCTGTAACTCCAACTCCGTCCTTTTTGTCCACAACGCTGACAAGGTGAACTCACTTTCCGATATAGATACAACTTTACTTCACCGTGATCATCGAGTACCATTGGAAGCTTTGCGCAACAAGGGTGAAGATCAAAACCACACGAAAAGCAGTGATAGACAAAACCTGTGACACTCTTTTCACAGGCGTTGCAATAACGAGGTATGTCGCCCGGCGGCTTTGACAGAAATTGGAAGCAACATTTTGGGTAGAAAGGGTGATAAAGAGAAGACGATGGAATGGAACAATGCATATGAAGGTCATAGTCACAAATGTTGCAGTTGTAACGTGAGCCAATGCCAATTTCTTTGCAGCCATCACATCTGAAAGGAAATTCGGAGTATTGGAATGTTAGTTTGTGTTTTGGATGGCTGAAATGAGATATCTCAGTGTATCTTTTTGCTGTGTTCATCATGGTTGTGTCTTTTGTATGAGAAAATTTAGCAATGGAATACATGATTTTTGGATGATAGGGGAAGAGGTGTGAGAGAGGATATTAAAATTGTTATATGAAATAATAATTATATATGATGGGGTGAATCAAATTTAGCTTATGCTTCAAGCAATTGGAAAAGAAATAGAGTTCATGCATGGGAATCTCCACGTATAAGATATATACAATTCTAATTTTCTTATACCTCCTTGAAAATTTTGAGATTTAGATTCTTTATTACCATGCTAACACAATTTAAAAAATATTGTATCGGAAAATGAAAATTAGACGAGTCATATTTAAATTGACTCGATAAATTTAAAATTTATACAATTCAATTTTTATCGGGCAATGGCATTCAAACACATAATTTTGACATCATATAGCTAACACCGTATAAAATACATGTTTATTTCATGTTTTCTTAGTCTAAAAAATGCAAAGAAGATTTAGTCAAAAAAAATGCAAAGAAGATGACTAAAACTAAAACATAAACAGTATAGAGTAGTAGAATATGGAAGTTTTTCAAATTTGTGTTTTCAAAAATATTTCTCAAAATTCAAAGAAAAAGTATTCATTAAAACTTAAATGATTTTTATTTTGAGACAATATAAAACTTATTGATAAATACAGTATGTTAATTACTACTTAAAAAGTAGTATCTTATATTAAAAGAAATCAATTTATTCTCATACAAACTATTTTGACTACCCTTGCTTGATCTTTTAATACTCTTTTGCTTTTCTATTTTTCTTTCTTTTTTATCAAGTTCCACATTACATTTCTCACTTTTTTTTCTTCTTTTATCTCTCTAGCTTCTCTAATGGGATATATGATAGAATATTTGTTCTAAAGTATATCAAGTTTGTGGCCCATAAGAATATATGCTAAATTTCTTTAACTTGGATAATACATTATTCTTAACCTGAACAAGTTTCGATTAATTTGTATATACATCCAATTAAGAATGGGTTACTAATATTATCAAGATTATGTATAAATTAGAAGTTTTCTTTATGTATGTTTTTTCATCAACAATTGACTCGTTGAAATAGTGAGCTATTTGGATCTCTTAACTCTTAAGTAAGTGACGATCGATGATTTAATCATTCACTTTTCTATATAAAAAAAAATTGGTTGGAAGAGAAGAATTCACATTGTATAGCCAATATGTTTCCGGATAAAAACTAGATGAATCATATAGAACTATAGTCACTCAAACAAAAATAGAAATTTCATTCCTACCATAAGACTATAATTAGTGACTAAAAATTCAGTCTATGAGTAAACGAAAAAATTTAGATTTGAATCTTAACATCTACATATATATATATATATATATATATATATATATATATATATATATATATATATATATATATATATATATAATACAATGTCTCTACCAGCTAAATCATATTCACAGAGATATATCTATAGTTGCGTCAAAAAAAGAAAGTTCAAACACAATCTTATTACTCCCTCCGTCTCATTTTAACTGTCACAGTTGATTAAATCACACAGTTTAAGAAAAGTGTGTAAGTGAAAGAGAGATAATATGATTTTTACAAAAATACCCCTTCTTTTTATTGGTAGTAGGTATTTGATTGTACTTTTTCTCTCACCTAATGATTGATTTAAAGGATAAAATAGAAAAAATCAATGTTATAAATAGTATAAGACTCTTATTTTGGGACAAACAATTTTGGCAAGTAGCACACTTATTTTGACAAATATTTATGTGTTTGAAAATTATTACCACAAGTAAATGAAGTTAATTGAAGGTATATATCCTCAATATAGAATGGTAATTTTAGTCTACTTCCTATAATAACGCAAAGAATGAACTTCTGAAAGTTAAGTATATATATGTGGAATGACAAGCATGCCACCACAAAAATATTAAAGAAAGAATATAATGTACTAATAAATTCCTTGCTTTAATTTATAGTTTTCTATCTTCTAGCATTTTTTAGGTGCATATCTTCATAAGGAAATTTTAACATGGTCTTATCCACTTGCATCTTCATCAAGAATACAAATAACACATTGTGCAAATTAAATCTAAGGAATTTTTTTATAGAAATCTATATAGCAAGTTGATAAAACTTATATAGTATATGTGGTTAAGGGATTTTGTATATACTATGCAACGTGTCGAATGGAGATAGGTGTGTTTCGTAGTGGGAGAGATGAATAATTGGCTATTAGAATCTATATATGCTATATTCTGCTTCTTTATGAAATAATTGAATTGATAACCAATCAAACAATGTAGTTGAACACGAATATTTTAAAGGTGCTATTTTATTTTTACTTTTTTTTTCCTTCATATTTTGGTTTGATTAATTTTTCTTGTCTTACCAAAGAATCAAACATAATAAATTTTTACATAAAGTGAGAGTAGCTTGTTCTGAATAGTACTTACTTGATCCAATTTTTCAACAATAATAGTATTTTTTTATTTAAAAAAAAAGTGCGACACAAGAACTTTTCAAGAGGTCGTTCATCCCAGTACTAATCTCACAAAAACACGCTTAATTACAGAATTCTGATAAAATCCAGTACATTAATGCTGGTATGATCGCACTAACAATAGTAGTATAGTTGTTTTGTACTTGTAGGAGATTATAATATGAATATTATTCTCTTACCAATGTTGTGATGTGCGTCATTTGTACTCATCTGATCTCTTTTTATGTGCATAATGAAATTATTCCTTCAAATTTCCTTTAATTAGCCTTACAAATTAAGCAACTAAGATTTATTTTTAAGCTTTATGTGTTATTTTATTTAAGCAAAACAAAAAATAGATTAATAAAAATAAAGAAGTACAAAAACTGAGAACGTAAAACATCATCCAGTAACTTCACATAAAGTGTAGGTATGATTGCCAGACTCGCGGATAGACTCATATGCTTGTACGAATTTACAAGTCTATGAAACAAAAATGAATTAAGTCGTGCATAGAATCATTTTTGGATAGACTTAGATAGACTTGTATAGATTTGCAAATCTATAACTAGTTTACAAGTCTAACAAATCTTTGAAAAATCATATTTCTATTGCGTACGACGGTTCAAAATTAGAAACATCACTCCTCTTTTAGCGACATCCGAAAACTCTCCTCCTTTCGATTAATCGTGATCGTATATTTTATACATCACTCCCCTTTCTATTGTATATGACAGTCCAACATTTTTTTCAAGTGATGTTATTGTTGCCAATGTTGCGCAAAGTCATGATTGTGGCAATGTCAGTATTAGCAAGTGATGTTGCTATTGAACGTTTTTAAACAACTTCTCATTAAACACAAATTCATTAATTTATCAACCTCTCTTACATTCACTCGCAGATTCTTTTTCCCAAATCAAGGAAACAACATCAATATTAGCAAGTGATGAATGAATGAGTTATGAGAGGTCGATGAATTTATGAATTTCAGGATAATTAGAAGTTATTTAAATTACTTTTCTTTTATATTTTTTCAAATTAATAAATTAATTTCTATTCTGACCAATTGCAATCGTGTAAAAATATTGCCATTAGTACTCCCTCCGTCCCAAAATATTATAAGCTAAGAGAAAAAAACCTAATATTTTTGTCCCAAAATATAAGAGAAAAAACACAAACATTTCTCTTTTCAATAACCAATAATTAATAAAAATTGTTTTTACATCTTTTCATACAATTTTTTTTTCAAAAACACATACTTCCAATCAATAAATTTTACTTTTTTTTTAATAAGTGTGATTTTTGTTTTTTCTCTTATAATATAAGACGAATTAGTTATTTTTTGGTCAAAATATGTCAAAATTATACTAATTGTCTAGATAAATGAAAGAGTTATGGGAGTTGATGAATTTATGAATTTCAGGGTAATTACTTTTCTTTTATAACTTTTCAAATTAATATATTAATTTTTATTCTGACCAATTGCAACCACACATCTATAAATCATAGGCTGTTCAAAAAAAAAAGAAAACATCTATAAATCATAGTTCAACTGGTAAAAAATGTCGAAATTATTAGGCTGGACGTCCATATGACTGAGGTTTGATCTCTAGTCACTCTACTATATGTGCGTGAATTTATGATGACTTTGTCATATCTTTTATGTACCGAAAAAAAGTTGCAACCATACATACATGTGTAAAATTATTGACAAATTACTATTTTTTTGGTCAATATATATTTATACACTTTCTATATTTAAAATTAGTCAAGAAGTCAAAGTCAAGGTAGAAAATTTCGAAATTAATGCACCAACCAAAAAATGAACACGCTAAACTTGTCATAATTTTCAATCGACGTATATAAAGAGAAATAAGTTCATGCATTTCCATTCTATTGACTAAACGATTCAAAGTTTAGCTCAAGAACTCTATCAATGGCGAAGAAGGTTAGTAGTACTAGCAACAACTTTATACCTGATGATATTTCCTTCTCTATCCTCTCTAAACTTCCGGTTAAATCTCTTAAGCGTTTTTTTTGCGTTCAAAAATCATGGTCTCTTTTATTTCAAAACACTAATTTCATCAACATTTTCCGCAACAATCTCATATCTAAATCTCATCCACTTTATGAAGATTCCTGTCTAATTTTAACTCAAATGATTGATCCTTATAATTGGAACATTTATTTGCTATCTGGTGACAAGTTTGAGAATAAAGTGAAATTACAATTTCCTTCTTCAATTCACATTACACAGTTTGATTTTGCTCCAACTAGAGTTTTGGGTTCTGCTATTAATGGTATTCTTTGTATATCTGGTTGCCATCCAAAAAATGGGATATTATTATGGAACCCTGCGACCGACGATGTTAAGCTCACTCCTCCTGGTTTTGCTGAGTTTAATCGTCAGTTTATTAATACTAATATTAATTATCATGGATTTGGCTATGATCATGTTGGAGATGACTATAAAATCATTCAATATGTGAATTATTTTTATTATCGTCCTAGATATAATCAAACTCCTTTGGATCCATTTTGGGAGATATATAGTGTGAAAAGTAACTCATGGAGAAAAATTGAATTTGATATGCCAACTATGAACTGGATTTATAATAGGGAGGTGTACTTCAATGGGGTGTGTCATTGGTTGGCGGCAAAGAGTTTGGTGTCATTTAACTTGTGTAATGAGAAGTACTTTATTACACCTTCACCCTTAAAAGGTAGGTTTTATGATCAAGATGTTGTTAGTCTCTCTATGTTAAATGGGTGTGTTGCTATTACGACTAATTTTAAAAAGAACATGTCTTTTCAAATATCAATATTGGGTGAAATTGGTGTCAAGGAATCATGGATTAGACTCTATGATGTTGAACCATTGTCTAGCATTACTCATCCTATTGGAGCAGGGGCGAAGGGTGATATATTTTTCTTCAGAATAACAGATAATGTTCTAGGTTGTTTTGTTTTAAATACTGGGTTGATTGAGGAGATTGATCTTGAAGGATCGAAGTTTAGGTGTCAGGTGGTAGTTTACAAGAGAAATCTTCATCGGATTGGATAAATAAACAAGTGATTTCTTATGCAACCTATGTGTGAATTTTTCACACTTGAGGTTTGTATCAAGTTACTATATGGATTATGTGTGTATTGTGCCTTTAAGCTTTGTGTTTTGTTAGTTATTTGGTTGGTTATAAGCTATAACTAATTAAATAGTAACTTGATAGGGTTATAACATATGTATTATTTTAGTTATTTTTTTGATTGGATCAATTGCTATCAAGCTCTATAATCCATGTCTTACTTTTTCTCGTTTTCTGCTTAATCTTGCTGCTCTCAAATTTTCTTGCAATCAATCATCTAAACTAGTTCATTTTAATTAATGAGTTCTTTCTAATATGCTAACGCATATATTCTACATAGATTGTTTAATAGTAGTTCTTGTTAATGTTGTATCGATTGAGCTAATGTTGCTGTCAAGAGTTGTTTGAGCTATGTATAAGTGCTGGCAGTAGGTTGATGGAATATTATAATTCCTAATTCTTAGTCCATTTTGCTAGATTTTCTTCTCAAAGTGAAATTGACTTTTGATCAATATTTTGTGTTTTCTATATGATGTTCATCCTTTGTTGTATTATATTATTTAATACATTAAAGTTTACAATTGAAGTTCATGAAATGTAACAAGTCTAACCTTTAGGTCTAGGCTGTATTGCTTTCTACCTTATGAGAGCTTCTCAAATGACATAATTTTTTTACTTGAGAAAAAGCCTTTATAAGTTTACTCATCAACAAAGTTAGATAGTTTGAGTTCATCTTGTGTGAAAAATTGTTAATTAAATGACTTAGTCACTGCAAGATCATTTCAATTTTTCTTTTCTTATAAGTGATCATTTTATTTTATTTCTGGCATTCACCCTCTGGTTCCTAAGGGAATGGGGCCCTAGTAGTTTAGAGATCGAGACGAGTTCTAACATGAAGTAGTTCTAGTCCCTTTCTAAACATAGTTGTGAGGGATCAAACCGTAGTCCTCTCCACCAAGTCCAGCGTCAATTACCACTAAACCAACTAACGTTTGGTTATAAATGATCATTTTAATCCAGACTGAGAATATCAGACTGTTCCGTAGATATTTTTTGACAATGTTCCGTAGATAGATAGATATTACTCTGTGTGAATCTATAGTCTCAGATCTTATACGATTAAATTGATTCTTTGTTAGATTTTTTATTTTCTTTTCTATTGTCATCAATGCGACAATGCAGATGATGAATTTAATGAATGAAATTTTTGTTTATTGTACCGGTTCCTCCATCAAATTATTTCAATTATATCTTCTTTAGTTGTATTCATTTTTCTAACAAGAAGATGCATGGTGTTGGTTCTCGATGTTGTGATCAATTATTTCATATATTCTTGAGAGTTTGAACAGTGAAATACTCTACTCCACTGCTTTCTATTGTGTATGACTATTCGCGCAATCATACACAAATTCTTTTTCCCAAAATCAAGGAAACAAAGTGAGTATAGTATTGCCAAGTGATTGTCTTGATGAATTTATGAAATTTTTGGGGTAATTGGAAGTTATTTAAAATACTTTTATCTTTAAATTAATATAATGATTTTTATTCTGATCAATTGCAACTATATATGTGTAAAATATTGCCACATAGTATTTTTTAAAATTGCACAATTGAAATTAAGAGCGTCAACATCGCACAATTAATATGTTAAATTGTTGGTTTATGATTCAAGCCTGCTACTAGTAATATTACTTTGATAGTATAGCATATTCAACACTTTAGTGGTTTCAACTGATTGAACTATAATTTAGAGGTCACAGTGTAGTTCAATCTTGCGTTCGATTTTTTAAATATTTATAAGGAATTATACAAATAAATTTTTAAAAATTAATTAATGAATATTAATAAAAATAATTAATGAATGAATATTTTTTTTTGGTACAGAATGAATATTAAAAATGATTTGACACTTTCCAAAAATTATGATTTGACCAAAAAAAATTAAAAGCTTCCCAGCTTCGGTTTTTCTGAACAGAAAAAGTTTGGTGGGTTTCATATGTAATTAACTTATATATAGAGTTCGTTTGATATGTAAAATAAAAGAATTGGATAGAACAGGGCAGTACGAGAAAGGACAAACATTTAAAGTATTGAATAAATTTTGTTTTGCACAATGTTTGGTAGAAAAAAATATTATTTTAATTATTTAGACGACTTGTGTTGAGGATAAAAAGTTGTCTCGTGATTCAGTAGGAGACAAGAATATCTGATTTTGTCATGTCCCTTGACCCTAGTTTGTACAGTCTCTGTGACACAATTTTAAAATAAAACACATTACAACTGAAGTTGTTATGTCCAGTCCCTTGTTTTCTAACAGATCAAACACACTCATTTCAGAAAAATTATAATGTTTTTTAAAGTATAAAATAGAAATCGTTTGTGTATTTTTTTAATAATAGTAGATGTAAATATTAACATATAAAATCTTGTTTGATTTGTTTTGATGAGTATTTTCAAAATATCAAATTTTTAGAAATTTTACTACTAGATAATTAAAGATGTTAGTGGTCAAAATCATGCACTAGTGTATCTGCAGTGGTCAAACAAGATCTTATATTTATAGACAGATGTAGGTAATACTTTTTTGGTCAAAATAAGTCAAAATTATAATCGTCACGAAAGAGTTATGAGAGCTGATGAATTTATGAATTTCAGGGTAATTACTTTTCTTTTATAAATTTTCAAATTAATATATTAAATTTTATTCTGACCAATTGCAACCATACATACATGTGTAAAATTATTGACACATTAGTATTTTTTTGGTCAATATATATTTATACAATTTCCATATTTAAATTTGGCAAATGCTAAAAAGTGCACCCGGTGCACTCTTTAAGCCCTTTAAATAGAAACTTTTTATAGAACTTTTAAAAAAATGTATAAAGTCAACGCATTGGAAATTGTGCTGTTTAACTTTTTGAATAAATAATTTCTTTAAATAGTATGCTTAAAGAGTGCACCTGGTGCACTCGTTAGCAAGACCCTTTAAATTTAGTGCAAAAGTCAAAGTCAAGGAAGAAAACTTTGAAATTAATGCACCAGTCAAAGTTTGTCATAATTTTCAATCCACGTATATAAAGAGATCCAGTTCATGCATTTTCACTCTATTGATCAAACGATTCAAAGTTAAGCTCCACAACTCTATCAATGGCAAACAAGGTTAGTAGTACTAGAAACATCTTTATACCTGATGACATTTCCTTCTCTATCCTCTCCAAACTTCCACTTAAATCTGTTAAACGCTTTTCTTGCGTTCAAAAATCATGGTCTCTTTTATTTCAAAATCCTAATTTCATCAACATGTTCCGCAACAATCTCATATCCAAATCACATCCACTTTATGAAGATTCCTGTATAATTTTAACTGAAACGATTTGTCCTTCATATTGGAACGTTTATTTGCTATCTAGTGATGACAAGTTTGAGAATAAAGTTAAATTGCAATTTCCTTCTTCAATTAACAATCAACAGTTTGATTTTGATCCAACTAGTGTTTTGGGTTCTGCTATTAATGGCATTCTTTGTATACGCGGCAATGTCACAAAAAATAGGGTTGCATTATGGAACCCTGCGACCGACGAAGTTGTGGTCCCTCCTCCTGGTTTTGCTGAGTTTAATCCTCAGTTTTTGACTCAAATTATTCTCCATGGATTCGGCTATGATCATGTTAGAGATGACTATAAAATCATTCAACATGTGAATTATATTTATGATGGTACTAATTATAATCAAAACTCTTTCTGGGAGATATATAGTCTAAAAAGTAACTTGTGGAGAAAAATTGATTTGGATATGCCAATTGTTAACAGGTTTTTATATAGTGATGCGTACTTCAATGGAGTGTGTCATTGGTTGGGGGCAAATAGTTTAGTGTCGTTTAACTTGTGTAATGAGGAATATTTTATAACACCTTCACCCTTAGAAGTTACGCATGATTATGATTTTGAAGTTAATCTCGCTATATTAAATGGGTGTGTTGCTTTTACGACTAATTTTAAAAAGAGTATGTCTTTTCAAATATCAATTTTGGGTGAAATTGGTGTCAAGGAATCATGGATTAGGCTATATGATGTTGAACCATTGTCTAGCATTACATATCCAATCGGAGCAGGGAAGAAAGGTGATATATTTTACTTCAAACAAATAGATAATGTACTGGGTTGTTTTGATTTAAATACTGGGTTGATTGAGGAGATTGATCTTGAAGGAGACAAGTTTTTGTGTCAGTTGGTAGTTTACAAGAGAAATCTGATTTCTTTTGCAGCCTATGTGTGAATTTTTCATACTTGAGGTTTGTACCTAGTTCTCAAGATATAATATTTTATGTGTTATTTTAGTTATTTTGTTGATTGGATCAATTGCTCTCAAGCTCTATAATCCTTGTCTTACTTCTTCTTGTTTTCTGCTTACTCTTGCTGCTTTCAAATTTTGCTGCAAATCATCCAAACTAGTTCATTTTAATTAAAATGAGTTATTTCTAATATGCTGAAGCATATATTCTGCATAGATTGTTCAATAGTAGTTCGTGTTAATGTTGTATCTTTACTGTATAGAAATCTTATTTTGTTTGTCAAAAAAAGAAACTTCAGTGGATTTTGAATGTATGTACTATATCTTTACTGTAATTATTTCATTTTGCTAGATTTTCTTCTCAAAGTGAAATTGACGTTGTGTTCGATAATTTGTGTTTTCAATCTCATATTCTTATGCATCCTTTGTTGTATTATGATGTCTAATACATTAAAGTTTGTAAGTGAAGTTCATGAAATGCAACAACCTTTGGTTGAGTTCAGGCTGGATTACTTTCCACCTTATGAGAGCTTCTCAAATGACATGATTATTTGTATGTATATCTCTTCTGCTGTGTTCTGTTCTGTTTATATTTAGACAATAGAACCAGATAGATACACAGAAGAGACAATAGAACCAAATCAAGGTTCACACGTTCCTGCATACAGTTCTGGTTTTATAAATTCATAATCCTCTCATACATTTATCCACAAATTCTTTTTCCCAAATCAAGGAAACAAAATCAGTATTAGCAAGTGATTGTTGAATTTATGAATTTTTGGGGTAATGGAAGTTATTTAAAATACTTTTTTTCTTTAAGTTATTTAACCATACATGTGCAAAAATATTGCCACATAAGTATTTTTTGGTCAAAATAAGTCCAAATTATAACAAGGAATTACTAAGTACAAAGCGGATAAAATTTAGGAGTTAAAATCGCACAATTAAAATTGAGAGAGTCAAAATCGCACAATTAATATGAATCAAGCCTACTATATTACTATTAGCATATTATTAGATTTTGGCCCGTGGGATGCACGGGTATTTTAGAACCTATTATATAAAAATTTCATTATATTTGTGTATAAAGAAATTGCAGACTAACATTTAACACAATCAATTTAATCCAATTATACACTTGCCAAAGACGTACTGTATAAAATTTCATTTTGTATAAAGATTATTATTAGCTTTGCAGCCTCTTCATCATGAGTGTATTTATTTCTCCAATGCCAAATAGCATGTTCTAGTTCAATAGGCCAATAGCATTTTAGTGGTTTCAAGTTTAAACCCATCTATCTATTTTATTTATATATTAAAATAGAAGCTCAGGTTGTTTTGTTGACATTTCATCACATTTTTGCCACATCATTCATTTTTCTTATGTGACACTCATATTAGTCTCTACCACTCTCATAACCTTTTTTTTATTGTGTAACAATTTATATGATTTTAAAAGTCATAGGTTATTATATTTATAGTTTCTCCATTATTATTGATATCATTTTTCCTAACTCTTCATTTCCCTTCAATTTGTGGAGGTAAAGAAAGATCACTTATTCACTTCTTCCTATCTACTCTACATTAATCCAACAAACCATCTAATTATATTTCACAACATCTTTTTCATAGATTAAACGACAATTAAGCATCATCCCATATTCTCAATTTAAAACATCATATCAAATAATGTAGTTTCTAGATCTTCCTCATGACCATACCAACCAACCTTCTACTTTATTGAAGGTTGATGCATATATCGAATTCTCCTATTTCTTCATTATTTTCTCGATTTTTTTTACTTTGTTTTATATATTTTCATTTTCATAGAATCACGATCTTTACCGACACCGTATGTATATACCAAAGTATCAACTTTTTACATTTGACTTTATTATTATATAAGTATAGAACCAAATATATAGATTATGCTCCAAATTTATACTTCTTCGGAGAAAAAAGTTCAATGCTATTGTTATTATCAAATTTATGAGTTTATAAAAAATTTGTGTCTTGAAAATTATGGAGTGCATGTTTCTTTTGCACTATACATATCTCGGTTCAACTTTTTTTTTTAAACAAATATCTCGGTTCAAATAGTGAAGTCTAAACAAAGAAAGAGTTGAAGATTCATTTGACGATATACAAGAACAAGAGCAAGATGATAATGAAGAAGGAGAAGAAACTTTCAAACATATTGAGATTTCACAAGTGATTATATAGATGTTATTTTTTATTTTAAGTTTATTGTAAAAAACAACTTTAAATTAAAGAATACAACTTTGGATTAACAATTGTGTCTAAAATTCGTTAATTTACATGAATTATATATCTTGTTTTCAACGCAAAAGTTAAAGATCCAATTTATTTTAAACTAATGAGATTTTAAGATTTTATTAATGACATGTCATAAAAATAATTTATTTAGTATATACTTTTTTTGGTACATCGGAATGATAAATTGCTCCCACAAGGATTTGAACCCTGGATCTTCCCTACCCAACTCATGTCCCTTAACTCTTACCACTTGAACTATAAAAAAATTAAATAAAAGTTCAACGAAAAAAAATTAGATAAAATTTAAAACATAAAATTTAGAACAAAAAAGTTCAACGAAAAATTTTATTTGACTAAAAATAAAAGTTGATATATGAAAATAAAAAAAAAAATTAAATTTTTTTAAAACATGTGAACGAAGTTTTCAGTGGATGATACTATCTCCGTTCTTTTTAAGAAATACATGACTCTTTTATTTTGGTCTTTTTTGTTTTTCCTAAAACGATAAGTAAAAAGAAACGAATGTAGTAATTAAATTTGTGACAGTTAAGATTTTAAAAATACTTTGTCAAAAAATAAAAAAGATTTTAAAAATACACCAAAAAAAAAAACAATATTCACCTATAACACATTGATGGAGATAATCAAACTACCTTTAAAAAATCTTTTTTTTTTTTACGAACCAAGTTTTTATAAATTAAAATATATAGAATCATGTACCAAAAAATATAAATATATAGAACCAAGTTTTTTTTAAATAAATCGTACATCCTAAGAGATATCTAACTACCTTTTATTAATTTTTTTTATAAGTATGTATCTGGAACCAAGTTCAGTGAAAGAAAGGAAAAAGGTACCGAGAACCAATATTATAACAAACCTTCTTCACGCTAGCTACAAACCCAGAAACACTGCAAATCCGTTCGAATCTTTCACAGAAATCTTCAAATTCTTCAGTCACGTTTCACTTTGAAACCCCTCGAATCTTTCTCGAAGGCACTACTCATCCATATGTATGTAATTTGTAAAACCTAACTTTTAATTTTCTTGTTGATTTGAATTGGATATATGTTGTGAATTTAAGTTCTATTGAAATCAAATTTCATCTATATTTAAGTTCTACGTACTACTTCTATTTGTATTTGATTGTTTTTCTTTTGTTGTGTCTATATGTACTTCTCCATTCTCATAATTAGTAGTGAGTTGTTGTTGCGGCGTCTCTCCGATAAGTATTGTTTTCTGGGCAATTATATTATTATGTCTGTTTTATTTGTTTGTGAATTTGATTGAGGCTATCTATGAGATAATTGATCAATTTTATTTTAGAAAGAGAGAACATGAATGCAGGATTTGAGGAATATTTATACGAGAGCGCTAACACAAAAAACCTTAAAATTTTTATTTTGTATTGGTTTGGAATATTTGACTTAATTTGGCTCTCAATAACCAGCTATAGCTTTTGGGCTTAATTAATATCAACACCAATATATTTACATGTATATATTTTTAGTCCTTGTCATATACTATATAGATTACATAACTAATAATATGTATTTTTGTAGATTTTTGCCTTCGCATGCTGTAGCTAAAGGGATTGGAGATATCATGAGGAGTAGTTATAATGAGCCATGGAGCTCATGGAAAAAGATACACATTGATATGAGAGACTTGTGGTTTAAAGAGTTGAAGGTATGTTTTTAATTTGAATCGAAGATTAGCATTTTGAATACGCGCAGATTCTGCAGAACAAAGTAGCTTTTCATAAAAAGTTGAAATACTATTATTGATTTCTTAAAAAGAGAGGGACCTAAGGGCTGGGACGACCCATGGAATTAATGTAGATGTCTATCAATTTTTTCCTTCCTTTTGTGGTTGCTATTGTAGCTTTTCTTCAATATTTAATTTCTCTCGTTTTTTTCATTGTTTGGGTTGTTATTGCAGCCTTATTTTTTGTTAATATAATAGATGCTAATCTACATTTACTTTAAGGAGAATATTTTCCTAACCCTATGTTTTGTTATATATTATCTAGAAAAAGTTTAATTTTTATCCACCGGACGATGCATGGGCTAGAAAGAACTTTGAAAGACGAGGTGCAACTGTAATGAAAAATAACTTAAACAAGGTTCGTGCCACATGGAAAAGACCAAGTTAGATTACCTCGGATTTGTGAAATACATTATGTGAGCATTGGAGAACTTCTGAATATAAAAAAAAGTGTATACAAGCAAAAACAAATTGAGCGTTTGACCATGAAGGTCATGGAATGTCCCTTCACACTTGTGGCTCTATCACCTCCTCCCAACACAGAGCTAATTTGGTAAAGTTTATTTTGTTTGTATAAATATGGTGTTTATGTTGCATATGTTTTACCTCTTTTGATGAGTTGCAATTCTTTAAGTCTAAGATAGGTCTTTATGAATATAGTTTAAAATAATAGATATCTATTACACATGCATCTTTTGTTTGTTGAGTTTATGATAGGAATTGTAAACAACGCTTATTAGTGTGTCTCTTTATGGTGAATGGCTAAAAAGCATAGCAAAATATGGAATTGAATTTTTTTAAGATGTTAAATTATTTTTAATTCATATTTTTTTGTTTGTTAGACGGAATTGAATGGGGCTCCTCCAACTCCTTCAGATTTGTTTGTTCATACACACCAACATCGCAAGAATAGCACTTGGGTTGATCGAAGATCGGAACATGTCTATGTAATGAGTTCTAAACTTTAAATTGTATTGTTTTTAATTTTTCATGTTGATTTTATTTTACTTGATTTTAAAATATTAATTAGTCTTATATTTATGTCAATAGGAAATGTATAAACGTAGATGGGAAGAATTGACTGAACAAGCATCTTTGTAAGGAACTCCGCCGCCAAAGGAAACAGATGTGTGGTTTGAGGTGGCAGAAATAAGGAAAGGACATGTATATGGTCTTGGGAGTGAATCTTCTTTATTTATAGGCAGGCGAAATTATTGTGGTTCTTCCTCGTCAACTGAGTGGGTGCAAAGAGATGAATTTGAAGAACTAAAAATAGAAAGGGAAGAAATGAGAATTGAAAGAGAAGAAATGAGAAAGGAAACGAAAGAACTTCGTGATACGTTAATACAATTGATGGACAACTTTAACTTTTAGACGAAGCCATATACTAGAGATCAAGTTCATCAAGATAAGGTAGCTAATGATAATGTGGCTAATGATAATGATGATGATGATGATGATGATGATGATGATGATGATGATGATAATTTTTCTGACGATAATGATGATGGTGGTGAGGATATAGATCAATAGAGAATGACAATTGTAGTAGCTAGTGACATACTTTAAAATGCCTCTTTTTTTTTTCTTTTTTTTTTGTGAACAAAATTCCTCTTTTTTTATTTATTTATTATAAGTGTTTGGTAATGCTTAAATCTATATGTTAATATTGTTGTGTGCGTGGTTAATTGTTTAATGTCTATAAAATATATTTAGAGATATTAAATTATATCTAAAAAAATGCTTTTAGGGATTTTCAATTATAAATATTAATATTTATAAAAAAATTATAAATGAAAAAAAACAAAAAACTCATTAGAGACGGAAGTTGAGACCGAATTTAACATACAATGCTTTCAATTCGGTCGCTGAATCGGTCGCAAAAACATATAAATTACTTTTAAATTGGTCACAATAACAGTCTCTAAATTTAGTCACTAATCGGTCTCTAAATCGGTCTCTAAATTCAGTCACTAAATCGGTCTTTAAATTCAGTCACTAAATCGGTCTCTAAATTCAGTCTCTAAATTCAGTCACTAAATCGGTCTCTAAATTCAGTCACTAAATCAGTCTCTAAATTCAGTCACTAAATCGGTCTCTAAATTCAGTCACTAAATCGGTCTTTAATTTCAGTTACTAAATCGGTCTCTAAATTCAGTCTCTAAATCGGTCTCTAAATTCAGTCACTAAATCGGTCTCTAAATTCAGTCTCTAAATTGGTCACTAAATTCAGTCACTAATTCGGTCACAACAAATTAGTCACTAAATTGGTCACAATAGATCAGCCACCAAAGCTTTTACAACTGATTTTAATTGGTCTCTATATCGGTCACTAATTGATTTAGTGACCGATTTGCATTAAAATCGGTCTCTAAATCGGTCTCTAAATGCGATTTTTCTAGTAGTGGTGTGATCTATAAATAAAAGTATATGGTAATACAATACATGACAGTACGAAACAAAACATCAAAGGATAAACATTTAAAGTATTAAACAAATTTTGTTTTATACGATACTTGATGAAAAAATGTTATTTTAATGATTAAGACAACATGTGCTGAGGTCAATTAGTTGTTTCGTGATTCGGTAGGTGACAAGAATAATTGTTTTTGTCATGTCTCTAGACCCTCAATTTAAAAATATGATATATATTTTTAAATAAAAGACATAATAAAAAAATAAGGTGCAAAAATACACTACTCCTATTTTAATTTATATTTCTTTCTAAAATGACAAGTAAAAATGAATGAAGGGAGTACTTTTTTTAGTCAAAATAAGTCAAAATTATAATTGCTAAGATAAATGAAAGAGTTATGAGAGTCGATGAATTTATGAATTTCAGGGTAGTTACTTTTCCTTTATAATTTTTCAAATTAATTTATTAATTTTATTCTGACCAATTGCAACCGTACATACATATGTAAAGTTATTGACACATTAATTAGTATTTTTTTGATCAATATATATTTATACACTTTCTATATTTAAAATTAGTGCAGAAGTCAAAGTCAAGGTAGAAAACTTCGAAATTAATGCACCGACCAAAAAATGAACAAGCTTGTCATAATATAAAGAGAAACAGTTCATGCATTTCCACTCTATTGACCAAACGATTCAAAGTTAAGCTCCACAACTCTATCAATGGCAAACAAGGTTAGTAGTACTAGAAACATCTTTATACCTGATGACATTTCCTTCTCTATCCTCTCCAAACTTCCACTTAAATCTGTTAAACGCTTTTCTTGCGTTCAAAAATCATGGTCTCTTTTATTTCAAAATCCTAATTTCATCAACATGTTCCGCAACAATCTCATATTCAAATCACATCCACTTTATGAAGATTCCTGTATAATTTTAACTGAAACGATTTGTCCTTCATATTGGAACGTTTATTTGCTATCTGGTGACAAGTTTGAGAATAAAGTGAAATTGCAATTGCCATCTTCAATTAACGCTCAACAATTTGATTTTTTTGATCCAATTAGTGTTTTGGGTTCTGCTATTAATGGCATTCTTTGTATACACAGCAACCATACAAAAAATAGGGTTGCATTATGGAACCCTGCCACCGACGAAGTTAAGGTCCCTCCTCCTAGTTTTGCTATGTTTAGTCGTCAGTTTAGGACTAATATTATTCATCATGGATTCGGCTATGATCATGTTGGAGATGAATATAAAATCATTCAATATGTAAGTTATATTTATCATGGTCGTAGTCGATATCATCAAAGTCCTTTGGACCCTTTCTGGGAGATATATAGTGTGAAAAATAACTCGTGGAAAAAAATTGATTTTGATATGCCAACTACTAACTGGTATCATAATAGGGATGTGTACTTCAATGGGGTGTGTCATTGGTTGGGGGCAAATAGTTTGGTGTCATTTAACTTGTGCAATGAGGAATACTTTATTACACCTTCACCCTTAGAAGATACGCATTATGATATAAGTGAAGTTAGTCTCTTTATGTTAAATGGGTGTGTTGCTATTACGACTAATTTTGAAAAGAGTATGTCATTTCAAATATCAATTTTGGGTGAAATTGGTGTCAAGGAATCATGGATTAGACTCTATGATGTTGAAGCATTGTCTAGCATTACTCATCCTATCGGAGCAGGGGCGAAGGGTGATATATTTTTCTTCAGAATAATAGATAATGTACTAGGTTGTTTTGATTTAAATACTGAGTTGATTGAGGAGATTGATCTTGAAGGAGACAAGTATTGGTGTCAGGTGGTAGTTTACAAGAGAAATCTAATTTCTTTTGCAGCCTATGTGTGAATTTTTCACACTTGAGGTTTGACCCTAGTTCTCAAGATATAATATTTTAGTGCTAATTGTGGAACTCTATCTAGTTACTAGTATATGTACTATATGGATTATGTGTGAGTTGTGCATTTAACCTCTGTGTTTTGTTAGTTATTTGGTTTGAGAATAAAGTGAAATTGCAATTGCCATCTTCAATTAACAATCCACAGTTTGATTTTGCTCCAATTAATATTTTGATTTCTGCTATTAATAGCATTCTTTGTATGCACGACAACTGTTCTAAAAATAGGATTGCATTATGGAACCCTGCGACCGACGAAGTGAAGCTCACTCCTCCTGGTTTTGCTGAGTTTAGTCCTCAGTTTAGGACTGAAATTATTCTTCATGGATTCGGCTATGATCATGTTAGAGATGACTATAAAATCATTCAACGTGTGAATTATAATTATGGTACTAGATATAATCAAAATCATTTGCGCAAACGTTTTTCCTCATGTGCTTTATGTCATGATGGTGCTTTTGTTTTGTCTGTTTGATTCTGTTGTATTTGCGCATGTTTCTGTTTCTGCTGCATTTTCGCTCTACGCTTGTATGTATATCTCTTCTGTTGAGTGCAGTTCTGGTTTTACTGCACTTAGTTGTGTTCTGTTTATGTTTATGCGCTACTGTTTTGAACACGTTCCTGCATATCCATCACCTTTGTTTCGGTTTTATGAATCTAGTTTGAACACGAAACTGTTTATTTTTGTAAAATTGTATTATGAAATAAATTGTAATGGAGATTCTGAAGTTTCCTAAACTGTTAATTTTATTTCAAAAATATCTTGAAGCTCCAAGTTCAAAGACCGAAAAACAAAAGGGGTGAAAATCATAACAAGAAAGGTTGTGATGGTTCAACATTTTTTCTAACTGATGTTATTATTCTTATTACCATTGATGTGCTAAAGTAGTGATGGTGACAGTGTCAATATTAGCAAGTGATGGTGTAAAGTAGTGATGCTATTTGAATGTTTTTAAACAACTTCTCATTAACGAGAAATTTATAAATTCATAATCCTGTCGTACATTTTTTGACAATGTTCCATAGATAGATAGATACTACTATATGTGGATCCTCTTTCTATTGCGTACGGCGGTTCAAAATTAGAAACAACGACGTCCGAAAACTCTTCTCTTTAAATAAATCGTGATAGTCTATTTTATATGTCATTCCCCCTTCTATTATATATGACAGTTCAATGTTTTTTCCAAGTTATGTTATTGTTACTATTATTGTGCAAAGTGGTGATGCTGTTGAACGTTTTCAAACAACTTCACATTAACCAGAAATTCATAAATTTATCAAACTTCTCATACATTTATCCACAAATTCTTTTTTCTCAAATCAAGGAAACAAGGTCATCAGTATTAGCAAATGATTGCAACCATACATGTGTAAAAATATTGCTAGATAGTAAGTATTTTTTGGTCAAAATCAGTCAAAATTATTATGAAATACTACTAAGTGCAAAAGAAGTGAAAGTCGATGGTTAATATTTAATTTCTTTTTTTACACTTTCTACATTTAATTTTGTTTTTTTTGTCAAGTAATTTAGTGGCTAGATTCACACATTTAAATATGGAGAAATGTAGAATTCGGAGTTTGAACCCCGGCCACTCCAATAATGGCGTTGGTGGCTACTACCTCCGTTCCAAAATAATTGTCCTTATGCATACCAATGCATAATTTGTATCATTAATATCTTTAATTTTCTTTTAAGAAAAAATTATAAAATTTTAGTATTGTAAAAATATTTACTAAGACAAATCAAACAAGATCTTATTTACTAATATTCGTTTTGGTCGTCTTGGTTAAGGGAGGATCTATTTTTATTTTACTTAAAAAAAGGTGTTTTGGTCCACTTTTTGTTATGTGTCTAGATACCATGTTAACAATATTGATACAAAATAAAGATACGAACAAATAAGATAGAGGCTAGAGTTTCATTAGAATACCAATAACTTGACATTACAAAATATTACTCCCTCCGGTCTTATATATAGGAAACATTTTACTTTTTTGGTTCATTGAATAATTGATGTATTTAGACTATATTTTTGTCTAGATACATCAATTCTATAATGAAACTAAAAAATCAATTTTCTCTTATATATAGGACCGGAGGGAGTAGAAGAGAATATATAGAAAATCTAATAGACTCTAAACTTAATGGACTAATTATAATTAGCTCAGAGCTAATAACACATTATCTAACAGGATGAACAAAAATGTCTTTATTACTTCAATTTGACAATTGCATTTAGCGTGTGTTTGGTTTAGCAGTGAACATAATTGATTTTGATAGAATTGAATTTGGTATATTGATTTTAACAGAATTGATTTTAGTAGAACTGATTTATGTTTAGATATATTCAAACTAAAAGTGAGTTGACCAGTAAATTTCTGTGTAAAAATCAATTCCAAATTAATAAACTATAATTTCTGTGTAAATGTGGAGAAATGTGGAATCCTGAGTTCGAACCCAGGCCACTCCAATAATGTCCCTGGTAGCTATCAATTGAGCTACACTTATGGCACGAAGCAGAATCAATTCTAATCGATAAAAGAAAAATAAATTACTTCCAAAATTAAAAGTCAATGAAAATCATTGACTAATATTCTATTTCTAGTCAATATTTATAATATTCATTGACAGGTCAAATTATTATTAATTTTCATTAATTATTGATTTTTTTTATTGAATGAATATTATAAAAAGTAAAAAAGCAATTGCTTTTATTGACTTTGATTTTTTTAATTTTAGTTAATAAAAATTAGTCAATGAATATTATAAAAAAGAAGAAATTAATTAATGATAATTAATAATGATTTGACCAGTCAAAAAGTTCTAGTAGAATTGACTTAAAATGTCAAAATTACTTAATCAAATGTTCATATCGTTTTTTTATTTTGGTATTTTCATTTTATGTGTATGAGTTTTTGGTGAAAACTTCTCATATTTTTCAATCAAAATATATAAAACGAGAAACAGTTTGTGCATTTCCACTCCATTGACGGAACTAACCAATCAAGTTAAGCTCCAAAACTCTATCAATGGCAAAGAAGGTTAGTAGTACTGGCAACAACTTTATACCTGATGACATTTTCGTTTCTATTCTCTCTAAACTTTCTGTTAAATCTGTTAAGCGCTTTTCTTGCGTTCACAAATCATGGTCTAATTTATTTCAAAACACTAATTTCATCAACATGTTCCGCAACAATCTCATTTCCAAATCTCATCCACTTTATGAAGATTCCTGTCTAATTTTAGCTCAGTTTATTGGTCCTTTTAATTGGAATGTTTATTTGCTATCTGGTGACAAGTTTGAGAATAAAGTTAAATTGCAATTGCCGTCTTCAATAATGAAGATTCAAAAATTTTATTTTCCTCCAATTAACGTGTTGGGTTCTGCTATTAATGGCATTCTTTGTATCTACAATGAACTTACGGTTGCATTATGGAACCCTGCGACCGATGAAGTTAAGGTCCCTCCTCCTAGTTTTGCTGAGTTTAATGATGAGTTTTTGACTGAAATTATTCTTAACGGATTCGGTTATGATCATGTTAGAGATGACTATAAAATCATTCAACATGTGCATTATGATTATGGTTATGGTACTAGACATGATCAAAATCCTTTGGATGTTGTCAAGTTGGACCCTTTCTGGGAGATATATAGTGTGAAAAATAACTCATGGAGAAAAATCAATTTTGATATGACATTGCCAACTAGGGACAGGTGTTTTAATATGGATGTGTACTTCAATGGAGTGTGTCATTGGTGGGGGTCGAATAGTTTGGTGTCATTTAACTTGTGCAATGAGGAGTATTTTATTACACCTTCACCCTTAGAAGATAAGCATGATGATGATTTTGAAGTTCATCTCGCTATGTTAAATGGGTGTGTTGCTTTTATGACTCATTCTAAAGAGAGCATGTCTTTTCAAATATCAATTTTGGGTGAAATTGGTGTCAAGGAGTCATGGATTAGACTCTATAATATTGAAGCATTGTCTAGCATTACACATCCTATCGGAGCAGGGACGAAGGGTGATATATTTTTCTTTAGAAAAATAGATAATGTACTAGGTTGTTTTGATTTAACTACTGGGTTGATTGAGGAGATTGATCTTGAAGGAAACAAGTTTTGGTGTCCAGTAGTAGTTTACAAGAGAAACCTTCATCCGTTTGGAGAAATAAACCAGTGATTTCTTTTTCATACTTGAGGTTTGTATCTAGTTCATCCAAACTAGTTCATTTTAATTAAAATGAGTTCTTTCTAATATGCTGAAGCATATATTCTACATAGATTGTTTAATATTTCGTGTTTAATAGTTCCATAGATATTTTTTTTTGACAATGTTCCATAGATAGATAGATATTACTATGTATGAATCTACAGTAAAGATATTATACGATTAAAATATTAAATTGATTCTTTGTTAGACTATTTTTTTGTTTTCTTTTCTATTGTCATCGATGAAGATGATGAATTTAATGAATGATATATTTTGTTTATTGTACCGGTTTCTCCACCCGATTACTTCAATTATATCTGCTTTAGTTGGCTTAAACATTTTTCGAACAAAGTTTTGACGTGTATTCATTACCGTACCGTATGTTTATTATCTATATACATTCATAAATGTAACCAAATTAAAAATGTTACGGTGATCGTGATAATTGAGTCTGTAACAGGAAAGCTACCATGCATTGAAATATTACTTCCCAATTACATATAGAATCATGAAAATGATTGACATTTTTTAGATGCAAATGTTTTTCCTCGCGTGCTTACTGTCACGACAGTGAGTTCATGTGTCTGTTTATTCTGTTGAATGGATGCATGTTTTTGTTTCTGCTCAAATGTTTCTGTTTCTGCTGTGTTTTCACTCGTATGTGTATGTTTGCTGCCGAGTGCAGTTCCGGTTTTACTGCACTGCTGCTACGTTCTGTTTATGTTTGTGCGCTACTATTTTGAATACGTTCCTGCATATTCATCATTGCTGTTTCTAGTTTTTTTTTATTCTAGTTTGAATCCAGTACTGTTTATTTTAGTAAAATTGCATTATGAAATAAATTGTGATGGAGATTCTGAAGCTTCCTAAACTGTTTATTTTATTTCAGGAATATCTCGAAGCTGCAAGTTCAAAGACCAAAAAAGAAAAGGGGTGAAAGTGATAACAAAGAAATATGGTGTAATAATTTCTCAAATGTGTGACCAATTAGATCATATACTTGAGTGTTTGAACACTGAAATTCTGTTAATGTTACTATGTACAATTGATAATTGTGTGGAGATACACCAAGTTTTGCTTCAAAAAGAAATACACCAAGTTTTCTAAAAATTTAATGATTCTACAATTGTTGCTAACTTTTCCACTATCATTTGGTTTGAATCAATATGATGAATATTTCCCTACATTTGAGAATTTATATTTCAATCAAGAAAAAGTCCTATGAATTAAAAATACTAGTAATCAATTTTAAGAATATTCTTACTTTTGAGAATTGAAAATCTATGCCACTAGATTTATCCCCTAATTGGTTTCCAATATTCATACATAATTATTGAAATTAAATATGTACTACTATAGTACTAGTGACAATGTACCAAAAAAAAAGGTATTTTCTTGTCTACCCTATAAGATTTGGGGGTATTTATCCCCAATCACTTAAAAAAAATTAACCGATATAAATTTTTATAAAATACACCGTTTGATTAAAAGTTTATATCATATAGATCATTTGTGTAAAATTTCAGAAAAATCTAAAATCATTTGATATGTTATTGAAACGCGTTAAAATTAACAGTTTCTATGATTTATTAAACACCGTTAATCTTTATGTGTCTTAATAACATATCAAATGATTTTAGATTTGTCTGAAATTTTACACAATTGATCTATATGATATAAACTTTCAATCCAACGGTATATTTTATAAAAATTATATCGCTTAAAACTTTTTATAGTGGTTGGGAGTATATACCCCCAAATCTTGTTGGGGTACACATAAGTTGTCACAAAAAAAAAATAGTACTAGTGACAAACCAAAAAAGTATTGATATTCTACCGTTCATTTTGTGGGGCTCACATGTCGTGTGTAATTAATGTTACATGAAACATTTAAGGTTAGCACAAGAAATTAGGTTTAAGTGTCCATCTTTTCAATTGGTCACAAATTCATTTTCCATATTGTTCACGAGTTTTGTTCAGTTGATAGAGACATCACATTATATATACAGGATTAGGATACGAGTTTCGAATCTTAAACACCTCACATTTTTACTAATGGTGGACTCAACTCTTGTTAGTATCGAACCACTAATTTTTCCTACTACTTTTTCTCTTATTTTTTGGTGTTTATACTCTCCCTTTTCAGGGGAAAGTCCAGGAGAAAGTCCCCTGATAATATGAAATTTTGTCCGAAAATATATAAAGTCTAATTAAGAATTGATACTGACATAAATCAAAGTTAATTTTTCCATGAATAATCCATTTTCATAGACTCATTCATTTTAATTAAAAAAATAGGTGTATCTATCCAGAAGATATTTGTATCATATCACCAATTCACCTAAATACTACAACTGAAGAAAGCTTGACTTAGTTGTGTGGACAAATTTCCTTACGGTAATGTGTAATCATGTGTATTGGTTCAACCATATAGTGGACTATGGTCACTTAAGTTACTGAATTTAATTTATTTATTGTATAAGACGGCATTGTAATCAATGCACCTAATATTTTTTTTTTGAACAATCAATGCACCTAATATTAAGTTTTGTTGCACCAATTCACAACTGCATCCAATTTTCCATCCAAACTTAACTAGCAAATCCTTTTCTTTTCTTTTCAGTCATTCTCTAGTTTAATTTGCTTCTCCATGTTTGATTATTTATTTCATTTACTTTTCCCAATCCATCGTTACCAATTTGTAAGCAAGCTGAATGATTAAATAGTTAGATAAATTATAGTAAAAAGAATATTAGTGTTTGAATGTTGATAATTGAAGAAAGAAAATTGTTATGTCTAACTCAATTCACATATGCCAATATTGTTAGACCGAACTTATTGAGAATAATGTCTAAATATTTTTTTAATATTTTATATTTAAATATGATTTAGATTTATATTTAAAATAGATATATTTAGGATTTAAGATATATATTTTTTGTTATTTAAGATCACTATGATCTATAAGTATATTCTTGTAGATTTATATAGAGTCATATTCCATGAATAATAATGAGAATGAGAACACGAATAACATATTTGTTATATTCATCATATAATTTTTGTGTATAAAAATATATGTCACCAAATTCTACAATACAAAATATAAACATTATTATATCAAAAAATAACCCATCAACACATTCATTTGAATTTAATCACGAAATCTTACTATTACTATTGAGTGTATGAATTTTTTTTTATGATATTTATTACTTTGTCTATAGAAAAAATAAAATAAAAGAAGAAAATTTGACTAAATCATCACACTACCTATTCTTGTTGATATTTAATCTGAAACAGGTGTATACAGAATGAAAATATTTGTTTCTGCCGGCATTGGCTAAGATTTTCTCAAGAAATGTAATGAATGCACCTAACTACGTACGCATTCAATAAATGCGTGTGGACAACACCTTCATGAACTCACTACGTCCATAAATGACCAAATATTACCATGAATTATGCAGGATTTAGGGGTGCATTATTGGCCATCCAAGTGGCTTAATTAAGTCCTTAATTAACTTTCAGCAATTAGTTTGGAAAATGCTAACAACATTAGTTTTTGCATGTAAGGAAAACATGGTAACTTGAAATTTGGTCACATAAATAAAGTCCGATTAAAAATTATTTCACTTAATAATTGAACAATGTACTTAAGTCAAATTAACGACTCAATTAGCTAATGCAAATATGTTCGCACCTTGTCAAAGTACTAGTAATAATGATATGCTCATTGTTCGAAAATATAATTGTCATTATATAATGAACAAAATTAAATAATACTACCTCCGTACCAAAATATATGTCGTTTTGACCAAATCACACAAATTAAGAAATGTAATCATTGTTGTATGGAAAAGGTAAATTATGAGTTAGTTTACAAGATTATCCCTCATTAATGGTATGTGAGAGATAAATTATAGAATTGAAAGAAGAAAGAGAAATAATTAATTAAGGGTATAAGAGGAAAAAGAGCATTAAATGCTTCATTGGTAATGTAAAACGACATATATTGTGGTACAAATTTTTTTCTCAAAACGACATATATTTTGGTACGGAGGGAGTATATATACAAAAAAAAATTGGTTAGGAGGGAAGAATTCATCATGTGTGTCCAATAGATTCTTCAATAAAGATTAGTTACAACTAAACGACGATGAAAACTTTGCACCTATAACATGGTAAATGTGTTGACTAATGACTATGTTTTGCTTTCATGATTCTAATTTTGTCTATTGTGATAATGGCAAAGTTAGCTTTGCAGCTTCACCAAACTTTTCAAGCCTATAAATGCTTAGAGGCAGTTGATCAGTATCTGAAAAACATGCAAAATCAGAAACAAAATAGACACACAAACAGTTGAAAAGTGTATTAAAACAGCTTTGAAAAACAACTTATTAAGACATGCAACACCAAAACTAGTTTTAGAATTTATTACTCTATCAAACCTCAACTACCCTTTACTACAATTATTATTACAAAGCACATTGATATAACTGTAACCACATTTGTGACATCAATCATCAATCACCATTCTCTGCAAAAAACAGTTCAGAAACACACATTTTGCTGCAGATTCCAATTTTGTTTGACAATGTCAGAGGTTTATACTGTGAAGGTTGAGGAAGGAAGACCTGCTACATCTGATGGTAAACCATCAGTAGGGCCTGTTTATAGATGCATTTATGCCAAAGATGGTCTTTTGGAGTTGCCTTCTGGTTTAGAGTCTCCATGGGATTTTTTCAGGTTACTATCTAATTTCTTTAAGTTGTTATTAATTTTTACCTAATGCAGATTAGAAATTATCTTGCTTGTAGCTCAAGTGTTTCATTTAGTTTGTGTCAATGTTTTAAAAATCGGACTAAACCAATCGATTCGTCAGGGAATCGACCAGTTTGTTAGTTGGTTTGATCTCAGTTACATTACTGGTTGAATTGAGATGTTGAACCGCGGTTTATTCAACCAGTTACATTATAGTATTACTAGTATTATGTCCACAAGTCCTAGCTCAATTGGCAAAAAATTGCCGAAATTGTTTGGCCGAACGCCAAGACCTGGGTTTGAACCCCGACTCCCTCACTTTTGTGTGAGTTTATGATGACTGCCAAAAAAAAGTATTACTAGTATTACAAGTGTGCATTAACCAACTGTGTATACTGATGATATTACTTAATTTATAGTTTTTGATTCACTGATATCAATTACATAATAGTAATGTTCTTCACCAAATTAACATGTATTACAATTTTTACGCGATGATTTTTGAACAAATTCACGCCATTATTTTACAGAAAAGTTCAGATAGAAATCAATATAAATAAAAAAGTACTAATGCAAATGAATGATCACATAGTAGTATTTGGCTTTTGAGCTTTTCTTCTTAGCAGCTTTTATGCTTCATTTGGCAGGGATTCTGTTAAGAGGAACCCCGATAACCAAATGCTCGGAAGGCGTCAAAAAATCGAATCTAAGGTATCAACTTCATGTCTTCATCATCTATGTATTTCAATTCCGCGCATTCTTTGTTACAGTTTAAATAGTCCAAAATATTGTTTCTTTTTTTTCCTGTTAAATTGTGAAAACTTTATGTGAACATTGAGCTTCAATTTTCAGGCGGGACCTTATTCATGGCTCACATATAAAGAGGTCTATGATGCTTCCATCCAAATGGGATCTGCCATGAAAAGCCGCGGTGTCAATCCTGTGAGTTTTCAGCAGTTCTTTCAACCAAATACATGAACCTTTTTGTTCATATTCAGACACATTAAATATGAAATTTATTATCTGACTAATGGTTTTATGTTACTAGGGAGATCGTTGTGGCATATATGGAGCAAACTGTCCTGAATGGATCATTGCAATGGAGGTATATATAGTACTTTGTAATTTAATCATTATTCATATTGTAAAGTAATTGTCTTTGTTAATTTAATCATTGTAATAAGACTTCATCTGAATAAGTTTTTCTATTTTGCAGGCTTGCAATAGCTCTGCAGTAACATATGTTCCATTATATGACACTCTTGGTATGTCTTTTCGGCCTTCACAGCCTTGTTTGGATTAAATGCTTATTTAAGCACTTATCATATAAGTGCTTATGTATAAGTTATTTCTATAATAAAAGATAAAATAAAGTCAAATTGTTTCATATATATGCTTTAAGCTGTAAATGACTTATTGACTTATCATAACTTGTGCTTATGTATAACTTATCGTACAGTTGTAAATGACTTAAACTAACTTGTGTTTATGCCTAACAGGTCCTAATGCTGTGGAGTTTATCATAAACCATGCTGAAGTTTCAATTGCATTTGTACAGGAAAATAAGATTCCATCAGTATGTTTTAATTCTTTCTTTGAGCTTAATGTTTTCACTTTTCACTGTTAAATCTTCGGAGATAGAATGAAGCATCTGTCATATTTTGCTTCCTAAATCCTAAACTAACATTTGTTTCCACAGATTTTGGAATGTCTTAATCAGTGTTCTTCAAATCTCAAAAGTAAGTTAAGCATTATTGTCTTATTTACACTAAGTCCAGATTAAGATTTATTTGTTCCTACATTTAATGCTGACTAACCTGTGTTAATTGATGTTGTAGCTATTGTGAGCTTCGGAAATGTTTCTGCCGCACATAAAAAGGAAGCTGAGGAATTTGGCACATCCTGTTTCTCCTGGAGAGAGTTTCTCCAGTTGGTAAGATGTTAATTAGTATTTCAAACTGCAGTTACGGTTACGCTATGAACCTAGTATTGCGGTACAGTGTGACCGATGTTGTCGAAATTCTGGTTGCAATACTGTTGCAAAGACCTCAAAATCTTTTATATTGCGACTGCAAAAATTTTGATCGAACATTCTCAGATTTATTATTTTATAAGAGTAAGATATTAAATTTTTCTTTCATTCTTCAGGGAAGTTTGGATTGTGATCTACCACCAAAAAAGAAGAGTGACATTTGCACAATAATGTACACAAGTGGAACAACTGGAGAACCTAAAGGTGTCATTATTAAGAATGAGGCTTTCATGTCTGAAGTGTTATCTATTGACCAAATTATTAAGTTAACAGACAGAGTGGTAAGATAACAATTTTTTTGATCTATGTGATTAATTAGTAGTTAGAACATTTTGCTTAATTTATGACAAGAAATATGCAACATTGTAATATTTTTAGGCAGCGGACGACGATGTCTACTTCTCTTTTCTTCCACTTGCTCATGTATACGACCAGATAATGGCGACCTATTGCATCTTCAAAGGCTCATCAATAGGATTTTGGCAAGGCGTAAGCCTTCGATTCACAGTTTCCAATTCCAGTTCATTCTTTTCGAGCCCTTTGTTACAACTCTTAACGTTTCGTTTAAAATTTTCTCTTTAATTTTTGTAGGATGTCAGATTCTTGATGGAAGATGTTCATGCGCTGAAACCAACTATCTTTTGTGGTGTTCCTAGAGTTTTTGACCGTATTTGTGCTGGTAAAACACAAATATACTCTTCTCATTTTTAGAACTACCATATTTAAATAACTTATGCATGAAGGTATCAAAATTAGCACTAACTATAAGATTTTCACATGAAGGTATCAAAAGCAAAGTTTCATCAGCTGGATCACTACAAAGTGCATTATTTCAGTATGCATACAACTAGTATGTTCTACCACAAAACTCTTTTGAGTGTTTTGATTTTATATTTGTGTGTAAACTAATCCAAAATCCATCAACAGTAAGTTAAAATATCTAGAGAAGGGTCTTCCACAAGATAAAGCAGCACCTCTGTTTGATAGGCTTGTGTTTGATAAGGTAAACTACTTATCTTTGTGAACTCTTTTCGGACGGTTTGGTTTAATCGCATCTAACAAATATTGGTATTGTTGCTAGACAAAGCAAGCACTAGGTGGACGCGTTCGTATCCTGTTATCAGGAGCTGCGCCTTTGCCATTACATGTGGAGGAGTGTTTGAGAGTTGTTAGTGGATCCACATTATCACAAGGATATGGTATACTAATCTTCTGCTAAGCATTGTATGAGAGATAGTTTTGTCCAATAAAATTTCTACCATTCGGCTAAGTATTTTTTTATGAAATAATTGCATTATAGCGGTAACATGTTTTTGTGCATGTGTATGACATATTAATCTGTTATCAATTTTTGTGTGACAGGTCTTACAGAAAGCTGTGCTGGATGTTTCACAGCGATCGGCGATGTGTTTTCTATGATGGGAACAGTTGGAGTTCCCATGACAACCATTGAAGCCAGGCTTGAATCTGTACCGGAGATGGGATATGATGCACTTTCCAGTGAACCACGCGGAGAAATTTGTCTGAGAGGGAATTCTTTGTTCTCGGGTTATCATAAGCGACAAGATCTTACTGAAGAGGTTGTGGTTGATGGTTGGTTTCATACAGGTACACATTTCATTGATTGATTATTCAAGTTTTCACATTGTCTCTAAATGCAATATGTTTAGATAAGATTTTGAAATCTTTGCAGGCGATATCGGAGAATGGCAACCAAATGGAGCCATGAAAATTATTGATAGGAAAAAGAATATCTTTAAATTGTCTCAAGGAGAATACATTACTGTCGAGAATATTGAAAGCAAGTACCTGCAATGCCCTCTTATAACATCGGTATGCTTCCGCATCAATCAAAAACCTTCTGTAAAACTAGAGAAGCAAGAGTTATACTGCATTTACAATAATAATGAATAGAAACATTTCTGTGTATTCAGATTTGGGTATATGGAAACAGTTTCGAGTCATTCTTGGTCGCTGTCGTGGTCCCCGAAAGAAAGGCTCTCGAGGATTGGGCAGTAGAGCACAATTTTACTGGCGATTATAAATCTTTATGTGAAAATCTAAAAGCTAGAACATATATTTTGGATGAGCTCAAAAGCACTGGTCAGAAACTCCAAGTATGTATATATATGATTTTCTTATCTTATGCTACTAATTTCTTAAAGTATGATATATACTGAATGTGTTAGAGTTATATCTGACATGAATGAAACTCTCTCAGCTTAGAGGATTTGAGCTGCTGAAAGGTGTTTATCTGGAACCTTCTCCTTTTGACATAGAGAGAGATCTAGTAACTCCAACATTTAAATTGAAGAGACCACAATTACTGAAATACTACAAGGTTTCTTGCATGTATTTTAATAGTGTTTTCATTTATTTTTTAGTATATTGAATTATGCTATAAACTGTGCTATATATTTATGCTATAACATTGCTTTGCAGGAACAAATTGACGAACTATACAAGGAAGCAAAAAGAACTAATGCATGAGCCATGTGATGCAAAATCTGTTTGGTTTTCTGTACATTTGATTGTATTAACTAAAGTGATGATAATCTATAAATATCGTAGTAGTTGCACCACGTATGTTAAAGCAGAAACTACGAATGTAATTCATGTCATAATATTTACTTAATAAGATTATATTTCAAAATTATGAAATGTTAAGAATTTTCTCCAACTTATAACCACCATCCCAAATAACATGCAATGATAAGACATACTGCAGGCATTTCTAGCCAATCTACGATAACCATGACAAAAGATTAAAAATTTTGAGGAAAATGGTTCGTAGTTTTCTTTATTTTTTGTGTTTTACAAGTTCTAGGTTGTTCCTAATGGGCTAGGCTAGGGGAACGCGAAATGTGTATCCGCACCTTCCAACAACCATAACATAACCATAAGATTAGAAATATGTTGACAGAGACATATACCATTATAATGTGCATCTAATAGAAAAGAGCAAGATCGCTATCATTGGAATTGTATCATACCAGGGAAGTGTCTTGGAGCGAAAAGTTGTAATACTGCAGCAATAAGAGCAATCCATCTCCCAATCTCTTCCCTGTGAATCGAGGAAAATAAGTGGCATGATATGATACCAAAATACAAAACACATAATTTGGTAAAGGAGAAAAATGAAGGGTAAAATGTTGATAACAATAATGCTTGAAAAGCTGCAGTAATCACCTGAAGATGACGAAAATCCACGAAGGCAGGCTGAAGAAAATGTATGGAATGAGTATTGATGTGAAATTGTTGGTCTTCCAGTTTGTACGATCCAAAATCAACAAATAACTGCAGTGCACAAATAAAAATTACTATCAATAACATATATAAACTCCCTCTGGAGCATAACAGTTTGCACCAACTTTACTCTAGATACAAACATGAAACCTATAGATAGCTTTAGAAGACACAAGAAAGCTAAAGTAAACATGGTTTAAAATTGAAGTGTATGTGTTCATTATAACTCATATTCACTAATATGTGCGCAGATGCTTGAGCATAGCATAGCTAAAATGCAATGAATGTAGTAGCACAGTTCACAGCTCGGGGTATACGGTTCAAGAGTAAACTTGTAATCTGAACGGTAGTGTTTAATCACAATTTTGCGTACTATAAACTTAAGCATTGTAAATTTGTAAGCAAGCAAAATTTATTAACCACTGCTCATAGCACAAGAGATGTGCAGTCAGTATGTTGTTTGAGACAGGCACAACGGACCTAAGTCCATGATCAAGGTTTCTAATACAAAACACTATAATAAGTAGTTTATCTACATCAGATATGAGAACAAACCATTACTTGTGTCCGATAGTCCTACGACAGTGACACATAGTTCTAAATTGTGTCCCGCAACCGCAATTGTGGCCACATTATAACTAATTTGGAGATTTTCACAAGTCACAACAGCATCACAACTGCAATTGTGATTGCATCACCTCATTATAGCCACAATTGTGATTATTCGTAGTGCAACTGTAACCACAATTTAAAATCATGTTGACACATTGCATTCAATCACTTCCGCTTTCTTAGTGTCTAAGTGTTAGTAACACAGGTGTTCGTGTTTGTCTATATAAGGTTGATCCTTTATAAGGTTGTAGTTATTTTTTTTTAATCAGCAAAATTTATATATAATTGACTCTGCTCCAATCACAAGACCTAACCAAAAAAGAAAGCTCCAATCACAAATTTATCAATTACAAAATTACTACATAGAGTAGTGTGACAAAATTGCCAGGTACCTCCTGTGAAATAAGACTAATCTATGAACATGATTAATGAAGGAAAATTGACAGGTTAAATACTCATTAATCATGCAAAAACAAACTCAGTTTGGATAAAACATTAAGTGAAGTAAACTCTTAAACAAGTAGTACATCTAGATAGTATGAAAAACTAAAATCTGCATATGTTAGAAGACTGAAGAAATTATGAAATATCTAAGACCTTCCATCATCATACTCATGTTTATACATATTACATTAGTCCAAAGTCTAACATGATAACACTGAGAGTTCATATGAAATAGAGATGCTTACAATAAACACGGCATAAAAAATAACAAAACATCTCATAGAACTCATTGGTTCTTTCTTTTGAATGAAACTTTAAACACAAGTTTTATCTCATCAATCAACTCTAAGAAACAAGTATCTCCATTTTTCAATTGGCAATCTTTCTTAAACTTCCTCCAACCTTCATAAAATCTATTGCCACTTTTTTGAGTATACAATTTTACAAACCACGATTTTTCGTCCACTTTCAACTCTGCAGATTTTTCATGACAGTCACCATGGCTGCAAAAAACATTACTCGGCACATACTGCGATTGCAAACAAATCGTCATTTATATATAAGTTCCATATATAACATCTTTGATTCTTTATCTATAAATATACATATAGTGATCACTACAATTTACATAAGTAATCTTACCGGGTAACAAGAATTCACAACAATCTGGAATTTCTTTTGTTCCATCACAATAGAACCTTTTGAATCTGTAGAAACACAAAATTATAAACTTTTGATTATTTGATTAAAACTTTTGATTTGAAAGACTAAGAAAATTATTGATAAGTTTAGAGACCAAATTAAAATATTTTTAAGTTTAGAGACTTATTAAAAGAATCTGAAACAGTTATGGAAATTTCAAAATAATCAAACCTAAAAACTTAAAATAGTAAGTTAGAAGCCTAATAATCAAAGATATATAACATAAAAGCTATCAATAACAATGACAACAAACAAATAAATCAAAAAAAAAAAAAAGAGAAATCTTGCAACTTCTTACCGCTTGGTTTATCTTGCGCTCGGATAATAATAATAGTAAATGAAAGTGGTTCGGATCGAATCATCAAAAACTTACAAATATCATCAATTTGCAAGTTATTGTCCGTGCAAAATGTTTTCCAACCACTATTCATAATTGAATTTTTTCTTTTGAAATCATATCTGACAACCACCTTCCAAGTCTTATCTTCACCATCACCAACCTTTAACATTGCATCCCCTTCATACCCTTTCATATATTTTCTTGAAAATATAATTGGAATCCTCTGTTTCAAAATTTTCATTTAATCGTTTATTAGACATATTAACTAAATTCAAAATTAGTAGAAATTTTCAATAGTAAACTTACAAAATAATAGCCTCTAGCATAAGTTGATGTCAATGTAAGGTCAAAACTTGGATCGTTGTTAGTATCTGTAAATAAAATATAACATATTCTCATCAATTGCAATACATATCAGAAAGGCTACCACACACAAAAAGCAGACCAACCAAGGTATTAGGAATATGAGAATTCAGAGAAATCAAATGATAAAAGCTCTTATACAAAATTATTTGATGAATAACTTTAGCCACATAAAACACTATATATTCAAACATTACCGATTTTATACTTTAAAAATAAAATACCATTTTCAATCACATGAAATTAATTAATTAATTAATATCATATTATATTACAATTAACATATCTTTTTAGGTTTTTTATTTTCTATATCTAATATCCAACTCAAAGTGCAATACTACATTTTACAACAAGTTGCCTTAAAAAAAAAAAAGTAATTAAATTAACTAATCAGATATTTTTGGCTGATTAGCATCAAAATCCATAATTTTTTTCTTACCACTTTCTCTTGTTTCAGATGTACTAGCAACATTAGTTTTAGCCCTTTTATTAATGTCTCTCCTGCTACTACGGCCTGCAAGTTTAAAATAAAAAAAATATATAAAATCAATTTTTTCCATTTTGAAATTAAAAAACAAAAATTAAAAAGTAATTAGATGAACTCACTTGAAATATTTTGGCTTGTAGCATCAAAATCCATATCCACATTTCTCTTACCATCATCACTGACTTCAAAATCTTCTTTTCTAGCTTCACTACCTTTTTCATCATCACTCACAACTTCATCTAAGAACTTGATGCTATCATAGTTAATTTCCAAAGTATTGAGGCCAAAAATCTCAACCTTGAAACAAGCTCCTCCAATGTATTTGAAAACTAATACATAACCATATTTTAGAAATTTCGCTAACTTTTCCCAATTTTTTTGAAGCCAAATATCCCCGTCGTGCTTGACCCAAAATACTTCTTGTTGAACACTATTAGGAAGTCTTAGAACTATAGGATTTGTTATTCCTTTCCAAAAAGTTTGCACAAATTTCTTTGGAACCCTCTGCAACAAACAAATTAAACATATGAACTATAAACTAAAGTATAAATGCAAGATTAACTTTGTTTGAATATATATATATATATATATATATATATATATATATATATATATATATATATATATATATATATATATATATATATAAGAAACAAATAGTGAGAAGAAAAAAAATACTTACAAGTTCTCCATTTTGAAGTTCATGGTTTTGAATAGTCTTGAAGAACTTTGGAGGATTAGAGAATGACATTATACAACTCCTAATTCTAGATGTTTTTCTTTGTCTTGTGTTTCTGTTTCTTTGTCTAAGGTTGAAATGATTCACTCACTTACTCACTTGCTGAGTTTCTATGGCAATGAAATGAGAAAATGAATGAAGGAAACAAAATAACTTGCATTTCAAGAAAATGGCAATTATACTTTTTCTGTGTCTATCTCAATGTTTACCTATTCTTTGTATACAAAATTGAATGAAGCATTTATGTATAACTTTTCTTCATTTTAATATTATTATCTTCACAAGAAATGCACAAAAAATAAAGAAAACACTCAACAGTATGCAGAAAAACAATAATAGCAGAATCAGAATCAATCAATGTTTTCACCAAAATGAGTGTTTTTGGGATGGTGGAGAAGGAAGAGACTGACATCAAGCTTTGACTTGTTCAGTTGTGGCTTAAAGGGTTATTTTTGTTGTTGAAGGCAAATGGCTTAAAAGCTTGTTTAGTGACAAGTTACTACTTCTCCAACTTTGTTTGTTTTGGTTTGGTTTGGTAATGACAAAAAATTGATGGACTTAAATTAACTCTAGAAGTGTAGAATGAATTATTTTTTTTACTAAATAAACAATATTAAAGACATGTTATTAGCATCCAAAATTTAAAACAAATTGTAGCAGCCTACCTTGTAGAATTTAATTGCAACATATTAGACTAATGTTGTATATATGCAAAACTTAAAGACCATCATCATCACATTTCAGCACCTAAGCTGAAATATTCATCACCATCAAGAGCTTTCAAAGTTAAGAATAAGGGGAAAGATGATACTGAATAATAAAAGATGACTAAAAGCAATAACAAATTAAACATTACATTAATCCAAAGTCGTTTCGTTTCACATGATACTACACTACATAAAGTTCATATGAAATGGATTCTTACAATAACAAAGCATTAAAATTAACATAGCATCAAACAACTCATTGATTCTTTCTTTTAAATGAAACTTCAAAAACAAGTTTCTTCTCATCAATCAACTTTAAGAAACAAGTATCTCCAATCTCCAATCTTAAATCCTCCTTAAACTTCTTCCAACCTTTATAAAATCTATTTCCACTTCGATCACAATACAATTTTACAAACCACGATTTTCCATCCACTTTCAACTCCGAGAATTTTCCATGACAGTCACCATGGCTGCTCAAAACATTATTCGGCACATGCTGCGATTACAAACAAATTGTCATTTGTATATTAATTCCATGTATAACATCTTTGATTATTTATCCATCTATAAACATACATATAGTCACTACAATTTACATAAGTAATCTTACCGGGTACACAGAACTCACAACAATCTTGAATTCCTTTCGGTTCATCGCAATAGAATCTTTTGAATCTGTAGAAACACAAAGTTATAAACTTTTGAAGATTTGATTAAAAACTTAAGATTTGAAAGACTAAGAAAATTATTGATTAGCTTAGAGACCAAATTAAAATACTTTTAACTTTAGAGAGTAATTAAAAGAATCTGAAATAGTTATGGAAATTTCAAAATAATCAAACCTAAAAACTTTAAATAGTTAGAAGCCTAATATAACATTTCTCTTTGAAATATTATTATGACAAGAAGAGTTCCCTTTTTCATAACCTAGGTATAAAAAATATGAGAATTCGGATAAATCAAAGGATAAAAACTTTGAGAGCTTAAATGAGAGTATAATTTATAAGGAATCATTTTGATAAAAGATGATAAAATGAATACAATTCATGGTCTTATATAATGCTATTTGATGAATAATGAACTAACTACCTAATAACTTAACAAACCACTTAATAAGAACAAACTAACTCATTGATCTTTAAGCCAACCACATAAAACACTACCTATTCAAACACTACCGATTGCGATTTTATACTTTAAAATTAAATATCATTTTCAATCATATGAAATTAAGTAATTAACTACTATATAATATAATAATTAACATATCATATTAGCTTTTGTATTTTCTAGCTCTAATATCCAACTCAACAAGATAAATGAACAAACAAGATAAATTTTTGGCTGATTAGCATCAAAATCCATATTAATTTTTTTCTTACCACTTTCTCTTCTTTGAGATGTACCAGCAACATTAGTTACACCTCTTGTGCATCTTGTTGCCTTCTTACTCATTCCTCCCCTGCTACTACTACCTGTAAAGTTAATAATGTGAATTCAGACTTACAGAATCTGCAGTTATTAACAACAAAGAAAACATAAATTGAGAATATATGCATGAATTGTACACAACAAAGACTTGAAAAATATAGCTCTCCTAAGACCTTCTGTTTTTGGGCAGCTCCTTGAAGTTCCTTCTCCATAATTTCCCACATAATCCATATTTTCTACCGGCGATGTCTCTGATTTTACTTGGACTTGTTGGTTTTCTGCATGTCCACAACCTTGTCAGAAATCAGATGAAGAACAGAATAAGTTAGAAAAAATCTACTGATGCTATGTGCAAATTGAATATCAATAACAAAATGAATTTAATGTATAGTTTAAATTGCATATCCGAAAAAGAATTGTAGGGATTAAAAGACAAAAAAAGTAGTATATTTACATGGAAAAGAATATATTTAAACATATAATTGATTGTAGTTTATTAACGAATCAGAAGTTTCTGCATTGATCAAATATATCAAAATTGAACTAATAAAATATGGATCTTTCCAAAAATAATACTAATAATAATGAAAGAAATACCTTGAAACTGCTCCGGATCAGGACATGGTTCCTTTGTAGCTTGAACAATAGTAATTGTGAACGAAAGTGGTTCTCGTTGAGTCATCTCAAATTTGCACACATCACCAACTTGTAAGTTATGTTCTTGTGCAAATGACTTCCAACCACGTCTCATTGTAAAATGTCTGTTGTGTTCATCATAGCATAGCTTCACGTGCCATGTCCTGTCCTCGCCAACACTTGTTATCGTTGCATTCCCTTGCAACAACTCATTCATGTATTCTTTCGAAAACTGATTAGGAATCCTCTGTTTCAAATAGATATTAATTAAAATAGGTATTCATTAAATAAATGTGTGAGGCTCTGTTGCAACAATAATCGGTCAATGTTCCTTTTGTTTATTATTTTCGTCCTTAAATATGTCTTCCATTGGTCAATTTGGCAATTTGTATGTAATGTCAATACATTCTGTTCCTATAGTGAATTGAAAATCTATCACACATTTAGGTACGAAAATCACTATTTACTAAAAAAACTATAGGAAACATACCAATCTTAAACCTTCACCATCTACATAAGTTCGCGGCAATTTGAGAGTGAAATTGGGATTCTCACCGGGATGAGAATTATTGCCCCCTCTGTTTCTATTAGACTCTGCAAGACTTTAAAAACTATTTTCAGCATATGAAAGGTACAAAATAAAAGTTCTGATAATTTTAACGTTTTTGAATTTTTCCTAAAGGTTTGGACTAGTTTGGTTAACGGAGTAAAGTTAATGGACCAAATTGAAGCGAAAAATAGTTAATGGACCACATTGAAACTTTGAAAATAGTTAATGGACCAAAAGGATAATTAAGCCCTTAAAAATAGATAAACTGGGCACAGGACTAACAACATGTACCTTTGTCATTTGTATAGATTAAAAAATGGGTAGAAGGACTAAAATCAAAATTTGAGATAAACATAGGGACTGAAAAAGAACATATTTTACCCATAAATAAATAAAAGGAAGTAGATGAACTTGCCTAAGGCTTTTTTCTGGGTTGCATTCATATTAATTTTTCTCTTGTCAATGTTTGTCCCATGAGGGGTAGCAGCAGTAGTAGCACTATCATTTGAGTTGATTTTCTTTTTCTTGAGGGGTTGTTTGGCAACTTCATTGTCATTCATATCGTCACTCTCTTCAACTTCTTGTTCATCGCATCTGATGCTTGAATAGTCAATTTCTAACTTACTATCATCCAATATAATGACATGAAATTCAGATCCTCCTCTATATTGGAACACTATGAGATCTCCACATCTAAGGGACCGTGCAAACCTTTCCCAATTCTGAAGCCAAATATCATCACCATATTGCACCCAAAACAATTTGCACACAGACTCATTTGGAAGTCTAAGGGATATTGGATTTGATACATCTTTCCAATATCTCTCTACAAAATTCCTTGGAATCATCTGCAATCACATTTTCAAAAACCAATGAGTTTCAACTTGGATTGAACTAATAATGAAGATTAATGCAGCAAAGCATATATGGTCAATACACAATTACATTGAAACAAATTGTGTTGGGACACTCCTCGTCGTCTAGCACAATTACCTAACAAACCAGATATGTGGCAACAATACACATAGAGAGAACAGAAGCAAAAATGGCATTACCATATTAACCAAAACTATTTTTTTCCATACACTGTCATTGGTCAATAAGAAAAGAGGATCCATTTCTGAAAATTGGTGGTGACCATCAATAACACCACTTAACCCAAAATGTATTTCGAGGAAAGCAAACATTGTTGTGTTTTTTTTTTTTTGTTAACCGTCTAGTTTCTAGGAGAAGAGGATCATGTTAATCCGGAGTTCGACCGCAATGTAAGTAAAGTCCAATTAACCATTTGAGTTCAATCACCTTATTTGTGTTGAGGCTTTTCAACAAACACAGTGACTACAAACTTAAAACAGTCTGATCCAAACACAACAATAACATAATAATGCTATGGAAAAATGGGTGTTGTTAATGCAAATACACCAACCCTCTAGTTCCTATGAGAAGAGGACCGTGTTAATCCAGAATTCGACCGCAAGGTACTTAAGTCTGATTAAGAATTATTCTCCTGAAAATCGAACCCGGATTCTCCGAAATTATTTGTCTAGGAGTAAATCATTAACTATTTGAGCTCAATCACTTGATTTTTGTTGAGGCTTTCCAACAAACACAATGAGTACAAACTTAAAATAGTCTAAACACAATAATAACATAATAATCCTTTGGAAAAATGGTATTATACCAAAAGCAGTTAGATGATAGTTATGATACAGTTACAGCAGTTAGTTAATTAGTTAGCAAGTAATTGATTGTATACATGTAGTCATAGTTTGGTGTATGGTAGTCATCATCAATAAATGGGTGTTGTTAATGCAAAAAATAAAAAAAGAAAGTGAGTGTGGTTTCTACTTACTAGTTCTTGGTCTTGCAATTCACGAAGTTGAATAGTTTGGTAGAAGTGCATGCCTTTAGCTTCACTGCCACGCCCATGGTGAATGCTGGACATGATGATGATGATGATTCTAATTGCTAACTTGTGAATGAAATCAATGAATGAAGTAATTTTGTGCTTGCATTGTGTTTGATTTTTATGGGTTATGTAAAAAAAGTGGATGCGTTTTTACTTTTAGTTACAAGAGAAAAAATAAAAATAAAAAACAAAAGGGGTTAACCCCTAACAAAGGCTACTCCCCACGTATCAGCGCGACGCAGAAGCCAGCTGAGTAGGAGGATCATCTAAAACAACCAAAGGCAAGTTCGCGGACGCTCTCATCTTAGACAAAATATCTGCACATACATTCCCCTCTACATAGGTGTGATTAATCACAACGGTCCATTCTCTACTCAAAAGTTGGCAGATGTTGCGAATCTCATTCGTGAGACTGTGAAATTGGGAGACACCATCTTTAATCAACGCAACTGCTTGAGATGAGTCAGAGTAGCAGCTGATATTTCTGAACCCATTAACCCAACATAATTCTAAGCAGTGAAGAACTGCCATGATCTCAGTATAAAGAACACTTGACCGCGCCGCAGTACCATGTGTTTGACACAAGGTCTTATTTCAATTTTTATACTAAAATATAATATAAATAATAAGTTTTTTTCCTTGTGATTTAATGATAAATAAAAATTTATGTTTTTGTAAATTCTCTTACCCCTATTTAAAATCAAATATAGTACAAATGAAATTGTCATATCCAATTCATTATTTTTAACGGACCAAATCCATTATTTTGTTGTGGAGAGATAATGAAAAAACAATTCCAAGATCGATAATTTATTATTGATGTCTTTCAAGCAACAAACCTAAAGAATTTATGACTATTTAAAGAATTATGCTCATGTTTAGATGCTACTAACACGAAGGAACTTGAACTTTACATCTTTACTGATTGACTGATCCGCCTTTTCATGAATCTTCTAGTATTTTAAAGTCACAACTAAAAGAACTTTTTCAACAATGAAAATTCTCAACAATTATTATTAATGATATCAACTTATCTGGTATAACTGTATAAGTAGAATGTTATTTTAATGTATGCAGTTTAATTTTCCAATGAACTTTATACTTTTTACTATTTAATTTTTTTTGTACATAGATAAAATGTAAAGGTCATTATAAATTGTCCCCGTAGGATAGCTCAAGTGGTAAGAGCTAGGGAATATAGGTTGGGTAGTGGGAGTATTTATTTTTCCGATGTACAAAAAAAAATCATTATAAACTCACACACACAAAATAGAGTGACCAGGGACCAAACCCCGATTATAGACATCCGACCTATCAATTTCATCATTTTATGACAATTGAACAAGGACTTCTGGACATTTACGACTTAAAATTATATATATGCAATATAAAACTCACATTGTAGAAATGGTTTTTGGGCTAGAATCTGAAACTTGTTCTGTGTTAGAACAAAACACAACTGTTCTACTAATTGAATCATTGAACACGTGATTTTGATCATCAATCATCTCAAACAAACTATAGTTTCCCCAACCTTTACTTGACATTCTTTCACAAATGAACTGAGATAGTATCATAAACTAATAATCACATCATTAACACAACTTAATATCTAGAGTGATTGTATTAAACTTCATGTGAAATATAACATGCATATATGTAACATCTAATTACAAAATGATGAAACACAAACGTTCTTCTAAAGATCTAGAATAATTGAAACCTTGAACACATGATGTTCATCATCAATCATCTCAAATAAACAAGTATCTCCAATCTTTACTTTGCATTCTCTCACAAATTCTTGCCAACCTGTAGTGAACGTACCATGATGATGTTGATGTTGATTATAACTCACCTCTACAAACCATGTTCCTTCCCCTACTTTCAACTCAACTGAATTAACACTAATTATATTGTGTCTCTTCAAGAACTCATTTGGTATGACCAGCTGCATATATAAGAACAAATTAAAACTTTATATATTCACACAAATAGCTATATAAATGGTAATTACAAAGACATTGTATGAAATTCATACCTTGTCTAATGATGTTACAAAAGCCTCGAATTTATAATATAAATTCGGATCACTTACAGAATCTGCAGTTATTAACAACAAATAAAACATGAATTGAGAATATATGCATGAATTGTACACACTAAAGACTTAAAAAATAAAGCTGAGATGAATACTCCTAAGACCTTGTGTTTTTGGGCAGTTCCTTGAATTTCCTTCTCCATAATTTCCCACATAATCCATATTTTCTACCGGCGATGTCTCTGGTTTTACTTGGACTTGTTGGTTTTCTGCATGTCCACAACCTTGTCAGAGATCATATGAAGACAGAAGAAGTTAAAGAAAATCTACTGATGCTATGTGCAAATTGAATATCAAAATATCAAAATGGATTTAATATATGGTTTAAATCGCATATCCTAAATTGAATTGTACATGGATTTAATACATATAGGGATTAAAAGATAAAAAGTAGTATCTATATGGAAAAGAATATATTTAATCATATAATTGATAGTAATTTATTAACGAATTAGAAGTTTTTGCATTGATAAAATGTATCAAAATTAAACTAATAAAATATGTATCTTTCCAAAAATAATTATGATGAAAGGAATACCTTGAAACTGCTCCGGATCAAGACATGGTTCCTTTGTAGCACGAACAATAGTAATTGTGAATGAGAGTGGTTCTCGTTGAGTCATCTCAAATTTACATACATCACCAACTTGCAAGTTATGTTCTTGTGCAAATGACTTCCAACCACCCATCATTATAAAATTTCTCTTGTGTTCATCATAGAATAACTTCGCGTGCCATGTCCTGTCCTCGCCAACACATCTAATCATTGCATTCCCTTGCAACAACTCATTCATGTATTCTTTCGAAAACTGACTAGGTATCCTCTGTTTCAGTTCATGGTTTAAAGTAGATATTAATTAAAATAGGTATGTATTCATTAACTAAATGTGTGAGATTATGTTGCAATAACAATCATTGAATGTGCCTTTTGTTTATTATTTTCGTCCTTAAATATGTGTTCCGTTGGTCAATTTGGCGATTTGCATGTAATGTTAATACATCCAGCCTATAGTGAATTAAAAGTCTCTCACACATTTAGGTACAAAAATCACTATTTACTAAAAAAAAGGATAGGAAACATACCAATCTTAATTGACGGCCATCCACAGAAGATCGCGGTAATTTGAGAGTGAAATTGGGATTCTCACCGGGATGAGAATTATTGCAGCTTCTCTTATTCACATCTTTAGTGTTTGTGCAGTTCTTAGCTTTATTACCCCTGCCTCCTATGTTTCTATTAGCCTCTGCAAAACTTTCAAAACTATTTTCAGCATGTGAAAGGTACAAAATAAAAGTTCACATCTTGATTATTTTTTGGTATGACACTCTTGGAAATTAACTTAGTCTTATAAGGAAAACTTAGATAAATTGGGAACAGGACTAAAAACATGTACTTTTGTAATTTGTATAGATTAAAAAGTAGATGAACTTGCCTAAGACTTTTTTCTAGGTTGCATTCATATTAATTTTTCTCTTGTCAATGTCTGTCCCTTGAGGTGTAGTAGCACTATCATTTGAGTTGATTTTCTTTTTCTTGAGGGGTTGTTTGGCAACTTCATTGTCATTCATATCGTCACTCTCTTCATCTTCTTGTTCATCGCATCTGATGCTTGAATAGTCAATTTCTAACTTACTATCATCCAATATAATGACATGAAATTCAGATCCTCCTCTATATTGGAACACCATGAGATCTCCGGATCGAAGCGACCGTGCAAACCTTTCCCAATTCTGAAGCAAAATATCATCACCATATTGCACCCAAAACAATTTGCACAGAGACTCATTTGGAAGTCTAAGGGATATTGGATTTGATACATTTTTCCAGTATCTCTCTACAAAATTCCTTGGAATCATCTGCAAACACATTTAAAAAACCAATGAGTTTCAACTTGGATTAAACTAGAAGTGAAGATTAATGCAGCAAAGCATACATGGTCAATACACAGACACATTGAAGCAAATTACCTAACATTTACCTAACAAACCAGATATGTGGCAACAATACACATAGAGACATAAGCAAAAATGGCATTACCAGATTAACCAACCAATAAGAAAAGAGGATCCATTTTTGAAAATGGTGGTGACCATCAATAACAGTAACACCACTGTATTTCGAGGAAACCAAATATTGTTGGGCTTTTTTGTGCTAACCCTCTAGTTTGTAGGAGATAGTGGACCATTATATCTGGAGTTCGACCGCACGCATGGTAAGTAAAGTGTGATTAAGAATTATTCTTTCTGGCAATCGAACTCAGGTTCTCCCGAACGACTCGTCCAGGTGTAACTTATTAACCATTTGAGTTGAATAACTTAATTTGTTTTGAGGCATTTCAACAAACACAATGACTACAAACTTAAAAAAGTACGTCTAAACACAACAATAAAATAGTGTAGCTTATCAAAAAAAAAAAACAATAAAATAGTGTAGTAAGAATTGAATGACATGATTCGAGAGTAAATTACTCTAATAAAAGTTTAGCAATTAATTCCATTTATGATGATAAATTCCTAATCTATATCTCTAATAGATTCCATTTAATAATGCAAAAAAATGCAACAAAAATAAAAGTAGAATGAATGAAAAGGAAAAAAGAAAGTGAGTGTGATTACTAGTTCTTACTAGTTCTTGGTCATGCAACTGGCGAAGTTGAATAGTTTGGTAGAAGTGAATGCCTTTAGCTTCACTGCCACGGCCATAGTGAATGGACATGATGTGCTAACTTGTGAATGGTGAGACCACTCAATAATATTTTAATTGATATAAATTTTATGCTTAAATAATCAATTGATTCTTGAATGTTCGCGTTTGCTTGTTTTTTGTTTTAGTACATGGGTGTTTAGTTTTTTTAAATTAATCACTGAATCTTAAAATAGTTTTTGTTTTAATCTTAAAGATAAAATCTGCAAGAAACTTGCGAATTTTTTTGTTGATTATACTTCTTGCAGATTTTAACTTTAGAGACTAAAACTAAAACTAAAATTACTTTAACTTGTAGGATTAATTTTAAAAAATAAACATACAAGAACTACAACAAAAAACACGCAAACTTACAATGACCGATTGATTATTTAAGCTTAAATTTTATAAAATGCATCGTTGTATTGAAAATTTATATTATATAAATCATTTGTGTAAAATTTCAGACAAATTTAAAATCATTTGATATATTATCGAGACACATCAAAGTTAACGATTTGTGTGATTTTTTAAACATCGTTAATCTTTATGTTTCTTAATAACATAGTATCAAAATAAGTTTATATTTGTCTGAAATTTTACACAAATAATTTATATGATATAAACTTTCAATCAAACGGTGAATTTTATAAAAATTTATATCAGTTAAAATATTATTGATTAATGGATAATAGATACCCAAAATCTTAAAAATGTTGATTATAAAATATCTTTAGACTTCAATTTTTATTGTTATTTATATATGAGAATAGAGGGAGTAACAACTATATTTTATTCTATTGTTATATTTAAAATTTGCATCATTCATTCATTCACAAGTTAGCACCTTTCTATATCAATCACAAAGCACCTTTTTTTCTATATTATATAATTACATCATCATCATTAGTTTCATTCATTCCAACAGTTTTTTCAATTTATTATCGGTTTTCTATATCAATCACAAAACACCTTTCTGTATCAATCTTTTAAAATAAAATTTTTTATTGATCACTAAGACTCTTACCATTGAGTTAGCACCATAAATGTAAAATCTATGTCAAACTAAAATTATCATGTCAAACTCTCTATTTTTAATCGATCAATGACACCATAATTCTCCATTTTTTATCACTTTACTGTGTTAGTTTTGCCCTTATACTCTCTCCATTTCAAACTATTTTTGGGTTGATGGAATGAAATGGAAAATGATGGAACGGAGTAACGTTTCATTGTTTGGAAAATTTAATTAACAACGAAATTGAATGAAATAGGATGAATAGATTATTTAGAGGAGAAGGGATGGAATGATAAATTTATTTCATTCTTCCACTTTATTTCACTCCGCTCTATTATTTTCCATCAATTCAAACAGAACATCATTTTAGTCTAAAACATTTGTTTTAAAATGAACGTCGTTTTTAATTTTTAATGCAATATTTTTCAATTCTATACACTATTCTCAAGAAAATAAACTCAAAAAGTAATGTTTTATTTTTGGTACATAGACGAGATGGTAAATCCACTAATAAACTCACACATACAAGTGGAGTGACCTGAGTTCAAACCCAGGTTATAGACATTCCGCTTAAAAATTTAGATATTTTCTGCCAGTTGAGCTGGGACTTCTGGACAACTCAAAAGTAATGTTAATTTCGCAAAAACCTAAAATGACATTCTTCCTAAAAGGGAGCGACTATTCTTTATTTAAAAGGACAAGTTGAAACCAATACTACGTTTTAAAAGTCCGAAAGAACAAAGTGTTTTTCCTTTTATTCTTCCATTAGACAGCCTCGAACACAATCCATTGATTATCATCATCATCATCATCATCATCATCATCATCACAAGAAGCATATATATGTCCTTTGAACAGTATGATGGACGTGGCAGTGATGCTAATGGCATTCACTTCTACCTTACTGTTCAACTTCTTCAACTGCAAAACCAACACCTTGTGAGTAAGCTTAATAAATACTATATTCACCTTTTCTTTGTTCTTTTGCTTTATATTACTTACTTATTATTCCCTTATTAACATAACTAAACACCCATATTTTGTAACTCTGTAATTAGGATTTCCTAACATTAACGTTTTGTAGTCATTGTGTTTGTTAAAATGCCCCAACAATGTTTGACTTTATGAAAAAGTCCCAACTGTGCCATTGATGGCCACCACCATAGTCAACATCCTCTCCACAGTTCAAATGACTATTAGAGATATAGGGAGTTATAGATTATGAATTTATGACCTAATTTGTTAATGGTTGGTTATTATGATACCCATCCCACAGTCTACTGGTGAGGGCTCATTTAAAGTCATAACTTTTGCTCGGTATGGACTGACCCAATATAGGAAGTGGCACCAACAAGATTCGAACCTGAGACCTTGAGATGAACACACTCCAAGTCTGAAGCTTTCAACGCTTCACCATTAACCCATGTGGGTTTTTAGCTTTTGTCTCTTCACTTCCCATGGATGCCATGTTTTGTTTCTAAGACTACTTATGAATCCTATCTTCTTATTGGCCAATGTGGATGACCATGTTTGGATAATTGGATCCTCTCTATCTGTATTTCTGGTAGACTTAAAGTGTGGATGGTGGTGAGAAATTAAGCACATTCACTTCTTAGATTAGGCATGTCTCGGTTTCGGACACGCGTCGGTGTCTGACGTGTCAGTGTCTGTGTCCATGCTTCATAGATGGTGAGTGTCCTACTGTCCCAAAATAATTTGCTTCAATCAGCTGGTATATTGACTTTGGTTTTCATTATTGAATGATGCTTGCAACTTGTAAAAAAACGAAAGACCCATTCTATCTAGAATTTTGACACTAAAAACAAACAACCATGTATGCTTTGATGAATAATTCTTCACGACTAGTTCGATCCAAGTTGAAACTGATTGGTTTTTGAAAATGTGTTTGCAGATGATTCCAAGGAATTTTGTAGAGAGATATTGGAAAGATGTGTCAAATCCAATATCCCTTAAACTTCCAAATGGGTCTGATTTCAAAATGTATTGGGAACAACAAGGTGATGATATTTGGCTTCAGAATTGGAAAAACTTTGCACGGTCGCTTAGATGCGGCGATCTTTTAGTTTTTCAATACAAAGGAGGATCAAATTTTCATGTCATTATATTTGATGATAGTAAATTAGAAATTGACTATTCAAATATGAGGTACAATGATGACCAAGAAGAAGAAGAGTGTGAAAATTCCAATCAACCCCTCAAGAAAAAGAAAATCAGCTCCAATTATAGTGTTGCTACACCTCAAGGGACTAACATTGACAAGAGAAAAATTAACATGAATGCAACCCAGCAAAAAGTCTCAGGCAAGTTCATCTACTTCCTTTGATTTTTTTTTTTGGCACAAACTATTTCCTTTATATTTTGTAAAAGTATAATTTTTTAGTCCTATCCACTTTTTCATCCATACATGTTACAGAAGTACTTGTTTTTAGTCTTGGACTTACTTTATTTAATTATGCATTTTTTATTACTTAAGATTAAATTAATTTTCAAGACTATAACAAAATATAAAAAAATTTAAGACTTGAAAATTTTATTTTGTACCTTTCAAATGCTGATAATAGTTTTAAATTTTTTGTAGAGACTATTAGTTCCAAAGGAGGTATGAGTAAGAAAGCAAAGAAATGCACAAAAACTGTAGATGGGAATGAGAGAAGCTGCACAAAATCTAATCCCAATGAGAATCCCAGTTTCACTCTCACATTACCACGATCTTATGTGGAAGGTCGTAAAATACAACTGGTACGTATCCTATACTTTTTGTCTAAATGGCATGTTCAGTCCCTTACATTTATTTAGATTTCAAGTTGGTACCGAAACATTTAAAAAGTTTCAAGTTGGTCTCTTACAATACTAATGTCAGCATAAGTTACTCATTTTTGTCAAATTTTGAGTTAACTTTGTCTAAAGTGTCCACGTGCACCCTCCAAAGGTTTCCACGTGTCTGTCTCTATTAGCCAATTTTAAATGAAAATATGACTTAAAGGACTAACTTATTGTAACATTAGTAACTTTTAGGGCCAACTTGAAATCTTTTAAACACAGGGGATCAACTTGAAATCTAAAATAAACGTAACGGATCAAACATGCAATTTAACTTTTTTTTTTTTTTAAGTTGTAAATAGTGTTTTTTGTACCTATATATGTGTGAGAGACCTTCATTTTACCATAAGAATTGAATGTGTTGAAATTGAAATTACAAACAAATCTCCAAATGTTGTTTTGTTAGTAATTTTATCGACTAATAGAAGATATATTCATAAACAGAAGTAATTAACCAAAGACACATTCAATGTTGCGAGCGAGCCTCACACATTTAGTTAATGAATGTATTTTAATTAATATATGTTTTAAATCATGAGCTGAAACAGAGGTTGCCTACTTGGTTTTCGAAAGAATACATGAATGAATTGTCTCAAGGGAATGCAACAATTAGAAGTGTTGGTGAGGACAGGACATGGAACGTGAAGTTAACCTATGAAGAATCCAGGAGTTATTTTACAATGAGAGGTGGATGGAAGTTATTTGCACAAGAACATAACTTGCAAGTTGCTGATGTATGTAAATTTGAGATGATTCAACGAAAACCACTTGCTTTCACAATTACTATTAACCGAGCTACACAGGAACCATGCCCAGAGCAGTTGCAAGGTATTTCTTTCATTATTGTTGTTTTTGGAAAGATACATAGTTAATTATAGGGTATGTTTGATTTGCTAAAAAATAAGGGACATGACATAATAACTTTAGTTGTAGAATGTTTGATTTTAAAATTGTTTCTGGGAATGACAAATTAGAGGCAAGAGACAGGATAAAAACTTTCTTTTCCAGCACTAATATGAACTAAGTTTTAACAATTATAATTAATTCATTGTACATTTAGCATATAGCATCAGTAGATTTTTTCCAACTTCGTTAGATCCCTGACAAGGTTGTGAAACTGCAGAAAACCAAATAGTCCAAGAAAAGTCAGAAACACCTCCGGAAGAAGATATGGAATATGTGAGTAATTTTGAAGAAGGAATTTTAAGGAGCTGCCCAAAAACACATAGTCTTAAGAGTATTGATCCTAACTTTAATTCTTTTTCAAGTTTTTATAGTGTACACTTAATCAAGTATATGTTCACAAATCATGTTTTCTTTGTTTTTTTTTTTTTTGACGTTATGTTTTCTTTGTTGTTAGTTACTGCAGATTCTGAAAGTCCGAATTTACATAATAAATTCAAGGTTTTTGTAACATCATTATTCATGGTATGAATTACATACAATGTCTTCATTACCATGTACTACCTCCGTTCGTTTTTATTAGAAACAATTTACATTTTAGATTCATTAAATAATCGATGTATCTGATCTATATTAATATAGCCAGATACGTCAATTATTCAATGAATTTAAAAAGTGAATCATCTCGTATAAAAATGACCGGAGATAGTATATAACTATGTGTCTGAGTATATTAAATTTTAATTTGTTCTTATATATGCAGCTGGTCATACCAAGTGAGTTCTTGAAGAGACACAATATAATTAGTGGAAATTCAGTTGAGTTGAAAGTAGGGGAAGAAACATGGTTTGTTGAGGTGAATTATAATCAACATCTTGATTATGGTTGGTTCACTAAAGGTTGGCCAGAATTTGTGAGAGAATGCAAAATAAAGATTGGAGACAGTTGCTTGTTTGAGATGATTGATGATGAAAATCATGTGCTCACGGTTTCAATTATTCTAGATGTTTAGACAAACTTTTGTGTTTCATCATCATTTTGTAATTAGATGATATCACTCTAGATATTAAGTTATGATAATGATGTGATTATTAGTTTTTTATTGTAGTTTTGGGCACACTAGTTTGTTTGAGATGATTGACGATCAAAATCATGTGTTCCAAGGTTTCAATTATAAGAACATTTTTGTTACTTCAATCCTATCTGATACATATATAAGAACATTTATGTCTTTCAATTTTTATATTATATGAAATATTTGTCAATTTAGTCTCTAAAATGTAAATAACTCCTCTGATTGCTTAGAACCTTGTTCAAAACAATTTTAATCCCTATATAATTTGGAATGAGAAATAAAACATGAAACAATAAGATTGAAAAAATTCTAATGTAGCATCTCCTTGAAATTGCATCAAATACAAGTTTTTTCTCATCCACCATCTTCAATAGGCAAGTATCACACTCTTTCAAGTCACAACCCTTCATAAATCAAACCAACAAAATATTTTTATATTAAAATTTAAAAAAATGCAAGCTAGTAGTAATAAATAAATATATAAAATAATGGAAAGTAAATAATTTACCTTGAAAATATGGAGTGTTCATGTCCTTTTCTAGAGAAAAAATAACAACTTGGAATGAAATTGTTCCTTTGCATTTGTTTAGAATAAAAACACAAACATCACCAATTTTCAAATTATTGTCTTCACGAAATTTACTCCAACCACCAGCAAGTCTGTATTGTCTAATTTGTGTGGGATTTTTATTTTGTGTGAGCTTTAAATCAACATCCCATGTTCTTTCTTGGTCAATAAAAAGTGTAGCATTTCTTCCTTCCATCCTATGCAAATGTGTCTTAGCAAATTCAATTGGTATGCTCTGTTTTAGACACAATTTACATCATCATATCGTATGTCATGTCATTTAAAATACGTTAAATCATATTTTTAAATACAAAAAATTAGTAGAGGGGCCAAAATTATAGTTAAGCCGAAATGTTTGTTATACATCTCTATAAGGGGTATAAATCTTGAAATAGAGAAGAAAAAAGTGCGTGATGTGATAAATATAATAAGTTGATGATATTATACGAGGTGAGAAATAGAGATAAAATTAGATGTTAAAGAGATGCAAGTGAATAATGAATTATTAGTGATGAACATGATCAAATAAAATAGTCTCATGTCCCGTCAGTATAACTTAATTTATTTAAGTCAGACATTATTAAAGGGATCAAAATTCAGATTTAAATGTATAAATCTAACTATTAAACTACTTAACAAAAAAAATATAGTTCGTTACCATCATATCGCTTTCCATGTATGACTTGTGGATCATAGATACAAAGAAGTTCTTTTGAGAGTGAAAATTTTTCTTCACTTTCTCATACAAAACTATGCTTCTCTCCTTAAGATCATCACAACCACTTTCTGCTATGAATTTGAGAAATTGATCAAAAAACAATTAAGTAGCAACACAAAAAAAAAAGGTAGAAAAAATAAATTAAAAGAAACATAACAAGATGATATAAGAAAACCAACCATTGTCCATATCCTTAAGATTAGGAAATCTTGCATTTGCTTGAACTTTTCTCTCCTCATGCTTAATCTTCTTACAAAACTTAGAAGACGGTGTAGGAGATTTTGGCCGTTTACCTCGCAATGATGAAGGACCCTCGATAATTTTTAAAGAACAATCACTCGCTTCAACCTCTTCAGATTTTTCACTAGTTTGTCGTAAAGGATATTTTATTTCTAAACCGTTTTTCCCGAATGCAATCACATTAAAGAGTGAATTTCCTTGATATTGAAACACCAAACATTGTGAATCACTCAAAGACAAATAATTTGCAAAGTCTTTCCAACCATTGCAAAACCAAACATTATAATCACTAGTTTTCTCCCAAAAAACTTTCTTTTCAATCAAATTTGGAAGCCTTAGAGTAACTGGATTTGTTATTCCTTTCCAATGCCTCCTCACAAAACTTATGGGCACTTTCTGTCACACATGCACATGCATAAACAATATTAATACAACAATTTCATTTTGGATCAAAATATTTTTATAATGATTAAAAAACCAAAATTTAGTAAGAAAGTGAGAGCTAGAAAAATCAAGTTTGTTACCAGTTTTCCTTGTTGAAGGGTAGTTTGAAGAATAATCTTGAAAAAGTGGACACCATTGCTCTCATGATCAAGTTCTTGAGAAGCCATATAGTTGTAATTATGTAGAGCGAATGTTTTTCAATGAAAAAGATATCAATGGTCGATTGCTCTCAATTACTATATAAGAAGATTCTTCCTTTAATGATATAAAAAAACGATTTGTTTCCTAAACTGAAAAGAAAAATATAACATAAAAACGTCATTAAATCATTGAAATATATAAGAAGGATATTTTGTTTATGAATTAACAGCTGGATATGGAAAATCAATCCAATAGGATACTGTTTTCTACATAAATCTTGTAGGAATTTTGTTTGAGAAAAAATCTAGTAGGATTGTGTTTAAATCAATATATAATTTTTATTTTTATTTTTAATTAATATCCTTTTTTTGGACAATTTTTTTTAACAAATATCGAACCTAGGTACAATATAACGATTGGTTGGGCTCATCCTCCTTTAACCAAAGGTTGAGTTCAATCATCGTCTTGAATACGAAATAATTTTAAATCTTAGTCCTTTGAGGTGTCTCCAACCCAGCGGGGATAATAGTCACTGTATTCGGCAGTAGATATCCGGTCTTGACCAAAAAACCTAGGTACAATATTTCGTTTAAATATATTTTTCGATTCTTTTTTATTTTCTTTTAAAATGATATTTAGTTTAATTTGAATGTCAATCTCATTAGAAAATCCAATATGATCTGATTAATGTCGTTTAATTTAATTTGGATCAATTTTTTGGATATCTAAATTATGATAAAAAAAAGTTATATATCTTTGATGCAAAAATTAACAATATATATATATAGAAATAGACAATGATTAATTATATTTGAAACATAGAAATATATAGTAATAAAATAGATTAAAAAAATTATTAAGTACTACCTCCGTTCCTTATTATAAGGGACAAATCACTTTTTAGATACATTGAATAATTAATGTATCTGGTCAATATATAAACTAGGTACATTAATTATTCAATGAATCTAAAAAGTGACTTGTCCCTTATAGGAACGGAGGTAGTATTATTTAAAGACTAAAAAGCATGTACCAAAAAAAAATATATATATATAGTGACAAAGATTAATGTTAATTTGACATACAACTTTGTTTTTGAGAGAGTGTATACTTCATTAGTCTTTAAGTGTGTGAACTGTGAAGATATTTGCTTTCTACGTCAAAAACTACAGCCAATTACGATGATTTTGATGTTACGAGGTAAAGTAATCTCAAGCTGAAACGAATGAACCAACTTATTGTTCAATATGCGCGCGATTGAATCAAATTTATAACACACTTGGATTTGGTGTTCAAGAACCACAAAAATTCATTGGGATCAATATGAATAATGACCCTATAGTTTAGCCATACATGTACAAGCATATTAGGATCAAGGGTCAGATACGACATACGAGCAACTCAATAGTCATTGTAGCTCTTTTCGCACAATATATGAAGACATATAGTAATAGAATTAACATGAGTGTGACTTCCATTTGTAGACATTGCTCGCGTATGTTCTATTAAGTGGCTCATATATCGTCTCCGACTCTTCATCCTAATATGCCCTCAGATTCAACTTCTTTATCAGGCAAAAAGATTATGCGAGCAATGTCCTCTCAGTCTTATGAATGGAAGTCATGACCGTGTTGACACTATTACTACACGTCTTCATGTCTTGCGCGAAAAGTGCTACAATGACCATTGCAGGGCTCATATGCTGTCTGATATGCCTGTACTGCTGTACATGTATGTTCAACCATATGGTCCCTCTTCCTATTGTTCTAGATGAACTTTTGTGATTCTTGAACTCCAAATTCAAAGATTGTTGTACTCTCGTCGTGTGATGAAAGTTTGTGTTGATTAAATCGGGCACTTATGGACTTAGGGGTTGAATCAACCATGTGCCCAGGGGTCGATCATATAACACGCCTCTTATTGATGCCTTCCCAGGCTCTATGTCCAAAACCATGCTTATGACCAATCATTCGCTTCAGCTTGAAATTACTTTACCTCTCAACTCTCATATCATCCTTTACTAAAGTTATATAATTTTCGACGTAGGAGCAATTATCTTCACACACTTGAAGACTGATGAAGTAGACATTCTCTCAAAAACAATTTTAATTTCTAGAGAGTATGAACATGACTAAAGAAGGAAAATTGATAGGTTAGTTATTCATTAATCATGCAAAAATAAACTCAGTTTGGTTAAAACATTCTGTGAAGTAAACTCCTAAACAAGTAGTACATCTAGAGAGTATGAAAAACTAAAAACTGCATATGTTAGAAGACAGAAGCAATTATGAATTATCTAAGACCTGCAAATAACATGGCATTTAATTATCTCAAAACAAAACTGCATGTTATTCTGAAATCAGAATATAAACTTATAACATAACTAAATAAGGCTTAAGCATGTGAATATAGAGCTTTCAAAGTTAACTAAACTCGTGTTTATACATAATTAATACACAAGCTGAAATATTCATCACCATCAAGAGCTTTCAAAGTTAAGAATAAGGGGAAAATATTAGTTCAAGTTGAAACCTTAATTCGTTACTGACTCGTATCGAATCCTTTAGCATTTGGTATACAGTTTCAGCTGTCTCATTCACTGATCCGTCTTGAAATCACAATGCTTATAATCTCTTATAATGTAGAAATGAATTGAAGGCATATAGAATCACATAAAGAGATGATACTGAATAATAAAAGATGACTAAAAGAAATAACAAATTAAACATTACATTAATCCAAAGTCGTTTAACATGATACTACACTACAGAGAGTTCATATGAAATGGATTCTTACAATAACAAAAGCATTAAAATTAATATAACATCAAACAACTCATTGATTTATTCTTTTAAATGAAACTTCAAAAACAAGTTTCTTCTCATCGATCAACTTTAAGAAACAAGTATCTCCAATCTCCAATCTGAAATCCTTCTTAAACTTCATCCAACCTTTATGAAATTTATTGCCATTTCGACCACAACACAATTTTACAAACCAAGATTCTCTATCCACTTTCAACTCCGCGAATTTTCCATGACAGTCATCATGGCTGCTCAAAACATTATTCGGCACATGCTGCAATTACAAACAAATTGTCATTTATATATTAATTCCATGTATAATAACATTTTGATTCTTTATCTATCTATAAATATACATATAGTCACTACAATTTACATAAGTAATCTTACCGGGTACGTGGAAGTCACAACAATCTTAAATTCCTCTTGCCCTTGGAATCGGATAATAGTAACAATAAATGAAAATGGTCTGGATTGAATCATTTCAAACTTACAAACATCACTAATTTGCAAGTTATTTTCCGTGTTAAATTGTTTCCAACCACTGTTCACAATTGAATTTTCTTTCTCAGAATCATATTTGACAGCTACCTTCCAAGTCCTATCCTCCTTCTCACCAACCCTTAACATTGCATCCCCTTCAAAGCCTTTCATATATTGTCTTGAAAACTCACATGGAATCCTCTGTTTCAATTAATGATTTATTAGAAATATTAATTAAATTCAAATTTAGAAGAAACTTTGAATAGTTTACTTACAAAAAAGTGGCCTTTGGCATAAGTTTGAGTCATTTTACGCTCAAAACTTGGATTGTTGTTTGTATCTGTAAATCAAAATAAAAATGTAACATATTCTCACACACAAAAAGCAAACCAACCAAAATATTAAAAATATGAGAATTCGGAATAATCGAATGATAAAAGCTTTTAGAGCTTAAATGAGAGTATAAGTCATAAGAAATCATTTTGATAAAAAATGATAAAATGAATACAATTCATGCTTCTATATAGAGCTATTTGTTAAATAATCAACTAACTAACCACATTATAACAACTAACTAACAAATTGATCTTTAAATGATTATGACTACTCTTAACACAAGCTAGACACACAAAACACTACCTATTCAAAATTGCCGATTTTATACTTTAAAATTAAAATATCATTTTCAATCACATGCATGAAATTAATTACTATCTTATATCTAGATACTATATTACAATTAACATATCATTTTAGCTTTTGTATTTTCTAGCTCTAATATCCAACTCAAAATGCAATAGTACATTCTACAACAACATTTTTTTTCTTACCACTTCTTCTTTGGGATGCACCAGCAACATTTGTTTCAGCTGTTGTGCATTTTCTGGCCTTCTTATGCACTCTTCCCCTGCTGCTGCTGCTACCTGCAAAGTTAAGAAAAATTAATAATAATAAAAAATAAATTTTTATAATTTTCAAATTACAATAAAAAAAACAAAAATTAGACAATAATAAAATGAACTCACTTGAGATATTTTGGTATGTAGCATCACTCTCATCACCCACTTCAAAAGCTTCTTCTCTAGTTTCATCATCACTCACAACTTCATCAATGAACTTGATGCTATTATAGTTAATTTCCAAAGTATGTTGGCCAAATATCTCAACCTTAAAACATGCTCCTCCAATATATTTGAAAACTAAAAGATATCCATATTTTAGAAATTTTGCAAATTTATCCCAATTTTTTTGAAACCAGATATCGCCATTACGCTCGATCCAAAATACTTCTTGCTGATTACTATTTGGGAGTCTAAGAAGTACTGGATTTTGTATTCCTTTCCAAAAAAATTGCACAAATTTCTTTGGAACCCTCTGCAATAAAAAAATGTAGATACTTAATTTTCTTCACTACAAACTTGATATACTAAAATAAGTCACAAATGAATAACTTGAATCTCAATGTTTATGAATCTATATCTATGAGAAATGGAGCATGGAGAAGGTAAAGATTCAAACCCAGCTAGATATTATATTCAGAATAGAACTAGAGAGAAGAAAAAAGTACTTACAAGTTCACCAGTTTGAAGTTCATGATTTTGAATAATCTTGAAGAACTTTGGAGGATTAGAGAATGACATTATACAAATTCAAGATGGTTTTCTCTGTGTTCTGTTTCTTTGTGACTGAGAGAGAGAGAGAGAGAGAGAGAGAGAGAGAGAGGGTGTGTTGTAGTAGTAACTTTGATTTGAGATGATTCACAGTATTCACAGTTTCACACGTTAAGTTTGATTCAATGGCTATGAAATGAGAAAATTGATTGCATTTGAAGAAAATGGTTTGTTAACTTTATCTGTCTCTCTCTGCATGTTTACCATTTTCATGCATACAAAATTAGTTGAACCATATTAATATTAATTAATAATGTAATGAAAACACTTTCGCAATTTTAGTACAAACTTTTCTCACTTTTTATCTCCATCTCCCAATACTTTCCCAATCAAAGTAACATCAAGAGCAGGTAGACTGACCTATGTATTTCAAATTGATGATCTTGATGATTTCTTTATATTTGCAATTATATGAATTCTCATATAATTTATAGCCAAATTTACAAGTTGAAGCTAACACTCTAATTAAAATTCAGAGGTATTGATATTTCAAAGTTAATCCGATCCTTTGTAAGGTTGTAATTTACCACCTGTTTAATCTGATTTGTGATCAATTCTGATATCAAGTGATTTCAACCTCCTCCTAAATGCAGTTGCAAATTCTTGTTCGAGTTTTAAAAATGTGACCACACACCTTCCATTCCTTTATTTTTATTATTTCATTTTTTTAATTATTAGATGGACAAAAAAAGGTTGACGTGATAGCTGAAGTGACTTGCTACATCAGTTTTATCTTAGTCAAATTGATCTTTTATAAAAGAGAGTAAAGATATGGGTCAAAAGTGCTATTTTCAAAATTAGGGGGCCAAAGTGCAATTTAACCTAAAGATTTAAATGATATAATAGCTGAGTTAAAAACTTTTTTTGGTTTTAATTAAAATTAAAAGAATTAAAATTTTGAATACAAAAATGTAAAAGCTAAAATTTAAACCTAAGATTTTCTACTCACAAACATCATAAAAAACCACTAGCTAGTATATTGATACACATATGGTATTTCATAAACATTAAAAATATATAATTATTATTATAAAATTTTACCATTTTGTCTGTGTAAAATAATTGAAGTGATAAGAATTGTGAAACATATGAGTTGGGTAGGAGAAGTCCAGAGATCAATTCCTAAAAGTAACAATTTATATTTCCGAATTACCAAAAAAAATTTACCATTTTCAAGCCGTAAATTTTTACCAAAATTTTGAGTTATTATGTTGTCATCTACTCCGCACATGTGCTGGGGCTGGGCTTTAATTGACAATGCTCGAATCACAAAACCAAACCAAAAAATGAAAGCCTAACCCATACGACAACAACAACCTAAACAACGTTTAAATGAGATAGCGCGGATTTCTTCTTGCTTAACCAAGTCTTGGTTTCAATCTCTAATTTGGGTATGCAGCCACTTTAAAATTCTTAGAAAAAGTTTGTTGCTCATTTGGTTCTATAAAACTCAGAGAATTAATCTCTACAGTTGCACACAGATGATAGCTGATTTACGCAAAAAAAATCTTTGTAAAATAAACTCCATTGAGAATAAAATTTGAGGAAATAATGTGAGCATTTACACCATTAAATTATAAATATGAGATAATATTTAATTTTAAAAAAATAGAGAAAAATTATTTAAGAGTTAAGATGTAGCAATTGAGAAAACTTAAGAGAAAAAAATGTAGAGAATCCATTCTCCATCTAGAGCAGTATGATAAACTAAACACTGCATTTGTTAATTAGAAGACAGAAGCAATTATGAATTATCTAAGACCTGCAAGTAACATGGCATTTAATTATCTCAAAACAAAACTGCATATCTTATTCTGAATATAATAAAAGACATTTAATTTAAGCTGAGAAGATAACTAAATAAGGCATAAAGCATGTGAATAGAGCATGTACAGAAGAAAGAAAACATTAAGGATATGTAAATATCATCCAAAATTCAAAATTAACAAATTGCAGCACCCAACCTTGTAGAACTTAATTGCAGCATATTAGTACCCAACCTTGTAGCATATTATGTAAAATTTAATTAAGACCTTCATCATCATATCATGTCTATACATTACATTAATCCAAAGTCAACTAACATGATACTTCAGATAGTTCATATGAAATGGATCCTTAAAATAACAAAACATATATAACATCTCAAAGAACTCATTAGTTCTTTTCTTTTAAATGAAACTTTAAACACAAGTTTTATCTCATCAATCAACTCTAAGAAACAAGTATCTCCATTCTCCAATTGACAATCTTTTTTAAACTTCCTCAAACCTTTATAAAATCTATTGCCGTTTTGAATATACAATTTTACAAACCACATACTCCATCCACTTTCAACTCCGCAGATTTTCAACTCCACGATACTCCATCCACTTTTCAACTCCGCGATACTCCATGGCCGCTCAAAACATTATTTGGCAAAGACTACTGCGATTACAAACAAATCGACATTTATATCACAAGAAGAGTTCCCTTTTTCATAATAACCTAGCGAATGATCAAAGGAATTAAGAGTTCCCTTTTTCAAAGGATTGTTGTTAGTATCTGTATATAAAAATATAACATATTCTCATCAATTGCAATACAGATCAGAAAGGCTACCACGCACAAAAAGCAGACCAACCAATGTATTAAGAATATGATAATTCAGAGAAATCAAATGATAAAAGCTTTCAAAGCTTGAATGAGAGTAAAATTCATAAGAAACCATTTTGAATGAGAGTAACATATCTTTGTACATTCTACAACATGTTGCTTTAAAAAAGTAATTAAATGAACTAACAAGATATTTTTGGATGTTTACCTTCAAAATTGATATTCATTTTATTACCACTTTCCCTTCTTTGAGATGTACCAGCAACATTAGTTTCACCTTTGTGCATCGTCTAGCCTCCAACCTTCTATTTCTTTGGAAGCTAGAAGAAGATGCAAAAGAGGTGAAACTAAAAGTGTATGTACTTACAAGTTCTCCATTTCGAAGTTCATGGTTATGAATAGTCTTGAAAAACTTTGGAGGATTAGAGAATGACATTATACAACTCCTAATTCTAAATGCTTTTCTTTATCTTCTATTTCTTTGTCTAAGTTGAGATGATCACTGGCTGAGTTTCTATGGCAATGAAATGAGAAAATAAATGAAGGAAACATAACAACATGCATTTCAAGAAAATGGCAATTTTACTTTATCTGCGCCTATCTCAGTGTTAACCTTTTCTTTGCGTACAAGAAAAGTAATAGGTGACAACTCTGTGTCATAACTCTTAAATGATCTAACCATCCTCTTAAATGTTTGGTTTGGCAATGACAACAAATTGATTTTATTTTATATAGAAGTAAATTATCAAACTCACATTTTTTAGGGTATGTTTGGATGAGAAAGGAAAGAATGTTAAAGGAAAGAATGTTAATAGAAAGTTGGTGGAAAGTGAGATGATTTTTAAGTTGTTTGGTTTAAGTGAAAGTGAAAAGAAAGAAAGATGTGTAAATTTAAAATGACAAAAATACCCCAATTAAAAACAAATGTGATTGGACAAAAAATTTAAAATGTCTAAATTTTTTAATCTTTTTGGGCACATGTGTCTTTTCAACCCAAAAAGAATGCATAGCCAAACTTTCCGTCCATTTTGGGAGGGATTGCCATATTGGTGGGTCCTACCAAAACATTTTCTTTCCTTTCTTTTTTGCTTGCAAACCAAACAAAGGAAAATAGAATATTCCTTGAACTTTCTCTCCTTCCTCTTTCTTTCCTTCTATTTTCTCCTAAACCAAACATATAGTGTTAGTGTAAACTTTGGTTCTTTTGTAAGTAGATTAAAATAATAAAGATTGATAAATGATAAGTTAAGTAATTTTTACTCTTATTTTATTAAAAGAAAAAAAGTTTATTTGATGAATGTTTTAGTTTTTGTAAAGATATAATTGATAAATCATCATTAATTTTACCTTGATTTTCAAAAAAAACCAAAGTTTTGGGATAAAACTAAAAATTTAAATGGACCATTTTGGGACTTATATTCAAACACTATAAATCCTTTTTTTTTTTGTCAGATAACATAGTTGCTAGAATTTCATCCTTTAAAGATAAATAAGTGAACGTATCAGGGTTCGAACTCCGATTCCTACACACTACGTTCAAATGTTCTACAGGCTCATGAGACCAAACACTAAAAATCTTAACTTGAAGTTAGAATAGGTTTTTGAGGCAAATTTTATTTTATTTAATTAAACATGTAAAAATTAATTCTGGAACTCTAAACATTGAATCAAACATAGACTATATGTGTATGGGGTATGTTTGGATTGAAATTTAGCAGGCTTAAATTAATTCTATAAGTGTAGAATGAATTTTTTATATTAAATAAACGATATATATTCATTCAAATTGATAAAATATATTGATATAATATAAATAGAAAATTGCTAAAAACAAAAATGACGAATCTTCTAACAAACTCACAGCATCCACGTTAATAGCATAAAACGGCAAATTGTATAATCTTGCATATTTGACTATATTGAAGTGTTCAGAATCTGTAGCGTTGATGACATCGAAGTCATTGATTGAATCTGCACTTGATCGAACTTAATCATTCAACCTAATAAAACAAATAAACACGCACCATGAAGGGAAAACAATACACCCCACTAAAATGGAAAAATATATACAACACACTATGACGGGAAATCTAAACGAACAATGTCGCACTATAAGACAACTAAATCACAAAAATACGAAAGAAACACTAAAGATATGTGGAAACCACACTTATTTACAAAAATAGAAATAAAAAGTGATTTGGAGAGGGTGATTATATATAGCCTAAATTGACCTTAAATCACCCCTCTATAATAGATAAAGAAAAAGTGTAGAATGGATTTTGACATCTTTGATTTATGTAAAGTAGAACTGATTTGGTCTCTAAAATTGATTTTACTTGAAGTTAAAAATTGTAGCTTTTGATTCTAAAATTGATTAAAATTTAGAGGTTTTGATATTTCAAAGTTAATTTGATCCTTTGTTCTCTTCATTTTTTTTAATCAGCAAAATTTATATATAATTGACCAAGCTCCAATCACAAGACCTAACCAAAAATGAAAGCTCCGATCACAAATTTATCAATTACAAAATTACTACATAGAGTAGTGTGACAAAATTGCCAAGGTATACCTCATGTGAAATATAAATATTTTAAAAAAAAATTATTGTCAGTTTATAAGGAAAAATAATTTTCATAAATATATAAATGAAAAATATATATTTATAAAATTAATATTAGTCGTACCTTCAGGAGGATAAGGAAACACACTTTTCATTTCTTCAATAACTGACGAAAGAATACGCGTGTCATGTGCAGTACCAGGCCAACCAACAACGACAAAAGTGATTAACATATCAAAGTTACACACTAACATTATGTTCTGTGTTGGGAAAACCATGAAACAATATTTCACGGGATAAATATATCAAAGTTACACACATAACCAATAATAATAGACAATATTTAGGAAAACCATGAAGCAATATTTCACGGGATAAAAAATTAAATATTCAAAATACTCACCTTTATCTTAGCTTCCCACCATGAAGGATCATCATCAATATTTCTTGTCTGATGATTCCATCCTAAACCTGTTTCTTTACCAATTAATTGTTTCCAGGTGGTCCAATCATTTCTCAAACTATCCATTCTATTTCTTAACTGCTTTTGGTTATAGTTCTTATTAGCACGTTTATTGAATTCTTCACGTATTTCTTCCCATTTCTTATTCTTGAAACCAATTCCCGGCTTTCCACATTTACGAATCTCATTCGTACAAAGGTCTAGTAATATTTTGGTATCCAACGGAATATTCCACTTTGCTTTTTCAAAATTTTCAGATTTACATGGAGGACCTTCTTTAGTAGTCATAGCTGTAATATAATATTTAAACTACCATTATTAATATTGTTTGTTATTTATATCTTAATTATCAAATCATAAACAAAAATAAATGAAAAAATTTCAAACATATAAACCAAATGCAAGTATATATAGTAGAGAATATAATTAATTTAACATATTCTAATAAGAAATAAAAGACAAAAAAAATAAGATAGAAAACAAGAAATAAGAAAAGAAAACTAATCATATAAAAAAGAATGAATGTTGATGGATACTGTGGCATAAAGTAACATATAAGAGCATCTCCATCAGTGAACCATATCAATGATATTTTGTGGGTCCCATTGAAGCCACATCATCTTGAAATAACTCATTCATTTTTTACTCCATCAGTGCAACTCTAAAAAACTCATATTGGTCCCACAATTTTACATTATATATTAATATTTTATTCATATATAGTTTTTTACAACTTAAATATTAAGTGGGGCCCAGAAAATCACGGTTGCTTCACAAAGTAATGCAACTCCATGCTGTCAAATTGTGCACTTGCTCCACCAGTGAACTTGACAAATTCTCCATAATTGTGTTACTCCACCTGTCGAACCTCTTGTGAAGTTGCACCAATAAAGATGCTCTAAAAAAGAATGAATGTTGATGGATACAGTGGCATAAAGTGAAAGCAAGAGCCAAGAGGCACGTGAATGAATTGATGAATTAAACTAATACTCTGTACTTACCTGCAACTGCAGGACGCTTTTGACTGCTACCGTAAGTAATGGGACGGCAGATGTACTACTTTAGGTTAGAGCAGTGTGACTGAGTTATTATATAGTAGCATAAATAGGGTATAAATAAGCGGGAACTGTGCCAAAAATAAAAGAAAAAAGCGGGAACGAAAAATAAAAAATAATAAAAAGTGGCAGACACGGGAATCGAAGTGTGGTCTTCAACACTGTAGCTCCGAAAAGTGAGTTTGAAGTTCATTTTATTTTCTTTTTTTTTAAGTCACTTCCATGACATTTTCTTCATTATAAAAAAGACACTTTTTAATTTAATCACTTTATTAAAATTGTGTTTGGCCCTACTTCTCATTAGAAGTGGTAGAAAAGTATAAAATAAATGAGGCCAAAACAAGCTTTAAGACTAATCTATATATGAACATGACTAATGAAGAAAAATTGATACGTTAGTTATTCATTAATCATGCAAAAACAAACTCAATTTGGTTAAAACATTATGTGAAGTAAACTCTTAAACAAGTACTACATCTAGACATTAGTCCAAACATAATCGTGTATAAATCTAGACATCACTGATTTCTGAAACTTTTTTTTAATTTCGGCACTATTTTTATCATCGTAGTCACAACCATCAAGTTCATAGATGAAGTTGTGAATGATGATGAATATGGTGGTGAAATTAAACTTTCGTTCTCTAGCCCCTAAAGTTTTTCAAGAGTATTAAAAACCATGAACTTCAAAATGGAGAACTTGTAAGTATTTTTTTTCTCTCTATTTATTTTTTATGTATATGTATATGCAAATGTTCAAACAACTAATTTCCATTTGCATTCTCTGTCAAAAAAAAAATTCCATTTGCATTCCTTTAAAAAAAAATTCCATTTGTATTTATTTTTCCGATTGAATTGATGATCCAAACCAACTCAAATCGAAAATATTCAATGTTTTTGGTTCGAACAACCAAAACTGAACCGAACCAATAAAAATCGAGGTGGTTTGGTTCGGATATCAGATTTTATTTTCATGAAGGACAAATTTCCAAAGGATGTCTTTTATGAAGGATAAATTTGTGAGGGTTCACACGCAGCTCAAAGTGGGCAATACCTCAGAAATAGAATATTGACGCCTCTCTGAAAAGAATATTTGTTCCGGTACATTCAAAAATCTCGCATTGCTTGGAAATCGAATGAGACATGTCTAGAGCAGAACGACAAACAACTCTACACCACACAATCTGAACGAATAACCAGCAACAACCACTTTTACAGCAAAGAGTCAACCAGACAAAAAAAGCAGCAGCCATATAGTTGTATGTCAAATTAACATTGATCCTTTTCTCGTTTTCCTACTCTTCGACACTCTTATGAAACCGTCGAACACGGCAAACAAATTTTGCGGGAGAATCACAAAGACACCGTGTACCGAGCCAACGACTAATCTCATATCAATCAATAGAGGAAAAGTTACAGTGCAATAGAAAGTTAATCAAATTCTCCGAGTGACCATCACACATTGAACACAATAACGAATCACTCGAATGTAACATACCACGTCATTTAAGGTGTTACATCTTGAAGGACTACGATCATGAAGAACCTGCTATAGCTACGAGAAAGCAATCAATTTTGAGCATGTCAGACTCCAAATTTGATTAAACATGCCCATCACCGTCAAGTCAAGATTATCCTCTTCGATTGACTCTTCAGCAAGAGCAACATAGGCCGATTTGAATAAATATACCCTCATGTTCCGTTCACAAAACCACCTATCCGCCACACTAGTGCAATATCACTTTTTAAACCAGTTTCAAGTGACCTGACTTACAAGTCATACTTGTATCTCATATTAAACTTACTTAAGAAGTGTTTGCTTACATCGGTTAGCTAGCTATTTAACCGACCTAATAAGTACGATAATTTCTTACTTTTTTCCTCCCTGCATATATGCAAAACATACAACCAGAACCATAGGCAACATATATAAAATTTTGTTTCATATGCCAAGCAAAATTAAAAAGATAACGATATAATCAAAATTTTATATAATGTAATGATCAAAAGATAATTGTAGAACAATGTATCATTTCATACCAAATTAATACATAGAGTAGTGTGATCAAATTGAACCTGTGACAGACAGTAAATAAGAAAAAACAAACATAAGCACACACACCTAGACTAATCTATGAATATGACTACATAGAGTTCATATGAAATGGATCCTGAAAATAACAAAACATAACATCTCAAAGAACTCATTGGTTCTTTCTTTTAAATGAAACTTCAAACACAAGTTTTTTCTCATCAATCAACTCTAAGAAACAAGTATCGCCATTCTTCAATTGGCAATCTTTCTTAAACTTCCTCCAACCTCCATAAAATCTATTGCCACCTTTTTGAGTATACAATTTTACAAGCCACAATTTTCCGTCCACTTTCAACTCCGCAGATTTTCCATGACAGTCACCATGGCTGCTCAAGACATTATTTGGCACAAACTGCAATTACAAACAAAATTGTCATTTATATATCAGTTCCATGTCTAACATCTTTGATTCTTTATCTATAAATATACATGCATACGATCTACAATTTACATTAGTAATCTTACCGGGTACGACTTAGAATTCACAACAATTTCAAATGTCTCATGTTTCATCACATTAGACCCTTTTGAATCTGTAGAAACACAAAATTATAAACTTGTTAATGTTAATCAAATATCTATAACGAAAAAGCTATCAATAACAATAACAAAAAACAAACAAACAAATCATATAGAAAGAAAGAAAAACCTTGCAACTCCTTAGGGATAATAGTAACAATAAATGAAAATGGTCTGGATTGAATCATCTCAAACTTACAAACATCACCAATTTGCAAGTTATTTTCCATGCTAAAATTGATCCAACCACTGTTCACAGTTGAATTTTCTTTTTCGGAATCACATTTGACAGCTACCTTCCAAGTCATATCCTCATTATCACCAACCCTTAACATTGCATCCCCTTCAAAGCCTTTTATATATTTTCTTGAAAAGTCAACTGGAATCATCTGTATCAAATTTCAATTAATGGTTTATTAGACAATAGACATATTAATTAAATTCAAAATTAGTAGAAAATTTCAATAATAAACTTACAAATGAATAGCCAAAGGCATAAGTTCGTGTCAATGTAATCTCAAAACTTGGATTGTTGATCTGTAAATAAAAAATATACATTCTCAATTTCTCATCAAATGCAATACAGATAAAGGCAACACAAAACACTACAAATTTTATACTTTACAATTAAAATATCATTTTCACCCACATGAAATTAACTACTATCTAGATACTACATTATAATTAATATTTTCTATTAAGCTTTTGTATTCTCTAGCTCTAATATCCAACTCAAAGTGCAATTGTACATTCTACAACAAAGTTGCCTTAAAAAACTAATTAAATGAACTAACCAGATATTTTGGCTAACTAGTATCAAAATCCATTTTCATTTTTTTCTTACCACTTTCTCTTCTTTGTGATGTACCAGCAACATTTGCTTCTCCTCTTCTGCATTTTCTGGCCTTCTTAATCATTCTTCTCCTGCTACTACTACCTGCAAAGTTAAGAAAAAAAATAATAATAATAATAATAATAATAATAATAATAATAATAATAATAATAATAATAATAATAAATCTATTTTTATAATTTTCAAATTACAATAAAAAACAAAATTAGAAAATAATTAGATGAACTCACTTGAAGTATTTTGGTATGTAGCATCATAATCCATATCCATTTTTCTCTTATCATCATTATCATCACTCACTTCAAAAACTTCTTTGATAGTTTCATTATCACTCACAACTTCATCTATGAACTTGATGCTATTATAGTTAACTTCCAAAGTATTTTGGCCAAATATCTCAACCTTAAAACATGCTCCTCCAATATATTTGAAAACTAAAAGATATCCATATTTTAGAAATTTTGCTAGTTTTTTCCAGTTCTTTTGAAGCCAAATATCACCGCTTCGTTCGACCCAAAATACTTCTTGCTGATTACCATTTGGGAGTCTGAGAAGTACTGGATTTTGTATTCCTTTCCAAAAAATTTGTACAAACTTCTTTGGAACCCTCTGCAACAAATAAATATGAAATATAAGTGCACGTGGAAAATGTGTTTGAACATATACATAAGAAAGAAATAGAGAGAAGAAAATAGTTACAAGTTCTCCACTTTGAAGTTCATGATTTTGAATAATCTTGAAGAACTTTGGTGGGCTAGAGAATAATGACATTATACAACTCCTAATTCTAGATGGTTTTCTTTTCTTTGTCTTTTGAAACGCGTGACAGAGAGAGAGATATATATGAAATGGTTTTCTTTGCTTTGAGATGAGATGATTCAGTATTCACCACACTGAGTATCTTTCTTTGGTTATGAAATGAGAAAGTGAAAGAAGGAAACAAAACAAACAATATAGAATTGATTGCATTGCAAGAAAATGGTTTGTTATACTTTTTCTGTCTCTCTCTGCATGTTACCTTTTCTATGCATACAAAATTGGTTGAACCATATTAATTAATGTAATGAAAACACTTTCACAATTTTAGCACAAACCTTTCTAACTATTTTTCTCCATCTCTCAATACTTCCTTAATCAAAGTAACATCTCCCAAATTCAAATAATTTATAGCCAAATTTACAAGCTAGAGCTTACACTTCTTACAAAGAATCAATCAATATTCAATAGACTTCAATCAAGCCAAAAAAGTTAAGTAAAAATAAAATAAAATAAAAACAATCAGAAAGAAAATAAGAAATGCGACTGAAGGTATCAAAATTAGCACTAACTATATGATTTTCACATGAAGGTATCAAAAAAAAAGTTACACCTGCTGGATCACTACAAAGTCCATTATTTCAGTATGCATACAACTAGTATGTTCTACCACTAGTATGTATTAACTAAAGTGATGATAATCTATAAATATAGTAGTAATCGCATTGCGTATGTTAAAACAATAACTTCGAATGTAATTCTTGTCATAATATTTAGTTAATAAGATTATATTTCAAAATTATGAAATGTTAGAATTTTCTCCAACTTATAACTAGCAATGCCTGCACTTCAAGAAACACAATGGTGTTTGATCTACAGGCTAACCAAATTATGATTTCCAAGTACAATATACAATTTGTGAATACACAAGAAGATACAAAAATATAGCAACGCAGCGCTAATCATTTTTTTAGGATTAATGAAATAAAAAGTCTTTGAATAATATTTCACTTCACATTTATACAGATGCAAACTATAGGGACATGTATAAATCCCTAGATATCAGTTACGATCAAATGAGCGACATAGAAGCCATTTCATTATACTTAAATCATCCAAATACAACTTTTTTTTCACTCTATGTTTATGCCTATGTAGTAATATAGAGAACCAATGTCCAGATAGGAAAGACTAACAGAAGAATTATGCCAACTGTATTTGATACGCCGTGAGCTTTTGTGAAGGAATTTCTAAAACCACCAGATGCACGGATATGTTCTTGCAGCAAATAACATGCAATGATAAGGCATACTACCACCCCAACTGTATTGCTTCTAAAGGTGTTTGCAAACAGATCAGGAGCAACAACAATAAGAAGAATCAAAGCAGCAGGCAATTCTAGCCAATCTGCGATAACCGTGACGAAAGATTAGAAATTTCGGGGAAATGTTTCATAGTTTTCTTCATTTTTCGAGTTTTACAAGTTCTGGTTGTTCCTAATGGACTAGGGGAACACCAAACGTGTATACTCACCCTCCAACAATAACATAATCATAAGACTAGAAATATGATGACAAAGACACATACTATTATATAATGTGCGTCTAACAAAAAAGAGTAAGATTACTATCTTTGAAATCGTATCATACCAGGGAAGTGTCTTGGAGCAAAAAGTCGCAATACAACAGCAATGAGAGCAATCCATCTCCCAATCTCTTCCCTGTAAATCGAGGAAAATAAGTAGCATTATATGATACCAAAATACAAAACACATAATTTGGTAAAGGAAAAAAGTGAATGGTAGGAAGTTGATAACAATGAAGCATGAAAAGCTAATCACCTGAAGATGTTGAAAATCAATGAAGGCAGGCTGAAGAAAATGTATGGAATGAGTAGTGATGTGAAAATGTTGGTCTTCCAGTTTGTACGATCCAAAATCAACAAATAACTAAGTGATCAAATAAAAATTACCATCAATAACATAAAAAAAAATCTCTTGAGCAAAACAGTTTCAAAGAACTATACTCTAGACACAAACATCAAACCTACAGAAAGCTTTAGAAGACTGAGAGAGGAAAGTTAAAGTAAACATTAACTAAAATTGAAGTGTATATGATAAACATTTATTTAGTATAGGCACATTGAATTATCAAATTCAATCACAACACAGCTTGACAAAATAAAACCAACATAAGTTGTTTTTCTTCATTGAATGCAGAACCGACACTTCAGGTTGAAGGCACAGCGTCCGAGTGTCTACAATTCGTACAACTCTAAGATTTGTGGTTACATTCAATCACTTCCATTTTTGTTGAAATATGATGCACATTTCTAGATATTTCTAGAATGCATTAGTAATTTATAGATCAGTGATTACTACTACATACATACATACATAGCAGCAATAGAAGCGATTATTTGGAGGATGGAGACTCCAGAACCTGAGACACCAAGCAGAAATTGTGGTGCAGCATCATCTTGAAAATCGGTCCTCATTGCCAAGTAACTCTTCGTCTTCCACATTTTTTCGAAGCAAATTCAGCACTTCAATGGCAGAGATGAAAGATGTTTTGTGACAGAGGAAAAGATCTATAGTGTTTTGTTGTACTGTGAACTCATCGGACTATGATCTTGTCCTAATAAGGAGGTGCCACGTGGAAGTTGGTAGATTTTGGGCAGCTGGCATTAGATACGTCAGTTAAATTGTTCTCTACTCTATTTATTCTGTTTATTTTAATGATATAGTCTTTAACTGCATACTTGAAACGTGGCGTCACATCACATGGGGATGAGTAATTGATAAGGATACACGTCATTAGAGGAATAATTGACTAAAATTTATAAAAATATGGGCTAAATTTAACGGTATCTTGGTCAATTTTGCAAATTTTAGTCACTTTTATCTCATGTGACATGACCTCACATATACAACTAACGACCATATCATCAAAATAGACAGAGCAAACGGAGTAGGGTTTTTTTGAACAATCTCTCACATCAATTCTATCGATATCGATGAAGCTAATTAATTAACTTCATCGATAGAATTGAGCTCATAGATTATTATAATACTACTTCAGTCCCAAAAGCAAAATGGTAAAAAAAAAAAAATTATACTAGTGGTCTTTTATCTTATTTATTTGTAATACTTTTGTCATTTATTTTTGTTTTTATCAAATTAATCTTTTATTTTTTTTATTCGTAACACTTTAGTCCATTTTCTCATTAAATTTTTTAATTGTCACATCAGTTTTTTTAATAAGGAAATGGACTAAAGTCTTACAAAAAGATAAGATAAAGTATCAATTTAATACAAAATAAAGATAAAGATTAACGTATTACAAATAAATAAGATAAATGACCATTAATCTAATTTTGCCTAACAAAATATAAATCTATTGAATTTAATTAAAATTTATACTAAATAAATTAATTTTATTTTAACAATTTTCGAGACAGAAGGAGTAAGTAATTGTGCTTAATTATGTTTTTCTGAAGATGTTAAAGTAGAATATAATTCTAACAAGACTGAAAATTCAGAATAAAAAGTGCCAAAAAACCAGCAAAACAAAGTTAGGTCGCATCAAAGAACAAATAAAAATACGTAATGAAAAAAGGTCTAACATTCCGAATCACCACACACATACATAAGAGCCAAATGAAAATAAAAACAAATTAAGATACTTTTTGAAAAACCGTCGACAGTTCTAAATTGAAAAAGAGGAATCGACAAATGTTCAAGAACTCATTAGAAACATTGTACTAAAGTTCACCAAAGTTCAAAACATGCTTATGTTATTTGGCCCTTTAGTTTGTTAAGAATCATGGAATTATAGGGATAAAGTGTGTGTTTGGTTTGGCTTTTGAAAGAGGCAAAAGCAATTTTAGAGGTGTAGAATTGATTCTGGATTGATTTTATGATGTTTGGTTATTCTAAAACAGAATTGATTCTGCCTCCAGAATTGATTCTGCTAGAAGCTAGGATTTGTAGCTTCTGGCTTAAAGTATGATTTTTACACTGAAATTTATCATTCAATTCACTTTTACATAATTGTATCCAAACATAAATTAATTCTACTAAAATCAATTATGATAAAATCAATTCTATCAAAATCAATTCTTCTAAAATCAATTCTATCTAAAGCCAAACCAAACATACCCAAAGATCATATTAATAAGCAAGATAGAGTGCATAAGAGTATTCATGAGAAAGATACTTATAGAAATTCATATTGAATGAATATACATTGATAAAAGAATGAGTAAAATGTACAATAGAGTGACTTGGAGTAACTAACTCTCTAACTAACTTTCTAATCTCCTAACCAACTTACTAACCTATCAACTAACTCTAGTTGATTAACTAACGATCTTAACATAGTTCTTCACAATCTTTTGTCAACTCAATTCACTTCATAATAAAATAAAATCTAAAATAGTTTTTGATATTTTTATATTGAGGACAAATTAGTTCTTATTATAATGTAATGAATTAAAGAGTAATTTGTGTTAAGTATAAATATGTTAAAGACTAATTTAGATGGAGAATTCTATGGTACTTTTGTCAAAATTTATTGCATTAGTATTATAAGAATTTTAATCAATAAAAATGTAAATTTTGTCCAAGTCAGTATCTATATTTTATATTTTAATAATTTGAATATGGCACGTGTCAAATAATTATTGATCATAATGTTTAATGTATCGATACATGACAATTTCTCCATTGTACCGTAGTATTTCACAATTTGAATTTTATTTTTGTCGTCAGTTGAATTGGACCGTCAAAAAATTGTGAGAGATCAAAATGAATCTTCATTCTAAATAATAAATTTTTATTTTTATTTTCCAACATTGTCTAAAATATATTTTTTATTTTCTAATAAAACTCCGTAAGTAGTAAATTATTTAAAGGAGAAAGCGAACATACTTTAGATCATTCTACTCCAAATTCTATAAATTGAGAAGAAACAATGTAAAAAAGGAAAACTAATAAGAGTTTATATTAATTATCATTATCATATTACAACTATATTTCAAATGAAATTTGAACAATATATTTTGAAGTTATAAACCAAAGCTCTTACGGCCAGTAGGTTGTAACAATTCAAAAGGGAAAGGATAAGAATTACAAAACATGAACATGAAATACAATGCATAAACAAATTTTTCCTCCCAAACGTAAACGTAGTTGCGCGAGATTGAATTGTAGTTCTCGTTACCAAATCCAACGTCAATCACCGTAAGATCAAGTAACGTTTCATAATGCATAAACAATTTTAGACACTAGAAGCCTTGGTGAGGGAAGTAATGGTAATAGAAACACCAATAACAGCATCTTTAGTCTCAAAAGTAAAAGTATCATAACGTAAGAAAAACTCCACCAAAAACAATCTACACAAAAGTGCAACAAGATTCTTCCCAGGACATTGTTTATTGTCCACACTAGGGTTCTCTGTTTCTCTCCCATTTGACCATAAAACATACTTCAACAATTTCTCACCTTCTCCAACAAACCTCTTTGGAACAAAAACCTCAGCATCATGAAAAATCTTAGGATCCTTAGTAGCAAAAGATTGGTATCCAAATAGCATTTCACCTTTTTTGACCTCAAAACTTGCATCATGACTCTTAACGATTAAATCTTCTCTTGCTTTTGCATATTGATAACGGACAATTGGTTCGATTCGCATGGCTTCGTAAACAACGGATTTTACAAACGGCATTTTTTCTATTGACTGAATTGTTACTCCGCCTTCTTGTTTTACTACGGTTCTTATCTCGTTTGCGAGCTCTTCGTGCAGCGAAGAGCCGCATTGACCAACCCATTTGATGAGGGTTGGAAATTGAGTTTTCAACCCTCCGTATCCGTTGAAGCCTGCTATGAAAATTAGATTGTGGCAGGCTTCACTTCTTTTTAATCCTGCTTTTTCTGCTTCATCTAAAACTGTTGTAGCTGAAGAGGAAAATGCTTCGTAGAGCTTCTTGTAAGAGGACCTGACCAAACATGTCGTAATGTAATTAATTACTACTAAAAATATAATATTAAGAAAAAATCTTGTATTTGAATTGTGTTCATATTCCAATGTAAATTGATGTTATTATTATAATGAAGTATAGAATTGAAGAAAAAAAAAAGTGGTAAATTACATAAAAATTTATAAATTATAAAGAGTTTTATATTTAGTGGCACACAACATTTTTTTTATTATAAAAAGACCATAAAATTAAAAATAGAGAGAGTATTTTTTTAATGAATAAAAAATTATTGATAACAGCACAACTCAAGGAGTAAAAGAATCCACTATTGTAATTAAAAAAAAAAAGATTACATTATTATAACCAAAAAAACAACTAGCATTATTTTTTTAATTAAGAGACTCACATTATTCGTATGTAAGGTTTTGTCTTATTCCCATGTTACAAAGAAGAGACATTGCAAATGACTACTAAATGTGACTTTCACAAACAATGTTATAAAGTCAAACTCTTTTTTTTAACAATAAAAAATGGATTAATATATATATATATATATATATATATATATATATATATATATATATATATATATATATATAATAAAAATCGAATAGTCTCTTTAACACACAAGGTGTTAATGTCAAACTCTTATAATCAATAATAAATTTAGTTATAAAATGTTAGTCGGTTTAGTGGTGATGACACTAGACTTAATAGGAAGGACCACAGTTTAATCTCTGTAACTGCAACTGCATTTTGAAGGAGACTGAAATCACTTGGTGTCAGAACTCGTCCTGAACTCTGAACTATTAGAGTCCCTCCTCTAATTAAGAACTAGAGGATGAAAAAAAAATTAATCTCAGATAATTTTGTTTTATCTCGCATGAAGAGGGTAAATTATCTTTAGATAGTAATTCTGCCTTCTTAAATTATAAAAAAATTCATATTTTTTCCAAATTATAAGAGACTAATCCAACATCTATTTTTCTAAAATTTCTTATTACATATTCTTTATTATGAATTTAAATGTATATTATATTTAATATTAATTTACTCTCTTTCACCTTTCTCAATAAATAATAACGAATAAAAGTATGATTGTTTTTTGCATATTCTCATACAATTTATTTTAAAAAAAACATATAAAAATATTTTCTAAATATAATTATATTTTTCTTAATAAATGTGATTTTATTTTTTCTTTTGGAATTTTATTTTTCTTTTAAGAAGAAGGGAGTATTTTGTTGTATCTCTACATCACAATCATTCGGGGAGACGGACGGGGGCCTCTAGAGGCCATGGACCCCATATTTTTAATAGTTTTTTATATACTTTATCTCTCTCAATATATAAGTAAGAATTGATCAACAAAAGTTGACATATTTGATATAAAATTTAGATCAGATATATAAATTTTATTAATTCATTTTTGCCTTTTATTTTGGAACAGAGAGTACTTCTATAAAATTTAAATTTTAGAACTTCAAATCTCAAATATAATGTCTTTCATTATAGTTCTAATGAAAAATATTATCATTAACACTCTATCAACCATATGTCTTTCATGCAACTCCCAATTAATATTTACGAAGCAGACTTTGCTATAGTGGATATAAATAGTTTATGAAAACTTAATATTTACAAAGCACTAGAGTGCCTGTTGCATCAACCGCAATGAATGCAATCGCAACAATTGCAAACATGGACATGGAGTAAACAAACCCTTAAATATAATCTTATGAAAAGAAAAAAGAAAATTCGTCATCAAATATTGTTTAGCTGTTTTAGATGTTTAAGATATAGTATTAATCTCACCTTGTCAAACAAGCAGGAAATGGAACTGTCCGAAGCAAGAGATCTTCAAGAAAATTGAAAATCTTAGGAGGTTTCAATGTTTCAATTGGAGCAAGTTGAAATAAAATCCATGTATCCAACATTTTAGGACCTTGAGAACCAAGGTTAGTTTCAGAAGGATACTTATTATCACAAAAGAAACTAAACATGAAGTTAAACGAAGCTCCACTAAAAATAGTGTTAAAATCAGCTTTACCACTTTTACTAGAAACCCCATCTTCAATCTCATTAAAAGCATCAGAAACTATCCTCTTAAAAAGAGGAATAACATTGTCTTTTCTCAACAAAAGAGCATTAAGAAGGAAACCTTTGATAAGAGCATGGTTTGGTTCAGTTGTGTCTAGGTAAGAACATATACGGTAGCCGCCGGTGAAATTTGTCGATGGCATGAATGTGCCATCGAAGACGTTATGTTTCTCGACTTTTTTATTGTCGAAGAGTATCGGGAATGATGCGGCGTCTAAGAGAGCTATGACTCTAGGGTTTGAGGCAATGAATGGACCGGGTGGCATGTTGGTTCTGAAGACGGTTGAATTGTATTTTTGAATTCTTGTTGAGAAGAATTTGTCTCTACCTTGGTTGTAGAAATAGTCGTGTCGGTCGAAAATCGGTCCGATGAAAGGGAGGCCATAGCTGCCTGGGATAGGTTTTAGTGGGAGCTCTTGTTGGTTGTTGTTTGTTATGGTGGTGGAAGATTGTTCTAAAGATGATGACATGGTTAATGAAACTCTTGATATTTTGATGGGTTTGGTTTGGTTTGGTTATAACTAATGGCCATAGTTGTTTCTTTATATAGAAATAATTTTATTTTATTTATTGACAAATATAAAAATAATTTTATTAAAAAAAGTATAGTTGTAAGTTGTAACAATATAATTGTGGAAAACGAGAACATTGACTTTACATAAATTTGAAATTTGGTATATATGGTACAATTAATTGGTCAGTTTGGTTTTAATTTTAAAAGAATTGACGTGTAAAATTGATTCTAATATGTTTTAGTTTTTCTATGCTAAAATTAATTTTGTATATAGAATTGATTATATTTTTTTTACAAAGAATTGATTATATTTAAAGTTAGAAATTGTAGTTTTTGATTCTAATTTTTATACAAAATTTTAATATTCAACTCACTTTTAGTTAAATATATTAAAAGATAAATCATTTTATCTTCAACTAAATTTTAGTTAGAATCAATTTTACAGAATCAATTTTTCAAACACAAAACCAAATATACACTATATACTTAAAACATATATTTAGAAGTTGAATTTCTAACTTCTATGTACAAAAAGATTTTATTGGTAAAAATTTCGTACCAATTAATAACATGCATGGTAACAAAGAAAATCTATTCATAAATAAAAAATTATATAAATATTACAATTTACACAAATATACCTATGATCAAAACACAGCGTAAATTTTTTATAAAAATCATGATCTATTTTCATCCTTATGCTAGTATATTTAATTTGAGTATTTGTGGAGTATGGTACGTATAGAATTAAATAATGATATTTTATTTTACTTTCATTTTTTTGTTTCTAGGAAAATGGGTTATAGTAATCAGATTTCAGAACGAGTTTTAGTATTAAGTAGTTTCAGTCTCTACCTTAATATAGTTGTAGAAAATCAAATTATGGTTTTCTCTACTAAAGTAAGTGTCAATCAGCACTGAATCAACTACCATTTAGTTAAATAGTGATATTTTTATACAACTATTTTCTGTATAATTTATTAGGGGTTTTATTAATTAGTGTCTCAAAAGTACAAGATTACTAAAAAAAATTAATTATGTTGAAAATTATCTTTATTATTTTATAAAAGTAAAATATACACATTTTAAAAATTTCTTTATTGTTTTTGTTTCTTAAATATTGCCCTTATTGTTTATCATTTTCCTAATTATTAAGATAACTTGAAACAAAAACAATAAACAGACGGAGAAAGAAAGAGAGTAAAAAATATAAAGAGAGGTTAAATTTTTTTTTAAAAACTCTAAATTGATTATATAAATTGTATGATTTTTGTATGTATGTGAGTAAGTCGGAATAAGGCTTCATATTAAGCACGTGTGTGTATGTGCGGTATAATTTATTACTACAGAGTACAGACAGGGTCTAGCTGGATGGCCTGCCGATAAGATGAATGAATTGGATTTCCGGTCACTTCCAAATATCTTTAAATAGACAAGTAGTACATTTTGTTATTTTTCAATGACTTTTAATTTATCAATATATATAAAATGACTTCTATCAAAAAAAAGTTATATAAAATGATTTTAGTTGGTCTACTAGTGATTGACACTAAATTTAGTAAAGAGATTCATGGTTCGATCTTCGCAACTGTATTAATAAAAAGATTGAAATTATTTAATGTCAGAACTCGTCACGTACTCTCCTATAAATCAGAGGTGAACAAATATATATAATATGATTGACGGATGAAATAATATTCCCGTTTAAATCATGCCTAATTAATTATATTAAGGAAAAAATTTAAAGAAGCTATGCGATACAAATTGAAAACTTGAAGGATCTGTAGATGCATTTGACATTTTATTATTTTTCAGTGACTTTTATTTTATCAATATATATATATAATGATTTTAGTTGGTTTAGTGATGATTGACGCTAGACTTGATAGAGAAGACTACGATTCATCTCTGCAGTTGTATTTATGAGGAGATTGAAATGACTTGATACCATAACTCATCCGTGATATGAGCTATTAATATTAATAGGGTCTTTCTCCTAGAAATGAGGTGAAAAACATTACTACCTCCGTCCCTTTTTATAAGACTCCGTTTGACAAAATTGTACTATTCATTTAACATGTTTTGACCGTATTTTTTTTAATAATACATAGATGTAAATATTAGCATATAAGATTTTGTTTGATTTGTTTTGATGAGTACTTTCAAAATATTAAATTTTTATAATTTTTACTACTACATAATTAAAAATATTAGTGATTAAAATTGTGCATTGGCGTACATGCAGTGGTCAAACGGAGTCTTGTAATTAGGGACGGAGGTAGTACATATAATTGACAGATGAAATAATATTCCCGTTTAAATCATGCCTGATTAAAAAAAAATTGGTACTAATGCCTGATTAATTATATTAAAGAGAAATTAGTGTTTGGAGTGTTTTTCTTTAATTAGTATTGGTCTCACTAATTCATCGGAGGTCTTATATAGAAGCTAGTGGTGGTGTTTTTCTTTTCTTTAATTTTCTGTTTGTTTCTTGTTAATTTCTCTTTTTGGAGTAAGCAATTCTATTTGGTAGCTTGGGTGATCAAAGTGTTGTAATTAATTTCCCAATTCTATACGGGTACGTCTTGTGCTTGGAGAAGACTTTTATCAATAAATTTTTTGGCTTATTGGTAGAGTCTTTGAGGATAAGTATGTTGTGTACTTGTGTTTAAGGGTATATGTGAAGTATATGTTGTGAAAAGATTTTGGGGCAGCATCAACTCACGATCCAACAACGTATAAAAACTGTATACCACACATGAGAGTATGAGACTATTATTGATTTATATTTATTTCAAAAGGATTAGTCTAAACAACAATGCGTACAAAAAATAACTAACATTCATATAATTTAAGTAAACAACACATGCATTGAATATTCATAATTAAGTTAGTTTCTTAATTCGTGTATGGTTATTAGATAAGTTAAGGGATTGAGTATACTTGTAATAAACATGTTGAAATTATTGTAAAATACGAAAAGACATGTTGAAATTGAATATTCATTGCAATTTGTAGCAGATTAAAATTTGTTAATTAATTATAACATGTGAAAAAATGATATAGTAGTATATTCATGTGTTGTCATCATAATGCATGTGAGGTCGATGGGGAAAGTGACATATAGAGCACCAATGATAAATAAAAAGCATAAATTAAAGACAAATAAAATAAGTATTTGGTGTGTTTTTTCTTTTCTTGAGTATTGGTTTCATCGGAGGTTTCTTTACTTTTTATTTCTATTTTTGGTTCTTGTTTGGTTGCTTGCTTGAGCAGAGGTGTAGTAATTTCTCAATTCTATACGGATACGTCTTGTGTCTAAGAATATATGTGAAATATGTTATAAATATTTGGTAAAATATTTTAAAATATTAAAAATAAATTAGTTTAAATATGGTAAGAGTCTTGAGCTTTTAAGCATGTAATCAGATATTTGATCTTTTATTTATTATATATACATGAAAAGAAATTATTCAATTGTGATTTGTGAGGAACAACTTACAATAACTTTACGTGCTTCATATATTTTTTGACAAAGATTTATCACTTTTAAACAAAAGTAAAAATTCACCTTGCTTTAGTGTTCAAATTCATTGGAAAAACAATAGGAAAGACAAAATTATTATTAACAATTGTGACTTTGATGAACATTTCACATGTATCATGTGGAATTCAAATCACGCCTCATGATATTATGATTTAAATCAAACTTTTACGAATGAGTTGACACATCTCGCAAAAACATTACCAACTTAATTAATGCGAGACAAATTATAGATATTTGAATTCTTTAATAATTTAGTCATTTACTAGCACCAAACACGTTATACAATCCACTCGGAATAAGAAAAGAAAAAAGAGCTAGGGTTCTTGCATAAAAATCATTTTCATGGAAAGAAAATAACCATGTACACTAGATGCTCCACATAAGCTATAGGACGAAATCAAATCAATTCAAAATTTTCAAATGGACCACAACATTAAATGCTAGCTAGACCAAAGTTTAATCTAACCATAATTCTAGCCCCACCCCCAATGGTCCTAAAGACAGCAAACAAACTAGAAAGGTTTTGGGGCAGCATCAACTCGTACAATCCAACCACATAAAAATTGTATATCAGATATAGAAAGCAACCAACAAATTATCTCAAGGAAATTAGTTCATAATAATTAAGTTAGCTTCTTAATTTGTGTATGGTTATGAGATAATTAAGTTAAGGGCTGTACTAATAAACATGTTGAAATTCCTGTAAAAAAAACAAAAGGCATGTTGAAATTGAATATTCATTGCAATTTGCAGGCCGGTGGAATATTCATTGCAATTGTAGGCAGGTGAAAATTTGTTAATTAATTAATATATTTGTGGAAAAATGATATATTATTCATGTGTTGTCATCATACTGTGAGGTCGATGATACTCCTAGTACGATGTGGATGAACTGCTTCTCACATGAATTATATAGATTGCCGGTCACACAACTTTAACAATGTATGATGTTTTTGTAAAAATAATTAAAAAAAATGTTCTGGCTCACTTATAAGTCTCATGGATAATGATGTGTGGTACGACTAGCATGCAACGACAAACGACGACGGTTTAATATTTGCACTAATAAACTCCAACCTTCCCATGAATTCCGCAAAAGAAAGAGATATTAATTAGTTTGACTGGCCAATTGAACACCAACACATCACCAATCGTTACTTTTCGTTACCTTTTACCTCGTACGAAATAGCATTACTGTAAGTCTCATATCACTTGAAAATTAAGACTAAAGATAGTTTATATACAACACGTCACACTCTTCATTCCAACCGAGACGCATTTTCTTCAAATGACAAAACCGTAACAGATTAACCGCAAAACGGACAATCTCTCGAAGATATAAATTTAACGTCAGGTCATAATAACATATTATATTTATCTCCCGCAAATAGATCTGAATTCTGTTCAAAATAAAAACAATATACTGTATGATGTTTTGTAGTAGTTACGTTACTTTTTGTTTGAGTATTTGACAATGTAGGTACTGTCTACAACTTAGCTTAGCCCATATATACCTTCATTATATTATTGAAATTGTAAATCATTTTTATTTTTATACTCCATTGTTCTCTATTTATAAGAATCCTGAGCACATTTTTACGTGTAATTAAGGCAAATTTGTAGTTCAGTTAATGTATATATAAACAAGCACATGTAGCATCATGGAGAGTGGAGACCCTTTAATTCTATACACACTCTCATTTGACAAGCTACTTCTAATTATCCCGACCCCATAAAAATATTGTAGCCAACCTACTTAAGCCAAGGAAGCAATTGATAAAATAATGGATAAAGATATTGTCAAAAAAAATAACGGATAAAGATAAATAAATCTAAAATTTATTTTAAGAAATGATTATGAGATGACATAATTATATCCTTACTCCTTCCATCCCGAAATATAAGGGAAAAAAATCACTTTCTTTTCCTAAAAATTAAGGGAATTTTTTTTTTTAAGAATATGTTTTTTCTTATTCTTATAAAATTAAATGCAATTTTCTCTCTTTTTTTCAATAAAAAATTGTTTTGCACCTTTCTATGCAACTTATTTTAAGAAAAACTCCAAAAAACCATATTTTCAAATTCTCAAGATTATATTTTCTTAATAAATGAGATTATTATTTTTCTTTATATTTTGGAACGGAGGGAGTACGTAAATGGCTTGGAGGCGAGGTTTTTTGCATCTTATACACTACAAGAAAATCATGATTTAGCTTCGAAATTTAGCGTCGGCCCCCGACTCTGACGCTAATAGCGTCAGTTTAGCGTCCGCCTATCCAACGCAAAGGCCACAATTATTTTTTATTTTTTATTTAAAAACTTTAGCGTCGGCCCGTCCGAGTCTACAATTAAAATAGCAGACACTAATTACTTTTGCAAGTTTTGTGTGAGTCCATCCGACTCTAAATTTCTAACTTTGTCAAACTTGGAACACTTTTCTTTTGGTAACAAAAAATAAAACTCAAATCACTCTAAAAAAAAATTCTCCAACGAAAAATAAATCTCATTATTTTCCAACCATCGCCGCCGGCCCTCAATCACTGCCAGCCACCATGCCAATCAACCACTGTCAGCCATTATCCTCCTCACCTCCATACGCTCAATCTCCTACCACTCTCGTTTTCACTCTGAACCACGTTCGTATTCAAAACTTTTGCGATCTCATCACCTCCACCATACTTCTCGATTTATAGGTCAGTAACTCTAATTCTCTATTTAGGGTTTTTATCAAAGGGAAATTAAGGTTTTGGTCAAAAGGAAATTAGGGTGTTGTTCTCTATTTGGTAAAATAATGAAGTTGCTTGATTCTTTGAGGTTAATTTGCTTGGCCACAGTATTACATGAGATTTAAATAGTTATGGTGTTCCTTAGAATATTGAATTAGATTATTACTCATGTGTTATCACTTTCCCCTCTTGTTTGAAAGCATGTATTGATGTTGAACAAACTACCATACGCAACTTGAATTTTTTATTAAGTTTCTTGTGTTTAAAATTGCTGCATGTTTTAGGTTGAGGTTGGATATACAAAACCTGATGCTAAAGAAGGTAAGCAGTTGCTGATTTTTCAGATAATGGACTTATTTTAGAGTTTTGTCAAAGGGAAATTTAAGTTTTTGTCAAAAGGAAATTAGGGTTTTATTCTCAGTTTAGTAAAATGATGAAGTTCGTTTATTCTTTGAGGTTAATTTTCTTTCTGAGGAGTATTCTATAAGATTTAAGTACTTATGGTGTTCCTTAGAGTAATGAATATTTATTTAGTCTTTTTCTCATGTGTTGCCATTTTTCCTCTTTTGTTTGAAAGAATGTATTGTTGTTGAACAGGTTACAAAGCTAAAATTTTGATTGCATTTCTTGTGCTTAAAATTGCTTAATGTTTTTTTGCATGTATGGCTACATTGAAGTTTCCAATTTATATGGTTTCATCTTCATTGCAAAAGCATCTTTTGAACCAATGTCTTCTTATTTTCTTCCCTGGAACTAAAATTGTGTTTTAATGGAAAATATGGCATAATAATGATTTATTTTGTTTGGTTTAAGCTAACTTTTTGTGGATTGAAATTGGTGGGAGCTTGGTTGGCTACAATTACTTTGCTCTTTATTGGATTGTAGTGTTTTATCTTGGATGCATCTCATAAAAATCTGCAGGGGAACCCCTTCTAGCTTATATTTAACTTTATTTATGTGTACATACATGTCTATGTTCCAATTTGAACGATGGGTCATGTGTTACTTGAACATTTATTTATTACCATCCTTGCCTGATCAATTTTCATTGTCTTAGGCATAGTTTTTTTCCACAATAACGGCTGTTGTTAGTTTTTCCTTTTCTAGTTTGAGATTCTAAATTCTGACTTGCTTCTCAATGAGGTTTTTGTTTATATTTTTTTGGCCAGTTATTTTTGCTTTTGTTGTGTTAACCAGCTTTATTTCAGGCACATATACATTTTTGAGCAATATATAATTGTTTCATGGGTTCATGAGCTATTGCAGCCATTATCCTTTGTAGTCTGTAGTGTTTCTTTATCTTCATATGAACATTTGAGCATTAAATGTGTAGCCATTCAGTAACTGAGCTTTAAATTACCAATTTGTATGCAAATTTAATTTCTTTACATTTTGTTTCAGACCAATCACAATCTCTTCATCTACAATTACATATAGAACCAAATCTCTTTGACAAGCAAATTATATCTCTCAATTTTATGTTTGAAATCTCACTTTAATTATATCTCAAAGCTACATCTATTAGGTTGATTAATATGTTTAATTTGTCTAGCTCCATCTCTTGATAATAAATTGTTGTGATCAGAATTCAGATATAGCGGCATTTGACGAGGTGACAAGCCTTTGCTTTGACAACAAAGGGTACTTTATTCTTTTTCCATGAACTTTATTTGCTTGCTAATTTGCTTATCCAATAAATATATGTTCATTCTAATGTCTCTTGGATAGATGGATGTTTCGTTATCTTAATATCTTAGTTAGTTGAATCCTATTTTTATAGTGTTTGTAAGTATGCCCTTCCTTATATTCATTTTATTTTAACTGTTTGCAACTTAAGACCACTCAAATGTGCCTTAATGAAGTGTAACAAACTAGCAGAAGAATGATCATTACATGGACAATGTGTATATGAGATGCTGAATTTTTGTAAAGAGGGCTGAAAGGGCATTCTGTAGAAAAGATATGATTGAAGCTATTGAGGAGAAAGATGGGATAGTGTATACAGTGGTTAATTTTGGGTATGGTTCATATTGACTTTTTTGAACTTTAATGTATTATCTCTTTCTCTTCAATCTAGTGTAACGAATTTTGTTTTATTTGAACCATATTAGTGATATGAATTTATGATTACATGTGTGCATTTTATAGGTTCTTTTAGTATAAGAGTTCTATTATTGCGATATTAGATCTTTGGAATGATGTTTGAAATATATGTATGTTGGTATTACTTTGACACACCCTTGTCAAGTAATAAGTATGATACTCCTTGAAATGGAAATTATTATAGCCATATTGGTTAGTTTATCTATCATGGTTAGTTTAATATTCTTGGTACTTGGATTAAATCCCCTAATCTGATGTTACCAAAATAAGAAGTTTGCATCCCCTATGGCATAACTTCTCTATTTAAATTATGTATATTTTAGTTAAAGATCTTAGACCAAGTAAGTTTAGAAAAATTGTGAGTTTAAGGTGTTTGTATTACTATTTAAAAATTTATTTGGATTGTGCCAATAGTTGCTGAAGTTTTTTCATTGAAAGAAAAAACAAGCGTGGGATAGGTGAAAGATCTTTCCATAATTTTCTATTCACATATTTGGTCAAATTGTTAACCATTGATTTACAAATATTTGTCTTTCAAATAATACATTTCAGTTTCATGATATTGTCTTTCAAATATCTATTTGGTTCTATTTGCTGTGGTGATGCGGACTGTGTTTGTGCTGCAGCTATTTGAATATTTCAGTGTTGCTTCAGTTTTAGGCTGTGTTTTTCTGTTTTTGGACTGCAGTGAATAATTTGGGATTTTGTTCCTGGATGTGTATATGTTTTGGTTCAATTACTTGTTCACACTTTGATTAGGTTTCATCAACTAGAAAGCGTAACTTTTATTCACATTAATTAGGTTTGTGTATATGCTAAGTTTTTTTGTTTGTGATCTATGCCTTTGATTAGGTACACAGTGAAAAGATAGTACACTTATTGGTTCCATTTGTGTAAGTCACTTTTTCTTGATTGATTCTTTCAACTGATTATTATGTATACTTGTAGCTTTGTAGTATGTTTTGTAACATTTTAAAAATCATGTGGTTTTGTAGGTAGTAAATTGATTGACAAATTGCCTTTCTACAATGAGATGTGTGTATGAAGATTGATAAACATGTCAAGAGAAAACACAACAATAGATCATTGAAGCATCTCAATATTTTTAGATTCAAAAAGGTTAGTATCCTCATTCCTAATCAGTAAACGGTGTCTTTATGTTTGAAAATATTTTTAGTGAAAATTTCAAATGAACTAGTAAGAATTAGTTCAAGTGGTACTAACATACCTAGTTGGTTGTGATTTTATGGTATGAAATGCATTATGACTTTTTGTGTATTTGATGTGTTATTCCTATTTCTTAGTATTAGGTGAAAAATAGGATAAAAAATACATTTTTTTTATTTAAATGTTTAGCTGATTAGCGTCGGCCAGCTGACGCTACAGTATTTCGTTGACTTTCCTTATGTTGACTTTAGAGTCGGTCAGACCGAGGCTATAAGATTTTGTTGACTTTTCTAAAATTGATAGAAGTAGCGTCGGATGATAATAGACTCGGTGTTTGAATCGGCTTGACCGACTCTAATATAGAGTCGGATGGTCCGAAACCGACGCTAAAGATTAGCTTCGAGCCTTTTAGCCTCGTCCCGACTCCGACGCTAACCCGACGCCAAAAGCCTGTTAGCGTCCGTTTTAGCCCTTTAGCGTCCGTTTTTAATTCTATACACACTCTCATTTGACAAGCTACTTCTAATTATCCCGACCCCATAAAAATATTGTAGCCAACCTACTTAAGCCAAGGAAGCAATTGATAAAATAATGGATAAAGATAAATAAATCTAAAATTTATTTTAAGAAATAATTATGAGATGACATAATTATATACTTACTCCTTCCATCCCGAAATATAAGGGAAAAAAATCATTTTCTTTTCCTAAAAATTAAGGGAATTTTTTTTTTTAAGAATATGTTTTTTCTTATTCTTATAAAATTAAATGCAATTTTCTCTCTTTTTTTCAATAAAAAATTGTTTTGCACCTTTCTATGCAACTTATTTCAAGAAAAACTCCAAAAAACCATATTTTCAAATTCTCAAGATTATATTTTCTTAATAAATGAGATTATTATTTTTCTTTATATTTTGGAACGGAGGGAGTACATAAATGGCTTGGAGGCGAGGTTTTTTGCATCTTATAGTGAAAAGTGATTCAAATGTACTCCTTGGCAATTGGCATAGTAAGGGTCTATTTTAAAATTAATTTTAAAGGATTTATTCATGTAATATACATCTTTTTATCATATTTTGTGCGAGTGACTCTGAACCTCTATACAAAAATGTTGTTATATGTAACCAAAAAAAAAAGTGTTGGTGTAGTGTTTAATTCTCAATAAAATTCCGGTTATGTTACTTTTGGTAAGTCCGTCCTCACTCTTCAGTTCAGACTGCCTTTTTCTTTTATTTAATTTAATTTAACTACTCTTCATAATTCTTCTCATTACCTTCACCTCCCTCCCTGATTGTCAACAAATGATTTTGCTAAAAATATGCTTACCCCGTGTTTAAGAAAATTACTCTGCCCACCCCCCATGTTTCTCTTTTCCCCCCCTAACTGACCATTAAGCCCTTGCATGAGCGCAGATACGTTCGGATTATATTACCCGAACTGATGCCTCCCAGTCGGATTATATAATCCGAACTATATAAACGTACATGTTCGGGAAAAATTCTCCGAACCCCTACTACTTAAGCTGAACTAGCTCTCACTTTCCCCAACTTACTCTACACACAATCAAAAACAAACCTCTCAAAAGTTTTTCATTATTTTTGTTTTGAGATTCAAACGGAAGATTGGAGCATTGGGGAGGGATTTGCACACACTTTAGAGCATCAACATAAGGTAATCTCTCATTTGAACCGATTACTTTTTGTGTTTGTTGGTTTTATGTTCGTCTGGTTTTCTGGGTTTCTGACAGAGGTTGGTTCGGATAAAATTTTCCGAATTAACGCGAGGATGCAGTTCGGGGAATATTATCCGAACTAGTTCGGATTCTGCGCGCCAGAACTGGCCTTAAACTTGTTTAAAAATGGTTTTGAATATATTTGGTTGATTTTGTTGTTTGTTTAAATATGATTGAATATGGTTGTTTTAATATATGTTGAATATATGATTGCATAAATATAAATTGTGATATTGGTTTTGATGTAATTAGTGATATTGCATAAATATAATTAGTGTATGTTGAAAATATTGGTTTTGTATTGATTTGTGATATTGGTTTTGATGTATTTGTAGTTATGGGGGATGCAATGAATGAAGTTGAGCCGGTTGTTGTAAATGGTGATGGTGAAACGATCTCAAACGTTCCTCAAGTTGAGGGTCAACAAAGTTTGCCGGTCGAGGATGTTGAATCCAACTCTAACCGTCCTCAACCCGAGCCGGTAGAAATTGATACGAGTGCTCAATTTCATACCGAAAAAAAATACCGTGATAGAGACGAGCTCATTGCTTGGGTTCGGGGTGAAGCGGCAAAGTTAAATTTTTCTGTTGTAATTGTCAAGTCTGACAATGGTTCCGATAGAAGAAAACAGTATTTTGTGTTGGGTTGCGAAAGGGGAGGTTTTTACAAACCGACCAATAAGAAGTCAAAAATGGAATCAATTGGAACGAGGAAATGCGGTTGTCCATTTAGGCTCCGTGGATATTTTCATGTATCAAAGGAATGGAATCTCACGGTGGTCTCGGGGAAACACAACCATGTTATGGACCGTGCTTTAGAAGGTCATTTGGTTGCCGGGCGTTTGAAACCGGAAGAGAAACAATTGGTGGTTGAGTTGACAAGAAATTTGGTCAAGCCTAAAAGTATCATGTCCACAATGAAAGAGCGAGACCCGAAGAACTCAACCGTCATTAAGCAAGTTTACAACGTAGTTCATAGAAATAAGGTTCGAATTAGGGGTTCAATGACTGAAATGCAACAATTGTTTAAATGTCTAGGGGATAACAACTATGTTTACAGAACAAGGACGGTCGGTGAGTCTACAACTGTGCAAGATATCTTCTTTTCACACCCTAAATCCGTAGACTTGTTCAATTCCTTTCCGACTATTTTGATAATGGACTGCACATACAAAACCAACCGGTATGAAATGCCGCTTTTCGAGATAGTCGGAGTCACATCGACTGATCAGACGTTTTGTGTTGCTTATGTTTTGCTAAAAAATGAAAAAGAAGAAAATTACACGTGGGCCCTTCAAGCTTGTCGTGGTCTTCTAAGGAACAAAGATATCTCACCGAAGGTCATTGTTACCGATAGGCAGGACGGTCTGATGAATGCGGTGAAGAGAGTATTTCCTGAAGCAACACCGTTGGTTTGTTCACTTCATGTTAGGAGAAATGTGAAAACCAAGATGCAGACAACTTGCTTTGTTAAGGATGGGGACAAGGAGAAGCAGAAAGATGTGTTTAAATATATTCAGAAATCTTATGAGGCTGTGATTTTTTCAAGTACTGAAGAGGAATATGCTGATAATCTGGAAGAATTTAGGAATGTATGTCAGAGGTGGCCAAGATTTATCACATATTTTGAAAGAAAAGTTTTAAACAAAGATAAAGAGAAATTTGTACTAGCGTGGACTAACCGCATTATGCATTTTGACAATACTACATCCAACAGGGTTGAGTTTGCACATGGTAGATTGAAGGGTTACTTGACAGACAACCAGAATGATTATGTCAGGTTATGGGAAGCGATCCACAAAAGCTTGATTGGTCAGTTCACTGAGATACAGGGTGAGTTTGGTAGGAGTTTGTCTGTTGCGGAACACAGACATGAGGGAAAAATCTTGTACAAGCATCTAGTGTTTAATATTTCGAGAGCTGCGTTGGACATTATCTCACAAGAAGCAAAAAGAGTTGAAGAGGTTGGTATGGACCGCGAACTATGCGGTTGTGTGATGAGAGCAACATTTGGTTTGCCTTGTGCATGTGAGATTGCTAGAAAGCTACATGACAAGCTACCTATTACACTTGATGAGGTGGACAGTCAGTGGAAAAAATTGGTGTTCAATGACGGCGAAGTCGGTGAAGTCGAAGATGATTACATGTGCTTAGAAGAGATTAATGCTATCCAGGTTAATTAAATTTTAATAAATAAGCTCCTTTTAATGTTTGTCATTTTTATAGGTAAGCCTGTTTTAATGTTCGAAATAAATTGTTGAATAGGTTTGTAATTTTTTTTTGTAGGAGCGATTAAAAAAAGGAGACTCCGTTTTGAGAGCTGAAATCAAAGAAGGATTACGTCATTTTGCATGGCCAGTCACCACAAACTTGACCCCTCCGTTAGTTAGTGCTAAATCCAAGTCCGCTAAATCCAAAAATGCCTCTAAATCGAAGGGAGCGAAATCCACCAAACGTGACCCTTCATATTTTGAGCATGTGGATAAGATTTGGGCGGATTCTCAAGCTTCACAATCCACCCAAGTTCCACCAAGTCAGGCATCAACATCAAAGACTAAAAAGTTGCCCGGTTGTATTCGTATGATGGCCAAATTTATTCAACCATGGATCGATGATGTGACTGAAGTCGTTGGTGACGGATTTTGTGGATTTCGCGCAATTGTTGTGGATGATGGTAAAACTGAAGATGAGTTTTATTTGGTGCAGCTTGCCATGTCTAGGGAGTTAAGACATCACAAACCTGCATACGTGAGAGCTTTTAATTCCGAGAGATATGAATATCTCATCAAAGCTCTATGCCCTCCTGAAGAAGCCAGAAATAGAAGAATTGCGCCAAGGGAATATTGGTTACAATTTCCAGACATGGGTCATATCATTGCTAATGCCTACAATAAAGTTGTAGTACTTCTGACTGATCCGGTAGAAGGCGTATCTGAAACCTTTTTCCCATGGCGTACCAAACCACCATCCAAACCATCTTCACGTCTTATGTGTATTTTTTTACTTGGCATTCATTTTTGGTATGTTAAGTTGAAGGATGAGTGCCCTTTACCTCGGACGTGTCTTGAGTGGAGGATTCATCGCACCGAACAAGCTGCGGAGTGGGAATTCAGTTTCATGGATCGGCAAGTAGAGTTTGAAAGACTTATGCTTACTGAAAGACCTATAACAGCAAGACATGGTCTTGGTAATGTAGAGGACAAGCCTTACATAATCAAATGAATAATCATTTGAAGTTGACATTCTCACCCTTTTTTTGGTTATAAGAATGTAATTGATACTTAATTATTTATGTTTTTAATGTAACAAGTTATTTTGATTATCTTTCATATTGTAATTGGTAATTAAGTGTTAATTAATGTCACAAGTTATTGAATGTTATTAATTTTCATATTGAAAATATTTGATTTAAAAGGATTACGATAAGAGTTATATGCATAACTTGGTAATAAACTGCAAAATAATCAGCTTTCAGCTTCTGGTGTAGCAGGTTCGGATAAAATTATCCGAATTTAACCTATAAAATGTCAGTTCGGATTATTTTATCCGAAATAAGTCTTGTATTGGGCAAGTTAGGAGAATATAATCCGAACTGGTTAGGGAAATATATTCCGAACTGTACGTTCTGTGCAGAAAAAGTAACCCACTATAAATACATTCTTCACAAGAAATAGAAAATGTTATAATTTTTTTTTTCTAGACTGCAGGAGAGTGCTGAAGTAGATGTCTACCCAAGCTTGGGATCAACGAAATGTCAACTCTCACATTGCTGCAGTCTATTTCAATGGGGGTGACGCAGAGTTGTTTAGAATCCATACTGACGACACATTTGAGAGTCTGAAACAGAGGCTGAACAGGGTGAACAACCGTGTGAATGGGGAAGGAGACACCAGAAGAGTAACGACAATAGAGTATCGACGTCCGTCAGTAATAGAAAACGGACGTGTAGTACGATTCAGCAAGATGTCTCTCAACAACGACGGAGACGTAACATCTATGTTTTACATTTTCTCTCAGTACAGCAGGTTGGGTCCAATCGAATTGGATGTCAAATTGCGCAGATCTGTTGAAGACATCTTGACAGCTTTGGTTGAACCCATGGAAGAAGTGACAGTTAACTTGATGGATCCTTAAAACATCGTTAGTGATCACATATGTTGTGTAATTTGTAGTTTTTATGTGGTTTATTTAAGTTGGAAGTTGTTTAATTTTAATGTTTTATGTATTTTATTAACCCAGAACTCGTTAATTTAACGGTACTAGTTTATTAATCTCTATGTTTTTATTTGACGTCAATGAGATGTATTTTATGATCTAAATTGTATCTTGTGTTTACGATAATTATCCGAACTATATTTTATGTAGAAATCACATAAACTGGCTTCTGGTTTAGCAGGTTCGGATTATTTTCTCCGAACTGGACCTGTAACGCAAATATTCGGATAATATTATCCGAACCTGCCAAATATGAGGCTTATTTCGGATAATTTTATCCGAACTGGCGCGTTACAGGTCCAGTTCGAAGAATATAATCCGAACCTGCTAAACCAGAAGCCAGTTTATGTGTTTTCGACTTTGTTAACCAAGTTATCTCAATAACTCTGAATACGTACCTATTTAAACAACGTAATTAACCAGTAAATAATCAAAAATAAGCAAAATAAATAATCCTCAAATTAAAACAAAATCATACAAAGTCATTATACAAAAATAAGCTAAATAATCCGCTTACACATTAATCCGGTATTAATCCGGTTACATACCAAAATAAACCAAAATAAAGTCATTAATCCGCTACTACTTAAAATAACGACATTAAATTAACAAATTGCTTAAAAAAAAGTGTCACTCCTCCATTTGCACGCTTCCACCTCTACGACCTCTCCTACCATGTCTCTGATTGTCAAAGCCCATCACCGCCGGATTAACATACCCCAACATCCGAGTCAAACGACCATGAATTGGTGTTCCTTGTTCAACCTCACCTTCAAAAGCTTCATTTATATCAGTCCTCACCATCTGGAGTAATCGCAATTGAGAAGTAACAAGTGCACTTGCTGGACGCATCTTCGGGTGCGAAACTTCCCAAAACCAGTCCATATAATCAGCAGACACGTCCCATGGGTATTCAACAGTAGGACCCCTCTCATCAACGGGGATTATATGATTCTCAATTTCTTCTTCAAACATCCTAGAAACATGTTTGATATTGATGACAAATGGCGCGGCAATAGCAGGTGGCCTTGGTATGCCTTGAACGTGTCCATATTGTCTCATCACACGTTCAGGCAAGTGTTTTGCTTTCAGGTCTCCGCATCTCAACCAGCCAGAGAACCAACATTCATCGATCATGGGACGTACATGACGAATATTTTCATATGGAGCGAATACCACATCAGTCACCTGAACATTATCCAAATATGCTCTATAATTCGCCGCATCAACGTGCCCTTGTTTTGCGCCATACTTAGCACACATTGGCATATGATCTATGTAGTTATCAGCATCAAGATACGGGACAATGGTAGGAAAATGTGTCATTATCCATCCCTGCAAAATATAGATCAATTGTTAATATATATATATATATATATATTACTTCTAAATTACTAAAACTTATTTATAAAACTATCTACTAAAACTTATTTATAAGACTATCTACTAAAACTTATTTATAAATTACTTCTAAATTTCAAAACATAAATAACCAAAACTTGCAAAATTTAGTAATTTACTTACCTCAAGCAGAGACAAGTATCCTGCCATCATTCCAGACTTGGCCTTTGATGACTCATTCATGTACCTCACAAGATAAGTCAGAGCAGCTGCACCCCAATTCCACGTATGAATATTTGTCAAGTCAGTGAAATATTTTAGGAAGACAACATCTACATAGTTGTCACTCTTGTTTGTGAAAATGGTACAACTGACCACATACAACAGAAAAGCTCTGATGCACCTCTCTCTGTACTCACGTACCACTTCCTCCGGCTGATCCTCCTCAACAGCAGTTTCAGCAGATTCCCAATTCTCTAAATAAATATTCTTCAAGAAACTACGTCTCAAATGTTGACCATGAGTGAAAATGAATTCAGTTTCAGCTTCGGCAGGGTCACATCCAAGGGCCTTAACACACAAGTCTAGAGCACCAGCTCTGTCCATTCTGGAGTAGTCCAAGAAGCGTCCTCGGATGGAAAGATGGAGAAGATGCTGGATGTCATCCAATGTGATGCCAATCTCACCAAATGGAAGGTGGAAGGTCTCAGTTTCCGGATACCATCTCTCGGAAAATACCGTCATCAGCCCATGATTTATAACATTGTAGCTAGTATGCAGAAGGGGCTCGAGACCAGATTCAATTATGACATCCCAAAACCAATCATTGTCATCATTACGGACAGGTTTTTTGAGTTTGAACATCTTCATTCCATGAGTTGTGACTTTTTGGGTAAAATTCAAAACCTGAAAAATATCAAATCGATAATTGTAAGACACATACACTATAAATTATAAAAACTAATAATGATGCTATCAAACAACAATTAACCAAAATTATAATTGTTATACCTCCTTATCTTCAACTTCATCTACATTCCATATCATAATAGACCTATGCTCGGCATAATCGGTCAACAAAGACGTATCTCTTGGTCCACCTCCATATCCTTCTTCATCTTCTTCTTCTCCCTCCTGAAAAGCAGGTTGACGCCGGACAGGTGGTTTGGGTATACGTCTGCGCCGCACAGGTTTATCATTAACAACATCATCACCCACTTCCATCTCAGTAGGTTGCTGTGAACCAGTAGCTTCATCATCATTGTTTCCTGGAACTATCTCAGGCTCCTGACGTGTTTTCTTACTTCTTTTTGAACCACGAACACGAGTAGGAGCAGCAGCAGGAGTAGGAACAGGAGTAGGAGCAGGATCAGAAGTATCAGCAGGATTACTAACTTTTCGAGCCGATGCATGTGTCCGACTTGGTCTACCATGTCTACCTCTTCCAGTAACACCTTCGCCTTCTTCCATGACTATACAACAACAACAATTAAAATCATCAAATTATTCAACTTATTCAAACAACTTATCAAATTATTCAAACAAGTTATCAAATTATTCAACTTCCTTACTTTCAACTTAATCAATTTATATTCAACTTCTTTATATTCAAATTATTCAATTTACATTCAACTTCCTTATAATCATAACTTACTTATTCAACTCAATCTAAACCAATAATCGACTTATTCATTTTCTCAAACCACTTATAACCATCATTTATAATCATAATCTAAAATCATACAACTTAAATCAAACAACTTATAATCATAATCTATAACAAAACCATCAAAAATCTTACAATCATCATACAAAACTAGCAATGTTCATTAATCCTAAACTAATAAATCTTAAACTCATAAACCTTAAAAATCATCATAATTTATAACCCATTATCAAATTTGTACTCACCCAACCATCATAATCTATAACAACCCAATAACATCACAAACTAAACAATCAAAATAAGTTCCTTTCCCAAACCCTAAACCCCAAATTCATAAACCTATCAAAATTAAAACTTAGTTAATACTTACTTGACTGTAGGTGATAGATTCAACAAATTGATATAAGATAGTTGCAATTGTGAGGAATTGTTGAACAATCGCGCGCTCTAAAACTTGTTTCTTTGACCCCTTTCCTTTGCAAAACCATAAAACTAATGAACTGCCCTATGCAGTTCGTGTATTCTGTTCTGTTCTTATTCGACAGAGTTCGGAAAATATTTTCCGAATTGTGTAAGTAAATATTCGGATAAAATTATCCGAACTGGGGGTTTTTACTCGTTGTCTAGGTTCGGATTATATTATCCGAACCACATATTTAGTGAAAAATGAAGGGCAATTCTAGATTTGAGGGGGGTTAAAAGAGTAGCATGGGGGGGCGTAGAGTAATTTTCATGTTTAATTCTTCAGTCTCCCCAAGCTTAAGAAAGCCCACCTCAGATTTGGCCCTACATAAAACTAGTTGGACAAAATCCATTACAAACAAAGCCAGCATTACTTTTACTACTTCAAACTCTTGGGCTTAAATTAATATTAGAGCCCCCCTCTCCACCCCTTCAGAGTTTGGCCAAGATAAATCATAATTGGGCTGATTATCATAATCAACAGCTTTGTCTATATATGTTTAGTTTAACACGAGTTTATCAACAAAAAAAACACGAGTTACATCTTTATTTTTTGTTATTTTTTTTATCAAATTTGTATAAATTAAGTCATTTTCTTAATAGAGTCTCTCTCTCTCACACACACACACAAATATCTCAATAGAGTTTCTTTCTACTTTGTTTTTGGGTTTTTGATTATATTAGGTTTGACATTTTTTGGAGGGATTATGAACATATTTGAAAATTAGAAGAGTTGCAAAGCTAAATATCACCCATGTTTTAGATATAATTATGGCCATCCCACCACCTCTTGACAATGATTGGGATGATCAAATTGGTTAGGGTAAAACACATGATGTAAAATTTACAGTAAAAAATGCATATGAAAACATCTTAAATGAACAAACAGATGTGATAGGTGACAAAAATATTATTTGGCGTTGAAAATGTCGTCATAGAGTTCAAACTTTTTTAAGGTTAATATCGCATGGTAGACTTTTAACAAATAAGCGTTTAAGAATATCTAATATGTATCCTTGTGTAATGTGGAGATAAGTAAGGAAAATGCTTGTTTGCACGATAAAATCAGTCGTGCAAAAGTAACGACCTAATTTTATGCCTTTTGGAAAATGCTCGGTGACAATTGGTTATTGAAAAAAACATAAAAATCTTCGGTCGTGCATGTCATGCTGTCGTACTATATAGCATTTCTCGGAGATAAATTTCATCCTTTATATGCTTTGAGATTGTAGGTTTGCTATTCAAATTTAGGTCTGACTTCCATCAGATGAATTATACATAATCCAATCTCTCCTTCATGTATGGCAACATAAATTATAATCAATCTCTCTTCCATGTACAATTTGGCCAATTTTTTATTAGTCAAATTATATGAATTTTTTTCTCTCTTTTTTGTGTAAATCTTTCTCACCAAATAAGAATCTTAGCTTCAAAATAAAAATATACTAATGGTTGTGTGAATCATGTTGATACATATCAATTACAAAATGTCACGGCAGAGGCGGTGGATAAGGATGATTCAATGACTTCAATAGTAAATTTCCCATTTTCAACTAGACAACCATACCATTTCATTTGTTTATGCACTTTGGAAATAGGTAAAAATTTAAGAATAAAACATATTATATGGTCCCCTGAAAATATATGTAATACGTGTTCCACGAGAACTCGAATGTTAGTAGTAAACTACACATCACGCCATAGTTAAATTAAATGGTGTACGTTTGAAAGAGGTAGTTGTACTCATGGTGAGTTGGTGACAATGACATTCAACTTTTGAGGTTAATTATTTGAATGTAGATTTGCATCATGGTAGCTTTTATAAACCGAGTTTTTACACAATTTTGAATATTGGTCGTCCGATTATAAATCGGACGGTCCAAACTCTAAATGTATGTAGTTTTAAATATGAAGAAGAAGAAAAATAATAATCTACAAATTAATTTTACACTTTGAGCCGCTTCAAAGCAACAAATTTTGAATTATAACAATAAGATTTTATTTTTCTCATAATTTCTTTTTTATTTGTTTTGAAATATAAGATGATTATATAACAAAAAATAATAATAAATCAGAGGTTGAGAATAGTAGAATAAATTAAATTGCCACAAAGTAGCCAACCACTAAGAGAGGTGTATATGTCTCATGATAAATTATATAGAGAAATAAATTGTGAAAAAATGAAATAAGGATTTTAGATGTTTAGTCTAATATGGATAAAACAAAATCACGTGATAATAGAAAATTCTTGATCCATAAGGATGAATTGACACTAAGGGGGGTTATTGGATTGGGATTTCGAGGGATTTCGAGGGATTATTTTGACAAAAAAGTCTTGAAGATTTTAAAAGACTTCGTGGGATTATATTGATTTTGTGAGATATTGAGAGACTTTTTTTAAAAGATATTTTACAATCAAGATTCTTTTTTTTTTTTGAAAATCTTGATTAAAAATCTTGATTGGATAACAACATATTTTGTGGCATTAAAAAAAAAGTTTTGATTAAAAATCTTAATTGAATAACAACGAATTTTGTGGCATTGAAAAAAAAACGTCTTGATTAAAAATCTTCATTGAATAACAACGGATTTTGTGGGATTAAAAAAAAACAAAAAAAATCTTGATTGAATAACATAAGACTTTTAAAATCCATTAAAATCCCTCAAAATCCATTAAAATCTCTCAAAATCCTAATTGAATAACCCCCCCTAATATCACATCAACAATAGAACAAATGATCGCAAGAAAAAATTATCCAAGTTTTTCTAATTATTTTTCTGATCTTTATTATAAACAAATTTGAAAAACAAATTATTACGAAAAAATTACTACCTCTTTGGTTCTTATTATAAGAATTTATTTTAAATGTTTTGGTCTTTTTAATGTTTACGTTTCAAAAAAAAAAATGGTCATAATTTTTAAGATATATTTAAAAGTTGCAAACCTTCATTTATTGTTTATCTTTTTAATATTAGTGAGTATATTTAGTGTTTCACAATTCTCTATAATAATATCTGTATAAATATATTTAAAAAATTACAACAACTATACTGTAATAAATTGTTTTGACGAAAAGATCTAATTTATTTCATTTCTTAGGCAGATTTCAATTCATCTCTTAGGCACATTTTTATACTCCACGAGAACGAAATATCTACATTACACTTGAAGAAACTATGGAGTGACGATCATTTTACACATTCAATAATGTTATGGGGGGATGGGTAGTTCAACTAGTTAAGCTAACCAGTTGAACTAAGAATTAAGGAGTTAGTGGAGGTCCAGAGTTCAAATCCTAACAAATGAGATTGTAATATATTATTTACTAACAAGTAACATTATCTATAAAAAAAAACAACATTCAATAATGTTATAGTACCTCTATTTCAACAACTAATAATTCTCTTTATTTTAAGTTTTTTCCTTCTTATAATAAGAACGAGAGCATAATTAACCTTACCAAAATTTTATTTTTTGTCAAGTAGATTAGTGACTAGAAATTTCACCCTTAAATGAATAAGTGATGGGGTGACCGGAATTCGAACACCCACCCTTTGTATATATAATACAATGTCCTACTAACTGAGTTAAGTTCACAGGACAAAAAAAATAACATTAAAAAATGATAGGAAAAGAATTTGTACATTCAATACATAAACAATATTATTTTGTTTTCTAATAAAACTCACATCATGCATGCAATAGTTAACAAAGAATGGACAAAACAAATTATTAAACAAACTTTTACAATACATATTCCATTCACAATAAAATTAGCAAGAAACAATCCAAAAGAGAAAGAACAACAACAAAACAAAGAACCTGTAAACACAATGCAAATACAAATTCAAAGATTAGAAGCCTTGGTGAGTGAAGTAATAGTAACAGAAGCACCAAAAGCAACATTTTTAGACTCAAAAGTAAATGTATCATAACGCAAGAAAAACTCCACCAAAAACAATCTACACAAAAGCACAACAAGATTCTTCCCAGGACATTGTTTATTCTCTATAGATGGTTCCTCAGTTTCTTTCCCATTTGACCATAAAACATACTTCAACAATTTCTCACCTTCTCCAATAAACCTCTTTGGAACAAAAACCTCAGCATCATCGAAAATCTTAGGATCCTTAGTAGCAAAAGGTTGGTATCCAAATATCATTTCACCTTTTTTGATCTCAAAACTTGCATCATGACTCTTCACAATCAAATCCTCTCTTGCTTTTGCATATTGATATGGAACGGCAGGATCGATTCGCATTGCTTCGTAAACAACGGATTTTACTAACGACATTTTTTCTAAGGATTGAATTGTTACCCCGCCTTCTTGTTTTACTATGGTTCTTATCTCGTTTGCGAGCTCTTCGTGTAGCGAAGAGCCGCATTGTCCAACCCATTTGAAGAGGATTGGGAACTGATTCTTTAATCCTCCGTATGCATTGAAGCCTGCCGTGAAAATAATATTATGGCAGGCTTCACTTCTTTCTAAGCCGGCTTTTTCTGCTTCGATTAAAAGTGTTACAGCTGAAGAAGAAAATACTTCATAGAGCTTTTTGTAAGAAGACCTGGTCAAACATGTCATGATAATGTAATGTAAGGGATACACAATTTTATCATTTATATAACTTTTAAGATAAATATAAATATGATAATTAAGAGTCAAAAAATGTAATAATCAAACAAGTAGCTTATAAAAAATAATATTAATCAAACAATTATAATTAAAAAACAACACATTAAATTCATACACACAATTGGGCTAGATCCCCTTCAAACGCAGAAAAATATATTTAGCCTAAATATATCTATCACATGAACTTGCGGACAAATTTATCTTTTACATTTTTTTCTTTTCAAATAGTCTATTACTTAGAATTTCATCTGATAAGGTAAATAAGTAAATGTATCAGACTTGAATTTAAACTTCGATCACTGCATATTACATACAATGTCTTACCAACTAAACTATGTTCACCGGGAGTATTTTTTTACTTATTATTACATAAAAATTTGACGAAAATCTTATAAAATAGACAAAAAAAAAATCACAATAAAGTCCTATGTTTAATGAGTATGAAAATCTTACCTTGTCAAAAAAGCAGGAAATGGAATAGTACGAAGCAAGAGATCTTCAAGATAGTTAAAAATCTTAGGAGGTCCTAAAGTTGCAAGTGGAGCAAGTTGAAAGAGAAGCCATGTATTAAACATTTTAGGACCTTGAGAACCAAGTATAGTTTCAGAAGGATCCTTATTATCACAAAAGAGACGAAAAATGAAGTTAAAGGAAGCATCACTAACAATAGAGTTAAAATCTGCTTTACCATTTTCACCAGAAACTCCATCTTCAATCACACTAAAAGCATCAGAAAGTATAGTTCTAAAAAGAGGGACAAAAGTGTCTTTTCTTAACAATAGAGCATTGAGATAGAAACCTTTGATGAGTGCATGGTTTGGTTCATTTGTGTCTAAGTAAGCACAAACACGGTGGCCGCCGGTGAAATTTGTCGATGGCATGAATGTACCGTCGAGGACATTATATTTTTCGACTTTTTTGTTGTCGAAGAGGATCGGGAATGATTCGGCGTCTAAGAGTGCTATGACTCTTGGGTTTGAGGAAATGAAAGGGCCTGGTGGCATGTTTGTTCTAAAGATTGTTGAATTGTATTTTTGGATTCTTGTTGAGAAGAATTTTTCTCTTCCTTGGTTGTAGAAGTAGTCGTGGCGGTCGAAAATCGGTCCGATGAAGGGGAGGCCATAGGTGCCTGGGATTTGTTTTAATGGGAGGACTTGCTGGTTGTTGGTGGTGGAATATGGTGAGGGTTCTAAAGATGCCATGCTAGATGATAGTACAATTGATATTTTGATGGGTCAATTGGTTTGGTTATTACTTTATGGTATATTGTTGGTTTTTATAGAGTGGTAGTGCTAGTAAATAATAGTAGGTGTGGTTTTTTTTATTTCTCTTTACTATTTTTGTTCATTTGGTTGGTTGGAATTTGCTTAAATTGTTATAACTATTATTATTTGGATGGCTTAGATTAAACTTTTGCTTTATTTTTTTTATTTGATTTTCACTACCTGTTTAATCTGGTTTGTTGTTAGTTTTAGCTCAAGTGATCTGATTTAGTCTTTTTTTTTTTTGAAATGGCAAATTTATTAAGCTTCTCTATAACAAGTAGTACAAGAGAGTCAATATTAAAAATTACAACGAGGACCGCAAGGGCACCTACAACACCCAAAGGCAAAAACTAGGCCACCACAAATACAAAAAGCTACCACACACCACACTCATCGGGCTAGGCAATTCCCGGGATCGCACTTCTATTCGTAGAGCATTCAAGGAGACATTTTTAATTAGTCTTACTAAACTCCACTTCCAACTCTTTTTCAAACGTTTTACGGAAATTGAATCACAGTTAGTTTTACTTATCAAATTTAGCATCAATCGCCACTATCAATTAACATTTTATTAAGGGTAAATATGTCAATACCCCCTATAAAATATATGATTTTTTGCAATACCCCTGTAAAAAAAAATTAGAATCCCCTCTGTAATGTTTGATTTTTTGCAATACCCCGACCCCTAGATTTATATAATTTTAGCGGGTGTTTTAAAACGCCGCTAAAAAAAACCACCGCAAAATATTGTGGTTGATTGTGTCCAGAGGAGTATTGCAAATAATCAAATATTACATGATTCTAAAAAAACAATTTACATGAGGTATCGGCCTATTTACCTTTTTATTAATTTAACTTTTGCCCCATTCTTGTTATTGTTGGATTGAACAAGAGGTTGAGAATTCACAACAAATAATTTAATAAGATATTTAAATATAAGGGTTGTTTAGGGTCGAAGATACTACTACCAAACACCATGTCATGGGAAGATTTGATTTAGTAGTAGAAAGATATAATTTAGATTTAAATATGTTTTGAGTTCGAGTCAACTAATATCTCAAGTTAGATCAATATAAATGGTTTTGTAAATGTTATTAAGTCTTCAAGCACATGAGGTTGTGTGAGGGTGTATATAGCTTTTTGGATATATGGCATTACTAATGGATCCGGGGAAATGTTTGGGATCATACTCTCTATTGGTTAAAAATACAAGAGAAAATTAGTCAAAGAAATTTGATGTATTTAATTAAAAATTTAGTCGAAATTCATCAAATTTTTTTGACTATTTTTTCTTATTTTTTTAGACGGTGAAGTTTTTATTTAGACATATAAAACATATTATTTTTATTGAGAAAAATAATATATACTTAATTTATACGATCAATCAATAATAGTAACAATTTGTTTTAATTTTCATCACCAAATTAATCTAATTCGGGGTCAGTTCTGACATAGTAAAAATTTGTTTTACCGTGTCATTGCATTTTATCTATTTTTGGTTGATATGATAAAAATTTTGACAATCCTTTAAACTCTTTTTTTTTTTTTTTCGACAATCCTTTAAATTCTCTTAATATTTAAAAAAACATGTGTTTTGGATTACTCATTTTAAATGTTTTCTTCTTGTAATCCCTACGATTTCTTCAATGCATCGGCTAGCTGTACATGAATTTGATTACTTGTCATGTCACGTTCAAATATCTCTACTCGATATCATTTTAATGTTTTTTAGTGAATTTAAATTTTTTAATCATATAGTTGATAAAAAGAAATAATATCATTGCAATTGAATTAATGATTTTCCTTATGATGTGTGATACGAGGATTATATATATACACAACTTGAGTTTGATTCTTATTTATTTTATTTGCAATGATGATTCTTATTATTAATTAGGTGTCATATAATTGAGTAAAATAAGGAAGATCACGGGGATAAATTTGGCTATTATAATATGAGAAAATATATTTCCACACAAATATTTAGAAGTTGAGTGGACTGGAGTACCAATTTTTTTAGGTTTAAATATGTTTTTTATTCTTATAAATATTAGGATTTTTTACTTTTAGTCCTTTTAAATTTGTTTTCCATTTTTTGATCCTTATAAAATTATTATGTATATAGTTTTAATATTTACTATTAAACTGTTAGGGTTGAGAAAATAGAATTACTCTAAAAAAGGATAAAAAGAAAATGACAATCTTCTTCAAATATTTCAAATAAATTTTTTATTGTTCACCAAAAAAAATCTTTTATTAAATCTGAGTCATTTATTTTTATTTTGCCACATGCCAAGTGGTTATGAATGCAAAAGGAGAATGTCATTTCCTCTCCAAATGGAGAGAATCCAAACTCCAAAAATTTGATTTCTAAGTTGAAATTTACGTTACTCTTACCTTTAGCTTTTAAAATTTGAAAAAACCATATTTAATTATTTTCATTTTAAAAATTTCCAATTTTTGATTAAAAATATTTTTATAGTATTCTAAACATGTATGAAAAAAATTATTTAAAATTTTAGTGATGGTTAAACAATTTTTAAAATTTTGAAAAATCCCAAATACTAAAATTACATGAATAAAAATCTTATAAGAACCAAAATATGTCACTTATTTTAATAAAAACTAAATAAAAATTTATAACTTTATAAAGACTAAAAATATATTTAACCCATTTTTTTACTCAACCGGGTGGAGGGAGTACTCTACTCTAGACAATGTAAATTTCGGAAAGTTTTTCTTTTCTTTTTGAAATAGATATGCTGCATATTATAAACAAGATAGTTTCTGTCAGATAGTTGGAAGGGAATGAGAGAATATTCCGATTTATATTTAAGAGAGTTAAGAGAATAATTTTATAGATATAATTATGATTGATATATACTTTTTAATTATTAACAATAAAAATATAATAGTACTTGTGAACACCGTTAGATGAGTATACAATTTTTAAAGTATCTTAACAATGAAAAAAATAGATGAATCTTAATCTCATTACCAACCGAATCTACTTTATTAATATGTGTTGTCACATCTTTATATGAGACAGAAATGGAGAGGATAGATGGATAATGAAGTGTGAGACTGAGAAATGCTCATAACATTCTCTTCAATGGGAATGTTTATGAGACTCTAGCCACATTTAATTCAAAGAAGTTGCAAATGCGCAAGTGCAATGTTAAATTAAATGGTTTTTATGAACAAACAATAATTTTTACTCTTCAAGGAAATTATTTATTTCTCTCCTTCATTCCTTCAATCAAATTAAGGTGTGACCTCTATAAAAATAATTAACTAGTCTAACTAACGAAGTAGCTAGTACGATTAGTATTATATTTATTAGTCTAAAACTGCAATATAACCGCAATGATGACTTTGCGTTATTACGTAGTTTTTCAAGTATTTTCAAGCATTTTTAGGTGTTTTTTGTAATAGTTTCATGACCCATATCAAGAGAAGTGGCATTGAGAAGAAGATAGCTTGAAAGTGAAGAAAAGATGATTTTGGAAGATTTGATACTGTGAGTTGCGCTCAGCGCAGCCTCTATTGCGCTCAGCGCAATTGATTTTATATCTGTGGCTTTTCCATTCTGGCTGACGCGCTCAGCGCAGCCCCTAGCGCGCTCAGCGCAATTATTTTGTAATTCTTGATGGTTTCAGCACTGCCTGGCGCGCTCAGCGCAGGCTAGGCTGCGCTCAGCGCGGTTCTGTTACAGCTCAACTGCGCTCAGCGCAGGAGCACCGTGCTGAGCCGAGGTCAGATCCAGAATTTTGCCTATATATTTGAAAACACTTTTCTAGTGTAAGGTTGGCAAGTTTGGAGATCAAAACGTGAATTGAAGATTTGTGACTGAAATTGGAGCTTCTTTCAAGCATCAAGAACTCATGAAGATGATTATTGGTGTAAGCTTTAGATCAATGAGTAGCTAAACTTCTTGAGGTTGGGTCTTAGGTAACTTTGGGTGTATTGAGTCTTGAACTATGTAACTCAAAACTTTGTGTTTCAATGACTATATGATTAGATTTTATGCAATTATTCCTTTATCTTAATGCTTTGCATGATTAGGCCAGTTATGTGATGATCTTAATTTGTTGATTGTTTATGAGAATAAGAATCAAAAGTGGAATTAGGAATAGTTGTGCAATTAACCTTCTCTTTAGAGATTTAGGTTGGTTAATTGGGATTAAAGAGATTAACGTTGAGAAAAACCTCACTTAACCATAAATTATGCTAAGAGATTAGAGAATTAATGGTTAAGGGAGAGAATTATACTATCAAGAGATTGAGTATAATTAATTTGTTAATCTAATCATGAAATCTATAGTATATTTTGTTGAAACACAAGAGGTTACCAAGATTTGATTAACTAAAGGAACCGAAAGATCCAACCGTTTTTCTTAAATTCATATTTTCATCGAATATTTGTGTTAGCATTTTATATTTCAAAATCAAATGAAAACCCCCAATCCTTTACATTTTACCATTAAGTATGGATTCAATTGTGTTGTTTGAATACGCATTCCTTGTAGATTCGATCTTTTTTACTACTTGATAATTAAAATTGGTATACTTGTCAAAATTATATCACGCAACAACCACATTTTCCGGCATTTTTCCACAATATAGAGGTTCGCACCTCAATCACAATTGCAACCGCAACCACATTTTGAAATCATGCTCTTATGTAGCTCTTAACAAAGCCACAAAATGGAATGAAACAAACTATCATGATTCATGTCCCATTCTTTTTTGTTTCACTTATTATCTAAATAATCAACCAATTTAATTGAGCCAAAAGATATCACATTTATAACCTTATGTAAATTATTGTAAAAAAAATCCACCAAAGATAAAACGGCTACATATATTATCCTATATTGTCATGTCTTGTTATAACAAGTCAAAATCAAACAAAACCAGAAAACACATTCAATTAAGAACAAAATTAAAACTAGAAAATAAACCCAGTTCATAAACAAAAAAAGCAGAGAAACCCAAAAGAGGAAAATAATTGAAAAAGAAGATTGAACGAAAAAAAGGTAGTAGAGAGGTACACCAGAAAACATTATATTTTATTGATTACACTAAAAAACACTATATTGACTTTGCACTTATGTGAAATGTGTTGTAGTTTAACTTTTCCTCTCGGATAGATTTACACTTATGGGAAAATACTATCTCTTCCTCTTTCCCACCAAGTATTGGTTCAACCGGTATAAAATTCGTTTGCAAATGTCATATTTCTAGTAGTGCTTGAGGTGGAAAAATTGCTACAATTAACTCTAAGGTTGGATCTAGCTGGTGCCCAGTGATATAAGATTATGGATATTTCAAATTTGAGTTTTGTTTGTATTTTTGAGAGAAATAAATGTATATATTTTTGTAAATTTATCGATCTCGTAAAAAAAATTACTTTTAAATTAAACCAATACGAATAATTAAGTCCATAACGGCATACAATAAAAACACTTTTCCAATTTTTTTAATATCAATACAAATATCAAAACATAAGATTTAGATAAACATAAAATCATAATTGTTATTAAACAAAAATTACATAAATAAAGAAAACAACTTCAAACGATATAAGTCCATAACGACAACAAATATTGACATATAACCTACAATATGGACAAACAAACATAATAAAACATAAATGAGACTATGCGATTGATAAATTAACTATTTTAACTCAATCATCTTTGTATTCAATCGTCAATACAGAAAATATCGGTTCAATCAAAATTGCACAAACTATCGATGTAATCAAAACTACACCAAACAGTGAATTTAAATTACAAAAGAAAAAAAATTGAATTGTAGAATTTAAAGTAAATTTGGATTTTATAATCCAAAATATTTTGAAAGTCAGATTCTAAAATCCAAATTTTTCTGAAACCCCAGGGGCAAAAGAGGAATTTTATAAGGAAAAAAGAAATATAAGAAGTTTTAAGAGAAATTATCAAATAGTATATATTAAGAAGAAAACAGACTAAGCCCAATTGGGCCCAGTCAGCCACCAAATACAAAGAGGTTAAGATAGGATATCCACACCCCCATCATGATAGTTCCAATTCCTATTAGTGTGAACAAATCTAATGGACTCAAAACATTTAGCTAAGGGCAGCAACATAACCATTTCGTTTGTTTCCTATTGAGGATTAAAATATACTAATAAAACTTACTTAAGTGACATATTTAGAATTTTGATGCATTCAGAATAAAGTGACAATATTGAGTTTTTGAGTATATATATTTTTAAAAATCTCAAGTTCTGAAATTCCATCTTAATTTCCGGTTAATGTTATATTGCACAAACTCAAAATACGAGTTAAACGTACATATAAATCGTTTTCACTTATTCATTTGTTGCATAGTATCAACGTATTAATCCCTTGTATCAAAAATCATGCTTCTCTGTCATACCATTTCTCATGCTACATCGTCGTTGCACACTTACGCTTCTATTCTTTTCGCAATCTTGCTGCATATCAACACGTATCTTATGACTTTGCACAAATGTGTGTAAGAATTATTTTGTATGAGTATTTAGATATTAAATAAAAATTATTTAATATTTTTTTAGAAATTCATACTACTTATTAATTAGAACTCAAATTATAAATTCATCTTCGGGCCACTAACATCTCATAAACGACATTGATCATCACTATTAAAAATAATATAAAATTATTAATATGACATTTCCTAACAGTTTAAGCTTTTGAGTCTCTCTAAGATCCATTCGACTATCCGTTATTTAGACAACCCGTTGTTAAGTCTATGTTCCAGCTTGTTCAGTCATGGACATGAGGGGGTGTGTTAAAAAGTTCCACATCAGATATGAGATGACCTGAATAAGTCTTTATAAGCAAGTGACAATCATAACCTTATAAGCCGGTTTTGTGATGACGCGTTAGACCCATACTTATTTCCAAGATGGTATCAGAGCCTCTTACGGGTTCGATCCCTCTTTCCCGCACTTTCTAATTAAAAGTGGAATTAAAAAGTATATGGTAACTAAGTCTATACACTATCCACACTTCAAGATCAAACTAAGAGTTCTTGAATGATCAGATTAAGAACATAAGGAAGCTGCTTGTACATATATTATATGATTGAATCTTACGATGCATTTCCTCACCATCATCATTATCATTGTTAGTTAACTGGAAGGCCTGTGGACGAAATCTTCATGCAATCCCACTCATAATCATTCCAAGATATATATTAACAACTACATTATATTCTCAACCTTTTTAGTGTCCAAAACCTCAACTTAATTAGATATATTAAATATTCAAAGTAAAATAGTACAATGAGTACTCAAAATCAAACAACAAATCAGATCAAAGGAAAAAGAGAAATAATAGTAGCAAGAAACATTAGAACAAATGAACAAATCCCAAAACTAAATGTGATATAATTATTGTGTCAAAAAAAAAATACGTGATTCATAGAATAATTATTGCAGCAATAGTTAGGCAAGCATGTCTTGGTCAAAATTACGAGTAATTTAATCTGGCCCTGTTTGTATCATTGACCTGTATCCGGTGCAAAAGTAACCACCAATGCATATGCATTATGATTGTCCGTAAGTATAAATAATTTTTACATCATCAATAAATATATATTAATAAATTATAAAATTATTTTTATTAATTTTTAAATAAATATAACTATTTTTATTGAACTTATACATTAAACTATATTTTTGTAATAATTTTTCAATTAGATGATAATAATTTATGTATTTATTGATATTATTTTTACCAAAATAACATATATTTTCATATAATAGGCTGGCCCGAAGTCCAATGGGTTAGCCCGGCCCAATCCTCTAGAGGACTTTGTGGACTTGGGCCAAAAAAGCCCGAGTGTATTTGGGTTAATTTTTTGAAGTCAAGTCCGCCCAAGTCTATGGATTAATGGGCCGACCCATCAGTCCGGCCTATTTTTTACAGTCATTAAGAAGGAGCTCGCTATACTCATCATGTATATAATTCAGTTAGTGGACATAACATATAACGTACAACGATTGAAGTTCAAATTCTATTGCATTTCCTTGATTATCCTATAAGATTGAATTCTAACAATTACTATTTCCGTACTAAAATATATGACATTTTGATCATATCACACAAATTAAGAAATATAATTAATGTTGTATGGAGTAGTTTATAAAATTATCCCTCATTAATAGTATGAGAAAGATAAATTGTAGAATTGAAAGAAGAAAGAGAAATAAATAGTTAAAGGTATATTAGAAAAAAGAGCATTAAATACTCTATTAGTAATGTAAAATGACATATAAATTTTGATACAAATTTTTTTTCTCCAAAACAACATATATTTTGGTATTGATGGAGTAAGCTATTAGATAAAAAAGATCTAAAATTTTCCTAAAAAGTAAAAATAAAAATAAAAAAGATCTAACTTGTCTTTTGTTCTGCTTGTGCTTTTTATGCTGTACTAAATTTAAACTGCTTATTTATTATTCCATGTCGCTGACTACTAGCTATAATAAATTAAAATCGATGACCAAAATTTGTGGAGGATCCTTGGATGGTTGAAGGTGATCTAATTCTAATTCGTATCAACAATACTCCTTTCTAATGGATACGTAAAATTCAATGGTTGAATATGATCCAATAATGCATTGACCACTTTAATTACTCCAATGAACATTTGACCGGGTTGGAAACATCCTTGCAAACGCATAAGTTCAATATATATTTTATAAAAAACAAAATTCAATCTATAAATTAATTCGTATTCATTGCGGTGGTTAAACAAGTCTTATATACTCCTATATATTTAGGGACGGATGAAGTATATTAAAAGTGTAACTACTTTATTAATTAATAAAATACAGTAGTATCTCTGTAAATATTTTTTTTAGTACATCTAAAATTATAAATACTTTCATCAAAAAATTTAAACTTTGAACCTCCTCCTACTCATCCCATATCCTTCATTAGTATCTTTGTAAATCTATAAATTCTCTCTAAATTTTATTATTTTAAAATCTATATAATTGAACTTCAGAAATTCAACTCACTTAAACTTTCGTCTATAGAAAAAAAATTCATCCAATATGATTCGTCATTGCTTAGTACTCTTGTGATAGTGATTTGTGACGTTGCATAAGAGAAAATTTTGGGCACAATTTCACTCTTCACTTTGACAAATGGACAACTTATACTATGGTCCCGCCACTTTGCCGTCTGCGTATAAATTAACACGGTTATATTCCATTCAATTTTTCACGTTTTTTAAAGCTTACAAACAAACAAACATCAATGTGATGAAAATAACTTAAGTGACCTTTAAGCTTTCCCCAAATGTAAGACTACTTCAAAACTTCTTTTTGTTTCTTTGGGTAAAGCAAATTTCTTAATTTGTAATTGAATTATTTAAATTTTATTTAAAAAATTATTAGTTCTTTTAATTTATGTATACAACAACGCTTTAAAACTTTTTTACACTGCATGAATTTAATCAAATTGTGTTATATAAATATAAATATATGTTGAGAATATTATGAACAAATCTATAAAAAAAAACATGGCATTATGATGTCATTTACATAGATGTATGTGTATAAAAAATTGACACTAAGTCACTAACAATACATAACAATTACGGTAACAAAAAAAACAATACATAACAATTAATCTTATTATTTTTAGTCAAAAAAAAAATATTCTTATTATTTAATATCATTTTTAATTATTTGATAATTCATTAAGATGTTAAATATTTAATGATTTAATAAGTGATTATTAATCTTCACCGAAAAAACCTTATTTAAGTGGTGAGTGTGAGTTTCAACTCGGATAATTTGATATATTTTTTTTGAAACACGGATAATTTGATATTGATAAGTCTTATTTTTATGTTTTTGGTCTCTGTTAGGTTTATATTTTTTATTGAGTTAATATTTGTTTTTGTTTATTTTAGAAACAAAAATTAAGAAAAGACTAGTCCATTCTTGACTTGAATCATTTTCACACATATGTATAGAAAGTTATAGAGATTTCAAATAATAATATTTTGACCAAGTGTGTGTTTGAGAGATTAAAATTGTATGTTGTCATATGCTTGAGAGACACACATATGATATTTTGAGGGGTTACATCGTTTGGTTTGTGACAAAGATCAAGATTTCAAGTATGATATTTTTGATTAAAATAAAATAAAAATTTGTTTCAAAATTTAAACAAAGAAAAAATCCACTTTTCTTTTTTAAAAAATGTTTAATTACATTTTCCACCCCTATCATGTTAAAATTTTATCAGCATCATAATGATCTTTGATAAAATTCAAACACTTCTCATAAATTACGTAATGACCAACTAAATTGGACGACCATCCGACACATATTACTCCCGTTTCTTTTAAAAGACTCAGTATCCGATCAAAGTTTTCACTAATCCAAAAATATCAATTCCATTATTCACTAATAGAGATTCATATATAGCAAATTTTATGTATCCACTAATGCAACACATAATAAAGTGACAAGAAGGATTCAATTCTAGTCCCAAACTAATATGAAAAGAAAGCGATCCATAGCTAATACACGTTTGAGAATGGATCTATTCTATTTCTATTTCTATCACATTTTCTCACCATTTTTTTCAAATAGAAATTGAAACACACGCTACTTTGAAACATTCTAAACCACACACTAATCACTAAACATTTTCCTCCTAACTTCCACACAAACGTTTGGAACACGTCCAACTACTTAAACAAAGGTAGTACCTTAATTTCCTCTAAACCCTCTCACTTTGGTCTGGTCAACTTTCTATACCATACACACTCTTTCTCTTCTTCACTTCAATCAACATTTTCTTTTCACAATTTTTGTTCTTTCTTGTTTTTGGTACTAAATTCACCTTTTTTACAACATGGGTTTTCTCAAAAAAGTGTTCTTTTGAAGTAAATTAATGAATCCTAATTTGGGTTTGTTTCAAATTTAGTTTTTGTTACTAAAAATAGTATCTTTTCTAAGAAAGTAAAATTTTTTGTTCTTTCTTGTTTTTCAATTCATGGGGTGCTAAATTCACCATTTTTATAACATGGGTTGTCTCAAAAAAGTGATTTTTTGAAGTGAATTAGTGAATACTAATTTGGGTTTAGTTTAAAATTTAGTTTTTTTTAGTAAAAATGGTATCTTTTCTAAGAAAGTTAAGAACTTCTTCTGTTCCTCCAATGGAGGAAATGGAACATAGCAATAGTATTAGTAGTAGCTATGAATATTCTTTTGCTGTTATATACACTGGTCCTCCTCTTAATCATTCAATACCTGAAATTCCTACTTTCAAAATTGATCAAATTCCTATTGCACCTATTGCTCAAACCCTTTCTAATGATTTCAATGTACCTGTTATTCAACCTCTTGGTAAAGTTCATCATAAAAATAAGCATAAGCACAAAAAAACCACTTCAGATTCTACTGTTTATCCAAATTTGGATTTTGAAATTGAAACATCAAAAAGTGATGTTCATGTTGGTTTGAATGAGAATGAGTATGAGAATGAGAATTTAAGTAGTGATTTGACATCATGTGAAGGAGTTGTTGATGATGTTCTTACAAACTCTGATACAATAGTATCAGGTTCTTCTGAGATTTGTTCAATCAATGAAGAATCTGAAGTTGATGAAACACTTGGAGTTGGAACAAAACATGTTAAACAACCTTCTGCGGTTACATTCCGTGACCCTGAATCGAATTATGTGTTAGAAACTGAAAGCGACGTGTTTTTAGATCATGCACCTTTGAAGGAACATGCAATTAGACCAGGAAAAAAAGGGTCTTGTTATAAGTGTCTTAAAGGGAATAGTTTAACTGAGAAAGAGGTTTGTATTGTTTGTAGTGCAAAGTTTTGTAGTTACTGTGTGATAAGAGCAATGGGATCTATGCCTGAAGGAAGGAAATGTGTTGGTTGTATTGGTTATGGAATTGATGAGAGTAAAAGATCGAAGCTCGGAAAATGTTCTAGGATGATGAAACAGTTGCTTTCTGAGTTAATTGTGAAGCAAGTTATGAATGCTGAAAGGTTTTGTGAAGCTAATCAAATACAGCCTAAGCTTGTTGAAGTTAACTTGCAATCACTTAATAGAGAAGAGCTTAAGTTGTTGCTTAACTGTGCTAATCCACCAAAAGAGCTTAAACCAGGATCTTATTGGTATGACAAATCTTCCGGATTTTGGGGAAAGGTGAAAAATCTAAACCAAGATTTTGTGCTTATCGCTCTCTTTATATGATAAATTGAACACATGAACATATAGACATGAAATTTTCGTATGATTATTGATTAACATGAGAGGATTTGGGAATTTTTTTAACTTATTATGATAGGCTTTCTAAGATAGTTTATGAAAGTAGTTTATAAAGACTATATGCAGATTTTTATCCTTATTCATAAGCTCTTATATGACAATTGTTTATCAAATTAACACTTAATCTAACTGTTTATCCTAACGATGTATTTCTTTGATTATACAGAAAGGTGAACCACCTTGCGAAATCATCAGTCCCCGTTTGGATGTTGGCGGTCGCTTGTATAAAAGCGCAAGCAATGGAAACACAAACGTGACAATAAATGATCGCGAGATTACAAAAAAAGAGCGATTCATACTACAGGTTGTTGTTTTATACACTATCTATCCTTTTTTTCTTCATCTTGAGACTGTTAAAGTTAGGCCAATAATGTTAATAACATTGGTTGTTTTCAGATAGCAGGTGTACCATGTGAAGGAACTCCTAACTTTTGGGTGAGTGCTGATGGATCAATCAGCGAAGAAGGACAGAAGAACGATAGGGGACGCATATGGGACAAGGTGATCATTGTTGTAATGCTTGTTTTCTTTTTGTTTGGTATTTATCGTGACAATGAGTCATCATTAGTTATGGACCATAGTATTTAAATACAAGTAGCACTCCGTAAACCTTAGGCTTGACTAACAGCAAGGTACTGCAGCCGCTCTAGAATCGGACACGTATTCACAATTAGCCGAACTCCCTGATCAAATATCGTGTCTTTTGAACCGTAGTTTCTGTACTAAAAAATTTCTTTTTGCAGGCTGGAACGAAGGTTGTTTGTGCTATTCTGAAACTACCAGTTCCTTCCAAATCAGTGACTCTTGCTGATGAAGGTGAAACAGCTAACAAACATAGCATTCATCAGAAAACACTTCAAAAATTTCTACTTGTCGGTTGTGTCAATTCTGGATCATGTACTATATTTAAACAGGTTGGTTATTTCCCAAGAATTTCTTTCCTCTTCAATTCATACCTTCATTTTGCGTTACTAAAGATTGAACCTTTTGTCTTAGGCCAAGCTTCTTTATAATGCTCCTTTCTCTGAAAATGAACTTCAAAATATCAAGTTGGTAATTCAAAGCAACCTGTTTACTTACCTTGGTATACTTCTGGAAGGGCGCGAAGATTTTGAAGAAGAGAGTTTGCTCGATAATAAGAATAGATTGCCTTCTGATGAATCCACTTCATATGGTAATTTTTTTTTTCTTTTCTAAATAGTCTCACAAGTGTTTATGACAGTAAACTCTTGTCAATTTACCTGATAGAAGATAGTTATTTTTAGTATACTGATTAAATATTTTATTATTTTTGCAGTTGCGGATTCTAGTGAAAATGTTGATACAACACCTTATTCAATTGGTCCAAGATTGAAAGGTTTCTCAGATTGGTTACTCAAATGCATGTTGTCGGGTAACATGGATGCAATATTTCCGGCTGCTATACGTGAATATGGGCCAATGGTGGAGGATTTGTGGAAGGACAAGGCCATTCAGGCGACATATAACAGGCGAAATGAACTAAAAATGCTACCCAGAAGTGCTAATTATTTTCTAGACAGAGTGAGAAAATACTTCACATATGATTATTCCATATCGTTGATACTCCTTTGTTCATATTATTGATAATTGAAGCCAATTTGATGAACGAATTTGCTCAGTTTATACATTTTTGTTGTTTGTTTATGCCATGTTTGGATAAACAACTTAATTAAGCAATTTCTATAGCAAAAGATAGATTATCAATGAACACTATATTTTCATCACTATATCTAAATATTATATCTTTGGATGTAGGCTATTGAAATTTCCAAGATAGATTATCAACCTTCTGATATGGACATCTTGTATGCTGAGGGGATATCGTTATCCAACAGTCTCACATCAATGGAATTTTCATTTCCAAAGTCAAGCCGAGAGGAGTGTTTGCCTATTCCGTATCAACACGATTCTTCTCTAAGGTCGGTTTTGTCATTTCATGCAGTTTTTCATAAGTACTTATTATTTTTTAATGGAGCTCACATCCACTATGCTTCTATAACAAGTAATAAGTTTCAGCTCTTGGATTATGGATTCATGTTTTAGTGTAGATCAGGGTTTTAAAAAAATACACGCAACTGTGATTTAGGCCGCAACATCATGGTTTTTTATGCACATGCTATCATTTGTGAACTTATTTTGTTGAATTTGGCTCATATTCACTTATAAGTAGGTGGACAGATTTGTACGTTGTTACCCTAAGCACTGCATAATAGAAAACTATCGCAGTTACTTTGCACAAATAACTAAACTCGTAATTAATCACTTGTGAGCTTATTTTTTCTAATATGGCTCATATTCACCGATAAGTAGCCAAATAGGTATGTACTTTGTAACATTATACATTTCATAATATTAAACTATAGCCGTCACTCTGATGTTAGAGACGTATGCACGCACAATTAGCCGAACTTCATGATTAATCGTTTTTGTTCTTGCATGTGTATATTTATCTATTTTCTTTCGAGTCAGGTTTACTGTTCTAACCATTTTCTTACCCCATTTTATGTTCCCCTTACAGATACCAACTAATCAGAGTACATCCTAAAAGCCTTGGAGAAAACTGCAAGTGGTTGGACATGTTCGAAGACACTGATGTTGTTTTGTTCTCCGTGTCCTTAAGTGAATATGATGAATACGTTGTTGACAATGACGGAGTTTCTACAAACAAAATGTTGATAGCAAAAAACCTATTTGAAAACATCATTGCTCATCCAACTTTCAAGAATAAGAAATTCCTTTTAATACTAACAAAATTTGATCTTCTTGAGGAAAAGATTGAACATGTTCCACTAAAAAGGTGTGAATGGTTTCGCGACTTTAATCCAGTTATAAGTCACAATACAAAAAAATGCGCTAACAATGGGACAATGCCTTCATTAGCTCAAAGTGCTTTTCAATATATTGCTATCAAGTTTAAGAGATTGTTCCATTCGCTTACCGAAAGAAATCTATTCGTTTCTTTGGTTACTGGATTGGAACCTGATACGATCGATGATGCTCTTAGATATGGTAGAGAAGTTATAGAATGGGAAAAATGGGATCCTTCTGTTGTTAATGAGAAATCTGAGAATACTACAACAAGCAATGAAGATGCTAGTTCTTATAGTTAAGTTTAATTTCTTCCAATCAATGTATTTGTATAAAGAATCATCTTACTTATGTAAAGTGTATAGATAAGTTCATGAATTCACAATTAGAGGTGAATAAGTGATAACTGAGGGTTCAATTTTTTTTTTTACTACTATAGTTTTAGTTAGTGGGACCCCAAATATTTAATTTGTATTATTTTTTTTTTACACAATTTAATTTGTATTATTGTTTTGTCCTTTATTTGTCATTTTTTACAAATTATTTTTTGGTAGATATATTCTTACAAAATTCTAATGCATAGAAACATTTAAAGGTGTAGAGGAGAGAAAAGAGATTTCTTTTTATCATCATTCTTAGATAGATAGACAAAATGATATTAACCGTTAAAAACTCAGACATACAATCGGATGAGTTAGAGTTCAAACTTCAAACCCTAATTACAACATTTGACTTAATAATTTTAACATTTTTATCAATTGAGTTAGGATTTGTGAATTTTTGTCATCTGGAATATAACCAAATGAAGATAATGTTCTTTTAATTTTCTCAAAAAGTTGTTCACAAGCAAAATATCTATGAATATTGAGAAAAACAAATTGCTTTATTGGTTTCTTTTTCTCTCTTTAATTATAATTGGTCAAATAAGTCATTGTCTTCATAAAGATACTAAGAGCCAAATATAGGAATATAAATATCTAAATGTCTTGGAGAACTTGATATTTTTTTAGGGTTGTTAAATATCTTGATGTAAACCAACACTTTACTATTAAATTAAATACTAGTAAGATCTTAATATAAAAAAAATACTAGTATAATATCTAACAAGTTCAATGCTTTTTAGCTAAGAAGTGGGAATAGCAATAATGTTTACAAGTTATATATAATAATAAAGATATAAATTGGATAAAAACTTGTGTTCTAGTTGTTAGTTAATTTTGTAAAGTTGAGTTAATTCTAAAATCTATTTTAATTTTATTTAATAAGAGTATCAAATTAGTTTGTTGGCACATCATTAATTTGTATGCTATATAGCTTTGATTTTACCATCACATTTATAATCTTAGTTGTCATCTTTTAGAATTACCTCTTTTCTTTTTCTTTCCACATCTTTGTATCATAGCATCATTATGCACCAATACTATATATTAGCATACACATCATTAGCAATTTAGCATCATTAACCACCAATTTTTTTTTTCTTTATCTGGGATAGAAGCATTATAGATAGATATTTTCGAAGACATAGCTAAAATAGACTAACTCAATTAGGTACTGAGTTGAAACAAGGCAGTGGTCATTGGTGGTTGTTGACTTGTTGTGTATATAATATAATAATAAAGCTAGTGAGTTTACTTGATTAATTTCAAGTGTCATACTAACTAACATGTGCGCATTAAGGACTACGATTTTAAAACTAATCCTAATTCCTCAATTTCTCATCATTATTCTGAAACCATCTAGAGATCAAGATAATTTTCTTTTGCAGTGGAGATTAAGATAGTTAACTTATGATATTACTTTTAACTAAGAAAGTCAATATTTATTAAATTAAATTAAATTATTTCTGTTTCGCAACATAGTCTAAACTATATATAGTCAATCTATCATTTTTCTATTTTTTTTTTTGACAAAATCTATCATTTTTCTATTGAAAAACAATAAAATGAACTACTTTGACCATAACGTGTCAAATGTATGTCTAATCATCTCTCAATTATGAGCGCGTTTATGATTGATTTAGAAAAAAATCCTATAATTTTAACATTTAATAATTTAATAATATAGAGATTATTATTTAAAAAATTTATAAAATAATTGAATCTATTTTGTGTTTTTATTGTGATATATTGTTTTGCCATTAGACAACATGTAGAGACTAATCCCTCAAGTCGAGTTGGACCACAAATGGTGGAAAAGCTCTCCCTCAAAAGAATTAAAAAATCACTCTTTTAAAAGATAGTTCACTTGAATATGTTTTTAAAAAATGATTTTTTTATTACAAAATTTATTTATATATATATTTTTTAGGCTTAAACATCATTTTAGTCCTTGGAATGTACGCGAAATTTTGGTTTTAGTCCCTGTATCGAATTTTGTTCAAAATAAGTCCATGTATCAACCAAATTTTTTGATTTTAGTCCCTAAAGCGAAAATCCGCAGGAAAATTCGCAAGTTTTCTGCAGATTTTCCTATGAATTTTCCATCAGATTTTCACTTTAAGGACTAAAATCAAAAAAATTGGTTGATTCAGGGATTTATTTTGAACAATATTCGATACAGGGATTAAAACCAAAATTTCGCGTACTAAAATGATGTTTAAGCCTATTTTTTATTGCAAATGATCTCACATACAACAGTCGATTTCAAATAAACAACTAGGGTGAGTAACTCCATGACACAATTATTTGCGTCTAATCTAAATCCTTGCATAAGAATGGTTAATGAACTTTTAAAAAAAAAAATCTAAATCCTTGCATCTCACTACATAAGAATGGTTAATGAACTTTTCAACAATTGATATTACTTTTCACAAATTAAACAACATCTTCCTTTTTAGATGTTCCATGGAAACTTGAAAGGAATTTCCAGCAGAGCCATCTCAAAGTTGTTCATAAAGCTAACATTAGCTGTGCAAATAATAACACAATATAGTTGGAAATGAATCAAATATAATGATTCACAAATTATATATTTCAACCAAATGGTTTATTGCTTTAATAATTGTAATCAAACCATCCAATTATACATTTCCACACAAATATAAGCAATTAACCACAACATTAACACATGTATATACATACTAACATTTTATTACCAATTTTTCTTGTCTAGGAACCAAATCAAATATATATATAGTTGAATAAACAAGATATTAATTTGAGCATATATAAAATATATTAGCAAGGCACAAATCTATCCATGAGCAAACATATTGTTGACTCTGAAATTGTTGTAGTGTCTCTTTTAGTCTTTCTTCCAACTTCTTTCTCTTCTTCTAAACCATCTTTGGATTTGGAAAATTTGGTCTTGTTAGTTAAAACTTTTTCCTTGAGCTTGGCTAGCTTCCCAATCCATACCTCTACCATGGCTGACATTTTTCTCACCAATACACACTAATTATATATCAAATATTTTTTTCACTCTTAAAAATGAGCAAACAAAAAAGAACTAATTCCCTTTTTTTGTTGGGTTTTCTCTTTGGTTTGAATGATGGTTGTAATTATATTATAGAACTATAGTAATGTGGTTTATATAGAGGCTAGAAGTAATTAGAATATTCATTTGGGTAAAACGTGTATGCTTGTTTACAAAGGAAAGAGATGTGGATGTTTTGGATCCTCTTGGAATCGGTGGCACATAGGAATACACCAATGGGATATTCTTTGCAAAAAAAATTTGGTTGTTTATTATACCTTTTGCATGAGTGGTGCATATTCACTTTTATCATGTTCTCCTTAATTTATTTAGCTTATTACTTCAAATACTTTTTATTTTATTTTTGGGTATATAAAAGAGACAAAAATTACAAGATATTTAAACAGCTTATCAAAAAAAAAAAAAACAAGATATTTAAACAATGTCATCATCCAAAAGACAAAAGATAGTATACAATGTGTCAAAAAAAAAATAGTATACAAGATATTTAAAAATCCATCTAATATAATAGCATTTAATTTTAAGTTTGTCTGAAAAAAGCTATTTTAGGCTAATATATATGTATTATATATTTTTAGAACAACAGGAAAAATCAATATTTTTTGGTTTGAACAGCAATATATGTAGTCATTCTTTGTCAAAAAAACAAATATATATAGTCACTCCTATCGAATCGATTGTGAGTATTTTTTTAAGAATTCCACTGATTAGTATTAACTATTTTTGGTTATTTTTTTAAAAATTCCACTCCTATCTAATTCTTTCAATGCAAATTCAATTAAAAACACAATTAGTAATTAACTATTTTTGGTTATTTCTTTTCAGTTTAAGGAGATAAGCGTGGGGATGAAGGATGAGTCATTTAATAGTCACCGGCAGCACATTATACATGTTGGACTAAATTTACTATATTGTTTCTTTGATTTTCTTTTCTTTTTTGGTACATAATCTTTGATTTTCTTTTGTTCTAATCATATTGGAATTAAACGTGTCTAGAAACATTTGGTTATGTAGCAAGATTCCTTTGTGCTTTACCGTAATATACAAGTCAAGGAGGGGAGGCGTATTGTGTCCGTTTGTCCCATAAAACTTTGTAACATTGTGAGAGAGCCACAAAGTTACATGCATGGTCATGTATGTAACAAGACAACACAGTGGTCTTAATAATACTAATACTATTGTCCATATACTACAATTTACACTTCACATACACAAAACGTGCTAAATTTACTATGATTTTTTCTCCTAAATTTATAAAGATATCATAAAGGTAGTAGTGCGTGGTATAGATGAATAGTTGTGAGAGAGTATGATAAGATCCAGAGACAAGGTCAATAAATTTTTTTTGTCAGGTAGTCTAGTGGTTAGAAATTCACCTCTTAAGATGAAGAAGTTGGAAATCCAAGTTCAAGTCCGCCCCTATATGCGATGTCCCTACACATGTGAGTTATGGTCACAGAGACAAGTCAAATGATTTTAAGTTGAGGATCTGTTTATATCTTTCTCAATGTTTGGTATGCAGTGTGTTGTTGGATGACATATTACACTGTAGCTAATTTGAAAGATTATGAACGATCGTTTATTAAATCAGAAAAGTCCATTGACCTTATCAATGAGAAAGCCATATTCTGTGAAGCTCAATCTAACAATAATAAGAAAGTTCAACTATCAATATAAAACTTACATATAACTTAATTAATTATATCTAATTGAACTTTCTATCACGATCCTAGAAGTTATACGGTGAGAGGTAACATTATTCCCTATGACTATGTTGTTTATCTGGTGTGTCCTGCTGTGTTCTTTGGCGTTCGCTTTTGTTATTGTGTGTGGCAGAGTTTCATCGCTATATATTACTAATAATCTAGAATTTCACGTCTAGAGTGTGTCCTTGGCCCAATTCCAGCGTTGTCATCCTAAATCCGGCTCTGATATCATTAAATAGTCTTGGATCTTATTAGTTTTTGGGATTAAGATTCAAGTCCACTAAACACTAGCCTAACGGTAAGGTTGCCGCCTTCTGATTTAGAGGTCACATTTTCAAATCTTGTAATGCAAGGTTGCGTACATCTACCCTCTCTGACCTCAAGAGCCTCATGCACCAGGCCATGCTAATATAAGAAGCATCCTGGCTCCAAATATTGCTGTTTACTCTATAAATTCCCTTAAACTTTCCTATTTCAGTTAGAAGGAATCCTTATATTGAAATCAAACATGATAAATGGAAGCACTGGCTTATGTATGATCCCTTCATATCAAAATCTTTATTGTCTTTCTTCTGATCTCTTGTTAACAAATTACTTTTCAGTAGTATTTGTAACATAATGCAAAGAAAACTTAGTAGCTGTTTCATCATAACTACAAATCCATAATCTTGACAATAAACTATCTACTTTGTGCACTGTTGTATCTAAAAAACCCAATGAATGGGTCATTTCCACCTAAGCAATGTCATTAAATTAATAGAAATAGAAAATTAGGGGTACTCTTTGCTGCTCACAGGCGCTGGCAGCTATTGGAGGTAAAATTCTCTCCAAAGATGATGATAGTTTTTGAAATTCAAATTAGAGGTCTAACTACACTAGATTAGCTTTCCCAAGTCTCACCCAAATCTTCTTTTTCTATAAATACAGCAGTAATACAGACACAAATATTTTCACAAAAACAATTGTCCTCCTTTTTCTTCCTTTTTTCTCCATACTCTGAACAATATTCATTTCCCTTTGGTAGTTGTCTTTGTTTTGCATTGATTTCTTAAACCTGAAAATGAAAAACTCAAAAGATTAGATCCCATGGCTAACCAATCTTTTTGTGAAGCTTGAATATATGTACAAAGCATGAAACCACGAAACATTTATTATGTAACTTTGTTTGAGACTTAATATGTTTGATTATGTTTGTTCTATGCTTTTTATATAAGGGTCTCTCATTTCTTTCAAGGATCTTGATTGTGTTTCACAAAGGTAAAAAAATGTTTTTCTATCAAGTTCAATTTGGTATTTAGTTTCGATTGTTGTTTATTATAAAAGTCTAATTATAACATTTATAATCATACTTTATATGCTACACAAATTTACCATATCTTTTTATACCTTAAGACTATGTTTGGAAATATAAGGATGACAACAATGGTAGAACTATGCGTAAAAGATGAAGGTAAATATGCATCTATTTTCCTTCATCTTCTTATCTCACCACTTAGTAAGATCTTAAACTAAACAATCAAAACAGAAAATAATTGATTGCCAATTTGAAGGCTTTAGTGCATGGTTTGTGGCATTTTTTCTGGTACATTTTTTCTGGTTTTTGGTATCCATGGCTACAATTTTCAATACGGATGGAACAGAAAAGAAGTGAACATTGGGAAGTTTAACTCTATAAGGTAGTCAAAGTTAACCTATTTAACTTATCAGGTCAAAATCAAAATCAAAATCAATATAGAAACAGAAAAATGAGGGGAATCACTCACTTTTCAACATGTGCAGCTGGCTCACGGGGATTGTTCTTTGCTTCTATATAAATACATCCCACTGCATCAGTACACACAAAAACAAAAAACTAAGTTTTAGATACTTGATGAGGTAACATGGGAGATGAGAACTATTTAAGAAAAAGAATGACAATAAGAAAACCTTTGAAGCCCATTTTCAAATAGAAGCTCGAAGCAAGAACGATAGCAATGACTTAAAGCATACAATATCAAATTCTAAGAATCTACCTTCTAGCCAAGACAGTGCAACTAAGGAAGAAATATAGGAAGACACATGACAGAATCCATAATCGATAATCTTGACAATAAGATGGCTAATTTTGCCACTGTTGTATCTCAAAAACCCAATGTATGGTTCATTTCAACCTAAACAATGTCATTTAAATTAATAGAAATAGAAAATAGTAGTGCCACATTCACCTTCTATTTCACTAATGTTTTTTATTTTAAATCAATTACAATATAAATGGATTTTATGGGGAAGACACCATGTGGAAAAGGCAAATAAATGGAAAACTTAATCAGCGAGTAAAAGAGGAAATATGTATGTTTGCACCATTTTTTCTTTCACAACTCAACCTCAATTGCAAATCTTCATTTCCTTTTTACTTTGCATTGATTTCTTGATGTTGAAAATGGTAAGCTCATTAGGTAAGGTTTCATCCACAAACAATTTATTAATGAAGCATTAATATATGAACAAAAACACGATGTCGTGAAAAGTTTCTATCTACAATTTATTACATTTGTTTGTTTGAGACTTAAGTTGTGTCAACTATGTTTCTTCTCTATTTTTATAGGCCACCCTCATTTTTACAAAGATATGTTGCAATCTATTTATGAAGCATGAATAAGGCATCAGGCCATGAAACATTTCTCTTTGCAAATTATTATGTTACTTTGTTTGAGACTAAAGTTGTGTTGACTATGTTTCTTCTCTATTTTTTATAGGCCAACGTTACTTTTTCAAAGATCTTGCTTGTGTTTCACGAAGATAAATAAATATTTTTCTGTAAAGCTTAGTTTGGTATTTATTTTGGTTATATGTTGACCTTGAATGCTACTGTTATAGCAGCTATGGCCAAGGAAGAAATATCACTAAGTTTAAAAAAGAAACACTACCAATTGAGGACAGTTAGTTATAACAAAGGAGATACATAAAAAGAAAGCATAGTTTAAAGTCTACTTTAATAATTTAGCATGTGAATAAAGAAATGTGGTGGGTTGAGTCCTCTTGATAATGTAACTAAGTGTTAAATTTAAAGATAATTTTTCTCTTTGAAACTTATGTCTCTCTTTTTGTTTTTCAAAATTTATGTCTTCTATGTTGAAAATATTTCTTTTATGTGTAGTTTATATATGTATTGTAATGTAACTCACAAGGTGCTCAAATTAAGCCATATATTCTATATATGTATTAGATGCAAAAGAAAGCAAACATCTGATAAACCACAAGCAACAATATTAGTATTATGTAACTTGCTTAAATCAAATTCGGAAAAGAACAAGGCTTAACAAATCACATTCGAAGACATATGATGCTAAGAGCATCTCCCATTGGAGATTTGGGGGCACTTATTAATTTCTTAAGCTTAACTATGTATTACTTATTTTGTTTTTACAATTGGAGCATGTTGAAATTGTAGACATCATTTGTTCAATTTAAGGATGTCTTTGAGTATAGAACCTTTAATTAAAAATAATTGAATTTAACCCATTAAATTTGAACCCTTGAAGTAAAAGTTATTGAAACCTTAAAAGATCCATACCAGATTCTTTGGCACTTTGAAGTCATGCATATTCAAAGGTTTTTGTTCAACTTCTTATCCATCATGGGCATCTTGATTATTTTCTCCTGCACAAAATAAATATGATAATCAACAACATAATACTACATAATGGAGAGATTATAGTAAAAAAAAAAAAAACATCATCAAAATTCATTTTTATCTCTTCGTTAGATTATCACTCTAACTGGTCTATATTCTGCATTTACCAATTCAAGATATATAATAACTGGTCTTTATACAATCTGTCCAAAAAAAAAATTACTCTAAAACAAAACCTGAGTTAAAAAAAAACATATTTACTCTAAAAAAACATAGAATCTGAGTCAAGAAAGTGAAAAAAATAACAGAACCATATATAAAGAGATATGGGTTACGATTTCTACAAGAAACAAATCTAGAACAAACATATTTGAAACAAAATAATAACGTAAAAAATTAAACCTCGCGGCGGTGATGACACCCAACACAGTGGTCTCCGACAACAGTGCCCAAATCACGTAAATCAATTCTACGAAATAGTTCAGAATTCAGATAAGGTCGAAAATTGGAGTTTTTGCTTGTGATGGTTTGGTAACAAATTAAAACAGCGTTTTCGTGATTTTGTAGAAATAGACACATAGATATAGTGGGGGAGATGAAGAGAAAGAAGTTTTTTGGGTCAAATGATGCCTAACTCGCCGGTGGATGTCGGAGAAAGGATTGCGGCTGAGTATGAGAGGGAGAGGGAAGAGCGTAACATCAATTTAGGGTTGCACAGAAACAACTTAGAGAATAATGAGATATATTGAGCTCAGCCCAAACTTGATTAGTACATATTGGTGTGGTGTCTAACTAAAACTGTGGTGCTAATAGCATTTTTCAAAATTTCATTTTTGTTTTAAATTTAATAAAACAATTTCTTTTCTTTTTAGTCAATAATAAAAATAAAAAAAATCTAAGGGTATGGTTGAGCGGTTGGGGTTCATCCTTCCTTACCCAAAGGTTGAGGGTTCGATCTTTGTCTTTGGTACAGAACAACTTTAAATTTGTGGGCCAATTATCCCACCGGTGCCTGCAATCTAACAAAGGGAATAGTTATTGTTCGGCAGTTGATACCCTGATTTATGTCACTTAACTTTTAAAATACATATGTCGGAAAAAATATAGAGAACAAAATTTACTTAAAATAATATTATTTAAATATAATTATTTTGTTGAAGTTGAAATGATTTTTAAATCTTAAACTTAAGTTTATCCTCCTTGCTTTGATGTTTGGTCAGGTATTAATTTTGTTTTTCGTTTCTTTATCATTTTTACATCATTTTGTTCATTTACTCATTAAAGAAACACACGCCATTCTTTATTATATTGTTTTTTTTTGGTACAAATTATATTGGTTTTTATAATATATCTTAAATGAATTGAAACTGTGTTAATTTCAATACATTGCCTTAATTAAATAAACATATTATGTGTTGAGTAGTCATAACTTAACTGATAAAATGTCGAAATTGTTAGACCAAACATTCTGACCCGGGTTTGAACCCAATATCTCATAATTTTTAGGTAAGTATAATTTTAGTGAATTATCACTTCTTTTAAGACCAAAATAAATAATGCAATATTTTTTTTGTCAAATTATTTGTTAGAATTCTACTTAAAAAGTGAATAAGTTGACGTACCAGAGTTCGAACCCTGATCCCTATACATGCGTGCAATATGTTCCTACCAACTAAATTAAATTCACAGGAAAAATTATACAATACTTTAACGAATAATCTATTGATATATAATCAATATAGCACGGGTGACACACTAAAAAAAATTATGAAAACACATGATATACATTTTTACATATTTTTTTTGGGTACATAGACAAGGTATTTTATGTCAGTTCAGCTAGAACTTTTGGACAACATTTTTACATATTCACATAATTATTTTGATATACAATATGATCTAATTATTAAAATATTAAAAATAAGTTTAATTTTGATTCACATAATTCTGTTTATATTTATTATTAGTCAAATATAAAATTATTGAAACCGTGCGAACGCACGGGTTAACTACACTAGTAACAATTCAAATGGATTTCTTATTGAGGCTGCATTTGAATATGGTAATCTTAAAATCTTCTAAAAGGGTATTAAGTTCATTTTCCCATACCAATTCCATATTATTTAACATAGGAGTTGTGTTATCACTGTTATTTTGATATCAAAATTTGACAACCAAAATAGATGATCAACATAATTTAAATGTGTGGTTAAAAACCTTCAATAGATGGTTGGTGAATATAATAAGGTTTCACAACTATTAATCATCCACTTCAACACAATTAACCAAGATTATAAATGTTATTAACTACGATTTTTTCTGTTTTCACCATCAGTATCCGGTCTGACATCAAGTGATTCTAGTCCACTCCCAAGTGCAATTGCAGGTGATCGAACCGTGGTCCTCCCTACCAAGCTATGAAGCCCGGACACGGACACGAGACACGACACGGACACCGACACGGATAATTTTTTCGAAAAAATGATATATTTGAATGTAATCGTAAGTGTCGGTGTTGTGTCTGTGTCGGCCACAACCGGGACACGCCTATTCCGAGAAGTGTCCGAGCTTCCTAGCTACCAAGTTAAGCATCAATCACCACCGAACCAACTAACGTTTGGTATTAACTACATTTTTTAGATGTTCAAATATACATATAAATTCATTAACCATCTAAATTGTGTTCAAATACAGTTTCAAATATACATAATATTCATTATGACATTATCCACAAATTGTGTTCATATATTCACTTGAAAATTGTGGCTAATAATGTTCAAAATTAAGATCAACTGTGTTCAGTGGATGACTAATGAGTTCTAACACTTTGTTATATTCAATAACTATCAATAAACATAATTAACCACATATTCAAATGAAACTTAGCTTACTACTGTTTACTTTGTTGTCGAACTCTGATGTCAAATTTGTGTCAAAATATCATTTCTCTAAACAAAGACACCCCAACCAATTTCAAAGTAAAAATCAAAAAAACATTGTGTACAATTTATCTCTCTCAAAATAAAAATCCAAGTGGTATTATTCAAATACCTCCAAGAACAATTGAGTTCTAAATCATCATCATCAAATCAACAATTACACAAAATACACAACATGTTTTTGTTCTTCCTGATATATAAACTTACACATTACATACACATATAAAAAATTCTTACTCAGCTTCTTCGACCGCAGCTTCGATTCGAAGAAGAACAAATCCAACAGCAACACCAACAAGAGTAAGACCATTCATAATAGCAGCAATCTGAAAAATCTCACCAGCAGCATTACATGTTGAAGAAAAAGCACCACCACCATTACCATTTCTTCTACCACTTTTTGATGAATATTTCAATGAACTCATCACTTTTGCAAAAGCTTGGTCACTGCAAACAGGAACACCTAGTGATGCAACAGTGTTGTTCTGTGCTTTCAATCCATTGAATGAGTTAAGTCCTGTGATGAACTTCACATTATGAGTCTTCTTAGTATTATTCCTTGTGATTGAGCTTCCTACAACAGTGATTGTAGATGGTGTTGCTGCTGAGGCTGTGGCCATTTTTATTATCTGTTAAATATCAGAAAAAAAAGTTTAGATTATGATATATACTATAAGGAAAAGAAATGTAATAGAAATTTAACAATGTTTTTGAATGAACCTTGATGTTTTTTTGTTGAAATGTGTGTAGAGTTTTGTGGTAAGGAGGGAGTTTTGTATATTTGGATTAAAAGGGTGGAGAAGATAAGGTAAGATGAGTATGGTTGGTTGATAAAAGAAGAGAATGTGATAGATATATTTATTGATTATATTATATAGTATACGTGGCTTATAACATTACTTGGATGTTGGCCATCAAAACTATAGCTATTGGAATCCAATCATCTTGCCTAGTGGCATGCCAAATAAGGACCTTTTGTTACTTGCCTTTTTTTGCCAAGAAACTTATATTCTCTTTAAGAATAATAACTTATAAGTAATCATGATTGATAGTTTATAATTGATAACTGTTAAATTAATTGAAATGTTTAATAAAATTAGCAGTTATATGAAATTATGTAAGTAATATGTGTTTAATTAATATTTAATTGTTTTTAAGTAAAATGATAGGGATAAAGATAAAATCTGTAGGAAAATTCACAAGTTTACTGCAGATTTTTCTACGGATTTTTGTTTTAGGGATTAAAATCAAAAATTTGATTGATTTAGAGACTTATTTAGAACAAAAGTCGATACAGGAACTAAAACCAAAATTCCGTGTACATACAGAGACGAAAATGATCATTAAGCCCTTTTTTTTAATGAACCAAGATTACTTGTGTGCAACTGTATAAACTAATCACTCGAACTGGATAAGATTGCAAAAAATAACAAAGCTCACACTAACAAAGCTATAAGTGATTAATCATATTTTTAGACGGATGTTGATAAATACAATTGATAAGTCATTTGTTAGTTCGTTAGAATTAACCAAACATATGAATAAAGAAATGAATGAATATAATGAATCGAGCAAAGATGAATGAACGTATAGGTTGAGCAGAGGGAGGTAGGGGTGATCAAAACCGAACCAATCCAAAAGCAAAACTGCAAACCGAAAACCGCAAAAACTGCATTTGGTTTGGATGAGTTCGGATGATGTTTTTGCCTAACCGCACGGTTCAGTTTGGTTAGCGGTTTTTATTTCTGAAAACCGAACCAAACCGCAGTTTTTACTTAAGCTTCTTTTATACTGCAATACTAGCCCAATTAGTAATTATCATACGCAGCGCAACAAATTAAGCCCACCAAATTTCTTCATTCAGTCTCACCACTAGGGTTTGGCCCTCTCACTGTAATACTCTCATCGATCTCCCGCTCTCTCACTCTCATCGATCTCTCACTCTCAGTCTCACCTTCATCTCATCGATCTCTCACCTTCATCTCACTTTCTTTATCTCGTAGGTACTAGGTATTGTAATGTTATTTTGGATAAACAATTTTTATTAGTATTGTAATGTTATTTCGAAACTTCAAGTTTTTTTTTATATTTAAAATTATTCGGTACTACAATGTTATATTGTAAACCGCGGCGGCCGAACTGCACCGGTTTGATTTGGATGACTTTTTAAAAACTAACTGAACCAAACCGAACCACATGTATTTTTATCTCGCGGTTCGGATGACTTTTTTGGTCAAAACAAAACCGCACTGCGACCACCCCTAGAGGGAGGTTCATGAATTAATTAGTTCTTAACGGGAACACTTTATTTTTCTAACGTAAAAAAGGAAGGAAAAAAAAGGTGTAGTTTGTTACTCTCTTTTATCAATTATCTCTTTCATTATGAACAAGAGATATTTTAAGTAGAATTAAACTTGGATATTTTAAGAAATGGACATAAAATGGTTTAAAATAATTAAATTAATTAAGACGTTTGTTGTACAAGAAATGAAATGCTAAAATTTAATCCTAGTAAGAGAATAATTTATAACTTGATTTGCCCTTGAGGGTTGAACTATAGGGATCAGATTGGTTAAATGAGAGTGCCCAATTGTCGTAACCAGGCTTGGGGCGAACACCCAACTCACATATTTGATGTGAGACTCAACCACTCATCATATCCCATTGCTGCCTGAAGGATCATGCTTTAATCACATTTTAATCTTCTAATCTTATACCATCCACTAATTCCCTATTTCACCATATCATTCGATGTGGGACTATAATAACATAAGCAAACACCACTTACTCCAATTCATGCTTTAGCTTGTTGTGATTCACTGATTTGTGAATTAACTAAGCAATCAAACATAGTGTCTGCAAGATTAGTGGTGTATCTAAGACCTTAAGTAAGTAAGGGATTATTTAACATCAAAAGAAATTCTGAATATTACACACATCTTAACTAAGTAAGGGAGCATAGTTTGCTATTATGACTATTAGCAAGCAGTTTTGTTGATTAAAGAACGAGTTTCACATTATCACACTTTTGCAAATGAGATTCATATCATTCGTTAATTGGTTCGTAGAAATTGTAGTGTTGTTATTGACCACACTCTTCGGGAGGGGAACGCGTGTGCCGACATTTTGGCCAAGTTGGGAGCTTTATCGTACTCATTTATGGTTGTTTTAGATTTACCTCCTCCTGAACTATCTAGTTCCTTGGTACTGCTTGAGGAGTGGTTTTTTTTCGAGAGTAATCCCTTTATTTTTTTGCTGGTTTTTTTTTTCTTTTTATTTTTATCGCTTGTAACCAAAAAAATCAAATCATATAGAGAGAAGAATGTATTGTGAATGTGAGTAAGAGTGATTTAAGTCTATTGGGTCTAGAGTGCAAACAAATAGTTAAATATGCCATTTTTAAGAGTTAAAGTTGTGCTTGTGCATGTACACACAGTCACTATATGGTGGATCTGCATCTTTTCCTTTTATGAATCTCTTTCTTGAATGACATCTCATTTCATGGGACGTTGTAAGAAATAAAATTTATGTAGAAACTAAATTTTATAAATAAAAATTATTCCAAAAAAAATTATAAATATCAAATTCATCACATTTAAAAGCATTTTTAATCCAAAAAGAAATATCAAAATTTGTTAAGAAAGGCAGGTACATCAGAGCAAAAAAAACTCAGATTTTAAGTCTCATAATTTCAATGAAAGGTGAAGCCTATGAACTATTACATGCAATTCATTGGATGGATCGTTAGGTATTGACAATGTTGTGTTCAAGCTTGATTCAAAATTGATGGTAGATGGTTTTCATAAGAATAATAGTGATAACAATTCTAGTTCTAATTTTAAATTCATGATTGTAATCGTTTATACTTTATAGTCTACTTATGTTTTTAGAACAAGTTTTATTTTTTTAAAGATTTAGAACTATACAAAAATTAAATACAAAAATAATCAGACAAACAACATACAGAAGTTATTCACATTCATAACAATTTATTTTCTTTTTGTTATTAGCCCTATTTTATTGGAATATGTTCATATGTAGAACATTAGAATAAAATAGAACTTCACAAAGCAGAAACTCTTCCACACAAGTTTCATGGAAGCTGCACAGCATATACTAGACAAAACCTTCATGAAGATTACAAGCTTTCCATTCACATACACATGCAAAAAATGTAACAGCGAATTCTTAAACCTACATCGGTCTGAATACATGCATTCTAATAAACTACCAATTTGTACGACTCAGATGCATAGTTTTGAACAAATTATACAATTTAGACTCAGATACGCAGATCGGAAAACATGAAAGGTATTTTTGTAATGATGACTGAACCTTTTTTTCAAAGTTATGTTGCATATATATGGAATATATTAACAATTAATAAAAACACATCACCAATGTTGCTTTGTATCCATATATCACAATTTTCTCCAAACAAACAATGTCATAAATTGAAAATTTTCATAGAAAAACTCATCATCAGCAATCACATAATATAGCACACAGTAACTGAGTCATTATATTCATGCAGATGAAGCTGCAAACATCAAAACCAAAAACCAGAAAAGAAAGGAAAAAAAGTTAATCCCGATTCCCTAAGACAAGCGTTTTGACTCAGTTTATGAAAAATAGATTGCACAGTCTATATACAATCCAAGTCAAAACAAAATATCCATATCAAAAGATTCAAAACTACCATAACTAAGTTCAAACGCCTATGGACATAAAAAAGTATCAAAGTTCCAAACTGAATAAACCAGAGAATACCAGGATCACTCAGAAGTAAGAGCTAATCGACACAGTTTTGTAATTGTCTATCAGGAGTCAACTCTCCCTGCTAAACTTTAGCCGATTTAGTTGAGCTAACACGGTGCTGCAAGTGAGGGTTCAACAGTTTTGCATGGCTCACATTTTGGGTCGGCTGCGTAGAAGGGTTGAATAACCCTGATTCATCCTCTTTTACACGAAACAAAGTAACTTGTAGCACTACATCTCTGGTTCTAAGCAGCTCGAAAACGCAGACATCACCTTCCCCTAAATTGTTCTCTAATGTAAATTCATACCATCCCTGGCTTAACTTTGCTCGACCTCCTCTATAAAGGCAGCGAACAGGCCACTGTCTCCCATCGACACTCTGAAGCTTAATGAATCCTGAAACACCGTTCAAATTCTTTTCTGCAAAGCAGGACGGCAAATACTGGAACACAGAAACACGAGCTAAGTACGCAACACAACACATCGAAAAATATGAAAGATAAATTTCAAAAGATTGAATTCAACATCTCACCATTATGCATCCCCTATATAAATAGGAGGGTCGCAGGACAACTCGACAGAAAGGATTAATTGGTTCAAATGTTTTTGCCTCATTAATTGCCCTTTCTCTTTCTTCTGCTGTCACGATTCTTTTTCTAGCAGATGCACTTTCATAGAATCGATAGCGTATATCTGCATCCTCATCATTTTCAGCAGAGGCTTCCTGTGCACCTGCAGTTCCACAAATTATATATTCATGAGAAAATTAAATTGTTAGATTACCAGATAATAGCTATGAAGCACTCACACAGACAGACATGACACTGACACTGGGATGTTGATAGCCGTCATAATTTGAAATGGTGAAATATTTTAATGTAACCGGCTAACTGCACCTGTCACTGTCATGTTGGTGCTGCATAGTACAGTAAAAAGAAAACTTAGCTAAAAGAGCTTACTTGGATCTGCTTTCCGCCTCTTTCTTGGAGTTTTCTTAGTATCATTACTATTAACTCCCTCCTCGTTAGTATAGCGCAATTTCACTTCTTCAGCCGACCTTTTGAACTCATTAGCATTGAACTGAATGCCAACATCTTTGGTTAACGGAATGGCACCCTTTGAAGAAAGACCACCAGGGACATCTCCCCAGTTAATGTGGTCGAGTTTAGACCCGCCATTAAACAAATTCTGCAATGATGGAGCAAGATTCTTCCCTGGTGTCTGTTGATCCCTAGATCCAGTAAAAACCTTGTCTTGCAATGCACCAGAAGTGAGGTTTGAATGTGATGAATCCAGGAATTCAAAGGAGTCGTTATCTTCCATATCGTTAAAAATTTGAAGATGATTTGGATAGCATGGCCCTTCGTTACGGCTTCTCAAGGCTGATTGATAGTTTAACTCAGCAGTACTCATATTAAAGATATGAACAAAGAAGTTTGAGTTCCCTTCATACATGAATACTAGAAAGTATCCAATGCCAATGGAGTAGCGTTGAACAAAATCCTGCCAACCGTTGACAAACCAAGTTCTGTTGTCAACCTTTTTCAATCCTAGACGCCAGAAGGTGCCATCAGGAACAGTAAGGGTTGCAACATCCGAAAGCTGGGACCCATGTTTCCTCATAAAGTCATCCGGAATCCTCTGCAATTCAAAATAGAATTGAGCATCCAAATACTAGTAAATGCGCACAATAAAAGACTGAAGTTGTAAAATCGAGATTTGACTCAGAATGGAAAAAAATCATAAAAATGGAGCCGTAACATGAATCGTAAGATTCTACAAAAATTCATAGCATTTAAATCACACTTAAAATGCTTAAAAGTGCAACCCAGTGCACTAAAGCTCACACAAATGCAGGGTCCGGGAAGGGGTCCCACCATTTTTGGTTAACATAAAATCAGTTATTCTATGCCTTGAAGTGTTCCTAAGAAATACATGAAAAAAAATCCAAAGTAGAATTGCATAGGCAGGCATAGTATTAAAACAAATTTGGGTTGATATGAAGCAAATAACTTTGTTGTTTATTACTCCATATAGTTATTCTCTATCACTCAAAACAAGTGACAAGAGACATTGCTAGTTTTCAAATAAAAACACAATACTAATGTAAAATACAAATTAGTTCGCCAATTTATAAGGAGCAAATCACCTAAGAGCATAAGTTTTGTCAATAATTCAATTTCAATGCCAGAGTTCGGCCACGAGATAAGTAAAGTCTATCAAAGAATTGTTCCCACCCGGAATCGAACTCGGGCTAATAATTCAAAAGAGTCTAATATAGATCAATTTTAGATTAGATTGTCCAAGTAGAAAAAATAGAGCTAAGGAAAATTGCAACAGATATATTATACATATACAATCCAATCCAATTCAATTCTAGGGCTAATAATCAGCTCAGCCAGCCAGATACAACATATGAAGAAAAAAAATCATAAAACCTAAACAACAATGAAGTCTGAATTAAATTTCATCAATTATCTACAAAATCAAATTAGGTATACAAATCAGAGCTATATAATGAATAAAAATCTCCTACCACCCCAAGAACTTCAAGAAAACACTACCCTTTATCAAAACACATAATTGAAAATCTATGAACAACCCATCAAACAGAATTCATCAAAGTAATGATCAAAATCACATAATTCAAAACAAAACATAAAAAAAAAATCAAATCTTTATCAAAAGGGGTTTCAGGGTTTATAAGTAAGAGTAACAAAACATAAAAAAAAAACAGCAAAACCCTAAAACCCTATTCTTGCAACCATCAAATTCCAATAAAAACAATGAATCAAAAAAAACCAATTAAAACCCAAAAATCAAAACTTGAATGAGTGAAAATTGAGTTACCAATTGTCTAGATTGAAGGGTAGTTGGAAGAATAATCTTGTAGAAAGAAGGACGAGGAGACATTGTTAGAGAGAGAGTTTGAACTTTGAAGGGTTTCAAAGCATAATTGAGAAGGGTTTGATTCAAAGTTGAAAACTTTGAAGGAATTAACTCAGATCTAGTTCTTGGGTTGTTCTTCACCTTCTCCTCCAAACCTTCTCAGCTTTTGAGTCAAACAAAAAAAAAACCTAAACCTTAAAAAAAAAAAACAAAAAAAAAACCTACTTGACCTAATTTAAAGTTTTTTTTTTTTAATACGAGTCCATCACTCGGCTGAGTCACCTCGAGTTAAATAAGAATTAATTAATTTAGATTTAACTTTTTTTTGACTAAAGATTTCACTAATTTTTTTGTTTATATTGTTTTTTAATATCAACCAATAATATCAATATATATATTGTCAAAAAATATATATCAATCTTGTCAAAAAAAAAAAAAATCAATATATATTTAATTTTGCATAAATATATATTATATACATTATTTCTATCTTTCAAATAGATTTTTTTTTGGTCAAGTCAAACAGATTTTTATTTGACTAAAAACAGATTAATTTTATTAATAATTAATTTTTTTACTAAAATTAATTTTTACTTGAAAATTACTTTAATTGATTTTTTTATTATTTAATTTAGTATAAATATCTCAACCATTTTATTTTTATCTTTAAAATACTCTAATCTTACTATCAAAAAAATCGCTCTAATTTTATTTACTATCTAATGATATTTTTCAATTAATTTAACACTTTTTTTTTGAGAGTATGTCGGTCGTTAGAAGAAATGATGGAGCAGGAGGATCAAATAGAACAATAAAGATTTCTTTGTGTTGGTACTGTGTTAAGAAATTGAATGGCAAAAGTTTTGAGAATTTGAATGAGAGTAAAATTCATAAAAAATTATTTTGATAAAATATGATAAAATTAGTAGAATTCATGCTAGTTATTTGATGATTATTTTATCAATCACTACTGGACCAACTAACATTTGATATTCTCACTCACACTTAATTGAATAATAAATAAGATTTTAAAGTATTAATCGTTATTAAAAAGACTATTTGATTAAGTTGGTCACCTGCCAACTTTACTCTCATGTTGCCTCTTAACCATTTTGTAAGATGTTGCAAATAACTTTACATTTATAATTGAATATAGTATAAATATATCTTCATTTATAATATGCAGATTTTGGGAAGGGATGTTCATAGTTGGTTGCCTAAGAAATTTTTACGATAAGCCACTTGTGTAAATCCTACACTTTTCTAATAATATCAATGATAACTACTTACTGAGCTACACTTATGAAAACTGATGAAATTTTTACGATCAGCTAGAATGAGAATAGTCCTGTCCGGAAAAGGCAAAAATAATTCATACATAAATAAATAGTAGGTGAGATAAACAAATAGAAAGAAGGCAATGATGATTGATAAAAATATTCACTAGATGACTAGATGCGTTTCACCAATCTACCAATACAAAAATGAATCTTTCTGTACATAATCTATATGTTTACAAAAGAATTTCTCTCTAGTAGAGAAAAAAAAAACATCAATCATGGCTCTCACTTTTTTCTTTTTCTCATAAAATGATTACTAGAAACTATTTATCAAAGCCATAAAAATGACATCATATCACAAAAACTTGATCTTGAACATAAGCATGTCACTCCAAGCAGCTGAAGAGGAACTCATATACGTTTATACAGGTCGGTGAACATTCATATTCTCATGAACACTCATGACGACATTGCGCAATTCGGGGAAGATAGATATAAGGAGAAGTTCAAGGATTGCATAAGCAAGTTGCTTCACACATATAGAAGACTGCAATCACATAAGATTGTATAATTGTTAGTTCAGAAGAAAAGTATGCTGTGTGTAAGTAGACAAAACAAAAACAACGATAAACAGAAGAAAACAGACGGTGATTCTGCACAAAGCGAATAAATATATGCAAAATTATGTTAATAGCAGTATCTATAAAATTACGTTTGTGAGTAATTTAACCTGAGTAAAGTGATATATATCACTGGCACAACGTCTGTACTGCTTCTGCCCGATTAAACGAACTAATGCTGCTGGAGGTCCATCTGACAAAAACGGAGAAAACTTATATGTCAAATCCTTGAATATCGTATTCAATTCACCATAACTTTCACTAGATTATAAAGACGGCACAAATAATCCATGTCAAATGAATCAACACAAACCATACAAAAAATAGAACTTACCAAAGAGCAGTTTCTTCAATTCACTTGCTCTACGAGCATTTTCTAGTTGTTCTTCGAAACACCCTAACTGTGATTTGCGAGTGTTCCTTCCACCAGATTCACTTATCGGTTGTAAAGGATTTTTATCAATTTCACCGCCGCTGATGAACACCTCAGGGGTCTGAACTCTTAAGAAAAACGTACCACCAGGCCAGAGAATCTACAAGCATAAGTGGCAATCATTAGAACAAAATAATGAGCCAAGTGTATTAACTATTAACGAATAGTTCGACATATTTTTATATTTTTTAATTATAATGATATAAAAAATATCACAAGCTATTTAATAAACGATACTTGATTTTATCATCAATATCACAATGAAATTTCGGCTTAATCCTTACATCTTGGACCCACCGAATTCCTTGGGCAATGGTTTCCTCTCTCCGGAGCCAATGAATCTCACTCAAGAGCAAATCATCAATGGCGTCTTCCATCACCAACTGTAATATTTGTTTTGATATCCAAAAGACCTGTCTTCTGCATGAACAAAAATGTTCAAGCATTAGATTAAAATGTGATTATGTCGTGTTAAAGTTTGACTTAATACCGAGTGGGTGTAAGGACCAAACTGAAAATCAATTACATTTTCAGGACCATTACATTTTCAGGTTTCATAATTCATATCATGTCAACAACTGATCATCCTAAAATCTTAAGCTGTTAGGTGAAAGAGTAGAAATCGGTTATTTCAACAAACATATATAAATTGGCAAAAGATAAAAATATTCTAGACAATATAAAGATATTGTTTGATTTCTTAGACTGAATTGGAAATACATAGGAAAGATCAGAAAGAGAAATTTACCTCAGCCAGCCTCTTTTCTTAAGCTGAAATATGTTGTCAACCAAATTCAGAATAGGGACAGACACATTAGGTGGGGTCCACTGCAAAATGGTTAAAAACTATGAAGATTACTTAAGTGATTTTGAAAGTAAAAACAAGTTAAATTTATCCATAGGTCCCTATAACTTTTGTTAATGTTCAAATGGGCCACTGTGTTTTAAAAGTTTATAATTGTGTCCTTAATAGTTTTTAAATTTTTTACTAAGTCTCTATCGTTAAAGCATCGCTATAGTGATTTAAAAGTGGGATGAAAAACAATGACTACACATACCTCAGGCGGCACTCCAATTGGATCGTCCGGATTATCGTGACTTAGAGTTCCATTTGCAGCTGAAACTGGAACATCCTTGCCAGCTTTTGAATAATCCGAGTTACTAGACTCATTACGATGGTTTGTTACCCCTTGTGAATAATCCTTCGAGTTTAATTCATTGTCAGAATGACACGCATTATCTTCTGCTATTTCTCCATCAATATTCTCATGGCCATTATTGGCTTCTTTTTCACCTTCTTCATTATCAGAACTCAACACACTCTCTAGAGCATTTTTCTTCAGAATACTTCTATCTGTTTCATCCATGTTCGAAGTGAAATATGTAGAAGAAACTTCTGCGGTAGGGGATGATGAAGCGACAATTTTTCGCTTTAGATCATCTGAAACACCTTTAAACTGCCGTACAATATCATCCACAGCATCATCTACATTGACTGCCAGTATAAAAATTGAACATTATGATAAGAACTGAATTTTACAAATAAGAACTAAAAGTACATTAAAACATTTTATTTACCTGCCAGGGTCCTCATCATTGAAGACGGTTTCCCATAAGAGTAATTCTTCAGGAGGAAAACAATGGAAAACTTTGTTAGATTGCCATTATTTCAACCTATAATATCACTCAAATTATGATATGATAAGAAATATGAAGCAGATGCAAACCTTTGAGGAAACACTCAAGAAGTCCCATACTTCGTGTTGTTCAGCAACATTAGCTATTGACAGGAGATCCTGAAAATGACAGCGTAATTGAGCAATGACATAGCAATTAAAAAGTTACGGCATGAAATATTTCTTTGAAGAGTCGTAGACAATGACCGAACATACGTGGAGATATTTATCAAGTTGAATGCAACGCTGATGTACAAAGGCGTCTTCTGTGCTTGAGGAAAATATCCTTTTGGGAGGCAAATGTAATGTGTAATTGGGAATATGTTTTAGATGTCGATGCAATCGCTCAAAGTTCCTGTATCTGCATATATCGTAAAAAGAAAATTCAGTGATGCCAAAAGCACAAACATGAATATGAAACAAAACAATGATGAAATTCTATCATATTTAGAGTTCATTTGGATTGACTTATTTGAACTTATCTACTGGCATAAGCACTTGTAAGACTGATTTAGAGAGCTTGCGAAAACAGGTAAAATGTCCATAAGCTCTCCAGGATAGCTTATGAAAACAGTTTATTGCATAAGTAAAAACGGTTAGACTTTATTTTATCTTTTGTTATAGAAATAGCTGATATAAAGCAGTTATATTTTATATTTGCCTATATGATATCGAAATTCAAACGAGCTAACCTTATACCTTCGTTTTACAAACCAAGTTTTTTCTTGCCCATCGGTCACTGCAATTGAATATACAGCAAAAGAAGTTGATCCAAGTTTCTCAAAATATGCTCCCATCACCTGCCGTGTACAATTAGACAATAAACAACGATCAAATTAGTACGAATGAGCTTTATTATTATTGTAGTTTTTGAATGTTCTTCCAAATTTAATAAGTGACAACTTTTATAGTCAAGAGTGCATACCCGGCACCGAAGCTTCGGAACACCTTGTCCCTCTCTCTTAATAACCATGTCAGAACTATTCTTTCCCCAAAATCCTTCAGGCTTTTTAGATTCAGGGGGTGGTACCTCAGATACATTGACCCCTCCTTTCTGAGGCTGGGTTCCCAACACAAAAGAACTTCCGGTTCTCCTAAATGGAAGTTTATTTTTATTAGGACCGAGATCCTTGATATCGCTCACTTCATCAACTTGATGATCTGCTTCAAAAGATAAATCCTTGTCATGATCTGCTGAACACTCAGAATTCGTAGTTGTGCTTAGATCATATAGTAGAGGATCTGAACCCACAGTATACAATGAAGCATGTGTTCCACCAGGTTTACTCGCTGATGTTTCGTGGTGAGTGAAATGTTTATCAAACAGTGAATGATCCGCAGAAGAATATTTTGAAGTAGAGCTGGGTTTGACATCTTTATGATTTTTCCTTCCGTAATTCCTTCCTCTTGCCCACATGTTCTCGAGATTCTCAGGCATAAGAACTTCCGTTCTTCTCTGAGTTGCAGCGTCCAGCATTTGTGCCCAATCAGCAGAGGCTGTGTGATTAATATCGTGATTATGTGTTGTAGTAGCATTTGAACTCTGATCTCCACCGCCCATCCAATTTATTATATCCCCGCCATTAAGGACTAGTAGAAGAGACTCAACGAGTTCGTTGATATACCTGATCATAAAGAAAAATATGTTTTATAAATAGAAATTGCAATGTAAAAAATACCGTCATATTCCTACCGACAATAAAGGTTCAATGTAAATGAAATATAAGACAAAATATTTAGCAACTTACGCAGGGCATGCCAAATTCATTACAGGTTGCAATATCAAGCAGGTTAAAATTTCCCGAGCTATTGATCGAACGACTGGAACATGCGCTTCTGGTTTTCTTAGTACCGTAGCTAGTACTCCACTCATTAGCCGCTGAAGAACCTAATAAAGAAAAAAATCGATAGATAAGGTATGAGATGAATGTATTCCTCAAAAGCTAAACAGAGAAAACATTCAGACACTCCACTCACACCTTGTACTCACTCTCTGGAGATATTAGTGCTGGATGAAGCTCCTTGGAGTTCAATAGATGGAATTTCAATCTTTCATCCCTTTCCTCGGAAGACAATGTTAACATAACATCCCTACCTATGGAAGCTTGATTTCTTCTGAAGAGGTCTATATGATCACTTATTAAATCAACTATATCACTGCAACGCAAGTGAGACATAAACCACGAGAATTAAGAATGCTGATAGTAGTATTAAATTTGTTGACAATTCATTTTCGTTTTAGTATTTATTACAGGTTGAAGAAAAAGATGTAACTTTACTAGAGGTATGTAGGTTAAAAGTACTTAATGCAATTGAAAATATGAAAGGGGTCCTATAGAAAGGGTCAAGTAGAAATCTCAAGAGGGTCCTATATTTAGGGATAGAGGTAGTATCCATCGAGTCATTATCAAAGTAGAAAGTCAATAACTACCTAAATCGCTTTCTTCATAAAAGCGAGAAAAAAAATATACCTTGTGAGCAAGTCAACAATGTTTATCTCTTTAACCCTAACCGAGACTTCAGCAAGAGCATCCATGATTAAGTCGCGTATTTGCTCAGGAAATTCCAAATCTGAAGTAATGTCTGCATACCACATACTTATCACAAAATCCTTCAATATCAAATCAATGAAATCATTCAGGGCAGCCTCTACCGCAGGAGAATCTATCTTCTTCTTCCATTTTGGAGAGGGAGGTGAAGTAGAGAGGCGTTCATCATCTATAGGCATCTGTTTTTTCTCCAAATGTGATAGGTAAGTGTGCAATTTAGGTGGCGGAACCTTCCAACGAAACTCCACTTTGTTCATAAGAATCCTCAAACCAGCACAAAAAAGAATGGACATCGGTATATTCATCCACATTGATTTACTTGTATCTATAATGAATAACAAAGAAAATATAAACAAAAAAGGAAAAGCATAACCTATATAGCAAAATAGTATATACCAATCAAATATCCAAAATTTGCAGCCATAAAAGTAAAACCCAACAATGTAGTATCGACACTCCATATTGAAGATGTGTTTGGTGTCCAACACGTATCAGAGTTTGACATTGACACCACACTGACACATGATTGCATTCAATTACTTTCGTTTTCGCAAATTATTGGCAATCATAAAGTAAAACCCAGCTATGTAACATCAACACTTCATATTGAAAGTGTGTCAGTATCCGACACGTGTTAGAGTCTGATACAACACTAATACATATGATTACATTCGATCACTTTTATTTTCTCAAATTACTACTGCTAATATCGACATGTTAGTGTCACAATCGTGTCTGGTATTCATGCATGTGTCATTGCTTCGTAAAAACCCCGAAAAAGGGAAAATAACTAGTATCAATCAGAGACTCAAAACCCATTTGCCAAAATAGCAAATGTGAATCAAAGACTCAAACTTTACAATGTTAGAGCAAAACCCAGATAGAAAAAAACAACAAAAAACAAATCTTTAAAAACATGAGATTGAATAAAAATGGCGTAAAAGAAATAACTTACGAGTTAAGAAATAGGAAATGGCGAATATACAAAGAGCCCACCAAAGAAAACGGAGCTTAGCTTCTTCAATGAGATCAAAGATGGTATCCATGGTGAGAGGATCCATCTTCTTCTTCTTCATCTTCTTGTTCTTCCCTCTGTTGTGTAACTGAAAGAGAGGTTTTTTTTGACACCTTCAAATGTAGCATAGCGTTAACTTCGCTCTCTTTTCTCTTGTTCGGTTTCAGTTTTGTCCACCTAAGATAAATTTTACAAAATGAACTCTATATGCTTTGCAAATTAGCAACACATTAAACCGAACCGAACCAAACCGTGAGTCGAAGATTGCTGTTTTAGGTCGGAAATTCTAATTTAATGAGTAAAAAATATCGAAATTATTAGGTCGGAAGTTCATAATCGAGGTTTGATATTCGGTCCCTCCACTTTATATGTACGAGCTTATTAATCATTTTCGTTCTGATCAATGGTTTCATTTGATTCCATTTTGCCACATTTTTTTTTTTTTAATCATGTAGATTAGTGGTTAGAAAATCTATCCATAAGATGAATAAGTGAAGTGTCCAAGAATCAAACCCCGACTCCTACATATAAAATATTTATGTCCTTATCAATTGAGCTATGTTCAGGAACGTCGCAACTTTAATTTTAAACTCTTTATGCGTCGTAATTATTTACAAATTGAGCAAAACAATGGTAAAATATCTTACACTTTATATGAGGGGTGTGATGTGTGAGTTCTATTCCTTTTCATGACATCTTTACTTTTAAAAAAGTGTTAAAAAGAAACACTATTTTTAACAAAAAATACAATAATATTGCAAAATATGAGATTTGAACCATCATTTTGAAAGTAAAATTGAAATGAACAAACTATTACATCATTAATATGATGAATGATACATTAGATGAAATAATATAGACGGATGCAAGTGTAAAGTTTTGTGACCAATTGCCTGCACAAGAATTTTTTAGTATGTATAATATATAATATAAATTGATATTTTAATTATTTGACCTACACATATAACACAATCTTTTTCTCTATGCTCACATTATTATCACAAGTGACACAACAATACCACAACTCTTTTACTTCCAAATATAAAAAATGAAAAAATCATTTCCAAAACAAAGAAAGAAAACACAAATTGACAATATTTATTTCTTTATGTTTTAATTTTGATTGAGATATTATAGGGTGTATTTGTGTTTGTAGTGGCAGAGCCAGAAAATGTATAAAATTCGGATAAATCTTTATTTTAATTAAAAATCTCAATTTTAAACAAAAAGAAATCTCAACTTTGCCTTAAATTAACTCTTTAAAATCTCAATTTTAACTTAAAATAATCATAAGAATACTAACATTTTTTGCTTGAGAACGGACATCCCGAACTCTAAAACCGTCATTGTGTGTTGGCCTCTTTATTATATATTTTTATGGGTCTTTGTTTCTTTTCTATTTCTTAATTACATTATGTTGCTGCCATTTTAGCTTGTGTGTTTTTGTATCACTTATACTTAGACTTAATTTTTATAATAAATTTTAATATATGCATTGTGTGTTTTTGAAATTTATGTATGACAATTTAATCTGATCCAATATTGCATGCTACTGGTGCCTAGCTTTTCGTGATTCATTATCAATATTAGAATCTGTCATAGTTTTAAATATAACAAGATTGAGCATGACATGATGTCGACAATGCATTTTGACTTTGGGTCAGTTTACAATATAGTTGACCAATGTACTTTTCAAATAAAGAAAAGTATATTTGTTTTAATTTCAAATGTAAAGATTTTTTTTTATGGCCATTTCAAATGTAAAGAATACACATACTTTAATTTCCCTTTACTATAGGAATTAGTCTTCGAACAAACATATGTATGCAGTGTCCACTATATGAATATTTTATGTCTTGCACCATATACTAATGTGACAAGATTTGTCCATAATCCTGAGTCAAAAAAAGATTTGTCCATAATCCATATACTACGGTGAAAAAAATCTCCTTTGGTCAAAACAAAAAAAAAAAACTCGTTTGGTTTCCCAATGCCCAAGAACAAAGTTTGATTCGTTCAATTTTCAACCTTCAAGTTCAAACCTACGAAGCTAAACAATTTTTTCAAAAACACTTTTGAGGCATGGAACAATCTCTCTATATATATGCTTTCAATTCCACAACATACCATATATATTTCCACCATCAAATCTCACCAATATCATTTCCAAAGAAATTAACAAATTAAAGAGACAAAAGCACAAGGAACATTCATTTTTGTTACTCATTCATAGTATATTACAAAGTAATCACATTAATACAAATTAATTAAAGAGATTATGGGCATGACTGTCTACAACACTAGGAGCATCCTTTTCACAATTCTAGTGATCATTTTATTCATTTTAGTTGCTTCTTCTCAATTTGGAGCTGAATGCAGACCATTGCTAGATGATCGAATATCGTCGACGGAATTTGACGGGCTTTTGTTGCAGTTTCTTCGTGGCCCGGCAAAGCCATCAAAACCCGATCCGATTCATCCCTAACTCGTGCACACCTGCATATAGATCTATATCAAAATTCAAGTACAAGAAGTTGTTCATAATACTACGTACCTACCAACCTTACTTACTAATAATATGATATGTTTGTTTAGAAGAATTCAACATTTAATTTATTTATATTCAATGTGAGACTAACAAGTCATATAGTTGAATGCAACAATATAAATAATTAGCTAGGCTTACATATTCTTTTTGTAAAGTTTACTTTTTCATAGCTTACCCATGCAACTATATGTTATTTTTCCTAATTAATAAAGATTCTTTCATTCATATTCTTTTTGTTGTTTAATATTATTAACGAAATCTTAATGGTGACAACTTGTGTACCCCTATAAGATTTAGGGGTATATACCCCTAACCACTTTAAAAAGTTTTAAGTGATATAATTTTTTATAAAATACACCGTTGGATTGAAAGTTTATATCATATAGATCATTTGTATAAAATTTCAGACAAATCTAAAATCATTTGATATGTTATTGAGACACATAAAGATTAACGGTGTTTAAGATATCACAGAAACTGTTAAGTTTGATGCGTCTCAATAACATATCAAATGATTTTAAATTTGTCTGAAATTTTACACAAATAATCTATATGATATAAACTTTTAATCCAACGGTGTATTTTATACAAATTTATATTGTTTAAATTTTTTTAAAGTGATTGGGGGTAAATACCCCCAAATCTTGAAGGAGTAGACAAGAAAAAGCCAATTTTAATTAACCGTCTTTTAAAAATGCATTTATGTATGTCATCACTAAACACTACTAGTAATTAACAAACTAATGATGCAAGATTTTGATTGAAAGTTGAAGTTGATAGGTTGTTTGGAGAGTAGCCAATAAAGATGAGTAGACAAATTTTAACTATTAGTCTAACAGAAAAATGTGAAGATAAAAAAAATAGTTTTCTTTGGAGTAAATTATATACAATGCAAATATTTGGTCCATATTAAATGGGAAAATGAAATAATACTAATATAGATTAGATGGTATACAATTTGAAACCAATGAAAATTTAGTTCTTAGATTGTTGAAGAATGACCAAGTCAATCAATAATTGGCTATAAGCTAACTTTTATTTTATACAATATACATGTTATGATAATAAACCATATATATCCTCTCTAATTATGCCTAAACCAAAATTAGTGTGATGCCAAAATTAGTGTTTATCTTAGAGAGAAACCATGAACTTCGGAACAAAAATAATCTAGCCATAGAAAGCCATGTATCAAATTTAACAAACCTTGTATCTTTCTCAATATAATAATGCCCATCTTTTTCTTCATTTCCTCAACCTTTGCTATACGCAGCCTTGGGCCAACCAAGGTTGTTAGCCATGGCTCACCATTATGCTAATAAGGCCTTAGGTTGTTGTATTTTCTTTTCTCTTCTTGTTTCTTCTTTTGCAACCTTTTCCCATCATGGCCATAGTCATTTTTCCATTGATTCAGTAGTTATTGATGATCCTAATAAAGAAGAAAATGGTTTTGGTGTTGATCCGGCTCAATCGCCAGCGCCATCAATAATCGATATTTCTCCAACTCCAGCAGCTCCAGCTTCAGCCCCTGAAATTGAAATTGTAAATGGCGGTAATAAATCTAATGATAGTAAATGTGTCGAAAGTTTTCCTAACGAGAGGCTAAGAAGTGCTTATGTTGCATTTCAAGCATGGAAAAAAGCAATTTATTCCGACCCTTTTAATACAACCGGTAATTGGGTTGGTAATGATGTGTGCTCTTATACCGGTGTGTTTTGCGCACCCGCTCTTGATGATCCTACAATAAATGTTGTTGCCGGCGTTGATCTTAACCACGCCGACATTGCTGGTCATCTTCCTGAAGAATTAAGACTATTGAACGATACCGCTCTTTTTCACCTTAACTCAAACCGATTTTGCGGTATTGTTCATGAGAGCTTTAAGGATATGACCCTTATGCATGAGTTTGACATCAGTAACAACCGTTTCGTTGGTGATTTTCCTTCTGTGGTACTTCAATGGCCAGATTTGAAGTATTTGGATATTAGATTCAATGACTTTGAAGGAGCTTTACCTGCTGAGCTCTTTGAGAAAGACCTTGATGCAATATTTTTGAACAACAACCGTTTCACATCTGTTTTACCAGAAACACTTGGAAAATCAACCGCCTCTGTTGTGACTTTTGCTAACAATCATTTCTCGGGTTGTATTCCGAAATCAATTGGAAACATGGTGAACTTGAATGAGATTGTGTTAATGGGAAATGGTCTTGGTGGTTGTTTTCCACAAGAGATTGGTTTATTAGGGAATGTAACTGTTTTGGATGTAAGCAATAATGAATTTGTTGGAACTCTACCAAATTTATCAGGATTGAAGAGTGTTGAGGTTATTGACATAGCACACAACAAGCTTAGTGGATATGTTTCCAACACAATTTGTCAACTACCTTTGTTGCAGAATTTCACATTCTCTGACAATTACTTTAACGGCGAAGCTCAAACTTGTATTCCATCAGATCATCGTGATGTTATTTTTGATGATGCTAATAATTGTTTACCTGGAAAGAAGAATCAAAAGACATTGAAACAATGTTTGCCTGTTGTGACAAAGCCTGTGGATTGTAGCAAGAATTGTGGTGGTGGAGGAAAAGGAAATAGTCCTGCGCCATCAACGCCGAAACCTACACCATCAAATCCACCAAAGTCTCATCCTCCTAAGAAAGAGACACCAAAGGCTAAGCCGCCACCACCAACACCAAAGGCTCAACCACCACCAATTCTGCCACCTGTTGAGGATATTCCACCAACACTTCCACCGGTCGAGGACATTCCACCTACACTTCCACCGGTCGAAGACATTCCACCCACACTTCCACCGGTCGAGGACATTCCACCAACACTTCCACCGGTTGAGGACATTCCACCAACAAGAGCACCAGTTGAGGACATTCCCCCTACAAGAGCACCGGTTGAAGATATTCCACCAATGCGGGCACCAGTGTCATCACCACCACCACCTACACCTGTCAATTCACCACCACCACCGGTTCAGTCTCCTCCGCCACCTGTCCACTCACCTCCTCCACCGGTCTACTCCCCACCACCACCGGTTCAGTCTCCTCCGCCACCTGTCCACTCACCTCCTCCACCAGTTCACTCCCCACCACCACCGGTTCAGTCTCCTCCGCCACCTGTTCACTCACCTCCTCCACCTGTCTACTCACCTCCACCACCAGTCCACTCTCCACCACCACCACCAGCCTACTCTCCACCTCCACCAGTTTACTCTCCACCTCCACCAGTTTACTCTCCACCACCACCACCAGTTCAGTCTCCACCCCCACCAGTCTATTCTCCTCCACCACCAACCCCAGTCAACTCTCCACCGCCACCAGTATTCTCTCCTCCTCCACCGGTTAACTCTCCACCTCCACCAACATGGAATGACATCGTCTTGCCACCAAACTTTGGATCTTCATATAGTTCACCTCCTCCACCAACAATTGTTGGATACTAAAATAGAAGACTGTGATACAATTTCCATTAACATTGTTGTCTTTATTTTTGCCATAGTTTCAAAAATACTTAAGCAAAGCTGAGCTTCACATATGTGTGAATTTTAATTGGAATCATTATAAAATGACTTTTTATATCTTCCTAGTTCTTATTAGCAGCTAATGGATTTATTTTCTGTTTCCTTTTATTTTTGTGTTGAATTGACGCATGCTTGTGTTTAATTTATGAGTGCACTTCTATATATATGCAACAATTATCGTTAAGTTACATGTTTGAATGAATAGTAGCATTAATATACTTGTAAGTAATGAAAGAATGCTTACATAGGTGATTGACAATTCTGAACTATATATGAGAAAAATACTGAAATTAGTCTGAACAAATTTGAATATTGGCAAAATAAAAAAGCATCTTATAACAAGTTTGAAACCATGAAATATGAAACTTAGATGAGATCACTATCTAGAATGGATTGAAAGCCAAATATAAATCGATTTAATCAGTTTAAAGTAGTTATCTCATGCTAACTTAATTTGAAGTAACCATTTAACAATGGAAATTTCGCTTCCTTATCATTCTAGCTATGAAAATAAGGAAGTAACATCACAAGAGCTAGGTAACTTTAGATGATGTACCGCCAACTTTAAAACACACAAGAGCTAGGTAACTCAAGTATCTACATCTATATCTATATCTATATTCAATTACAATTAGGGATGACAAGACATAGATAATTATAATATACTATGGGGGTGTTTGTTTGCTGGATTAATAATTTATTCCCGGGATTAACTTTCCCAGGAACATGAAGGTGGGAATTTTATTTCTAGGAAAATATAGAAAAAAATGTTTGGTTAATAGTTTAATTCCTGGGAGTTATTTTAAAGAAAATTCCAAGGAATAAAATAAATCTGTTTGGCTTGCAATGTGTATTCCTAGAAATAAATGTTATAATTACAAAAATATCCCTATTATATAATTCCTTCGTTCCTATTTTAAATGTCATAGTTGACTAATATACATATGTTAATGCATATATTTAACGACTAATATTTTAATTATGTATTATAGAAAAGTTATATTTATTGACAAAAAAAAAAGTTATATTTAAAAAATATTTTTCGAAACAAATTGTACAATATTTTATATGATAATATTTATTAATATATATTAACAAATATTATTATCAAATATTTTTTTTTTTGATAAGCGTTATTTATTAATACTCAAATAATGAGTAAAAATTAAATAAAATTCATGAAAACAAAAGCAATACATCGAATAATTAAATCTTAATTTCATTAGTTAAGTTATCAAATAAAATAAGAGTATCGTAGTGCCATTCTAAAAAATATAATGAAAACAAAAGTGACTTTAGTCGTAAAAAAAAATGAAAACAAAAGTGACTAAAAATGAAGGGTAGAAATGGATTTTCATGAAGATCATGGGTTTATTATTCCTGGGAATACAACTTTCCCAACCCCATTTGATGGGAATAAAAGTGTGCAAATCGTGGGTGTAACTGTTGATTTTTGTTTCATGGGCATAATTTATTCCTAGGCATAATTATTTTGTTATTATCTACCAAACAAAGGAAACTTTATTTCCAACCTCATATTCCTGGGAACAATTTTTGTAACACTCAAACAAACACCCCCTATGTGTTTATTCATATTTCTATACTTAATTCCTTAACATGTGTCATTTGCGTATGTCTAGCTTGAATTTTTATTATTTATTACTTTTATTTTAAAATAATTGTCACAATTTTAACTATTTACATAATTATCTTATCATATACTATCCCTGTCCTATTTTATAAGATCCAGCTTGACTAAATGCATTATTCATATCCTTTGTTTCGACCGTATTTTTTTAAGAATATATAAATGTAAATATTATCATATAAAATATTGTTTGATTTGTTTCGATACATATTTTTAAAATATCAAATTTCTATAATTTTTATTAATAAACAATTAACGATATTCACAATCAAAATCAACATAGTCTTATATTTTGGGACGAGGTAGTATATATTATTCAAAAGAAAAAATTATAATCTTTTTTGATGGACTTTTTCGAAATATCATATTTTTAATAAATAATAAATTATTTTGATAGAATAAGTAATTAATGATATTAATAATCAAAATTATAAATTATATATGAGGCAATTGTTTTAAAATAGATAGAATATAATAAAATGAGGGATTAGTTGACTTAAGAAATAACTATCATATTAATATTTCATTATTCACAATAAATTTTATCAATCTAACCATATTTTTATTTTTTTGAAGCAATCAATCGAACCATATTACTCACGATGAATATAATAAGAGGAGGGATTAGTTGTATATTTTTGTCTCTAATCTATACTATTATTATTTAGGACCCTTTTTTCAAAGAAAAGTGTACACATGTCATTCCCACATTGATTCTCCTCTCATATTGTTTTAGCATTAAATATTTTTAAAGAAATTTCACAATAATACAATTAATGGTATAATTATAATAATATATAATATATGAATTCAATTCTTTTCTATTATTCTCTCTCCTTTTTTTTATTTTTTTTGTATTACTTTTTTTTGACAAAAATAAGTATTACTTTTATTATTTACTTTTATTGGATCACAATTTTTGAGTTTTTCAATTTTTTATTGCTACGAGAGTCGAGTCTTTCATATCTACAACTATAAGTACTAACACTTTATAAAATCAAAATAATTAAAACTATAAATTCATTATCATTTATCAAAATAATATTATATGTTTTATTGGTAAAAAATTAAAATTATATTTTTATGTAAATTACCACAATAATTTTAATGCAAATTGACTGACAAATGACAATAGTTTTTGAAGTTGATTTTAAATTTTGATTTTTTTGGTTACAAAATAACTGAATTTTTTAAAAAAAAAATGGCATGAATTTTTTTGAAGGAAGAAAATATTCTTAATAAAAGCTTCGTAAGTTTTTAAAGGAAGAAAATATTCTTAATAAAAGCTTCGTAAGTTTTTTTTCACTTTAAAATAATATATGATTTTTTTTCCAATTTTAATGACTAATAAATATAGGATTTTTTTTGTTTCTATTATTACTTCCTTAAATTAAGAAGATAATTGGTATGCTTGATTGCTTTTTTTCCTATAAATACTGCTTTTGAATATCACAATTTTCACATCATTACGAAATTCGTACATCATGAAATTCATTCTTCTCAAATTTTATTTGGTTTGTTTTCTTTACTGAATCAATGAAACAGATTTTTTTTTCTCATATTTTTTATTTTTTATTCCAAAATCTTATTTTATTTTGATATTTTTCATATATCATGTCAATATATTTTCTATCAATATGATGTTATGAGTTGAAGTTAGTCATTTTTTTTACATTTTATGTGCAGATGTTATGAGAAAGTTTATTGGGGTCGGTGTTTATAAAGAATGTGACATGAAGACGTTAAGATGAAGATAAACAAATGAGTTTGATTGCGATTAATTAGTGATCGTTGTTTGTATTTTTGAAAATTGATATTTATTGTCTAATTGTATTTTTTTTTGACAAAATTGTTTAATTGTATTATATAGCAATTTTTTCATATTTTCTTAATTTATTAATGGAATTGTGTATAATATAGATCAATTTTGTTTCTATTATATTTAGATGAAATAGTGTATCTTTTGTTACATCACGATTATTTAGTTTTGATAAATTAGTAATTTAATCTACTACAAAATATACATATCAACCGTTGAAACGATATTGTATTGTTTGGTACAGTAAGGTCACTACTTTTTTTTCTTTCTAATGTCACTATATATTATTATTTAATTATTAGAAAATCAATTAATTTATTGAATCATAATACTAATCGATTATGATTGATTCCCCAATTAGTTGAAGATTTCATTATTTGAATTAAAAAGAAAAATTAACTCAAATAATTTTTTTTGACCAATCATTAACTCAAATAATTAACTTATTTACAATGAACAAATTAATAAACCTACAAGCTTTTTTATATGCAGTAACCTAGCTACGATTTTTTTTTTGATAATAGGAATCAATTACTAAGTCCCAAAAATTACAACTTCAGAATAAAAACAAAATAGAATGGTATTTTTTACTTAAAAAAATGTATTCATATATTTTTTTCAGAAATATTTTTTTTCGTTTATTGTAATAGGAACCAAATACTCATTGGAATGTTTTTTTATACCTACGAATTTTTTTACAATTAACTAATATACCTACGATATTTTTTTAAATAGGAATCAAATGCTCATTGGAATGTTTTTTGGTTGGCAAGCTAAAGGAAAGAAAAAACAAACTAATAAAAGAAAATTAATCGTATTAAAGACCTTATTGTAGAGGAGAAACATAAGAAGGTTTTAAGTTTGACGAAAAAATTTGCACAAAAATAAAATATGTTAAAGAAGTATTCTTTATTCTACAAATAAACATTTTAAAGAAAAATATACTAAAGAAACTTTTTATAATTTGTTCCTTCCTTTTGAAGTTTATATATTAATTAAATTAAATTAAATTATATAAATAAACAGATTTGAAAAAAAAATAACAATTAATACTTATGAAAATTGAAATAAAAAATTGTTTTGTTTATTGTATATCACCCCACAGATTTATATCAATTATAATTTAATATTATGCTTTTTTTTTGTAAAAGAAAGTTGTGCAAAATGAATATCACATGAATTGAAGAATGGTAAGATAGACAAGAAATTGAATTTATTTATGGTTGATTTGTGTTATCAATATATAAATTTATAGTATGAGAAAGCTTATTGGTTTTATTTTTTGTTTCATTATGTGTTTTTCCATCTTAATCATAAAAGAAAATTTCAAAATAAAATTCTATAAATCTTTTGGTAATTCTATACTGGATTAATAATTATATTTTCTATATGTATCGGATACGTATCAGACACAATACTTCTCCATTTTTGAAGTATCGGGACTTCATGGCAAGTTACCATTATCAATGAAAATAATCACGATGGAAAAATATATTAGTTTTTTTATAAATATATTTTTTTATAATGTTTGATGCATCAAACCCGTAAATGATGCAACATTTCCTTTTTTTTCTTCTCATTATATAAATATCATATAATGTATATTTTCATGAATTTTTTTACAAAATTGTAATGTATATTTATCATCTTGTGATTAGTCCTTTTTAATTCACTAATCATGATTTTCATTTTTTTTATATTTATAATATTTTGTGATTTATAATATATTAATATTCTATAATTTTTTTTTTATATTTATCACATGATGTATTTAAAATAAAAATATAGAATATTATTTAGACATATGTTTTTAATGATTTTTTTTTTATTTTCAATACTCACTAATTTTCTCAAGTGTTTTTTTATAAATTTTTTGATTTCTCAATACTATATTAAAACATATTTTTTAAAATTTAAAATATATTAATATTATAAATATTTTAATAATAAGGTAAATATAAAGTAAAATGGATAATTGAAGATATGGGGTAATTTGAATTATTCAAATTTATGCAATGTAGATTTTTTTCAATCACTTGCAGACATTGAAAACAAAGAGAGAGGAAAAGGCAAATCTAGAAACGAGGGAGAAGAACGGGAAGAGAGAAAGGAATATTAATTGGTTATTAATTGTACTTCCAAAAATAAATCAAAGTAATGATAATTTAGAGAGATTGTTTGAACCCCATGTACATCCGAGGGCATAAGTTTTTTGATGGTATGACTGGAGCACTAAATTGAATGTATTGAATCTTGCATTTTTTTTGGTACATCGAAAAGATAAATTACTCCTGCCAAAAATTGATTCATAGACTTCCCCTTCTCAACTAATATGTTCCTCAGTTCTTACCACTTGAGTTATCCTAAGATAACAAATCTTGCATTCTATAGGCAAACATTATTAACAATTAATATTTAAAGTTAAATAAATTAATATAAAAATATTTTTTTTATTAATTTACACAAAGTATCAATAATATTAAATCAATGTGTTACATATGTGTTCATATTATAAATGGAAGTTTTGCAATCAAAAAATTATAAATGGAAGTTTTTTTTCAAAAAGATGTTATCGTTAGAAGGTTTTGTTTATAATTATATATATTTTATAAGAGTTTTGATAATATGTAAGGGATGTTAAGAAACTTAAAAAAATTTACATAAGAAACAATATATTTCGACATAAATAAAGTTGAATACAAGCATTTTTATACAAATATTTCTATGTTTAATTTTTTAAGATGTACACGTGATAACTTTATCCACTTTATAAATAGTTATCATCTTTTTATAAAAAATCACAAATTCCCACATATATTAAAAAAAATATTGCATTGAAATTTTTTTGCATGTATATATTTTATAATTATTTTTATTCTATAAGACCGTTTAATTAATGAAATTTATTTTATCATAAATATTTGTATAGTCATTAATTATTGTGCATTATCCATTAAAACTTTAAAATGTTTTTTTGGTACATTAATATTATAACTTATATTTATATAAATTAAAATATTTTAAATTATATTATATAAAATATAATAAATCTATAAACATATTTTTTACCCGTGGTTAGCACGGGCTCACAATCTAGTTATAATTAGGAGGGAATTTATGAGTAAATTGAAGATATTAAACAAAACCCAAAAAAACGAACATGTCTCCAAAACGACGTCGACTCATACATTACATTACATTACTCTACTTTGATTTGATTTGCACTAACACTTCTATATCCAAATCAAAATTCAACGAATACAGATCGAACCAAACTTCATACTTTTTGCTATATCAGATCAAACCCACAATAATAATCTAATTGAATCTTCAAAATGGATGACAAAACGCACTCTAACAACAACGACGAACAAACACAAGACACTAAATCGCCGCTCGCCGGAGCCGGTGGTGGTAATTGGGGTGGTTGGGGATTTTCTAATATTCTCTCTGATCTTCAGAAAGCCGCTGCTGTTGCTGCTGAAGAGATCTCTCGCAATGTATGTTTCTAATTATACGATGCCGTTTTATGCGTTTTTTATATGATCTGTTAATTAGTTTTTTTAATTTGTGATTATAGCTTAAGATTTAGTGTTATTAATTATGTAATGTAAATGTGGTTGTGTTTGTTTGTTACTAATTTTTTGGATTTTGTTTTATAATTGAATTAGGGTTATGGGTTTCTGTAATTAGAAATGTTTTTTTGTTAGTTTTGTTTTGTTTTTGTCTTCATGTTCTGATTTAGCTTATATTACTTAAAATGGATAAATTTAAATGAAAAAGTTGAGATTTTGTTTATTGGAAGTTATTTAATTTTGGGAGGATTTAGCTTATAGGGAAAAATTGATAGAAGGGTATGGAATTTTTTGTTGTGAATTATAGATTAATAAAAAAGTGATTTTGACGTTAAATAATTTATTGGTGTTTTCAAATGCAGGCTGCTTCAGTTGCGGAGACAGCAACAAAGAGCATTGCAGAGTTGCAAATTGCTGCTGAAGAAGAGTCTGAGTCTTCTAAAGAGGATGTAGGGGATGAAGGATCTGCAAAGGAAAGCGATGATGAGAAGGTGACTGACCCGTTGCGAAGATCTGCTTTGGATAGGTTGGAGAAAGCTAGTGAAGATTCACTGCTTAGTCAGGCAAGCATTTATGGATATTTTTATTTTAGGGGTGTTGGGGGAAATTTGAGGTTTACATGTTTGATCTTTATTGCATTTCGAAATTAGATCAACTAAGGATATCGGTGTATAACTGTATATTATGTTGGTTTATGTTTTTAGTTTTACCATGGAATAACAAAATCTGCAATTTTCCTTTTCACAGTTCATTTTATTTTATCTTTCAATGTTGTTAATTAACTTGATATCTTTTCTGCTGGGTGACAGTGAGAATAGGGCTTAACTGAGCTTCTAGCCAATGTTTTTATGGTCTTCATGATTGTCTTGAATACTGTTTTTTAAGAAAGGCAGTTGATGCTTTAATGCCGCTGCAAAATTTTATCAGGGGAGATGATAATTTTACTCTTTTAGCTAGCCTATTCTACTTTATAACTGGATATGCATTATGAAATGACATTATGCTATTGTTTGATCCATGTAGACGATTCCACATAGTGGGGGAAAGATGTGTCTTGTTGTTATCTAGTCTGTAATTTATCCATCATTTATACTTGAGCTCTGTAATGTGTGTAGGGTTTGAAGGTTTTCGATAATTCTGTGGAGACTTTTGCTTCTGGAGCATGGAGTGCTTTAGGAAATGCGTGGAGAGGGGGCAGCGATTTTGTTCAGAAGTATGATTCATTGTTCTAATTTTTAATTAATTAATTTATTATTATTTTTTTATCAACCTACGTGGGGATTGCACTGTTAGTCTACTTGCATGGTGATATATTTTGATATTGCGATGAAAATACACACTTATGTATTTTGTAACTAGTTTATTGTGCAATTTTTTAGAGGAGAATTAAGTATGATGGACTAACATGTGCTTCACCTTTAGTAAAATCAACCTGTAAACCATTAGTATTTTCAATACTGTTACAAAATGGATGATTAAGTGAGCCTCTTAACATTAGGCAAGACTCAATCATCTTATCCTCTATACATGCTATCCTTTATTTCTAATGTATCTATTCCTGATTGTGTATTTTCTTATACGTTTATTCATCTACCACAATGTCCCAATCTATAACACAAAGCTTATGACCTTATTGACTCTTTATTCCATAAAGTTCATCAAAGAAGTAATTTTATTAAAGAAGAGAAATAGATGAATACAAGAGCAGAGGATAAGACTACTGGAGTGTATCCTCTTGACTGTGTTCGATTGTTTTCTTTCTGTCTTGTTTATATTTAGTGTATAGACCTGACTTCTGTTGACTGAGACCAGCTTTTTATCTGTTGATATGCAATGGATACCTTTTGTTACCTTTAATTTTATGTACAAGTCACTGTACTTGGTTTAAGATTAGTATACTTCACTAATGTAAGGACATGGGTGCTTCCTATCAAACATCAAATATTTTCGGCTAACAGTTATTAACATGAATAATTTCTTTGTTTTTCTTTAGGCTCGAGAGTTCAGCTTCAAACCTTGCAGATGGACCGGGAACTCCAGGTTCTAATGCAGCTTCCCTATTAGAGGTTCGGAAAACTCCTGTCGTTCTCAATTGGATTTCTTTTATCAGTAGGTACACATTTACATACTTATTCCTATTTATTATGTTACAGACTGGTAAAGCTTTTACTGCAAAGGGAATGCAAGTGCTTGAATACGTGGGTAAGGAGACGATGGACTTGTTAATCAGTGAAACTGGAATTGAGGTTGATAAGGCTAGAAATGATGGGGATCAGTTAGCAGAAGAAGTGACATTTGATCGATGTTTTTATATTTATGGAGGTCCAGAACAGCTGGAGGTGACTTTCTTTTCCATATTTCTAGAAAATATCTTTTAATATCATTATTATATCTTGCATATTTCTCCCTCATTGGAGTATCACAGAATATCTCTTGTAAGGGGTTTCACATGCCATGTTTTGTTTTTATATTTTAATTCGAATTAGGAGTACAGTGTTTGGTTAACTGTATTATATTTTGTTGCACATCATTACAAACCATATTGTTATTATTATTATTGTTATCATTATTCAGAGTTTGCTTTCTCATTTTCTTTTGCACCAAAATCCCTGTAGTTTCAATTGCACATTATTTAGGATTTTTGGTGTTAACAAAATGTTTCATATGCAATGCTCAGGAACTGGAAGCTTTGTCAAGTCATTATGCCTTGTTGTTTAACAGAAGAAAAGCAAAATTATCAGCAGAGCAAAAGTCTGTATTTGACGGGAAGCTTAAAGAGGTCCAACAAATTTTTGATTTGAGTAATGAAATTGATGCTGATTCTAACAAAGGAAAAACAATAGAGAGAGGAAATGAGGGAAGCAGTGATGAGATGAAAAATTTACATGATTCAAGTGTTGGCAAGGCTGCTGAAATGGCTACTGGGTAATTTATCCCATCCATACATAATTATCAATGTTTTATTCACCAACTATTGTTACCACAGTTTTGATAGAGTTAAAATGGTTAATCGTCTTCTGTGCTAGTTATCATAGTTCTCTCTCCAATGGTGTGTGTGGAACTATGGGTTTAAAAAATTTACATAATGTAGAAAATTTGAATGTTGGGTCAGATGCAGGAATAACATGGACAAAATGTGCTTATGCTCATAGGATTAGTAAAATAAAGCTAAGTAACATCTATGGCTTAGGAATGTATTTGTTTTTATCACTTAATTAAAATGTTATTTTCTTTTCCTATTTTGTGGTCCTGCTCCTATCTGTCGTTATTGTCATTATATAATTGTGATCACCATTTACCCTTATAGATTGAGAAAGCCCTATTCCCAATTATGTGACGCAGCTTATTTTCATTTTTCAGTTTCACAAATTCCTTGGCTGGCCTAGCTGCTAATGATATAATTCAGAGAACTACTGGAAGATTAGACTCTCTTCATTCTGAGGGAGTACATGTACGAGAAAATATTCTGACTATATATTTATTTTCATTCATTGTAATTTATCTTCTTTCTTTTTGTTGTAAAAGTGAGTAAAAAAGTAAGCTTTTCTTTGCAGAGGCTATCTGAAATGTGCTGTTTTGCGGTGTCACAACTTCTAACATTTGGCAAATCCATCATTTCTCTTGCCAACAAAACTGAGGATGAAGAAGTTGATGACGATAAGGCTAACATAGAGTGGCCTGAAGATGTTTCTGCTAAAGCTAAGATCATAAGAATAAATGCCCAGACAATGATTGGATATTTGGAAGCCGTCTCCAACAGTTTCGTTACAGGTTGGCTGTCTATTGTTTACATCCATGATCAAAATCACGTATTGAAAATATTTTCATCATGATCATATTTGGAAGCTGGTAAGCATTGACCAGTGACCACCAGAAAAAGAAACTTACAGTTAATATGAAATCAATTTACTGATATTTCCTCTATAATTATGTCTTTGAAGCAAGTTATTGTCATAAGCTCTTTCAGACATTTGCACAGTTGTTTGTTGCATAAGATGAGTCCAAATAAGTTACTACTCTGTCTCAAATATAAGCAAAATTTGGCCAAAGAAAGACCGAATACATCAACTTTCTTTGACCAAATTTTGATTATATTTGAGACCGGATGGAGTATTAAGAAGCTCTTCTGAACACACTCTACATACCATGAAGCAACAATTTCTGAGTTACGCTTATCGTTTGACATTTTTATTGCATTTATCACTTATCAGGCATATCTGATGTAACTGAGGCCTATCAAGCTTCCATTAAAGGTGTTACTGCCGAGTCTCCCACAGTTGTTCCCAAGAAAGTCCAAGAAAAAGCCACTGCTTTCTCTGAAAACCTTCGAGCTGATCAAACCACAGCGATAAGTAAAATCCAGGATGGTGTGCAATTTTTAGCTCACGTTGTCCTTTCGACCTCTATGAATGCTGCTTGAACACACTAATGTTTCCTTAATGTAAATAGTTCAGGATTTATTAATTCCTAAAATTATATCACTCAAATATGCTGGAGCAGATTTTTAGCTCATATTGATGATTGAGTGGTTACACACACTCTAGTTGTGTCTGAACTGTGGCAGATTTGTCCTGTTAAATTTATTCTTTTAGACCCTTTCCCCCCTTAATTTTCTCAAACCATAAAGTCATAGATCTGTGCAATTCTTACTGCATGTTAATTATACAATTTGTTCCCTTTAGTTGTGTCTTAATTATACAATTGGATTAGATGTGTGCAATTCTTCCTATGTTAGCTATATATAAATAAAATCTAAAATAGTGTTAATGTGTTATTGTTTTACATATAAAAAAAATATTCATATTCCATTTTGTTCATACTATGGGAAAGTAATAAAAGTTTTATTCACACTAATCAATAACCAGTATAAATTTTTTAACTTTTTTATTTGATCAACAAATATTATAACTTATAAGAATGTAAAATAAATAATATAATATGAATATTAGTACTAAATTTCTTTAATTTCGTATAATTAAGTGAAATAGTTTTTTTTAAATGACTGTTGACTCCATATTTGTTGATCAACATATTTAATGAGGCCAACGATGTAGATCCGGAAGCATAAGTATTTCAGTTATTTTATTTTTATCACATTTTTTGTAGGTATGAGTATGTTGTTTTATGCTATTAACTTAGATGATATAAATTTGTTCGCAAATTCATTTTTTATATTTTTAACAGTGTTGAATTTATACTTGTATCTGATGTACTCTATCTATTTTGAATTACTAAACAAACATGCTTTTATTTTGTCAAAAAACAAAAAAAAAAATCAATAGAAGTAAATAGCAATCTAAAAATCTGTCTCCTATTCGTGTTTTCTCTACCATATTTTATCCATATTCATCCTTAAATTACAAAATCGTCTACATACGTTGTACTTGTTATAATTCATAAACACGTGACATGAAACAACAAAGAACTAGTAACAAAAATTTATGTTCTTCACATATCTACAAAATTGCATTCATAAGTGTTTCTGAGAAAGATAAAAAAAAGAGAAACCAAAACAATCAAACATGGGAGACATAGATCCATCATTCATACAATCCACAGAACACCGTCCAAACATATCTACCTTCATACAACTTGATGAAATTCCAATCATTGACCTGTCAGAAAAAAGTCAACAAAATCTCATCACAAAGATTGGCAAAGCATGTGAAGAGTGGGGATTTTTTCAAGTGATCAATCATGGAGTTCCTTATGATGTTAGCACAAGGGTTGAGATTGAGGCTAAGAAGTTTTTTGAGCAAAGTTTAGAGGAAAAGAAGAAAGTGAAAAGAGATGAAGCTAATTCTATGGGGTATCATGATGCTGAACATACTAAGAATATAAGGGATTGGAAAGAGGTTTTTGATTATCTTGTTGAGGATTCTACACAAGTTCCTTCTTCTCATGATCCACTTGATTTGGAGTTAAGGACTCTTACTAATCAATGGCCACAATACCCTCCTCAATTTAGGTAATCTTAATCTTAGTCTTATCAAATTATTTATAGAATATTAAATAGATGCATGTAATTAACCTCGTATGGATTGACTTGTTTGAGTTTTTCTGTTTTACATGCATGATAATTATAATTACTTCTGGAATTTTACTCGACTAAAATGAGCCGAGTAATGTGAGAACATTAAGGATTGATATTTCAACCATTCATGATTTGTTACGCATGTGCATATAATATCAGTCGATTTGTGATGAACGATTGATATTAATCAATCACTTACTGTCTAAACCGAGTTGTCCACTTTAGAGGAGTATGATCTGAATAGTTGAATGAATTTCCTTTTGGTAAAGTCATTCAATTGATTTACTATTAATACTATTTAGTAGTGAAACTCTTACTTATTGCGATTTAATTAGTGCATACTTAGATTGACAATGAATTTGGAGGAATCACAATGCCACTAAGATTTTAGTAAGAGTTGCATGTTTGAGTTTCAACAAAATGATAGTGCCACTATGATTTCACCAAATCCACTGCTAATCCAAACATACACTTAGCCTATGTTTGGTATCACGGGATATATGTCAGAATCACAGTGACCCATCACAAATTTTCAAAAGCTACACTAGAGAGCTTCTGTAAAATCACAGTGGATCACCGTGATTCTAGCATATCCACTACGATACCAAACATAGTCTTACGGTGATCACATGAAGTCAAACTCAATTATGCATAACTTCAAAACTAAATTCAACAAAAGAAACATCTCTTAATCAGACATAATGTTTTTCTTAGGGAAACAATGCAGGAGTATGCTAGACAAGTGGAAAAGCTAGCATACAAGCTATTGGAGTTGATTTCATTGAGCTTAGGCCTAGCTGGTGACAAATTCCATGACTGCTTCAAGAACCAACTAAGCTTAGTGAGGCTCAATCACTATCCTCCATGTCCTTCCCCTGATTTGGCACTTGGTGTTGGTCGCCACAAGGATTCTAGTGCCTTAACTGTGCTTGCACAAGATGAAGTCGGTGGCTTACAAGTTAAGAGAAAATCAGTTGGTGATTGGATTCCTGTTAAACCTACTCCTGGTGCATTTATCATCAATGTAGGTGACGTTGTTCAGGTATGACTCGTGTTCCCTGATAAGTAGGCATACACTCAAGCATAACGCAGTTGAGAAAACATTGCATAATAGTAAATTGAGTCGTTACTAATTTCTCATTGATATATGCTATGTAGCACTGACACTTCATGTTCGGTATCTGACATTTGTCAATGTCTGATACCGGCACATGTGTTTATATTCAACTATTATATTTTCTCAAAATATTATCAGTGCCAATGTTTCATTATCAGTGTCATATCCGGTGTCAATGTTTGTATCTATGCGGAGGTAAGTTATATGACGTTTTGTTCATTTCGTTCAATTTGTTCAACAATCTCAATGTTGTGTGTTTTTGTAGGTTTGGAGCAATGACAAGTATGAGAGTGTGGAACACAGGGTGGTAGTAAACACAGCGAAAGAAAGATTTTCCATTCCATTCTTCTTTTTCCCAGGTCACCATGTTACGGTGAAACCAGCAGAAGAGCTAGTGAATGCGCAAAATCCTGCAAAATATAGAGCATACAATCTTGGAAAATTCTATGCTAATAGGAACCGTAGTGATTTCGACAAACGCGAGGTTGAGAATATCCAAATTCATCACTTCAAGATCTTGGATAATTAGCTATTAAAAGTATTTAGCTCTTTTTTTTTGTAGTCATAACATTCTGTTTCGAGGAAAATGGACTCTGGTAATTCGAGATCGACCAAATAATAAGTAAAGTTTGATAAATAATTGTTTTTTAAGTCAATGTTTAAAACTGTAAAATGTTGAGACATTGATGTTCTGTTATATTAGAATGATCTTGTGCAAATTATCTTCATTTTCTTAATTTAAGCAAATTCACTTAAATCAATCAAAGGGTAACAAAAAAATTTATTATTATTATTATTATTATTGAATAAAGCACCACCAATGAGTATTTTCACACAATTATTACTCTGAAATGAACTTGATATTATATTGTGAATATCGTCCTACTAAATATTACTAATGTTTTTGAACTACTATGTAGCTCCGACTATTCTGATCGAAGACATGTCGATATATGTCAGTGTATGACTACGACACATGTGATTATATTCAATTATGCCTTATCGGTTATGAGGTGTCAAATAATTATCTTCAAAAGTTCCTTATCTTCCTCATGTAGTTGTTCCTTCCCTTTCTTTGTGCTTTCATGAAGCTTTTGCAATTAGTCCTGAGCAATTCTCTTACTCGTTTCAGTGAATGAAAATAGGTTTTCATATTATAACCCGTAGTAGAGTGATAAACCAAAATAAATGTATTAATCAATGATGTTGGAGAGTTTATATAAACTTTTCAAATTATTTCAAAGTTTTATAATAATCTCAAACATAAAAAATACTACATTAATCACAAGTCACTCTTCTTTTTTCATCACTAGAGAAGAGTGATTTAAAGTTAATTTCGATCAAAACTCACCCCTGTTAGTCGTTTTTTAGTTTTTTCTAATTTAAATCAGTGATTTTCACATATTTTAAATTTTTGTTTGAATTTTCTTCATTGTGATTTTTTTTTCCGGTATTGTTTTACCCTCTTAGTGTGGAGTTGTTTGATTTTTCGTCTTTGTACGATGTTTGTTTTCAGTTTTTGTCTTCATGCCGTGTTTATTTTGTTTCAAATTTGCAGATCTGCTTCGATTCAACTTCAAAGCAGATTCAATAACTTTAACATTTTCAACGTTTCAGATTCAAAAGTATGAATACTCCGAACATTTATATTTTGTCATATCAATTCGTAAGCTTAATCATTTGACAATTTTTTTACTATTAAATTGGATGGTTATTCGTTAATTCATCCTTTTAATTTTTAATGGAAAAAAAATCACAAATCAGTTAAAGATTTCTCAATCTTTTCCCTTCCTGCTGTGAGTGCCTAAAGAGACAATTTAGCTCAATTATTAGATGATTGAAATTGAAATGGCTAAACAAATTATTTACCTAATCATCACTTTCGTTTCGTCTAGGACTCCTTTTTCTGAATATAATGATTGGATTAAATGGTGATGTGATGGCTAATCATCATGATAATTGCCGTATCTAACAGTAAAAAATTTAAAATTTAATATTTAAAAAATAATTCCAATTGAATTTGTCTGGTGTACATATCATTTATAAGTTTGTTTCTAATTATTTGTATAGGTTATATTTTACCTATTATATCTCTTTCCTAATTTATTTTAACAAAACTTGTTTGTTTGTTTTTTTTAAAATAAAATTTGTTACAATTTATTTTGGTGGTTTTATTTATTTTTTTTGAAAGAGAAAATTTGTGTACAAAAGAAGTAGAAATTTATCAGTGAATTAAAATTAGAATTTATATTAAAAAAATATATAATAAAAAGATAAGGTGCAAAAATACACCTTTCAAATTTGATCTTTTTTTTTAATTTTTTCTATATCGACAAATAAAAAGAAATGGAGGAAGTAATAAATTAATTAAAAAGAATTCCACAGCCGGGAGTCGAACCCGGGTATTCATATATAAACTAATAGTTGATATCAACTGTCAATGAATTTACCTGATGTGCTACTGTGGAAGTTGTGATCTTGTACTGCGAATTATTCATATATAGTAGTTGTATAAAAAACTACTCATGCGTTCCTTTTTATTTGTCGTTTTAAAAAAAAAATATTTTTGATTATTTGTTAGGTTATATTTTACATATTATATCTTCTTCCTAATTTTTTTGTAACAAAGCTTGTATATTTTTTTTAAATAAAGTTTGTTATAATTTTTTGTGGTGGTTTTAATATTTTTGGAAAGAGAAAGTGTGTGAAAAAAAATTATTGGTGAATTAAAATTAGGATATATTATATTTTAAAAAAAAGGATATAATATGCGTTAAAAAAAGTATAATAGAAATATAAGGTGAAAAAAATAATAATACACTTTCCTAATTTGGAATTCCACAGCCGGGAATTCATATATATACTTGTAGTATATATTATCTATTATGAATTTGTCTAGTGTGCTACCGTGGAAGTTGTAATATTTTACTGTGAATTATTTATATATAGTAGTTGTACAAAAAACTACTCCCTCCGTCCCATTATATAAGCACCTTTACTACAAAAATCTAGTCCAAAAATATAAGCAATAAATGTACCTAGTAAACTGTAAAGGGGCTTATATTTTGGGACTAGACTTTTGTAGTAAAAGTGCTTATATAATAGGACGGAGGGAATATTAAACTAAATTAATAGTGTAAAAAGAATTCCACATCCGGGAATCGAACTTTGGAATTCATATAGTATATATTAGCTATCATGAATTTGCCTGATGTGCTACTATGGAAGTTGTGATATTTTACTGTGAATTATTTATATATAGTTGTATAAAGAAACTATTAAACTAAATTAATACTGAAAAAAAAGAAATTCACAGTCGGAAATTCATATATATACTTGTAGTATATATTAGCTCTCATGAATTTGTCTGGTGTACTACAGTGAGAGTTGTGATATTTTACTGCGAATTATTCATATATAAGTAAATGTATAAAAGAGATTACAAAAATAAAAAAGATTAAAATGTGATATTTTACCACCCAATAGATTAAAATTAAAATAAAAGAGATTACAAAAAGTTGGGGGACATCAACTTGACCCGGTTAAACTACACCAAAATGTAGCAATTAAAAATAATACAGGTATTCCAACTACAAGTGGTTTTAGAACCAACCTAAATAGGTTAGAAAAGTCAAAGCAAAAACAAACTCATCGGACACTATCCAGCACACCCACGTACGAGCGCGAAAGCAAATAGCAAAATAAGTGATGTGTCAGCATCTACTAAGGTATTAAACGGAAAATAAACCGACCGCCAACACGGGAAAATTCACGTACCACAACCTCCTATGACAAAACACAACAGGTATAAACGACCCTTTCGAGCCAAACAAACCCAAAACACCGCAAACTTCTTGACAAATGTAAAAACATGAATTAACAACCTGTTAATTTGATTTATATACCAATCAATCACAACAACAAACAGAGATAATATCCTCTCATTGTTGTGAAAGCAATATGACACAAGGACCCCATGGAAATCCGAATGCAAACAAATTTCACATCCACTTTTATGAATTATTTTGATGCATCGACCCAGCTGTTTTCAAAATGACTATAATTTTTGCTTAACATAGCCATACAAAATAGCTTCCCAATACCAAAATACTTATACCCTTAGTCCTATTTTTGGATTAAATGGATATATTTGTGGTAAACAAATACATTCTTAAATCTTAATTATTTTATTGGTGTTAGTACATGACAAAAACATTGCTAATTTTTGAGAAATCTTTTTAATCATCTATATTTTTTCAATCCATAAGAGTTGAACTCAAGACCATATTTAAGACTCAAATTCAGTTTTACTAAAACAAATATAAAATTAGTTGTCATAAACTAATTTTTTTTATTTGTTTTAAGAAATTGAATTCTGAAGACCCATCTAAGAGAAAGTCCTAAGACTCTAAAACATCACAAAATATTTACGTAATACCGCTAACATTTTAATCACATTGACACAAAAATTTGAACCCACATTCATGCGAAATATAAACTAAATTCTTATCAACTAAAACCAAATATCAACACCAAATATTAGTTGGTCTAGTGGTTAGTGACACTAAATTTGAAATCACTGTTCGATCTCTTGTAATTGTGTTTAGGAGGTGACAGAAACCACACAATATTAGAATTTACACCGAACTCTAGACTACTAAGACCCCTTCCTCTAAGAACTCGAGGTAAAAAAAAAAACCAAATATCAACTAATGTTTAGTCACTATTAATCAAATTGTTTGTTGGCTACCTCTATTTATTTTATCAATATAGCATGTTAACTTTATCACTAAGATACAATAAAAGTTACACATTATTTCAAAATTTCAATGCCTATAAATAATTGCACACCATCACCAATTATATGTCACAACCAAAACAACTCTTCCACTAATATTGCCATCATTGAATAATTAACAATATCTCTAAAAAATCATCATCACCATGGTAGAGATTGATCCAGATTTCATTCAAGCACCAGAACACAGACCAAAACCAAAAATCATAGAAGCTGAAAACATTCCAATAATAGACCTATCACCAATATTAAAAAATTCAAACAATAATGAAACAGACCCTTTAGTTTTTGATGAACTTGTGAGAAAAATAGGAAGTGCATGCAAAGAGTGGGGATTTTTCCAAGTGATCAATCATGGTGCTCCAGTTGAAAGTAGACAAAGGATTGAATCTGTTGGGAAGAAATTCTTTGGTCAAAAAATGGAAGAGAAGAAGAAAGTTAGAAGAGATATTGTTAATGTGATGGGATATTATGAAACTGAACATACTAAGAATGTTAGAGATTGGAAAGAAGTGTTTGATTTTACTGTTGAGGAACCTACTTTGATTCCTGCTTCAATTGATCCTCATGATAAAGAGGTTACTCATTGGTATAATCAGTGGCCAGAGTTTCCACCTGAGATGAGGTAACATCGATTTAGTCGCTTAATCTTTTCTTTTCTTAACTTCTCGTTTTTTGAGTTTGATATTCTGAAGTTCGATCAGAATGAAATAAAGTCTGACTAATGATTGTTTCGGTTAAAATTGAATTATTATGATTCTTGTGAAAGATTTGTTTTAAAATGGAGTTTATTGACCATTTGAGAAGACTAAATGTCGATTTGAAAAAAAATTTGAAAATTGCAGCAATAATAACGTGCGTCCATCAAACTCTACATGTTCTAGCTTCTCAAATTCATGATCAAATTGACATTGGGACACAAAATTGGCGATCCATGTATATCCAAATTCCAAACGTGCTATAAAAGACAATAGTGGACAGAAAATATTGTGGGACTAAAAATCGAAGAAAAATTCTATAAACAATAGAAATGATATTTTGAAATTTTACTAACTAAAAACATATTAATTAACTATTATTTATTTTACAAGTAAACAAATATATTATGTGAGAATAAATCCTTTTGGTATTGTTGATCTTTAATCTCTAATCGTTAAATGAACTATTATTTAATGAAAACATTTGATATCATGTGATGAAGTTACTTCAGACATAATCAAATCAGCTGAGTTATTTATAAATATTGAATTTCACTAGCTAACCCATATGTTGATTAGTAATAATCAAGGAACACAAAGTTTCATATAAATTTGAAAATTTTAATTATGGAATTTGATATTTCATATTAATGTATATCTAAAAATATATATTATATTTTCATCTGAAATTATTTGATTAAATATCAAATAATTTGAAAATTTTATGAAAATTTGTATAATTGACCCCCTTCAATAAGAAATTTTAATAATTATTGGTCAAATTTTACTTATCTTCGGACATGATTCTTCGGACATGATTCTGAATAATATGTGCAATATTTGTCAAAATAATTTGTACAATATGTGATTCTTGTTCATTTCTAATTCTAAAAGTAATAAGATTATGTCTTAATTAATTTTTGTTATACAGAGAGACATTCCAAGAATATGCTCAACACATGAAGACACTAGCACTCAAGATAATGGAACTTATAGCCTTAAGCTTAGGATTACCACCCAAAAGATTTCATGATTTCTTCAAAGATGAAACAAGCTGGATAAGACTCAACCATTATCCACCTTGTCCCAATCCAGACATTGTTCTAGGATGTGGTCGTCACAAAGATTCTGGTGCCTTAACTGTTCTTGCTCAAGATGAAGTTAGTGGACTTGAAGTCAGGAGAAAATCTGATGGTGAATGGGTTCTTGTTAAGCCTCTACCTAATGCTTATATTATCAATGTTGGTGATGTAATTCAGGTACTATATTACTTCTTAATCAAAAAAGTTTTTCGTCTATATGTGGTGTCTGAGACAATATTCGGACGAAGATCTTCTGCCTAACAATATCAATATTGTTAGTTGAGTTTGACTTTATGGACCCTTAACCAAATTTTATAAAGTAATTAGACGAAAATTTTGTTCTCGTGTTTTTCATTTTTGGCTTGATTATATTTTTTTTTTCAAGTAGTTTTACATTTTAAAGTGAATAAGCAAGCATACCAGGTTTTGAACACTGTTACACTGGTCTATATATATTACATACAATGTCTCTATCAACCGAGTTACGCTCACGGAAACATTTTTTTTTTGTAATTTTTTTGTTGATAATTGTTTAAAAGAGCTTAATTCAATTAATTGTTATTCAGGTTTGGACTAATGATGCATATGAGAGTGTTGAACACAGAGTGATGCTGAATACAGAGAAAGCAAGACTTTCATATCCATTCTTTCTGTTTCCAGCACACTACACCATGGTGGAACCATTGAAAGAGCTCACAAATGATCAAAATCCTCCAAAATATAGACCTTATAATTGGGGCAAGTTTTTAGCTACTAGAAAACGTAGCAATTTCATGAAACTTGATGTTGAGAATATCCAAATACATCATTTTAGGATTAATAATTAGATGCAGCATTTTGTTATATAATGCTGTAATTAATCAAGATTATGTTGTATTTGGAAAAGAGCCATGAATTATTAATGTGTTATGTTTCATCATATGCTAGGTGTATGAATAAGGCTCTTGTATGAACAAGTCTTGACCAATATGTATTATCTTAAATAAGGAGCCACTATTGGCTCATAAATAATTTCAGTTTTTAAAGGCATGTTTATTTTATTTTATTTTATTTTATGTTATATTTATTTTATATTATACTTGAGTTTCTAAAGCCATTAATTTTTTTTTTGACGTATTCTAAAGCCATCATTGGTTTAAACATGAGACAATCAATTTATGTTCTAAGACAACAAAGTGACAATATATGAGGATCGACACGGAGCAAAATTTAACTCCTCAAGCTTGTAAGAATTAATGAGCATCAACAATATATATGATAGTAAATAGAAGAAAATAAAGGCATGAGAGAAAACCACGTATGATAGTAAAAAATTACGGGTCGTCCGAATTAAAGAAATAACTTTATTATAATTAAATTTCACTTTTCTTTTCACCAAAATTCATCCACTCTCATTTTAATTCTAACACGACATATCTCCACTTATATAAGTGAGATATAATGAACTAACTAACTTGAATCTTTCTCTAAGTAAGCAATGAGCTCAAACAACTAATATACAAGTTTTTGACTAATCTTCTATCGAAGAATATGTAGACACACATTTTTTCATAAATAGAGTTAGAATCAAACTCCTGAATTACCCTCACTATTTTCTTTTTGACACAAAGACCCCCGCTACCTGGACTAAAAAAGACAAGTAAAATAGTAAAATGTTTAGTTTTTTTTAATTAAAAAGTAATGATTTAAATAAAATTAATGGCATATTAGTATTTAATTACTAGCAGTAATTTTTAAGAAAAAATGTCTTAGAAGTAAAAAATCTGAAGACAAAAAAAAAATGTTGTGATGTGAAGACAAGTTAACTCCTGGAGTGATCGAAGACCAAACCAGTTAACAGCAGTCACTCGAATCTTTCAGTGTCTCTGTCATTTCTCTCAAAATTCTCTTTTCAGCCGCCGGAGATAGAAAATGAGCGCAACTGCTTTCACTTCCATTTGCTTTAACAGAACCCATTCTTCCAACAAGGTAGTAATGTTTTATTGATTTCTTCATTATCATTCTATTCTATCAAAGTTCTTATCTTTTTCATTGATTATCAAATACCCAATTTTGTGTTTTGTTGTTGGTATTCAGGAATTTATAAAACAACATAATAATAATGTGAAGTTGCATGTTAAGTGTTCGATCAATAGTGGGACTGGGATAACAACAACAACAACTTCTTCACAAAACAATGTTCGTGTTGGTGTTCTTGGAGCAAGTGGATACACTGGTTCTGAGGTAAAGCTACATATTGTACTATATAGTATTAGTAGCACACACTCTAGGATGGATCTACATCTTGTTATTAGTTGAGGACACTGGATACGACACTGACACATGCACATGATTTCAATCTCAATTGTCCACCAAACGTCGTACAAGACAAAATTTGTTTGATACCTTAAATGTTTGTGCTATTTAGTCCAGTACTTATCTTTTGTAAATCAAATAGATTCATAAGGACTTAGTGTGTGTTTGGTTTGGCGGTGGACACAATTGATTTTGATAAAATTGAGTTGAGTAAAATTGATTTTTACAGAATTGAGTTTAGCAGAATTAGTTTATGTTTAGATATGTTTATGTAAAAGTGAGTTGAACAATAATTTTTAGTGTCAATTGTGGAGGCAGAATCAATTCTAGTAGATTCAATTATGGAGGCAAAATCAATTCTGTTTTAGAAGAACCAAACACCTTAAAATCACTCCTGAATCAATTCTATAACTCTAGACTTGCTTTTGATTTTTTCAAAACTCAAACCAAAAATACACTTAATTGATAGTAATTGGTTAAATATTGGGACCTACTTGACAGTTCAATAGAGTCAAGGGCCTATTTGAGAACACCCTATAAAATCAAGGACTAATTTAGTGGTTTAATTGTTCAAAGTAATGACTTGCCCTCACTAGATGGAAGCTAAGATCATGCAATGAAAGAAGTTTCTCTCTTATGAATCTTGTCAAGAACCAAATGTGAAGTTGGGTAGGAGATGAACTTTTGAATGCTTGTTTGCTCACATAAATTGAGAGAGAGATTTTTTATAGTGGTGAAATTGAAAATGAAAAGTTCCTACAACACTTTTAAAATATGAAGATATGTAAAGAACAATTATAATTTGTAGATGTTAAGGTCTCTTTGATTTAATGATGTCATTATTTTGCAAAAGGGTTTGGTTATTGTATAGGACAAAACTCGTACCAAATGCTACTTTGAAATGAATTTGGATTATCATGCAGAAAGATTAGTAGTTGGAAATATGGAAAATAGTGCAAGAAGTCAAAATGCTTTTCTACTGAAGTTGTGGCTTAGAGTGATTCTGCTGCTATAATGTATATTTATCTGTTGCACTTTTGTTATAGAACTCAAGTGTAAACTGTAATGTGCCTTTAACTTCAATTTTTTAACACTTCCACTTTCCATGTAGTTTACTCAAACTGTCAATTCAGCGTTTTTTATTTTAATACCAGTTTAATTTGGCGTAACTTTGTTAAAACTAACAGATATTTTTCATTTTTCTTAGATTCTTCGGCTTTTGGCAAATCATCCACACTTTGGGGTTGCACTGATGACTGCTGATAGGAAAGCTGGGCAGGCAATCTCATCTGTATTCCCTCAGTTGGGCACACAAGTATGGTTGGTTTAATATATGATGATATGTATTTAAGATATATATATTTTTTAATTTCTAGCTATATTTATTGGTAGTAATGGTTTGCTATTTGTTCAAATTCTTCCGACTGGAATTTGTATACTTTTTACATAATATTCAAGGAGGGTTGCTGATAATTTGAAATTTTCAATCATCATTTTCTTGTGCAATCGTCATGTCATGATTATGATATGTTAATGCTTTGTTGCATAGATTACAAATTTTGACTTCTTTGCAGAACTTACCAGATTTGATCGCAATAAAGGATGCAGATTTTTCTGATGTGGATGCTGTATTCTGTTGTTTACCGCATGGAACTACGCAGGTTCACTCTTATGTCTTTTGAGTTTTGTAATCCCATGATTTGAGCAACAGAGCACATGTATATGTTTATTTGTCTCAAAGGAAAAGATATGTAGCTAGAGAAAGAGTGTAATTTTAATGCTTAAAAATATTTCTTAGTTTACATTTTTGCTTCCAGGAAATAATCAAAGGCCTTCCGAAGCACTTGAAGATTGTTGATCTTTCTGCAGTATGTTTCTAATAACTGTCGTCTCATTGTTTTTATTTAAAAATTATTTTTATGATATATTAAAGGAAAATTTGCTTCATATCAGAATTGTAAACTTCTACTTTGTAGGATTTTCGTCTAAGAGATGTTTCTGAGTATGAAGAGTGGTATGGTCAGCCACACAGGGCACCAGATTTGCAGGTGGGACTTGTCCTCTTCAACTACAAAAGGGTCTCATTTATCTAGGTCAACTTTTTGTTTTCTTCATCAGCAGAGCACAATGTCAACATATAGGATTTTAATTTTTTATTTTATTTCATTGAACATTACTTAGACATTGTTTGGATAATCAACTTAATTAAACGATAATAGCATAAACGCTGAACATATAAGTGTTTATGTATAAGCTATAAGTTGTTTTCATAAGCTATTCTAAAGAGTCTATGGAAATAAGCCAAAAACAACTCATGGACATGTCATAAGTTGTTTCCATAAGCTATTCCAAACAATCTCACAAGTGCTTATGCCAGTAGATAAGTTTAAATAAGTAAATCCCCCTTAGTAAACCACCAGACCTCTTTTAAGTTCTAAGGTATATATAATTGATGAAATAAGATGCCATCACTTCATGAATTTGATTTGTTCACTTTGATTTCTGTTCATATCTATGAAATAAATTGTGAAACTCAAGTTGATTTTTTTCTTTTATAATTTTCTAATGAAAAAAGTCAAATGGAATTTCCTTTAAACCAGCTATCTTGTTTAGCCATTTTACTCGTTATGCTGAGTTAATCTAGTTGTTATCCAGAAAGAAGCAATATATGGATTAACAGAGGTTTTAAGGGAGGAAATAAAGAATGCACGCCTTGTTGCTAATCCTGGTTGCTATCCAACTTCCATTCAACTTCCTCTTGTTCCACTGATAAAGGTTAGTGTACTTGTTTTGCTTTATAAACTATACATTTAGAATAAGTGAATATAAGTGAAATTGTAGTTTTTTAGTTTTGTTTTTGTGGCTGATTATGATGCAAAAAATAGTGTATAATTATAATGTCCTCAAATAGCTTTGTATGATCCTATTTGAATTTGTCGTTTTAATATCCTAAAAATTGCCCTTTTAGTATGAATCACAGCTACTAAACATCTAGACCTATGAAATTCCTTTGGAGTAATATTTTTTATGAGGTTTGTCGTAATGCAGTGGTTCTGTTTGTGCATGTACGACGGAAAAGATCTTGTCCAGTGTTCTGTGTATGGAAATGTTTTAAATTGCAATAGTAATTGTGATTTTGGTCGCTGTTCTGTCGCAATCCTTGATATTGTGAAAAATTGCAACAAATGCGGCTTATGCATATTTGCATTTAAAATGAACAATTGAGTATTCATGGCAGAAGGGAGACAAGTGAGGAATAGTATGCATTATAAGGCATGACATGAGAATCATGAGATGCCGCTTCTTTATTCATGCAGCTGTCTGGTGGATTGATGGAAAATATATGTATTCCAAGGTTGGATGTGCACAAATGCTCATGTACTATACTTGTTTATGAAATCTGTCTACCTTGACTGAAGTACTTGATGTTTAATCAATGGTTGATTTCACATGTGGAAGCATTGTCTTGGGATTAGCCTTAGCTTTATTATTCCTAGTTTGAAAAATAGTTTTATGTAGATATTGACTTTATGATACTTGGTCTTGCAGGCTAATCTTATTAAGACTAGCTTTATGTGGAAGTGTTTTTATTTTAAGTTTTTGACGTATGCGTTTTCTTGGTCTTGCAGGCTAATCTTATTAAGACTAGCAATATTATTGTTGATGCTAAATCTGGTGTTAGTGGAGCAGGTTAGAAATTGGACACACATCGGTTGTATTTTAGTTCAAGTATATAACAATATTCTGAGAACAAGCAAATAATTTCAATGTATTGGTTCTCATTGCAGGGCGAAGTGCAAAAGAAAATTTATTGTTTACTGAAGTAACTGAGGGTATGAACTCTTATGGTGTTACTCGGCATCGCCATGGTAAGTTTAGTTTGCTTGATATAATTGGGTTTATCGTTTATGCCTTTCAAGTTTCAAGTCTTACATACTCCATCCCAACTAATCACTAAGCGGATTAATAGTTCATTTATTTTTAAAAGTGTTTTTGTGATACATCTTTTTCCGATAGAACTTTTCAAAAAATAATTTGTGTTTGAAACTTTGGATGCGGGTGTCAAAAACTGATTTTCATCTTGTAGACATTGGTGGGCAAAATTGTTACAAGGAGATAGAATACTAATGTAGTGAACAATTGTGATAGAGAGAAGATGGAAGACAAACTAGGAAGAATGCATTTTTAGAAATGATGAAAACGGTGTTTTGGTATTTTCAAAAATTTTGAGATGTTAGATCTTTTTTGAAAAATTGTAAAAGAAACTGGTGAGGAAAATATTGAATTTATATTCTCTTTTGCTTATTAGTTGAAGTGAAAATGAAAACAGAAAACATGGGTAGTAAACGGGTCCGTATGTTTTTGCTATCCCTTGTCACAAAGATTCAATCTTTTTCCCCAAGCATACCATTGGTCGTCAAAAACTTGAATCTTTCAGCTGTTTTCCCAAAAGTTCGAAGCTTTGTGTCTGTTATTAATGCTAGTGATTTTAGCTATTGAGGACATATGGCCTATATTTGAATATATAAAATTATCCTATTTTGTGGAAGACAGCTCCAGAAATCGAACAGGGACTTGCCGATGCTGCTGGTTCAAAAGTAACCATTAGTTTTACCCCACACCTGATTCCGATGGTAAGAGTAGCACTAAGAGTTATATCTTTTGTATTATTTTATTGCTTCTCAGGTTAACTGACAAATATTACTCGCTTTTTCAGAGCCGTGGTATGCAATCAACTATTTATGTAGAAATGGCTCCAGGAGTAAGAATTGAAGACTTGTACCATCAACTGCAACAATCATATGAGGTTTATCCTTTTCTTTCACTACATTTTACCTCAACGTGATGAAGAATATCACTGTTTCTCCCTTTCTTACTTTTTCCGTCATTTGTTTTTTGGTGGTTTCAGGATGAAGAATTTGTTGTACTGTTGGAAAACGGCGTCATTCCTCGAACTCATAGTGTTAAAGGATCAAATTACTGTTTAATAAATGTTTTCCCAGACCGAATTCCTGGAAGAGCAATAATTATATCCGTGGTATGTTATACGTGAAATATTTATGTCACTTAATTCCAATGATATTTTTATTGCATTGTCTCTAAGTATGTTGATATGTTGTTGCAGATTGATAACTTAGTGAAGGGAGCTTCAGGTCAAGCCTTACAAAACCTTAACTTGATAATGGGATTTCCAGAAAATTTGGGGCTTCATTACCTGCCTTTGTTTCCTTAGATTTAGATGTAGTCATCTTATCTAACAAGAATGAGCCGGAGATGTTTCTGTTTAGCCTATTTTTCTCTGGCATTCATTCCTGCGTGTAAACTTATTAATGTTTTTTTTTATCGGTTGGTTTGGTTCTATTGGCTTATGTGGCTAACAGTGTTGTAGAGTCTATGTCTCGGCTGGAGCTATAACGTTACTGTCACCATTCCTTAATAATGGATGGTCTAGCCGAAACATTTTAGAATCATTGATTTTTGTTAACAAGGTTGCTGCCGTGCATCCTATGATCCTGGACTTTCAGGAACTCATGCATCAGTTTGGTGATTTTCAAGTTAGTTTTATTAGGAGACATTTGAACCATGAGGCTCATAACATTGTTGTAGTAGCTAAAAGATTAGGTTCTAGAATCTTGTTGGGGAATTGTCCCTCATTTTGCTACTCCATCTTATTGTAATGTTACTGTTTTATTTCAATAATATACCTCAATAAACCTGCAAGGCTTAACCTTGCTAATGTTGTGCTCATGTCCTATACCTTGCTAATGATGAAGATTAGAGGTGGATGTACCATTTTTTTTCCAATCAATTTGATTAATTTTGTTGAATATGAGTCAAAAAATAAAAATGAAAGAAAATCACAGTCACTTATGAAAATATGTTCCAAATCCAATTAAGCATACTCTATTTATTTTCGGAATAAATCATCAATTTGGTCCCTAACTATCAATCTCTCTTCAATTAGTCCCTAAACTATAGAAAATGATATTTAATGGACCAAATTGATAGATTATTAATAGTTAAGGGTCTATTTAGTATATTTCTATAGTTTAAGGGTTAAACTGAAGAGAAATTGATAGTTTAAAAAGTAAAAACTAAATTGAAGGACTAAAAATAGCAATTCATTAAAAAAAATTGGGTGTTATGAAATTTGACAACAATAGTAGAAATATAGAACGAAGGAGAGAAAGAGAAGAGAATATAGTCTACTCTCTTGTATTGTTATTTTCTTGTGTCATTACTCTAATACATAAGTTAGACTATATTTATTTATAGGACACAAATAAGAAGAGAATATCAAAGTTAATTAAAGATTACTTGGAAAGCTACTAACTAGTGAGAGTTAAAAGATAATGAAATATTAAGGATGAACATCCACTAACTTAAAGGATAAATATCTACAGACTTATAATTATTCTTAACACCGACAAAAAAAATAGATATTTTTTAGAGTTTCTTTCAAAATTAAAATTAGGGTTAATAGGTTTTTATCTCTTGCGAAGTAGACAAATTTTGCTTTTCCCCATGTAAAATTATTTTTTATTTATTTAGTAACTTTTATTTTGACTTTTTATTGATATAGCAGACAAAAGTCAATTACCACATCAGCAAAAAGTGCACTACTACATAGCAAAAGTTGATTTTCTGTTTGCCACGTCGAAAAAATTATCAATACAAGATAAATAAATAAAAAAAAAAATTTACATGATAATCCAAAAAAAAAAATTACAAAACAAAAGCAAAACAATAACCCTTAAAACTATTTTCTTAGGGGGGTTATTCAATTGTGATTTCGATGGATTTTAAAAGACTTTAAAGATTTTTTTATGATAAAAAAGTCTTGTGTTATTCAATCAAGACTTTTTAAAAAAGTAAGTAAATCTTGTGTTATTCAATCAAGACTTTTAATAAAAAATAAGCAAAAGTTTTTTAAACAAGTCTCTCAAAATCTCACAGAATCAATATAATCCCACAAAGTCTTTTAAAATCCATTGAAATCTCAATTGAATAACCCTCCCTAAATTATTTAGGGGGGTGTATTCAATTAAGATTTCAAAGAATTTTAAAAGACTTTTTTATGATAAAATAATCTTGTGGTATTCAATCAAGACTTTTATAAAATCTAAGCAAATATATTGATATTCAATCAAGACAATTAAGATTTTTTTTTCAAGGCAACGAAATCTAGCGGTATTCGATTGAGATTTCTCAAAACTTCTAAAATGTCTCTTGTTATTCAAAAATCTCAGGATTTTAATTGATTCTTTGATGAAAAGGATTTTAAGAGACTTTTTAGTTAAAAATACAAAGAAAACACTTTCTCAACAATCTCACCAAAATTCATGAGATTTCATGAGACTCTTGTTTATTTGTTTTTTTCTAATTATTATATATCATCATTCATCAACTATCATAATCTTTAACACCCTCATCAATTATTATATATCTCATTAATATTTTTCCTCCTTTTTAGTTTTATTAGTTATTATGTTATTATTATTATTGTAGTTTTTTTGGCAATACTTGTTGTTGTTATTAATATTGAGTTAATATTTGATAATTTTAATTCGCGGTTAACAAAAAAATTTAAGTCAGCATGTCCATTTTTATTAAAGACACAAGTAGAGTTTATACTGATATGTGCAGAATTTCATAATTTTTTCGCAAAGAATATCGTTTAGATGAATTTCAAGTTGAACCTACTGTGGAGAAATATTATTTAGAAAAACATAAAGTAGTTAAAATAATTAAAATTCATATTGTTCTTGTTTCCTTTTATGTTTGGATTCATTGAATCCTTCAAAATCGTAAAAAATTGTAATATATTTTGAAATCTTAAAAATCTGTATTATAATTCTACTAAATCCCACAAAATCTTGTGTTAAGAATCTTGATTGTAAAATGTCTTTTACAAAAAAGTCTTTTAAAATCTCACAAAATCAATATAATCCCACAAAGTCTTTTAAAATCTTCAAGATTTTTTTCAATAAAATTGTCTTTCAAAATCCTAATCCAATACACCCCCCCTTATTTTCTTGACAAAATCATTTGAGTAATACGTTTACAGTACAGTTCATCCTGACACCGGCACACAGGTAGTGAGTGAAGAACAAAACAGAGTTGAAACCGCTCAATGTTCACTGCTAATTCCTAAACCCCCATTTATTGTTTCTTCCTGAATCACAATCTCCGTTCAAAAGGGTATCTCAATCTTCTTTCAAAATTTAATCTTTCACATTCTCAAAATGTCTCTCCCTTATCCTTCATCTCACCTCTTATCTTCCACTTACGCTTATTTCCAACCTGTCACCCACAACAACTCCATAATTCATTCACCTTTTTTCAAATTCAAGGTATTCCTACTTTCTCTTTTGTAATTTTTATTTTGTTTTCTTATAGTATGCACTTTTTTCTTTCTTTCAATGTTGCAAAACCCATAGATAGTCCTCGTGAGTTTAACTCAGGTGATAGAGACATCATGTTTTATATGCCGGGGCCGGGGTTTGAATACTGGACACCCCAAATTTCTAGTCACAAGGCTACTTGACCAAAAAAAAAACCATAGATAAATGAGTAGTTAGTTGCCAATGTATATATTTCATAATTTCTTAAATATTTGCAATTTTTGTTATATCTTATTAGTTCTAATGTAAACAATTTGGTTATTAGTGAGGGATTATTGAGTTTATCTATTGGCATAAACACTTATGAGACTGTTTGGGAGAGTTTAAGAAAAAAACTTATGATATGTTCTTAAGAAAATTTCAACTTAGGGCTAGTTTAGATTGGCTTATTTTTTAGCTCATGCAAATAAATAAGCTTTTATGTATTATTCATAAGCTTGTCAAGGTAGTTTATGAAAAAACAGCTTGTGAAGATATAATTCATTAGTGAGAACTTATGCATTAACATAAAAACTTGTTTATTTGTATAAGGTATTTTTCATAAGCTCTAGAATAAGTCAATCCAAACGGGCCCTTATTTCCCTAAGCTTTTCAGGATAGCTTATGAAAATAGCTTATGTGGAAATGTTTGACTTTATTTTATCTTTTGATAATAGAAATCGCTTATACATAACCATTTATTTTATAAACGCTTATGCTATAAGCGCCTAATTAAACTATTTATCCAAACAGAACCTAGTCATTTGCAGAACTCTTTAATAAATTTCATAATCATTATCATTGCATTTTTATAATTTGATATATCTAGTAGATCACTTTATCTACATTGTATAATAAAGATTATGGAAACTTACATAAAAACTAAATTTATAAAAATCCAAAAAAACAAAACAAAATGATCATAACCTGTCTGGTTAACTAACTAATGGGTCACTGTATTTTGTACAAAACTAGCCATGGTGAGCTGATTTTCATCGGTATTCATGAATTTATGGTTCCATTAGTGGTTTGAATTGGTCATATGGTTGATTTCTGGTTAGACCAGATGAAGCAGCTGGTCCATACTAGATTTTATAACACTGTTGTTATTCCATAATTGTTTGAAATTAAATTAGTGTGTGAGCCTGATCTGTTCACTTTAATTACACTTTTTTCGCGAAATCAAAATATCTTCTTTATGTAGTTTTTTTTGCAAAGAATCCTCTTTATGTAGTACCAAACATAAAATAAATTTAATGTTTTTCTCTAATATGTCCAAATATATCACTTAATCTTTATCTTGTGTCCATCGTTGTTCTCCTATTAAAGTGCACTAAATATAAACCCAACTCATCTTGCATTCTGTTGTATTATAACTTGTGTAACTAAAGGTACCTTCATCTACATGGTCAATTTTATGAAATGTGAAACCAGTGTATTTGAGGATAATAAGAAATGTAGGATGTGTATGTAAAATTTGTGGTACTGTATGTGTATAGTGTAGTAGCATTACTCAATCTGAAAATTACTAGTTCTCATTTATTTTGGAGTTTTCAGAATGTAGAGTTGTAGACTACTTTTACTTTCTCTTAAGAAAAGGGTTTTTCGGTGTGCACCATACTACTCATTTTGGTTTGGTGATTTGTTTCATTAGCTTCAAACTCTTGTTTTTGCTATTGCAGGGTACATCATGTTTTGTCGAGAAGCGCGGTTGCTATTTAGGCGTTAAGCCATTTTGTGCATCTCAGAAGACAAGGCCCAAGATATCATGTGCTATGAATATGTCTGCACATCAATCAGATGATGATAGAAGATTGCAACTTGACCAGCTAATAGACAAAGCCCGTAAGCTTTGGGACAGTTCTCCCGAGCCGGTGAAGAATTTCCCGTGGAGCACAGCACTGGGAAACTTCATTCAACTTGTTCTCGATCTTACTCTGGCTGTTGTCAAATACCTATCTATACCTGTATTCGCAGTTACCTCCATCAGTGAGTTATCCTACTGCACGTATCAAAGGAAGCTAGTTCTTGTTCCTATTCCAGTTCTCTTAGGAGCTGCTGTTGCCGGGATACTTAAAGAGACCGCATTAGAGTTATCACCGCGGCTAAGGGTAAAATCATTGGCTATTCCTCATTTTATAATATAGGTATCTTATAAATTATTTGGATGTATCATTAAGCCGTTTTTCTTTAAATGAATAGTTCACCAGAAAAGAAACAGTCATGAATCATGACACATGAGTTCTGTATGGTCATGTTTTTATAAATAATAAATAAATGAAACACATTATATGAGATAGAGTGAGTAATATATTTATACGTCATTTTTACCAGTTACTGTATCAGAAAAATAAATGAGAAACCCAATCTGATATTTCCCCCTTCCCCATTTACTGTATTTGATCTTCTTATACTGTATCTTATGCATGTCTGGTTTTCAGGATGCAGAAGTTCCATGGCATTTGATAGCCATTGCAATTTTCTTCACATTGATCAAATTGCCAGGTCCATATTATCCTTATTGGGGACGTATACTTATTCCTCACTTCGCAAATGGGGTTTTGTTGAGGGCTCTATGGTTTGCAATATTGTGGTATAGAAGACCTAAAGTATTGAAGATGTCAGATTCTGATAGTTAGTTAACCCATGGAGCTTTGGTACAAGGCTGCAAAGTCAATTTCAGTAGTAAGTTCCATCAACTCATACTAGATTCTTCAACTTATATCCTCGGTAGTTTGCACAAGAAGCTGTTATTTGTTTCCTTGTTTACTGTCAGATGACCGATTATCCCAAAAGCTTAAGCTTAGGAAAGGTCACATCAATGGTTTTATATTATTTCTAACAAACGATTAAATGTTTATGTGTTGTGGAAATTGAGCGGAAATGCATGAGCTCAACTAAATCTAGTTTTACCAAACTCGAGCTGCATTCAAATTTACATGGAGATTAATTAATGTGAAGATTAATCCAAATAGTTTCATTAAATTTTCAAGTAGGTTTTCTGTTAAAAAGTTTGTAATGGAGTCCTTAATGTCCAATGCTGTCATGAACGTTTGCCAAACTATAAAGATCCTTTTGAAAAAATAGATAAATTATTGTGAAGACTAGGGTGCACTACCATAATTATCTATTATAGCACGTTATGAGTTTCTGTTATTGTAATTTAGTCCTTTGATATGAAAAAATACAAAGAGCTAAAATTGCAAAACAGCCTCTTTATAAAAACAAAGGTTTTTAGCACTACTCCTAATCCCCATTCACTTTCATCCGTTCAACTGTGATTGCATATACTCCATTGAGGGTGTGTCTCAATTTAGTGTTGGGTGTGACTCTTCCATGATGTGCCTATCTAAGGTAAGTCGTGGTTGCGACACCTATATCACGAATGTCTCAACTCAGTTGTGGCCTATGAAGAACCGACACACCTAATATTAAGTGTGTGAGAACCGACACAACTATAATGAGAATGGTCACATTCATTTTTTTCTTACAAAAATCATAAGTTGAAGAGCTTTTAAAAGTAATATAATAGTATTTTAATTAGGCGTTTGAAAAGTTCTTGCATATGAATAATGAATGTTTACTCGCATAAAGACGTCTTCGTCTTTCTTTCTCAGATTCCCTTTTCTGGTTTTTCTTTTCCAGTCTTCCATTTCATCTACATTGGTCTTTGTCTTCATTCCATCTCGGTGGTTATTTGAACAAGTCAAATCTTGTATCATTCTTATGTCTCTAGTCAGTCATGGCACAACTCCTCCATTGTATTCATGACTCTATTTTGGCACATCTCATTGTCGTGGTGCGACTATATGCGGCTTTGTTGCTCTCTTTTATTACTGACCTTTTGTATCAATTTTCAAGTTTGAGCAACACTGAGCTTAGTTTTCCTGTTGATCATCCCTAATATAACTGAAAGAACGTCGCTGATTTAGATTTTCTGTTTTTATTTATTTATATTTTTCTTTTAAGCTTTCTGATTGTATCTTGCTGTTGTTTCATATATGCTTTATTTATGAGCTTTAACCCTTCAACATAGTATCATCATCTTTCATGAGTAGGATAATTGTCACCAGAACACGCTATTTGCCTTCAATATTCTATATATTAGATTGTTTAGTAAATTAGTCTAGTAAACTTGACTGATATGATAAAAGAATAATAATAATTCTAGTAAGTAATACACAAATATAATGAATTTCTCTCTTAATCCCGCAAACCTATGTAGGACTGTTCATGGTTCGTTTTAGGAGGAAAACCAAATTGAACCATTACAACAGTTCGTTAAAATTGAACCGAAATGTTAATCTCAATATTTGTTACAACAGTTCGTTATAACAGTTCAAACTCTAAGTATGTTTATCAATATCTGTTCAAGCTGACTTCAGGTTGCCAATGAATGTTTAAGCTGACTATATTGATGAATATATCATTAACTTCTAATTCATTTGTGATACAGGAAACAAAAAGTTTTCACAAATGAAGATCTTGGAAACTCAAACAATACACTGAGATTTCATTAAAATTAAATCCACTATGCTTGGTTTGCATCTTAGGAATGGCTGATTCAGTTATGTTGAATGATTCAGGTAATCAGGTGGATAAGTATTAACTAGATGTCAATGGAGCCTCATCTTTTTTGTATAAGAAAACACTTTTGCTCTTATGAATTATCTTGCTTCTCATTTTTTGTTTTTATATTTTCCTTTTTGATTTATGTAACAATTGACATGTTCATATTGGAGCATGTACACAATTTTGAACTTAATGTTATTGTAAGATCATTAAGCAAATAGAAGAGATAATTGATGCTTCTAAGCATCAAATTGGTGTGTTTGGTATTAAAAGCATAGATATTGGTAATTGAAATGAAAAATTATTTAAAATTTTGTAGTTGAATTTTTTAATTCTTTCATCTAGAGTTTTCTCTGAATATTTTATTTCTTCTAGTATATAGTATTAACTCTAGAATAATGGCTGATGATAATTGATATGTATGCCTCTTTTTTAACACAAGTGACAACAGCTTGTGCAATAAATATTTTGTTTATAAGATAATACTTTCCTTAAGAAGCATCCAGATGAATTATGAATATGTCCATAAACATGAGTTAAGGTGATGATAGAGACTCACTTATTATGAAATAAAATATCTAGATACAATAATGAACAGTTTTATATTTGCCCATTACATTCTAGACTTCTTTTATTACATTAACTTGTCATGATCTATACTCATGGTGCACATGTAGTAAAGATAAACCAAAAAGAAAAATGTTGGCAATATATTTGTCAACATAAGTGACAACATAATTGGTTGAAGTTTATGAGTTTTATTAAATTTATATTGGATCTTCATGCTTTAGTGGGACTTTTTTTTCAATTTAGTGAGATGAATTTAAATTTCAATAAATAAGAGTGTTTATCAGAAAGAGTGTATTGCCAGTATTATTCGCCTTAAAATTGTGCAAGGATATATCGATTATTGTAGCGATAGTTGATTAGTAGAATCTATCGATTATCCAGAATCGTTGTAATTGAGAAATCTTGATTCGATTGTCGTCGTGCCATTTAGACCATTTGATCATATGATTAAACAATCTTATATTGATTGAATCGTTTTCCGTCATGCATTTTAAACCATTTGATCGAAAGATCAAACCTACACAAATGCATCATAGCAAATTGAAGATTTTTCAATGGTACAAAATCTAAATCTATATATCAGTTATTTATTGAGTTATTTACCAAAAGAAGAAAAGAAACATAATAGTCAAGTTTTCTCTTATAGTATTTTTTAGAATTTCTATAAAAAGTAATCTAATAATGCACTATATGCTACATTGCTACCACCTAAGCTTGTCTCTATACATGGCATTATTTGCTATCTTTAGACATGTTTATGTTTCAATTTTCCACTTTGTCAGTGTAGTGTCAGGATAAGAAACCGTCCAACATAGAAGAAGTGTACTACATCAAATGATCCATAGGACCCAATACAAGCTGCATAATTTATTGCTTGTTAGGTGATAAACCAATATAAAAACAGTGTAGATGTAGTTGTCATCAACACCAAAAATGGAGAGTTTACTTAGCTATAAAGTTTATGGTATTATTCCTCATTATAAAGATAAGAATGAATCAATCTGAATTGATTATGAAAAATAAAATATATAAATATTAAATACCTAAAAATTCAACTTATATTTAACTAAAAAGCAATGCTAAATGTTATCAAAATTTTGAACAATTTTCATAGAAAACACTTTTTCACCCTAATATTCGCCGCCGAATAATCCATTTTGGAATACATAGATAGAACTACATTTCCAAAAATTAAACCAACAACTACAGGCCTTGTACTTAAAAACTTCTTATCATTGCACAATGGTTGAATCAATGCAACTAATTAAGTAAATATTTGTTGAGCACCTTATGGTATTTGCTAAAGCTAAACAAACTCGTTAGATTAAGTTTCATTTGTTGATATACTTCTTGGAAATTAAAATAAGTATGAAAACAATGAAGGATCAACAAAAGTAAAGTACTTCATCATAATATAACAACATATATGACACATCTATAGATACAAATATGCATGTAAACAGGATCCTATCAGTCTCAGAAAATATACATCACAGAATCCTTTCATTGTTTACTATATAGAAACTTTACATTGCATAAACTATTTCACCACTGCTATCGATATCAAGGTCAGGATCAGTGTCCATATCCTCGTCCATTTCGTCATCAATGTCCAAGCTACCGGTAAGATACTGAGTGAGAGACTGGTGAGTTCCAGCTGCAGGAATAGTAGCCTCGCTAATTATCTGCATGATTTCTTCAACTGTCTGCATTGGTTGTTCAGGCTCCTGAAAATGGTCGTTCGCTGTATTCCCAACCACAAGATCGGCCGGAAGGTTCTTCAAAAACCACTCGTGGTTTCGAATCTCAGGAATACTTATTCTCTGTTTCAAAACAATGTTAGTCATTGTAATATACCCTCTTTTTAAGTACCTGTAAAAAAATTGTAATTTACATGGACCATTTCGAAAAAGAAACAAAAATATGGAAGGACTAAAACAAAAAAATGAACACATTGCAGGAATCGAAACATATTTTAGCTACATAAAAAGCATTTAAGTTTCACCTGAGCAGGGTCTGCAACGAAGATCCTTGAGATCAGATGACGGCACTCAGGAGATATTTGAACATAATCAGGAATTGAGTATTGGACTTTCAAAATCCTCTGCAATCAAAATCCAGAAACGTTCATAAGTAGTGATTCAATGTTATTGCTGCATTGACCTAAAAGAAGTTGCAAACGGTTACATGAATAGTCTTCCGAAAATTTTTAGGCTCCTCTGGATCTTCGAAAGGATATGCACCAACCAACATGACATATAAGGTCACCCCGCAAGACCACACATCTGCAATCTGTGTCATAGCAACCAACAACATCAGAACGAAGTATTTTTAAACAAGAAAAGCTAGCTGGCATGACAGATGTGCTTCTGCATTAACATCTAATATATATATATATATAAAAATCTTCATACGTAGAAAAATCATACATATTTTGAGTGCATTTACCGGTGGTTGTAGTAACAACTATCAACTAACTGAAACTTACAGGAAAACAACAAAGGTCTAATTAGGTACATACATAAACAAAGTATGTAAAAAATGAGAAGCTACATGCGCATCGCAATTGGAAATTTTCAGAATATCATGAGTTAAATGATTTTTCTTCAAGGGATTGAAGTTACAAATTACCTTGCCATCATATTCCTTCTTAAGCAAGACTTCAGGAGCGATATATGCAGGAGTACCGACTGTAGATTTTGGTTGTGAATGTAGCACCGAGGACTGCATAAGACAGTCAAGATTTGCATTATAGATATCAATCAATCCACCAAAGGTAAATTACAGACAAATTAATTTGCTTAATCTTAGTTTACCTTTGAATAACCAAAATCACAAATCTTCAAACGAGGAGCCGGACTACCATCCAGCAATGTGTTCTCCAACTTCAGATCACGGTGACATACTTGCTTCATTAAAAAAGACAAATAGAGATATTCGAGTCAAGCATTTTACGGTATCTTTTAGGAAGCAAATGCATTATTGTAAAAGTGAAGGCTACATGTAGCGAAATTATGTACCATTGCATGACAGTAGCTAACCCCTGATATAAGTTGTTGGAAGAAAAACCGTGCCTGCAGCACAACATAATGGTCACTAACGACGTTAACTGCAGCAGCGGTGCTGCTTTCAAAATCCATGAACGGAATATGATAAGAACCTCATCCTCGCTGAACCGTCCTGCATTGCATATTCGCTCAAATAGCTCTCCTCCAGAAGCATACTCCATCACAATAGCCAAATGTGTAGGGGTAAGTATAACCTATATTTGACAAGTACGGGTACAGATTAATATCGATAAATATACAAGGTCGGAAGAAATGTGATCAGACACTGGATGTCTACAGAGTACAAACCTCCTTGAATCTGACAATATTGGGATGCCTCAATGATCTATGATTTATAATTTCCCTTTGTACATTTTCATCTATCTGTTAAAAAATAAGTATAGTTAAGCTCAATATCAAGCATAGAAAAACCACATCAATATGCATGTAATTCCTTCCAAAACTCAATTAACTCTACCTCATATAAAACACATTAAACTTAAAGAGTTCAATCAATCACAAAAACATTTTTTACATTAAAACATATTTTCACCAACCAACTCAAAACTAATACACTATCCATCAAAATCTTCATTTCCACGATTCGGCTCCTCTATAGTGAACAACTCACTTAACTCTAAAATGAGTAATATTATCATCAACCATTGATTAACAAATAGAAGATGAATATCACAGGTGCATCATAACAAATCACAGGTTTGTTAAAAATTTGAAATAGAATATCGATTTTCAATTTTCTCACTTTACACTTTTGAAGAGCCAAATTCCAGTTCCACCACCAAAATTAATTACAAATAAACCAATCAACCAACACTTTTCAACAAAATGAAAAGGAAAACAAAACAAAAAAAAACTGATATTAGACATGAATAGTTAAAAACCAATAACTAAGTTCCAAAATTTCCACCAACATAAACATAAACCAAAACAGAAAAAGTAAAAAACAGATAACAGAAAACAGAAAACAGAAAACTAAAAATCAAAACAGCATAGAGAAATTAAGGTCAAACCTTATCACCTCTCTCAATATATTTGACAGCAACAAGTTGATCAGTATGTTTATCTCTCATAAGCCTAGCCACCCCAAAATTCCCAGACCCAATATCACGTACAAGTTCATACCTATCATTCTCATGCATAATTGGTACTATATCCATTCCACCACCATGTCCAACATGATTCATAGAAGGATCCATTTTTCTTCAAATTCAAAAACTATAAAAATCTCACCTTTTTCAATTATTCAACATACCCACAAAAGAAAAACTAACTTTCACATTGAAAAATGAAAAACCCAAATCAGATCTTTGAAAAAGAAAACATGGGTCGGTGTTAATTGTTCAAACACGTGAAAAAGGTTCTGAAGTAGTGGTTGAAGATGAAGATTTTGAAGGGCGGTGATAATTTAGCTCGTGAATGTGAACAACAACACTTGTGTTTCTTTTGATGTGTTTTTTTTATGTGTTTGTTGTGTTTGTTTCTCACTCACTTCAATGTTTTGTGTTTTTTGATTTTATCCAAAACATGAGAATCTAGATAGATACATGTATCTTCTTGTATGTGGCACCAGATATTTTTTATTACATAGTAAGCTCTTTAGATTGATTGATGTATTTATTTGGATTTGAGCTTATTTCTTGGAGGAATTGGAGGAATAGGATTAGGATTAGATGTGGTTACTTCGTCATGCAGTAATTGATATTAGTCATTTGATATAAATAAATTAAGGGTTTTGTTAACATTCTCCATAAATTAATGGTCGAAGATTTAAATCTATATCTAGTATCACGGTAAATATGACCGAATCACTATGATTTATTGTAATTTTGCAGGTTACAGTAGAGTGGATTGCCGTAATTCTGATATATCCACCGTGATACTAAACATTCATTAAACTTGATTGTAGTTATAATTTAAAACAAGGGCGGATATACCATCCGGGTTGTAAGGACACTTGTCTGGACTCGGCTGAATAGTTTTAGTATTTTAAAGGTTAATTTAGGATAAGACTGATATTCTTAAGAATTAATTTATAGTAATATGGCATTTTTTTTTCTTCAAAAAACTGAGATTTTTTATTGTAAAACAAAATTTTTGATGTTTTAGAGATTAGTTGAGAGTAAAATTGAGATTCTTAAGGATTAATTAAGGACAAAATTAACAAATTTTTTTTCAAAACTGAAAATTTTTATTATAAAATTGAGATTCGTTCAAGTTTGAGATTTTACCCGGACTTTATAAATTTTTTAGCTCCACCACTGATTTAAAATAGTATAAAATTGTACCAATTTTCATCTTAGTATATCTAAATCCAAGTCTTAGGGGTCACAAATATTTGGCACCATATTTGAACATACTCAAACTTATAATTTCTAACATACTATCCAAATTCTTTACCACTAAATCTAATGGCTTTAGTATATTTCTTAACATGAAAATATTTGAAAGAGCTATTAAAACCAGTCTATAGATAATCAATGAGGGTTGCATCTATGAAAGAAATTTAAAAGTGATATTCTCAACCAATTTACAATTGTTTGTTCGGCAAAGTTTATCAAAGACATCACAATTAAAAGCTAAATGACTACTCCCTCCGTCCCGAAATATAAGGGAAAATAAAAAAAACACACTTATTAAGAAAACATAAACATGATAATTAGAAATATAGTTTTGTGGGATTTTTCTTGGAAGAAATGCATGAAAAAATGTAAAATTAATTTTGATTGGTTGTTGTTTATAGAGAAGAGTGGAGAGAGAGAAAATTAAATGCAATTTATATTTAATTTCATGAGAATAAGAAAAAACATTCTTGAAATTGATTTTTTTCCCTTATATTTTGGGACAAAAAAATGTGATTTTTTCCCCTTATATTTCGGGACGGAGGGAGTATTCATTTCATTAAAACCACACACTCCTCCTGAGCAAAGTAAAGAATCCATGTAATTTAATCCTCTTCTCACCAAATTGTCTTTTATTGATGATTTATTTTGAATTAAACCCTACACAAAAATAGACATCTTTGAAAGAATTAGGTTGTTCTAAATCATTTCCTTTTGCATGTTGCTCCTTTAATAATATGATAAATCTCTTTAGCATAGCAACATTCAAAGGAGTCAAGTTGCCACTTCCAAGTATCAATAATCTTCATCTACACAAAATTATTTGGTATACATTTTTCTATAGTATAATAACACGGTGTGAAATGCTAGGTGTAATTCAATACAAAAGACAAAATTAATGGAATTATATAAAATATTAAAATGGCACAGTAACTAAATGCAATTAATTTGGTCAAAAAAAAAACTAAATGCAATTAATCTTAAAATAGAAACTTTGTCTTCGATGGAATAAATAAATATCAAATAATAAAAAATAATATTTTTTTGGTACGGAATAATAAAAAATAATATAATACTCTATTAAAATAACTTTTATATTGCACATATTAAATTGAAGTAAATGAAAACAGATATGTATATTTTTTTGAACCACACCTATGTATTTTATTTATCATATTTTTTGTCAAAACTTTGCTATATATATATGCTCAAGCATGGAAAATTTATTTATTGATTTACAAAGTATCTTAGAAGGAGAGGAAGAAGATAAAATAAAATGATCAGTAAACAAATAACTATTATGGCTGCCTTGGTTGTCTTTCTTGTATTTTCAATAGGTGTGTAGACAATTTGTAAAATATAGTTGAAAATTTTCATTTTATTACTTTTTTATGATATTAGTGTTACTGTTATTAATAATTAATTATTATAATAATTATAATAATATTAATATATATTACCCTTCTTATTAGGTATGATCCGAGTTGAAGGTAGACGTCTACCGCATGAAGATTGGACCTGTCTTTTCTTATGTGAGAAAATCCCTTCTAGCTGTAATTACCTTTGCCTAAGTAAGGGTTATTGGAGAGGAAAATGCATGAATAGAGCATTTAATAATGCTTTAGTTTGTTGTTGTTCCACAATATCAGGTGGAAGTTAGGGTTCTTTTCTAGTTTGAAGAATACATTATTATGTTTAATAAATAAGAATAAGTTTCATTGCAAGGAAATAAAAGCATGATTTATATGTTATAATAAAGTTGAGATTTATCCATTATTTTTCCTTATTATCTTTTAAAATTTGTTACGAATATTTATGGACATCCATTTTCCATTTTCTCTGAACTTTCTATACTTATCAAAATGATTTTTAACTTCCACGAGTAAATCGATTTACTCGAAGTTGTCAAACTGACATATAGATTTGTACGAATTTACAAGTCTAGGAGGCAAAAACGAGTTAAATCGCACATATAATCATTTTGAATAGACTTAATTAATTCGGATAAACTCATATAGACTCGCAAGTCTATAACGAGTTTGCAAGTCCAACAACTTTATGTATGTTAAAAGCTACTAATCATATTGCACCCCATATTCCTCTTTGGTGTTGGATTGCACAAATAGGTAAAGTCCATGCTTACCTGATATTCATGAGTGTTGTAGAGATTTTGCAACAATTTTATACAAACGGTGTCACTTAAAACTCATATAGATGATTTCATCAGATATATTGTTATTCATACAACACCCATAACTCATAAGGGATATGAAAGAAAAACACATGTACTATTTCAAAATTTAAATTATAAACACAAAAAATAGTGCCTAGCATAATGATTTTTCGCCTCCCTCATAATTATCCACTACATATTTATCTATCACTTATAACTATTGGATGTTGGTTAATAATTTTGATCTTGGACGATAGATAGAGAAGTGAAAACAATAAATTGCACATATCCAATGTTTTATAAAGAGATCATGAGTTCAACTCTCCCAATAATATATGACAAACTCGTAATATTTGGTTTTACTATATCTTTAAGACTACATGTATATATATTTTGGTAAAGAGATAATAGAAATATGCAGCCACACACTCGTGTTTTTTTTTTTTTCTTTCAGAAACAAGAGAATATCCAGTGTTACACAAAAATAATGTAGATGAAAAATTTATCAGCTACAAGTTGTAACCGTCGAGCCCCAAATCCCTCAAGGCATCAGTAGCAGCTTCCTTACAGTTTGCATGTGTTTGCTTTGCTTTCCTTATGTATTTCTCAATTCCATTCTTAAGCAGAATAGTTCTGTACAATAGAAATTGTGTAAGCAGGTATCATTAAGCTAGAATACAAGGATTGGATGATTATAACAGAGGGAGACGAAAAAAGCCTAGCACTCATGCCTAAACTTGCACAGTAACAGTGCCCTCGCGACTGGGCTTGAGTCACTGTAGGAGTGATGCAAATGTCGTGTCTCGAGATTTAAAAGTGATCAGATAGTGCCATGTGGTTAGCAAGAACTCCGTTTTTATTAATATGACTTGCACTGTAAACATCATATTATGAATTTACCTGTTTTCTTCGTTTCGTGCTACTAGATTTCTGATCATAAGACAGGAGTTTCTTTGCATTTGATTTGCTGCAGGAAATTTCTGCATGGCTTGAATAGCAAGATCACCAGCACCAGCTTCAATGGCACGGGCTGCATTTTCCGGAGATCTTAGCGAAAGCACAGAAATAATAGACATGATCTGTATCACAAATAAAGTAAAGAATTAAAGGATATATACAACAAATTTAAAGGATAATAAGTATATCAGGAATTGTGTAGATAAAATTATGTGCTGGATAGAATGATAATAATGAATCACATTCTATAGTATCAATCCCCATAACTGCATTTTCAAAAATACTCGTATACCAATTCATACCTACATGATAAGTAATTTTATTACCCCTAGGCCCTACCTTTACTTTTATTACCTGCATTTTAGTTAGCTTGATTATGGTCTACCCTAGCACATTTTTTCCACAAATAAATAAAGCATGAATACTATTACAATACTGGTATTACAGTGAATAACAACAGAAACTATAATGCATATCTTCTCAATCCTGTCCATTATCCATTGTGACCCCTAAACAGATATAGCCTCAATTTTGTGGGATACAGCTAGGTTATTGTTATGAACAGATGAATTTTGTAAATGTTGACCCCCATAACTTGATCAAGTATATCAATCCAGTTTAACTACAAAGTATATCCTCATTACAGCTTCTCATTTTGGAGGAGTAAAGGTAAATGGCAATTCTAATTTGGAGGAGTAAAGGTAAATGGCAATTCTAATTTGGAGGAGTAAAGGTAAATGGCAATTCTAAAATGGAAGAATAAATCAGTATATAAATTACCATGAAATCAATCTGCCAATGAAAATCATTATACTTGTAGTAGCATGTTAACATGATGGTTTGAACTATTTAAGGTTCTCACCTCTTGCAAAACAGAAGGATCATCAGCATATCTAGCTGAAAGTTTGATTAGCTTATCCATACCCCCTTTCCCGACAATTTCACTCTTGTTTGCGTCACTTCCTGCTAACTGATCAATTAAACATATAAAGGTGTTATTTAACTGAAGGAAACAAAAACTACATATTTAATATTTAAAATAAAAAATAATGCCAGGACAGACAAACTATATCTTCAAGGCGAATGGGGTGGAGGATAGCCTGTGTTTGAACCCTAGAAGCAGTCATTAAGGTTATTTAATTTTACCCACATTACACATGTATGACATGATACACACTATAGTATATATTATTACACATAAAGTTATGAATGTAGGACACGCCTAAAAACTGAAAGTCAAGGTCGTATTGCATACAAAAATTGTACCTGTCATAAGACAGGTAAATGTGGTTGGCTAGACTCAAAATATATGCAAATTTTGACTTCTTACTCCGGTTTTTATGTAAGCTTATCAGCTATAAATTCCCCAAAGAATGGGTAATATACATTTTTTACATTAAGTGAACAAATAAAATATGCAACAGATATCTAAGACAAAATTATGAAACTATATTCAGGTACTGGAGATAAAAATTTAAAACACATGAACTATAAATATTCAAAGAAAACTCTCAGCTCAAGAAGAAAGAGTGAAACAATAACCACTATAATGGCTAACAAGTAGATAACTCAATTGGTCGCTTCAAACAACTAATGGCTATAAAAAACACTACTAATTTACTTAGAAATTGTTACAAAAATGAATATAAATGATAATCATAAAAGGTCCAAGTGGCATTTCTAGAGAAGCATTTTCAACTTATACCTTTGAAAGTAATGAACAACAAACTTTGGCCACATCCTTGTTGCCTTGTTCACCACTGTCATCTATACATTTGAGTACTACATCAATACCACCTTTTTCAGCAATGGATTTACATATTTCATCCTGCACAGAATATAAATATTCAACAGTGATAGCACGAGACAGATATGCTTGTTTAAGTGTCTCAATGTGATGATTATATCAAGCCTGGCAACATAACATACTAATTATAAACTTGTAAGAGCATTAAAAACTTAAGGGCAGGAACAGAACAAAGCTCGAGTTCAAGCCAACCTCATTGAAAATTCATGAAATTTTCAAATCATTGTCTATAAAGCAACATAGGCATTTGACATCATAAAGAGAATGACGGAGACAACATAAAAGCTTTTAGGCTTTCAATGGCTATTCTAAGACAAGACAAGAATCAAAGATGACAGTATTGATTTTTGTAGGACCAGTAACCATAAATATTACTCCCTCATTCCTTTTTAATTGTCAGTTTTTTTGGAGAAAAATAAATTGTTCCTATTTATTTGTCGTTTTCAAAATTACATTAACTACTTTTATGTCAGTTATATATATCATTACTTTATCTATAGGTTTATAGTTACATTAGTTAAGAGATAGAGCACATGGATGAGTGCCAATGAAAAGTAACGGTATATTTGAATTTTTCTTATTAATCAAAATTGTTTCTTGTTTGTGCAAGACAACCATAAAAGACATGTGTATAGGAACAGATAGTATACCAAAAACTATACCTTTGAACTTTGAATAGAAAATCAATATTTTAATTTACGATGTAGATTAAGATTTTATTTCACTTACATTTACTGCAACGGCCTTTAATGTGATGCATGCTGAAATTAGGTCAGGTGAGCTAAGTCCTGTGTGCAGAGAATCCACAAGGGCTTCTGGAATTCCAATCTTAGCGAATTTTCGTGCATATCCATATACCTGAAAACATAATGTATAGTTTTAAGTTGTGATGTACACAACTAAAACGATAGCAATTTTACAAAAGTAATTGGACGATCTGTTCATCAATTTAAGTTCATTTTAAGATTTTATTCTACTTGAGTGTGTGTACATGCACTAGATTTCTTCAGTTTATAAGACAACAAGCAAAGTCAAGCCACTTTAACTTACTTGAGAAGCTAGAACACGATTATCATCAGGCGTCAAAAGTACACGAATAGCATCATATAGACTTTGAATGCCAGGGTTCTTATGTATGGACATTATCTCCACAATTAGCTCATCAACTTTCAATTCCATAAGTGAATCCTTAACAATCTCATCACCAGTCGCAGCTGAAGCCACAACACGAAAGCCGCTATTTAAGACATCTATGTTTTGCTTGTTATCATTTAAGATACCAACTATAATCCTTGGTCCATTACTGTTCTGGAACATTCCTGTACTCTGAACATCTGCAGCAACAGATGTACAAACATTATATCATGGAAAGAAGAAAAAAAGTACAAATTATGCAACGTTACACTTACACTACATTTGAGGATTATTAAACAACTAAATCAAAAACACTATTAAGCCCACAAAAAGGTCCAACTTCCAAGTCTCTTATCCTTCATCCCAGATACTATGAAGAAAACAAATGAACATGATTATGCGTACACTAACGATGTAAAAGAGTTTTACACACTTATCTCATCATAACATCACTTTGTAAAATATCCCAAGAAATATGTACATGAATAGTGCATTTTCATCGAGTAAATCAGCATTTAGACCTTAAAATTGTACGAGTCAGTTAATGCAGCCCCCAAATTTGTAAAATAGCAATTTAGTCCCTTCATTTGAACATGTCAATCAATTTAGTATTTTAGTTATTTTTCCAAATTTACCACTATAATTTTAAAGGTTCTATATTTGTCACAATGCAGCAAGAGACTATTCATTTCAAGTCAATATGCATGTCTTTTATTATTTAGTAGATTTGTGAACTAAGTTAGTTGATCAACCCTTACAATTTCAACTTTCAAGGATCGAAATGTTCAATTAAACTTCATTAGATATCAGTATAAAACTGATTTACACCGACAATGCATATCCTTTAAATTCATACAATAATCGTTTATCCATTAAGCACTTAATTAATTTACTTATCCAAACACTCCCTAGATAAAAAGGACAGTCAATCTTGAATATACTTGAGCAACAGAAAGAAGCAAAGATCTAATCTAACCAAAAACACGACGAATACACATTCACAAGAGAACGAAGAAATTCAAAATCCTAACCGCGAAGCAACAACGCCAAAGCATTCAAAGCAGAAACAATAACAACTCGAGATCCATCGCCACTACTTATCTTAGAACAAAAACCACAAACCAATTCAACACCGCCATTTTTAGCAGCAATCGCTGCGTTAACATTTCCATCGTCACCACCAAACAGTTCATCGAGCTTTTCAAACACTTCAACCGTTTCATCCAATGCATCGATTTCAAACTCCAACCGTTTCAACTTTTCTAAACACTCTATCACCGGATTACTCTCTCCGGGAACGGAAGTAACAATACCTGGTAAAACACTAAAACGAAGTCGTTTTAGAAAGCGAGATTTGAAAACTGAATCGTAATGAGAAATAGGGAAGAGAAGTGAGTGACCTGAGAGATCGACGCCTTGGAGTGTGAGAGTTTGGATTGCGTCTTGGAGTGCTTCGGAAGGGTCCATTTCTAGGTCGTTGATGTTTTCGTTTACTAGTTCGTTGAATGCTTCTTGTGAGATCGCACGCGCCGTCGTCTTTGGTGGTGGTGCCATTGCTGTGCGCTTTTTGACTGTATTGGTTTCTCTTTCGTTTTGCTTCGGCTTCTATTTTTTCAAACTTGGGAACGCACAAGTGCACAAACAAGTTTGGTAATTATTTTAGGACTAAATTACCCTTATCTCTCTTGAAATATATTAATATTGTTCGGTATCAAGTGGTTTCAGTTTCCGTTATCTCCATAATGTAGTTGTAGATTATCGAATTGTGGTCCTCTTTATCAAGTTTAATGTTAATCGCAACTGAACAAATTAACGTTTGTTACTGTGGTTTTTAATTAAAGTATATGATGAATATTTGCACTAGTTGAGGAAACCAAAATAAATAAGGTTGGAAATGAGTCGAATTTGTCTGACTCGACTTGATAAGAATTAGTTTAATACAAAACTTGACTCGAGTTTGACAACAACTTTTTTTATAAGTTCGAATTTAACTAATTTAAAGTTCGTGAACAATTTAGTTCGACTTGTTAAATTTTGTATTAGAAAGAACCATGTTTATATTTTAGAAAATAAGAACCACACAACTACATTTAAAATAATCTCCCCCCTCATTTTCGATATATATTCGACCAATTAATATTTAGATAAGGTGACAATAGTCTCTTTAACTCAATCAAAATTGAGTTCAGTCTCCGATTTAGAATGCAACAATATTATTAAAACTCTTAAAAAAAATCTGTCGTCTAATTGAATTCTGCAAAAAACCGCGAGAAATTAATTTCTACAATTGCGCGAAAAATAAAATGAAAGACATATACAGAGTACCATTAGCAACTGCATCCGTGGCATGACCGACCAAGTTAAACTAAACTAACTCCGATCACCGGCGCCACCCATTCAGAAATGAAACCACCCAAAGACACCGCCGTTATGGCCAACAAAGCAATCACATACCTAAAACGCCACCCACAAAACCTCCCATCCCTCACTCCACACTTCACTCCCGAAGCAGCCACCCACCTTCTCCTCACTTCCCAAAACAACAAACCCCTAATCATCAAATTCCTCAACTGGGCACAACCCCACCAATTCTTCACCCCCCATTGCAAAACCCTAACCCTACACATCCTCACTCGCTTCAGCCTCTTCAAAACCGCACAAACCCTAGCTCAAAACCTCATCAATAACACCACACCCTCCATCATCTTCAATCTCCTCAAAGAAACCTACCATTCATGTAATTCATCTTCTGCTGTATTCGATTTATTAATCAAATCATATTCCCAACTTAACCTAATTGATAATGCCATTCACACCCTTCATCTTGCTAATAGGCATGGTTTTTCCCCCGGTGTATTATCTTACAATTCGATACTTGATTCGATTCTTCGTGGTGGGGCACATTCGTTGTTATCTATTCAACATGCTAACCGTGTGTTTGGTGATATGATTAGGAACAATGTGTCGCCGAATATTTATACTTATAATGTAATGATCCGCGGAATTGTTTCCGCGGGGAAATTGGATTCTGGTCTCTGTCTCATGAGTGAGATGGAGACTAAAGGCTGTTTGCCTAATGTGGTGACTTATAATACTATGATAAGTGGTTATTGTAAAGAGAATAAAGTTGAGGATGCGTTTGGTTTGTTGAAAATAATGGCTCAGAAACGCGTTGAGCCGAATTTGATTAGTTATAATGCGGTTATTAATGGTTTGTGTAGTCAAGGGAGGATGAATGAGACGATGGAAGTGATTGAGGCGATGAATTTGAATGGATTGAGTCCTGATTGTGTTACTTATAACACGCTTGTGAATGGGTTTTGTAAAGACGGGAATTTTCATCAGGCGCTTGTTCTTGTTCATGAGATGGCTGGTAAGGGTTTGTCGCCTAATGTTGTTACTTACACTACTTTGATTAATGGTATGTGTAAGGTTAAGAATTTGAGTCGTGCGATGGAGCTTTTGTATGATATGCATGGTAGGGGACTTAGTCCTAATGAGAGAACTTATACAACTTTAGTTGATGGGTTTTGTAGGCAAGGGTTAATGAACGAAGCTTATAAGGTTTTGAGTGATATGATTGATAGTGGATTTTCGCCTTCGGTTGTTACTTATAATGCAATTGTAAATGGATTTTGTTGTTTGGGGAGGGTTGAGGAAGCTGTTGAAGTTTTGAAGAATATGGTTGAGAAGGGTTTGTTTCCTGATGTTGTTAGTTATAGTACTGTTATATCTTTGTTTTGCCGAAACGGGGAGCTGGATAAAGCGTTTCAAATGAAGGTTGAGATGGTTGAGAAGGGCATATTGCCTGATGCCGTGACATATTCGTCACTCATACAAGGTTTATGTCGACAGAGGAAACTGTCGGAAGCTTTTGATCTGTTCAGAGAGATGCTGGGGCGAGGTTTATCGCCTGATGACATTACTTATACTAGTTTAATGAATGGTTATTGTATTGAAGGTGAATTGAGTAAGGCTCTTGATTTGCATGATGAAATGATGCAAAAGGGTTTTTTACCTGATGTTGTTACTTATAGTGTACTTATCAATGGACTTAATAAGAAAGCTAGAACCAGAGAAGCTAAAAAGCTTCTTCTGAAGTTGTTTTACGATGAGTCTGTACCAACTGATGTGACGTACGATACCCTGATAGAAAACTGCAGTGGTAATGAATTTAAGAGTGTGGTAGGTCTTGTTAAAGGGTTCTGCATGAAGGGTTTAATGAATGAGGCAGATCGAGTTTTTGAGACAATGCATCAGAGGAATTTTAACCCTGATGGAGCAGTTTATAATTTGATAATACATGGACATTGTAAACACGGTAATGTCCGTAAGGCATATAATATGTATACAGAGATGGGGTCTTGCGGTTTTGATTCTCATATGGTGACTGTAATTGCTCTCATTAAAGCTCTATCGAAGGAAGGGATGAATGATGAGCTGAGTTCGGTAATAAAAAGTATATTGAGCAGATGTATGCTCAATGAAGCTGAGCTACCGAAATCACTTGTGGAAATTAACTTTAAAGAAGGTAACATGGATGGTGTTTTACTCTTGCTAACAGAAATGGCCAACAATGGCTTGTTACCTAATGGTGGAGATTATTCATGTGCTTCGGCAAGTGCATTGTAATTTCGAATGTTGCGTGCTGTACTTTGTTGCTTCAAAAGGTTAACCGATACTTCATGCGAACATTATTGCGTTCGGAGATTTGCAGCGAGGAAATGAAATTCTCCCTTCATGTGAAAGTAATTTATCATTTGTTTGTCTGGAGCTCCACAATTATCAAAAACCACGTTAATCAGGTTACTACAACTTCTTATCTATAATCTCCTATCCTGGCAAAATAATCGGCAGAATATTATTTTATTGAAACCATCATTGCTTTATTTCTTGAACATATTAAAAATTTGTTTACAGCAGATAGAAATGCATGTATCTGCTACCAACCATTTTAGTAATGTTAATTGTGTAAAGAAAGTTGAATAGAAAAGTTAGACTATCTGAAAATGATAATCTGAATCATGAAAACATCAATAACATTTAAAAGTTCAGAACTGCCAAGCATAGTCTTCATCTATAAAATGATTGTTCACTTGGACTTCCATTCCACTTTTTGCAGACTGTGCCATTTTATTTCTGCTTGCATTTAATTACATTCTCAAACACTATAAATCAGAGTTGAGATAACAAGAAAAATGAACTAATGCTTACATTTTATTCTTTTTGGTTATTGGTTACAGTCTTACAGATAACACAACATATCCGATAGAAGATGGGGTGCTAAAGGCCTTGAGAAGACTTAGGATGCTGAGGAGAAGCCTATGGAGCAACAAAGGTTTCTTTACCGTCAATGAGCTTCTGCCGTAGTGAAGAAAGAGCCAGGTCTGTTCTTCGCCTTTGGGTAATATTTTATGTTCCCTCATGATTATGAAATCAACAGTTAGAATGATCATTTTTCGTTTCAAAAAGCTGCATCAATGTTTGAGCGTGAACCGTTGAGATCCCTAAGTACACACAAGGAACTCAAAGATGAATTAGTAATATGTACGCTGAGCAAGGAATGAGGATGAAGGACAACGGTAGATTACAACAGAGGAGAATGATTGTGGTAGTAGCCACTTTTAATTATTGTGATGCTCAAGTCAAATTTTGTATGAGGTATCTTCATCTATTTTCCACATAAAGGAGTGTAAAATTGTAACATTAAATGAACCTCTTTGGTTTTGATGATTGTTTTCTTCTTAAAATGTATATACAACATTTTGTTGGCCCCTAATCTCCATTTTCCTTTCTCCATCTAATACCTAAAATTTTAGCTTGCCACCAGCTTAATTCAGTATCATGTATTTACAAATTATTCTGTGCTAATTAAGTGTTTATGTGCTTATGATGATTGTGGTGGTATATGAAATTTTTGTGGTTTTTATCAGGGTTAAATGTGTTTTTTGGCTGAAATTTAGACCTTGTAAATTTAGTCTTTACTAAATTTTAACAGTTTCTTACTCCTTGCTTGCAAGTGTGTGATTTTCAAATTCAAGGCCAATACTTTAAAATTTTAGATAAATTAATTCAATTATCTTATAACATTGTTTTTACTTTCAATTTTATCCATGTCACCATACTTGAAAAAAATTAATTATTAATTAAACATATATCATTTCAGATCAATAAGTTTGTTCAATCGCTAATTTTAACAAATCTTATACATTCAATTAGTTAATTTATTCGCTATAAACTATATGTTATAAGTTCATCTACTATAAACTAATTTATCAATATTCCAACGCCATTAACTCCCCCTTGAAGGTTGAAGGTCCAACAATAGAAGAGTGATCATTAGGATGTTATAGTAGATTTATTAATCATCTAAGCTGCCACCAATGAATAATTATGAATTTAATTAATATATAGTATTTACAATGTAATAATATTTTACAATGTAATAATATTTTACACGTGCATCTAATCAAATCATATCATATAAATACTTGTGAAAATATTTTGAGAATTTACTAATAAAAATAGTATTGTGTAAAACAAATTATACCACTAATACATAGTAATTAAAATCGTAATTATTAGGCTGTGACATTGAATCTCTTGGATTTCACATAGTGGGATATGAAATGGACATGTCTTGTAAGAATAGTGCATGGATCCATCATTTTAAGTTATAAATCATGTTTGTGTATGTCGAGTTAAAAAATATTTTGTCCGATCTTTATTTTCTCTATGAAAGAATGAAAATTATTAGTCTTACATTATATTTTTTTTGAAGCAATTAGTCTTACATTATTAGTGTAAAGACGCTATGTAAGTATATTGAATAAAAAATAACTATATATTGAATTTAGGTATGGTACTTCAATATGTTCAATATCAGAGACTTGTGATAAAAGAATTATTAGTGCAAAAATTTGATTTTAAGCTGATTATGAAAGATTAACTAAGTCGGTTTTTGAACGGGATTAAGAGATCTTGTGCTAATTTATGAAATATTTAAACACAATTTTCGAACGAACTTAAAATACAAGTTTTAATTAAGTTGCGATAAATATTCATCTCAAACTAATTGTAATGACAAATCTTATTCAGATCCATGAATTTTATTCAAGTTCATGGGTTTTATTGAAATGTAAAATACGATTTAAATAACATCGAATCACTTTAAATAGTTTCAATCGACAATTGCTGCCTTTGGTTCTGCCATCTTAGCTTCAACCTCCTTGATTTTTTGGTCAATCAGCTTCTCGAAATCATTCATATCTTCAGCAGTCTGCAAGTTGGCTAGGACATTTTTGTGCTGCAAGGCCTCGATCATAAGTAGTTCCATCTCCTTTTCACGATTCTCTTGTTTCAGCTTTTTCGCTTTTTCAGTTGTTTCAGCAATCTGCTGCAGGAGTGAAGTCACTTCATGATCTATCACATAAGAAATGTGATATGTCCCCTCAATTGGGTTGGCTACCTGTAGGTTATGCGAGACATATTTTTGAGAATAAAAATAAAATAGAAAATATAATAATTGCTGAAATATCAAAAGAGTTGAGATTTCACTCACCTTGTTTAGGGCGGCGCCCTTCTTTTTTTCATTATTGACATGTTTCACCTTCTTCCCAGTCATGATCGCAACAGAACTGCAAAGAAAGTGATAGCCAATTTTGTTGTGTGTTATTTTCATTGTTGCGTCCGGCTTTTATAGAGATGTATCTCTTATCTCGTTAAGTCATTTTTGGAAGAAAAAAAATATTTTTAGAAACAAAATTTTATTTTTGGTTCAAATAGAAATATATTTACGAATATCTTTTTTTGAAAAGATATTTACAAATATTTATTTGTAATTTTTTTAATTGTATTTTTTTTATAATAGTCTTCTTAGGCTGCATATAATAATAGAGACTAATTTTTTAAGGCAGATAAGACTATATGAACGGAAAAATTATTCCACAAGAATTTTAATTCATATTATTTTATGATTAAATAAGTTTTTGGTCTCTATAAACATACTATCATTTTTCATTTTTGGTTCTCTAAAATTTTTATTAAGCCATTTTTGGATACAAAATTTTATTTTTGGTTTCAAATTTAAATATATTTACAAATATTTATTTCCAATCTTTTAATGGTATTTTTTGGTTATAATTAATATATGATCTTAGGCCGCATAACAATAGAGACTAATTTTTTAAGGTAAATAAGACTATATGAACAGAAAATTATTTCTCCAGAATTTTAACATTCATATTATTTTTTAATTAAATAAGTTTTTGGTCTCTATAAACATATCACATTTAGTTTTAGTCTCTATTAAAACTATATTTGTTAAATTATCATTAAACTCTTTAATTTTTGAATAATTCTTTATTGACATGTTTAAGATATCATATAAAGTTTATTTATTAAAATTTATAAATTTTAACATGATATCAATTAAATAATATTTTTCTTTTGCTTCTTCAAAAAAAAATTAAAATGGCAAAAATTCGAGATAAAAGTAACGAAAATCATGATCTAGAAATCATATATATTTTGATCTAATTTTTTCTAGAGGAACTTTTTACGAAGATATAAATATATCTGCAAAAATGTCATTCCAAAATACATGTTGATTTATCTATATATATGGACCAAATCCATGTGCAGGTTAATTTTCCAATGATTAAAAATTTAATAAAAATTAAGTAAGAACTAGATTTAGATAGTCACTGTTTTGTAGGGACTAATAAAAAACATATTTAATCCTTTGGACTATAATCATATTTTTTTTGGAAACAAAAATTTATATTATATTAAAACAATATACATTTTACTTTTCCATATTATTATTTATAGTCATAAACATATTTATAATCTTCATTATTACATTAATTATTCTTTCAAAAAAAATTACATTAATTATATTGGCAAAAAAAGTAATTTTTTTATATTATTTTTGACTAAAATTATATTAATCATATTGACTAAAATTACATTAATTATGTTCAATTTTTTTGTTATTTTTAAAGTTGAAAATATTATTAATTTTTTAGTCAAATCATTAATTATAGTGTCTCAAATCATTAATTATACTTTATTAAATAAATTATAAATAACAATTTTTATAAATAGATATATAAGAAATGGGATGTCTTCATCAAGAAAAAGAAAAGAAATAGGGGAAGATACATGTACAGGGACTTAGTACAGGTACATCAACGTTATATACAAATAGATAGACCGAAAAAAAAGTGTAACGAATAAATGTTAGACCGAAAAAAAATGGTTCTGTTTGGATTAATGATATAGAATAGAGTGGAGCGGAGTGTAATAGAATGGAGCGGAATGATATGTACATTCCATTGTTTGAATACTTTATTTGGAAAATGGACGAACGGAATATATAATAAATATTTTATTTCATTTACACCCTTACTTAAAAAACACAATTACATGGAAAAAAAAACATTATATTGTAGTACCGGCGCAAACAAAATAATATTGCAATGAAGCCACCACCATATTTTATTTATGCCGGGAGGAGAAAGGAAAATAATGATAAAACCTTTTAGATATGGATTCGGGAGTTTGTTATATGAGGGGAAGACGTTAACACCCCCTCATATCTGTTGTACTCAACGGGAACCGTTTGAGGATTAAGGTTTGCTTTTAAAGAAATAACCGTATAAAATAGATTACCGCATATTGAACAAAGAAAAAAAAAAGAGATTTTTATTATTTGGCTTGACGAGAGAGACTCTCACTCCTACATATTCCCAAAGTGAGATGAGGAATTCAAAGTTTACGTAGTTCTTCCCGAATTTTTTTTTGTGTGTTGGTTGTTTTTAGCGAATAATGCTTAAGTCGCATTCCACTGATACAACAGTTCCTCTATTTTCCTTCATAGTGTGGTGTTGTTTTGATTTCCCGTCTTAGTGCGCTGTTTTTTTGATTTCCCTTCTTGGTACGGTGTTTAATTTATTCATATTTGCATATTTGCTTCGATCTAGATCTAGTGTAGATTTAATGATTTAATCATCTTCAACGTTGTAGATCTGGAGGCATGAAGATGATTATATCGGACATTTGAATTTTATTATATTAATAGTAAACTTCATCACATTTATAAACATTAGACTGTTTTACGCTATTAACGCAGATGATTTGAGCTTATTCTCATATTCATCATTTTTAATATTTAGCGAAATTGATTAATATAATGGACATAATTAGTCTTACGTTATTGGTGTGGACATTCTCTGTAAGTAATCAATCAACAATGCTTTTGAATAGAAAATATAACTTAGTTAAGGTATGATATTTCAATATGTTCAATGTCAAAGTTTAGCAGACAGACTCGTGATGAAAGAATTACTAGTGCAAAAATTTGATTTGAAGTTGATTTTAAAAGCATTACTAAGCCGGTTTTCGAATGGATTAAGAGATCTTGTATTAAAATGTGAAATATTGTAAGACAATTTTCGAACGGACTTAAAATACAAGTTTTAATTAAACTGCGATAAATATCCACCTCAAGCTAATTGTAAAATTAAGGTTTATGTCAAATCTTATTCAGATCCATGAATTTTATTTAGATTCATGGGTTTTATTGAAATACAAAAAACGATTTAAATAACATTGAATCACTTTAAATAGTTTCAATCGACAATTGCTCTCTTTAGTTCTGCCATCTTAGCGTCAACCTCCTTGATTTTTTTGTCCATAAGCTTCTTGAAATCATTCATATCTTCAGCAGTCTGCAAGTTGGCTAACACGTTTTTGTTCTGCAAGGCCTCGATCATAAGTAGTTCCATCTCCTTTTCACGATTCTCTTGTTTCAGCTTTTTCATTTTCTCAGTTGTTTCAGCAATCTGCTGCAGGAGTGAAGTCACTTCATGATCAATAACAAATGAACATTGATACGTCCCCTCAGTTGTGCTGGCTACCTGTAGGTTATGTCAGACATATTTTTGAGAAGAAAATAAAATAAAAATTATAATAATTGCTGAAATATCAAAAGAGTTGAGATTTCACCCACCTTGTTTAAGGTTCCTTTCTTTCTTTCATTGTTGACATGTTTCACCTTCTTCCCAGTCATGATCGCAACAGAATTGCAAAGAAAGTGACAGACAATTTTGTTGTGTGTTATTTTCATTGTTGCACCCGGCTTTTATAGAGTTGTATATCTTATCTCTTTAAGTCATTTTTGGAAAAAAAAATATTTTTGATTTTAAATAGAAATTTATTTACGAATAATTATTTCCAATTTTTTAATAGTATTTTTTTTGTTATAATTATTATTCTTAGGCCGCACAACAATAGAGAATAGTTTTTTAAGGCAGATAAGACAATATGAATAGAAAATTTATTCTTCAAGAATTTTAACTTCATATTATTTTTTAATTAAATAAGTTTTTAGTCTCTATAAATATTTATTTTTGGTTCTCTAATTTTTTTAGTAAAACAATAGTTCTTTTCCAAAAGAATGAACTTTACTATTTAAAAAGGATAGCGACGCAGTTTGTTGCCCATTTATCTTCTATTCAGTGTAATTAAATTATATATTTATAGTAATTAAGTGTTTTATAGTTCTTCTAATATTTTTTTTTTGTAGTTTTATTAAGTCAACTCATGTGTATAAAGACAAATATTAGCATATGAGATCTTGTTTGATTTGTCTCAATGAATATTTTCACAATATTAAATTTTTATAATATTTCACGAAAGAAAAATAAATATATTAATGATTAAAATTGTGCATTGGTATGCGTAAGCGATAATTATTTTGAGATGGAGGTAGTAAAAATTAAGTAAAAACTATATTTAGAAGGACACCATTTTGTAGGATTAAAAATATATTTAACCCTTCTGTCAATATATATTTGGGGATTAGTAACTTCGACCGTGGGTAAAAGTTAGTAATGTATGACCGACATGTAATTACTTAGCGCACCCCTTATTGTCTTCGCGCGCCGTCCAGCTACTCATAAGCCCCCACATGCACCCCCTTGTAATTACATGTGAGTGATACTTGCGCACTTCGACCCACATAGTCAAAGTTAGCAGCCCCTATATATATATAACCCTTTGGACTATAATTATTAATAGTCATAAACATTTTATAATCTTCATTATTACATTAATTGTTTTTTCAAAAAAAAAGTTAAATTAATTATATTAGCAGATTTTTTTTTCATATTTTTTGACTAAATTCAAAATTGTTTATTATATTCATTAAAAGTTAAACCTGCAATTCCTTTTTAAGTTTCATTTATTTCTTTTAATATATAATATCATGTTAATTAATTTTTATTTGTTATTTTTAAAGTTGAAAAAAGTATTAATTTTTTTAGTCAAATCTTTAATTACAGTAAATTTTTTTGACTTAAGTGATATATATATCTCTTTTTCTTATTTTTAAATCTTATTGGATTAGCAACATAAAACCCTATATTTTTCTCTCCTAAACACTCCTTAATTAATATTATGATAATTGATACTATTTTTCCTCTAAATAAAATATAAAAAATAATAATTGACACCTATTACAAATTATTATGCATTTTCCTTACAATAAATGAGTTGGGTTTCTCTCTCTATTGTTATTTCTTTTTTTTTTAGAAAACGTGAAAAAAAAGGAAAAAAATACTATGTATGCATAAAAAAAAATAGAAACAAATGATAAATGCACAAGTATATTACCAATGCAATTCTATCTCTCTCCCTCTCTCATACTGTATTTGTTTACACATTTTTTTTTTATGATAAAAGAAAAATATAAATCACTAAACTAAATATATATGACAATTCCAATGTCATACGGCTTTATATATTTAAACTTATATACTTCAACTATATTGTCTATTAATCTTTTATACTATATATTTGTTACGATGTTTATATAACTCAATCATCAATTTAATCCTAAAATTTAAAATTTTCCCTCTCAAAATTTTTCCTCTCATTTCTTATTAATTATACTCTTCACTAACTATTGTTACAAGATTCATGCATATTGTTTAATTCATAGTCAATTAGTCAATCCACTGATAAAAAAAAATGTGCCTACCCATATACTCATTACATCTCACGAGGATGGTAGTTTCCAAATTCTAAAAACAAAGACCAATGCATTAGTCACTATATATACACTGCAATATCTATTGAGTGCTGATCCATTGTTATATTTTTTGGTATTCATCTATCTACTATATTTATTTGTTACTAATTTTTTAGGTATAAACTTTTTATTAACATGTTTCATTTATATAGGTGTTTTGGTGGTGAAAAATGAATATATGAGTATGTTTCTATGCTATGTATTGTGGGTATAAACCTTTAATATAAAGATATTGTTGATTGAATCATTTTGTAATTGCTTTTTAAGATTTTATTTGCTTAATTTGTAACAAGTATAATTTTTATTAGTACAATTAATTAGCTAATTAAGTTTTATTTTTGTGTTTTTAGTCTGATTTGATAATATTCAATAGTGATTATTTGATGATTATAATAAATAAAATGGTTCATACACTTTTTATATAAAATTAATTAAATATTATGTTCTATAATACCCGTGCGAATGCACGGGTGAAAGTCTAGTATATATATATATATATATATATGGAATTGGTAGGGGAAAGTTTAGGGTTCGATTACTGGCGGAAGCAGTTTATCATTTCGATGTAAAAAAAAGTGATATATATATATATATATATATATATATATATATATATATATGAGATTGCTAACTTTGACTTGTTTAGGGTTCGATTACTGGCGGGAGCAGTTTATCATTTCGATGTAAAAAAAAAGTGATATATATATATAGAGGGTGTATCATATGAGAATGGCAAATTATACGAGAACGCGAGAATAAATATTAACCGCTAGATTAAGCATGAGAGAGTATGATTAAATTACTATGAGTCCTATTTTTTTTTTTTTCTTACACTCATTAATGCAAAGATACACTAAATCTCTTATGATATTTTTTTTTTTTCGGTAATTGCTTACCATTTGTTTCTTACGTAAATATATTTCTAAGTTTCCTACATTGTGATCATAGAAAAATGAAGGATTATTTATAAAGCAAATACTATATCAACTTATTTATTTTTTATTTTCGGTAATTGCTTACCCTTTTTTTCCCTTTTTTTTTTTTGGGTAATTGCTTAACCCTTTTTTTCTTACTTAATATTGCTCCCTTTTTTTATTTTATGATTCAATTAGTCTCCTTCATCTCACTATTATTAGGATTACCATTCTATTTAATTTGCCTTCATCTTCTCTACTTAATACTTATTCAAGCTTCACTCCTCACCTTCCATAAGACTTCATATATAGAGATGGATTATAATGAAGTGGATTTAGGTTCACCGTCAGAAGACTTCAATGAAGCAGAAAATACTCCGAACGAATGGATTCCTGTCTGCGATGATCAATTCAAACCAGTAGTTGGACAGGTATTTGATACTTTAATAGAAGGGGATTATATATATATGAGATTGCTAACTTCGACTGTGAGTCAAAGTTAGCAACGTATGACCCACATGTAATTTAGCGCCCTCTCCATTGTCTTCGTGCCCCGCCCCCCCCCCCCCCCCCCCCCCACCCCCACCACCACATGCGCCCCCACTCTCTTACAATTATATGTATGTCATATTTGCTAACTTCGATGCACATGGTCAAAGTTAACAGCCCCTATATCTAGCAGCCCCCTATATATAATATAGGAGGCTGCTAACTTTGACCATGTAGGTCGAAGTTAGCAAGTGTTGGGATATAAGAGGGAATTTTTAAAATTTTAATCCTCTTAACTGAGTAATCCCGATTAACGGATCTTGATTAAATCATTAATCACAAATCATAAACTATAAGGTTTATGTGTCTACCTCTTGAAGTGCAGATCCTTTGAAGTAGAAATGATTTCTAATCACGAGCAAAACAAACTAGCAATGCCTCTACTCAGTCAACACGAACAGCTCCTTCAATTGCGGTGCTAGCTGAAACTTAATTGAAGGCTTTAGAGAGAGCAGTTTTAGTTTAGAAAATTAGGATTCTCAATTAAGTTAAGAATATCTCTCCATAAGAGTTCTATTTATAGAGTCCCTTGTGTGATCAACAAGTCACACTTGCTCATCCTTATCCTAATTTTCATCTCACTAAAACGCACATAATTATATTTTATAATTATTTAATAATTATTTAATTACAAATAAGTCTTACTTATTATCTTGTAAATAAATCATATTTATTTACTTGTAATTATCTAATTAAAATAATTCTCACTTATTATTTTATTTATCTCATAAAGAAGTCTAACTTATTTATTTCTCTCTCATATATGTGTCCTATGTGTGTGACCCTTGTAGGTTCTCGTAACATTAGTAATAATATTAAATCGTGTATTTAATATTATAAACAACGGTTAGCATCTAGCAATACGTCGTTGTCACCCATTTTATTTGTCATAATTGACCAAATGACACACTTTAAGAAAAGTAGATAAATGAACAAGAGAGAATATGACTCTTACAAAAATACACACTCTTTTTATTGGTAGTAGACATTGGGATATTAAAAAATAGATTTTTGAATATTTGTTTCTTTCATCTATTGATTGTTTTAAGTGGGTAAAATAGGAAAAATCAATGTTTGGAACAAACAATTTTAACAAATATGACAGTTATTTTGAGACGGAAAGAGTAATTTTTTTTTTCAGAGACTAAACTGCGTAAACAAGAGCACAATATACAATGCAATTGCACGTAGATCAAGTCTTGAATTTGAGCAGTACTATTTTGTTTTTCAACATAAAAGCACATTTTTAGTTAAATTTTTTAAAGAAAAGATTACACACAAAATATATAATGTTTCTTACATACATGTGGTTGAGCGGTTGAAGTTCATCCTCCCTTAACCAAGGGTCGAGGGTTCGATCCTCACATTGAGTATGGATGAGCTTTAAATTCTTGGGCCAGCTATCCCACCCATCGAAGTGCCTCCAATCTAACGAGAGATTTGTCACTGCGTTCGGCGGTGAATACATCGGTCTCGACAAAAAAAAACATATACAAGTCATTAAAATTTTTGTCTAGAAAAAAAAATTAAAACCTGAACGAGAAAAAATTAAAATTAAATTTTTTTGGAAGGAAAGGTACGTTTTTCAATGTTTACGTAAGTATAGTTTGACAAATATTCCTTCTTCTTTGGTTTTATTTTGTTTTCGGCACCAATTTAATCTAATTTGAGATTATTCTGACATCAAATGATTACAGTCCTCTTCTAATCACAGTTGTAAGGATAAAACTGTAATATTCTTTGCCAAATTCTTCTTTGTTTTGTTTTATTTTATTCCACCAAAGGAATATTCATATACATATGCTAATATTATAAAATATAAAATATGCTAATATTCCAAAACTTACAACTTAGATACACTACATAACTTATGTTTGGTAGTATGATAAAATTATGATCTTATGGTGATTTATTACAAAATCACGAAAAATTATAAAATTCTTTTTTTATGTTAAAAAGATAAATTATTTTTGTTTAGAATTAATTCTTCCATCTCTCCCTACTTAACTCATATATTTCTCAGTTTTTATTACTTGAACTATATATCTTGCGGGGACAGAATTATCTTAATTCTATTATTTCCATTGTGAAACAAAATTAACACGCACATGGTACTTTTGTCTTTTGACAAATTACAACTTGTTAATGTGCTTTTTTTCTACATAAACTTGTTAATGTACTTTTTCTAGATAAACTTGTTAGTGTCATTTTTGTTTAGGCAACTCGTTAGCGTCCTTGACAATTACGACATGATTAGGTTGAAATTAGATGGATTATTTGTAAAAGTAAACGACCAAATACAATGGACTAAATAAATAAATAAAAACCAAGAAAATGTCTCCTTTTGAATAAATTATCTTTGTAAGATTTTTACAAATATATATTTAGGATGTTTGAGTGGTAGTAAGTGAGAAATGTGTTCACTTCCAAAGCGATATGGAAAATTCTTCCACGAGCTATAGATTATACACAATAATCGTGTGCCGTTTGATTTAAATTAATTAATGTAAAGAATCGTGTATAGTTAATTATTCTATTTATTTCTTTATAACTGTCATTCTAAAGAAAAGTCCTTTAACTAAAATAGTAGATTGTTGAAATGTTTTTTCTATTTTATCCTCTTTATTTATTTTCTCTTTTCAAATACTTTGAAAAAAGAAATGAAAGTTATTGAGAAAGATATGAAAAATGTGAAGTGAAGTTATTGCGAGTAAGACTATAAGAGTATAATTGACAAATTATAATTTTAAACTACTAACATGATAGTTAAATTAAAATAAAAATTCTTTGAAATGGCACTTAAAAATAACAGAGAGAGTATAAATAATTTATACCATTTGATTAAAAATCAAGGATTAAGATTTACAACAACATATTGTTCTTCAGGAGGTTCGATTCTCTTCCGTGACAATTTAGGTTGATTAGTTTTGCTTCTTAAAAAAAACAACAACATATTGTTCTTACCACAAACAATCATCATCTCTCTTCCCCTGCAAATTTTTTTATTCCCAAACAATACATTTATATATTGGGAGATGACAATCAACTCTTTAAATAAATTTAAACTATCCAAAGTAATTTTTTGTTTGAACCAGATATCTTTTGCATGCAACAAAGCTCTTCTTCCAAAAAATTTAACAATGTTGCATTTGCAGAACTAGTTTCGATCTCATAATCTCTAATTAAGCTGAAATAAATGTCTTACTATTTAATCTAAGTGTACTTGAATCTATCTCAAGTAATTAATCTCAGAGTAGTTGAATATATTCGTATATTAATTTAAAAAATAAGAAAATTCAAGAAAATAGCAAAATAGTTCTCGTAAAAAAGTCGATGATATTAATTTTAGAAACTAATATAAGGAAGATTTAGAATAATTATATCTTGGATTTATGAACGTTCCAAAGACCCTAATCTTCCACTAATCTGATTCATACCATGATTAAAGCCCAAACAACCCAACAAACCTTGTTTATAAGGCAACATAGTTTTCCTCTTCAATTCTTCAGAAGCGGCCCGGTTCAACGTATAATGCAATTCATGAGCCGAAACCGGTTTTCTTCGCTTAGAAACCGAACCGGAGTTATTCTCAACAGACCGGAAGCTTGAACCGCCAACATCCTCGTACGCTGTCGTTTTACTCAACACTCTGTATTTCCTCAAAGGATCTTTCTCTGAAGCTCTTCCTTCTGAAGCACTTCGAAATAGTAGAAAATCTTTGAATCTCCATTTTCTATACCCTTTTGAAAATGAAATCGATGATACCAAAGATGAAAATGATGAAACTGTTGCAGTTTCGGATTGTTTAAGGTTGTTTTTTGAACTGTCTTTGACTTTTTCATGTGAAAAAATTTCAACATTGTTAGATAGTTTGGAATATTTTGTATTTTTTCGACATGATGGAAATGAAAACGATGAAGATCTTTCTTTACCAGAAAGCTTATTTTGTTGTTTTATTGAATCTTCATCTTCTTCTTCTTCTTGTTCTTGTTGTAGCTTTTCTTCTAGGTTTTGGTCTGTTTCATGATGTTTTTGATGAGAATGAGGAGGTGAAATGAAGTTGAGAGGGAGAATTTTTCCAGCATGGAAAAGTTCATCAGCAGCAGAAAGAGAAGATTTTTGAAGGTGGGTATTGAAATTGAATTCAAAATTTTCATCATTGTTTTTGATGGGTTCATCATGTTTGAAGTGTTGGGGAGATGAAGGGGCAGTGATGTAAGAAGAAGAAGAAGAGTTGAAATTGAAATCTTTGGAAGTTACTATTGTAACCATAATTTCCTTTTCCATCATGTGTGTTTTGTTATGAATTTGAATTTCTAGTTTAGAAAAATATAGGTATGAGGTTTTATATATAGAGGGATGAAAGTGAATAGAGAGACCAAAGGTAAAGAGGACAAAGGAAGGAAATCCTAAGTTAAGGTTAAGGAAGTAGAGACAAGAGACAAGATCTCTGACATTTTGGTCATTGGGGGCACACTTTTTTATTACTACATTAATTTTGATTTTATTATTTGCACGCTATAATAGATCACACTAATTTCTCTAGAAGCATTGTTGCGTGTGCTAAAATAAAAGATGGAGTAAATATTTGAAGTACAATTTAGAGACAATGTCTAAAGCACACAAGTCATGTTTTTCATAGGGAAATATACTAGGTGCAGTCGTTTTATAGCCGTCCGATCAACATCAGACGGTTTAAATAAATACAATTTTTAAACTATGACCGTCTGATATGATCAAACACCTATAAATGGCATGACAACGCACATAAAAGTTAGTTGTATGGAATCTGAGTCCTTTTCATAGTGCATAAGTCCTTTTCAAAAAAGTCATTCATGACATTATGATGAATACAAATTTTATAAAATTACTGTTGGATTGAAAGTTTATATCGTATAGATTATCCATGTAAAATTTTAAATAAATTAAAAATAATTTGATAATATGTTATTAACAATATTCATCTAAGGCACATTGACACTTAAGTTAGTTAGTATCAACTGTTTATTTCTAGAAATAATGGATCCAAATCCAATATAGTATTATGTTTTGGACAATGATTCCAATTAAGCATGTCGGTAGAAAATGTGATCATTCGAATTCTAGTAAGTTACTACTTCTATTAAAATTAAAGATATGCATGATGCATCCTACGTACCAAACCAATATATAAAGTTAATTAGGACTCAAGAACTTCTTCAAAAAAATATATAAAGTTAGGACACAAGACAATATATATAAAGATTAGAGAAAGACAAAGGAAATTATTTTGCTTGTGTTGTTTGTTATTGTTATTAAGCATGATTTTGAGTAATGTGGTGATTCAATTTCAAGGTTTGAGAAAATAACCGTTGAAATAAAGAGAGGCTATCGCGCTGGCTGACAAAAGAAGAAAAAGTAGTAAGAGGAATACAAAAGAAAAAGCTTTTGCTTGTTTTGTTTTGTTTTCTTTCTTTGCTCATATGATATGATTACCAATTAGGTTTCCGTTTAATCAATTTTTCTGTTTACTTATAATAATTTAAGGGGGCCTAATATATTCCACTTTTACTTTAGTCTTTTATTTTATAGGAATAATGCATGCAGAATGGTCAGATATTTAGATATATATTAGAGTAAAAGTAAATAGATCCTTTGTTAAACACCCAAATAGTTTGTGATTCTTAAGTTTTTATATTTTTAACTTTTAAATAGTGTTTTTTTTTTTGACAAACAACTTTTAAATAGTTAACATCTCATAAATATTTATATGTAATTGAAAGTTGAAACACTTCAAGATATGTAATGGCAGCCAATTATTGTAACGGTCCCATTATAGCATCATATTACGGCTAGTTGGCAACATTATTCACTCAAAACAGATTTATAATTTGAACATTAATTTGCTCATTTGTGATGATTCAACAACCCATATAATAGTGTAGATTATTACTTGTAGGGAAAGATTATTATGTCCATTTGTGTCTCGTCTACTAGACACATGTATTCATTGTTTGATCTATTGTCACTCATGATTTGGTCAAACCAACAAGTATTTTACTTGTGTGTGCACACTCTATTTACTTACACGAATCGTGATTTTATTTTTCATAATTATATTATACATATACTTTTAATGTGTAAAAAATTATAAATTCAAACTCAAATTCGAGTACATCAAATATACATGCTGGAAAATGTAACATTACTAAAAATGTTTTTTACTTTCATATGTTAAATGTCACCCAAAAGAAGTAGTTAGACCTTGTATTCAATTGTTTTTTTTTTTTACCAAATTTAATTAGAGGCTTTGGATATAGTCTTAAATAGAGAATTGGATCGAGAGTTCGATTCTCACATTGGGTATGGAGTAACTTTAAATCTCTGGGCCAGCTATCCTACCCTTTAAAGTGTCTCTAATCTAACGAGGGATTAGTCATTATGTTACCAAAAATAGACAATTTGATTGGATATAATAATTGCGTGCGCGCTGTAAAGAATATCAGCCATCCAATCTTATATATATCAATGAATGGACAAACTAAAATATTAAAATATATTATATAAAACCGAATATTTATTTTATGCTGCAATTACTTAAGACCAATGACCCTATTTTAGGGACCAGGATCACCTACAGTACTAAGATCAACTTAAAGTTTATAACAATAAAATAAAAATAGTAAATGTAGTGTTTTACGGCTAGTAAATAACGTAACAACACTTTTACCAAAAAAACAAATAATATAACAACACCATAACAAACAAAAAAACATGACAACACATAATTTTTTAATTTTTTTGCTAAAAAGGCAACACGTGTAATTTTTGTATTGGTCATGCCTCCAAGTATTTCGTAAAAAACTTAATTAACTTTTTCTGAACTGTTAAAAAACATTGACAATTCATTTGTTGTGTTAAAACTTCTTCGTTTCCAATAATGTTACTCAATAACAATAATAAAACGTCCATAACTATAGAACGCGTCTTAACAACCGTTACAAATTCTGTCAAAAAAAACAACCGTTACAAATATACTAATATATCATTCCAATAAAATAAAATACAACATATCAATACTAAAAATACATTCATGTAAGCAATGTGCACAATTATTATGATTGTACAAACAACACAAAATTGCATGAGTTTTCTTTTGTCGTACATTTTTTATAATATTAAATAATCAACAATTCTCACACAAATCCCACAAGCCCTAAAGAAACAAAGAAGCAAAAACCTATCATCACATCAATTTCTCAATCTCACAAAGAATTAACATAAGAAAATGAAGGTGTTGAAAAGAGCTTCAGGAGCTTTCAAGGATAAATGCAGCATTTGGGCTGCAAAAATTTCACCATATGGGCCATGTAGAAATCCTGATCTTGAAACCGTTATGATAAAAGCTACAAGCCATGATGAACAATGTATGGATTACAAAAATGTTCAAAAAGTTTTTCAATGGTTAAGAGTATCACCTTTATACCTTAAACCACTTTTATATGTGCTTTCAATGAGAATGCAAAAGACACGTAGTTGGGTTGTAGCACTTAAAGGTTTAATGTTAATTCATGGTCTTTTTTGTTTTGATTTACCAATTGTTCAAAGAATGGGAAGGTTACCTTTTGATTTATCAACTTTTAGCGACGGACATATGAGTTCTGAAAAAGGTTGGGTTTTCAACACTTTCGTTCGATCTTATTTCGCGTATTTGGATCAAAAGTCAGCAAATTCTAAGAAGGAGTCAACAAAACGTCAAACCTTAAAGGGGAAGGAAAGTGAAGAAATTCCGTTGGTCAAAGAGTTGAAAAATTTGAATAAGTCGCGAAAATTGATTGATATGTTGTTACAAATTAAACCTACGAGTGAAGTCAACATGAATAATATTGGTCTTATTCTAGAAGCAATGGATTGTATCATGGACGAGATTGTGGAAGTTTATGGTAAATTTTCAATAGAAGTTAATCGCGTGTTGTCACGGGTTTGTGACATTGGTGGGAAAGAAGAAGCGGCTATTGGTCTTAACATTGTAAGAAAAGTTCAAATACAAGGTAAAGAACTAATTACGTACATCGAATTTTGTAGAGAAATTGGCGTTCTTAATAACTCGGAGTGTCCTAAAATTGTGAAAATTAGTGAAGAGGAAATTGAAGAACTTAAGAGAATAATGAAAGGTGATGATGAGAAAGCTATTGTGGTTAGAGATAATTCTAAGGAATTGAGGAATGGTTTGAAGACTACTGTGATTACGGATCAATGGGAGGTATTTCTTGATGATATTATTGTTGAAGAAGTTGAACAAATACAAGCTCCTAATTATCCTATATTAAGCATAATGGATGCTAATAATAATCCATTTGTGGATGAATCTTTGAGCATTGTGCCTTATAATCCTGTTCAAAGTTATGATCTTCCGGATCTAATTTCTTTGTAATAGATTATTGAGATGATTTTATTGTTTTCCATTTTTTTGTAAAAATTATTTAGAAAAAAAGCAAAAAAAGAAAAAGAAAAAAAGAAATAAAAAGAGTAATTTTCTTATGTTATTTACAAATTAATTGGTGTGAATTCCGTCAAAGTATTATAACTCAATCATAAAAATTTAGTTTTATAATTTGAAAGTGTGAAATTCAAATTCCGTCAATATTGTTCTTGAGTTGATTTTGTGACAATTAATTAGGTATTCAAATTACAAGGCATAGCCTAATTCAACCATTTTTTATTAGTACATAAAAACTTATATATATTCAAAAAAACAGAGCAATTTGGGGATTTCAAAATTTATAAAAATGTACAACTACAAGATGAAAGAATTTTTTTGGGGCAGGCAACAAGTTGGTAGTTGGTTTTAATGTGGCTGCAATGGACTGCAAAAGAATATGAAGATTTTTTAGAACAAGAAGAAAACATGTACACATATACAGGGACGGACTTGAACATAAATTATTAGTGGGGCTAAAAAATTTAAGTAGTATTGAAAGGAAAAAAATCCTAATAATTGTATTAAACAACAAACAATATATTATGAGATATTTTTTTGTCAGATAGCCTAATGACTAAAAATTCACCTCTTAAAAATGAATAAATAGACGTATCAGAGTTCGAACCGCAATTACTACACATTATGTGTAAATGTTCTACCAACTGAGTTATTTATACTCACGAGACTATACTATGAGATTACTACTAAATACAATATATTAACAACAACAAATTAAATAAGAAAATTTCTATTCAAAAATTCAATTATTTATTTCATATTTATATGAAGTGAGAAGTTTTTTTTAATTAAACATAGTTTTTTATGTCATTTTATATTTATATGTTAGTTTAATTGTTAATTTTATCCAATATTACAAATTCAATAATAAAAGTGAAAGTTGATTATTATGAAATCAAATTATATAACTTAAAATAATAATCTACATACATGAGCAAAAAAGAAAAAAAGTACTCTCCATATAACGAAAGATTTTTTTTTTGAAGCGAACGAAAGACTTGAAAACATCAATAATAAAATATGAACTAATATTAACATCAATACTTAAATTAATATGTATCAAGAGTCTTACAATCATCAATAATAAACTCTAAATTAATATTTACATTAATATTTATATGAATATATATACAAAATAATATAAAATCATTTTTAAAATATATTATTATTATTTTTAAAAAAATTTTGAGTTGGGCTGGTGTGGCTATAGCCACACCATGCCTCATGCAGGTCCGTCCATATATATATATATATACACACACGCTTAATTACAATATTTAATATTAACAATATTTTCATTTTATCATAAAAAGTACAAGTACAGTAATAATTTTCTCAAATGTAATTGTGCAAGAAAAAAAAAATTATCAAATAAATAAAGAAATATAAAAAAAATAGTAAAACAATGTATTGATTCGGATTTACGGCAGCAATTTAGAAGGTGTGGCTGAACGGTTGGATCCCATCTTCCTTTAATAAAGGATCGATAGTTTGATTTTCACCGAATACTCTGATCTCTCGACAAAAAAAAATTATGGTGGCGTACATCAATTACTACATCGTCAATGACTGAAATTATGGTTTTTTTTTGGTATAGACTGAAATTATGGCTAACAACAAATAAATAAATAAAAATACAAATAAATCAAGGATTTGGTGAAAAATAAAAATAAATCGAGGATTATATTGTTTATTATTTATAGTAATCTGTTTTATAAAAACAAAGTAATATGTAATAAAATTATTAAAGATCCTAATTAAAGATTCAATACCGATTTCCTTTTTTGTCAAAAAAAATAGCGATTTCCTTTTATTTAACGTAGCCCAAAAGCAAAGATATAACAGCTAGTAGAAAGAAAGGATATGATTCTACCAAAAAAAAAAAAAGAAAGAAAGGATATGAGAAAAATATTCAATAATAATTTTTCTTCCTTTTTTATTTCATTCCTTCCATTTCCATGCAACCTAGAAAAATATATAAATACCCTACCTTCATACCAAAGAGTTTTTTCTTTCTTCTCATAATCATATTATTTTTCAAAAAGAAGAGCAAGGGACGGTTTTACGTCTCTATTTCACTCCAAGATGTAAGTTTTTTTCTAGATTCATCTCTAAACTATTGTTCATATATATATCATGAACTTGTATTGTCATTTTTTTGTTCTTACATCTCGTTGTTGTTTCTAAACTAGGTTATGTTTTCTCTAATGAATGTTGCTAGACTAGGTTAACTCTACCAATGTTATGTTGCTTAATATTTTTTTAACTCAAGCCTATATGAAATGAGTTTTTTTTTTTAATTAAATCTAAGAAACTGATTTAGTGGTAAAAAAACCAATTTTTTTTATTCAATGATTTCCAATTTGAGCAGTGTCTGTTTATTTTTTTGGATTTTTCTATCATATACAAATTTGCATATGTCAAGAAGTTAAAAATAATACATTTGTGCATTTTATATTATATGTATAATCTTTTAATAACTAATAATTGTTTTTCAACGAAAAGTTGCTACTTTTGAACTTCTTAACACGTGCAATATATTCTACATGTCGACAAAACCTACTGTTTTTTTTTTTGTTGCTCAATTTGGGTTTTGTTTTTTTGTGATTATAGAAGAAAAGAAGCGATGGCAAGTCACGGTGCCGGTTTACCACGTTTTTTCAGGGGAGCTGCTTCTTGCTTTACCATAGCTGCTGGTGTTTTGATGATTAATGCACATCAAACAACATATCTCGATGGTTCTGTTGTTCATGCTGAGTTTGATGACTTGCCACCCTATTGGTATGTACACAAACAAATTTAGACATTACTGTCGATATTCTGACCGAAAAATTGATTCTCTTATTTTGTTCAAATTCAATTCGATTATGAGATGAGAACTCACTTCGTATATTTCATTGATTCTTAGATAAAAATTAGTCCATATTAAACAACGGTTAAAATTTCATATTTATAATATAGAAAAAAAATTTGATTAAAAAAACTCAACCTTAGAAAAATAATTTAGTTGGATTCAAAAAATCGTCCATCTAGAAATAAGGTCAACTTTGATTAAAAAAAAATGTTCTGCTACTCACTCAAAAATTAATCTCATAAAGTATCTAAAAGACTTAAGTTATGAGAATACTTTAGGACGTTTAGAGAAGTTCATGAATAGTTTTGACCTCTCTATGTTATTGTTCATGATTTTTTTTAGTTTTTAATGTCTCACATTTTTTCAATGGGGGTTGATTTTTTATGTGTTAAGATATGTGGTAATTGAATTTATGGTATAAAATAAGTTGTTATGTGAGGATTCATACAAACAATTTCTTACATCAAATATAATTTTTCTTATATAGATCAAGCGTATATTTTGATAAAAAATAAAATTAGTTATTAAGCAAGAATCTACTTTAGATAATAAATAATCAATTGATTTTCCATGTAAATATTTTGCTTGATGCATCATCAAAATTTGTCTAAAAATAAATATGATGGAATACATTTTGAAAATTAAAATATCAAAATCACTGATTTTTTTTTGTTGACAATATCAAAATCACGGATTTAGAAATCATTGCAATAAAGAGTCTAAAAACAAAGCTTGATCTAAATTGCAATAAAAGTCATCATATATAGAGTATATCAAATTGCTTTGTGTCTAGTGAATGAGACAAAATAAAAAGACTAAAAATGTATTTTAATCATTCTTCTTCTATCAATAAAATATTTCACATTATCACTTCATATTAAATTCCAACATAAGAAGATTGATCTAAATCATTGCATGCAATAACAAGTAGATTTCGTAGTTTTCATTTGGTTAATTTTTTGTTACAATTTTGATGCAGGTGCTTTATATTTGTAAACTTTATTATTGCTGCTTATAGCCTTTTGCTCATTTGTCTTCCAAGTAAAAGTCAATTGTGGAAACTTGCAGTTTCTTTGGATTTGGTACTACTCTTACTCTATACATTACTCACTCTACCTCTTAACTTCATAACATTTAATTTTGATCATAACTAACTAGGCATAAAATGTTAACTTAGTAGATACTCGCTTCGACTTTGTCGTGAAAATTGTAATTACGAATAAGAGGTTAATTTGGTGGATACTTTCCTCGCCTTTGACGTGAAAAACTTGTTTAACTTATATTCGATTTGGGTTTACTATTTTCTTGTCTTCTAAGTTAGTAGCAAAAAATTTGTCCCATTTTTCTAACTGTTTGATATTGTTTTATTGACTAGCTTTTGACAGTGATTTTGATCGGAAGTTGCTCAGCAGTATTAGCAATTGGTATAATGGAAAGCAAAGGGAATCCTCATGCTTTTTGGTTGCCAATATGTCACATTTTTCGTGTCTATTGCTTCAGAGTCTACTTAGCTGTTGCACTTGGCCTTTGTGGCTCTTTCAGTTACATCATGGTGCTATTGATTTGCATGCAAAAAGAATTTAATACCATTCTCTTAGAAGCATAATACTATTAAGTGATTATAGACCCGTGCGTGTAACGCGCGTATAATGGTTTAGAGCGGTAGAAATATTTTAGGAGTATGACATGTGTCATACAGGCTTTTACTATATATTCTCTCTATAGAAAATAATCTTATTTCAGACGTGTCATGTACTAAATGTTGGTTATTCTTTCGGTTAGAGTTTAGTTCATCGCAATGTGGGATATTACTTACTCCTAGCATGACTTATGTTTCTTAAATAGTTAGTTGATTGATTCAAATGAGTTACATTATTTCATGTGTTGATTCAAATGAAAAGATGTACTAATTCATGAATAAACACAATCAATATTGAAAGAGCACATCATATTAATTTCAATATCAAATTCATGAAAAGAGACCTTTTGAAGTGCTTTTTTTGATTCATTTTGAAGCATATGAGTAGGATCACAAAGGCACATTGCCAAATTTTACAAATTTGTATCCCCAAAAATCTATACACATTATGTATTTGCTGATATATCTCTTTTTTTTCTTCTTTCACAAGTATGAAATTACTCATTGAGTAAATCCCAAGCTGTCCCTGAAATTGCAGGGATGTATCAACCTAGTCGCCCACATTATCAATATTCCAAAATTGTCCACGAAATTGCAAAATGTTAATCAAGTCCGTCCCTCTGTCTGAATATGTTATCAAATGCATCTCTGATAGTATTCACTTAGTTTCAAATTCATCACCGATATTACCAACTTAACCTCATTCTAGTCGCTACAAAATACCAACAGAAGGACGAATTTGACTAAACTTTTGCAATTTCAAAGATCATGTTAAGATATCGATAATGTGAGGGACCAAGTTTTGATACAGTGCTATAATTTCAATCACCTAAGTATTGTATAGGTTTTGAAATATCTCATCTTCATATTTTGCCACAGCATGTAATCGAAAAAGTACACTTACGTTACATGAAAACTCTCTTTCATCCATTTTGTTTGTAATTGCATTCCAGCATCTGTAAAAGCATTCCATGCAGACTGATATAACCTTTGATCTAATCTTGTTCCTTCCATTTTCATATCTTGTAAAAGTTTCACCAATTCATCAACCATACCAACTTTTGAATACACACCAATCATTGTACCTGCCATAGCTTTATCTATCCCACCCTTATTGAGTCTATACTCATTATAAAACTTAATACATTTATCAAACTCTTTTGCTTTACAATAAGCACCAATGATGCTAGTGTAAGTAATCTTATCAGGTGCTACTTTTCTTCTCTTCATTTCATTCCACAATTTCTCAATCTGTCTCAAATTCATCTCCTTTCCATGCATGTCAATCAAGGAATTGTAAATCCATACATTTGGTTTGCACCCTTTTTCTTTCATCTTAGCAACCAACTTCATTGCATTTCTCAACCTATTAGTTCTTCCATACATCACAATCATGCTTGAATACGCCACAAGACATTTATCAAACCCCTTTTGCATCATCTCGGCGAAAATGTTTTCCGCTTTGATATGTTGTCCGAGACGGCAATAAGCATTTATTATCGAAGCGTACGTGACTTGACCCGGTTCATATCCTTCTGAAATCAACTTCTCGAAAACTTTAACCGAAGATGAAAACCCTCTTCTTTTGCTAAAACCATTGATAATAGCACACAAAACGCAATCCGAAACCTTGACATCGGCTTCCTTCATCGCCTCAACAACATCCAATGTCTTCTCCAATAAACCTTCTTCAACATACATTATCACAACCTTTAAATAGACTTCGGGATCCCTTATCGTCGTTTTGCTTTTAGCTTCGGTTACGAGTTCCTCAACAATCTTAACCTCGCGCAAATTCGCGAAAGAACATATCAATGTAGAGTAAATAGAGTATTCAGAAATCCCTTTCTTTTCCATCTCTCTAAAGTACTCTAACGCTTCAAAAGCCCTTCTAGATTTCCCTAATGACTCGCATAAAGCACCATAAATTTGACCTAAATATCTATTAGAGTCAATTAATTTCCTACTTTCAAACTCACTAAACAATTCAACAACTCTCTCACAGTTATCAAGTCTCAAAAAAGCTTCCATAACATGTAAATAGCATCTTGAATCCATAACAACGCTACTTGATTTCATTTTTTCATAAACCAAAACACTTCTCCTAAACATATGAAGCTTATTATAACTTCCAAAAGCAGAACCAAAAGCCAAAACACCAATTTCACTATTAGAGCTAAAAACATCAAGAAATGTCTCAGCAATCTTAAATTTTCTATTCTTAATGCAAAAACTAATCAACCTAGAACAAGTAACAGCATCAGGTAAAACATGATAAACCTTAAAATCTTCACAAACTGATAAAAAATATTCCCATTTCTTGAATCTCAACAAGTACCTTATCACATAGTTTAAAGTTGATTTCTTTGGTCTAAATTCTGGTCTTTCTTTGAGTCTTTGATAGTAATCAAAAGCAAGTTCATCTTTTTTTGGATTCTGAAACAACCCACATAGAAAATCATTCAAATTCTGACCAATTTCTGGTTTGGAATATTCTTTAGAGTCAGAAAAACTAACATCTAAATGGATCAAGGGGGTGTTGGAAGAAGGTTCTTCTAAAATGGGGGTGTGAGAAGAAGCTGAGAAATTTGCATGAAAAAACTTTGGATTAGAATTTGAAATTGAATTGAATGAAGGAAAATGAAACATGGGTATGATGAATGCATGCAAGTTTAATGTTGTTCTTGTGTAACATTTGGAACATGGTAGAGACCAATCTGAAGAACATGATGAAATGGCCATAAAAACAAGTTTGGTTTTTTTGGAAATTGTTGGAAGAGAAGAACACGAATGTTGTGTAATGGAAAGTGTGGTTGAGACATAATTATTGTTCTATCCGAATTAAGGATATCACAACTACGTGGAGTGAGTTTAGCCACTAGAAAAGTGACACGTGGTTGTGGAAAAATCATAGACCTTTTATTTTTGACTTATATATGTAAGCCACGTTAAAGTGTAGCAGCCATATATACCTGAGTTTTATGTTACAGTATGTTTTTTGAATGTCAAATTAAATTTGAATTTAGTGATTGTTTAATAAAATGTAAATTTCAATAGAATATATTCATATTTTTGGATTTACATTTTACAGTAGTGGTATATATATATAGTTAGGAATATTATAAAAGTGTGAAACAATCATCCTAACTCCTAAGAACAAAAAAAAAGGATCATTAACTTATTGAGAGACATAATTTGTTATCATTTACCGGAATAAAATTAATTATATTTCATGAATAGCAAATTGATTTAAGTGACAAAGATTAGTGAATTGATTCAAGCTGTAAGGATTTTGAGACCCTTGATCAAGTGAGCAGGAGTTCCTCTTTCCTATGAAAAATTTGTTTTGTGTGTCCGACAAATTCTCTAATGAAACGTAAGGGATGCAGCATCTCCTGGTCTAGGCGCGTAAAGGTGCACTTCATAACGTATCTCCTGAACCCCAATGTTTTCAAAAGTTATCTTTTAAAGCGTTTAATTTGTAACTACTCCCTCCGTCCCATTATATAAACACCTTTACTACAAAAGTCTAGTCCCAAAATATAAGTCCTTTTACAATTTTTGTATTCCAATGCAACTTAGTAGTAATAATTAGGGGTATGTGTAAACAAAAAAGTAATAAATGTACCTAGTAAATTGTAAATGGGCTTATATTTTAAGACTAGACTTTTGTAGTAAAAGTGCTTATATAATAGGACGGAGATAGTAGTTTGTAACTTCCAAAAAAGTTATCTTTCGAAGCGTTTAGTTTGTAACTTCCAAAACATACTAAAGAGTAAATTTGTACTTTTGAGGGGCCTATAAAACTTATTTTTTATCTAACAGTTCCACCTAAACTCCACAATGCATCAACATAAAGAATCGAGAATTTGTCAAACAAAATATATAAACTCAAAACATCTTATTTAAATAAAACTATAACTAGAACTCCGTAGAATGCAAGTTTTCTTGTACTAAAATCATAACCTTTATTTGTCAAAAAAAAAATAAAAAATCATAACCTTTATAAGTTGACTTTCCAACTAATTCTTTTATGAAAAATTACATTGATTACATTAAACAGGTTTAGTTTTAGTTTTTTTTTGACATCACATTAAACAGGTTTAGTTGCTGTTTAGCGCTAGCAAGATTCTTGTTGCAATTATGTCAAACAGAGAAAATGTAAAGATAAGTGGTATGATAGAAATACCAGTTAATTGCTCTCATCAACTTCTATTTATATTTGTATAACGATAATTCATACCTTCCATTCAACCCCAATAAGTCAAACCAAATAGTCAATTACTCAATTACCAACTGGCTGGTAGTTCATCATATTAAAATCTGTTGAAGATGAAATCCTTGTTTCATACCATCTCAAAAACAAAAGTCTTCATCAAGCTAGAGCCTGGCACAACCAAGTAGAAGGTTTTTCATGCATCACTTTGTGAAATCCCGGCAAATCTGAACGAGGTATGTCTTCTTTGATTATTAAGTGCATGCTTGGTATCATCACAGTGAGTTTACCGAAATCAAGGTGAGGTATAGCTTTTGCAAAATCACTGTGACTTAACATGATTTCGACAAACTCACCGTGATACCAAACAACAATCAGACACTGAGTTTCAATTGCTTCTATAGTTTTTCTTTCGGTTGTAATGAGTGTTAAAATCGTAGCATTTCAAGAGGAATATTTAATTTCTAGGAAACCTTGGTTAAACTAGGCCATTATCGATTATTTACAGATGCTTAATTTGAAAGATCAAAGAGCAAAAAGAGACAGAATATGCTGAAGAAAGAAAATTCATCACTAAAGAAGTGAATAATAAATTTACCAACATGTAACAGTGTGTATACAAGACATCACTATCCTATTTTCCCAAGTATGGTTGATCTTACATTTAATTGCACAAACAACAGAATCAACCATAGTCAAAGCAAATATCAGTCATAACAGCTCAAGTTGCTCAACACGTTTGAGAATGCATGAAATGTCACATTTTGAAATCTACAAGCCCGATAAAAGCTTTTGTCACTCCTAACATAGAAAATACTAGCTTTTCTACACTATAAAACTTACCATCGGACTGTGAGAATCAGCTTAGGATATAATCAACTGCTGATGACTCCTTTTTCCAGATATGTTCAATCTTTTCAGCGAATCGGGTGATATTGTGTGATACCACGCTTAGGTGGAAGCTTCCTCAAAATGAATAGGACTAAAGAAGAAGGTAATATCTCCACGAACTGCGACAAAAATGTGAAAAGGGTAAGAGGTATAGTGGAAGAGAGTGACAAAGTCGAATCTATACAAACACCATTTTTAATCATTTACCCTTCAGAAAAATTTAAACATATGAGCCAACAAAACGCTGGCTTTATCATTGTAAGCTATGCCACTAAACTATTGTTACAAGAATTGCTAAAAACCCAACTACTGATACCTTACAATAGCAACCCAATACATTCCAAATGAAAAACAGAATACCTTTTGAATTCAGTGGGTCTGTGGGTGGCCTGAATGGATAGGCTTCTATACTATCTTAGGTTTATATATTGGTTCTAACTCATTCTTACGAAACCGTTTTTTAAGATGAGGGACGCGGACGCCTCACACTTATAAAAACATTTTCAGGCCATATTTCATCCAATGTGTGCCAACACGCGACCCAAATAAATGATAATAAGAATAGCACAATAACTAGAAACAGTAAGGAATAAATAGCCTGTTAGCCCAGTGGCATCTCAGTTCGCTACCAAGGGGATATGGTGTTCAAGGTGGTGGTTTCTGTGAATCTACACCCGATTTCCCAATGTCCCAACTAGATCCAAAAGGGATTACCAATACTATCATAAAAAACAGAACAGCAAGAAGTGTTGGCAGTAAATGAACTACAATTGAGAAACACAAAATAAACCTTACCAGGTAATATACAAAGTTTAGAATAGGATGGTCCATGACATTAAGGTTCGCGTTTTTATCAAATGCATTAAAGCACATCTGACACAACAAAGTACAATCAAAATCAATTTGAAAACCAACCAATATGAATCACTGGGATTTAAAAATAGAAGGGGCTCACCATGATGCATCTGATAAGGAAACATAAAAAACATATGGTTGTCACATAGCCAACCTAAAAAGAAACAGCACTTATTGTTAGGATCATATTTAGAATATCTTTAGATTATCTGGTATCTACAAACTATCCATATAAAATTCCATTATTCGAAGTTCCTAATCTCTCATTTACCTTTCCTCTCCCTCCTCCTTCATCTCTACATAATTCCTATACCTTAAACATGGTAAGCAAATAGCGCAATCTTCTATGAATCTTGTCTTGCCAAGAAATTTACATTATTGTTACTGGAAATGTGGATGTCTCAATAACAAAGATTACACACCCTCTAATGCCTTCAACTTGACATTTGGAGTGTGTATAAACTACAAATGCGGGTGTCTCAATAACAAAGATCACACACCATCTTGGAATCTTTGCATGGTTCAACTATATTTCAAAAGTTAACTCAACGGGTTATAATTGCTCAAGCCTTGGAAGGATTAATTTGGAAGGGGGCAAGGCAGTTCATACACTCAATTACCTATTCCAACACCCCCACTACAGCTCTTAATTATCATTCTCCAAAGAACACTTACCCAAATAATTATTCTATTAGAGATTAGAGATATATTAATATTTGAAAGGGGAACCTTCATATAATGGTTGGAATTCCTACTGTGAAACTAGACTGAAACTAGAAGATCACAAGTTTGAGTTGTGGAATTAACCTCTTAACTATAGATGGTAAGGCTGAGTACAATCGAACCACAGGGGTTTTTGCCCTTCTCTAGACCCTGGTATGGTAGCAGTTATAACGGCACTAGGTTGCCTTATATGTCAATATTTTGGTGACTGAGGAAGTAATTATCTTTACTAGGATTGTGAAAAGATAGATGCTAATATAATTCAGACTAAATTGAATATAAACATATTAGATAAGGGTGATTTAGGAAATTAAAATCATGAGTTGTTAGCATGTAGTGTGTACAGGTTATTGGGACTGCAAATAGTTAGAGTTCGTAGTTCATTATATTAGCGGGAATGAGCTTGTTTTAGTAATACTACACTCGGACTCTGTCAGATTTCATACCTCCTGCAGTTTCTTACGTCGCCCTTTGGATTCAACAGGAAAGCGTTGTAGCATCAAGAATAGCCTATAAAAAAACAGTCAGAAAGTGGACACAAAACTAGATAAGAAACTAGTGTAGTGGTACTACAGAAGTGGGTACAAAATATTTACGTACACAGATAACATTCAACATTTAACATAACTCAACTCTAAAGGAACTTGATTTAGTCTGTCTGCCTTAAATTTTTCTATTTTTGAGAAAGAAAAAAAAAACAAAATCACAAGAGAAGATAATAGAAAGAGAAGGATAAGTTACACAATTTACAAAAAAAATGAAATTGTGTAAAAAAAAATGAAATTGCAAGTCACAAGCTCAAAATGTAATGCTTTTCAATCTTGCTGCATATCTGACATTCAACCCTTTAAAAAATCACGAGAAAGAACACTGGAGGAGTCATAAGACAAACAAATAGACATCAATACTGGTACTCTAAGAGAAACGTGTGCCTAAGGCCCTAACAAATAAACTTAAATGAGCCTGATATGATAGTGGTATCTTCTAACCTAGATGCAGTAAATTTAATTCCAAATTACATCAAAGGGAGTTGAAAATCCAATAAAAAATACCTTCCACCATAGAGAAGAAAGCCAAGGGCAGCAAACAAAGAAACCCCTATTGCAACATTTATACCATATTAATTAGCAAAAACTCATAATAAATTGAAAGGAGTAAAGAACAAACAAAATTTCAAACATACAAACCTGCAAAGAACATCTTAGACAGAATGACTAGTACACTGACTGGTTTCCACCATAATACCAACCACAAAATGATCTGACATAAACAAAACAAAAAACAAGATAGGTCATTCATCAAACTCAAAACAAAACAAATAATATTATCCAGATGTTTGTTTGTAGCAATACCCGTGTCAATTCTACTTTCAACATGTATTAAACAAATATGAAACAAACTGCGTGCAACAACCATGATCTATAAAAAATAGTGAACCGTAAACATTAACTAGAATTTTCACCTGAACAACATAAACCACAATATTAATTGTATAGAAACTCGGTTTCAGTCCATCAGTGGATACAGCACGTGCCTGCAAATACATTTAACACCAAGGTAATAATCAACCCATCAAAACCAAACAACAAACCAGAAAAAGGAAACATATTACAAAATAAATGCACCAAAACAAAACTTACCTGGTAATAAATCTCAGCCCAGAACAAGACCAGAAGTGCATATGTTGTAAAGAAAGCAAGACTCGGCACATCAAGTAAGATATGTTGGATAATCTACATACATAAACACAAGTAGTGTGAAATTGTGAATGATATGTGTAGGACCATATTAAAAGATATCATTTACAAATAGTAAAAAGAGTTTAATTTGAATACAATCAGGGTAAAAAATTTACATTATCCACAAACCACTACTATTTGACTTTAGAAATAATTACAATTAAAAGCATAGGTTTTTAATGATCTAAGGATTACAACTCATTGATACAATGACGACAACAACAACAACCAAGCTTCATCCTGGGGTCGGCTACATGAATCAAATCACGCCATAGTGTTCTATTAAAAACCAAAGTTGTAACTGATTGATAGTATAAATAAAATTACATCGACGAATGTATGGATTAAATTTAATAAATGCTAAAATCAGAGCTCTATACCTCTGGCTGAAACCTCTGTACACTCCGAAAGAAGACGAAAACTAAACATCGAACTGAAAAACCGAAAATTTATACTGATTACCAATTATTAAACAAATAATACTAATTAAAATAGATAAATTCAAAAAAGAAGCTTAATTGATACAAACCTGCATTCACCACAAAATTGAGAAAGTGAAAAACCTTCTGCGTAGTCCAACCATATTCTGGAACTCTCAATTGTATTCGAATTAGTTGAATCTAAAATCACAAGAAAAAAAAATCAAAATCATAAAACCCTAAATTGAAAAAGTTGAAAATTTGAGTTAAAAACGCATAGGGAAAAAACAGAGAAGGAAGATTGAATTGGATTGGAAGGTACCAAAGCTATGGCGGAAACGACGCCGTAGAGAACGGCGAGGGTGTAGAAGATACGATTCTGCCACAACGGAGAATCGTCGATTTCGCTCCACCAACTGGTGGGATCAGTGAGTTGAGTAGCTGCCACCGCGATTCCGACCACGCCTGCCGACGAAGCCGGTGAATTTTTGTTCATTGTGGAATCAATGAACGGAGTTTGAAGCACACGCGCCGGTGATTTTTGTAATATTCTTAACGTAAAAATTTGTAGTTGCTTTCTTGCTATAGGTCTAAAGATGGAACAATGAATGTGTGTGCACGTGTGTGTATCAATAGACAAAAGGTGAAATGAAAGTGAAAACAAAATAAAAAATATAGTAATAAGATAATAGGAGTACTTTACTTCACTTTGTGATTTTTTAACGGAATCTAATAGTTCAAAATTCAGAACGAATTATAACATTAAATAATATCATTTTTTTTCTGAAAAACAGTTGCGGAATATCAAACTGCTATTCTTCATGTCAAGTCCATAGCCTACTTGAGTATGTTTTACCTATTCAATTTGAGGGACAATTTGATGATCTACTTAAATATATTTTCTTAATTATATTAAAAAGTTAATAAATTTAATGAAAATTCTAATTAGTAATCATCCTAAGGGAGTATTAAGTACTTCTTACTCCAAATCTTGTAATGAACAATCGATAGATGTATTTGAAACAAATAATTAAAGAATAAAGTCGTATTCGGGCAAGAGCAATAAGGCCTATAGGCTATAGCTTAAGGCTTCTAAAAAGTAGGGGATTCAAAAAAAATTAGTAGTTATATTATTTAGTTGAAACTAATGCTCAATCAATAGTTGGTCTAAAGTACAATAGCCTAACAAAAAAGTCTTAATGGATTAACAATAATAACAATTGAGAATAATTTGTTGGAGAATATAGAATATGAGAAATTGATCGAACAATTTTGCTTCAAAAAATGCTAGAAGGGAGACTTTTTTTTATACAATTTTTTATTATTATAGGTCCATATTAATTATTTGTCCGAGACTTCTAAAATGTGGACTACGGCACTATTAAAGAACTACATTATTTATTGAAGATTTACTAAACTTTTATTTTCCAATAATCACAAACAAATTAAATTCCATGTGCTAGTCTTTGATGTCTTGATTTTGTATCTTGGAATAACGATGGCATTGACATTTCAGAGAATGAATGAACTTCAGCTCGAATTTCATCGTCTGTGTTTGTGGTAATGAATTGGAATCGGAATGATGGATTTGTTACTCCGGTTACGGTCACCGTGAGAAGTGGAACATGGTGGTTAATACCGACGGGACGGGGACGCTATGGGTGAAAAAAATCGGAAGGCATGAAGTAGTTTTTTAATGTTAACCCATGGGCCACTTAAATTGGGTGGGGGGGGGGGGGGGAGGGTGTTAGGGGGTGATTAGAAAAATTCGGATTTGTAGTGAAAAATTGTAGTAAAGAAAACAACCTCTTTAATTTATTAAGTCATTGTTGATACGTTCAAGCTACAAAGTTCCGATTTTATAATCAAAACTCTCACAAAATTTGTATTTTATAATCCGACTGGACCTGATAAAACTCCCACAAAATTCGGATTTTATAATCTGAACCTGTTAAAACTTCCACAAAATTTGGATTGCAAGATCCGAATTTTATTTTCAAATGAAATTGAAGGATAATTTTGAATTTTAGGGGGTAATAGAGAAGTGTAGGGTGGAGGGGGGGAAGAGAAATTTTCCTCTTTTTAAAATGTGTTTTTATTTGGGCCGGGGATGTTGGACTGAACCGCAAACAAATGTGATCCATTTAAGACTTCATACGATAGAAAAAGTATGAATTTTGTCTTTTAAAGCAAGCTTCAATTTTCCTATCTATTGATTCAAGTTTGTGACACCTATTTTTTATGCCTTAAAGCAGATTGTTACTACTCACTTGTGTAGTTAATAGATTTCATATTTAATTTCTATATTATAATTCTTTTAAAAGTTCATAAAAAAAATTTATAGTTTCGCTATTACATACGTCATACTCCTATTTTTCATGTCTATAAGTTTCACTCAAGCACGCGTGAACCGAATTTAAAATTAATTGAAATTATTGTCATCATATTACTTGAAAACTTACACTTGAGAGGTTGACAATATCATTTTCAATTCGAACGCTACCAATCAAGATCATGTAGTATAGTACTACTATAACCTATTGCTAACATTTCATGCAATCTAAATAACACTATTTGGGTCACTTACTAATAATAGTAACTCGAGAATGATCATGTATATGGTCAAACAAAGAGGAAATTATTAGATAAGAATGAAATAGAAAAAAATGTCAACATAAGAATTTAATGCATTTTGTTCTATTTCTCCCCCTCATTGCCTATAAATACACAACATACATTCACACACTTCATTTTCATCGATCAATACTAATAAAAATATACAATATATAGTTTCACAATGAGCTATAAGAAAATGAATTTCAAGGGTTTCCTTTTTCTAGCTATGTTGTTGGCTTCCATCTTTCTAATCTCTGCTGACAAATCTGACAAAAAAGATGGTAATAAATCTTTTCTCAAGCTTTTCACCACTAATATTATAGTTATTGTTATTTTTTTTTATAATAAGATATTGTTAATTATTTGTATGTTTATGAATATTTATTCATGTTACAATAGAATTTAACAAGTTTAATGAAGCCCTTATAGTTAATTCCATTAATTAGAAAAGTGACCCCCTTATTATTCTAAAATTTATTTTACATTTTATTATTTTTACATTTTGTAGATAAAGCAAAAGGAATAGATGAAAGCAAATATTATGGAGGAGGTTGGGGTTATGGTGGTCCATGGGGTGGAGGTTGGGGTTACGGTGGTCCATGGCGTGGAGGTTATGGTTGGGGAGGTCCATGGCGCGGAGGCTGGGGAGGTGGTTATGGTGGACCATGGCGTGGTGGTTATGGTGGATGGGGTGGTGGCTGGCCAAAGGAGCACACTGATGCTGAACAATATAATTAAGCAAGAAATTGAGTTAAGATCGAGTGAACTCATGTTACTTAATGTATGCAATAAATAAAACTTCATGTAAAGTGTTGTTAAAAGTATAATAAATTAAAAGTGGAGAATCTTGTGTTGTATTGTACTTATAAATATTGATGAATACTTCCTCCGTTCCATTATATAAGCACCTTTACTACAAAAGTTTAGTCCAAAAATATAAGCCCTTTACAATTTTTGTATTCCAATGCAACTTAGTAGTAATAATTAGGGGTATATGTAAGCAAAAAAGTAATAAATGTACCTAATAAATTGTAAAAGGATTTATATTTTGGGACTAGACTATTGTAGTAAAAATGCTTATATAATGGGACGGAGGGAGTAATACTCATGAGGTTTAAGACATATATTTTCTTTTAACATACACATGCATGATCTTAATTAGTACAAACTGAAAAGAGATGTGTTGAGATATTTACATCAAATTAAATTATGATCACTTAACAAAATTGAAGAAGAAGGGATTTAATACACTTGATATCAGAACTCGTCCCGAATCGGATTACTCGATCCAATAAGTCGGTGGTGAAACATAACAAAAAACTTACTTTATGTGTAAAAAAAAGATTGATTAATGAATTGATTTATAATCAATATTTTTTTAAAAAAAAAATCCAACAAAAAAAAACCATTATGAATGTATCCAATTTTTTTTTTTACTATTATGAAAAAAATATATTTTATTTTTGATAAGCTAAAAAATATATTTAAAATTACTTGTAACCAAAAAAAATATTACTAAATTTACACTCTAAATTAAAGAGAACTGCTTATTTTAGATGAGGCAAATCAAAAATAAAATAAAATACTCCATCACTCTACATAGTAACAGCTTCAATTCCATTTGATCTTAAATATCAACTAACTTTAACTAAATTAATTTGAAATTCATCTAAATCTATAAAAGATAATGATGAAGCATAATCCTAATCCTAATTAATTTGAACTACTTCCATTCCGTTTGATCTTAAATCTAACTTCATCTTTTTTTTTTGAACAACAAACAATTGTATATATAAATTGAAATCTAACTTCATCTATAAGTTCCAAGCCTCTATAAATACACAAGTAATACATGAATTATAGGATATGATATAAAATTACCAACTCAAGTGTAATTCAAGATATTGTGCAAACGAAAGAGATATATAATTAGTTCAAGAAAAAAAAAATAATTAGTTCAAGAAATATGAATCAAGAGAATGGTGATGAGATAATAAATCCTATAATTCTTCAAACTATGAGTTATGACGAATTTGACAAGTTAAGACGGACACATTTGGTTGAGTATTATCCCTTTAATACCTTTGTGGGCAAGGAAGAAAAACAAAGCTTGATGAAAAAGATAAAAGAGTGGTTCAATACTATTATCACTTGTTTGTGCCCTATTGAAAATGAAGAAGCACGACATGATGAAAGGAGAGTCAAAGATTTCGAAAAAGCTAGAAGATTTACATCCAATTTTCATATTAATTAAGCAGCCATTGATTGATTTATGAAATTCTTATTTTTTTTTCTGTGTTATTTGTCATTGGATTGAGCTCTAATTTATATAAGTTAATGTATATATTAGAATATATGTTTATTGCCTACAAAAATGTCTTGTGTTAATTATATGTTAATTTATCTTTAGTTTAGTCTTTTGGTTGGTCGTATCGTATGATGTGTGGAGAGTTTGTAGGTGGCTCTCTTTTAGTCAGAGACTATCTTAAAGGTTTCATTTTTGGGAGTTTTATTATTTGATCTTTGGTTTGATTTTTGAGAGTGTAGTATTGCTTATACTCCCTTTAAGTAACTTTGTTTTCTCTTCTTCCCTTATATATATAGTATTGATTATAGTCTCTTTTGGTCACAACTATTTGTTTAGTATTGGCAAAAAATTTATACTATTTAAATTGGTCCTTATGGACTGTCTTCGCTTCAGTTTTATTTCTCCTTAAGTTATAAGTAGGGTTAAATACATATTTATGAAACTTTTAATAAAAATGTGGCTTAATACAAACCTGTTTGGTTACGTTCAACCGAGGATGAGGATGGGAGGTGAAGAGAGAAATTTTAAGAAGGTAAAGTGAGATAAAATATAATTTATTGTGTTGACAAAATTACTCTCACTTTTTTATTAAAATTTTAAATTATCCTTGTTGGAATATTAAAAAGTTAGGTTTTTTTACAACAATTTTTTTTAGGTTTTCTACTCATTAGATTTTGTTTTTGGTTATATATCCATTAAATTTTTTTATGTAATATCCATTATAATTTAATCATTGTTTTGAATTTATAAAGTTAAAAGTAAAAAAGTAAATTAATTTTTCCCCTCTCTTCCTCTCGTTAAAAAGTTGAACCAAAATAAAAATATAAAATATCACCTCCCCTCCAAAAACCCCGAACCAAGCAGAGCCTTATCGAACCATAATAAAGATTTGTCTCTACCAAAAAAATAAATTAGAATACACTATGTAAAAAAAATATAAGCACAAAGTACAAATTATATCAAAATATTTTAGTTTAAAATATAGGAGTACTATATACTTTTAAATACAATTTTTTTTACCAAACAACTTTTACTTAATTTTTTTTGACACAAACTTTTACTTTATTTATAAAACTCTTTTTATTACTTTTAAATTTAAAATAATTTTTACTCTTAAAAAAACCGGCTCAAACGAAACCTCTAAAAAAGGGTTTATCCAATAGTGCCCCTTTCTCAATTTAATAGTTTCCTTCTGTATTTTCATCTCCAAAACTAAATTTACATTGACAAGACATCATTTATTGACATCAAACCAAATTCTCATGGCCAACGATTTTTCAACTGATAATAACATTCAGAAGAAATCAACCTATTCACGCGAGAGCAAAAAAAATCAAGTTAGGTTTTTAATCTTTTCTGCATTTTTTTTGTGCATGCAGTTCACATGTTTAACTTTAAAGAAAAATCATGTTGATTATTAGAGTAATCAAAATTGCACAATCGCAATACTTGTGAATCAAAAAGACATTATTCATTTGCACGCCGTATAAATTATGATAGCCTAATATTATCTACTTATTTTTATGTTATATTTTATTGATAGCCTAATTTTCAACCTATATTTTTATGATTTATTTTATTGAGAGGATGTTATCTCATTCCAAGATAAAGAAAAAATATTTTTCAACTCAAAGAGTACTTATAAAATAGTTTAAAATTATTATTTCTTTTATCTTTTTATTTTTTAATGGAATCATTTATATTTATTTCACTCCAAAATAATTAATGGAACTTGCATCTCGAACCTCTAGGCTCTAGTCCCTTGTAGTACTTCAAATGCTTTTTATTTTGAACAAAACAAACTCAAAAAATATTAGTTACTTCAAATGCTTTTTTTTTTTTTAAGAAATTAAAACAAACTCAAAATATATTAGTCACTACTAGAAATATGTTGTTTTTCTGCAAATTTAGATCAAAAATTCGCGGAAAACACATTTCATGTGGATGTTCTTGCCGATTTTAGTTTCAAACTAATACTTTTGTGGGTAATTATTTCTTGTTGTTTTTAGATCCTCAGCAAATATTTCTTGCGGATTTGGTAATCCTCAAAAAAAATTCCTAGAAAAATTCCTTAGGAATACTAATTATTATTTTTCCTGCCAAATTCGCAGGAAATTCCTTAGTAATACCTGTAGATTATTTTTCGCAGGAAATTAACAAATTTTAAGTAGTAATTTACTTTAAATACTTTTTTTTTTTTAAATTTTGGTTACATCTTCAAATACTTCTTTTGGATAAACTTCAAATACTTTTTATTTTAAAAAAAACAAACTCAAAAAATATTAGTTAGTTCAAATGGTTTTTATTTTCCTTACCAAAAAAAATTGCTTACGTACCAAAAAAAATGCTTTTTATTTTGAAAAAAACAACCTCAAAAGATATACTCTCTCCGTTCCTTTTTAATTTGTCGTTTTAGAAAATGATATATTTGTTTCAAATTATTTATTGTTTACGTACCAAAAAAAATTATTTATTGTTTTGACAATTTAAGCTAAGGTTATATTTTTGTCTATTATATATCCTTCTTCTTAATTTTTTTTATTGACTAAATTTTATATAATCTTTTTTATTATGTCTACTTTTTTTCTGAACTTATTTGTATAATAATCTTTTTGTTATTTTGTTTTGTTTCTATTTTTTGGAAAGAAAAAATTTGTGCAAAAAAAAAATAAGAATCTATAAGTGGGATTCAAAGTTGCTCCATACTCAAGGTGATGATTGAACCCTCAACCCTTGATTAAGAGAGGATGAATTTCAATCGCTCAACCACACCCCCTAAATTCAAAAATACACTTTCTTAATTTTGATGTTTTTTTAAGACGATAAATAAAAAGGAATGAAGAAAGTAATTAATTACTTCAAATAATTTCTTTATTTTAATTTGGTTACAACTTCAAATACTTTGTTTGTTGGAAAAATATTAGTTACTCTGTAAAGTAATCTATTAAGTAAATGTTAACGGATTGTTTTAAATTTTAATATCTACTCAAAAGATAACGACTTATTTCTAAACTCAACTCCACTTTCACAAGTTTTCTAAAATAAATACATTGTTAGTTCGTGCTACAATCCCAAAATTCGAGATACAATGAGTTTGAAGAGGTTGGAGAAAGGTGATAGGATAGACAACAATATTTGATTACATATTGTCCCTTTAAAACCACCTTTGGTTGCAAAGAAGAGAAAAGTGGCAAAAAGCAAAAGATAAGTACAAAGCAAAAAATAACTAAGTGGCTCAATAATACATGAAGTTGAAAAAACGGAATAAGAAGGAGGAGGACAAAGATTTTGAAGTCGATTAAAACTCACCTCAAGAATCTAATAAGATTGTTTTCAAATGGGTTGCTAAAAAAACCATCTCAAATGTTGATCAACAACTCAGAAAAGGCTATGATGCATGTCCAATGAAAAATAATATTATATGTGAAGAAGTCTTTATTCGTGAAATGTCACGATATGCATTTTGAGTTTAAAAGGGAAATTGTGTAAAACTGATAGTTTATAGTCATTTAAATTTCAGATGTTGCTTGTGATAATTGTTCACAATATTTAACATATATCTAATTTCACAAAATTACAACTTAATTGATTTATGAAATTCTTTTTTTTTTTCTTTTGTTTTTTGTCATTGGATTGATTAATGTACTTTAACTTGATAATTTAAATATTATAATTAGAAACTTGTGTTTAGTATCTCTTATACTAAACTTGTTTTCCCTATTGAAACTTTTGGTCTTAGTTAGGATAATTTATAGTCGGGTACTTTTACTTTTGTCTTCATCTATTTTGAATAAATCTTGTTCTTTGGTGTTAAAAAAATAGTTCACCATGTTAGATATATTAAGAAATTTATTTTTTCCTTCTTATTTGTTGATTTCAAAGTAGTATATGTTATATAAATCAATATATACACATAGGTTTTTTTTTCCACAAATCATAATTCAATTGATAGAAAATGTCGAAATTATTAGATCGAACGTCCATGTCAACTCCATGTGGATTTACATTAATTTATAAAATGTAATAGATACAACAATGTCGTTTGTCAAATAATTTGTATGTGACTGTACATCATAGTGGTAGCATCACCTGTATCTGTATATATCCTTCTTGATTTTCTATAATATTGTCTTTTGTGCAAGTTTATATCATATGATTGAGTTCGAGAATGTTGACAATCTCTAACATATTATTCACAATGTGTATATAATGAATCTTGTTCATCGTCGACTTTAGTATCTTCATTTTCATTGTCTAAAATACGAGCAAGAATTTCAGTTGTGTCGATAAAATGTTCAGAAACAATTGAAGATGCTTCTCTAATGAAGTTGCAAACCTTCACCAATGCCATACAATTTGAGGGGCAATTTGATGATTTACTTAATTATATTAAAAAATTAAATAAAATTAATGAATATTAGTATTCATCCTAAGGGAGTATATTAAGTACTTCTTACTAACCAATACATGTATTTGAAACAAATAATTAAATAACTGCATTATTCATTGAAGATTTTACTAAACTTTTATTTTCAATTAATCACAAACAAATTAAAATCCACGTGCTAGCTAGCTAGTCTTTGATGTCTTGATTTTGGATCTTCAAAACATCATGTATGTATGATTTGCCATGATTTTCATGTGAAAGATATTCTTTGTAGAAATCAGCAACACCAATTGTTTTGAACAATGGTGGTGTTTGTGGAGTTACAAGTGATGATGTTGGACCTATATTTTTACACCATTCTGGACCATAAAATGTTGCTATAGATAGTCTTTCTTTTGTTGAGTTTACTATAGCTCGGTGTATAGTGCTCTTATATATACCATTTGTCATCACCTATAAGAAAAAGTGATATTAATTCGAATTAGGAAAAAAAATCAAATATATTCAACAACAACTTAGGATATACAATATGCAAGGCCGATGTTCGAACTCATGAATTTTCAATTATTTATTTTAAGAGATGGAATTTTAATCATTAGGTTACTTAACAAAAAAAAAGTCCAAACATATAATTCGTAAGTTTTAACTCACTGACAATATGTCAAAATTGATATGTCGGATATTTGTGATGTCCCAGATTTAAACCCACGATATCCTATTCTTATTTGTGAATTTCATGTGATATTTACCATTTTATCGACGGACAAAAAAATATTAAAACATGCAATGTTTAAATATATATGAATCAATTACCTCCATAACATCTCCAAGACTAACAATGAAAGCATTTGGGAGTGGCTTAACACTAATCCATGTTCCATCTTTTTTAATTTGGAGTCCTTCAACTTCATTATTTTGGAAAAGGATGGTGAGGGCAGATGCATCAGTATGAGCCTTAATACCAAGAACATTTTGTGGTTGAGGACAAGGAGAATAGTAGTTTATCCTAATTGATTGTCCTCCTTCTCCTAATGACTCATTAATCTCATTTGATTCTATGCCAAGAGCTTTCCCTATAAGAACCAAGATTTTGATGCTGAGCTCTCTTAGCTTAATACAATATGCCTCTAAATTTTCCCTGTAGAAGCCAACAACAGTAACTTATTATTATTATTATCAATGTAATTTTCAGCAAATTCATGAAATGTATTTGTACATTAGGGGGAAGAATCAAAAATCTGTTATATCATTCAAATCTTCAATCTTTTTTGTTGAAGATGTGGAGTAACATTTGATGATATGACATTATTTATTATTTTTTAAGGTTAATTAGTTTTTACTCCCTTGTAAAATACACTAAAGTTACAAAATCCTCCTGTAAAATTATTTTGTTGCTTTACCCTCCTGTAATATCAGATTCTGCATTTTACCCCTGGTCAAAGTAAAAAAATCTGACGTGGCAGAATAATGATTTGTCAGGTGACGTGGCGTGCCACATGAATTTTTTTTTTTTTTTTTAAAAAAAAAACGCCAACTCAGATTTCTTTTTTAAAAAATTTTTTTTTTAACTTTTTTTTAGATTTTTTATTTATCGACGGTTTTTAGTATAATTTACGGCGGTTTTATAACCTCGTAAATTAAGAATTTATTATGCAAAGTGCACAGTTTATTTAGCGAGGGTTTATAACCTCCGTTAAATTATACTAAAAACTGATGATAAATAATGTTGACGCAAAATAAAAATTTATACTAGAAACTGGTAACTCAATTTTTTTTTAATTTTTAACAGAAACTGCCAATTAAACTCTTTTAATTTTTTTTTTATAGATTCATTATTTAGCGGTGGTTTCTAGTATAATTTGCGGCGGTTTTATAATATTTAACGAAAATTTTATTTTGCGGCGGTTTAATAACCTCGTAAATTAAGAATTTATTATGAAAAGTGCACAGCTTATTTAGCGATGGTTTATAAACGCCGTTAAATTATACTAAAAATTGATGATAAATTAAACCTCCGCAAAATAAAATTATATCTATAAATATTTTAAGACTGTCGTAACAGAACTTCCGCTAAATATAATAAAATCGCCGTAAATTATACTAAAAACCGTCGATAAATAAAAAATCTAAAAAAAAGTTAAAAAAAAAAATTTAAAAAAAAATCTGAGTTGGCGTTATTTTTTTTAAAAAAAAAAAAAAAAAATCCATGTGGCACACCACGTCACCTGCCACATCATTATTCTGCCACGTAAGATTTTTTTGACTTTGACCAGGGGGTAAAATGCAGAATTTGATATTACAGGGGGATAAAGTAACAAAATAATTTTACAGGGGGGTTTTGCAACTTTGGTGTATTTTACAGGGGGGTAAAAGCTAATTAACCCTATTTTTTATTGTTTTTATGTATCTCAATAACATATCGAATAATTTTAGATTTGTCTGAAATTTTACTCAAATGATCTATATGATATAAATTTTCAATTCAACGGTGAATTTTTATAAAAAATTTATCGGTTAAAACGTTATTGAGAAGTATAATATTTAGTGTCAAACTAGTTGGTGTCAACAGATTCGGACTCTATTGAGACAAAGAAAATAGAAGAGCACCTGAATGGCAATGGCAAATTAGGGAATAAATGAGGCTTCCTTAAGTGGGAAGGAAGTGTGAATATGTAGAACAAATCTACCCAATCAGATGGTTCATCTTCATACACATCAATCATTTTACCAAATCCTTCCATATCTCCTGGTTTCTGCCAAAGCTTACTCTTCTCTTCCATTGAAAGATTGAAGAGTTCTTTAGCACCAATCTTCATATCTTCCATCAATTCTATGCTAAGACCATGATTAATTAGCTGTTATAAATAACCATACAGTTACTTTTTTTCTAGGAAAAAAATACTAAAGCACAAAGTGGTCAAAAATAGACTGAAATTACAAATATCGTCGCATAAACATGATAAGATAGTCTGAGAAACAAAAGAATAAAGGTCTAGACATCAAAAGAAAATAATATCGATTTATTGGGCACACTATTATTAGTGGCCCATTTCGGTAACAACGTCGCAACGTTGATACCAAAAAAAGGGGTAATTTAGATGAAATTAAACTAACCTGAAAGAAACCCCATTCTTTACATGCAAAATCTAGCTTCTCCAATTCAGAAGCCTTCACTTCTTCAGACAACAATTTTTTAAGGTCAATTATAGGAAGCTGTTGCAAAGAATCTGTGTTAGAAACAATTGGTGGGTCAATAATATCCCTATGAATATATCTCTGTGGAACATTATTTAGTCCTTCTTTTGCTATTAGTTCTTTCAAAGAAGGAAAAGAATCAGAGGATCCTAATTCCTCTGCTATTTTTAGTTCCATAGCTCCACAAATCATTAGAATTATTTCTCTTTTTTATAGACTCTTGAAAATGATGTGAACAAAAAAATGTATATGGTTGACATTCAAATAAATCATTTAAGACAGCTTGTTTATTTATTTTATTTTATTTGATACAATTTTTATTTTGTTTTTTGGAATGATGGATTGATGGTTGAGGCATAGCTTTCGTTGACCATGAATATAACAAAGAATATAATTCAATAATGTGTATCCTGCAATTAAGGTTTGGATAAAAAAATAAATCATTAATTCCTTATGAACATGGCTTAGTTGGGGTGACTTCATAACAAGAATTTAGATTTGGTGTAGTTATTGTGTGATGCAGTAATGCACCTGAATCGTCTCGTTATGATTGACAAATGTAATTTTAATAGTAATATTTTTTAGTATTTAATTTGAATTGTTCGATCATAAATAGATGGATGAGATGCAAAACAATATGAAACTGCGTGTTTTATTTGTACAACAATTAATTCAAATCTCATAATAACTATGATTTGATATAAGTGATATAATTTTTTGCCTCTAAAATAGATGATTAAAAGTGTATGATACATCATGGATATGAATTAAAAAGTTGACTATGAGGAAATAATTTATGTATTCCGCATATTCTTCAACAAAAATTAATCATCCTTCAATCACATTCAATTTTTTTTTTTTTGACTCAATCACATTCAAAATTTTGTACTTGATAAAAAATGCAACTTCATTAAAAAAATGCAACTTCATGGATATGAATTAAAAATGCAACTTCTTTTTTTTGATATGAATTTTTTCACACAACTACAATATACAAGGGGAAATTTTGACATTGCACTCTCTCCTCCAAATACATAGATACAGTATATGGAAATGGATGAAATCTAGAACAATTTTTGTAGCTAATTCGTAGCTAATATGTAGTTAGCGCATTTAGAATTATTTTTCCCTATCAAAGTTCGGATTTTTTTTCTCTATCCCCTAATTTTGGTAGGTTCAGATTTTATAATTCGATCTTGTATGAAAAATTCTGATAATTTTATCCAAACCCCTTTAACACGTAAATAAGGGCAAAACGGGTAGTTAGGGGGAAAAGAGAACCAAGGGGGGTGGGGAGAGTAATTTTCTCCTCTTCTTGAAATGTTTTTTTTTGGGCCGGGCTTGTTGGACTGAACTGCAAACAAATGTGGCCCAATTAAGACTTTGTACGATAAAAAAACATATAATTGATTGATTTCAATTTTTTCTCATAAAAAGTATGATTTTTGTCTTTTAAAGCAAGCTTCAATTTTCCTATCTATTAATTCAAGTTTGTGACAACTATTTTTTTAGGCCTTAAAGCAGTTTGTCACTTGTCTAGTTAAAAATATTTCATAAAGTTTCATCGAAGCACATGTGCACCGAAATTAAAACTAATTGAAATTATTGTCATCAATCATCATATATTATTTGAAAACTTACACTTGAGAGGTTGACAAATGACAATATCATTTTCAATTCGAACGCTACCGATCAAGATCATGTAGGTTATGTTTGGTATCACGGTGGGTGTGTCAGAATTACGGTGACCTACCGTGATTTCCAGAAGCTACACCGTATTACCAAACATACACGTAGTGTAGTATAACTTATTGCTAACATTTCATGCAATCTAAATAACACTAATTGGTCCACTTACTAATAATAGTAACTCGAGAATGATCATATATAGTCAAACAAAGAGGAAATTAGATAAGAATGAAATAGAAAAAATGTCAACCTAAGAATTTAATGCATTTTGTTCTATTTCTCCCCCTCATTGCCTATAAATACACAACATTCACCCACTTCATTTTCATCGATCAATACTAATAAAAATATACAATATATATAGTTTCACAATGAGCTATAAGAAAATGAATTTCAAGGGTTTCCTTTTTCTAGCTATGTTGTTGGCTTCCATCCTTCTAATCTCAGCTGACAAATCTGACAAAAAAGATGGTATAATAATAAATCTTTATTCATGTTACAAATTATTTAACAAAGTTTATGAATATTATTTATTGATGTTACAGATAATTTAACAAGTTTAATGAAGCCCTTACATAGGTTAATTACATGAATTCAAAAATTGACCCTCTTATTATTCTAAATTATGTTTTTTTTTTGGTAAAATCTTCTAAAATTTATTTTACATTTTATTATTTTTACATTTTGTAGATAATACAAAAGGAATAGATGAAAGCAAATATTATGGAGGAGGTTGGGGTTATGGTGGTCCATGGCGTGGAGGTTGGGGTTACGGTGGTCCATGGCGTGGAGGCTATGGTGGTTGGGGAGGTCCATGGCGCGGAGGCTGGGGCGGTGGTTATGGTGGACCATGGCGTGGTGGTTATGGTGGCTGGGGTGGTGGCTGGCCAAAGGAACACACTGATGCTGAACCACATAATTAAGCAAGAAATTGAGTTAAGATCGAGTGAACTCATGTTACTTAATGTATGCAATAAAAAAACTTCATGTAAAGTGTTGTTAAAAGTATAATAAAAGTGGAGAATCTTGTGTTGTATTGTACTTATAAATATTGATGAATAATACTCATGAGGTTTAAGACATATATTGTCTTTTAACATACACATGCATGATCTTGAATTAATTAGTACAAACTGAAAAGAGATGTGTTAGTTTATGAGTATAGTTCACCATTTTTAAATCAATCCAAGTTTCGCAAGAAATTAGTTTAGTATGATTTTTAAATCAATCCAAGTTTAGCCAATTAAGTTGAAGGAGATCTTTAATATCTTGAATCGAAGTAACATACTTATGAAATATAATCTTGGATTGATTAAAGTAATTTAAAAGATAGAAATTAAATTGTTGAGATATTTATGTCAAATTAAATAATACTTGTAAAAGATTAATCTATTTGAGAGATAGAAAAAAAAATATTGTTGAGATATTTACGGAAAATTAAATTATGATCACACACTTAAAAAAAAAAGGACTAAATACACTTGATATCAGAATTTGTCCTCAATGAGATTACTCGACCCAGTGAGTCTGTGGTGAAACATATAAAAAACTTACTTTATATGTAAAAAAAATTATTAATCAATTTTTTTTTATAAAAAATCCAACAAAAAAAAATCAATATTTAAAAATACTACTCGTATTATGAATGTACCCATTTTTTTTTACTATTATGAAAAAAATATTTAAAATTACTTGTAACCAACAAATATATTACTTAATTTACACTCTAAAGAGAACTTTATTTTAGATGAGGCAAATTCAAAAATAAAAATAATACTCCGTCACTCTACATATAGTAACAGCTTCAATTCCATTTGATCTTCAATATCTCAACTAATTACTTTAACTAACTTAATTTGAAATTCATCTAAATCTATAAAAGATAATGATGAAGCATTATCCTAATTAACTACTTCAATTCCATTTGATCTTAAGTCTGACTTCATCTTGTTTTTTTTTTTTTTTTTGAACAACAAACAATTGTATATATAAATTGAAATCTAACTTCATCTAAGTTCCAAGCCTCTATAAATACACAAGTATAATACATGAATTATAGGATGTGATATCAAATTACCAACTGAAGTGTAATTCAATATATGTATTTTGAGCAAACAAAAGAGATATATAATTAGCTCAAGAAATATGAATAATCAAGAGAATGGTGATGAGATAAATCCTATAACTCTTCAAACTATGAGTTATGACGAATTTGACAAGTTAAGACGGACACATTTGGTTGAGTATTATCCCTTTAATACCTTTGTGGGCAAGGAAGAAAAACAAAGCTTGATGAAAAAGATAAAAGAGTGGTTCAATACTATTATCACTTGTTTGTGCCCTATTGAAAATGAAGAAGCACGACGACATGATGAAAGGAGAGCCAAAGATTTCGAAAAAGGTAGAATATTTACATCCAATTTTCATAGTAATTAAGCAGCCATTGATTGATTTATGAAATTCTTGTTTTTTTTTTGTGTGTTATTTGTCATTGGATTGATCTCTAATTTATATAAGTTAATGTATATATTAGAATATGTGTTTATTGCCTACAACAATGTCTTGTGTTAATTATTCATATGTTATTTTATCTTCAGTTTAGTCTTTTGGTCGTATAGTGTGTCAAAGACTGTCTAGGTTTTTATTTTTGGGAGTTCTTTGTATTTGATTTGATATTTGGTTCATTTTTTAGAGTTTTGTATTGCTTATACTCCCTTTAAGTAACTTAGTTTTCTCTTCTTTCTTTATATATATTTAGTATTGATTATAGTCTCTTTTGGTCACAACTATTTTTCTAGTATTGGTTTACCAACAATTTAAATTGGTCTCCAAATTGATCTCTAAATAATTTAATGATTAAAATTTAGATCTCTAAAATAGTTAATCGAGCAGTGTCTCTTTCTGAATTTAATAGTTTTCCTCTATATTTCTCCAAAACTAAATTTACACCGATAAGACATCATTTATTTTGTAAACTCTCATAGACGACATTATTTAAACTAATATAAGTAATAACATACACAAGAAATCAACCTATTCACACAAGAGCGAAGAAATATCAAGTTAGGTTTTTAATCTTTTCGGAAATTTTTTACATTTGAAATGTTTAACTTTAACGAAAAATCATGTTGACTATTAGAGTTGAGTGTCATGTCAGTAAATGAAATTTCATTAGTGTAAGTTTGTGCGAAAAATGAGAGGTGAACTACTAAATTCACAAATATTAGTTACTTCAAATGCTTTTTTTTTTTATAAAAAAAAAAAAACCAAACTCAAAAGATATTGGTTACTTTAAATGTTTTTTTTTTTTTAATTTTGGTTACAAATTCAAATACTTTTTTTGGATAAACTTCAAATACTTTTTATTTTAAACAAAAAAACTCAAAAGATATTAGTTTACCTCAAATACGTACGGAGTACTTTTTTTTCTATTTTAATACAACTTCAACTATTTTTTTGGATAAACTTCAAATAACTTTTTGTTGAACAAAAAAAAAAAAAATTAGTAACTTTTTTTTTTGGTTTGAAAAAAAATTAGTTACTCCATAAAGTAATGTATTAAATATTAACAGATATTATATCAAAAAAAAAATGTTAACAAATATCTATTTAAAAGATAACGAGGCCAATCTATTTATAACCTAGTGCATAAGATATTTAGCTTGAACTATCTCGATTTGATCTTAAACGTACCATATTTTTTCAACTCCACCTTCAAAGTTTTCTAACATTCCAAATTTGCTAGTTCGTGCTACGATTCCAAATTTCAGATATAATGAGTTTGAAGAGGTTAGGAAAGGGTGATAGGGTGAACCCTATAACTAATGAAACTATCTCATATGAAGAATTTGCTATGTATAGGACACAATATTTGATTAAATATTGTCCCTTTACAACCATTGAATGCGAAGGAGAGAAAAGTAGTATAAAGCCAAAGATAAGTATAAAGCAAAAGATAACTAAGTGGCTCAATAATACCATGAAGTTGAAAAAAAGGAATAAGAAGGAGGAGGAGGACAAAGTTATTGAATCTAATCAAAACTCACTTCAAGAATATAAGAAGATTGTTTTCAAATGGGTTGCTAAAATCATCTCAAATAATCATCAACAAGTCAGGAAAGACTATGATATATGTCCAATGAGGATTAATAATGCTATATATGAAGAACTCCTTATTCGTAATATCTCACGATATTATTTTGAGTTTTAAAGAGAAATTGTGTAAAGTCAATAATTTATAGTCATTTAAATTTTGAATGTTGTTAAATAAATAATCACATTTAATTATGATGCTTTCGTGATAATTACTCACAATATTTATAGTCATTTATATTTCGGATGTTTTCAAATATCTCTTATAATAAAATTGTTTTTTCTATTGAAAATTCTGGTCTTGGACTCTTGGTTATGATAATTTAGTTGGATAGACAACAGATTATTACTCCATGTTTTTACTTTTTGTCTTCATCTATTTTGAATACATCTTGTTCTTTGCTGTTAAAAAAATAGTTCACCATGTTGGGTATTAAGAAATATATTTTTTTCCTTCTTATTTTGTTTATTTGTTTTTGGTTGGCCTTATTTGTTGATTTCAAAAACGTAAGCTTTTTTTGTTTACAAATTTTAGTTTAAATGACAATTTTTTTTTGCATGTCCCTACCGAAAGGGCCTATTTCGAAGTTTCTCAACACCAAATTCAACCAGGTTCAAATATCAATCTATTAATAGTGTCGGTCCAACACTATATGAGGCCTAAAGTAAAATGTTGAAATGAGGCCTTTTAAAGAAAATATTTATGAATTTTTTTTTCTAAAGTTTTTGAACACAAAATTATTTATTAAATTATCATTATTTTTTGATAAAATTAAATTATCAAAATTAATTTCACTTAAAAGTTCTTTTTCAATCGACTTTAACGCCAACCCATTTAATCTTTTTTTTTTATTAATTTTATTAATTAATAAAAACTTAGAGGAATATATATATATATATATATATATATATATATATATATATATATATATATATATATATATATATATATATTCCTCTAAAGTTTTTTATTAATCTTTTTTTTTATTAATTTTATTAATTTCACAAGATTTTATTAATTTTAGTTTTAAAAAACTTTAGAGGAATATATATATATCAAAATTAAGTTTTTTTTTTTGAACAACAAATTGAATATATATATATATATGAGATTGCTAACTTCGATCTAGGTCAAAGGTAAGTAATGTATGACCCACATGTAATTACTTAGTGCATCCCCATTGTTTTCGCGCACCCCATAAGCCCCCCACGTGCACCCCTTGTAATTACACTTGGCTCATACTTGCTAACTTTGACCCACATGATCAAAGTTAGCAGCCCCATATATATATGAAATATAGAACAAAGTACAAGAGGTACTTTACTCATAAGGACGGGCAAGTATAGAAGAAACATCACTCACCGAAAGTATGTCAATAGGAGTATCATATTCAACTTGTATGATTTCTCTTAAAATTTGCAATTTTGAAAATAAGTCTAATCCATCAATATCAGAGTTGTCATTGTGTTTTAACTAACGGTCAAAGTTAAGACAAAATTCTTCCAAATTTTCAATTTCTAATGACTTTAATTTCTTAATACTAAATAGAAATCTAAAAAAATCTTCATATATTTTAATTTGTTTAAATCTACTTTTAAATGAAGTAATTACTTAAACTATTAATGAACAAAAAGTAATCAAATTTAAATGACTTTTCAAGAGATTTTAAAACTTCATTGCCAATAGTGTCATCAAATTGTTTATCTTTATAAATTATATGTTTTTTCACAAAATATAGGTTCTATATCCATTTCATTAGCAATGTCTTTAGCATAAATTATAGTAAAAAAATTGAGGAAGTTGAAAATTTGGGGAAACAAAAAATTTAAGTCTAACACATGGTTGTAGTCATCATTAGCCACCATAAATGTTACTGTTTTAATTGTATTTTTAAAATACAAAAAGTCTCAAAAAAAAATTTGGTAGTTAAGTCTTAACTTTTTATGTGAATGGGGAATTGAATTGTATTTTTTTTTCTTTTGAGGCCTTAGTTTTGTCTAGGAGGCCTTTTTTTTTTTTTTTTTATTATCATAACACTATAGGTTATTGAACTTATTATTTATTGGAGCCTTTTTTCTTAGTAAAATATTTTTATATTTAGGAGGCCTAAAGAAAGGCTTGGGTGGCCTGACCCTTGAACCGACCTGTCTATTACTTGCTTATTGTTGTTCATCTATTATCTACTTAAGTGTGATATATATGAGATTGCATAATATGTTTAGGTTAAAGGTTAAAGATTGACTCTTTTTTCAAATTCTTTTAGCCTACATGCCATCCTTTCATACTAATTTCATTTCGTATTTTTAGTTTCTACAAATTTTGAAAAATCTACTAATAATTGTCAAATTTTTTTTTACTAATACTGCATTTTATCAAAGTTGTTAAGAAATTAAAAAAAATAAAACTTTCCAACACTGAATTTAAATACTTATTTAGTCTCTATAAATTTCACTTCTACAAATTTCAAATGTGATTAAAAATAATTACATTTATAATATATCGCTTTTATTTTAAAATACATCACATTTAATTATATTATTTTGCAAAAAAACATTTTTCAACAGTGCAACGCCCCAACCGCCGCATCAATCACCCAAACCATATGCATACCGGCCACCTGCACCCCAATGACCATAGCCAACACCATAAGCCGGAAACTCTCCACGACCACCGTAGTCTCTACCATAATCCTTCCGTGGACCAAAAACACCCCTATCTGCATAATGTCCTTGTTTGTCAACTTTATCTACAAATTAACCACACACAAATATAATAAGGTTATAGTAAACTAATTCACAACAACCAAACAATTATAGCTTATTTTTCATATAATGTAAAAATAATAAATAAGCTTTATTAAATTTGATAAAATTATGAACTCAAATCTCTAAGGTCGATTTTATAGTGCAATCGACTATAGACCACTAGCTATATCAACAAATAAAAAATTATTTTCTCTTTAATTTGATAGTCTGACTAAACCATCCATCTATAGAAAATTCAGATAAAAATATAGAACATCATATAGATGGAAAACTCGAGCACAAAATTTGTCTTACCATTGTCCAAGTCTTTGGGTGAAGACTCCGCAAAGATGAGAAGGATGGAAGCCAACAACATGGCTAGAAAAAGTAACCCCTTGGAATTCATTTTTCTCTAAGTACACACTTTGAAACTTATATGTATATCTATATGAGAAGTGAATGAATGATTGGTATTTATAAGCAAGGTGAGGCATGACATTTATTTAGTTCATTCTTACCAACATTCATGTTGTTTGAAAAAAAAATCTTTTTAGATACATAAATGAAATGATAAAGCCATCATAAACTCAAAGGCACAAAGTGGAGTTATCAATGATCCCGGTCATGAACATCCGACTTAACAATTGCGATATTTTCTGTCAGTTGAGCTAAAATTTCTAAAAGAAGAAAATGATTTTACTAATATATATTTAGAAAACAGCTAAATATATATTAGTAAAACACAACTACCGAGAAAATTTCCGAGGAAAATGGTCGTAGGTAATTTTAAGTGTGTTCCTAGGAGTTTCCGAGGAATTTCCGATGAAATAGAGGTCAAATTATGTACATAAACAAAGTTTTATACAAATGAAGACAAGAATAATGTACATATGAAGACAAAAATTCAATTAATTTATGCACGGCGCATACGTATAAGTCTTAAAATTATGGTGAAATTTTTAAGCAAAATTTGGTTTATTAATTGGATTAATTTTGTATCAAAAGTATTTAGAGCATCTCTAATGATAAAATTTTAAGATACTTATTTTATAATTTTAAGTGGGCTCATGTGTGCCACCTCAATGTTATAATACTCATGTATTTTTTTAGTCAAAAAAAAAAAATAATCATGTATTTTTTACTCCAATAGGTAATTTCAATTTTTAATGTGCTTAACTCACATATAATACATCTGTACTAAAATATATGATGTTTTGACCATGCCACACAAATTAAGAAAAATAATTAATGTTGCATGGAAAAAGAGAAATTATGAGATAGTTTACAAAATTATTCTCCATTAATTGTAGGGGAAAGATAAATTGTAGAATTGAAAGAAGAAAGAGAAACAAATAATAGGAAAAAAAGTATTAAATGTTTCATTGGTAATATAAAGTGACATATATTTTGGTATTTTTTTATAAAACGACATATATTTTGGTACAAAAAGATTATCATTTATTTCTCTTCCATAATTAATACATTCTCTCATTTTTACACTTTTAAAGACATGAAATTATTGTAACAAAAAAAAATAAAATTAATACTTTAATTCTATGAAACTCACTTGTGATATCTATGATACCCAAAATCTTATATGACATGACAGGTCAATATTTTATTGTTAAAAAACCTCTATATAATACTCCTATTAAAGACGCTCTTATAAAGGTATAGTCGAGTCGATAAGCTGTCACCTCCCATGTGTATGAATAATGAATGAGTACTTGATCACACTTTAACAAAACAACTTACAATTCTAATTCATGGGCCAAAGGAAATAATTGCACCTATTACTCTCTCCATCTTAAAATTATTGTCTTTTTTGAGTTATGCACGTGGATTAAGAAACAATAAATTAAAGATTGATTTGTTAAGTCTCTTTTACCATTATTTTATTATTAAAAAAGAGAAAATATATTTGTACCAAAAAAAAAAAAGAGAAAATATATTTAATTAATGTTTTAACTTTTGTAAGAGTACAAATGATAAACTAACATTAATTTTTTATTGATTTCCAAAAAAAATAATAGTTTTGGGACAAAACTAAAAAGCTAAAAGGACAATAATTTTGGAAAGGAGAAAATAATAATCATTAGTCAAATGTATTCACTTTTTTAGTACTACAAAATATCAATTATTCAATTTATTTAAAATTTTAATTAGTACATAACTAATATAATAGAGTTGTAAAAAAACAAACTGATTTAAAGTAACACTATTAATAAAAAAAAATTATAAAATAAGACTCTTTATTTTATGAAAACTATTTCTTAAAATTTGTGTTGATTCTACTTGCTAATAAGGAGATATTAAAGTGATCTTAAAAAATAAGGAGACATTAAATTTTTTAAGTGAACAATTAATTATATGCAATGTCACTCTAAAAAATAATTATTTGTAATGTCTTTTCGTACATTAAAAATGCCAAAAGATTATTTTTATTATTTTCAAACAAAAATACATCATCTATAACTATCAGGTTAGGTTTGAAAGATCAAAGTCGTGAAAATTGTTTGAGGTGCATATTTAAAATCAGTGATCTTAATTACCGTGGATTAGCTAAAAAAGATAGAGACTGTTTTCTTGTAAGTAGTTTAACAATTTTAATTTTTTGTTGGTACAAAATACTTCGACTATTTTTTTGGATAAAAAATAATTAAACAAATATAGTACATATGTTGTCAATTTTGATGGGTTAATCCATACTAAATAAACATTATAATTTTAAATAGGCCTCACATGATGGTGAGATTGAACTCTCGGATTAATCAATCATTAAACCAGAAACAAAGTTTTCAAAAAAGAAAAAAACTTAAACAATTTATTTATATTGAAAATGATATTTCGAAGACATGACGACTAAAAAAATAAGGTAAAACCTACACTACCTCGTTGATATTTTGAGGGGATTACCCAACAATCAATAAAAAGTTAACATGAGTCGAAGAATAACATGAGTCGAATGAAAAGTTAATTATTATATTGTTTCTTTTTTTTATTAATTAATTGTTGTATTTTCGCCACCTTCTACCAATTAATTGTTTTTTCTTACTAATCTACCAATTAATTGTTGGATGTTAGGAAGGTGTATTTTTTCACCTTATCTTCTTATTATACTTTTTTTTTGTAATATATATCCTAATTTTAATCCATCAATAAATTTCTATTTTTTTGCACACGTACTTTCTTTTCCAAAAATAAAATTATAAAAAAATTGTAACAAAATTTATTTTAAAAAAAAACTTGTTACAAAAATATTAGGAAGTAAAGTATAACAGAAAAATATAACATAATTTATCAAAATGACAAATAAGAAGGAACAAATAATTTTTTCTAAAACAAAAAATAAAAATGAACGAAGTGAATATATAATAAGAGGAATGAAGTGAGTATATATAATAAGAGGAACGACTCATTTTTTGATTAATTAAGATTTTGAAAGGAGATGTTCAAATCTCTTAACTGTATCTTGATTATTTTGCTTGTTGTGGCTCCCCCACTCCTTAACAAAATTTTGGATTTTATTTTTGATTAAAAAGTTTTGAATTTCTTAAAATATGAAATTACAAATCAGTGGAATTTTTTTTATTCGTAATATTTATCATAAATAAATGCAGAGGCAAGAACGAGGTTCATAGATAATGTAAGGTATACGTTGGAAGACCAACATATGTACATTAATGATCGCTCTTCACCTCTCTACATTGTTTACACTAAAGAAAAACAATAAGTGGAATTGATATCTCTCGATAAAATTTAAAATATCAGAAGTTAACTATCGGTAAAATTTATACTACCTATAGGGTTATCTCCTAATATCTGAGAGGATTCTGATTAATTTAAGGGATGTAAAGAAGAATTGTCTTGTACATTTTTCTTACGCAAACAACATTTTTTATGACCTAACCCTTGCAATATCTATGAATAAAAGTACAATAATTCACTACATAGGTAGTGAACTCAAATGCAATCGTCGACTACATAGGGAACTAAAATTAGGCTTATTCATAAGAATTTTAATATGCTTAGCTGTTACGATTGAATTTCAAATAATAATACATATTATTTAGTTTTTATTATGCATAAATGACACAATTGATTATTCCTTCCGTCCCAAAACTTTAGTCCATTTAAAATTTTACAATAAACAAAAATAAAAAATTAAGTCTGTCTATCCTTACTTTATTAAAAAAGAGAAAATTAATTTAATATATATACTAAGTTTTTGTAAGAATACAAATGATAAACTATTGTACTATACACGTGTTTCTTATTTTGTGGTTGTTGTTTTTGTTTGTGGTGAGCACCCCTGTTTCTTTGCATTGTGGGGCTATTTGTATTTCTTTTATTTTTGTGCTACCCATTAACATCTTGTTATGGAATAAGCCTAATAATATTTTTCCATTAAAAAAAATTAATAAATTTTTCGTTGACTTTTAAGAAAAATCATTCTTATCTTTTCTATTTTTTTTTTTGTCGAGACTAGGGTATCCATCGTTGAACGCAGTGATTAATCTTTTGCTGAAGCACTTCAATGAGTGAGATAACTGACCCAAAAATTTAAAACTGCTTCATACCCAAAGTGAAGATTATCTTTTCCATTTGTTTGACCATTCATGTTCATTCTCGAATGACTATTATTAGTAAGTGAAGAAATTATTGCTATTTAAATTGCAAGAAATGTTTAAATAAAAAAAATTGCAAGAAATATAGCAATAAAAAGGTCATATAGATACATATGATCTTGATTGGTATATATTCAAATTGAGGACGACAATATCCACTTTTTAGGTGCAAGTTTTCAAGTAATATGATGACAATAATTTCAATCAATTTTCGGTACGCTAGTGTTGCATGCATGAAACTCTGGGTATGTAAAATATCTTGACGTAAGACTTTAAAATTATCATATTATTTGAAAATTATGCTCCGATTAATCAGCACTTTTGTTTTATAAACCTATCTTTTACCACTCTATGTTCGTCTTGAGCAAAGACCTAATTTTTTTTATAATATATTTACCGTTCAAACAAAAATTATCATTTGAAATTTAGTTGTGTTTGGTTACATCAATTTAATTTATTTAGATTGTACGTGTTTGGGTTATGGCCGGTTCAGTGCTTCCAAACTCCTATTTTTGTGCTTCTTGTCTTAGGTCAGGGTGCAAAACTAAAATTTTAGATATGCAAAATATAAAATTTAGAGTTATATGTACATCTTTTTCTAAAGTTTAGTGTGTTAGGTGCACACCTTAGACCGAACGTATTCAATAAGTATGGATAGAGTACCTCTTGAACTTTCTCCACTTGTACTCATATTTCTTTTATAAAATTATGTTTACTGTTAAAAAAAAAAATAGGTTGTCATCGGATATTTTGGGTTTGGAAGCAGGATGTCTTTGTCGGTATTTAGTGATGATGCAATAGCGACGGTATATGGTATGCTATGTTGATAGGATGCCTTTGGAAGAGATATACTTGAAGGTTCATGTTTTTTTTTTCTTTCTTGAAGCTTTTTGTTGATAGGATGCCCTTGATATCGTCGCATGTTTTCGCATGGGATAAATTGAACTCGACAAGGAAATCATGTGTTTGAATTTGATATTTACAATAATAGAAATCATATTATGTTTGTGTACAAACATATACGTAATGAAAATGAACTTTGTATGCCTTATTAATAAATCAAATGGTGAAGATTATAAGTTTTTTTTTTTGAACAACAAATAATATTTATATATTATAGATGGAAAATAAAGTACAAGATGGTGAAGATTACAAGTATAATACATGATCAATTGATTACAAATTTCTTGTTAATACGAACGTTAATCGTGAGAATATATGATATATGGTCGATTGATATATATTACCCACAACTAGTTAATGAGAACATGAAGTGATTGAATCTTAAGGTGTAAGTGTTGCAATAGTATTATCAAAATCCAAACTCAAAGACATGTAATCCATATTATATGTATGTAAAGTTTATAAGTATTATTCATTTAGCATAATACAACATAGGATTCTAACTTATTTCATATATTTATTTTTCTACATAAGTACACTTCGCATGAAGTTTTATTATTGTAGTAGGACATAACAAGAACCTCAACCAACTTACTATCTCTAGTTTCTACTTAGTTCTGAGGTTCGGCGTTAGTATTAGCATCATGGTTTTCGGCAGGCCAGCCACCACCGCCCCAACCGCCGCGTCCACCTCCGTAACCCCCTCGCCAACCACCACCGCCCCAACCACCGCGTCCACCACCGTAACCACCACCCCAACCACCACCGCCCCAACCACCACGACCACCACCCCAACCACCGGGGCCACCACCATAACCCCCACGCCATCCACCACCATAGCCTCCACCATTCCATGGACCGCCATAACCCCCACCTCCATAATATCCTTGTGTATCAACTTTATCTACAAATTAACCACACACAACATATAATCAGGTTATAGTGAACTAGTTCACAACATTCAAAAAGCTATAGGTTATTTTCATATAATGTAAAAGTAATATAAGCTTTATTAAGTTTGATAAAATTATAAATTTTAATCCTCTACTATCGATTTTACAGTGCAATCAATTGTAGACTATTAAATCAACAAAGAATTGTTTCTTCCGTAATTTAATAGTCTTAAATTGACTACACCGTAAAACCGACTACATAAATTCAAATTTAACTAATATATATATATCGATAGAAAAATCGAGCTCATTATTTGTATTACCATCTTTCTTGTCCAAGTCTTTGGGTGAAGACTCTGCAAAGATGAGAAGGATGGAAGCCAACAACATGGCTAGAAAAAGCAACCCCTTGGAATTCATTTTTTCTAAGTTCACACTTTGAAACTTATATGTATATCTATTTAAGTATTGATCGATGAAACTGAAGTGAATGAATGATTGGTATTTATAGGCAAAGTGAGGCATGCCATTTATTTAGTTCATTCTTATCTTTTTTTTCCTAGTTACTATTATTAGTAAGTGAATCGGCAACATTCATATTGTTTGAAAAAAATTGATTCTATTAGTATGAACAAGGTTTTATACATGATTGATTGGTAGTCTTAGATTTGACAACAATAATGTACATATGATGACAAGAAATTCAATTAGTTTATGCACGGCGCATACGTATAAGTCTTAAAATTATATACGGTGAATTGTTTTAAAGAAAGCTTGGTTTATTAATTGGATTTTTGTATCTAAAGTATTTATAACAGTATAATCTTAGATGCATGTTTTGTAGGATGGTACGTAACAACGGTCCAGTGTATAGCAATGTGTGAGACTCACATGCACTAAAATAAAAGATCGTTGGAATTTCAGTATAAGTGAATGTTAGTCCTACATCTTAGAGGAATGAGCTAAATAAAGGATATATATATATATATATATATATATATATATATATATATATATATATATATATATATATAAAAGAGGATTGACTCACTTTTTAATGAATTAAAATTTTGAATGGAGATGTTCAAGTCTCGTAATTAAGTATCTTGATTATTTTGCTTGTTCTTGCTCCCACACTCCTCAACCAAATTTTGGGTAGGTTTTTTTTTTGATAAATCTTTTTTGGATTTCTTAAAATATGAAATAACAAATTAGTGGAATAGTTTTTTTTATTTTAAAATTTATTGTAAATAGACAAGAAACAGATTTAGAGATAATGTGAAGTAGGAAGTCATGCTGAAAGGATTGTACATTAACGGTTGTTTTTCACCCCCTCCACATTGTTCGCATTGGAAAAAAATTATCAAAAGATACCTCTCGATAAAATTGTTATCAATCGGTAAAATTTATACTGCCTAAAATTATCTCTCAATAAATGAAAAGACATAGAAGAATTCTAATTAATTTAAGAGAAACTGAGAAAAAGTGTCTTATATAGTAGTAGTACATTTTTCATTAAATCCCTTTGACATAATAATGGGCCAAGGCCCATTCAAAACAGGCACAGATTTCTTTTCTTTTCAGGACAATTATGTTGTCTCATACCTAAAGTGTTTTTTTTTTTGACACAACCTAAAGTAATATATTGAGTAATATTATAATGTAACTTTTATCAAAATCAGAGTAATATATTGATTTGCCAACTTTATTATTGATCCAAATATGCAATAAAAATTCGGCACTATATCCGAACACTAACAATTTAGGGGAATGAATTCTCTTATATGTAATTTATATAATAAAATATGATATATTCTTTTAAAAAATTAAATAGTTTTAGTGTTTAAAATTTTCCTTTCGACAAACACCGCATAAGATAGAAAAGTAAAACAATATTGTACTAATAAAACGAAGAACAACACAACGTCGCACTATAAGATGACGAAATTACAAAAAAAAATTTAACATATGTCAAAGTCATTTATTTTGATATAGAGAAAAGGGAAAAATGATTTAATGATATATTTTATTTTTATATTAATTTATATTAGAAATTTATATTTTAAAAATTTTACTTATAAATGACTGTATCACTGTTAATTAGTATAAATTGGATGCTAAAAAATTATCTTTAAGCAATCACACCTTGCTGATGTACATAAGCCAATGTTTGAGAATGCATTTTATAAATAAGCCGACTTACAAAAGTCAAAAAATGTGTCGCCTTTTATTTATTTAAAAATCCAAATCACGTGAATACATGAATAGTTTTCTAAGGAAGATAATTCTAGTCTATAGTATAGTAGGGTAAACATATAATGGAATTGAAGTAGTCGTGATCTCAACACTAAAGGAGACTTAAAGCGAATTTTTAATTGAGGTTTTTTGTTTAAAAAAATAATATTTTATTAAAGTGATTTTTTTTTTGAAACAAAATTGTTTATTAATTTATCAAAATTATTTTTATTTAACGTTTTTTTTTTCAATTTTTTATAAAGTCGATATATTTATGCTTCGTTTAACCCAGCTTTTTTTAAGAGTAAAAACTGTTTTATGCTTAAAAGTTATAAAAAAAAATTTACAAATAAAGTAAAAGTTGTTTAAGATAAAGTAAATAAAAACAAAGTCAGGTCAAACGAACACTAATCTTTGTTGATTTAAGATAAGATTTTATTAATTCTAGTTTTAATATATTAAAATTTAATGTTATATAGTTGCTTGATTTCTTGAGGAGATATAAAATTGTTGTATTATTTTTAAAATTTTGTTTTCCAAATGCTTTTATATTTTTTCGAGGTCTTTTTTTTATTAAGGATTAATCTGCTTATGATTTATATAAGACCTTTTTTCTTTAATAATTTTTTTAATATTTTGGGAGTCTAAAGCTCTTGCTTGAGTTGCCTTACCCTTAAACCGGCCTTGAATTGAAGTTATATTGTGTCTGACCAAAAATCCAAAATGGGTTTTTGTACTTTAATAATTTAAATAAGAAAATATTTTATAATACTCATGTAATTCGGTTTTTAAATATTTTAGAAGTTAATTGCACAAATTTTAACAAAATAATATTTCTATTTTTTATTTCTTTAACATGTGTCCGCAATTTTTTTATAAATAAAAGTGTGATAATTTGATCATGATCATATATACAACCTTATTAGTAGAGATGTCAATTTGTATCTGATAATAGATTATTTGTACGGAAATTTAAAGTGACGGATTTTTTTTCCGCGGGGTCGGAGATGGAGGAAAAAAATCCTTCCATGAATAATTCGGAGCGGGGAACGGAGAATGTTCCTCCGCCACCGTAGATTCCCCGACTCCAATTATATTATTTAAATTATATATATAGTTACATAACTTTATATGTATATTTTTATGAAAAATAATAATTAATACGTTATAAATATTAAGATTATATATTGGTAACAACAAGTGCAATTGTATATTTATTTTTTTGACAAAAAGAAATATTAGAAAATGCTTTTGCATTTTTTTGTTATTGATGCAAAATGTACTTTATTTTTTTAAAATGAAAGATTACAAAATATTTATTTATTTTTAAAAAAAGGAAGAAAAAAAATGTTAATGTCGTGCTTTTGATTAAAATGTCTAACAATTTTGTTAATTTTTTATATCCATAAAGTTTCCTGAATACTGTAGAGATCCGGAAAGATCAGGATGAAGGAAAATTTTCTTTCACAACAGATATTGGAGACAAAGACAAAGAAAAATTTGGGGGAAGAGCGGAGAACAAAGAACATCTGCATGTTCCGCGTCCGGTTGACATATCACTACTTATTAGTACAATTTTTTTTTTTGACCAATAGTACTTTGTTGTTTGCTCTCAAAATTGGAAAATGGTTTAATAGCACGACACGATTGTAGACACGACGTTGGCTTTATTGCCTTTATAGCACTTTGTAATTATCTTTTACTCTTTATCAATTTATCTGCCTGTGATCGTGCAATTTTGACGACATATTTGTCGTACCATATAACAGTGCTGCTCAAAATTTGACTTAATTGACCCACTTACTAATAATAGCAACTCGGGAATGAAAACTTAGGAAAATAGAGGGCAAAGTGACATATGTGTGCATAATGATGGTTAATATTATTTTTTGCAATATATATTTAGTTAAAGATAAGAATGAGATAAATCAAAGTCAAATATTGTATGCTCTAGCATGTTCTGTTTCATTCCCTTGTTACCTATAAATGCAGCAACATTTAGTAGACACTTCATATTCATCCATACATACATTTAGTAGCAACGTAACTTTTATATTCTCTTAGTAAAAATGAATTCCAAGGCTTTAGTTTTTCTAGCTATGTTGTTGGCTTCTACCCTTCTCATTTCAATTGATGCTGCACGCAAAGACTTAGACAACAAAAATGGTAATTCCATTCATTTGATCATAATCATTATCATAATTTTTTTTAATAAATAACCATTATAATATTGATAGTTATAATTAAGAAGGTGATAGTTTAATTTGATTCTGATAGTAGCACTTTGAATGTTTATGTGAGATAAAATGCCTAAAGTTATTAACAATTGTTATTTTTATACTATTTTTAAAAAATAAAATTATTCATGAAGAATTTTTTTTGAAATAGCAATGGAAATTTAAATACTGAAAAAAAATTAAATTTATCTCTAATTCCGTTGCTAATAGTTAAAGACGTCAAATTTAAAAATCATTTTTCTCGTCTCTATGTTATTATTTCAATTTTTATAGTTGTTTATATTTAGCATATAAATGTTACTCGATTAGTCTTATATGATAAAAGTATTATGACTACAAAATGTAAACATTTTTTTAACCACTAATCATGTGTTTTATTTTTTTAATTTGTAGAAAACTTTGAAACAAATGGGGTAGAAGAGAGCAAATATGGCGGCGGCCCATGGCACGGTGGTGGAGGTTATTGTCACTATGGTTGTTGCGGTTATGGCTACCATGGAGGCTGTAGAAGATGTTGCTATCCTGGTGAACATCTTGATCTTGATATGGATGTTGAACCCCACAACTAAGAAAAACATAACACAAACTTTTAGCACTATAAAAGTGTGTTCTTGTAATAACAATAATAATTACGAATAAAACTTCATGAGAATATGAAGTGTAGTTAAATGTATAATAAAAATGGAAATCTTTCCTTGTAGTTACTAAACTATCCTATATATAATAAACTTGTCATGTTTCCACTTTCATTTTAGTTTCTTACACATATATGTTTTATACTTTTATTTAATTTTATGTGTTATGTGTTTGTGTTAATTAACACTTAATAGCCTCCCAAGTCACAACATATATACTTATGAAATAGTGTTAATTATCTCGTGAAAAAAAAAAATACTATAGAACAATCAACAAAATAGATGATGGACTAATTTAGCTCAGTTGAGGGAGAGTTTGGTGTTGTGAATTCCAACATTTTAAGAGATATCTACAAGAATAAAGAGTGAAGTAAATAAAATAATGGTAGTCAGACTAATCTGTCCAAACAATTAATGTAGCAACTACGTACGTGTAAAGTTGAACCATATACAATCGGTCGAAAGAACACATATAAAAGAGAGAAAGAGGATGAAACACAAAAAAAAATATACATAAGGTTAGTCCTTAAATATATGAAGTGGTTAGTCCAAATGAATTTGAGCCAAAACTGTCCAAAAAAAGAACTAGTATTTCTTCGGTATTCTTGCATTTTGTGGCCATATATTTCGTACTATATAATTTCTCGTTTTACAATTCGTATTTGTTATAATAAAATCTAGTCTACAATACACAATTAGCATTGACCATGAATCTATTATCACTTGCTTAAAGCACCCAAATTCATTTGGACTAACCACATTTTTTATTTTAAAATATATATTTAATTACATATGCATATTAATTTTTAAAAATGAAATAATCACATAAAGTGACATAACTTTTATGGGCCAATGTGAACCGGCCCACCCAATTCATAAATTTATTTTAATATTTTTTTGACAAAAAAATTATTTTATATTTCCAATTCATAATTTTTTTTTCTTAGATAAAATTACAAAACAATCATATACAAATTAAATTAGAGAAACATATGAAGTAACTTTTTGACCCCTAAGTAATTAAAAACACATTTCACAAATTCTAAAATATTGGTTTCGTAACATATCATATACAGTATAAATTGTTTATGCATTGTTTACTTTATTTTGAACAATCTTACCAAATTTTGTGAATTGTGCCACGAAGAATAATGAAAAAGAAAAAAAAAATCAAATTTAACCTAAATATATAAAAATTTCCACTATTTTTTTGTTACATGATTTCCACTATTTTATGTGTGATAGATTTCACTTATTATTACATATTCATAACTACACTTCTCATAAAGTTTTATTCATTACTAAATTACAAGAACATAACTAATTTTTAACACATATAGTTGTGCTTAATTGAGAGGTTCAATATTAGCATTAGCCTTAAGATGTTCGCCAGGATAGCAACACCTACAGCCTCCATAGTAGCTCCAACGACTGCAGCAACCAAAAAGACAATAATACCTTCTACCATGGCCTCTGCGCCAACCACGGTGATGACCATGTCGCCCATGATGCCATGGACCGCCGTAACCACCATGCCATGGACCACCGTAACCCCAACCCCATCCGTAGCCATATTTACTTTCATCTACACCATTTGTTTCCATGTTATCTACTAAAGGGGAAAATAGATTAGTTACCTTAATCAATGTTTATATTGCAATTTTAATTTATATATCAGAAAATAGATAAGATGTCACATGTGAAGGAAAAAAACGACACACATTAGTTCAAAATGTTACATTAGTTTTTTTATTTGGTCATTTATATATATAGTATTATAGCATGCTCTGCTAGGGTTTTGGTTCAGCGCCGTTTCTCAGCCGTCACACTTCCTTTCCCCCATTCGGTTGGTAGAGTAAGAACAGGTTTGATTTTCTTTATTTCTCTCTTGTTCGGTGGCTTATCTTTTGTTTCTCACTATATTCAACCACACAGGTACCTTACTTTGCTTTAATCTTTCAAAGCCTTTGTTTTTTCTTATATAATATTCACGTTTTTTTGTCCTTTTGCATTTGTGATTCCTTTTGTCTTTCATATCATTACATGATTGCATGGTGTTTCACAATTGATTTTAAGCTTTTGTCCTTTTATAGTATTGTGGTTCCGTGGTAACTAGGTCTCCACCATGGCTTCCATGGGCCACCGTACTTTACCGTGGTCTTGTTTCGACAAACCTTCATCCTCTAATACTAACATGAATAACCAGCCAAAGAAAACTATGACCAAGTCTTTTGCTCAAGCTCTCAATCACAATGTTTGTGATATACCTATTAGTCAACTTCCCAAGCCTTGTGTGAAAGGCAATCAAATTGCTATCACCATACCTGAAGATGAATATCTTGCTGGCTATGAAAATTGCAAAAATAATCTCCATGGCCGCATGATATGGCCAAAAGGTGCTACACCTCTAAAAATAGATGCCCTGAGAGAGAAGCTTCAAGCTATCTGGACTTCCATTGGTAAGTGGGGCATTATCTCTCTTGGTAAAGGATATTATGAGTTATCTTTCTCCTCGGTTGAGGATCTCAGAAGCGTGCAATCTGTGCACTCATGGAATCTTAATCCTGGTTACTTAAAGCTATTCACATGGAGTCGAGACTTCAATCCTAATCTGCAACATCAAACTAGCACTCAAGTCTGGGTGCGTATTTTTGGATTGGCTCAGGAGTACTGGAGGCCAAAGATCATTTTTGCCATTGCCGGTAGTGTGGGAACTCCCATATGTTTGGATAACAACACGAGTAAGTCTTTTTTCGATAGGAACTTTGGTCACTTTGCTAGGATTTTGGTTGATGTCGATCTTTCTAGCCAGTTGAGAGACAAAATCTTGGTGGAAAGGATTGGTCACTCCTTTTATGTTGATGTTGAATATGAAAAGCTCCCCAGCTTTTGTAACTTTTGTAAGAATGTTGGTCATTCAATTACAGAATGTAAGAAGGCTAAACCTTCTCGTGACATCAATGAGAACAAGGACAATGGTGCGCGAAAAAAGAAAGGTGGCAATAACATTAGTAAAGACCCCCCTCATGTTGGTATGATTAACACCAACGTAGATGATAACATTCATCCTGTCAATAATGAGAACAATCCCGAGTCTAATGGTCGTCATGAGGATGAATCTAGCCCTAAAGAAGGTGAGGTTCCTGGTGATGACCATTCCCTTGACAACAATGATAGCGATGGTGCTAGCTCAATGAACTCTGAATTTGTGGACAATACTCAACATGAGGAGGAACACATTAATGAAGAATTTGTTGTTAAAGACAACATTATTGTGGTTCCTGACAATAGTGTTGATATACCTAAAGTTGTCCAAGATGATATGGATATAGCTAAAATAGGTAATTGGGCAGATATGGTAGATGAGGAGAACCATCCTAACCATAAGGAGAATGAGGATTCTTTCACCCCGGTGTTATCTAAACAAGATAGACGAAAGCAAGCTCAAGAGAAAAAACTTCAAACCTTCACTAGGGCAGGTTATAGAAACCTTCCCAAATGAGGTGCATCTTCTGGAATATTAGGGGGATAGCCAACCCCGCTTCTAAATTGGCTTTCAAAAGGCTATGTCATCAACATAAGCCTGATATTTTTATTATTTCCGAACCTTGGATGAATTACAGTTCCTTCCCCAAGAAGTTACTTAAAAGTCTTCACTTGAAGATTTTTGCGGTCAATGATCGGTCGTCCATGGAGCCAAACTTATGGTGCCTTTGTGATGATCTTATTGATCCTGTTGTTATCCAAACTTCTGATCAGCATGTCGCCTTTCAGGTTAATCACAATAACTCTAATTACAGAATCAGTGCTATTTATGCTGCTACTAACTACATTAAGAGGAGAGAGCTTTGGCTCAACCTTAGTGGAGAAATGCAGATGACCAACATTCCTTGGTGTTGTATAGGTGATTTCAACACTATTATTGGCTCTCATGAATATAGGGGAAATAGCTCTCCTTCCCAGATTTCTTGTGATGACTTTCAAGCTTGGAGTGATGTTAACCATCTCATTCATTTGCAAACTAGAGGTTCTTTTTTAACCTGGTCTAATAGACGAAAAGGTAATGCTTTTACCGAAAAAAGACTTGATAGAGCCATTTGCAATCATCAATGGATTGACAATTGGACTTCCACCACTTGTTGCACCCTTACTAAAAACAATTCTGACCATTTTCCTCTTATGCTTGATTATAAATCTAATAACATTAGACATGTTGCTCCTTTTAGATTTATGAAAATGTGGTCTAGTCATCCCGATTGTATCCAGGTTATTAAAGATAGTTGGAATACAAATTATCATGGTCATCCTATGTCCATCCTCTCTCAGAAATTAAAGCACCTTAAAACCATTCTCAAAAGTTGGAATAAAACAGTTTTTGGTGATGTTCATGTTAATGTTCAGACAACTGCTTCTATGCTTGATGCTATACAAGAACAAATTGATGCTCAGGGTTACAACGATGTTCTTATGGAGCAAGAGTGAAATGCCATGATTGCCTATGATAAGGCCTTGCAGGTCGAAGAGAGTTTTTGGCATGAGAAGGCTAGAATCAAGTGGCATGCTGAAGGAGATAGGAACACTCAGTTCTTTCACAAGACTGCTAAAATTAGACACGCCACTAAGAGCATATCTTCTATTACTATTGGTGATGAGGTTATTACTGAACCTGCTGAGATTGAAAATCATTTTGTTGCTCATTTCAATTCCATTTTTAATGTTAATAATAATTGTTTTGACAATGGTTTGATAGAGGAAGTGATCCCTAGTCTTGTAGATGACCAAATGAATATTATGCTTACCAGTATTCCCACTCCCACTGAAGTGCATCATGCTGTCTTTGCCATGAGTAGTGATAGTGCTCCAGGCCCTGACGGTTTTGGGGCACATTTCTTTCAAACTTATTGGGAGATTATCAAAGATGATGTTATTAAAGCTGTGATTTCTTTCTTTGAAAATGGTTGGATTCTTCCTAACTGGAATGCAAATAATGTGGTGCTCATTCCTAAATGTCCCGAGGCTCACCTTGTTGACCATTATAGACCTATAGCCCTTGCTAATTTCAAGTTTAAAATCATCACCAAAATTATTGCTGATAGGTTGTCCAATATAGCTCCCTCTATTATTTCTTCTCAACAAAGGGGTTTTATTCATGGTAGGCAAATTTCTGATTGTATCTGTCTTACCTCTAAAGCTATAAATGTTATGCAACATAAAACTTTTGGAGGAAATATGGCGCTCAAGATTGACATCAAGAAGGCCTTTGACACTATTGATTGGAGTTTTCTTCTCAGAGTTCTTGAAAGATTTGGTTTCAATCAAACCTTTTGTTCTTGGATTCATTCTATTCTTAATTCTGCCAGACTTTCTGTTTGTGTTAATGGCAAAAATGTTGGTTTTTTTCCTTGTAAAAGGGGTGTTAGGCAAGGTGATCCTTTGTCCCCTCTTTTGTTTTGTCTGGCTGAAGATGTGTTAAGTAGATGCATTACTAAATTAGTCAACGATGGTAAGTTGAGTTTGATTAATAACACTAGAGGAAGTCATGTCCCTTCACACGTGTTATATGCTGATGATGTCATGATCTTTTGCAAGGCTACTACAACTAATGTGAGAAATCTCATCGATTTGTTCACCAAGTATGGCGAGATCTCAGACCAACTTATCAATCCTGCCAAGTCCACTTTCTTTGGAGGCTCCGTCACTCATAGTAGAGCCATTAGACTTGCTGAGATTCTTGGGTTTAACATTGGCACTTATCCTTTCACTTATCTTGGAGTTCCCATTTTTATAGGCAAACCTAAAGTCAATTACCTTCAACCTATAGCTGATAAAATCAAAATCAAATTGAGTGCTTGGAAGGCTTCCCTTCTTTCTCTTGCTGGAAGAGTCCAACTTGTTAAAAGTGTCATTCAGAGCATGTTGATTTACTCTTTCCTTATTTACTCTTGGCCCACCAGTCTCCTCAACACCATTGACAAGTGGATAAGGAACTTCATCTGGGCAGGTGATATTAACAGTAGGAAAATTGTCACAGTGGCCTGGCACAAGGTTTGCACTCCCATTCTTGAAGGCGGTCTGGGTATTAGATCCCTCAGAGACATCAATGAAGCAGCTATGCTTAAGCTTGGATGGGAGCTTCTTAGTTCTCAAAACGAATGGGCTTGTTTCCTTAGATCTAGAGTCCTTAGGAAAACAGGTTTCATTCGTTATCATATTCATTCTTCTATTTGGGGAGGAATTAAAAGCAAAATTTTTGAGGTGAAGGATAACTCTAGGTGGATTGTTGGTGATGGGAGTTCTATTAATTTTTGGTTTGACAACTGGTTAGGGGTTTCGCTTTCTACTGATTCCAACCTTGTTCTCAATGCTAAGGTGAAAGATTTCATTCTCAATGATCAATGGCGCATTCCTGTTTCAATTATGCAAAACATTCCAAATCTGGGTAACTTGCTCAGCAAGATAACTATCCCCAAGGTTAAATTTCCTGACAAATTGGTTTGGACTCATAGTGTGAATGGTTCTCTTACTTTTAAAGAGGCTTACAAGTTTCAAAGACCCCCTGGTCCGTTGCTTCATTGGACCAAAACAGTTTGGCACAAAGACATTCCTCCTTCTAAATCCATCATTGTTTGGAGACTCATTCATAACAAGTTACCTACTGATGATAATATGTGTTCTAGAGGTTGTGTTATTGTTTCTAGATGTGATCTTTGTGGTGCTAGCCTAGAATCCTCCTTGCATCTTTTTTGCCTTTGTCCTTTTGCCAATCAAATATGGAATTGGTTGCAAAGTATCATTGGCATTCATATTGACACTAACTCTGTGCAACATATACTCAACTCTTGGGATAAGTCCTGGTCCGGTCAGTGCAAGCTTGTTATTCAGAGTGCTGTTATTAATATTTTTAATATTATTTGGTTTTGCAGGAATAGTTGCAGATTTCAGGATAAAAAAATAAATTGGAGAACTGCTGTCAATTTTATTATTTCTAATGTTTCTCTTAGTAGAAATTGTACTAACATTTCAGGTGCTCCTAACATGGTAGAATTTGTGATTCTTAAAGCTTTTAATGTGAAGATTCGTCCTCCTAAGGCTCCTAGAATTAAAGAGATTTTATGGCATCCTCCTTTAATATCTTGGATTAAATGCAACTCAGATGGAGCTGCTCATGGTAGCCCTGGCAATGCAGTTTGTGGCGGTGTTTTCAGAGACTATCAAGCTAATTTTTTAGGTTGTTATGCTTCTAATATTGGTGTCTCCTTTGCTCTGGATGCTGAATTGATGGGAGCTATTTTAGCCATCGAAATTGCTTTTGATAAGGGTTGGCATCATCTATGGTTAGAAACTGATTCACAACTTGTTACTTTGGCTTTCAAGCAACCTCACATTATCCCGTGGCCTCTTCACAACAGATGGCAGAATTGCATGCATCTTCTTTCTCAAATGAATTTCAAAGTCACACACATTTTTAGAGAAGGGAATTGTTGTGCTGATAAATTAGCGAACATTAGTTTATCAATAAATAACTTCAACTGGTGGAATAGTTTGCCTAGCTCTATTTTGAATGATTTCAATCATAATAGACTAGGTTTACCTTTATATAGATTTTGTTGATGTTATTGCTTAAGTTTGACTTTGTATCTTATCTCTGCACTCTTTTTCCCTTCATCAAGGTTTTATCCCTTTGGGTTTTCCTTGGTAAGGTTTTAAATGAGGCAGAGAGATTGTTACACCTTGAGTTTTGGTCTAGTCCCCTCAAGGTTCCTTTGTATCTTTCTTTATTTTTTTACTTTAATATATTTTACTAGGGTACTTTTTGGTGGCTTCTCGGGGGTGCCAACATAGTTGGGATGCCTTAGATGCTAACTTTGTACTCTTGTGGCCTTTATATAAAAAAAAAAAATATAGTATTATGTTATCTCATGTTATTTTATAATCAAATTAATTAATAAAGAGATAGATAGATAGAGTAAATAAATGAGTGGATCAATTATGAAGTAAGAATATATATTTAGAATTTTAGTTCCTCATAATAATGTCTCTTGCACGTTCCATAGTTTATCTAAAAATAAAAATTATTTTTTTAGTTTATGCAAAATAATTTTAAAAGACATGTATATAAATAATTACCATCATTGTTGTTGAATTTCTCGTCATTATCTTTGGATGCAGCCTCTGCTGAGATGAGAAGGATGGTAGTCAACAACATAGCTAGAAAAAGTAATACCTTGGAATTCATTTTTCCTAATTAACTCTCTTTGAAACTATAGTATACTATTTATGTGCAAGTATCAATCTATGAAAATGAAGTGGAGGAATGTTGTGTATTTATAGGCAAGGTGAGGAAGAAATAGAACAAAAAACATTCAATTGTTTCGTTGACATTTATGAATTTAATTCATTCTTATCTTTGACCAAGCATGCAAAATGTAGTACAAACTAAAATGATCACCATATTACTTCAAAAAAAAAAAAAGATCGCCATATTTATTTTTTCCCATGACCCATCTTTTTAATTTCAAGTTACTATTTTATTTTATTTTTGTATGATATAAGTACGAAATTTTTGCTATTGTTTAGCGGTGTGTTGAGAAACTTATGAGATATACACAAAATGAGTTATCTTCTTTCTGCTGAATTTTCTCAAATATAACAGTTAATGTTCGACTTCTCGACAATTTGTCAGACTCTTATTAGTTGGGACCAATTCACTATTATTAGTAATTAGTATTTTGTTTGGTAAAGACTCTAAGCAATTAGCAGAAACAAAATTGTTTTTTTTGTACCGATCGAGTAAGAGTTATAAATGTATAAAATTTGAATTTAAATTGCTATAATTGGAGTTGACAAATGAGAATGTCTAATTTTGAGACTACAATCACACCGCAAGTAAATATAAGCAAAGTGACAAGAAATTCAATCAATTTCGGTGCATGAAACTCAGGGAAAACGAAAATATTGTGAAGTGAAGACAAGAATTATCATGAAATCAAATTCTAATTCTAATTCTAATTCTATTATCTATATTTATACTTGTATGTTGACTCGTGAAATGCACATAACGCATCATTACTCATCAAGTTAGGCACGATGTCTCAGAGTTTAGCGATGTTACAAATAAACGTCGTCTCGTCCCTTGAAATTACAAAATTAGACTCTTACCATTAAGCTAACACGTGATGGACGAGTGCCATAATTAAATGTAGGTGAATACAAGAATGTATTCCTTATAAAAAACCAGGATTATGCAACAATTTACACTTCAATAAATCCATAGAACCTTTCTCTGCAACAATGTTTAACAAAACAGCAATTCAATGTCTACAAAACAACATTACTCATATGCTTCCTATGTCACAAGGCTGTCACATTTCATAACAGCCAACACTGAAACATACATTCAATCTCTTCCTTGTATAGTTTATTTTTGAAATGATTGAACAAGAATAAATTCATGCATGCATGCAAATAAATAAAAAAGCAATTTGGTCTAGAAAAAAGAATTACATCAACTGCATAAGCCAATCTAAGTCTTCTATTTTTTGTACATTAAAGACTCTAAAAGCACTTCACCTGTGAGGACCAGAAGTATGAGGCATAGGGTATGTCATAGGGACCATGTTCATCGGTGCGCCAGGTACAACGGTACCAGGAACTGGTGCTCGAATACCATATGCCATGTGTGGAGATGCGGAAAGATTCACAGGGGTTCCAACAGCAGACACTAAAGGTCCTCCGATAGGTTGTCCGATGGTTGGGGTGGCGTATATTCCTGCACCTGGTACTCCGGTTGTGGACGGGGAGACTTGTTTGACTGATTTGCCTGCGGAATTTCCAGCGGTACCGTTCGTTACACCAGTGATTGGTCCTTGAGGAGTTGAAACGTCTCCATTGTTGACGCTAGTAATATCATGTATGCTCGATCGCCTTCTGTCTTTGTTCATTGAGTTCAATCGGATGAAGTATTTTTGCGCATGGCTTGCGACTTGTGTTGGTGTTCGAGTTACCACAAAGTTTCGTGATATACTTCGCCAGTCACCTTTTCCGTACTTGTCTAGGCCCAGAAGAAATAACCTGTTGAACCAATTTGAAATTTTGAAGCAAAAAAGAGAACCATTTCATTAGAAACAGAAACCATAAAATTGTAAAGTTCACACACGGCTAACTTTGACAGAAGGAATGGCTTGATAAAAGTAAATAATCCATAACACAAAATGTACAAGGGAAATAGCGATATAGAATAAACAATTAACACCCATGTTTTAGCTTAGCCTACTTAACCGTCTTTTTCATATTAACATTTTTAAATAAGGAATCTAACCTATCTTTAAATAGATTAGCGAGTTAATTAACCAATGAGATTAAGTTCTGTTTTGATATCTAACATGGCCTTTTAACTAGAAGTAAAATCTGGCTATAAGTTCTGTTTTGATATCTAACATGGCCTTTTAACTAGGAATCAAATTTACACAACCAGACAATAACAATGGAATGGAGGCAAGCTCCTCACAGGGTGATAAAGAAAATGATAAACCCTGGCTAAGAAGGAACATGTTTCTATACTCAGATTAACTAATAATCCAACATTCAACAGAGATCACACTTCCCTCGCATCATTCCTAACTTTTTCATAACCACCTAACTAATAAGGACTTGTTTGAAAACTTATTTGAGTTTATATGTTGATAACTTATGTGAGATTGTTTTAACGACATGTCTACAAGTTGTTTTCACCTTATTTCCATATAAGCTCTCACAGAATAACTAATGTATCATATGTTATGTTCTAGAATCATGGTCAAGCAAAACAAACAGATAGTGCTTAAACAAAAACAGATAGTGCTTATTTTTATCATATGTTATGTTCTAGAATCATGGTCAAGCAAAACAAACATAAATTTTAAACAATATACATGGCATTTGAAACAATTTTTCCTATTTTATCATTGTCCTGCTGTCTGCTTTATTCCCAACATCATGTTCTCCGTTGAAATATTATACCTTGGATAGATCTGTATATTTCATTAGATCTATAGAGAAAATATGAAGAAAAGGTTGAAGATTTTAGTATATCTATAGAGAAAAGATCAAACACGGCATAACTCAGTTAGTAGGGAAATTGCACATTGTACGTAGGGACCGGGGTTTGAACCCTGATATGCCCACTTATTCACCTTATAAGGGGGGATTCTAGCCACTAGGCTACAAGACCAAAATAAAATAAAAATAATGATCAAGCACGAGATGCTCACACACAACATAAAGTGTGATGTGGACATAATGAGAGAGATTAGTGTTAGATTGCGACACTGAGATGCAATCGTATATGAGAGGAAAGACGAGATGAATTTATTGGATTTGGAGAGATAGAAGTAAAATGTTGAAGCTGAGACAAGAGTGGCGTTGATGTTGATGGAGTGTGTGAGGTGAGGCTGTGAAACAAGTGAGACAGAGAACCACAGATTTTTTTTGTATTTATACCTAGGTCAAAATAAGAGAGTCGAGCAGGCCTACTTAATATCGTCAGGCTTGGGTTCCAATGAGTTGAAATATTTAAAGTTGAGCCCACTACGACCCGACCGTGACAAACAAATATGCAACCGAGTAGATTGGGTTCGGTCTGTCCGCATTTTATGCCCAGCCCTAAATAGGAAATAGCTTATACATAAGCATTATGCTATAAATAAGAGATGTTTCCTATAAATAAGAGGGGAGCCCTAGAGTGTGATTGATCTTGTCATTTGAGAGTAGAGCCGAAGCTCTGCGGCTATTCTGTAGTCATAATTCTTCCATTGTCCAATAAAAAGATACCAAGTTCGGTCGCTCACCTCTTTCCGTCTCTTAGTGTGCCTATAAATTTTCCAAGCGATACTAAAGCTAAGTTTTATGCCATCAATTCCAATTAATGGATGCAGGATATTATTTGTAAGAATATCTGTAAAATATCTCACTACATTATTTTGTTCTTATATTCCAACATAATAAAGTATCTTAATTTATCTCTTATAATTATTTTTCATGATTTGTATCCGTCTTTAATTCGGATTAAGAATCTAATATCTTTTTTTTTGTTACCATGATATAGGTACGATATTTCCACCACGCCACTGTTGGCGATGAGATGACTAATCTCTGTTTGGGAACCTAAGGAGAACCCTCGTAACCAAAAAATTTCAATTCGCAGGAGCCAGGAATCAAACCCTGACCACCCACTTAAGGGCCAAAGACCCTTACCACTTGGACTAATTCATTGTCGGTAAGAATTTAGTACCTGCTATTAGCACACATAAGAATTAGTGCTTTGTCTTCCAAATTAAAGTTCAACATATTCAAAGCAATATAATTTTATTAGGGTGAGTATTTTTTTTCCTTTAATTTGTAGCAAACAAGCCAAATTTATAATTTCAATTTTCAACACATTCTAAATCACAAGACTAATCTATAGAGTCTAAGACAAAAATGGATTCAATGGACAGTTGAAAGGAGTAGGACCATAAGACTAATCTATAGAGTCTAAATTGTGAGATTTTGGTACATAGAAGAGAGAATAACAAGAGCTCTGAATATTATTGATAATGACAGAAAAAGTAGCATGTTACAACAGACTCGATACTAATCCCTATTTATATGGATATACACCGCCTAGATCCTAAATCAAGAACAAATAAAAAATAATAATAAGTAATATAAATCTGATTCTAAAAGATACTCTAGATTAATATAAAAGATATTAAAAGATACTTTATAATATTCTAAGTTTCAAACAGAAATATAGTAGAAGCATGTCAACAAAAGGTGCAACATGAAAGCATCTCGCCGTGCTTGAATGTGTCCAAGAAAGAAATCAGCAAAGAACATCAAAAGAAGATGATGAAAAAGGACGAAGTCACAGATCTGTCAATGGTAAAGAGAGAAGGGGAAAATCTTGTATATGACGGTGGAGAAGTGCATCAATGCACAAGTACACGGATGTTGTGTGAGAAGTGCATCAACATGGTGATGATGTAAAAAATGGGGCAAAAACATATCAAACCAACGACAGATTCTGAGATAAAAGGTTTGAGAATTCCTGTGAGATAGTCCAAGTTCTCTTGAAAAATCTGAAAACTAAGTGTAGAGACTGTTTCATTCAATAAAAAATCACCCGAACAGATGACTTATAGCATCCAATTAAGATAAGTTTAAAATCAAATAAATGGACCGAGCAGGAAATAAGAATCAAACATGAATTAGAACACAAGAAAAGAAACTATGTTCATTCGGCACTTCATCAAAATTCATATCATAACTTTGCCACATAGATGTCATTTCAAAGATTATGAAATGAAGATTAAAGTAACTACATTCCTCCATCATTAAGTGTTGTCACATAGCAGATATAGTAGCGCTATGGCAAAGTGGAATTTAAACAAATCACTATTGTTCCACAATACTCCTATACTATATAGTATAAAGTGTTGTCATATAGTGGCCACAGACACACATGCTATTTTCACATTTGATTGCAGAGGACTCGATCACAACAGCAATTTAAATCTCAAATTTCATTTGGAAAAGGTTTCATACTAATCCCATTCGTGGTAGGTAGTCAAGATCGCGATCTGGAACTTAGGATCGCACGCTTCTACTGTCTTGCTACCCCTTGCTGTGTTCGTGTATGGCCAGCAATGTAAATTGGTGGGAGCGGCTGAGATCGATGTGCAAAGACGTAGGACAGATGGCATCATGCGATCCTTCAGATCCCATTTGTATTCCTTGCAAAAAATTTGCAGGTTGGGTCCGTGACACGGTTACTTAAAACAACAATTAACCTTCAAAACCCCCTAAAAAACACGTTTTTGTTTATCTGTCACATGCGACAGTTAGTATCTCACCCGTTATACCAATTAATTTGTGAAAATCTTCCTAATACACCAACTAAGCAGTAATTTGTGGAAACCTTCCCAATAGACCAAGTTTAATTACACTCCCCCTCTCGCACATAATCTTTAAATACTCGCAGGATCTCGACTCTGACTACCTTAAAAGTACAGCAGTCCCCCTGTTTGACTAGTTCTAAGTTCTAACCTAGACACATTCTCAGACAATTTCTCTGAAAATTAACTTAATTTAAAGGGGAAAGCATATTGGCCATACATTTATATTACCTTGGCAATGACCTTAACACAATCGCGGATCACAAATAACAATGTTTTGTTCAAATTCCGCTACGCTACAGCCTACAGCGCCGATATGTGACAACACTTCGTACTAAATCACATCACAGAACAATATCAATTTGTTTAAATTCTGCTACTTAATAGCACGAAAGCACCACTATAGCCAATATTTGACAACACTATTACAAACAAAGATACATTTCAAGATGTATATTCACTCAAAATAAATTCTTCAAAACAAATCAAGGAGATGACCTGCCAAAGTTCTCCAGCAAAACAATATATAATATACATATAGTACCATATATTACACGTATACAGCACATCAGAGGAAATCACTATACTAGCATTTAATAATCAGAATAATAGTTGAGATGGAACTAACAAAGTACAGACATGGACCAAATTCAGTTTGACACCAAGATTTTCGTCTACCCCCCCTCTGTCGGTTACCATTTCAACATCAACTAAAACCTCGATGCAATGTTTCAACTATTTTAAGGACTACTAGATAACATATCATGGTTCAGTAAAAGAATATGGCAAGATAGTTGATAACTAATACAGATAAATGGCAAAAAATAAATGAAATTTACAGAAAGCGGTCAAAGAATTTTGTAAGGTTCACAATTAAACTGTGACAACTGACAATGAATATACCAAAAATGTTCAGATTTCATATGGAAGGATATAGAGTCAACAATTAAATACAACTTACCTAGAACTATAAGTTTAAACATAATTCATTCGAAAAGAAAGAGTTAAAAAATCAAAAGTAATCTAAATCAGCATAACGATTTTATCAAAAACATATAAGCAAAGATAAAACTTGCCTGTGTTCTTCCTCAGTCCACGCAATACCCTTCCTTCGTTCTTGATCCGATCTTGAAGCCTTAGTTCCATGGTTAGACTCATTGTTATTGTGTCCATTCTTCTTCCCCCCAACTCCTTCATCACTAGCATGACTTGTTGATCCCTCCGAAGAAGAATTATACGACGGTAGAGGCACACAACCAGCTTCAATCTGACTAACATCATCAACCAAGAGCTCATAATGCTCTTTAATTTCTTCCATAGTCTTCCCCGGTACATCAGCCGCAATCTTCTCCCATCGATCCGAAGCGTCCTCAGGATAAGTCGCCAAAGCAGTTTCAAATGCTATATCTTCCTCCCTGCTCCACTCAGAGCTACTATCCACTTCATCCATAGCCATAGTCTTGTTGAACAAGAGAAAAGGTTTCAACTTTCAAGTTCCTACCTAATTTCTCTAAATCTAGGTTAAGACCATGTTAAATATCACACCACAACAAAAACCCTCTTGTTTGAACTTTGAGAATTCTGGATCTAGCTTCTTTCTTTGGTGGTGATTGCTACTACTAGTATTAACTTTGGTGGTATACAAAACTGTGGGAGAGGAATTGTTGTACTACAAGTTTCAGACTAAACAGAAATCTCTGAGATGAACAGAGTTTAATACCAATGAAAACAAAGAAAACTCTGAGGTATGAGAAATTTTCAAAGATGGGTTTGCTTCAGAAATCAAAAAAGATGGACACTTGTGAATTCCTGACCTACTGATGAATGAAAAGGCAATAAAGTTTCAGTTAGAACATGAGAAATATCCAGAGTCTGACAAAAAAACAATAAATCTTAGATTCAATAGTTGATGATACTTTAAAGAGAAGTGAAAACTCTAGAAATTATTGTATGAAGTTCACTGTCAAATGTCAATGAAATGGTTATTACTAAGCTATGATTTATAATATAAGAAAGAGACATTTCATAAACAAACAAAGTAGGAAAAACCATTATGATTGTAATGGATAAAGAGAGCATACAAATTGTTATTTCCCATTAAATTCAATAAAAACATAAACTTTAGTTTAGCATAGTAGTACTGATAACAACACTTTTCACAGAACAGGCCCACTGAACTTTTTTCACTCACATGAGTAACAACTCTAAACCTCATTTTCACCGAGCAAGTTCCGTATTATACATAATGCACATTTGGATTGACGACAAGTTTGGCAGAACCACGACAGAATCGTGACTTTGTTGAAAGCCAAAATTACGATGTCACAGTGATTCTGCCAAATTCATAACAGTCAATCCAAACATACATATACATAAGATAGCAATTCATAACCCAAAAAGACAAGGAAAAAAACTCCTAAGGTTAAAATCATAGAAAAGTAAACATGATGTAAAAATCTATATATATAAGTGATTAAGACATAATCCTAATCTCAACAGGGGTTAAACCAAGACAAGAAAACTAACCTCTTCAAAATGCAATGAAGCAAGCTACTATTCAAATGTAAATTTCATTCAGAAGCTGTAAGAAAATGGTGTCATAAGAGGTAAAACTAATTAGCAAATAATCTCCACTTAAAAACACTTGATGAAAAAGTTAATAACATTGGATGCATAAAGTCACAGGAACTGTCAAGTTTCTGACACACTAACCAACCATCATATGAAAAAAAAAAAAAAAGATTTCTTTCACTTCACCTAACATATTACATTCACAGTCAAGTAAAACCTAAGTATGAGTGACAAAAAGACAATTTCACCCACCAACAATTTTTTTACAATTTCAAAAATAAAACCACAAAATATTTCATAAAAAACATTTCAAAAACCTAACTTGATACAACCCTAATTAAAAATCCAAACTTTATAATCTGAAAAAGGGTTAATTAAGAAAAAATAAAAAACCTAAAATTGAGTGTGAAAATTCAAGTAAAGGGGTAAAATTGAACACATAAAAATCATAAATGACATTGATGGGTTATCTTGAAAACCCACAAAGAGGTGCAGATGGGTCAATTTGGTCCCATCCCAACAACAGCTTTGCTACAAATAGGACAAGTTGTGGTTGAAAAAGCCACAACCCAAGTTGCAAATACCACAGGAATCTGCAGCAACCCATTAATATCTGACAGATAAATACAACATCAAGAGAGAGAAATTCAGGAATAAACCAAAACCAATATTTACACTCAGACACACACAGAAAGAGAAATAACCAAAAAGATTCAATTTTTATTATTTTCTTTCAAGTTTTTTTCATTTTTATTCAATCAAAATTAAAATCAAAACATAAATTTTCATCATGGATTATAAAATTGTAAAAGGGGTGTGATGAAATTGTGAAATCATTACCTTTATCCATTTTCTGCAATGCTTCAATGTTTTTGTTCATTGAGTTGTTGTAAGAACTGTTGCATAAACACAAAGAGTCAAAAAATGTTGTGTTTTGTGTTTATATATACTGGACTGTTCTACTGACATGTCTCTCTCTAATTTCTCTGTCTTGTTTTTGTTTTTATTTATTTATTGTTCAAAATCTACATTTATAAATCTTTATTGAGATATTTTCAATTTGGATAATATTTTTTAGTGAAAGTTTTTTTTTTGACCAAATTTTTAAAGAAAGATATCAATTATTTTATTGTTTTGGACTGATTGTGTGGTTAGAAAGTCAAAGAATTCATATAAAATATGTCATGCCCCTTTATTGTTTTGTAAGAATATAAAAAAATAATAGTAACTTTTATGTATTGATTACTCATTCCTCTTACAAAAATTATCATACGATCATTTCACATATATTAAATAGAAATCGAAATTATAAACAAATGAAGAAGATAGAATAAAAATGTTATGAAATTGACATCATTAACTATTGATTAATTTTCATTATCCTAGTGATGCGTATCTAACATTTGTCTATTAGAAAAAATATTAATTGGTTTAATTGTGATTGATGGTAGAGATAATCGCGGCTCAATCATCTACAACTGAGAGAGGATTAAAATTAATTAATTCTAGAACTTGTTTTGAAATCTAAACTACTATGATATCTTTCCTCTAAGAATTAGAGAATGAAAGAAAAAAAAAAGATATAATTGAAAGTTTTGTGAGTTTGATTCAATTGCTAAAAACATTATGCGCAGAATTCAAGTTCAATCAATGTTGAAACATCCATTCTCTTTATATAATTGATTAAGTGTGTTTTTGGTCTTTGTCATTTCATCAATTTTTTATCAGAGTGATTACTTTTTTTTCTTTTGTAAACAGTGATTACTTTTTTTTGTCCCTAGTGAAAATCACAAAACTCAATTTATATTTTTTTTTTCATCTTATGTTTCCAAAGAGTAATGAGTTTAATAGGATAGAAATCGAAATGAGTGTCGATATTAAGTTGTTTCATTTTTCTTCTTACATAGTTAATAGGAATTGAATCGTAATTTTTAAATTAAATTTAACTTTAATCATCACTAGAGCAACTAATATAATATTTGTTATTCAATATAGTCTTTTAGAAAAATATAAATAACTTTTCTCTAACAAAAATCATATAAGTCAACTTAAATCATATCTTATAAAAAAAAAAACTTAATTCGTATCTTTTTTACACGTAATAGAAAATAAAGAGAAAGGAAGACAAAGTGAAACGAAGGAAAAAAAACAAAGAATTATTTAATAGTTTTCTATTAGAAAAGTGAAAGAAAATGATGATTGAAAAGAAATGTAAGTATATTTATAAATGACATAAAGATCTTTAACAATAAAAAAAATTAGATGTGATTAAATAATTTAAAATAGTTTATGTAAGGTTAATTCAATTGGTAGGAACATTGAATAATAATGCAACGATCAAAATTTAAACTTTGGTGACTGAGCAAAAAAGTAATAATAAATTAAATGTATGTTTGATTAATATTATGTGGTGAAAAAAATTTGATTTTGGTGGAATTGATTCTGTAAAATTGATTATGACCAAAATTGAGTTGAAGATAATGATTTATATTTGAACATATATTGTAAAAGTGAATTAAATATAAAAAAATTAGTTTAAAATTAATTCTAAAATCAGAAACTACACTTTCTAACTTTAAGTAGAATTAATTCTTGATTGAAAGACAAAATCAATTCTAGTTAATGAAACCAAATACTATATGATCAATTCTACATTTTCAAGATTAATTTTCTCAACTCCTAGTGGAACTAAACATATGCTAAGGTACTGTAACATTGTATTCCGTCAAAAAAAAAAGTGTAACATTATTGTTAGTTCAATGATAAAAGTGTAACTTTGTATTCAGTCAAAAACAAAAATGTAACAATGTGACTATATCAATCTTATTGATTTGTAACAAGGTTTTGAGGTAGTGAACTCTGAATAGTTTTTATCCTGTGCGCGATAATTTGAGATGGAGAAAATTAAATGCCAGTTTGAATATTTTAAACAATTTATATTTGAAGAAAACATTATGTAAATGTTTAGTTCTGTAGTGAGAAAATTTGATGTTAATAGTATTGATTCTGTAAAAATATTTATTTATAGATAAAGTGATTTATGTTTAGATATATTCATGTAGAAATAAGTTGAACAAAAAAATTGAGTGTAAAAATCAATTATAAAATCAAAAACTACAATTTTTAACTTAAAGTAAAATCAATTCTGAAAACAGTCAACCCTACTTTTAAAAAACCAAACAAGTCCGAATCAATTATACACCTTTAATCAATTTTGGTCACTTTAATAGGAAGAGAAACCCCCAACATAGTGTAATACAAGTGGTAGATATTTAGACCCCTTAACCATTTAATCTTTAGTTCGATCCTCGGCTGGTGCGTACGGAGAAGCATTTGTTGAAAGAGGACGACTCTTTAAATGAGTCTCACTCGAAGGATTAGTTTTTACAGTTGCACGCGGAGGTTACCTTTGGTTTACAAAAAAGACAAAGAATCTTAGCAATGACTAAGTTTGATTGGTAAGAAGTTTCCACTGCCGTTAACAATGACTAATCTATGTCAGGGAACCTATCAGACACACAAGATGGATTCTCTCTTTCCAACTGAATTTTTTGCATACACGTGAGTCAAAATATAAAAATTAAAAATGAGAAGTAAATATAAAAATATATTCCATAACAATAAATGTTTTTTTTACAGAAAAATAATAAATGGTTAAGAAAACAAGAATGGAAATAAAATATTGTATGCAGTGCACTCAATGATTTGAAATTTTAAAAGAGAATATTTTATACATGAAACTTTTACTTTTATTTTCATTTTTGTTTACCTAACCATTGCACCAGATGTACTATTTAGTATTTTCCATAAAAAAATATAATTTGATAAATTATTAATACAGTATTATTTTATGAATAAAAAGAAACTTTTAAAATATTTTTATGCATTTATAGTATAAAGTTAATAGATATGAGGGAATCAATCACAAACTATATAATTAAAATAGTTATTGAATGTCTCTGTAGAATAGATCAAGTGGTAAAAATTGAAGGATATTTAAATTGAATATGAGGACATTTAGAGATTGATATTTGGTGAGAATAATTTATCTTTATAATGTACTAAATTTTTTTTTATTAAATGCAGATCGTATGAGATTATCTACTCTCAAGTTGATCTTGTTGATCTTTGTGTAATTCTTTGTTTTTCTGGGCTAAAGGCCTCATTATATTATTACCAAAAAGAAAAATAGTTGTTATTGAAAAGAGGTTATTATTGTCATTTTGATTGTTTGTGTAATTTGTTCTTTGTTTTTTCTTTCTCTATGCTTTTTTTGAAAAGTTCTTTCTCAATGTTACCAAGTTAGTTAAGGATTTTTTTTAATGGAAGTTAGTTAAAGAGTTAGTTACTCCAAATATATTTTTAAATAAGACATTTTATTGTATATTTTATTCATTTTTTTATCAATTTATATTCATTCAATATATGAACTTCTATGAGTATCTTCCTCGTTATTCTTCATCCCTATAACTTCATGATTCTTAACACTCAATTTGAGAAGCTTGTGTTTTAATAGAAGATTTCTTGTTAGTTTTTGAGAAAAATTATGAGACCCATATAAGTTCATGCAAAAAAATAACTTTATTCTTCAAAATATGTCTTTAATATAACTAAATAAGTTTTTATGTCTCTAACATTTTAGTCAAAAAAAAAAAATATTGTGCTTGGAAACATGGAATTCTAGGAGAAAATTAAAAGGAATACGATAGTTTTCAAAATCTTTGTCCTCCACAATATAAAGTTGGCCAAATACATTCACGGTTTCTTCAAGTTTCAGTTTATATTATATAGATCTTTTAAGTGATTTTTTTATAATATATTGATCCTTTAAATTTTAAAATTGTAACATACATGTCTTTTTAAGTTATACTCGTTATCTTAATCTTGAAATCTAATATCATTTAATATCCCTCATCACTACCCAACAAGTTGAGTGATATTTAAGTGAAGTTAGAAAATTGAAATGATGAGTATAACTAATTGAAATGACTCATGTGTACTACCTAGTGCTATTGAAATTCCTAGCTGGTGCTGTTGAAACTGTGTACGACTTCCCCCAAAACGCTCGTATAATGTATTTATGAAAAATAAAACTAAAGTTCAAATGCATTAAAAAAAAAACTATAACTCTATATTACTAAGACTTTTTTTTTTTTTTCAAAAAGAGGAGAAGCAAAGAGCTACTACCTCAAAATAAATATATCAAAAAAGTGACAAGAGATATACAAAAAAAGGAGGGGGACTAGGCCAGAACCTCCTTAAATACGAACAAACCTAAAACAAGGTTTACCTAATCTATTGTCATTAAAAAAAGTTCTAATTTGAGGCGGAAGATCAGTCAAAATAGTAAGTCTATCTAATCTTAGACCAATGTTAGCTAAACCATCCGCACGTTGATTTCCTTCCCTATACACATGGGAAACCACAAAGTTCATGTTTCTAGTGATTTTAGTACAATTCAACCACCTGTTGCTTAACTCCCAAGGCACTAAAGAAGAGGAGCTGAAAGCCGAAACTACAAGAGATGAATCTGACTCTAACCAGAGATTGTTCCAATTTCTGCTATTAGCTATTTCTATAGCTCTCATTGCTCCACAAAGCTCAGCTATGAAGGCTGACTTCGGACCTGTGTTTTCAGCAAATCCACATAAAAAATCTGCATTGTGATTTCTGAATATTCCTCCACAAGCGGAAGTGAGATTATTTGAAGCTCCATCGGTGTTACATTTAATCCAACGCACCAAAGGAGGTTGCCAAATGATCTCTTTCATAACAATAGGCATAGGAGGATGAATGGAGACATTCAAACTTTTAAGAATCATAAAGTCTCTAATAGAGGAAGTTGATACACATTTAGTTTTGTTACCTGTTATAGATGTGTTAGACATAATCCAAGCTATAGCAGACTTCCAATTAGTATCTTTATCATTGAATCTAGCAGTATTCCTAGCAGACCAAATAGCATTCAAAAGATAAATTAAAGCAGCTTTGATTGTAATTTTACACTGAGGAGACCAAGTTCTGTCACATAAGTGCCAGATATCATCAATAGAATTAAATTGTAAAGTTATGTTCATCACTGAAGCAAACCAGCGCCATAAAGATAAAGCAAAGATGCAATCAAAGAATACATGAAAAGTGGTTTCAGCACACCTATGACATAAAGAACACATGGATGGGATATTGCAGCCCCTCTCCATTAACTTATCATCTGTGGGAATTTTATCATGCATCAACCTCCAAACTAATAAGGATTTTGATGGAGGAACATCAATACTCCAAATAGATTTGGCCCAATGTTTTGAACTGCAGTGCTTTCTTTTGAATTCATATGCTAGATTCCATGAGATCTTACCAGAAGAGGACTCATTCCAACAAAGCTGATCAGAAATGTTATCAACTGAAAGAGTAATGTGCTGCACCATGGTCTTCAGATTTGGAAACATGAGGTCCAAAGTTGGAGGAATGTGCCATTGTTGATTCAAGATTATGTCACTGACTTGTTGGGGAAGCCAAGTAATCACACTGTGAGGAATGTGAAGAGATTCGGCTAGAGGAATTCCACACCAAGCATCATACCAGAGATTTATTCTTTGGCCTGTTCCTACTTTCCAACAAGAATTATCCTTGATGATAGACATTTCAGATTTGATGCTAGTCCATAAAGAAGAGTAAATATGATGATTGATAACATTTTGACCTCTTATTACTCTACTTCTTAGAATGTGTGCCCAATCCTCATCAGAATGCAGAAGCTCCCAGCAAAGCTTTAAATTTGCAGCTTCATTTATAGTTACCAAGGATCTCAAACCAAGACCACCTTCATCAAATGGAGTACAAACCTTTTTCCAAGAAACAGTGACTAATTTTTTCCTAGATATGTCTCCACTCCATATAAAATTCCTAGTCCAAGTTTCAATGGTCTTTAAAATAGACACAGGCCAAGAGTAGATAGAAAGACTATAAATAAGCATGCTTTGAATTACAGATTTCACTAATTGGACTCTGCCTGCAATTGACAAAAGAGAGGCTTTCCAAGCTGACAATTTTGACTTAATCTTGTCAGCAATTGGATAGAAAAAACTAGCTTTTGGCCTACCCTTAAAAATAGGGACACCGAGATAGTTAAAAGGTAAAGTGACAATGTTAAACCCAATCAAGTTAACTATATTAGATAGCCTTACTTGAGATATACCTCCAGGGTAAATAGTGGATTTTGAAGCATTAATAACTTGCCCTGAGCAAATAGCATAATTAGTGAAAAGATCTTTAAGAGCTTTAATACAAGATGACTTACCTCTGCAAAACACCATTATGTCATCTGCATAAAGACAATGAGATGGAATATAAGTGTTTTTAGAGGCTTTGATGAGATCAACCTTGCCATCTGAGACTAACTTTATAATACCTCTACTTAGAACTTCCTCAGCCAAACAAAAAAGAAGAGGAGAGAGGGGGTCACCCTGTCTAACACCTCTCTTACACTTGAAGAAACCATGAAGAGCCCCATTAATAGAAATAGATATTTGAGCAGAATCCAGAATAACTTGAATCCAATTGCAGAATTTGCTATTAAAACCAAACTGCTTCAGCACATTGAGAAGAAAGGACCAGTCAAGGGTATCAAAGGCTTTGGATATGTCAATTTTCATTGCTATATTTCCACCAAAAGCTTTGTTATGAAGAAGATTAACAGCCTCAGAAGCTAAACCAATACAATCTTTAATGTTTCTTCCATGTATAAACCCTCTTTGTTCTTTAGAAATAATAGATGGCAAAATTTGAGCAAGTCTATCAGCCAGAATTTTAGTAATGATTTTAAACTTGAAATTTGCCAAAGCAATGGGTCTGTATTGATCAATAGAATCAGCACTATCCGTTTTGGGAATAAGAATAAGAGTGTTTGAGTTGAAGTTAGGGAGGATCCACCCAGAAGTGAAGAATTGCACAACCGCATTGACAACATCATGATGAATGAAATATTACTAAGACTTGGAGTGTTAAGAGAAACATATTCTATATATACGCCAAACAAAATGAAACATTTGCAAAAACTAGAAAAATAAAAATTAAAAGGATATACGAAACTCTAGAGGAACGTGTATTTCGCAGCCATTGCTCTAGTTTACTATTAGTGGATTGTTGCACTTAAAATTAGTTAATGCATATTTTGTATCCGTAATTTAAGCTAATATAAAACATTCATATTAGCAAATTGAACAATTGAGTTTTCCATTAAGCCTTAGTTAGGTTTATTGTGTAATGATGCATAATTTTTTTGGCAAAGAAACATAAATAATTTAGATGAATAAATAATGGCAACCTTAACCGTACCTCCAGTGTTACCATCACCTCGTGAAGATGCTAAAAAGCTTCACAAAGCTTTCAAAGGTTTTAAACTTTTAATTATACATATGCACATATATAAAAATCATGCATATATATTTTGATATATATTTTAATGTTTTCCATTATTGTGATAAGATACTGTATGTGTTTTTAAAACATAATGTATTTGATGATTTTAACAAAAAATACACTTTAAAATCTTCAACGAAATCATATTAATGTGGTTTTGTCACATTTGTCGACAATTGAAATATACATATTGGTTTTTAGATGCCTTAGTAATAATCGTTGGTGGTAAATAAATTCTTACTAAAGATTTGTTTCAACTCGAATTTAAATTTAGATTTCTGGAACAATTAATTTTCCGTATTAAGAAAGATTGTTATATCAATGTCAAAGGATTTACACAAAATTGATATATTACATTGCATAAAACGAGAATTAATATGATGATAATGGGGAGATAAATCTTTGATGCAATGCAACTAATGCAATTCCTATAATATTTCTCATTAAAATTTATTTGTTATAGGTCTAGGGTGTGACTCAACAAGGGTTATTCAAATCCTTGCTCACAGGAATTCAGAACAACGTAGCCTTATTCAACAAGAGTATGAAACTACATATTCTGAACCACTTTCCAAAAGAATATCTGCAGAGATTCATGGCCGTCTCAAGGTAATTGTCATATTTAGACATGTGTATCATAATGGTAGTAGTAAAGCGGTCCCTTGAATGGTACTTGGTAGGTACGTCACATTATATAGACACGAGTTGATGTTTGAATTTGAAATTCACCACCTATTCATTTTAATAAATGAATTTTTAGTCATTGTTATTGACCCAAAAAAAGTAGGTGTAAAGTGAACCACCATTTTAGCCGCTGAAATTGTAGATGTTGGACAATTTAGCAGATGAAAATTGAAAATATTCAATCGTATAAGTATTTTTTTAGTCTATCAATCATATATATATGTGAAATTGTCGAAATGAGCTAAGTAATGTGTATGATTGAAGATTTTCAGTTTTAGAAATTCGTAAAATAATTTAGACTAAATTTTCTGGCCACTGTAATTGTAAGGACTAAAGTTGCAATTTTGTTTTTTTAATTGAGAAAGTGGAAAATGTTATTAATGAAAGTTATATATATTAAAGTTCTTTTTACAATTGTTTCTTTACATTGAATTCAAATTCTTATCACCGAGTTAACATCTCATTGATAAATAAACCCGCGACTACGCCATAGCGGTGTAAAACAACTAAAGGATAATTTTTTTGGTTTCTATTCTAAAATGAGAAGTCATCTTGTATATTTTTTTGTCTAAATGGTTTCAGAAAGCTTTGTTGCTTTGGCTGCATGATCCACCAAGCAGGGATGCTCACATAGTCAAGAAAGCATTAAATAAACCGGTTGTTGATAATCAAGCAATTACAGATATAATATGTTCTCGTAATCCATCACAGTTAAGGAGATTGAAAGAAATTTACCTCTCAAATTATCATTCCTCTCTTGAACAAGACATTGAAAAATTAACAAGTGGTGATTACAAAAAGGTGCTACATCTATCCTCTATAGTCCCTTTGCAATTTTTTTTTATTTTTTTGACTATATCGTTTATGTGAATTTTAAAACACTGCAGTTAATTCTGGAGTGTTTGACCGTGGAACCGGTCATAGATTAATACAAAATGTTTTATTATAAGTTAAATGATGGAAGAAAAAAAAAGTACTAGAATATTTATTTTTTTCCTCAAATACTATATCCTTGTGAAAACATGAGGAAAATCATTGACATGATAATTTTGTATACTTGAATATAGTTGTTACTTGCATATGTTAGTACACCACGTTATGAAGGTCCAGAATATGATCATCAAATGGTAGAAGAAGATGCCAAACAACTATATAAATCAGGGGAGAAGAGATTAGGAACTGATGAGAAAACATTTATAAGGATTTTTAGTGAAAGAAGTACCACACATTTAGCTGCAGTTAGCTCTGCATACAATGCTTCATTTAGCAACACATTAGAAAAGGTAAATAATTACACAAGTACTAATTAATGACTTTATTATTATTTTTTAATTATTATTTTTGCATAATTTAATTTATCTTTTGTTATGAATGAAGGCAATAAAGAAAGAAACATCTGGCTCTTTTATGAGTGGATTATTGACCATACTAAGATGTGCTAATAACTCTTCCATGTACTTTGCTAAGGTATTTGATTTTGTTTGAAATTTGCATCAATAAATATATTACCTTTATATGTCACTGTGTGGTTTCTTATATATGCATCTTATTAAGTTTACCATTGATTGCTTTATATAAACTCCATGTTAAAAAAAGTAGCTAGCAAATAATCAACATCATAAAGCAAAGTATAAGAAACTAGATATATAATTTCAAAAATATATTAGTTTTGATTTGAAAAAAAGTAGCAAATCATGAATGATAAATTGCAAAGGTAATTTCTTCAAATGAAAAGTTATTTTCACAGTCGAGTCAACCAGTCTAAATCGTGGAATCGTAAGATTCTACAAGTTAATTCGAGATTTTGATAATTAACTTTACTTTTTCTTTATTTATATAGAATTCTAGTTCCAATATATTTTTCTACACGCCAATTGGAATTTACTTTATGGAACATTATATTAAAATTGTTATCTTGTGATCTAGAGATCACAAGGTGAAATTTTCAAAACAATCTCTCCACTTGTGAAGATAATAAGTTACAATTATTATGTACTTTGCTTCAATTCCCATATATACTAGATGTCCAATTGAATCTTAATTCAGTAATTAATGACCACTCTCAAATATAAGTAAAAAGACATGAATATGCAAAAAAAATCCTCTTTATATTTGGTGTACCTTTGCACTATACAAGTTACAACTTTCTTCCAATAGCTTTTTCAAAACATTAGTATTTGAATAATTCTACTTTTCTTTTTTGACTCTTGAATAATTTATACTTAAATGAAGTATTTTATTTTATGCATATCTATTTATGCAGATTTTGCGCAAAGCAATGAAGGGTATTGGAACCGATGATACTAGACTAATAAGGGTAATTGTGACAAGAACTGAGATTGACATGCAACCTATTAAAGTAGCATATTACACTAAATATGGAAAACCATTAACACATGCTGTTCGTTCAGACACTTCAGGACATTATGAAGACTTTCTTATACATCTCTTAGGTAGTGATTATTAATTAGTTTGTGATGACACTAAGCAGGTCCTCTCTATTAGCCATGTAATTATTATATGATATGTTCAATTTTTAAAAAAATTATCACTGTTGGGCTAAATAAAAGTAGATTTTAGCCCACTTTGAATTAATTTTTATTTTATGGAATTTTTTTAATTAAATATAATTTTTTATTTTCATTCTTGAAGATTAGGTTTGTCTTGAATCATCGTGATTCTAACATATTTATTGTGATACGAAGCATGCATTAATCTCCCCATTAAGTCTTAAAGGTAAAAACGTAAAAAAAAAAAGGTGATAAAAGGTAAAGTTCCAGACAATAAATTTCTTTTTAAATCAAGGACTAGCAGTAAATCGCTTTAACACTCCAAAAAATATCTAGAATATTTTCACTAATTTTTTGTCCAGGAAGTAGAAGTTTACAAGGATAAACATAACAAAATGGCAATAGTGAAATTTGAACGTTATCAAACCTAACATTTCACAACTGAATTTCAAAACCTTTGTATTATATCCCTCTCCAATATCAATATGCCTTCATAGCTATGCCTTCCTATTTAAATTTTAACTCCATAATTATTATCCATCCCCATCAACATATATGTTAATTTTTAGCCGTGTAACAAATATATATAATATATTTTTTTTAACAAGAAATATATATAATATATAATTATAAAATAAAAATAAAAAATAGAAGTTTAATTTCCATCAATCTACAATATTTAAGATAGACGTACTATTAGGATTATGAATATTATAATAAGTGATAAAAAATAACTATGAGAGGATGACTACTCTAGTTGTCATTTGTAATTGAAAGATTTAGATTTTCAATCTCTATGTTTAACCATCTAATGGATAACGTTTGAATTGTTAAACGGTACGGTACGGTTGATAAAGACATCTCAAGAGACTTAACAAAATGATTCAATTAATTCAATTCATCATAGTCCATTCAAAAATAAAGTTTAATCGAATAATTCATCAATAATTAATGTTTAGTATCAGAAGCTGATGGAGAGATTGTTACTCTTAGGAAGCGACTGAAAATGCTACTCGTTCAAGAAGAAACTTTTTGAAAGGCAACGTGCAAAAATGTTCTTTTAGGTGATATTAAACTATATCTCATTGTCAAAATTCGAATTCATTAATTATTTTTAGTTTAATTAGGTGATATTGAACGACCTGATTGGAAAAAATTAAATTTCATAATAAAGGTAAGTATAACTAATTAGATTATCATACCGACTATGTTTTAAGTTAAACAGGCTACAAAATGTTAGTTGGTTCAGTTGTGATTAACATTTGACTTGGTACGGAGGACCGTAGTTCCATCCCCGCAACAATGTTTAGGTGGCGACTAAAACGACTTGATACTCGTCCCAAACTCCAGACTACTAGGCCCCTTCCCATAGGAACCAGAGGGTGAAAGCCAAAAAATAAATAAAATTAGTTTATATAAGTGATGATTTTGTATGAACTATGTTTCTTGAGTTATCATTAATATATCTAGTTGTGATTGAACGGTTAGATTATCAAAATTTAAGTTATTAAGTGTTTGTCATTCTAATAGGTCAAAGTTGAGTCTTCAATCACAGTTGTCATTTCAATTAGGTATTAGTTGAAATTTGAGTGACTGTCGAAATTTAAGTTCATAAGTATTTGTCGTTTCAATTAGGTGTTTGAAATCCCTTAATTGACAAGATCAAATAACTTAGTGTATCTTTTTGACCAAGTGAAACTAACATTGAAAACAATGACTAATAATTCAACTTTAAACTCATATACGTGGTTGTCGAACCTTTAGCTTGTATATTCTTTAATTTTTAGGGTGGTCTTCGATCTACACCCCAATTTTTCTATTCGAATGAGAATTCCTTATAAATTTTAGATTGTTAGCGTTCTGGCTCACCTATAAGTCTCATATCGCTGGGAACTCGAGGCTAATGGTAGTTTATAACATGCCACACTCATCAATCCACCGAGGCGTCTTTTCTACAAAGGACAAAACCGTGACGGGTTAACTCCAAAACGGACAATCTCTCGGAGATGTGGACTTGAGGTCGGGTCAGAAAATACCCTCATTTATCTCTCGTGGTATGAAAGTTGAAGAGTTTCTTTTTAAGTATGGGATTAGAAGTGGATTTCTTTTAGGTAATATTGATTTTGGTATTTTCATTGGTGTTCCGTTTATATACGGCGTCATTGTGTTGTAACTTCTCTTTTACCGGTCTATGCTCGTCTTGTGCAGAGACTTGACCCTAATAATAAAATATTTGCTGTTAAAAAAATTTATCCCCCGCAGATAAATTTGAGTTATGTTCGGAACATTGACGCCGTCTATGGGAATGATAAAATTCGTTCTCGAATCCACAGCCCCTTAGCCTCGACTGGGGGGCATCTGTTCTAGCTCACCTATAAGTCTCTCATCGCTTGGAACTCGAAGCTAACGATAGTTTATATACAACACGCCACACTCCTCAATCCACCGAGACACATTTTCTACAAAGGACAAAACTGTGACGGGTTAACTCCAAAGCGGACATTCTCTCTGAGATGTGGACTTAAAGTCGGATCAGAACATACCCTTATTTATTCCCACAAATAAATCTGAATTCTGTTCGAAACAATTAGCAAAACCAACACCAATCCTATAACATTTGCACTACATTGTGTGTGGATTGCAAGTATGGCTTGTCTTTTACATATTTATCATGGCCCGTGATGCTCATTACTAGTTTCTAAATTTTTATCATATTGGGACATAAATTTTGTTTCCTTAAACATATGTAAAATATAAAATGCAACGGGCACAGTGTAATAATTCTTATTTTTTTAATGAAGTTTTTGTATTCATGTTTTTAAAATTAATTTTTTTAATAATAATAATAGATGAATTAAGTATGAAATTTTATGTTTTCGGCGCTTACAAACTATTTAATTCAAAATTTATTAAAAAATATGAATTTTTGTGGAGTAGTTTTTATAATATTACAAACATTAATATAAAACCTCATTAAAAATTTGTCAAAAAAATCTCATTAAAAATGTAAATAGTACATATAGTTGACTAAAAAAAGATCAAACATCATGACGGGAAATATTTGGAGGACTAAAAAGTGCCAAAAATGTTTTAAGGAAATAAAACTCGAAATTTCAAATATTCATATGATAAAAACTTTATTTAGCACTTCATAATTATATTGAGACATAAAAAATAAATTTTTGCATATATAAACATATAAAATTAATTCACAACGGACATATTGTAAATATTTAACGAATCATTTAAATTATTATTGTTTTTAAATTTTAATTCAGAATTAATTATTATCGTAATGTACACGACCCGTGCATCGCACGGGTCTTTTGCTAGTTCTGTTCGAAACAATTAGCAAAACCAACACCAATCCTATAACATTTGCACTACATTGTGTGTGGATTGCAAGTATGGCTTGTCTTTTACATATTTATCATGGCCCGTGATGCTCATTACTAGTCTCTGAATGGATTTCTATATCTTATGTTTTTTATACCAAAAAAGAGGAAAAGAAAGGAACTAGACGTCAATATTTATAAAGAAACAATGAAGCACAAGGAATAGAGACCAAACCAAAAGGTCCAAAACCTCTGGTAAAAGTTAGAAAATCTTAATCTAGGTAAACCTAACTTATCTCCAATAAAACAATCTTTTATGGCACGGGGCCAATGAATTTAATTAATGCAGAGATGCTTAATCCCACCAATCCCTTTTTCTTTTTACATAGACGAGATGGTAAAGCCACTAATAAACTCACACACACAAGTAGAATGATCGGGGTTCGAACTCAGGTCATGAACGTCCGGCTTAGCAATTTCGACATTTTCTGCCAGTTGAACTAGGACTTCTGAACATAATAACATAATATCTAACATAATAACATATGCATAATACTACCAATCACATTTTTTTGTGGTGTTCAGTGTTCAAACCGTTTAACATTTCCAAAATCTAAAATAATTGACAGTAATATTAATACAGTAAGGTCTAAGTAATTGACCAAACAACCGAACTCAATAATCTAATTAAAAAAAAAGGAAAAAAAGAATACGTGCATTATTACTTTCTGAGTCAAGAACGTTACGTGCATTTGTCACCAAATTTCAATTGGCCCACTCTTCATTCTTCACCATAGCCAGCTGCTACTCAGCCACTCTTCCAATTCTATTCTCAGTCTCTATTGAAGTTAAAGTAAATTTAAAAATCACAATAACACAATCTGCGTGGATTTTTAAAATTGAAACTAAAATTTGGAATTTCCACAGTCAATTGATTCTTATATCAAAGTGATTATTTAGATGAGACATTGTAAATTAAATTATTAATATAAACTTTAATCAATTTTAACATATTAAATTTTCATCTTTTTTGTTATATGAAATTTTGTATATTTGTGTGTGCCATTTGCATGTAATATGAATTATACATGTAACATGTGAATTGAATGACAATTATACCTGTTATGTTTGTGTGTTTGAACTCCTTGAGATTTTGTTTTGCACCCTATCATCAGTGCACTCTTTCACATGGGTTTGGCAGTCTACAAATTGTCACTTACTACGTATTAAGTATACTATGAGTGTCTGTTTTTAAGGATTGACCAATCTATTTTCATATACTAGTTACATTTATTTCTTATTTATTAGTACTATTTAGAGTATTTTCTCTTAATAAAACACGGGTCATGATAAATATACTGTATGTAAAATAAAAGACATCATGGCCTTAGAAAAGCAACCTAATTGAAATTAAAATTGAAATATTAATGTCTTACTGCTGGCATCCAACAATGGGAGTGGTTATGATACATAAGTTTTTTCTTTATGTACTGTGCATAAGTAATAAAAATTGTTTAGTGAACCCTTAAAATTTCTAGTGCACCCCCTAATTTGGAGATAAACCAACTTGTTATGTTCACTCTAACTCAAATCTCTTTCAATTATTCATTTTGTGTGTGTGTGTGGTGCGTGCGTGCGTGAGCGTGCGTGGGTGCGTGAGAGATATAATTATTAATTAAATTTTAGAAAAATATTACAAATTGAACAAGAAAAAGTGATAAAATTAAAGATCGATATTGGTATGATATATGTGATAAATAAGCAATATGATAAGAAAAAATGTATAAATATAAAATGACATGTTGAATAAATATAAAAGAATAAATATTGTTCAAATATCTAATAAATTTAAATTTGAAACGTCATTATAAAAAAAAAATTAAAACATCTGCACTCCCTGACCTAGGGTCCGGGCGTCGCCACTGTGTGATGGGCGTGGCGCCGATGGCATTCCCGCCACCACCACTTGTTCGGAGACGGCATGATTTTGTGATATCCACGGTAATGAGCAAGCTGACAAGTCCCACAACTCCCACTGATATCCCATGTGGTGATGGATCTGTGGTGGTGGATCTTGTCGGTAGAGTTCGACTTGTTGTGGTGGTGGTGGTTGTTGAGGTCATGTTTGTTGTCGACCGGTGTTAGTGGATACATAATATCCGGTGGCTGGGAGTTAAATGGATCCGGAGGAGGAGGTGGGAGGGTTCTTCCGGTTACAGTTACGGTTGAAGGTCGTGTAGAAGAGAATGAGAAGGGAGATGTAGAGGTGGAGGTGGTGGTGGAGAGCCATGGAGAAATTAGAGTAGAAATTAAAGATTGCTCAATTGTATAGAGGAGAGGAAGCTTAACTTATTTTCTGAGTGAACGGAAGGAAGATGCTTATTACATTGAGCTTATTTACAGTGTTTATATGATATGTTTGTGGATGGTGATGGTAGCTAGGAGTGAAAAAATAAACAGGATTATATGAATAGGATTATAGGATAGGAATAGACAATTTAGAGCTTTATTAATTGTAGAAGATTATTAGACTACGTCTCTACGTGTCAGTGGTAATATGTACAAATCTCATCTATGAAGTCACGATTTTTTTGAAGGGAAGTTGCTTAATGAATATAATTTGGTTATATTTTAATAAATTACTAATGTGTAACCATATAATTTCTGAAACATTTTTCTATAACATTGTTTGAATATATATATATATATATATATATATATATATATATATTTGTGGATGGTAGGAGTGAATAATAAGCATCACTCCCATCTAATTAAACACTCTGTTTTGTAATAAGAGATAAAAAAGAAACATGAATAAAAACATGGTCGTCTATTTGTTTTCACGTCTCAAAGGTATCAAACACATGGCAAAGGTAAAGCCACAATATATAGCTTACATGAATAGGAATAGCTAATTAAGAACCTTATTAAGCAAGAAAGAGGGACAAACAAAAATCACACTTATAAGAATAGCCAAGAGCCTTAAGGAAAACATTATTAGATTACGTCTTTGTGGTAATATTATGGGATTAATATATTTGTCGGTAAACATTTTTCTGGTTAATGTAATATAGTTTGTAGTGTTAAATTAGAGAACTTCATTCAGAAATAAAATAAAATTAAAATAGAGGATTTTTGTCTCTGAGTATTATTAAATTAGTAAAGACATTGTAATATAAGGTTGGATTCAAATTCAAACTTCCTCACTTATAAAAAATGGAGGATTAGTTAGTAAAATACTTTATGGTGTTGGTGTATGTTACCTTGTAGTTAATAAGTGAGGAAGGGCGATGGGAGGGTTCTTCCGGTTACAGTTACGGCGGTAAAGGTCGTGTAGAAGAGAATGAGAAGGGGGATGTAGAGGTAGAGGTGGAGGTGGTGGTGGAGAGCCATGGCGAGAAATTAGAGTAGAAAGATTTCTCAATTGTATAGAGGAGAGGAAGCTTAACTTATTTTCTGAGTGAACTGAAGGAAGATGCTTATTACTTGAGCTTATTTATAGTGTTTACTTGAGCTTCTATTGTTAACTGTTATTGTTCATCTCTTGCTCTTTCATACTTGTTGCTTTATTTAAGCTATTGTGAATTGAATATTAATTTTGGATAATTAAATTTTAGATTATTACTTTTATCAACAAAGTAATTAACTAACACAACTCTTTTTTTTTTTTTACTATGTACTATCATGTTAATTAGAACAAAATACAAAAACACATACAACTAATTATTGTACTGTGCACCTAAATTGTGAATAAATTAAGAAAAAAGCTAACTAGTGCATAAGAAACTTCAATATAGTTATTGTATTGAAACTTGTGTAATCAATGTATGCAAAAGTTAAAAAATATTATTTTCAATATAAAATTTACTTTTTTTGTATTCTTAACTACTAGTGCATGGGGTGTATTAGTTAGCATAACCCAAATTTATATTGTTTAGATAGTATGAATTAAAATTGCTTTTCAAAATGTAATTACCAAAAAGGACTTTAAAAATAATTATTACTAATAAAAGAGTGGGATTTATTTTGTTGAATGCAAAAGCAAAAGCTACATATATTTAAGGTGGGATTTAATATGGGTAAGTTGTAAATTTTCTTATGATGGGAAAGTTGAGTTTTAGCTATTGATATATTAATTATAATAAGGGTTAATAGGTATATACCCCCCTGTAAAGTACATGATTTTTGCAATACCCCCTGTAAAAATAATATTTGAGAATACCCCCCTATAATATTTGAATTTTTGCAATACCCCCCTGGATTTTTTCAATCATTATATTTTGTGGGGGTTTTTTATTTTGTGGCGGTTTAAAACCCTTGCTAAAATTAACCCCCGCAAAATAGATTGGTTTTAGCGGGGGTTTTAAACTGTCGCAAAATAAAAAACCCCGCAAAATATAATTTAAGCGACGGTTTTAAACCACTCATTTTTTCTAAAAATATTTCACCCTCATTTTTTATTTTTTTCTAAATGATAGGGAAGAGGAAGAACAACAAGGTGGGTGGGGAAACATTTGGAAGTTGGAAGTTCATGAAATGGTCAAAAGTTTTATGGATGGTTAAGCATGAAAGGCTTTTATCTAATGAGTTGAAATGTAGACCGCAGTTGGGTGATCAACATTTCAATTGATATGGCAGTCTCTATGGGCTTTAACATGTCACCAACTTTGGACGTGGAGGGGTAAGGAATATCACTACCTCAATACAAGAAGACCACCTTATTTATGGAATGGGGTAAGGAAAATGGCAAATGAGTATAAGCTTGCCATTATGGAAGGAAGTAGCTTGCATGAAAAGCCGCCTCGTGTGGAGATTTTAATTTCTTGGACTCCATCGGAAGTGAGATAGGGAGTTTGCAAAGCGAATGGGAATACAACTTGTAGAGGTTTGATTCGAGGTGTGGATAGGGAGTGGATTAGAGGTTTTTCAAAGTTCATTGGTAGGTGTAGTGCTCTAAGCGCGGAGTTGTGGGGGGTATTCTTGAAGGTTTGAAGTGCGCTAGGCAGTCATGTTTAAGAAAGTGAAAGTTTGCGTCGACTCAAAAGGTGCAATCACCAATATTTAGAACAGTAAAGGGTCTCAAATGGTCCAACACATAGAATTGTAAGAGAAAATATAAAGAATATTTGTATAATAGTAGTTCTTTAAATTTTTGTGCTATTAAGTGTAATTAATTAATTTGTAAAAATATTACATATGTTATTAGCAAGAATTGAAGTTTGAATTAAGATACTTCTATTTATTCATTTTATATGTTAGTAAAATACTAGCTAAGACAAAAAAAATTCTAAACTCTTACTCTCTTAAGCATTTGACTTTGGAAAAATGAAAAACAAATACATGAAACCACGATGAAAACCAATCCTCCCAAATTGAAAAGAAGATTTTATATGTTTAATTAGGAAAATTTAATCACTGTTGGTTTATATGTTAAAACATGATTGGTCAATTTTCAGCACATCCTTCCTTGCTTGCTTCCACAAGCCAACAATTTGAAAATTTGACCAGCCATTTAAAAGAAAACACATGTTATTCATAGTGCCAAAAACAAAAGAATGAAAGAAATTGGTTGGCAGCATATTAATTTGTGTTTATGATAGTGCCAAAAGAAGAATAAAGAAATAAATCATCTCACTACATCTTTTTTGCGTGCGTTGGCATCCAATATGCCGTTTAAGGAATGAGCTAGTGTGTACTTGTTGCTTTTCATGAAACAAGTTTTTTATGTTAAAAGAAAAGGAAACAAGGTTTATGCAGTGAAGTTTCTTCGTGTTTAGTGAAGAAGAAGAAGAAGAAGAAGAAGGTTTGGTCTCTCTTTTACATTTCTCTCAAAACAATGCCAAGTCACCTCCCCCGCCTCCTCCTCTTCCTCCTCCTTCTCTGCACCACCACCACCTGCATTGTCATTGCCCATTCTTTCCACCCACCACCTCCTGATCCATTTGTCGGTCAGCCACCGGAAAACTTATTTCCGGAAACACCCACCGACGGAGACCATAACATCAGTAGCAGCGAGCCACCCCCGCCAGAAACCCCCCACCACAAATCTCATCACACATGGGTTATCGTTGGTATTGTACTATCGGCTGTGACCGTGTTTGTTGTTTTGATCGCTGTCTTCTTCTTTTGTGCACCCGGTTCCTACTGGTTGGAGAGCCTCTGCGGTGGAGGACAGCATGCGTAGTAGTAGTAGTTTAGACAGTAGTATGTAGTTTAGTACGTACTATATTTATATGTAGTAATTGATAGATAATTAGGCAGCATTTGGTTGTATTTGGGCTTTGGGCTTAGTAGTAATTTAGTTTAGTTTATTTGATAATGTAGTTGGACAGTTGTACTAACTTTTAATATGTATTGATATATTATTTCACTACTAAAGATTAAATTTCTTTATGTTTATATTCAAATTAAATTAACTCGTAAGCATAATTATTATTGATTTTTTTTTTGATAAGCGCATAATTATTATTGATGATAATTGATAGTTTAGAGATATATATTCTTAGAATTTTACAGAGTATGATTTTCATGAAAGTGATTTATTTGTGTTCTTGGCTTTCTGATTTTACTCTAATTTGATTATATACATTTTTCATAGTAAATAAAACTACAATGATACTATAACCAAAGGACAATTTCTCATGACATGAAAATTTGTCTCAGTGTGCACATTGCAATGATGACAATACGGCTCACGAAGATTCATTTGAGACACTAATTGATTAGTTAAAATCCTAACATGTCGAACCAACTAAATAAAACAACGGACTCGTTCATGAACTTGAAGCTTCCGTCGAGAACATATTTGTTCTTCATTATCCTCATTCAGGCTTAGCAAATTATAAGCACTAGAGACTGAGAATTTGCCATGCATCTCGCCAGGCCAAACACACTTATCTGCTGTCATATCAGCGATTTTTTATATTGTCCGGTAGCCAATTAAGATCATTCATCATCAACTAGATCACTCACCATGGCTTGTCTCCACTCTACCAGGATGTTCTCTACTACATCCGATATTCGAACACCATCGCTGGTCCATCGATCATTCAACGCATGAATGGTAGTCCCTTTTCCAACTACCCAATATTGTCATTATGTAAATTCTTGCCATAGCTTCACAAGTGATTTCCATAACAAAAATGATATTACTACACGTTTCTTTTTCACACCCTTCACACACATACTACACTATTTACTAATACACTAATTAAGATTTATTTTTAATTTTTAAAAACCTGGCTCGCACGTGTGAGCTTCTTCTCCTTTCTCTCTTTCTTTTCTTTCCCGCTTTCTATCTCCCTACCCATTTTCGTTCAATTCCTCTTCTTTCACACCACCAAACTAATCGCATACGTAACGAAACAACCGCTGCCGCTGTGCTCTTCCCTTTTCCTATTCTCCCTCCTCCACGGAGCCTTTGCCGCCGCAGCAACCACTGCCGCCGTCGTTGGACCTCCACCGCGCAGTTCTTGTACGCTAAACCCCTCCATCCATCTCCCTCTGCAAATTAATTTCAAGGTACTTATTACTTTCCCTTGTGTTTGTTTATATTATATTTAGTTATTAGGATTGGATTTGTTTATATAGGGTTTGCTATAAAAGTTTCTTCTTCAAATCAATGTCCTCTTCTTATGTTTAATAGTAAGAAAGTTGATTTTTATGAGATTATAGTTTAAACAGGCACCAATTTGGATTCAAGAAAAAATGTGAAAACCCTATATAAGCAAGTAGTTTCAATCTTATTTTTGTGAATGATTAGAAAAAATAAATCTTATTATTGTTACAATCAAACCACTAAGCAAATACAACACTAATTTAATTTTACATTTTTTTAAAGAAGTCACTAAAATGACTTTTTTGAAGAAGTCATTAATCTACCAATCATAATGTAATGTTAAGTAAGACAATGCCATCTAAGATTATATGGTGTATATCTCATTTTGACTATAAGATTATAGTTTAAACAGGCGCCAATTTGGAACATTAGGGTCCATGTCTAGAAAATTGTAGGGGAATTATGATTAGGGGAACTATGATTAGTATAATCTTAAAGGTCTGTTTGGCATCAATTTGTGAAAGAGATGTGAGGAACTATGTAACAAGGAACGGCGTGCAATCGGAAAAGAAGGTGATGGCAACGCTTTGATAAGCTACTTTTGTCAAACGAGGGAACAAAATCCAAACTTCTTCTACGACATAGATTTAGATGACGATTTTCATGTAAAAAATGTGTTTTGGGTTGATGCTAGAAGTAGAGCTGCGTATGAGTTAAAAGGTTTATGCAACGAAATATGTGTTAAAAGCTTTCAGGAGAGAACCTGTTTTGATATCAGTGGGACTTATAATCTTAACTTTAATATGGTTAAGATAAACATCAAGTCAACAGTTTTGACAATGAAGAAATTAACATGAAAATTATATGAAGCAAACCATTAGATATCATGTTCCCCTAATGTTCAAGAATACCAGAATCACCAATCACCACCTATGGTGGATCAGTAACCTATTATCAATAATAATAGTAATATTATTTTATCTGATTCTTTTGCTTTAAATACCTGAAATTCCATATCTTTCGTATAAATGTTCCATATTGTTCAAACCATGATTTTCCTCAGGTATATCACAAAATAGTGTTGAGTAAAATTTATATTTTTCTTCTTCCTTTGTTTCTTTTTTGTTTCAAAGACATATATGTCCCAGTGATATCAAATTGGTATTAGAGCAGGTTAGATTCTCTAAGTGTAAGTGTAAGTGTTAGTGTAAAAAATAATTTAAGTGTGTAAGAAACAAAAGAGTTTTTAATCATACTTTCATGTTTGTGATATATCTCACTTCCGATTTATAGTACTTATGAAATGCTCTTCCGATAGCTCGTGAGTATTCAAAGTAGATAGTGAATAAGTAAGAAACTCAGGTTAATAGTAATTGTGAGAGTAAAAACATGAAGAATAAAACACTAACCATGTCCCAATAGTTCCCCCAATTCCTTAGGCAGGTTTTAAAAAGAGTAATTGCATTTGAATAAGCAAAATTTGTATTTTCAGAGTCATTCAATTTGGAGGCAGATTACTGTTGTAAGTTAATACATAAAAAATAGCAGATCGGATAAAATAAACATGAGGGTTTTTTGTAGTTAAAAAGAATACAAGTATTATACTGTTATTTTTGTATCTGTTTTTCACATTTTAGTATCGAACATAACTTCAGAAACAATCAACATTATGCCGCACATGGAAATTGTAAATGAAGCCAACATTCAATATATTCGTAAAATACAATGAATGCTTATTCAAATGGTTTCTAGATGGGATACTATTAAGTTTATGATTTAATTGTGTTAAAAGGTTTTAATTTGAACTCATTTTGTTGAAATACAAAAGTAAGTTTGTTTTATCGTATCCACAGGGACTAGTGCGATATTTAAGCCTTTCAACAATTAGTATAATTTCAAGTATTGAGTTTTAAAAGTTGATTGTTTACGGAAACTTGCAAAAACATAAAAGTAGTAAATCTAAATATTTGACAGAGAGATTAAATTGTCGGGATTAGACTTAATTGACTCATTCATACATATTCTCTTGATCAGTTATAAAAGTTCTAGCTATCCACCAATATCATCACGTATTGCTCATCGTACGTTTCCGTTCCCAGATAACGACGAGAGATCGATTATATCTATCAACCCCCGATCCCTCAGGTGATTAATCGATACAATAGCTTTAAGTTCCAATAATTTGAGTGAATATTAAACCCAAATCTATTCCTAGAGTTTAGATTCAATAGATATTATCCTAATTCAAGATTTAAAGAGTATATTCCTATAACACTTCAAATCAAAGATCAAAATGAAGAAAACAAAGATAACATCAATATTGAGAGACAACTAAAACCATATATAACACCATGATCAATAGAAACACATACTAATAGAGTAATTTACATCTAATCCCAACAAAAGAGAGATTAACTATTCATTTTCATGATAGCTTTATAAAAGATATGAAGAAAAGAGATGAACAAACAAATCAATGATGATTCCTCAACTATTGTTGTGCATCCACCTTCAAATCCTCATGAAACTTGGCTCCTTGGTCTCTCTCTGTGATTTTGTGATGTTTGGATCTTGGGAGAAATGAGTTCTTCTTAAAAAATCTGATTTAAAACCTATTTATACTAATTCAGAAAACAGGGGCTCGCTTTGACCTAGCTTTGAGCTCGCTTAGCCAGACCACCTTTCTTCAGCATTAAGTACTTGCCACATCAGCTTCTGAAACCGCCCTGCTTCGCTTAGCCAGGGTCTGCCCGCTTAGCCAGCCTGCTCGCTTTGACCTCGCTTAGCCACAATGACAGCAACTGAATTTCTGCACTCTCTGTTTTGTCTCGCTTTGACTTGGCTTTGACCTCGCTTAGCTAGAGTGACAAAAGTTGGATTTCTGCACTTTCTATTTTGGCTCGCTTTGAGCTGGCTTTAAGCTCGCTTAGCCAACAACTCAGACACAAAAGCTTCACTTTTCACTTCAAAATCCATTTAATCCAAAATTACCTACAAAAAGTGTTGGAATTAGATAGAAATAGTATAAAAGACTAATTTTATAATTAAAACTAATATTTACAATTAGTTGGGTGTTTTATATGAAATTGCTTTTAAAACAAGTAAATAAGTGCCTAAATTGTATATGAAATTTTACTACTTTTTGGCACTTATCAAATGATATTGATATTGTTTTAAGTTCATTTAGGTAAAAGGGATGCTATTAAAATTCATGGTTTATTTCCTTTTGTAAATTAAGATTGTTGCAATTTATGAAAAATTGATTTATCTTAGTTATTTCATGCAGTTTTTGTGTGCCACTTGCAACTGAAGTTACAAATTGATGGATAGTTCAAATATGGTGGATTGTGGGAGTAGCCTTCATGAATTTATAGAAGATAACAACTTTGAAGATGATGCTGAATGTTGGGAGCCTGCAATCGGTATGTGTTTTTCTTCTGCGGATGAGGTGAAATCTTATTATCAAGAGTATGCATTGAGAAAGGGATTTGGGTGGAGGACCAGAACATCAAGAAAAGGAAAGGATGGACAAGTATGCTACTTTATTCTAGCATGTTCAAGGGAAGGGTCTAAAGTCTCAAAGGTTCCATGTACATTGAAGACACTTCCGACAAAGGTGAACAATTGTCATGCACAAATTTGTTTTAGTATGGACAAAGATGGATTGTGGTACATCAAAAGATTTAATCCTGAACATTCTCACGTGATGAGCCCTACAAAGGCAAGGTTGTTCAAGAATAACAAGAAAATGAATTTGCATGTGAAGAGGAGAATTGAAATGAATGATCATGCAGGAGTAAGAACACACAAAACTTTTCAATCTCTTGTTCACGATGCGGGTGGACATGAAAATATACCGTTTTGTGAAAGAGACGTGAGGAACTATGTTGACAAGGAACGGCGTGCAATCGGAAAAGAAGGTGATGGCAACGCTTTGATAAGCTACTTTTGTCAAATGAGGGAACAAAATCCAAACTTCTTCTACGACATAGATTTAGATGACGATTTTCATGTAAAAAATGTGTTTTTGGCTGATGCTAGAAGTAGAGCTGCTTATGAATATTTTGGCGATGTTGTAACTTTTGATACAACATACTTGACCAATAAATATGACATGCCTTTTGCTGTGTTTGTCGGTGTGAATCACCATGGTCAGTCAACATTACTTGGTTGCGGGCTGCTTTCAGGAGAGGACACAAATTCATTTGTATGGCTATTCAAGTCTTGGCTTCGGTGTATGCTTGGAAAGTCCCCCATTGGTATTATAACTGACCAATGCAAGGCCATGAAAAATGCCATTGAGTTAGTGTTCCCCGAAACACGCCATAGGTGGTGTTTATGGCATATAATGAAAAAAATTGCTGAAAAACTCAGCGCATGCACCGAGTATAAAAAAATTAAGACAGCTATGAAAGAAGCGGTTTATGATACACAAACTGCAACTGATTTTGAAGAGCAATGGTGTTCTTTCATCAACAAATTTGAGCTTCAAGAGAATGATTGGTTAACTGGGTTGTATAATGAGCGTCATAGATGGGTACCAAGCTTGCTAAGGAAATATTTTTGGGCGGGCATGTCAACTACGCAAAGAAGTGAGATTATACATGCTTTCTTTGACGGGTATATCAATGCAACAACAAGTTTATGTCAATTTGTGAAGCAATATGATAATGCCCTTAGAAGTCGAGCAGAAAAAGAATTTGCAGCAGATTTTAGTTCGATGGACACTATAATTCCATGTGGGTCAGCCTCGTCCATTGAACAACAATTCCAATGTGAGTACACTCATGCCAAATTCAAAGAAGTTCAAATGGAATTCAGATGTAAAATGAATTGTGTTGCCTCTTTGTGGGGAGCGGTGGGCTGCATTGTTACTTATCTAGTGCGGGAAGATATAATGTTCTATGGTAGAAGAAAGCAAATTGTTGTGAGAGTTGTGTATAATACGGACAACCGTGATTTCAGTTGTGAGTGCTCATTGTTTGAGTTTAAAGGTATTTTGTGTCGCCACGTGTTATGTGTTTGTGCTCACGAGAGCATTGAAACAGTGGCAGAGAAGTATGTTTTATCAAGATGGAAGAAAAATATTAAAAGGAAACATTCGTACATTAAAAGCAGTTATAGTGTGGCACAATTGAAGCCACAAATGGAGAGATTTGACAAGCTGTGCAAGCATTTTTATGATCTTGCTGAAGTAGCTGCAGAGTCTGAAGTTGGAACTGAAGCACTCCATGATACATTGCACCAGTTTAAGTCAATTTTGGCAACCATGGATGATACTGCTGCTGCCAAAGGTAAAGCAAAGATGCCTACCATGGATGATACTACTGCTGCTGCCAAAGGTAAAACAAAGTTGCCTACCAATTGTATTCAAATTCGCAATCCATTGCGTGTCAATCGTAAAGGTCGTCCACCATCAAAAAGGAAAATACCTATGTCCGAAACAATTAGTAAGAAGGCAAGAAATCAAACCAAGCAAAGTCGTGAGAGAGAGACTACTACGGTATGTATTTATTCTTTAGAAACTATAATTGTCTATTTTATTTATATATAGAGACTACTACTGTTATGAATTGATTTCTGCATAAATTTACATTAAAGAACAAATTAGAAATCTATTTTTAACCTTTATGAAAAATCTATTTAGAAACTCATTTCTTTGCATATTTATATTAATTCTCACTTTTGGGTTATGTCCACATGTGTAGGAGGGCAATACTTCTGTGATGATGAGTTGTGAGATGGAAAGCAATATTTGCGTTGAATCGTCAATGGAGGTTGTGACTGGGGGAGGTTTGCTGGATTCAAATATCGTGGTTCGTGTGCATTATAATATTATATTAACTAATAATATTTGATTTATGGTTGAGTATGTACTTTATTATTTATGTGTTGTATTACACCTTTGAGAGTAATTTATGTACGTTATAAAGTTAATGTATATCCTACTTGAGGATAATGTGTGTTGTATTTTATGGAAACATACGTCTAGTTGCGGATGAATGGTTGTTGGTGATTTGTTTTATGATGCAACGGTGGTGGCGTTGATGTGCACTTTTATTTTGGGTGTGCACTTTTATTTGAGTCATACCGGTTAGTTGGTCTGGTTTGACATTGGCATTTATTTGGGTGTGTTAGCAAAAGAGTCCGCCTATGTATCTTTTATGCTAGTTCATATAATGTTTGATAGACTACTATATTGAAATATTTTTAAGTTTTAAAAAAATCATCATATATGTACTTGTTTAGGAATTGATATATTGTTTATTTGATTGTACTTTATGTCACTCATATTTTACGTTTGTATTTGTTTTTGTCCAGGTCGAACGTAATATGTCTTTCATGGATCTTTTGGCAACGTGTGAAATAGGCATCGTGGGTTCTTCTTCCAAAGGACGAATAGCTCTTGAGTAAACCATTTTGTTAATATTTTTTTGTTTTGGCCAATGACAAAGATATTTTGGAAATGATTGTCAAATACTTACACGGATATGACTAATAGACAAATTTTACAGGATGGTATGGTGGTACACAATATTGTTTTGTCTTTGTCAATATCATTGTTTTGTATATTATGTGTTGTGTTTTAATAATGATAAATTTTGACTTGTAGGTTTGTCGGATTGAAGTCATTACTGTCACTTTTGTAAAGTTATTATATCGTAAATCATCTACTAAATAGTTTTTTTGTGCATAATGATGCATTTAACAATGTAAAATAGTATAGTTGATTGAAAAGTTGTAAGAATTGATGTACTGATTATAACTACTTATCAATGGTGTGTAAACTAATGAATGTAGCAATTCTGCTATCGAGGTCATCTAAATTGTTAGGTACCCCATGTATTAAAGTAGCAATACTTTAATTAATCAAGCAATTAGTTAACTTATTTTCCTGTGAAAAATGATTAATGGTAGGTACTCCATGTGATAAATTTGGGTACTTTCACAAGTGATTTATCCTAATTTGAAAGATGATAATAGCTTATTGACAAATCACGATTTTATGGCTAAGACAGATGTAAGGAGGCGGGTGCTTATTACTGGGTCGTTGGAAACCAATTTTGGTTATGTGGTTTGAAACATACCAAACTAGAATTAAATTATTTGTATATTGCATTATACTTTGGTTACTTATGACAATGTATGTCTGATATCGATAAACCATTAAAATTAACTTGTAATAAGTTCCAAAAAATAAGAAGTGCATGTGATTCACACATTTACACGTATTAACTATGGAAAATAAGACGTGCGCGCCTTCAGTCAGCTTCTCATTAATTTTTGAAATTAAACTTGATTTACATTCATGTCGGACACGCACCTTCAAAAAGAAACAACGATTTACAAACTTATTTAAATTGCAATCATATATCACGTTTGATTCATAACATAATTATAATACAAACTAACTATACATCACCTTTGATATTGCCTCCGAAGTCATATTTTTTCAGCAAAACTATTCACAACCTATCACGACCCAAACCAAAACATGTCAAAATAAAATACAAGTAAAATTGAATGCTTTATATATGTCAGACATATATTGTCATAATTAACCAAATTTGTTCTTCAATGAAACACATTTTTACAACTGACCCCCCAACGTTATTTTTCAAAAAGATTCAAATATCATCTCAATATTTAAACATAGAGTAAATGAGTGAATGACACACAAAATTGTACACCGCAATTCACTCCACTTTCATGCTCATTTAACATAAATCAATCCTAATCAGATTTAATCATTAAATCATGTAATCCTAAATTAAACCTAAATTATTTAACATTAACTATCAGATTTCAATCTTATAAAAATGGCAAAACCTGGTTCTCGATTTCGGTTGCGGCGAAGTTTCTAGGTTACGCAAGCGACGGCCAGCGTTATGCTTCACGACAACGGTTTCACTTTTGGTAGAAGGAGAAGACAACCACGACTTCGATTCAAGGTACTGTTGCTTCACATGACAAAAAAAATAGTAAAAATACAAAACCCAGTTGGGATAAAAAAAAATAGTGAAGATAGTTATGCTTCTCATCAATATGATTACAACACAGAATAGAAATATAAGAGTTCTTCAAGAGATTGAGAGACAAAACATAAGAAATAAAGAATACCTAAAATTTTAAAACCTAAAATTCATGGTGGAATAAATAGAACAAACTGAAATTAAAAACAAATTATACCTCTCTAAGACCTTTAAATCTTCAGAAAACCTTTAAATTTGCAATCTGCAAATTGAAAATGAAATATTCAAAAAACCCAAAATTGAAGAGAAACTAAAAATTGACAACATCTGTGAGTTTCATCTCCAAACTGAACCATCGTCTTCACAGTCACAACAACACCAACAACAACACCATCACTACCCTTCTTGAGAGAAAAAATCATTGTACCACAAAAAAAACCACAATCCAACAAATTCATCATACAATAAACCCTAACAATAAATTTAAATCTATGATGTAATCCTAAATTAAACCTAAATTACTTTAACAATCAAATTGGATCATAGAAAAAGAGCAAAACCTGGGTCTCGATTTTGCGGCGAAGTTGCTGGGTTAAGCAAGCGGGGCGAGCGACAGAGTTCAAGGTAGTTCTGCTTCACGACGGCGGTTTCAAGGATAGAAGATGACTTCGGTTGATGATGCGATTGGTTTTGGTGGTGATTCAAAATGGAAAGAAATGGAGATGAAAAGCAGGGGAAGAATGAAAGAGAGGGAAAGATAGATAAAGAGCTTCTCTCACGTGTGGGTTTAATTTTAACAAATTAAAAATAAATATTAATTGATGTATTCATGAACAGTACCGTATGTGTTGTGAAAGTGTTGTGAAAATATGTGTGCCAATATCACACCTGTTTCCATAAAGCTGAATCATGAGCTTTTGAAATCACACTATCATATCATTATTAATAGGGGACTTCTATGGTGCAGTCGCCCATTCGACTGCACCGGTGCAGTCGCTTACTTGGACCAATTAGAAAGTAGAGTTTATCACATTTGACTTGTTCAGCGCCACGTAGGATTATATGGTGTACAATTTTATTGTGTACCTTCATAGATCAAGTGAACCAGATCACCTTCATAGATCAAGTGAACCAGATCATATCTTCTTTTAATTTTTTATAAACTTATTTAAACATAAAATATAACTTAATTAATCAAATTAATTTTCCAATTTAAAATCTTTATTCTTTATTTCTCTAAATCTAGATCTGGATCTAGATTTTCATGTTCATCTTCTAACTCATAAATCTAGAGCATCACTCTCTCTTCTTCAACCTCACTTTATCCCCATCAATACCATACTTCCTCATAAAATCCAGCTGAAGAAAAATAAATCTAAAACCACCAAATCTACAACCCAAGCAAGGACAGCCATATGGAAACACTGCGTTCTTTGTTCAGCCATGTGGAAACACTACGTTCTTTTTTCAGAAAGAGCACAAACAATCACCAAATCTCATTTCCCTCTCATTAGCTCTTTGACACAGATAAACATACAAGCCAAATCTGCGTTTTTTGGACACAAACGCGAGTTTAACACGAAAACGTGGTTTGACAAAACAATATATAATAGATAACCGGAACCGTTTCAAGTTTTTAACAATTTTAGATTTTAGATTTTTTGTTTCAGATCATTTGAATCAAAATTAAAATCATGAATGTATTCTAAATGGTCTTTGTGATGTTTCTAAGTAATTAGTTGTTAATTTTGACATATAAATAGGCTTGAAACATTCGGGTTTCATGCTGGTAACGCGGGTCTGAAACCGGGTCGAAGTGACCCGGTTGAAGGTTGAAGATGCTGGTTTTCTATTATATTATTTATCCGTGTTACATATGTTATAGATCAAATAACGCATTACTAAACTTAATATCGTAGTATGTCCCAGCGGATGAGGAGACTTTCAATTGCAACCATGTCACTAGTTCAATTCCCTGGGAGTTATTTTTTGGGAATTCTTTTTTATTTATTTCTTAAAACAGCATTGAAAATGGCAGAAAAGGAGAACAAAAAAGAAAAAACTGCAACCGTGAAAATTTAACCCAAGACAAATAGAATAACACGTAACTTAACCAATATGCTATGATTATTCCCCACTAATTATTGCACATTATAGCTAGTAGTATATATTTTTGTTTATTTGTGCTTTTAGATTGAATGATTAAAATTAATTTGCTTATTTTTATTTTTTACTAATAAAATTATTTTGCTTATTGTTTATGAGGTTTAGTTATTCTAAATTAAATGTCAATATAATTTATATAATTGTAATTCATTAGGAAATAGTCGCAACATATTTAGTTAAGTAAAATTATTTTAAAGTACTATTATTCGTGGTCTATGATTAATCGGTATAACTTTCAGTAAAAGACTATGGTTAATAGTGTTTCAATTGATCTATGTACTAATATTATAGTATAACTTTCAGTTACAGACTCAGGTTAACAGCGCTTCAATTGATCTCAAGTATAATCTTAAATCAAATTATAAATTTCTTTTAAAATTTTATCTTATTTATATAATTTTTAAATCATTAACTTAAACAGAAATATAACATTTAGAGTTTTAGAATTTGTGGTTTAAAGTTTTAAATGCCACCTATATCTATTCATTTATATATTTTTAAATCATTAAATACAACTAGAGTATAATTATCCAACAATAAACTATGGAAAGGCACACCTACTACTCTAGTACTAGTAACTTTTACCAGATGTGATGGGGACATGATGATGAGTTTTTGTACCTCATTGGCTCATCAGCCTGTACTTGCAGTGGGACTAGTTGGAAAAAGGGACACGTCATCCAGGTTGGTCATTGTGTCAAAGTTTTTTGTCTACTATTCCTTCAGTTTTATTTTAAATGTTTAAATTGATCACTTTACACACATGTGTGAATGAAAAAGAGACCGTAATGTAAATTTTTTAATTACTTTATTATCTTTCTTAATCATTATACTATAAAAGGATAAATGTAGTATAGAAAAAAAAGCAATTTTTAAATAATATAAGATAATTATTTTGGGACAATTAATTTTGAGTTTTTGACAAGTATGACATTTATTTTGAGACGGAGGGAGTAGTACTATATACTCCATCCGGTCGGAGTATAAGAAAAAGTTGACTTTTTAAATTCATTATAGAATTGATGTATCTAGACAAAAATATAGTTTAAATACATCAATTCTCCAATAAATCAAAAAAATGAAATGTTTCTTATATATAATACCGAAGGAAGTACTACACCGAAGGAAGTACTACAGTAATTTTTTTTTCCTTAAATTGTATTCTGTCAATAAAAATAAGGATAACTTTTTGGACCTGAATTGCAAATTTTGCTTGTTTAACACTAATATTATTTTTTTTACGCAGTTTAACACTAATTAAGCTTCTTCATTTTTTTAACCAAAAAAAGAGCATCTTCATTTTTGCATTATTTAAGTGAAAATTAAAGTTAAGAAAGGCACAAATATGTTGGCAAAAGTTAGGAGAACTAACAATGCAACACGTTAAAAACAAGCAAAAAGTCAAAGAGATATGTGCTCCTATAGTATCCTATTAGGCAGGTAACAAACCTGGTAAAAAATTTAATGTGTCAATCTCTAAATTATTTTTGACCAATAATTTCACATCAAATAATTAAGAAGGTACATTTACTCCATTCTTCCTAAAATAATTGATCTACTTGACAAAATTGTTTATTCTAAAATAATTGTTATTTATTATTTATATATTTTTTTCTATTTTACCCTTATTACTTTATAAGTTTATAGTGTGATGATTAAGAAATAAAATAAAGTAAATAAAAATATTTTTTAGTATTTCAATGTCTACTATTATTTCCTCCGTCCCAAAATAAATGTCCTACTACTTGTCAAAATTATTTGTTCTAAAATAAATGTCCTTTACTAATTTATAACAATGATTTTTCCTATTTTATCATTTAAAGCAATCATTAGTTGAGAGAAAAAATATACTCAAATATCTACTTTTTGATATTCCAATGTCTACTGTCAATAAAAAGAAGGGGCATTTAAGTAAAAGTCACATTCTCTCTCTTTCATTTAAACACTTTTCTTAAAATGTGTGACTTTTCTTAAAATGTGTGAAATAATCAACTAGGACACTTGAATTGGGATGAAGGGAGTAATAAATTGGGTTTGAAATGGTTTAGGGTTTAAGGTTTAGGATTGAGGGTTTGAGGTTTAGTGTTTGAAAAGAATATTATATTAATTATGATCGTTGATTGAAATTAGTCGCAATTACAGCAAGAAATTTGATTCTCATGTTTGAGGTTTAGGATTTAGAGTTTAGGGTTTCGGATTTAGGGTTTAGGGTTTCAGATTTGGGATCAGGGTTTCGGATTATAGTTTATGGATAAAATTGAATTAAAAGTATACAATCCTAATTTAATAATAAATAGGTAAAAAAAAAAAAGAGGCTCATAGTAAATCTAATCATACTCCCTCGTCCTTAATCTAATGATTAATATTCATTCTCATATTTTCATATACATACCCATTCTCATAGTAGTCGCCATCTAAATATATATATATATATAATTTTTTTGAATTTAGTTATGAATTTATTTTTTTAATGGTCCAACTAATTATACTATGACATATTTAACACTTGATAGTAAAAATTTGGATTCTAAAGTTATAATTGGTACAAATAATTGAGACATGACCATCCTTTCATAGAAACTACTATTAGATTTAATGACGGTCTAATTAATTATACTAATTATGACACAATAAACCTAATAATATTTTTTTATAATCGGGAAAAAAATTATGTTGCTCTATATTTATAATATTAATGTTCGATAAAATAATTATAATTTATAATTTAGATATCAAAAATTCTGTCAAAATTAATCCGCACTAACTTGGATGGATCAAATCAGAATTTTAAACGAGTCATTGTATTTTTTTTCCCCAAATTTATATTATATTGTAGTAATGAAATTGCATTTAAGCACAAAAATTATTGAGTCATTGTTATTTTTTCTCAAATTTATATTATATTGTAGTACTTCATCCGTCCATAGTTATGAGAAAAAAAATTACATTTAGAAAATAAAAAATGACAATTTGAAGTGTTGTTTTGTGAGGTTTTTGTAAATAAATTGAATGGAAAGATGTAAAAGTTAGTTTTATCGATTTTTGTTTATTGAAAAAAAGAGAAAACGAAAGAAAATTAAATATAAATTTATATTTAATTTTATGATAATAAATAAATAAAATTTCCCTTATAATTTGGGGGATAAAAAGTATTTGGGAGAGGGAGTATAACATTTTTTAGAAATTTGTTGAAGAACAATTTTACTTACTACTACTAGTTTACTACCTTATGAGGCAGAATAATATGTAAAAAATGCTTAAAAGTATGTACCAAAAAAGTGAAATGCTTAAAAAAAATCTGCTTGCATACAAAATATATACTATTCATTTTTTGAAATAAAATATTATTTCATCTTTAGATAAAGTATGTTAAAATATTATTCATTTTAATTATTATTTTCAACAGAAACGGGTCTTCTTCTACCTCCAGCCGGGTCCGAATACGACCCGGTTACTTTATTGCAATCTGATTTTTGTTCTGTATATTTTTAACAGCGGAATCAATTATTAATATCACATAAACCTTGTGATATAAATTTTCATATGCTTCCCAAACGGATTTTCAATAAAAAATACATTAAAAACACAGATCTAAACAAATCTCTAAAGCGTGGAAGAACCTAAAATGGTGAAAAACTCAGATCTGAAAAATATTCTTGTAAATCCAATTTTATGAGGGAAAGAATTCGTGGGCTTTATTTTGTTGTAAAAAAACCGATATTGTGAAGTTTGTAGTTTTATGTGATGGATTAGCCATGGTGTTGGGTTGATGATGATGAAGCTTGGGTTGAAATTCTTCTTTGGTCGTGGGTGTTGTATTACAGTGTTGGTGATTTACAATCACTTTTCCATTAATTTTTAATAACGCACTGTAGTTAGAAGATAAATAATAACTACCAAAAAACATAAATAATAAAATAATAAAAAAAGATTATTATATGCCACATGTCATACATCTGTGTGCAGGTGCACACACCCTCACATAACACTGGATTAAATTGAATTCAACTTTACCGGTGCAGTCATTTGAGCGACTGCACCATAGAATTCGCCTTATTAATATTCTCCTCACTTTATGAATTTGCCTTCCAAGCTGTCAATTTAGAACTTACTTGATTAATTAAATATTGAAAATCACCCTTCCCTGGAGCTTTACCAGTGATGGTTACTCCTAGATACTTGCCTAGCTCCAATTGAAAATCAATAATGATGGTTACACTGATGAGTTAATGCAACTAGAGAAACAAGCCAAAATTGTTCTAGAGAATGCTTTGTACTTTAAAGAAGCATTTTGGCAGGAAAAGGCTAGAGTGAAGTGGCAATTATATTATCAATGATAACTTTTTACATTGACTCAAATGCTTGAAAATGTGGATTACTAATCAATGAAACAGTGTTTCCTAATGGCTTGCAAGAGAAGCATTGCATGCAAGAAGAACACAAGTCATTATGTACAAGTTTCATTTCTCAGTGAATAAAATAAATGAAGCAGCATTTTTCTTTTTCTTAAACTTAATGAAATGAATCAAATAGTTACTACATAAAAATTACAACAGATAGCCTTAAAAAAAAGACCTAGGTAATTGAATAGTGCATCAGTGGATTTATCCTTTCATTCTACTGTTCCTATATTTGCCAACAGTATTCGGTCAAACTTCCAACTCTTTGTCAAAAACCTTCCGTAAGTGCAAAAGTATGACCGGCTAATGGGGGAGGCAGTGCACTTAAAGCTTGTTAAATTTCCTGAATATCATAAGCACAAAATGGTTCATCAGCAGCATCCCATTGAAAAATCTTGACCGGAGAAAACTAATATTGAGCTAATAGCAACAACACATTATTAATCTTCTATTTGTTTGAAATACAGAAAGTAACTTGGATTCAGATTCACTGCGGTGAAAGTATGACGTAGTCACTACAGTCATGAGATTGGAGCCCTTAGACGCAAATCTGGCAGTTCATATTGTGAGTTTGTGTTTTAGTCCAATTTACCGAAATTGACCGGAGTCGTTAGATTTTCATCAAACAACTCTGTTCGCCTAACTGCAGTTACTGATGTAGTGTACTCACTAAGATCATGGTTTTGGAGAGGCGTTTATCATTTTCAAGAGCCAAAAACAATAATGTCATAGCTCTACAGTTTAACGAGCTGAAAAGTGAATCGAAAGGATTGCTTTGTTCTGTAACCTATCAGCATAACTTATTATCTGAAAGAAGAAAAAGTAACAAAATTAACAAATAAATAGAAACAAAATGATAAAAGTAAAACCACTGAAATTTACATGAAATTGTATGCTGAAGATGGTTGCATACCTCAGACAAATGAGTATGTCCATAATCTTTGGCATGTTCCACAGTAATTGCATCGTTAAGAAAGGTGCACTATATGTTGACAAAGTCGATTACCTCCAACACAAGAACTTTCACCCGCAAGACATCGGTGTTATTTTCATCAAGTATTGAATCTGACGTGGTGTCTCCGGTGAAATCAATATCTGGTTCTGTCACAGTGTTTGTTATCTGCTGAAAACCAGCTTAGTTGAGCATGTGTAGTGAAACTAAAAGATGTAGAAGATAGACTACTAGAACTTCTATCTCAAAATTCAATGTAAATGGTGCATTGACTACAAACAGATTTTGTCACCCCAAAGGGTGGGACGGCTGACCCAAAGATTTAAGTTTAATCCACCCCCCCTAGGAGTACTCCACTTTACATTAATCATATGCCTAATAGATTTTGTCACACAACAATTTTCCTTGTCTGCTATGACATAATGATGAATACTTTATATCTAACACTATAATAAATATATTTCACATATTGAATGATTTTACAGTCATATCATAGCCGAATCCATGAAGAATAATATCAGTCCTAAACTGACAATTAAACTTAGCAAAACTAGGAGGAGTGAACTTAGCTTTGTCCGTTGCAGGGTTCCATAATAAAACCTTATTTTTTGTATGTCTGCCTTGTATACAAAGAATGCCATTAATAGCAGAACCCAAAACTCTAATTGGAGCAAAATCCAACTGTGGAATGTGAATTGAAGAAGGAAATTGCAATTTCACTTTATTCTGAAACCTGTCACCACCAGATAGCAAATAAACGTTCCAAATAAAAGGAGGAATTAACTGAGTTAGTATTATAGAGGAATCTTCATAAAGTGGATGAGATTTGGAAATGAGATTGTTGCGGAACATGTTGATGAAATTAGGGGTTTGAAATAAAAGAGACCATGATTTTTTAACGCAAGTAAAACGTTTAACAGATTTAACAGGAAGCTTATAGAGAATAGAGAAGGAAATGTCATCGGGTATATAGCTGTTTCTAGTACTACTGACCTTCTTCGCCATTGATAGAATGGAAATGTAACAAACAGTTTCCCTTTTATATGTTCATTTTCTAGTAAATCAAATTATCCATTTTTTTTTTTTGAAAGGAAATCAAATTATCCATTTTCTTCGCCATTTAACAGGAAAGAGGAAAAAAGAATTAGAATCACCTGCAGCTGTTTTTAACTGCAGGTTCACACAGTTCACAAACTTATCCCACATTAAAAAATAAATAAAATGATTTTCAGGGTGGGTTTAGTGATTTTCCGTCTTGGTACGGTGTTTGGTATTTTTGTTTTTTTATGATGTTTGTTTGGTTCAGATTGTTAGATCAACTTCAATCAACTACAATTTAAATTAATGATCAAGTCCTCAACGATTGACATTCGGAGTGATGAATATTCCAATTACTTTTATGTTGTCACATTATTTGTAGGTTTGAGTACGTCTTTTTATGCTGTTAACTTGGATGCTATGAGTGTTCGCAGATTATTCATTCTTTTCATTTTTAGCAATATTGAATTTGTGCTTGTATTCGATGTACTCTCTCAAGTTGAATGAATGAATATCTTCGTTTCGTTTGTCAAAAAAAAGGTTTATGGGGTTGAACGGACCAGATGCAGGTCCGGTTTCCGGCTAGACCGGTCCGGTATTAATAACTTTGATTAAACCACTCATGTCATGTCAAAATTCCCTCTGAACTCACTCTCACTCTGCTAGGCATGGCAATGGTGCGGAGCGGGGACGGATTTTGCTCTCCCCAAACTCAAACACATAAAATTCGGGTATCTCCGTACCAACCCTAAATTCATACCCAACAGGGTTCGGATAATCCCATTTCATCTTACATCTACATAAAATTGTGTTGCACTTTTGTTTTTTTAATTAAAAAAGTCAACAACGCAAAATTAAGTTTTTAATCAAAGAATAAAATAGATAAAATGACTTATTTAATACTAAAGTTATATATAAAAATAAACATATGAAATGAAATTTAAAATTTGTATAAAAATTTATAATTTTAATATAAATGGGGCGGATTCAGGGATGGATTCAGGTAGATATATTCGCCTCAAGCCCATCTTTTAAAAACAGGGAAAATTCAAACTCAAACTCAAACACAATCAACTCGAATTTTCCTCGTCAAAATCAAAACGGCATTCAGGTACCGCGGATTTAGATTTTATTGCCACGCCTGCACTCTGCACTACTAAAGCCCCTTTTCTTTTATGAACAGAGCGTAAACAAAAATATTTTTTACAAAAACACAACTCTGACTCAATTTCTGTCTCACAGTCACCGAAGACTGCGTCGCATCCGAGCTCCGCGCTCCAGTCCACACCGCGCAATTATTTTCTCCTCCTCCATTCTACTGCTATCTCCATCTATTGACCAATAATGGTGCGTGAAAAAGAGTGTTATTGTTCAAAGAAATCAAAGGGTTTGAACATTGAAGGATACTCAATTGAGGGTTTATCCATTGGAGGCCATGAAACTTGCGTCATTTTCCCCCAACTTAGAGTTGCTTTCGATATCGGTCGATGCCCACCTCGCGCTGTTTCTCAACATTTTCTGTTAATCTCTCATGCTCATATGGATCACATTGTTAGTTATTGTTTTTTAATTAGTTAGTTAGTTACTTAGTTAGTTACTTTGTTTATTTCATTGTTAATTCAAACCTATGGTAGTACATTGTTAGTTATTGTTAGTTAGTTAGTTAGTTAGTTAGTTAGTTGTCATAGACATGTGTATGTGTTTTCTCTTGGTTTTGTCAAAGTGACATTGGTCAAGTCATTGTCTTTGACTTTAAAATAAGAAGGATCATGATTCATGAACTTCTACTTCTAGGGCCGATGTCAATCGTCATTCAAGTTTCAGATCGTTTTCAAGTAGAGGTTTAGTGGCACATATTATGCATGTGGGGATTTGTATGATGAAATGGAAGTATTGCTGAATTATGATTATATGCTAACTTTTTGACAGGGAGGGTTACCGATGTATGTTGCCACACGTGGTTTATACCGAATGAAGCCTCCAACAATTATTGTACCAATTTCAGTAAAAGAGGATGTGGAGAAACTCTTTGAGATTCACAGGAAAATGGACCAATCTGAGCTTAAGCACAATCTCATAGGATTGGATGTAGGTAATTGTTGCTTTCAGTTAAATGGAGTCTGGAATATTAAACATTGAATTGAATATTCAATGCTGTTCACTTATATACAGTTGTTTGTTTCTAATTCATGACTTATTGCAGGAGAAGAGTTTTCTCTAAGAAATGATCTTAAAGTAAAAGCTTTTCGGACTTACCATGTAATACCCAGTCAGGTAGCTTACCAGCAACTCTTGTCTTTTGAGTCTTACACAGTTACAAAAATATTGATGCTTTTGTTCCTGGTGCTTTTAGAAAATGAATGTCACAAATTTGAGTTTCTTAAATTATTTTGGTCATACTATTTCCATTACTTTTTGCTATATTGTCAAATAGCCGCGCTATAGCGCTATGACATAATGAAATTTGAACAAACTTCTATTGTTATGCGATATGCTTTCTAGTATAAAGTGTTGTCAAATAGAGGCACTATAGCATATTAGCATTGTAGTGTAGCAAAATCTTATCAAACCTTTATTTTATGCAATCTGCAATTGAGAATACAGATGTTTGAAGGCCACATGAACTTTCAAAAACAAGGAACCACTTTTTTAAGCTTTTTTGGATGTCAAAAATATAAAGGAACTTCATATTCTATTATATTTTTACTTTTATCATAATATTTTATACCTGATATTTATACTAAACCTTTAGTTTTGGAATTTTAGATGACGATTAACGTAAGAAGATTTAATATGATATTCAACAAACAAACACCCTTTTAATAGATATGCAATATGCTGCACCTTTTATCCCATTTTCTCTGACTGTTCTGCATGGTTTTTGCAGGGTTATATACTTTATTCTGTAAAAAAGAAACTTAAACCAGAGTATATTGGTCTTTCTGGAAACGAAATAAAAAATTTGAAGTCATCTGGTGTGGAGGTAAGTGTTATGTACTGCGGTATGTATTAGTCAATGATTTGACAAATTTACATCTAGACATCTTAGTTATCTTTTGTATGTTTCAATTTCTTTTAGAAATTGCCAGTTGGTAAATTGCCCATTTATTTTACTTTGATTTGATGAGAAGAAAATAATTAACTTCCAGCAGGATATAGAATACAGGCAATGGTTTAGAGGAATTAAACTTGTAATTAACAGCTGAACATTATGTCCATAAAATGGCTAAATTATGTCTCTATGGTTTAGTTGCACACACCTCTCCTGAGTTCTATTTAAATGACACCATAGCCTTTAATTTTTACATAATGGATGTAAGGTGTATGTAACTCAAGGGAGGCCCCTTTCACAAAATAGAGGGGGTGTGCGTGTCATTTAAAAATACCTCAAGGGAGGTGAGTACAATATCTTATTTAGTCAATTATTGTTCTATGAAATTTGATTGTAGTCGATGTACCATTTACATTGAATTTTGGGACAGATTCTAGTAGTCCATCTTTTACATCTTTTAGTTTCACTGCACATGCTAAACCAAGCTGAGTTTTGTGCAGATAACAAACACTGTGACAGAACCAGAGATTGCTTTCACAGGAGACACCACGTCAGATTTCATACTTGATGAAAATAATACTGATGTCTTGCGGGCTAAAATTCTTGTATTGGAGGTAATCTACTTTGTCCAGTAATTTTGAGGTTATCTCTGGTTCATATTCGTGTAATGAATTTGTGAATGATATCTTCTTAACACATATTTCAAAAGACTCTTGCAAGTCTTTCATTAGTTCATACTACAAATAGTATGTTAATGAGCTTGGATCTCACTTCCTAAAGCTAGCTCAATGAATAAGCGTGTTCAAGCACATATATACATTGCATAGCCGTCAGCCAAGGAACCTTAGCAATGTGCGACATGAATATAATTTCAATATTGTCAAGGAATAGTTGAGTTTTTCCATGTTTCACATATAGATGTTGGATAGTCAAAGTAACATATCGAGGAGCAAGAAATTCCTTTCACATTAAAATTACATATACCAAGATTTGGAAAACTTTTGCCTTTCAACTTTGATTTTCACTAGGACATATTTAAAGGTGCCAAATTAGTTTGAGCATCTAATCCACTGTTCTCCCACCTTTAGAGTACAAATGTGAAAGGTACCTTGAACACTTTCATAATCAAATTACAACCAAACACCTTACATATGTGGCCATGCACCTCTTTGATTTTAGATAGTCAATCAGTTTTATCTATTTACTTCAAATTTATTAGTTAGGCTTTATTTTGAGTCTTTCACTGCTCATTTATATAGTTAAATTCTTTTGGGACTGCAGTATCGAGTCCTCGATGAACCACGGTCCTAATGTTTCCCGGTATATGATTTATGTTGATGGTTGAAGTTGTGGCGTCACAGTTTACACTCGATCTTACTTTTCTCCATTATTCATATAGTGCACCTTTCTTAACGATGCAATTACTGTCGAACATGCCAAAGATTATGGACACACCCATTTGTCTGAGGTATGCTACCTTCTGCACTCAATAGCATACAATTTTATGTAAATGTCAGTGGTTTTTCTTTTATCATTTTGTTTCTATTTATTTATTTATTTGTTTATTTATTTTCTTTTTCTTCTTTCAGATAATAAGTTATTCTGATAGGTTACAGAACAAAGCAATCCTTTTGATTCACTTTTCAGCTCGTTACACGGTAGAGGTATGACATTATTGTTTTTGGCTCTTGAAAATGATAAATCACCTCTCCCAAAACCTTGATCATAGTGAGTACATCAGTAACTGCAGTCAGGCGATCGGAGTTGTTTGATGAAAATCTAACGACTCATGTCAATTTCAATAAATTGGACTAAAACACAAACTCACAGTATGAACTGTCTGATTTGCATCTAATGGCTCGAATCTCATGACTGTAGTGACTTCGTCATACTTTATCCGTAGTGAATCTGAATCCAAGTTACTTTCCGTATTTCAAACAAATAGAAAATTAATAATGTGTTGATGCATTTAGCTCAATATATTAGTTTTCTCCGGTCAAGATTTTTCATTGGGATGCTGATGAACCATTTTGTGCTTATGATATTCAGGAAATTCAACAAGCTGTTAGTGCACTGCCTCCCCCATTAGCCGGCCGTACCTTTGCACTTACTGAAGGTTTCTGACAAGAAGTTGGAAGTTTGATTGAATACATAAATGAATGGATTGTTTTTCCCCCCTCCATTACCATGACCATTGTTGGCAAATGTGGGAAGTGGGAACAGTAGAACGAAGGGATAAATTCACTGATGTACTATTCAATTACCTAGGTTTTTTTTTAATCAGGCTACCTGTTGTAATTTTTATGTAGTAACTAGTCACATTTGACTCATTAGTCATTTCATTAAGTTTAAGAAAAAGAAAAATGCTGCTTTATTGATCTTTGTTCACTGAGAAATGAAACTTGTACATACTGACTTGTGTTCTTCTTGCATGCAATGCTTCTCTCTCTGCAAGCCATTAGGCTGTTTCATTGTAAATGTTCTATATAATTCACATTTGTGCACTTAGTATATGCAACTATTCTTATTTATATATATACAGAGAGAAAGAAAGAGAGTTTGGTCTAGAAAATGAGTTTTCTATTGCTGTGTAGAGGAGGGATCCGTTGACTCCAGGAGTAACTCTAAGATGAGTTACTCCGCGTAATATCTCTTTATTCACGATGAATTTTACCAATTAACCGTTCAATTAATAGTTCTTATTGAATAAATCAACTATACCAATTTTTATGAAATTTTAAAATTATTTGATACATCATTATGTAATTTCAAATGAACGTATAATAAACTTTGAAAAATACAAGTAAATATCAATGCTTAGATTACATTGCTACGAATTTTAGATTTACATAAAAATGTGTACACTTGATCTTTGAGATATAATGATAATAATCAACGGTTGGATTGGTGAAATTCATCGTGAATAAGGAGATATTACGCGGAGTAACTCATCTCAGAGTTACTCCTGTAGTTAACGGATCCCTCCTCTGCTGTGTAAGTTAATATAATAAGACAACAGAAAGAAGGAATGCATCAAACAAATAAAGGATTTTGAATAAAATCAAAATGTTCTACATCCTTTACTTTGTTTCTCTCCATTGTAGTAAGTATAATGTTATCTCTAATGTTGCCACTCTTTATAATTATATTTGATTCAAACTCAAATTAAGTTCTTACCGATCCATTTTCTTTGATAAGCATTCCTTCTATCTTTCTCTCTAATCTTTCATTGGCTTGCAACAGTTTATCCATTAATTTCCTCTTTTTCCACTATAGTTTGGTCAATTACAATTCCATCTGCATTTCCATTGCATTCTTGCATTTGCATATTACCATCCATTTTACCTTTTGGTGAACCATTAGTATTGTTAGGATTTGTTTTTGTTTTCCCATTTTCTTTTATCGACACGGTTGGAGTTATGGTACCTTGCAAGTTCCAGGAAGTGGGATTCGAGAAGGGTGCTTTGGCGGAGCCACGTTCCATTATGTAGAAAATTGCATTGGAGGTACGACTTGTGTTGGCACAAACAATGTATGCATGCTGTTTGGATGTGCGCGAAGGGAGGGAGCAGGCGGTACCCTGGTTACTTGAACAGCAGAATGATGCTTAGGAGCAAACTGATGACGATGACTTATATGATTTGGAGTTCTGATCAGTGCAGAAGACGAATGTGATGTTTCAGGCGAACCAAGACATCGATCATCGGTTAACCACTTGTATTAACCCGCAGCCCGTCATAACTCAACCCGGCAGAACCGATAAAAAAAATGGGCTTATATTATTAAACCGCTGGTTCAATTGGGTGTGACTTTTGGGCCCGAGACCGCCCAACTGACCCGTTGTTTAGCCCTACCTGTGGGGCGCTGTACCATTCTACCTTTGCCCTTATCCCTGTAGGAACAAAGCTCAAAAACAAAACAGTAAAACTTTCAACAGAAATAATAAAACTTTAAGCTTACTAAATTTTATAAAGATTCTCAAAACTTTGCTTTATGCAATGAAAATATTGTGTAGACTGTAGAATTGTAGTGTAGTTTCAAAATTTGTGAATTCAAGAGTACCATTTGTTAACCTTGAGAATTATTCCTTGTATTATAAAATCATTCTTGTTTTATTAGTTTACATTTTTTATCAAACCATTTTTCACGAGTGAATAACTTGTCCAACGTAAAAAATTTATATAGTATATTGCAAGAATATATATTCCATGCTTTGTAACTTTATATCAACTATAAGCTTTGATCAATTTTATGCATTCTTCACCACTATCAGTTAACATGTACAGCGGTAAGAATCAATATTGAACATAAGGGGGAAAATAATAGAATCATCTATCAAAATATCAAAGAAATGTCAAAAAAACATCTTTTCCGTTACTTATCAACTAACAAATACAATCCAACATGAAAATTAAAACCATAAGAACATCGTAAACAGACAATGTTACAATTTATGTTGACATATCGTCTTTCCTCTCTTGTTGATCCATGGTATCACAAAGAGGTAATCCTCTTGTCTCTGGCAAACCGAGCAACATAAAACACGACAATATGATAACTACTCCAAACACGCCGTAAGAGAAAATGTCGTTTTTCCTCCCAGCAGATATCAAAAAGGGGGTGAAAACATTACCAAAAACAGTAGCTTGTCCCACCAATGATGATGTAGTGTTCCTCACACTTGTTGGAAATAGCTCTAAAATGTAAACAAGAAACACATTAAAAGCTGTGCAAGCACTGAAAAACGATGCCATCGCTAATCCAACTCGAATTTCTTGTATTCCTGATCCAACAACAACACACATTATACAACATACGCCACTAGCTATTGCGAATACAAGAACTGACGGTTTTCTTCGGCAATTCTCCAAGAAATAGGTAGCCACATAAGCCGGTATTTCAATCAACGCATTGAATACAACAGCCAAGTAAATGTCAAATCCTAAGTTTCCAACTGCTAATGGCATACCATAATACACCATTCCAATTCCAATACCAAGCACCATTGTCGCCACCATTCTCTTTAAAGCCCAACGTCTCCCAAACAACTCGGCAATCGATGAGTAGACTTGGAAAAATGAAGCCTTTTGTTTATTCACCGGAGCTTCTATTAAACTTACTGTCAAATCATTACCATTCTCTAATGAAGAAACTCCTGTGAGCATTGCCAAAGCTTCTTGATGTCTTCCTTGCGTTAGAAGCCACCTTGGAGACTCAGTAACAAAGATATAAGCGATAACCGAGTAACAAATGGCAGGAACTGACGTGCAGACGTAAACCAATCTCCACGAGTTAAATCTATTGAAATAAGCTATACCAGGCAGTGACATATACCCTAATGTGAAGCAGAAATATTCAATAATACCAACGGTGAACCTCGATTCAATACTAACTTTCTCCGCAAGCAAAACTAACACACAAGTTCCGATTGAAGAACTCAAAAAGCCAATCATGAATTTAAAAGCAGAGTAAATCCAAATATTGGTAGAGAAAACTATGAGAATTGAAAATATAGACATTGATAAACATGACATAACAAGTGTATTCTTTCTTCCAAGTGAAGTATCAGCTAAAGTTGAGAGAAGAATCGAACCGAAAAGGCAACCAATGAAGAAAGAAGATTGCGGTAAACCTGTTACGAAGGTACTTGCACATTCAAGATTCCATTCAGATATTACTGTTTTGTGTGATGGTACATCCCATGACCATGAAGTTCTAGGGATATTGCAAATATTAGAATCTGAGTTGCATAATGTTGAATTTGTGCAATGCCATGTTGGGTATTCATCGGTGTATATCGTTATGAACGATTGTTGTGAATCAAAAAACGATGCAAATGAAACAAGAACGCATAGTCCAAATTCTAACCAACCAAATCTTCCATAACCCTTTTCCAAGATATCATCTGTTGAAGGAAACACTTTCTCCTGCTCAAAAGAATATATATTAAAACTAAAAATCAAAATCAAAATCCCAAGCTACTACTTTCAATTGATAGATAGAAACAAAGGATTATGAATATATATAGATCAAAACTCAACTCCATTTGGGACCACCGTCCCCCGCAACTACGATTGGGAAGGGGATGAAACCACTTGATACTAGAATTCACCCCGTAATCTGAACTACTAGCTAGGGCTCCTTCCGCTAAGAACGTAACCAGAAGGTGATAACAAAAAAAAAAAATCAACTCCTAATATGCTGATCGCGTAATATATCGAATGTATTTTGAGATTTCATTCACTAAATTTATTTATTTTTTTGCTTTCACCACCAATTTAATCTAGTTCGGAGGTCAGTTCTGCCATCAAGTGGTTTTAGTTTCCTCCTGATTGCAGTTGTGAGAATCGAACTGTGATTCTCCCTACTAAGTTCAGCGTCAATCACCACTGACTAACTATTGGTTTCATTTACTTAATTTAACAACAAAATGGTTGATTACAAACATGGTTGATTTTAACAATCTTAATCATATAGTCAAACAAAATTTATACATTATCGTACGTGTACAACAGTACAAGTACAAAGCATGGTTGAAAAATGTCAAGCACTATCTAAGAAAATGTTGTACGTGTACGTGCAAGAAAAATGCAACTAGACAACAAAGTTAGGTTAGTTTATACACATAATTAGGGTTAATTAATTTATTTATTTTGATAATTGGGTTAATTAAGATTTGAAAGTAAGTGAATATAATAAAAAAATAAAATATACCTTGGAAGAAGGTTGAGAAATGGAAGAAGGTAACTCTTCAATAGCGGCCATGAGTGTGTATAGTACTAGTGTGTTACCCGTGCACATGCACGTGGCTTTCAATTTTCTGCCTACAATAAATACAATTATTTTTTTGCAATAATTTTGCACAGTTCAATAATTTTATTTTGTTCGAAATTAAGTTACAAAGACGATAACATATAGTGTTTGTGCTTGTATGCCGTACAGTTCAACAAATTTATTTTGTTCGGAATTTGGTCACAAAGATAATAACATATTTTTATCTATCAAATGTAAACATCAATCGCCAATGACTAACTAAAGTTGGGTGATTTAATGTTGTTTTCTACTAAGATAAACTTATAACAATTTTCATTTATAATACAATATGGGAGAGTTATATTTAAAAACATACTCCTAAAATAAAACCTTTTGTAATATATGAAATGTACAATGTTACACAATATAGACTACTTATAGGTTTTTTTTTTGAACAAAGACTTATAGGATAGAAATAAGATAATAAGATAACATTACACCTAAACCAAACAAAACCATCAAGTAAAAATCAAAATTTCAGCTCATCAAGTATATATTTTATACAAAAAAAAATTAATACTTCATCTTTTCAACATCCCCTTCTTACTCATAAATTTACCAATAAATTTATTAATCCATTAAAATTGTTGAACATGATTACATAGAATCATTAAAATATTTTTCCCTTGTTTTGAAAATTTTCTCTGTGTAATTTAAGATCTTCTCCCCGTAAATGATATTTGTTAGTGTACTATGATAGAAATTTTATATTAAAAATTATAAATTTTGGTAAATGAATATTTTATAAAGTGACAAACATGTATACAAAAATTTAAGAGTTTAAAATCAGTTAAACAAATTTAATTTTAACAAAACTAAAATTCAAAAAAATAAATTGCAAGGGAAAATTTTTTTCATTAAAATTAAGTAACGACTAAACTTATAAAGGATTGCCAAAAAAAAAAACTAAACTCAGGAACGATAAATGCTCCCACCAAAATTTAAATCATGGTTTCGTTAAAAAAAATGTGTACATTAGAAAAAATTATGTTAGACCAGTGGATTTTGCTGAGTTTGTAGGAACATCATAATTTAAATGTCGAGTCGGGTTGGGGTTCGAATCTCATAAAAATATTTTTACAAAAAAAACTATATCTATTTAGTTGCGCATATTTCTCTACTATTTTATATATTAAATTTTTCCTAGGATAATTAAATTCAACAAATTCATTAAGTAGATGTTTGGTTTTTATTATAGAATTATGATTTTGATTTGTTTTATTTCTCAAAAGTATAATAGATTATGTCTCTAAAATTGTTTCAATTTAAAGCTAGAATTTCGACCTTCTGGCTTCTGGCTTCTGGCCTATGATTATAGCATTGAATTTTACACATAATTATTTTATTCAACATATTTTTGCATGAACATATCCAACCATTAATCAAACGATAGAATTTATAAATTTCAAACTTCAAATTTATTATTTTCTTTCCAAGTTATGTTATAAGATCATAAAACTATAGATTTAAAGCTTGAAAACCACATTACAAAAAGATAATGGATCAAATAAATTTAATTGTAAATACAAAGATAATTAAAACCTAATCAAATGTCAACGTGAATAAGATGAATTTAAGATTTAAAAGCCAATTTAAGTTCAACAATAATTATTAATATTGAAATAATTTTATTCTTTTTAATAAATTCTGCAGATATATTTTTTGGTGTAGATAGTTTGAAAATTAAGTGACATAAATTGTAGGTTTGAATTTTTATTATAATTATTATTAAGGAATTTTTTTTCACACCACGGTTTTAAATATCCACCATCTTGTATTCACCAATGTTGGGCCGAGCCCAATAGTTTATATTAACCCACAAATGATGCTACTCTTTCTTTAACCCTAACTTTTGTTTGCTTCTACGCTCTTGCTCCGCCCTCTCTCTCTTATACGCCGCCGATCTCTTCTCCAAACCAACCGACGACCTATACCTCATTTGACCAAAAGAACATTCATTTTCATCATCTCCAGCCCGTACGTAAAGCACCGTTCGGTTAAGTTGTAGTTGAAAATTAAACCAGTTAAATTAATTAATTAGATTGTTGTTTAGGTCAATGATCTCAAACTCGATGGATTGACCGATTAATTTTGGATGTTTTAATCAAATTCACACAATTATTTATGAAAATTATATTCGAGCGAGCTCCACCGTTTCTCACCCACCCCCGGGAATGACATAGAATTCATGTTCGCTACCTTGACAGCGAATCAATGTTCGCAACTTTTATTGCGAATCGAGCATTTTTCCACCGTCCCCACACTTCACGCCCACCCTCGGGAATGACATAGAAACCATGTTCGCTACCTAGACAGCGAATCAATGATCACAACTTATATTAAGAATCAAGCATTTTTCTACCGTCCCCACACTTCACGCCCTCAGTTGCAGAGATGTACATTTTTTTAAAAACGTATTTGTTATTTAGACAATAAACGTGTCTGTTATAGGATAAAATTAACTATAAATAAATGAAAATAGTTTTATTGATTTTCACTACACAGATAAATTACACTTTGAAACATTATATTAGGCATAAAATTATATTACATAGAGAGAAAAGTTACTTCATAAAAATTTTATTCCCGTAATTGAAATTTTTCACCTCATAACCGAAGATTTTTTCTCCGTATATGATATTGAGGTGGTAAATTGGGAAACTTTGCTTAGGAGTGACACTTTTATATCTTGAGACATATCTGCAATTTATGTTTCAGAGTTATTTTTGATTTTTAAAGGTTTTAGATTAGCTGTTGAAATTATAAATATTAGCTTTAATGACATGTATATGACCATTGATATTAATATACTTGAATTGTAAAATTGTATTGAATCATTAATTGGTTAATTGGTGATCAATTGATAGAGAGGGTAACAGTTTGATCTCCACAACTATATTTGGGAGGAGACTAAAATCACTTAATTTTAGAACACACCACAAATCAAATTAGTCGGTCTATTAAATAAATAAAATCTAGTAGTAATTATCAGTAAAAGTGATTACTTTAATTTGATAACTCATATTTGTGTGATAAATTTAAACGCGGAAGTAGTAAAAAATTTCCTACATTAAAAATAAGAGTTAATATAGAAGTTATTCGTAAAAAAAAAAAAGTATACACACACATAAGTATACATATTCGTAGAAATTACAAATAAATAGACATTATATTAATATTTAAGTAGAAATATGTCTCTATAGCTTTAGAAGTCTTAGCTCAACTGATGTATAGATAATATTTCAAAAATAACAAACATTATGAATACAGTCTCAAACGAATACTAATTAAATATAGAGTAAATCTTAGCTTTATAGAGTATTATAGAGTAAATCTGGTAAGAGTAATACAGTCTCAAACGAATACTAATTAAATATATAATAAAAAGAAAATTATGAATAAAGATAAAGTATTATAGAGTAAATTTTATTAAATGACCGCTAATATTAATGATAATGATACCGTTGAAGATTTCATATTTTGAAATAAATTGAAATTTTATAAATTTGGATTTTATTTCCTTCTAAATTTTATATAAAAAAATACGAAGATGGAATAAGATGAAGAAGAATGAAAGATGAGAAAAAATGGAAGAATAAAAATAAGTTATGATTCATTCAAAAAGTACTTTTATTCATATACTTCTTTTTATTATTTTTTATGTTCATCAACTAAAACTCGGTATTTTTTTTGAAAAATTTTGATAAAAACACGAAGAATAAAACAAAAGAAAATTTTAGTCAAAAAATTCAAATAAAACTTTTATTATTTAAAGGACCAAAATGAAATCAAAAAATTAGTCAAGAGACAAAAAAAAAGGTATTGGGTTAAATATGTTTTTTTGTCCCTATAAATCTATCAAATTTTGTTTTCAGTCCCTCTAAAATTTTTCTTCGACTTTTAGTCCCTATTTTTAATTCAACTCATGTGTAGCCTTTGTATTTTCTTAATAAAATTATGCAGAAATTTGTAAAAAATATTATGAAAATCTCATTATGAAAGAATTGGAATTTTTTAACAAAACATTAATTAATTATGAATTTTTAACCACAAAAAATATAAAAAATCATATTAATTTTCTATTTTGTTAAAAAATTCTAATTTTTTTTGAGAGAGATTATTATAATTTTATATATTTTTCTGCAAAATTTTATTTAAAAATATGAATTCTACATATGAGTTTGCTTAGAAAGAGTGACCAAAAGTGAAAATAGAAAATTTTATAAGGATTAAAAGTCGATTTTTTTTTTTAAAGGACTAAAAACAAAATTAGTATATTTATAAGAAACAAAATTTTTAAGGGACTTAAAACAAAATTTAGTATATTTAGTAAATTTAATAAAAAAAAAAAGTACTTTTGTCAAAAAAAAAATAAAAAAAGTACTATTCTAATTACATTGCTATTGAAACTATTATTGTAGATAGACACCAACTACACAATCCCAAAATTGAGCCCAGCCCAATAAACATGGTTAACCCGTTTCTAACCCTAACTCATTTTCACTCTTTAACCTAATTTGTCCCTCCATTCTCACCCTCCTTGTACGCCGCCGAAAACTTCACCCACCGGCGAGCAAGATCCCGTTTCTTCACGACCTCGGTAATTTGTTTCGGCTGCCGAATTTGCAGCCACATTAACCCATGAAGATCTTATAGTATCAAACCCAGAAAATACTCCATTAATCCGAATCAAAACACTTAGATCTTCGTCGTTAAATACCACACTTGAGCTATGCTACCGGCGACCTCCATGAGAAGAGGAAGGCCGAGAGACAGATCTCCGGAGAGAGAAGAGACGACCGACGGTAGCGCTTCGACCGGTGGCCGGCCGGATGAGTAGGTTCGGTTCCGTGCTTTCCTTTCTCTTGCTATTTTATTTGGTTTTCTTCTTCCTTTATGGTTCTGTTTATATTTTTTATGGCTTTTTGTTAAAATGAGTTTGGTTGAAGATGATGTTCTTAGTTTAGTTTTGTGTGGTTTTGGAAGAAATTTTAGTATTGAAGTGATTTGTGCTTTTGGTTAGACTGTTTGAGTATGGAATCGCTGAAGATTCCACCTTTGTTTTGCTATGATAAAATATGTGATTCACCTTTGTTTGAATTTGTTTTGTGGTAGAAATCTAACCTTAACCCTAACCCATTCTGATATATTTCTCTAATTCATAGTTTTGCTTTTAACAAAAAATTTAGTTAAGTTTTTTAATCAACAAATCATATTCTGATGAAACTTATTAAATAAATCCATGGATATTTTATTTTTCTTTAAAAAATATTCTTTCATTTTTGACTGATTTTATACAAACATTGTTACCTCCATCATCAGCAAGCTTGATCAAGTGAATCGGATTGTTGTAGTTTCTGGAGTTATAATTCTCAGAACACTTTTAAAAACTTTTAATTTAGTCCACAATTTGTTTGTTTTATGTCCTTTACATCTGCATGCAGCATATATTATCACCAAAGCAAACATATCAATGTCTTACTAATCAAGCTAATCATGATACAGGTTCATTCAATTCGTGAAGCATCTGCTAACAACGTAAAACATTTAGCTGTAGAGTTTGGTCTTGAGTGAGGGCTATGCAGCACATAATTCCTCAGGTTCGTCTATTCTCTTAATTTATTATTTACACGTGATACACTACCATGTATCTCAATATTATGTTGCTTGATGTGTATGCATTTACCTTCCATTGGAAGAGGAAGGGCACTTTTAATTTGTACTTCTTTATCTTCATAGTTTGATTTGGATACATTTATTTGCCTGCATAATATAATATAAGCAAGTAATAAACTTTTTTTTTTTTTTTATAAATTCATTTATTTTAAGCAAAAACTCTTTACTTAGTGATAAACCTTAAATTGAAACAATCATGTCTTTCACATAAACATATATTCCAATTGTAAAAACTAAATACGTAATATTGGTTAAAAGCTTAAGAAATTATAATGACTCCAATGGGAAGTGCTTTTAGCATCATCATATGTCCCTTAACTTGATTGGTTATGTCTTGTTCTTTTCCAAATTTGATTTAAGCAAGTGACATGATAATATTGATTGTTGGGTGTTATAAGATTTTCATTTTCTTTTGCTTTGAGTAGGAAAACCTTAAAGAAAAGTTTCATGTTTTTATCTTCAAAATGTACCTGAAACATTACTTATAGAAAATGAATTATAATTTTTTGAAAGGCATATATAGTGAGATTCATAACCACTCATATAAATCTTCTTATAAAATTGTATGCGGGATACTATGTTGTCACTTTTACTGTCCATTTGTTAGTCAATAGTTTCCTTGTTCAAGTTGTTCATTTCATCATTTCAATAGTTTCCTTTGATGATTTCAGGAAAAATCAACCAAAGGAAAAATAGAGGCTCAAATTGAATTTAGCTCGATCAAGATAATAAAGCTAAGTAATTTCTTCAGATGAATGAAGAACAACACAACATGTAAGATCCTCTATTGTCCTTTGGAAAATTGAACACTTTTCTGCCATTGGATTATTGATATTTTCTTTTGTAGATATTGTATATGAACTGGTACAATGATAAATTAAGAGTTGGTTAATACTAAGTTAGGCATGAAATGTTAGATGGTGAGATATATGGTATTGATTTTCTACTTACAAATTATATTGTGATGAAACTCTTGTGTAATTTGCTTTTAAAATAATAAAGAAAAACTAAACATAAAGTCAGCAAGATCATGAGATTGTGATTTAATAATTTAAGAATGTATTACTAAAGACTATTTATGAAAGAAATTATATGCTTACCTTTGAAACATAGAGCAAGATCAAGAAGTGAACCTCACCTGTAAAATAAAGAACAAACATAATGACAACAATACAAAGAAACTAATAAATTGCATAGAGGATTAGTTCATAGCCTCAATCTTTTTTCATATATTCATGTTTCCTTCTTTTTCCATTTTCAGGCTCATAATGAAGTGAAAACAAAGACAATGACAGAAAATGAAATCAAGATTGGTCTTCCAACCCTAGTTAAAGAAATAATCATCAATAATCAAAAGTTGGCAATTTTGATCAATTCATGCTGAACACAATTTTGATCAATTCATGTTGAACGCAATCTCTCTGTATTTCTTAGTGGAAGAGAGATTTTAGTGTGTAATTTTTTTTGCCAATTTTTTTGATATTTATAGACTTTGTAAATTTTGAGGCTCCCATATAAGTTAAAATCAATAAATGATTTTGTTTTTTCCTCATCAATGCAACAACTTTAACAGAATAGAAGTAGTGTAGGGACAGTGTAAGGGTGGGGGTGGTAGAAAATGACAAAACATATTAATGGCTTTTGTTTCTTGTAAAATTCAAACCAATAAAAAATTCACTTCTTGAGGTAGCTTAGAACCTTTTTTCTCACGTTTTCTTATTTCTCCCTTCTTGAGACTAAGCCACGTGGCCCTCTAAATTGCATTGAGCAATCCCCCCAAAGCCAATTGGGAAGTCCTCCTTTCTTAAGAGTATGGATGTGTGCTGAAGGTTTGACTTGATACTACTACTTTTATACCTATTTGAATCCTCTTCAATATTTTCTCTTACACTCTCAAAATTTATTTTGACACTAAATCTTGTCCTTTCATTTTTTTTCATCCTACGGCTTCTATTTATTCATTTAACCATTAATTTTGTTCTAATATTAGATACAATTTATTTCCTGTTTTTTAGGCAAGAGTTTGATTTATTTCCTTAAGTAAGATATTTCTAAAAACGTGGTCATTGGTCTCTTTTTCCTCACTGATTTTCTTTTCATGGACAACTTGAAAGCTAGCTCATACCAATTATTCGTTAATATGTATATATTTTTTTAAAATCAAATAGATATAGAAAAAAGAGTAAAGTACAATATAACTACGATATGTAAATATAAATCTATCAGAAATAGGTCCAGAATCACATGATCGAGTGTACAATATGTGCACATTTGTGCAGGGACCGGGGTTCGAACCCGGTATGCCCACTTATTCACCTTTAAAAAGGTGATTTTCAAGCCGCTAGGCTAGCTGACCAAAAAAAATAAAAATAAATCTAAGACGACAAAGAAGCATCAACTGAATTTAAATTGATTGAAAACGAAAGATGGAATAATAAGGAACAATGGGAAGAAACCCCACAATAATACAAAGACAAAAGTCACATAATTAATACAAGGCCTTATTACAAAGAGTCAAAGAGTGCTAAGAAAAGTGCAAAAACACACCCCAAAAAAAAAAGACGAGAAACAATACATAGAGCGAACCACTTATACTTATAGCAAGATGCCAAACACAACCATAAAAACAACAAAATAAGGATATGAAACAACATAAATTCTAAAACAAGAGGTAAACATTTTTAATTAATAGCTAATCGGAAATCTTGAAGTAATTAATTCTGTTACTCTCCTCCTCTTGTTTGCTAAAGTCACCACAAGTTATATACGCATGATATTTGCCAACATTAAATGTTTTATACTTGGCAGGATCTTGCTCACTCACTAGCTCTTCTGCAGGTTTCACCATTGTATGATGACTTGTAGTAAGAAAAAATGGATAGGAAAACCTCTCTTTCTTTGAGTTTACTACCACCCTGTGTTCCGCAGCTTCATACTTGTCGTTGCTCCAAACCTACAAAAACACACAACATTAATATATTGAAACATAATTTGAATCAATGATCAAAATATCATTAATAACTTATAAATCCATTTTGTGGAATTGAATTAGACCAAGTACGTACACGCTTAATTTTATCATAATGTCAACAAATCAAATATTGTTAGGTTTTTTTAATGGTAAAATATATTGCTAATAACTAACTAGCTATCCTGCAAGTTTCATTAAATTGTAAAAATATATCCACAGAAAGTTATTAAAGTTGTAAATTCTAGAAAAAAATAAAAGGTGATCGAGAAATTATTGATATCAAAACTAATTTTATGTGTCCTAATCCAATATTAAAACTTTTTTTTGAACAGCAAAGATGAATATTACATATTAATAATTGGAATCAGTACATCTTGTACTAACGTACGTACTGATTTGTCGACATTATGTTATTATTGGACATCATACGTACCTGAAAAATTTCACCCAGATTGACTACAAATGCTCCAGAAATAGGTTCAACTCCAACCCAATCACCAATTGATTTTCTCTTAACTTGTAAACCTCCAATATCATCTTGTGCAAGCACAGACATTAGAATCCACATGAGGACCAACACCAAGTGCCAAATCAGGGAAAGGACATGGAGGATAGTGATTGAGCCTCACAAGACTTAGTTGATTCTTGAAGCAGTCATTGAATTTGTGACTAGAGAGACCCAAGCTCAATGAAATTAACTCTAACAACTTGTAAGATAATTTTTCTAACTCCCTACCATACTCCTCCATTGTTTCCCTAAAAGAAAAAACAAGTAAAATGATGATACGTACTGCATTAATTAATTTAGACCTCATCCAAAACATGATTTGGTAAAATTATAAAAAAAAAATTCGGGAACGGCTAATATATATTTTCAAAACTGAAAAAAAATAAAAAGACCAAAAACTTGAATGTAAAACGGAGGGATAAAAATTTGTCTTTGATATAAAAGTAAGAATACCTAAAATGTGGAAGGGATTGTGGCCACTGATTTTTGAGAGTCCATAGCTCCATGTCATGTGGCTCATGAGAAGAAGGGACTTGCACTGCATCCTCAACAAGATAATCAAAAACCTCTTTCCAATCCCTTATATTCTTAGTATGCTCGGCATCATGATACCCCGTTGCGTTAACTTCATCTCTTTTCACTTTCTTCTTCTCCTCCAAGCTTAGCTCAAAAAATTTCTTGGCCTCATTTGTAACGTTTTTGATAACATCAGATGGAACTCCATGATTGATTACATGAAAGAATCCCCATTCTTCACATGCCTTGCCAATCTTTGAGATGAGTTCTTGTTGACTGCTTTCTGAGAGGTCGATGATCGGGTTTTCATCAACATTGAAAAAATTAGATGATTCGGGACGGTGTTCTTTAGACAGTATGTAAGCAGGATCAAAGTCTTTCATGTTTTGAATGTTTTATCTTTTGGTTTTATCAGATAGATAAAAGTTTTTCTTTTCACCTATTTATAAATTGATTAGCAAGGAAGGTGGTCGATGTTGATGAATGTGTTGCTGTTGTTGATCCATGCCCCATGCTATGCGTGAGGGTGGGTGTTGAATATGTTATGTTGTAGGCAGTGGCGGAGCCAAAAAACTTATACAGTCGGGGCAAAATTTAAAATTTAAACAAAAATTTCAGTTTTGTAATGAAAATTTTCAAATTTGAAATAACAAAAACTCAGTTTTGCTCTAAATTAATTTTTACGAATCTCAATTTTACTCTAAATTAACTCCTAAAACACCAAAAAAATTATTTTGCGGTGAAAAATATGAGTTTTGAACCAAAAAACTTCAATTTTGTCCTAAATTAATCCCTAAAAATATCAGTTTTACCCAAAATTAATCCCTAAAATACCAAAAATTTACGACCGAGCCCGGGCTGCAGCCCTAGCAGCCCGGTGGTAAATCCGCCCATGGTTGTTGGAAGGTGTTGAATATGTTGTGTTGTTAAAGTTTGTTTGAAGTATTATATTACTTAAGTTCTCAAACTGTTGAGTGTATAAATATGTAAGGGCAAACTCACTTTAGGAGCTCGTCACTCAATGTTTCACGTACGGAACCACATGCATATCACAGTAGCATGAAAGCAAAATAGTACTCCCTCCGGTCCTATATATAAGAAACAATTTACTTTTTAGATACATTGAGAATTTGATGTATCTAGTCTATATTATTGATTAGATACATCAAGTTCTCAATGTATCTAAAAAGAAAATATTTTTTTATATATAGGATCGGAGGGAGTACATAGCAAAATTATTTGGAATGTTAGAATTAAATTATGCAAACAAATGTCAGCTAGCGTCATCTCCGTTATCCTTATTCAGAAACACTTTAGAATGGTTTGGTCATATGCGCCTGAGATAATACTAGCATGAGAGTGCATTCAGGCAAAGGGAACAGAGAATCTTCCGAAAGTCTATATGCCTCCAACCAAACCTGTAGCATCCAGACATTTCCCCAATTAGAATGCCCTTGGATTATGTTGGGAAATGGAAAAAGATACTAAAGGTTTGACAAGTGAATCATTTAATTGGGTTAATAAAAACCGGCCATAAAAACCATTGAATGAAATAGTACTCCCTCCGTCCCAATATGAGTGTCGCAGTTGACCAAATCACACACTTTAAGAAAAGTGTGTAAATGAAAGAGAAAGAATAATACTTTTACAAAAATATCCTTACTTTTTATTGGTAGTAGATATTGGTATACTAAAAAGTAAATTTTTTAGTTACTTTATTAACTTTTGTAATCATTACACAATAAAATAATAAGGGTAAAAGAAGAAAAAACCATGGTATAAATAGCATGTGACACTTATTTTGGGACAAACAATTTTGGCAAGTGTGACACTTATTTTGGGACGGAGGGAGTACTTTGTTTTTTGGAGGACATCAATAATAGGTTTGATAAAATATGTGGAAAGTTATTAAGAAATGAGCTAAAATTTACTTAATTATTTATTTTTTCAAAGTTATCTAGCTAAAACACATTTATGACACGCCTTCAAATCGCAAACAACCGTCAACCATATACTTCATCCATTATTTTAGAAGAACAAACATTAACGAAGAATAATATCTTAGTCCTTAAATATAAGATTTATTTGAGAAAAATGCGGAGATTAAGAAAGTCGATTATATTGTTGTACTAAATTTGTTGGTAACTGTATTGCTTTTACAATTTTATTCTTTAAGAGAGAAAATTAGTTAATGTTTTGTAGTGTATTTATTAGAGATTGTAGAAAAAGATGCATTTTAATTAGGACTATGTTGTGGTAAAGAAATATTTAATGCCCTTGAAAATTTGAAAAATCTCAAAAAGGTCTTATAATTAGGGATAGTATAAAAAAATATTGACTGTGTTTTTTACTATAAAAAATTGTATATTATACTCAACATTTTTAGGTATGTATTTATGAAAATATTGAAGAAAAAGATGATGCATATAATTGTTGGTAGACATGCATGTACTAGCTGAGCAAATTAAGTTGGAGTAGGGAACAAGGTGAGTTTTTTTTCACAAAAGGAAGGAGATGATTTGTTAATTAGATATTAAAAGATTTGTTTTAGCTAATTTGTTTTCATCCCAAATTAGATATTAAACGAACAAACATTACTAGCCCTTAGATCAAATATAAAATGAATGAATAGGATTTGGTGTCAAAATAAATTTTGACAGTTAACACTAACTAGTTTGACACCAATTCTAACACCTCTCTCGATAAAAAATTTATAAAATCCACCGTTAAATTGAAAATTTATATATGTAGATTATTTGTATAAAATTTCAGATAAATTAAAAATCATAATGGATATACTCTCTCCGTCCCATAATATAAGAGAAAATTAGTCAAAGAAAATTGATGTATCTGATTCATTCAGATGCATCAACATTCTTTGATCAATTTTCTTTTATATTTTTTAGACGGTGTAGTAGAGTATAATCTTCATTGTTTTTATAAAAGAATTTATTACACTTTAATTTGATACTCCGTGTGCAGCACAAAACAAGTGTATGTATGTATACAGTATACTGTGCAAACTGCATACGGCGTAGGAAACTGGTGTTAACATTAACATAGCACTGCTACGAATAATTTGGGCCTCATGTCATGACCATTGGTCTGACCCGTTTTGGTGTTCTCACTCACTACCTATTCTTGCTGAAACCCTAGCATAGTGTTTAGTGTTTATGCATGCACACTCATGGATGATATTCAAGAGTTAGATTCTTTTATTCCTCAACCTTCTTCCCAGGTAAGTCTACGTACTATATATTAGTATTTTTTATTATTTGTTCACTTACTTTCAAATATTAGTATTTTTTATTATTCACTTACTTTCAACTATTACTTTTTGCAATCTTCAACTCATGCATTACATAATAATATAGTATAATTTTTGTTTAACTATGATTAAGGTACTAGCTTAGGATTTTGATTTCTGTTTTAGCTTTAATAGCTAGTTTCGGGTGTCTTCTTGCCGTGATCTTGGTGTGCGCCGGCTGCTTGTTTTTTCAGTGTTCTTTTTGTATTGATTTGAGGCTGTATGTGTTTTATGTGGGGTTGTTTGTTTGTGCTGGTCTGTTTGGTGGGGGTATATGGTTGCTTGTTTGCTGCTTGTGTATGGTAGTGGAGTGTGTGAGCTTGTTGTGTGTTTGGTAGAGGTAGTTTGTACTCTGTGTTTCATCTTTCTTTGCAACTCTTATACTTGTTATAGAGTATGTTTGAATAAAGTTTTGCATTTAAAAAAAAAAAAAAATAGCTACAGCAATTGAAAATTGAGTTCCAATTTTAACAAATTCTGTTGAGCAGGAGAAAGTGTTTCCAGAGAAAGTATTTCCTTCAACAGATGATATAATAGAAAAGGGTTTTGGAAAATTTGGTTGGTTAGAATTTGTGCAGTGCGTTCTTATTTCATTTGCATCGTTTTTTGATTCACAACAATCGTTCATAACGATATACACCGATGAATACCCAACATGGCATTGCACAAATTCAACATTATGCAACACAGACTCTAATATCTGCAATATCCCTCGATCTTCGTGGTCATGGGATGGACCCTCACACAAAACAGTGATATCTCAATGGAATCTTCAATGTGCCAGTAGCTTCGTAACAGGTTTACCGCAATCTTCCTTCTTCATTGGTTGTCTTTTGGGTTCGTTTCTTCTCTCAACTTTAGCCGATACTTCACTTGGAAGAAAGAACACAATTGTTATGTCATGTTCTTCAATGTCTATAGTTTCAATTCTCATAGTTTTCTCCACCAATATTTGGATTTACTCTGCTTTTAAATTCGTGATTGGCTTTATGAGTTCGTCAATAGGAACTTGTGTTTTGGTTTTGCTTGTGGAGAAAGTTAGTACTGAATGGAGGTTCACTGTTGGTATTTTCGAATATTTCTGCTTCACATTAGGGTATATGTCACTGCCTGGTATAGCTTATTTCAATAGATTAAATTCGTGGAGATTGGTTTACGTCTGGACATCGATTCCTTCCATTTGCTACTCAGTTCTCGCTTATATCTTTGTTACCGAGTCTCCAAGGTGGCTTATAACGCAAGGAAGACATCAAGAAGCTATGGCAATGCTCACAGGAGTATCTTCATTAGAGATTGGTAATGATTTGACAGTAATAGAAACACCGGTGAATAAACAAAAGGCTTCAGTTTTCCAACTGTTCTCATCGATGACCGAGTTGTTTGGGAGACATTGGGCTTTAAAGAGAATGGTGGCGACAATGGTGCTCGGTGTTGGAATTGGAATGGTGTATTTTGGTATGCCATTAGCAGTTGGGAACTTAGGATTCAACATTTACTTGGCTGTTGTATTCAATGCCTTGACGGAAATACCGGCTTATGTGACTACCTACTTCTTGGAGAATTGCCGAAGAAAACCTTCAATTCTTGTATTCTCAATAGCTAGTGGCGTATGTTGTATAATGTGTGTTGTTGTTGGATCAGGATTACAAGAAATTCGAGTCGGATTAGCGATGGCATCGTTTTTCAGTGCTTGCACAGCTTTCAATGTGTTTCTCGTTTACATTTTAGAGTTATTTCCAACAAGTGTGAGGAACACTGCAACATCATTGGTGGGACAAGCTACTGTTTTTGGCAATGTTTTCACCCCCTTTCTGATATCTGCTGGGAGGAAAAACGACATTTTCTCTTACGGTGTGTTTGGACTAGTTATCATGTTGTCGTGTTTTATGCTGCTTGGTTTGCCAGAGACAAGAGGATTAGCTCTTTGTGATACAATGGATCAACAAGAGAAGAAAGACGACATGTCATTAGACATAGACAATATGTCGTTATAAATTGGTAACAGTGTCTGTATAAGATGTTCTTATGTTTTTAATTTTCATGTTGGAGTGTATTTGTTATTACTTGATAAGTAACAGAAAATATGTTTCCTTGACGTTTGTATGAAGCTTATGTTCTGATAATTTTGAAGCTTATGTGAAATATGATTCTACTATTTTCCCCCTTATCACTGTGTTTACACAAGTGGTGAAGAATGCATAAAATTGATCAAAGCTGTTTCTAGTAGAGTTTAGTGTGTATGCTATGTTTCTGTTTTAGCGATGAGTTTGACAGAATTACAATGCACCACCATGATTTTTCTTTTGGCAAAATATAACAGTTAACTTTAAGCTTCAACAATCTCACAAAGTAATTGCAAAAGCACACACAAAAAACATAGCAGCTATCAGCATATGCTTCAACTTGCCAGCAAGGTAGCGATCCAGGTTGAACCTGTTGGCCGTAGTGTACGGTGTTAGATTCACAGAGTGTCGGCTTGGTGGTTTAGAGATATGAAGCCGTTAACGCATCAGGAAATATTGGACATATTGGCAAATAATTTAACTGCAATTTTAATGGTTATTAGGCCTTTTATCTAGCTAAATCTCGAAGCACGATACCATTTTCCCTACTGGTTTTTTGTGATGTTTATTGTGGTACTGATCTTGATAACAAAAGATCAACATGTAGCTTTTCGGTGTTGTTTGGTTCCAATCTTATCTTGTGGTGCTCCAGAAAGCAAAGTCTTGTAGCAGTGACACATTCTAATATTTTTAACTAATATACTTCAATACATGAGAATTTAACATGTATCAAGTGATTAAAAAAAAATCTAAAAATTGGTTGAAGCAAAACATTACCACAATAAAAATCAGTAGCAAAATGCGCAAAAGAATTCAGCGATAGAAACATCTAAATCTAAATTAAGATTTAAGAATGAGTTTTCTCTTAATATAAAAGTCAATATAATAATATTAATAAGACAACAAAAAAAGAAGGAATGGATCAAACAGAAAGGATTTTGAAGAGAACCAAAATGTTCTACATCCTTCCCTTGTTCTCTCCTTTGTAGTATAATAAAGTTATCTTCAATATTGCCGCTTTTTACATTTTCTTCAAACTCAAATTAAGTTCTTAATCTGTCTCTTTCCTTTGATAAACATTCCTTCTCTCTCTAATCTCTCATTGGCTCGGAACAGTTTCTCCATTGCTTTCCCCTTCCTCCACTATAGCTTGTTCAACTTCAGTTCCATCTGCATTTCCATTGCATTCTTGCCTTTGCATATTTCCATCCATTTTACCTTTCGGTGAACCATTAGTATTTTTATAATTAGTTCTCCCATTTTCCTTTATCAACGAGGTTTGGGATCCACCAACACCTGCATTCACTTCAGTTAAGGTACCTTGCAAGTGCTGAGATGAATTAGCCGAGCCAGATGGAGGGAGAAAGACTCCCGTGCCAGGAACGAGGACTCGGGGAGTAGGATGCCTAGGAGGAGCTGCAGTCCATGCTGTAGAGACAGTGGGGATCGGCACAGGTGTAGCAAATTGCATGGGAGGTGCAACTGGCACTGGCACAAACAATGGCTGCATGCTATTAGGAGGAACATGTAGGGCTGGAGCCGGCAGTACCCCAGTTACTTGAACTCCGGAATAATGCTTGGGAGCTAATGGACGATGACTGATATGATTCGAAGATCTGTTTGGTGTGGATGACCAATGGGATGTTGCCGGTGATGCATGACCTTGAGCATCAATTGGCAGCTGGGACTTTTTTGGTAGAGACTTTGTAAAAGTAACAAGTATGCGTGGTTTGTGAATAGAAGAAATAGCATGTTTAGCCAAATCAGCTGATTTTCCTTGAGCCACTAGAAGGGACCTAGTTGCCACAGAGTAAATAATAATAGGTCATAATAATCAAGTGTTAAGTTATTGAATCTGAGTAAAGCAAATCAATATAAGCAGTATTATATAGCATGAGCTATCTGACTTTAATAACCATAAGCAATGTATTTGACTCAACCATTAACCTCCACAAACACAATGGTAAAAAACATTTAAACTTATAAGTTATAATGACACCTAGAAACACATGTGTCATAACTCAGAAAGACTCCGCTAAGAAATAAATACAAGTCCCTTGAACACATCTTCAATATGGTCTATCTTCCAAAGAACTAAATTGTAAATACAAACATCAAAACAGAATTATTTTCTTGATTGGAAACAAAAACTAACACATACACAAGGTTTCATGATGCAGGGAACATCAAGTGATTATTAATAAACTAAAATTTTCAACTAACATTTTTCAGATAACAAAAAACCTACCTAGAAAATAGCGCCTTTGGTTTTGTTCAAATACATTTAGAGATGTGGCAACCAATGAAAGCAATTTATTCTACCTAATACTTATTAGGGACGCAACTAAGTTCTAGAGTATAGATATTTCTGCAATGAAATGCCACAATTTAACTGGTTTCTATGATTCTAAGACGATCCTAATAATAATAGATATAATAATAATAATAACAACAACAACAACATCAACTTAAAAACTAGCATACAAAACAAGTAAGGTTAACAAATATTACCCAGGTACAAGAGAAAGTTTGACATTGCCCCTATAATCCCCATAGTGTTCCCAGACAATTGCTTTGCCGAAAGTCATGTCACATTCAGTCAGGAAAAGTGTATAAACAGGCCTTCCGAACCAAGGCGGCCAAACGTTTTGCGCTGAGTGATCACCCTATATATAATTGTAATATGGATACCGGGTTACATTAGCAAATATGATATCATACCAAATTCCCAATGTACTCCCTCCCTTCCCAAAATAGAGCATACAAGAAACTACCTCATTATAGAAATCCACAATGCAAGCATCAGGCTTCACAGTCATCACTTTTGAGGCAGCCATGCGCTCAATGATATCTTGAAACAAGGAAGGAATAGGTTCAAAATTCTTATCTGCGAGATTCAATTAGTGAATTTCATCAGTCATTAATATAGAGATTGGGAAAGACAAATAACGTAGCTTCAGAGAGAAACAAAACTGAAGTGTGTGTGATGGAAAACCTGCCTTTGAACGATGCTGTCATATTTTCCGCATCTGGTGGTGCATCAGCAACAGGAATACCCAACTGAATCACCTCCCTTCCATGCCCTCTCATGGGCCTTTTATGAACCACATATGTCTGGCTTCCTGTTCATAAAGCATATTAGCCACTAGCAGATATAAGAAAAAAGGTACTTTATTCTAGGAAAGGCATTTGAGCTGCAGGTTGTAAAAGTCCTTTATTTTAGTACAAATTACACAGCGATATGAATACTTTTTTCATTTGAAAAAAAAAATTATGTAAAACTTGTACTATATCAAATTTAGATTTATCTTAAAAAAATCCCAGAAAGAATGAAATGGATTTAACAGTATGAGTAGATTCTTTTTCAAAGATAATAAGTTTATCCTATTGTTTTACTTGGCGCAAAAACAAAACTTAAAGTTTTTTTGAAACAAAAGGTAGACAAGTGAGCATTAAGATGCTGTTAAATGGTCAGTTACTACACCATCTATCTGTTAAATTGTGACCTTGGATTTACTCAACTTTTTCATATATATACACACATTAATTAGATAAAAGCTCTACAAAACATAAAATAGTTGACTCAATCAGTATGCCATTCTGGAATTTGTTTTATTGTGTGCATTTTGTACAATATGTATATAGATTGCTCACTTGAAAGCTATTAGCAGACGGCCATAAGTTTAAGTTTTTGAACTTTTGACTTGGGCGTGTTTAAATTACTTTGTTCTGTTTCCAGAAAATTTTACAATCAAAGTGGAAGAGAGATTTAACCTAAAAGCTATTTTGTGAAAATAAATACAACCAAAATATACATTAACAAATACTAGGAGTTAGCAATGATTATCAAAAAGTAGAAGCTTCCTTAGGTTATTGAAACTATACATAATAGGTAAGAACTTTTGCTTTATCAAACAATTTTCAACTTGTCTTTTAATTATGCTACTTTAGTTTATTGACTCATGTTCAATAAAGTTGCACTAATACCCATTTTAAGTTGAGATGACTCGTGAAAAACAATGTAATGTCCTAGTTGAGACTCATTGATATGCATGTGATCAGTCAATTTGCCGCCTCATCTTCATTCCATGCCCAAACTGTCTTCCCCTAACCCTCGTATTGTATACATGTTCAATTGCATCCTCTTTCATTGTTTCTCCTACATCAAATGACGATGGTAGGACGTGTTGATGACATGTTGGGAGCATGTCAACGACATATCAAGAGTGTGCCAATTTATTTATCTAAAAAAAGTTCTTCAATACTCTGCCGACATGGGTTGATGGAAAATCAGTGTGTCGGCTTATTAGAGCATATTGAATATGACACAGGAGGAAAACTAAAGTATTGGTTCATCATAGGTGATTAGTTTCAATGTTTTTAACTAATATCATGACTTTTTTCTTTTATTTGATTATAATTAGGAGTTTAGTTTTAGCAGTAATAAGGGTAAGTAACATATCAAACCATAATAACAATTGAAAGTATTTATTTTTTTCTCTCCCCCTTATATGAAACCCTATAACTTCAATTATGGGATTTCGCTAAGGTAGAATATAGAAGATAATATTTATTGCTTTTTTATACAAAAGGGCTTTAGAGCTGATATCGTTTCCTTTAAAAAAAATTCCTTCTGTTATTTCATGCCACAAGGAAGATTTAACATTCTTTTGCTCTGTATCCATTGTCTCTTGATAAAGGATTATTTTAACCAAAGCTTCAAAGGATTGTAATGGTTTTACAAAGGCATACTATTTTTATGGTTCTTAACAGATAGAAAAAAATAATGCATAAAGTTTACTGCTAGATTCAGAAAATACACAGTTACTATAGTAAATATTTGACCTGGTATAAGCAAATGTCGAGTTCCCACTATAATGTTAGTTAGCAACTTAGAATCAAAGGGAAATCCAAAGAATTCCTTTTGATAACTACGACAAATAATGCATATATACTATCATTATTCACTGAGATGGCCAAGATTTAAAATATGTGCAGAGTCCATCAAGTGTTTTCCGCACACATTGAACATTGCATTTCATTCAGAAAGTTCTTAAAAAATAACCAAAACAAAGCATCAATAGATTCTTCCAATATGAAGACATAAATATGTGCAGAGTCCATCAAGTGTTTTCCGAACACATTGAACATTGCATTACATTCAGAGAAAGTTCTTAAAAAATAACCAAAACAAAGCATCAATATATTCTTCCAATATGAAGACATAAGACATAGTGCCTTACCTTGTAATTGTCCCTTTCTTCCAGCAACCCTCAAATCATTGGCCAATGAAACAAGTTTTGAAACTTCAGTACTATCCAATAAATTTTCATACAACTTCAGTCCTTCCACCACATTAACCTGAAGATTAAAAATAGATGCACCATAAAATAGAATACAAAAGATAGAAGAAGTAAATTTGTGAGAAGGTATTACACATCGAGCAAAAATGACAAGAATTGAAGATATGAAGAAAAGCTAACTAATATTTAAAAGATCCTACCATCTTCCCATCAACAATCTCATTGCTAATAAAAGTTTTTCCTGTGGTAGAACCATTCTCCTTCTGATGTTGATTTTGTATGGAAAGTGAATCATTTTCTGAAAACACATTGTTCAAGAGTATCATTATGGTGAAAAATATATATCAAAAGTGAATCATTTTCTGAAAACACATTATACAAGAGTGTCAATATGGTGAAAAAACATATATCAAACCAATCTTCACAGAAAACTACTAGCACAAGGTGACTCTAATCCTATAATTACATTACACGGTATGCAGAAGCTAACAAGGGAGTATAAGAAACTAGAGATAGATGTATTTTTTAAAACCAGGATGTCTATTTGGAGGTACACAGCATGCCATTGGGGGTCAGACTCTGAGCACTACTTGTTAGAATCGAAGATAATATTTACTTTATTCCAAAAACTCATGTATTAAACCTAGCATAGTCCTGTGCCTTCTAGAATTCAATATATATCATTATTTGAATCATAGTAAACAGAAATAAAACCTCCAGACTTCGATGCACATTCTTCATTTACACCCACTGCACTGGACAGAGATCCTTGAGAATTCACAGAGCTCTTTAAAATGCCATCAGATTGATGATTCGTTATAGTATCTACACAAGCAACCAGTAGATAAAAATTCAGCATAGCTTCAAGCAAAGAGAATGTATGTATTCAAAAACTAACAAAAAAGTTACTAAATTTAACAGGTTAAAAGTCATGTAAATATAGATACAATAATCACAGTATTGTAGTATAATGCACATCATGATTTTATATTGCACTTTGCATCATGCAACATTGCAGTCAAGGGGCTACAATGGTCTCCACAATTGCAATTTAAAACCATAAAACATAAAATATAGATCATATGAAAAATAAATATTGCATAAAGCTATAAATAACAATATTGCCAACACATCCAAGAATAAATAACCATGTTGCGGTACAACCAATGTTGTCAATTGCGGATCGCACAAAATAGTTGTTTGTTAAATTCCACTATGCCACAACGCTATAGCTGCTATCTAACAACACTTTATACTAAATCGCATATCGCGGAACAATAGGATTTGTTCAAAATCTGCGACACTAAAGCGCTATATAGCACCGCTATTTGACAACACTAGGTATAATGCATATCACACTTTCAAATAGTAATCACAAAAAATACTATGTAACCCTAACAATGCGGTTTCACAGTATCCAATGACTATATCTATGATCAAAAGTCCAAAAGACCCATCATTTACCTTTCTTCACCTCAGCAATGTCTAAACTCTTATCATCCTTATTTCCAATTTTGCCACCAGATTTAAATTCTTCACTCTTATCAATTCCTTGAGAACCTTTAACCGCATAATTCGCTTCACCACGACGATTTTCTACACTAGAATTACTATTACCACCCTCAAACCTCTGCCATTGTCTAACCTTCCTAAACTCCTTAACAACAGGCGGTTTCACAAGCTTCTGCTGCCTCCTCCACGCGACTTGCTGCAACGCATACGCAACCTCAGAAACCGAAAAATACTGCTGCATAAGAAGCACCTGATTCCAATTAACTCTCCTCTGTTCAATTGCACCAACAACAAAATCATACTCACCACCCTCACCAACAACACGCAAATGCTGAACAAGACAATCAATAATCGCGTTCGCAGCTGCGAATTCGCTGCGTAGCCAATTCATAAACCCATCTCTCTCATCAACAAACCATTGTTGTTGATGTTGTTGATGCTGTTGTTGTTGTGGTGGTGGTGGTCTGTACTGTATTTCACCGGCGGTAACGAGTGCCGGAAAATGCTTAATTTCCGGCGTTACTGCATTTCCCATTGGCATTGCCATGAAAACTCAGTAGCTAGAAATTAAAAATCTCAAAAATTTCAAAAAATATGGAAATTTTTACTAAATTAGAATTAACACATACAAAATAATGCGAAATTGAAGGGGTAAAAGTGGAAAAAAAGAAGAAAAGAGTGTGAATTTGAGATCTGAGAATGAAAATTGGGAAGGAAAAAGGAAAGTGAGATGGTTGTTGAGTAATGAGAAGAAAGGAGTTTGGTGAAGAATGAAGATCTAGGGTTAAAGAAGATTATTTTATACGCTTTCTTTTTCTTTATTATTATTATTGTTTCTATTATTATTATTTTATTATTATTTATTATTTTTAATATTTGATCATGACTTTGGATATTTTTAGATTCTTTCTAAGAGAATATATGTAGGACCAAAAATTTAATATTTTTTGATATTTTTTAGGATTTAATATCAAAATTTTAATCTGGTTCGGACATCAAATTATTTCAGTCTCTTTTAAATTTAATTGTGAAAATTGATATGTCATATTTTCTAACAAATTTAACGTAAACATCACTTAAAAAAATCATGATCTTCTTTAATCTTGTAGCATGGTATGGCATATTAAGGAGACAAGAATAGAAATATTTTTTTATAATTTGTGTAAATATTTTTTAGAACATTAAATTTTTTGTATCATCACTTTTACAATTTTTTATTTTTAGATACTTTAATATGTATCATTAGAGCACATGTCAACGTGAATTTTTTGTAATAGAAGTTTAAAATCAAGAGCCTAGAAGTTTTAACTCGATTAACAAAAAATATCAAAATTGGTAGTCGAAAGTCAATTATCAGGTTTTTAATTATGGTCCATCCACTTTGTGTGTGTGAATTTATAATAATTTTATCATTTCATTTATGTAGGTGTAGATTAGAAAAATGTTATATATTTGGATTTGTGGGTCAAAGGTAAGTAATGTTGACCTTCTCGTGCAAGACGCTGGGGTTGGCCGTTGGGTGGGGGTGCGCGTATGGGGGGCGCGCGAGAAGCTGGGAGCACTCGAAGACAATGGGGGTGTTAAATAATTTCATGTAGATCAACATTATTAATTATGACGCACATGGTATAAGTTAGTAGCATATATATATATATATATATATATATATATATATATATGGTTTTCGAGCTCCAAATCTTTTTTTTTTTCTCCTCAATGTGTTTGTTTTAATACTTGGAGATTGTTGTTCACACTCAATAGAGAGTAAGGTAGTGAAATATTGTGGCAAAAATTACTAGTCCAAATAATACAAATTTTAGATTATGTTTAGATTGAGTGTTAGATAGATCAACTCGTTTGAGAGGTAAAAGTTAGAATAAGTTAAGAATTTTTTTTTTTTTTTGACTGTATAAGTTAAGAAGTTATATATCAGAGTTTAAGTTTAAATGGAGAAAAAAAATATTAACATTAATTATATTTTATTTTTAAAACAAATTGTCAACAAGAATTTAAATTTGGACTTTGGAATTTAGATGTTGAAAAGAAGGGGAAAAAAATAGAACTTTTGTGTCGTTTGATTGACATCAAAGTGTTAATCTTTTATTTTATATTTTAGGCTTAATTTATTGATGTTGAAATTTGAGATATTTCATCTTTATATAATGGTGTAGATCTTGTGACTACCTGAAATTTGTATTTTCATGCTTGTATCGAATATAAATTCCTAAATTTTGAATTATTTTTTTTACAATTAAATTTTGAAGACTTGTTCACCTTGCATTTGCACTTAAAGTCTTTGATTTTAAATGAACCTAACCACACTTTTGTCAATTTGTCAATGTTGCTATTAGATAGATTTTCAATGGTAAGACGTTTTGATTCAGACTTGAATAATAAATGTCGTATTGTGAAAAGTAGTAAATGCATGCTTTAGGTGCAATTAACTTCAATCACATGCCTTAGTTTGACTTCCAGCATGACATATTTTAATTAGAAGAATGCAATAATATTAAGGACTTTTTTTTACAAGAATAATATTAAGGACTTAAGGTGTACTATTTGGGTAAACTTGAGAAAATGAACTTTCTTTTAGTATACAAAAAAAAAAAACCTTTTTTAAAAATAGTTCTTATTTGGAAGTTATTATTATGGAAAAAAATTCTTATTTTGAAAGAGTTTCCATTTATATGCAAGGTGCCAAAAATACTTATGTAGGTGCAAATTTAAAGGCTAGCATTTATTTCACAAGTCAAGGGTAAACCAGTTTTTACAAGACGATTTTTCATGTGTTTTTTTAAATAAAAAAATTGCACCCTAATTAGATAATGAAAAACACAAATGATTAAATCAAAATTAAGTTATGATGATATTGATATTATCTTACAAGAAGAATGATTGAAATTGTATAATAAAAATAATCAAATTAAGATTGATTCAAAGTATAGCGGCGCAACTGTAAATGTGGTCTTTAAGCGAATTGGTTTTGCAATTTAAAAAGGAATAGCGGTGCAGCTTGTTGCCCGTTTACCTTCGACACATATGTAATTATCTTATATAAATTAATTAAAAAATTATTAAACTACCAAAAAAAAATTCAAAGTATTATTTTTGTAGGTATGACACCTTTCTTTTATTTTAGTCATATCTTCGGTTCGAGAAGTTCAATTTATATGATTATTGATGCGCTGCAAAACTAAAAAATTTATCTAAAACTTGTATTTCACTAATTTAGTCCAAATTTAATTGCAATCTTTGTCATAACTCATAAATGTGCCGCAAGTTACTTAAGATGAAATATTAGACAAAATTTAAGTTTGCATTCATTTTGTTATTTTGTAACATTGCAAGCATTAGATAAAGGCTTTTTCTTGTCTACCCCCTCAAGATTTGGGGGTATATACCCCCAATCACTTAAAAAAAATTTAATCGATATAAATTTTTATAAAATACACCGTTAGATTAAAAGTTTATATCATATAGATCATTTGTGTAAAATTTCAGACAAATTTAAAATCATTTGATATGTTATTAAGACGTATCAAAATTAACAGTTTCTGTGATATCTTAAACACCGTTAATCTTTGTGTGTCTCAATAACATATAAAATGATTTTAGATTTGTCTGAAATTTTACACAAATGATCTATATGATATAAACTTTCAATCCAACAGTGTATTTTATAAAAAATTATATCGATTAAAACCTTTTATAGTGGTTGAGGGTATATACCCCCAAATCTTGTGGGGGTACACAAGTTGTCACCTTAGATAAATTATTCTTATTTGTTGTCTGAATAATAACTTTTTAGAAGTTTTCTTTTACCTTTCCAATTGTATTAAGCCAATTAACCTCCTATATAAATAAGGTCCAAACTAACCACCTACTACTATTTACATAATGCATTGTTTTTTCTTTCAAATGCATTGTTATATGTTTGGATTATGGGATGTTGATTTAATTATTTTATATCATATAATATAATATAAGCAGCACATCGTTAATATTACATATACATGTTATATAAATTGAATGATTTGTATAGTCAAAAAACAAATTGAATGATTTGTGTCTCATGTGTATGTACGGGTAAAATGACTAATGTATCTAAAATCTAAATGGATTAAGATTAATATATATATATATATATATATATATATATATATATATATATATATATATATACTTAATCAAGTTTTATAAATAGTTTGCCTTAAAAAACAAATTATTCTATTGCACACACAATACACATGCACTTGACATTTATCATGGCACAGCAACAAAAACTATGCAATCACACACTTCTACATCAGTCTAACATAGTAATATTCAAATCATTATAGACTCTCTCAACTATGATCATCGTACAATTAAATAGTGACACACTAAAGTACAAAAGGGTTGTGCAATCACTCCTTACAAATAGGATGTTTCTCCAAGTTGTTTGGAATTTTTCACCACTTTATATCTCATGATCTAAGTATAGTAGTATTCCCTCGGTTTCAAAATGAATGTTGTCTTAACTCAAAAAAATTGTTTTAGAATAAGTCGCTTTTCAATTTTCAATGCAACATTTTCGAATTATACCCTCTAATTACTAATTTATACACTGTTATAAGAAAACAAAGGAAAAAGTAAACAAAGAAAACATAATAAAGAAAACAAAGGAAAAAATAAGGTTAATTTAATAAAAATATTATTACTTTTAACATAATAATTGCATTCTTAATATGTGTAAAAACATCAAAAACAATACTCATTTTAAAACGGAAAAAATATATCCTTACCGATCAAGCTCAATATTACTATTGTGTTCCCTCATGTCATTAGACTCGTCACATCCTCTTGTATCACATATAAGTATAACACATCATATAATTTGCATTTCATCTTATATAAGTAAATAGTAACCTAATGAAAGTTCACACAGACACAACACATTTTTATTTTTTATCTTTTTCACCTTATTGTTCTTAAGGAAATGAGATCCGAATAGTTTAGAGTTTAGAGTGAGTTCATATCAAATAGTTTTAATTTTTTTACAAATACGGTTGTTACGTGCGTCTTTCCATTTCATGTCCCATTGTTTCAAGGTTCACATAATTACAACACATTCTCACCTAATATATATTTGTATGCACTCTGTTCTTTTTTTTTTTTGTAATCTATGAAGCATGTTTATCATAAAAAATCAACTATTATTCATTTGACAATTTAAAAAACCATCAATATAGTATTACATAAATGATAGATGTTTGGTCCTTTGACTAATTGGTTCAGAGTTTGATCTCTAATTGCTATTTTATATATGTAAAAATATTTGTAGAAGTCAATTATTTACATAAATCTCAATATTTTAAGAAGATTAGTCATCGCCAACGAGTCAAAATTGTAGACTAAATTTTATTTCTCTTGAATGTAAAATTTTGTTCGTGATGAGTTTCAGACAGAAAAGTTGGTGTTGATGATGACCTACTCCAAACTGTAGAAATACAAAGATGAAAGAAGAGAATAAGAGTTAGCTAGGCACCTCAGAATTAATGGCATCCGATGGTATTTTGTTATGTGTGTCTTTCTATTTCAGGTCCCAATATTTTAAGATTCACATAGTCACAACACATTTTCATACATTTGTATGATTATGGATAATATAAGTATATTGGATAGAATAACAGAGGAATGTCAAAAAATAAAAATATTGGGGAGGAATGTCAAAAAATAAAAGTTTTCGATAGAATAATAGAGGAATGTTTCTGTGAGTTCGTTCGTAGGGAGATATTGATCGAACTCTAGTACGTCTATTAGGTTATTTTAGATTAACTGACAAAAAAAATATAGGAATGAAAACACATGATAAAATTTAAGTTGTCGAACAAATTTTGTCTTATAGGATTTTTTTGGAGAAAATATTATTTTAGTATTTTAGCAATTTGTTCAGAAGACAAAAAGTTGTCATGTGATTCAGTGGGGAGCAAAAATTCCAGTTTTTGTCCAGTTTTTTAGCCCCTAGTTTGCCCAGTCACATAAATAGTTTTAAAATCAAACACAGTTAAAGTGCACTGTGTATTTCTTTTTTTAATAAAATGCTTACTGTACAAAATTAAATATTACCGACTTTAATTTACTGATTAAATCACACATTCAACAACTAGCTAGTCCGTAATTGTTTTTGTTTTTGTCAGGTAGTCTAGTGAGTATAATTTCACCCTTTAAAAGTGAATAAATCGGCGTACCAGAATTCAAATCATGATCTCTGCACATAACATGCGATCATTACCAACTGAGTTAAGCTCACGATAACTAATTGTTTTTGGTTATTGGACAATATTAATTAAGTTAATTTCTCTCGTAGGCCTGCTTTTGCAACTTGTCAAGCTAGTTTTTCGCTTTGGCTAAGATTATTCTGCCAAGCGGGTTTCGGCAAGTACATTGACGAATTACCAACTTTTACACTAATTTTCAAGTGGATGAGATCGCTCGAGTGGTCTCAGTTGGAGATGGGTTTGCACGTGTTTATGAATTGAACGAGATTCAAGCTGGGGAAATGAAAATTGCTTTACTTAATGGGAGAGGCCATCGGGCTTGGTTCTATATCCCTCAAGAAGGAACTCCACAAACAAGGAACCATGACTTCCCGAGCATATTAGCGAAAAGGTTCGACCTGTCCTAATGTAATTTAATAAACACAACGCGAAGAGATTTTACTGAATGACTTGATCAATTGTACTAGATAGATAGTCTCAGATAGACAATCTTTCATACGTAATTCCTCAATGTTAAAAAAGGACATTCATTATAATAGCTAAAGCTAAAGGTAGTCAAGATAATATCATATCATATTCATATATATAAGTGATATGCAAAAATATGTATTAAGAAAAGGGGTTAAATCAAAATTGTTGAACAAATTCAATATCACTTATCTTAATACATATTTTTGCATATGTATCACTTATCTCTTAAATAAATCTAAGTATTTCAACGAAATTAGTCTTTGCAAAGGGGTTAAATCAAAATTGTTGAACAAATTCAATATCTCTTGAATATTATTTTTATAAATATTTTTTGAAAAATAACTATTCTAAATCATGAATGAATATGGTATACATCACCGTGTTTCCAACAAAAAAACTGATGTTGATGATGACCTATTCCAAAATGTGATGCATAAAATATGTGTGTTTTGAAAGAGAAAGGTTATGGTCAACCTCATGGGCGTAGTTAAGGCCCAGCATGTCCGAACTCTAGCTAAAAATATTGATATTTTTAAAGTTAGATTAAGGCAAAATTAAGATTTTTAGAACTTAATTTAGAGTAAATCTTATTTTTTTGTTTAAAGCTAAGATTGGCAAAATTGTGACTTTTTGTCCAAAATTGAGATAACTTAAAATTTTTAGAAGTTAATCTAGGACAAAACTGATATTTATTTGTTAGACTAAAATTTTGTTTAGGTTTAAAAATATTTCAAACTCCACCATTGATCACCCTCTCTAACACACTCCAATTAAAATTAGTCACATCACCTTTTTTCTAATTCATTTACTTATTAATAATAAAGAAATTAAAATAAATAGAAAAGTGAGGTGATATGGACGGTGTTTTATTACGCGTGTCTTCCCTCCCAGATGTCCCAATGTTTCAAAGTATTTTTTCTTTAAAAACTTGCAATCCATCTTCTTCTTCTTTTTTTATTTTTTGAGGAAAATTCCATCTTCTTCTTCTTTAGCTTAAAATGGTATGCACTAGAGCACTTCTCGACAATTTTTTCCACTAAAGTTAATATTACTAGCTAGTAGTAACTTTGACAAATTCAACAATACCTTACTCATTGTGTACTTTTTATATAATTTTTTTTATGAGATTCGAATTTGTCAGTTATATTTTAGACCATTTTATGAGTGCTCTAATGATGAAATAATTCATGCATTACATTCTTGTAAATAGAAAAAAAATGTCAACACAATTTATTAAAAATTAATAATTTGTAAAACAAGTGCAATGTTTTTTCTTAATAAAAAGGTTTATCATAAAGAGTGAGTTGAACAATACATTTAATTTGTACAAAATAAAAGAATAATACCTTTAATTAAATATATTACTACTAATATTTCTCGTAAAAAAAATTTAAATTATGGAAAAAAATTGAATTCAAAAAAATGTTTGGTATTATTATTATTTTCCCTTTTGTAAAACAATTCATTGCACAGCATCACATAGATGACAAAAATTATTTTCAAACAGATGTATATAGAAAAAAACATGATACTCCCTTCAGATCACAAATTCAATGTATTTTCACATAGATTACAAAAATTCACCAACGAATTAATCAATTTCTTTATTAAATTATCTTTATTTAACTATTACGTAGTAACTTTAGTAAAAAAAAAAAAGAAGTAAATACTATTATAAGAAATTATCTTTTTTTTTTCTGTCAAAAAATAAATTTATCTTTTTTTTTTAATTTCAAAAAACAAATTGGTCCTACAAAAACTTAATTCGATTCAGCAAATAAAAGTATAACAATTGGGGTTTTGTTAGTTACAAAATTTTCATTGCCATTAACGACGATGATTAATCTCAGTTGCCGAATTTATGGGTACAAAAATGTATTATCTCCTTCCAACTGAATTTTCTTCATACACATGAGAAAAGAATCAAACCCAAACCACATATATAAATGGATAAATTTTTTTATCACTTGAATTAATTCGTTGTCGAAAATAATAGGGTTTTTTATTCTAAAGAGTGTAGTTGCCAACTTTGCACACAAAGTATGAAGGATGTGAAATTGACAAAATTGTTGTTGGTAGTAGGGCCGACCAAGGGTAAAATAACCCAAATAAGAGTTTTAATCCTCCAAAAATATAAAAAATTTACTAAAGAAAAATACTTTAAATAAGTCATAAACCTTATTCTCATAAAAAAAACATAAATGCCTCTTAAAAAAAATATTATAAAAATAAAACAATAATTTTGTAATTTCTCGACAAATTTTAAATAAAATTCATTTTATACCGCAGAAAACAATTCCTGAAATAATTTTAAACTCTATTAATTGATACTTTTTTCACATCATTCTAAACTAATTATCTGAATTTTGAATTAAATCATATGATAATTTGTCTCAATCAAATTGTCTTTTTTTTTTTCCGACAGATCAATTAAATTATTTGAAATATCAAAATTATTTTTTATCTACCTAACACCTTAAAAATTACTACCTTTTATAAATCAAAGATAGACTAATTTTCTCATTCTCATTTTTCATCCAAATTCACATGCTAAAAATGTTTCTTCTTTTTACCAAAAATGAAATAATTCTAAATTCTAATTCAAAAACCGTTATAAATAGTTAAACAATATACATTTGAAGACACTATCATCTACAGCAACACTTTTCTGTACATTGAGCTCAAACAAACACAACAATGGCTGCTTCTTCATTCGTTTCTCGAATCTCACTTCTTCAACCAAACCCATCACTCTCTCTCAAACCCCATCAATCTCCTCTCTTTCCCCAACAACTTCCCTTAAGTATACCCTTTTATTCATACCCTTTTTCGCAACTTTGTTTATGAATTATTATTATTATTTTTATGAATAATGTTATTTTTTGTTTTGGTTCATTGTTTTTATGTAAAGTTTGAATTTTTATGACAGATATTCGATTTGAAGCGAAAAGGGTTAAAGGGGTTGTGCTGAAAGCTTCTTCTGGTGTATTGGAAGTTAATTCGAAGCAAACTGTTTCAGCTCGAAAATCTAATGATCCAATTGTTGTTATTGATAATTATGATAGTTTTACCTATAATCTTTGTCAGGTTTGTTTTTTAGTGTTTGTGTAATTTTTTCTTGGTGTTGGTTATTTCTTTGATTTAATTTAATTTAATGGTTCTGTTTTTTTCTATTGAAAATATAAAATTAAGCTTGATGAGTGATGAATATCATATACTGATATACATGATTTTTAGTGTGTGAAATGTAAGGGCATTGATTATGTTTAATTTCTAGATTATTTGTGTTTTAAATGCTGAAATTTGTGGGAGTTGATTGATTTGAAGAATTGTTGAAGATTTGATTTGTTGAAATTGTTGAAGTCGGCTTAAAATTGTGTGCTCAAACGCGCGGTTTAAATTGCGACTGAGGTTACGTTATGATCCTTAATGTTGGGGGAAATTGCAACACCGCCGCAGTTGTGTCTATGACATGATTGCATAAACCCCAAAAACAGTGAATGTTTGGGGGAAATTACAACCCTACCGCAATTGTGCCGTAATTTGGTTTTGCAAACCCTTGAAACATTGATTTTGCATTTAAGTTGCGATGCATCCGCAATTATGTCATGACATGGTCGCAGAAAATCTCATAATATGTTGACTTTGCATTAAAATTGAAATGCCGCCACAACCATGTCATGACATGTGCACAAAAGCTCATAAACCTTGATGTTGCAGCCACAATCGCGGTTGTGAATTGTGGAATGTGCAGCAAGGTGAGATTTTGATGATTTCAAACACTTGTGCTTTTGCATCTGTAAAGGTTACCCTTAAAAAGAGCCAAGTTATTTTCTGGTGGGAATGAAATAAGCTCATAAGAGTCATAACAAGTTTGAGATTCTTTTTGCCTTATAGAAGTGCAATTAGGAACAAAGCTTAGGACTTTGGATTTCATTGTACTTGAAATGGTTCTTCTTTTTGCAAAATCGTTATTCTAACATTGTTTCATTTACATTTGAAGTATATGGGAGAGTTAGGATTTCACTTTGAGGTCTACCGAAATGACGAGTTAACAGTGGAGGAGTTGAAAAGGTAAATCATTTTACCTGTTATGCATTTCTAACATTTTCTTCTTTCTTATTCATGATGTTGTTTGTGTTATTTTACATATTCTTTAAAGTTCCCGTGTAATAAGCCGCTTTGTGTTTTATTTCTTTTGAACAGAAAAAATCCGAGAGGAGTGCTGATATCACCTGGGCCAGGTAAAGATTGCCTTCTTCAGAAATTTTTAGATGAATAAAATAATGAAAAAACTTAGACATGATCGATGAACCAAACACAAGATGACTTCTAATGTGCCTTATTTCCTCTTTACAGGAGAACCTCAAGATTCAGGCATATCTTTGCAAACAGTTTTGGAACTTGGACCAACTGTACCTGTGTTTGGTGTGTGCATGGGATTGCAGTGTATGGGAGAGGCTTTCGGCGGTGAGTCTTAATAATTCCTTGTAATCTCATTAGCCACTAATCTACTAGGTTCATAGAATTCAATGTTAAGTTTTCTTGACATATTCGTGTGTCATTCATCATTACATCAGGAGCAAGACTTAGCTTTTTTATATTGTGCAGGGAAAATTGTTCGCTCTCCTTATGGTGTGATGCACGGAAAAAGCTCTCTGGTTTATTATGACGAAAAAGGAGAAGATGGATTACTTGCTGGACTACCTAAGTAGGTTTTAAATTTTATTACGGTTTTTGAAATTTTAAGGAAGCATTATCTGTTGTATTTTCTTTCATACACTGTAATGCTATAGTTTACAGTTTGTTTATGGTTGTAAATTGTGGTTGTGGTCTGGTCGCGGTTGTAGTTATGCTACAAACCTTTATATTGCGATAAAATGGTGGAAAACAGGGTCAATGCGGCCGCAGACTGCAATTTAGAACTATAACTGGCTGGTTTAGTAATCAGCAGCTACATTATGTTCACTTTTAAATGCTACTGAGCTCTGATATAATTTGGCTTCAATTTCGTATCATTTTCAGTCCTTTCTTGGCTGCAAGATATCACAGCCTTGTAATTGAAAAGGAGAGCTTTCCTGATGAAGAACTTGAGGTAACAGCATGGACTGAAGATGGTCTCATAATGGCTGTTCGCCACAAGAAATATCGGTATATGCAGGTAACAACTTATTCTTCCTGTTGTGCTGGTCTGTCATGACATGGTCCAAAAATGAGTCGGGCCTGTTTTAGGTCTACTGTAGGTAGTCTTAAGTCTTAATTTGCATTTATTATAGTCTTATTCTAGGTCTCAAATCTGTGACTCTCATGCAGCACTGATGCTTCATAATGAAGGTGTGTTTGGTGTGAGACACTGACACAACACCGACACATTGTCAAATTGAATCAAATACATTAAAAGCAGTTTATTCTAATATTAGCAGATTATTAGAGTTTAATTTTGATACACTGACTGTATTGGTTTACATTTGAAACCTTCGCCAAAGCATTCCTAGTTTGCAGAAAATGATTCTGCTGATTTTTAGTTGGATAGAGATGCACTGCAGTGACTGTGTCGCACATTACTAATCTCAACTGTCCAATCTAAATCAATGGTCAAGATCGTTAAAAATTGATTTAGTGGAAGTGCAATTTGATCCGTCCAATAGTCCAATCTCAAATCAGTAGTCGAGATTGATTACTGCGTCAAACCGCATGATATATTTACTGCAGAAGATTTGGATTCTGAACGTGTAATATATCTCAATTATTTCACATATTAACATTTCTATTTATTTGAATCTACAGGGTGTTCAGTTTCATCCAGAGAGCATTATAACCCCCGACGGCAAGAAGATTGTCCACAACTTTGTGAAGCTTATAGAGAAAAAGGAGGCTGGTGGCTCTTAAAACAATACTTCATTTATATTGAATAGTGTTTGAAGTTATGTAAACCAAAATAGAATCAATAAAAAAAAAAAAGAAAAAAGAATAATAGGTAACTTATTTCTCAACTAGTTTACATTTCTGAAGCAAATCATGGCAGGGAAAAGAAACTTGGCTGATACATAGAATTTCCTGAAATTTTTAGGAATTGTTGAGTTTGAATGAAACAAGTGTATCTTGCCTCTCATGTATGTAATAATTTTTTTTATTAGTTATATCAGTTACCTTTTTTAATCTATTATCTACATATTTCACTAGCATTCAAGCATGTAATGTGATAGAAAGATAATTCTATCAAAAACTAGGGTTTTCTATGTTAATTCTAAGAAAGACAATAAAAACTACATAAATAAAATAAAATAAAAGATAAATTCATTTGATTTCATTGATTAAGTTAAAATGCATAAAGCACTACATTTATATGATACTCCTAATGGGCCTAAAGATATAAAGCTCAATTTAACGACCCAATACATAAAAGTCCAATTAATAATATAAATATTATATCTTACTAATACTTAGATTATTTAATTAACTACTACCTAATAATTACTTTTGTTTTTGAAACCTAATAATTACTTAATTATAATCTTCTATAATAATGTGGACAATTTAGTGGTAGGACTATATGTGATTCTAGACGTAAAAGAACACTATATGTGATTCTAGACCTTAGTCAAAGAAGACTAAACTTGTGATTTTCAGTCAATATGCTCAAAGGAAAGTCAGAACAAATTATTTATTTAAAGTACTTTCTTTAAAACACTTAATTATTTGTCCATTTTATAAAAAGAATACTATAAATAAATCTATATAATACAAGAAAAGAATATGTTGCTTAAAAACCATAAATCAAAAAAAGAAAAATGATAAATCTAGTCAAAATAATAATAAAATTGATAGAAAGTCAATATAATAAAAATTTAAAAGGTAAACAAATAATGGTTTGACCAAAGATAAGTAAATAAGTAAACTATTTTTTTTGAAGATATTTTTTGTTTAAATGAAGAAAAAAATTTGACAAAATTTGAATGAATTTGGTCAAAAAAAAAGATAAATGAATAAATAAATAAAAAGATAAAAGAAATAGGGAGAATCATGAACCATAAAAAATTTGGTTGCTTATAAAAACACTGTGTGTGTCGCTGCACTCTTAGCTTCTTCAATGATTCATTGGCTTATTCAGGATCTGTTGGTAAGTAGCTTTCTCTTATTTTTTTTAGTAATATATACTAATAATTATTTTTGTCAAAATGGTTTATTTATGTAATAATTTGTTTGTGTGAGTGAGTGCAGGAGATTTTGTGTTTCTGAGTTTCCTAGGTCATATATATTTGTAATTATATTAGTGGGTTTTGATTATTTTATGAAAAAGATGCTAGCTTTGTGTTGTTACTTGTTAGAGTTTCAAACTATTTTTAATGCATGAAATGTTGATTAAACAAATGCATGAAAGATAGATTGATGATGAACCATTAGCACTAGTAGGTATGATAATTTTGGTGATAACTCTGAAGTATGTATGTCAATTTGGATGATTCCATAAGAATAGGACGAAACAAATTTTAACTATTGTTTATTTCTGGCACAAACATATATTTGAGACAACTCTTGTACAAGTTGTGGGTGAGTTTAATGATCACTTTATATACTTGTCTATATGAGTTATAATGTTGTTACATCTTTGTAGCCTAAACATCTACCAGATCATGTCCATCATGTTGTTGGTTATTCAAATTTATATATCAGTGAGAAAGAATCACGAATCTCACTTAACCGTCTAATAAGCTTACACGTATCAGACTAGACTATTAAGTGAGATTTGAGCTTCCCACTTACTAATATATGAATTTGAATAGCCAACAACATGCTGGACATAATCTAATAGATATTCAGGCCGCAAAATGTAACAAACATTATAACACACATAAGCAACAAATATATATATATATATATATATATATATATATATATATATATAGTGACCAATGATATGTCCCATAATCTAATAAATTACAATGAATTTCATAAAGATTTAAATTGGGTTTTCTGTAATACAATTAGCGATTTAAGGTATTGGGCCATTTCTAGTCTAGAAACATAGAGACCACATTTTATAGAGTTTTTCTTTGCCTCCATAAGTTGATAAGATTTCCCCGTATTATTCTCATCTACTAAAAGATATTACTCCCTCCGTCCCAAAACTATTGTCCTTTTAGAGTTATGCACGTGGATTAAGAAATAATAAAGATTGATAAGTTAAGTCTATTTTACTCTTACTTTATTAAAAAAGAGAAAATATATTTAATTAATACTTTAACTTTTGTAAGGGTACAATTGATAAACTAACATTAACTTTACGTTGGTTTGCGAAAAGAACAATAGTTTTGGGACAAAACTAAAATGCTAAAAGGACATTAGTTTTGGGACGGAGGGAGTATTCGGTAGTGCAAGTTTTATGAGAGCTCAATATTTTCTGATAGTGCAGATATTATCAGAAAATATTTTTAATAATGTAAATTTTACCGAAAGATATTTTGGGCAGTGCATTTTTTAGTGTGAACAATGCGGTGGGTGTGGGGAGCCTTTCACATTTTTTTGGTTACAGAAGGGCCTAAGCCCAGAAAAGATAACAACTAAACAACAATGACCTTAGGGGTAGTGATCCACATTACATTATCTAGAAGCAAACAAACTTAAATTATAGGACAATGATCATACAAGCGAAGACCAAGACCATGGTTACAACCCATATTTGCATGTGCGTTCGCACACGGATTCGCCTCACGATATGAATGACACACCTTAGTCTCCCAATGTAAAGCTAGTAAGCGACGAATCTTCTGGACAAGGCGCCAGCCAAGAAACACTCCCACAATTAGAGCTATTGAGAGTCTGAACTACAACGCTCGAGTCAACTAGATTTCAAACTAATTGATATATTTGGTTTGGAGTTTAGATTCCAAACCTATTTAAAAGAAGTCAAAATATAACTAAACACATGACACTATGTCCAAATGACTATATATTTCAAAAACAGGTGGTTATGATGAATATTTTGGTAATATTCATCAAAACTATATATAGTCATTTAGACATAATGTCAAGTGATTGGTTATATTTTAATCTCCTTTAAACAGGTTCAAAATCTAAACTCCGAACCAAATAACCAATTAGTTCGAAATCTAGTTTCCAAATCACCTGTTTATAAATTCAAACAAATTTAGATTCTACATTACGAACTTCTATAATTTTGAATTTTGAATATTCTTAAAATTGGTTTGAAAAATAGATTCTAAACTGCTGTGTTTTTCATATTTCAAATGTTTTCTTCTTTTTTAGGGTTCGAAATCTAGATTATGAACTGTATTTTTTCATATTTGAAGGATAATTTTATCGTTTTGAAGATCTGGACGATATGCGGGTACAAAAAGAGAAAATTTTATTGAGTCTGTCTCTGTTTTTACACAGCCCCAAATGAAACAAGTGCTTGGTCCAATTGTCATTACTATTTACTAGCCGTTAGGAGACATAAAAACATGAAAGTTTTTTTAGTAGCAAGTGGGAGAAAATAGTACCAAAGACAAAAACAATAAGAGATAAAAAAAAGTAAAGTGAGAAAATTTGGTGACTATTTAATGAAGCAGTAGTAAGTAAACTAAGGTGCAGCATTTGTCACACTCACCTTGACTTTGGATTCCAAATTAGATTGACAAAATGACAACATAAAATGTCCTTAAGCTGCTGACAAATCTGACCTTATCAATTTTAAAGCAATTCCAACATTTTTCAGTACAGTCCTTCAGTAAAAATTATTCAACAACTTGCATTGCTTTCATATTGGATTAGACAACTATAGTAGTACATTAGTACCAACAAAAATAATCCAAACACACCTAACTTTCATTAAATAATTCATTCTTATAAGTACTTTATTAACATTAGGAGGTGTGCCTTAATATTCAATTCATCTTGAATATAAACAACAAAAATCATATTTTATGATTTTATTTCATAAAATACCTTGTAATGAAATTAATTTAATTTTGAATTAACTTGTTTATTCTTATAAATAAATTTCAATAGAAATAGTTTAGAAAATACAGTTACTCTTATTTTTTTTATCAACTAGTACTTTTTTTAGGATGTGAAGCGAAATTTTTTGCTTATATACGAGACAAGGAGTTATATAGATCATAATAGATCACAATAAGATTCAATTTATAAAATTAGACCACAACAAATGATAAAATTACCTAGGAACCTAAAGAGATGATGAACTATACAATAAGTAATAACCCACCAGCAATAATAATCTTATAACTATTATTATATTATGGACTTTTATGCTCAATCCCCTCTTAATCTCTATACACCAAAATGAAATGCAAAAGAGATGATGAAAACATATTTCATTTAAGGCAAAATCTTTCATATTGAAACATTTTTTTTATTGCATGTTTGGAATGACAACGTTGATTTGACAGAACCACAATGTGCCACCGTAATTAAGCAAAAACTACACTCAGGTAATTCAACAAGACCACGATACCAGTGTAATTTTGTCAAACTCACCGCAAATTCAAACATGCACTAAAATGATGCAGCTTCGTCTTTATTATCTTCCTTGTGGTGGTGTCGCTTTCCACGGCGGTGCCGACCATTACCAAATGTAACAGGATCAAATTTTCTCAACCTTTCAGCTTGACGTGAATCGATCTCACACTCCGGTAGAGGAACTTTGTATCTAATTTTGTCATAGCAGTAAGAATATGTCATGTGTTTCAACCTAAAGTTCTCCATTTTGATTCTTTCTACTTGTGTTACATCAGAAGGAACTGTTTCAGAACTTTGAACACTGTCACAGTTCGTCACATGATCAATAGGATCAACTGCACAACCATGTAGGACAAAGTCTGAGAATTCAGCAACATAGGGTGCATATTTGTAGTTTACTTTGTATTTTCCTCCATTGGTAGCCCACGTTGATGCATCCCAAATGGTGGAATACAATGTCATTGGCTTTGATGGGAAATCTCCTCCCATTGATTCTGTTCTCTTTATTTCTCTTATAGGAACATCATCTACATAAAATCTGCAAAAGAAAATTATAAGAACACTTAATTAATTAAGTAGTGTCTAACTAATTTTCATCCAACGGTTAAGATTTGCAACTGCGGTGACTTTTAAGAATCCATGTTAGATTGTTAGTATAATATGGGACATATGAGACCTACTTGTTAACATCGGTAACTAAGGAATGAATATTGATTACTAATTCACGAATTTACTCGTTATAGGTACAACAAATCCACTGTAGTTTAATAATGACTAATATCTTTCGAGGAACCTGTTAGACTCACAAGGTTGGTTCTCTCCCAACTGATTTCATATGCAAAAACCAAAAACGAACCTCTGGCTATGTACTTAAAGTGTTGTGTCTCTTACCACTTTGTCCATATGTTGGTATCATTCATGAATTTAGGTAGATAATAAAAATAGTTCTTTTCAATTACTAAATTTTATAAAGATTCTAGTACCTAAGAATTTATACAATGGTCACATGCCACCAACTTTTTATCTTGTGGGTTCCCTTAAAGATATATATATACAATTTAATAATAAATTCTGATGACATAATGTTTTTACACATTTTCAGCAAACCATCAATGCAAAAAATGTACATAGTAATGATCCCAATAAAAGCAAAAACCAGTTTTCACAAAACTGTGGATGTACCAAACAGTAAAAGTAGAAAAACAAAGACAAAAAACCTCACAAATCTAGCAACAAAAAATAAATTTTTTTCTATAAAAAGTAAAATTTAAGTATTAGAAAAGGGATTCAAGTAACCAAATATAGCATTGTAAGTGTTTAGATTAGATTATGCTTACATGATCTTAGAATCTGTCCATAGAATACTGTACTGATGAAAATCCTCAGAAGGATCGAACCATAAACCATATCTTTCTTCTCTTCCAATATTTGTACTTCCATTTCCATATATATTAGTTTGAACCCTCCAATCTTTGCCTCTAATGTGTCCCAAAAATTCAAAGTCTATTTCATCATGGTTCTTCTCATACATGTCACCATTTGACAACTGTAACATAAAATTTGAAGAATAAATTAAATTAGTATCTTTTATTTTCTTCCTCTTTTTATGGTAAATGAAGTGCATGTTTAGATTGACGGTGAATTTGGCAGAATCTCAAGGTGTCACTATGATTTTACCAAAATGTTATTACCACTGATTTTTTTTTGTGTAAACCGAATATCAGAAACTAACCCCTCAGACTAGTGGGATTTAAATGGACAGCAAACTCTCCTAAGAGTTTTAACGCTACTGCAAGCTCAGGATCGAACCCCCTGAGACCTTGATTAAGCTATAAGAGATTTGTGCCAGTATGATTTAGTCAAACTAAGTTTGACTCCAAGCATGCACAAAGATGAAAATGAAACAAGAAGACAAACAGACCAAAGTGACAGTTTCTCTTACAAAAATTCAAACAAATCAATAAACTTTTGCTGAAAAAAAGGTCAAAAAAACAGAAAACATAATAATATAATTAATTTTCTGTGTCCTTTCTTTACTGATCATAAATACTAAAGAAACTGAAAGCTATCTATCTAAATTCATCACACAAAGTCATACCATAAATTTTACAAACAAGCTTCAAACTCTTAACTCTTCAACAGTTCAACTTGATGAATGAGTTACCAAAAATAAAAAATGCACAGTTTATAAACTTCACTAAAAACAGTATCAAAAATCAAAATGAAAAAAATAAATAAATAAAAAAAGATGATGAAGTATTTTTTTTTGAAGAAACTAAAATGAAATATATTAACACCAGCTAGGATTCTTACGAGCACAAGGTGTGCCGAACAAGAACCCAAAGGAGAATCAGATACAACTATGTTTTACAGCAAAAAAGAAAAAAAAAACTTAGCCAATATCCAAACAAACAAAAGGGTTCGACCACCACATATGGGTATTCAAACCAAGATTAATATTATAAGGTTTCAACCACTATAAAGATGATGAGTTATTACTTACATAGAATGCAACAACAACTCCAGCAGTATAATCAGAAGGTAATTTAATGGAAGCACTAAAATACCCATGATGGTAAAGATCATGAGAAGCAAATCCAGAGCCTGAAAACAGAAAAAAACATAAAAATTAAAATATAAAAATTAATTTTTTATTAATAAAATATAAAAATTAATTTTTTATTAGTAAATTTTTTAAAAATGGAGTATTTTTGGTATTAATATTGAAGATGAAGAACCTGAAGACTCATCAAGTGAGAGATGAACAGTTTTGGAATCAGAATGAATGATCATGTTATGGTCTCCAAACAAGGGTGAGTACCCTTCATCAAAGGGTATAATGGGAAAATTTCTAGGTGACACAGAAGAAGAAAGAACAAGAAAAAGAAAAGAACAGAACAAGAACAACATCATATGACTCTTTCCCATGTTTTTCTTTTTGTTTAATGATCAATCAAATATGAATATTTTTGTGTCTACAGATTCATGTGAAATGAAAAAAATTATGAGAATTGTTATAGAATAAAATAAATAAATATAAATATATGAATTAAGAGGAAAAAGAAAGAGAGAAGAAGAGAAGTTTGGAAAGGAAAGGAATATAAGAAGAGAAGAGAAGAGAAGAGGAAGAGGAAGAGGAAGAGCGTGAGTGAGTGAATGTGAATGTGGTTTTATTGTGTTCTGTTGTGGAGCGGTTCCTATGTATTTATTCATTTATTTATTTATTTTTTGACAATTTTATTTATTTATTTAGTAGTATTATTTTTGTTTTTTTGTCATTAATTCTTTCAAAAGTTTCTTTGACACAATTAATTAAAAGAAAAATGAGGTATGTTTTCTAAAAAAGATAAGGGTATTAGTTATAAAATTTTAAATTTTGGTTCGGTGATGATTGACATTATATTTTGTTGAGAGGATTACTGTTCGATTTTCCGCAACTGCGTTTGGAAGAGGACTGCAACCACTTTGATGCCAGAATTTGCCACAAATTTTGGACTATTAAGGTCCTTTGTCTTACGAACCAGAAGATGAAAGCTAAGTGGTGATTAATGTTGGATTTAGTAGGGATGATTATGGTTCAGTTCCTCGCAATTGTGTTTGGGAGAGGATGAAACTGCTTAATGTCATAACTAACTCCAAAACCAGATTGAACTGGTGGTGAAAAAAAAAACAAAAAGAAAAAAGGTATGAAATTTAGTAGGGAGAACCACGGTTCGTTCACTCGAAACTACGTTTGAAAGTGTATTGAAACCATATGTCAGAACTAACTCCAAACCAAATTAAACTAATGGTGAAAAAAAATATTCTTTTAATTAAAATTTAAATATATTATAATTTGAATTTTTATTTTGGTCTGATATTTGAACTTTTTTGACAAAAATAAAATAATATTTTCATTCAAATAAATTGTTAATAATGTGTTAAAAATGCACTGAGGTTCATTTTCCGACTCATACTTGTGCGTTCCACAAATTTCGTGATGAAGATTAATTGTCATTAATGGCAGTGAAAATTTTGCATCAATATCATGATAAAAAAAATGTTAAAAAGGCACTACACTTATAAAAAAATATTTGAAGTGTGATGCTTGCATTGTACTGAAATTTAAGGTAGTTCAAGGTTCATTTCTTCCACCGCAAGCACCTCAAAGTCAAGGACTGTCTAAAGGACAAATTTGAAATAGAAAATTTAAGTTAGTTTTATTTTTTGGCCAAAAAACAGTAATACCTAGGTAGCACCCCACGGTTGCTCACCCGTGAGGAAGGTGAGGGTTAGCCCCTTAGCCTTAACCACTTGTGACAATGTGGTTGACTAAATTTTAAGTTACACTTGTATTAGGTACTGCTAATCACTATGCCAAAAGAAGTTTTAAACAACGTTTATTTTGGTCTTACTCAAGACTTATGATATATACGCTATCTAGTTAAGAATATAGACAATGTTTAAAAATAAAGTAAAAGTGAATAAATGATTTTTTAGATATAAATAGTAATGAGTTATATCTATGAATCATAGATACATCATACATTTTTAATAGACGTGTTTTAATGTCGGATAAATATTAGTATTGTATCCGACATCGACACAATATTGACATTAATTATATTGAATCATTTGAATTTTAAAGCAAAATTGAAACTCTTCCCATATGAAATTTGAGCCAACTCTGGTAAAAGTTGGGGGACATTTGGGTTGGGTAGGAGAAAGTTCAGGGTTCGATCTCTGACATGAGTAATTTATATTTCTGATATAGCAATTTTTTTTGAACCAACTCTAAAATAAGAGCTTAATACTCTCAATAAATTGAAGTACATAGATTTCTTGTTGAATAAAGAGCATCTATTTCATTGTTTTTCATATAAAGCATATATATTGGAGCCATCTGATCACCCTCGGTCAATCCATGAGACTATTTAACATATTTTCTAATTATGATTAACCAAAATACGATATACAAATTAAATACCATCATATCAAATTTACATAGTTATACCAGATAATGCTCAAATTCATGCCGAATAAGGGTCCAATTGGTTTGAAGAAAATAAAATGATAATAAAATACAGACTCCGATGAATAAATTTAGACTAATTTTAATTTAATAAATTCATTCATCAGGTTCCATATTTTCTTTCCTTTCCATTTTCCTTCCTTCCTGCCAAACATGTTAGTATCTATTATGACTTGAATGATATGTTGAAAAGCAGGAACAAATTATAAATCCCTTATAGTAAATATTGTTATTGGCATCTAATCCCTAAATAAACAATTGAAAGCTTCAAAATTTAAAATTTGAAGGCTTAAGTGAGGGATAAAGTGTCCAAACTTTAATAACATAAATCGGAAGAATAAAAAAATAAAAGTAATTGAGAGCTTGAGAGCACTCAAGGAAACGAGCCCAGCAAAAGAAAAGTAAGAATGATTGTTGGGAAAAAGTAATACATTTTAACAAAAAAATTGGGCAGAAAGGAGAACCCCTTTAACAAATTGATTATTTGTTTTCATCATATCATTACAATACAATTATTATAATATAAAAAGCCATAATTAATAAAGAAAAAGGTAGTTTTAATATACAATTATAAATATAAATAGAAAAAAATAGTATATGTATGGACAATGTAAAACAATTTTAAATAGTTATCTAATAACAACCGATTATTTTCCAAAATCAAACCATTACACCTCATCTTAATTGTATGACATAAGAAAATATTTGAATTTTATTAAATGTCAATGTAAAAAAATAAATTTACATTAACAGAACACATACATATATAATATCAAAATTGATGGAAAATATCAAAATTACTAATTAAGTTTGTCAACAAATCCGATCACGTTATCAATTTTGCTTATAACGTGATCGGATAAAGTATATTGGTTCAAGTATTGAAGAAGGTAATTAATGTTTGAGTGAGATCCTACACTCACGGGTACATGCCTCCGTTGATGGAGTACTCAAACTTTTCAACCTTTGAGAAATGCCTTTCACATTTCCCTACATTTACTTGGATCTATCTTTATCATTCAGTGCATAGTTGGATTCAACTTAATTTCTAAGAGACATACATCATTAAAGAAGTTCAAACTAGATTATGACAGGTTTGAGTCTTTTAGGTTTAAATTTAAAACTTTGGTTTAAGATTTAGATAAATGACCCTCTACATGGACGATCACTAACATGGACGTATTTTATAAATAAGCGTCTAAATAATTACGATGACGTTTGTTATGAGTCCCACATTGAGTATTTCAAAGTGCTCAATATGGTATTTAAGCCATGAGGTTCTCCCACCTATTGGGCTAGTCTTTTGGGTGGGCTCTCCTCATGTGCTTAAATCATAACAATTGGTGCTTTCATTGAGAGTTGGACCACGGAAAGGGCTACCTATAGGCTGGATTAAGGTGTTTCACCGAATACTGATAGGTGGGTGAAGCCGCCGAAAGGAAAGGGCTACCGTCGGGTCAGTGTCGATAGAGTGAAAGCCGCCGTGGACGTCAGCTCTTAAAGGGTGCGGCAATGTTATGAGTCCCATATTGAGTATTTCAAAGTGCTCAATATGGTATTTAAGCCATGAGGTTCTCCCACCTATTGGGCTAGTCTTTTGGGTGGGCTCTCCTCATGTGCTTAAATCATAACAACGTTCATGATCTCATATTTTAATGTTGGTTGTTCCAACTTCGTTCTAGTCATTGGTCGTTACACATGAACCGATGAACTCGACCAGCTCACTTGTCGAGCTGAGTGCGTCGATGTGGGCCCAAAAGCCCGACTAGAATATATATGTGTGTGTAGTTTTTGATTTCTTATTTAATAATCTGTTTTTGTCTTGAGTTTATTGAAAAAGATAAGTAGCTTTCGGTGCCCCATAAACAATTTTATAAAACTTACAAGCTTATAGTGCACACATGATGTGTAGGGACAAACACCGGATACATTCGAAATAAAGGAAACACTTGTGTATGTGTATCAAACAGACAAGATATGAAATTTTAGAAAGTATATTATTGATGTTAAACATCCACCGATTTTGTCTATTGTTACAAGACTATTACAAATATATAGATCAAAAGGAGGAACATCATTCCGTCAAAGAAGAAAAAGAAGGAAACATCATAGGTATAAAAAGAGGTAAAGAATATATTGATACTCATGTGACTATATGTTATGCAAATATTAAATTGATTGAAGAAATATATGACCGATTTTTAACATCAAAATGACCTAAACGTTTGAGATTTTTTTTGTCTAAAGATGAAGAAGTGGCAATTATCATTAAAATACACACAATTTGAGGTTTCAAGTTCGAATACAAATGAAAATGTTCAACCAACAATTTTAACATTTGTTAGTTAAACTACATATACCTTATAAACAAACATCATACGAGGATCTTATTTATACTGATATCAAATAGAAATCAAATAAATGAAATACAAAAATTTAGTAAATAATTCTAAATGTATGTTCGATTTCACTTTTAGAAAGACCATACTTGATTTTAGTTAGAGGTGTGAAGTAAATTTTTACAAAATTGAACGTACCAAATTTTTTTTACAAGTTTGGTTTCTTTAGAGTTGAATAAATTTTGCCTCGAAAATCAATCATAGTTTAAGGTAGAAATTATAGGTTAAATGAGATAATATGGAGATCTATATAACATCGTCAGCTCTGATATGAAATGTGGGGATCCATATTACCATTTTCAACGGTCTTTTTATTTGTCAGATAAACTAATAATTTAAATTTTCATTCGTTAAAAGTGAATGAATAGACATTCAAATTTCAGCAATACACATTACGGACAATATCTCTAACTAATTTAACTAAATTCACATAAACATCTTCCACAACCCCTTTAACCCACCTTTTATTTTTTTTGTAGGCCCTCTTTACATTATTTATTCCCGACATATACTATATATCAAACACATAAGAGGATATTTCCAACTAATAAACCGGGCCATTGCCCCCCTTTTCCCCTTTCTATGTTTCTGAGCCATCATCCATTTTATCACTAAATTATTCTTTTGCTTATATTCCAAGTTAAATGATTGATCTATGAATCCCATAAATACAATTTAATTTATGGATGAGTAATGACAATGGATAGTACTAATAAAGAAATTCATTAGAAATTTTTATGTCTTCAAAGAACTTATATAGTATCATATAACACTGAAGTTTGATTTAAGTGTGGGAATATCGTGAGTTTACACTTTTTAATTTCAATAAGTGATATTCTAATCTCTTTCAGACACGTTTGTAAAATTATTATTAGTATAATTTTTAAATTATAGTAGTAATAATTTTTCTATTCTCAATTTTTTTAATAAGATAATAATGGTGAAAAAGAAAACATGAAAATGTTGTGGCTCACTTATTCCAATTAGTTAATCTCTCGTACTTATCCATTCAAGTGATTTGATCTCAAGTATGTTGCAAGTCATTTTCTTGCACAACTGTAAGATAAGCTCATCTTCTATGATTTGATTCTTTGAGGTCGAAGAGGTTGATTGTAACATGTATAACTAAAAGCTGTCAACATATCACGAAATGCTTGGGATGTGTTTGTTTTTGCTAGAGGATATATAATGTCTTTGATATACTCCTTCCGTCCCATTATATAAGCACTTTTACTACAAAAGTCTAGTCCCAAAATATAAGCCCCTTTACAATCTATTAGGTATATTTATTACTTTTTTACTTACACATACTCCTAATTATTACTACTAAGTTGCATTAGAATACAAAAATTGTAAAGGGGCTTATATTTTGAGACTAGACTTTTGTAGTAAAGGTGCTTATATAATGGGACGAAGAGAGTATATGTTAAAGAAATAAAGGGTTGTATATGACAATTTTAGTTGTATTGTGTTTGATTTTAAAATTATTTTTAAAATTTGATAAACTGACGACAACTAAAATATCCGTCCTCACTAAACTACTGTACAATGCAACTTTTTATCCTCTATACAAATTACTAAAATATTAAAATAATCTTTTAACAACTACAAAACATTATACGAGACAAAATTTGAGATTTAAATCCTCTTCCAAATACTAATCTCAACTATTCATTTATTCTCTCTCCCCTAAAAACTCATCAACCTTAGATGAAGAAAAAAATGAGAAAAGACTTGACCAAAAAAGCATGAGAAGATTTTAAATTGATTAAATGAACCGAATCAAATCCATTAATTTGATTCAATTACAATTCTAAAAAAGAACAAAAACGAACAAAACTGGTTGATGAAAATTTCATCGATTGTGACATTTTTTTTGAACTATCTGGCACCTCTGTCTTGTAGTTTCTCTTTAACTGTTATCTGTTCGTCTTGTACGGAGATATGATTCTTTTAATAATATATTTACTGTTCAAAAAAAAAATCCAATCCAAATATTGAACCCATTAGTCATTATACCCTTTTTGGTTGTGTTTAAATATTCATCAACATTATATTATTAGAAAAAAAATTCATCAATAATAAATTTGTTTAAATCATGTGAATATCCCCCATATATAGCCAACCAAATGATCCGGTTCAAATGATTAATAAATTTCTTTATAATCTAATCATTCAATTTGAATTTAATTTTTAATAGAATAATTTTTAATCATATTTTACTTCGCATACTACGATTCATATCTAGCTCTTTTACCTTTAATTTTTCTCGACTATATATAGTTTAAATTTTATGAATAAAAAAATAAAAAATGAAAGTGTTGTCGTCCTTTTAAATGGACCCACTGATCCATATCGTACCATGTCAGTCAAGGTCTAACACGAATTTTCCTAACAATTAGGATCTAATGAAAAAATTATCAAGCTAAAGTGGATCTAAATCCCTAAATAACATTAGAGTTTTAAACTTCTAGGCAAATTGTACCATACCCTCAAGGTATCACACCCAAATGAGTTGTCATATATCTGATTGGTCCATGTGTTAATGAGTTTCCACATCATTTATAAATTATAATTTTTAAACATTGCCTAATCTTTTTTAGTTATTATTTTAAAACCCCAATTAATAGTAACTTATTACTCATAAGTCCTTATTTTTCTTCCATCATTGTTCATCTTCCTTCACATCATCTTTGTTCATTATCTTCTACCCTTTCTACCACAAATTTCTATACCACGAATTCTTTCCCTCAACAAATCGGATTTACCGGAAGTTTTTTTAGATCTGTATTATTTTCGAATTTTATTTCTTCAAAGTTTTAGAGTTTATTAGATCTGAGTTTTAAAGTGTTTTTGATTGAAAATGCATTTGGAAATCATATGGAAATAGACTTCGTAAGATTTATGTAATTTTAGTCCTAAATTTTTTTGATAAAAACGTACATAACAACTCGGGTCACAGCAAGGTAACCGGGTCATATTCAGACCCGATTGAAGGTTGAAGGTGACTGGTTGTTGATTAAAATGTTGATGTTCTTTTTTAGTCCTAGATTTTTCTGATAAAAACGTACATAACAACTCGGGTCACAGCAAGGTAACCGGGTCATATTCAGACCCGATTGAAGGTTGAAGGTGACTGGTTGTTGATTAAAATGTTGATGTTCTTTTTTAGTCCTAGATTTTTCTGATAAAAACGTACATAACAACTCGGGTCACAGCAAGGTAACCGGGTCATATTCAGACCCGATTGAAGGTTGAAGGTGACTGGTTGTTGATTAAAATGTTGATGTTCTTTTATAGTATGTATATTTAATGTAAGCTACAAATGCAACTAAACATAGCTGGTGCAGTGGTATGTCTAGTACCATTCATTGTGGTAGCGCGGGTTCAAGTGCTGTCTCTGACGATTTTTTTATAAACTTGACTCAATAAATTTTATCCTTAAATACAATTTTAGTTTTTCTAATTTTTTAAACATGAAAATTTTGTTACTTTATTTTTAAACTTCAGCTTTTTAATTTTATGAGTTTTGATCTCTATCCCATTTTAAAGTCAATTTTACTAACATTACAATGTTTTAGTTGATAAATTAAATATTCATGCATTACTATTTTTGAAATTGTAATTTTTATTATTATTTGGAATAAAAAATGTAATTTAATTGGTAATAACAAATAAATGATAAAATATATATAATTGGATTTTTTATGTCATAGTTAGTATAATTAATTAAACCGTCATTAAATTAAATAGTAGTTCCTTAAAAGGACGGTTATGTCTCGACTATTCGGACCCATTATATATCAATAATCAAAAATTTTACTATCATGTTGTTGAATCTCACTTAATTGAATAATCAATCAAGAGTTAATATGTCATAGCATAATTAATTGGAACGTCAAAAAACCTAATTCATATGAAAGGAATGTCAAGTCTCACAATCAGATTATTCAATTATACGTAAGTCCTGTTTGGTTCAACCGAAGGGAGGGGAGGAATTTTTAAGAAGAGGAGGCGAAGTGAGATAAAATATATTTTAAAATCAGTCAAAAAACCTAAAATCGACGTTAAACTCAATTCGAACCCTAAAACCATACAAAAAAGCCTAAAATCAATAGTAACCTTGACTCGAAACCTAAAATCATCTAAAAGCCCTAAATTGACCCTAAATCGACTCAAACCTTAATACAGGCCAAAAATCCTACAACAGGCCTGACCATAAAATTAGTTGAAAAACCTAAAATCGACACAAAACCTTAAAATTAACACTAACTCCGACTCAAACCCTAAAATAGGCCAAAAACCCTACTTCATATTTGACCATAAAATTAGCCGAAAAACATACAAATGACCCAAAACCTTAAAATTGACACTAATTCAATTAGTACGCCTACTTGTTCACCTTTTAAGGGATGAAATTCTAACCACTAGGCTACTTGACCAAGAAAATAAATAAATTAGACTAATAGAAAGTTGAATCGATTTTTTATTTAGGTTTCTATCACGTGCAAATTTGTACATATTAAAATAGTAAACTTATATTAAAATTTATGAATTTATATTAAATATATAAATTTTTAATAAATTATTTTACTTTTTCAATAAAAATTATTAATTTTATTTTTTTTATAAAAAAAACTCTTTTATTTATTTATAACTTGAGACGAAGGAAGTAACTTTTTACTCACTTCGTTCATATTTAACTGTCGTTGGAGATGTGCATTATTCATAAAACTTACTTTTAATTTATTTTGATCATATATATTTATTAATATATAATAACAAATACTTCCTGTATTTTTTTTTTTTTTGACTAAACTTTTTGTAGGCTTATTATAAGAAAATCTTTACTTTTTAGATTCATTCAAAAAGTAATGAATCTAGTCTATATTGTAAACATGATTCATTACTTTTTCATTGAATCAAAAAAAGGAAATTTTTTTCTTATAATAAGGACCGGAGTGAGTATTATAATATAAAATATTGTTCAATTCGTTTCGATAAATATTTTATAATACATAATTAAAAATATTAGTCGTAAAAGATATGTATTCAGAGCCGGTCTGTAGTATTCCGTGTCCTTGTTCCAAAATTCTATATGCGATAATTATGTTAGGAAAACAATTTATGCCTTTCGAAAAGTTTAATAGTGTATCCACACGGTCTCATGTTTATTTCACGCAACATATTTTTTATTTTGGTCAATTCATCTAGTGGCTAAAAATTTGATCTATAAAATACAATTTCCCATGCCAGTTGAGTTAAACATATTTTTTAGTAACTTTAATTAATATTCTCTCCGTCCCAAAATATAATTCAAAATTAGTCTATCAAAGTTAATGTATTTAGTCCAATTTTCTTCATCAAATACATCAATTTTTTTGAGAAAATTTTATGTTTAAAAATAAATATTTAGAGGCCTTTAATTTTTTGAGGTCCTACGTGGTAGTTCATCCAGCACACCCCACAAAATTGGATCTATATGTATTGTCATACGTACAGCGGTCATTTGTAACAGTGAAAAAAGAACTAAAAAACACCAATTAGTTTGTTCAAAAAAAACAAAAAAGACACCAAATTAAAAAACTCGTCTATTTTCAATGTTACATCACACCTTGTAAACTGAAAAGGCACCATAACTACTTCCTAGTTCCTATGTTGCATCACATGTTTTTATTAAGAAAAAAGAAAAAAAAAGCTACCCAAGAGGATCGAACGCACGCCTTACCTGTTGCAAAACATGACTTTACCACTACACCACCGCTTAAAATTTAATAAATTAAACGCTGTTTAATTATTTATCTGTTTAAATGTTTATTTACAAAACCCAATCGTCATCTACCTTCAGCCGGGTCATTCCGACCCGGTTACTACCCGCTCCCTGTAACGTTTTTTCTACCTATTCACAGCACTGAAATCTTAAAAAAGTAATCAGAATGTTTAGAAATTCCTTTATACATATTGTTCAGAGAAAGAATAAGAAAAGAAATTGGAAGAAGAAACATTTTAAAATTGGGGTTTTCTTATTCCTTTTGTTTTTAATCTCAATGGACTCTAACATCAAATTACAAATTACACATGATAACCAATGACAAAGATGAAGATGGGAAATCCAGTTCCAGCGGTGTTGTGCAGTTCCGGCGGACAACAAAATATAATCTGCAAATTTGATAGGGTTGATTGTTTTTTTTTTTTTTTTCTCATAATAATAACTTTAATTTGACAGGGGCTGATTTGCAAATTTAAAAGTAAAGTGTATATTAATAAAATATAAAACAATTTTAATGATATGGTAAGTGAAACACAGATGGCAATTTTTTATTTGTCCAAACTCATTTTGTGTTGCATACCCAAATTAATTTAGAGGGTGTGGAAGTGTTCACCCTCTAAATTAAACATTAAACATCTTGGGATTGTTGGTGACTTAAATGGGAGCGCGACATTAGTGTATTCTTCTTACTCTATACTCAAGAGTAAGAATATATGTGATAGGTACAACTACAGTATTTCATACCTTACTTTGAAACCAATATGCTTGCAAAATACAAAAGTTTCATAGTTTGTACGAAATCCCAAAACTAAGAACACAAGCAATGCTCTTCTTTTTCTTTTTTATACCATCATCCCCTTGAAAAGTAAAATGCATAAAAACAACACTAGAACAACATATATCTACCACAACTAGGCACATAAATAGTGTGACACAATGAGTGCCATTGGAATTTCAAGTTTGGCTCATTTGTTTGGTATCTTGTCTATCATACTCTTGCTTGTTTGGTTGGTGCATTATCGCGATGGGATCAACTATAATTCCGATGATGGATTACGCGTCTTCAATGTAAAATAATTTTTCATTGATGTATTTTTTTGATAAATTTTTTCATTGATTTTGTTGTCACATGAATCATATTATGATGCAAAACTTGTGTTTGTCTATGTTCCGTAGGTACACCCTTTAATGATGTTTTTGGGCTTTATTTTCCTTGTTGGTGAAGGTATCTGCTAACTGCACCTCCTTCTTTCATATTTTACTAGAATGCTAGTTAGCTATAGACATAGTACTTGTGCAAAGAATTACTATATCTTCCATGTAAATGAATGTTTATTAATACAATTTAGCACACTTCAGTGTAGTAATGATTGTGATTAAGCATAATCACAATGGACCATCAATTTTTTGACAAAAATTATACATTTTATGGTTTCAACTTCAACAAAATTACAGTGTCACCTTAATTTTATCAAATTCAGTACAAATTTAAACATACACTTAGTTTTATACTTTTATTGTATTATCTTGAAAATTTAATGCACATCTTATTCAATTTTCTTCATTGGTTTGATATGTTGTAAAAATTTAACAGCTATTATGGCATTCCAAACGGTACCAAGAGAAAGACATATGGGGAAGATTGTGCATATGACACTTCACTTGACTGCTATAGTTTTAGGCATAGTTGGTTTGTGTGCCGTTTTCAAATTCCATAATATGGGAAACATTGCAGACGTTTATAGCCTTCATTCATGGATTGGCATTAGCACCTTCTGCTTGTTTGGTTTGCAGGTAAAGTTCATATATATTAATCATGTTTGCCTGTTTTTTTGGCACAAAATACTGAAAATAGTTCAAGCTATTTAGTAGTTTAGAGGAAAATAGTTTAAATGAAATTAAATGAAATGGATCCTCTCATCCTCTCGTGTTGTTCATTCTGCCATCATCTGAGCCATTCATTTATTTTTATTAGAAATACATAATTAAAAAGATAACTAAAAGTAACATTTTATTATGGAATTTGAACTTTGAGATTTGGGGTATACAATTTTAATTTTTGGTAATTAAGAAAAATTTGAACGAACATGATCAAAATCGTCTGATGCGACTATTGGTGGCGGTTGAACATGTGATTGAAGATCACACAGTAATTGTGGTCCAATGCGTTGCGGAGGCCCACATTAAGAGTATTGTCGCAACTCGCAATTGTAGATGCAGAACGCATAAATCAACTTTATACATGAATTAGATAAAAATTCACTATTTTGACACATTTCATACAAATTATTTTTTATTTATTAGAAGTTAGTGTAAAATTGATTTCTATTGACAGTAACTCATGACATTAACCTTAACAATTACAGTGGCTATTTGGTTTGGTTACATTCTTGTTTCCTGGAGCACAAGCTTCAACAAGAGAGAGAATGGTTCCATGGCACAGAGCAATTGGTAGAGTTTTACTTTTCATGGCAATTTGTGCTGCAGAAACAGGATTGATGGAGAAATCTGGTTTCATAAAGTTAAAGCCATATCAAAGAGAAACTAATTTGGTCAACTTCATAGGTCTTACAATTCTTTTGTTTGGTGTTTTTGTCAACATGTCTGTTAGTCTTCGTTAATTAGTTTGAGTGATTGAGATTAGTGCAACATAAACAATGCAAAAAAAATAAACTAGTGTCATTTAGATCTAGATCTATTTGGTATATATAATTGATTTTGTAATGATATCTAAGGTAAAAAAGAAAGAAAAAACTATGTAAAAGAGTTTCAATTACATAATATCCATTCAAACGGTAGAAAAATTATGTGATATGAAAAACCCATGAATTTTATTTTATTTTAATTATTTATTTTTTAGTTAGGTTTATGTACCCAATTTTATGTTTTTTCTTTCATTTTTAAATAAATTTCTTTTCTGCTTTTAAAAAAAATTATTGACAATAACAAATATTTGTAATCACTAATAGTTACAACTTACAACAATGACGATTTCTATTGGTAAAAAATAAAAAAACAATGACAATTTCTTTTAGTGTTGCGTTTTAAGCAAGTGCAAAATATTTAAATGACATAATTATATTTAAGTTAAATTAAATGTATTTTTATACTTCCTATTTTGATGTAACAATTAAGGGTGTTCGCCATAAGATTTGGTTTGATTTTGAATATAAAGGTTATCCAAACTGATTACAATATATTCATTGGTAGTTTAATTTGGTACAATACAAAGTATTTAATCAAATAAAATTCACTTTTCTTATTTTTTTTATGTCAAGTAGTTTAGTGGTTAGAAATTTCCATTTTTTAAAGCGGAGAAATGGGATGAACTGAGTTCGAACTCCCGCCTTCTACATATTAATGTAATGTCCAACTTTGAGCTAAACTCACAAGACAAAAAATTCACTTTTCTTATTAGAATCAAGAAAATGATATTTCTTTTTACAATATAAAAGAAAAGGAACTTAAAAAAAATGAAAGATGGCAATCACGCACATTGCTCATTATTACACATGAAAATTCCATTACATATATAATTTGTTCCAAACTCTCATTGTACTTAAAGACTTAACATACATTATAAATATAAGATATATTATAATTCAGATATTAATCAGATAAATCTCAATATGCAATCCCCTTGAAATAGTTAGCAACGATACATATAAGAGGTCAACCAGATACGAAGACATCTACAAATCTCAACAAATTTGGAAACTATGAAAGAATCAAAAAGAATCATACAAATTTCAACATTTGAAAGCAGTCAGCGAATCAAGTATCGTTGAATAACCAATCCCACACGGTATTAACCACACACCGACAACGACAGAACCAAACACCACCACATCAAAACTTCGCCACAACCACAAAACAAATGAAAACAAAATAATCTCCCTCTGAACAACCACACCAAAGAATGACAGATCCAAATCCAAAACAAAACCCCATAAAAACCCAAATCACGGCCACGAATAGTCAAACAAAACATGGAAGAAGATAGAAAACACGACAACTACACAAAAATCTAACTCCACCGGTGAAAAAACCAAACCTCTAGAACGCCAGCGACCCCAAACACGATTCAAAACTATCAAAACAAAAATGCAGCACCGCCGACGCTACCGGTTGACGAAAACCCAAAAACGCAGTCCTCGCAACACCACGACCACAAAGAACCACCGGAAATCGTGCAGAACACCACACCCGCCGGACAACAGCACCGCCGGGGCTACCACTCCGTCGTACCACAACGAAGAAGGAACGGAACACGACCCAGACGAAGAACAACAAAACCGGCACTGGAAAGAAACACGAAACAGAGGTAAAAAAGAAAAACGAAACGTAGAAGGAGAAACAATACCAACGCCGATCGCTCGGCGGTGTGGAGGGCTGACCACCGCCTCGTCACACCACCACCACCACCACCACCACCCTCATCTCTACATATTTGAAAGCAGGAGTTTGGATTTGAGGGAGGGAAAGTTGATCTGGCCTTTTCTTTCCCAACACTCTATATCTATCATGTAATGTTGAAACTTTTCCACTATAATTTGAGGGACTGAAATAAGCATTCTAATTGCATTAGCATCACCAATAATTGGGGAAAATATGCAAAAAAATTCAGCAGATAAAGGACCTATATGCAAAGGTTTTCCTTGTCCAAAATCAACATCTTCCAACCCTAATCTTTTCAATTGTGATATGGATAAGCTAATAGAACCATCAAAATTTACCTCTTTATCCTTCAATACATCAATTGTTGATTTAATATACTCTTCATCCACACTAGCTTTGGCTTTTTGCACAAGTTTCACACAATGATCTAAGTTATTAGGAGCCACTAAATCCTTTATTATGCTCTCAGCACATGCGCTAACAAATCCATTCCCGTAATACCCTTCTGGAAGTTTTATCTTATTTCGAATATTAACCAAGAAACAAAGCTTTACAACACGAGAGAGGGGAAAGTTTAATGATTTCATCAACGAGCGCCACATGTGTGCTGCTATTGCTTCAAAGCTTGTGATGTTGTTTAATGATGATGTTGTGCATTGTTTCTTTAAACGAGCAACTTCATTGGCTCCAAAGGTAAAGGACGTAGGGACAAGTGATTGTGTTAGAATCCATGTTAGGATGTTTGATTCAGGATTTGAGTGTGTAGGAGTTTTTGTGAATATTGGATGGAAGAAATTTACTTGTGGGAGTTTTGAAATATTTAATACTTGTCGGTCATGAGATGGTATAGTAATCAAATTATTATTGGGTTTTCTAGTTAGTTGTGCCCAAGCATTCATAAATAGGGATATACCAGTGCCGTCACATAATACATGGCTGATCGATGCACACAAGACCATTCCACCGCAACAAAGATTAGTTACCTACAAAAAAAATTATATTATTTAGAATATTAAGGAATAATAAGATTTTATAAAAATAATTTCTAAGATTATTCTAGAATTACAACCCCATCAAACTGATAAAGAAATTTTTGGGGTCTTGAATGGATATTTTGTATCAATATCATATACTACCTCCATACCAAAATATACGACATATTTTAACCAATGCACGTACGCCGATGCAAAACATTGATCACCAATATCTTTAATTATTTATTACTAAAAATTATAAAAACTTGATATTTAGAAACTACTCATCAAAATGAATCAAACAAGATCTTATATGCTAATATTTACAACTATATATTATTAAAAAAATACGGCCAAAACAAGATAAATGAATAGTGTCATTTAATCAAAATGTGTCTTTTATTTTGGGACGGAGGTAATAGTATCTAAAAGAAAATTTTATGCATGAATTTTTTTTATGATGTTAAAAAAATATATATTGAAGTATGAAGAGTGTCTTGATTGAGTTTCAACTTTAGAAAATTAAACTAAGTTTAGACTCCACATCACACTAATTGATCTAACCTGGATTAAAAGAGGAGGAGTATCTATGTAATCTTTAGTTTCCACATCAAACTTAAACTTTTTCCATGAGCTATTTGGTACCATAGAAGATTTGATTAATTCTTCTAAAGTGATATCCATTGAAGCTTCAGCAAACAAAGCACCTTCTCCATTGCAATCCAACACCAACTTGCTCTCATCCTCAGTGCTTGTTCTAAGCCTTCCAGCTAAAGGGTAGTAATCCACCAAAACTCTTGATAAGGAAGACTTCAAGGTATGTACCTCCACAGATTTTTTGAATAGATACAAAATATTCGCATGTAACCTGTTGAACATATTGTCATCAAGATTAGTGAGATAGAGAGTGTGATTTGGTGTTGGTGCACATGGGGTGATGTTAATTGGTGGCATAGGATAGCAACAATTTGGAAGCTCCATGGTTGAATAGAAAGGTGAGTTTAAAAGGGGGAAATGATCATGTATTTAATTTATAGATGAGAGTGAGAGAAGAAACATAATTTATTGTAAGGGAGAGTATAATGAATTGATGGAATTGAGGGACAATAAATTTTAAAGTATCAAACTTGATTCCATATCATATAAAAAAAGATTGATATATTTTGTTTCAAAAAAAAATTATATGGAATCTCATTATAAATTAAGTTCATGATTATTAATTATTTGATAGAAGTTTGAAATTTTTTAGAATAGATTTCTAAATCGTGGAGAGTTTAAAATTTTAGTCAAATAGCTATTACTTCTTGTACAGGTAATTGAGTTAGTTCTTTTTTTATTTTGACGAAAATAATTGAGTTAGTTGAGTTTTTAAATTTTGATCTGTTAGTTAAGTTAGCTTAATTATTCGATGCGAGTTATATATAATAATGGCCATGTGATCGGCCTATCATGATACAAACTTGCTGGACGTGTATAAATTGTCAATTGTATAAGTGATCGTCGATCACAGAGTTGTTTTGGATTTTGATAGGCCGATCTCGAGGCAAAAATGACTGATCAATTAGAATCTAAAATAATTCAATGAATAAAAGATTGATATATTAAAATAAGTTCATTTGATATGTTATTGAAATACATCAAAGTTAACGGTTTGTGTATTTTTATAAATGACGTTAATTGTTATTTATCTCGATAACAAATTAAATGATTTTAGATTTGTCTGAAATTTTACACAAATAATTTATATATGATACAAACTTTTTTTTTCCGAAGAAGCTAAAATGAAATATATTAATAAAAAATTGCGGATAATCAACACAGGGAGTGCCAAAAACCAACAAGAGAGAGAGAGAGAGTTACATTACATCAAACCAACAAGTTTAGGAAGGGTATAAAAAAACTAAATCACGATCTATTACAAGAAAATGCTCAAATACGATAAGAGATTAAGCCACCACAAACAGTGGCGTTGCTCGGACCCTAGTTCAGGGGGTGCGAAATTTTAATTAATATTTTAATAATTATAATATATATTTAAAAATTACAATGTACTAAAAAAATAACATATATATTAATATATATCACAATTGTCTGCTACGCGGACTCATATTTTGAAATATCTGAATAATCAACTTATTATCTAGACTGTTGAACACATCTCTTTCAACATAAACCACAAGATAATCGTTTAAAAGATCATCCCCCATTCGATTTTAGAGAGAAGTTTAGAGAAAAGTTGAAAGTAAAGAATGAGACATAGTGAATAATGGTTTGGACGTTTGGGTGAATGGTGCAAAATAAAAAAGTCAGGGGGTGCAAAATACAAAAAAAATAAGAGTATTGGTGAAAAAATTAAAATTCCAGGGGGTGCACCTGCACCCCCTCACTTATGAACAACCACGCCTCTAACCACAAATGATAAGCAAAAATATAGTTGGTGCGATGAGCTTTTAGCTACCAAAACGATTGAAGCTTAATTCTATCAAGCAGGTGATCTAACAAAGTCTCTTTGCGATTAAAAATGCAAGTATTTTTTTCGCACTAAATCACCTACACACAAGATAGTCAAATGAGAATCAAAGTCGAGCAGGTACTTCTGATGAGAATATAAGTTTGTGTATATGGTACTTTTATTTAGCAATTTAGAGGAAAATAGTTTAAATGAAATTAAATGAAATGTTATTGTTAATTACAATGATTTTATATTGCGGTTGTGGTCGTAGATGTAGTCGTTATGATTGCGGCTATTCTGTTTGTTGCGACGTATATTGCAACTATTACAGGGTGAAATATTTTTAAATTTTTATAAAATATATAAAGCGACACCACCATTATGCCACTACACTAATTAGCCACTATAGCAGAGTCTTGATTTTCTCTATAAGTATCAATTTGAAGTAAAATTTTTCATTAGAATTTGAGGTAAAGTCTAAAATATTAATTTTTGGTGATCAAAATTGTCTGATGCGGTTACTTATGCAATTGTACATATGATTGAAGATCACACCGTAATCGTGGTTTGATGTCGTTGTAGAGGCTACCACATTAAAACGGCCGCAATTGCATATGAAGAACGCAATTTGAAACCATAAATCAACTTTATAGTTTATACATCAGTTTAATAAGGGAACACTATTTTGACATTTTCATACAAATTAAATTTTAATTGTTAGATGTCAGTGTAAAACTGATTTACATTAACGGTAGCTCATATGTCATTAACTTTACTAGTAGTGGGTATTAGTTTATAATCTTTGTTGATTAATTGCAGTGGCTATTTGGTTTGGTTACATTCTTGTTTCCTGGAGCACAAGCTTCAACAAGAGAGAGAATGGTTGGCACAGAGCAATTGGTAGAGTTTTACTTTTCATGGCAATTTATGCTGCAGAAACAAACAGGATTGATGGAGAAATCTGGTTTCATAAAGTTAAAGCCATATCAAAGAGAAACTAATTTGGTCAACTTCATAGGTCTTACAATTCTCTTGTTTGGTGTTTTTGCCAACATGTCTGTTATTCTTTGTTAAATAGTTTGACTACACATATAGTGCATTTTCACAAAGGAAAAAAGAAGTTTAGAAGAGACACAAAAATATAAGTGAGTGATTGAGATTTGTGCAACATAAACAATAATGTAAGAGAATAAACTAGAGTCATTTAGATCTAGATCTATTTTATTTTTGTCTATTTGGTATATATAATTGATTTTGTAATGACCTAGAGCTTTTTACAGAAGTGATATCTAAGGTAAAAAAAAAGAAAGATAAACTATATAAAAGACATTCAATTACATAATATCCGCTCAAGTGGTAGAAAAATTATATGATATAAAAAACTCATGAATTTTATTTTATTTTAATTATTTATTTTTTAGTTAGGTTTATGTACCCCAATTTTATGTTTTTTCTTTCATTTTAAAATAAATTTCTTTAATTTACTGCTTTTGAAAAAATTATTGACAATAACAGATGTTTGTAATTTACTAATAGTTACAACTTACAACAATGAAAATTTTTGTTAGTAAAAAAAATAAACAATGAAAATTTCTTTTATGTTGCGTTTTAAGCAAGGTGCAAAATATTTAAATGACATAATTATATTTAAGTTAAACTAAATGTATTTTTATACTTCCTATTTTGATGTACAGTAAAAATTAGGGGTGTTCGCAGGTTTGGTTTGATTTTGAGTATAAAGGTTATTCAAATTATGAGATAAAAATAAATACTTTAGTTGATTTTTAAAAAGTCATTCAAACTTGTCAAAAAAAAAAAAGTCATTCAAACTGATTACAATATATTCATTGGTACAAAGCATTTAATCAAATAAAATTCACTTTTCTTATTAGAATTCAAGAAAATGATATTTCTTTTTACAATATAAAAGAAAAAGGAACTTAAAAAAATGAAAGATGGCAATCACGAACATTGCTCATTATTACATATGAATATTCCATTCCATATATAATTTGTTCCCAAACTCTCATTGTACTTAAAGACTTAACATATATTTGTACCAAAAAAAGACTTAACACCACACCCGCCGGACAATAGCTCCGCCGGCGCTACCACTCCGTCATACCACAAAGAAGAAGGAACGGAACACTACCCAGAGGAAGAAGAACAAAACCGGCACTTGGAAAGAAACAATAAACAGAGGTAAAAAAGAAAAACGAAACGGAGAAGGAGAAACAATACCAACTCCGATCGCTCGGTGGTGCGGAAGGCTGACCGCCGTCTCGTCACACCACCACCACCCTCATCTCTACATATTTGATAACAGAGGTTTGGATTTGAGGGAGGGAAAGTAGATCTGGCTTTTTCTTTCCCAACACTCTATATCTATCATGTAATGTTGAAACTTTTCCACTATAATTTGAGGGACTAAAATAACCATTCTAACTGCATTAGCATCACCAATAATTGGGAAAATTACGCAAAAAAATTCAGCAGATAAAAGACCTATATGCAAAGGTTTTCCTTGTCCAAAATCAAAATCTTCCAACCCTAACCTTTTCAATTGTGTTATGTTTAAGCTTATAGAACCATCAAGAATTACATCTTTATCCTTCAATACATCAATTGTTGATTTGATATACTCCTCATCCACACTAGCTTTGGCTTTTTGCACAAGTTTCACACAATGATCTAAGTTATTAGGAGCCACTAAATCCTTTATTGTGCTCTCAGCACATGCGCTAACAGTTCCATTCCCGTAATACCCTTCTGGAAGTTTCATCTTATTTCGAATATTAACCGGGAAACAAAGCTTTACAACACGAGGGAGGGGAAAGTTTAATGCTTTCATCAACGAGCGCCACATGTGTGCTGCTATTAAATCAAAGCTTGTGATATAGTTTAATGATGGCGATGTGCATTGTTTCTTTAAACGAGCAATCTCATTCGCTCTGAAGATAAAGGACGTAGGGACAAGTGATTGTGTTAGAATCCATGTTAGGATGTTTGATTCAGGGTTTGGATGTGTAGGAGTTTTTGTCAATATTGGATGGAAGAAATTTACTTGTGGGAGTTTTGAAATATTTAATACTCGTCGGTCATGAAATGGTATAGTAATCAAATTATTATTGGGTTTTCTAGTTAGTTGTGCCCAAGCATTCATAAATAAGGATGTACCAATGGCGTCACATAGTACATGGCTGATTGATGTACACAAGACCATTCCACCGCAACAAAGATTAGTCACTTACAAAAAAAATTATATTATTTAGAATATTAAGGAACAATAAGATTTTATACAATACTTTCTAAGATTATTTTAGAATTGCAACCCCATCAATGATCAAACTGATAAATAAATTTTTGGGTGTCTTGAATGGATATTTTGTATCAATATCATATAGTATCTAAATGAAAAATTTATGCATGAATTTTTTTTTATGATATTGAAAATATATATATTGAAGTATGAAGAGTGTCTTGATTGAGTTTCAACTTTAGAAAATTAAACTAAGTTTAGACTCCACATCACACTTGATCTAACCTGGATTAAAAGAGGAGGAGTATCTATGTAATCTTTAGTTTCCACATCAAACTTAAACTTTTTCCATGAGCTATTTGGTACCATAGAAGATTTGATTAATTCTTCTAAAGTGATATCCATTGAAGCTTCAGCAAACAAAGCACCTTCTCCATTGCAATCCAACACCAACTTGCTCTCATCCTCGGTGCTTGTTCTAAGCCTTCCAGCTAAAGGGTAGTAATCCACCAAAACTCTTGATAAGGAAGACTTCAAGGTATGTACCTCCACAGATTTTTTGAACAGATACATATAATTCACATGAAACCTGACGAACATATGGTCATCAAGATTAGTGAGATAGAGAGTGTGATTTGGTGTTGGTGCACATGGGGTGATCTTAATTGGTGGCATAGGATAGCAACAATTTGGAAGCTCCATGGTTGTGGATATTTTTTCTTTTAAATTATATAGAAAGGTTGAATAGAAAGGTGAGTTTAAAAGGGGAAATGATCATCTATTTATAGATGAGAGTGAGAGAAGAAACATAATTTATTGTAAGGGGGAGAATAATGAATTGATGCAATTGAGGGACAATAAATTTTAAAGTATTAAACTTGATTCCATATCATATAAAAAAAGATTGATATATTTTGTTTCAAAAAAAAATGATATGGAATCTCATTATAAATTAATTTCATGATTATTAAATATTAGATAGAAAGAGTGAGATAATAAGTTTGAAATTTTTTAGAATAAATTTCTAAATCGTGGAGAGTTTAAAATTTTGGTCAAATAGCTATTACTTGTTGTACAAATAATTGAGTTAGTTTTTTTTTTGACGAAAATAATTGAGTTAGTTGAGTTTTTAAATTTTGATTTGTTAGTTAATTTAGCTTAATTATACGATGTGAGTTATATATTGGCCATGTGATCGGCCTATCACGATACAAACTTGTTGACGTATATAAATTGTCAATTGTATAAGTGATTGCCGATCACAAAGTTGTTTTGTATTTTGATTGGCCGATATTAAGGAAAAAATGATTGGTCAATCAGAATTTAAAATAGTTCAAAGAAGCAAAATATTGATATATCAAAATAAGTTCGTTTGATATATTATTAAAATACGTCAAAGTTAACGGTTTGTGTATTTTTATGAATGACGTTAATTTTTATTTATCTCGATAACTAATCAAATAATTTTGGATTTGTCTAAAATTGTACACAAATAATTTATATATGATGCAAACATTTTTTTTGAATAAGCTAAAATGAAATATATTAATAAAAAATTGCAAATAATCAGCACACAGGTAGTTCCAAAAACCAGCAAGAGAGAGTTACATTACATAAAACCAACAAGTTTAGGAAGGGTACAAAAAAACAAATCACTCCATTACAAGAAAATGTCCAAACAAGATAAGAGATTAAGCCACCACAAATGATAAGCAAAAGCAAAGTTGGTGCGATGAACTTTTAGCCACCAAAGCAATTGAAACTTAATTCTATCAAGCAGGTCATCTAACAAAGTCTCTTTGTGATTAAAAAGACGAGCATTTCTGTCGCACCAAATCACCCATACAAGAGAGTCAAATGAGAATCAAAGTCAAGCGGATACTTCTGAAAATATAATTTTGTGTATATGGTACTTTATATTTAGCAGTTTAGAGGAAAATAATATATTTAAAAAAGATTTCAATTAAATAATATCCACTCAAGCGGTAGGAAAATTACGTTATATAAAAAACTCATAAGTTTTATTTTATTTTTTGGTTTTTGGGTTAGGTTTATATCCCCAAATTTGCTATTTCTCCTTTAGTTTGAAATAAATTTCATTTTTGCTTTAAAAACTATTATTAACAATAACAAATATTTGTAATTACTTATAGTTTCAACTTACACCAATGAAGATTTATTTTGCGTTGCGTTTGTTTTGGATTTTTTCAAAATGATTTTTATAGTGTATTGATTTTGTGTTAAATTTTTATAACAAAGAACTTTTTTATAAAAACTTTAAATGAAAAAATTTAAACCTCACGTAAGGTATCTCAAGTAGTATGAGTTAGGGGACATATGACCATATGAGTTAAGGGACATCTGATGTAACAAAAATTGTTTAAATAAAGTTTATCTTAAAATGCTATTTTAAGTATTTCATCATTTTGTGTGGTGGTGGCTTGAAGCGCGACAAAAAGGTTTTGAGTTGGAGTTTAGTTGGTGGTATACAAACTCCTTGGCTTGCTTAGCTTGGAGGGGTGGATATGCCTGTTTGTTTGGGCACGTGTAATTTTTGGCTTTTGGATTGTGTGTTATTTCATAATTCTTTGAGATGGTGTACTTTGATTTGTAATACTCTTGCTTTATCTCTAAATGTTGTACACCTTGTGTTCATCTAGTGTGTTAGTATATATCTTTTTTAGCCACTTCAAAAAAAAGTATTTCATCATTTTGTTACAAATTTTTTTAGATCATAAAATTTTAAAAAAAGATCTAAAAAAATCCTAATAACTTTTAACGAAAATAATTTTTTAGAAATAATTTTTTTAAAAAATTTTTGTTTTTTATGACGTTAACATCTCTAACATATGTCAAAATAATAACTCTCTTAATGTATAAATAAATAAATTTGAAATAACTTTTACTATTTTTAGTTAAGTTATCGTAAAATTTATTTTTAAAAATACGAATTAAAGAAAACATCATTTTTTTTGTAAATCTCAATCAAACCCACCCTAAGCAAGTACAAAATTTAAATGACTTAATTATATTTAAGTCAAATTAAATGAATTTTGTACTTCATATTTTTTTTTGACGGGTTATACTTCCTATTTTGATGTAACAATTAAGTGTGTTCGCAATAAAGTTTGATTTTTGACATAAAAGTCATTTAAACTGCGAGTGTTTGATTGATTTTTGACTGATTTTTAAAAAGTCACTCAAGCTAATTCTAATCAACACACATATTACAATATAGACTTAAACATCATATTACTCCTTGTATGTACGTGAAATTTTGGTTTTAGTCTCTGTATTAAATTTTGTTCAAAATAAGTCTCTGAATCAACCAAATTTTTTTATTTTAGTCCCTAAAGCGAAAATTTGCAGGAAAATTTGCAAGTTTCCTGCAGATTTTCCTACAAATTTTCCTGCGGATTTTCGCTTTAAGGACTAAAATCAAAAAAATTGGTTGATTCAGGGACTTATTTTGAAGAAAATTCGATACAGAGACTAAAACCCAAATTTCACGTACATACAAAGACTAAAATGATATTTAAGCCTACAATATATATTCATTGGTACAATGCATTTAAATTAATCAAATAATATTCACTTTTTTTTAGAATTCAAGAACATGATATTTCGTTTTACAATATAAAAATAAAAGGAACTTAAAAACAAATGAAAGATGGCAATCACATTGCTCATATTATTACATACGAATATTCCATTAAATATATAGTTCCCAAACTTTTTTTTAAGGCAAATTCATTATTAATAAAACCATATCTCTGTATAAAACGAACAAAAACATGTAAAAGAGGAGTTACAAAATAAATACGCTGCATATAAGCAGAACACCAATAAAATAGCAAAATCGATATCACCTAAAAAAAACCCACTTCTAATGTCATTCTTAAAAAATACTCCACAATTCCCAAATTCATTATAATTAAAGACTTAACATATACTTGTACCAAAAAAAAAGACTTAACACATATATGAGTGCATGCAAGCAATATTATAAATTATAAATATAAGATATATCTAATAATATTATAATTCAGACACTTGTAATTATAGTGTTAATTAACCTCACCACCAAATTTTTTACTACTCTTTTCCCCAACTCTCGATATCCATCACGTAATGTTGAAACTTTTCCGCTATAATTTGAGGGACTAAAAAAAGCATTCTAACTGCATTAGGCTCCGTTTGACCCGGCTTATTTTCTACTTTTTTATTTAGCTTAAACGAAATAGAGAAGTATAAAATTGAATTTAGCCATATTTCTTCTTAAAAGTATTAGAGAAATAAAGTAAAGAAGTAAAAAATAAAAAGAAATAGAGTCAAACACAATTTTTTCCTTCTTTACTATTTTTTAGGAAAAGAAAAAAAGTAAAAAATAAGCCGGGCCAAACGGGGTCTTAGTATCATCAATGATTGGGGAAAATATGGAAAAAAATTCAGCAGATAAAGAACCCATATGTAAAGGTTTTCCTTGTCCAAAATCAACATCTTCCAACCCTAATCTTTTCCATTGTGTTATGATTAAGCTTACAGAATCATCAACAATTACCTTTTTGTCCTTCAACACATCGATAGTTGATTTAATATACTCCTCATCCACACTAGCTTTGGCTTTTTGCACAAGTCTCACACAATAATCTAGATTATTAGAAACCACTAAATCCTTCATTGTGGTCTCTGCACATGCAAATACAAATCCATTTCCATAATACGCTTTTGGAAGTTTCATGTTATTTCGAATATTAACCATGAAACAAAGCTTTAAAACACGAGAGGGGGGAAAGTTAAATGATTTCATCAACGAGCGCCACATGTGTGCCGCTATTAATTCAAAGCTTGTGATGTAGTTTAATGATGACGTTGTACATTGTTTCTTTAAACGAGCAACTTCATTGGCTCCAAAAACAAAGGACACAGGGACACGTGATTGCGTTTGAATCCATGTTTGGATGTTTGATTCAGGATTTGGGTGTGTTAGTGTTTTGGTGAATATTGGGTGAGGTAAATTTACTTGTGGAAAGTTTGAAATATTCAATATTTGCCGGTCGTGAGATGGTATAGTAATCAAATTACTATTAGGCTTTCTTGTTAGTTGTGCCCAATCATTCATAAATAGGGATGCACCAATGCCGTCACATAATGTATGGCTGATCGATGCACACAAGACCATTCCACCGCAACAAAGATTAGTCACCTAAAAAAAATTATATTATTTAGAATATTGACGAATAATAAGATATTAAAAATTATATAGTTATCTAAAAGAAAATTTTATGCATAATTTTTCTTATGATATTAAAAATATATATTCAACATTAGAAAAATAAACTATGGTTAGACTCCACATCACACTTGATCTAACCTGGATTAAAAGAGGAGGAGTATCTATGTAATCTTTAGTTTCCACATCAAACTTAAACTTTTTCCATGAGCTATTTGGTACCATAGAAGATTTGATTAATTCTTCTAAAGTGATATCCATTGAAGCTTCAGCAAACAAAGCACCTTCTCCATTGCAATCCAACACCAACTTGCTCTCATCCTCGGTGCTTGTTCTAAGCCTTCCAGCTAAAGGGTAGTAATGCACCAAAACTCTTGATAAGGAAGACTTCAAAGTATGTACCTCAGCAGATTTCTTGAACAGATACATGTAATTCACATGCATCCTGACGAACATATGGTCATCAAGATTAGTGAGATAGAGAGTGTGATTTGGTGTTGGTGCACATGGGGTGATCTTAATTGGTGGCATAGAGTAACAATTTGAAAGCTGCGTGGTTGTTGATATTTTTAAAAAAAAATTATATATAGAAAGGTTGAATAGAAAGGTCAAAGGTGAGTTTAAAAGAAGGAAATGATCATCTATTTATAGATGAGAGTGAGAAGGAAATAATTTCACGTGCAAAATAAATAAGTTACTATCACTGAAGGAAAGAATAAAAGACTACTTAATTGGCAGTTACTAAAATGTGCGCTTAATAAAATAATTACCACTTATTTAAATAAATAAATAAATAAAAGGAGATAAAATCAACATGATTATTTGTTTAATGGTTCAAATTTACCATTTAAATTAATCTGTTGGTTTTACAATTCAAAAAGGAATAGCGGCGCAACTTGTTGCCTGTTTACCTTCGATACATATGTAATTATCTTTTTTATATATATATATATATATATATATATATATATATATATATATATATATTATTGATTAGGTCATTTATCAATGATTATATTATTTGTTAATGATTTTCCCTTTCTTATATAAAATTTATGATGTATATGCTTATTTGGACTTGATTAATCTAATTAACCAAATCTAGAAAGAGTATTCGATCTCTTAATCAAATGTTAGAAGACTCAAATTGCCAATTTGTGTTAGATGATATTCACATCCAGCTATGATTTTCCACAAAACGGTTCCTTCCATTTTAAGATAATACTAGGATCTCTCATTTTGTGGTGCTAGTTTAAGTGCCAATGCAAGCCACAAATACTTGGTCTGACGTCTGACAAAATATGAACCACAAGATTCTGATTTTTCATGCAAACCTATATCCAATGAGATTCTATATGCCACGTGGCAACACATGATCAAATATCAAATTACACTCCTATCCTTTAAGGTGACAATTTGTGTACCCCTCCAAGATTTGAGGGTATATTTATCCCTACATCACTTAAAAATATTTTAATCGATTTAAATTTTATAAAATACAACTCAACTTGTGTACGTCTAATCTTGATTTGATGACTTGTATTCCGAGATGAGAAAACCGGATTGAAACTTTAATCTCGGAATGTGAGTTGTTTGAACTTGATTATTGTAAAGGAGAGTACGTATAATGAAGAATTGATTGAAATATTGAATTGAGGGACAATGTGAGTGTTGAAGATTTCAAAGTATCAAACTTGGTTCCATAACATATAAAAAAAGATTGATATATGATACGGAATCTCATTATAAATTAGTTTCATGATTATTAATTATTAGATAGAAAGAGTGAGATAATAAGTTTGAAATTTTTTAGAATAAATTTCTAAATCATGGAGAGTTTAAAATTTTAGCCAGTTAGCTATTACTTGTTTTTTTTTTTTGAGTTAGTTGAATTTTAAAACTTTGATTTGTTTGTTCAAAAAAAAACTTTGATTTTTTTTAAGTTAGCTTATACGATGTGAGTTATATCATGGTCATGTATGTATAAACACCTATAATTGTGATATGAATAATAGTGAACACACATTGCATTTTTCTTCTCAAAATTCTCTCCATTCTTTCTCTCTTTTTCTCAAGAAACTTAATCGTGTGTGTATGCAGTGGCAGAACTAAACTTATTAATATTCTTACATTAACAAAAATTAAAAATTATTCCTATAAAACACTATATTTTTAAAAAAAGATCCGTTAATTCCAAAAGTAAATCTTTAAAGTTACTCAAAATCTCTATCCTCTATTTTATTTAATTTAATGGTCCTAATTAATTATAAATGTATCCCACATGTTCATTATTTTCCTTCATTTAAGATATATTAACTCATATATATGGTGGCATTTCTAATATATTAACTCATATATATATATATATATATATATGATAAACTTCCTCCATTTCTCGAGCACCCCCCATATATATGGAGTTGTGGGAAGAAGTTAGTAATTTTTCTGTTACATATTTTACTCGCGCACCCCATATACATATGAGGGGCGCACGAGTAAAACATGTGGGAGGATATTTGCTAACTTCCTCCTATGTGGGAGGAAGTTAGCAACCCCTATATATACGGGGACTGCCAACTTTGACCTTGTGGATTAAAGTTAACAAATATGACCCACATGTAAAGTTAGCAAATATTGTTTGGTTTATGCGAGTTAAATATTTTTGGTAGAAACATCATATTATTTATATATGGGTTAAAATTCGAACCCCAAACATTCCACTTGTTTATCTTTAAAATAAAATTTTTAACTACTAAACTACTCAAAAAAATAAAATTGTTTGAGATGACCAGCACCACACATGCATGAGACAACCAGCCCATTACGTTCTATAATAACTTTCTAGTAATATATATGGATTCCAACCAAAGAAACTATCACTAATCATGATTTTAAATCGAGATTCGTCTCGATAAACCAAAGAAAAAATTGAGATTCGTCTCAATAACCTAAAAAAAACATGTGTGAAACTAGAATATAATATAAGAACTCAACAATTCACAGCCTGGCACGATTTTTATATATCATGATTTTTAAATCAACATGACAAGTTGTTAAAAACAACAATAATCTATTTTTTGTCAAAAAAAAAAATCAATAATCTTTTTCTAATTATAGGCCATTGGTCCCCCACTATCACTATCAATAATCTTTTTCTAATTATAGTAACGAGACATGTGAGGCTCGTGCTCGTCCCTATACTTCTACAATAATGGGTGTGTGTTTTTTTTTTGTCGAGACCAGGGTATTTACCGCTGAACGCAATGACTATTCTCTCGCTTGATTGGAGGCACGTCGATAATGGGTGTGTGTTTGTTTTAAGTTTAAAGAAATTGTATTTATTAAAATAATTTTTATAAAGATTTAATTAAAAATAATAATTTAAATTCATTTTTTTTTATAAATTAAAAGAGTAATTTTAATATTTAATAACTTAAATATTCATATTTTGTCAAAAAAACTTAAATATCCATGTTAGATATTTTAACTTAATAAAAATCACAATTTTTTTAAAAAACTATCACTTAAAAATATTTTTTATGAAAAATTATTTAAAATAGTTTTTTTAGAGATTTCTTACAAAATTTATGATTCAAAATTTTTTTGTAATAAAATAATGAAATATTTAAAAAAAATTAAGAATGAAGTTTTTAGCTACTAATTAGACTACTTATAAAAAAAAGCAGTCTTATCCATTTAACAGAATTTGAATTTGATTATATGTATAATTTTTTCTCAAACTCTTGCAACTAAGACAATTGACATATTAATGCATGCTAATTACAATTTAGATACTTATTACAGTACTTATAAGTGTTAATAACCTCACCAGCAAGCTTCTTATTCCTCTTTTCCCCAACACTCTATCTCTACCATGTAATAATGTTGAAAATTTTCCACTATATTCTTCGGAAATGAGATAAAAGCACTCTAAACACGTTACGATATGATCACCAATAAATGGCAATAGTACACAATATAAAAGAAAAGGAACTTAAAAAACAAAATGAAAGATGGCAATCACATTGTTCATTATTACATATGTCATATAAATATTTCATATATAATTTGTTCCCAAACTTATTCTACTTAAAGTAAAAAAAAAAAAAAAACTTATTCTACTTAAAGTCTTAACACATATCACTATCACCAATGATCGGAGAAAATATGCAAAAATATTCAGCATATTAAGGACCAATATGCAAAGAAAAATCTAAGTAAAAGATATAGAAAATGTTGTGTGGAAAATGTTGAAAAAGTTGTGTAAATTTGAAAATATTTGACTTTTTAAAAAAAAGAAAAAAAAAAGTGAAAAGAATGAAAAATAGTTGTGGTTGCATATATGTTTTGGAAAATAAAGTGGAGATGAATTGTTCTCTGGTATATTTTTGATGAATGGAATTTGATTGTTGAATTTTTGGTGAAATAGGCTACGTCCTTAACTCCATGTTTTTGAGCCAACTTCCTAAAAACATCTACCTTATAATCTAAGCAAAGTTATAACCTTCAAGACCTCAAATTAAATGTGTTTATTTTATTTGCATATTGATTGATTGTTAGAATTCTTGCAAGCCTATGATTGAATAGTTTTGTTTGTGTTGATGGAGTGATTACCTGATCAAACATTTGAGAGAATGTGAGTGTGTGAAGTGATTATTGAGCTTGGTCAAATAATGTGAATAATTATTTAGTTTTGTTTGGATTGAAATTCTTGTGAAAAGAAGTTGCATTAAAAGTTTGATCATTGAGGTGCTTAGAGGAATTGTCAAGTGAATTGTGTTTGAAGTCGTTCAAGAAAGTTGTCAATCCTTTGTGATTTTTTGTTTGATAAATATGTTACTCGATGACAAGAAACAATTCAAATTTGAGATTGTGATGAATCATCATCAGTCACAGTTTTTAGAATTTTTTAATTAAGTTCTAATCTAATTTTATTAATTTAGTTTTAATTTTGAGTCATTATAAATAAATCGTAGTTTTTGATTATCGAGTCAATTAAGTAATTTTCTCTATTATTACGATATTTTGTGTAGTTTATACTCCATCTGTACCAAACTATAAGTCCCTTTAAGAAAAAAATTTATACCAAAATAAAATTCATTTTATAATATCAATGAAGCATTTAATGTTTTTTTATTATTGCACCCTTAACTATTTATTACTCTCTCTTTTTTTACTTCTTCAATTTATCTTTTCCATACCATTAATGAAGGACAATTTTATAAACTAACTCATAATTTCTCTTTTCTATACGACAATGATTACATTTTTAATTTGTATAATATAGTTAAAACAATTTATATTTTAGTATGGAGGTAGTAATTGAGTGTTGTGTAAATAGTAAAAAAAGAAAGACTTTGACAAATGTTGGCCCAATTAAAGAAATGAAAGGGTAGTTACCAATGTTAGCCCAAGTAAGTGAATGGCTTATAGAAATAGTGAAAGAATTAAGTTTTGAGACATGTCACTAAGGTTTGATTCCACATTACACTTGATCGAACCTGGATTAAAAGAGGAGGAGTATCTATGTAATCTTTAGATTCCACAAATCCTTATGACTTACAATTACAATACTTGTCTCCAAACTCCTTATTTTTAAGATTTTTGCCATACAATTGTATGCAATATTATAAACATTATTATTATTATTATTATTATTATTATTATTATTATTATAAAGATACTTAATTATTAATGTTAATTTATAACAACATCAAACTTCTTATTCATCTTTTATCCAATTATCGATCCCCATCATGTAATGTTGAGTCTTTTCTACAAAATTTGTTGGAACTGATAAAAGCACTCTAACCGCATTAGCATCATCACTAACCGGCAAAAACACACAACAAGGTCCAATACAATAAGGAGAAGGACCCATATGCAAAGGCTTTCCTTCTCCAAAATCAACATCTTCCAACCCTAACTTTTTCCATGATGTTAAGAACAAGCTTAATGAACCATCTAGAACTATCGTTTTATCCTTTAACACATCGATCGCCGACTTAATATAATTTTCATCCACACTAGCTTTGGCTTGTTGTACAAGTTTCACACAATGATCTAGGTTGTTAGCAGCCACTAAATCCTTAACCATGCTCTCAGCACAAGCAGGAACAACCGCATTCCCATAATATCCTTTTGGAAGTTTCATTTTCTTGCGAAAATTAACAGGAAAAGAAAGCTTAACAACACGAGTGAGGGAAATGTTAACTGCTTTCACCAATGAGCGCCATGTGTGTGCAGTTACTACTTCGAAGCTTGTGATTTCCTTAAATGATGATGTGGTACATTGTTTCTTTAAGCGAAGAATCTCGTTTGTTCTGAATATGAATGATGCAATGACAAGTGATTGGGTTGAAAACCACGTTATAAGGTTTGGTTCTGGATTGGGGTGTGTTGGAGATGTGGATAATAGTGGGTGATGGAAGTTTAGTTGGGGTGAGGGTTCCATATTTTTCAATATATGTCGGTCATGAAAAGTTGTAATCGTCAATTTACTATTGGGGTTTTTAGTTAGTTGAGCCCAAGCATTTAAAAATTGTGACCCACCAATTCCGTCACACAAATTATGGTTGATTGATGCGCACATGATCATTCCTCCGCAACCGACACTAGTCACCTAAAAAGAATTATATCATTTTAAGTATTCATCAAGAAAGACAAAATCAAAGATAACTAAAAAATTTTACTTTACAAAAAAACGTTAGGGAAAAATAATTTTATTTTTTATAAATTAACTTTAGTTTCTAAAAATAGAAATTATTATTAACAGCTTGAATTTTTTTCATTAGAAACTTGGTCATTAATGAGAAATAAAAATGCACTTTTTTAAAATCAAAAAACTTTTGAGTCTTAAATTTTTTCAAAATGATAAAAATATGAACAATTTTTCATTTTATAAATTAAACTTATATCAAATCGGTTAAAAAATTTGACTGAAAATGTACTAATTCAACCGCAAACACCCTTACTTCTAAGGGATTTGAAGTGCTTTTCACTTAATATCTCATTTTGAAAACTAATTTTAATTTTTCTAAAGAAAAAGCTTGATTATTGAAAATATTTCAAGTATGGGGAAGTATAAAATAATTCACATGATACCTGGATTACAACAAGAGGTGTATCTATGGCATTTGTAGCTTCCACATTATACTTGAACTTCTTCCATGACATATCTAATTGCGTCATGGAAGCTGGTTCGAGTAATTCTTCTAAAGTGATATCCATTGAAGCCTCAGCAAACACAACACCTTCTCCATTACAATCCACCACCAACTTGTTCTCATTTTCAGGGCTGATCCTTACCCTTCCAGCTAAAGGATAGTAATCCACCAAAACTCTTGATAGGGAAGACTTCAAAGTATCCATTCCCACAGATTTCTTAAAGAGATACACATAGTTGACAGGAATGCTGTGGCCCATTTGATCATCAAGATTATTGAGATAAAGAGTGTGATTTGGTGTTGATGCACATGGTGTTATGGTCACTGGTGGCATAGGGTAGTGACAATCTGGGAGTTGAATAAATGTTGACATTTTTTCAATAAATTGTATAGATCCTCAATTGATATATGTAAATGCACACAAGAAGTTTAGAAGCAAGAGGAGTTGGGCGAATATAAAGGTGAGTGCAAGAGAGGGAAAAGTACTTCTATTTATAGATGAGCTAGTTTTTTTTTTTTTGAACGGCAAAATATTATTGATAATAACCAAATCTCCGCACAAGACGAATAGAAATAAGTAAAAGAGAAATTACACAATAAAGGTGTCTGTATATAGGCGGAACACCGAAGAGTTAGTGTTGAATAAGAGAGGAGGAAGTGATAGTTCAATATAATTAAGTGATACAACGTCAAGTCGTGTCAATCAAGATTATAGTTGGACGTTTTCATCTCAATTTGAATATATATATATATATATATATATATATATATATATATGATCACTTTAGTGTATTAATTTCAGTGCTATTTATCATTTTTGTTTGTTTGTAAAGGAGCAGAAGATCGAACTTACGTTCTCCAACATACTATTTTTTTTTTTTTGACCAACATACTATTTAAACTCCTTAATTACCACTAAATCAAACATAATGACTTTAGTATACTATTTACCACTTTTTCTACAAGCTAAAAAAATTAGGTTAGGTTTGTCCAAAAAAAAAAACATGAGGTTAGATGAATTGAACGAGAGGCAAAGTCATTCATCTTCACCCTTCCTTTAATTCTCTACTAATCAAGGATTAATGGTGCACCGGTTACCTCATTGTAGGTGTGGTGCAACTTACATGCCCCTTAATTTAAGAACTTTCCACCTACTAATTGTATATACATAGCTCATAAATAAATTTGTAAAATTATTTTTAATTGTCAATAAATTTAATATATTATCAGTCTATGGTAATTTAAGAACTTACATGCATGTTATGTTTACTTATTCACCATATAAAGTAGAATTATACCCACTAAATTATTTGACTAATTTTTTTTCTTCAATATTTATCATCAATTTTGGGCGGAGTTAGTAACGCTTAGAGAAACACTAAAATCTTATATCATCTAATTTCATGTACAATTTTTTTTTGAAATTGAATTGGACAACAACAAATGTTGTCATACATGTGGTCATTTTATTTTTAGGTTTATAACCCTCAATTTTTTAGGAAAAGGGAGCCCTAATAGTTTTAAGCGGAAAAGAGCCTTAATAGTAGAGTTCGGTAAGCAAAATATGGCCAATAATTATTTCACGTACTCAAGAATCGTGTTCAAATTCTACCGAAAATTTATCTTTTGGTAAAATACATTAATTAAGCACTTAAATCTATTACTTGTCGTCATTTTCTATTAAAAAATGTTGATGCGAAAAACAGAGTACCAAAGTAAATTGAAAACAAATTATAAGTCGTGTTGTAACTCTTTTGAGATTGTAAAAACAATTTAAATAAACATTATATACTCTTTTGAGTTGAATAAATGTTGACATTTTTTCAATAAATTGATATATGTAAATGCACACAAGAAGTTTAGAAGCAAGAGGAGTTGGGCGAATATAAAGGTGAGTGCAAGAGAGGGAAAAATACTTCTATTTAAAGATGAGCTAGTTTTTTATTTTTGTCGAACGGCAAAATATTATTGATAATAACCAAATCTCCGCATAAGATGATCAAAGACAAGTAAAAGAGGAATTATACAATAAAAGTGTCTGTATATAGGCGGAACACCGAAGAGTTAGCGTTGAATAAGAGAGGAGGAAGTGATAGTTCAATATAATTAAGTGATACAAGGTCAAGTCGTGTCAATCACTTTTTCTACAAGCTAAAATAATTAGGTTAGGTTTGTCGAAAAAAAAAAATGAGGTTAGATGAATTGAACGAGAGGCAAAGTCATTCATCTTCACCCTTCCTTTAATTCTCTACTAATCAAGGATTAATGGTGCACTGGTTACCTCATTGTAGGTGTGGTGCAACTTAGATGCCCCTTAATTTAAGAACTTTCCACCTATTAATTGTATATACATAGCTCATAAATAAATTTGTAAAATTACTTTTAATTGTCAATAAATTTAATATATCAGTCTATGTAAATTTAACTCGATTGATATAGACATTACATAAAGATATCAGAATTCAAAGTATGCATGTTATGTTAACTTATTCACCGTATAAAGTAGAATTATACCCGCTAAATTTTTTGACTAATTTTTTTTCAATATTTATCATCAATTTTGGGCGGAGTTAGTAACACTTAGAGAAACACTAAAATCTTATATCATCTAATTTCATGTACAATTTTTTTTTGAAATTGAATTGGACAACAACAAATGTTGTCATACATGTGGTCATTTTGTTTTTAGGTTTAATATAACCCTCAATTTTTTAGGAAAAGAGAGCCCTAATAGCTCTAAGCGGAAGAGAGCCTTAGTAGTAGAGTTCGGTAAGCAAAATATGGCCAATAATTATTTCATATACTCAAGAATCGTGTTCAAATTCTCCCAAAAATTTATCTTTTGGTAAAATACATTAATTAAGCACTTAAATCTATAGTTTTAGTTTACTTGTCGTCATTTTCTATTAAAAAATATTGATGCGAAAAACAGAGTACCAAAGTAAATTGAAAACAAATTATAAGTTGTGTTGTAACTCTTTTGAAATTGTTAAAACAATTTACTTAAACATTATATACTCTGATTCTATTCATAAGACCAACAATCGCTGATTCTAAGATGCTAAATATCAAATGCAAATAGAATAAAAACATATGATAGTCGGAACAAGCTTTTTAATTGTTTTAACAATTTCATACAAATTAAAAATATATAGTTAAATTTGTATGAAAAAGATATATTATGAGAAAACATTTTATTATATTTATCATCTTTCTAACTCTCTATCTCCATCATGTATTGTTGAGTCCTTTCCACAAAATCCGGTGGAACTGATAAAAGCACTCTAACCGCTTTAGGCTCACCTATAACCGGCAAAAATACAGAACAAGGTCCAACACTCAAAGGTCCTATATGCAAAGGTTTTCCTTGTCCAAAATCAACATCTTCCAACCCTAATCCTTTCCATTGTGTTATGTATAAGCTTACAGAACCATCACCATCAGGAATGACCTTTTTGTCCTCCAACATATCAATTATTGACTTAATATACTCCTCATCCACACTAGCTTTGGCTTTTTGTACAAGTTTCACACAATGATCTAAGTTATTAGGAGCCACTAAATCCATCACTATGCTCTCAACACAAGCCATAACAGATCCATTTCCATAATATCCCTTTGGAAGTTGCATTATCTTTCGAAAGTTAAAAGCAAACCAAAGCTTAACAACACAAGTGAGAGGAATGTTTATTGCTTTCACCAATGAGCGCCATGTGTGTGCTGTTACAACCTCGAAGCTTGTGATTTCCTTAAATGATGATGTGGTACATTGTTTCTTTAAGCGAATAACCTCGTTGGTTCCAAAAATGAATGATGTGGTGACAAGTGATTGGGTTAGAAACAACGTCGTAAGGTTTGGTTCGGAATTGGTGTGTGTTGGTGTTTTGGAGGATATTGGATAATGGAATTTTATTTGTGGTGAGGAGTCTCGATTGTTCAATATATGTCGGTCATGAAAAGGTGTAATTGCCAAATTATTATTGGGATTTTTGGTTAGTTGGGCCCAAGCATTTAAAAATTGTGATGTGCCAATTGCGTCACACAAATTATGATTGATTGATGCACATAGGATCATTCCCCCGTCTCGGAGACTAGTCACCTAAAAAGAGTAGTATCATTTTGAGTATTCATCAATGAAAACAAAATCAAAGATAAATAAAAAAATTTAACTTTATAAAAAAAGAGAGAAAGATAATTTGATTTGTTTATAAAAACAACTTTAGCCAATCCCACGTAGTAGGATAAGATTTGATTTGATTTGTTTTTAAAATTCTATGACAAACACTTTCAAAATAATAAAATGAATTTTTTTAAGAAAATAATAGATTTTTTTCTCAAAAAAATCTATAACAAACGCATCTTTAATGGGGTTACTATAAGAAAATATGTATAATTGGGTTGGACTCAATGTAAAACTAGTGTTTCATGGTTAACCGAACCGACTCAACTCAATGATGAATGGATTGGGATCGGTCAATGGCTCACTAAATTAAATATAAACATTTTAAAAAATATTTTTTTTTTGTATTTGTTCAAGATCCAAATAAAAGAAATTTGATTATGTCCAATATCAAGTTTAACCATATCTAGTAAATTAATGACAATTGAATCAAAGATATAAAACTAAATGACAGTGTATAAAATAATTCACATGATTTAACCTGAATTACAACAAGAGGAGTATTTATTGCATTTGTAGCTTCGACATTATACTTGATCTTCTTCCATGACGTATCTTGCGTCATGGAAGCTGGTTCAAGTAATTCTTCAACAATGATATCCATTGAAGCCTCAACAAACACAACACCTTCTCCATTACAATCCACCACCAACTTGTTTTCATCTTCAGGGCTGATCCTTAACCTTCCGGCTAATGGATAGTAATCCACCAAAACTCTTGATAAGGAAGACTTCAAAGTATCCATATCCACAGATTTCTTGAAGAGATACACATAATTTACAGGAGCCCTCAAGTGCATTGTATCATCAAGATTATTGAGATATAGAGTGTGATTTGGTGTTGGTGCACATGGTGTTATGGTCACTGGTGGCATAAGATATTGACAATTTGGGAGTTGAACAAATGTTGACATTTTTTTCTTATAAATATTACTCAAGAAGGTTACTGAAGGAAGAAGAGTTGTTGAATAGAAAGGTGAGTGCTAGAGTGGGAAAACACCTATATATATATATAACGGGAAATAGTTAAGTTGCAAATTTAAAAGATACAACATTATTATATATGTCTCTTTAAATTTTATTTATAAGACTAACAGTTTTTGATGTTAGGAAAGTAAATGTGTCAAACGAAAATTTTATAACAATATACTGATGGTCAGAACAAGCTTTATCATGTTTTTCTACTTTGCTTTGAAGCAGCAACACCGATGGCTATTTGTTCCACACTAAAATCCACTATCCTGCATCTTATAAATGGAAAAATCAATCAAATCCACACATGCATATTACCCTTCTATCCACTCATACACCAGAACTAATGTAGACTTAAGTGTTGATGTTCTTACCTCCGAGTCGGTCAAAAAATTTACAAATGTCCCTTTATATACAAGTACTCCCCATGCCTAAAAATATCAATAAAAGACATCACTATCCAAGTCATATCTATAATTTAAAATAAGGTCATGTTAACATATATCATAAGAATATATGTTAAATGATCTAAATAAAGAAAGTTCGTATTAAATAATATAAAAATATTTTTCAAGACAAATGGTGAATATTTTTGTTTTACCAAAAATAACATGTTATATGTTAATATTTGAATTTACATTTTAATAAAAAAGCATGTTCATATTAAATTAGGTAAATAGTGCACAACAAAATAAATTATTTTGAAACGGAGAATAATTAGTTTTTATCCTAACGTTACTTTAGGTAAGAAAAATGTTGGTGTGGAAAATGGAGTACTGACTAACTCTTTTTTCCAATTATTGGAATTGAGCTGGCATACTTGAGCTGCCACTTGTGGAATTATTTGAATTTTATTGTTGAAACTTGAAATCCCCTGTCCTACATCCTTTAAGGGGAAAACATCTAAAATGCTGGCATACTTGAGCTGGCATTTTTCAAACAAGTGGAAGAAATCATGTCCACGTATGACAACGCAACTCTTCTTTAAAAAATATAAAACAAAAATTTAGTTTGCCCCAAAAAAAATAAAAACAAAAAATTTAGTGACTTGTCTTTTAAGGAAGCTTATTAATGCTAGATCTGAGTATAAGTATTGTGCACAATACTCATGTAGGTATGTATTTGTTGTTTATAAGTATAAGTATATGTTCTAATAGCATTGCTCTTTACATTTTTCTAAGACATTAACTTCGTAACAAAACTAAGATCGATAACCAAATACACAATCAATAATATAGTAATATAAGAAAGAAAGAAAGAAAAAAAAGGGACATCTAAAATGCTGTCAAAATTCAGATGAAATTAAAAAACCATGAATGGAGAAATAAGAAGAAAATTGAATAGAAGTTAATGGATCGATACCGTCTAAAATGGACATCTCTAAAAGTGTCTCCTTAATTGTATACCTTGTTTATTAGTACTAACACCACAAAGACATTTTCTTCTCCTATGTTGAGGTAGAAGAAGATGTTGAAGAAGAAGGTGCAGAGTTCGAAGTATAAGATTGAGAAATGTTGTTTCTTCTACCTCGATTAATTAGTTGCGATGACGAAGATGATGAATTGATGAATTTAGAAATTTCATAATTTTTGGTCGGTTTGGGTCGGGTTCTGAATAGTAAATTTAAGCCCAAATTTAAGTTAAAATGAGACAAAAAATTCATGCAACATCTATGACATGTATTGTTTGTCCAATCAAAAAAAATTTAACGGTATAATGATCAATGTAGAAAACAGCAAAAAACAGTAAAAAATATAAATTTAATAAAATTTAAATAAAAATAATATCACAAACTTGCATATTTGTCTAATCTCAAACATATTTAACCCAACAATAGTTATACCTACCTCAAAATGATCAAAACCAAACAAGAGTATATGTCCTTGTTATTGAACTTGTCACCACCCTGCCGGCTTAACCGTTTAATTTTCTGATTCCTTTTTGTTATCATACTCTTATAATTATGCATGTAGATTTTGATACCACCTTGTGAATATTTATATATATAGAACCATTCATAGAGATATTTGAGTCTCTAAAATCCATTTTCATTCAAATAATAGTCTCAAAAATTGAGCAATAATGCCTCGTAGCTTCCAAATTAAAGCGACATCAGTTACTATATTTACACATTTGTTATTCATAGCAATAACAACACTTGTGTTAGTTTGGTTGTTCCATTTTCGTGAAGGTGTTGCTTTCAATTCTACCAACAAAATCAAGAATTTTAATGTGAGTTGCTTACACAATTTAATTGATTATGTAGTGTGAATTTTGAAATTCATTTGACCATGTTTACTTATTATATTTTATTTTTGTTATATGCAGCTCCATCCACTTCTTATGGTAATTGGCTTTATTTTAGTAGGTGGAGAAGGTAATTAAATATGCAGAGCTCTGATTATACAAAAATAATTATAGGATAATTGATTAAGAGAAACCTTTCATTTTTATTTATGAAAAAACTATTGGAGACGAGAAAATGTTATTATTAGTTAAAGTGACACTAATTAATGATCATTTTATAATCTATTTTGAAAATTTTGAGCTTTATCCTTTGAAGTTCTTCGGTGAAATTCTTACTATTGAGTTGCCGCGTGGACAGCTATTTTAGATATCTATTATGACCTTATTTGTATAAACTAATGAGGACGAATTGAACATAAAACTTATTGTGTTACACGTGCTTTAAAATTTATCTGTATAGTCATTGTCATATTCTTCATTTTCTTCTTATTCAAGTATCTGCAGTAGACCCTGATATAAATTGGTGTAAACATATTTTACATTATCAATAAATAATACTAATGGTTACATCATTAAAAATATTTAGCTGACAATATATGTTATGCAACAGCTATAGTAGCATTCAAATCCATCCCTGGAAAAAGAAGCTCAGCAAAAGTGTTTCATCTTATACTTCATCTAATAGCTCTAGCATCAGGAATTTTAGGAACTATTGTAGTTTTCAAATTTAAAAAAGAGACAGGTCTTCCTAATATGTTTACATTACACTCTTGGTTAGGCATCTCAGCAATCTCTGCATTTGGTTTGCAGGTAGGTAATTCTATTTTATATATGTTTGATGTTTAATTCTCTCTTATAGATAGTTGAAAATTAAAAGGCCATTCAAAATTACATAATTATGTATGTACAAGAATTGGCTAGTTTGAAGACAGAGTAACTCTGTTTTGTAACCAAAAAAGAGTAACTCTGTTTACTATTTTAATTTTTAATTACTTTTTTTTTGACAATTTTTTTTTTAATTACATTATTGTGATATTCTTATGGATAGTAAAAAACAATTTTTGTTTGATTAATAGATGTGTGTAGTTAAATATGTCTTTATCCTTGTGACTAAAAAAAAATGTTTTTATACTGTATAAGTTTTAAAATTTTATTTCTAATTTCTATAAATTTTTTCTTCAACTTTTAGTCCAAAAAATATTTTTTGTCATTAGTTTTAATCCTGTAAAAATTAAATAATATTTAAATGGTGACAACTAGAGTACCCCCTCAAGATTTGGGGGTATTTACCCCCAATCACTACAAAAAAATTTAAGCGATATAATTTTTTATAAAATAAACCGTTGGATTGAAAATTTATATCATATAGATCATTTGTGTAAAGTTTTAGAGAAATCTAAAATCATTTCATATGCTATTGAGACACATAAAATTAACGGTGTTTAACCAAAATCACACAAACCGTTAATTTTGATGCGTATCAATAACATATCAAATGATTTTGGATTTGTCTAAAATTTTACACAAATGATCTATATGATATAAACTTTCAATCTAACGGTCTATTTTATAAAAATATATATCGATTAAAATATTATTGAGATTATTGAGTGGGTGAGGGGGTAAATACCCCCAAATCTTAAAGGGGTAGAGAAGAAAAAACCTATTTAAATATATTTATAATGTTTGTTTAGCTCATGTTGATCTAACAACACAAACTAAAACTGTTGACAAAAAATATTGTACAGTTTAAAAGTGGAAGAAATTTTTTAAGGAGACTAAGAACATATTAACCCTACTATAAATACATAAATTATTGAAAAATTAAGCTAAAATCTTTATCTCCTTTAATTTTTCAGTATATATTGGGCTTCTTTGCTTACTTCTTCCCAGGAGCAGAAGCATCTACAAGAGCAACACTTTTGCCATGGCACAAGTTTATAGGAATAGTGATTTTCTTGCTTGCAGTTGGTACAGCTGAGACTGGTTTGATTGAATATTTTGATTTTCTACAACTTTTCAGAAACCAAGAAGCACTAATATTGAATTTCACTGGTTTATTGCTCTTTTTATTTTCAGTCTTTGTTAGTCTCTCTGTTATTCTACCAAGAAATTACTGATTAAATTCACTTATACAATGTTTTTTTTATCTGTATTTTGGTTTATGTTACATAGAATTATTCTTCAACGTCGAAATTTTGATGTTAAATACAATGTTCTTAATTTGGTTTTTTGTGTTTCATTGAGATACAATGTTCAGTGTTACATATGATATCTGTATTTTGTGTTTATTTAACAAAGTTTTGCATTCAAAAAGGAGTAGTAGCGCAGCGTGTTGCCCGTTTATCGGCATTGAATTTTAAAAATTCCCACCATTAATAAACTTATAAGGCGTTTTAGCAACGACATCAATAATGAAGCGAAACACAAACTATACGAAACAATCATTTCCGAAAATTTCAAAAACATCTAAACATTTCATTAGAAATACACATCTCACTGTACAATGCATGCACAGTTAATTAGTAATTTCATGTTCATAAACAATGAGCATGAGATATATTAGTTGTTTATTAATTGCACAAAAAACTAATATAATTAGACTTTAATTAAGATACCAAATTCTTAAAGCCTCAAAGTAAGATCAGGAGCTGTAGAATTTTGTTGAGGAGGTTCTGTTGCTATAACAAAACTAGCATTCAAATTTGAATTATGAGCATGAACACTTTGATCTATCTGTCGGAAACTTCCCGGCCAAAATACACCAACATCCTCATTGTGCATAAACATCGGTGCTGCTCCGAAACAATCTTTCTCGAATCTCGCTGAAGCTCTCATATCATGAGGCAACATTGACAACGAAGACGATGGTATGTATTGTTGATGCATTGCAGAATGAGCTTGAATACCAAGAGAATGAAAAGAAGAAGAACCATGAAGAGGTAAAGAAGCTAAACTCGTATACCTTTCGGTAAACATTCCAATTCGCATAGCGCGTTTTGCCATCGTCCTCTCTCGTTTATGAGCGTTCTGATGTCCGCCCAATGCTTGTGAGCTGTAGAATTTCCTCTTACAGTAATTACAAGAGAAAATTCTATGACTCGGTGGCGCTGTAACGGTATTATGATCCTGATCAGCTCCTACTACTTCACTGTTAGTGTCGCTCGTTTCCTTCAAATCTTCGTTGCTCGTATCCAAGTTGAGAGTTAAATCGAGGGAAATAGAATATGGATTAATGTCTTGCTTAGTGAGATTTGTAAGACATGAAGAAGTGGTTGCACTGTCTTTGGTAAGATCATTGGAACCTACTTGACTGCTTACTTCTAAACTATTTTCAGCTTCAAGGTTCAAATTCCGAGTCATCATCGCGTTGTTTTGGATCTGCTAATCCTAGTAATCAATTGGAATGAAGCAAATAATCACCTGCATTAATGATTAAGTACATTATTTGCTATGAAAATCACAAAAATTTGTGTATGCAAAGTAATGGAAGAAACAAAAGTTTGGTATAATGTGAAATGAGCTATAACAGAATCAAATTTTTTGACAATTCGAAGAAGTAAATTACGTCTTCAATTCATCAACATAACATCTAAATTAGATCATAGTGAATGTTATAATATCTTACCCTTTCATCAATCACAAGTTTGGGAGCTATCCTTATACCAAAACATGAATCTTAACTCCTAAGGAAGATAAGTGCTAGAAAATAAAATCCAAATCTAAAGAAAACAGATAAATAAACACAAACAAGATTACAAGAACACGATAATTGATTATGGAGTTTGGCCAATTGTGCCTGTGTCTCTGATAGTAGCGTGACTATTGTAGTTTTTTTATTATGCAATAATTAGGGTTATAGAGCACACTCTTTACTATGCTCGAATGTCTATCTGCTTATCAGAGAATATGAGTCATACGAACAAAAGAACAAAATAACCGTTGATTAGAAAAATAGAGGTAAAGTTTAAAAGAAATTGAAAAACTCGAGATTTTAATTAAATTATTATCGTAACATCACTTAATTATCAGTTCATTCAAAATTATTTTCTAATCAAAATCATCTCTTGAAACTAGTAAAGAAGATTAAGAGCAACTACACAATTAGTAAAGGGATTAAAAAGGAAAGAAATGCACTACTTCCCACAAAATTATATAACTAATTAACTCTCATTAATATTTACCTCTTTAATTAGATCTAAGTTTTAAACTAAAATAGATGGCAAATTGAAAATAGCAAAAATAACTCACCACAAGAACCATTTCCACAAATAAAAGTAAGAAAAACAAATTCCTCAAAATCAAAGTTTGTTAACAAAAATTAACAAAAAAAGTTTACTTGCAAAGAAGAATGAAAAGAAAGTAGGAAAAAAATGAAATGCATGTTTGTAGTTGATGAGATAAGTGGAGTTACTAGAGGTACTTACATAGAAGTTTTTGATAAAAAGTTATCAAACTTGAAGGTAGTTGAGTGATATTATGCTATATACTTGGGAGTTTTGAAATAAAAAGAGATAAGAGAGAGAGAGAGAGAGAGAGAGAGAGAGAGAGGACAAACTATTATGGGAAAGGTGGGGATGGATGATGGAGCAAAACAAACTCAGATAACATATGTACTACTACAAACCACTTCTTTTGTCCAATTTCAAGGTTTCTATTCTAGCTATTTCCATTTATCACTCCTCAATTATAAAACATATATAGTCAAAAAATTGTTTTTTTTTTTTTTTACTATTTTAATGGTGTGAAATACATATCAATTTTGCTGAATGACTAATTTTCGAGCTCGGTTCTACTCAAATTAATGTGATATTGCATAGTATATGTACACTTTAGTCTTACTATAATTGATTGAAATTTAGAGTCTTGATTAAATTATGTTGTGAATGTTTAGTTAAATTCATTGTTATACAACATAGACATAATACTATTGATATAATACCGATGAGTGTCTTTCTAAAAATAAGATTAGAAGTAAATTTTTTTTAAGTGGCATCTATTTTAGTATTTTTATTGGTGTTAACTATTTCGCTTATATACGATCTCTTTAATTTGTTTTATAATCTCTCTTTTATTAATCTTTGTTTGTCTTATGTAGGTACCTGATATTTATTAATAATACATTTTGTCGTTTAAAAAAAAACTATTGTCATAGCTCCTTCATATAAGAATTTAAATCTAAATAATATATTTGTTTCTTTACACAAGACTCTATCTAACTTTTTATTATGTACTAATTAATTTTACTAAAATATATTGAATTACATGGTTATCTTTTACCATTATATATGTAATGATTATCTTTTACATGATAATATATATAAACTATTTTGATCGATAATTAATAATTGGGTTAATTATCTTTTATTTCCTGTAAAATAAGTCAAAGTTATTTTATTTCTTGTTAAAAAATTTGTTGCTTTATCATTTATAATATAAGATTTTGTGTTTTACTCTTATAGACTCATTCAACCATAATATAAACGCCGCAAAATACAACCGCCGCAAGAAAAACCTCCGCAAAATATAATTTTAGCAAGAGTTTTAAACCGTCGCAAAAAAAAATTTAGCGAGGGTTTTTAACAGCTGCAAATAATATTATAGTTGGCTGAGTCCAAAGAATAAAATACAAAATTTCATATTACAGAGGGTAAAGCCAAATTTCTTTTACAAGAGGTAAAAAGTAATTAACCCTTAATAATTACATAGAAAAAGTGAGTAAATAAATTTAAAATGAAATTTAACAATAATTTTTGAAAAAAATAAAATGAAATTCTGACAATTTTAATGTTATTAATAAATGTTAAACTAAAAGGACAAAATAAAAAAAAAAAAGTAATAATGAGGATTTGTGAGAGGAATAAATGGACAAACAGAAGACAGAAAATGAATGGGGTAGTGTTTGAGAAGACCCACACAACACAACCAACAACACAATAAGACATGGCTTTAATGCTCCTTCAGCTTCCACTATCAAAAAGGAAAGGCCCACTACATTCAATAATATACTAACATTTTTATTGTTTTTTAGGTGATAGTATTAGAATTTTCTCGACCAAAGAAAAAGGTGATATGATTTTTCTAATGTTTCTTTCAATATTATACAATAAGATTTTTTTGCTATAAGCATCACACAGGTATAATTAAAAAAAAAATATTGACAAATATAATTATATAACGAAAAAACAAAAATGAAGGGAATAGATAAAACTGCAAAAACATACATCACCATAAATAAAAGAACAAGCACTTTCACACAAAAAAAAACCAAGAACACTCTAAAAACCACAATCACGAGAATACATGACTTCCAATAAAGAGAAGAGAAGATCTATCACAAACAAAAGACAGACATCATGTGGTCTCCCGTAGACCAAAGTCACCGAGATTATTCAGAATTACAATCCATTAAACTCTAATGGTTCCAACATAAAATATGGTGAAAACTCCACTTATAAAAGGAATAGAGGATGCCGTAATTTTTACCTAGGAATGAACAAGGTGAAACTTTTTTTTAAAAAGCCCTTTAATTAAAATAAATGAAGCAAAAATTATTTTTTTTGACGGAATGAAGCAAAATTATTTAAGAAGTTGAAATTTAGACCATCCAATCTTAAATTAATTGTCAAAGTAAGTATCTAAGTTTGAATATTATGAAGGAAAATAGGTAGATATTCTTTTCGATATGATTTATTTTTTCGATGTATTTGGGTAGAGTGAGGTTCATGGATCAAATCTTGCCAGGAGTAATTTATTTTTTCGTTGTAAGAAAAATTCAATTGATTAACTTCTTCAAAAAAAATTCAATTGATTAATGGAATTACCGGAGAGTTATTTTTATCAAGTAAGGTTAATTATTATATCACTTTTTAAATTTTATTTTATTTTTCTCTTTATATAGTTGGCTCCTTGTAAAAAATTTGCAAGTTTGCCACTGAATGTAGAATATGAACATTGAAATTAGTTCACTTTCCATTCCCTAAAGATATTTTTAGATTTATTGGTTCTCTTTTATATTGTGAAAACCAAAAAAAAGTATCGTGACTCAATTATTTATTTTTTGGGTAAGCAACTAATTATTGGATTGCTTTATGGGTTATCCCTTTAGTTACACCATGCATTGGCTTGCAAGAAAGGTCCGTAATTGATGCATCAATCTATTACTATTGCTATAAAAGGATAAATTCTTACAAAATATCATGTAGGAATATGTTTCTTTTTTTAGCTTTTTTTTTTACATTGGAATGATAGATTATTCCTATCAGAATTTAAATCTTGGATCTCTCTACTTAACCTATGTCGCTTAACTTTTACCACTTGAGTTATTTTACGGAGATTTTTAGCCGATTTGGTCTCTATTTTTTTTTACACTAAAAGAGTGATATTCTATATTTTATTTATTCACTTTTATAAGTAAATTTTTCTTTTTAGATGCACCAAAAAATTAATAATATATATATTTGCCGTTCAAAAAAAAATTAATAGATATAAAATTTATAAAATACACCGTTTGATTGAAAGTTCGTTTATATTTTATAAATCATTTGTGTAAAATTTGAGACAAATCCAAAATCATTTGAATGTTATTGAAACACATCAAAATTAACGGATTGTGTGATTTTCTTAAACGCCGTTAATCTTGATGTGTCTCAATAACATATCAAATGATTTTAGATTTATCTGAAATTTTACACAATAATTTATATAATATAAGTTTTCAATCTAACAATGTATTTTATAAAAAATTATATCAGCTAAAATATTATTGAGTGGTTCAAGAATAAATAGCCCAAATTATAAAAGGATAGATTCGAAACCACCAAAAAAATTAATGTCTTCAATTTATAATATAGACTATATATACCAATTATTCAATACGTACATAAATTTTCTCATAAAGTTCACCATTAAGGAAGGAGTTTTTTACATTGATTTTGGAAATATATGCCACTGAAGAATATATGCAACAACATTATGTGTGCAGATATAGTTGTCATCTTGGCCATGAGCAAAAGTTTCTTCGTACTAAGTCTAATTCATATCATATTTTTGAGAGAATTTCATAGCAACGTACAAGACGGGTTTTGTAGTGCTCAACTAGCCCATAAGACTTAGTTTTGATTATTTTTATCAACTAAGACCCAATAGCATCTTTATGGGAGGAAGATGTACTACTAATTTCAATTATTTGTTTTGTGCAAATTACCATATTCTCCAACAAAAAGATGGTCAAAAACAGTGCCGGTCCAACATTAAATGATGTCTAAAGCGAACTGTTAAAATAAAGCTTTTGAAAAAACAAATATTTATCAAAAAAATTATTTTAAATTAATTTTTCTAGATTTTTGGACGCAAAATCATTTATTAAATTATCATAATTATATTAATTTCACTTAAAAATTCTTTTTCAATCGACATTAATGGCAATCCATTTAATCTTTAATTTTAATTTTAATTTTAAAAAACTTTGTTCTGGCGAAGCAACAGTTACATGAATTGTTAACATTATTCTATAAACAATAAAAGCATTTGGAAAAGAATCAAGTTTTCAAAAATAATGAAGTATGTCAAAAGGAGTATGATGTTCAACTTGTATTTTCCTTAAAATTTGCAATTATGAAAATAAGTTTAATCCATCAATATTAAAGTTGCATATATTCAAATTTAACTAACGGTCAAGGTTTCTTTCAAATTTTCAATTTCTAATGACTTTTTAATTTCTAATGATTCAAAAAAATTTCTTTATACTAAATAGAAATCCAAAAACATCTTCATATATTTTAAATTGTTTAAATCTACTTTTAAGTGAAATAATTGTTTGACCTATTATACACAAAAAGTAATCCAAATTTAAATGATTTTTCATGAGATTTTAAAACTCTACTGCCACTAGTCTCATCAAATTGTTTCTTTTTATGAATTATTACATTTTTCACAAAACTTAGGTTCTCATAAAATTGTTTTTGGTACTTAAGTCTCAACTTTTTTGTAAATGAGAAATTGAATTGAGTTGTATTTGTTTCTTCTCATCAGGCCTTTGTTTTGTTCATTAGACCTTTGTTTTTTATCACTATATAAGTTATTTGACTTATTATTTATTTGGGGTTTTTTTTTTAGTAAATTTTTTTTAGTTTTTGGGAGCCTAAAGTGGGTCCTGTCAAAAATAGCTTCTTTATAGTAAATAAGAAAAGGAATCAAAGTACCTTACCAAAAAAAAAAAAAGGAATCAAAGTAAGTGGTTGAAGGTAAATAAATAGTTAATGTATTAACTATACAGAACTGGCCTCCGTTGTGTGGTTTCGTTCTTTATGCCTAGCCTCCATTGTGTGGAATTAAAGATTTATTATTTTTTTAACATTTAAGAGTATGTTTTCAAAAAAAGAGTATGTCTCATATGCAAAATAAAAGTATTAGACATAATAGTATACGGTAGAACAACACATGACAAACGTTTTAGTTATCAAACAAATTTTGTCTTGTACGATATTTGATGAAAAAAATGTTATTTTAAAAGCATCTCTATTGGTGAACCACACTATTGATATTTTGTGGGTCCCATTAGAGTCATATCATCTTGAAATAATTCACTCATTTTTTACTCCAACAATACAACTCTCAAGAACTCATATTGGGTCCCACAACTTTACATCACATATTAATATTTTATTCATATTTAATTTTATTAATGTTTTATTTTAAATATTTTGCAGCTTATCTTATTAATTAATTGAAATATTTTTAAATGATTAATTTGAAAAAATAGAAAAAAAAATTGAATAAATGTCAAGTATGATTAGTAATTATTTGTTTTGAGAAGACGTATTTTTTTTGCTTAAAAATAAAAAGGCATAGTTTTTATGCAAGTATTGTGAAGTGCACTACAATAGTATTAATATGAGACAACCGCTTGAATATAATTACACAAATAATACGACTAGTATCATTTTATATATATATATATATATATATATATATATATATATATATATATATATATATATATATATATATGTGTGTGTGTGTCAGAGAAAGTTGGCTAATGAACATAGTTTCAGAATGAAACCGTATCGCTATGCTGTCGAACTTTAATGGTAGAATGAAGAAAAAACTACATTGATAATATTACATGTTGGCGGACGAACATAAAACTCCAATGGATGGAGATGCTCTAAGGATTTAGACAACTCTTGTTGAGGACAAAAAATTATTCCATAGTTCAATGGGGACAAGAATGTCTATTTTTGTTCAGTCTTTTGACCCCAAGTTTGTCCAATCTCAATGATGATAGTTTTAAAATCAAACACAATACAACTAAAATCGTCATGTCATTTAATTAATCTTTTTTCTTTAGCACATCAAACGCATTTCTTAACTTCAATTTTGTTTTAAAAAGTTTACTCGACATTTTATCAAACTTATTCCAATCCTGTAGTAATTTGATGTGGACTTTTTTATATTATAATTTGGTGTGGATTTTTTTTAGGTATATTAAAAAGATAAATACTTCAATTAAAATTTGAATTTTTGATCTTCTTTTATTCAAATCATATTCTCTAACTCTTATTACTTAAACTATTTTACAAGAACAATTTGGTTTTATACCGTTAATTCAACATTTATATTTTTGCACCCTCCCAAAGGCTTCAAAGGGTAAATAAAATGTATATCAAGCTACTAGTATTTTGGTTCCACCAAAAGCCATAAATTATAGCAAGTGGCGTAAGAAATAGTAGACTACATCAAATAAGACACAGTGCTTTGCCGACATAGGACGATGTGGTCCAACCTCATCATTGTGTGAGAGGAACCAAATCCAAATGAATTTTCATTTTTTTCCTTAGTCTTCAAAGTCACATGAAGGCACTTAAGTTTAAGGTACAAAGACTGCACACCATCAAGGCATTTGACTTCTATAATTTAATTCAAATGACATTAACAAAACAAAAATGTGATTAAAGAACTCTATTAAAAGATGAATTTTAAAAGAACTTAGTTCAATTTTTAAAAGAAATATTTCATACTAAAATACATGTCATTTTGACTATATTACACAAATTAAAAAATATATTAATATTGTATGGAAAAGAGAAATTATAAGTTAATTTATAAAATTATCCTTTATTAATGATATGAGAAATATAAATTGTAGAATTGAAAAATGAACGAGAAACAAACAGTTAATGGTACAATAGAAAAGAAGCATTAAATGTTTCATTCATAATTTAAAATGACATATATATTTTAGTACAAATTTTTTCCTCAAAACAATATATATTTTGATACGGAGGAGTAATTTTTTATCCGACTTTATTTATTTATGTATGGTTGAATTTTGAAGTATATATTAAGACTCTCTTATTCTAGAAACTAAATGATTAATAAAATAAAATAAAATAAAAAATGGTTTGATATATAGCATATGTGTAATTTCTTATTCCCAAATTCATTATATTTATCAATAATACATTTATGATAATAGATTTATTTGAAAATCAAAATAAACATGCAAGAAATATATTAACGTACACAACATATGTTCAAGGAGTGTCGTGAATAAATAGATAATTTTATAAAAATGTTTTTTGACAAAAAATAATTTTGCTACAATAATTTTTATATATTTAATTTTTGGTATCTAAATTTTTTTATAGAAGTTAAAGATAAAATTAACAAAAATATGAACTAATAAATTAAATTTAAACTCATTTTTTTGTAAAAAAGAAAATAATTTTCTAAATGGTATAGTAAATTATCATCAAAAACTAAAACTATAAGCAGAATAATTTTGTAGAGATTAATAAAATGTGCAATTTATTTTTGTAAAAACGAAATAGAAAACTTTTATAAAGACAAAAAAAACCTATATTTCACCCTTTATTTATTTACAAATAACTATAATATCATGACCTGAATTTTGTGAGTCAAAAAATAATGCAACCATGTAATCAATAAATGTTAAATCGTTCGACATTATAATCAAACGGTTTAGATGTCATTCTAAATTAGAAGGTTCAAAATCGTTGATTGCATATAGTTCGACTCATTGTAATCCAATAATTTCATAATATTGAAATTCAATATGTGACTTGGAGAGTACTACTATACATATGCCAAGAGTCAAGACACACATATCTTGTCTTGGTCGCATAATGAAAGACATAACTGCGGCAAATGCCATAATTGTTTGGTGTAACTTGTGAAACTTTATGGAGATGGAGACTTTTTCTGGGTGGCTTTTATTGGGGGAAAAGTTAAAATTCAAAGTTTTTTGTTTTTATGTGAAAAGTCATCACGAGCATTTCCACAGAGACTAAGTGGTACTAGTAAAATAAAATTCCAATATATAATGATCCAATTCTTAAAAAGTTTACCTTCTTAGTTGATTGATGCTACAAAATGACACAGGAAAGAAACAAGAAATAAAGTTAATACTAGTATAAAATAAGTGTAATACAAAAATAATTAAAAATAAATAAATGATTAGGCTAATAATTAATGAATCTTTTTAAGAACAAATTATTCTGTAAATCTTAGAGTTTGAATTTTCACTACAAAAAAGTAAAATTACAATAGCTCTTTTAATATAAAAGGATATTTTATGATCTCACGTGACCTCTAAAATACACTATATATATATATATATATATATATATATATATATATATATATATATATATATATATATATATATATATATATATATCTTCTCAACTCTCAACAAACTTTGATGGAAAACAAGTTCTTTCCCTCTAAGAGGATTGTTAGGAACTTTCTTTCTTGGCATGTTTCTCTTGGATGAGATGATGAAACTCTCTACTAAGGTCTCCTATTTATAGGAGAAGAATGTGACTTAGAACCTTCAAGAAGATGGTGGATAAACAATGATTAGAAATATATTTTTAAGAAGAAATTTTAAGACCTTAAATGTCCATTTTCTTTTCAATGCATTGAAATTATCATTTTTTAGTAGGAATCTACTACCATGCATGCACCACAAATTAAGGAGGAAATTCCAACAAATTCAAATGTTTCAAACTTAAGTTTATTGAGTCAAAAATTATAGTCAAAATAACTCTCTCGATCTAATTTTTAGTATAAGAAATTTTACTTTTCAAAATTCACTAAATGATAGGTGAATTTGGTCTACTAAATACATCATTTATTTGGTAAATGTAAAATATAAAAAATTTCTTAAATTAAAGAAAGTATACAAACAAGATTATATTTCGACATAAATTTGAAAAGTACCGAGTACTCGGGTCAGATCGAATGTTGTGGAGGGTTGGGCCGAAATGACTTGGCTATTGGAAGGGGGAACAATTTCTCTTTATGGTGTAGGGATCTAGCGTCTTTGGGGTCATAAGAGGAGTAGTGGGGGATTGGACTCAACATGTTTTTGTCAAACAAGTGGGAAGTGGTGTTTTAACTAGTTTTTGGCGTGATCATTGGGTTGGTGAGCTCCGTTATGTCAAACTTTTTCAAGAATTTTTAAAATCTCAAATCAAACGGAGTATAGTATAGTATATATGAGATGGGGGTGTGGGCGGGTGATAGGTGGGACTGGAAATTTAGTTGGCGGAAGACTTTTTTCTTGTGGGAGAAACAAGTGTATGTGAAGTTTATTGAAGCTATTGAGGTATTTCCAATCACTAAAGGGCCGGATTCTTGGTCTTGCGCGTTTGGTGACTCTTTTTCGGTAAGCGCTATGTATATGTACCTCTACTCTTCTTTCATTCCTCCTCCTTTCTTAGTTTGGCTCATCTGGTGGTGATTGCAAAAGTTTGGCAGAGTTGGGTGCCGTCAAAGGTGATTGTGTTCTCATGGCAAACACTTCTTGGAAGGATTCCGACTAGATCAAATTTGGCACATAGAGGGATCATCCAAAGTGGAGAGGAAGCTCGATGCATTTGGTGTGATGGGGACACGGAACGGAAAATCATATTTTTTTGCTCATGTCCAATTGCTTGGGCGGTATGGTGCAAGGTTTATTCATGGTTTGGTATTGATACGGTTATTCACGGGAGTTTGCCTTCATTGTTTGAGAGTTTTCTAGCAACATTGTGGATAGGAAAAAGCGGTTGGAAAGGAATATTAATGGTTTGGCATACGGTAGTGTGGGCGTTGTGGCGCGCGAGGAATGAAAAAAAATTTGGTAACAAAATATTTGAGGTGGCCGACATTTTGAAGTGGATTAAATGCGCATCTTGGAAGTGGCTTTTGGCTAAGAAGTGCAACTCTCCGTGTCTATTCTATGAAGGGTGCGTAGCACCCTTAGATTGTATTCTTAGACAGACCTTTTGTTCAGCTATTGTGTTAAGTGCTCTTAGGAATGGTAGATTGAGTACTATATGTACTTATCTTATGTGTGTGGGTAGAATACCACTTGTACTTTTTCCTCCTCTTTTATATAAATAAATGTATTTGCTTGTTTAAAAAAAAAAAGATCGAATGTTGTGGATTGGTGTGCTTGCTTAAAATATAATATGGCCATAAAATATTTATTTCTCAGGTTGATTTCAGAAATATAGAGTTTGGCAACCAACCACAACTATACATTAGATTCAATCAAATATCTTGTCATGCAGTCAATATATTTTGAAATTTATTTAGTAATTTTCTTATACCATATGGTGCAATCAAAATCCACATCACAATTACAACAAATGATTAAAAGTTTGGGCCATAATTGTGACATCAAATATTATTTTAAGAAATGAAGAGGATCTCTACTCCAACAAAATAGTGACAGTTGCGGTGACATGAACATATGTTGCAGAGATATCGTGTTATATGAATTAACAGTCATAATCATAACACCGGAATTTAAGTACCTGATTTTGTACCTGATTATCATTATTTTTGCATCAATGCCAACACTGATTATCATCAGGCCATTGTTGTATAATATAAACTCAATCAAGGCATTGCAGTCAAGCATGGTTGAAATGCAATACCAACTGCATACTTGAAATTCTCTTTAAATTTTATTCCATCTGGCACACAAACATTGTCCCATTTCCTTGTTGCTATGTTGTAAGTAACCAAACGATACATATTATCTGATATCAAGTAACACAAGAGCAAATCTTTGTTTCCCAAGCAAGACAGGTTAACCGGCCTCTCGCTGAACTCTGAGCACGGCCATCTATCAACCTCCTTCAATAAGAAAGTCACTTTCTGCACCTCCCATATGCATACACATTTAGCACCATTATTCTCTGTGAGAATCCCCACAAGCATGATCCGTCCATCAGATTTGGTCAATACTAAGTGAGATGAATGCAACGGCACTTGGATCAAGTGATGTGTCCAAACCCCGGTTGACATGTTGCAGGAGAGAATCCCGTCTGGTACTATACACCTAAAGTAAAGTGTGTTGTTAATGGAAATAGGCATATAAACGATATAGCTAGAATTCTTAACACATGCAGGAATCATATCTAAATTGCCCCAATTCTCCGTTTCTGAATCGTAAATTTCATATTTTCCATCGAAACCAAATCGTAGGACCCTATAGCCTCCACGCCCATTCACTGTCATCCCTAAATGAAACATACTTTTAATTGAACCAACTGACAACTTCTTGAAGGATTGAGTCACTGGATTACAAACATACACATTTTGATCAATTCTATCATGAAAACAAACTAGACCCCCTGCAGAAGAAACTGGATATTTACAAGCAGGGATTTTAAATGTATTACAATAATACCATCTTTTCATAAAAGGGTCATACATGACATCAACATCAGAATTGTCAAATAAAAAAGTAATGTAGAACCATTGATTTGCTTGAGAACAATGCTGAGAAAAACTATGAGAGGTTATTATGTTATTCCATTGTTTACATACAGCGCGGAAGCGGATAATTGTGGCAATGGGAAGTTGTGCAAACACAGACTCAAATAGATCTTTAGGAAAATTTTCCCAAATTTGTGGATTCATAACTTCTGTCATATATGACACTTTAGATGATTCTGTCACGTTCCTATTTTTCCTGCTGTCATTAGAAGGCCACAAAAATGTTAACATCAATGTCAAATAAGACTTTTTTTTTATGAGTGTCAAAGAAGACTGTTATCTATGAAAGGATTGCCAAAAATATTCATATAATACTTTTCCCCCTTTGAGTTTCGGGTGATAATTTTGAATTTGAATAGTGCAAAACCCGCACCGATCCTACCGGTTGCCTATGAACATGCCATAAGTATTTTGAGGCATGAACATGTCATAAGATGTTTTCATAAGCAAGCTTCCTCTAACAATAAATGACAAGTGTTTATGTAAGTATATAAAACTCAAATAAATCGATCCAAACAAGATCAAAATAAGAGTAACCAAGTTACGTAGTTAACAAGCAATTGCTCATCAAAATATCCTCTATAATAATTACTACAATCGATTAACAAGCAATGAAGGAAGAAATAATACAACAACTAATGTATCTGTTATACCATACAGAAAAATATAAATATAACAATTAAAAAGAACTGAAACCTATAATGAATCGATTACCGTCTAAGTTGAAGCAAAGAACACGGCAAGGTATATTGTGGTTTCGACGGAGATGAAATAAATTAGGAAAACTTTATTTTTAGGGTGTGTTAACATCTTAAGAATATATACGTAAAAAAAAAACATCTCAAGAATATAAAAATAGAAGTTGTGTCAAAAAAAATATAAAATTATTTTGCTTTTCCTCCTTATAATTTCTTTTTTATTACTCCTTGTAAAATTATTTTAAGAATTTACCTCTCTTTTTGCTGATGTGGCAGACAAAAACTTAACTTTTGTTAATGTGGCAGTCCACTTTTTGCTGACGTGACAGTTGATTTTTGTTTGCCGCGTCAGCAAAAAGTCAATATATGAGGATAAATCCAAACAATAATTTTACAGAGAGTAGTCCAAAAAGTCATTTGTTATGTTAGTTAATTAAATGGTTCTTAAATAAGCTATTTATATCTATTGTATATATACGAATTAAATTTTTAATATACTCTTGGTTGAAGATGAGATAATAAAATTGATTTGGAAACTTAAGTTTTTATATTTCTTTTCAATGTTTGAATTTTTTGGATTTAGTCTTTGTAACGTATACGGGGAGCGCGTGTGTGGAGGGCGCGCAAAACGGGCTTGGGGGCGCGCAAAGCAATTTTGCTTATTATAATTTATAAGAGAAATGCTAGGAACACACTCTCTAACACACTTTTTTAACACACTCCAATTAAAATTTGTCACATCACCCATTTTTCTTATTCATTTATTTATTAATAAAAAAAGAATTAAATTAAAAGAAGAAGTGAGGTGATGTGGCAAATTTTAATTGGAGTGTGTTGAAAAAGTGTGTTAGAGAGTGTGTTCTTAGCATTTCTCAATTTATAATCAATCCCTCATTCCAGCATATCTGGTTTTGTAAACCATAGCCACTGTTGACATGCTATTATTATCAGGTTCATCTATCATATTAAACATCATAGACACAACTTATAGCATAAGCACTATTCTTGTTTAGTCGCCACAACATGGACATTTAGGCTCACATTGCGCTCCTTTGTTGAGGAATCTGGTGCGAATTGGAAGACAACCTCGAAGAACCCTCCAAAGAAAGATTTTAACTTTGTTTGGGATCTTTAATTTCCAAAACTTCTTCCAATTTCCTTCTACATTGAGATGGTTGTTGTCAATTACTACTTCCATAAGATGGTAATATGCAGATCAGACTGAGTAATTGCCATTGCGACTACGCTTTCATAGCAGCGCGTCATCATTTTGCATCAATTTGAGAGGAATCTTAGTAATAATATAAAAATTTGATATGTTCGATAATAAAAATATGATAAATCATTAATTTTTGTCTAGAACGTATCGTGTTACAACAATATAAATTGGGTATCTCACACTATATAAATACTGGACAAAATTTGGTCAAAAAAAATACTAGACAAAATCCAAAGATCTGGTAAAAAATAGCAAAGCCATGAGTGTGCACATAAAATAGCTTCTACTTATTGCGGTTGTTGCTGTTCTTTATACAAAAGCAGCAACTGGACTGATGCCACCACCAAACTGCACAAGAAAGTGTGGCTCTGTCATCACTCACTTCCCATTTGGAACCACCAAGGATTGTTCACTAGACAACACATTTCTCAATGATTGAAAACCAAACATCTTCAGCCTCAACATACGCACCATTCTTGCCACAGAGTAATCAAATTGTTCTAAGCATCTCACTCGATGGTGAACTGCGTGTTGCATGGCCAATAGCCCGTGATTACTACGCTGAACAGGGTAAACCCGTGAACAAAATAGAACAATATATCAAAGTGACAGATTTTCACATATCACCAATTCAAGACAAGTTGATAGCAGTTGTTTGTGACATATTTGGACTAGTAATTTGTTTAGTAATTTTTTAAAACCATGTGCATTCAAAATCCACATCATAATTACAACATATGGTTAAAAGCTTGGGCTATAATTGTAGTGTTCGTATATGTTAAGAAATGAAGAGGAACTCTACTCCGACTAAACAGTGATTGTTTTGGTGACATGAGCATGTTGCAGAGGTATCGTGTTAAATGTTTTAACAGTCATAAGTCATAACACCCTTTGTACTGGTAACATTTTACAAAATAAATAACTGGAATTTATGTACCTAGTTTTGTAAAACATAAAAATAAAAATAGAAAATGATCCCATAATTTATTAAAAACCTCCTTATAACCGGACCGGGCATAAGAAAGCTCAAAACGCAATGAAGAAAGTATATATATATATATATATATATATATATATATATATATATATATATATATACCATACTAGCAATAGCATAAATGACTGAATAGAATAACTAACTAAATTAACAAAATTAATATAATCATAACTAATTAATTTGTAAAATGAGTGGATATTATCATTATTGCATCAATGCTAACAGTCAGCAAGTAGCAAAGAACCTGTTGATTCGAGGGAAATATTATCAGACCATTGTTGTACAATATAAACTCAGTCAAGGCATTGCAGTCGAGCATGGTTGAAATACAATACCACGCGCATTGATGTAGTTCTCTTTAAGTTTTCTTCCATATGGCACACAAACATTCACCCATTCCGTTGTTGCTATGTTGTAAGAAACCATACGAAACATATTACGTGATTGCAAGCAACACAAGAGCAAATCTTTGCTTCCTCCCAAGCAATACAGGTAAACCGGACTCCCGTTAAACTCAGAGCAGGGCCATCTATCAACCTCCTTCAATAAGAAAGTCACTTTCTGCACCTCCCATATGCATAGACATTTAGCACCAGTCTCGTTGAGCATCCCCACAAGCATGATCCGTCCATCAGAAACAGCCAAAGCTAAGCAAAATGAATGCAATGGCGCTTGGAACAAATGTTTTGTCCAAACCCCAGTTGACATGTTGCAGGAAATAATCACTTTTGGTGTTACACACTTGAAGTAAAGTGTGTCGTCAATGGAAATAGGGTTATAAATAATATAGTTTAGATTCTGAATAGATGAAGGAATCATTCCTAGATTGCCCCAATTCTTTGTTTCTGAATCGTAAATTTCATATTCTCTATCATAACCTAATTTGAGGACCTTGTAGCCTCCACTCTCATTCCCTGTCATCCCCAAATAATGCAACTTCTTAACTGAACCAGCCGGCAACTTCTTGAAGGATTTAGTCCATGGATTACAAACATACACATTTCGACGAAAATTATCATGAAAACAAACTAGACCCCCTGCAGAAGAAACTGGAAAAGAAAAGGTTTCAAATGTATTAGGATAATACCATCTTTTCATAAAAGGGTCATACATGGCTTCAAAATTTTTATTTCCAAAAGTTATATAAAACCATTGATTTGCTTGAGAGACTTGAGCACAATGCTGAGAAAAACTCTGAGAGGTTATTAAGTTATTCCATTGTTTACATACAGTGCGGAAGCGAATAATTGTGGCAATAGGAAGTTGTGCAATCACAAACTCAAGTAAATCTTCAGGAATTTTTTCCCAAATTTGTGGATTCATAACTTCGGTCACATATGACAGTCTAGATGATTCTCTCATGTTCCTAGACTTAGTGGATAGAGGCTCCGTCAAACTAAAACGTCTAGAATTTCCTGCTGCCATTAGAAGGACAACATAAAAATGTTAAACATCAATGTCAAAGAAGATTATTATCTCCGAAAAGATTACGAAAAATATAATTCCAAATTGCCAACCTAACTATAATTCCAAATTGATACCCCTTAGAGGCATCAATCAAAACAACTAAACGTCAAGGTTGTAATCCATAGACAGATACAAGTTTTCTTTTCTTATGGCTTTCTTTCTCGTAACATTGATCTAACTAATGACGTTGGCTAACGGCACAAGTTATGGTGCATAAGCCATATGTATATGTTTATGCACCGTGCATAAATACTTGAAATTGCTTAGTGCACTTTCAAATTTCTTGTGCACCTCCCAAATTTCTAGCGCACTCCTAGATTGTTTACCGCACCCCTCAAATTTTTAGGGGGTGAGCTAGAAATTTGAGGGGTGCGCTAAGTAATCTGAGAGGTGTACTAAGCAATTTGGGGATGCATTAAGCAATTTTCATTACTTATGCACGGTGCATAAGGAAAAAGCTTATGCACCATAACCACTCCCGTTGGCTAACACTCAATTATTTTACTGCATTGTTCAAATTATACAAACAAACAAAAATCAGAATTTTACATTAAACAATATTGGCAATTAATAAAATCAAGCACCTATCAAAAAAGAGTGAACAATCAAGACCCTGTCTCAATAAACAAATAAACACCATAATTTGCAGCTTATAATATGAGCACGTATCAAGATAAGCCCTTATGTTAACAAAAGACATGGTTTTGGTATAAGCTATAATTTGTTTTCATAAGCTATCTTTGAGAAGTTCTTATAAAAATATTCTGAAAACAACTTATAGGAATATGCCATAAGCTGTTTTCAAAAATTCTCAGAAACAACAAATCATAAGGGATTATGCAAGTAAATAATCAAATAAGTGAATCTATAATCCAAACATGCCCTAATTGGTCCAAGTAAGAGTAACCAAATAATAATAATAAGAATATAACAAAATAGAAGAACAACTGACCGGTGGAAGGAAGTTGAAGCAAAGACCACAGCGTGGCTATGAGTGAAGAATGAAAACTCTCTCTTTATTTATTTATTTTTTTTTATTTTTTTATTTTGTTTTTTTATTAATTAATTTCTTTAGAAAACTTTAAAAAATGATTTTTTTTTTCTTTTTAAGATACTGCTATATTATATTGCTCTTAATATGGATTGGACCTTTCCATTAACCCATATAGTCCATAGTAAATGGGTAAGACTTTTTGTTTTCTTAAAAAAGAAAACATTGGGCTCATTTCATTAATCAATAGGAACTCAATACAAGAATTATACTTCAAAAATATAAAAAGAAGTTTTTTTTATTTGTCAAGTTGTCTATTGTTAGAATTTTCTCATAAAGATGAATAAATAGACGTACAAGAGTTCGAACCCTGATCTATATTCATTATATGCAAATGTCCAATTAACTGAACTATGTTCATAGGACAGATAAAAAGAAGTTTATTATAAAGACATTTAATCTTGATCAGATGATCGCTAGAGTGTGTATGATCATATTTGCTTGTTTTTTTTTTGTTGAGACCGGAGTTTTCATTGCCAAACATAGTAACTATTTCTGCTGGATTGGAGGTACTTCAAAAGGTGAGACAGTTAATCTAAAGATTTAAAGCTTCTCCGTACCCAAAACGAAGATCAAATTATTGACCATTAATTAAGGGAGGATAAACCTCGACTGTTTAACAATACTCTTTAGTTCATATTCGCTTGTATTGAGACAAAGCATATCTCTAAATTAAAATGCAAAGCTAAATTACAAATAATATTAAATAATATGTTGCTAAAATTACAACACCCTCTAAAATAGGTATAACTCAAAGGTGGCATTTTACGTAATAAATTTTCCCACCATAGACAAGTTACTTTTAGCCATTAGATTAAATAAAGAACACATATTTACTGTACTCTCTCAACACTAGATTGTCTTTTTAAAACCCACACAATTCAATGTTCAAATTCAAACTAACTTTTCTGAAATTTAATTATTTTGTTCATGTTCAAACACTGTAATTCAATTTTCTTGTTGAGTCCCGATACAATTTATACAAGAGCAAGCAAGTGTAGCTGAAAACAAGAATTTGAATTTTGAAAGTTTAAAAATTTATCATAAAACACAAAAGAGAAGAGTTCATAAAAAGTACAAAAAATTGAGGGGGTTTGACATTGGATTGGGGTTTCAAATTGGGTTATTAACATCGTTGTTTTGAAATAAACCAAGCTAACATTGTCTAAGATTATTACTTTATCATGAAACACTCATTTTATCTTAATCTAATTTTATCTTATCTTATCTTAATCTTAATAATATACAAGTACCTTTCTAGTTGGAGAAATTATTTCATATTTGTCTTCCTCTAAATTTATTTTTTGGATTTATATAGATTACAACAATATGGACTAATTAGCCATTGAAATTTTAAAGTCACATAAATTAATTATTTTCATTCAATTCAGCAGTTTTAAATTTTGTTAAAAGGAAAGTGATTTTTTTTTTTTACAAGAAAGGGAAATAATTAATTACCTATGTTTATGTTTTTTTTGTACATCAAAAATATAAATTACTACAAAGATTTGATGTCTAGATCTTCCTCTACCCAACCTATGTCTATGTTTACAAATATATTCTTCTTTGATGTTTTTATTTTTTATTTTTATTGGTTTTCACCCTCTGATAGGGAAAAGGGTCTTGGAGCGAGTTTTGACATCAAGTGATTTTAGTCTACTCCCAAACGCAGTTGCGAGGATTGAATCGTAGTCATCTCTACCAAATCCTTGTTGGCCTGGGGAAATATGAGATTGGAAAGGCTGTCAACTCATTCAGTGTCAATCACCACTGAGCCTACTAACATTTAGTCATTGATATTTTTAAATTTTGTACAAGATATATGAACATTTGATGATGTTCAAAGGTGAATTAATTTTAACTGATATAGTAAAAATGGTCAAAGGTGAATTAATTTCTATTTAATGATGTTTTTGTGTTTTGTTAGGAACCGGGGAGAAAGGAAGTATTGATCAACATGATACTCCTTTTAGCGTGTGTTTGGTTACTAACAAACTTTTTTACACTTCTCTCATGTTTCATTCTCATCTCTTCCAAATTTCAACCTAAACAGAAAAGTACACTAACAAACTTATTTACATTATCAATGTCTAAAACATAAGATTTGGTAACAAAAACATGAAACAATGATCTAAGAACCAATAGGTTGATGACTAACTTTTCAAGAACAAAATAAAGAACATTTGAGTGAAATATGAGTCTTTCTAATGGATTATTTTGTGTTATAGGCAATGATGCACGTGTACTCCGTTTTAGGGAGAGTACCGGGTACCGGTAAGCACCCGGTACTCAGTGGGTACGCATCGACGCTGCACCCTTTTTTATTTTTATTTTTTGGTTTGGCTACTTGCTGGGTACTTACCGGGTAATTGAACGACTTCTAAAACTAAAAAAAAAATCTTTTTTTTTTGTTTTTATATTTTTTTTAGAAATATTTTGTCATAAAAAATATTTATTTTGACTCGACGAATAATCAATTTTGTTATATTTTTTGTTTTTTTTATATTTTTATTCTTTTAAATGATGATGAAGGGGAAATATTGAGATTCAATTTTGACTCGATGAATAATCGACATTTTTAAAATTTTTTTTTTGTTATTGCTTATAATTTGGCTCTTTTTGAGCAAATTGTTTTTTAATTTTGTTATGATTGTTTTGATGTTTTTGAACAATTTTAATTACTTTTAAATTTCTGATATTTTTTATGTTTAATTATGTGTTTTAATAGTATATTTTTATTATTTTATTTATATAATTATATTAAAAAAATTATACTAACATACCCGTACCTTAGATTTTTATAAAATGGCGTACCTCGTACCCGTACCATGACAATGCTGGTTATAGGAAATCCTAATATATTATTGATTTAATCCATCTTTGAGACAACTTTTACCTTTGCCCTAAACTCTTGTCATAGTAAAATCAAAATGCGTCCAAAACCAATGATTACAAAATTCTAATGCTAAAACATGTCATTGAGAATGATTCAAATGACTAGTTTTTTTTTACAGTTGATATGTATAGCTTTAACTCAAATACTTTGAAAACTATTGAATATATTCCACCTTATTGGCTTGTTTTGTACGATGCTTTCAATGGAAATACAAAGTATATACAAGTTAATGGAAAATTCGACTCAACAAGAACATTTTCAATATAAAGAAAGCCTCATTTCACTTGAAGCAAGCAATTGTCAATGTCAATCTTTCCGGATACTCTAATAATAAATAGGAAGACAAATTTCACTTCCAAAAGGAAATGATAACACTTAGCAAATTTTCTTGTAAATGATTTGTGCTTCATTTCTGTTGGTAAACAATGGGAGGATTTTGTAATGTTTATTATGATGAAGTACCTGAAGGTAAAATGAAATTTATAGATGTTTATAAGTTTGTTTTTCCTTTGGTGGTGGACCAACAATTTTGCTCTTCAAAAGTGTAAAGTGAGAAAATCGATAATCGTTATTCTATTTCAAATTTTTAACAAATGTGTGATTTGTTATGATGCGCCTATGATATTCGTTTTATATTTTTTAATCAATGGTTGATAATGTCACTCACTTTAGAGTAAAGTGAGTTGTTCACTATAGAGGAGCCGAGTCCATGGAACCGAATATTTCGATGGTTAGTGTATTAGAGGTCATACTTACGCCTACCCATTTGGCTATTGTGATGGAGTATGCTTCTGGAGGAGAGCTATTTGAGATAATATGCATTGCAGGAAGGTTCGGCGACGATGAGGTTCTATCATATTCCATTCATGGATTTTGAATGCAGTACTGATGCTGTAGTTAATATTAGCGACCATTAGCGACCATGTATGACCTCTCATAGTTTCTTCTGCAGGAGGTTCAGTTTGTTTTATCGAGGAGCATTATCAAAATGTGTATGTTTGTAATCCAATGACTCAATCCTTCAAGAAGTTGCCGACTGGTTCAATTAAGAGTGTGTGTCATTTAGGGATGACAGTGAATGGGCGTGGAGGCTACAGGGTCCTACGATTTGGTCTCGATGGAAAATATAAAACTTACAATTCAGAAACAATGAATTGGGGCAATCTAGGAATGATTCCTGCGTGTATTAAGAATCTAGGCTATACCATTTGTAACCCTATTTCCATTGACAACACACTTTATTTCAAGAGTGTAACACCAGAAGGGATTGTTTCATGCAACACATTGATGTAGTACAAAAGTAAGTATGTTTTTATATCGTATCCACAGGGACTAGCACTACTAGAAAAAGTTTAAATACTGACGGAATTTAGAGACGAAATTTATTTCATCTTTATTTGAGACGGAATTAGAGACAGAAAAAAGTGTTTAGAGACAAATATTAAAATATATGTGTTAGTGACGGATCATAGAGACAGAAAGATCTGTCTCAAAAATATTCTGTCTCTAAATCTGTCTCTAGTTAATTAGTTTTTTAATTAATAAATAAAAAAGTAATTGGAGACAGATGTTAGAGACGAATTTTTATTGTGTCTAATAGTTTTCGTCTCTGTATCCGTCTCTAATTAGTCAACTTGTTTTTATAGTAGTCAAACATATGTTAGAGACAAAATTTATCCATCTCTAAAATAATCTGTCTCTGAAATCCATCTCTAAACAAAATAACATCGAAGATTCATCCCGCCAAAAAATTTCCCGCCAAATTTTTTATTATCCGCCAAAATTTTTAAAGTTAAATATGTTTTTTATCCTTATAAAATGCGAGCTTCCTAAATTTGGTGGCTTCTAAGGTGAGGGATCTATTAAATCCTTACAGGTGGACCATTAAAATTTTACCATCCAATATAATTAATGGTTTAGATTTGTTAAAACTAAAAACGAGAACATGTGCAAATGTCTGTACACGATCCTATAATACTTCTCCTTCATTCACTATGTAGTCTGACGCTACTAGAAAAAGTTTAAATACTGACGGAATTTAGAAACGAAATTTATTTCATCTCTACTAGGACAGAAAAAAGTGTTTAGAGACAAAAATTAAAATATATGTACTAGTGACGGATTTTAGAGACAAAAAGATCTATCTCAAAAATATTTCATCTCTAAATTTGTCTCTGTTAATTAGTTTTTTAATTTATAAATAAAAACTTAAATGGAGACAGATGTTAGAGACAGATTTTTATTGTGTCTAATAGTTTTCGTCTCTGTATCCGTCTCTAATTAGTCAACTTGTTATTATAGTAGTCAAACATTTTATTTTTGAGTTTAATTGATATGTACTGATTTATTTATGTTATTTTATATTTGCATCAAATAATATATTTGTGTTTAAAAATACACTATATGTCAAATTCATTAAATCATCTGACAATATATTATTGGATGTATGTGTAAAATAGTTTTATACCGACATTGTATATCGACTAAACTCATTTAAAGATTAATTGGTATATACCGACAATGTAAAATTATTTTACACAAGCATCGAATAATATGTTGTCATATCATTTAATAAATGTGACACGTCATACGTTTTTAAATACACTACGTGATTACCAATATATTATTTGATGCACGTGAAAAATAATTTTACATTTACGGTGTATTCTTTAATTTAAATATACCGTCAGTGTAAAGTTATTTTACACATATTTCAAATAATATTTGACACATCATATCACTATGCCAAAAAAGGCTTTAGAAAGCGCCCCTTAGACAGCGCTTATTAGAAAAAGCGCTGCCAAAGGGACACGCGCTGCCTAAGACAGCGCTTGTTGAAAGAAGCGCTGCCTAAGGGTCTAACATATGACAGAGCTTTTTCCCAACAAGCGCTGCCTAACGTCTTAAAAAAAATTAAAATTTAAAAAAAAAAACGAGTTTCATCTTAGATAGCGCTTATCCTAATAAGCGCTTTCTTTTGTGCAAGATTAGACAGCGCTTATGAGTGAATGAAAAGCGCTGTCTATTAGGGTAACATTAGACAGCGCTTATGAGCGAATAAAAAGCGCTTTCTAAATACTGTAACATTAGACAACACTTAAGAATGATGAAAAAGCGCTGTCTATTAGACTAACATTAGACAACACTTATGGATGATCTAAAAGCGCTGTCTATTAGACTAACATTAGACATCACTTATGGAGGAATAAAAAGCGTTGCCTATTGGGTAACCTTGGACAGCGCTTATGAGTTAATAAAAAGCACTATCTTATATGGTATCATTAGACAACGCTTATGAATGAAAGAAAAGTGCTGCCTATTAGGGAAACATTAGACAGTACTTATTGGTGAACAAAAGCGCTGTCTATATAGTAACAACATTAGACAGCGCTTATGAGTTAATAAAAAGTGTTTTCTTACATGGTAACATTAGACAGCGCTTACGAATGAAAGAAAAGCGTTGTCTATTAGAGTAACATTAGACAGCGCTTATTGGTGAGTAAAAGCGCTGTCTTTTGATTTTTTTTTTAAATTCATTAAAACAAAGATTAAATTAGAGATATTTGATTCCTTAAATTATTTATTTCGATTTATTGTAGTTGCTTAACTTACTCATGGTTATATCTATTGGTTTTATTATTACCGGCGGTTTGGCCGATTGCATATTTCATTGTTATATTTTGTAAGTGATTACTGACGATTTTTACTCGCCGCTACACTATTGCATATTTTATTATTCTGTTTTTGTTAATGTTTAACGATACTAGTTCAACTGTTTGCATTTTTTTATTTTATTGTTTTGACTACAGGTTTTTTTGTAAATTAATGAGACAATAATTTGTGATCAAAGTTTTGTGCCGAATAAACATCCGATCAAGCTTTTGCGTTAAAAACAATCTAAAATCTATCATTAAACAGCGCTTCTGAATTGATCAAAAGCGCTGTATAAAATATATCATTAGACACCGCTTTTAAATTGATAATAAGCGCTGCCTAAATACAAATTTTGTAGAAGCGCTGTCTATTACCAAAAAAAATTACTTTGGGAAAGATCCCAACAAATCTCAGATACTGTTACCCTTTTAAAAAATTTTAAAATAAAAACATCTCCTTCTCTCGTATTCTCCATTCACGTCTCATCATGTTTCTTCCAATTCACTCGACTCCTTCAATTTCTCCGTCGGTGTAACATTAGGGATTAGTCTAATGTTGTTGCACAATCACTCGACTCCTTCAAATTCTTCCAATTCGACTGCCTCTGCTTCAATTTGGACAAGGTAATGTAAAACCCTAACCTTTCAATTTCAGTTTTCAATTACCACTTAATCCCTAATTTCAAATCAACAAACCTCTAATGTCTGTTCCTATTTCCAGAAAACTGAACCAAAGAACAAACCACTAATCTTTGTTCATCTCTCGTTGCGGTTAATACTCCCTCATCCTCCACCATCGTCAAATCCCGTCCTTTCTCGTCGTTACTTCATCCTCTTTAACTCTCAGGTTTTGTTCGGTCGTTTCTTCGTGATCTTTGTGAGTGCTTGTTTATATTCTTTTGTGTGTTTCTGTTTTTAGTATTCCTGAAGCATTTGTTATTTGAAGGCCATCATTTTATTTAGCATCTCATATATTATTTATGGTCCTTGTAATTAAAATTAAGCCTCAGGTGTAGTCTGCGGTACTAGAATGTGTGAAGTATGGGTTGGTGGTTCTTTGTGGATGGTGGAAGCCTGCCCAATTTTTATGCTTCCTTGGTCGACTTGTTTATTTTCCTGTTATAAAATTATTGATTTATTTGCATTCTCAGGTTTACTCATTGTTCGCACAACCAATTATTTTTATGACCAAATTTTTCTTCTTCAATATTTATTCTATGTTAGGTTTATCTATCTATGTATTGAAGTAGATTCAATATTAGCTTACCTTTATATTATAGATGACTCTAATTCATGATAATCTCTGTTTCTCTATAGATCATTAGAATTTGCTACTGTAAGACTTGTATGAAATACATATTTTGTACCGCATTTTTCTCTTGTTTTAGGCTTGCAATGCAGACCTGTTTGTTTATGCGGTTACAGTGAGACAGAAGATGCAACACTCGTAGTTGTTGGTATTAGCATGGGCTGCTACTATTTTCCGTGGTAATGCAAATTCTATTCTGCTGTTTTTTTTTGGCTTTTTCTAGTTGTTTATTGCTTCTGTTATGTAGCCTTGTTTTATTTATTTTCTATTTGGTTAAGTGTGGTAGTAGCTTATATTGAGAAATCTTGTTGCTACAATTTCAATTTATGCATATTGACATTTTAGACTTGAGATTTCTACTGCCTAAGTTGTTATGTTTATCAAACCGTATCCCACGTAGTCCTTCATCGTGATGTTGAAATTGTAAATCTTTAAAGATCCTCTATCTTTTTAGTCTAGTGAAGTTGACAAATAGTTGGGATGAGAACAAGGCTTTAATACTAAACAAATAAGGCTCTAATACTATCTTTTTTTGTTTTGTTTTGTTTTGTAGATGAACCAGATTATCAAGTTAGAAGTGTTATTCGTCGATTTGAAAACACTAGCAAGTCTCTCTTTTCTATGTTTAGAAGATGATGAGGTAATTTCTTTTGTGTTTCGAAGGTTTTGTCTTGATTTTTATATTATGATTGTTATTTTGAATGAATTTTCAATGTCTTTGTCTTTATTTTCTGTCGCACTCGAATTTATTTGAGTATCGTAAGAAGCATTGTTGGTTTGTGTATATGGTGGATCGTGGTTCTGTTTTTTGTTGATGGTGCATGTGTGGTTTCTTACTCTATTCAATTTGTGATGTCCGAATGTTATTTTTATTTCTACATCCGTGATTTTGATTTCCATGTCTGTATTTTAAATGGGAATGAATGTGCAAGTAAAGGCTACATTTGCCTTTAAATTTTGTTCATAAATCAGTTTATTTTTAAAATCTGATTGGTGCAATGTGGCAGCTTAGATTCATACTCTTATTCTAATGTATACCATGTAACAATTAAAATCTAATCATACTATTGTTAGTCTTGTTCACATTCATATGTTGTACATCACAGGCGACACTGTCTTGTCAGCTTAGATTCAATTCAATGCAACCTGAACTGAAGAAACTTTGAACACTGGATCTGTATGTTTGTATCTCAGTCTCAGATGAAAAGTGAATGGCCAAGATGACCTGTGCCGTCCAATGAGGGTGTCCCACAGACTATGTGTCGTCTCCTTCATTATGTATGTAAGCTTCTATTCTATCTTTCTAATGTTTCATTGTTTGTTACTCTGCCAAATCAATAACTCTTATTCTTGTTTCATCATATGTCTCAATCAACTTTCACTTCTCAATCTGATTAACGAGTTCTAATCTTTCATATATTTCCTTTACCCCCTTCATATGCCCTTTTTTACCTTTCTAATTTTCTTATTCTTTCATGATTTATGTTTATAATGTGCTTTAGTTGGTATTTAGGAGGCTTTGTATATTAGCTGAATTAAGCGCTTATTCAGTATGTGCTTTTCATCTATCTATACGAGCTTATGAATAAGCTGTTTTTACAATTGTAAAGGGGACCAAGTTAAACTCTGTATAAAAAATAGGTTACTATAATACAAAAATGTTTCAGGGACACCCATTATTTCGGACGCCTACAACACTTGGTTATCATGTGTACAAATCTGGTTAATTTAGTTAAGTACATGGTTAATTTAGATCACATTGAAAATGATGCTTAATTTTGCCCAAAATTATGCTTAATTTTTCTTTTAGTGAAATACTTGAACGTATTTGCAAACATAATGAACTGCTATCTAAGTTTGGGAATATAAAATCTGCTAGAAGAATAATGCTTTCTGAACTGAATAACCTAATAGGAACTAAACCCTTTGTTTCATGACATGTTGCTATGTCTTTCTTTGAAGAATAGATATGTTGTGTTTCATTATTAATGCTTTCATGTACTTGTACTAATTATAAATTTTTATATGGTTTACTTGTTTCCAAATTTAGGCACACCACTAGAGGCATTCGTCATCATTTAGTCACAGAGCTATCTATATGGAGTTAGCAATGGACAAGGAGCTAGTAATGGGCAAGAAGATCGTAATGGGCAAGAAGATCGTAATGGACAAGTAGTCTAAACTTTAGTTTTTATCAATTAAGAATGGATTGTTAGCTTTTTATGGTAACAAATAGTTATGGATTTGACAAGTGATGATATTATTTTAATTTGAAACCAATTTATGGATTTATACTTTAATTTGGATTCTTATGTTATTTTGAATGTTTATGTTAATTTACTTTTTTATATCTTGGTCACTATTATTTTAAAAATTGAGGATCCTGAATTTGCAACAGAAATAGATTTGCTACAAAAAGAAATTACCAAGAAAAAATTATAATAATAATTGCGGCGGTTATAAACTGCTACAAAAAGTAAAATTTAAATTTAAAAAGGTGTTTTATGGCAGTTCTAAACTGCCGCTAAATGAAAAATCTAGCGGCTAAATGCTACGTATGCTAGTACTTATGAGCTAAAAGCGCTTTCTAAAGGCTATCTAAGATAGCGCTTATGTTTATGAAGTGCTGTCTAAGGCCTACCTAAGATAGCGCTTATAAACTACAAACGCTTTCTAAAGACTAACTAAGCTAGCGCTTATGAGTTAGAAGCGCTTTCTAAGGTCAACCTAAGATAGCGCTTATAAACTACAAGCACTTTCTAAAGGATACCTAAGCTAGCGCTTTTGTTTATGAAGCGCTATCTAAGGGTAACATAAGATAGCACTTATGAGATGGAAGCGCTTTCTAAGGTTAACGTAAGATAGCGCTTATTGAAAAGAAGCGCTTTCTAAAGGTACCATAAGATAGCGCTTATTGAAAAGAAGCGCTTTCTAAAGGTACATAAGATAGCGCTTATGAGCAGGAAGCGCTGTCTAAGGACGACTTTAGGCAGCGCTTTTGCTTAATTATTAAGCGCTGTCTATATAAAAGGCAGCGCCGGAATAGACACCGCTCGATAAGCGCTGTCTAAGGCCAAAATAAGCGCTTTCTAAAGCCTTTTTTGGCATAGTATATATTGTGTTTTAAAATACATAATGTGTCACATTCATTAAATAATATGATAATACATTATTTAATGCATGTGTAAAATAATTTTATCCTAACAGTGCATATATAAATTAAACTCTAAAACAAATGATATATGATAATAAATAGGAAATAAGAAATGATATAAAATATTTTTTAATCTTAGTCACCATTTTGAAGATGTCGCATTAAAAGAGAAAAAAGAATATATATATATATATATATATATATATTGACGGTGTAAAGTAAAAATTCAAATAAACGTTTCGTGGCTCGCAAAATTTGAATATTGTTCCCATTCTTTTGTTTCTCAAGAATAACAATGAAAGAAACAAGATCTTTGAAAGAAACACTAGAAAAGTAAAAGATGCTGGAGATTGATGATTTGTATGATGATTTACACTCTCTGATTCTATCAAAATTAGTTGTGAAGGACGTATTAAAGTGTAAGTGTGTCTGTAAACGTTGGCATATGCTTATTAGTCATCCCTATTTTGTTTCTCTTCATTATAATTCATGCAATATCAAAGAAAGATAAGATTATAGATTTTCATCAAATCTATTATTATTTGTCTTCCTCTCAAAATTACCGGTAAATGAATTGTTGAAATGTAAGTCTATATGCAAAACATGGTTAGAAGTTATCACCCATCCTTTTTTCATTTCTAGCCATTATCATACATATAACAATGAAGAAAATCAATAACGTATTAGTTCTACGTTCACTTTTTCATGTTTTTGTTGCCAAACATAAGTCAACCCAATGGTATTATATCATCTCAAATTCTAAACTCTTCTCAAGAACACATAATAAACATTTGAGTAAAATCATGGGTCCTCATAGGTCCTTGTAATGGATTATTTTGTCTTGTAGGAAATCTTATAATGTATCATTGATTTAATCTATCTTAGACACAACTTTCGTTATAGTGTTTGTTCTAACTTTGAAGTTCAACAACTTGTTGATGTTTAGAGGTTATAATTTATAAAGTTTTTCTTATTATTGTTGGGGAAAACCTCAACAAAGAACAACTCAACAAAGAACTAAGAGAAGAACTGAACTAATTGTGTTGAAAAAGTTTATTGAGAAAAGTGTTGTTTACAAAGATCACTTTATAGGTGAAGTAAGTGTAACTACTTCCTAAGAATAAGGAAACTAACAACTAACTAAGTCCAGCTGGCATAAGTGCCAAACAGCTGAGACTAACTACCTTAAAAGAAACAAAATACAATAAACTAGAAAAATAACAGAAAACTGCACGTGCTTCTGATGCTCTGCTTCTGATCAGAACAGCTTCTGATCATGTCTGCTTCTGATAAGGTCTGTTTCTGATAAGCTCTGCTTCTGATAAGCTCTACTTCTGATACGCTCTGCTTCTGATACGCTGCTTCTCATGCGCAGCTTCTAACACAGTTTGAATTATATGAGAACTAATACTCCTCCTTAATTCAAGCTGTCAAAATTAACCACTCCTAGTTCTCTTCTAAGCTTGATAAACTGATCCCTTTTCACAGCCTTGGTTAGTATATCAGCTTGTTGATCATTTGTGGTACAATACTCCAAACACAATTTACCTTTGGTGACTTGGTCTCTAATGAAATGAAACCTGGTTTCAATGTGTTTGCTTTTGCCATGACTGACTGGATTCTTAGCCAGATTAATTGCTGATTTGTTGTCAATGTACAACACCACAGTCATGCTTTCCACAATCTTCATTTCACTAAGAAGTGATTGAAGCCAATTTGCTTGGCAAGCTGCAAAAGATCCTGCCACATACTCAGCTTCACAGCTAGATAGTGCAATGACACTTTGCTTCTTTGAACACCATGATACTGGAGCATTTTGAAACTTGAACAAGTAACCACTTGTGCTCCTCCTATCCACCTTGTCACCACACCAGTCAGCATCTGAGAAGCCTAATAGCTCCAATTTTCCATTATCCTTTGCAAATGGAAATAGAACACCAAAATTAATGGTGCCATTAATATACCTGAGAATCCTCTTGGCTAGCAGTAAGTGAGACTTCAGTGGTTTACTCATAAACCTGCTCACATAACCCACTGCATAACTAATATCTGGTCTTGTTTGGCATAGATACCTCAAAGATCCAATCAATTGTCTGAAATTTGTTGGATCCACATCATCACCAGTTATCATTTCTTCAGCCTTGACTCTTGGATCTGCAGGTGTGACTGATGAATTACAATCAAGCATTTCAAATTTCTTCAAAATTTCAGTGGCATATTTGGCTTGATGTAATATCAGTCCCTTAGGAGTTTCCAACAACTCCATTCCTAGGAAGTATGTCAACTTTCCTAGATCAGTCATTTCAAACTCACACTTCATTTGTGATTTGAACTTATCAATCTCTATTGGTGAGCTGCCAGTCACCAATAAGTCATCTACATACAAACATATGATCAGCATATGTTTATCATCACTATATTTCACATACACACCATATTCTATACTGCATTTTCTGAAGCCTTGCTCAACAAAGAATTGGTCAATTCTCTTGTTCCATGCTCTAGGAGCTTGCTTCAATCCGTACAAGGCTTTGTTCAGCTTCAGTACCTTGTCTTTTTTTCCTTCCAGCTCAAATCCTGGTGGTTGTTTCACATAGACATCTTCCTCTAATGGTCCATTTAGGAATGCAGATTTCACATCTAAATGAAATAGAGGCCACCTTCTACTACAGGCCAGAGCAATTACTAACCTTATAGTCTCATGTCTTGCAACTGGAGAGAAAACTTCATCATAGTCTAGCCCTTGTTTCTGTAGAAATCCCTTTGCAACTAGCCTTGCCTTGTGCTTTATAACTTTGCCTTCAGGATTCTGCTTAACTTTGTAGACCCATTTCACACCAATTGCTTTCTTGTCAGGAGGTAATGTGCATAAGTCCCATGTCTTATTCTTCTCTATTGACTTTAACTCATCAATCATTGAATCCATCCACACTTTGCTCTTTAGTGCATTGCTAACATCTAAAGGCTCAGTGTCTGCAAGCATAGCATAGTGAACAACTTCACCTTCATCATTCACTGCATTATCTGAGATAGTCTCACAATCTTCCAATCTTCTTGGAAGCTGAATTGTTCTTTGAGATCTAGCTCTCAGCTGTGGTTGTGGCTCTTCATCTGAGCTTTCATCATTTGCTTGATTATTAGTGCCTTGAACTGGATTAACAAATGTCACAGTCTCATTGTTAACCAATCCATCATCTAAATCAACTTCACAAGTGTTTTTAGATATGAATTTTTGCTTCCAGTCCCAGTTCTCATTCTCTAAGAACTTCACATCTCTACTAATCTCCAACTTATCTGAGATGGGATTATAGAGTCTATAAGCACCAGTTCTATGATAACCAACAAATATCATAGGCTCACTCTTGTCATCTAGTTTCTTCCTTCTAGCATCAGGAATGTGTTTATAACACAATGAGCCAAAAACCTTGAAATGAGCCACACTTGGCTTATTTCCAGTCCATACCTCATCAGGAACTCTATCCTTTATCTTTTTGGTAGGACATCTGTTTAGGATGTATACAGCTGTAGACACAGCTTCACCCCAGAACTTGTGAGGCAGCTGCTTCTGCTTCACCATGCTTCTAGCCATATCTAGAATGCTTCTGTTTCTTCTTTCAGCAAGGCCATTATGTTGAGGAGTGTATGGTGCAGTAACCTCATGAATTATGCCTTCATCTTTGCAATAATTCTCAAACTCTTTTGATGTATACTCACCTCCACCATCTGTTCTCAACACCTTCAAAGACTTGCCACTCTGCTTCTCAACTAAGGCTTTGAATCTTTTGAACACATCAAAAGCTTCACTCTTTGCCTTAATATGATATAACCATATCATTCTTGAGAATTCATCAATAAAAGTGATGAAGTATTTGTTTCCACCAGTTGATAACACATCAATTGGTCCACAAATATCTGAATGAACCACATTTAACAGTTCCTTAGACCTCATAGGTAAACTGTTTTTGAAAGAAGCTCTTGGATGCTTTCCCAGCAAACAAGTAGTACAAGCATCACCTGGAATTATGACTCTAGGCAATCCAATGACCATATCCTTTGAATTAAGCTGTGACAAGCTTTTGAAATTCAAATGGCCATACCTTTTGTGCCATAACTCACTATCCTTGCTTTCTGTAGTTGCAGAGAGACATTTTGCCTCCATGGCTTTGAATTGAGTCTTGAATATCCTATTTTTGCTTTGTGCTGACTTCAGAATCAGATTCTTCTTTGAATCATAGAACTTCAGGGTTCCATCTTCTAGCACAATTTTGAATCCCTTCTCTAGTAACTGACCTACACTCATCAGGTTACACTTCATGCCAGGCACATATAGGACCTTCTCAATTACTGTCTTCTTGTCATTCTTCTTCTGAATAACAACATTCCCCATACCTCCTGCTTTGATGGAGTTGCTATCAGCCAATTTGATCTTGGTATTGACACATTTATCAAAATCAGTCATGATGCTTTTGTTGCCAGTCATGTGATTTGAACAGCCCGTATCAAAATACCATTCCATGGAATCACTACTTTCTTCAGTGATGGTAACCATGAAACTTACATCATCATATGTGCTTGAATGATCTTCTGCAACATTTGCTTCTTCACTGACTTGGTTCTTCTTCTTCTTCTTTGGATTCTTGCATTCATTTGCATAGTGACCATACTTGTTACAATTGTAACATTTGATCTTGCTCTTATCAATGGGCTTTTTCTTTCCATTGATATTCTGTTTCCCTCCTCCTCCATTTGAGGATTCAGGCTTGTCTTCACTTTTCTCACTGTTTTTCTTGAAATCTTTCTTTTTCTGCCACTTCTTGAATTTTGCAAAGAGAGCTTGCTCATCTTCCTTGCCATGATTTTTCTCTGTATGCTTCAGTTCATGTGCTTCAAGAGTGCTCTGCAGATCTTCAATTCTGATTTCACTCAGATCTTTCGTTTCTTCGATGGTCACCACAATGTGCTTGAAACTTGTGGTGAAAGTTCTGAGTACTTTTTCAACCTGTTCTTGTTCATCAATCGTTCCCCCACAACTCTTCATTTGGTTAGTGAGTGTCACTAATCTTGTGAAGTACTCTGCAATCTTCTCATCATCCTTCATCTGAAGGAGTTCATATTGCCTCTTCAATCCTTGCAACTTCACCTTCTTGACCTTCGCGTCACCACCATAAATCTTCTGTAGTGTGTCCCATGCTCCTTTTGCAGTTTCTTCATCTGCAATCTTCTCTAACACGACGGAATTCACACATTGATGTATGAGGTATAGGCCTTTGGTGTCTTTCTTCTTTGCAAGTCTGAATGTTGTTCTTTGTTCTTCATTCGGATTTGCTGGTAGTGGAGTAACTGCAGTTGTAACTTGATCATACACTTCATGAAAGTTGAATACGACCTTCATCTGCTTTATCCAAATGTCCCAGTTCTTAGATCCTTCAAGAACGGGAAAATTCACATGGAAATTGTTTGTACCAGCCATGGTTGATTCACTGCAACCACAAGGAGTCTTTCTTGGATTCAAGAAAGATCAAGAATTGATCTCTTGGATCGTATAAGCTCTAGATACCACTTTGTTGGGGAAAACCTCAACAAAGAACAACTTAACAAAGAACTAAGAGAAGAACTGAACTAATTGTGTTGAAAAAGTTTATTGAGAAAAGTGTTGTTTACAAAGATCACTTTAACACCTATTTATAGGTGAAGTAAGTGTAACTACTTCCTAAGAATAAGGAAACTAACAACTAACTAAGTCCAGCTGGCATAAGTGCCAAACAGTTGAGACTAACTACCTTAAAAGAAACAAAATACAATAAACCAGAAAAATAACAGAAAACTGCACGTGCTTCTGATGTTCTGCTTCTGATCAGAACAGCTTCTGATCATGTCTGCTTCTGATAAGGTCTGTTTCTGATAAGCTCTGCTTCTGATAAGCTCTACTTCTGATACGCTCTGCTTCTGATACGCTGCTTCTCATGCGCAGCTTCTAACACAGTTTGAATTATATGAGAACTAATAATTATGTCATTGGGCAAAAACGTTAAAATATTCACCATTGCTAGGGAACTAACCTGGGTCACCCATGTGACAGACGAGAATACTTGCTATTATACTACAACAATTTGTTTATATTTTTCTTTTCCAATTATATGTTATAGAATTAATTAAGATGAGTTGTTTTTATGAATTTGTTTGAAATTGAGTATTTATAATATCTATATTGTAGTACCTTTTTGTATGTCTTTTTTTCTTTTCCTATTTTATACATTATAAAATCTATTTTATTTAGATTATTTAATTAAATAATTAAAAAAATCTATATTTTTAAGTAAAATGATACTAAATTTAGTGTACCATTTTTTCTTTCAATTTTAACGATTTGTTATATTTTACCATATTATTGAAATTTACCAATAAAAAATAACTTGATTTTTTAAATAATGAAATAAAATTTACTACTTCTAATTTCCTTTATAAAAGCGAAGATATAACGATGGAAATGACGATGACAAGTTTTTCCTTCTCCATCTCCAACCCGTCGTAATGAATTTAGACTACATTTCAATACATTTATCTATACCAATCTATAAAGAGGATACAAGTTTTTGGGCTGGATTTTTACATTCCTATTATACCCTTCACCTATTATATTTATTAAAAAAAACTGATCAATTTCAAAAACCAAAAAGTAACGGATTATAAATATACCAAAACTAAAATACACACAATAGAATAGATAAAGAGACTAGAGTATGGAATTGGGAGGAACAGTCTCAATAGAGATATTGCAAAAAGACGAAAAGTATGTATGACAATATCATTGTTTAAAATTACTGCCGAAGCCGCTCATCAACAATTGTTTCTCGAAGTTCCGGATCTCATCATGGAAATATTGGTATTGGGTAAAAATTACTCCTTACTTTTTATTGTTGGTTTTTCGTTCCTTACTTTATACATCTTTGATTGTAAAGTTTATAATTCTTCTAATGCATAAGATTAAAATGGATATAAATGTGCACAAAATTAGTAATAACCGACATTTCATATAAAATGTAGTATATCCGACATAATAATAACACATATGAATACGTTGAATTGAGTTAACTTTATCATTTTTTTCTAATTGTTTATTTTTAATCATCACTAATTTTGTTTATTTTCTAATGTAGGTATCTATTCTAAATTGATTTTTCTTTCCTTTATTGTTTATCAATCACCTATTGTCAAAAAAAAAATCACCGAATTAATAAAATGAGACATGATTGAACCAAACAAACGCGAAGGATCTATGTCCCAAATAGATTTTTGTTTGTTTTTGAAATAATAAGTATATACAAATATTCAAAGTAAAAAAAATTAAGAAAACTTCTCTAATCAATAATCAAGGAAAAAAGTAAACTAAATTGAAAGAGAATATGGAGTAAAAATTATTGTTTTTCAATTGTATAATAGGGGAGTAAAATTCATATACAAATAAAATGAGAGATTCAATGAGATTCTTACACACAAAAAAAAGCTTTATCAAAAGAGTGTATCCTCTTTATATATAGGTAGAGATATTTTTGTTTCACTTTAAACTATTTTCTTTCTTTAGTGTTATTTGAACTTTAAGTTGTTTGTGTTTTGTTATTTATGAGATTTATTGTGATTGATCAAAAGTCAATCTCCTTTTTTTGTTAAATGTTCCCTCTAACACCGAGTAAAAAATCGAGAGAGTGGAGAAGAAAATGAGAGACACAAAGGCAAAGTGAGAATCAAGAGGACTAATGAAAATGATAGTGAAATTTTTTTTTTACTAATATTAGCATTTTGTAACCGTCAATTTTCTCTTTTTTCTTTTCTTTCCAATTTAACAAATTATCTTTATTTCAAAGAATAATGAAAGAATAAATTTATTTATTTCTCTTTATCCTATTAACTTGCCCTTATTATTCTTTCCTTTTGTTTATTTGTTCCTTTGTTTTTTTTATTTCAAATTTGAGTCAATCTAATATGCAAAACTTTGATAGTAATTTCATATATTTTTCATGTGTATGCTAATAATCCCAAATATTTCAATTTCATACGTTTTCTATTTTATATCTATTCACTTTGAAATGATTTATCAAAAGATTATTATAGCTGTCATTTGCCTTAAAAGAAACAAAAGACACAATAAAATAAATATATCAGGTTAGTTCATTTTTTCACCATGCATAATTTACTCCAAATTTTCACTTTCTTTGTTATTTTTTTAAATTATTATTTTTTAAAATCATTGTCTTTTATAATATCATTTAGTTATTAAAGTTGAGATGTTGGGTAAATTTTTACTTTTATATTCTGATGTGAGATACAACTTTCTTTGTTTTTTATTTTGTATTGATTATGTTTGTTTACTAAAAGTCAAACATTATTTTTATTGTATTGATTTCGTTTGTTTGTTATTTTTGTTCAATTTTCTATTTAGACCTTAACTTCACTATTTTTGTAAAGGATAAAAGGAAACATTCCAAAAGTAAGATGAGATTTTATCGAGTTTTTTTGAAAATAATAGCAGGCATGTGACACACCATTGTTGACTTCTCTATGTGACTTAATTTGTTGTTTTCCGAAAATCAACTATTAATAAAGCAAATAAATGTGCGAAAAATTTATAATCATCTTCAACATATAAGTTAACATCATAAAAAATACATATCACACAAACGGGCACGGAACGTGCCCGTTTGGCTCGCTAGTTCATATAAAAAGAAGTAAACATTTTAAAACTCCGAAGTTTCAACAATTTAAAATTTTTAAACAAATTTTAGGCAACTTTGTATACCTTCAAGATTTGGAGCATCTATCCCCAATCATTAAATAATATTACTTTATATTTTTATAAAATACGCTGTTGGATTGAAAGTTTATATCATACAAATTATTTGTATAAAATTTCAGACAATTCTAAAATTATTTGATATAGTACTGAGGCACATCAAAATTAACAGTTTGTGTAATTTTTTAAACACCGTTCATCTTTAATAGTCTCAATAATATATAAAATGATTTTGAATTTGTCTGAAATTTTACACAAATAATCTATATGATACAAACTTTCAATCAACGGTATATTTTATAAAATTTTATATCGATTAAAATTATTAAGTGGTTGGAGTAGATATCCTCAAATCTAAGAAAAAACCTTTATCTATACATAAGTAAGTAGTAATAATAAATATAATTATAAAAGAATATACTAATAAATATAAAAATATTTTGTCACATGCAAAAATTTTAAATTTGGGATTAAAAGTACTTAATGTTATAACTTATAACTCGTCTTAAAACAGATTAATCGATCTAATAGATTGAGCCTATAGAGTATCATTTTTTTTTTGGACTTTCACCCTCTAAATCTCTGATTTTTAGAGGAAACTGGAAAGAGCCTAGTGTTCCGGATGAATTATATCATTAATTAGATTCAATCGCGTTCTAAACATAATTACAGGGAAGTGAATCGAATCACAGTTTTTTCTATTAAAAAAAAACTAATGATAAATAAATACTAAAAAAGAACACTTTATTGTTGTCCGTATCGAAACGCAGTCGTTGCAAGCCCTTAACCCCTTAAACCCTCCGAAGACGAAAAAAGCTTCAAATTCTCTTCCATGGTTTCTCTTCCATAGATTTTTCAATCCAAAAACCAAAAACAATGAAAGCCTTCAAAATCCTAAGAAAAACCACTCTCTTCACTTCTTCACCCAAAATCACCACCACCACCACCATATTCCGCGCTTTCTTCTCAGCCGAACCACTCATTCCCGAACCCGATTCACAACCCTCAGACTCAACATTCGATAGTTCTCACTACGAAATCCCCATTTCTAACGATGGCGAAAAGCCGAAGCCGACGTGGGATGCGAATTATAGAGAGCGGGCTGAAGAGAAATTGGTGTTCGGTAATAAGAAGGATTCGAAGTGGAAATTGAAGTTTAAGGAGGAAGAAGATGAGAGAAAAAGAATGGCTCTTGCTAAGGCTTTGTTAGAGAATAAGTTGAATGATGAGAAAGAGGAAGAAGAAGAAGATGAAGATGTTGGTGTTGTGAAGGAGGAAGATCAGAAATCTTTGTCTGTTGGGATTATTGGTGCTCCTAATGCTGGAAAATCTGCACTCACTAATTATATGGTCAGTTCTTTTTTTCTTCTTTTTTCAATGATGATGTTTTGTTGTTTGGTTTTAAGTTTTAATCATGTCGATGTTTTGTTGATTTTGATTATAAGCAAAATTACTTGGAAGTTGGAACCGAACATTAGTTAGTCCAGTGGTGAATGGCGCTAGACTTGTTACGGAGGACCACGGTTCGATCCCTGCAACTTGGGAGGACTGAAACCACTTGAAAGTTCGCCCCAAACCGGATTAGTCGGTCCAGTGGACCGAATATTTGTGGTGAAAACAAAAAAAGTTTACTTCGAATATAGTTTAGTGCATTTAGTTAAGCTTCTTAATTAATTACATTTGGTAGAATAAAACCTATATTAATTTGGGGTATTTATTTTGGCTCTATTTGGCTATGCTAGATTTTGTGCTTACAACTTATAAGCTCATAAGTCATATCATATGATAAAAAAGACTTGTATGGTAACATTTTTTTTTTCACAGCTTATAGTATACTTTAACTAGCTAAATTGAATTAGCTTATAGCTTATCATTTTTCCTCTCAATTTTACATTTGTCTCTTACTTGAAAAAAAATTAAATATTAATTAATTATATTTTTTTGATGTTATTTCATATTTTAAGCTAGTTCAACTGCTAATTTTACCGAACACTCTAAATTTAATCAGCTAGCTTATCTGTTATTGGGTATAAGCTATTCGCAGCTTGTTTATCAGCTATCCACTATTTTTTGCTTATATTACAAAGTAGATGGAGTAATTATTCGGGGAAATAGCACATGGGTAACCGATTTAAGTAAGGGCTTGTGTATATATAAGTTTTGAATAAACTAACATTATGATCCATCATTGTGTTACTTCTTTTTATTAGTTTAAATTTCAATCACCATTTGGTTCCTGTTGTTCTTCATTTCTTGGAAATTTTGTCATATGATTTACAAATAAGATGTATGCCTTTTCTGATTTGACATAGGTTGGGACAAAGGTAGCGGCTGTTTCACGTAAGACAAACACCACGACTCATGAAGTTGTGGGAGTGTTGACAAAAGGAGACACCCAAATTGTGAGTAACTTTGCTGATTACTTTACTTCCTTGTGTGTAAAAGGGAATTCTGAGGTTAATTAGAGGTTTATGCTATTGTGCTATAGAAAGTAGATGCAATAAATTGGTATACTTTTGATGCTGATTATAAGAATTTGTCATCTTAGCCAAAATATGGGTTTCATTGAAAAGCTTGATTGCATGGATTTCATTGTATGATATACCTGACCTAAAGCAATAATTTTTGACTGGTAAAGTATTCAATAGTATCAATATAGGATCATCTGGTCATCAACCGTCAATATATGCACAATCAATTTCAATGAAAGTATGAAACCTGGTTTTCTGTTTTGTGCTTTTTGCATAGATTTCATTCTGAAAAGTGAAGAAAACATCATATTGCAAAATGTATTTGTGCTTTGGAACTGGTAGGGTCACTTTAAAACAAATTTGACCCTAGTTATGGACCATTATTTTATGTACATCATTTTGCCAATTGCAAAATACAATTATGATACTTCTAGAAGCAAGTAAATAAAACAATTAGAAAAGCAACATATTTTGTTTTATATGCTTAATATTTGCACGAGAGCGTTAGTTACATGATTTCTAATTTTATCTTTCTTATTATGATTTCATGAGTTTGTAATTTGGATTGTATGCTGAGAACTGAAATTAACTTTTGACTTTGGCGATGAGCAAATTATAGGGAAAAAAGGTGCTTCAAAATGTTGTAGCTTATAATAAATGAAGCCGCTGCTGCACTTTTTCTTGAACAATTATATAGCTTATGAATAAAGAAATAATGCAAACCTTTATGCTTGGTATCCGGTTAAATCATGTATTGCTCCTTTACCTCACTAATATCACTGCTTCATTTCATTCTAAACATGCCCCGCTCCCTTGTAGTTCTTGCCTTTTGTCATCCATGGACCGTGTTTGATTTGTTGACTGTATATTTGTTAAAAGTCTACAACCTTTGGAGTTTCACTATTTTAGCCATGATCTTTCTGTTTCATTATAGATTTTTAATTTAATAATATATTTTCGTGGTTATGTATTTGCACTCATACTGTTCTGTTCTCTATGTGCAGTGTTTTTTTGATACACCAGGGCTCACGCTAAATTTTGCTGGATTCCCTTATAGAGATGTCAAGGCACGTGTGGAAAGTGCTTGGAGTTCAGTCAATCTCTATGAAGTGCTCATAGTCATATTTGATGTTCATAGACATATTACGAGGTAAAGTGTTATTGTTTAATTTGAGTAATACTTTGAAACTTGTGTTTTAGCTTATTGCTTTAAATTTTAATAATTTATGGAAAATTCCAAATACGAAGCTCGTTTTAAAATCGTTTACCCTGAATCTTGTAAAAAGACAATAAAAGGGGCTATATAAATTGGCTTGAGTAGCCACTTCAAATGGTTATTGTTCCTTTATCTTGAACATTTTTATCAAGAGATCTATTATAAGAACTTCCCCAACTTTTCTCTATCATTTGTCCAAGCAAGTAGGGCTATAGATGTGTTGCTCTAATTAATTTATAGCTATAGGTAAGATATTTGATTATGTGGAAAAGTTTTATTTGGATATTGAAAATATGTGTTTTTTGGCTCCTTTGTGTGTATTCACCTCATCTCCTACTCCTAGTCGGCCATTGATTCATTAAATCTTGTTGTCATTTTAACTTATAGTGCGGCCTTACATTGGGGGTTACCAGTAACTCTTTGAATTTTAACAGAGGAATTTTCTTGGTTCCTTCCTGAGATAATCATTACTTAATGGGTCATTGGTACACAATCAGTATGAAGCACGGAAACTCTTTGGTTTAGGCATGTCCAAGTGTTCCACATGTGTTCGACACCGACACGTGTTCAATACCTGTTTGAGATATGTTAGTCTGTCAGAAACCTTAGACAAGTTTTCCCAAAAAGCTTTTCTTTGTTTTGACACACCCCTAACACGCCGGGGACACTCTTCATACACAGCTACCATGAGAACAAGCACAACTACGTTTTTTAAAAAAAATATGAATTAAAAGTAATATAATAGTATTTTAATTTGGCATTTGAAAAATTCCTGCACATGCATGTCTTTACGCATACACACATCTTCATCTTCTTTGATCTTCATTTTTCTTTCCCGGTGGTGCCCCTTACACTCCCCTATTTTGTCTGTTATGGTATTCAATCATCCTCCCACATAGATTGTTGCTTTGTTATGCAATCTGTTGTGACCATATTTAGGTACTATCTTTGCTCAATAGAGTACATTCATTTAATATAATAATTTTTTTTGTTCTTTTTGTTAGTAGTGATTTCATCCCTTTTTAAACATTCTGTCAATATAGGCCTGATTCAAGAGTTAAAAAACTAATTATGCGCATGGGAGAACGATCAGTTCCACATCAAAAGCGAGTTTTATGTATGAATAAGATTGATTTAGTAGAGAAAAAGAAAGACTTATTAAAGGTTGCTGAAGAATTCAAAGATCTTCCTGGATATGAAAGGTAAGAGATCTTTTTTCTTTTATATGAAGATTATGGGAGACACTGGTTTGCAGTGTGATTTTGACATTTTTGTAGATTGATTCTACTTCTTAAACTTGCTTCTAATGCCTGTTTTATTATTTAGGCATTTCATGATATCTGGAATGAAGGGGGCTGGAGTAAAAGATTTGACTCGGTTCTTGATGGAGCAGGCACGTATATTTCTACTTCTGCTATCTGTTAGTTATTATATTCAAATTATAGTATTGGTAACTTTGTCTTTAAGAAAACAGCAATGTTATTTCCGGGTGTGGCAAGACTGTCCCACCTTGTCGTGCAAGACTTAATGATAAGTTGATAACATTGTAATTTTTTTTTTTTACCAAGCATATGCATTTATTTTTCTTTTGCAATTGCACTTTTTATAGTTTTATCCTGATATGTTGGACACTCCAAGACTTAACACTGGATTTTTTTACTGTTTCTTATTCAATAGGCAGTAGAACGACCCTGGGAAGAAGATCCATTTACCATGACTGAGGAAGTTATGAAAATGATATCATTAGAAGTTGTGCGTGAAAGGTTGTTGGACCATGTACATCAGGTAGTTGTTGAATTCACTTGCTGTTCTAATTTATAGCTAGAATTTGTGACGGGTATGTTGTAGGATTAGATAGTGTTATTGGCTAACGATTTTCTCAAATCAGGAAATTCCATACGATATTGAACATAGGTTGGTTGACTGGAAAGAGTTGCGCGATGGTTCTATTAGGATTGAGCAACACTTTGTCACTAACAAATTAAGCCAACGCAAGATTCTTATCGGGAAGAATGGCTCAAAAATTGGGTAACTTCTTTCTTCAGCTTTTCTTTATGCAGTTTAACAAATTTTGCTATTGTTGTTATTGCAACTTCCCTTGTTTTAGACATGACATAATCGAAGCATAGTGATTTGAGATTGTCGTTTATGGTGGTTGTGCCGTTGTGCCATTTTTCCTTCTGTCAAAACTTGAGTATTAAGATTATACAGTTTCGTCTTTGCCCCTTCTCTGAACTCAGATGGAATTGATGACCTTTCTGTCCACAAAAATTTCAATAGTTTTTTTGGTTTATTTTTTCCATCTTTCGATAGGCCTCTTATTTACTTCAGTTTCTTGTTTGAGTCTACCATTACCCCTTATGCTCTAATTCTCCTCTCATGAGGGGGTGTGTGATTTTTATTAATTTCTCCTCCTTGCATCCTTTAAGTGAAGACTTATTTTGGCATTATTGTTTCGGAAATGGCAATCATTTGTTTATTCATGTTTGTTTTACACAGGAGAATAGGAATAGAAGCTAATGAAGAACTAAGGACCATTTTCAAAAAGCAAGTACATCTAATTCTTCAGGTTAGGGTTAAATAATAAACGGCGCAAATATATTTGGCGTTTGGAATATACCTTTTTTGCCACACCATGTTATGCATCATGTAAAATTTCAAAGAGGTGTGTGGATTACACTGAGCATGGAAGTCCTTGAAGCTTACAAAACCTTGCTTGAGATCAGGGTGATCATTGAGATAATTATTACTATGGAGAAACAGGTTGAGTTCTTTGGTGATCTAACGCAGGCAGACTGTTATGCGTTTTACTATTTGATTGCCGAACTTTAAGGACTCAAATTCGTTAAGTTTATGGCTGTGTATGAACATTGAAAGGAAATTTCAGTATTTTTTGTTTATTCAAATATATTTTGATTTATAGATGTTTTATACAAAACACGACTAGGACATTTGCCTGTATGATTGATTATTATTAGTGGTGCTCTCAAAATGCTCTCAGTTAGTGATATAAGATTTTTGTTATTGTATAATGTTATTTTCTGGATAGCAATTTTGATGATGCAATATTGTAAAATGTTATTTTACTTCTAGTGCTCTCAATTTCCATTTTGAACCAAACACACCCTAAAAGCTTTCATGACCGTGTTTAACCTTGCAAAGTGTAATTTTTGAGACACGTTTTAAGTGAGTAGTAAAAGCTACCACCAAACCTCATCTAAAACTAAAAATGAACACCTTAACTCATTAAAAATTAATCAATCGCAATCCTACATGAAGTTGGTAAATTATCATTTAGAAGATGTTTAATATGTTTAGATTGAGAATAGGTAAATTATCATTTTAGTTACTGAAAAAGTAACTGTCTCACATCTTGGTCTTTAAAATTGTAAATTTGTATCAAAATTATAATTACCCACACAACTATCTTTGTTATTAATAATTTTGGTCATTCTATCTATTTTTAAGTAATTAATTAATCTTTAAATGTATTTTTTTATTGGTTAATTTAGTTTCTGAAATTACTTATAATTAGAGAGTATTTGCAATTTTTATGTTACAATTAGCCAAAATGACTATTTGTCAACTATAAAAACATTTTCGAGAAAATGAGTTTGCTTCATTATTATTTTATAGGAAAAGTTTACTTCATTAGAAGTTGATGGAATAGTAAATAAAAAAGATTGTAATTTTTTTCATAAAAAAATAATATATATACCCCTTAAAAGAAGTTATTGAAAAAATAAGAATAATTGATAAAGGGTATAATTGACAAATCATACACTTAAAATTCAAAAGCAAAAGTTAGATAGAAACGCTAAATTCATCGTTTTACAACACTTAAAAAGGAATAAGGAACGAAGACAGTTATTTCTCTCTCTAAATACCACAATTGCTAGATTGAACGTTCATGATCGAAGTTCGAACCAGTCACTTTAATTTATGTGTGTGAGTTTACAATGTTTATGCGGTAAATAAACTTAGCTCATGTTGACAATCACCTACTCCCTCCGATCCTTATTATAAGAAAAAAATTGACTTTTTAGATTCATGCAATGTTTGATGTATCTAACTCATAATATAGTCATGATACATAAAATATTCCATAAATTTAAAAAGTAAAATGACCCGAGGATTACATTTTGTTCATTTATTTTCCTCTTTCAAGTCAACATTTCTTCTACTTTTCAAAAAAACAAATAGTCAACATTTCTTCTAATTGCCAAACACCACAATTACAACAACATCGTTTGCAATGTAACTTTCTCAAACAAAAACCAAAAAGAGCAAAAAAAAAGTGTTTTTTTCTATTTAGTTGGTAGCAGAGAACCAGAACCAGAAGAAGGAGCAACAAGATTATAACAATTCCTAGCCAAATGAACACACTCAACCCAATGCAAAATCTCAGCATTAGGATCTCTCTCAACAAAAACATCCGTAACAGTAATCTGAACCCCACCTTTAAACCCAGTAACCTTCCCTCTAACCCTAGCAACAACACCAACCTTCACCATTTCCGCACATCTCGCAGCACCATCAGAAACAAGACAAACATCCTGTGGACTTCGCCTTCGAGCTAGATGAGGAGAAGTAAGATGATTCAGCCAGAGAATACAAGGGATGCAACCTGTTCCGTCGTCGATTTCGAAACGGAGGAATTTAGCGGGTTTGTAATCGCGGAGGACGATTGTTCCTAGGGCTTCGGCGCGAGGAATGGGGATTGATTTGCGGGTGAAAGGGTAGTCTGGGGAAGATGGTGGTGTTAGGGTTAGGAAATCGAAGGCTAGTAGCTTTACGTGTGTGTTGTGTAGTGAGATTGGGAATTTGTTCTTGTTGATGTTGTTGTTTTGATGCATTTTTTTTTTTTTGGATTTTGAGTTTGCTCTGTTTTGAGGGAAAAAGGTGAAATTTGTTGTTGAAATTGGGTTGGAGTTTCTTCTCTGTATATATAAATGGAGGGAGTTGAGGTTCCTCCATTTACCCATGTTGATTACATAGATGGGTGACATGTGGCAACAAAAGAATTTAAGGGCTGCGATTAAAACTTTAGAAATCAATCAGTATTATGGAGCGAGTTCTAAGTTCTAACCGAGTTGGCAACTCATATGACTCATTTTTCAGTGAAATCCATACATGCTTCGGCGTCGTCGGCTCGTCGCACCAAGTTGAACGTTTTCTTCTCCAAATCTGTTCCAGGTTCCATTTTCTCTTTGATTCAACAATTTTACATTTTAGGTTTTTTGCTTATTGTTCAATTTAGGATATCTTTTGAAAAGGTTAGTAGAAACCTTCTATGAATAAACAATTTATGGTAGAGGAGTAGAAAGAAATGTGTGAAGAATGGTTCATACATTTCATTGGTTGAGTTGAGTTACACCGGTGCTTGTTTATAGAAAGGAAATGCTTGCATACATCAAACAACTAAGTAACCCTGTCACATTCTTAACAGTAAACAATGCATTTTTGTTTGGAAGCTTTTTACTTATTTGACAGAAATTGAATGTGATTCTTTATTGGTAACACGTTTTGGCAAACACAATAGCGGGTTACAATGAAAAAATACTTCAATTAATAGAAAACTATCAATCTATCATACACATCCATACTGATCTATGCACAAATAAATCAAAGAGATCACAAATAAACTAATCTTGCTTTTCCCTTTTGATTTGTCTATCACTTGAATAGAGTAACACTAGGAAGTGCAAGATTGCCACCAAAGAAATATAATAAATATTGTCTGTATCACCAATACTGTAACTCAAAGATAATACACCGTGACATTTATTTAACAAATTTGAGCATGAAGCTAGAAGTTTCACTTTGTTCCAAATGGAACTTGCTTTTATTACTACATGAAAACTGGAATCTGAAAACAAATAAAAATAAGAATTCTTGTTAGTATTATGTAATGCACACAAACACACATTCATAAAAGTAAATATGATAATGACAAACTTACATGATTTATCATGAATGGTACTTCTGTTGCTTAAGCTTAGTTGTAGATAGGTGGTGGTGGTGAAGCATAGATATAACTTGGTGGTGGGGGTGACTTTACTGGTGGGGGAGGACTCACATAGTGGTAAGGAGGTGGAGGAGACGGCGATGGTGGTGGAGGGGATTTGTAGTAGTAGGGAGGATGAGAAATGGGAGATGGTGGAGGAGGACTTTGATAGTGATAAGGAGGTGGTGGTGATGGAGATGGAGGTGGGGGAGATTTGTAATAGTAAGGAGGTGGTGGAGATGGTGAGGGTGGTGGTGGAGATTTGTAATAGTATGGAGGAGGTGGAGATGGTGATGGTGGTGGTGGGGACTTATAATAGTATGGTGGAGGAGGGGATGGGGATGGTGGGGGTGGAGACTTGTAGTAATAAGGTGGGTGTGAAATCTCCTTTGGTGGAGGAGGTGACTTATAATAGTAAGGAGGAGGAGGGGACGGTGAAGGTGGTGGGGGAGACTTGTAATAGTAAGGAGGAGGAGGAGAGGGTGACGGTGGAGGTGGGGACTTGTAATAATATGGAGGTGGTGGTGATTTCACGGGAGGTGGAGGTGACTTGTAGAAATATGGAGGAGAGTAATAATGGACAGGTGGAGGTGGTGAGTTGTACTTGTAAATCGGCGAGGGAGGTGGTGGTGACTTGTAGTAATATGGAGGATCGTAACGGTGGACTGGTGGAGGTGGGGAGTTGTACTTGTAAACCGGTGAGGGAGGTGGAGGTGACTTATAGTAATATGGTGGAGAGTAATAATGGACAGGTGGAGGTGGTGAGTTGTACTTGTAAATCGGTGAGGGAGGTGGAGGTGACTTGTAGTAATATGGAGGATCGTAATGGTGGACTGGTGGAGGTGGGGAATTGTACTTGTAAACCGGTGAAGGAGGTGGAGGGGATTTGTAGTAGTAAGGAGTTGGTGGCGATTTCACGGGAGGAGGAGGTGACTTGTAGTAATATGGAGGTGAATAATAATGGACTGGTGGAGGTGGGGAGTTGTACTTGTAAATCGGTGAGGGAGGTGGAGGCGACTTGTAGTAATATGGAGGATCATAATGATGGACTGGTGGAGGTGGGGAATTGTACTTATAAGCTGGTGAGGGAGGTGGAGGTGATTTGTAATAGTAAGGAGATGCTGGTGATTTCACAGGAGGTGGAGGTGACTTGTAGGAATATGGAGGTGAATAATAATGAACCGGTGGAGGTGGTGATTTGTACTTGTAGACCGGTGTTGGAGGTGGAGGTGATTTGTAGTAGTAAGGAGTTGGTGAAGGCTTGGGCTTCTCACATTCTTTAAAATGTTTCTTCGAAGCATAAGCAAATGGCTTAGCCTTAAGCACAACCTCATACTTGTCTTTGGATTTTAAATATAATTTGGTTCCTTGGTTTAGCTTAGTAGGTATGTTGAAGGGGGAGCCTTTAGGTGGAGCATAAAGTTTGGCCTTGCACACTGTGGCACCATATTTGACATAGTCAAAGTCCTCAACTGTTATGCTATACTTTCCATTGATCTTAGTTTTACCATAAGCCTTGATGATTTTGCTTCCAGCTTTGCAAGTTACCTCAACAACAGCACCTGCCTCAAAAATAAGATTAGTTTACGATAAAGTAAAATATGAAGACAAATAATACATTGGACAGTGCTATTGAAAGAGTAACATGTTAAACAATCGTCGTCGAAAATAATATTAATACGAGATATACACATATTAAAACGAATATCTTTTATTTGACCAATTGATTGTATTTTATTCATGACAGGCTCAAAACAGTTTTAAGCAACTTATGTTTTGTATTTGTATAAAAATTAAGTTTGAATAGTATATATATATATATATATATATATATATATATATATATATTATAAAATAAAACAGATAATTGTATTCTTTTTTAATCAAAATTTCGTTGATCAAAACTATAGTAAAATTGTTTGTCAAAAGATAAACTATAGTAAAATTGTGTTTATTATTTAAAATATATTCAAGGTAAACAAAAGTATAACTGATAAACAGTTACGAATCATGCATTATCTATAAACTTGTTAAGTTGTTATGCTAAATAAGTTCAATAGTTATGTAATGTACCTTTGAGATGTTTCTTGTTATGAGACTTTTCAGGATACTCCCAGTCATAGCACCTGAAGCTGTAGACTTTACCGACTACCTTCACAATCAATGAGCGGTGGTAGGGATGTGGGTGAGGATATGCAACAGGTGGAGGAGGAGAGTTATAATAGTATGGTGGTGGAAGGACCTTGGGTGGTGGTGGGGACTTGTAGTAGTAAGGAGTATGGGGAGTAGGAGATGGAGGGGGAGGAGATTTGTAGTAGTATGGTGGTGGAGGAGATGGTGAAGGTGGTGGGGGAGATTTGTAATAGTAAGGTGTATGGGGAATGGGAGATGGAGGAGGTGGAGATTTGTAGTAGTATGGTGGTGGAGGAGATGGTGAAGGTGGTGGGGGAGACTTATAGTAGTAGGGTGGTGGAGGAGACGGTGAAGGTGGTGGTGGGGACTTGTAATAGTATGGTGGGTCTTTGTGTATATATGGGGGTGGAGGAGACTTGTAATAGTATGGTGGAGGAGGGGAGGGTGATGGGGGTGGGGGAGACTTGTAGTAATATGGAGGTGGGGGTGAGGGAGATGGTGGTGGAGGAGACTTGTAATAGTATGGTGGAGGAGGGGAAGGTGAGGGTGGTGGAGGAGATTTGTAGTAGTAAGGTGGTGGAGGTGAGGGGGAAGGTGGTGGAGGACTCTTGTAATAGTATGGTGGATCCTTGTGAACATATGGTGGAGGTGGTGGAGACTTGTACACATAAGGTGGTGGAGGTGGTGACTTGTAGACATATGGAGGTGGTGGTGATGGAGATGGAGGAGGTGGTGACTTGTAATAGTATGGTGGATCCTTGTGCACATATGGTGGAGGTGGTGGAGACTTGTATACATAAGGAGGTGGAGGTGGTGACTTATACACATATGGAGGTGGTGGTGATGGTGACGGAGGAGGTGGTGACTTGTATACATATGGTGGATCCTTGTGCACATATGGTGGAGGTGGTGGAGACTTGTACACGTAAGGAGGTGGAGGCGGTGACTTGTACACATATGGAGGTGGCGGTGATGGGGATGGAGGAGGTGGTGACTTGTAGACATATGGTGGATCCTTGTGCACATATGGTGGGGGTGGTGGAGACTTGTACACATAAGGAGGCGGAGGTGGTGACTTGTACACATATGGAGGTGGTGGCGATGGGGATGGAGGAGGCGGTGACTTGTACACATATGGTGGATCTTTGTGCACATATGGTGGTGGAGGTGATGGTGAAGGAGGAGGCGGTGACTTGTATTCATAAGATGGAGCCTTGTGTTCATAAGGTGGAGGTGGTGGTGACTTGTACAAATAAGGTGGTGGCGGTGATGGTGACGGTGGTGGCGGCGACTTGTACTCGTAAGGTGGCGGAGGAGAAGAGTAAATGTAACTATCTGCAGCAGCAGAAACCACAGTAGTGGAAATCAAAAAAATGGCCAATGCCATAGCCATTGGTGGCCAGTTATGACCCCTTTTGGGGCTACTGGCCTTAGCAGTCATGGGTAGAAAGAAAAAAACTTGCCTCCTCTAATGCTAAGTTTTTAGATATCCTCACTAAATATTCTTTAGAAGTAGAGGAAAAGATGGAAGGAAAGAAGAGATGTTGGTGTTAGTGATTACTGTGAAATGCCTAATGAGATACTTGGTATTTATAATGTGATTGAATTGTTAATGCCTAAGGTGTAGCTATCATGAAGGACCAATTCAAATATTTAATTGGTTTCATTTTGGTGTAAATGCTTTAAATTATGTCTCCCATTTGGCTACTTCTTTTCCATTACACTATTTGAATATGCTGCATTCAACTACTAATTAAAATATGTAATCCCTTAAAAAAAAACTAAAAGATATAATCAGCATCTTGACAAAATTGAATGATTAGAGACGTTAAGGGAACATGTACTGTTCTTCTGTAATTTCCTTCTAGCAGCCCTTATGAGTTGCCCATTTTGATGAAAAACTATCAACAAAATGCATTTATTTTTAAGCATTTTCTCTTATTTTTTTACCTCTTTCTTTTGTATTTTCTATAGTTTTTGAGGTAACGGATAGTGTGTTTTATATTACAGATCCATGACTGGTCACTGGTCATGATTTTTGTTTATGTTCTTTTTGAACATAAGCTTTTGATTGCTAGTGATAATTAATGGTTAAACAGTTATTTTGTTTTTTGAATATAAGTTGATATGAATATAGTTTTTGAATATATTAAAATTGTAAATATATCATCAAGTGTCTCTTTTGTTCGTAATTTTATGGACTAAACTGACAAACAAAAACATTTATGAGTACCAAAGGGACTAGCAAGATACAAACATTCAACGACCAAAATGACTTGGAGTAACTAAAGAGATGCTTGAGAATATATTTGCATATCGATACATTCAAATACTAAACGCTTCACATTTAGGGATTAAAATGGTTGTTTATCTGATAAAGAATAATCCAAATTTACCAACTGGGACACTATTTATGGGGTTACAATATAATTTAGGATAAATTGAAACTAAAATCAATATTAAGAATATGATGTCCATATTTATATAACCTAATTTACCACAATGCAGGTGTGGCCTGGGGTGGGCAATATGTGGGGAAAAGTGGAGAACTAATGAAGAGGAATGAACAAGTAATTTCTCTTAATTCATCTTTTATTACTTTTACTCTTTTTCTTTATACTTTTTTTAAAGATTTTTACCAGACATGCGTTTTCTCAACTATGAGATGAACATGTGATGTTGCCATTTCTCGGATGAAATGTACAAGTGCACATTGTTTCTCCCCGAAATTGAACTCGTGTTCTCCCTCCAAAACAATTCGTCCTAGGAAAAACCCATTAACCATTTGAACTCAATCACTTATTTATAGTTTCATATTATTACTATTAGAAACCGTTTGACTTCTTTTTTAATATCTCCCAAAGTCAGAACATGGCTGAGTTGTGATGTGCTCGGTGAGACATGTTTTTTGCTGCATGAAAATTAAACTCAAAATTATATTACACTTATTTTCTTGTTAAATTTGACAAGATTTTATAGTATTATAGTATTTTTTATATGACTATGAGGGGATTACCACAACTGTATGTGAAGGTGTGTCTAGTGTCAACAATATAATATAGATTATCTTTGATTTGTCTCTACATTTGTTCCATTCTGATAAACTTTCAAGTGTTTAAAATATTACAGTACTATATAGCTATTTTTGCTGGTTACTTGGTTTTAAGCAACTGATCAATGTCGGCTTTTAACACAAATTAAGGCACCAATTAATGAACTAAACGTGCACACTACCGTTATGAATTTGGGTTTGGTGCTGTTGGATAATGTAATAAAATATTTATATATAAATGGACAACTAAGCATTTGTCAATTAAAAATCTAGTTTGAACCGAGACATTGAGATCAAGTGGTTAATGAGTTTCTTCAAAAGATGAATTTTTAGGACAACTCGGATTCGATTCCTAGGTGGAACAATTCTTGGTCAGATTTTACTTATCTCGCGGCCGAATTCTTGACTACTAGGGTCCCTTCCTCTAAGAACTAGAGGGTTATACTTATAAACCAAAAAAAAATTTAGTTTAGTTTTGTAATAAAAATAAATAGATCTAGTTTTGTTTTATTGGAAATTCCAGAATAAAATTACCTGTACTCTAAAAATTTTCATATAAGATGGAGAAATGTGATCTTCCACTATTCAAATAAATCTATTTTTATGTCTATTCTAAAATGACGTGGATATCACTTCTCCTTTGTTAAAATTTGACATGAGAGGATCATTCCTTGGTACTTTATATGTTTCTTATCAACATTGTTAGTGGAAAAGTACATACTACTTCATCACCTAAGGACAATAAGAGATATATTAATAAAAATAATAAATCTATATAGTGATATGAAATATGCTTATATTTAGAGACAAACTTAATATTATTAAATGTAGCACCATTTTATGATATTGTTGTGCTTGTTTGTTTGAAGAGATGTGTATTAATGTTTTGGTCCTCTCTAATTGGTCAATTTATTAATTTACTCTTTCTTAGTGCTAAGCTGGCAGTGACTTCCGTTGCATATGCCCCATGTGAAGCTACTAATAATACTTAAATTGGTCAATGCCGTGTAATAGAATGTTTGAGTTATGTAAATAGAACATCAAGTTCATGTTTTTTTGTTGAATTTAAGAGAAACATATCTTCATTAGATCAAATAATTTTTAACACAAAATGTACAAATAGTTTTAACATAAGTTGGACATTGATTCCATTAGTAAATGTGTTAAGTAATAACCACAGTGGTTGAGTGGAAAAGCTAGGAAGAAAAAGAGAGGGATTAGGTGTGTTTGTCCCTTTGGATTCTTATAATGTAGGATAGATAAAAGTAAATCACATCACATTGAAAATATAGGATAAAGCTTTTTCCTTTTTGGACTGTTAATTATGTTAAAGTTATCTGGATGACAACTCCACCAACCTATATGGTCCTAAAATTCTCAGGTTTTGGTGGTATAGGGTTTTGCATTTTTTGAGACTGAAGTTATCTTAATCCAACCATTACTCTTATGTGGGGACTTTTTAATTTTTAATACAAAAGTGATTTGTATTAAGAAATCAAAAGAAGCAGGCTACAACCTCTAACATCATCTGCCAATTATAAAGTATTCAAAGAAGGGAAAATTGAATCAATTAGAACCCAATCAAAAGTTGAGTAGGGGTGACCTTAATTAGCTAGCTAGTATGCTCTAATCATATTGTTGGAAAAGATAAACGACCTCGATTTTTGTTTTGTGTGTATGTGCGAACTGGATATCCTCTCCGCGCAACTGAAATGACTAATCCCTCGAATCGGGTAGGACTGCAAAGGGCGGTAAAACTCTCTCTACCTCAACAATATGCCCTCTGTTGCTGACAGCACTGTGAGCTTGATTAAGAGCTACATAGTTAATAAACTTAGCTTGATTATAAGCTAAAATAGGGTAGCTCCTATCGATGTGTTTCAAATCGGTCCAGTAGTTACTCACTTCCTAACAAATCTGATGTATGTGCATAACTGTTTCTAGGCAGTCAAGACAATGAGGGCAGATATTGTCACATGCCATACCTCAGGAATCTCTTTCTTCATTGCCAGTACTTAACCATGAACAAGTTTCCAAAGAAATGACCTGTAGCTAGTTGTCCTTTTCAAGATCATACTTTAGTGAAAGTAGGAGTGTGATTAGGACATGATTAGTGTTGCTATACATTAATTCATATGTTTTTTTGTTAGTGTAGAATTATATTCCTAAATATGAATGGTAGATCTTTCAATTAGGGATCTTTAAGTTTCTGGTGCCTGGTGGTAATGAACTGATACTTTATATGAATGGTAGCTCTTAGAAAGAAACAAATACTAATAATATGACAGAAATTGAATGTGATACTTTATTGCTAAAAGCTTTTGGCAAACACAATAGCAGGTTACATTAAAAAAATCTTCAATAAATAGAAAACTATCATACACATCCATATTGATCTATACACAAATAAATCAAAAAGATCACAAATAAACTAATCTGGCTTCTCCCTTTTGATTTGTTTATCACTTGAATAGAGTAACACCAGGAAGTGCAAGATTGCCACCAAAGAAATATAATAAATACTGTCTGGATCACAAATATTGTAACTCAAAGGTAATACATCCTGACATTTATTTAACGAATTTGAGCATGAAGCTAGAAGTTTCACTTTGTTCCAAATGGAGCTTGCTTTTATTACTACAGGAAAACTGGAATCTGAAAACATATAAGAATAAGAATTTTTGTTAGTATATTATGTAATACACACAAACACACATTCATAAAAGTAAAGATGATAATCACAAACTTACATGATTTATCATGAATGGTACTTCTGCAGTTTAAGCTTAGTTGTAGATGGGTGGTGGTGGTGAAGCATAGATATAACTTGGTGGTGGAGGTGACTTTACTGGTGGGGGAGGACTCACATAGTGGTAAGGAGGTGGAGGAGACGGCGATGGTGGTGGAGGGGATTTGTAGTAGTAGGGAGGATGAGAAATGGGAGATGGTGGAGGAGGACTTTGATAGTGATAAGGAGGTGGTGGTGATGGAGATGGAGGTGGGGGAGATTTGTAATAGTATGGAGGGGGTGGGGATGGTGATGGTGGTGGTGGGGACTTATAATAGTATGGTGGAGGAGGGGATGGTGATGGTGGGGGTGGTGACTTGTAGTAATAAGGTGGGTGTGAAATCTCCTTAGGTGGAGGAGGTGACTTATAATAGTAAGGTGGTGGTGGAGATGGTGATGGTGGTGGTGGGGACTTGTAATAGTATGGTGGTGGAGGGGATGGAGATGGTGGAGGTGGTGACTTGTAGTAGTATGGAGGGTGTGAAATCTCCTTGGGTGGAGGAGGTGACTTATAATAGTAAGGTGGTGGTGGAGATGGTGATGGTGGTGGTGGGGACTTGTAATAGTATGGTGGTGGAGGGGATGGAGATGGTGGAGGTGGTGATTTGTAGTAGTATGGAGGGTGTGATATCTGTTTAGGTGGAGGAGGTGACTTATAATAGTAAGGTGGAGGAGGGGATGGTGAAGGTGGTGGGGGAGATTTGTAATAGTAAGGTGGAGGAGGAGAGGGTGATGGTGGAGGTGGGGACTTATAATAATATGGAGGTGGTGGTGATTTCACGGGAGGTGGAGGTGACTTGTAGTAATATGGAGGAGAGTAATAATGGACTGGTGGAGGTGGGGAGTTGTACTTGTAAATTGGTGAGGGTGGTGGAGGTGATTTGTAATTATATGGAGGATCATAATGGTGTACTGGTGGAGGTGGGGAGTTGTACTTGTAAACCGGTGAGGGAGGTGGAGGTGACTTGTAGTAATATGGTGGAGAGTAATAATGAACAGGTGGAGGTGGTGAGTTGTACTTGTAAATCGGTGAAGGAGGTGGAGGTGACTTATAGTAATATGGAGGATCGTAATGGTGGACTGGTGGAGGTGGAGAATTGTACTTGTAAACCGGTGAAGGAGGTGGAGGTGACTTGTAGTAGTAAGGAGTTGGTGGCGATTTCACTGGAGGAGGAGGTGACTTGTAGTAATATGGAGGTGAATAATAATGGACCGGTGGAGGTGGAGAGTTGTACTTGTAAACCGGTGAGGGAGGTGGAGGTGACTTATAGTTATATGGAGGATCATAATGGTGGACTGGTGGAGGTGGGGAATTGTACTTGTAAACTGGTGAGGGAGGTGGAGGTGATTTGTAGTAGTAAGGAGTTGGTGGTGATTTCACAGGAGGTGGAGGTGACTTGTAGTAATATGGAGGTGAATAATAATGAACCGGTGGAGGTGGTGATTTGTACTTGTAGACCGGTGTTGGAGGTGGAGGTGATTTGTAGTAGTAAGGAGTTGGTGAAGGCTTGGGCTTCTCACATTCTTTAAAATGTTTCTTTGAAGCATAAGCAAATGGCTTAGCCTTAAGCACAACCTCATACTTGTCTTGGGATTTCAAGTATAATTTTGTTCCTTCGTTTAACTTAGTAGGTATGTCGAAAGGGGAGCCTTTAGGTGGAGCATATAGTTTGGCCTTGCACACTATGGCACCATATTTGACATAGTCAAAGTCTTCAACTGTGATGCTATACTTTCCATTGATCTTAGTTTTACCATAAGCTTTGATGATTTTTCTTCCAGCTTTGCAAGTTACCTCAACAACAGCACCTGCCCCAAAATAAAATTAGTTTACGATAACATATGAAGACACATAATGCATTGGATAATGCTATTAATAGAGCAACATGTTAAACAATCATTAATCATAGTCAAAAAGAATATTAATATGAGATAGACACATTAAAAAGAATGTCTTAATTTGACATATTGATTGTATTTTATTCATGACAGGCTCTAAAGGTTTTAAGCAACTTATGTTTTGTATTTTGTATAGAAATTAAGTTTGATTAATATATAAAACTAATAATATTTTTTTTTATCAAAATTTTGTTGATTAAAACTATAGTAAAATTGTGTTTAAGTTAATAAAAATAAATTTAAAGTAAACAAAAGTATAACTCAAACAGTTTAGAATCCTGAGTTATGTAATGTACCTTTGAGATGTTTCTTGTTATGAGACTTTTCAGGATATTCCCAGTCATAGCACCTGAAACTGTAGACTTTACCGACTACCTTCACAATCAATGAGTGGTGGTAGGGATGTGGGTGAGGATATGCAACAGGTGGAGGAGGAGAGTTATAATAGTATGGTGGTGGAAGGACCTTGGGTGGTGGTGGGGACTTGTAGTAGTAAGGAGTATGGGGAATAGGAGATGGAGGGGGAGGAGATTTGTAGTAGTATGGTGGTGGAGGAGATGGTGAAGGTGGTGGGGGAGATTTGTAATAGTAAGGTGTATGGGGAATGGGAGATGGAGGAGGTGGAGATTTGTAGTAGTATGGTGGTGGAGGAGATGGTGAAGGTGGTGGGGGAGACTTATAGTAGTAGGGTGGTGGAGGAGATGGTGAAGGTGGTGGTGGGGACTTGTAATAGTATGGTGGGTCTTTGTGTATATATGGGGGTGGAGGAGACTTGTAATAGTATGGTGGAGGAGGGGAGGGTGATGGGGGTGGGGGAGACTTGTAGTAATATGGAGGTGGGGGTGAGGGAGATGGTGGTGGAGGAGACTTGTAATAGTATGGTGGAGGAGGGGAAGGTGAGGGTGGTGGAGGAGATTTGTAGTAGTAAGGTGGTGGAGGTGAGGGGGAAGGTGGTGGAGGACTCTTATAATAGTATGGTGGATCCTTGTGAACATATGGTGGAGGTGGTGGAGACTTGTACACATAAGGTGGTGGAGGTGGTGACTTGTAGACATATGGAGGTGGTGGTGATGGGGATGGAGGAGGTGGTGACTTGTAATAGTATGGTGGATCCTTGTGCACATATGGTGGAGGTGGTGGAGACTTGTATACATAAGGAGGTGGAGGTGGTGACTTATACACGTATGGAGGTGGTGGTGATGGTGATGGAGGAGGTGGTGACTTGTATACATATGGTGGATCCTTGTGCACATATGGTGGAGGTGGTGGAGACTTGTACACGTAAGGAGGTGGAGGTGGTGACTTATACACATATGGAGGTGGTGGTGATGGAGATGGAGGAGGTGGTGACTTGTACACATATGGTGGATCTTTGTGTACATATGGTGGAGGTGGTGGAGACTTGTATACATAAGGAGGTGGAGGTGGTGACTTATACACATACGGAGGTGGTGGTGACGGGGATGGAGGAGGCGGTGACTTGTACACATATGGTGGATCCTTGTGCACATATGGTGGTGGAGGTGATGGTGAAGGAGGAGGTGGTGACTTGTATTCATAAGATGGAGCCTTGTGTTCATAAGGTGGAGGTGGTGAAGGTGAAGGTGGTGGCGGCGACTTATACTCATAAGGTGGTGGAGGAGAAGAGTAAATATAACTATCTGCAGCAGCAGAAACCACAGTAGTGGAAATCAAAACAATGGCCAATGCCATTGCCATTGGTGGCCAGTTATGACCCCTTTTGGGGCTACTGGCCTTAGCAGTCATGGGTAGAAAGAAAAAAACTTGTGACCTCCAATGCTAAGTTATTAGATAACCTCACTAAATATTCTTTAGAAGTAGAGAAAAAGATGGAAGAAAAGAAAAGAAGAGATGTTGATGTTAGTGATTACTGTGAAAAGCTTAATGTGAGACTAAGTATTTATAATGTGATTGAATTGTTAAGGTGTAGCCATCATGAAAGACCAATTCAAATATTCAATTGGTTTCATTTTTATGTATTTGCATTACTTTATGTTTCCCAGCTGGCCACTTCTCTCCCATTACTTTGTTTTACTCCAAATGGTTAGAATCTGTCACTATTTCAAATTTCCAACTACTAATTAAAATATGAATTTTGCATCTTGACAAAATGAAATGATTATTAGAGAGGGTAAGGTAAGGTAATTTTGTGTGTCCTATTCTTTATGTCATTTCCTCTTAGCAGCCCCTGAATAGTTGCCTCTATTGACAAAAGTAACTCCAAATTGCCATTTGCATTGTTTTCATTTTATTACTTTTTGTTTTTTAATTTCAAATTCTTATAGAGGGAAGAGAAAGTGATTATAGTGTATATTTTCAGTATTATGCATTATGGATCCATGAGAGCATGAGTGATCATGATTTTTGTTTTAGTCTTGATTGTAGTTATTGTAAGAGTGTGATTATTTTGTTCAACCAATTGATTCCTTTTACCTTTTTTGTTGAAGTATGAAAATATATATTTGATTTTTAATTATTTCTCTTATGATCTTTTTGAACATAACTATTTGGTAGTTTGTGATAAAGAATAATGCAAATTTACATTGTATTTCCTACTACATGTCCACATGTTTGTGGGGTTATGAATATGAATATAGGATACAAATATCAAACAAAAATCAATATTAAAAATAGGATATTCTTGATTAGTTAATTATACAACTTAATTTACCTAAATTAATACTATATTCTATGTACTAAAGAAGATACAATAATGAGGAGTTACTATGTTAAGAGTGCAGGTTCAATGGTTCACCTTTAATTACTTTTACCTTTTATTTTTTAATTTCTTTCACTTTCTTTAAGAATTTTCCTAGCCATGTGACATCTCAATAATGAGATTAACATGTGAGATATGATGTTGTCAACACCCGGAAAATGTGCAATAATGAGATTAACATATGCATCTTTTGAGGGAGAAAAGTATTTAAAACAATACAACTAGGAATACTTTTGGAAAAAGTAAGAAAATATCTTGATCAATTTTTATATATAATCATTGGTGTTTTTTTCGATCTTGAAATTTTGTTTGGTCTTTCTACTAACTGTGCTTATGTTTTTCTCATCGGAGAAGTATGGCATCAAATTCATGTTTGAATAGGTTAAGGTTATACACTCATAGTTTCATAGTTTCATAAGTGTAGTTCAATTAGTGATTATAAGAAACATTATTGAAAGAAGTAGAATTCGGATCTTAGATTTTTCACTTCTAACAATTTTGTTAAACAATTTCTTTGAGACGAAAATATGTTTGGAGTAGACAACTGTAAATATGATTTTTAAGTTGGAAATAATTGTCTAAAAAATGTTGGAAGTAATTGTAGATTAAAAATCAATTATGCTCAAAAACATTCACATATCAAAATCCATTTGAAGTTTTGAACTCTCTCCAAACGGCTATGTTTGTCAAATGCTTCCATTTTTGTACATTAAGTATCGGCTTTGTCTCATATAGTGTATCAAACTGCTTTACTTTAGTAACAAAAAAATAGCAAAAAAATTCAAAAGAAAATTGTAAAGATATTCGTGCTCTAATTAAAAATTGAAATACGCAGAGAATCAAACATCTAAAAATTGTGTAAGATTCTCCTTCTTTTTTTTCTTGTTAAATTCAACATAATTAATGTGTGTGAAGTTTTGTTTTTAGTTACTAGGAGGATTTAACACAGTTGCATGTGATCGTTTTGCAAAATAAAACTACTACTAGTAGTAATATTTTGACTATTAAAATAAAAAAAATGAGTAGTTATAGTTATTTTTGCTCGTTGCATAGGTTTTAGCAACTGATCAATGTCGTCTTGTAACATGAAAACTATGAATCAATAAATGAATGAAACGTGCAAAGTACCGTTATGAACTTGGGTTCTGTGATGTTGGATAATATATTTCTGTAATATTAATTGAACTACTGAGCCTTTGTTTGCCAATTTAAATAGTCATAATAGTGTTATCAACCGTTGTTAGGTTTATTAGAGGAGTAATAAGATTGACCTATAAGACGGGCTTCCTCCGTTTTTTAAGATCGACTAACTCAAGTGCAAGTACTGTTCACAAAGAATATTTTCTTTTTTCGGTCTTCAAAGTTCTAATTTGAATATTTGTTACTATCACAAAGACCTACACCAACGGCCGTTCCGCCCAGGCTTGCGCCCCGAATTTTGCAGCGACCGAAGTCTACAAATTTTAATTCAATCGATAGAAAATATCGAAATTGTTAGATAAGACACTTTCTAGAATTCAAACTTCAATCTCTCTACGTTATACATGAATTTCCAATAGTTTGTCTTTTTTCTACATACCAAAACAAAAAAGATTGAACAATATTTTTTTTTTGACTGGTAAGGATTTAAGCAGATAGAAATGTATAACTGTTCCTTTTTAAAATGCAAGTTGTTTAATTAAAGGAGATATTAAAAATAATTAACATAACTGTCTGGTGATATATTTCTTAATATATTTTTCTCTTGGAACAAAAAAGGAAGGCACCATCATAGAATTTCTTTTTTTCTTGAGGATATATCCATGGTGATCATTGTTGATGTGATAGTTTGTAGAGAAAATGTAGTAATTATTTTTTATTTTGTTGCAATGTGTCAATATTTATTTATATTTTGTTCAAATTGCAAGATGTCAATTTATTATTTACTACATTCTTTCTTAGAGCAAAGCTGGCAATGACTTCATTTCCATTGCATATGCCATTTGACAAAATTACCATATATGTATTAATTGTGTCCCCATGTGATTCTACCATATAAGAATTTTTATTTAAATTCATCAATATGCCATCGTGCACCTCTCTAACACATTCTTTAAGATTTGTCAATGCCGTGTAATATAACACCTCTCAATTATGTAAAATATTTCATCAAATTCGTTATAGTTGTTTTATATCAACGAAAAAATCGTTATAGTTGTTAAATTAATTAAGAAAAAAAATTAAATTATCACATTCGATTAGATGATTTTAAACATGAAATGGATAGATAGCTTTGAAAATAATGCCTCGTATGTACAACTCAGTTGGTTTGGTAGTTGTTATAGATATTGATTTATATGGTTTAAGTTTGATTTTTTTTTAACCTCTCCATATATATTTTTGAAAGTGTGAGTTTTGTTATAAAAAAAGGTTTTTGAGTTTAGTCAATCGGTTGTTACTTAATGAACAAAATTAATACAACTCAGTTCGTAGTTGCGAGATGATGACTTACTGAGACATGAGTTTGAATATGAGATTTTCCACTTTAAAATCTAACCACATTTTGACAAACTGAGTTAAAAATACATATGTAATTAAACGTGAGTCCTTTAACTTCAATTTGTTCACAACCATATTGATGAGGTCAAAAAATTAGAAAAGAAAGGGAAAAATAAGATGGAGTAAAGTCTTTGGATGCTCAAATGTACAAAATATAAGAAAGCATAGTAGAAATTAGTATAGCATAAAAGAAATAAAGTTCTTTTCTTTTTTTCTTATTTAGACAACTAATTATATTTAAAGTTATCTGAATGACCATTACACGGTCCACCAACCTCAATTTGGTCCTAAAAATTATTGAGTTTAGGTATAGTGTAAGTTGTTACAATTTTTCAGATTGAAGTTAACTTAGGGTGTTTTCCAACTATGAATATTTATTATTTTCTTTTTTTACCTCATATATGATGTTAATTCTAGACTACTCTAGGCTCTAGCTATATTCCAACATTCTTTTTTTGGGGTCTATACCTTTGAATTAATTAAGGAGACCAATTTATATCATATATAGCAAATTTTGTTTTAATAATATCATATAGCAACTTGTTTTGCATAAAAATTATCATTTTCGTATTATTTGCTTAATTAATGATCACATACACCTCTGGCTCTAACAACTATTTGTGACCATGACTTCATAAATTGTATAGTGGGGAAATATAAATGAAATAAAAAATAGTTTAAATTAATATGAAATTATGTAGTCCTTTTATCAATCATCTATCTCGTTATCAAAAGAGACATTTAACTTAATACTTTAAAAAAAAGAACACTATAATATCAAGACCAATATGTGTACACTTTTAAAAAAGCAAAACATTATAATTGACTTTATTTTGGTCTATATTTTATTTAAAATAAAATGGGAAATCATAGCTAGTGTATATAATGTGCAAAGCCAAAATTTAAGGGTTGTTAGTTGTAGTTGAATATAGATATAGGATAAATTAAATTTTTATAGGGGGTCCTAAAAAAAGGAAAGCAAACCTAGCAAGTTATAATATAAGACAATATAGTACAACAATTATGAAAGAACATGGAAATTTACTTATATATTCCACTGAAATGACACGTTCATGTTTATCACAAATATGTTGACTTTTTGTTTTTTTGACAGAACAAATATGTTGACTAAAATAGGTAAATTTAGGAATAAAGGTAATGCTATAGAAAGTAATGGATAAATTCACCATAAAAAGAAAAGAATAGAAAAGAGATAGGGTAAATACAATTACAATGTTTATAGAGGCCTTGTCTAACATGTATGCACGAGTCTCGCAAGTTTTGTAGTTCATTTTTATTTTATATATAGTTCACTTTTTATCGATTTCTATTCGTATTTGTGCAAAAATCTGATCATCATTAATAATATATTTGTCGTTCAAAATAAAAAACAAATCTAACTTGCAAGTGATGCACGATTCACACAATGATTTTTGTTGAAGGTTTAAAGATGATAACAGGTAAGGTCGAACGCGGGTTTGACATGATTAACATAGATTTTTGTTGAAGGCGGCTAATGGTTCAACGTGAGTTTTTTAATTGATCGCAAATTCAAAAATTTGCACTACATACTCTATCAAAGAATATAATGCTCCTCTCTTGATATTTATTTCCTTAGGACTCAAATCTAACACAATACCGATTATGAATATAGTTAATCTCTTTTAAATAATCAATAATTTTGAATGTGCTTTTGTTGAAATTCTAATTGTACAACTTTTGTTTAAATCTCAGTAATTGATTGTGATTTTGTCCATCAGTGAACCAAAAACATGCATTACATAATCAATATAATGAAAGAATACACTACTCATCTTGATATGTACTTCCTAAGGACTCAACTTTATGGAAAAGATATTATCTCTTTCTTTTTTTAAAGAGATTGTATATTATAAATAAGATATATTAATTACTCATCAATATTGAATAATTGATATATTTAGTCCATATTATAAATATGATATATTAATTACTTATTAAATTTATAAAATAAATTATCTCTTTAAAATAGATATACGTAGTACTCTCTCTATCTTAAAATATAAGGAAAAAATATATTTTTGTCTCAAATTATAAGAGAAAAAGCAACTATGTTTTTTTTTTGTACATAGACGAGATGACAAAGCCACCAGTGAACTCACACACACAAGTGGAGTGACCGAGGTTCGAATCCAGATCATGGACGTCCAACCTAGCAATTTTGACATTTTCTACCAGTTGAGCTATGACTTCTGGACATAAAGTTTTTTATTTATTTTCATAAAATTATATACAAATTCCATTTAATTTTTTTTCTCTCTCATTTTCTCAATAAACAACAACCAATAAAAATTGTTTTTACATCTTCCCATGCAACTTATTTCAAAAAAAATCTCACAAAACCATAATTTAAATTCTCATGATTATGCTTTCTTAATAAATGAGTTTTTTTTTCTTTATAATTCGAGACAGAGGAAATATTAATTATACATATTTTACCTTTTGATGTAATCAAGAATATAATTGTATTTCTTAAACAAATTTTTAAGAGTACAAAGAATTTGTTTTGTTATAAAGTATTTGAAAATAGTATTGTTTTAAACATACTTAGATTTTATAGTTGAAGAGGAGAAAGAAGAAGATTCACAGTGATGATGAATTAATAGAAGATATGCTCTGAATTGGAGATCGGAATCTGAGATGATGAATTACAATTTACTTATATATTAATTCATGAAAATAAAATTTTCTCCTTCTAATGTTTGAGTCTCCACTCTGGAGTAGTGTATAAAAGTCTATGACTCAAATATTAAAGAACTATAGTACCATAAATTTTATTTTATTTTATGTTTGATATTAACTCTCTAATTTTTAAGAGAATGATTCAGAGTTCCACTACAAAACAAGTAAAATATAATTAAAAAATTGTTTCACTCGGTAATTGAATCCGAGTTCTCTTAAAATTTATCTTTAAAAAAGTCCATTAATCACTTAAGTCTAATAACTTAGTTATAATAGCTATAATAAAATTGTATAATCAAACATTTTCATCCATATTTTTGACAAAGATAGATATTTATTCATTCAAATTGGTAAAGTACATCGATATAATACATATTCGCTAAAAATAAAAAGGATGAATTTGCTAACAAACTCACAACATCCATGTTATTAATTAGCATAAAATGACAAAGTACAAAAGCCTACACATATGACTATATTTAAGTCTCTAGAATATCCAAATATCCGGATCTGCAACGTAGATGACGCTAAAGTCATTGATTCTGCACTGGATCGAACCTGATCTGACAATCTGAACTGAAGAAATACCTAGACACAACAAGAAAGAGAAACAACGTCGCACAAAGACGACAAATAAACCAACGCCGCACAAAGACGACGAACAAACCAACGTTGTACTGAGACGACGAAATCACAAAATAAAAAACGAAATAAATGTGAAAATCACTTATTTCAATAAAATAAAAAGAGAAAGACAAGTTAGAGCCCAAAATCACCTCTATTTGATAGAGGATGAAGAAGAAGATACTAGGTTAAAAATGGAGAGGACGGCTGCTTGCTTATGTTTTTCACTTCGTCACTTCACTTTTTTTTTTTTGACGAACTTTGTCACTTCACTTGTCACTGATTTTTTGTGATAAGTAATTAGATTTTCCATATGCACTATCTATTCACTTTCTTCTCTTTTAAAGTAGATTTTTTGGCTATTGTTAGTTTAGTTATAAAAAAACATCTCATTCGTTGTTGCTATTTATTACATGGAACTTTCTGACCATAATTAAAGAAAGAAGTTGGGCCTTTGAGCCCATTATAAAAAACAAATAAATTTCCACACCCAGTTCAGCAAATACCGCTACAAACTGGAGCTGAAGAAAGAAACTAATCTTTTTTAAATTAAGTAGTCTATTCATTAAAAACTTAGAATTTCAAAGTGTACGAGATTTAAACACCAACTCCTACATATAAAATGCGACATTCTTACTAATTGAATTAAATGCACAATTAATTCCTACATATTGACATTGTGTTTTTCATTACACATATATTTAATCAAATAATACTATTATGGTAAATTCTTGTCTACCCCCACAAGATTTGGGAGTATTTACCCCCAAACACTTAAAAAATATTTAACCGATATAAATTTTTATAAAATATACCGTTGGATTAAAAGTTTATATTATATAGATCATCTGTGTAAAATTTTAGACAAATCTAAAATCATTTGATATGTTATTAAGACGCATCAAAATTAACAGTTTTTATGATTTCTTAAACACCGTTAATCTTTATGTGTCTCAATAACATATCAAATGATTTTAGATTTATCTGAAATTTTACACAGATGATCTATATGATATAAACTTTCAATCCAACGGTGTATTTTATAAAAAATTATATCGTTTAAAACTTTTTACAGTGGTTGGGGGTAAATACCCCCAAATCTTAAGGGGGTACACAAGTTGTCACCTTCCTAAAAAAAATTCATATTCATTCTCTCTCGCCACTAGACTAATTAACAATGGATGAAACATGCATGTTTATATGTTATAACTTTGGAGTATAATTTTTGCAAAAAAAAAAGTGTCTATTTAATATTAATCCCATAAAAATAGTTTATAAGTGAATATTTATTATTTTTAGGAATAACTAAATTTTATAATAAAAAAATGAAAATAATCTTTTCTTCAAATTTACTAAAAGTCACTGTTATTAATTCAATTCAACTTTGCTTTTACAAAAAAATATAATTTTACTTTGTACTACAAAATAAAAAATTATAATTTGGCAAATTACATTTTCCTTTTTGGTAACCATCATATTATATATCAATATAAGTTTTATTTGCAGGTAAGTGAAATGACACACTAATACAAGTTTTTAACACATTTAACCATGAGTCCTTGACTAATATATCTCATTTGAGGAATATGTTGGAAGTTGGAACACAAAGTGAATTTCCTTCTCCCATTTGAATTGTTTACTTAAGGAAGATCAGAAGAGTAGTCATGAATATTTGAGGAATAATATTGAATTTTTTACTACTTAAATCAACTCAATGTGAGCAGTAATTAAAATGAACATTTGAGGAATAATATTATTTAAAAAATAATGTAGTATAAAACAATATTATTTATTCTTCTTCTAAAAAAGAATGTTATTTAAGAAAATAGTATTCTCATAAATATATTGCACTTGACAAAGGACAATGCATTTTAATTGCATAGCATAAAAATCGTTCCTTATTTGAACAAAGAATCCGAACAAAGAAAGTAATTAAAATTTATTAAAAAAATAATTAAAATGAACATTAATTGTGGAAAACAAAATTGAAAAAATATATGAATGAATATATGCCATCAATAGTCACAACTCACAATAATGAAATTTAAAATAGAGGCTCTATACGTAATTTTATCAGGCAAAAGTCAAGATGGTGATTTTGGTTTGGAAAATTAGCATTAAATTTTTTTAGTTCAACTATAGGTCAAACAAAATAAGAAAGTATATCATTAACTTGGCGATATCGACTAACAACGAATTAGTCTAAGTACTAGAGATTTTGATCCCCTTCAAATTAAAGATTATATTTGATTAAGGACATATTCAATCAATGACGATATTATTGTCTTCAACATTAGAAATTTGGAAGTATGAGTATTCCGGAATTTCAATTTAATAATGTATGTAGATTTTGTCACATTTGTAGGTACAGTATAAACTCTATAAATTAATAGAGTTGGGACTGAAGAAATTTATTAATTTAGAGAGTTATTAATTTATCGATAAATTAATAATTATTAATTTAAAGAGTTTTTAATGACTTATGACGTTACACGAAAGGAAGCACCTATGACGTCAAACACTTTTCACAATTTTATGATACAATACAAAAATACAACACCTGAGCTATTTGATGCAATAAGAAAAGTTGGAGATGAACTCCAAATGGACTTGAACTTTAAAGAAAAACAGACAACTATTGAATCATATTTTAATAGAGTGTAATGTTTTTTTTTTAGTTTCTATGAATTATTAATTTATGATTTTTTTGGGACCGAAAATTACAAAGGGATCTCTCAAAAAATTATTATCTTATTATTTTATCGATTTTTTCAATTTTTTACACTGGCCCAAGTCGGGACCGGACAATTTTATTATTTTAGAGAGTTTATTAATTTACCGAGTATTAATTTAAAGAAATTTTACTGTATTTTGTCATTTCTACACAATTAACGTAGATGTTATGAATTTGTTTGCAGATTTATTCTTTATAATTTTTAGTAATTTTGAATTTGTATTATTCGATTTATTTTATCAATTTAAATGAATGAATGTCGCTCTTAGTCACTAAAAAATTTAACTCTAAAAGTGGAAATTTATTATCAAAAAAAAACTATACCATTGGAAGAAACACAAATTATGCTACTATTATTCTTTCCTCATCCATCACAAATGATCTCATATGCATACCTGTTAATAATGAAGCACTTTCCTAAGTAATCAATTCCTCTTAATTATTTTTTTTTTGTCAAATTCCTCTTAATTATTTAAATACACATAGTTCATTATTCAAGAAGTTTTGTTCAAATTTTTTGCTTGTTCATCAAAGTTAAGAACTGAATTTCTTGACTTTGAAAATCTTAGTCTTTTTATTTGTTACAAATTTAAATAATAACTATGTCTTTTCAATGGTTGTATTTTACATGTTTATGTCTCATGATTGGCTTGGGAGTAGAACTATCAAATGCTCAAATTTATAGAAGATATGGACATAGGTTACTCCCTTACAAAACAATAACTGTTGACCCAAAGGGTCATGGAAGTTTCTCTACTATACAATCAGCTATTGATTCTATCCCTTCAAATAATAGGTATTGGACTTCCATCAATATAAAAGCAGGCATCTACAGGTAAAATCATAAGTTGTTTTCTTCATTAATTATTTTTTTAATCTTTGTCTAATGTATTTATTAGGTAATTCATTTTATCTTTATTTCTTTCTACTACAGTATGTACTAACAAATTAGTATTTATCGATATTTAAATGAAAATATGTTTTGAGTTTTTGTGTGTGATATTGTTTATAGGGAGAAATTGAAGATTCCCTATGATAAGTCATACATCATTTTACAAGGAGAGGGAATGAAGAACACTATTGTTGTTTGGGATGACCATGCAACTACTGCACAAAGCCCTACGTTCTTAAGCATGGCTGACCATATTGTGGTCAAGTTTATCACTTTTAAGGTCGCAAATATTTCCTTCATCTATCATATTAATGTCTTTTTTCTTTACATTTTTCGTTACGCAAACAAACTTATGTCATTTCTAAATGGAAAATGCTAAATAGTGCACCCCATGCACTAGTTAAAGATATCTACAACATAACATAAGGCAGAATCATATCGAAAATAGTGAGCAACATCATTAATTTGTCTTATGATGAAACTAATCCTACTATTATTTGAATCATTGTTGTATCTTACTTGTGTTTCCTTTGGTAATGTTTTTTATTTGACTCTTTATTATGGTTATATCTTAATTAATTTGACTCAATAATTAATCTGTGGAACAGAATTCATACAATGATGGAAAAAATGGTAACCCAATTGCACCCGCAGTAGCTGCAATGATAAGTGGTGACAAGTCATACTTCTATGGTGTTGGCTTCTTAGGTTTTCAAGACACTTTGTGGGATGATCAAGGAAGACATTACTATAAAAATTGTTTCATCGAAGGTGCTGTTGATTTTATATTTGGTGCTGGCCAATCTTTATATGAGGTAATAATATATAGTTATATTATGCTGGAGTATATGAAAAATTTATAAGTAAGAATATATAATTCATGTCCAATTTTACAATCACAAAAAATTATAATATTTGTCCCTTCTAATTTTTTTTGTTCTAATTGAACTTTTCTTTTTAGAAGTATATAATATAATTTAAGGTTAAAAGTCTTTTGCCCCATGAAATATGGGTGGTTTTTTATTTATCCCTGCATTTTTTTTTAATTATGTGTTGTTGTTTTTTTCGCTGATGTGACAGTCCATTTTTTGTCTGTAACAACAGCAAAAAGTCAATGAAAAGAATGAATGATGAAATCTTCACATTATATATATAAATCAAAATTTGTCGATATTTACAAGGGGTAAAAGTCAACTCCAATTAATTATATTACAACAAATCGGGCCATCAAAAAGTGCAACAAATCGAGCCATAAAAAAGTATTAAGAAAATATAGGAGTATTCGATAATATTATGATTTTACTGTAAAAAAAAGAAGATTATGATACACCTAAAAAAACTCACATTAATTGAGAATCAAAGTTAATGTAGTTTTTATTTGTAGGGGTGTAACATATCTGTAAAAGCTGCAGCTCTAAGACCAGGGATTTCTGCCATTATAACAGCACAAGGGAGAACAAATCCAAAAGATGGAAATGGATTTGTTTTTAAGAATTGTAATGTGTATGGAGATGATACAACATACTTAGGAAGACCATGGAGAGCATATGCTAGAGTTCTTTTCTACAATACCAATATGTCCAACATTGTACTACCTCTTGGTTGGCAACCAGGGAATTTTGTTGGTTATGAGTAAGATCCCTATTTACATCCAATTTTATTTCATTTTATATTTAATTTATTAATTTATATAGTTTGGAGTTTAATTTTGATCTATATCTATATCTATATACTATTACAGATATCGTACACAATTCGCAGAGTATAACAATTATGGACATGGTTCTAACACAAACAATCGAGTGAAATGGTTGAAGAAGATGGATGGACGATCAATAAATGAAATGGCAAGTATTAGTTTTATTGATGATGAAGGATGGGTTAGGAATCAACTATTCTAAAATGAGTTTCAAAATAGCTTGGAGAAATTATGTAAATCAGTTTCACTTTTATTTTAAACCACGACAGTTTAATGATTGATTGGAATGTCTTTTGTTTATCAAATTTTGAATTGAATTTCTCAATTTCTAGGCTATAATTTCCACAATTATGTTAGTTTATTTGTTGTTGGAATTTTTGTTAAGGACACTTTATTTCCAATATAAAAAAGTAAGAGACTGTATGTCTCCGTGAGTTCAACTAAATTGACAAGGATTTAATATTTTATTTGTCGATGTTGAAAATTTTGGACCTGGTTCTAACACAAACAAACGAGTGAAATGGATGAAAAAGTTGGATTGGCAAACAGTTAATAGAATGACAAATATTAGTTTTATTGATGGTGAAAGATGGCTTAAGAATCAACTATTTTAAATCTATTTGAAGATAGTTTTTAGGAAATAATATAAATAACTTTAATTATAAAATAGGAGTTCATGACATATTATAATGATTCATATATCTTTTAAGTTGCGATAAAGGGATGTCAACATTATTGGAATATCTTAGTCTCTTCTAATTTAGTTTATTCTGTTTATAAAAAATAATGAATCAAATGTCTTATCTTTATTTTTTTAGATTGGATAAAATTTCTCATATCTTAATGAACTCTTTTGTTCCCACTACTCCCTCAACTTTAAGGATAGATTAAAGAAAAAGAATGATCATTGATCAGTTCCTAAAAATATGATTTCATCAATGAAAATAACAGAGGAGGACAAATTTTTAGTCACTCTATTTATTACTTTTGACTTTTTGTACATGAAATTATATTGACTTGTCCTTCAGTGGCACTTGAATTGAAAGAGTGAGATAGGTACAAAGGGGGATAATATAAACAAAATGAAATAAATTTAGATTGTGACATGTAACAAACACGTAAACATGTGAATGTGAAAAGAATTATGAAGTGTCTTTGTTTGCTATATATACGTAAAACCTCTCCTTTAATTCGTAGTATTCATTTGGAAAATTTAGCCACACACACTACCAGCTCTTTTAGCTACAAACCATTGTAGATCGAGACATGTGCTTAATTGCCCAGCATTTCTTCCATTAGCTACAAAGCCTTTATTCAATGCAAAAGAGGCATGGTTGTAGATAGTGTTCGGCTCAAAACAAGCTCCACCTTCTAGAACTTCCGGGCATAGTATTGTTAGAAGTCTCACATTGGCTAGAGATATGGCAAAAATAACCTTTATAAATGTGTGCAAACCTCAACTCTCAAGCTAGCTTTTGTGGTTGAGTATAGGCCTCCCAAATTCTAATATGGTATTAGAGCCTATCCTAGATCCATTTGTTGTTTGTTGTGGAGACCTCCCATATTTGGGACACCCGTTATTGTTGATTCCACGTTCCAGCCTTGTTCAGTTCTGGACGTGAGGGGGTGTGTTATAAGTCCCACATTGGCTAGAGATATGGCAAAAATAACCTTTATAAATGTGTGCAAACCTCAACTCTCAAGCTAGTTTTTGTGGTTGAGTATAGACCTCCCAAATCCTAATAAGTATAACAGGTTCATTAACATTTTTGCAACTAGTATACTGATAAGGTAGTACGCAAATAAAAATAAAGAGACAAGTAGAATTTGGTGGTCATGACTCATGACAATATTTTCTCTCTATGCAAAGTAGTATTTGTGTATAGCAAAACATCCCAAGGATGAAGGTTATTTGCCTACACTCTATTGGTATACTGGTTGCAAAAATGTTAATGAACCTGCTATACTATGCCCGGAAGTTCTGAAAGTGAAGCTTGTTTTGAGCCGCACGCATTTAATTATTATTTGATTATTTCTTTTGCAGTTTCGATAAATAATTGGCTACAACTTAATTTGTAAATTTTCTTGTAGTGACATTCTTTTTTATTTTGTACAATTTACATTCTCTCTTAGAGCAAAGCTGCCAGTGACTTCATTTCCATTGCATATGCCCATGTGATTCTACCATTTACGAATTTTTATTTAAATTCTTTAAGATTTGTCAATGTCATGTAATATAACACCTCTCAATTATGTCATTTTTTCATCAAATTCGTGATGGTTGTTGAATTATTATTTAAGAAAAATAAATTATCATTCGATTAGATGTTTTTATATATGAAATGAATATATAGATTTGAACATCTAAGATCTGGTATGTCTCAATTGGTAGTTGTTAAAGATATTGATTTATAAGGCTTAAATTTGAGTTCAAAATTTTTCACTTCTCCATGCTTAAAAGGGGAGTGGTTATAGTGCATAAGCTTTTTCCTTATGCAATGTGCATAAGTAATGAAAATTGCTTATTGTATCTCTAAATTGCTTAGTACACCTCTCAGATTACTTAGCGCACCCCTCAAATTTTTAGCATACCCTCTAAAAATTTGAGGGGTGCACTAAACAATTTGGGGGTACGCTAAAAATTTGGGAGGTGCACTAGAAATTTGAGGGGTGCACTAAACAATCTAAGGTATTTATGCACGGTGCATAAACATATAGCTTATGCACCATAACTTGTCCCGCTTAAAAGATGTGAGTTTAGTCATAAAAAAAAAAGTTTTTGAGTCTAATCACTCAAAAACAATTTTTTTTTTGACAAAAAAAAACAAATGTTTTGAACATTAGAAATAAGTTTCATCATGAACTAAATTCATATTTCTTGAAGTTAAAAAAACAATTACATTGTCTAGTAAGTACAACTCACTTTGTCAAATGACATATAGATGTATGAGGTTTTCCACTTTAAAATCTAACCACATTTTGATAAATTGAGTTAAAAATACAAAGTAATTTAATGTGAGTCCTTTAATTTCAATTTGTTTGTGACCATATTGATGAGGTGAAAAATTAGAAAGGAAGGGAAAAATAAGATGGAGTAAGGAGAGTATCTTTGGATTCTTAAATGTAAAAAATATATACGATTGAAGAAAGCATAATAAAAAATAGTATAACATATATACATTAAATAAAGTTTTTTCTGTTTTAGACAACAAATTATTTAAAGACGGTCAACCAACCTCAATTTAGTCCTAAAATTATTGAGTTTAGGTATAGTGTAAGTTGTTACAATTTTTCAGATTGAAGTTAACTTAGGGTCTATTCCAACTATGTGAATACTTATTATTTCCCCTTTTTTTTACCTCATACATGTATATGTATGATGTTAATGTTAATTCTAGACTACTCTAGGCTCTTGCTATATTCCAACATTCTTTTTTTTTTGAGTCTATACCTTTGCATTAATGAGACCGACTTGTATCATATACTATTTTTGCATAAAAAAGATTTTCATATTACTTGCTTAATTAATGATCACACACACCTCTGGCTCTAACAACTATTTTGTACGTGACCACATGACTTAATAATTTGTATAATGGGAAAATATAAATGAAATTAATATAAAATAGTTTAAATTAATATGAAATCAATTGTAGTCTTTTTATCAATCATCTATCGATTTTTTCAAATTAAAAGAGACATTTTACTTAATACTTTAAATAAAGAACACTATAATATCATGACCAATATATGTGTGCACTTTTAAAAAAGCAAAACATTATAATTGACTTTATTTTAGTCTATAATTTATTTAAAATATAACGGGAAATCATAGCTAGTGTATAAAATGTGCAAAGCCAAAATTTAAGAGTTTTTTTTTTTGAAACGGCAATATATATATAAATTAAGAAATTGGAAAGAAGCACAAGACGTACTCCTCCCCAAGAGATTACACAACCAAACTTTCAGACAAAAAGCACAAGGCAAAAGAACAAAAAACCGGTACTAACCACCGAAAATCATCTAAGCATACAATCTAACGGATCGGTATTTCATTCATAAAATAAGCACGGGATTTTTCCTTTTAGTTGTAGTTGAATATTGATATAGGATGGGATAAATTAAATTTTTATAGGACATCCTAAAAAATGGAAAGCAAACCTAGCAAGTTAATACAAGATAAAATAGTACAAATATGAAAAATTATAGAAATTTACTTATATATTCCACAGAAATGACACGTTCATGTTTATCTCAAATGGATATATTGACCAAAATAAGTAAATTTAAGAAAAAAGGTAATGCTATAAAAAGTAATGGGATAAACTCACCATATAAAGAAAAGAATAGAAAAGAGATGTGGTAAATACAATTACAATGTTTATAGAGGTTTTGTCTATCGTGTATGCACAAGTTTTAAGAAGTTTTGTAGTTCATTTTTGTTTTGTAGTTTATTTTTTATTGTATATGTAAAATTGATTATTATAAATAATATATTTGTTGTTAAAAAAACAAATCTTGCAACTGATGCACGATTCACACAAAGATTTTGTTGAAGGTCTAAAAAGTACAGTACTATTTGTTTTGTTTAAAAAGATGATTTATTTTTAATAATAATAAAATGAAACAAACAAATAAGTCGCCAAAGAAGATGTGTTTATTGAAATATATTGATATTATTCGGATTTTTTTTTTTTTTAACATTATCTGAGAATTGAGACCAAGTTTAATTTATATATGTAACACTGGACACCCATATTCCTCATCCGACGAGACAATTTTTGTAAAAGACAATCGTGACACCTAAAACAACTGTACCTCAAAAGATGGTGTTTCAACAAATTCGAAATTTGATTTTGAATATACAACAAATTAACGAGGAAATATATTTTTATGTATATATTTATTGTGTACGCACAAGGGAAAGAAAATCCAAATGATGCAATGCAAATGGATTTGTTTTTAAGCATTGTAATGTGCATGGAGATGGTACAACATACTTAGGAAGACCATGGAGAGCATATGCTAGAGTTCTTTTCTACAATTGGTTGGCAACCATGGACTTTTGTTGGTCACGAGTAACATCCCTATTTTAATTACATACAATTTTCTTGTATCACTATATATATGTACACATTCATTCATGGTCTATAGTCTATACAAAGTAAAATGATCAATATTTAGAAATTAAATGGCATCTCATTTTGGTGTGAAATTTGGACTTTTCTTTAATTTGAGTCTTTCTCTAATACACCCCCATTTATGCTCAAAACAATTGGACTTGGTCAAAGTTTTTGTTTTTCTTGTTGAAAGATTTACTTTTAATTTTTTTATTCATTTGTTAAATTTAATTATACAAAAAAAAAAACCCTCTTCAAAACAGAATCATTAATATGCAATGTTAACATCTAGAGGTGCTCAAATCCAAACCAATCCAAATTAAAACCGAAAACCGATCCAAAAAAACCAAAAACCGCAAAACATCGAATATTTTTGGATATGTTTGGATGTTCTTTTGTGAAAACCGTTGGATTGGATCGGATTTTGGATTGATTTTTCAAAACTGATCCAAACCGAACTAAACCGCATATATATATATATATATATATATATATATTTTAATACTTATTTCTCTATTTATAAGACATGTTAAATTAGAAATTATTTGTCATTGACTTTAACAACATGCAAAAGAAACATTTCAGCTCTCTTTTTTGTTTCGTCTTCTTCAAATCATCATATCTCAATCCATCACCGCCTCCCACAAACCACCGCCTTCTTACTCACTTCTCTCTTTGGTTTCATCTAGTAATATGTTTTTAATCTAACAATATAATTAGTTGCTTGCATGAATTTTTTTTAGCATTTGATTTTTTTTTTTATATTACAAGTATTTTTGCATTGTTTATTTAAAAACCGAATCAACCGAACCAAAGTAAACCGCATAAAATTGGATGGGATTGGATCGGATATTTTTTTAATCATCCAAAAACCGAACCAAACCGCATGCTCTTTTCTCTTCGGATCAGATGACTTTTTATCTCGTAACCGATCCAAACTGAACCACAAGCACCCCTATTAACATCCCTCTGTTTAGTAAATGATTACATACATAGTAAACCACTTCATTTTTAAGCTAATTAATTAATTCAAAAATACTGCTTGTTAAGAGCAACAAAATAATATCACGGACTACAAAAATTGTTGAAACATGACTATAATTATATCAAGATTATGGCCTTATTGTACTTTGAACTTGTAGTTTGTTGATAAAACTCTTATTAGTTACACAATTTTTGTTCCCTGCAAGAAGCTTTTGTAGTAGTTGAAAGCTGGTAATTCATCCTCAGAAATTTAAGGAATTGTTGAAAACGTATATGGTTGAGGAAAGGGAAAAGAAGAGGGGTCTAAGATCAAAAACCTAAGGAGTTGGCTAAGAAAATCCGGTTATCCATCAGACATTCCACAATAAAAATAGATTATTTTTATCGTTGGACTTAGGGCCCGTTTGTTATAGATTAAAAATTAAGTGATTTTGACACTAAATAATTTAGAGATTATTTTTTAGAGAATATACAAAAAATCAGAAGTTATTTTGTGTTTATTTACCATTAAAAAAATTACTTTTTATTAAAATATAATCTTTAACTTGTTTGGATGCAATTATATTAAAGTGAGTTTACATCATAAAATCATCATAAAGTACAATTATCCAAATATAGTATATCATATAAAATAAATATATGAAAAATACTCAAGTTCTTGTTTTTCATTACGGTCATATGATTTTATATATATATCTACAAATAAAACAAATTTATAAATCTTCTCTTCTAAAAATAACAAACTAATCCTATAAATTCTAAATAGGATATTATTGAAATATTAGAATAATATTAAGGATATTTTTGTCTCAAAATTTTTTACACTTGTTTTCTCTCTCCTCTAAAAAGAATCTATAAAAATAAGCTACTAATATCAGCTTCAAATTTTTAACAGTTTTTAGATTATTTTCAGATTCTGATTATTTTTAAAAGCTATAACAAGCAGATGATATTTTCTTATAAGTAATTATTTTTTAAAAATAAGTGATTATTTTCTAAAAAAAACTATAACAAACGGACACTTAAACTCAATCTTGGTCCTCATATTTTACAAAATCACCAATTTTGGTCTCTTTATTTTTATTTCCGCAATTTCAATCCCCTATTTTTAAAAATTGAGATATTTGAACTCCACTTCATTTTATCTTCAATTTTGATGATGTGTCGCTCATTAAACAACGCGTTAATGTATATTGACAATTATCAAAATAAGCCAAAAGTAATAAGATCACTCAATACTTGACCTCCTGATAACTAAGGCATACGATATAGTGCCCAAAGAGATTTTGTGGAAAATCCTAAAGAAGAAAGGTGTTAAGATGATCTATATTTGATTTATATATTAAAGTTTAAGGTTATGTATGAAGGGATCTCGATTAGTGTGAGGACACAAGGTGAAGACGCTGAAGATTTTGCCATAACAATAGGATTGCATCGAGATATATAGCGGTAAAACCGGCAATGTTGTTATACGAGACAAAGGTATTATAGAAAGTCAATATTGTAAAAAATACTTGAAACAAATCAAGCAAGACTTATACGGTAACATTTGTCTTTATATATTAGTAAAAATAATATGATTAAACTAAATGTACACGGTTGAACTTTGATACTTATATTGGGAAGGAGGGGGTATATTTGATTATTTCTATAGATTAAATTAGTGAGAGAGTTCTTGACAACAAAAAATTAGTGAGACAGTGATAGTTTAAGAACCACGAAATTGATGATTTATGCTTTCACACCAATATCAACAAAACATAAATCTTACACCATTTGTCTATGGAGGATTGAGAACAATAATTTCAATATGATAACCTATCACAAAATCTGCTATTAGTCAAAACTCAGAAGGGGATTAGCACAAAAATAAATCTACAAAAAACTGCAGCAAAGAAAACAAAGAATCTGCAATAATTTTCTTAATCAACAAATCTGCAATATAAATCTGAAAAAGACATCAACATCTAACATAGAAACAATCAAAATCAAAATAAGTGATATTTGAGAAGTAACCAGATACACGATCTCAGAGATGACTATCAGCAACAATCAATATTTGCAAAGAATGAAAATTAATTAAGATAATAATATAATTACAATCATCGAAAATTTTATAAATATAAAAAGAAAAAACAAAGAGAATGAAAATATAGAAAATAGAGTATAATGGACACTGCAAATGAATGTTGGTTCACTTAACAAAGATCGATTGATACTCTCCAAAGTGGCGGTTCAACTCCCGCCGACGACATGAGGACTTCTTTGGTCGGTAACAAACGCTCTTTTGATCCTTGAGGTCTGCCTCAGCCCTAGTGACCCTGATCCAACCTCACCTAAACTTTTTTTAACCAAAATAAAATATAAGGGTATTAAACATCATCGCGCATCAGAAGATGTAAAGGAATTAGCAAATCCAGGAGCCCGAGGCGGTATACTTGACTGTGTATTCTCACAACTATCAACCGTCGACGAAGAATACGAAACATCGAGTGTGTTGCTCATTCCTTCCAATATTTTCCACTTACTTAGTGCTTGAGGCAAACTCATATCAAAGTCAATCCCATACATGTCATCAGCATCAGGTTCAGCCGGCTTCCAAATCTCGACAAGAGGTGCTAGGATGTTCACTACGTGTCCCATGTCGGGACGTTGATGAGGCTCTATTGCACAACAGTGGCTAGCCAATCCTGCAATAGTCCTGCAACTCTCTAAGCTTTCCTCGTCAATATTCATTGTGGGATCAACGACCTTTTCGAACGAGTTATTATTCAGTAGCATCCTGCGGAACCAAGTAACAAGGTGGATGTTCTCCTCTGGTTGGCTGTTGTCGATAGCTCTCCTTCCGGTTATCATCTCCATAAGAATCACACCATAACTGTATACGTCAACCTTTGTGGTGACTCGTCCGGTTACTGTTCCACATCATACCATTTTCATGAGTTACAGTAAGAGAATTCAACAAGAAAGGAGAAGAATTAACACATTGAAAATCCTTAAAAGTGATTTATCCAAAAATAATCTAAAACAAACTGTCTCCTATGTGACAATTATATATTCCAATTTCCAACAGCTTTTACGAGGATTACCAAAACAAATTTAGTTAGTTACAAGTCACTTTTAATCCAAAAGTAAATTTAACAAAACAGTTTGTCATCTTTGATTTCTAAAAGCAGCTCTTCCAGAAAAAATTGTTTTTGAATAACTATATTATATATCACCTCGAAAATTCAGTCTCCAGTTCAGCTGACACTAAACTAGGAACTTTAAGGATTAACATATGCAGCAAAAAAAAGTGGTATGCAACAAAAAATTCCAAAAAATAATTAACATATGACTACCTGCATACTCTGGTGCTAGATATCCAAAAGTTCCGGCAAGTCTAGTCTGGAATGAGGCTTGTCCTTCTGGAGCAAGTCGAACCAATCCAAAGTCGGATACTTTAGCGCGCATGTCATCCCCAAGCAAGATATTTGACGGTTTCAGATCCCTGTGGATGAAAATTTGATGTGCCAAACCATGAAGATATTCAACCCCTCTAGCAACATCCAAGGCAATGGAAAGCCTTCTCTTCCATTCGAGTGGTTTTGAACCGTCATCTTTCCAGTCAAACAGATGTTGACTAAGAGTACCCTGAGGCATGTATTCATAAACAAGAAGTTTCTCATTGTCTTCTAAGCAATAGCCGAGAAGTCCAACTAAATGCCTGTGTCGAACCTTAGTAAGAACCGCAATTTCAGATTTGAACTCATTCAGACCTTTGTCACCGACCATTTCAGATTGCATCCTTTTAACCGCAATTTTTGTTCCATCAGCCAATTCTCCTTTGTATACAGTACCAAAACCACCCTTCCCCAATATGTTCTTTTCGCTAAAATTGTCCGTAACTTCTCTCAAAACTTGAATCGAAATCACCATATTGCCAACTTCCACATTTTGAACACTACTCGATGGACTAAATCCACCAATTCCTCCTGCAATGCCAGCACCAGCACTTCCAGATGCTGCAACACTTATCTTCACAGCATGTCCATCTCCAGAATGATGAGGATGTACCACTATTGCATTCGGAGTTTGAACTTTGCCATCGCGCTTATTATGTCTTCTACCATACATAACAAATAGAAAAACCCCTAGACCAAGTAAGCCAAGAACCCCAATCACAATACCAACAATAGCTCCAACACCAAGTTTCTTCTCATTCTCACCTCCAGAACTGGGAGGTTTATCTTTTCCGATATAAGGATTCCCACTGGTTTTAACAACCACATCCCCTAGAAATGACGGAATCTGTCCATACAACGAATTATTGGAAACATCTAGCACTTTCAGAGCCGGCATACTAGCAAGTTCCTTAGGTATAGTACCGGTCAGATTATTGTTAGCAAGAATCAACCTCGTCACAGAAGTAAGACTTGCAAAACTAGGAGATATAGTGCCAGAAAAACTCATGCCTTGAAAGTTGATAATGGTTATATTACCAGCAGAACAAACAATCCCTTGCCAATTACTGGTACCACAAGGTTCATTACCTTTCCAACTATCAGCAAGTTCAAAAGGATAACCAAGAGGTTCAACAACAGAAAGCAAAGCATTAACAAGTGGACTACATGGTTTACCAGCATCCTCAAAGCAAAATCTATTAGTCCCAGTCGCCATTTCAACACTCACATTGTATCTAAACTTAGGAGGTGACCCTTGAAGATGATTGTTTGTCAATTTCACACTTCCCAAACTCGGAAGGGAAGTTAAAGACTGTGGAACAACACCGGTTAACTTATTATCCCTAAAACTAACATTAACTAATTGATCAAGATTTGATAAATCGGGTAATTGACCGGTAAAATCATTACTTTGAACCCAAATTTCTCTCAATGATGTCATATTTTGTAAAACAGAAAGTGTACCATTGAGTTTAGTACCATTTTGATTATTCAGCCAAAGATTCTGTATAGAACTACCAGATAAACTATTAGGCAAATTACCTTCAAGATAATTATAAGCCAAGGACAAATCAGTCAAACTTGGAAAAGTCTGTCCAAAGAATTGAGGGATTTGACCAACAAAACCAGCATTAGTAGCAGAAAACATCTGAAGTGATAAACAATTCTTAAGACTAGAAGGAATTTGCCACTGAGAAAAAGGGTTAGTATCAATTTTCACCTCAATCAAATTACTCATGTTGCTGAAGAAATCACTTGGCATGGAAGTGAAATCGTTGGTGTCAATATAAAACTTCTGAAGTGAATTTGGCATGTAAGGAACTTCTCCATATAACTTATTTTCACTGCAACGAAAATAAGTTAACTCAGTGAGTTGCACCAATTCTTTAGGTAAATAACCTTGAAGATCATGCTTCTGAATTTGAATTGTAGTGACCCTTTTTCCATCATCATCACAGGTAACTTTTTCCCATTTGCAAACATTTGTGTCTGTCCAATTAAGATCACTGTTTCCGATTGAAGATTTAAGCTTGTTCATCACAGCAGCATCATCATCTTGAGACCATGCAGAAACAAACATCATAGAAAACAACAGCAGAAGGTGAAGAACATAGGAAACTCTGAAACCCATTTATGGTTTTGTTTTTGTTGATGAAAATAGGTTTGTGAAGGGTTTATTTAGAGGAAAAAAAACAGAGGAAGAAGGTGGCGTAATAAGAGGGAAAAAAAGAGTAAATTTGGTTAATAACGCGGTTTTGTGATTGTGCTGTGAAAAGAGAGAATCTATAAAAATCTATAAGAAGAATAATAATAATAATGTGAATGAAAAAGGAAAGAAAAAAAGGTTAATATGGAAGGAAGGAATTGATTGGAATATGACACGGCGGAGAAAGAGGAAGAAAGAAGAATATAGATGGAGAAGAAAGAAAGGAACTGTAGTAGTGTAGTAGAGTAACTTTACTACTGTATTTTGGTGTTTGAGAACACTCAAAATTCGTTTTCGAACATGCGTGTGGGGTCCATTCTTATGCCTTTTTAAGGATGTTTTTTTTGTGTTAATATTTGATACTCTTTGATTTCATATTATTTTGTTAATACTACTTAATATATAAAAGATTTGATTTAAATTTAAAATAAAAGTAAATATATCAATTTTTTGTCGAGATCAGGATATCTATTGTCGAACGCAATGATTATTTGGAATACACCCTATTTTAATGATCCTTATACTTTCTATTTAATTTATTTTCTTTGTTCGCTTCAATTGTTAAAAGATTCACGATTGATAAATTTTCTCTAAATTCGGGTTTATATCTGAACCAATTTAAAAGTAAAATCGTAAATCGAATTAATCAAAATTGAAAACTGTAATATATTGTATTTGATTTGAAACATGCGGTTCATTTTTCTACTAAACCGTACAATTTGGTTTGCAGTTTTTATTTCAAAAAGTAGAATCAAACCACAATACTCAACTTAACTCTATCCACTAGTATTAGTCAACCCATAACCCTCGCAAAATAATATGTTGTCAAAACATATCATTTCATGTGATCAAAATAAGTTTTTTTATAAGATAAAATAAGGATTAATGCAATTCCTGTATATGCATATTAAAACAAACAGTCAAAAAATTGCACCAACCGAACAAATTGAAATTGCATTGTCTTGATTTGGTATATATGACTTTAAGGGTGCGTTTGATTTGCTAAAAAACAGAAGACTGGACAAGACAACTTTTTGTACACTGTTTGATTGAAAAAATAGTTATGGGACTGGACAAAATTAGAAATTTTTGTCTTGTACTAAACCACAAGACAATTTTTTGTCCACAATACAACTATAAAAAATACGAAATTACCTTTTTTTTTCAAATATAAAAAATTATCTCTCTATCACTCTTCGATACAAATTTGTCGACTATTTTATTTTGTCATATACTATCTTGTTTTATCTTGTACTTTGCGAATCAAACGAACCCAAAAAATCAACCGAAACAAACTAAACCAAACAACAAACATTTTTGTCTAATATTTTTGTCTAATCCAGAGAGTGTGGTTGAGTTGGGGCTCATCCTCCCTTAACCAAGTGTCGAAGGTTAGATCATTGCATTGGATACGAAGCAACTTTAAATTTATGGGTCAGCTATCCCATCCTTTGAGGTTCCTTCGATCTAGCGACAGGAATAGTCACTACGTTTGACGGTTAACACCTGATGTCGACCAAAAAACATACACTTTTATCTCGCAGTTTGAATTACCTCTATACTCTAAATCAAACCGCAACACCTCTATTTATCTCTAACGAAAGAAATAATCATTACGTTCGACAGTTAACACCTGATCTTGACCAAAAAATATACATTTTTATATCGTAGTTTGAATTACCTCTATACTCTAAAATCTGAATCAAACCTGAATCAAACCGCAACACCTCTAGTTATGAAATACACTCAGCATCAAACATAAAAGCGCTAGAGTGGACCCCACCAAAGCATAACCAAAAGCGATTTTCACTCTTGTCAAACACCAAACAACACTTTTCTACTACAACGTATTACTTTACTACTTCAGTTTCTTCTCTATATTCTTGTTCTTTCTCAAATTCCAATTTATTCATTACCATAAATGCATTTTTTCTTCTTCTTCTTCATTCTCTTTCACAATCACAATATTATTATTCTCCTTTTTTCTCCACAAACCTTATCACAAATACCGCGTTACGCGATCTTTTCTCATTCTTCTTCAAATATACTCTTTTTTTTCTCTTACGCCACCTTCTTCCTCTGCTCTGTTTTTATTTATTATTCTTCTTCACAAACCCATTTTCATCAACAACAACAACAAAACCCTAAATGGGTTTCGGAGTTTCCTATGTTCTTCACCTTCTTCTGGTGCTGATTTCTATGATGTTTGTTTCTGCATGGTCTCAAGATGATGATGCTGCTGTGATGAACAAGCTCAAATCTTCAATCGGAAAAACTTCTGATCCTGATTGGTCAAAGCCAAGTTTTTGCGATTGGAAGGGAATTCAGTGTAGTATAAGTCGAACGAGGGTCACTTCAATTCAAATTCAGAGTCTCAATATTAAAGGTTCTTTACCCAAAGAATTGGTGCAACTCACTGAGTTAAATTATTTTGATTGCAGTGGAAATAGATTATCTGGAGAAGTTCCTTACATGCCAAATTCACTTCAGAAATTGTATATTAACAACAACAATTTCACTTCAATGCCAAGTGATTTCTTCAACAACATGAGTAATTTGATACAGGTGAATATTGGTTATAACCAATTTTCTCAGTGGCAAGTTCCTTCTAGTCTTAAGAGTTGTATAACCCTTCAGTTATTTTCTGCTAATAATGCTAGTTTTGTTGGTGAAATCCCTCAATTCTTTGGACAAACTTTTCCAAGTTTGACTGATTTGTTGTTGTCTTATAATTATCTTGAAGGTAATTTGCCTAATAGTTTATCTGGTAGTTCTATACAGAATCTTTGGGTGAATAATCAACAGGGTAGTACTCGGCTCAATGGTACACTTTCTGTTTTACAAAATATGACATCTTTGAGAGAAATTTGGGTTCAAAGTAATGATTTTACTGGTCAAATACCTGATTTATCAAATCTTGATCAATTAGTTAATGTTAGTTTTAGGGATAATAAGTTAACCGGTATTGTTCCACAGTCTTTCACTTCCCTTCCGAGTTTGGGAAGTGTGATATTGACAAACAATCATCTTCAAGGGTCGCCTCCTAAGTTTAGCGACACTGTGAAGGTTGAAAATGATAATAAGACTACTAGTAATAGGTTTTGCACGGACGATGTCGGTAAACCATGTAGTCCACTTGTTAATGCTTTGCTTTCTGTTGTTGAACCTTTTGGTTATCCTTTTGTACTTGCTGATAGTTGGAAAGGTAATGATCCTTGTGGTACCAGTAATTGGCAAGGGATTGTTTGTTCTGGTCGTAATATAACCATTATCAACTTTCAAAACATGCATTTTTCTGGCAGTATATCTCCTAGTTTTGCAAGTCTTACTTCTGTGACGAGGTTGATTCTTGCTAACAATAATCTGACCGGTACTATACCAAAGGAACTTGCTAGTATGCCGGCTCTGAAAGTGCTAGATGTTTCCAATAATTTGTTGTATGGTCAGATACCGTCATTCCGAGGAGATGTGGTTGTTAAAACCAGTGGGAATCCTGATATCGGAAAGGATAAACCTCCCGGTTCACCCGGCTCTAGTTCTGGTGGTGAAGATGAGAAGAAACTTGGTGTTGGAGCTATTGTTGGTATTGTGATTGGGGTATTTGGCTTACTTGGTGTGGGGGTTTTTCTATTTGTTATGTATGGTAGGAGACATAATAATCGCGAAGGCAAAGTTCAAACTCCGAATGCAATAGTTGTACATCCTCGTCATTCTGGAGATGGAAGTGCTGTGAAGATAAGTGTTGCAGCATCTGGAAGTACCGGTACTGGCGTTGTAGGAGGAACTGGTGGATTTAGTCCATCGAGTAGTGTTCAAAATGTGGAAGCTGGTAATATGGTGATTTCAATTCAAGTTTTGAGAGAAGTTACGGACAATTTTAGCGAAAAGAACATATTGGGGAAGGGAGGTTTCGGTACTGTATACAAAGGAGAATTGGCCGACGGAACAAAGATTGCAGTGAAAAGGATGCAATCTGAAATGGTTGGTGACAAAGGGCTGAATGAGTTCAAATCTGAAATTGCGGTTCTTACTAAGGTTCGGCACAGGCATTTAGTTGGACTTCTCGGCTATTGCTTAGAAGACAATGAGAAACTTCTTGTTTATGAATACATGCCTCAGGGGACTCTTAGTCAACATCTGTTTGACTGGAAAGATGACGGGTCAAAACCGCTCGAATGGAAGAGAAGGCTTTCTATTGCCTTGGATGTTGCTAGAGGTGTTGAATATCTTCATGGTTTGGCACATCAAATTTTCATCCACAGGGATCTGAAACCGTCAAATATCTTGCTTGGGGATGACATGCGCGCTAAAGTATCCGACTTTGGATTGGTTCGACTTGCTCCAGAAGGACAAGCCTCATTCCAGACTAGACTTGCCGGAACTTTTGGATATCTAGCACCAGAGTATGCAGGTAATATGTTAATTATATATTTTGAAAACTTTTGTTGCATATGTTAATTAATACTTAAGGTGTCTAGTTTATTGTCAGCTGAACTGGAGACTTTGAATTTCAAGGTAATATATAATATAGTTATGCAAAAATAATTTTATCTGGAAGAACAGCATTTAGAAATCAAAGATGTGAAACTGTTTTGTTAAATTTACTTCTGGATTAAAAGTGACTTGTAACTAGATTTGTTTCGGTAATCCCCATAAAAGCTGTTGGAAATTGGAATATATAATTGTCACATAAGAGACAGTTTGTTTTAGATTATTTTTGGATATAATCACTTTTAAGGAGTTTCAATGTGTTGTTTTAAACTTTTGAAAACAATTAGAAGTGATATAATGAAACAGAAATTTGATTATAATGAAAAGCTATTTTGAGTGGCTGCTGAAAACATTCTGAATGAGTGTCATAGTTGAGATTGTATATCAAAAAAGCGATTTATATGATTGTAAACAAACACACAAATTTATGCATTGCATAACAAACAATCATTCTCTAAATAGCATTCAATGTTTATACAATGTTGAATAATTTTTTTTGAATTGTTAAACAATTTTCACGCCTTGATATGTTCCTCTAATTTGCTGATTGATATATACTTTTTAGTTCATTTTTGGTGCTCGCATATGATAAAAACAAGCAGACATGATTTATGTAGTTCATGTAATGCCTTGTTTCAATGTATGGAATTGACATTGTAGCATGTTGTTAATTCTTCTGCTTTCTTGTTGAATTCTCTAACTCGTTAAAATGGTATGATGTGGAACAGTAACCGGACGAGTCACCACAAAGGTTGACGTATACAGCTATGGTGTGATTCTTATGGAGATGATAACCGGAAGAAGAGCTATCGACAACAGCCAACCAGAGGAGAACATCCACCTTGTTACTTGGTTCCGCAGAATGCTACTAAATAACAACTCGTTCGAAAAGATCATTGATCCCACAATGGAAATCGACGAGGAAAGCTTGGAGAGTTGCAGGACTATTGCAGGATTGGCTAGCCACTGTTGTTCAAGAGAGCCTCATCAACGTCCCGACATGGGACACGTAGTGAACATCCTAGCACCTCTTGTCGAGATTTGGAAGCCGTCTGAACCTGATGCTGATGACATGTATGGGATCGATTTCGATATGAGTTTGCCTCAAGCACTAAGTAAGTGGAAATTTTTTGAAGGAACGAGCAATACACTCGACGCTTCGTATTCTTCGTCGATGGTTGATAGTTGTGAGAATACACAGTCAAGTATACCGCCTCGGGCTCCTGGATTTGCTAATTCCTTTACATCTACGGATGCGCGATGATGTTTAATACCCTTATATTATTTTATTTTGGGGTGAGTCGGGATCCAGGGTCACTAGGGCTGAGGCAGACCTCAAGGATCAAAAGAGCGTTTGTTGCCCACCAAATAAGTCCTCATGTCGGCGGCGAGAGTTGAACCGCCACCTTGCAGAGTATTTATTGATCTTTGTTAAGTGAACCAACCTTCATTTGCAGTGACCATTATATTCTATTTTCTATATTTTCATTCTCTATGTTTTTTCTTTTTATATTTATTAAATTTTCGATGATTGTAATTATATGATTATCTTAATTAATAAATCGTGCAAATATTGATTGTTGCTGATAGTCATCTCTGAGATTGTGTATCTGGGTTACTTCTCAAATATCATCTCTGAGATTTGTTGATGTTACTGTTGATTAAGAAAATTATTGCAGATTCTTTGTTTTCTTTGCTGCAGTTTTTTGCAGATTTATTTTTGTACTGATCTCCTTCTGAGTTTTGTATAATAGCAGATTTTGTGATATGTTTCTAAGACTTGTCTCCAACTCTTTAACTTCCCAACCCAAGAGGTGTGGTTGAGCGGGAGGGTTCGATCCTCACCTTGGGTATGGAGCAGCTTTAAATCCTTGGGTCAGCTATCTCACCCATCAAGGTGCCTCCAATCTAGCGAGGGATTAGTCACTGCGTTCGGCGGTGGATACCCCAGTCTCGACCAAAAAAAACTCTTTAACTTCTCATTTAATTCTTCCTCCGACTCTTCGAGTAAGACTAAATAATCTGCAAAAAAACATACATCTTGGTGCTCGCTCTTTGATGTGTTCTGTAAGTACATCCAAAACTAGAGTGAAAACATAAAGACTTATTGCTGAACCTACTGTCATATGAGAAAATCTTTGGCGTCTCCACCTGGTGTCCTCACACTAGTCAATGTGCCTACATACATATCCTCGAACCTTGATATATACCTTGAATATAGGTCACCCTAACACCTTTCTTCTTTAGGGCTTTCCACAAAATCTCTGGGCACAACATCATATGCCTTAGTTATCAGCTGAGGTCTTCATATCCGAATCAATCTAAAAATAAAACCTATTGAACCAATTCAAACTGAAAACAGCTAAAAACCGTATTTAATTTGAACCTAGCGGTTCATTTGGCTGCTAAACTACACGATTTGGTTTGGTTTGTTGTTTTCATTTAAAAAAACGTAACTAAACCGCAATATCTATTACTCAACCCAAATTGAATTCATATGACACTAGGTTGTCAAAATATATCATGTATATGCATTTTTATTTTTTTTTAACAGCAAGCACAAATTTTATATCATGTAATTCATGTAATCAGTAAAATAAAATTTCCTATGTTTATTTTGTAACAACGTTGATAATATCATAGTTAATATGATTATATTTTTTATATCACGATAAATCGACTTGCATAAATCTATACTATTATTATTTGAGACCTATTTTTCAAAGCATTTTGTACACATGTCATTGTAAAAATGATTCTCTTCTCATATTGTTTTGACAATTAATTCTCAATAGTTAAAAATAAAACAATTAATTCTCAATCAAAAATTATTATGGTTCATTAGCATACTTTATTATATGATATACGAAAATCAACATTAGTCAAAAATTATTCATAGCCACATTAATAGCTATTCTATATAAGGCAAAAATTATTATTACTACCAAATTAAGGAATACAGTATAAGGAATAAAGAATATTCGTTGTTTATGCTATATTATTACTACAATGTTTTACATATATAAATAGACTATCTCATATACAACTTTATTCACCAATTTCCAACCAAACACACATTCTTCTCTCCTTCACTCTTATTTACACATTTTTTTCTCCCGAATATGATTTTGTTGCCTGAGTTGATGCTGTCAAAGGAAATTGGAATTTAATATATAGTCTGTGTTGTAATATTTTAGTATGTTAAAAATCTTACAACAAACAAGTTGCCATTTTTAATGAACATGGTCATGATAGACAACAATGTACTTTTTTTTTATTATAGTCTTTTCTTTATATTATTTGATGCTTGAAAATTCACATAAGAATTATTTCTCTTTCTATTTGTTTTTTTACAATATTTAATTTCATATTATTTTGTAACTATTTTTTATCATTCAGTAATGATGTAAAATATATATATAAGTGTTATTTCTTTATAAAAAAGGTGAAACTATATATCAAAATATAAATTTATTTAATGTCTTTGTCCAAAGTGTATATGAAGAAAAAAAAATGATTATATTATACGAAAAACGTGAATCTAACCATGAAATAATGGTATATATTTTAATGTCTTCGTCCAAAGTTAAAATATTTGGAAATATGTATTAAATAAATCAAATAACTTGGAACAAAATTTTGATTTAAAATTATAAAGAAGTTTAAAGATAGGAGAGATGCTATATATGGTGCGAAGCATCATTTATGGTGTGTTTGATTGAAAAAAAAATAGAGAGAAGAAATTGCAACTTGCTAGCCACAGTCGATGGCAACTGAAGAAAAATATGGCTTTTACATGATTTTATAATGTTATGTTTATATTTACTTACTTATTTAGGATATTTCTTTTGCATCGATTGTGTTTAGCAAGTTGCAATTGTCTAGCATCCATCAAATGCATTAAGAAGAATTCAAAATTCATAATAATAGAAGATTTTAATATTTTTTGTCAAAAAAATAAAGATTTTAATATTTGAAATAAAAAGGCACAAAACTCAAATAATTACCTTTATTTACATTTTAATATAATCTACTTCGGAGTTTTTTTTCTCATACAATAACCAACAAATTTTTTGGATACAGTACTAGGAATCAAATACTCATTGGGGTATGAAATAATTGTTTTTGGATAATATGAATCAAATGTCTTAATTACTACGTACCATAAAATCAAATAATATGTGAAATTCAGAATTCATAACTTAAAAAAATGTATTCATTAATTGCAAGGAAATTGTATCATAAACTTTTTTATTTAAAAACAAACGTAATCATTAATTAATCACATTCTATATTAGAACTGTCAAAACAGGTGGTCCGGTTTGATCGTGCAGCGGATTTAATCAGGCTGGGTTAAAAAGCTCTTAATAAAATATAAGCTAAAAATTTAGTGTCCGAGTCAGGCCCTTTACGGGTTAGTTGGTTTCATGTAACCCGTCCCGGTTCAATTTTTTTCACTATTAAAACACAATTTTAAGGAGGAAAAAAATTAAACATTCCAATACAATATACAAATAAGTTTACATTATTCAAAATAAATTACCAATCAACAAAATAACAAAATAAATTTTTTTTTTTTTATACATCGCGAATATAAGTTAGCCCCGCCAGGGATCAAACCCCGGATCTCCCTCTACCCAAATGTCCCTCAACTCTTACCACTTGAGCTATCCTACGGGAACAAATTCAAATAATTTTTCAAAACAAACTATGTTCATGCATAATCAAACAACACAATTATAATTTACAATCAAAATATCACACAAAACAACATAAATAAACATAATCAAACATAATTATATATTTGTGATTATTTTGTAAGACTTGGACTTGAGTTGTGTCTAAAAAAATAACAAAAAAATACATATATGCGGGCTAACGTGCAGCCCATGGGTCATACGGGAAAGCCCATATTTTAACGGGTAAATATGGGCGGGCTAAAAACCCCGGATGAAAATTTAAGTAAAAGTGTTAAAGCCCAAGCCCGACATTTTTTCGGGTTTGGCGCCCCGGTCTATTTTGACGGCTCTATTCTATATGTAGAGGTCATGTTAGAACTCCCGTCCACTTATTCATCTGAAGGGTAGAAGCTCTAGCCATAGGTCATTTGATAAAAAGTTAAAAATATGATATTGATCATCGAAAAATTATATTTGAAAAATAATCAATCCAGACATACTATTGTTTTTAAATAAAATTTAAAACAATAATCAATTAAAAAAAAATTCGGGAAAAGCTAACATGTTTTTTTATCGCTAAATATCTCTATTATATACATTACGATAGGTTTACGGAGCTTTCTCGTGCATTTTCAGGAAAATTTGCTTACGTGGCATTCAATTAGAGCATCTCTAAGATATTTTTTTTATATTTGTTTTAGATATTTTTTTTTAGCATAATTTGGTTGCATTCTTAGAAAAATTTGCTTATGTGTTATTCAATTAGAGCTTCATTAACTTTTTTTTGTAAAGATTTTTTTTATTAACTTAAGCAATTAAAATAAAAATTATAGATAACAATAAAAAATAATATTTTATAGATAACAACAACTTAATTTGTTTCCACTCTAGCATAACAAGTCCGAATATAATTTAACTATATATAGAAAACACATTCATCGTGAGAAACACATGATATTCATGGTCAAAGAATTTAAAAATCAGTTTAGACTGTTCGTGGCTCATGTTTAATCCAGATATTCCCGAAGCTGCTACGTTAAAATTGATGTATGATTCTATTATTATATCGATTATAAATTACATTTGAGAAATTTTCAGTTATGCATATATGTAATTGTTTATTAATTTTTCCTTTCAATGTTTTTTAGAACTTATGAAAAGAATGATTCTCTTATACAAGTTTCAGTTCATCTCTAAGGCATAGAGTATTAATGCAAGCAGTGTCAAAGACATACATCAAAAGTAGTTCCACGGTAAGCACCTAAAACTTACATTTAAAAAACTAATTTTCATAGATTAACTATTTCATCTTAACTTATTAAATCTATAGATTAACTTTTTCTTCTTGACTTATTACTATGATACTATCAATAATTTTGTGTACTAATAAGTTTCATACTCTATATTTTTTAATTTTTTATCATTACAATTCTTACTTTGTATTTTCTAACTTTTATCTGTGCAATTTATACTTTATATGTTCTAATATTTTATCAGTGCGATTCACAAGATCTTATAACAAAGTTTGATGAAACAGTAGAGGAGAAGGTCAAAGATAAAACTGCTTTAGATGTCGTAGGCAAGTTGATGGTATATCAGTTAAGAGAGCTTACCCTGATGAAGCTGATTTATCCACAACCAAATATATAATCAATATAAAAATTAGGCAAAATTACACCATTGGTCCTTTATCTTTTTGATTTGTAACAAATTGGTCCTTTATCTTTTATATACAATAAATTGGTCCATTATTTTTTTGATTTGTAACAAATTGGTCTTTTATCTTTTTTTGTAACAAATTGGTCCATTATCTTTTTTATTTGTAACAAATTGGTCCTTTATCTTTATTAAATGGAAATGAAAAATTGGCTAACGATGCAAATATTAGTAAATATAAAGGACCAATTTGTTACAAATTAAAAAGATAATGGACCAATTTGTTACAAAAAAAAGATAAATGACCAATTTGTTACAAATCAAAAAGATAAATGATCAATTTGTACAAATGAAAGATAAAGGACCAATTTGTTACAAATAAAAAAGATAAAGGACTAATAGTGTAATTTTGCCTAAAAATTAAGAAAGATTAGACAAATTTATGATCGTCAAACAACAGATTTTCATTGTTTAATTTTAATGCATTATTATGCACTTTTTTATTGACAATTTTATTCAATTTTTTCATTTAATTTAATAGACCGATGTTTTCACTCATTGATTATTATGCATTATTAGTCACATTGATAGAATTAATCATAAATTTGTTAGGTGACATATATTGTTTTCGGTAATATATTTTGATTATTTTCAAATGTGCTTTAATACTCTCTTCATTCCTTTTTCTTTGTCGTTTTTAAAAAAATATTTGTTTATAATTATTTGTCATTTTGACAATTTAGGTTATATTTTACCTATTATACATTTTTGTTTGTTTTTTTTTTACATAAAGTTTGTTACCAAAAAATAAAATTTTGTTACAATTTTTTATTTGGTTGTTTTAGTTTTTTTGAAAGAGAAAGTGCGTATCTTTCGATGTACCAAAAAAAAGGAAAGAGAAAGTGTGTGTGCAAAAAAAAAGGAATATATTGGTGGATTAAAAATTATGATATATATTTTAAAAAGAAGGGTATAATAGGAAAATAAGGTGCAAAAATACACCTTCCTAATTAGATCTTTTTTCTTTCTTTAATGACAAATAAAAATGATCGGAGGGAATATCAATTAAGAGACATATTTTTTTTTTTGTAATAATTAAGAGACATATAATGACAGTTTGTTGTAGTTTTTTTTAAAAATAATTACTTATTTTTAAAAAAATATAATTTTTTATAAAATAACATATGTTTGTTATAGCTTTTAAAATAACATATGTTTGTTATTAGTTTTTTGTATAGATTTTTTAGAAGAAAGAGAAAATAAGTGTCAAAAAATTTCATACAAAAAATTTAGAAATTTGTTGGCATATATTTATTTTATATGATATACTCCCTCCGTCCCAAAACTATTGTTCTTTTAGCATTTTAGTTTTGTCCCAAAACTATTGTCCTTTTCGCAAACCAATGTAAAGTTAATGTTAGTTTATCAATTGTACCCTTACAAAAGTTAAAGTATTAATTAAATATATTTTCTCTTTCTTAATAAAATAAGGGTAAAATAGACTTAACTTATCAATCTTTATTGTTTCTTAATCCACGTGCATAACTCTAAAAGGACAATAGTTTTGGGACGGAGGGAGTATTATATTTGGATGTTCTTTATGGTAATTTTGTGATACAGAATCACTTTTATATGGTCTCATTCAAACAAGTTAAAGATTTTTTTTATAAAAAGTAATTTTTATAAAGGTAAGCAAACACAAAATAGATTCTTTATTTTTGTAAAATCTCTAAAAGATAATCTTTAAATTATCTAATGCCAAAATCACTTATTTTTTACCTGTAACAAAAAGTAATTATTTTAAATCATAAATTTTTTCATACAAAAAATTTCTAAAATATTAAGAGACAATTTTAACACTTAATTTATAACAAAAAAAATAGTGAGAATTTTTTGATATGCAAGGTTATCAAGGAATTGTACTTTGTTTTTAGTTATTTGAAATTTACATGTAAATTAGTATGAAATAGGTTGAATTGAAAAGGTGAGAGAACGATGGAGAAATATATTTAAATATATACTGTATTTAAAAAAATATGTAGTTTGATGAGATTTAGTTGAATAAATCTACAATAAACATTTATAAAAAAATATATAGTTTGATGAGATTCTGTTGAATAAATCTAAAATAAATGTTTTTTTAAAAAAAATCTATTATAAAGGTAGTTCAATTCTAAAACTTTAACATAAACGCTCTATTAAAGAAAATTATTCTAAATCACAAAAAAAAATTATATGAAATAGTTATACAATATCAAAGAACTATTTTCGACACTTAATTCTAACAAAAAAACAATAGTGGCAAATTAGTTTATTGAAACACAAGTGATACACCAAACTTATCGATAAATAAAAATATGTAGTCTTATGAGATTCAGTTGAATAAATCTATAATAAATGTAGGAGCATTACTGAATATGAAAGTTTTTTTTGACAAAAAAAAAGTGTTTTGTACTATTCAAGGTTGTCTATTTTTTTATTTTGTTTTGGAAATATATATGTGGATTACTATGAAACAAGGTGAGAGAATAATGGGAAAAAATATATCTTAAATTTAACAAAAAAAGTAGTTTGATCATATTCAGATGAATAAATCTATAATAAATGTAGGAAGATAACTAAATGTGAATTTTTTTTTTGACAAAAAAATGTGGCAGTTTTGTGATATGCAAAGTTGTCTATTTATTTGTATTTTTTACTTGAAATTTATATGTTGATTATTACGAAATAAGTTGAAAAAATAAGGTGAGATAACGATGAAAAAAATATCTTAATTTACATTGTATTTTAAAAATATAGTTTTTTTTTTGACAAATAAAAATATAGTTTGATTGGATTAACTTGAATAAATATACAATAAACATAAGAAGATCACTGAATGTAAAAGAGTTATTTTCCGAAGAAAAAATATGGGAATTTTGTGATATGGAAGATTATCTGTTTATTTGTATTTTTTTTGAAATTTACATGTAGATTATTATGAAACAAGATGGAAGAACAGTATGAGAATACATCTTAATTTACACTATATTTTTTTAAAAAAATGTAGTTTGATGAGGTTTAGTTGAATAAATCTAGAATAAATGAAGGAAGATGATTGAATGTGAGAGTTTTTTTTTTTACAATAAAATGTGGAAGTTCTGTAATATGCATGAATTTCTATTTCTTTGTATTTTTTTGTTGTTCTTCAAATTTACATGTGAATTTCTGCGAAATATGTTGAAATAAGATGAAAGAATGTTGGGTGTCATCTATGATTTATATTTACGAAGGTCTCTCTCATGAACAAAATTTTACGAAACAATCTCTAATGAATCAAAGTTTATGTGTGTCATCTATGTCTCTCTCAGAAAACAAAATTTAGTATGAGATACACAGTTCGATTCCACCAACAACTAAAACTATATTTTTAAGATTTTTTTTGAAGCAATTTTATGATATTTTATTTTATTGCTTATGAAAAATATTTACACTTATATTAATATAACTTTTTTTTTAATTTACACAGGATAAATAATTATACTAATATAATAATACAAGTGCCTATTTTTTTTTAATTTACACGTGATTTATATTTATATTCATATATCATACAAGATTTATATTTCTTTTAATAATTTCTACGATGACAGGAGAGAAAATATCATATTGTTGAGAACGGAAAGTGAGAGATCACTCTCTAGAGTATTATTTTTCATATTTAAATAAAATCAATATAAAATGAACGTCTACGTAATTTTAAAATAAAAAGCATATATTAATACGAGAACGTGGGAGATCACTCTCTAGAGATTTTTTTTTTGTAATTTTATGAGAACGTATATTTCTATGAGGATTTATATTTCTACCCATATATTAATAAGAGGACTATTTTTTTTTTTTTTGTAATTTCTACAAGAGAACGTATATTTCTACGAATGTTTTAATACAAAATTTATTAATACGAGACGAAAGACTTTTTTTAATAGGAACTTAAATATTTATACACATATTAAAACGGAAAACCTATTTTTTATAATATGACTTATATTAACACTCCTATTAATATGAGTATCTTTTGATTTTATAATTTACGCTATCTTTTTATGTAATTTCAATGAGGACTAGAAACGAAAAAATGTGTGTGTTTTATGATATGCAAGGTTGTCTATTTATTTGAATTTTTTTGTTCTAAAAATTTACATCTAGATTACTACTAACTAAGTTGAAACAAAGTGAGAGAATGATGGGAAAATATATCTTAATTTACACTGTATTTATAAAAACATGTAGTTTGATGAGATTCAGTTGACGAAAAAATGTGGATGTTTCGTGATATGCAAGGTTGTCTATTTCTATGTATTTTTTTTTTAAATTTATATATGAATTACTACGAAACAAGGTGAAAAGATGATGAAAAAATATATTTTATTTTACATTGTATTTAAAAAAAATGTAATTTGATAAAATTAAGTTGAATAAATCTATAATAAACGTTAAAATTCGCTGAATGTGAGTTTTTTTTTTGGCAAAAAAATGTGAGAGTTTTGTGATTTAAAAAAATATTTGTAAAAAAATGTATTTACTCCAAAAATTTATATTTAAACAACTCATAAGATATAATATCTCAAATTATTATTGAATAATAAAATGAAGCAATCAAATAATAATTTAGAATAAATTAAAAAATAATATTAAAAAATAAAATAATCCCGTGCACGGCACGGGCTAACATACTAGTATTATTAATAACAATCAAATCTTTGCATAAGACAGACAGAAACCGATAAAAAAAAACTACAAAACCAAATCACCATCTTAAAATGTAAGGCACATGTAAAAGAGTTCATCACATGTGTCATTATAGTACATGTTAACATTTTTTTTTTACTTCATATACATGTTAACATAACTCCTTTTTATTGAATTAAATATGTTGTTGGTCCATATAAATATTTGAAACTTCTATTTTGTCCCTCTAATTTATATTTTTTTTGGTATTTTGTATTCCCTAAAACATTCTCTAACATAATTTGGTGTCTTCTCTTAAGTTAACTCATATCTATTACTTGAAATTTTAAATTATGTATTGCATTTATGTTTGATATATTAAAAATTGAATCGATTTGCAAATTTTTCATTTTTTCAATATGTATTAAATATGAATTTTAAAGTATTTGCCCTTAAAATGTCATTTAATTCATTATTTGTAAAAAAATTGAATTCTTGTGCGTGTGATTTTTTAATATTATAAATATAAATACAAAACCGTATTAAAAAATTGAATAGTGCACATAATTGATTGAGAAGTGATGACAAAAAATCGTAACAGAAAATATTTAAAGGTAAAAAAGTACCCAAAAAAAAAATTAAAGGACTGAAAATATAAGTTCAAATATTTATAAAAATAAAAATTTATATATCTTTTTTATTTTTACTTTTATAATCGTATTATTACCCGTGCATTACACGGGCTCACTCACTAGTTGCAAATAAATATAAACGAATACCTCGTTAAATGATTTTTATGCTCAAAACCGAATCAAACAACACCGCAGTCAACACACTCAGCACCAAACAAAAAAAGTGCTAGAGTGGACCCCACATGCATGTCCAAAACCGATTTCCACTATTGTCAAACACCAAACAACACTTCTACTACAACGTAGTACTTTACTACATCAGTTTCTTCTCTATATTCTTGTTCTTTCTCCGCTGTGTCAAATTCCAATTCATTCATTACCATAAATGCAATTTTTCTAATCTTCTTTCTCTTTCACAATATTATTATTCTCCCTTTTCACCAAAATCCTTATCACAGATACCGCGTTTTTAACCGATTATTAAGCGATTTTTTCTCAATCTTGCAAAATACTCCTAATATTCTCTCTTCTCCTACGCCACCTTCCTCTGTTTTTTTTATCTTCTTCTAAACAAACCCTTCACCCAGAAACCCATTTTCATCATCTACAACTACAACATAAACCCTAAAATTCAACAAAAACCCTAAATGGGTTTCAGAGTTTCCTATGTTCTTCACCTTCTGGTATTGTTTTCTATGATGTTTTTTTCTGCATGGTCTCAAGATGATGATGCTGCTGTGATGAACAAGCTCAAATCTTCAATCGGAAAAAGTGATCTTAATTGGTCAGGCTCAAACGTTTGCAAATGGGAGAATGTTCAGTGTAACGATGTAAATAAAAGAGTCACTTCAATTAAAATTCAGAGTCTCAAAAAAATTGAAGGTTCTTTACCGAAAGAATTGGTGCAACTCACTGAGTTAACTGAATTTCGTTGCGATGGAAATAGCTTATCTGGAGAAGTTCCTTACATGCCAAATTCACTTCAGAAGTTTTATATTAACAACAACAATTTCACTTCAATGCCAAATGATTTCTTCAACAACATGAGTAATTTGATAGAGGTATATATTGGTGATAACCCTTTTTCTCAGTGGCAAATTCCTTCTAGTCTTAAGAATTGTTTATCACTTCAGAAATTTTCTGCTAATACTGCTAGTTTTGTTGGTCAAATCCCTCAATTCTTTGGACAGACTTTTCCAAGTTTGACTGATTTGTTGTTGTCTTATAATTATCTTGAAGGTAATTTGCCTAATAGTTTATCTGGTAGTTCTATACAGAATCTTTGGGTGAATAATCAAAATGGTAGTAAACTCAATGGTACACTTTCCGTTTTACAAAATATGACATCCTTGAGAGTAATTTGGGTTCAAAGTAATGATTTTACTGGTCAAATACCCGATTTATCAAATCTTGATCAATTAACTAATGTTAGTTTTAGGGATAATAAGTTAACCGGTGTTGTTCCACCGTCTTTAACTTCCCTTCCGAGTTTGCAAGGTGTGATATTGACAAACAATCATCTTCAAGGGTCACCTCCTAAGTTTAGAGATGGTGTGACAGTTGAAAATTATAATGGGACTACTAGTAATAGGTTTTGCACTGACGATGGTCAACCATGTAGTCCACTTGTTAATGCTTTGCTTTCTGTTGTTGAACCTTTTGGTTATCCTTTTGTACTTGCTGATAGTTGGAAAGGTAATGAACCTTGTGGTACCAGTAATTGGCAAGGGATTGTTTGTTCTGCTGGTAATATAACCATTATCAACTTTCAAAACATGCATTTTTCTGGCAGTATATCTCCTAGTTTTGCAAGTCTTACTTCTGTGACGAGATTGATTCTTGCTAACAATAATCTCACCGGTACTATACCTAAGGAACTTGCTAGTATGCCGGCTCTGAAAGTGCTAGATGTTTCCAATAATTCGTTGTATGGTCAGATTCCGTCATTTCGTGGAGATGTGGCTGTTGAAACCGGTGGGAATCCTGATATTGGAAAGGATAAACCTTCCGGCTCTGGAGATGAAGATAAGAAGAAACTTGGTGTTGGAGCTATTGTTGGTATTGTGATGGGGGTTGTGGGCTTACTTGCTTTAGGGGTTTTTCTATTTCTTATGTATGGTAGAAGACATAATAAGCGCGGCGGCAAAGTTCAAACTCCGAATGCAATAGTGGTTCATCCTCGTCATTCTGGAGATGGAAATGCTGTGAAGATGAGTGTTGCAGCATCTGGAAGTGCTGGCGTTGCAGGAAGAACTGGTGGGTTTAGTCCATCAAGTAGTGTTCAAAATGTGGAAGCTGGTAATATGGTGATTTCGATTCAAGTTTTGAGAGAAGTTACGGATAATTTTAGCGAAAAAAACATATTAGGGAAGGGAGGTTTCGGCACTGTATACAAAGGAGAATTGGCCGACGGAACAAAGATTGCGGTTAAAAGGATGCAATCTGAAATGGTTGGTGACAAAGGGCTGAATGAGTTCAAATCTGAAATTGCGGTTCTTACTAAGGTTCGACACAGGCATTTAGTTGGACTTCTCGGCTATTGCTTGGAAGACAATGAGAAACTTCTTGTTTATGAATACATGCCTCAGGGGACTCTTAGTCAACATCTGTTTGACTGGAAAGATGACGGGTCAAAACCGCTTGACTGGAAGAGAAGGCTCTCCATTGCCTTGGATGTTGCTAGAGGTGTTGAATATCTTCATGGTTTGGCTCAGCATATTTTTATCCATAGGGATTTGAAACCGTCAAATATCTTGCTTGGGGATGATATGCGCGCTAAAGTATCCGACTTTGGATTGGTTCGACTTGCTCCGGAAGGACAGACCTCATTTGAGACTAGACTTGCTGGAACTTTTGGATATCTAGCACCAGAGTATGCAGGTAATCATATGTTAATTATATTTTGAAAACTTTTTTTGAATACAACTGTTTTTTGTTGCATATGTTAATACTTTAGGTTCCTAGTTTAGTGTCAGCTGAACTAGAGATGGTGAATATAATTATGCAGAAACTTTAAATACTATAATGTAAACATATTTGATATAGCTGCTGAAAGAAATCTCAGTGAGTGTGATATATGAGAGAAAATATGAACAAAGTGATGTTTATGATTGTAATGTAACACAAACAAATTTATGCATTGCATAAATATTTCAAAATAACATTCAATTTTTATATACAATGTTGAATGACTCTTTTGAATTAAATTTTTACAGGCCTTGTAATGTTCCCTATACTTTTCTGATTGATATATAGTTTTTAGTTCATTAGAAAGAATATTTGGTGCTAGCATCTCATAAAAATAAGTAAACAATAATTCATTTTGTTCATGTGATTCCCTGTCTGTATGTATCTTACATTTTTGTTGCTGAATGTTATATAAAATAAATTCTAGCATATTGATAGTTCTTTCTCCTATCTTGTTCGATTCCCTAACTCATTAAAATGGTATGACATGTCACAGTCACCGGACGAGTCACCACAAAGGTTGACGTATACAGCTACGGTGTGATTCTTATGGAGATGATAACCGGAAGGAGAGCAATCGACAGCAGTCAGCCAGAGGAAAGCATGCACCTTGTTACATGGTTCCGCAGGACGCTACTGCACAACGATTCGTTTGAAAAGTTCATTGATCCAACAATGGATATCGATGAGGAAGGCTTGGAGAGTTTCAGGAAAATCGCAGGATTGGCTAGTCACTGTTGTGCACGAGAGCCTCATCAGCGTCCCGACATGGGAAACATAGTGAATGTGCTAGCACCTCTTGTTGAGATTTGGAAACCTGCTGAACCTGATGCTGATGACATGTATGGGATTGACTTCGAAATGAGTTTATCTCAAGCACTAAGACAGTGGCAGCTTGAAGGAACGAGCAACACACTTGATGTTTCGCATTCTTCATCAATGGGAGCTAGTTGTGAAAATACACAATCAAGTATACCACCTCGCTCTCCTCGATTTGCTAATTTGCTTACATCCGCGGATGCACGATGAACTTTGATATATACATTATATTATTATTTTTTTGCCGCTCTTATCCACCTTTGGAGATTTTGTAAGTTTGTTTCATGACATATATTACAAGCTTTATTCCTTGAGAAACAGTGATTCTGGGAAGCAAGAACACAATGCGGAACAAATCTTAAAACTTTTATTGTTCTCATGATTATAAAAAAATTTAGGCATGGTTAATATCTTGTTTAGTTTTGTTGATCAAGAAAACTATATGTAGTTACTCATCCCAAAATATAAGTATGAGTTAAAACACAAATACAATATTCAAAATATACTATTGCAAAACCGGAATAAATTTTTATACGATATTCAAAATATTATTACACGATGTGAGTAATTTTTTTTAGTCTTGATCGTCCTCCTCCTCATTCGCAGAATAACCTGAATCAATCGGAGCTGCATATGATGTAGATTCATATGGTGGCGGCGGCAGTTGGCAGTTCATGGATGCAAAATATTGGCTCATATCTTCTTTCCATTTTCTACTATTTTCATTATACCGGTCTAACTTGTCCAACCTTTCTCTCATCTCTCGGTCCCATCGAGCACTCCTTTCTAACTCCTTCTTTTGAGACTGCAATTGTTGAGTCATTGTTTCAATCAATTGTTGTACCTCGGCCTCATGAGTCAACGTTCCAGGACGAGGACGAGACTCTTCCCCGCGATTAGGAACATGACCATACCGCTTGTTTGTCGTCCCTGGTCCGCTCGCTATGTTCCAAAGTTGCAGTTTAATGGTATCGAGTATTTCTGCATAAGAAGAATACTCAGGATGTTGCTCCATATGTTCTTTGACAAGCTTATTGTATTTTTCCTGCATACATAAATAATAAAGTCAAATAAAAATTAGTAAGTACATTTTTTTCAAAATAATTCAAAAATATCAAATTACAACTTCACCTGAGTACTTGCAGCTCGATCATCCACATAGGAACCCATATCTTGCCTAATGTGGGTTGCATCATGTATCTTGTCTATGAAAGCACATCTACCCAACTTTTTTTGCTAGTTTTACACACAAAAAAATATTAATTATTTATAACTTATGATCAATTAAATATATACATATATATCTTAAAAAAAATACAAACAAAATACTAGTATATGTTTACCGGTTGTCTAGCGCGAATAGAGACATCGACACATCCTTGCGTGCGCAAATTTCCTCCTTTACTTGATATTCTATTCTTTTTGTTGGTCTCATCTATCCTCTGATGCTCTAACACAGGAGCTCTAGGAATACCATTTGGAGGGGGCTGTGTTGGGAAAGTTGCAGTACTAGTAGACCCTAAACCCACATGAGTTGAGAACGGATTAAGGTAAGGAGGTCGAGTAGTAACAGCTGAATTGAGGTAAGGAGAAGGAGTAGTAGTAGCAGTAGCATGCTTATTAACATCAAACTTATAATTAATATGCGGTAACTCTTCTTCTCCATGATGGCTCTCGTAAATCCAAATTTTTCTAAATGATTTATGACATCTTCTGGACTCTTAATCTTCACACACATACATTTAAAACATGGACATCTTAACCCTCCCTCGCTTTTACAAATATCTTGTGACTTCGTCAAAGCAACAAATTCTTTAACTCCATCCATAAAACGTGCTTTAATTGCATTTTTACCTCTTTTACCTGGATATTTTCTATCGTACATCCAACTTCGATCAGGAATATATTGATCCATCTACTGCACTGTTGACATTAATTCAAATTAGTTTCTATTTTTTTATTTGTCGTACGAGCCACATGTAAAAGTCATGCACGCTTTGTAGACAAAATTAATTACTACAATAGCATTTTTACTAATCAATCATTTTATACATATTTATTTTCTAATAACAATAAAGTTATAATAACATATTCACACTATTAGTAAAAAAAAAACATATTCACACTATTCTTTTCTAATAATTAATAACATGCAGTAGCATATTTTTCATACTGTTTTTTTTATAATAATTATACTATTAACAATATCATTTTTTACGTATATTTTGTAACACAAATTTATACGAACTATTCTTTCTATGTTCTAACTACCTCTAAAGAAAATAATTGTTACTAATTAAATTTAAAAATTAAAAAGTTTCTTGCGTACTAACTAACATTCTTTGATCTAACTTTGTATAATTTTTTTGGTCAGGGTAGCCTAATGGCCAGAAATTCACACCTTAAAAAGTGAATAAGTAGATGTATCAGGATTTGAACTTCAGTCTCTGCACAAGTGCAATATGTCCAACCAGTTGAACTAAACTCGTGGGACTTAACTTTGTATTTACATATCAATATTTATGTATATTTTAAACAATAAAATAATAGATATAAAAAAACTAAACAATAAAATAATATCAAAAACTAAATTAATTAACAATATAAATAAATTAGAAAAACTAACCTCAAATAATAATCTGATAAAATAGTTACAGCATGCAACTACAAGCCAATAACAATAACAGTGGTAGTGATTGATGTTGGTTATTAACACCAACAATTGAAATATTTTTAGTGAGAATTTTTATGAGGGGGAAATTTTTGTAGTGAAAGAATGAGTTAGTAATTTATACTACATGAGTATTGCCTTCAATTCCTCTCTTCTTCCAATTGCCAACGGTCACAAATTGCCAACAGCTACTTTTTTTATTACCGTTACTCAATATCCGTACGTTCTAAAAAATTGTACTTTAATTTTATGTCAAATATCTTTCTGCAAAATTTTCCTCGGAAATGTATTAATATTTAATTTAATTTAATGATGATGATGCTTTTATGGGATGATGCTTTTATGGGTACAAAACATCTTGGGATCATCTTTCTATACAAATGCTCTAAAACAAAGGATCAAATCTTTAATTAAATGTTAATTGGTTAAAAGGTGATTGATAATAGATTTGATAAGGAAGATGACGGTTTGATCTCCACAACTGTATTTGGGAAGAGATTGGAACCGATTAATGTTATAATTCGTCTCAAATTCTGAACTAATAGGGCTTCTATCGCTTAAGAATAAGAGGGTGCGTGTAAGTCAAAAAATAAAGATCAAATTTTTATGAAGTATTGAGCTTCGATTCCTACAATTATGTTTAGAAAGAATTTAGAATTACTTGATATCATAACTCAAACTGAATTAGATTAGTCGATCTTGTAGACCAGATAGTGGTGGTTAGAGCTGCCAAAATGGGTTGGGCCGCCAAGCCCAAAAAAACACCGGGCTTGGGCTGTAAAAAATCTTGCTAAATTAGCATCCGAACTTTTTAGACCGGCCCGTACTTACCTGTTGAAAATATGGACTTGCCCGAATGGCCCATGGGCCGCCAGAAAACCCATATATATGTTTTTTTTCTATTCTTTTATAGACAAAACTCAAGTCCAAGTCTTACAAAATAGTTATAAAATTATAATTATATTTGACTATACTCATTTATATTGTTTTGTGTGATATTTTGATTGTAAATTATAATTGTGTTGTTTGATTATGCATGAACTTAGTTTGTTTGGAAAAATTATTTGAATTTATTTTATGTTATTTGGTTGATTGATAACTTATTTTGAATAATATAAACTTATTTGTATTATATTTGAAATGTTAAATTTTTTTCTCCAACAAATTGTTTTTTGATAGTGAAAAAAAAAACCAATCCGGGCCGGGCTTACCCGCTAGCCCACAAAGGGCCGGGCTCGGACACTAAAATTGCAACTTATATTTTATCCCGAGTTTTTTAGCCCGGCCCGATAAAACCCGCTGTTCATCTGTGAAAACTAACAAAAAAAGAAAACTTAATAAGTAATAATCAACAAAATTTAGTTTATATTTTTAAGAATAATATTATTAATTTTTTAACTCATCAATATTTCCCTTGAAGTGGTTTTTTGGATGTCAATATTGGGCACAATCCAAGCTATACATGGAGGAGCATACAAAGCACTATACCATTGCTATCTCTTGGCTATAGGTGGAAAATTGGTATGCGTTGTTGAACACGTTATACAATGCACAAGATGTAGCAGATATTTGTAAAATACCACTTCATTCTAGAGCTTCTCAAGATACTATAATTTGGAAGGCATCTCCTAATGGTATGTACTCTGTCAAATCTGCTTACCATCTTTGTTTGAATATTGTGTCACATGATAGCTCTCTTAGTGTGCCTGGCAATTGGCATAAATTATGGGACATGCAAATACCCCCTAAATTGAAGCATTTTTGTTGGAGATTGCTCCGTGGTTGCCTTCCTACTAGATTTAATCTCCATAATCGCGGTGTGCCATGTCAAACTGTGTGTGCTTTATGTAGTGAAGCAGCTGAAGACGAACTCCACCTATTTACAGATTGTTGGAAGGAAGTTAATCTTTGGTCACGGCTAGAACATCAATTCCATGAAAGTGGCACCTTCCCATCTATTGTTTTCTCAATTCTCTTGAGTTTGGATGAAGAATCTCTATCTCTGTTTGTTGCTGTCCTATGGAGCATTTGGCGTGCGCGTAATGAATGTATTTGGGAGAATAAACAAGCCAATCATGTCACTAGTTGCAGGGTTGCATCAGATCTGATCCGCGACTACAACTGGGTCCAAAATGTTAGAAATAATATAAAACCATTGATGTGGCATTTCCTAACAGCTTAACCTTTTGGGATAATCGGTCATCTAAAATGATATCAGAGCGTGAGGGGGCGTGTTAGAAATAATATAAAACCATTGATGTGGCATTTCCTAACAGCTTAAGCTTTTGGGATAATCGGTCATCTGACACAAAACACGGTTGCTGCAACACCCATGTCTAACCATGACACTGTTTGGAAGAAACCACCTGCTACTTGGCTAAAATGCAACGTTGATGGAGCTCTTTTCGCGTCCGAAGAAAAGTGTGGTATTGGTATCTGTTTCCGAGATAGCTCAGGCTCATTGGTTCAAGCTCATACTATGGTATTCCCTTTTGAAGTTACAGCAGCCGAATGCGAAGCCACCGCTTTGAAGCATGCTCTCACTCTTCCAACAACGTATGGCTTTGAGAGAGTACAATTTGAAAGTGACTGTCAACAGGTTGTGAATGTTCTGATTAATGATTGTATGTACGAGAATGAGCTAGGAACTTTGTTAACCACTTGTAGGACTATTCTTTCTTCAAATACTAGCTACAACTTAGCGTTTATTCGGAGGCAAGCTAATAGAGTCGCTCACAATCTTGCTAGAGCGTCTTTATCTCAGTCTAGCCCCATTGTTCATTATTATTATCCTCCCACTTGTATTTCCTCTATTATTATTGAAGAAATGATATGAGCTTATTTTTCCTCAAAAAAAACAAAAAAACATTGGCTTTACGTATTTAAATATGTTATGCTGGCCCGGTATTAATAACAATTACTCTTTTAGTCTCTTATTAAATTCTTTGAAAAAAATTGTATAGAAATTTATAAAAATAATTTTTATTGATTATTGATTATGTAAATTAGATAAGAGAGAATAAATTTTTCTTTGGAAAAATAAATATTTGTGTTTTTTCTCTTATATTTTAATTTGAAACAAAAATAAGTAATTTTTTTTCTTTTATATTATAGGACGGATGGAGTATAAAATTGTAGCAGGTTCTACTAATTGTATTCAAAAAAATAATAAAAGTTAGTAAACTTTTTTTTTTTAACGATAAAATTTTTATTAGAATAAATTGGATGGCAAGAGAAGTACCTACACCAATTAACAAGAAACCACATAAAGTTTACAGAGCACAAAGACTCACACACGAAGCACAAAGCTGGCCCAAAACAAAAATTAGCACACCAAATACATAATGTCATCACGCACCCCCACACAAACAGACAGCACTAGACAAAAACAAGAAGGAAAAAACAATTAAATCTCCCAGCCAGGACCATAGCGGCAAAACATGACCAGCACCATAGACCAGAGGACTAGAGCCATCGCCACCAGACCTGTAAACGACATCGCAGCAAGAGGAAGGACAAACCCAAATGGCACCTCATCGAAGCATAGAATCACCCGGGTTCGAAATCTATTCTTAAAGTAAGCACGGCCCTTTTGCCGACCTATGGATGAACCAGGTCCAAGACGTGCGTTGAATCAATTCCACCACCACTCCCACATTACTGTCGACATTGTTAAAAATTCTATTATTATGGGTCTTCCACATCATCCAAATAAAAGCGAGCCACACAATCGAGTATCCAATTTTTTTCTTCTTATTTACACCACACCCAACAAGAGTAGCATAGGACATAGGCAGCTCCGATGGAACAATAATCACAACCCCTAACCATAGACAAATAGCATACCACACCTTAGCCGTGAGGTTACAGTGCAAAAAAAATATGAAGAGAGCTCTCCAATTCCCCGTCACACAACACACAATTAGCATCCTCAACACGTAAAATACCCCTCCGGTGTAGGTTCTCCTTCGATGGAATTCTATATAGGAGTAATTGCCAAACAAATGCACTAACCTTCGAGGGAACCACTCCCTTCCAAATATGTTTGAACACAAAAGAATCAAGAGAGTTCAATGGAAGGTAGGGTGATAAAAGTAACTCAAGTGAGGTATAAAGAGACTTCACCGAAAAATCTTCCTCCACATTTGGACTCCATTCCCATTTGTCTTCCGCTTCCGAAACCACAATACCACCAATCAACTCTTCTAGCCAACGGCTCCTCCCAACCAAAAAAGTTTCTCCTCCAACGTAATAATATACTTTTTAAATACTACCTCAGTCTCATAATAATTTGCATCAAGAAAATATCAAACAATTGTCAATTATTCGTATAATTTTAATCATTGATATCTTTATTTATATATGAAAAAATCTAAAATTATAAAAATATTCATCAAAACAAATTTAACAAGATTTTATATGTTAATATTTATCTTTATAATATATTAGTAAAAAAATGGTCAAAATATATTTATACAAAAGGTCCATTTGATATGTAAAATGAAAGTATGGACAGAATAGTACATGATAGTACAAGGCAGAACAACACAAGACAAACATTTACGGTATTAAATAAATTTTGTCTTGTATGATGTTTGATGGAAAAAAATGTTATTTTGGTGATTTAGAAAAGTTGTGTTGAGGACAAAATGTTGCCCCATGGTTCAGTGGGAGACAAAAATATCTAATTTTATCCAGACCCCCAGTTTGTCCAGTCAGAGTACATCAGAAGTTGTCAGTTGTCATGTTCAGTCATTTATTTATTAACAGATCAAACGCACATATACAGTCAAACTCTTGACAATTATTTTAGGATGGAGCAAGTATTTAATTATTTAATTTTTAGAAACTTTCAAATTTTGAAATTCAAATATGATTTTTTTTAATGATATAGGATACTTTTTTTTTTTACTAATAATGATATGTTATAATATTAATTATAATAATAATAATTACCTTTACATTTTCGGTCTGTAATACATTGACCATGAAATAACTAGCATTAAATTTTCAGATTTCATTTTATCAAAACATAAAAAATCAGATTTTATTTTTTTATATATAAAATTTCAGATGTCATTTGATTATTTTATTATTAATTCAAAAGGTTGTGGAAAATTATGGGAGCAACATATTATATTATATTATATTTTATGTTCCTTTTGTACATCAGCAAGATATATTATATTATATTATTATATTGAGAATACATAAGAAGTCAAGAATGTAGTAAGATTGCGTCAAAAAAAAAATAGTGAACACTATTATGAATGAAACCCTAATAAGCACTTTTTTGTCAAAAAAGGATTTAACCTTTAAATAAATGTATTTTTAACTTTTGTTTATATATATATATATATATATATATATATATATATATATATATATGCATGATAGAAAATTGAACTAATATTCAAAGATGGAAATACAATATTGGATTTGGATGTGTACAATTTTGTTTAGTTTGTTCGCAAGCTATTTTTGTCTAAACAATTTCGTATGGAGATTGAATGAGTGGTATTATAATATAAAACTAAGAAAGAATCAATTCCCTCTTCCTCCTGGTAATTTGGGATGGCCTCTCATTGGGAATATGTTATCCTTTATTACATATTTCTCATATGGTCATCCTAATTCATTCATCAACAACCTTGTTTCAGAGTATCTTTCTTTTTCTCTCTCGTTCAAATGATTTTTTTACGCGCGTACACACTCACACAAAAGTATGTTTATTTTTTCTTATACTAACTAGCTAACTTATGTTTCAGGTATGGAAGAACCAGTATCTACAAGGCACACTTATTTGGTAGACCAAGCATCATCATTTGTGACGCTGAAATATGTAAACAAGTGCTAGCCGACGATGAGACATTTAAGTTTAGTTATCCGAAATCCACCATAGAATTGCTCAAATATAAACCCTTTTGGAGTTTCTCTCGAAAAGAACACATGCACTTTAGACGACTAATCTCTCCTCTCACCATGGGGCACAATACATTAGAAAAGTACCTAACGCGTATTGAAGACATAATAATTAATTCGTTGGAGGAATCTTCTAGCATGAATCGCCCGATCGAATTTTTGAAAGAGTTGAAGAATATTTCCTTTAATGTTATCATTGATATTTTCATGGGCTATCACAATAAACAAATTGTAACCAAAATAGGGAATTCTTTTACTCATATGCACGCCGCAATGTTCAGTATGCCTATTAATCTTCCCGGTTTTGCTTTCCGTAAAGGACTCATGGTAAGTGTTAATTTCCTATGTTGTAGGAGTGATATATAATTTTCACTATGTTGTAGGAGTGTATTCCGGTGCTGATTAATTACACATTTATATGTATGGTATAATATAATAGGCACGTGACAAGATAGCCAAATTAATTCAACCTATTGTGGAAGAAAGGAGATTGATGATAAAAAATGGTGACAAAAAAGATTTGCTTGATATGCTTTTGGAAGCAAAGGATGAAGATGGTTGGAAACCAAAAGATGAGGATATTATTGACATTTTGATAGCGTTTGTATTTGCTGGTCATGAAACCACAGCATATGCTATGATGTGGTCAATTATATATCTTACACAAAATCCACACATCTTTAAAAAAGCCAAGGTAAATTATGAATTAATTAAGTTGATAATTTTTCACTGAATAACTCTTATTTTATGGCAATAAAACATATTTGTATGATTTTATTTTTATTTTTATTTTTATAAGCAACATATTTGTATGATATTTATATTTATTTAATTAATGTATGTTGGGCCATAACTTTTTTATATTATCGATTCATTATTTATATTGCTAAAGATTGAAGAAAAAAACAATTTCTTTTCGTCAAAAAAAAAAGATTGAAGAAAAAGTTTATGAAAGGAATGAAAGATTGATTTTTTTTGCATAAAAAAAATTGATCTTTTTATGCTTCAATATCATACAAATAAAATATTAGAAATTGATCTTATGCTTCAATATCATTTCTTAAAGATTTTTTTCTTATCATGTTGTTGATTAATAGAGAAGGTATATATGTTGTAGGAGGAGCAGGAGGAAATCATGAAGACAAGATCACCTACACAGAAAAAATTAAGTTTTGAGGAGATTAAGAAAATGGTTTATCTTTCTCAAGTAAGTATCACATGAATACTCCATTACATTGAATTGTACTTAATATTTAAGTTTTATAAATAAGGCATTGATTGAATATATTGTTCTAATTTTTTATTTACAGATAATCATTGAAATGTTTCGCCTTGCTAGTATTACCTTTGCACTTTTTCGAGAGGCAACTAAAGATGTTAACATCAATGGTTTGTTCAATTCAATTATCCCATTTACATTCCTATTTATTAGATATGTCATTTTCATAAATTAAAGTAGAATAAAAATAATGTTCATCTCCATATTTTCAGGATACACAATACCAAAAGGATGGAAAGTGTTAGTTTGGTTAAAAGCTTTGCATTGGGATTCTACATATCATCCAAATCCAAATGAATTTAATCCATCGAGATGGGATGTGAGTTTTATTCCGTTTTTGATTATAAGAGATAATACATTTTTTTAAGTTATTAAAAATATGATCTATATTTTTATAAACATTAAAGATGGAAAAACATTGTTAACTGTTTCTATTTTTTTTTTCTAGTTTGCTTTTCATTTTCTATCTATCACAATTAATAACTCACTAAAATAATGTATTTCTGATTTTGGTATTATATGTGTAGGATCAAAATGTCAAACTTGGAACCTTTCTTCCTTTTGGAGCAGGAAGTAGGCAATGCCCTGGGAATAACTTGGCCAAACTCGAAATTTATGTATTTTTACATCATTTCCTTCTCAATTACAAGTAATTAGCACTTCCTTCCACTTTGTCATTATATACTTTTAATTGATTATTTACATGCAACGTAACAGCTGGTCTAACCCTTGTGTAGTATACTCTCTCCGACTCAAAATAATTGACATATTTATAAGAAATGGAGAATATTATTTATTATTTACTAACCATATATAAGAGGAGTTACTAATTAATTAATTAATTAATGTATGATCTATATAGGCTGGAGCGAGTTAATCCAAATTGTCACATAAATAGCTTACCTGCACCAATGCCCACAGACAATTGCCTTGCTAAGGTGATAAAGGTATCAAGTGCATAATTGGAAATATATTCAAGTTCAAAGCCTCTTGGTTGGAAATCATTTGTCTTGCTACCTATAACAAAATGAAGACCTATGATATCTTATTTAATTTTGTTAATATTACTGGTTTCCTTTGTTTTATTTATTGATATATAGACTAATATATATAAAGCATTAATAATAATATAATATTTATGTATTTATCTTATTTTATAAAATTTTAATTATTAATGACTAGAGAAAGTGGTTTGTGATTTTTTTAGAGCATTAGAAAAGAAGAAATATGTTTTGCGTAGAATGCCATCCATACACATGTTTTCTACTTCGACAAATTCATAACATATGCTATTTGCACCCCCGATGAGTATTATTAACCTCCTTCCTCACCTGTTTAAAAAACATTGTTGCCCCTCGCATTTCAAACTCTATCTAAATAATCTAATAGTCAATTAGATATAGTTAAATATATAATTTGTAGTTTTGTATTGTCAATTGGACGTTTATTTGAATTGTTGTTTAAATGGAGAGATAAAACGGTTTAAGATAGAAAATCAATTAAGAGTTAAACGATAAGATATTGTTTGTCCTTCGTATATATTATCTAAATTATTAAAATAATATTTTATTCATCAAATATTTTAGAAAATAAAAACTTGTTCAATCACTAAAATTTTGTCGTTTGCTTTGTTGTCAAGTTCGCTATTATATTGTCTAATAATTATGTTTTGCATATCAAACCCTTAGGTATATGTTTGGTATTACGATAAGTGTATCAGAATTATTGTGATCTACCATAATTTTACATAAGCTATAAATTATATCTTCTATAAAATTACGGTGAATGTCGCAATTCTGACATACTCACCGTAATATCAAACATAGCCTAATACTTTGAAGACCAAATTGTATAGTTTTCGGAGAATTTAAGACCAAATAACAAGGCAGTGCAGTGCAAACAAATTTGGTATGAAATAAACTTGACCAGAAAACAGTGCTTTCTTTTTTGACCAAATCCATTTTGAGATAATCCGTCAACCAATAATTTGAAAGTAGATTTTGAATGTTCATAATCTGTGCTAAAGCAATTCACTAAAACAAAAAACTGTGCTTAAGCACGTTCACATCATAAAGGAAAAACATGTATTTAGCCAATAACACATAAATTATATTATAATAAAATACTACTAATACAGAAATTAAATGCAAGTGGTTGTAAAAAATCAACAAGGTTATATAATAACACGCCAAAAATATTGTTAAGAGTCATCTTTCAAATTTCAACTCAGCTGAAGCTTAAGCCGCCATCGTTTAGTAAAAATAAAAACTATTTTTCCAATAATAGATGAAAACTATACATTAATCTTTTGTCTAATTTATTGCAAAATATTAAAAAACAAATCGTCATAATTCTTTTTTCTCTCTTCTAAAATTTGGGCGAAATATATTTTTAATAACAGTGAAATTCATTATTACTTTATGATTGTTTTAGGTGAAATTTAAATCACATGATTGATATTTCGAAGTTAAACTCTAACGATTAAATTGATAGTTTTTGAAAATAATTTGTGAGACCTCTTAAAAACCATTTATTTAAGTCTTTTATTTTATAAAAAAGTACATAAAAATTATCATTTATATAGTGAAATTATAAATTCAATGACACTAAAAATTAAGATGGTGTTATGATTTAAGCACATGAGGAGAGTCTAACCCAAAAGATTAACTCAATAGGTGGAAGAACGTCACGACTTAGATATTATATTATATTATTATATTGAGAATACATAAGATATATATTATATTATATATTTTTTATGTACATCATCAAGATATTATATTATATTATTATATTGAGAATACATAAGAGGTCAAGAATGTAGTAAGATTGCGTCAAAAAAAAGAGTATTGAACACTATTATGAATGAAACCCTAATAAGCACCTTTTAGTCAAAAAAGGATTTAACCTTTAAATGAATATATTTTTAACTTTTATTTTTATATTTTTATAATATATATATATATATATATATATATATATATATATATATATATATATATATAAAGGAAAATTGAACTAATATTCAAAGATGGAAATACAATATTGGATTTGGATGTGTACAATTTTGTTTAGTTTGTTTGCAAGCTATTTTTGTCTGAACAATTTTGTATGGAGATTGAATGAGTGGTATTATAATATAAAACTAAGAAAGAAACAATTCCCTCTTCCTCCTGGTGATTTGGGATGGCCTCTCATTGGGAATATGTTATCCTTTATTACATATTTCTCATATGGTCATCCTAATTCATTCATCAACAACCTTATTTTCAAGTATCTTTCTTTTTCTCTCTCGTTCAAATGATTTTTTTACGCACACACTCACACAAAAAAGTATGTTTATTTTTTCTTATACTAACTAGCTAACTTATGTTTCAGTTATGGAAGAACCGGTATCTACAAGGCACACTTATTTGATAGACCAAGCATCATCATTTGTGACGCTGAAATATGTAGACAAGTGCTAGCCGACGATGAGACGTTTAAGTTTAGTTATCCGAAATCCACCGTAGAATTGCTCAAATATAAACCCTTTTGGAGTTTCTCTCGAAAAGAACACATGCGTTTTAGACGACTAATCTCTCCTCTCACCATGGGGAGCAATACATTAGAAACGTATCTAACTCGCATCGAAGACATAATGATTGATTCGTTGGAGGAGTTTTCTAGCATGAATCGCCCGATCGAGGTTTTGAAAGAGTTGAAGAATATTTCCTTTAATGTTATCATTAATATTTTCATGGGCAGTCACAATCAACACATTATCACCAAAATAGGGAATTCTTTTACTCATATGCACGCTGCATTGTTCTGTATGCCTATTAATCTTCCTGGTTTTGCTTTTCGTAGAGGACTCGTGGTAAGTGTTAATTTCCTATATCTTCGTAATATTATTATTATTATTATTATTATTAGGGTTAGTATTATTATTATTATTATTATTATTATCATCATTCACCATAAATTTTCACCATAATTTTTTGGTACAAAAATATTCACCATAAATTTAATTAGAATACTTTGAACATAAAAAGATATATACAAACACCTAATAATAAATTTTTCACTATTAATTAGATATTGTGCATATCTATTATTTAGAAAACAATATAATAATGTGGAATCATAGTGATATACATCACTATGTTGTAGGAGTGTATTCCGGTGCTGATTAATTACACATTTATGATTTATATGTATGGTATAATAGGCACGTGACAAGCTGGCCAAATTAATTCAACCTATTGTAGAAGAAAGGAGGTTAATGATAAAAAATGGTGATAAAAAAGACTTGCTTGATACGCTTTTGGAAGCAAAGGATGAAGATGGTTGGAAACCAAAGGATGAGGATATTATTAACATTTTGATAGCATTTGTACTTGCTGGTCATGAAACTACAGCACATGCTATGATGTGGTCAATTATATATCTTACACAAAATCCGCATATCTTTAAAAAAGCCAAGGTAAATTATGAATTAAGTTGATAAATTTACTTATAATTATGTCTATTTTTTTACTTAACTATAGTATTTTTCTTTTCCGGTTAGGTAGTCTAGTGGCTAGAAATTCACCTCTTAAAGGTGAAATAAGTAGGTGTATCCAGATTTGAAACCCGGATCCCAGCACTTTCGTGCATTATGTATATATAACTAATTGAGCTAAATTTATGGGATAATTACAGTATTATTTTATAAAACTAAAAAAATTGTATAATATTTATCAAAGAATTTAATTTATGCGGTGCCATAACTACTTATTCATTATTAATTTATTAAATATTGAAGAAAAAATTGTTGAAAGGAATTAAAGATTGATCCTTTTGCATCAAAAAGAAAAATTGATCTTTATGCTTCAATATTATACAAATAAAATATTAGAAATTGATCTTAATGATATCGATTCAAAATCATTTTTTTATCATGTTGTTGATTAATAGAGAAGGTATATATGTTGTAGGAGGAGCAGGAGGAAATCATGAAGACAAGACCACCTACACAGAAAAAATTATGTTTTGAGGAGATTAAGAAAATGGTTTATCTTTCTCAAGTAAGTCTTACATGAATACTCCATAAAGGATTTGTTAGTGAAAACTTAATTAGAAGTTAAGGATTTCTTCAGTTTTTTATTTTTACAAAATCCATAAAAATTAATAAACCACATCATCAAGTTAAATCAAATTAATATATCTCAACTAATTAAAGTTTCGTGGAACACTCATGATACCTAAAATTTTGTTAGATATATACTCATCATTATCCAATCATTTAATTTATGTCTTTTTTTATATTTACTTATTTAAATTAAATTTAAACTTTGAAGTAATTTTTCTATAGGGTATGTTGTCCAACAAAACTCTTGGTATCAAAGAAATTCATTAGAGTTTTATAAAAAAGGCATTGATTGAATTGTTGTAATAATTTTTTTATTTGTTTACAGATAATCAATGAAATGTTACGCCTTGCTAGTATTACCTTTGCACTTTTTCGAGAGGCAACTAAAGATGTTAACATCAATGGTTTGTTCATATTCAATAATTATCCCATTTACATTCCTATTTATTAGATATGTCATTTTCATAAATTATATTAAAGTAGAATAAAAATAATGTTCATCTCCATATTTTCAGGATACACAATACCAAAAGGATGGAAAGTGTTAGTTTGGTTAAAAGCTTTGCATTGGGATTCTACATATCATCCAAATCCGAATGAATTTAATCCATCGAGATGGGATGTGAGTTTTATTCCGTTTTTTATTATAAGGGATAATACATTTTTTTAATTTATTAAAAATATGATCTATATATATGATCTATATTTTTATAAACATTAAAAATGGAAAAACATTGTTAACTGTTTGATTCTATTTTTTTTCTAGTTTGCTTTTCATTTTCTATCTATCACAATTAATACTAACTCACTAAAGTATGTATTTCTGATTTTGGTATTATATGTGTAGGATCAAAATGTCAAACTTGGAACCTTTCTTCCTTTTGGAGCAGGAAGTAGGCAATGCCCTGGGAATAACTTGGCCAAAATTGAAATTTATGTATTTTTACATCATTTCCTTCTCAACTACAAGTAATTAGCACTTCCTTTCACTTTGTCATTTAATACCTTTAATCGATTATTTTTACATGACTCTAACAGTACTTGCACAATATATTTTCTCTCCGACTCAAAATAATTGACATATTTAATCATATCACTAGTACTTGTTACTCCCTCCGATCTTAAATAAGATTGACTTTTGCTTATATTTAAGATCGGGGAGAGTATTTATTAACTACATATAAGAGGAGTTACTAATTAATTTATATGATCTATATAGGCTGGAGCGAGTTAATCCAAATTGTCCCATAACTAGCTTACCTGCACCAATGCCTGTAGACAATTGCCTTGCTAAAGTGATAAAGGTGTCAAATGCATAATTATTGGAGTGGAATTTCATGTTTCAAAGCCTCTTGGTTTGGAAATCATTTGTCTTGCTATAACAAAATGAAAGACCTAAGATATCTTATTTTGGTAATATTAGTATTTGTTTCCTTTGTTTATTGACTTTGCTTTATTGACAAATAGTATAAAGTATAAATATGATATTTATGTTTTTATTTTATTTTATAAATTTTTTTGAACAACTTATTTTATTTTATAAAATTGTCCCAAATTTGTTTGCACTATCGTGTTATTTGGTCTTAAATTCTCCGAAAAACTATTAAAATTGGTCCTTAAACATGCTCGCTAGTGTACCGTCTAGTAATTGTGTTTTGTATATCAAACCCTTTATAGTTTAGGACCAAATTATGTAGTTTTTCCGGAGAATTTAAGACCACATAACACGGCAGTGCAAACAAATTTGGTAAAAAATAATCTTGACAAAATTACACTGCTTTCTTTTTTTGACCAAATCCATTTTGAGATAATCCCGTCAACCAATAATTTGAAAGTAGATTTTGAATGTTCATAATCTGTGCTAAAGCAATTCACTAGGAAAACTGTGCTGAAGCACGTTCACATCAGAAAAGAAAAAAAATAAGGTATGGAAAGACATGTATTTAATTTTGTTAGGCAATAATACAGAAATTATATTATAAAAAGATAGTACTAATCCGGAAATAAAATGCAAGTGGTTGTAAAAAAATCAACAAGGTTATATAATAACGCCAAAAATATTGTTAAGTGTCATCTTTCAAATGTCAACTCAGCTAAAGCTTAAGCCGCCATCGTTTAATAAAAATAGATAAAAACTATAAAGAAAATATATTTTTTTACCATATATATATATATATATATATATATATATATATATATATATATATATATACATTCAAATATGCAATACAAATTTATATTAGCCAAAATTAAAATTGATAAAACTGCAAAGATGTATGTTCACAACATCTGTATTTATCGAGATCAAAATATCTACCGCCAAATGAAGTGATTATTTTTCTCGATGGATTGGAGGCACTTGAATAGATGGGATAGCTGGCATGAGATTTAAGGCTTCTCTGTACCCAAGGCGATGATCGAACCATCAACTTGTGGTTAAGGGATGATGAACTAGTACTCTAACCGTTGAACTATATCTTTTGGATTTCACAACATCCGTGTTAATAGCATAAAATAGTAAATTGTATATGCCTATAAAGAAGACTATATTGAAGTGTTCGGAATATTTAAGCTTTCAGATATGTAGTGTTGTTGACATCAAAGTCATTGATTGAATTTGCACTAGATCGAAACTAATTCTTCCACCTGAAATAAATAAACACCGCACTAAGACGAGAAAACATAATACACCACACTATAAGACGAGAAAACAATATACCGTATTAAGACGAAAAATCAAAACAAACAAAAGTCGTACTAAGATGACAAAATCAAAATGAAAAATGAGAGAAACACTAAGTATATACTACTTTTAGTCTTATTTATAAGTAAAAGTATTTTTTTTAAATTTGTTCAATAAATGATTTATCTGATCTAAAAATTTAGATAAATTAATTATTTAATAAATAATTTTTTTTGTTTATAAATAATAATAATAATAATAATAATAATATTGAAATACCAAATGCCTTTAGAATAAAATAAATATATATTCTTCTAAAGATAAATAAATATTAACTCACCAATAAATTTTCTCTTTTTATTTATACGTAAACAAAATAATAAGTTATTGAAAATTCACACGTACAAATAAAATGGAGAATTAAATTTAAACTTTATCATAATTGTTTAATCTAACAATTTCGACATTTTGTGTATGTTGAAATAAGAATTTACATATATTAAATTCTCTATTCATCCCTAAAATCTTCTAGTCAACTCTCACATAGCCAAAAATCAACAAATCAAATCAACACAACTTTCCCTTTGTATAATGTAAAACAAAGAATGACACAACCAAATGTATAGTCAAATTTTCTCCAGTCAACTCACACATAGCTAGCCGCCACTAATCTCATCTCAAAAAGACACTCACCTTAATCAAACCAAACAAACACAACAAAATCTAAAACATGTCTCTCCCAATCCTCAATTTCTTCATCTTCATCTTCTTCTTTTTCTTCTCAAATCTTCAACTTTCAATTTCTCAACAAACACTAAAATCCTTCAATATCTCACACTCACCATGGCTACCCTCTCAAAACAAAACCTTAATTTCTCCAAATTCAAACTTCACAGCTGGTTTTTTCCCATTACCAAATTCACCAAATCTCTTCACTTTCTCAATTTGGTTCACAAAAATTCCTCAATCTTCAAACCCTCTTGTTTGGTCCATCTCAACAAAACTCAACTCATCTTCTTCTCTTGTAATCACTTCAAAAGGTGAACTTTTTCTTAACAAAGTTTCAATTTTTAACAATTCCAATTCAACCCAACTTGTTCTTCTTGATAATGGAAACTTAGTTTTTGGTAATTGGACTAGTTTTTCAAATCCAACTAATACCATTTTACCAAACCAAAACATTAGTGATGTTGAAATTGTTTCAAATAATCATAATTTCAAGTTTATTAGTTCTCAAGCTTTGATTTTGAATGATAATTCATCTGCTCAATACTATAAGACACCAAACCCTTTATTGTTTATGGATAATGATGGAAAAATGAGTATGTTAGGTAACTCTTTTCTTACTTCTGATTATGGTGATTCTAGGTTTAGAAAACTTGTTCTTGATGATGATGGAAATTTAAGAATTTATAGCTTTTATCCTGAACAAAAAAATACATGGGTTGTTGTTTGGTTAGCTATTTGGGAAATGTGTAAAGTTAAGGGAAAATGTGGGCCTAATTCAATTTGTATGCCAAAAGAAGATTTTTATAATTCAACTTATTGTGTTTGTCCTTCTGGATTTGAGCCTGTTGAAGGTGGTAGTGAAAAGGGTTGTAAGCGAAAAATTCAACTTTCAAGTTCAAGTAAAACTCATTTTCTTAGGCTTGATTATGTAAACTATACAAGTAGTGATCCTATGATATCAATCATTGCTTTAAACTATACAATTTGTGAATCAAGTTGTAGAAGAGATTCGAATTGTCTTGGATTTGGATTCAAATACGATGGATCGGGCTATTGTATGTTGTTGCAAGGAAAACAGCTTAAATATGGTTATTGGTCACCGGGGACGGAACTTGCTTTGTTTTTGAAGCTTGATCAAAAGGAATCAGAAGCTTCTAATTTCATCGGTATGACAGAAGTTATGCAAACAACTTGTCCTGTGAGGATAAGTTTGCCTTTACCGCCGAAGGATTCCAACACTACAACAAGAAATATTGTGATTATTTGCACGCTTTTTGCGGCTGAACTTATTGCTGGTGTGGCGTTCTTTTGGTCTTTTCTTAAGAGGTATATCAAATATAGGGACATGGCTACCACGTTGGGTCTTGAACTTTTACCTGCAGGTGGTCCGAAAAGGTTTACCTACTCGGAGATCAAAGCTGCTACTAATGATTTCTCGAATCTCATCGGGAGAGGTGGATTTGGAGATGTTTATAAAGGGGAGTTGCCTGATCACCGCGTTGTTGCAGTGAAGTGCTTAAAGAATGTTACTGGTGGTGATGCAGAATTTTGGGCGGAAGTCACCATCATTGCGAGGATGCATCATCTTAACTTGGTTCGATTGTGGGGATTCTGTGCCGAGAAAGGTCAAAGGATACTTGTGTATGAATACATCCCGGGTGGATCGTTGGACAAATACCTCTTCAGAGTCAAATCTAAAAAGAGTAGCGGTGAATCTGAATCTGATACAAGTCATGACAAAAGTTCTGATCCAAATATTTTAGAGAAACCTGTTTTGGATTGGAGCATGAGGTATAGAATTGCTCTTGGTATGGCAAGGGCTATTGCATACCTTCATGAGGAATGTTTAGAATGGGTTTTGCATTGTGATATTAAGCCGGAGAACATTCTCTTAGGGGATGACTGTTGCCCTAAGATATCCGATTTCGGATTGGCGAAACTAAGGAAAAAAGAAGACATGGTGACTATGTCAAGAAGAAGAGGAACTCCTGGTTATATGGCACCTGAATGGATAACAGCAGATCCAATAACATCAAAAGCTGATGTTTATAGTTTTGGTATGGTGCTATTGGAGCTTGTGAGTGGAGTGAGAAACTTCGAGATTCAAGGTTCTGTGGCGAGAAGTGATGAATGGTATTTCCCCGGTTGGGCTTTCGACAAGATGTTTAAGGAGATGAGAGTTGAAGAAATTCTTGATAGTCAAATTTGTCATGCTTATGATAGTAAAGCACATTTTCAATTGGTTAATAGAATGGTGAAGACTGCTATGTGGTGTTTGCAGGATAGACCTGAGTCAAGGCCAACAATGGGGAAGGTGGCTAAGATGATAGAAGGGACTGTTGAGATCATGGATCCTAAGAAGCCAACTGTTTTCTTCCTAGGAGAAGAGTAGATTTTGAAAATTTCATGTTGTTATATATGCAAGTCCAATGTAGCACAGACACTTCAGATTGATGGCGTGTCAGTGTCAACTGACACTGACACATGTAGTTTTATTTTCATAAATTATTACCTAGATGTATGTGTCAGTATCATGTTTAGTGTCTGCACTTTATAGTGCAAGCGTCTCTTGTTTCTTCCTTTGTTTTCCCTCCTCCAATAAATTTAGTGATGAAATGTACAAAATTTAGCTACCTTGAATTTTCTTTTCTATTGTATTATGTTGTATTCAAGTGTAATTTATATTTACTATTGTTGCAAGTGTGTTTTGATTTATAACATCAATGAAGAGTTCTTTTTTTCCATATTTATCTTTCTCTTTGCTGATAAGCCTGTGATTGTGTCAATTAGACCTAAGTTATTCTCGTTCAACTATCCAAGTTTTCTTCATTTTCTTACCAATACAGTGTATTAGAATTTAGTTCTGTTTCCAAATAAACATGGTGTATCCAAGTTGTGTGCAGTGAACTGGAATAAACATTAGATACCAACTTGGAGTCCTTTAGGCTTGAATACATTTTTTATCTCCCTATTTTGCTGCAATTTTGATCCTCAATTTTTTTTTCGCGCAATTTTGGTCCTCGATTTTTAAAATTTCATAATTTTAGTCCCCTTATAATTTTTAATATAAAATTTAATAAAAAATGCTACTGTGACAATGAAATAATAATATTTCCATTTTGTTGACATGACAGACAAATATAACATTGACTATGATGATGATGTGTCATTTAAGATGACAAATTTGAAATTTGGAAAATAAAATGTGAAAATATAAAGGAGACACAAAAAAAGTAGGCAAATATCTTTTTTTTGGTATCGCTGTCTCACATGTATTATTAAAGATACCTTTTTTTTGTAAAGGAGAAAATAAAGACTTTTTAATTATGAAGTATTATTAAATTATGAAATATTTTAGCAACTAGAAATCATAATATCCTCAAGAAAAATATAAATTATAAGATTTCAAATTAGAAATTATATCCTATAGAAATCGTGTCTGTCTATAATAAAATATCAAACTCCAGAGTAGATATAATATTTTTTTATAATTAAATATTATTTACAAATTATAAATTCTTGAGTTTGATTTCTACTTATCTAAAAAAATATTGTTAAATAATCGAGTGGTTAGACTCATACATTTTAAATGTGAAAAAATAAAAATTAGAATTCAAACGACCCATAACTCTCCTAATAATATTATTGATAGCTATTAGCTAAACTACAATTTTAGAACAATTATATACTAAGTTTGTCCACAAACAAATTATTATTGGAAAAAAGAAATATGCTAAAATAAAATAAAATGAGATGAAGATCATGCTGTCAGATAAAAGAAAATTTTGATGATACATGTGCTTGAACATGAACAAGATTAAGGCTTCAAATTGGTTGTGGGGACAATAAATCTTTGCCATCCTATCCACCTGCTAAATTTATGAGGTTTGATGTTATTTTTGCCTGCCACAATCAAAGGGCAACATGTTGTTACTTGTGTTACCTGTAGTTTTAAGGGAACATGCCTTATGATGCCATTACTAAGGTCACATATCTATGTCAGATTTTAGAAATCCTAGAAAGAAAGGCAAAATAAATACTATTGCTACTATATTGTAATGAGTACTATGTATGCACATTATGCATACACTTAGAAATATTGAAAAGTTTGATTCAATTGCAAGAATGAAAACAAATTTCATGTAGTGTATTGAATCTTGATATTTATTTTAAGATATGTCTTGCCTCTGATAAATTTTTAAATTCAACTGACCTAAACTAGTTCAAATAAAGTTAGATATAATTGAAGAGTAATGATAGTGTATTATTTTTCAAGTTTGTGTCCTATACTACATGCTCTTCTAGCTACTCATATTAAAGCTAATGCACCATTTATAAAAATAAAATAAAAACTAATGCACCACAAATTCTCATCTTATACATTGGATTAGGTGTTTATTGTGTCATATAGTGGATTAAGTATCTAAGAGAAAGAAATTTGAAAAATGGATCAAAAGAGAATAGATCAAAAGAGAAATTTGAAAATTTTCAAAAAGAAATTTGAAAAATGTAACAAAAAAATATATTGAATCAATAGAGAAAAAAAATTTCAACTGCAATATGCAAAACTAGATATAGATCTCATAGGAATGTTTTTCCTTGGACGCTTTCTGAAATTCCCATTTCCAACACATTCATATGGTTCAGCCATAGAGATAGATGACTCAGCCTCTGAATTTTGGTTATGATCATTTTGATTCATTCCAAGCTCCTCAATTGAAATCTAACAAAACACAAAAATTAAACGCCAAAATTAATTTTTACGAGTTAAGCAAACAATAAATTTTACATTAAATTAAAAAATGGATCATCTCCAACCGACTTAAAAGTATAGTCGGTTGTAGACCATTAAATTAAAAGAGAGAAAATTTACCTTGCATCTGATGGAACAAAATTGATTACGCTTGTCTTGTAAATGTTTGCCACATTCATCACAAATTCCACCTAGCTTATGAGGAGGTGGTGATGTTTTTATTTCCTTAAGTTGAGCCTCATTGCAAACAACTTTAGATTTTATTGCTTGTTTCTTTTCTTTGGATAAAGGTCTAGGTTTGAGGTGCACAATCTTGTCATTATTTGATACATAAGTCTGCCAAATATTGTCACATAATTGTAAGAACAAAGTTAGGTTGGTTATATACTTAATTAGAAAAATAATATCCATATACTACTTCTAATTAGAGGTCATATTAGTTTTGATGAGTCATATGAACCAATTAAGCTATCATGTACAAGTATACCACTACATTACTTAATGACATTAGTTGATTCAGAGGTAATTGACGTTGAACTTAATAAGGAGAATTATTGTTCGATTTTCTATAACTGTGTTCAAGAAGAAGCTGAAACCACTTGACTCCGAACCAGTTTAACTGGTGGTAAAAACAAAAAACAAAATTACGGATTTTACAATAACATGAGACACAAATTAATTAATATACTCGACTCAACAATGGCAAAAATTTGAAAAAGATACATTATTTTTTATAATATGAATTCTACTAAACCCTTAAAACTAATCAATTTAAACCATTTTTTTACAGTCATTTTAAACCACTAAAAAATTTCTATATATTCATCAATATTTATCGTTAATCAGCTGAGAAAATAAATCAATCATAATATAAGAAGAAACACTGAATCAGATTATTATTATTTTTTGGAATTAATGAATCAGATTATTACAAAAGAAACTAATAAATTGATCCAATCAATAAATGGTTACCACCAATCAGAACAAATTAGATCAATGAATGAGATTACAATTAATTAAGAAACATAATTTATTTCAAATTAATCAATTCAACACTAATGATGGAAAAGTAGAAAGAAAAGAAACCTGAATATTTGAGCAATCAAAATACTTGAGTAGGTCAGAATATTTGACAACATCTTGATAACAATATTTGTATATTTGAAACATGTGATGAAGAGAATGAAGTTCTTTACCATGTCTACACAAACTCATTCCACAATCTAAACAAAACATATTCTTCTCATTAAACTTTTCTTGATGATTTTTGCAATTACCAAAATTATCTATCAAAAGTGCATCAAGCCAATCTTTGTTCCTTTCATTTGCTATAATACTATACTTCCCCATCTGCAAAATATATAATTCAAGAAACCATGTATTAAAAAAAATAATAAACACAAAAAAATTCAATGATCAAAGATCAATTCTTCATTAATATTAATCATCAAAAGTGTAATTATAAGCACAAATTTCAATATTCGAAATAGTGAAAAATCAATCTTGCAAATAAAATTAACTTGTAATAATCTTGATATATTCTTATTTTTATTACTCCAATTAAGCTAACACAAATTATACCTATGATACTAGAATATGAACAAGGTTGGTTGGACTATTTTCAAGAATCACATAATTGATGAATTCAAAACTTGGGAATGCACAAAAGGGTATGAATCAATTATCCTAAAATTGTGAATTTTCAATCAAAGTTACTTTCACAAAAAAGAAGTATATATAGAAAAGAAAAACAAGTAAAAGAACACATGAAAAAATAATTAAGATATTGATAAACAAGAATTCTATATGCTAAAAATGTTACCTTTTTTCTTTTCCTCTCTAGCAAGACATTGAAAGGGAGAGAAGATAGTATTATGAATATGTAAAGTGTGACCAAAATATAATTATATAATTCTCAAAAACTGAAAAGAGTAAGAAAGGGAAAAAAAGTTAAGAGAAGATTGTGATTTGTGAGTGTGATTATAGGACGACTTTGTAAGATTTTTTTTCAATTTCAATGGGAAAAGTTTCTGTTGGACACTCTCACGCGCTGGCATATTTCTTCACTTAATATTTTTTTAATTAATGAATAAATTTTTTTTTGAAAGGATTTAATGAATAAATTTGTTATAATGAAACAATTGGTCAAAACAAAATTAAAAAATATGAAGGAGTAGTAACTAGCTAGATTGTACCAAAAACAAAAAAAAAAGATAGTAACTACTGGTAGTGATGGATTTGTTTTGCTCAAGATTCAATATATATTGCCAAACATTACTCGACATGGCTTAAAGTATATATTTTTAAAATATTATCATCCAACCATAGGATTAAGAGAAATCGAACGTTCATGAGTTATCATCCAATTTTGATATTATATTTTATTTTTAGAGTAAGGATTTGTTGAGTTTAAAAATAATTTTGAGATGAGTTTCTCTGCTTAGTTTATAATGCTATTAATCTATTTTAAAATAAATTTAAATTTTAAGTAAACTTTCTCTCAACTAAATACTTAAAAACTTGCTTAAAATAATGAGTATTTCTTGTGACAGAAGATTCTCGTAAGTTTTTATAATAATAAAAATAAAAGATTCTTACTTATTTGATTTTGTTTTGACTTTTTTTTTACTGAATTTATTTTGATTTGATTGACGTTTAATTATCACAGAAAATTTAGTATTTAGTTATATGTGGAAATTTAGATCAAATTAAAATTTGATTTGATTTTTTTATTTCACTCTTTGTATTACTTGGCACCTTTCCTAATATATATATATATATATATATATATATATATATATATATCCTTTTTTTTACAATCCTAATAATGTATAAATTATTGTCCGTCAAAAAAAAAATAATGTATAAATTATTTTTGGCAAAATGCACAAACTTCGGCTCTACATTCTAAACTTTAGTTCGAGATTTAAGTCCCGAATTAAAGGATAATTTGGAGTTTTAGAGAGGAATTAGAAAAGTGTGGGGGGAGAAAAAGAAATTTTCAACAAAATTTTAGAAATACAATGGTGTGGACTTGATGTTGTAATATTGACATGCTAGATAGGTTTGAGGGTCGGACCCTTTAGCGCCGGGGTCGGCCCAGTACTTAATGAAGCTTAAAACAAGCTTTAAAATAAGGCATTTTAATTTTTTTAGATATTTTTTTTCTTAGGTATAAATTTTATTTAAATTTTTGAAATGTTGCAATAATTGTGTCATTTTTATAATTTTTTTTTGTGTGAGGGCTATATATTTTTCTATGAGGCATTTTCTAATGAGTTTATGACAATAGACTCTTTTTCTTAATAATTTTTTTATTTTTTGGAGGTTTAAAACCTTTATTTGGGTTTCTTACCTTTGGGCCGGCCCTACGGCTTAGTTTCTTAGCCTTGAAAGAGGAGTGCTTTATTAAACCAAAAAATCTATGTTGTTTGGGAATCAAGATGCGTCTTTTATAAATAACAAAATTGGAAAATTGTAATAGCTCACCCAAAACGTATAGTGTACAATATATTGAAAATATAGTGTTTTTATTAATAAATATTGTTGAAATTTACTAAATAAATATTTTAAATGGTAGTAGTAATTTTGTTTATAAATTTACAATTAAAAATTATATTTATTAATGAAAACTATTTTATCACATGTACAATAATGCATGTGATATGCCATGTCTTCACTTGTTTATCAAAAAATATAAAATGAATCTTCACTAAAAAAAATAATTACTCCTAAATTTATAAACCTCTAGTAGTTTAAATTTCTATCAGTTGATTTTTTTTTTGATAGAACTATCAGTTGAATTTTAATTTCAGAATTTTATGATGACAAATTATCATGCAATTAATTGAATTACTATAATCTTATCTTTCATGTTTCTTTTAAGAGAAAATCTACTATAATTAATTTGACTAAAATATCTATAAAAAATAAATTAAGGTAGTATATGATTCTGGTAACACTCCAATCAAAAACATTATACTCCTAGAAATTAGATGATTCTGTAATAAAATATATGATTAGGGTCTGTTTGATAAGACATATTTTTATCTTTCCTTTTAATATATACTCCGTTGATTTTTATCTTTCCTTTTTTGTTACATCACATTCACACCAAATCACAACAAATAAAAATTGACAGATATATACAGCACACCACAGCACAACGCTGTTCTGTTCCCTTGAAAATTACCAAACCACCCTTTCTATAAATTCAAAAAAAAAAAAAAAAACACATTTGTTGGAACCAACGTAGTTACGACAAAAATCATTGTGTCGAATCGTATCATCACAAATGTCGGTGAGTTTCATCTTCCTATTTTTCTCTTCTTCATTTTGCTTCATATCATGTCTTTTCTTGTTTATGCTGCATTGTGTTCTAATTCTGCTTCGATGCTTTCACTATAGAGACAACTTTTTTTTTTTTTTGAGAAATGAAAATCCTTGTGTTAGTTTTATTCAATGTGAATTTGAGAACTGTGATGGAACTCTATCTTGTTTAAGATTACTATCATTATATGATGTTGTTGTTGTAAATATAATTGCTGCAATTGTTGAAGTAATAAGTATTATTAATGCTTTTGGAATATTTTATCTACAATTTTTGCTAATGGCTTCTGGATTGGATCTAAGGAATTTTAAGTATGATTATGTTGTAGTAATACAAATACATTTTTTTTTCCATAGTTGAATTGGTTCCAATTGAATTGAGGATATTTTGTTATATTCATGAATAGTTGTTACTTGTTAGTGTTAAGTCATTGAGTTGTATTAGCTTAATAGGAAATTAGCTCCTCAATTGAAGTTTTATAGGGTAAATTGGGAAGTTTTAACAGTTGATTCCAGTGTTGTCACTTGTCAAATGACGGCTATAGCGTAGTAGAATTTGGATAAATCACTATTGTTTTGTGTTGCGATATTCTGTTATTTTAAATAAATTGTTATTTCTGCGATTCGCAATTGACAACACTAATTGGAAAATTGAGGGTCATGTTATGTATATCACAAGCTATAAAATAGTTAGTCATGAAATATTGCTTGCAAACACACTCAAACTATAATGTTTTCTAAAACATTAATAGTTGATTTTCAATCAGTAGTTATAATTCTGCACTTTAGCTTAAGTACATCTCACACTTCATATAGTAAAATCCATTTGAATTTTATTATGATGACAAATTTTTATACCTTTTGAATTGGTTCCTTCCAACTTGAACTTTATCACATCGATAGCCGCTGACTCTCTTGGCATACCCTTTCCTCTTGGTTCATTTCGTTTGTATTCTCAGCTATGAAGTTAGTATATCACTCGTTAGGCTTTTGTATCTGCTATCTACCCAACATTGATTCTTTGTTATGAGCTTTTGATGTGTATGGCTAATGGCTCATAATTTACTAAGTCCTAGTATTTAAACACAAGTTGTAATATGTAACCCTATATTTGAATAATAGTAAGAAGCCACACTACAGTCTAGAGACGTAGGCAAAATTGTTCGAACTCCGTGATCAAACCACGTGTTTTCTCTATTTACATTTTTCATAGTATTTATTTTCTTTTGAACTAGGGTTGTTGTTCTAACAGTTTCCATTTTTGATTGAATCTTCATAATATTTTGGCATTAATTATAAAGTACATCCGACGCTTTCTCATGAACTGGTTTTACATTTTCTCGTCTTACACAGTCATTGTCATTGCTTGTTTACCTCTTTACTTTACAAAATGTTATCCAAAAAATACCTTAATTTAACATTTTGTGTGCAGACATCAATGGAACATACCACCGATCAAAGAGCTGAAGCGATTCCCTGCTCCACAGCTACACCAAATTGGACTGTTCATGTTTCAGATGTGAGGGATTTTTCTTTTTTAGATAGTAGAATTGATGTGAACTGTAATTTTAATATACACGATTAGAATCAATGTTATGTTTCAAGGCAGAGATCAATATATATTCACCATAAACAGTAAAACCTTTACCGCAAATAGTAACAGACCAACGGCATTTGAATACTATTGATAGATTACAATTAATCTTGTATCTGAAATTATCATATTTCATATATTTTTTATGAATTTGAGTTCATTTGATTTTGTTTTCTTACAGATAAGAACGGTTAAGGTGAGTAACATATCACAGATTACTTCCAAAAAGGATATTGAAGAATTCTTTTCATTCTCAGGCGATATTCAATATATTGAGATCCAAAGGTCAGAGCACTTGCAGTGTACTTTTCTTTATTCATCTATTGTGATGAATTGTTTTAACTCTGATCTGGTTGTAATTCTGCAGGGAATCTGATCGCACTCAAGTTGCTTATGTCACCTTTAAAGATTCACAGGGAGCAGAGATGGCAGTTCTCTTGACGGTATGTACATATGCAAATAATTTTTGCATCGAAAGTGTTAATGTACATTTCTTAATAATGAGATGTGTTGCACCGCTTAACCTATTAATCCTTTCTGCTATAAGATAAATAGAAACATATACTTTTAGTTCATTTTCATTTTTCAAATCATGTGCTTATTCTTCAATTTTTAATCTAGGGTTCTAAAATAGCTGACCTATATGTTACCATCTCACCTGTGGAGAAGTACCAGCTTCCCCCAGAAGCGCTTCCCTCGAGTCCAGTAAGTACCAAATTGCTAGTTTATCTTACATTATTGCTAGTTTGCAACCAGTATGCCAAATTGTTAAACGAATCTGCTTGTTAATACAAAAAATTTCGTCACTTTGTTGAAAATAGTAATTTCTTTACTATCAATTTATAATTATATGTAGCGTTTCTAATTTACCATGCTTTTCTCTATAGACAAACCAAAGTGCTGCTGCAGTTAAGAAAGCTGAAGATGTAATAAGTACGATGCTTGCCAAGGGTTTCATTTTAGGAAAGGATGCCATCAACAAGACAAAATCCTTCGATGAACGTCATCATTTGACCTCAAATGCTTCTTCCGCAGTTGCATCCATTGATCATAAAATTGGTTTAAGTGATAAACTAAGTATTGGAACAACCATTGTCAACGAAAAGGTGAAAGAGATGGATGAAAGGTATCAGCTTTCTGGAATGACAAAGTCTGCTATTGCTGTCGCTGAGCAAAAGGCAAGTAGTGCTGGATCTGTTATCATGAGCAATTCTTATGTATTAACTGGAGCTTCATGGATGTCGAGTGCGTTTAGCGCTATCGCAAAGGCAGCCGAGGAAGTCAGCACAATGACCAAAGAGAAGCTTGAACAAGCTGAGGTGGACAAAAAGGAGATCATTTACAGTGAAAGAAATGGGACGGTCGATGAATATTCTCAGATGAATTTTGAGGACTCTTTAAGCGGTGGCCCTGCAGTAGTTCCTATTAATTTCGACAATGACAGTAAATCTGGTAATTTTCTAACTTGAACCGACTCACAATTTCTTAACACCTTTCAAAGCACTGCTGGATTGACCTTGTTGGCATACATAGTTATATTCAATCTGCAAATTTGTTGTACCATGAAAAGTCTTGTTGATTGTTAAAGTGATGTAGAGGTTTTTCCTACAGATATGATTCATAAACATGATCATCATTCATGTATAATCATCATTCTTTGTTATTTTCTATGATCATATAGTACCTATGAAGGGGGTTTTAACTTTTAATACAACATGGATAATATAATTCACTTTTACAGAAAGTTGTGTCATGAATAATAAAATCTTGTAGATGTTGTTCTCCATCGACTTTGATGGGGAGTATTTAATTATTGAGTTATGTTGTACATAGGACATTCTAAATTTCATTAGAAACAAATATATAAACTTTTGATCTACTTTTATAAAAAATTGGGGAACTTCTAAAACTATTTTGAAAGAAAATAGAAGTGTTTTCATCTTATTAATCCATTTCTTAACTTATGCACAAATCCAATGCTTCGAAAAGATTGCAATAAGGTGACAAAAGACAATAGGAATTATATAAAACAATGTAATATAAACTCTTGTATAACCCTGTAATATTTCTGTAGGTCATTTACAAGTTTTTCGTCCCATTTTTGGGTTTCGAACTATATGTATAAATGTGGATATTTTGTGTTCTATATTAGAACAATCAATATGTATAAAAAGAATGTAATTTCCTTCCTCTTGAGGTAGGAGAGCAAATGAATGAAATTTATTCAGTAATAATAATGTTTTGATGAATGAATCAAATTAAGAAAACCATGTTCCTTCCGATGGGTAGGAAACTATCATCACCATTCCATAACTGATGTACTCTGTTCAGCTAGTTTGTTGTCACCATTCCATAACTGATGTGCTCTGTCATGCTAGTTTGTTGTCATAGATATCGTAACAACCATTCCAGACTCTGTTGAAGTAAAGATAATATTAAGTTCACATTGAATACAACAATAGTACAAATAATTTAGAGAAATCAAATTATACTATATTTGTTTTACTCAAATTCTTTTGTGGGTCATCATTTCTCAGAATAACTGATTAAATGATATGATTAAAACAAAAGGTGAGCTAAGCTTTCTTTTCATACCTCCATGCATTCGTGCAGATTCTCATCTTTTGATCTAATGTGGATCTGCAAAATTACACAATTAATTATGTACATGAAATTTTGATTACAAACTTGTTCAGAATTGAAATCCTCAATGGACATCACAGGATAATCCAGTCAAAAGTAAAGGTGAAAAATGTAGCATTCAAAAGAAGCACAAACAACTGTACAGAATACAGATCATTTAGTGTTTAGCAAATTTTAGACCAAGCCAAAACCACATAAACCTTATCTTGTACTTTATTTGATAGATTGAAACTACATTAGTGAATTAAAATATCAAGAAAGGACCAAATTAAACTTAAATGCCTATCTGGCCTTGCCTAAAAAATATATAACCAACATGATTTGCTTGATACATTTAAGATTCAAATGAAGGCATAGTTTTGTAAAGCAACAGTAATTACCCCTATCACTTTGTTGGATGCTTTCTCATTGAGTTCTAGACAAGCCAGGATTACAACTGCAGCAGCAATAGTTGAAGGCCAGTAGCACAGCTGATTAGGACCTGACAGAGCCAGTAATGCTAGGCACATTGCCCTTTTCTCCACAATAGCATCAGCATTAGCAGCTTTTAGGTAGAAGCTGCAAAATTTACAAGGGGTAAATGTGCGTAGAACTTTGTTTCCTTCATAATATCGAATTACACTTTTTAAGGTGTTACAAGTTTTCTAGGTAAATTACTTATCTCTTATTTTAAATTTATGTACAGTTTTGAAGGCAAACAAATGCTTTAATACTATTAGGGAAATAACACCATAAGGCTTTTCTTAAACAGATATTTTGGAATTGTTTCTAAGAAAGAAACTGAAAACTTGAATGAAGAAAATATTTGTTGCCTGTAACATCTATGCAAAATCTTAGATCATATTTGTACCATAACAATGCCATATATAAAAACTTATACCACAAGAAATTGTAGATGGTTGGATGAAAACACTGGAACTCAAGCACCTCCTGCACCATCCATTCCATTGCTACCACTTCGCATCTACTGTAGGCACTTTTTCCTATGTAGAATTTTTTTTGCCCCACTCTGTAATAATGCCAACAAAAGACAGTTATTCATTTGAAAAATGGAACGAACTGGGAGTCCTCAAGAATTTTCACACTGAAAACATAATTAAACAAGTGTAAATTTACATTAAACAAAAGTGTACATTCTCAATTTATAAAGAGTGACAGTGAACACAATAGTTTTCCTACCTAAAACTAAGGCGACAGGAAGAAATGTTACAATAAGATTAAATTAAGAAGTAAGAACCTGTTATATTGCTGGTTTTCTTCAATTCTAGTTGCCAATGTAAGGCATGCTACTCCAACAATTTGCAGGTTTCTTTCCGCTCTGAAGTATCCCTTGCTCAGGAAACGGTCAAGTAGGTTGATTCCAAGAAACATTGTCTCTTGTCGCAGTTGTTTCCGATAAGATTGCTGTCAATTCAAAGCAAATCTCAAAACTAAGCAATTTTAAACAAGTCAACTAGAAATTGAAACTCCAAAAACTCAGTTGGTGTGTGAATTTGTGTAAGCAACATAGATATTGAGCATTGTAGAAATTTCTCATGCGGTATTCTATAAATTAGGAAAAATTGAATTAAGCTATCAAAAAGAATGACAATTATATATGGCAATTTCATCATCATTTAATTAAAATCACTATGAGAAAAACATGATTAAATCTTTAGTTCATTAATTGTTGTATGATCTTTCTACCAACATTACACAGCTCATTGCACAACTCCAACGTAACTAACTACATGCACAAATAAGAGAAAGTTAAAGTACATTGCATACATTCGTGTATTATGATGGGGATTCACACCACAAATATTTTATTTCATAATTTATATATATTTCTGATCACATTTTCATTTTACACTCTCATTTTCTTTATATTCTTCTGGCGTGTCACGCTAGACAACTGGAAGCTACTAACAATCTTACTATTGTACACAAAACGCACACTCTCTACCTGATTCCATTGGATAATCACTTATCACACCACAACTTAATAACAAACTAGTAACAATCACAACAAGCTTAACAATAACATTCAACACAAAGCCTAACTCAGTTTCAACTCTAAGTACAACTAAGTCAGTGTTTCAATTTCTTAATTAACAAAATTACATCAAAGCAATTAACAATGAGAACAACAATATAATAATTAATTAATCCTATTATCACCGTTACGAATAATAATAGAAGCTTGATTAAATTTAGTTACCTCAACGATCCAGTGAACCATTTGTGAACGTTGCTGAAACACAAGTTCAGTGAATTTTGTATAGAAATATCTTTCAGCATAATTCCACATGAAAACTTGCCTCCGTTCTCTCTTTCTAAGCATCTGATAACTGTCTTCATCATCCAAATCTTCAAACCTTGAAAACTAAAATCAAACAAATCCAAAATAAAAATCCAAAAACAGAGATAAAATAAAATAATAATATGTAAATTTAGCATGAAATCGATGAAATCAAACGTACATTGCGTTGAAGAGAAACTTCTTCTTCAACACTTGAAGTATTCTTAACTGAATTAGCTAGTATCGCGAATTCGTCGCGGTATTTAAGAAACAACGAATAAGTATGAGAAGGAGTTTCACCAACGGATCCCTGCGAAAACTCACTACCAGAATCAATAAACTGAGACGGAGTAAAATCTGAACATTCGCCGAAAATCTCGGAGTGAAGATCAGAGAATGTAGACTCTGAATCATCGTCGTTGAGTTGCTCAGAGCAAGCTAGATCGGAATCATAAACTGAATTTTCTGAACAATTCTTAATAATCGATTCCGCTATCAAATCGGTACGGTTTCTAGAAATTTCAGAGAATTCAGATTCCGATGCTCTGTTTTCCTTCTTCTCCTCCATAAACGACGTTTCTCGAGCACCGGAACTAACCGAAACGACATCGTTTCGAATTATCTCCGACGAGAAATTCAAATTACCGTTACTCGATTTTGAATTCTCAGCAAAAGTAACTTCCGAAGCTTCGTCGTTCTCTTTTCCACTCTTAAACTTCAAAATCAAGCTTCTACTCCGATCACGAACTCCAGAATTAGAATCAACACACGAATTCTCCGAAACTTCAACTTCGTTTTCATTCCTTTTCTCAAAACTCCGATTCCTTAACAAACCAACACATTCTCCCTTCCGAACAGATTCAACTCCGCTAGTAATTTCATTTACCGATCTCGCGGAAATCCTACTCGAATCGCACGAAACTTCACCGGCGACGAAATCGGAACCGGAACTCGAACTCGAATCAACTGAAACAACAGACGAATTACGATTCCGATTCCGATTCTCTCCATAAACATTGAATCTCGGTGAAGGAAATAGAAGCGGTGAGATCTGACGTCTTCTCCGGCGAGGAATTTTGGACCGGAGTTTTTTGCTGACGGTGTTTAACGGTGCTTCGTGTGGAAGCTTCCGTTTGGATTTGATTATTATCATTATTATTAGTTAGTGAAAATGAAAATTGAATTTGGTTTGTTGAAGTTTTAGTTGCGAATGAATAGAGAGAGTGTAAGAGGAAAAAGTTTGTTCGGAAACGGTTATGGGAGTTATGAAATTGGTGAAAAAACGAGGGAGATGAGTACTTATATGGGTTGGTTGGTCCCACGTAGTGCGTTTTCCGTGCACACGTCCATCCCATATATCATGACTTCATGACTCATGAGGACTGTTGCCATAATAGTACTAGTAAGTGTTTTGTTATTTATTACTTGTAATTAATTAATGGCTTAAATAATTATGTAATTATTTTATTTAAGTTCGCGTGTTTTTTATTTTAAGTTTTGTATATTATTTTTTCTTAAATTAATTTTTGAATGTTAAAATTATTTTTGTTTTAGGCTATAAAAGTAAAATTTGTAGAAAATTTTATAAGTTTTTGCAGATTTTTTTTGAATTTTTCTGCTTATTCTAGTTTTAGGGACTAAAATCAAAATAATTTTAATACTTATGGATGAATTTTAAAAAATAACTAAAACAAAAAACACATGAACTGACCAAATGATTATTTAAGCCTTAATTAGTTACTCTATCTGTCCTGAAATAATTGTCGCAGTTGACCATTGTGCACTATTCACATAATCAACTTTGACCGTATTTTCAAAAATTCGGCGCAATCGGCCCCACTTATGTTGGACTTGATCAAGTGGTATTCTTTTTGGTGGTTGAGGGCTCAGTATCCAGGGATAGCGGTGAATCTACATAGTTGGTGGGTGAACCCTTTGTTATGTTTGGGTATTTGATTTGTATCCACTAGTTGTTTGTTTGGTTTTTTGACTCTTGATGTACTTATGGTGACCTGTTTCTAGCACATCTTGTGCTGGAGGTCGACCTTGATCTTTTGATATATATATATATATATAATCTCATTTTGGCTTGTTCAAAAAAAAAACTTTGACCGTATTTTTTTTACTAATATGTAAATGTAAATATTAGTATATGAGTTGTCTTGATGAATATTTTAGGCTATACAATCTTTATAATTTTTTTAAATAGATAATTAAAGATATTAACGATTAAAATTGTGCATTGGCAAGCGTGAACTAGTGGCCTGTGACAATTATTTTGAGACGGACGAAGTAATATTGATAATTTCATATATATCTTTTTTTCATTTTATTACATCTCTTTTTTTATCATATTATTAATTTAATTTTTGTTTAATCTCTATTGTTAACATGATTTTTAAATTTTACTTATGGTTATAATTACGCTATAAACTTATATATTACAGCAAAATATAGAAAATTATGGTTGATACAGTTGAAATTGCTGTTGAAATACTTCTTTTTGGCACATGTAGTTGTAATGTTGTTGTAGAATCATCCTTTATATTGGACTCCAAATTTTGTTGGTTACATAAGGGGATAAGTTCAGAGAAGAAAACGAGTAAATAATAATAACTCTAGGGAGCAATTTACATTACATTAGTTAGAAGTAACAAGCTCAATTTAGAAGGACAGTGAGTGAGTATACATATAAAGTCTCAAACCATGCTCGACAACCTATATTATCAACTAAGCTAGGTACCGGGTACTAGAGTTGAGAATAGACTAGATTAGACTAGGCTTTGCTAAACTTAAACTTGATCTGTTGAAAAATTGAAGGTTTGAGTTTGGTCTGTAATTTCTCATATATAAGCTTATTTTTTAAGCCTAAATCTGATCTTTTGAAAGTCAGTATGATCTGTTAGTCTGTTTAAATGTAAATTTCACATAAACATATTTGAAAGAAACTAATATATTAATAAAATTATACACTCTTTTTGATATTTAACATGATATTTTAGAGAATTTAATTATTATTATTTTGGTAAGGAATTTAATTATATATAATATTATATTTTAATTCTAGTTTATAACAATATAATATATTTGTTTATATGAAAAAACTAAAACAAATGCTAAATATAGTGCTCCCGGTACGAAGATTAATAAACTTAAACTATAGAAAATGTTAACATATTTATAATTTAATCAAAGTATAAATTTCAATATAATAATAATATTAATAAAAATATTATTCATATTTATTTAAAAAAATCGGCCTAGTAAGATTAAAAGGTCCTTTTTATAGCCTACAGTTTGACCTTTTTAACTAAATAAGTTTATAAAAATTTTTAAGCCTATTCTATTTAAAAACTAACCTAAACTGACATGAATTTATATAGGCTAGACTGTAGACCCCCTGTAGACCGGTTTAATCTATTCCCATCCTTTCCAGATACCCATTCAATTAAAATGGGTACATAAATAATTCTTTTTTTTTTAGGTAAACAATTCTATCATGATATTATTATTTTCACTCAATCTGTTATATTGAGCTTTTGACCTATTCGGAACTCACTCAATCTTCAATAATTTGAATTGAGTATAATTTTCTCAATCTAAATTTCAAAACAATAGAAGTAGAAAAGAAAAGTCAAATAAGCTAGAAAAGAAAAGTCAAATAAAAACATGATTTGTTGACCTCATTATTATTATTATTATTTGACAAGATTATTATTATTGGGTAGATTATTGATCACCTCATATATTTACTACTATAACGAGTAAAAAAATAAAAGTGCTTATAGCAAGTAAAAAAAATAGACATGAAAACCTTATTTATATGTTGTTTTATGATACCTAAATCCCAAATCATAGAGATGAAAGTTTCAACACTTTATTTGTTTGTTACTTTCTCATTTTTGTCTCTTGTTGTGGGAGTTGATCTTGACTTTAATCCCAACATCAAAATGTTGATTCGTTCTCCACCACCTCTTCACAAAAAAATTAATTTTGGTATATTACCAAAATGTGAGTCTATTCCACCATCTGCACCTAGCAAAGGACATAATTGTCCGCTTACACCAGATCCTCCTCACAAAAATTTAAATTTCCGTACATTACCGAAATACATGGTTGTTCCGCCATCTATTTCGAATAATGTACGATCTCATTCTCCTTCTTTTCCACCACCCCAATCTAGCTGAAAAGAATTCGACTCTCCATATCCATTACACCGTCTTAATCAAATTTGAATATTTTTATGTATTGTCAAATGGCATGTCCATTTGTTCATTTAGTTCTATATTTGAAATTACAAATTATGTACCTTTGCCTCCTTACATAATTTTCATGGAAGTTATGAGGATTTTTTTTACAGTGAAATAAAATATGCAACCAAATATTTATTTACTTAATATATGAAATAAGCTTAACCAATGTGACAAGTATATATATAGTGTTTTTTTTTTTTCTGTTTTGTTCAATAAGAGTTATACTTTTCTTTTAATATATAGAAGAAATGGTAAGTTATTGACAACTCGTACATATAAAATAGAGAGATGAGACTTCAAACTCCAATTATAATGTTCAATATAACAATTTTGACATTTTTAATTGAATTAAAATTTGTAGACAATTACATATACATACATTATTATACAAACGGTTTTATTTTGTTGAAGTGGAAAAGTATTCATACATTGGCAAGGGTTGTGTGTCCTTCGGTTTAATATATTAATTAAGGCAAATATTATAGTAGTATTATAAAATAATTCACTTGTTCCAAAATATAATTAAAAATAGGTCAACAGAAAAGTATATATTTGGTTTAAATTTATACAAAATACATCAATTTTTATCGACTAAATTTTACTTATAATTTAGAACCGAGAGAATAAATATTTAAAATGTTATGATATTATATTAAAATTGAAAAGAAATTATTCAGATATAATATTGTTTTTATCAAATATTAGTTGGTCTATAGTGGTAATTGAAAAGAAAAGAGATGCACGGGTAATTTTGTATCAAGAAACACCCAAAATCACCCTCTTATAAAAGATCAAAGGAGAAGAAGTGAAGATAGGACCGACGACTTGTCAAGAAAAAGAAGTGCGATATGTTTTCTGAAGTGAAGACCCCGTGATCAGCCATATTTGGTACTATTTAAATTTGAAATCAAATATTAATATCTTTTTTTGTTACAATTCTTTTTTAAAATGGTTCATGTATATATATATAAGATAATTATATATGTGTCGAAGGTAAACGGGCAACAAATTACACCGTTACAAATCAAATGTTAACATTGATAGTACTGTATATACAGTATAAGATAAGATTTACATAATGCTATCCAAAATAAATAATACTTATATATTCCCTACGAGTTCGGACTGTAATTATAAATATTCTTTTAATAAAAATCAAGTCTTTAAATATAAGCCCTTTAGAAATTATTAATTGCATTTTTTTTACCTTACACATATAAACAATGAATAATTTAGTAAAATACAAAAAAGTCATACTAAATACACATACATATAATGAACAAGTTAATAAAATTCATACACAAACTAGACACCATAATTATCCTAACCTTTCTTAATATGTAAAATTGGTCAAAGATACTTATAATAGAGACGCAGGAGTATTAGGTAATAAAGTCAAAGCAAAGAAGTCTAGTCAAATTATAAAAAGGTAAAAAGTTTTTAGTATTAACAAAAAAAACGCAAAAGTTATAGAGTATATTATATTATCTCGTTCTTTATCATAAAAAACAAATGCACTTTTTAGATTCATTAAAAAAAAGATGTATCTGAATTTATTAATTGACAAAATATTGTAAATATTATTTAATTACTATATTTATATCCTGTAAAACAATTAGATAGAAACCTTATTTATATGTTGTTTTGCTACACCAAAATTCCAAATTGGAGAAATGGAAATTTCAAAAGTTTATTTGGTTGTTACCATGTCTTTCTTATTTTTGTCTCTTGTTGTGGCTGATTTTGATGTTGATCACAACATCAAAAGATCAATTCCTTATTCACTTATGCATCTCAAAAAATTAAAATTTGGAATGTTCCCAAAAGGTGATCGTATTCCGCCATCAGGAGCAAGCACAAGAACATCTGATTCTCCACCGCCACCATTATCACGTACAAATTTGAATATTGGAATGCTGCCAAAAGGGCCTGTTCCACCATCAGGACCTAGTACGGGCTTTTTTGATTCTCCACCGCATCCAAATTTGAATTTTGGAATGTTGCCAAGAGGGCCTGCTCCGCCATCACAACCTTTTGATTCTCCACCTCCACCACAACGTTTTTAATTAATTCAGATCTAAAACTTTAAATTATGAATCTTTGCCTCATCAAATTTTCGATGGAAACTATGAGACTTAACGGTTGTAGAATGCTTACTTTTATATTTGATAATAAATAAAATAATGGTTATAACCAAAGGTTTATCTACTTATTCTTTAAGCTCAAACATTTTTTTTTTAGAGTAAGTACTTTCTAATGTTTTCATTTGATGAGTTGATCTTTGTGTTTTTTAATTTTTTATCGTTTTTTGTTCTTTTTTGAGAGTTTTGATTTATGTCCCTTTTTTTTTATAACTTTTTCCCTATATTTTTACTGCTTTTAAAAAAAAGAGTGTTTTTTTGTTGAGAAAATACAATAGTCAGCTTAATTGTTATATGATTATTTTGTTGTTTATTTTTTTTTTTTGATAATGGATTATTTTGTTGTTTTTAATAGAATATGTTTACGAACTTTTTTTCTTCTAAATAAAAGACGAGTGAAATACATGAAAATATATGTTATACCTCAAACTATGCTCATTAATAGCAAATAAAAAGAAAATTATTGTAGTCAAAAAAATTGGCTAAAAGCCTAACATTTGCACATAAATTAAATTCGCGAAAGGAGAGACAAATATTTACATGACTTCCATATCAACAAAATTAAATCCTTTGCATCAATTAGCAGTCAAAATAATTTTTTTGCCATCACTTGAGACTTCCATATCAACAAATTAAACATAATGAAAATTGAAAATAATGATGCCTTATGTGTTTGTTGGAAGGTTTTTGACTGAAAGGCCCATAAGAGTTTACATAATGAAAGAAAGCATGTAGGTATGTGGAGATAAGATAAGCCAAAGGAGTTTGCTTTGTTACAATTTTATTTTGGTAATTTTTTTAAAAAATAATATAATCACCTTAATAATTTTTATCCCTTTGTTAAAAGTTAAAACTTTTTAAAAAATAAAAATCTGAGAATAACTTATATTTTTTAAAATTAATTTAAATTACAGTATTGAGTAGTGAGGACTACTATCAATTAATTTTTTTATAAGTCTGTAACACTAAGATACTTAAATTTAAATCAATGAATACATTTTATATAACACGTGTCTCATACTTTTTGATGAATACATTTTATAAGTCTGTAACACTAAGATACTTAAATTTAAATCGATGAATACATTTTATATAGCACGGGTCTCATACTAGTAAAGAATAAAAATGTAATAAGTGAGAAATTCATTGTTGGAATCAATAAATGGAAGGGAGTTATGAAATAAATATGGAAAATTCAAATGAGAATAATAATGGCATTAATGCTTTGTCAAAAAAAAAATAATGGCATTAATGCCGCTGGTCAAAGTGGGGCCACAAAATCAAGCAAGTTAACAACATGAATATGAGTCAGTTAAGTTTATCAGCTTAAGTGACAACAATTAATTCAACGATGAATTTATAAAATTCGTATTGTTATAGTATTTTTAGCGATTTGTGCACGGTGAAAGATCACCTAATTTTATATAAGTTTTTCTCCTTGAAATTCACCTAATTAAGATCGGAGGAAGTATTCTCATTGACTATATATATAATTAAGGACAAATTCTAACATGCAAGGGTATCTTGGTCGCATAGGTGGATTTACCACCCAGGCTGTTAGGGCTGCAGCCCGGGTTCGATCAGAAATTTTTGGTATTTTAGGGATTAATTTAGAGTAAAATAGATATTTTTAGGGATTAATTTATGACAAAATTGAAATTTTTTTGTTCAAAACTCAGATTTTTCACTGTAAAATAATTTGGTTTTGGTGTTTTAGGAGTTAATTTAGAGTAAAATTGAGATTCGTAGGAATTAATTTAGGGCAAAACTGAGTTTTTGTTTAAATTTTAAATTTTGCCCGGACTTTATAAGTTTTATGGCCCTGCCACTGCTTGGTCGGAAAAAAAAAATGCAAGGGTATCCCATATCGTGCATGGTGCAGAATTTGTTGGTTTCACTATAACGAATATGAATTTTGCAAAATTCACAATTAGATTGAAAATTTATATCATATAGATGGTCTATATGAGTATTATTAATTATTGTTAATCTTGATAGGTCTCAATAACATATCAAACGATTTTCAAATTTTTTCAAATTTTATATGGATGATTTATATGATATAAACTAATCCAACGATAAATTTTACAAAATTCGTATTTGTTATAACGAAACCAAACAACTTGTGCGCACAATATGGAGTACTTTTGTCTATGGAAGTATTAGCCTATAATTAAGTCTTATCGTATCTCGGGATGTAGACACAAATTTTGGTTAATTAGTACTCCCTTCGTTTTTAAATAACTCTCACAATTATTGACCACTGCATGTCAATGCATATTTTTGACGACTAATATCTTTAATTATGTATTATAAAAAATATTCATCAAGACAAATTGAATAACAACATCTTTTTTTTTTTGACAAAAATAACAACAACAACTTATATACTAATATTTGCTATTATATATTGACATAAATAAAGAGTCAATGTAAGTTATATAAATAAAGAGTCAATGTAAGTTATATAAATTGTGCATACGAATATCAAACGACACTTATTAAGGAACAGAGGGAGTACCATTTTTATGTTTGTTGAAGTGGCTGTTGTCCAAAAAATATTATTTTACCATATTTATTTTATGAATGACATGTTAATTATAACTTGGTAGAATGTATCGTTCCATGATTTTTTTTTAAAATATAATGAATAATTGAGAAGTGTTAGTAACACTACTTTTTTAAACACTCTTTAATACTTTTAAATATTGTTGGATTCTTATCTTAAAACATTAACTTTTTTTTTAAAGAAGCTAAATCAATATATTAAAAATTGACACAATCTCCTTTAGTACAAGGTGTACGAGACAAAATATGCACTAGCTAATTAATTAAGCGCCAAATTTTAGTAGCTAGAGAAAATCTTTAAGTTGCTAAAATTAATTAACAAGACAATATTCATTGTTATCATTCTTGTGATTCAATATCGAGTTCTTGCAGTTGAATATACGTGGCATTGATGAAAGCTTTTGCTTCTTTTGTTGGTTCCTCTATCACTTCTTTCAGGTTGCTCAGTGCCATGCAATATGCTTCCTGTGTATATATTCACCAATAGATCATATAATATATGTTACATAGCTTAATTAACACATAAAAAATTAATGAAATCACACACACTCTTCACCCTTCAGCGAACAAATTTGAATATAATTTTTTTTATAAAAATCAAAAACAAATTATTTAACGTATGAAATCATATAGTACTATATGAATATGATTAATGACCATAAATGTATATATGTATGTAATAATACCATGAAGTGATCAAGCTCTGAAGTGTTTGGAGTAGTCGTTGCTTTGGACTTTGAGTTGACCAATTTCTTCCATGCATCATTTATAATGTCAACCCCTCCATCCTCAAATCCGACCTAAAATTAGGTAAAATGATGAAACAAAATTAATTTCATACATGTGTCTATTTCCGTAAAATGTCTAGTTATTTTGTTCCCTTTTAAAAAAGTATATTAAAGTGAAAGCAACATGTTAATGTCTTTCTAAATGTCTAAAAGTTGAGAAGTGTATTTATAAGAATTTGATTAGAAGTGAATCTTATTTAAAGGGTCACTTGTTAAGCATACTAAAAATGGAAATATAAGATAAAATATATATACTTTTTGCACTTTTAATGCATTGAATGTACAAATTCCAAGACATAATTTCCTTATTTATATGCTTAACCAATGCCCCTGGGGCATTGTTTAACATTTGCCTTATTAAATAGTTTAGGTGTTTGTGTTTCACATTTAAACGGTGTCTTTGTTTTTGTAATAACCCTTCTTTTATCGGTCTATACTCCTCTTATACAAATACTTGATTTTATTAATAAAATATATTGCTTTGATTTTTTAGGCAATTATTTTAGTAAATACTACTACTATTTTAAGTAATGTTTGGTGGCCATTGTCATGATCTACCTTTCGATAATTACATAATATGTACTACTTTAATGTTTTTGTCCCTTTCTCATAATTGTTGACCACAAAAGCAAAATATATAGTTCACGAATTTATACAAAAATAGCAACAAAACTATAAAAATAAATTAAAAAAATAAACAAAAATGAAATCAATTAATTACCTTCAAACAATTGATGTGAGACTCAATCATAACTTCAAACAAAGGATGACTTGCAATAATCTTCTTAATCTCTTCATTTTCATTTTCTTTTTCTTTTCCTCCATTAATTCTCTCAACCATCTTTCCCCCTCCAATTTCTTTACCCTCCATCTTTCTCTAGCTATCACAATCCAAAAATATCTCTATGTCTTTATACAAAATGTAGCAACAAAACTTTGTTGGCACAAACAAACAAGCACTATATACACATATATAGAAAAAAAATTCATCCAAGATAAAAGGGTTTTGCATTATGGTTATTAACCAATTGGTACTAAATGATGAAACGTAGTTATCAAAGAAAGTACTTCATGTTATTATTTAACTTTTAGAGGTAAAAATCAGTATGAATACAAGTGAATGTATGAAGAAAAGGATAAAAGGTTAAAACTATGTGGGCTTCCCATGTTTCTCATTTTTTGTCATGAAAGCAACTTGTCAAAGTTTCCCTATGTGATTAAAGTAGTTTTCATATCTTTGTAAGTTGTACCCTTTTTTTGGACTTATTCTATATTCTCCTCTATCTTAGGCAATTTTTTCAATTCATTTGACAAATTTTCTGACTACAACTGTTCATGAGTAGAACTCCTCACTTTGTTGCATCATTTTCCTTACGAGGTAAAACAGCTAGTTACACCAACTTTGTTAGCAAAAGATCGATAAACTTTTATTAAAAGAGATATATAGGTGATTAAAGTCTTTATCTTTAACGATATAAAAAATGGGATATTGACTATTGAGTAAATATAAATGAGAGAAATCATATTTGTAATTTGTCCCCTCAAGTGGTAAGAGTTTGGAGATATATGAGTTGGATAGAGGAGATTTAATGATCAATATCTCTGACGAGAGCAGTTTATCTTTCCGATATTCCAAAAAAAATATTTGTAATGCATTGATATTTAACTCTTAAGTGGTGATGTAATGTACAATTCACAACTATGTGATTGTCTAGTTTAATGTAATATATAGTGTTTTAAGTTCCTTTCCAATGGTAGTGAATTATATATGGTGTTTGATCAAATATGTAAGAGTCTCAAACTTAAGGAACAAATTGTTTGGTGTGAGTTTAGAGTTTAGGGTAGGTATTAGATAGAAAAAAAATTAGATTTATCATCATATAAGTTAAAAGTTACAAGGCCTATATTCATATCTTAATGTCCTAAAAACTTGTTTCTCGCTCCTCTCTGTTCTTGCAAGAACACTATATAAGTTACAAGACCTATTTACACTTCCACTATATGTCCTAAAGGCTTTATTATTTTTTTGACTAAATATGTCCTAAAGGCTTTATTATTGTTCAACCCCTTCTTGTCTTCTTTATTAATTTTCCAATGAAACTTTTTTTTTTTGAATTTGGTGAATTTTGAGATGAAACAATTTGCATCTAAAAACATATTAAAGTTGGACAGATTATTGTTAGATTGCAAATATAAGTATTTTCTAAACCATTATATTCTATCTTAAATTAATGGGTCAATGCATGTTAATTAATGGGGCTTCCGCCAAAAAAAGAATTTTATTTTTTTGTTTTTTTAAGATTCTGCAAGGAAAAAAATATACATGGGCTCTTGGGAGCCCAATTTCAACTTCTTCTTTAGGCTAATTATAATTAATTTTGATCTTGAAGTGAATTATAAAAATTATATGGATAATTCTAAGATATATAAAGGAAAAAGTGTGTTTGCAAATGTTAAAGAAAAGATATGGAAGCGGATAAATTCATGGAGAGGAAGGTCGTTGTCAAGGGCCGGGAAGGAAATTATGATTAAGTCGGTGCTTCAAGCTATACCATCTTATATTATGAGTATTTATCTCCTACCCGATTCCCTTATCAAAGACATTGAGAGAATGATTAATTCCTTTTGGTGGGGTGGTGGCAATAATAATAAAGGTATCCGATGGGTGGCTTGGGACCGGTTGTCGTTACCAAAAGCACAAGGTGGAATGGGTTTTCGGGATCTACATGCTTTTAATCTAGCAATGATAGCTAAACAAGGATGGAATATTTTGACAAAACCGCATACTCTAGTGGCAAAACTATACAAAGCAAGGTACTTCCCAAATTCTTCTCTATTTGATGCCAAGATTGGTTATAATCCTAGTTATGCATGGAGAGGTATTTGGAAGGCCAGACATATCCTTATGAATGGTTGTAGGTGGCGGATAGGAAATGGTAGAAGCGTACAAGTCATGACCGAACCTTGGTTGAGAGAGGAGGCAGGCGCGTGGATCCCATCACCGCAAAATCAAGGTGTGTATAATTTATTTGTTAGTGATCTCATACTGCCAAATACAAATATGTGGAATCATGAACAGGTTGAAACTTTATTCCCCATGGAGATTGCCAAGAGAATTATTGATATACCATTATTTGATACTAATTGTGAGGATAAAATTGTTTGGAATTATGATACTTATGGGCAGTACACAGTTAGAAGTGGATATAAATTGATGCTCAATGTTATAGGTAAAAAAGGCAATTCGGAAGCACATGCAGGTTGGAATAAATTATGGCAAATCATTGCTCCACCAAAAACAAAGCATGTTCTTTGGAAAATTAGCAAAGAATGCATTCCTACTCGTGTTCGACTCCGAGAGAGGCATGTGCAATGTCCAACCTTATGTCCGATTTGCAATCATGATGATGAGGATGAGTGGCATGCTTTTTTCGGCTGTGATGCAGTCAAGCAAGTGTGGGAAGCGGCAGGCCTATCGACGGTGATTAATAACAGGTCAAGAAATGCAGCAAATGCTAAGGATGTTGTGCTTGCAATATGCACTAATGAGAGCAGAGAAACAGCGGGTTTGTGCGCGACAGTTGCTTGGGTTATTTGGAGCAATCGCAATAATTCTGTTTGGAACGGTGTAACTGAACCAGGGCGCAATCTAGGATTTAAAGCCAAGCAAATGTGGGAGCAATGGTACTCAGTGCAAAGGATACATGACCAACACCAATTGCCGCACCAACATCAGCAGCATAATACATGGCAGCCTCCTTCCATTGGATGGATGAAATGTAATGTTGATGCGGGTTTCCATCGGAGCTTAAATAAAACAAGTGCTGGATGGTGTTTGCGCGATCACTTAGGGAGGTTTTTGAGGGCTGATACGTCTTGGATACATGGGAATTGCAATGTTATGGAAGGAGAGGCATTAGCGCTACTGCATGCCTTGCGCGAATTGGAGAATAGAGGTCTTACCCATGTTGCTATCGAAATTGATTCTAAAGGTGTTGCGGATGCTATTCACAGCTCTTGTGGGGGAAACTCCGAGTTCAGTTTTATTATTTCCCAAATTAATCGTATTTTATGTTGTAATCCAAACTTTGAGGTCAAGTTCATTAAGCGACAAGCGAACATGGTTGCCCATACTCTAGCTAGGGCGGCCATTTCTTGGGCTAGTCGCTGTACTTTTGTATCGCTACCTCCTTGTATTTCGACTTTGATTTATAATGAAATGAGTTAAACCTTTGTTTGTCAAAAAAAAAAAGATATATAAAGGAAAATATTAGTTGGTCAATGATGATTGACATTAGACTTAGGGAGAACTACGGTTCAATCTCTCGCAATCACATTTGAAATGAGATTAAAACAATTTGATGTCATAATAACTAGTCCTGAAGTTTAATTTGGACTACTAAGATCTATTTCCTTAAGAATCAAATGAGAAAACCAATGCACAAATATCTCTTCATTCTTTGATCATTAAATTTCATCAACGGCCATTTTCGTGAGCTTAATTCAGTTAACAATGACATCACATTTTATATATAAAGGTTGAGATTCGAACTCTAAATACTTCACTTATTAACTTTATAAGTGAAATTTATTGATCTAATAATAAAAATTAAAAAATATGAATTGTTAAATGTACTCTAACAATTTTTTTGCGTACCCAACATTATTTTGTAATCTCTAATAAAGTGGTCGTGTCAAATTTTATTCTCTATTTCTTGTTAAAAATTTTGTAATGTAAAGATCATCTTTATGTTCACAACTTTTTTTTTAGATTTGCTGTGAAAAATATGACTTTTATTGTAAAAAATTCATAAAAATGATATTTGTTGTATTTCTTTTTTCTCCGATTACTACTATAATTTTGTTGAGGTGTCCAATCTTAAGAGAGTTTTATCTCCTCTTTTTTTTTACTCAAAAACAACCATATTCATTCATTCAAATAGGTAGAGTACATCAATCGAAATCATTACATATTTAAATTTGCTAAAAATTAAAAAGGATAAATATGCGAACAAACTCACAACATCCGAGTTAATAGCATAAAACGACATAATGTCTACAAATGTGACAAAGCCTATATTTGATATGATAATCTTCAAATGTCCGAAATAGTCATGCCTCCGGATCTACAACGTTGATGATGCTAAAATCATTGAATCTGCACTGAATTTGGATCGAAGTAAATATATGCAAATATGAACAAATCAAACACCGAACTACGACGAGAAATCAAAATAACCACCGCACTAAGACGGAAAATCAAATCATCGCACTATGATGGAAAATCAACACAACTCTGCACTAAGGTGGGAAATCAACACAACTTCGCACTAAGACGAGTGTGAAACAACACAAGACAAACAAGACACAAAGAAAAACTCAAAAGAAACCTAAAAACTATGTGAAAACCACTTATTAAAATAAAAATGAATATAAAAAAGATCAAGAGGGGTGATTATAGGTCAAAGTTGACTCTAAATCACCCTAATGGAGGAACAAGAAAAAATCAAAGAAGAAATAGGGTTTTATGAAAAGGGTGGCGGCTAGAAAGAAAACGTGCCAGTTTTATCTCCTTTTATTTGTCCATTTTATTGATGGTGTCCATTGTTAGGGAGAATGTCAATGATAAACATTTGTGAGTGAGCTGAATGGGTTTTCAACATGCACAAAGTTTAACCAATAATTTGAGAATGGTTCCCTGCATTTATGATTGACAAAGGATTAGGCGATGCGAAGAATACGAAGGGATAATGCATGAAAGGTGTTTTGTTTACAATACCACTACAATTTTCAAAGCATCGATTAAAATTTGGAAGGACGCGTAATAAATGCGAATAAACAATTGAGATAGTAGGTTTGATGCGGTTCTTTTATGTAATTTGAGATTAACACACATTCAAACTTTGTACGAAAATTACAAATAGATAGATTTGAATGACGTATATGCAATGAAAAGATTGTTCCGAGAATAATCATGCCTTAAAGATTTCAAATGATTAGAAATAATAATTCAAATGACATAAGAAAAGGAAAGTATGACGACTTTAAAAGTCATTCATCTTTCTAAAAGGTTAATGAAGAAATTATTTAATGATTAATGCCATGAATATGGTTGAAAGGAAGCGAGACTCCGCATAGTCAAGAAAACCAAATTAGAATTATCTGTTTTTAAAACTTTTTGAAAATATAAAAGGTCATAAGATGGACCGATCTACTCTAAGGCATGGTGTGGCTTTAGTCACACCAAAAATTTGCCAATTTTTTATTAAATAATGTATATATTCTCTATGTCTCAAATTATGAGTTAAATGTAATCACATTTATTAAGAAAAATAAAATATGTTTATGTGAGTTTAACTCTTTTGGTAGGAATATTGCACGTAATGTGCAGGGACCGAAGTTTGAACATTGATATGTCTATTTATTCACTTTTAAGGATGAAATTCTAGCAAAAAAAAATGATAAATATGGTAATTTGAAGTGCTGTTTTAATGTTTTCATGACAACTTACATTTAATTTTATAAAAATATGTAAAAATAAATCTTAAAAATAATAAAAGCTGGTTATTTTCTTCTTATAATTCTAAGCTCACTTCACTCATGTTTAGTCACATCAATAATTAATGTCTAGATTCGTGCCTGGGTTATACCTCAAAAATCGTCATTTAAGTTATACAAACATGCCTTATCACATTTTGAATTGTTAGGGGAAAATAGTTTGGCAAAGTTAAGATTTTTATAAGGGTTTACGGACTATCCAACCTTTTAAAATAAGGATAAGGATAAAGATCGACTATTCATTTTGTCCATAAATATAATTATTTACTATTTTTCATCTCTAACGTAGATATTATATTCAAATGAATAATGAATTTTATTTAAAAAAAACTAATTTTAAGAGAATTTTGTTTGTTTTGTTAAAAAAGACTATTGTTCAATTCTTAGTAGATCTATTTTATTTTCTATTGCTAAAAGGGGAATCGTTAGACCAAATTTTATTTTTCGACAAAAATAGAACAATTCTAAAAACATTTTATTTATCTTACTATCAAATCTTAAATTATTATAATCTCTTTCTACTAAAAATCAAAGATTCATATAAAAAATCATTTTAAAAAAAATTAAAATATATATTACAAAGTTATAAATATGTTTTAATTTTCTTAATAAGAAGTATATTTATATTTAAGAAGATACACACATGTAAAACTTTCAAAATATCAACCAAAAACTCATTGTTTTGAACAGAGATAGTTTTATATTTTTGTGTTTTGTCAAAACAAAAAAAAACAAAAATCATAGGATCCATTGATTCAAAACGGTATGGAATATCAATGTTAAAGAAGGGTTTAAAACCCTCCACGTGTACGGTCAGTGTACTCAACCAATGAATGTAAGAAACGTGGCACGACCAACGAGGATTGCAGATAATTTCAGACAAGTCTCATAAGTGGGTCCCACTTCAAACATAATCCTCGGTGACGGACTTGCCGAAAAACAAAGGATAAGAACGAACTCAACAACAAATTTATACAATACACCTCACATACATCACTCACAATCAAACCTCATCATATCCACCGTCCATTTAGATTACCAAAGCCAGTCAACTTTCATCCAACGGCTCAAAACAATTCTCCATTTTTTTAATTAAAATTTTTTTTTTTTTTTTTTTAAATTTTAGTAGTTGACTCTTTGAAAAAGATTATAACACTGTTGCATGCTGTTTTTGTTCAGTGGCCATTGTGATGAAGGAGAAGGTTTTGAAAGATGAATTCAATTTTTTTCTCTAAAAAAACAAAACCATTCATACATTAAAATCTTATTATATTCTTCAAAGTGTTTCAACTAAAACTGGTAAATTATCTTTCAAACTGTTTACAAATTCCATTTTTTGTTCTTGTTTTTATCTTTTTTCTATTCCCTTTTAAGCTATTCTGTGTTCTGACATAAATCTATTGTGTTTTGTTTTTGTTTCTGTTTTTCTTGTGATCTGAATCTTTATGACATTAATTTGTTATAAAGTTATTATCTTTAAACAAATTCTGAACACCCTTTTGATGTTTTCCTTTGTTTCTCATCATAGATTCACAACTTGTATCTCTTGCCATTTTATGCTTTGTAACTTCTCTTTCACTAAGTTTAGAACTAGTATTAGCTAACCCAAATCTCAAAAACTAGTCTTTTTTGAGTTTATATTCTTGAATTCTTGGATTTTTCAACCTTGTTTATGAGAGATTAAAAAGTAGTGTTTGTTAGGTTTTGTGGTTAGAAAAATGGTTTCAAGATCTTATTCAAATCTAGTAGAGTTAGCTTCTGGTGAAACACCATTATTTGGTTTAGTAAACAGAAGAATTCCAAGGATTATGACTGTGGCTGGTTTAATATCTGATGTTAATGTTGATGATGATCAAGTAGAGAGTGTGGCTTCTGATATATCATCATCTTCGGTACATCGCGACCGAATCATAATAGTGGCTAATCAGCTTCCTATAAAAGCTCAAAAGAAACAAGATGGTAATAGGAGTTATTGGTCTTTTGATTGGGATGAAGATTCATTACTACAATTGAAAGATGGAATAGGTGATGAGGATATTGAGGTTATTTATGTTGGTTGTTTGAAAGAAGATGTTCATCCAAATGAACAAGATGAGGTTTCAATGATACTTCTTGAGAATTACAAATGTGTTCCTACTTTTCTTCCACCTGAGATGTTTACTAAGTACTATCATGGTTTTTGCAAACAACATTTATGGCCATTGTTTCATTACATGTTGCCCTTGGCGCCGGGACTCGATGGTAGGTTTAATAGATCTTTATGGCAAGCTTATGTATCGGTTAATAAGATTTTTGCTGATAGGATTATGGAAGTTATTAATCCTGAAGATGATTATGTTTGGATACATGATTATCATCTTATGGTATTACCAACTTTCTTGAGGAAGAGATTTAATAGGGTGAAACTTGGATTTTTCCTTCATAGTCCATTTCCTTCATCAGAAATCTACAAAACATTGCCTATTAGGGAAGAGCTCTTGAGAGCTTTACTTAATTCCGATTTGATCGGGTTTCATACTTTTGATTACGCGCGGCATTTCCTTTCGTGTTGTAGTCGTATGCTTGGTCTTACCTATGAATCTAAACGAGGTTATATCGGTATTGAGTATTATGGTAGGACGGTTAATATCAAGATTCTTCCTGTTGGTATACATATGGGTCAAATTCAATCAGTTCTAAGGCTGCAAGAAACCGAGGAAAAGGTTTGCGAACTCATTCAACAATTTTCGGATCAAGGCATCACAATGTTGCTTGGGGTGGATGATATGGATATTTTTAAGGGAATAAGTTTGAAGCTTTTGGCGATGGAGCAGCTTCTAATTCAGCATCCCGAGTATCGAGGAAAAGTGGTATTGGTTCAGATAGCGAATCCTGCTAGGGGACGAGGGAAAGATGTGACAGAAATGCAGGATGAGACAAAGGCCACGGTGAAACGGATCAACGAAACATTCGGGAAACCAGGGTATGATCCTGTTATTCTGATTGAGAAGCCGTTGAAGTTTTATGAGAGAGTTGCTTACTATGTTGTTGCCGAGTGTTGTTTAGTCACTGCAGTAAGAGATGGAATGAATCTCATACCATACGAATATATAGTCGGTCGTCAAGGAAATGAAACATTGGATAAAGTTTTGAAAATAGGTACCTCCCCTAAGAAAAAAAGCACGTTAGTTGTGTCTGAATTCATCGGCTGTTCTCCATCTTTAAGTGGAGCAATCAGGGTGAACCCGTGGAATATCGATGCTGTGGCCGATGCGATGGATTCTGCGTTAGGAATGGCGGATTCAGAAAAGGAGCTCCGGCATGAAAAGCATTATAGATATGTTAGTACTCATGATGTCGGGTATTGGGCTCGAAGCTTTTTACAAGATTTGGAAAGGGCTTGTTTTGATCATGTACGACGAAGGTGGTGGGGAATTGGGTTTGGATTAAGTTTTAAAGTCGTAGCACTCGACCCAAACTTTAGGAAGCTCTCAATGGATCACATAGTTTCGGCTTACAAACGGACGACAAATAGGGCAATCCTTCTAGACTATGATGGTACACTAATGCCTCAGGTTTCCATCGATAAAAGTCCAACAAGTAAATCCATTGAAATTCTTAATAGCTTGTGTAGAGATAAGAACAACATGGTGTTTCTTGTTAGTGCCAGAAGCCGAACGACACTCTCTGAATGGTTTTCTCCTTGCGAGAATCTGGGAATCGCGGCCGAGCACGGTTACTTTCTGAGGTAAGATTTTTTTCAAGGCTTCTATCTATGTTTTAAAAACTGGACCGAAGATTGAACTAGCGAGACTTTCGGGTTTTCTCCAACTGTTTGAAATGTTCGATCCGGTTTTTAAAACATTGCTTCTAACTTTTTTATGATTGGTGCTTTCATTTGGTTATGTATTGACCAACATTATTTTTTATATGATGTGTGTGATTTCAGAATGAAGCGAGACGACGTATGGGAAACTTGTGTTCCTGCAACAGATTGTAGTTGGAAACAAATTGCAGTGCCTGTGATGAAACTTTATACGGAAACAACTGATGGATCCACCATTGAAGATAAGGAGACTGCACTTGTTTGGTGCTATGAGGATGCAGATCCAGATTTTGGATCATGTCAAGCTAAGGAACTTCTCGATCATCTCGAGAGCGTTCTGGCAAATGAACCTGTAACTGTCAAAAGTGGCCAGAATTATGTAGAGGTTAAACCACAGGTGCGTATAACTTTCTAAGTATGATTTTTTAGCCATAGATTCATTGATTTCATTCAATACTCTAGATGTTGATACAAACATAAGCACTCCATAAGTTGTTTTCAGCTTATTTTCATAAGCACTCCATTATACTAATTTATAAAAACAATTCATACCTCGTACGAAAACAATTTGACTTTATTTTATATGTTGTTATAGAATAACTTGTACATAAACACTTACATTATAAACGCTTATGTTATAAGTTGTTTATCTAAACACGGTCTTCGTGGTTTTATTTTACTCACCAACTATAGCCTCTAATAATTACATATACATATATGTGCAGGGTGTGAGCAAGGGATTAGTGGCGAAACGCCTACTTTCATCGATGCAAGAAAAGGGAATGTCACCTGATTTTGTTTTGTGTATAGGAGATGACAGATCTGATGAAGATATGTTTGAGGTAATCACGAGTTCAATGAACGGTCCAATAGCACCGAAAGCTGAAGTATTTGCTTGCACTGTCTGTCGTAAACCGAGTAAGGCTAAGTACTATCTCGATGATACTGCCGAAATAGTGAGATTGATTCAAGGTTTAGCATGTGTTTCAGATAAAAAAAGTTTATGCTAAGCTTAGGAAATTTGGCGGTGAATGAAGTTATTATGGTTGTTTTCTATGTCATTGAGCATATAAGCTTAATTATGCTCTTCAATGTATTTGATATTCCATGTGATGTATGAAAATTGTTACTCAAAGAACTTGTACATATGGTTTTCAGTTATAAATTATGTTGTGCTGTGCCTGTGAAATGTTGCATTCTGTTTTAGACTTTATAATTAGTTTTTGAAAATTAGTAGTTCCAAGGTATCACAACATGTCGCCGACTTGCAGTCAAGAACCCGTCGCTGTGAAGAACCCTTTCACCACCACCGCCAAGAATCACTCTTTCTCTTCACCGTACCAAGGTATCACTCATTCTTTCTCTATCATCTTCTTCATTGCATGCTTGTTGTTAATATTGTTTCGTAGGTTTTCATATGATTTTATGCTCAATTTGTATATTTTATGTTGATATTATAGAAGGTTTAGGTGCGCAATTAATTTCAGACCCATAAGAAGAATATCAAACTTTATGGTTTTGTATTTAGTATTGATAATTTATTTATTTTTCCTTATTTTCTGTTTTGAAAGTGCTTATTTTTGGTCGAGACCGGGGTAACCACCTACTTATGCATTCTTAGTGTAGGGAAAAAAAATTATATTATTTGTTAATTCTTTTTCTTTCTTAACCGAAGAAAATCTATTCTTTGTTAATTGATTGATAGTGGAATTCATTATATCATTGAAGATTTTGAGAATAGGGGTAGGTATACATCATCACTTGTAGATTCAATTATTTTATGTTTGTGTTAATACTTAATAGTATCAAACTTATTGTTTTTTTTTTTTTGGTAAGATCAAACTTTATGGGTTTGTGCTTTAGTATTAATTTTAAAAATTTATGTATTTTTCCTTATTTTCTGTTTTGGAAGTGATCTTGCAATAGATTCAATTATCTTAAGTTTGTGTTGATATCTTTTTCTTTTTATTTTATAATCCATAGAAAATGTTTAGGGATTAGTGTTCAATGCGATGTTGCTCAAGAAAGTATATTTGTTTGTATGCCTACTTTTCAAGATAATATGACATCTCGTTTTAATTTCAAAACTATCACAGTTTTGTTCGTAATTAACAATACTTTCAAGGTAGTACTTTATGTGGTATCGGATGAATGATTCATAAGAGATGAATGATTCATCTGATGCCACATACAACACGTCTTGGCAGTACTATTAGTTATGAAGAAAATAGGGATGATTGGTTTGAATTTAAAAAGAGATGTCATATTATCCAGGAGTGTACGCATATGAGCAGATATACTTTTTTAGGAGCAACACTGAGTTGAAGATAATGTTGAAGATAATCCATAAACATTTTCTTAGTTATAAGATAAAAGAAAGGTATTAACACAAAGTTAAAGATAATTAAAACTATTGGATAATCACTTCCAAAGCAGAAAAAGAGAAAAAATACATATATTTATAAGATTGATACTAAACACAACCATAAAGTTCGATACTATTAACACAATTTTTTTTTGAAGCTATTAACACAAACTTAAGATAAGTGATGATGTATACCTACCTTATTCTCCAAATCTTCTAATGATATAATTAATTCCACTATCAATCAACAAAGAATGTCATTTTTTCCCCTACACTAACAATGCATAATCACTTCCAAAATAGAAATAGATAACTTGTCAATACTAAGCACAAAACCATAAAGTTTGATATTCTTCTTTTGAGTATGAAATTAAACGCACACCATCTAAGCCTTCAATAATAACAACATAATATATACAAATCAAGCATGGAATCATGAAAATTACAAAACAATATTAACAACAAGCATGGGATGAAGAAGATCAAAGAGAAAGAATGAGTGATACCTTGGTGGACATTATCAAACTTCAAATAAAGTCGTCAAATTGGATGTGGGTATTGTTGAGAATAATGCCTAAATATCTTTTGAATATTATAGATTAAAATATAGTTTAGATTTATATTTAAAATAGATTAATATTAGATCTAAGATTTATATTTCTGTTTAGAATATTTATATTTTTGTTTAGAATATTTAAGATTTGTTTGTTATTTAAGATCAATATGATCTAGAAATATATTTTTGTAGCTTTATAAATAGAGTCTTATACCATGAATAATAATGAGAGAAAGAGAATGAGAACAATGAATAATATATTTGTTATATTCTCCAATCTCCAAAGCTTCTTCATATAAAAATATATCCCACTAAATTCCGCAATATAAAATCAAAAACATATATACCAAAAATATACTCATCAGAGTGGTATCAGAGCGCTAAGGTTCAGACCTGTGAAGATGAAGACGAAGATGAAGAAAAAAAAAAGAAGAAAAAAAAAATCAAAATCAAGTTGTTGAAACCAAATACAATAACCATAACCACAATATGGCTGACACCCTAACTGTCACATAACCACAAGAGACATCTTTATGTTTTATTACATGAAGATGTAAGCATAACATCCTCTATGGCTGACAACCTACTGTTACAAAACTACAAGAAACATCTTTATGTTTTATTATATGAATATGTAAGCATAACATCCTCCATGACTGACAACCTATTGTTACAATACCACAAGACACATCTTTATGTTTTATTACATGAAGATGTATACATAACATCCTCCATGGCTGACAACCAACTGTTACAAAAACATACTCATTCGTAAAGAATGTGGATGAACAACAACAACAACAAAGAAGAAGAACAACAACAATCAACACGAATCTTAGATTAGATGCACACAAATATTCAGTCAAGGAGGAGTTTTGAGAAACAACAACAAAAGATGAAGAGGAAAAATATCAGCTCAAATTTTTGATTGGATACAACAAAAAAATATTTAGTCAAGGAGGAGTGTTGAGAATAATGCCTAAATATCTTTTGAATATTATAGATTAAAATATAGTTTAGATTTATATTTAAAATAAATTAATATTAGATCTAAGATTTATATTTTTGTTTAGAATATCTAGGATTTGTTTGTTATTTAAGATCAATATGATCTAGAAATATATTTTTGTAGCTCTATAAATAGAGTCTTATACCATGAATAATAATGAGAGAAAGAGAATGAGAACAATGAATAATATATTTGTTATATTCTCCAATCTCCAAAGCTTCTTCATATAAAAATATATCCCACTAAATTCCGCAATATAAAATCAAAAACATATATACCAAAAATATACCCATCAGAGTGGTATCAGAGCGCTAAGGTTTAGACCTGTGAAGATGAAGACGAAGATGAAGAAAAAAAAAGAAGAAAAAAAATCAAAATCAAGTTGTTGAAACCAAATACAATAACCATAACCCATAACCACAATATGGCTGACACCCTAACTGTCACATAACCACAAGAGACATCTTTATGTTTTATTACATGAAGATGTAAGCATAACATCCTCTATGGCTGACAACCTACTGTTACAAAACCACAAGAAACATCTTTATGTTTTATTACATGAATATGTAAGCATAACATCCTCCATGGCTGACAACCTACTCTTACAAAACCACAAGACACATCTTTATGTTTTATTACATGAAGATGTATACATAACATCCTCCATAGCTGACAACCAACTGTTACAAAAACATACTCATTCGTAAAGAATGTGGATGAACAACAACAACAACAAAGAAGAAGAACAACAACAACAATCAACACGAATCTTAGATTAGATGCACACAAATATTCAGTCAAGGAGGAGTTTTGAGAAACAACAACAAAAGATGAAGAGGAAAAATATCAGCTCAAATTTTTGATTGGATACAACAAAAAGGTATTTAGTCAAGGAGGAGTGTTGAGAATAATGCCTAAATATCTTTTGAATATTATAGATTAAAATATAGTTTAGATTTATATTTAAAATAAATTAATATTAGATCTAAGATTTATATTTTTGTTTAGAATATCTAGGATTTGTTTGTTATTTAAGATCAATATGATCTAGAAATATATTTTTGTAGCTCTATAAATAGAGTCTTATACCATGAATAACAATGAGAGAAAGAGAATGAGAACAATGAATAATATATTTGTTTTATTCTCCAATCTCCAAAGATTCTTCATATAAAAATATATCCCACTAAATTCCGCAATATAAAATAAAAAACATATATACCAAAAATATACCCATCAGGTATTCTTATCCTATTTTTCTTCTCTTGATTTTTCCTTATTCCTTACTTTCAAGCCTACCAATTTTTCAATAACAAATTTGAAGTAAGCTTCTAATAGTGTATATTGTCCTAAATTATACTGTCAAGAATTTTGTTTTCATTGAGCATAAGCTTAATTATGCTCTTCAATGTATTTGATATGCCATGTAATGTATGAAAATTGTTACTCAATGTAGTTGTAAATTATGTTGTGCTGTGCCTGTGAAATGTTGCATTATGTTTTATACTTAATAATTACTTTTTGAAAATTAGTAAGTTACAAAGCTGATTGTTGCTATATAAGTTCATTAATTAAATATGTAATATTTGATAAAATTAGTAGTTTGAATTTGTTTATTTTCTTACAAAATAATAGGATATTCATTCACAAAATTTTATACTATTATTAAAAGTTTCGTTTTGGTCCTTTAAATATTAAAAGTTTCACTTTAGTCCCTTAACTTATTTTTTAGTTCATTTTGGTCTGTTTAAGCCTTTATTTTTTTGGATACTACTGAATCAACCATTTTGTTACTCTCTAAAACCCTAACCTTTTGTGTAGGTGACAAATATATGTTAGTTACATCTTTGCTCTCTTAATTTTCTAAGGATATTCTTTCACTTAAATGAGTAGAGTATATTAGATACAAATTTAACATTATCAATAATAAAAAGGATAAATTTGTAAACAAATTTTTATATCATTTAAGTTAATAGTATAAAACAACCTACTTATATTTTTAAATTTACATCGTTGGCAAAATTGATTAAATTTGATATGTCAATTTGAATCTAAACAACATTGCAATAAGATGGGAAAAAGTTGCATTTACATTATGACATTTATAGTATAAAATTAAATGTATATAACTATACTATATGTGTCAAAAAAAAAATTAATTAATTTTCTTTGGATACTAAATATTTAAATTTTTAACCATTTAATTTTAAATTTGATTTCTCAAAAGAATTAATCTTGTTAAAATTGTATAACCCTTATTATGAACTTAGGCTATCTTTGGTATCATGGTGGATGTACTAGAATTGCGGTGACCCACCGTGATTTTGCAGAAGCTATAACTTATAGCTTCTAGAAATTACAGTAGGTCACCGTGATTCTGACACATCCACCGTATTGCCAAACATGCACTTAGATCATCCTCTCCATTCTTCAATGTAGGACTATAGCCATAGGAGAGACTTGACATGTCTTTCTAGGCCAGCTGTAAAGAGAATGATGTGTCGATTTTCCATTTGCCAAAATTATATATGAACAGAGAAATACTTTCTTGCACCCCACTCCAAAGTAAAAATATTTGGAAATAGTACAAATTAATAAAAGAATAATAATAAAATAATTTAAGATGTACAATTAAATTTATTTTTTTAAGATTGATTGTTGTATAAGTATTGGAACTTTGGAACTAATTTGAGTGGCAGTGTAGTGTAGTGTTGAGCTGAGCTGGCATTGAAGACATTCTTTCTTTCTACTTCCCTCTCACTTGCTTCATCCTTGATGACAATGACAGTGCTATTGTAGATTCTCAAGGTAAGTAATTTTCTCATTCTTATTATACCCTTTTCTTTCATATATATATATATATATATTTGAAGTATTTTGTTAATGTTTGATGATGATTGAAGTACTTTGCTGTATGAAATGCAAAATGTCTTAACCAGTGTGTTTACATTTTGATCAACTATCAAGTATTAATTTACATTTTTATAACACCTTCATTTGTGTTTTATGCATTTCAGTAAAGTGTCTTTCATCTTTCTTGATTATTAACCCACTTGAGTTGGTCCAGTGATATTGGCTTGAGACCTGTGAGTCTACTCCTCTTAAGGTCTCATATTCGATTCTCTTTGGTGCTAATTTAGATTCTTCAAAAAAAATCTTTCTTGTTTTTTATTTATTTTATTTTTATGTCTTTATTATTATTTTATCATTTTTTAATTTTAATGTCACTGGTGTTGCTCCTAAATTGGTGGTCATGTGCAAGTTTTTCTGAATTTCATCATTTTTGGATAAGGTATTAATTTTTTACTTTAAAGGGTAAGTCTTGGTATGAGGGTAAAAATGAAAGTGAAAATTCTTGAACTAGTTCTAATAAATTACAAAATTTCAAATCATAATAATGCTTGGTTATTACCATAATGAAGAAGGTTTTAGTTTTGAGTTGCTTTTGTGTTGCAATTCTTGATATCATTGAAGCTGCAGAGACATTAAAAACCTTGATGCCGCGGTTCAGATCACGGTTGCGGACCTTTATCATGTTTAAAATTGTTTTTGTATTTAATCACATCTGGTCTAAATTGAACAGTGAATATTGTGAACAAAATATCTAATATATCCTTACATTGGATCAACATCTTTAACTTGATGAATTTGTATAACATTACCACCTTTTTAACATTTATTTTTCGAAGTTTTTTCCTTCTCCTAAGCTATTCAGGAAAGACGAAAGAGTTAGCATTGAGGATGGTTAAAAGTAAAACAATTCAGTTGTATGGATTTCCGTCTTCTGTGAACGTGTCTGATGTAAAGAGATTTGTAGAGAAGTATACCGGTGAAGGAAGTGTATTTGCTATGAAGATAAGAGTAGGCAAAGGCCGTGTTCCAGAAGCGTTTGCAATTATTCAATTCACGACTGCAAAACATGCTACATTTATGATGTCCTTATCTAACAGAAATTCGTCAACATTGCGATACCGGAGCTTCTATTTAAAAGTTCGGGAAATGGAAAGAGATATTGATTCCAAGCCAAGAGCAGTTTTGGACAGTTTGGATGATGTGAAACTGTATTTTGGCTGTCAGGTTTCAAAGGAAAGATTCTCTGTATTATGGAGAAAGGTGGATGTTAGTGTAGATTTTGGTATTGGAATGAGAAAGTGGCGATTCATTTTCAGCCATGATGATAAAAAGTTCAAACTTGAGCTTTCGTATGAGAACATTTGGAAGATTGTGCTGCATCGGCCACGCGGTGAAGCTGCAAAGTATCTTCTGATTCAGGTTTTTAAATTCAACTTTTTATCTTATCATTTAATATGTGAATTATATTAGTTTTGTGTCAGCCAATCTTATATGTTTCTCTTCTGTTTGTAGTTAATTGGCGCTCCTCGGGTTTTTGAGCTTTATATTCCTACTTCTGATGATGTATATAACATATATGAAGATCCTTTGAAGAATTATTATAAAGATTCCCCTGATGAGCAATGGATCCGCTCGATAGATTTCACTCCTTTCAATTGTATTGGTCAGTCTTCGGCCTTATGTTTAGAGCTTTCTAGTAACGAAGATTTTCCAAATTTCAAAGAAAACTTTGCTCATTTTGAGGAATTTGAGGGGCGATACACTTTGGAGAGCGGATCACCTTTCTCTTGCAATCTTGATGTTGTTCCTATGGTTGCTCCTCCTCGAGGCATTTATATTCCATTTGATATCTTGTATAAGGTTAATTCATTGGTTCAACACGGTTGTGTTTCAGGTTCTCAACTTGATAATAATTTCTATCGTCTAGTTGATCCAGTTAGAATACATGTTGATTGTATCGAGCATGCTTTGGAAAAGATGTACTATTCAAAGGATTTCTGTTATGAGCCCGCAAAAAGGCTGAAAGACCAGTACAAAATGTATATTAATTCAAATTATCTGCCTAGGTCCCCAACTATATCTTTGGATAACGGGTTGGTATATGTTCGCAGGGTTCTGATAACACCTTGCAAAATATACTTTTGTGGTCCAGAGATTAATGTCTCAAATCGTGTTCTCCGTCGTTTCCATAGACATATCGATAACTTTTTACGTGTTTCATTTGTCGATGAGGAGTTGGATAAACTGTATTCAGCAGATTTATCTTCACGCATTTCTGAGAGTGGGAGAACTGAGATATACTATAGAATTCTTTCCATCATTCGAAATGGCATAGTTATTGGTGATAAGAAGTTTGAATTTTTAGCCTTCTCATCGAGTCAGTTGCGTGAAAATTCGCTATGGATGTTTGCTCCTACAACAACCGACTTTACCGCCGATTGCATAAGGTATTGTATGGGAGATTTTAGCCATATAAGAAATGTAGCTAAATATGCTGCTAGGCTCGGACTATCTTTTGGTTCATCAACCGAAACTCTAAACATCAGCAGGAAACATACTGAAATGATTCCTGACGTGAAGGTTAAGCATGGTGCAATCGAATATGTCTTCTCTGACGGAATTGGGAAAATATCTCTTGAACTTGCCAGAACAGTGGCTAAAAAATGTGGTCATGATTCTATGCCATCCGCTTTTCAGATTCGGTATGGTGGATTCAAAGGAGTTGTGGCTGTTGATCCAACCTCATCTGTGAAGTTGTCACTAAGGAAGAGCATGCTCAAGTTTTACGCAAATAACATAGAATTTGATGTTTTGGCATGTAGTAAGTTTCAGCCTTGTTATCTGAATCGACAGTTGATTACTCTCTTATCCACTCTCGATGTCGAGGACAGTGTTTTCGAGAAAAAACAAAAAGAAGCTGTTGATCAACTGAACACAATACTAACTGATTCAACCAAGGCGCATGAGATTTTGGACTTGATGTCTTCTGGGGAGATCGCTAATATTCTGAAAGAGATGCTTATTTGTGGCTACAAGCCTAATGTTGAACCATTTCTTTCAATGATGCTGCAGACATTTAGGGCATCAAAGCTGTTGTAACTGCGACAGAAGACTAGGATATTTATTCCAAAAGGAAGAGCAATGATGGGAGTTTTAGATGAAACTAGAACCTTAGAATACGGTGAAGTTTTTGTTCAATATTCTAACAATAGGTTCAGCAGTCTTTCTCATGTTGTTAAAGGCAAGGTTGTAGTAGCAAAAAATCCCTGCTTGCACCCGGGAGATGTTCGTGTTTTGAAGGCCGTGGTGGTGCCAGCTTTGCGCCATATGGTGGATTGCGTTGTTTTCCCTCAAAAGGGTGACAGGTATAGATATATTCTTCAATATCTCAACCATTATGCATTATCAAGAGAACACTATTTTTATAGGATCATATGTGATCAAACAAAATAATGCATTATCATTTAGATAAAGTAGGCTTTCAATATTTTGCAGTTATACGTTTATCGTTTAGAATGTTACTTTGGCAAGTGGAAATTGAGATGTTGCTTTCGTCTAACGATTTTTCCCTCTTTTTAAAACTGATTTCTAATACCAGGCCGCATCCAAATGAATGTTCGGGAAGTGATCTAGACGGGGACATCTACTTTGTTTGTTGGGATTCTGAATTGATTCCGCCTAGAACAATTGAACCAATGGAGTATGATTCTGCTCAACCCATTGTATTGGATCATGATGTGGAGATAAAGGTATTGTCCTTTGAGCTTTACATTGCATTTCTTGTTCGGTTTTAGCAAGTTTTGTTTTGTAATATGATCTTTGATTTCTTTGTAGTTGTTTCGACATTCTTCGCTCTTTTTATTATTCATGAATATTGTATTATTCATACGTGGTTTTATGGTGCAGGAGGTGGAGGAGTATTTTACCAATTACATATTCAACGACAGTCTTGGAATAATTGCAAATGCGCACACTGTCTTTGCAGATAAAGAACCCGGCAAAGCAATGGCTGAGCCATGTATTGAGCTTGCAAAGCTATTCTCAATAGCAGTCGACTTTCCAAAAACCGGTATCCCAGCTGAAATACCTTGTCATCTTTTCGCCAAGGAATATCCAGACTTCATGGAAAAGCTTGACAAACCAACCTACAAATCAAATAATGTAATAGGAAAACTTTTCAGAGAAATTCAAGGAATTTCATCAAAGGACAACTCTATTACATCCTTCACACGCGAAGTGGCTAAAAAGGCATACGATCCTGAGATGGAATTCGAAGGCTTTATGGATTATGTCGATGATGCGTTCTATCACAAAACCAATTATGACTACAAGTTGGGAAATTTGATGGACTACTATGGTATCAAAACTGAATCAGAAATCCTTAGTGGCAATATTATAAAAATGTCGAAATCTTTCACCAAAAGAAGGGACGCAGATGCGATTAGTATGGCTGTAAAGTCCCTAAGGAAAGAGGCGAGGAGTTGGTTCGATGACGGGAGTACCGGTGAAGATTCTGGGAGTGGTGTTGCATATGCAAAAGCTTCTGCTTGGTACTATGTTACTTACCATCATAGTTACTTTGGTTTGTACAATGAAGGTATGGACAGAGACCATTTTCTAAGCTTTCCATGGTGTGTTTACCATTTGCTTGTCCAAATCAAAAAGAAGAGAGCCAGGACGAGGATGCATTCTAGCTTAGAACAAATTTTTACTTTTAGTCATGTGTTGCGTCTTGATTGACAACTCTGCTTATAATTAACTATGGAGAAGTGAGGAATTTTGAGTTCGAACCCTAATGCTTTCAATAATGTCCTTGATAGCTACCAAATGAGCTACGGGACAACCCTTCATATTTATGGTAATGTCATGATATATTATATAGAAGTTTGATCAACAATTTCCTTTTACAAATATTTGATGCAAACTCATTAGTTATATGATAGTATTATTTTTGATCAAAAAAATGATAGTATTATTCATCACATTTCTCTATCCAATTATTTTCTTCTTTTTTGGGAGAAATTAATAGATATGTAGACGCCCCCTACCATAATACGAGTGTCTTCGGAAATTACACAAATATCTCGTTCGCTATGTAGACGACGAACCCATCATTCTCTACTTAGGCTGCGAATCAAACATTTTCCCCATTTACTCAATTCACGCCCCCCCAATTGCATGCATATACATTTTAAAGAACACAATCTCACTCTATGCGGTGAACTGTTCTGATATACAAAAAAACAGCACATTACATGATACGTATTAGTAAAAAAAAAAAAAATTACATTTTGAAACGTCGTATTAGACAGAAAAATTATATTACAAGAAAAAGATTATGGTCCAAGACCCTAAAGGGAAATGCAGAGGGCGCTAAAAGAATTTTTCTTTGCTGTTTTTGTTATATGGTGTATTTGGCCTAAGGTTTTGTAATTTTTGGAGCCTTGTTGGAAGGGCTTTTCTCTATGTTTAGAGGCTTTCATGATACTTTTGTTGGTTAGCTTATTTTGATGTCGACTCGAGCATGATTAATCAAAGCTGAAAAGAAACTCCTTGTGTGTCTGCCTCACTTCACTTTCGTTCATTTCTTTCATTGTCCAAACATCTTAGTGTATATTTAGTATAACGTTGGATGTGCCAAAATCACAGGAATCCACCATGATTTTGCAGAAACCACGAGTTCAAACATATAGGCTTAATGATTCATTGCTGCTAAAAAGTTCCTTTTCTAGGTTCCTTCTTAGATTTTTTTTTTTGCTTCAATTTTTAGTCAATTCAAACAGCTACCAAAAATTAAATGGATAGTAAATTACTATTTCTTGATCTAATTTAAAATGAGTGTACTTTTTCACATAGTAAGAAATATAACGATATTGTTAAAAGATGACAATTTTATTAAACTAACTTTTCTAGCTATCGGTCAAAGTGAAATATTATGTTTTATAAACAATGTACACAATAATTATTAGAAGGTAAAATTGTAAGAAAAATGATTAACCTACAAACAATCTCAGTTGAGAACAACTTCGACCAAATCAATAAAAGTCATGTTTCTTGTTTAATATCAGAGTATGACAATAATAACTCAAAATGTCAATATTCATTTTATAGTTGATTCAATACGAAGTTCACAACAACCATTCATTGCTTGGCTCAGTGGAGTAACCAACCTATCCTAGGACTTACGGGACGACCGTCAACATGGTGCTCCCAAGGTTGTTTTCTGCAGACTCAAAATGTATTGGTAAACCTTCCCTCGACCCTTGGCAAGCGGAAACTAGTCATACATTGTCGACACTCGACATGAGAACACTCCATGGATATTCGCCGATGGTCATAAATAAAAAAGTATCAAGTCTATAATAACTCTCAAAGAAAATGACAAATGACAATGCATTCACATTCACATTCACTGCATATCAATTTATTTTTCACATAGAAGGAAATATATAGATAGAGAAAACCCACGAAAAATACCACTAATGAGTCTTTTTTTCAATCAAAACAAGAAACATAGAGAAAAACCTATTAATACCACTGATGAGTTTGCATCATGCTTACAAATGATACAAAAGGAAGTTAAATAATATATATATATATATATATAGGGTTTTGCTATAGCACACCCATGAAGGTGTGCATTAGCATCATTCACCTTGTTTAATTCTACATTAAATAATTTTCTCTCTCTTCAATTTAGAATTTTTTATTATTTTATAAAGAGGGTGAATGATGATAATGCACATCATGGGTGTGTTTGTTACTTTATAAAAATAATAAAAAATTCCAAATTGAAGGGAGAGAAATTTTTTTAGTGTAGAATTAAACAAGGTGAATGATGCTAATGCACACCTTCATGGGTGTGTTATAGCAAAACCCATATATATATATATATTACATGCAATGATGTAAGGTTCAACAACTATGCGCCGAGTGGTCAGTCGAGACGAAACCGACGGCTGAAACTTTGTTCCATGCTAGCATGCATCCTCATCCTTGCTTTCTCCTTCTTGATTTGCACAAGCAAGTGGTAAACACACCATGGAAAGCTTAGAAAATGGTCCCTATTCATACCTTCGTTGTACAAACCATAGTAACTATGATGGTAAGTAACATAGTACCAAGCAGAAGCTTTTGCATATGCATCATCATTCCCAGAATCTACACCGGTACATCCTTCATTGAACCAACTCCTCGCCTCTTTCCTTAGGGATCTTACAGCCATAGTGATTGCATCCGCATCCCTTCTTTTTGTGAATGATTTTGACATTTTCATAATATTGCCACTAAGGATTTCTGATTCGGTTTTGATACCATAGTAGTCCATCAGATTTCCCAATTTGTAGTCATAACTGGTTTTGTAATAGAAGGCATCATCAACATAATCTATATAGCCGTCATATTCCATGTCGGGATCGTATGCCTTTTTAGCCACTTCGCGTGTGAAGGATGTAATGGAGCCGTCCTTTGTTGAAATTCCTTGAATTTCTCTGAAGAGTTTTCCTATTACATTATCTGATTTATAGGTCCTTTTGTCAGGCTTCTCCATGAAATCCGGATATTCTGTGGCGAGAAGATTGCGAGGTATTTCTGCTGGGATACCGGTTTTTGGAAAGTCAACTGCTATTGAGAATAGCTTTGCAAGCTTAATACATGGCGCAGCCATTGCTTTATCAGGTTCTTTATCGGCATGTACAGTGTGTGCATTGGCAATTATTCCAAGACAGTCGTTGAGTATGTAATTGGTAAAATACTCCTCAACCTCCTGCAGCATGAAACCATGTTACGAACTTATATTAAAATGCATGTTGCAAGGTTAATAAGCTTCAGTTATGGACAAATTGTTTGGAAGAATCTGTGTTCAATCCTGGTTGCAATAGTCCTTGGTTAGACTTTACTTATTTTCCGGCCGAAGTCTGAATTACCAGGGGCCCTTTCTCTTGGGAACTGAAGGGTTAATAAGTGAATCTATAATGCGGCTTGCTTGCTTGAGTCATTTTTTTATACAAGTTGAAAAGGGGTAAAATTTTGGATAAAATTGGTGGAAGTGCCTCTTGGGGACGGTTGTAAAATGGCTATTAGTGCCTCTTTAATTAATAAAAACTTCTCCCGTCCCCAATATTTTTTTAAAAACTACAAAGATCACATTAGACAAGTTGCTAAAACCATACAAAAAATACAAAAAAAATTGCATACGGGTCGATGTAAAGCTAGAAGGACTGTACCTCAATCTCCACATCATGATCCAATACTTTAGGTTGGGCAGAATCATACTCCATTGGTTTAATGGTTCGAGGTGGAATCAAATCAGGATCCCAACAAACAAAGTAGATGTCCCCATCTAGATCACTTCCTGAACATTCATTTGGATGTGGCCTGGAATCGATGTCAACAGACATTTTTATAAGAAAAAAACTTGACAAGACAATCGAGAGAAGTAGCATTTGATTTCCACTCGCTAAAGAAACATTCTAAATGATAACCTATAACTGACAAATAGTATCATGCAAGCATAATAGTTGAGATAATTTAAGAATATATCTACCTGTGACCTTTTTGTGGGAAAACAACACAATCCACCATGTGGTGCAAAGCTGGCACGTCCACAGCCATCAATACACGAACATCACCCGGGTGCAAGCAGGGATTTTTCGCTACTACTACCTTACCTTTAACAACATGAGAAATATTGCTGAGCCTAATGTTAGAATATTGAACAAAAACTTCACCATATTCTAAGGTTTTAGTTTCATCTAGAACTCCCATCATTGCTCTTCCTTTTGGAATAAATATCCTAGTTTTTTGTCGCAATTCCAACAACTGTGATGCCCTAAATGTCTGCAGCATCATTGAAAGAAATGGTTCAATATTAGGCTCGTAGCCACAAATAAGCATCTCCTTCAGAAAATTAGTGACCTCCCCGGAAGACATCGAGTCCAAAACCTCGTGTGCCTTCGTCGAATCTGTTAGTATTACGTTTAGTTGATCAACAACTTCTTTTTGTTTTTTCTCAAAAACATTGTCCTTGACATCAAGAGTGGATAAGAGAGTAATCAACTGTCGATTCAGATAACAAGGCTGAAACTTACTACATGTCAAAACATCCAATTTATCGTTATCTTGATCATACTTGTGCATGCTCTTCCTCAGTGACAACTTCACAGATGAGGTTGGATCAACAGCCACAACTCCTTTGTAACCACCATACCGAATCTGAAAGGCGGACGGCATTGAATCATAACCACATTTTGTAGCCACTCTTAGCAAGTTGAAGAGATATTTTCCCAACTCCATCAGAAAAGACATATTCAATTGAACCGCGTTCACGTTCAGGTTTTACGTCAGGAATAATTTCAACTTCATTCTTGCTGACGCTTAGAGTTTCAGTAGATGAACCGAAAGATTGTCCGAGCCTAGCAGCATATTTAGCCACATTTCTTATCTTGCGAAAATCTCCCATCCATACTCTTATGGAATGTGCGGTAACTTTAAGTCCATTTGTCGTAGGAGCAAACATCCATAGCGAATTTTCACGCAACTGACTTGCCGAGAAAGCTAGAAATTCAAACTTCTTCTCACCAATATCTAGGCCATTTCTAAGAATTGAAAGAATTCTATAGTATATCTTAGTTCTCTTAGTCTCAGAATTACGGAAAGATAAATCGGCTGAATACAGTTTATCCAACTCCTCATCAACAAATGAAACACGCAGAAAGTTATCAATATGTTCATGGAAATTACGGAGAACACGATTCGAGACATTAATCTCTGGACCACAAAAGTATACTTTGCATGGTGTTATCAGAACCCTGCGAACATATACCAACCCATTATCCAAAGATATAGTCAGGGACCGAGGCACATTATCTGAAGTAAGATACTTTCTGTACTGGTCTTTCAGCCATTTTGAGGGTTCATAACAAAAATCCTTCGAATAATACATCTTTTCTAAAGCATGCTCGATAAACTCAACCTTCACTCTATGTGGATCAACTAGACGAAAGAAATCATTATCGAGTTCAGAACCCGAAAGACAACCGTGCTGAACCAATGAATTAACTTTAAACAAGATGTCAAATGGAATGTGAATTCTTTGAGGAGGAGCAACAATAGGGACAACATTCTGATTGCGAGAAAAAGGTGATCTGTTCTCCAAAGTGTATTGCCCCTCAATTTCCTCATAATGAGCAGAGTTTCCCCTCAAATTTGGAAAATCTCTGTTACGAGGAAGCTCTAGACACAAAGCCGAAGACTGCCCAATACAACTGTTATCAGTGAAATCTATTGAACGGATCCATTGCTCATCAAGGGAATCCTTATGATAATTCTTCAAAGGATCTTCGTATACGCTATATACATCATCTGAAGTAGGAATATAAAGCTCAAAAACCCGAGGAGCACCAAGTAACTACGAAAAAAAGAGAAACAAATAAGATTGGCTGACACAAAACTAATATAGTTCACATATTAAATGGTAACATAAATCTAATTAGAACACTTATAAAAAGTTGAATTTAACAACCTGAATCAGGAGATACTTTGCAGTTTCACCTCGTGGTCTATGCAACTCAATCTTCCAAATATTCTCATATGAAAGCTCAAGTTTGAACTTCTTATCATCATGGCGCATAGAGAATCACCATTTTCTCATTCCAATCCCAAAATCTACACTAACATCCACCTTACTCCATAATACAGAGAATCTTTCCTTTGAGACCTGACAGCCAAAATGCAATTTCACGTCATCTAAACTGTCCAAAAATGCCCCTGGCTTTGAATCAATATCACTTTCCATTTTTTTAAATTTTAAATCGGAGCCCTTGTACCGAAATGTTAACGAACAGTTATAGGCCATCATACATGTAACATGTTCTGCAGTAGTGAATTGAATTACTGCAAATGATTTTGGAACATGGCCGTTTCCTTCTCTTATCCTCATAGCAACGACACTTCCTTCACCGGTATACTGCTCCACAAAACTCTTTACATCCGGCACTGTTACATTATTAGGGAATCCAGACAACCGAATTGTATTACTTTTACCCATCTTCAGTGTCTTCTCTTTTGACTTTCCTAAAAGGATAAGAGACGAAGAAAAATTAAAAATATGGTAAAAAGACGGCAATATTATACTACCGCATCAATTAAAATACACATTTTTACAAGCCTAATCAATTTATACAAACCATTCCATAATAGCATTTGAACTCTTTCCCTTGGACAACTTTAAGGGTTTAAACTTAAATATAGGCATGGCCGAAACAGGTATAGAAACAAAACCAAAGCTGTATAGATTATTATTAAGTTGGATACTTTTACTAAGCCTATGTTTGGTATCACGGTGCAGTGATTCTGACATACTCACCGTGATGCCAAACACGCACTATGTTTCATAAAATTATTTGAACTTTTTGGTTAATCTTAATCTATCATAAACGAAAAAATATTGAGACTAATTGAAATGCATAAGCATTTAATTTATGCAACATAATCTAACCAAAAAGATAATCTAATCAAAAAAAAAAGATGTAGAATTTACTCTAAGTTGAGTGTAGGTAGACACATATTAACAAGTTTTGTAAGCCCTTCACAACTAATACTATATATGGAAGTTTCAACTCCAAGTGTGACCCTACATGGTTCTGATCCAAGTATTATTTATTATTTTAAATTTTGTAATATAGAACTAATTCAAGAAATTTTCACTCCCATTTTTACCATCATACCAAACTGACCCTTCAAAGTTCAAAATTAACACCTACAAAAAATATCTTCACAGCCAAACCACTAGGTTTGTAACAACTATGAAGCACGAACACTTTTTAAATTAAGCATGTCTGAATATCGGACATGCATCAGTGTTTGACACCGACACTTATAATTACAATGAATTATGTCACTTTCTCAAATTATTATCGACGTCTACCTAAACAAATATACTTCCTTTTTTTATAAAGGCGGCATAAGTACAAAGAATGTAACATGCAAATATACTTCATTCATACAAATATAAAAAATGAACGAAACACACTTCTTCTAATATACTAAAGTGCACTTCAATCATACAAAATTTATAACTTGAATTTTCATTATCAGAATATGAAAGAAAAATAAAATGTTGTTGAGTTGAGAAAGAAGAATTTGAAAGTGTTGAAACTACTCACCACACCTTGAGAATGAGAAAGAGAAACTGAAAAGACGAGGAAGAGAAGGAGATTGATGAAACTGACGTCTTCAATGCCAGTCATCACTTCTTTTCTTTTTTATAGAAATTAAATGAAAATTTATATTTTAAAATTCAGTTATGCTATATAGACCGAAATTTTTTTCCCGATTTTTCACGGAAACAAACTCGAAAATCTTTACTCCTATTTAGTATGCATAACGTGCTAAATGCGGTCTCTTTTTTATTAAGCAAGTTAAATAGTACTAATTTTTTTTTTAATTTTATTTTAAATTAACCTTAAAAATTCTTAATTTTGACCCCCACTTGGGTTGGTCTAGTGGTGTTGGTTTGAGTCTTTGGAGTGTGCTCCTCATAAGGTCTCATGTTCGATTCTCACTGGTGTCAGTTTCGGTGGGTTGGTCCATACAGAACAAAAACTATGGCTTTAAATGGAGTCCCCGCAAGTGGGCAGTGAGATTGGTCCCCTCGAATTAGTCGGTCCTTTGACCGGACACCGAGCTTTCAAAAAAATAAAATAAAAAAATCTCAATTTTGTCCAAAACTAATTCTAAAAATTCTCAATTTCGCACTAAATTAATCTTAAAAATATCAAAATTTTGACCAAAGGCAGAACAACTATCTAGGCTGGCCGAGCCTTAAAACCGCCTATGGTTCAAATTCTGATACAACCGCTTACTCACTTTTAAGAGGTGAAAGCTACTCCCTCAATCCCAAAATAATTGACACACTTGATTAGTTTACGCTTGCTAATGCACAACTTTGATCGTTAATATCTTTAATTATTTATCTTTAAAAATTATAAAAATTATATATCCTAAAAATATTCGTCAAGACAAATTAAACATCTTATATGCTAATATTTACATTTACATATTAACAAAAAAATTACGGTCAAAGTAAATTATGTGAATAGTGCATAATAGTCAACTGTAACAATTATTTTAAAACGAAAAAAATATTAAATTATCTTACAAAAAATTCATATTTTAAAGGCGGCCTATTATAAAGTACACTGGATACCAAAATATTTATAAAAAATAATTCATTCATAACGTGAGTTTATGCTATATATTAGCATTATGCATTATTTAACATGCAAGTAAATAATAAAAGTGGTGGGTGCCACTGCAAGCAAGCGTATTCGGGACAGTTTCGGGAGTATATTTTCGGTACATGTAGCATTTTCCTTTAAAATTATTTAATCTGTCTAGATTAATATTTTCAAATTGTAATTTTTTATATACAAAATTAAAAATATTATTGGTTAAAAATATGCATTCATATGTACGAAATGGTCAACTATACCACTTAAAAATAAAAATAAGTACAATTGAATACTCTCGCACCCTTGATAAAATTCAATGTATTCTACAATACGTAAATTATTTTGAATTAAAATTGCTTAATATCAATAAATATTATATCATACTTATTGTTACTACCTCCGATCCTAAATATAAAAAAAAATTTACTTTTTAAATTCATTGAAAATCAAATGTATTTGGTCTATAATATTGACTAGATACATTAGATTCACAATAAATCTAAAAAATAAAATTTCTCTTATATTTAGGACCTGAGGGAGTAATACCTAAGAATATTAGTAACCGTTCAAACTTCTTTGGGTTCTATGTTACTACATGTAGCAAAATATAAGCACCCCACCGTTCAAAGGACTTATATTTTTGTATAGAGAGAGTAATTTACAAATTGTATTTCATTAATGCTATGAAAAAGATAAATGGTAGAAGTAAAAAAAAAGAGTAATAAATAGTTAAGGGTATAATAAGAAAAATAACATTAAATGCTTCATTGATATTATAAAGTGACTTACTTTGATATAATTTTTTTCTCAAAGTGACTTTTTTTTTTTTTTGTCAGGTAGCCTAGCGGCTAGAAAATTTACCTTTTAAAGAAGAATAAGTGGGCATACCGAGTTCGAACCCCGGTCCCTGCACAGATGTGCAATGTCCTTTACCAATTGAGCTAGACTCACGAGGACAAAGTGACTTATATTTTGGTATGGAAGGAGTATTACTTGCAACTTAGTTGTTTGTTTTTCATTTTTAAAAGTGAATAAGTGTAGTATTTGGAATAGTTAGAGTTCGAACACCTACTCTTTTATATAAAATATAAATATTTTCTATAAATTAAGTTAAGTTCACAGGAAAAAAAAAAGTTTTCTTTAAAAAAAATAAAATTGTTGTCTTTTATTTTAAATTGCAATATTAATTAACATACAACATTGGATCTAAAACTCTAAAATATTGAAATGTTCACATCTACCTTCTTTCTATTCCCACTTACGTGTCTTTGCATGTTTATAAAGAAGAAAGTGCTCTTGAAATTTTGATCACTGAAATTTACTCTACCAAAAGAGCTTATTCACTTCTTACTCTTGGTGTTGAGCATTCTGTCATTTTTAATTGTGCTTGGAATAAAGTGTTTCCCTTTCATATCAATTAACTTTTCATATAGAAGAAAATAAATAGATAGAGAAAACCCATGAAGAATACCACTAATGAGTCTTCAGTCTTCATATTTTCAATCAAAACCTATACCAAAAAAAATATTTTCAATCAAAACAACAAACATAGAGAAAAACCTATTAATACCACTGACGAGTTTGCATCATACTTACACAAATGAAACAAAAGGAAACTGTTGATAAAACATTATATATATTACATGCAAAGTTCAACAACTATGCGCCGTCGTCAATCGATACGCAACTGACGGCTGAAACTTTGTTCCATGCTAGAATGCATCCTCATCCTTGCTTTCTCCTTCTTGATTTGCACAAGCAAGTGGTAAACACACCATGGAAAACTTAGAAAATGGTCTCTATTCATACCTTCGTTGTATTTATCATAGAAACTATGATGATAAGTAACATAGTACCAAGCAGAAGCTTTTGCATATGCATCATCATTCCCAGCATCTACACCTGAACTTCCTTCATTGAACCAACTCCTCGCCTCTTTCCTTAGGGATCTTACAGCCATAGTGATCGCATCCGCATCCCTTCTTTTTGTGAATGATTTTGACATTTTCATAATATTTCCACTAAGGATTTCTGACTCGGTTTTGATACCATAGTAGTCCATCAGATTTCCCAATTTGTAGTCATAATTGGTTTTGTAATAGAAGGCATCATCAACATAATCCATAAAGCCGTCGTATTCCATGTCGGGATCGTATGCCTTTTTAGCCACTTCGCGTGTGAAGGATGTAATGGAGCCGTCCTTTGTTGAAATTCCTTGAATTTCTCTGAAGAGTTTTCCTATTACATTATCTGACTTGTATGTTGTTTTGTCAGATTTCTCCATGAAATCAGGATATTCTTTGACAGAAAGTTCACGAGGTATAACAGCTGGGATACCGGTTTTCGGAAAGTCAACTGCTGTTGAGAATAGCTTTGCAAGCTTAACACATGGCTCAGCCATTGCTTTAAGAGGTTGTCTATCTGCATGAACAGTGTGTGCATTTGCAATTATTCCTAGACTGTCGTTGAGTATGTAGTTGGTAAAATACTCCTCCACCTCCTGCACCATGAAACCATGTTATGAACATATCGCTATTTGAAAAAACAACTAAATTAAGCGCTTATAGCATAAACACTTAATTCAAGAGTAATTGCATGTGGATGTAAAGCTTAAAGGGCAATACCTCAATCTCAACATCATGATCCAATATAATAGGTTGGGCAGCATCATACTCCATTGGATCAATTGTTCTACGTGGAACTAATTCAGAATCCCAACAAACAAAGTAGATGTCCCCGTCTAGATCGCTTCCGGAACATTCGTTTGGATGTGGCCTGGTATTAGAAATCAGTTATTAAAATAACATTCTAAATGATAGCGGCTTATGTAACATGGCTAAAAGAAGATGAGAAAAATAGAGTCTTTAAAGAACATATTAGAAGGTTTTCTTGAAGAAATTTTGCAGTAAAACCTTATAAATCTAACTTGTAAAATATATAAATTTGTTTATTCATTGAATGAAGAATAAAAGTATATTTAGACATTAAATCTTTGAGATAAAATAGCAATGTTAGCGAAAAATGGAATTGACACCTTGTAAAGTAAATAGAAGAAAAAATGAAGAAGAATTTAAGTATTAGATGCATTAGCTCTCAAATCATTTTCTGCCAAGTTCATTTGCTCAAATTTTAGAGATTGATTTTTTATCGTAAGCAATATTTAATTGTTAGATCACATGATCCTATAAAAATAGTGTTCTCTTGATCATGCATAATGGTTGAGATATTTTAAGAATATATCTACCTGTGACCTTTTTGAGGGAAAACAACACAATCCACCATGTGGCGCAAAGCTGGAACATCCACAGCCTTTAAAACACGAACATCGCCCGGGTGCAAGCAGGGGTTTTTCGCTACTACCACCTTACTTGTAACTACACGAGAATTATTGCTGAGCCTGTTGTTAGAATATTGAACAAAAACTTCACCATATTCTAAGGTTTCAGTTTCATCTAGAACCCCCATCATTGCTCTTCCTTTAGGAATAAATATCCTACTTTTTGTCCTCAATTCCAACAGTTTTGATGCCCTAAATGTCTGCAGCATCATCGAAAGAAATGGTTCAACATTAGGCTCGTAGCCACAAATAAGCATCTCCTTCAGAATATTAGTGATCTCTCCGGAAGACATCAAGTCCAAGACCTCATGTGCCTTCGTCGAATCTGTTAGTATTGTGTTCAGTTGATCAACGGCTTCTTTTTGTCTTTTCTCGAAAACACTGTCCTTGACACCAAGAGTGGATAAGAGAGTAATCAACTGCCGATTCAGATAACAAGGCTGAAACTTACTGCATGCCAAAACATCCAGTTTTGTGTTATGTGAATCGTACTTGTGCATACTCTCCCTCAGTGACAACTTCACAGAAGAGGTTGGATCAACAGCCACAACTCCTTTAAACCCCCCATACCGAATCTGAAATGCAGATGGCATTGAATCATGACCACATTTTTTGGCCACTATCCTTGCAAGTTGAAGAGAAATTTTCCCAATTCCATCAGAGAAGACATATTTTCCTACCGTCACGTCGTCGATGATTTCAATTTCGTTTCTGTTGACGCTTAGAGTTTCGGTAGACGAACCAAAAGATTGTCCGAGCCTAGCAGCATACTTAGCCACATTTTTTATCCGGCTAAAATCACCCATCCATTCCCTTATGAAATTGGCAGTAAGTCCAGTTGTTGTACGAGCAAACATCCATAGCGAGTTTTCACGCAGCTGACTTGATGAAAAAGCTAGAAATTCAAACTTCTTACCACCAATATCTATGCCATTTCTAAGGATGGAAAGAATTCTATAGTATACCTCAGTTTTCCCATTCTCAGAAATACGTGAAGACAAATCGGATGAATACATATTATCCAACTCCTCGTCAACAAATGAAACACGTAGAAAGTTATCGATATGTTCATGGAAATGGCGGAGAACACGATTCGAGACATTAATCTCTGGACCACAAAAGTATACTTTGCACGGTGTTATCTGAGCCCTGCGAACATATACCAAACCGTTATCCAAAGATATAGTTGGTGACCGAGGCGGATTATTTGCACTAAGGTACATTTTGTACTGATCTTTCAGCCATCTTGCTGGTTCATAACAAAAATCCTTTGAATAATATATCTTTTCTAAAGCATGCTCGATAAACTCAACCTCTATTCTACATGGATCAACTAAACGATAGAAATCACTATCGAGTTCAGAACCCGAAAGACAACCGTGCTGAACCAATGAATTAACTTTAAACAAGATGTCATATGGAATTTGAATTCTTCGAGGAGGAGCAACCATGGGGACAACATCCGGATTGCTAGAAAAAGGTGATCCTCCCTCCAATGTGTAGTGACCCTCACTTTCCTCATAATGAGCAAAATTTTGCCTGAAATTTGGAAAGTCTCTGTTGCTAGGAAGCTCTACACATAAAGCAGAAGACTGCCCAATACAACTGCAAGGAGTGAAATCTGTTGCACGGATCCATTGGTCATCTGCGATATCTCTGGAATAATTCTTCAAAGGATCATCGTATATGTTATATACATCAACAACTGAATTAGGAGTATAAAGCTCATAAACCCGAGGAGCACCAATTAACTACATACAGAAAAGAAACAAATAAGATTCATCAAATGTGAGTAATTTAGAAAGTATTATAGAGTCCAAAGGTTAAAGAGACTAAAATTGGGTTTAAGTAATACATAATTCAAGAATACAATCATGCATTAAATGCAACAAACAAACATTACATGAAAAACAGAATACAAAATAAAAAAGGAGAAGCGAAGTACAAATTATCAAAACATATGAAAGTTGAATTTAACAACCTGAATCAATAGATACTTTGCAGTTTTACCCTGTGGTTGATGCAGCTCAATCTTCCAAATATTCTCATAAGAAAGCTCAAGTTTGAACTTCTTATTGTCATGGCTCATAGAGAATCGCCACTTTTTCATTCCAATCCCAAAATCTACACCAACATCCTCCTTGCCCCACAATACAGAGAACCTTTCCTTTGAGATCTGACAGCCAAAATACAGTTTCACATCATCTAAACTGTTCAAAAATACCCTTGGATTTTGAACGATATCTCTTTCCATTTCCCGAACTTTTAAATAGGAGCTTCCAAACTGCAATGCTGTCGAACTTCTGTTAGGTAAGGCAATCATGAATGTAGCATGGTTTGCAGTAGTGAATTGAATAACTGCATATGCTCTTGGAACCCGGCCTTTGCCGACTCTAATCTTCATAGCAACCACACTTCCTTCACCAGTATACTTCTCTACAAATCTCTTTACATCAGATACATTCACATAAGAAGGGAATCCATACAACTCAATTGTTTTACTTTTAACCATCCTTGGTGCTAACTCTTTTGACTTTCCTGAATATGATAGGAAAAGAAATAAATTGAAAATTTAATCGTTAAAAAAAAGACACTACATTTTACAAGCATAATCAATGATTATACACACCATTACATAAAATCATTTGAACTCTTTCTCTTGAACAAATTATTAAGGGTATAAACTTAAATATATACATGCTTATGGTTCATAAAGTCAAACTTTGCAACCATATTCATATTACAGAACATAACTATAATGCCTCGAGAACAATAGTTTTTCATGAATGAGAAACATTTTTCAACTGAATTTCGGAGATTATGTTCCAGAATAAATAAAGGGTTTTGCTATAACACACCCATGAAGGTGTGCATTAGCATCATTCACCTTGTTTAATTCTACACTAAAAAAATTTCTCTCTCTTCAATTTGTAAATTTTTATTATTTTATAAAGAGGGTGAATGATGATAATGCACATCATGGGTGTGTTTGTTATTTTATAAAAATAATAAAAAATTCCAATTTGAAGAGAGAGAAAAAATTTTAGTGTAGAATTAAACAAGGTGAATGATGCTAATGCACACCTTCATGGGTGTGTTATAGCAAAACCCATAAATAAAACCATCAACTCTTCACAACTCAACCCTATATATCGAAATTCAAAATCCAAGTATGCTCCCACCGCCATACAAGGAAACTAATAACCTCTAACATTAATTCACGGGATGCGGAGGAACCAAATCAGCCGCCCTTAAAAAAAATTGTACATTGGCGCGAAACAGCAGAAATAATAAAAATTGTAGCCGATAACACAATACATAATACACAATATTCCATTTTCTCACAGCAAATAACTTTCAAGAAAACGAATTTCAGGTATAAGTTCAAGCCATAGACTGCATTGCTTCAAATGCCTTTGATTTAACAACCAACAAGTGAGCATGATCATGAATTCTAGTCATTACTTGTATATACAATCAATTGTATTCTATGAAAGACTGACACAAACACGTACACCGTGGACACAACACACGCGACACTCAGTGTCGTACCTAACACATGTTGGAATTTGGAAATAACCTAATCCAAGTATTATTATTTTAAATTTTGTAATATAAAACATCAATAACTTTATGTCTCTCCCATTTTTACCAACAGACTACCAAATTGACCCTTCATAGTACAAAATTATAAACATATCCAAAAGTAACCAGTGATGAAATTTAGTAAAAGAAACACAAGAACACCAATTAAGGAACAACAACAACAGAAACATTCAAAATAAAAATACATAAAAAGTAGTAAAAAAACAAGAAACAAACAAAAGAGAAAATAAAAATACTTACTTGATCAAATACATAAAACAAAAAATGAAAAAAAATGTAAACTTTAAAATGAAAGACACATAAAAATGTAAACTTGATCAAAATTGTAAACACCCCATTAAGCATTTTTGATTCTATAAAGCACACAACAGTTGAATGATGAAACATTAAGAAAGAAACGTACAAGAAAAGCTTGAAAATAAAATGGTGTTGAGAAAATGATGAGTGGTGATGATAGTGACCGACCTTGAAAGAACGGAGAGAGTGAGAATCGGAAAGATTGTTGTCGTCAATGTGAGGTCAGTCAAGAAGGAGTACTGCCATTTTCCACAACTGTTTGAAGTCAGTGAAATGAGTTCCAAAGATTCCAATAAAATGATTCAATGAATATGAAACTTTACATTTTCTTTTTTATTTTATTTATTATTTTGAATAACATTTTCTTTATGTTTATTTATTTATTGGTACTTTGGTAGGGTTTACATCAAACTTTTCATATTCAGGTCAGAAATATGAGTGTTTATTTTTTTTGGTGTGTGTTATTAAATATAATAACTTTTTGTACGTATAAAAATTGATAAATTATTCAAAATTTATATATATAAAAAGTGAAGGGTGTACTAAAAAAAGTGTGAAGGGTAAAATGAAAGATTGGAATTCAAACTCTGGTTATTATGAAGATTCGACCTAATAATTTTGTTATTTTTTATTAGTTGAATTATAATTTTTGGAATTTATTTTTTGTTTGACAATAAAAATGTATTTGTCGAATTTGAGGTATTTAGGTGATAGAAAAGGAGAATATAATACTCCCTTTAGTCCTAAATATAAGAGAATTGTTACTTTTTAAATTCATGGAATAATTGATGTATTTAATTTATATTATAGATCAAATATATCAATCATTCCATGAATTTAAAAAATATAAGCTCTCTTATATTTAGGACTGGAGGTAATATTATTGATAATAATTATTGATGATAACAATGACTCAATACATAAAGACATAATAATATAATACCCGCTTTGAATTTCTAGGTCAGATGTCTCATATTTGATGTGCCTCCAATCTAGTGAGAGAAATAGTCACAGTGTTCGACGGTAGATATTCGCTCTCGACAAAAAATAGAATAACCACTTGATATTTATAATCGATTGAAATATTTAAATCTAAACTAAAACCCAGATACAAACCAACAAATCTAATAATAGAAATATTCTCTCAATAAATATAATTTAAACTTAGTGTATATCTATTTTCTATTCTAACAAATTTTTACTTGTTTTCATGGGGTTAACTCAATTCGTAGAGAGTTGCGACATTGTATGATATTTTAATTTACTAATCAATTGTAGAAGCAAATTCTATAATACGCATAACCAAATATTAGTTGGTTTAGTGATGATTAATGTTAGATTTAGTAAGAAGGATCACGATTCAATCCCTACAACTGCATTTGAGCGGGGGACTGACACACTTAATACCATAACTCATCATAAACTCTAGACTATTAATGTGCCTTTTCTTAGGAACCAAATGATGAAAAAATAATCTATAATGCGCATAGTAGCCATAATTGCATCTTGAAAAACATTATCAATTTCGAAGGACACATAAAACCACAAAAAAAGTTTCCACTATGATCTCTAAAAATTCCTCTAAAGTCGAAGTTTGACTTTGGCCGGACCTATTCATTTTGCACACCTTGTGCTAATGGAGAGTGTTTTTATTTTTATATAGGGTTTAGGAGAATTTTTTTTAAATACTATATTTTTTTGTCATGTAATTGGCTTGAAAATCCATTTATAAGGTGTATAAGTGGAGTGTTCAAGAATCAAACCCTGACTACTATATATAAAATGTTGATGTACATACTAATTGAATTATGCTCTTGGGACTAATAGAATACTATATAAATAAACATTTTTTTCTTCATAATTTGTTTATTTGCCTTTTTAAGTATTTAATTTTTCGCATCATTAAATACAAATTTTCTACATTTAAAATATGTTTGTTCCGTTAAAAGAATAAGGGATAAGTCGCAACAACTTTAACTATATTATGATTGATTTTAAAATTGATCATAGACAGGATAAACTCAGTCAGAGTTAAAAGGTTAGACAAAAATTAAAATTCTTATCTCAGTACTAAATCATGAGACATTTTATCTAAAATAATAAAATATACTTTAACATTTATCCATTAAACAAACATTGTATAAAAACACGAATTGAGAAATAATGAGTTAAATAAAATTCAAAGATCAATTTCTAACGAAAATAATTTATCTTTTTTGATTTATAAAAAAAAAAAAAAAACGAATTGATTGATTTCCATGGGTTCCGGGATCAAAGTAACTAGGAAAATTCCAAATCGCAATGAGATAAAGGATAGTACTTGTGGATCCCTCATTTCATCATCATCCTACTTTTTTGCCTCCAATCAACCACAACTCCTTCTTGCCTAAGCATTATATTTTTTTACTTTAAACTCTTGACTTGACTCACAAAAGATTATTCGTCCCGGGAGAAATTTGTCTTGTTTCAATTTTTCTAGTTGTTTTTATATATACACAAAATAATTCCCTCAGAATATTATTAATAATAATAACTAATCTCCACATACTTGTTCAAAAAAAAAAACTAATCTCCATATAAGAATCTATAAAGCATAAAGAGTATATTCTTCCTCTTAATCGATTTTTTTTCCTTATAAGAATCTACTAAGCTCATGATTTTATAACACTTATTTGATCCATCATGTTGTTTTTCTCATTCTTTTGTAAGCACTAATTTTATAACTTTTGTCAAGTAAATGTATCTTATCTATACAATTTTTGTAAACCGTACAAAATGGACAAATGAGTAACTTATTGTGGCACGGAGAAACATTATTGAATATGTGATCAAAGTAAAAGACAAATTATAAATTTTGAGTTTCTATAATTGAATATCCATTCATCATAAGAATAGTGTTACGACGGATCACCTTGGTAAGTGATCAATTGTGGATCAATACTTAAAATTATTAAAAATTATAAGACAGTTGACAATACTCTTTAAAATTAAAAAATCACAATTTCCTCGTCTTTAAAGTTAAAACAATAAATACTAACGTCAATTCAATACAAATTACATCTTTATTTTTTCGTTGTTTTAATCAAATCAAAATTATTTGATAAGTTATTTCAAATATTTTTTAAGTACTGCTCTACAGTGGACTACTTGTAGAGGCTGTCCATATTAGAATTTTCCTTCATCATAGGTAGTAAACCATTATTTCTACCATTTTATAAATCTACTATCCCTTGCAATTCCATTGTATCTAATTAGATTGTGAGGGTGCTTATACAATTAAACGGCAAGGATAGGTCCAAGTCCAAGAAGATGATGAAAATAGGCATACAAGTCACAGTAAGCACATGCCAATCTATATTTACATTGTCTCGGAGATTCTTACGCACTCAAGTCAAATGGCTCAAAGATAAATTATATTGTTTAGTTCGTAACCAGCAAACAAGGGTTATGATCAAAGAAGCACGGACACCAGACACGGATACAGACACATTAATATGGATAAAATTTTGAAAAAATAACATAATTCAATTGAATCACAAGTGTCGGTGTCGTAAGTGTCGGACACGTCTGCGCTTGATAGGTTATGATGCTTTAGTGGTTAGGACTCAATACATACATCTAAACAAAGAACCATCTTTGAACTGCCCAATCCATGTTGCAGAAGCTTTACTTTAAGTTATAAGGAGGAAGAACTGTTCCATTGATCATTTTGTTAGAGAAATGATAGAATCTATAGCCAAATTATAACCCAAAATAATGATCAACTATGAATTGGAAACAGCTGTATGTATATGTGTAAATTAAATGACCTGAAACATATGGTCAAATGGTACAAGAATTCATATACAAAGTCAATCAACGGCTTTTGGGGTGTCACCAACGCTGTTGGAGCTATCTTGAAGTTCCTGAGATGGAGAATACCGGCTTGAAGCACTGTCGTCTATGACAATTCTATCACTCATCACCGAATGCTTGCTCTTTTTTCCTCTAGATGTGCAATCCTACAGAAATTGAAATGAAGATTTGTAAATTTTAACACAAAAACAAGTTAGGATTTTTAACATATATTAAAAATCCTTGAAAACCCAACATTTCTGATCAAAGGTGGTGTTTGAAAGCCTCACGACATCGGCGCATATGATTAAATTCAATTACTTCATTTTATCAAATTATTACCAATATTAACATGTCAGTGTCAGGTGTTAGCACTTCATAGTTTATAATCTACCTGCTGTGTTGATGATCCAGGCATCTTAAGTTCAAGTTCTGTTGCCACATCAGGAGACACACTACATCTGTCTGACTCACTAGGTCTTCTTCTATGACCCGGTGACTTGCTTCGAGACTCTTTTCGACTAAACATGTGGGATGTAGAAGCATACTGAGCTGATGGCATCTCAACTGGGGGATTAGCCGGCGCTGAGAATGGAATATACATTGAGCATAGACTTGGAATATGGCCAGGATTTTGGTTTCCAAAGTAAGGAAAAGGTTGCAGAGGTGGGTGAATGGAAACTGGAGCAGGCGGGATCGGTATAGGAACTGGATATGGATAAGGACTACTCATCATAACAGAATGGTCGATTGCAGTCCATGGCGGCATGACTCTGACTCTCTGTTGATACTGGGAATTAAGATTTTCTATATCGGATTTTAAAGACGCTTTCTCTTCTCGGAGTTCATTCTTTTCTTGTATTAGCTGTATGAATATAAAATCAACTGAATAAGTGAGCAAAACACCCGCTTAATCTTAAAGACAATTAAAACAAATAATAAGAACCTTACTTCGTGTGACTCTTCAGAAAGTGATTTATGTTCTGTTTTCAGTCTATCAACTTCAGCAGTTATGTCCTTTAACACTTGAATTGTCTCTGTGATGATGGTTGCCTTGTCGTTCCGTGGTCTATCAGGATCTGCATCATGTACATCCAACATAAATATCTCAACTACTTCACAACTAGTACTATTTTTCAAATTGGAATTACAAGTTTGTTTTATACATTGCTTGTAAAACAACAACAATCAAAGCCCTTTCCTACTAATGCAGTCAACTATATCAATCAAACAATTATGCCAATAACATGTTAAAACAAATCCAGACCTAGAGACTAAACTTAACAAGAACCAATTTTTTAACCTAAATGTAAAACTCCGTATTTTTTAACCGGTGCCAATTTACATATTTACTCTAAATGTAAATCTTTCTAAACAATTTGATCCATTCTATTTCGAATTCAGATTCTCTACACTCACTAATTGTAGTAGACTATAAAGCTATAAAGCACTAACACGAACACGCTGACCGACAATAATTTGACAAAAAAATGAAATGATTGAATGTAACTACATGTTAGTGTCAGACATTAACACGCGTCCGGCACTAGACACACCTTCAAAGACACCTGTTCATACCAAATTGTTGGAGCACAGACATTGACACGTTGACACAGATGATAATTTTTTTTGAAAAAATGATATAATTCAATGTAAGTGTCGGTGTCGGACACATGTTAATGTCCGACACTAGACACACCTTCAAAGACACTTGTTCATACCAAATTGAAGCACGGACACTGACACGTCGACACAGATAATTTTTTTTTTGAAAAAATGATATAGTTCAATGTAATTGTAAGTGTCAGACACGTGTTAATGTCTGACACTAACACACGCCTAATCAGAGGAGTGTTCGTGCTTCATTCCCAATCCTAAACCAGAAAACCACAATTTCAAAGACACTAAAATCAAAATTTATCATACATCATCCAAAGAAACAAACACATATTGAATGAAATAGAAATTGGATAGTTTTGATTGATTTACCTAAAGTGTTTCCCAATTGATGAAAATGATCATTCAATCGATCCCTCCTGATTTTCTCACGGTCCGCCTTCTGAACTTTTCTAGCAGCAGTTGAATCCCTATCTTCCATCTCACTCCTCTCCCTACACAAATAACAACAATAACTACTTAATCAGTTATCTTAACGGTTAACAGAAACAAACATGTTGGAAAAACGTAACCGTAATAACAAACTTACTTGACAGAGTCTTTGCGATTGGAGCGGATGGAGGGTGAATCTAGCGCCGTCGAGGATGGAGTTATCGACGAGGTTTGCGGCGGCGGTGGTGAGTTCCATTGATTCATCATGTTGGCATTCATTCATTCCGGTGAGAGTGTTGTCTGAATGAATTTTATATTAGAAGAGTGGGGAGAAAGAGAAAGGTGGTGATATAGAAGGAAAATGCACGCGCATTCAGCTTGTGTCTTCCACGAGCCCCTACCCAACCAATATCCTAACACCTGTCCTTCATTTTTGTTTTAGACAAAGACATCAAAGATTCAAAGTGCGAGATGTCGAAATTGTTAGTAAGTTTTTTTTAGTACTACATCATAATCATAAATTGTTCTCATTACGATCGAATTTTGGACTTCCCTCGACCCAACTTATATATCGAAATTGTTAAGTTAAGCGTTAATAATTGAGATTAAAATCTCATTATTTTTTCTATTTTGTGAGTATAAGTCTTCAACTTATCATTTTTTTGTCAAAAAAAAAAAAATGACTTATCATTTTATCTAAAGAAAAAAAGACAACATAAATGTATCGAGTTTGAATCTGATTAAAGAAGATATGTATCTTTTTTTTACTTAAGCGTGTAAAAGATGAATCATATGCAACACTTTAAATAAATAAAATGAAAAGAAATAAGAAGAATTAGAGTTCATGACTAAAATTCTAACCTCGATATCTCTATTTCACATGTTAATTTATAGTGATTTGTTATTTCATCTACGTATATAAAAATCAAAGTAATCCAAAGAAAAAATTGGGCAATCCCGAACAACCCTAATGGGTAAGTAAATCCAAAAATTTAGGAAAGTTCACCCAAATTTTTTTTATCACAACTAAAAGAATAGTTCTCGAATTATATTTGTTGCGAGTCCAAACTCCATCAAAGTGTGGTGATTTATTGATCAAATGTTATAACTCAAGAGGAAATACCTCTACTATAGACAAAAAATTATACTGTGATTTTGTGATGACAAAATTTTTTGTTTCTGTTTGTTCTGTCTCTTGCCATCCAATTTGTTTAGTTTCTGAAACAATTTTATAATCAAATTCAGTACAACTAGACTTGTCTTGTTAAATACTTTATTTTTTAACAGATCAAATACAAGAATTTATTTTACACACACCATATATTAGATTGTTAGATATCTGATTATGATTATTTTTTTTGGTACATCGAAAATATAAATTGCTTCCGCCAAGGATCGAACCCCGGACTTCCCCCATACCCAACTCATATGTCCCCAACTCTTACCACTTGAACTATCCTACAGAAAATATAAATTGTTAGATCTCTTATTATGATTATGCGTATGTCTCTCAATAAAATTATTTTTTAAAATACAAACAACTAGAGATAAAAAGGCATAATAATTTTATTTGGTCATATAACTCAATTATTACAAATGAAATGAGTCATTCTCAAACTCATATTATTATTGTAAGCAAACTAAAGAGGAATATAAATTTAAAGCTTAATACTAGGAGCAGGGGGGCAACATTGTTTGTTAAATAAGCATAGCATGTAGCAAGCAGGAACTTGTTGCTGATCTTCAACAGCACCAACTCCTGATTGTGTGCTATGTGCACTTCCCATTAGGCTAATCATCACAATAGCAAAAAAGAACACCAAAACATTCAATGCCATTTTCAATGAACCTTCCATTATGATTGAACAATATGTATTCTGCAAAGAAAACAAACTGACTAAATTTTGATGTATTGTGTTAAACCACAAGTGCTTATTTATACACAAATATTGAAACTTATCCTAAAAGAATCATACGTGGATAATATTGACTATCATTAATTTATTTTTTGTACATTTTGACTGTATTTTTTTTTTGACAAAGTTTTGACTGTCATTTAATGAGTATAGTAGTATATGTATATAGTATATTATATTATTTTTTTTACCAAAAGTATATGTATATATTATTTAAAAATTTAGTCTTTAGCAATTTATTTTTTAAAAAATACATTCATCAAATATTATTAGTTTACTATTTAAGTTTTGTATTGATAACCAGAAAATTAACTCAATTTTAGAATTATATAAAATACAATTTATTTTATCAAGTATATACAATGCATCTTAAAAGTAAGTAGTATTTCATTTTTTTGGTTAGGAAGAGCAAGTAGTTTTTTTTTGTCAGATACGTGTTTAAAATTTTAACTTTTAAAAGTGAATAAAGCAAGTAGTTTCTATTCGTGAATATTTAGGTCATATTTTTTGCTGGGTTGCCCAAGTATTAATATTTAACTATGGTAATTTTAAATAAATTTATTCGTGAATACTCTTATTTTCTTTTGACCGATAAATAAGTTTTTTATTTATTTTTTATAATCTGATGAATGTGTTTTAATTTATAGTTGTAAGGCTATTTTGAAAAATATACTTGGGCATGATATTTTTGCTGGGATGCCCATGTACTAATATTTAGGTCATATACATTTATGGTAGTAATAGTATATTTTTCAAAATAACCTACTACTATAAATTAAAACACATTCATCTCAGATTATAAAAAATAAATAAAAAGCTTCTTTATCGGTCAAAAGAAAATAATAAATTTATTTAAATTCTCTGAACTTTTTGTTGAACTTAAATCTCATAAAGATTGAGTTCTCTCTCACAAATTCACATCCTATTTTTCCATCTTTTTTTTATCTTGGCTTGGTTGCACCTTTTCTCATCTTTTTTTATCCCACTCAAGAGAATAGTCCTCAAATCTTTTTTTTTTTTTTGAATTAGCAAATATATTATAATACTCAACCATAAGTATAAGACATACATATGGTGAGGAAAAGTTCAAATCTTAAAATTTACCTTTTGATTCATCAATTATCATGTTTATTGCAAGTCCAAAACTCCATCAAAATATGGTGATTTATCGATTCAATGTTAAAAGTTAAGAGAAAATACTATTTTTTGACTAAAAATCATCATTTTCAGGGCAAAAAATAAATATTTTTTTGGTAAAATAATTGGATTGAGGACTAAAATTGCAAAAAATGTGATAACTGAGGCATTGAAGGGTCCAAATTGCATATTTTAAATTTGAGGCAAAAATCGCACAATTGTAAAATTTTAAGGGTCAAAAGTGCAATTGAACCAAAGTAACATGAAAAACATCCAATTTTATAAAAATGTAGGTACTAAAACACTTTATTTTTTGTGAATAAACTAAAAGGTAAAATTCCTACCACCATACTCCTTAAAAAAAAAACTAAATACACATTTTACCCTATATAATATTACAGATGAAAAACAATTAATGTATAACAAGTAGTAATTTGAATTGGTAATATTTACAATTTAACTATACAAACTCATATGATATGATAATGCACTATTATCCACAATAATATGCAAAACATTAATGTGATAAGAAACATTTTAACTACTGTCCAAATCTTCATTTCATAAATCCTACTATTGGCTTTGTCCTTCTTTATCTGAATGAGAGTATCATGAACACACCATGGAAAACTTAGGAAATGATTCTTGTTTAGCCCTTCATTGTAGCATCCCCAATAACTAGGGTGATATGTTACATAATGCCAAGCAGAAGCTATAGCATAAGAATCATCATCACCATATTGAGAATTTGATTTTGATTTTCTTATCATCTCATTGAACCAATTTCTAGCTTCATTTCTTAATGACATAATAGCATGATTTATTCCTTCTTTATCTTTTCTATCATTAAAAGATTTTGACATCTTTAAGATATTTCCACTAATTATTTCTGCTTCTGTTTCTATACCATAGTAATCCATTAAGTTCATCAACTTTGTATCATACATGTGTTTGTATTCACAAGCAATTTTTGTGTATTTTTCAAAACCATCAATTTTCATGTCATGATCATATAACTTCATTGCATTTTTTCTAGTGAATGATTTTTTGTGGCTTTTATGTTGTGCAACATTCTTAACCTCGCGGTAAAGCTTTCCGATTATGTTGTTTGATTGATAAGTTGGTTTGTCTTGTTTTTCCATGAAATCTGGATACTGATTCACTTGGAGATGTTGTGGTATTTCGGCCGGGACACCAGATTTTGCGAAATCGACTGCGATTGAGTGTAGTTTTGCAAGCTCTATACATGAAAGACTCATTGCCTTTTCAGGATCTTTATCAGCAAACACAGTGTGTGAAGTTGCAATAATTCCTAAGGTGTCTTTAACAATGTAGTGAGTGAAATGTTCCTCTACATCCTGTAATCAAGTAGTGTTGTGTTATAACTAACAAATTGAGACACATCACACATGAGAGAGTTCTCATATTGCCTCACATTTTTTATTTTTATATGTAAACATCATAATGAACTAATATCAATAATAAGATACTTAGGGTGGCCCTAATGCGGTAATAAAGGCGGCTAGGGGCTGACTGTATTAAGATGAAATTTCCTACACCCACTTTAGGCCTTGGCGCAATGGGCCGAAAGCATATATGATGCAATCAGACTCACAATAGATCTAGAATAAGCTCTGATACCATCTTAAAATTTGTATTGGACCAAACTCAACTGTATAAAGTCGATTTCTAAGGTTTCTACAGAAAAATTGTAAGCACTACTGAGGTCATATCTCTAGTAAATGCGCGACTATACCTACCATGTTACACCAATATAATGAAGATGATAAAGGCTGCAATTAAGACAACCCAAATGCCGCAATTAATGCGTCTAGAGGCAGACCGCAATTAAGGCGGAATTTCAAACGCTTCGATTTCAAAAACTTTTAAAATTAGTACCTGTAATGTGACATCATGATCCACATTCATGACTTTAGATGGTGAATGATCCATCGGATTTTCCTGATGAGGAGGAATAAGAGCAGGATCCCAACACACAAAGTAGATATCTCCATCCAGGTCACTTCCTGAACATTCATTAGGATGTGGTCTACATAACAAATCACTTGAAGAAGTCACAAAACTTCATCATACACATACTAATAAATGTAATCTCATTCATCAAGTTATATTGTTTTTGAAACAAATGAGTTAATGGATAAGAAATATGATGAATCTTAAAAATGAAAGTCTTACCTTCTCCCTTTCTGTGGGAAAACAACACAATCTACCATATGATGTAAGGAAGGTACATCAACTGCTCTCAAAATCCTTACATCTCCTGGATGTAGACACGGATTCTTAGCAACAACTACTTTCCCCTTAACAATATATTTTCCTTGTTTTGCTCCAATGCCCTTAGAAGAATTAGAAGACATGGCAATTTTTCTTGGAAGAGATATTTGCACAAATACCTCTCCATATTTTAATGTCCTAGTTTCATCCAAGCATCCTAACATTGCTCTTCCTTTCCGAACAAATATCCGAGTTTTGAGCTGTAATTCTTGTAACTTTGATGCACATATTGTTTTCAAAATCATGGAAAGAAAAGGTTCATTTTTTGGATCGAATCCACAAATAAGCATTTCCCTTAACATGTTTGTAATCTCTCCTTGTGACATCATGTCTAGTGCATTGAATGGTTTTGTTGATATCATTTTGAGTTTATTAACAATCTCCCTTTGCATCCTTTTAAATACTCGATCCTTGACACCGAGTGTGGACAACAAAACGATTACTTGACGGTTAAGAAAGCACGGTTTGTTTTTGCTCCACGACAATACATCTAATGTTGTGTTTTCTGACTTGAACTTGCACATGCTATTTCTCAAGGAGAGTTTAGTTGATGAATTAGGATCAATAGCTACAACACCTTTGTATCCACCATATCTGATTTGAAAAGCTGAGGGAATAATATGATCTTTGCAGCCACATTTCTTAGCAACTTCTTGAGCCAACTCATAAGATATCTTCCCTATTCCATCAGAGAAACAATATTTGATTTCACCTCTTGTCAATTCTATATCAGGAATGATTTTGATTTCGTGTCTTTCAACACTAACTGTTTCCCTTGAAGAGCTGAATGATTGACCAAGTCTTGCTGCATATTTTGCCACATTCCTAATTTCATTAAAATCTCCCATCCACTTTCTTATATCACACGCCGTTAGTCCTTTTCTTGATGCAAACATCCACGCCGAGTTATCGCGTAGTTGACTTGAAGAGAAAGCAAGAAACTCGAACTTCTTGTCACCGATTGTTATGCCGTTTTTTAGTGTAGACAGTACTCTTTGATGAACCTTTGTTTCCCTGTCTACTTCTATACAAGAGGATCGTGACAAGAGATCGGATGAACGGAGTTTATCCATGTTCTCATCAACAAAAGAAACACGAAGGAAGTTATCGGTGTCTTCAGGAAAGTTGCGCAAAACTCGATTCGAAAGATTCACTTCGGGACCACAAAAATATATTTTGGATGGAGTTACTTGTACTCTATGAACATACACCAAACCATTATCTAATGAAATAATACTAGATAATGGAAGTGAACTATTTTTCGAGTATCTTTGATATTGTTTCTCCAACCATTGAACAGGTTCATAGCAGCATTCTTTCATCATATGTAATTTATTTAAAGCACTTTCTATATATTCAGCTTTTATTCTTTTTGGATCAACCGTATGAAAAAGATGGGTGTCGATTGCTTGCAAAGGAAGGAAACCATGTTGAACTAATGAGTTGATTTTGAACAGAAATTTGTATGGCAAGTTGAATCCCTCTGGTGGAATCACCATAGGGACAAAATTGAAATTTGAAAAGAAACCAAGTTGTTTTTCCAGATCAAAAGTGTGATCAAATTCATAATAATTTCGACAGTGGTGACGAAAATTCGGAATCTCGGTACCTTGTGGAAGCTCAAAACATAAAGATGATGATTGTCCAATGCAGAATGATGGGGTGAAATCCACACTTCTAAACCAATGATTGTCATAAGCTTCCTTAAAGTACATGATTTCAGAAACATCTTTTTCGTAGATCCGAGGAGCGCTGCGTAACTGACAATTAAGGTAGGAACTAAAATGAACAAAAATTGTATAACAACTACATTCAAAATAATAAAAAAAATTACCGGGACTAAAAACATATTTAATCCTAAAACTAAAAAAACTAACCTGAAAAAGAAGAAACTTCTTGGTACGACAATGTGAGTGATGCAGCTCAATTCGCGACATACTCTCAGAATTAATCTGCAGCTTATAATCCTTAGACAAATGTTGCAAAAATATATACATTTTTCGCAATCTTGCACCAAATTTAATAGAAGCATTTGAATGTTCCCATAGCACACCAAGTTTTCCCTTAGATGTTTGGCAACCAAAGTGTATTCCAATACCATTCATATTGTAAGCAAAGATCCTTGGTTTTGACAAAATATCATGTTTTATTAATGTAGCATTTAAAACATAGTTAAGGTAAGATAAGTGTTTATTAGTAACCAAGTCTAAGATTGTTTCAACACTTTTTTTGTCTGTGAATTGAACATCAACATGTTTCATAGAATCTTCATCTTTATGCTGATTGATCTTTACAGCAAGAACAGTTTGGAAGCCAGAATGTTGTTCCAAAAATTTTGTTACCTCTTCAGCAGAAACATTTGAAGGGAATCCATGTATTTGAATTGTCATACACATATTTACCTGAAATTTATATATAAATGAAAATTAAATGCACGATTCCTTAATTTACAGTCTAGCACTTCTCACATCATATTGTAGTCTTTGTTAAAATTACGAATTACGATAGCGCACCATGATTTCATCAAACTCACTGGAAAATCATACATATGTTAAAGGAGGGAAAAAGACTTACATAAAATTTAAAGTTGAACTCTATAGCCAAATGCAGTTTGAGAAACCAAAGCACATTGCCAAAAGGAACCAAACCAAAGGAATAAGAATGAGTAAGAATGCCCTTCATTCTAAACTAGGCCATGGTCACTTTTATATGATTGTGAGAATATTGTAATATTATAATAATTCTCACTCTTCAAAATTAAAGTAAGTGGTTAATGAGCTCCTATTAGTTGTTTTTCTTTAACTTTTTCTTTTCTTATATATTCTAATCCTACTACATAATTTTGTGCATTTAGCAAAGTATATGTGCTTTGCTTATTCTTCAAGGTATACAGAACAAAAAGACAGACCCAAAAAATAAAAAGTATAGAACAAAAAGAGAGAACTCATTCTTTTCTTAACATACTCTTGTCCCTAGGAAAAGCTAGATATGGTCTTAGGTCCATATAATCATATAAATTTAGCAAACTGATACCTTCTTTTGCTCAACAAGGATTGACTCCTGAATTTCGGAGGACCCTAAGAACAAATCTTAATTCATTAAATTATTACAATCCTAATGACAAAAAACCTTGTATCCCTAATTCTATTACTTGCGTTTCAATCAAAGTTATATATCAAACGAAATGGTTGAACTCAAATGATTAATGAGCTCTACTTAGAATGAATTCTGGAATCACTATGTTGAATCATCGGAATTGGATCACCTTTTGTCCAATGTTTTTGTGAATAAGGAGAGAGAAATTAAAAATATGAGAGAGAGAGAGAGAGAGAGAGACGATGATAAAGATATAGACATAAATGACAGTAGAGAAGGATACCCTAGGTAACCAAAGGTCAAGAGCACCACATTAATTAAGCATATTACATGACTTAATTAAAATAGACAAAATAGGATAAACTATCTTATCATGTCTCAATTCAATTCATTATTTGGTTTTCCAGCAAGATACATCCTATCATATCCTTGTGTCCTCTAGTTAAAATTCTATATATGACAAAGGGGTTAGGACTATAAGCATCAAATGTCCCCTACTTAGACTCTAAAATGATTGCTTGATTGCCAAGCAAACACTTTAATCAATTTGCTCTTCCATTTTCCAGTAGTGTCACTTGAACATCTTGAATAGCTACAAGCTTTGCTCTTCCACCATACTCTTCTGGGAGAATCTCTTCACCAACATCACTTATGAACTCTTTTCTCTCATCCTCATTGCTTATAATTACGATCTGCATCCACCAACCAAAGCCGTGAAAATGAGATACTGATACATGTTAAATCATACCAGTTTAATTTTGATACACTCTCAGTATAAAAAGTTTTACACTATCAACAAATCCTAATCAGATTTGTGACTTAGTTATGATTAAAGTCAAATGTTTTGAATGATCTGACTATTACGGTTAAAAATGACCGTGTAAGTTTTTCTACACCGTTAGTTTATATGAATCAAATATTAAATCATACACCATTGGTCGAACAAAACTCTAAGCTAAGCAGCTAGAAAGGTTATCTCTTTATCTGAATAAAAAACTAATTGCAATAGCTTCAAAATCATTTTGCAATCAAATGATTAAGCAAAGCATTAGCTTAACATATTAAACAGAAACACCATATTGAGGTTAATCTCTAACAGAATTTTTTTTGAGTTAATATATTGCAAGTAGTCCTGTTTTTGAATACTAAGTGGTTACTAGTCAGTGTATAATCTGAATAAAGGAAACTAAACATTTCAAGTTTACAGTTTCAACATTGCTTAAGATTGTTAATAAGTACCTTTTCTTGTGTTGCCTTGTCTATGAAGCGAGAAACTAATTTCCAAACACTCACGAAAAACCATGGCATATGTAAAATATAGCACTTTGCTAAACGTTCAGGGTAGTAAGCCTGCAATTCAACCAAGAACCATTAACAATAAGTTAAAATACATCTGTCTTAGCCCTATTTGGATAAGCTGCTTGATTTTAAGCACTTATAGTGTAAGCTATTTCTATAAAAAGTATAAAATAAATTTAAATTGTTTTCATTTAAGATATAAGTTGTTTTTATAAGCTATGCTAGAGAGCTCAAAAGCTGAAAAGAGTTTATAAAAATGTGACAAACAAGCTATTTCCATAAGCTCTCCCAAACAGTCTTGTGTTTCTATGCCATAAGCTATTTCCATAAGCACAATTCTATATATCGACATTTATGTTATACATGAAAAAGAACAGAAAGTGACCTGTAAAAATTGAAATCCAGTGATTAAACCACGTGCATCAATATTACTATACGAAATATTTTGAAGATCAAGAATCCCGATCAACTTTTCATTTCCAACCTCCCTTTCCTTGAAAGCACTGAAAATAAAAATTTAACCATTACTTTCTCAATTTCTAATGATAAAGAGAATAGAAGTGCATAATATGGACTGTTAGTAATTAGTAGGAAATGCATTCAACTTCTGATATGGTTTTCATTATTTTTTGGTTATTCACTTGATAAGAATAAAATTCCTGGAAACCTCATTTCCATCTCCAAGAAGCTTCAATTGTTAGTTGAATCGGAGACACAGGAAGGAAAGCTAAACTCAATTGTTTAGTTGAACCATATCAGCTCTCAGCGAGTCGTGAAGGTTATGTGAAGTAGCACATGGTGACACGAGAAAAGGTGCTCAAGGTGATGGATGGCAGTGTGTGTAAAGTCACGGTGACACGATTTGGGGTTTAAATCGCGACACTACTCGTAGATTTTCCTCTTACAAGTCATTTCTGTCAAAAATGAACGCAAGGGAAATATGGACAGTTAAATGATAGTAAAAATCTAGAGTCCAAACTATTAGTAACACATTTGAGTCCGGTTAGAGCACAGGTTTAGGAACTGAATTTAGCCGTATAGTATGTTCGGAAAACCAATAGCCACGAGATATGCGTTTAGCTGAAGCTACGTGAGGCAGCTTTTGATTTGCCGTGCGTTTTAACCATGGAAACAAGAGTTTTCAAACATACACTTAGTGTACGGAAAATAGTACTGAAGTTGAGTTTTAACAGTTAGTAAATTTCTACATTGTCATGCTTTTGTCCAAGTTTCTTTAAAAAAATAGATAAGATAAGAAAGAACTGCAGTAGTAGTAAAATCGGAGAATACCTCGCAATTACCTTGTCCAGTAAATGTACAATAAATTCTGAAACAATAAACAAAGCAGAGTAGTCAGCTACATAATTGTTATCATTATCAAATATGTTCTATGATATGTATCTATTTGCGTTCTTGTAAGTTCAAGTCGACGAGTCTCATTTGTAACAACTAGACAACCTGTCTACCATGAGCAGACTAAGCACATAGAAATTGATTGCCACTTTTCCGCGAGAAGATAGTTACATCCTTTATGAACTCTAAGGATCAGTTGGTTGATATCTTAACCAAGACTATTAGCGGCACAAGTTTATCTTATTTATATAACAAGCTTGATGCATTTGATGTATATGCACCAGCTTGATGGCGAGTGTTAAGATATGTATATGACTTGAATTATATTCTGTTATGTAAAATATCTCTCTATAGATTAGATTTGTTGGTTCTTATCCCTATAATCAAGTGATTATTTGATTCGAATTATTTGGCTATAAGTAACAATGCTTGAGAGTAATTTCTCTCAAGCAATTCAAGTATATGAATACCGATTCAGACGATTTCAATTTTTCAATATCATATTTATACTCTTGTAGTAGTCATATTCTCTCTTTCATTTGACTCGTTGAAAAAAACTATTATCTTCTTAAGACATACTACCAAATAATCGGATGCTTATACCAAGTATACTAGTTTAAAAGCATGTCTTTTTTTGACAATATTTAAAAGCATGTCTTGATGATAAATAAACGAAATTAATAATTCATGAACCATAAAATTTGAAAGCAAATTAATGAATGACAAATACTACAAGACAAATGGAAAGTCAAATTTTCTCTCATCTCATAAAAAAATTGATCCAAACAACTAAAATTAAAAACAATCTCTTTCATCTCCCCTCTACTTTCCTCCAACCAAACACTATGTAAAGGAACAGTCAAACTCAAAATAACCTTGATAAGTGACTTATCTAAAAAAATGGATTATGGGGAAACAACAAATTAAATAATTTAATTCCACATATAAAAAGAAAAAGATATATAATGTTAACCAATGTGGCACCTTGTTGGTCACAGAAATTTAAATTGGACTTTTCTCTAGACAGATAATTTCCTAATGGTCCCCACTTGGACAAAACACATCAAAAGGTATCTTTGAACTAATTGTTCTAGCATCAAATTTTCAAAATTCAAATAACAAATTTCTATATTAGCCATGTACCTTTGACTTTTATAGATATTAAAAATAGATTAATTTCTACACACTCATGTGTACAACTTTTGAACACATATCCAATCAAATTACTCTTTGGTCTTAAATATAAGCAGAGATTCCTTTTTTAAGTTTATTGAATAATTTATATTAATATATTTGGTCTACATTTTAGACCAAAAACATCAATAATTCAATGGATTAGTCTAGTGGGATCAATTACCTAATTATTCTTGAGAGGCTTCTTTAAAGATAGGGTTGCTTTGCCCAATTGTCATTTTCATTAACTTTGTTTTGGTGGGTTTGGTTTATACCCCGCCACCTCTTTTTTGTTTTCTTTCTAATAATACTTCTGGAGGAATGGTAGAGGAGCGGTAATTTTTTGAGGTGTCAACCTAGTTGGGATGTCGATAAATTACTACGATGTCATGCTATCTTTTTTTCATAAAAAAAATGAACTAAAACTATAGTGTTTGCTTATATTATGAGATATTGTTAGGTGCTAAAGACAATGTATACTAATTAAATCTATAAAAATGAAAATAAAGTAAGCAAAGTTACTCTTGAATTGAATCTGATCCTTGGCAGGGAAGTGTCTACTTGCTTGAACAATCATAACAGGATATTTATCCTTAGACAAACCCTGCAAGAAGATCTTTCTAGTTTCCAACTCATCAGGAACTTCAGAATCTGAAATGAATCCATTAGGAACCATAGTAGCCCTCCATTTCTGCCATTGGACAAACATCTTTGCTGCTTTATCTGATTCCATTGACCGTGCAATCAAAAATCTCATCAATGTTTGCTCCCCATAACCCTGCAAAAGGTATAAACATAACCATGAAAAAAATAAAAATAAAAAATCTTCAAACGCGATCGATTTATTTATCACATTTGACTATGAGTATGATCCTCCGCGATAGTGAGTTGAATGTGAAGTAATTTATGACTGATAAAAAGCTACAAATTATATGCCATAACTCTATTTATTCCGGAGACAGAATAAATTTTACGCGAAAAACATCAAAATATGTCAAAAAAACCAATTATACACCGTCAGAATCAATTTTGACTCGTCTAAAAGTGAAATCAAACATACACAAATCTCGTCACACGAATCGTGATTGATTTGTTAGTTAATTAGTTAGTTAATAAACTAATGAAAGAAAGAAAAGATTGATTTAGCACCTGTGTAGAAGAACCAAGCTTTTCAACTGATTTAGTCATCTGAGTGAGTGAAAAGTCTGTTCCTTCATCCATTTTGGGCAAAAGAGTAGAAAAGAAAAGTAGTAGCAGAAAGAAAGAAAAAGTGAGAGTGGCAAGAACGTGTTGAAGAGAGAATGGTGAAGAAGAAGAGGAGCACGTGGAGGATAGAGAAGAACAGTTACATTACGTTGACATAACGGAAATGAAACCAAACTAGAAAAATTTAATTTTGATAAAATTGATTTATGTTTAGTTATATATAAAATATTTGAATGTAAAAATCAATTCTAGTAATAAGAAGCTATAATTTCTAGTTTCAAGTAGAAACAATTCTAGAGTTAGAATCAATTATACTTTTGGGTTTGTTTGGATAATTTAGAAGTGACGGAGCGGAGTAGAATGAAATGGAACAAATATTTCATTCTCCTGTTTGAATATTTTACAATATAGAGCATAACTGATTTCTCATTTCATTGTTTGAAAAATGGATGAAACGGAATGGCTTATAACTTATTTATTCTAATTTTATCATTTATTTATAAAATATGTTTTTTTTTGAAGAAGCTAAACTAACCCACCTAAATTGCCACTGGAGAGAGTCGAACCTGAGACCTCGATGAAGAGCATACTCCCAAGTCCCAAGCCAATACTACCAGGCCAACCCAAGTGAATTTATTTATATTTATAAAATATGTTGAATCTATTCATTCAATTAGCTCTTATATTTTCATTGGTCATCTATAACAAATCAAAAAATATAATCAATCATCTTCAATTAACAACAAAGACTAACACTTATAAAAAAAAGAAGAAGAAAAAATTAATGTAATACCTCGATTTTCATAGCTTAAAAATGGGTCTTTTCTTTTAACGACAAGGATTTTAAAATCAACTATTTTCGATCTTCTTTAAATTAAATAAGAGTAAACAATTTTCAAAATAGCGATTGAGATGCAATATCTCTTTTATAAATTGTTTTCACAATAAAAATTTAAGAATAAAAATCAGACACTATGTCTAAACATACACAGTTGCTCCATTTATTATAAATAAACCATAATACAATTTTCAAAGTATATATACATTGGATTATAAATAAGAGTAAACAATACTCTAAAACTACCACCCATAAGTTGATCTTTAAACTTTAACTGAAGATATGTCTGGGTGACGAAGACCCATAGACAGCTTCAAGCCTCGCCGCTTCTCAATGCGGTACAAGTGAAGACCTAAAAATGCTTGTAGAGGATTACTAATTAAAAATAACATATAACCAAAAATATTCAGCGCAAGCTACACAATACATGACATCATTTACACATTTATCATAAAAGTTTAAGTGCACTAATTATTTATTAGTCACACACAACAATATTTATCATTTTTATCATTTTTTATAAAGAGAAACAAAAACAAACAAAGGTGGTGCAAACAGCAAGATAAGAGGTGTAAATAGATTAAATGGGTCTAGCCCATTTTAACAACACAATGCAGTCCACATAATTAAAGCAATTAACGAGTAAAAGTACACGAGGGTTTGAGGATCTTTCTTATTTGCAATTGGACGTTTAAAAATTGTAAACAAGAAAAGAAAAATTGCATAAGCTTTTATTTCTGCCGTTGGTTCAATTTCGTAAATTCATTTTGAACCATATAGCATAACTCATTTATTATTTTCAAATAAGTTAACACTTCTCTAATTCAAAGTTGATGATTACAAACATTTATTGAACAAATGTATTTTATTATATTTTTGTAAAAGCTAAAAAAATTATTAAAGTGGCATAAGATATGCCAACAAAAGAGTACAGTACAGCATCATACAACTACAAGTCCAAAGTAATGCAAAAAATGTTCCTCCAATAATCATTATTAGACCATGATGACGGGGGGGTGCCCCCAGGTAGGTAAAGTACTGTGTCAAAAAAGAGAGTAGAAAGTTAGTACAAAATCTCTAATATTTTTGGACAACATATAATAATAGTTTGAAAGTTTACATTTGAACAAAATAAAATTAATTGTTGTGTTACAATAGTTTTTTTTTTTTTACTAAAGTTACAATAGAATTTGGCAATGTTAAATTTGCACATTCCAATGTGTAATTAATAAGTTATGAATTTATTTATTGTCAAATAACATTATGATTAGAAATTTTACTTTAAGATGAATAAATGAAATGCAATCAAGGGTTCATTTGAACTCTAACAGTTACATACAAAATGCAATATTTTTATTAACTAAATTAAATTCATAGAAGAAAAAGAATATGAATTCTAACTTTATAAAATGCATATAAAATTATAGGCTTCAAAAGTAATAAAGAATAGCTTTTAAACTTAACGGCACAAATAGTCCATCGCATAAACAAATAATCTTGCATGCCGGTTTTCTTCTTGAGGGACAAAAATAGGATGGACAGTCTAAATCTTGGTGACAAAAAAAATATCCTGCAAAATAAATTAAGAATATTTTTTTTTATTTTTATAATGCAAGATGATATATTAGTGTAAAGTAAAAAAGTGAATTTAATAAAAATGAGAAAAAGAACTTATTACGAGGCAGAGACCCGCTGTTGCATACAACAAAAAATAAGAAAAGTAAGAGGACAATAACATTAACAAATTTGAAAATTTTAGTCATATTATTTTTCTTTGCTTTACATATGTAATGTAATAAACAACTAACTGTTTGATCATTTTATAATGTAAAAGAACATGATTTGTTTTATTTCATCAAGATTTTTTGCACCTATGGAGTTATAAGAAGCTCTTTCTAAAATAATATTAAATATAATGTCTCTTTATAATATTGACATGTCATATGATAGTATTTTTAATTAACAATCATTTTGTTTTAGTAAATTTTTGGCTTAAATTATTCTTTTGGTCATTTAATTTATTTTTTGGTTTTCGTGTGATCTCTTAACTATTAAAAGTTTTGTTTTGGTCCTTTAATTTATTTTTTTATTTTGCTTTGGTTTCTTAATTATTAAAAGTTTTTGTTTTGATCCCATAACTTATTTTTTGGTTTTAAACTATTTTTTAATTTTGTTTTGGTCCCTTGAAAAGAAAGATCAAAGTTGTTGACGGAGAAAGAGTTATTAAGGGATCAAAATATATAAACTAAAAAAATATTTGGGGATAAATCGCTTGATGTGGAGGAAATTTTGGATTCCGTCAAATATGTTTCTTGGAAGTGGCTTTTGTCGAAAAAAGTTACGTCACCATGTGTATATTTTACGAATGGTATGTAGCACCATTGGAGTATATACTGAGATAGATCTTTTTAGTCGGGTATTGTTTTTGTAATTGGTAGGCAGAGTAATACCTGTACTTATCCTACGCGTGTGGGTAGAGTACATCTTGTACTTTTTCCTTCTCATATACTCTAATAAATTCATTGCCGTTCAAAAAAAATATATAAACCGAAAAAATAGTTAAGGGACTAAAATGAAATCAACCAAAAAATAAGTTAAGAAACTTAAATGAAACTTTTAATAATTAAAAGACTAAAATACAACCATAAAATTAATTAAGGGACTAAAAGAGTAATTAATAAGTCTAAATAACTATAAAAATACATTTTTCTAAGCAAAAATGGAGCAGATGATGAGCCACCTACAACACCCAAAATAAATACTCCCTCCGTCCTATTATATAATTAAGCACTTTTACTACAAAAGTCTAGTCCCAAAATATAAGCCCCTTTATAATTTACTAAGTACATTTATTATTTTTTTGCGTACACATACCCCTAATTATTACTACTAAGTTGCATTGGAATATAAAAATTGTAAAAGGGCTTATATTTTGGGACTAAACTTTTGTAGTAAAGGTGCTTATATAATGGGACGGATGAAGTATAAAATAAAACAAGAACGAAAAGAGAAGAGGGACAAGAATCAAAATTTTCTCAAACATGAAAAGCGAAATAAAAACAAGGCGGCAAAAGCCAAACTTAAAAGACAAAAAAAAAACAAAGCAAATCAAAAGAAAAAGAATAAAGAAAGTTCAATCCGGCATAAAACATTCGTTGTTTGTTTTTATCAACTTTTCATTATTTTATTTTAATTTATTTAGCCTTCGACTAAAGTAAGGGTCAAAATTAAAGTATTAATAATGTGGAAAAATGAAAAGGTTAGTACCAGGATTAATTCAAAATTTTACCTAAAAAAAAAAAGAATTTATTCAAAAATATAATAATCGTAGCAAAAATGAAAAAAACAAAATAATTAAATATATGGTGTTGGAATTAATATTAATAATAATAATCACTAATGAGATATCGTTCTATATTATATTTGTTTAATTTTGAATGAATATACCTTGAAGTTAGAATGTTTGGTTTTGCGGTGAAAAAAATTGTATTCGGTAGAATTGATTTTGTAAAATTAATTTTTAAATAACGTGATTTATATTTGGATATATTCATACAAAAGTGAGTTGAACAAAATATTTGAACGTAGGAATCAATTCTAGCAATTAGAAGGTACAATTTCAAGAATCAAGTTGAATCAATTATAGAGGTGGTTCTGGTGTTTCAGGACGCTGTGTGCGTGTTTGGTTCTCTTTGATACTGATTCTCTAACCGTGTTTAAATATGTTGAGATTTGCATAACTTTTTTAGAGTCTCTGAGGGTGTTCAAATATGTTGAGATTTGCATATTTCATTGTATCTGATTGACCTAAATTGTGTCTGTGTGAATTGTGTCTGTGTGATTGTTTGATTTTTTTTTGGTACATCGGAAATATAAATTGCTCTCGCCAGAGATCGAACCCTGGACCTCCCCCTACCCAACCCACATGTCCCCCAACTCTTACCACTTGAGCTATCCTACGGGGACAATTGACTGTTTGAAGTTAGTTTTTTGAGCTGAGACTTATCTACCTAGATTCTCCTTCTATCGTGGCCCCTTCAACTTTTGACTAATGAAGTTGTTCTTTGGATTATGTTGGGCCGATCTCTTTTGATTCGAAATTGTGAGTTAGCGTCTAATGGCATTTTTTTTATCGAGTTGAGGTCTCTATAGTGTGGTCAGGAAGCTGATATATGAATGAGATAAGAAGTGGTCCTCTTTTAGGTAGTGTAGGTCTTAGTTTCTTCATTGGTGCTCCAAATTTATTCGGTGTCTATGTTTTGTAAACTTCTTTTTTACTGGTCTATATATGTTCTGGATGTTAGAAAAAAAATTTGGTACATTTTTTTTATTAGGGAGTCCATATTAATTATTTGCTCAAAAACTCTAAAATGTCGACTACAACACTAGTGTCCATATTTATTTTTCCACATATAATCCTATCATAACTTTTCTTCTTAATTTTTTTCAACTCTTCCGAACACACATGCCATCAGTGTCGGCTACCCACACCATTGGCGGTGACCATCACCCACCACCACTGAAATTCTATGAGTTTTTTTTTTGAACGGTCAGAAGAACAATATATTATAAATACGAAGATAGAATAAAGTACAAATGGTACTCAACCTATCAATTAAGGCTAAGTACAAATAAGTACTCTACCACAACAAACTAATACGGCCACAAGGGAAAGACAAAGAAAACAAACCCTTAGAGGCAGACACCAAACGTTAGCTACAATAAACAGGATTTACATTCCATTCGTAAAATAGATAAAGAGAGCGAGGTTTCTTAACCAACATCCACTTCTAAGAGGTCATTTTTATTCTTTCAACCGCTTCATTAATATCATGATCCTTATGAGAAAAAATTGCATAATTCTTAATTTGCCAAATCACCCAAACCACCGCTTGTCAGAGCATGACAACCACCTTAAAAGCTTTCTTGTTTTCAAGGGACCCAAACCAACCAATAGTGTTTGGTAAAATCTCAAGCAAACCAAACCAACTATACACTTCCAACCAAACACTCCAAGTAAATGGGCAAAGTAAAAAGAGATAATCCTCCGACTCCTCCAGATAGTTATAAAACAGACAACCCTCTAGAACCTCTGATGGAATTACCCATCTCTTCCCCAAATTATTTTTATTCTATGAGTTTTATTATTTGTTCATCTTCCGTTTAGCAAAGGACCATGTAATATTGGATCTGTATATTTTCTTTGAAAATTGTTGATTATTTCCAAAAACTAATGAAATCAAGTTTCTAAGTCCATAACTAGTTTTTCCCCACCAAAATAGATCTAGAAAAAAAAATGAATGGTTTGTTCTCCTCACCATATACAAATATAAATGAATGAATGAATGAATGATTAAAAAGAACTAAAATAATTAAGCATTAGACTAAAAAATCTAAATGGTTAAAAAGAACTAAAATAATTAGCCACTAGACTATTTGATAAAAAAGATCAAAATAACATAACAAATATAAAAGACTAAATTGTTATATAAAATTAAATTAAGTCTAATTTTTCTTTTGTTAGATAGATGAAATGGTAAAATTATTGAAAATTTACACACAAAGCAAAAGATTGGGATTCAAACTCTAATTATGAGCGTCCTCTTGTTCAAAAATTATGAGCATCCGACCTAATAATTTTGATATTTTCAACAAGTTAAACTGGAACTTCTGATCAACCCGATATGATTTCTTTTTTCTATTGTGTTATTTTAAGTGTTGTACTGATTTGCATCTTGGCAGACATTGACACTGTAGTCAAATTTTGCATCTTGGCATATCTTGATATTGCTGACTTTTTCTTCCGTCTGTACCCACGGAAATTTTCCATTACAATAGACTATGGCTACAACAATTTGGGGTGTTGGTAAAAATTTAAGAGTTATACCCACAAATATAATTTACACCCATTATAAATCAATTTACCCACACATTTGTATGTTGGTATAGGTTTATACAATATTTTTTTCTTCATTTTTTTTACAGATTGTACATACTTTTCTAAATTATAATTTGCCAATATTTATCTCTTGTATACGCCAAGTCGTCTATAATTATAAAAAATAATTTCAATCATATAAAAAACTAATAAGTGTTACAGACATCTATCTCAAACTAACAAATTATATTAAAATACCAACAATTTCACCTAAATTAAATCTCCTAAAAGGGAAGAACAAAATATATTGATTTCCCACCATATAACATAACTCATTTATTATTTCTAAAGAAGTTAACACTTCTCTAATTCAAAGTTGATGAATACAAACATTTATTGAACAAATGTATTTTATTTAATTTTTGTAAAAGCCAAAAAATTTATCATAAAGTGGCATAAAATATGCCAATAAAAGATTACAGCATCATACAAGTCCAAAGTAATGCAAAAATGTTCCTCCAAATAATCATTATTAGACCATGTACACGGGGGAGTGCCCCCAGGTAGGCAAAGTACTGTGTCAAAAAAGAGAGTATAAAGTTAGTACAGTGTAGTATACCATTAGATTTTTGTGGCTAGGGAGCTAAATTTCACCCCATTTGCATCTACAAAATCGCTAATATTTTTGGACAACATATGAAAATAGTTTGAAAGTTTAACTTTTGAACGAAATATAATAAATTGTTGTGTTAGTAGTTTTTTTTTTACTAAAGTTACAATAGAATTTGTCAGTGTTAAATTTGCACATTCCAATGTGTAATTAATAACTTAATATAGTAAACCATATGAATCCTAACCGAAAAATAGAACTTATGATTTTTTTTTTTCAAATAATATTATGATTAGAAATTTCATTTTAAAACAAATAAGTAAAATGTCAAGGGTTTGAACTCCAACTCTTACATATATGGGTGTGTTTGATCAGCTAAAAAATAAGGTATTGGACATGACAAGTTCAGTTGTACTGCGTTTGATTGTGAAACTGTTTCAGGGACTGGACAAATCAGGTGGCAAGGGAGTGAAGGGACAACACAAAAACAGAAATTCTTGTCATCCACTAAACCACAGCACAACTTTTTGTCCACAGTACAAGTGATCTAAAATACTAAAATACATTTTTTTTCACCAAACATCGTATTAAACAAAAAATTATTCAATATCATAAAAGTTTGTCTTGTGTTTGTGCTGTGATGTTCTATCTTATGTTGTGCTGTCCAATACTTAATGTTTAACGGATCAAACGCACCCTAAAATGCAATATTCCTATTTTCTACTAACTAAATTACTTCTACATAAGAAAAACAATATGAATTCTAACTTTATGAAATGCTTATAAAATTATAGGCTTCAAAAGTAATAAAGAATAGCTTTTAAACTTAACGGCACGAATAGTCCATAGCATAAACAAATAATCTTGCACGTCGGTTTTACTGTGGGACAGAGATAGGAGGGACAATTTACATCCGATTTACAAAAAAAATATCCTGCAAAATAAATCAAGAATATTTCTATTTTTATAATGCAAGATGAAATATTAGTGTAAAGTAAAAAGGTAAATATAATAAAAATGAGAAAAAGAACTCAGTACGAGGTTGAAGACCGCCGTTGCATACAACAAAAAATAAGAAAAATGAGACGATAATAACATTAACAAATTTGAATATCTTAGTCATATTATTTTTCTTTGCTTTAGATATATATGTAATGTAATAAACAACTAACTGTTTGATCGTTTTATAATGTAAAAGAATATGATTTGTTTGATTTCATCAATATATTTTGCACCAATGAAGTTATAAGAAGCTCTTTCTAAAATAATACTTGTTATTAAATGTCTCTTTAGAATACTGATGACATGTTATAATAGTATTTTTAATTAACAATCATTTCACTTTAGTAAATACTTTATAAAAATTTCGGTGTTTCTGAGAGTTCATTCGTTTCATTGTTTTTATCAAATTTTTATTATTTTATTTTAATTTTTTTAGCCTTCGATGAAGTAAGGGTCAAAAGTATTAATAATGTGGTAAAATGAAAAGGTTAGTACCAAAATTAATTCAAAAATAATCCTAGCAAAAATGAAAAATAAAATAATTTAAATATATGGTGTTGGAATTAATTCTAATTTTTTTTTATATTTTGAAAATATTCACTGAATAACATTATAAATCCTTACTAAAAAAAAGAATAACATTATATATGCTAATATTTATATTTATATATTAATCAAAATATATGGTTAAAATTTGTTATATAAATAGTACGCACGTAACTCAATCGACCCCTTACTTAGGAACGGAGAGAGTATTACAAAAAAAAACACACATTCAATTCTTTTCAAAAAATAAATGTAAATTAAAATTTTCACATTTTTCAACGATTTGTGTTTAAAAAGTAAAAAGACACAAAATATTTTTATGAAAAAGAATAAATTTGTTTCCAAAATATTTCAGTTTCAACATAAAAATAATTAATCCCGTCTGAAAAAAAACATAAAAATAATTAATCAAACATATTTTTTAAAGAATCAAACAATTTTGACGAGAGAAAAAACAAGATCAAAAAATATTATTATAAATTTAAAAAATAAAAATTACAAACCAATTAATTATTTAGAGTTGAATTGAGACATTTGTTTTTTTGACACATAATTGAGACATTTGTTTTTTGACACATAATTGAGACATTTGTTAAAATTAAGGAAATATATTTTTAATATTTTATTTAAAAAATAGAATAAAATGTAATTTATAAATTTATCCTTTTGTTTAAAATTTGTTTTAATATATAGTCAAATTGATTTTTTAATCAATATATAGTGGTAGTAGGTTTGTTAGCTTACTCACACATATTTTTAGGTAAGTTTTTTTTTTTTTTTTTTTTGCTTTTGAAGGTTCAAATCATATTAGACAAATTATTATAGTTTAACTATATAAAATGAAATTTAGTAAAAAAAACAATATAAAATGAAATTAGAAGCACGAGCCAAATAAATTAAAGTGGCACTTTTTATTATTTCCAAAGAAGTTAACACTTCTCTAATTCGTTCACCAAAAAAAAACACTTTTCTAATTCAAAGTTCATGATGAGTACAAACATTTATCGAACAAATGTATTTTATTAAATTTTTGTAAAAGCTAAAATATTTATTAAAGTGGCATAAGATATGCCTATAAAAGAGTATACAGCATCATACAAGTCCAAAGCTATGCAGTACTGTGTCAACAAAAAAAAGTACAAAGTTAGTATACCATTAGATTTTTGTGGCTAGGGAGCTAAATTTGACCCCATTTGCATCTACAAAATCTCCAATATTTTTGGACAACATATAAAAATAGTTTTAAAATTGAAAGTGTACTTTTGAACGAAAAAAAATTAATTGGTGTGTTACAATAGAACTTTTTTTTTTTTAACTAAAGTTACAATAGAACTTATGAATTTATTTATTTATTTGTTAAATAATTTAACGATTAGAATTTTTTTTAATGGCAAATAATAATAAAAGAAGGATATAAAGAGAGTCAACAATAAAAAAAACTCTAAAAGTAGGGACTATAGGTACTCACAATCAGAGGTTCAAACACCTAAAATAAATAAGAAAGATGAAAAAACTCGAAGAACATACAAACCAAATACACCAGAATAACAAACCCATCAAGATCTAAAAAATAAAAAGAACCAAAACCCCCAACAGAGAATCGCAAAAACTCATAGACAGTCCCCTCTGCAAACGAGAACAGACACTGGAGGAAAGAAGAAAAGATCAAACTACAAAGGAAGAAAGACAACAAGCGGACCACCAATCCACCAGAACCAATGAGACCTATATCAATACCACATCAAACGCTATCGGTTCCAGCACAAAATATGATGTATTCCCCACTCATGAAAGGAACAAGGAGAACCATAATTTTTACCAAGATATCATTTTCACAATAAAAGTTTCACCTTATCTACCAAATAATCAACAGAAGAAGTTCCTCCAAAAAAATTAAATCGTTCAGAGAGTTTCATATCGTCCACACAATAGCATGCCAAATTAAAAGTCACCATAACCTACCTTTCCTCCCGACACCCAAACCTAGAACATTCTCGAAAAATCCTAAAATACCACAAGGAGGTACACAAACATAACCTAACTACCTAAAATTATCATACCATACTGGAAAAATATGACTACAAGAGACAAAAAGATGGTGTGCCAATTCGACCTCCAACCCACATAACACACACATGCATTCACTAGCATCTCCAATGACTCTACACTTATAAAGATTTTGACAAGTAGACAGTCTATCCTGAAGAAGTTGCCAAGAAAAAACTAACACTTTTAAAGGTGACCAAGAGATCCACACCTTTGGCAACAACCTTAATTCATTTATCGAGAAAATTTCCTCCTCCAAAGTCGTGCGACAAAGAAAAGAGTAGGCCGACTTAACCGAGAAAACACCAGTTGGGTCATGCTTCCACAACCAAGAATCTTCAGTTCTTAAAATTGGTGAAGCATTCAAAGTCGCAAGGAGGCTTTCCAAGAGATCAAACTCCCAAACAAAAACTCTCTTTTCCTTCTCAGGTCCCACACCTAGTGACCTTCGATCCAGCTACCCATTTCCCCCACCTTACCCTCATTCTGAGTTGATACTTGAAAAAGCTTTTGAAACATAATCTTAAGCGGAGTTTCCCCCACCCAAGGGTCAAACCCGGAGGATGTCCTAAGCCCGTCTCCAACCCTATTTAAGCACACAGGGACGGAACCAGAAAAAATCATTGAGGGTGGCGAAAATATAACACATCTTTAACAATAAAAATAACCAACTTTTACTATTAATAATCGTATAAAATTTAGTTCAATAATTGATGATCCGATCATATGTTAGGTTTCGATTAGTAGTTTTAGAGTATTTTAATAACTTTTATGCGTAATTACTTTGATCATATACTTCTATCAATATATATATAATAGCAACACACTCATAAAATGGACACACTCCAACACACTCGTTACCATTGGTTATAGTTTTTTAAATAATCAACACACTATTTAAGAAGAGAGAGAATTGTGTTGATTTTTTAAACAATAAACCAATCGAGAGAAGTGTGTTGGAGTGTGTCCATTCAAGAGTGTGTTGCTAACATTTCTCATAATAGCAAATACTATCATATAAGATGTTATTCAATTTGTCTCGACGAATATTTTTCAAATATTTTTTTTATAATACATAATTAAAGATATTGGTCGTCAAAAATATACATTCCCGTGTGTAAAATGGTCAATTGTGACAGTTATTATTTAGGAATGAATAGAGTATATTATATTATATATACACTTATTTGTTTATTGTTATGATGAAAAGGTATGTGGTGCAATGTATCTGTTACACAGGGTCATAAGTGTGGGGTGGCGAATGGTATATATATACATACATATGGGTATTATACTCCTACTAAATACAAGGGTGGCGGTCGCCCCATTTAGCCAATATCTAGTTCCGTCCCTGTAAGCACACCCTCTGAGAACTAGTCATAAGTAGTATCACATAATCTCCTAGTAAAGATACCTCTGTCCACCATATGGAGACATTTCTAAAATCCTCTAACCTACCCCCAAGATGATTAGAAATTTTATAAGATGAATAAATAGAATATGATCAGATGTTTGAACCCTTAACCCCTATCAATTGAGTTACAAAAAAAATACGAATTCTAACTTTATGATGACATGCATATAAAATTATAGGCTTCAAAAGTAATAAATAGGAATAGCTTTTAAACTTAACGGGTATCGTCCATTGCATGTGCAATAAAATAACGTGCACTGCGGTTTTTGTGGAGGGGGACATATATTAGTTGGACAATCTAGCGCACTTCCACAATTAACAAAACCTACATAACAAATCAAGAATAAAATAATTTTATGAAAATAAGTTGAAATATTAGTGTAAAGTAAAAAGGTAAATTTAAAAAAAAATGAGAAAAAAAACTTATTACGAGGCTGCTTAACCCTGCCGCTGTTGCATACAACAAAAAATAAGAAAAATGAGAGGATAATGACATTAACAAATTTGAAAATTTTAGTCATATTATTTTTCTTTGCTTTACATATGTAATAAATAACTAATTGTTTGATCATTTTATAATGTAAAAGAAAAATAATATAATCTGTTTTATTTAATCAATATTTTTTGCACCTATGGAGTCATAAGAAGCTCTTTCTAAACTAATAATTGTTATTAAATGTCTTTTTAGTATACTAAGATGTCATGATTGTAATTTTAATTGTTATCTGTTATAATAGAAAAATGAATGTGTATTTATAATTGTAATTTTAATTGACACAGTTGACTATTTTATTTTAGTAAAAAATTTATAAAAATCTCGGTGTTTATGAGAGTTTATTCTTCTTTGTTTTTATCAACTTTTCATTATTTTATTATAAATGTTTTAGCCTTCGACGAAAGCAAGGGTCAACATCTTGAATGAAAATAATCCTAGCAAATATGAAAAACAAAATAATTTAAATATATGGAATTAATTTTAATAATAATCACATATAAGATACAGTAAAAACTCTATAAATTAATAGAGTCAGGACTAGAGAAATTTATTAATTTAGAAAGTTATTAATTTATCGATAAATTAATGACTTATGGCGTTACACGAAAGGAAGCACTTATGGTGTCAAACACTTTTCACAACTTTATGATACAATACAAAAATACAACATCTGAGCTATTTGATGCAATAAGAAAAGTTAGAGATGAATTTCAAAGAAAAACAGACAACTATTGAATCATATTTTAATAGAGTATAATATATTTTTTTTCTTCGGTTTCTATGAATTATTAATTTATGATTTTTTGGGACCGAAAATTACAAAGGGATCTCCAGAAAAATTATTATCTTATTATTTTATCGATTTTTTCAATTTTTTACATTGGCCCAAATCGGGACCAGACAACTTTATTATTTTAGAGAGTTTATTAATTTACCGAGTATTAATTTAAAGAGATTTTACTGTATGTTCAATATTATATATATGTAAAATAATTATACTTTTATGAAAGGCAAGCGGGCAATCACTACAAGAAAAAAGATTTTTTGCAGCGACATTTGTCGTTAAGAAAAATCTAAAATTGCTGCGAAAAGTGCTTTTTGTAACGAAAATAATGTCGTTGTATGTCGTTGGCGTAAGTGCTATTGCGAAAAGTTTTGCAATGACATTAGATGTCGCTGCCTAAACTAATACTTTTACAACAACAATTTTAGTTGTCTTATTTGACATATTACAATAGATATAGTCGTTACGATAAAGTATTTTCGTCAACAACTAAAAATTGTTGCGCTATATCTTTTATATATCAACAACAAAAGTAGGTGAAATAAATTATATTTTTCAATAATTAATTCCTTTTAATTTAAATTTTTTTTATCAAAAAACAACACAAATTGTTGGTAAAAAAACATATACGCAAATACGATAATACAATTCTTCTATTAAATGGTGTTATATCTTTTATTTCTCAGCAACAAAAGTTTCCGTAAGTTATATATATTTTTTAGAATTAGAATAAATTACATTTTAAAATTGAATTTTCATAACTATCCAAAAGTAAATTATCTTTACAATACAAATCATAATATTTTTGTGTATATAAAATTATCGAAAATCAAACCAAAAATTATGTAATATCAAGGAAATAAATTAATATCATAGATCATTCTTGCTTTACATAAAAATATATTAATTACAAATGATCATGTTCTCATAAAAGAAACTTAACTAATAATTTATGTAATCAATAAATAAAATAGTGACTCTAGCCAACATATGTTCTCTTAAACTTTGAAAATTTTCTTATGAAGTAGTTGAAACTTGAAAAAAACTCAATTGACCTGCAATTTAAACACAATTTAAATTATTATTAGTTTAATATATCTTTTTTTCTTTCCTATTTCAATGACATTAATGAATGAAATAGTAATAAATAAACATGATGTGCTAATAAATTGTGAATGAGAAACATCGAGAATTCAAAATTTTCAATTCAAAACAAGACTCCACAATCAGTACAACATGCCTAGCATAACACCATTAACTAATTCGGCGCAATTGAGTTCTACATTCCAACTCTAAGAAAATGAACTGGAATATTAATTTAGAAACAAAACCTTGATTGTTGCCACATAGAAAATTGAAAAAAATAAAAACTAAGAAAAAGATAAAAGAAAAAAAATGCAATTATTCAAATATGCATTGCTCAACACATAAAATTTTAATTGGAGTAGAAAACTTGATTTCTAAACAACATATATAAAGAAAAGAAACATAGAAATGAAGCATGAAAAAAACTTACTTTAGTGGGTGAAGTGGTCCTTATATCATTCAAACTAAGAGATACTTGCAATTTATTTATTTAAGACTTGCTAAGAATTTTTTTTGAAACATTAGAGTTAAGACTTGTAAGATGTACGTACACATTAGGAGTTTTTTTGCACTATAAACTACCATAAAATAAAATACTTAAAAAAGCCCACTAAATTATTATGATATATATATATATATATATATATATATATATATATATATATATATATATATATATATGAGTGCCGGTCCTGACATTTTAGAGGTCCAAGGCAAATAATTAATATGGATCCATAATAAAAAAATTGTACTAACTCTGAAATTAACATAATAAAAAAAAGTCATATTCTAATCAATATCATGTTCTTTCGTTCGCGTGCTTTCTTTCCTTCGTTGTTACTAAACGTGGACTGAGTATAAGTTTGTTACAACCTTTTTTTAATTTTGTGGCCCCTCAAATTTGGAAGCCCAAGGACATTGCCTATAATGCCTTGGTCCATCACCGGCCCTGATATATATATATATACTTTTAAAAATCTGATATATATAATTTTTAATTTTGAAAAATATAAAGAACGTTTGACTATTTCTATTTTACTATTAATATTTACACAATTTATAAAATAGGTTATCCCAAAATAAATATTACCTACAAATTTTTACTATTAATATTAACACAATTTGTTAACAAATAAATTAATTTTATCAAAAAAATTATGATTTTAAAATTACTCTAAAAATTTAATCATTATTTTTTAAAATTTTCTAACGACAAGTTATGATGTTGGGATATAAATGTGTAATTTTCCAACAACTTTACTATGTTACTACCAAAAAATATATTATTCTCGACAAAAAGTCATGTTGTTGCAAAATATATTTGTATCATTTCCAACAATACACTATATGTTGTTGCTAAAAGTTATATTTTTACCAGCAATAAATTATATTGTTGTCAAAAATTAATTGTTTTCAGCGATAATAATTTATGTTGGGATTACTCCTTTTTCCCAACGATAATGAGATTGTTGCGAGAATAATTTTTTTTCTTACAACGACAAAAATAAATTGCTGCTATATGTGTATCTTTGTCAACAAATTAATTGTCGTTGAGAAAAAGTCTATCGTATATCTTATTTATAGTAATGAATAATTTGCACTGCTATATCTTTTTGAATGGCAAAATTAATTCTCTTAAAAACTACACCTTAAGATCTAGAAGATACTGCATTTTTATACATAACTCTTTAAATTCTTTTCAAAATAGCCACAACCTCTGGTATAAATTATGTTAATAAACTTACATCAAAAGCCAAGTAATCATATATGAGCATGTTGTAGTACCCGGCGCAAAAAATATACATATATGCAATGATGAAATGCAATGCACAAATGTAAACAATGAAGCCGCCACCATATTTTATTTATCCCATGAGGGGAAAGGAAAATAATGATAAAACCTTAAAGATCGGGTTCGGGAGTTGGTTACATGAGGGGAAGACGTTAACACCCCCTCATATCCGTTGTACTCAACGGGAACCATTTGAGGAATTTTGGTTTGCATAAACAGAGATAACCGTACAAAAAGAAATAAATTACCGCATATTGAACAGAAAGGAAAAAAAGAGTTTTTTATTATTTGGCTTGACGAGAGAGGCTCTCGCTCCTACGTATCCCCCAAGTACAATGAGGAAGTCAAAGCTCACGTAGTTCTTCCTGAAAAGAAAGATTGTGTGTTGGTTGTTTTTAGTGAACAATGCTTAGGTCGCATTCCACTGATACAACAGTATGCTTGTATGCTCGCTTCGGAGGCTTAAGCGTTTGTCTGTAGCAGGGGAATGGATAAAGCACCATCCATTTAAGAAAACAGATAAAAAGAGTTTGAAAGTTGAAAAAGAGTCAACTGCGCAAGGGCAGGCAAAAAGAGTTGAGTGGGTTGAGTGTCTTTTATGATTTTAGGAAATTGTTTTGTGAATGAGAATGATCCTAAATCACGAGTCGTCAGTCAGGGACCGGATCATCCGAGCAGAAACGAGTCGTACGACAGGCTCCCTCTTTTCATTCAGTTTATTAAATGAACATTCTTAATTAAGGTGAAACGAGCCGAAGGCGAGTCGTAAGTCAGGCTCCTTCCCACTTCATTTAATTAAAGAGTGTTCCGTTTTAAATGGCATGCGAATAATTCGAAGCCAGAGTCGTACGACAGAGACTGATTTATTCACATTCCATATTCAAAGATAAGCTCACAACAAATTTTCAGATCAGAAAAGAAAAAAAAGGGTAGAAGATGCGAAGAATGCAAATGCATGATATATGACAATGACAGTGTAATAATGCGACAATTAAATAATACTCGAAATAAATATGCAGACACATAAATAAATGAGTAATCAGATAATCAGGCATAAAATGAAACTGACAAACAGAGAGGTAAATTAACAAACACTTTAGCAAGCATGCGTAAGATAAGCTTAAGACGAGTCGTACGTCAGGCTCTCGCTTATCTTACGTTTCAGAACATCAAATCACATTTTGAATGAAATAAGAAATAAATTCAAAGCGCGAGTCGTCAGACAAGGCCCAATTTATCTTTATTTCACTCAAAATCAAATCCAGCATACAATTGATATTTCATTTAATTACGACGTTATAAATGATCAGGCGAAGTAACGGAAAAAGATCGTTTAAGCAAAATTAATTAAAATAGGATAAACAGAGACAAGTCGTAAGTCAAGCCCTTTTATCTCTACATTAATTAAATTGTTTAAAATATTCGAAATAAAAATAAATTGAGGACGCGAGACGTACGTCAGAGTCCAATTTATTTTTATTCCGAATACGAGTTTTCGAATATAAAATGGAATAGCATTTTTCATAAATTATATCATAAATAAATTCAATCAGCAAGGAGGTGCAGCAGTAAAACTGGTGTAGCAACAGAAATAATAAAAAAAAATCAAACAAAAACTGAAACTGGGCCCAAAAGTCAGGCCCAAGTCACAATTTTAAAAAAAAAAAAACAAAAAAAATTCAAACGGGCCGGATCCGGGCGAACTGGGTCGACCCGATCCGACCCGGCACCCAGCTTGGGGGCGCGTTAAGAAACAGAGGGGGGCGCGCGTGGAAGGCTCCCAGCCAACCAGCGCGCGCCACGTCATCATCATCTTCATCACCACAGAACAGAAACGCGACGGAGGGAGGGACGGCCGGCGCCATTGCCGGCGTCCACAAAGCTCGTACATGAACCAAAATTAACAAGTTAATATACCATTTCGATCGGAATTTCGCAAGGATCATGAATATACAAACAATTTCACGAAACAGTGCATAATTAAAGTGAAACGAACGAAAAAGTAAACGAACCCAAAAATTCATCTACACTTTTCCGGCGAGATTTTAACGAAATTAAAGGTTGGAATAGATTCAGACGCGTTCCAGAAGCATGAATATACCTTTATTTACCTTCGATGATGAACGAAATGGTCGTATTTGAACACTTGGTATCGGCCGCGACTTTGGAGCTCCGATCTGTTGCTTTCCGTTAGTTTTTTGATCAATCAGAGCTTGGATTTGAGTTCAGGAGGGTCCAAACTATAAGAAATGAGTATTTGATTGTTGATTTTGGGTGGTTTTAGAGTAGTTGAATTTTCCGGCGAGGGGTGGCTCGGATCCGGCGGTTTCCGGCGTGTTTGGCGGCGTTTTTGGTGAAATTAATGATGGATTATTGATGAGAAGATGATTAGGAAGCTAATGGTGTTTTCGGATTTTGATTTGGATGAGTTTTGAAAAATGGGTGGTGGTTTACCGGCGACCGGAGGTGGTTTTCCGGCGGTGGTCGCCGGAAAAGTGTTGGTGGAGGAAGGAGGAAGGATTTTCTGATTTTTTTGTATTGGGAATTGTGAAATTGATTGGTAATGATTGAGTGATGTGAGGTGTGTATTTATAGTGGTGGGATTAGGTGAATGGTATTTGTGTAATAAAATGATTATGAGGTGGAGATGATGAGGTGTCGCAACGTGATTGGTCAAAAAACAAGAAATTTTTATAAAATGGTAAAAAATGTAAAAATCAATAGGAAAAATGAATAAAAATATAAAAATGAAATATAAACTTAAACAAAGAGATAAAAACTATTTTTTGATTATTTTTGCTATTCTTCGTATAAAAAGATAAATTGCGACAAATTAAAAGAAATAAAGGAAAATGAATAAATTGTAAAATAAAATTATCGAAAAAACTATTTTTTTGGTATTTCTCATAAAAATAAGAAATAATTTTTAAATAAAATATTTATTTTAAAAGCTCAAAATTAGGGTATTACAGCTGCCCCTATTTAATTGTCTTATACTCGAATGCGTAAATGACTTGCGCCTTTATGCGTTCTAAGTAAAAGATAATTAAATACAAATGCCCTAATTTTGTGGTGTGAATGTGATGTAATGATAATGAATGCATATGGAAGATGAAGGTGAAAACATACCTGGAATAACTAGTAACTGAATACCTGAGAATGAAATGATCATTACTCGCCCTATGAGTGTATAGACCATGAAAACTGAGTCGCCTCCCCTCAGGGTGCATTATCTCCAAAAATGATCATTACTCGCCCTATGAGTGTATAGATCATAAAAACTGAGTCGCATCTCCTCAGAGTGCGTTATCTCCAAAACTGGTCATTACTCGCCTTATGAGTGTATAGATCATAAAAAACTGAGTCGTAGCCCTCCCTATGAGCGTATTACTTAAAAACTGATCATTACTCGCCCTATGAGTGTATAGACCATAAAAAACTGAGTCGTAGCCCTCCCTATGAGCGTATTACTCAAAAACTGATCATTACTCGCCCTATGAGTGTATAGATCATGAAAAACTGAATCTGAAAGTACTCCACTAGTGCTTTGACATACCCTTGGGTAAAGAAACTTGCGAGAAGTGTGAGCTGAATATTCTGCCAGTATCTTTGACAAAATTCACAAGACGACTGCTTGACAACTGTTTTGCTGAAGAACTTATTGGAAACACAATGTGTTAACTTCAGTAAGGATGCGGTTCAGAAACCAACTTGCCGAGGAAACTGTTTAACAAACAATTTGCTGGAATACAACATTTCAACTATCTTACTGGAGATAACCATCTCAACTGAATCACTGGAGAGAGGATCTGTTTAACTTTTCTAACCGAGAAAGTTGTATGTAGATCAATCTGCTGTATATAACCATTACTGAATTATTCACTGGGGAAAGGATCATCAACCCTTTCTGGTAAGTGTAGAGTGAGGATCCGTCTGACAAGGATGAAACTCTATTGACCAACTTGTTGAATATCAGTGATTAGAACCAAATAAATTCACTGGGAAGATTCAAGATTCACCAATCTTTCTTGTCAAGAAATTACGATTCATCAACCATTTTTCTGAAAATGCGGCGTTCCAACCGACTTACTGGGGATGAACATATTATCAACTGCCTCACTGGGGAAAGAAACGACCCCTCAACCTTTCTCATTGAGAATATGATGCACTGATTGATTTGCTTGGGAATGACATTTTGTTGACCAATTCATTGGGGAACAGATTCATCAACCCTTATTGCTGAGAAGTTACGATTCAATAACCGTCTTGTTGGAGAATTAGGTTCGCAGACCTTTGTTACTGAACAAGAGATCCAAGTCTGCAACCTGTTAAGACAACATTTTAAACATGTACTTCATGAATGCATGATTGCGCACTTTTAATGCCTAAATGCAGAACTAATGCAGATGAAATATCTGATTATATGCAGGATTTGGTGTGATTCTTTTTATGCATGAACCTATATGCGGGAATGCATGAATATGCATGAATGCATGAATTTCCAGGTTTGTTTTGGGGAGAGTTTGAATCTCCCGACACCGAGGATTTGAGTAACTCCATTGAGGTGAAATCCTGAGATGTTGACTGTCGTTGCGGGACGAACGTTCAATCAAGCTTCCAAAAAGGATAGCAACTTTCTTCATGAGATGGAATCGAGAGATTGCCATGATTTTCTGTAATGAATTGGGACAGTTTACTGTATGCCACTGGTTTTCCTTCAGATGTTTTAAAAATCAAAACAGTTTGTAATCTTTTCAAATGCTTTTATTTTTCACAATGTTTGAATGCTTTATTTATTAACAAAATGAATAGCACAAACATATGCAATCAGAACATAAAAGCAAGCAGACAAACAGAACATATGATTGAAAGTGAGAATTTTATACATTGCGCGAAAAACGCGGAAAGTTTTTACAACTGAATGCTAATCCCTCAATGAGGTGATTGCAAATTGAAACTAAGATAATGGCAATGAAATAAATGAATTCTACTGAATCATAACAGTACCATCCTTCTTCACGATCTCGGGTTTACAAGGCCATGCTTTGGTGAAAGGAGACTGAGTCAATCCTTTCTGTCTGAAAGTTTGATCTTCATGTAGAGTCAGGCATCGCAGCAACGTGCATTGAGAGTGGAAACTCTTCACCATACATGATGTTAACAACCAGAGTTCTGCCATATATCACCACATATGACTTTTCAGGACAATATAATCTTGACACAGTATGCCCCAAGCACTGGAATCTATGATGGATATGCCCCTGACCAACTGATATTTGCAGTGTAACCAATTCTTGAACCAATTCACTCTTGATAAGCAGGGTTTTCAGATTGTTTGCCCCTGTTTGGCATAATCTATAGATGGCTTGCCCCTAGCTAGGAGCGTTTCAAATCAGCTTTGCCCCATGATCAGACCACAACTTAGATCTCTTTGATGTCAAGTATTGATTTGCAAGTAAAATCATTTCTTTTGAAAAGGTTTTGCACATGCAAGTTTTTTTTTGAAACACATATGATGTGTAGAACAGAGAGATAATTATTAGTTACCCAACAAACTGGAGGAGTCAACTTAACAATACATTTGCCGAATGCTTTCAAAGTGAACCTAGCTTCAATTAGGTTTTTTGAGGTCATAGCATGCAATTAGGATTCATGTAAATCAAGCCAAAAGAAGATATAAATTGTGTTATCAAATTCCCCATACTTGAACATTTGCTTGTCATTAAGCACATAAATAGTAACTTTTTTTTAGCACTTGTTTGAAAACACGACATGACAACTCTAATCATACGTGGTTGCCGGCTAGAAAAGAAAATCAAGTAATAAACATCAATACCAAGGGTACTGTAATAACACAAAACCACACATTGTAGTCAAAGACTCTCATCATATGAAGACAAATCGTAAGCATTTTATTATGACTCTAACTTTTGCTTAAATTTTATTCACCCTTTTCATTCAGGTGCAATCACATTAAGCCCGTTATCTTGTACACACTCATGGTAGAAAAATCTGTTAGTGATTATGATCATAAATCGAAGGGAGCTGGTAAAATCAGTTTGGTAAACCCCTCTTTTTCTTCCAAATGCAGTTGCGGGGGATCGGATAGCAACCCGCCCTACCAAGTTCAGAACCAGACTCCTCTGAACCAACTACTGAATGGGTATATTTACTATGGTTTTTCAACAAGTGCTGAGTTAAACAACCGAGTGAGGGTCATCTAACTCAATAAGTGCATTAACCAAAGTATGCAAATTTTCATTTCTGGATCATTCACTTATGTTCATCGATTTCCTACTTAGTTTGTGTACAAGATGGTGCCGACTGCTAAGATAAACTACTGAGAGTTACTCAAAAACTTATGTTCAGGTCTTCGTCAAAATCAGTACTCAAATTGATCTTACATACTTCAAAGAGTCTAAGATGTTAAGACAGTACCGATTTTATTGAATCATTTCTGAACTTTCATAATAGCCTAAAGTGCAAAACAACCTATATACTCTTAAAGCGTCAGGTCAAGCATCAAACCAAAATTGCTTATTTTCTTAAAAAAAAGATATATCTCAAGAAACTGGAGAATCAGATAACAACAAAACATATGCAAGAATGACTCGATTCAATCACAATTTTTCATGAAACAATGCCTTTCATCATCAGCTAGGTTTTTTCACAATTGAAAGCATACATCAGCAAAAATCAGTTATTCATTTTCATCATCCTCGCTCCAAGTTTGCGAGTAATAAGAAAAAGAAGTGAATACAGATGGATTGATTCCGAAACATGCATGTGCATTACATAATCTTAAATGCAAACAAATACTTGACAAGAGATAAAATGCCTGATCAACTTTCTCTTTCATATCCTGTTATGGGAGACACCCAATTTAACCTTTTTCTTCGTCAGTTCCCGGATCGATCACTGATGAAATTCAATCATTTTATGCTTTTGATCCAACAATCATATTAACTCTTCAACGAAGCTTGCAACCCGAAACCATGAAGAATTACGGCACAATTATGATTCAATAGATTCACTTCTGAATGATGATTCTTTTTTTTGAATTTGATTGAATGCAAAAGTGTTTTATGAATGCAAGAAGTTATTGCCATTTTTCATTTATCTTTTTAAAACTGTAAAAGAACAATAAATAAGACAGAAATTGCACAAGAAGTACTTTTTCATTAATTGCAAATTAAACATTAAAACAAAGTGGCCCTACAAGCACAACCATTTATTCAGGGCTGAACAAAGGTGTTTTGAAAAGAAAACAAATTGCTTTGAAATAAAAACAACTTCTAGGATTCCAACAGCCTTCCAATTTGTGAACACAATCTCTGGAGAACACTGGCGCACCTAATCCTGGTTCTTTCCATCAACATCCTTGTCATCAATCATAGCAATGTGGCCATCAACACGGTAACCAGCACTGCTAAAAACATCCTCAATCTTTGGAATCTTGTCTTGAACCTTCTTCAGAGTTGCTATCCCCTTGGATGACTGATAACCCAAACCGAAGTGATCCTTTTTCTCAGGCAAGACCAACATCTGTCCCAAACCAGTAAGACGTCCTTCCTCTATGGCTACTTTCAAGCTTTTTAAAGATGTAACGGATCCCTTTTCTTTCCGACCGTCACTTTCGAGCTTTGCATGTTCATTCTGATCAACAGTGGCAACCAAAGTTTCCTTTTTGGCATATCCCACTTGCACTAAACCTTGATCCATCAGTTGTTGCAAACATTCCTTCAGCTTTGAACAGTGGTTTGGATCCTTTTGACAATCATCACAATCAGAGTGTAATTTCTCAAACTCTTCATAACTCAGCAACATCTCTCGGACAGATGACAGAGGTGTTTTGATCAGAGAAACATCCCTTATCAAATTTCCGCCAGTTTCAACACAACTTACATTACCCGTTGGATGCTTAGGCAATGGATCATTGGTCACATTGGGTCCGCTTTCTTTGAAAGTCAAATCGTTCTCATCAATGAGGTCTTGTACTTTGTGCTTAAAAGCTTTGCAATTATCAGTAGAGTGACCCACAATACCAGCATGGTAATCGCATTTAGCGTTAGCGTCATACCAATCAGGGAATGGTGGAAGCAAAGGTCTTATTTGCTTAGGCGTCACCTTACCACTATGAATCAAGTAAGCGAGCAACTGACTGTACGACATAGGGATAGGATCAAAAACCCTACAAGCTTGTGGAGGATTCCGCTTTTGTGGTGCCTGTTGATGATGTTGAGGCACTGGATTTTGAAACTGATAATTTGGAAACTATTGGTGCTGAGCAGCAGCCAAGTATGGAAAAGGAAAGTAGGGAAACTGAACAGGTGCTATCGGCTGTGCCTGACTGCCCCTTGAGGATATAACATTAGTCTCACCTTCCTTCTTTCTGTTAAAGCCAACACCAGGCTTCCTTGTGTTATTGCTTTGTGAACTAGAAGCAGCTGAAATCTTCCCATTCTTGATCCCCATTTCGACTCTTTCACCAACTCGGACCAACTCGGCGAAATCAGAGGAAGTAGTACTAACCAACCTTTTAAAATAAGTCCCTTGCAGAGTATTGGTAAACATGTCCACAAGTTCCGTCTCCAAGAGCGGAGGACGTACTTGGGAAGCTAAGGCTCTCCACCTTTGAGCATAAACCTTGAAAGATTCACCCTCTTTCATAGTGGTATTCTGGAGCTGAGTGCGACTTGGAGCCATGTCCATATTATACTGGTATTGCTTGAGGAAAGCATTGGCCAAATCCCTCCACGACAGGATGTTACCTTTTTCAAGTTGCATGTACCAGTTGAGAGGCACACCAGCTAGACTGTCTTGGAAACAGTGTATCATCAGTTTGTCATCATGAGAATAAGAGGCCATTTTTCTGACATACATAACCAGATGATTCTTCGGGCAACTCAAACCCTTATACTTCTCGAAATCAGGCATTTTGAACTTTGGTGGAAGCACAAAATCAGAAACCAAGTACATCTTCGAGAAATCCAACGGATCAAGACCCGTTTCTACCAGATTTAACCTCTCCTCTAGAGCCTGATATTTCTGCTTTGTTTCTTCCAGCTGAGGAGCAAAATCAAACTTTGGTTCACTAACCGGAAGCACGGGTCCTTGGTAAGCAAACCTAGGCCCACGCAATTCGGGACCCTGGTACACATCTCTAGGATCCTCAAATGCGTCTTGATCCAAATCCATCACTTGTTGCACAGATGTAACCCTAGCAGGGGCTTCCACAATTGAAGTAGAAGTTGCTGGCACATATCCTAGAGGAACATAACCCTTAGGCAGACCAAGATTAGGCCAATCATAGCCAGCAGAGGCATTTTCTTGAGCAACCATAACTGCAGGTGCAGGAGCCTCAACCACCTTTGGTTGCACATTCTTATTAGCCAACATCTCAAGAATTTGATCTAACTTCCCACCCAACAAGGTCATTCTTCCATCCAACTGGGTTACCTGTCCACCCAACTGAGTTACTTGTCCACCCATCTGGGTTACCTCAGCCTTGAGCGCATCGTGCTTCTCTTGCCAATTGTCCATAATGTGATGAGCAACTCTTCTTGTCCTATAACGGTGCCGGGAAGGTAGCTGTTGGAATGAATGAATGAAAATGAGATTTTTAATCGATAAAATGCATGATTTTTTTTCTTTTTATGAATGAAAATGCATATTTTTTTTTTAAGACTTTTTCCCACATTTTTTGTAAATGTATGAAAGATGAATATGCATGATTATTTGTATGGATGCATGGATGTATGAATACAATGCATGTATATGATCACAGTAACATTGTATCATCTGGCGAACTTGATCTCAATCACAAATCTTCCATTTTCATAACAACTGGGTTCTTTTCAAAATGGAATCTCTGAGGCCAAAAGTTCAAGGTTACCTGTAACCCACCCTCTCACATGTTGTTCTAGGTTGATAAGGTTACCCAAAATCTTGATTACTTTTCCCAAAAGCAACCTCATCTGGGCGAGATCATAACACCAACTGGATGAGTCGACATTATAACCTCGACACATGTTCTAAACGGTGGTCCCTAGACAAAAGTTTCGGACATCTAATAAAGGCCACCAGAGTTTCGGACCCAACAAGGAAACATGAAGCCCGCAAGGCGTAAGCCAAGGAGTCCAATTATTCCAAGTGAATCTATTCTGGTCGAGACCATCACATCCAAGCCCAGAGACGTTCGTCAGGGAGCCCAACATGACAATCTCTCAACTAATCCTGAGTATCACTCTAGCTCGGGTACGGAGCATAATCACACTGTAACCAAGAACCAAGCCATAAAGGCAAAAAGAAAAAAAAGGAGTAGAAAAGAAGACAAAGCCAGCAAATCCAGACAGTTCAATATTTTGCGGTAAAATAAAAGATAGGACAGATACGGCTAACCTGGCATAAGCAAACCAAAAGCCCCAAATTAGGCTTAACTCACTAATCATCGTCCCCAGTGAAGTCGCCAGCTGTAGTACCCGGCGCAAAAAATATACATATATGCAATGATGAAATGCAATGCACAAATGTAAACAATGAAGCCGCCACCATATTTTATTTATCCCATGAGGGGAAAGGAAAATAATGATAAAACCTTAAAGATCGGGTTCGGGAGTTGGTTACATGAGGGGAAGACGTTAACACCCCCTCATATCCGTTGTACTCAACAGGAACCATTTGAGGAATTTTGGTTTGCATAAACAGAGATAACCGTACAAAAAGAAATAAATTACCGCATATTGAACAGAAAGGAAAAAAAGAGTTTTTTATTATTTGGCTTGACGAGAGAGGCTCTCGCTCCTACGTATCCCCCAAGTACAATGAGGAAGTCAAAGCTCACGTAGTTCTTCCTGAAAAGAAAGATTGTGTGTTGGTTGTTTTTAGTGAACGATGCTTAGGTCGCATTCCACTGATACAACAGTATGCTTGTATGCTCGCTTCGGAGGCTTAAGCGTTTGTCTGTAGCAGGGGAATGGATAAAGCACCATCCATTTAAGAAAACAGATAAAAAGAGTTTGAAAGTTGAAAAAGAGTCAACTGCGCAAGGGCAGGCAAAAAGAGTTGAGTGGGTTGAGTGTCTTTTATGATTTTAGGAAATTGTTTTGTGAATGAGAATGATCCTAAATCACGAGTCGTCAGTCAGGGACCGGATCATCCGAGCAGAAACGAGTCGTACGACAGGCTCCCTCTTTTCATTCAGTTTATTAAATGAACATTCTTAATTAAGGTGAAACGAGCCGAAGGCGAGTCGTAAGTCAGGCTCCTTCCCACTTCATTTAATTAAAGAGTGTTCCGTTTTAAATGGCATGCGAATAATTCGAAGCCAGAGTCGTACGACAGAGACTGATTTATTCACATTCCATATTCAAAGATAAGCTCACAACAAATTTTCAGATCAGAAAAGAAAAAAAAGGGTAGAAGATGCGAAGAATGCAAATGCATGATATATGACAATGACAGTGTAATAATGCGACAATTAAATAATACTCGAAATAAATATGCAGACACATAAATAAATGAGTAATCAGATAATCAGGCATAAAATGAAACTGACAAACAGAGAGGCAAATTAACAAACACTTTAGCAAGCATGCGTAAGATAAGCTTAAGACGAGTCGTACGTCAGGCTCTCGCTTATCTTACGTTTCAGAACATCAAATCACATTTTGAATGAAATAAGAAATAAATTCAAAGCGCGAGTCGTCAGACAAGGCCCAATTTATCTTTATTTCACTCAAAATCAAATCCAGCATACAATTGATATTTCATTTAATTACGACGTTATAAATGATCAGGCGAAGTAACGGAAAAAGATCGTTTAAACAAAATTAATTAAAATAGGATAAACAGAGACAAGTCGTAAGTCAAGCCCTTTTATCTCTACATTAATTAAATTGTTTAAAATATTCGAAATAAAAATAAATTGAGGACGCGAGACGTACGTCAGAGTCCAATTTATTTTTATTCCGAATACGAGTTTTCGAATATAAAATGGAATAGCATTTTTCATAAATTATATCATAAATAAATTCAATCAGCAAGGAGGTGCAGCAGTAAAACTGGTGTAGCAACAGAAATAATAAAAAAAAATCAAACAAAAACTGAAACTGGGCCCAAAAGTCAGGCCCAAGTCACAATTTTAAAAAAAAAAAAACAAAAAAAATTCAAACGGGCCGGATCCGGGCGAATTGGGTCGACCCGGTCCGACCCAGCACCCAGCTGGGGGGCGCGTTAAGAAACAGAGGGGGGCGCGCGTGGAAGGCTCCCAGCCAACCAGCGCGCGCCACGTCATCATCATCTTCATCACCATAGAACAGAAACGCGACGGAGGGAGGGACGGCCGGCGCCATTGCCGGCGTCCACAAAGCTCGTACATGAACCAAAATTAACAAGTTAATATACCATTTCGATCGGAATTTCGCAAGGATCATGAATATACAAACAATTTCACGAAACAGTGCATAATTAAAGTGAAACGAACGAAAAAGTAAACGAACCCAAAAATTCATCTACACTTTTCTGGCGAGATTTTAACGAAATTAAAGGTTGGAATAGATTCAGACGCGTTCCAGAAGCATGAATATACCTTTATTTACCTTCGATGATGAACGAAATGGTCGTATTTGAACACTTGGTATCGGCCGCGACTTTGGAGCTCCGATCTGTTGCTTTCCGTTAGTTTTTTGATCAATCAGAGCTTGGATTTGAGTTCAGGAGGGTCCAAACTATAAGAAATGAGTATTTGATTGTTGATTTTGGGTGGTTTTAGAGTAGTTGAATTTTCCGGCGAGGGGTGGCTCGGATCCGGCGGTTTCCGGCGTGTTTGGCGGCGTTTTTGGTGAAATTAATGATGGATTATTGATGAGAAGATGATTAGGAAGCTAATGGTGTTTTCGGATTTTGATTTGGATGAGTTTTGAAAAATGGGTGGTGGTTTACCGGCGACCGGAGGTGGTTTTCCGGCGGTGGTCGCCGGAAAAGTGTTGGTGGAGGAAGGAGGAAGGATTTTCTGATTTTTTTGTATTGGGAATTGTGAAATTGATTGGTAATGATTGAGTGATGTGAGGTGTGTATTTATAGTGGTGGGATTAGGTGAATGGTATTTGTGTAATAAAATGATTATGAGGTGGAGATGATGAGGTGTCGCAACGTGATTGGTCAAAAAACAAGAAATTTTTATAAAATGGTAAAAAATGTAAAAATCAATAGGAAAAATGAATAAAAATATAAAAATGAAATATAAACTTAAACAAAGAGATAAAAACTATTTTTTGATTATTTTTGCTATTCTTCGTATAAAAAGATAAATTGCGACAAATTAAAAGAAATAAAGGAAAATGAATAAATTGTAAAATAAAATTATCGAAAAAACTATTTTTTTGGTATTTCTCATAAAAATAAGAAATAATTTTTAAATAAAATATTTATTTTAAAAGCTCAAAATTAGGGTATTACAGCTGCCCCTATTTAATTGTCTTATACTCGAATGCGTAAATGACTTGCGCCTTTATGCGTTCTAAGTAAAAGATAATTAAATACAAATGCCCTAATTTGCTTTAGTTAGGAAAAAAAAACTAACACACAAGAAGTACAAAAATTTGCTTTTCTTTTAACTGATTGATCAAAATCAAATGATGACAAATATTCTAAATACGTTAAAAATATCGACACACAATCCAATTTATACAAAGAAAATGCTAACATGTGCTTTTAAAGTACATGTTAGTGTATCGACGATGGAAAAATATATTGGAAATTGTACTGTACATCTTATCATTTATTTAAAATTTTAAAAATGTTTCGTTTAAAATATACCTTTTATCAGTAAAAACCATGTGTGGCTGCTGCAGTGTATCATACAAATAATTAACATGACTCTTTATACTCAATATATATCGCACATGTTATGTTAGCATAACTCTTTATGCTCAATATATATAAAAGCATGGGTGACTGCTATAGTGTATCATACAAACTATAAAAATATGATAAATTAAATAAATGAATAGTCATATTACTACATTAATTTAATTAATCATAAGTGTATTTTTTAATTATTATAAATTAATAGAGAATATTATAATTTGATAGAGTTGCATATTATATTAACTATATATATGGTATGATTATAAAAAAAAATATACATGATATATATATATATATATATATATATATATATATATAGTTGCAAAAAGTTAATGTAAACTTTGCAAATAATACTCATGTGTGTTTTATATTACTAAAAAAGTAGTAAAATTCTCTTGTGTGACGACATCTTTTTAATTTGCAAATGCGATAATTATTATGGAAGAGAAGGATTATAAAAAATTAGGGCTAAATGCACTTTTTATTCCTTATTTTGTTACATTGTAATTTTGATTTCTTAATTTTTAATTATGCAATTTTGATCTCTTTCTTCAATTTTGTTTGCCGACAAATCCTGTTTAACCCGTGAAAAAGATGATTTGAAATGAGTTTTCTAGTAAGATATATGTTTGGGTAGGTGTGGTGACAATATAATTCGTCATCGCTTCCCTAGAGTATTTACTGTTTAGTCTCGAGTTAGTAACAATATTTATATGCTTTTTTTTTACAAACAAAATGATATATATATATATATATATATATATATATATATATATATATATATATAATTAATAAGATTAAATTTCTGTGAAGACAAATAAAAACCGGTAAAAGATGAGTGTCGCGCCGCGAAAATCGCCCGAGCGTTTAGGACACTCGGAATGACACAGAGTCGCCACCAAATTTTATTTTAATAGGAAAATATTGATAAAACCTAAAAATAATCGAAGGATGGTCATCGCAACCATTTCCAAGTTCGGGAATTGGTTATGCAAGGGGAAGGTATTAGCACCCCTCACATCCGTTGTACTCAACGGGAACCTCCTAATTAGTTCTAGGGTATTAAATGTTTTTTGAGAGTTTATTTACATGTTTTTATATTTTTAGAATTTTATTTTATTAAGAAATATTTACAAGAAAGAGGAAAAATTAAGTTTTTTATTATTATGCTTGACAAGATGACTCTTGCTCCTACGTATCCTCCGATGCGGTGAGGAAATCAAAGCTACGTAGTTCTGGGTATGGTGTTGGTTTGTGTTTTTTATGAAAAAGGTTTTGCTTTTACCTCTTAAAATGACTTTTAAGAATGACCCGAAGGCGAAAAAAATTTGATTTGATTTGTTGATGTTTTTTAATGTTCTTTTTATGGGTTTGAGTGGAAGACGACTAAAAGTCGGACAAAGTGTGCACTAAGCCCCCAATTAGTCGAGAAGCGAACGGATGTGCATCCGCCTCCTCTTTTTTAATCCACTATATTTTAAATATATTTTTAGTATATTTTGTGTATAATAACAAAATTAAAATTGTATTTTTATGTATTGTTTTTGATATTTACATCATGTTTAAATTAAATAATTTAAATAACAAACTAAATAAATTGAAGGATTAAATTGAGTATATGACTTTTTGACAAAATTAGTTTATGTGACTTAGATGAATTAACATGTGAACTAGACGTGCCTAAACCGTGTTGCATTTCAAGTCTGAGGCACCCAGAGCCAATCGATTTTCTACATGTGGCATTCGTCTTTGAATTATATAACAATTAACAAGGCAATAGATAACATGAAAAGGTGTAAAACAAAACAAAAAAAAAAGAAGAAACATGAAGAACAAAACCTGAAATTCTTTGCGATCTCCTTCCTCCTTCTGGTCGGAGGCTTCACACGGATGTCGGAATCCGGCGGTGATGGTAGTGATGTATTGATGATAGTTGTTTTGGATTTGAAGGAAATTAGTGGTTGTGTAAGGGAGAATTGATTGTGGTTTATGAAGAATTTTGTGGTATGAATGAAGAATTGGTGTGTGAATTATTGTGTAGAAAGAGCCTCTATTTATAGTGTTGAATTTAGGCTTTTTAAAACTTGAATGAATCTTGAGAGATTTGGTTTGTAAATTAATTTGAGAGATTTTGTTTGTTTTTAATGATTGATTTGCTCTCATTTTATATTTTAGTGTTAATTCTCTTGCTTGCTCTTCAAGACCAAAGATTTGGTTTTATTTTGTTTAATTTACTTTTTTTTTATATTTTGTGTCTTTTCTTATTTTCTTTCTATATAAGTCTATATATTTTCCCTCTTTTTATATATATGCTTTATTTTTATAATTTTGGACAAACAAAAAAAAATGATAAAATATATTTTAATAGAAAAAGTTTCTTGTTAGAAAAATAAATAAAATTGACTAAAATAAATATGTACTAAAATTTGGAGGGTAAAATTTGGGGTATGATAGCTGCCCCTATTTAAATATCTTTAAATGCCTTTGAAAGATAGTTTAAATATAAAAACACCCATAATTTTGCCTTATGAAAGTGAAAGATCGACAATTGCCTTGACGATGTTTAGATCTTAAAGATAGTCCCCGCCCCGTAGGGTGCTTAAACCGAAAATAGGCATTGTCCCGTAGGGTGCCTAATTTTTTGAAAGATAACCGTTTCCCCGCAGGGTGATTGAACCAAGAAGAAGTCATCACCCCGTAGGGTACTTCAACTAAAGGCAGGCATGATCCCGAATGATGCCTAACCTTGAAAGATAACCATTCGTCACCTTGAAAGGTGCGTCTATCCATTTTCACCTTGAAAGGTGCGTCTATCCATTTGTCACCTTGAAAGGTGCGTCTATCCATTTGTCACCTTGAAAGGTGCGTCTATCCAATTTTCCATTTGTCACCTTGAAAAGGTGCATCTATCCAATTTTCCATTTGTCACCTTGAAAGGTGCATCTATCCATTTGTCACCTTGAAAGGTGCATCTATCCAAAAATTTCCTTTTTGTCACCTTGAGAAGGTGCATCTATCCAATTTGTCACCTCGAAAGGTGCATCTATCCAATTTGTCACCTTGAGAGGTGCCTCTATCCAAAAGTTTTTTCCATTTGTCACCTCGATAGGTGCATCTATCCAAAAGGCGTTGCCCCAGAGGGAGCCTGTTATACCAATGATACAAAATCATTACCCCTTGGGGGTGTTTAGATGAGTTAAGTGATTTCCCCTAAAGGACCTAGATCCTAAGAATAAGTAAGGATTATTGCCGTCGGCTCGTAGCCGGGCAATCTTGATTTGCTTGGGATATGGGGTACCCACTTAGCATTTTATGCTGAAAGTCCCCGAGGAAACCTTAAATCTACTTTCCGGTTATGTTGCAATTGCATGTCAATGTATGCAGTGTTTTGTGCATGATGATGTTATGTATGAATGATGCATGATGCCAAACTGGGGGTTTTACTACCGTGATTCTATGAGAAATACCTACTGTCGAGGTTTGCTGTATAATCTACCGTCGAGATTTTATGAGAAATATCTACTGTCGAGGTTTTCTAAAAACACCTACTGTCGGGGTTTACTGGATGATCTACTGTCGAGATTAATTTGAGAAATACCTACTGTCGGGGTTTTCTAGATGATCTATTGTCGAGATTTTATGAGAAATACCTACTGTCGAGGTTTTCTAGATGATCTACTGTCGAGATTAATTTGAGAATCTACTGTCGAGATTTTATGAGAAATACCTACTGCCAAGGTTTTCTAGATGATCTACTGTCGAGATTTAATTTGGGAATCTACTGTCGAAATTTTATGGGAGATACCTACTGTGAAGGCTTTCTAGATGATCTACTAACGAGATAAATAACTACTGCCGAGGTTTGCCAAAGGATCTACTGACGAGATAAATAACTACTGCCGAGGTTTGCCAAAGGATCTACTGACGAGATAAATAACTACTGCCGAGATAAATAACTACTGCCGAGGTTATGTATTAGCAATGGATTAGTATTTAATGCATGCTATCTTGTGTGCATGTTACGTCATGCATGATTGATGCTTGTTGTGCCATTTGTGACTGATGAAATAAAATGTTGGGGAAGCCTGAGCTTTGAATTGGATTTGCCAACGGAGGTTGGACTTTTGATTTGATTTGCCCATGACAATGGGACTTTTGACTTGGAGAATCTTAATTATGCTATGAATGCATTGTGATGCAGATGCATTTGTGATGTATGTTATGCATGAAATGAAATGCATTTTTGTATGTATTGAATGTGTGTCGATGATAATTGACTTTAAGATGGATGTTAAATGGCTCTTGGTTTTCTTTCGATGGGAAAGGCCAAGTAGAGTTAATGTTTTTGGATAACCGATTGAGGTTGAATAAGGATTGACTTTAGGGGTTGCCACCGCCAACAGATATTGAATTTTGAATTTGATGAATGAATTTGAGTTTTTGAATGCCAATGCATGTCTTGATGCTAGATGGATGCGAACATGAATGATACATGAATATGATTTGAAATTGTATGAAAGTTCCCTTGTGGTGAGCAATTGAATGGTTTAAGGCTTGAAAGTGTGTTTTGCATCAAAGTTTCTTTATTCAAAGGTTATAGGAATTTTGCTAGCATGATCTCCCGACACCCATTCAGAACTCAACGGTTGCAGACGCTTGACATGGTTCACTTGAACGACTTGAAAGTATGGACAGGGATGGCCCCTACAATAATTTGTCTTGCCCCTTTTTCCTGGGCATAATGCTTTTGACTGCCTTGGAGTTCTATGAGCAAAGATTCCTTTCATTCCATGGTGGCGATAGTCAAGAATTCTCCGCAGGGTGACCCTTCAATGGGAAGTACTACCTTCAATAGTGGTGCAAAGAAAATTGCTGGAAAAGGAATTTGGATACATCTAGGTCTGATATGACAATGTTGCGAACTGCCCCATTATTTGAAATCTCGAGAGGTATGCTCCCCAATTAACTGGCGTTTAGGGATAGTGCCTCAAGCTGACCATTTCTTGAACTCTTTTGACCTTGACTAGCAGGAGCTTAGAGGACCTGCCCCCTTGATTATGAAAAACTGCTACCGATTGGTAGGACCCTCATATGCCATGCCCCTATTTAGGAGCGTCTTGATTTAGTTCTTCTTTGATTGAACCGTTAGCTGAATTAACCAGATGCTGAGTATTGATTTGCAAGTAAAATGATTTCTTTTGACAAATATTTCTAACACAATGCACATGCAAGTTTTTGAAATTGAATATATTTTTTGGTGGACGCACGTATGATATGTACAAAAGATAATTATTGATTGCATAACAAACCGGATGAGTCAGTTTAACAATACATTTGCTGAATATGCTTTTACAGTGAACCTAGCTTCAATTAGGTCTTTTGTGAATTGTTCATGCGAAACTCATGTAAATCAAGCCAAAGACATAAATTTTGTGTTATCAAATTCCCCCGTACTTGAACTTTTGCTTGTCCTTAAGCATAAAATATAAAATTTAGTAACTCTTTTTAGCACCTGTTTGAAACGGGACACGACAACTCTAATCATACGTGATTGCCGGCTATATAGGAAAATCAAGTGATAAACATCAAATACCAAGAGTACCGTAGTAACACAAAACCACTCATTGCGGTCAAAGATTCCCATCATATGAAGACAAACCTGAAGTATTTTATTATGACTCTGACTTTTGCTTAAATATTATTCATCCTTTTCATTCAAGTGCAATCACATTAAGCCCGTTATCTTTTGCACGCTCATGGTAGGAAAATCTGTTAGTGATTATGATCATTTATCGAGGGGTGCTGATAACAAAAGTTTGGCAAACCCCTTTTTCTCTCCCAAATGCAGTTGTGGGGGATCGGATCGTAACCCGCCCTACCAAGTTCGGAATCAGACACCTCCGAACCAACTACTAAAATGGTTTATTTACAATGGTTTTACTTTGTATGTTCAACGACTGTTGAATTAAACAACCGAGTGATGATCATCTAACTCAATAAGTGCATTCCCATTTTTAAAATCAACCAAAGTATGTAAACTTTCATTTTTGGATCATTCACTTATGTTCATTGATTTCCCACTTAGTTTGTGCTTAAGATGGTGCCGACTGCTAAGATAAACTACTAAGGTTTATTTTAGAATTTAAGTTCAAGTTTTTTGTCAACATTAGTACCTCAAATTAATCTTACATATTTCCGGGTGTGTAAGGTGTTAAGACGGTACCGATTTTATTTAATCATTACTAAACCTTCATAATGTAGCCAAAAGTACCAAAACAACCTATATACTCTTAAAGTGTCATATCAAGTATCAAAACCAAAATTGCTTGCTTTTCCTAAAAATTTGATATATCTCAAGAAAATGGGAGAATCAGACAACAACGAAAACATATCCAAGAATGACTTAACTTAGCATGAACTAACTAAATTTTATTTTGAAAACGCCTTTCCTCATCAACCAGTTTTTTTTTACTATTGAAAGCATATATCAGCAATAATCAGTTATTTATTTTCATCATCCTCGCTCCAAGTTTGTAAGTAATAAAACAAGAAAAGAGTGGATACGAATGGATTAATTCCAAAGACATGCATGTTTATTATATTAAGAATACTAGTCAAAAGTTACAACTTTAAAAGCAAAAGAATTAAATTGAGACTGGAAGTTCGAAGTCGAATGATCCTTGGAAGGAAGTTTTCTTGATGACAGGCCAACTCTAAGGGATGCTCCTTGCGCTTTGTTCAAGAAAAGGGTGACCATTGATGAATGGAATGCCTCCTTTGAAACTTAACTTCTTGTTGTCGATGAGTTCTTGAACCTTATACTTGAAAGCTTTGCAAGAAAATTTGTATTATCAACTGCATTTGAGTCTTCAATTGGGCAACCTCCACCCTTGATTGCTCATGGCCTCTCTTGAATTCCTCCATACTTTCTTGAGATCCGTTCGTGAGTATCGGGGCACTTGCTAGCGGTATTATGGTTGGAGGACGGTGAGGAGAGAAGGGATATGAGTGTTTTTTTTTTAGGATGCATGTGTATGAGAATGCAGATGCATGAAAATGCATGAGTATGCAAGAGATTTTTTCCATGTGTATGCAAAAAGACTTTAATGACATGTTATGACTCAAATTTTATGAGGGATGCGTTTAACATGACGACCTACATAGGAGGGCTCCTTATGTTAGGTCAGTTCTAAGCTCTTCTACCCAAACCTCTCACATGGGTGGTTCTAAGGGATTTTGTTTTTTCTTTTATTTTTTGAAGGCTCCATTTAAGGTGGTAGATTCCTTTGATTCTTCCACATGATACATGGTGAAATTTCAAAGGGTCTCCCTTAAATAGAGTCTTTGGGTTCTAAAGGGGGGTCCTAGAGTCGCTGACCGAATCCAAAGTTTTGCCAAGCGGAGGGGCTAGCCCATTCCTGACGAATCCTTTTGAACCAGTCTACTCTAGGCGGAGTCTTCGTACATCACCCATTGGGATGTGCATCCCATAGGTCCATACTACCAACTCCTAACCTAACTTAGGGTTTTTCTCAAATTTCATTCAAAAATAAACCCACCCACAAAGAAATATAATAATGCGGGAAAATAAAAAAAAATAGAATAAAACAAGAATAAAAACAAAGTAAACAAACAAAACAAATAACTCTAAAATTAGAGGATAGGCTTAACTCTCTAATTTTAAATGTCCCCAGCAGAGTCGCCAGCTGTCGCGCCGCGAAAATCGCCCGAGCGTTTAGGACACTCGGAATGACACAGAGTCGCCACCAAATTTTATTTTAATAGGAAAATATTGATAAAACCTAAAAATAATCGAAGGATGGTCATCGCAACCATTTCCAAGTTCGGGAATTGGTTATGCAAGGGGAAGGTATTAGCACCCCTCACATCCGTTGTACTCAACGGGAACCTCCTAATTAGTTCTAGGGTATTAAATGTTTTTTGAGAGTTTATTTACATGTTTTTATATTTTAAGAATTTTATTTTATTAAGAAATATTTACAAGAAAGAGGAAAAATTAAGTTTTTTATTATTATGCTTGACAAGATGACTCTTGCTCCTATGTATCCTCCGATGCGATGAGGAAATCAAAGCTACGTAGTTCTGGGTATGGTGTTGGTTTGTGTTTTTTATGAAAAAGGTTTTGCTTTTACCTCTTAAAATGACTTTTAAGAATGACCCGAAGGCGAAAAAAATTTGATTTGATTTGTTGATGTTTTTTAATGTTCTTTTTATGGGTTTGAGTGGAAGACGACTAAAAGTCGGACAAAGTGTGCACTAAGCCCCCAATTAGTCGAGAAGCGAACGGATGTGCATCCGCCTCCTCTTTTTTAATCCACTATATTTTAAATATATTTTTAGTATATTTTGTGTATAATAACAAAATTAAAATTGTATTTTTATGTATTGTTTTTGATATTTACATCATGTTTAAATTAAATAATTTAAATAACAAACTAAATAAATTGAAGGATTAAATTGAGTATATGACTTTTTGACAAAATTAGTTTATGTGACTTAGATGAATTAACATGTGAACTAGACGTGCCTAAACCGTGTTGCATTTCAAGTCTGAGGCACCCAGAGCCAATCGATTTTCTACATGTGGCATTCGTCTTTGAATTATATAACAATTAACAAGGCAATAGATAACATGAAAAGGTGTAAAACAAAACAAAAAAAAAAGAAGAAACATGAAGAACAAAACCTGAAATTCTTTGCGATCTCCTTCCTCCTTCTGGTCGGAGGCTTCACACGGATGTCGGAATCCGGCGGTGATGGTAGTGATGTATTGATGATAGTTGTTTTGGATTTGAAGGAAATTAGTGGTTGTGTAAGGGAGAATTGATTGTGGTTTATGAAGAATTTTGTGGTATGAATGAAGAATTGGTGTGTGAATTATTGTGTAGAAAGAGCCTCTATTTATAGTGTTGAATTTAGGCTTTTTAAAACTTGAATGAATCTTGAGAGATTTGGTTTGTAAATTAATTTGAGAGATTTTGTTTGTTTTTAATGATTGATTTCCTCTCATTTTATATTCTAGTGTTAATTCTCTTGCTTGCTCTTCAAGACCAAAGATTTGGTTTTATTTTGTTTAATTTACTTTTTTTTTTTATATTTTTGTGTCTTTTCTTATTTTCTTTCTATATAAGTCTATATATTTTCCCTCTTTTTATATATATGCTTTATTTTTATAATTTTGGACAAACAAAAAAAAATGATAAAATATATTTTAATAGAAAAAGTTTCTTGTTAGAAAAATAAATAAAATTGACTAAAATAAATATGTACTAAAATTTGGAGGGTAAAATTTGGGGTATGACAATGAGTTACAAAAAAAGGCACCGTAAGCAAAATACCAATAAAATACAAAAACTTAATCTACTTAAAATGGGTGTCTACTTCTAATCTCATTTGGGGACTTATCCGTTTCATTAATCAGAATGCGTTCAATACAATACAGAATACCAACCATAATTTGGGAACTAGCTGAATATGTGGCCGCCAACTGTATGTGAACCACCTCATTTGTTTGTCGTCTAACAAACTCAACACAAGAATTATTCTAAAATAAAGAAAAAAAACTCTTACAATTCGTAATTATATTACTAATTAAACTCAATAGCTTCATTATATTTGTACGTGCATGGAACTCGAGTACTATTTTTCTGAATTGAACTCAAAATTGACCGGTCCCAAATTTAATTCATGAATCCAAATAAGAGAAAATAAGCCAAGAGTTGAACCCAAAATTTATACGTCAAACTTATGTTACACACACACATTTTTTTAGAGGTCAATTCATATTAGACAAATTATTCTAGTTTAACTATATAAAATGAAATTAGAAGTACGAGCCAAATAAAATGGCACTTTTTATTTCTCCAAAGAAGTTAACACTTCTCTAATTCAAAGTTCTTGATTACAACATTTATTGAACAAATGTATTTTATTTTATTTTAGTAAAAGCAAAAAAAATTATTAAAGTAGCATAAGATATGCCAATAAAAGAGTACAACATCATACAAGTCCAAAGTAATACAAAAATCTTCCTCCAATAATCATTATTAGACCACCTTAAGAATCAAAGTCCCATGTTATGCATATCTGTGTCAAAAAATAAAATTCAAAGTTAACATACCATTAGATATACGGATAGCTAGCTAACTAAATTAATTATTTCACCCCATTTGCATCGGCAAAATCTCAAATATTTTTGGACAACATATATAAATAGTTTGAAAGTGTACTTTTAAACGAATTAAAATTTGTTGTGTTACAATAGAATTTGATATATATAGTGTTAAATTTGAAATATTCCAATGTGTAATTAATAAAATATATTTATCTGTCAAAAAATAAAATATATCTATGAGTTATATATAATGAACATATGAATTCTATATTTATAACATGCATATAAAATTATAGGCTTCAAAATAATAATAAAAGAATAGTAGTAGATTTTAAACTTAACGGCAATCTGTCTTTGCATCTACATATAAAGAACACGCATCTTGGTTTTTCAGGAAAGAGGCAGATATTGGGTGGACAAGATTTTACACTAGCACACAAATAAATTCCTGCCATATAAAATAAGAATAAAATAATATTACAAAAACAAAAAACAAGATGAAATATTAATGTAAATAAAAAAGTAAATTAAAAGAAAAAGAAAAAAGAGAAAAAGTGTTTTTTACCGGGTTTATCACCACCGGCGTTACATACAACAAGAAATAAAAAAAATGAGAGGATAATAACATTAACAAATTTAAAAATTTTAGTCATATTATTTTTGCTTTGCTTTACATATGCAATAAACAACTAATCGTTTGATCATTTTATAATGTTAAAGATTATGCTTTGTTTTATTTAATCAATATTTTTTTCCACCTATGGAGTTATTAAGAAGCTCTTTCTAAAATAATAATTGTTATTTTTTTTGACAAAAATAATTGTTGTTATTAAATGTCTTTTTAGCATATTAATGTGTCATGTATATGTATTTTTAATCAAAATAATATATGTATTTTTAATTGATATAATTGACATTTGACAACTTCACTTTAGTAAAAGTCTTAATTATAAAATATCGATGTTCAAGAGAGTTCATTCATTCTTTGTTTTTATCAACCTTTCATTATTATTATGTTTTAATATTTTTTAACCTTTGACGAAAGTAAGGGTTGAAAACATTAATAATGTGGAACGATGAAAAAGTTAGTGACATAAATAATTCAAAAACAATCCTATCAAAATACAAAAACAAAATAATTTGAATATAAGATATGTTTAATTACATATTATAACTATAACTATGATAATAAACTTACCACGGAAGTCAAGTAATGATATGAAAATGTATATAATTAAGGTGTACGCATTAAAGATATACACAAATGCTAAACAGCGTCTCGGAGCATTGGTTAATTAAACAATAGATAATAAAATTTTATCTTGGAACTTGTGCATTCAATGCATCGAATGTAAAAAAAAGTGATCGACAAATGACAAATATAAGATATATATTAAGAATATTGGAATAGATGAATCCTTAATTTTTCACCAAAAAAAAAGATGAATCTTTAATTGTATTTTCTCGATAAAAGATAAGAAAAGGTGATCGACAAATAACAAATATCTATTGACGTGTGGTTCTTCTTTAATTTGGACACATATGTTTTTAAGTATTTTTCATATGAAGAGAAGAGACAATGCGTTGTGTCCGGTGCATTGGAGACCATAGTCTATATAAAGTGTGATGACCGGTTAGTATTTTCATTATTCTGAAGTTGGTCATCTTGATGTTCACTCATATATTCAGATGAGGGGATGGATGGTGCCTCAGTCCAAGGAAGAAGTACTTACAAAATTATTTAAATTTATCTCCCTTTAAAGGTAGTCGAGCTCAAACTCGAGACCTTTAGAATTCAAGACCTATTCTCTTACCACTAGACTAAACCCCTTAGAAGTAAAATGGAAAAGCAAATCTAATTAGGCGCATTAATCAAATAAGATAAGATTCCTAAATAATAGCTAATTTAACTAATAAAGATATTGACCCATATAATGATATTGGAATATAACTAATATTAAATATTTCAATTAATCTCCCACTTAGCATGTAGTATATCGTAATCGTAATAATTATATCGTTATTCTTTAAGTGCGCATATATATAAATGTTATTTATCTTTAAATTTTTTATTTTCAATTAGGTTCACTTCATATATCAATAACAAATCATCTTAATTGTCGTCACTGACATATAACATGACTAAATGATCATTGTAATTTGAAATATCAAAAAAAGAAGCATTTGGAGTATATAATATCAAGAGGGACATAGTACGATATTAAAATTGTTCAAAACAACTATATTGTTTTAAGTATAGAGAAATGAGTTTGTTTGTTGATGAGCCAAATTCACAATACATAAACTCTAATATATCTTTACAATTGTACATGAATACTTTTTATTTATCAAAACAATATTTTAGTTTTTTTTTTAAATAATAAATGTAATTTTTTTTCTTTTTTATAATTTAGAACGGAAAGATTACATTAAAAAAAGAAGAATAATAGTATAATAATCTTCATTAATATCATTATTAGCCCGTGTGAACCACCTTGTCTTATTCGTCTTGTTGGTATGCACAAACTAGAGAGCTTCACATACATTTACAAACTGCACAATCAAACCAAAAATCAGTATAATTTATTTTTATTTTTATTCCTATACAAGGTTAAGCTCAAAATAGTGATGTAATTAATTTTTATTTTATTTTTATACCTTGTGGTTAGAGAGCTATTTTTCACCAACCCCCTTCACATGCACACTACTTTTCACTCTCTCCAAAATTATAGTGCATACTTATTTTCTTCATTTTACTCTACTTAGTCTTGGTCACTTTTTTTTTTTAAGTCAGACATAATTATTATTTTGGGAAAATAATCACCCATTATTTTAGAAATATACATCTAGACAACAAAAAAATTGTTCAATTTGTCCAAAGTATATACATTTGAATGACCTAAAACAATGTTTAATTTTCATGATGTGTACCTCCGAAGCGATTTAAAAGTGGAAAAAAAATCATTTAATTTTCTCTTCGATTTGAATTGTGTTCCCCTTTAAATACAACGGACTCCTTAAGTACATAGCATTAATAATTGTTCATGTGGCAAAAAAAAATTGTTCATCTTACTTCAAATCTCCTTTTTTATGCTAAATGCAAAAGTAGAATAAAAGTTTACTTCATGTATAATCATACTGCATTTATTTGCTGAAATAATTAATTATTATCATGTAATGATATGATTCTTGTTTTGTATATATACTCTAAGAAATAAAAACTGAGCTAACATGTGCATGATATAACACATTTAGAAGCTTGTCATAAAATTGAAAGGGTTAGAGAAATATAATGTTAAGCATGAAATAATCATATATGGATTAATATGTAACATAACTCTTTTTTGCTGGTTTTTGACACTCCTTATGCTGTAAACCCGCATTTTTATTATATATCTTATTTTACCTTCTTCATAAAAAAAATATATGAATTAATTACAACTTTACTACATGCATATAAAATAAAATAAAATTACATGCATATAAAATTATAGGCGTCGAAGTAATATAATTAAGAATAAATTTGAAACTTAACCGATAGACAGCTATGCACATGAACACATAAACCACTTGCAGATGAGAACATCGGGGTGGATGCACAAATTAGCTGGACAATCTCGAGGAGTAAAACACACATATAATAATGGCAAATTATAATATGCTGCGATATAAAACAAGAATAAATTAATGTTATAAAAAGAGGATGAAAAATGAATCTAAAATTAAAAAGTAAATTTCAAAAATATGAGAGAATAAGGGCTTATTACCGTTGCATACAACAAGAAATGAAAAAAGAGAGAGGATCATAACATAAACAAATTTGAATAGTTTAGCCATATTTTTTCTCTTTTGTATGTAATAAACAACTCAATTGGTTTGATAGTTTTATAACGTAAAATAATGTACTTTGTATTATTCGATCAAAATTGTTTTGCACCTATGAAGTTGCAAGAAGCTAAGCTCTTCCTAAAATAATAATTGTTAATATAAAAGTCTCTTTAATTAATTCACACAACTTATATCACTTCACCTTAGTGTCTCTTGCAAAATTCTTGGTGTTGATGAGAGTTCATTCATTTTTTAGTTTGTCTGAATTAAACTTTCATTATCATATTTATTTCTCTGTTAGTCTTTGATGAAAGATAGGGTCAAAATCCTAAAAGAGAGGTAAAAATACGGAACGATGAAAAGTTTGTGCTAGCTAGAAATAATTCAAAAATAATCTCAGCAAAGAAAAAAAAGAGTTTAATTATAATTTTGATCTCCTATTTTTACTAACTTAAGAAATTGATTTTCTTATTTTAAAATCACACAATTTTTGTCGTCATATTTTTGAATTTAAAAATAATGATTTAACATATTTTAAATAATTTGACATACAATTTGTTGATATTGAATGATAAAAAAGTCATAAGATTATCACTAGAAAACACATTAAATTTTTGGAGATCGTTATTTTAATTATTTTTTTCACTTTCTTTTATTTTTGGTTCTCTAAATTTGTCAAAATGAAAGATTAGTTCCCTATTTCTAAAACTAGGTTTTTTATCCCATTAGCTTGTTTCCCAACTTTTTGGAATTTTAGAACCCCGCTCAATTTTGATTTTTGATGACATGACATTAAAGGGGGTTTTCTGAGATGGATTATAGATTGTCATTTTATAACAGTCGGATATTTTAAATTTGTCAAAAAATAAATAAATTTAAAGATATATTTTAAATTAAGGGTACATATACATGTGCTGTTAAATTTTTTTGTATAGTAAAATCTAATTTTTGAAAAACTTCATTCATAGACCTAGGTGACACAACATTTCTATGCATGATTCTTTAGACTCTTTTCAAAAAATCTACAGTCTCTCGTGCTAAAAAGTCAAATTTTCAAATGCAAAATGTATAAAAACATGTTGATTGTAACAACACGTTTGTTCATGTTTGACCATTTTGTTTGAAGCAGTTTTGAAGATTGTCCGTCCCACAGTAAAATCATCAACTCCTAGTTCCACAAGTGGGGAAACTCCAGTCAAATTTACACAAGCATGTTTCCCTTCTACCCATCTATACACCAGAAGATTTGTCGGACGATGTGTCGATCTCCCTTCTTGTGGGTCAGTCAGGAAGTTCACTGGTGCATCTTTCTTCACAGAAATTCTTGCACGTCTAAAAATATCATAAAGCACATCTCTGACCAAGTCAAGCCTGTATTTGAAGCTTGAAGGTCCCTACAATGAACTGCATGCTCCCCAAAGGTATCAAAGCATGCTTTACGACAAACAGGCAAACCTCATCCTTAGAAAATAATGGAATCATGAGATGATACCTATTTTTTTCCTATTTCTATAATATCAGCATGACAACGATAAAATAATTATTCTTAGCCTAATTAAATATTTTGACGGATTATTATTAGCTGATTATTTGATTTTAATTATTTATTGAATTTTTGAATTAATAGTTACTTTAGGGTTAAATATAATTTTGGTCCTTATAAAATGCGGACCTTCTAAATTTAATCCTTATTTAATTTTTATTAAATATATTTAAGCCAATTTTTTATGGACATGTTTAAAATATTAATTAAAATTTAGAATTTTTTAACATGATATGAATTAAATATAAAATTTTTAAATAGTAAAAGTTTGAGATAATAGTAACCAAAATATGACATAGAAATAAAATTTTGAGCTCGTTTTTTTTGGAGGAACTTTTTATGATGATCTAAACATATATGCGAAAAAATCATTCAAAAATACATGTTGATTTACCAGTAGAGACCAAAATTGTGTTCATGATAATTTTTTAGGGACTAAAAATTTAATAAAAACATATTTAATTCTTATTTTAATTATAAAAACAGTAGGAATTAATATTATATTAGTTTTAGGTTGGGAAGTGACCAAATCAAATTTGAATAGCCTATACATTCTCTTACCAAAAAGCTTTATTAATAGTTGATTTTAGTGAAAATTGAAAACCATGCCTTGCCTTGCATTGCATTGCACTTCTAGTATTCAAATTAGTCTTGATAATTGATCTGACTTAATGCCGTTTATATGCTTGAAAATCATTTCTTGTCACACCCTACTTAACCATACTATAGTTTTCTTGTAAAATAAACATATTATAATTTGGGATGGAAGAAATACATTAAATAAATGAATAATATAGTAAATATCTACATCAAAATCATTAATAGTCTGTGTCATCCACCAATTTAAGTCCTTGATTTAGGTCTTCATGATTTGAAGTGAGCCAGCTCTTGTCTTATTCATCTATGCACAAACTAGAGCTTCAATTCACATTTAAAAACTGCATAATCAAACACAAAATCAGTATCATTTTTTTTATTCGATTTTTATGCCTATACAAAGTTAAGCTCAAAATATAGTGATGTAACTTCGCTCTAATAGTCATAGGTAATTTGTGTTTTAAAAACTATTTTTACACCCTTTGCATCTTAAATATGTGATTGAAGCTGAACTTAGGATCACAGTTCGATATCTCGCAACTACGCATGAGAGATGATTGAAATTACTTGATGTCAAAACTCGTCCGAAACTCTGGACTACTAAGAACCTACCCTCTTTTCTTAAATATTAGAGGATGAAAACATAAACAAAAAAAAATCTACATTATTTTCCTGTCCTAGCGTACATTTTCACTCTCTCCTACTTATTTTGACATGCAAATAAATTATAGGCTTCGAATAATAAAAAATAAATTTTAAACTTAACCGATAGTTATCATCTATGCATGAACAAATAAACCACTTGCACTTTGGAACTTCAGGAAAGGTGCACATTTTCTTTGGACAATTTAGGGAAGTAGTACATAAATAAAATGCTGCAATATAAAACATGAATAAAAGAATGTTACAAAAAGAACATGAAAGATGAGTTTAATTATGGCAAAAAAGTAAATTTAAAAAAAGATGTGAGAAAGGGCTTATTACCATTGCATACAACAAGAGATAGGAAAAAAGTGAAGATTATAACATTAACAAATTTAAAAAATTTAGTCATGTTTTTCCTCATTTGCATGTAATAAATAAGTAATTATTTGATCGTTTTATAATGTTAAAGAAAATGTTATGTTCTATTCAATCCATTTATTTTTTTTGATAATTTATATATTCAATCCATTTTTTTTTCTTCACCTAAAGCTCTTCCTAAAATTTATTATTACTTTAGTCAATATTTTATTATTATTAAATGCCTTTTTAATATATTGATGTGTCATATTTGTCTTTTTTTTTACATAGACGAGATGACAAAACTACCAATAAACTCACACATATAAGTGGAGTGACCGGGGTTCGAACCCAAGTCATGGACATCTGGCCTAATAATTTCGGCATTTTACGTCAGTTGAGCTAGGACTTCTGGACCATATTTGTCTTTTTATCTTATACAATTGATCACTTCACTTTTGTAAAAGTCTTATAATAATCTTGGTATTCATGAGAGGTCATTTTTTATTTCTTTTTATAATTTTATCAACCTATAATTATTTTTTTTTATTTCTTTGTTAGTCTTTTGATGAAATACAAGGTCAAAATCCTAAGAGAGGCGCAGCAATAATGTGAAACGATGACAAAGTTAGTGCTAAATATAATTCAAATATTAACCTAGCAAACAAAAAGGAAGTAATTAAAATACTACTTCCGGTCCTTTTTGTAAAAAACAATTGACTTTTTAGATTTGTTGAGTTAATATATCGAATTTATGTGAATAAATTTTAACAAATCACTAGTACAAAAATATCTTTATAGAAAAGTGCTTAAGTCAGTTGAAGTACTCACCTGACTTAACAAGTCACACGATAGCAAATTCGTAAATATTTGTAACTTTGTTAGGTCAGGCGCATGTAAAGCTGACTTAACAAAGATTAAATAAAAAATTATAATTCGTATGAAACTTCTTAAGTCACATGTATTAACAAACTGACTTAAGAAACCTATTTATTAAGTCTTATGTCCACACCTAACCTAAGAAGTGTTACTTAATTTTAACAAATTAAAATCTATTGAGTACTACGGGTGAATCGAACCCATTACCCTCTTGAAAACTTAACAAATTCTTCAATTGTGAAACCCTATAGTAAATACCCATTATCTTCTCTTTCACTAAATTTTCAATTCCTCTTTCCTTTATCAATTGAATTATTCTCACTTCCCTTAACGCTCACCTCACTGTTTGGCACAATCCTTTTCTCTCTTCAGAGTTCAGAGGCATCGTCTACATCCTCAGTGAAGCCAAATTGCGATAGAGAAGCCTTCATAGTTGTCTACTTGTCTTCCTTTATCTAAGACACCGTCTTCATCCTTGTTCCAAACCACATCGAAGAACCCCCAATTTCGAAGCTAAAATCCCTAATCTTAGATCCAGCGGTATTCCTCTTCGACAAGGTATTCTTAGCTTCCTTTCTTTCTATGCACAGATTGTGAAATTGCATGTATATTGTTCTTGCAAGTTGCGTTGATGTTTTTTGATAAAATTTGAATGTTAAGTTTTGTTCTTTGTGGTTCAAAATCTAGGTTTGAGAAATTGATATTATTTTCTTTTTATAAATTGGGGTTTTTAGTACGAAGGTTGGTCCGGTGGTATTGACTTGGGACCTAGGAGTATGCTCCTCCTCGATCGAGGTCTCAGGTTGGATTATTTCCGGTGTCAATTTAGGTGAGCTAATTTAGCTTCTCCAAAAAAGAGAGAGAGGAATTTTTAGTATAAGCAAAGGGTTTTGAACTGATGTTTAAAATGGTTGTGATTATGAATGAACCTAAGCTAAGAATTTACCGTCAACCAAACAGTGGCACATACCGATTTAGTCAAACTCATCGCCATTTAAACATATACATATATCGCGTCTAATTTGTTTCCTTATGGTTCTGTTTTAACTTGCCTAGAAACAATTTGATGAAACAAGGAGTGAGTAACACAGTAAAAGGATACCATGTTATTCATATTATGCTTATTTATGATAGATTTATTACTTACTTTGGGACACACTTCTAAATTGTTGCACTATATTATTCGCTCAATTGAGTGTTTGTTAACTCTTTCTGTTAGTTAAAACAATAGCTTATGAGTTTTGATTTGGAAAATTCTGTTTTTTTAAAGTTACACTTCAAGACAAGTTAACATTTTCAATATTGTGGGATTTTTATGTAACTCACTTTGATTGAAGATACTGGGTATCTTAATCTTTTTAATATCATTGTGAATGCAAAATAAGGTTACAATATTCATTTGTACCTTGCTTTAGTATGACACCATTGAAAAATGGTTATGTTTAGAAGGGTCCTATTAATGATTGATCAACAACTTGAGAAAAGTTCAAGACAACTAAGATTTTTTTGGTAGAAGGATGATGATAGTCACTAGGGATAAGAAACGTAACAACCCGATGAAAAAGAAACTAACACATTTTATGAACTATATAAATTTTTGGATTATTAAAATTCAAATTCCAAGCATGATGATCGGAATTTTTTTCACTCTTTGGTAAACTTATGTAAGGATTAATTATTCATTATACTAGTTTTAAAAACAATATGTAGGTAAAGAAGTTGGTGCCAAGTGGAGGTCAGTGACTAATTAAGTGAGTTTAATTATGTATTTGAGCAAGGTGAGTTTTATTGATCTATTTTATTAAATTGGGTTTTTTTATGATTTTTTTCTTTTCTTTCATTTTTGTTGCAAAAATGTTAATTAAGTATTTGTGTTTAATTTATGTTTCGGTACCATCCAGATGTGTGCAGAGGGAAAGATTGTTGGGGTATAGTTTCACCTAATTAATGAGGCTTATGATGTGAGTTATCTTTTAACACTTTATCTACAATTTCTTTAATTTTCTATTCCATAATAGTTGAGAATATTATTTTATTTTGCTAGAATGAGAGTTTTTTTATTCTTCTGGTTGTGCTGCAGATTTTTAAAGTTTGTTTTGATTTCTTGTGTTCCGTGTTATAGAGTGATGTTTCAAGTCTGGTGGATGAGTTGTGCTGAAGGTAAATAATATATATGACGCCTTCTGTCTCTGTTGCAGCATAATTTTTACACTCCTAGACTTTATTGATTCTAGATAGTAGTTTAAGGTGTTTTTAGAAGAAGTTGCTTGTATATTTTTAAATTAAGACATGTATTGGAATATTAATCATTGTATAAAAAAGTTGTACTTCAAACTTATTTACATGAAATGATTGGGTTTTTGTAATTTATAGATTCTTTTATTCATGCTACTTTTATTCATGCTACTATTCTTTTGTATGATGGAACCAAGGCTAATAACAATGAGGCTACTTTTTTAAAAAAATTAGGTAGCTTGTTAAGTCGGTTCCACTGTTACCCGACTTAATAAGCACTTTGTTAAGCCAGTTGTTAACTAACTACTTGACTTAAGAAGTTGTTTGTTAGGTCAGTCATATAATAACCCGACCTAACAACAATTTCTTAAGTCAGGTCCAAGTCCGACCTAACAAGTTGAAACTTGTTATGTCAGGAGAAGTAAAGGCAGGTTCGGAACTGACTTAAGAAGTCGTTTTTAACCGACTTAACAATGCTTTTTTGTTTTTATTTTAAACAGTAAATATATTAGTAATTAATATTGTTAGTTTATTTTGTTGATGATGAAAGTAGGAATTTTAATTTCCTTATCATTTCACTTGTAAAAATGTACAGATTATTATAATCAAATTTAATAATTTTTTCACTAAAAAATATGACTCTGATTCAGAAGTCATGAGATCGAAATCAATCTTGAGAATTAATGCAGCAGTGTTAAAAATTTTTGAGAGAGTTCTGCAACCTTTTGTGGTCCTATATATCTGACTCGAGAGATTAATCTTTATAGTTGCACGTAGAGGATATCCGGTTCAAACAAAAAAATATCAAACGAAAAACTACATTTTAATTTCCATCCAAATCTAAATCCATTTAATTTAATCGGTAGATAATTTCACCCGATTGCCCAGACACGACAAAACTTCATTTAAAAATTGTGACAAAAATTTCTCTAATACTTAAAACATCAATTAAGTAAGCAAATGCTTGCACCTTAATTTTATTCAATCCAAAACTAAAACATCACAAAATCACAACAATTTTCATAAAAGACGGAAACAGAACTAGAAACAACACACAAGTTATTGTACATATGAGAATAATTATTAGAACATATCAACCACCAATTTCATTAAGCTAAAAGTCCTTCTTCATGATTTGAACCGAGCACTCTGCATAATTAAAATACAATATGTTAATATATTTTTTATTTGATTTTATGTCTATAGAGAGTTACTTTCAAAATAAATAATGATTAAAAATTATGGTTGTGGCCGTGGATGCGGTTGCGGCTGTTGTGACTCGTATTGTTGGGGGAAAACTTCAACAAAGAACAACTCAACAAAGAACTAAGAGAAGAACTGAACTAATTGTGTTGAAAAAATTTATTTAGAAAAGTGTTGTTTACAAAGATCACTTTAACACCTATTTATAGGTGAAGTAAGTGTAACTACTTCCTAAGAATAAGGAAACTAACAACTAACTAAGTCCAGCTGGCATAACTGCCAAACAGCTGAGACTAACTACCTTAAAAGAAACAAAATACAATAAACCAGAAAAATAACAGAAAACTGCACGTGCTTCTGATGCTCTGCTTCTGATCAGAACAGCTTCTGATCATGTCTGCTTCTGATAAGGTCTGTTTCTGATAAGCTCTGCTTCTGATAAGCTCTGCTTCTGATACGCTCTGCTTCTGATACGCTGCTTCTCATGCGCAGCTTCTAACACAGTTTGAATTATATGAGAACCAATACTCCTCCTTAATTCAAGCTGTCAAAATTCACCACTCCTAGTTCTCTTCTAAGCTTGATAAACTGATCCCTCTTCACAGCCTTGGTCAGTATATCAGCTTGTTGATCATTTGTGGTACAATACTCCAAACACAATTTACCTTTAGTGACTTGGTCTCTAATGAAATGAAACCTGGTTTCAATGTGTTTGCTTTTGCCATGACTGACTGGATTCTTAGCCAGATTAATTGCTGATTTGTTGTCAATGTACAACACCACAATCATGCTTTCCACAATCTTCATTTCACTAAGAAGTGATTGAAGCCAATTTGCTTGGCAAGCTGCAAAAGACCCTGCCACATACTCAGCTTCACAGCTAGAGAGTGCAATGACACTTTGCTTCTTTGAACACCATGATACTGGAGCATTTTGAAACTTGAACAAGTAACCACTTGTGCTCCTCCTATCGACCTTGTCACCACACCAGTCAGCATCTGAGAAGCCTATTAGCTCCAATTTTCCATTATCCTTTGCAGATGGAAATAGAACACCAAAATGAATGGTGCCATTAATATACCTGAGAATCCTCTTGGCTAGCAGTAAGTGAGACTTCAGTGGTTTACTTATAAACCTGCTCACATAACCCACTGCATAACTAATATCTGGTCTTGTTTGGCATAGATACCTCAAAGATCCAATCAATTGTCTGAAATTTGTTGGATCCACATCATCACTAGTTATCATTTCTTCAGCCTTGACTCTTGGATCTGCAGGTGTGACTGATGAATTACAGTCAAGCATTTCAAATTTCTTCAAAATTTCAGTGGCATATTTGGCTTGATGTAATATCAGTCCCTTAGGAGTTTCCAACAACTCCATTCCTAGGAAATATGTCAACTTTCCTAGATCAGTCATTTCAAACTCACACTTCATCTGTGATTTGAACTTATCAATCTCTATTGATGAGCTGTCAGTCACCAATAAGTCATCTACATACAAACATATGATCAGCATATGTTTATCATCACTATGTTTCACATACACACCATATTCTACACTGCATTTTCTGAAGCCTTGCTCAACAAAGAATTGGTCAATTCTCTTGTTCCATGCTCTAGGATCTTGCTTCAGTCCGTACAAGGCTTTGTTCAGCTTCAGTACCTTGTCTTCTTTTCCTTTCAGCTCAAATCCTGGTGGTTGTTTCACATAGACATCTTCCTCTAATGGTCCATTTAGGAATGCAGATTTCACATCTAAATGAAATAGAGGTCATCTTCTACTACAGGCCAGAGCAATTACTAATCTTATAGTCTCATGTCTTGCAACTGGAGAGAAAACTTCATCATAGTCTAGCCCTTGTTTCTGTAGAAATCCCTTTGCAACAAGCCTTGCCTTGTGCTTTATAACTTTGCCTTCAGGATTCTGCTTAACTTTGTAGACCCATTTCACACCAATTGCTTTCTTGTCAGGAGGTAATGTGCATAAGTCCCATGTCTTATTCTTCTCTATTGACTTCAACTCATCAATCATTGCATCCATCCACACTTTGCTCTTTAGTGCATTGCTAACATCTAAAGGCTCAGTGTCTGCAAGCATAGCATAGTGAACAATTTCACCTTCATCATTCACTGCATTATCTGAGATAGTCTCACAATCTTCCAATCTTCTTGGAATCTGAATTGTTCTCTGAGATTTAGGTCTCAGTTGTGGTTGTGGCTCTTCATCTGAGCTTTCATCATTTGCTTGATTATTAGTGCCTTGAACTGGTTTAACAAATGTCACAGTCTCATTGTTAACCAATCCATCATCTAAATCAACTTCACAAGTGTTTTTAGATATGGATTTCTGCTTCCAGTCCCAATTCTCATTCTCTAAGAACTTCACATCTCTACTAATCTCCAACTTATCTGAGATGGGATTATAGAGTTTATAAGCACCAGTTCTATGATAACCAACAAATATCATAGGCTCACTCTTGTCATCTAGTTTCTTCCTTGTAGCATCAGGAATGTGTTTATAACACAATGAGCCAAACACCTTGAAATGAGCCACACTTGGCTTATTTCCAGTCCATACCTCATCAGGAACTCTATCCTTTATCTTCTTGGTTGGACATCTGTTTAGGATGTATACAGCTGTAGACACAGCTTCACCCCAGAACTTGTGAGGCAGCTGCTTCTGCTTCACCATGCTTCTAGCCATATCTAGAATGCTTCTGTTTCTTCTTTCAGCAAGGCCATTATGTTGAGGAGTGTATGGTGCAGTAATTTCATGAATTATGCCTTCATCCTTGCAATAATTCTCAAACTCTTTTGATGTATACTCACCTCCACCATCTGTTCTCAACACCTTCAAAGACTTGCCACTCTACTTCTCAACTAAGGCTTTGAATCTTTTGAACACATCAAAAGCTTCACATTTTGCCTTAATATGATATAACCATATCATTCTTGAGAATTCATCAACAAAAGTGATGAAGTATTTGTTTCCACCAGTTGATAACACATCAATTGGTCCACAAATATCTGAATGAACCACATTCAACAGATCCTTAGACCTCATAGGTAAACTGTTTTTGAAAGAAGCTCTTGGATGCTTTCCCAGCAAACAAGTAGTACAAGCATCACCTGGAATTATGACTCTAGGCAATCCAATGACCATATCCTTTGAATTAAGCTGTGACAAGCTTTTGAAATTCAAATGGCCATACCTTTTGTGTCATAACTCACTATCCTTGCTTTCTGTAGTTGTAGAGAGACATTCTGCCTCAATGGCTTTGAATTGAGTCTTGAATATCCTATTTTTGCTTTGTGCTGACTTCAGAATCAGATTCTTCTTTGAATCATAGAGCTTCAGGGTTTCATCTTCTAGCACAATTTTGAATCCCTTCTCTAGTAACTGACCTACACTCATCAGGTTACACTTCATGCTAGGCACATATAGGACCTTCTCAATTACTGTCTTCTTGCCATTCTTCTTCTGAATAACAACATTCCCCATACCTCCTGCTTTGATGGAGTTGCTATCAGCCAATTTGATCTTGGTATTGACACATTTATCAAAATCAGTCATGATGCTTTTGTTGCCAGTCATGTGATTTGAACAGCCCGTATCAAAATACCATTCCATGGAATCACTACTTTCTTCAGTGATGGTAACCATGAAACTTACATCATCATCTGTGCTTGAATGATCTTCTGCAACATTTGCTTCTTCACTTACTTGGTTCTTCTTCTTCTTTGGATTCTTGCATTCATTTGCATAGTGTCCGTACTTATTACAATTGTAACATTTGATCTTGCTCTTATCAATGGGCTTTTTCTTTCCATTGATATTCTGTTTCCCTCCTCCTCCATTTGAGGATTCAGGCTTGTCTTCACTTTTCTCACTGGTTTTCTTGAAATCTTTCTTTTTCTGCCACTTCTTGAATTTTGCAAAGAGAGCTTGCTCGTCTTCCTTGCCATGATCTTTCTCTGTATGCTTCAGTTCATGTGCTTCAAGAGTGCTCTGCAGATCTTCGATTCTGATTTCACTCAGATCTTTTGTTTCTTCGATGGTCACCACAATGTGCTTGAAGCTTGTGGTTAAAGTTCTGAGTACTTTTTCAACCTGTTCTTGTTCATCAATCGTTCCCCCACAACTCTTCATTTGATTAGTGAGTGTCACTAATCTTGTGAAGTACTCTGCAATCTTCTCATCATCCTTCATCTGAAGGAGTTCATATTGCCTCTTCAATCCTTGCAACTTCACCTTCTTGACCTTCGCATCACCACCATAAATCTTCTGTAGTGTGTCCCATGCTCCTTTTGCAGTTTCTTCATCTGCAATCTTCTCTAACACGACGGAATTCACACATTGATGTATGAGGTATAGGCCTTTGGTGTCTTTCTTCTTTGCAAGTCTGAATGTTGTTCTTTGTTCTTCATTTGGATTCGCTAGTAATGTAGTAACTGCAGTTGTAACTTGATCATACACTTCATGAAAGTTGAATACGACCTTCATCTGCTTTACCCAAATGTCTCAGTTCTTAGATCCTTCAAGAACGGGAAAATTCACGTGGAAATTGTTTGTACCAGCCATGGTTGATTCACTGCAACCACAAGGAGTCTTTCTTGGATTCAAGAATCAATCCCTAGGATCGCATAAGCTCTAGATACCACTTTGTTGGGGGAAAACCTCAACAAAGAACAACTCAACAAAGAACTAAGAGAAGAACTGAACTAATTGTGTTGAAAAAGTTTATTTAGAAAAGTGTTGTTTACAAAGATCACTTTAACACCTATTTATAGGTGAAGTAAGTGTAACTACTTCCTAAGAATAAGGAAACTAACAACTTACTAAGTCCAGCTGGCATAACTGCCAAACAGCTGAGACTAACTACCTTAAAAGAAACAAAATTCAATAAACCAAAAAAATAACAGAAAACTGCACGTGCTTCTGATGCTCTGCTTCTGATCAGAACAGCTTCTGATCATGTCTGCTTCTGATAAGGTCTGTTTCTGATAAGCTCTGCTTCTGATAAGCTCTGCTTCTGATACGCTCTGCTTCTGATACGCTGCTTCTCATGCGCAGCTTCTAACACAGTTTGAATTATATGAGAACCAATACGTATTGCATATGTTGCAGCGTGCAATGAATTTAATTTTCACAAACTATACTAAATGACACAAACTACTCTAATAGAGTCTTATAGTTTGATTCATAAATACTCACTATAAGGTGTTTGAAACACAATGTTAAGAGATTATTAAAAACAATTTTTTTCATTAGTTCCAAAGCATTTTCGGATATGAGGTTCTAAAATTTTAATTTTTAATTTAATGAGAAAAATTTAAATAAAGATGCTTAAAATCGTCTGATGTGGTTTTAGATGCAGTTACATTTGTCGTCATACATATCAAATATCACACTATAAATATAGTTGTAGGCTAGCGCTATCGGTATTACACAATGACGATGAAGAATTACGAGTAGTTAGAAGTTAGTTATTAGATGATCAAGTTTGTTAGAGTACTTAGTTTATTGTTATAGAAGCAATACTATCATAGAGGTTACCTAGTTTATTATGGTACACCTTCATCTACTTGTATATATAAACATGTTCACCTATGTATATATGAAAGCATATATATTGTGATTGAATTGTGAAATATATCAAATGAATATCAACTATATTTATGAAAGCATCTATATATATATATATATATATATATATATATATAAAATAAAACTAAAGGGTCATAAAGAATAAGTTTTAAACTTAACCGTTTTTCATAATTTGGGCATGCATGAACAAATTATCCAACTGCAGATCTTATCTTCAGTAGCCTTGCACAGAGATTCTGGACAACTTTGAGGATCATTGAGGCACACATAAAATGCTGCCATCGATGAAAAACAAGAATAAAAGAAATGTTACAAAAAGAGGATGATCAAATGAGTCTAAGAATCTCAACGTGTTCAATTATTTAATTTCTATGATATTACCAACAGAAAATCATAATTTTATTGTATATGGTTCTTGATAAATTACAAGTTCTAATTATAATGGGTACATTAGTACATACCTTAAAATTTATATAACAAATTATTTTATGATTCAATAAAAAATATGACAAATTATTTTGCAAAAAGGTAAATTTCAAAAACTTGGGAGCTAGAAAGAGCTTATTACCATTGCATACAACAAGAAATAGGAAAAATGAGAGGATTGCAACGTTAACAAAATTGAAAATTTTAGCCATATTTTTTCTTCTTTACATATAATGAACAACTAATTATTTGATCCTTTTATAGTGTAAAATAACATCCTTTTTTTTTTTAAGATAATAACAAGATGATCGAAGGCCAAAGAACATGCTCTATTTCATTTAATAATTCTTGTATCTATGGAGTTTCAAGAAGTTCTTCCTAAAAAACTAAAATTGGTACATACCTAAAATAATACTAGTAATTGTTAATAATGTCTATTTAGTATATTGATGTGTTATTCTTGTCTTTTTAACTCACACTATTGATCACTTAGTAAAAGTTTTATAAAAAATTTGGTGTTCATGAGAGTTTCATTCTATGTTTTTATATATATTGTTATTCTTTCGTAAAAAAATAGGGTCAAAATCCTACATAGATGTAATGATATATGTTGAGTATGACTCATGCACGAATATAGGCAAATGATGGTAGGAGAGTTGAGAGAGCTACAACTGATCTAATTAAGGATATTTAGAGTTACAACTCACAAATATTATTAATAAGATCAAGTATGTTTAAGATGAACAGAGACCAGTAAAAGAGAACTACAAAATAAAAATATCATATATAAGTGAAACACTAATAAAAATATCAAAATATACACTACTTAAAAGAGATCTATTTCTAATTTCATTCAGAAATACACTTTTTAGTTTCATATCACCAAGGTTCATGAAGTGTTTTTTTGGTAAGGGAAGTGTTTTTTGGTTGAAAAGAAAAGACGTTTATTTTAGTTTAAATAAAGACAAAATAGTGAGGAAAGTTAAAGACGAGAACATATATGATGAATGTAATTAAACTGATAGAAACTTTAAATCAACTTGACATCATGCCCAAAAAAAATCTAAGAGGAGAAAAATCATTGATCCATTTTAAAATGCATCTCCAAGACATGAATACACGGATTTTAGAAAGAAAAATTGGATAATTTATCAACCCCAATAGATTTTTTTCTTTCTAAAACTTTACCTAATCATGTCTATATCATCCCTACTTAACTCACTAAATGAGAGGTTTAACTTCAAAATATATATCATCATAAGATCATAAGGGGAATAACTAAAGCTAGTATTAAGTCTACGGTAAAACATGTTGCCCGAAAGTTGTGTCAATAAATTTTAATAGATCGTACTTTGTTTTTGTTTGAAACAATGAATATGAATAATTAATATAGTTAATTATTAATATCATTAATTTATTTGTGTAGAGGATGAAAGTCAATTTTTAATTTCTTTATCATTTCACTTGTAAAAATGTATACATTATTATAATCAAATTTAATAATTTTCCCGCTAAAAAATATGACTCGTATTCATATATCAAACGCAAAACTTACCTATAAATTTTCATCCAAATCTAAATCCATTTAATTTAAAAATTAAACGGTAGATAATTTCATCCAATTGCCCAAACATGACAAAACTTTCACTTAAAAATTTGACGAAAATTTCTCTACTAGTAAAAACATCAATTAAGTAAAGCAAATCCTTGCACCTTAATTTTATTCAATCTAAAACAAAACATCACAAAATTACAACAATTTTTATAAAAGACAAACAGAGCTAGAAACAACACACACAAGTTATTATTAGAACATATCAACCATTTCCTCAAAAAAAGAAAAGAGCATATCAACCACAATTTCATTAAGCTTCCTTCTTCGCGATTTGAACTAAGCACTCTGCATTACCAAAATACAATGTTAGTATTTCCTTCAAGTACAATTTTTTATTTGATTTTTTTCATGTCTAATTTCAAAATAAATTATGGTTTAAAACAGCATTGTATATATAGGTACTGGTACAGTACCGATACCTGATACAGGTACTGATACATAATACGACATTTCTAGAAAAACTAAATTATGGATACGTCGGTATTTTTTTTTTAAGATAATTAAGTTTTAAACTTAACCGTTTAATCATAATATTTGGGCAAGCATGAACAGACTATCCAGCTACACATCTTATCTTCAGTAGCCTTGCACATAGAATCTGGACAATCAGAGTCATTATTGAAGCACATATAAAATGCTGCCACGAAAAACAAGAATAAAAGAATGTTACCAAAATAGGATGAAATGAATAAGAATCTGAATGTGTTGAATTTATATTACAAACAGGAAAGCACAATTTTTTTTCTTTCTATATGTTAGGAAAGCATAATTTTATTGTATGTTAGGAAGAGCATATTACCATTGGATGCAACAAGAAATAGGAAAAATGAGAAAATCACAACATTAACATAGTTGAAAATTTTAGCCATATTTTTTCTTCTTATGAACAGCTAATTATTTGATCATTTTATAATGTAAACGAATATGCTTTATTTTAATTTTTTAAGATCATAAATTAAGAGGGTCGAAGGCCAAAGAACATGCTCTATTTCATTTAACAATTCTTTTTTGTACCTACGGAGTTTCTAGAAGTTCATCCTAAAATAATAATAATAAAAAATTGGTACATACCTAAAATAATAGGAGTACTAGTAATTGTTATGTATTGATGTCTATGTCTATTTAATATATTGATGTGTCATTCTTGTCTCTTTAAACTCACACTATTGATCAATTAGTAAAAGTTTTGGTGTTTGAGATCAATCATTCTATGTTTTTAGTTTTTACATATAAACATTTTATTATAATTTTTATTTTCGTGTTAGTCTTTCATCAAAAACAGGGTCAGAATTTTAAAGAAATGTTTTTTTATAAGCAATCTTAAAAAAATGTAATAATATCTGTTGAGTAAAACTCATACACAAAAGATGGGCAAGGAACGGTCCGAGAGTCGAGAGAGCCAAACTATTATTTAATTGGGTTGGGTATGAAATCCAATTTTTTATTTTAAACATGAATCGGTCTAATCCGGTGATAAGCGGATGAGTTGAGTTGGATCAACGGGTCATTAAATAAAAAAAATTAAAATGTTTTCAAAAATATATATAGTTAAATGACTATTTCATAAAAATTTTAAAATTAGACTAAATTTTACTATTCAAGTTGAAATTACATGAATCACTTCAAATATAAAATCAAAATTTAAGATTTTAAAAATCGCTATATCATAAAAAGTAAAAAAATGTAACACTTTTTTTAAATGGGTTGGGTTCGCAAGATCATGGACTTAGAATTGTAAAAATGTTATCAGAACCGATTTTTGCTTTTTAGGCCCCTCTAAATGCTCCTAGGCCCCCCAAAAACCCAAAAATACCCTCAATTTAGTGAAACAAATTTTTTGGTTTGTATAATCCAAAAAACCACTTTTTTTGGATCGTATCCCCCAAAATCACCCAGCAAAATATTCAATCTATTATTTCAGTTTTTTTTCAGATTCGACGGCAAATATTGTGAACTGCGACTTGGTAGGGAACGAAGTCGAACACTGCGAACAACACTGCGAACACTGGGAACTCGATCCATAAGAATAATAAATAAGTAGCAATAAATAAGAATAATGCACATTTGCTTACTACTAACCCAGTTTGAAAGTTATCTTCCAAAACAATTCGGAAGATATCTACCAATCCAGTTTTCGGAAGTTATCTTCCAATATTTATGTACACAGAATTTTTAAAAAAAATCAAAAACTAATCGGTTTAAAAGCTATGATTACCTGTTTTATACCTTCAAATGAGTGTTTGATCTTCCAAATGAGCGAATAAATGATGATTTGAAGCTTAAAAACGTAAAACCCTTAAAAAAATCGCATGTTACTTTTGAGAGGTTGAGTGTTTGAGTTTTATATGATGGTACAGGTCTACTGCAACCTGGCTTTTAAAAATATATTTCGGAAGATATCTCCAAAAAAGTGTGGTTTTTCAGACCGTAACTACCAAAAATTTTGTTTTCAAGCGTATCTACCAAAATGCCTCCCGCCAATTTAACCTTCACATAATTTACAATTTCAGTTTATAAGATCCAAAAATTGTGATATTTCGGATTATATCTTCCGAAATTTTTTAGCCATGATGTATTTCAAAAGATAAAATCCGAAGGGCAATTTAGGTAATTTGGGGGAGCGTGGGAGTAATTGAGGGGGCGGATAAAGCAATAATCATCAGAACCAAACCGATTCCAATTTAAACAGATAGATTCATATTTGACCCACACTTGAATGGGATCGAGTAAAATACGAGTTGGTTGGATCATCATGTTAAATGGGTCACTTGTACCCGTGAACACGAAAATTACTCTCCCCACCCCCCTTAGTTCTCTTTTCCCCCCCTAACTATCCGTTTTACCCTTACTAGTGTGTTAGAGGGGTTCGGATAAAATTATCCGAATTTTTCGTACAAAATCGGATTATAAAATCCAAACCTAGCAAAATTAGGGGAAAAGGAAAAAAAAATCCGAACTTGATAGGGAAAAATAATCCGAATAGCGTTAACTCCGTATTAGCTACCAATTAGCTACAAAAATTGTTCTAGCTAACAACAACAAGTTTTCATTCTCATTTTGTTATCTATTTTCATGAATAAGTTTTCATTCTCTCTCTCTCTCTCTCTCTCTCTCCCCCTCCTTGTTCCCTCTTATGAGTCAACAACAAGAACAACAACAACCAACAAGAACAACAACAACAACCAACAACAACAACAACAACTACAAACAACAACAAGAACAAAATAATATTATCAAAGTTTGGAGGTTATGAATGTTATCAACCAACTTAGCTTACTTATCAATGTTTTGTTACCAAACAACATATGAAAAAAGAAAAACAACAACAATAATAAACAACAATAACAAACAACAACCACATATGTTTGTTCTCAACAATAAAAGAAGCACAAAACTACAAAATACACTACCACCAACAAAAATAAACAAATAAAACCATAAACTAACGGAAAAAAATAAAAATTAAAGAAATAAACACATAAGTTCGAATTAGCTAGGAATTAGCTAGGAATTGGCTAGAAATTAGCTACGAAATTTCGGATTATATTATCCAAACCTCCTAAAACCCCCACAAAATTCGGATTATATAATCCGAACCTGCTAAAACCCCCACAAATTCCGGATTATATAATCCGAACCTATAAAACCCCCACAAAATTCGGATTATATAATCCGAACCTATAAAACCCCCACAAAAATTGGATTTCCACATGAAAATAAAGGGCAATTTTGGATTTTAAGGGGGTTAAAGAGTAGCATAGTGGGGTGGAAAGAGTAATTATCCGTGAACACCCCTAGTTGCTTTGTAGTCAAATAACATGTAACTCTGGTGCAAAATTTGAAATGACAAGGTTCAATGAACGTGTAATTTCATATTGCGCCAAATGAGTGTTCAGGAAATGCTTCCTCAACAAGGTAAAACCGGCAGACATGGTAGACAACGTTTGGTTAGAGTTGCGGAAGGCTGTAGTAGATCGAGAAATTTATATCACTACAAAAATACAACCTTTATTTTTTGGACAACATAATCATCTGAAAATGAAATGGGCTATTCGCAAAAAATTGTAATTGATTCTAAGAGTCTCTTTGACAAGACCAAAAACTGACTTATAACTTATGTCTTATAGTTTATAAGCTAATAGATCTGATTGGTAACATTTTTTTTTATCACGAGCTTATAACTGTGTGATCATTATTTTGTTACTATGGTACCCAGCAAATGCTACATACAAAGCATTTTACATTACAAACAAAGAAGCCATAAAAATACATATTTTACATTATATTTGAATCAGTTAAAATCTGATCAAACTTTATTTCCCTACAAACTAGTTTATAAATTACAAGCATTCCAAGTTACATTAGCAGCTGGTGAGGAGTAACTAACATTCATAATTACTGACCTTTATACAGAGTTAGAGTCGTCATTAGGCTCTAGAACAACTGTTTGTTTTTCGAAACAAGGAAACAATATGTACCTTAGCGGAAAGGTCTTCTCCTCTCCATTTCAACCTGATGCAAACAAAATTCATGCACACATTCACAACCAATATAAATACAAAACTCTTGCTGCAATATCTTCAACTCGTAGTAACTAGTAACCTTTTCCAGGAAAACATTTGTAAGCAACTAATTAGCACATTTTCAGAATGAAAACATCTGGTACAAGGTGGTGCCAGCCGACCAAATGGCATCATAAGATCCATGCCACAAGATTACGTGCCCAATATTACCCGTCATTCTCCTCATTGAGTCATTGTGGCTTTTAATAATCTAGTGGTGGTTATTTATTATGTCTTCTATTAATTTACCATGTTTAGAAAATACCAAAGACAATAGACATGATTGTATCTCAGTAACCAACCATTTCTATGCATTTTCATATAAGATACTATTTGATGCGAAGGTTGGTCTAGAAGTTTAACCTCTTGATGTGTACACAAAGAGAAATAAGATGCACAGTTCATGCTTGAGATTATAGTAGTTAAACATCCGCTTCAATTTTATTCAAGAAATTACGAAATTTAATAAAGCCATCATTCTACTTGCATTGTGCCCAACTACTATAGGATGAAATGAACTGATCAAACTGTATAACTGATATTCATCATCTTAAATAAAAAAAATAATGGTAGAAGAAATTGTAGAAGTTACCTATTAAGTGGATGCACTTGAATGATCATGAGATGGATAATTCTGTAGAACTAGGTGGCTCACATTTGGATAACTGACAAAATTCTGTTCCTTCGTTGGTTCCTCCTTCACTATGTTACCATTGCTAGCCATGAATACTTTCATATGACTAAAATAACTTGCAGATGACTCAATTTTATTTTCAAAACTTGGTATGCAGTTACCTTTGCCAACAAATCCAAGATTCCTAAGGCATACTTGATCGAGTGAATCGCTGGATTTAATATCATATGGATCTTGTTTAAATGTCATGGGCAGAAGGCTAGGCAATGGTCTCGCAGCACCAAATGTTGAAGTTGAGTTTGGAATCTGCTGAATATTGCTATTGCTGGATCCTACTGAAAAAGAGGACATTAGAGGAGAAATAAAGGTAGGCTTGGTGTCCACGCCAAGATATTGAGATGTACTTGATGAGTTATTTGATTTTTGTGACTGTTGACTATAATCAATAATGGCATTTCTGCCGAAATTGCAATCCTTGTTGACAGAAGCAACACATTTTACTTCCTGGAAAGTGTCAGAAGATTGAGCAGGAACCACCAAGCACGAAGGTTGAACATTGATTGGTCGATTTTGATCATGTATCGGAAACTGATGTGGTTTTTGCTGATGCTGGTGCATGTGTTGATGCTGCAATGTATCAATCACCGTGTTATTATTCTGAACGCCTAACCTTCCCCTTGAGACTGAATCAAGTGTAGCCTGAGGGAAATTATTGACAACGTTGGAAGGACATTTTACAAGAGGCTGATGATACGCTAAAGCATGATCATCAGCACGAGAATGTTTTGGCCCCTGTACAGATGCATGCATTAGTGCAGTCTGGTCCGCTGTAGGCATTATGTTAGTTACAGGATGACCCGAGAGCTCAGCATGAAATTGAAGGGCTGCAAGTGTTTCAGGGGAAACATGGCCAGAAGCAGCCAAAGTTTGTAGGTATCTTTCAGCAGCAGCTAGCTTGGATTCTATAGTCCCAGGAACTGTGTTTAGCATCCCATTATGTTGCTGTGCCACTCCACTTAATCGCTTCAAATAAAGTCTAAATTTCTGCCAATAGGTATTGCAATTCACAATGATAATGTTAATTCCAGTTAAGCACTACTAAACATAAGTTAATTTACCTACAATCTAGTGCCTCAGTATTCAAAAATGATCAAAAACTTAAGGGTTAAATATGTTTTATGTCCCTATAAAATTAGCGAATTTTGGTTTTAGTCCCTATAAAAAAATCACATTTTCATCCAGTAATGGAAGCAAAAAATCATACAGCTAGCATTTAATAAAAGAAAGGTAACCAGAAGGCCAAACATATAATATAGCACATAATATGATATGAAAATTGAAGAAGAAAAAAAGACTAATAGCATAAACTTATTAGGTCAGTTGCAGGTTCAGCAATTGTAAATCAAAAAATGAAAACAGTTCTAAAGAAAGATTGTGAGCAATGACTTCACAAATTGGACTAATAGTAATACCTGCAAATGACTCGCAACATTTTCTCTTGTCAAACCAGGGACATTCATCAATTCAAGTATTCTCTTTGGCACAGCCTCTGAAACACAAGAATAAGAAACAACTGATAAGCAATAAATGCTTAAAATGCTTTATGATTATTACAATCCAAAGAAGTATTGTCATTGAATGCATAAGCAAAAGAAATAGATTGATAAAAAGTTGGAAATTCATACTGTCAAGCCCTAGTTGATTCACAGCACTGACAAATTGTTGGTGCAGTTCCACTGACCACACTATACGAGGCTTCTTAGACGTATATGGATCGTCATTTTCCAATTCAACATCTTCTTCGTCTTTTAAATTGCTCCTCTTTTTTTGTTCTTTAACTATTCCTTTTGATGAACCAGCAGCATTAGAAATGTTATCATTGTCATCATTCCCCCGTTTATTGCGATCATTATCTTCTATGCTGCCAGAATCATCATGTTCTTTACTTTCATTCAAAATCTTCCTAGCAACATGCTGCCATATATTCCTAAGTTCTTCCAACCTTACAGGCTTAATCAAATAATCACAAGCCCCATGTCTAATTCCCTTCATGACAGTACTTGTCCTATCATCAACAGACATCACTGCCACATGAAGAACATAAAGAATTTTCAGTATTAAAATTTACAAAAGACCATTTAAGTATTAAACATTACAGTTTTCAGTATTAAACATCACTAAAGTAGTTTTGCTTACTAATAACAGGAAGGTCCATTTCCAACCCAACATGTTCAAGGAGTTTATAGCCATCCATGTCTGGCATATGAACATCACTCAGCACAACATCAAAACAGCCTTTCTTTTCCCGCAGAATTTTCAAAGCAACAATAGCCTCAGAGCATGTAGTGACTGCAGGATAAAAATATCTTACAAATTAAAAAGAAATCATATCATTCGAATTAACAGGACTTGCAAATAAGCTGCCACCCATTTGTATATGAACAAGATCTACCATATCTATGGAAGTCAATTGCAAATTTAATGCCATTAAATTAGAAATAAACATGGTATTATAGAGACTTTTTCCTTTTCCATCCTTACCAGTGACCCGCGCTTTTTTCCTTTACCCTCCCTCCCCCATGGCGATATACGTCACCTAGTACCCCCTCACGTCACCTCCACCTGACATCTTCCATTATCATTGATCAATACCCTCTACAACTATTATCACTGCCTATCATCATTTGTCACTGCTGCTCTGCACCCTCCACCGTTCTCATTACCACTTAAGACCATCTGCGCAACATATATTCAAAATTGTCCTCCATTGCCAACCTGATATTCTCAAATACTACCTCTAATCTATCACCCAGCACAGATTTTAATTGTCACCGCCACAGGCGATCCACCTCTACCAACACTTGACATAAGGGTGATTGTGTTGTTTAATTATAATTTACATCATATCATGTCATTATCTAATCTTCCTAAAGCATAAGATTGGATATAGCATATACTATTTGGTGGATTATACTGTGCATATCACATGGTATGAAATATGATAAGAACTTATCATGTTCATATTCAATCCTCCTATTATTAAACTCTCTTAATTGATTTATCAATGATTCAATTTCATATCATGCCCACCTAATGAACCCTAAATTTGAATAGAAGCCAAAAAAAATATTATAATGGCAAAGAAAAAACATACTTAACCCTACAAACAAATAAATGAATAAACAATAAATTTAGTAATAAATTATCTAATATTACTTGAAATAAAAACCCTCTCTTTCCCTCAGCCTTTTTTAACCCTCCTCCTAAGTCAAGTATAGTTAACTTCAAAAGTATCAGTTTGATGAAAAATTTACCAAATCCAACAATAAATAATTATTTAATCAGTAAATTGTAAAATTTAACGAGTTATATGGCAATCTTATTCATAAAATGATGGTTTTGACAAACAAATTCAACACCATTCTTCATTGATTGATAATTTGAGATTCTGTCAGGGGCATGGATCTTAAACATTAAATTGCAAAAATGCAAACAGCAAATAAGAGTAAAGACCAATGTGAAACATGCAAAGAGTATAGAACAAAAGAATGAAGACAATACGTAAAAGAAAAGACTTTACATGACGAAAAATTGTTAAATGACACTAAGAGTAAAGAAAAGGTTTTAATTGCTGAAAGTTGAATGAAATGTAAATGAAAAAGAATATAAATTGCAAGGAAACTAAAGACATACAAGTAAATGACACTTGAATTGGGAGTTTGAAGTAAGAATGCAAGTTTGAAGTAAGACTTGGTTATAATTTGAAGGAACTAAAATGAATAGTGCAAAAGATAAAGTGGCAACGGAATGCAGTGGCATAGGCAATAACAGAAAACAATTAGAACAAAAAGATTATTAAAGGACTTTAAATTGTTAAGAGAATAAAGGACAATTACAGGAAATCGGCAAAGGCGTACTTAATCTTTAAGAGAATTAGTTCATTTCCAGTCTATGGATTAGACTTCAGATTTCAAGTTACCACCTTGTTCTCCACCATAAAATCTCTTATTTTTAGACGCCGCTACATTGTAACTGCCTATTTGTCACCATGTCACATATATGGCAGTTATCCATGCCTTCAACGATAATAGTTACTAAAAAAATAATAAGACATCAATCCAACACTGTGAGCTTCGACCTCAATGCAGCCCATTTCACTTTGCAAATCAACACTTTTGTCGATACTTTCATACTCTTTTGCATCAGTTTCATGTCAAACTTCACCTGTTGGCTATATGGATCTGGATCCTCTCCCGCCGACTCTCTCATGTTTCTCATCCTACACTGATCATTGGGTCTATGATGTTAATAGAGCATTATAGCGCTGCTATAGCGGTATAGCGTAGTGGTGACCCCCTTTTCCACCACACTAGAGGGCTGCAAACGGCTATTTAGAGAAGCAGTCATAGCGGCTGCAAATAGCAGGTGAACAGGGGTTCCGTGGTGGCACTAAGGCGATTCTGTAGCGTTTCTAGCTAGGCCGCTATTTTCTTTTTTTTGGGGGGGATGTCAAATTTTAACTGTATTAACCATTTATATTGTCGAATTTTGATGTCAAATTTGCAGATCATGATAACATAAACCATTTCACATTACTTGGCCCGACAGTGATTTTCAGTTCATGTTTGGATTGACGGAATCCGATTATAGCAAAAAAATGCATTTTGATGGGCTGAATGAAAACAAAAAAAAAACATTTTGGAGCTCAAACAAAATCTAGCAGGCAACATGATTTCACCAAAAAAACATTTGTTGACAGTAATGATCTTACCAAAATTTAAATATGTTTGAAAAGTATAACAAGCTAGCTAGTAGTTTATAGCTTAATAGCTCAGACTAAAAAATACTTATTTGGTAACTGTCATTTTCTCGAGAGTTTATAGCTTATTTTTATTAGTTTATAGCGTTGTTTATAAGTTACTTAAAGTAGCTTATGGTTTATCATTCTCTATCTCAATTTTACTCTTGTAACTGTCTGGGCCCCTTCTCTTATATAGTAGGCGGCCCGGTACTGCACCTCACATATTCTCTACTCCCCCTCCCCGTAAATATTTTGCCTTCTGTGGGAATCGAAACCACATAAACTAAAGTTACAAGTACATGTTTAATTCATTTTCACTACCAATTGAGAATGGATTAAACATGTACTTGAACCCCAGTATATGTGTGGTTCAGTTACCACGGAAGTCAAAATCTCTAGGGGGAAAGGAATAGAAAACATCAAGGTGCAGTGTCAGGCTGGCTACTATATAAGAGAAGAGGCTCAGGTCATTACAAAAAAATGTTACTCTAACCACAAAAAAAAAACAAATATTAATTAAACATATCTTTTTTTTTGAGTAAAATTAAACATATCTTTTTTATATCATTTCATATTTATAAATTAATTTAATCATTTATTTTATGAAATACTACGGATTCAATTAGTTAATTTATGTCCCGTCTATTATCTATTATAAGTTATAAGCTAGTTTATTACTCCCTCCGTTGTTTTTCAACCATCATTTTAGCAAAAATCTCTCCAACAAAGATAGTAGATTATTAAAGTTTTTTTTTTTCATTCTACTCATATCCACTTATCTTTTCTTTCCAAATAAAATTAAAGTCACACACTCTCTCATATTAACACACTCTCATATTATTAAAGGATAAAATTAAAGTTATAATTGACAAACCGTAGTCTTAATCTATCAAAACGACAATTAAATTATTTAAGAAACACTACAAATAATTAATTAAATGGATTAGTTTCAAAATATAAATAAATAAATGTATCTCCTATCTAATTTATAAGCTAGTTTATTATATATCCGCTAAACTAGTTTATGAGTGTTAATTGAACGAAATTATTTGGAGAAATGAATAAAAATTCAGAATCTGGAAGTATGGTCTAAAACTAACCGTGATAATGGCAGTGAACAGACATTCGCTCAATTATCTTCAAAGTGGTGACGTCATCATCAACAACAAGAACTCTTAAACCGACCGGAAACTCGCCGGAGCTCATAATCGAGTGCTCCATTTTCAGCAACGACGCAGCAGGCATGGCTTCTTCGACGTCGTCGAAAGAAGGGGTAATTATGTAATATTAAATATGTGGAGAATGAAGAATGAAGAGATGAAAGAGGGTTTGATCTGAGTGAGTTAAGAAGAGAAAAAAGAGTCCAAAAATGGGAAAAAATTGGTGCGAAAAGAAAATTTCGAAAATGGAGTTGATAATGGAGGAATCTAAAGAGTTAATCTGGTTCGTTGAATAAATATCTAACGGCTGGTGTGATTTGTTCGGAGAAATTAGTTAATGTTAGTCGTTTGATCTTTTCTTATTTTAACAACTACTACTAGTCATTTCATTTCATCTTTATCGTACGGATTTTTATTATTGATCGCACATACATAGGATAGGAGTGGAGTGTTACTTCATCTTCAAAGTTCAAACCGTACTTCATCTTCACGCGTAAAATGTAAACAAACCAATAATTGATCAATTCTATATTATACTATATACTTAAAAAAAGTAATTTGTATTTTTTTTTGTACAAAATGGAAAGAAAACAGAGAAAAAGAAAACTATTTATAAAAAAAAAATAGTCCCGCTAGCATAAAGGAGGAGATCCATTTCACCCAGCAGAACAACGATAACGGAGTAGGTTTTAGAGTTACGAGCTTCAATCTTTGTTAAGTAATTTGTATTTTTAGTGTCATTTTTCCATTTTAATCCTTTGAAAATTCGTTTTTAAAATTTAAGATTGGGTCATGCTAACTAGTGCACCTCATGCACTAGTTAAGCATACAAAATAAGTAAGTTTTGTATTGAATACAACCACTTTTAATATTTTATAAGTGTTGACAACATAAATTTCAATGTATTTTTTGCTATATTAAATATTTTTAACTAGTGCATTGGGTGCACTATTTTTTTAGTCATTGATTTCATCTTTTCATATTGTAAGTTAAATAATATGTCATTCTTCTCTCTTTTTTGGTAGTTTATAAAAAAAAATGATTTCGGTCCATCTAAATATAATACTATGAAAATATGATGCGGAATAACATATGATCATAACACATCATTTAACTTATAGATGAAAAAATAGCGTCCGATACGAAAACAATGAAAGTCTTATAGTACTATTTTGGAAGTTCCATTTAATTAAAGTGTAGATATAAACTAAAATAATTACTAGATAGTAACCCAAAAATATAGGAATTACAATGAATAATACTAATGAAGCCATAATGTATTTCCCTAAATATTTAACCCACACATGACACAACACAACAAAAAGGAGTATACTCAAACAAACTAGCTTGTTTATGAACCCAAAAGTGTCATTCTCTAGCCATTCTATAAATATCAAAGCACCAAACCCAACCTTATCTTCAAGCATTTCCAAATTCCTCCCACCCTTTGGCTTTGTTAAAGCAAACAAGGTAATAATTTGACAAAAACACTAGAGCATGAATCCTACTACACTTCCCAAAGGTATGGCCAAATGGACAATGATGTCATGTCCTAGGCTTCCTATACCATTTTCAATGGACAACATTCCATTTCACAATGTGAACATGAGTTATGACTTTAAAGAATATTTGAGCAACAAAAGAGGTACAAGCCTTTGGTGTGGAGCAAGGAGGCAAGTCAGATACCAAGATGGAGATGAAGAGAGAGATGATGATGATGAATATGGACACAATGAGGATATTTCAAAGTTGGAATTCTATAGTCAATCAGCAAGAGGAGAAGCACTCATTGTTCATGCACTTGTGGACCAAAATGAAGTAGAAGTGCTTATCTTCAAGGTCAGTCTGTCAAAAAGTATATCCCAATAATTTCTTTTTTGTTACATTATTTGAACATCAAAATACATATATGTTTATTTTTATCTTTCTTTTACTTTTTATCTTGTACAACTTAAATACATTTCAAAAATACAATACAAAATCAAAATATATGGATTTGACATCAAAGTTGTAATCTCAATAATTCATTTATCTTTCTTGTTAGAGTCTCTCCAATAAAACAGACAAATTATATAGAAATATGATTAATTAGTTTAAACTTTAAATTATTAATAGAAAAATATCAACCAATGTTGCTAAGTGGCCTATCAAAACTCATGTGATAGGACTAAACACTGCTTAGTACTTAGTAATTAGTTTAGAATTTTTTTGTTAACCCTTCATTCTTGAAGGTCTTGTGTTTTTACCAAATTTTTGTTTTACAAATTGTATGCTAATTACTCTAAAAAGATATCACAAAGCATTTCATTTCAGGGATTTTCTTCATCCTTGAGCTATAGTACTTCCTCTGACCCAACAAAAAGCATTCTTCCAGCCAGGGCAGTGATAACATCTATAGATAGAATCAAAGGCCCTTTTGACCCTGCCAATATAGAGTATCTGCAGAAGAATGTGCCATGGGAAGAATTCAAAACAAATCTTCTTTCTAATTAAAGACTGTGTAATTAGCTTCTTAAACATTTATAATAAGTTATTCTGTGTGATTTAATTTATGTATACATTGTTTCAAAAAATTGTGTCCTTTAAGCATGTATTAGGAGTTCGATCTCTGATCAATGCATATGGAAGGCACCTGTTGAGAAATACCCTTTAATTGAATCTTCACACAACGAATAAATTAGTCTACATAAGGAGATACCTTAGATCACCGTAAAAAAAATTCTGCAATGAATACTTTTTTACTCACTAATATGCCTCGCCACCACTATTATCGCCGGTAAACACTCTTCACTACCGTTGGTATGTATCTTCCATTACTACTAACATTTCCTATAGCTTTCATCATCACTATTGTAACCACGACATCTTCCATCGCCTGAGTCCTCACCCATGGCCACCAAGACGTCTTATGTTGACGATGTCGCCTAATACTTTGTCAAAACAAATTTGTTTACTTACCTATAGCATTGTCTTAGATTGAAAAATAGTTTTGTTTCATTGTGTTCCAAAACCATGTTACTTTTTTATGGAATATATTGTTTTCAAAAATAATAAAACAAGAACATAATAAAATAATCATATATTTTTATTTTTCCAATTCAATAAAAAAATAATGAACAAATAATGAACCTATGAAAAGTCTTGCTTACACGGCCGATGGACAAAATTGAACTCAACATTTGTTGCAACATATTATTTCCAAGCCACTGAATCAATGTCATCCCTAGCTTGCTTGTATAATTCAAGCCTTTTAGCTAATTGTGATCTCTTTTCCATAAGTGCAGGATCTTCATCTAACATGGCCCCAAGTTGCTCCTTCTGCATAAACCACACATTTTTGTTTTAACCTTACTACCAAGGTGGTTAGAAAACAGATGTTATTGAAAATTATTTGCACAAGTTTCATAAAAGCAAGGTGTAATACTTATGTCACTTGCAAAATTCTAACCACATGCTCTCTAATCGTTGTTGGTTGAAATTTATACGGATCCCACCAAATTTAAGTGTAACTCACAGTCTTACATGACAAGAACACCTTTCAAGAGGTGGAAGTTGGATACATTTGAAAATATCTAAACAGAATGATATAGTCACGTACCTCCTTTCTCCCAACTTGAATATAAAAGCGGTTAAGCAGTGATCTCTTTGCCTCTCTGACTTGACAATAGACCACAGCCTTTGGTATAGAATTTTTAAGCGTGTCACAAATCATGTTGATATAGGCATTAACATTTGATCCTGAAATAAGAGTCATAAATGTTTTAACTTTTAACAATCAATAATGAATTTGAGATTTTAAAAAGGAAATATGACACTTAAAACAAATGACTTATCAAAGAATTTGTATATGCTGTTCATGTGGTGAGGAAGGATTTATAAAGTTATTACTTACCAATTTTCCTGAGGTGATTATCTGAGAAATTGTCCAGTTCGGGATTACGATTACTCCGACTTGAATGCTCTTTCTCTTTCGTTTCTGGTTCAAGATGAATCTTCCGAAAAAATTCTACTGTTAGATAGCTAGACTCCATGTCAACTAGCCGGGTCACTGTCTTCCTACTTTCTTCTCGGAATCTTTCTAACGAATCATTTGCAGCTGTGGCTATTTCATTTTTAAGTGTTGGAAACCTCTTCAATTCCTGCATGCCATTAAGTTATAGCAGTATATTATTTATTTTACCTTTGACTTCCTGAATCCTGAGTGAATTAGGAGGTCATTCTAGGCAAAGTTAAACTTCCATACATGTACAGTTTATATGAAATGCTAATGAGACAAAACAGTAAGCACTAGCCCGTATTAATAGGGATACATACACAACTCATAGTTCTAATTGGATAAGGAAACAAAACTAATCTTGAAAGATGTTCTAAGACAAGAAACTAATCCCATTGCAATAATTCAAGATAACTTCAGGATATTATAAAGTATTTTTCTTATATTTTGGCACAACTTAAAGCATTTCTAACCTCAGTTGCTGCAACTGCCTTTCGCACAAGTTCCTTTAAAACAAGGTGGACCTGAAGGTAAATGATGACAATAGAAAATTCTTAGTGGAGGAAACAAGGATGGAAGAAATTGAAGGAAGAGGCAATATTTTCAGATTAACACCACAGAAAGTCCAGACAATCAAGTTATTAGTTAATCTAATGGTTACAGGTTACAACTACGGGTATATCAATGCACCGGCGCTTAAAAATTGATGTACATTGTCAGCCACATACAGAACATATATTTAAACAAAACATAGATTCAAGAGGATTACAGCATCCACAGAGGCATCAGCTGGGCCTTTGAAATAGCTTAAACATCCTTCAATAAGTCTTCTGTACCCTTGTTCTGGAGCAATCAGATGGGGCTGATAACCGTCGGCTTCTGTAACAACTCGCTGGACATTTTTTATGGAAAGATGGCGATCAAAGGGGAGCTTTTTTAAAGCAGCCGGTAATTGATTGTCAAAAACACCATAAATTTTGTCCCCACCTGGACGTCTGAAATACAGCAGTTAGTTATCATGTTTTATCTTGCTCTATCACAAGGGAATTGGCGTTAAATAAAAGGGAAGCTATATAAAATTAGTCAACTACAGTTATAGTATCTAATGCTAAAACTCAACAAATGCACTTACCCTCCATCGATGTGTTCCTTAAATACTTTGTCGAATGCTCGACACATCTCTAAAATAGTGTACAGTTGGGCCTAAGAAAGAAAAAACAACACTCTTTATAATGCAGAAATCAAGTAGTTTCAAATCTAAGAGGATTGATTTCAGCAATGGTCTATGTTCTGACCCCTGAATCCACAGCTATAGGCCTGCCAATACGGTCCAACTCTGCATTAAGCTCGTCAATGGTTTTGTTTATTAAGGCAATGATACTAGGAATCCGCTGCCTAATGACGACCTCCAGATGCTGTAGGGATAAACACCAGTAAAGGAAAGCAAGGAAAATTACTAGTCATTTGATGAATTACAGCCTAAAATTAACATAGAAGAACAGTAACATAGACACAGCATAAAGGAAAATAACATGAAATAATTTTGTTAAGAATACCTCTGATAGAAGCTTGGCAAGATATTCTGCACCCATTTTATGTGCCAGATGCCCATATTCGGGGCTTGTCTCAAAATATTCACGTTCCTTCTTGCGAGCAACAATCATGTCAACATTTTTATTAATATCCGCTTGTGAACGGTTCACAATGCCGACCCATGGGTGCTGCAACCTGTAATGCTTTCCTTCCAGAACCTTTAAGATTCACATAATGACATGACTCAATATGGTGTAGAACATCGAAATAATAGCTAACCATGACTTAGTTGGAGAAATCATACCTCAACGGCATTAGTTCCTTTGTCCATAAGATCAAGTTTTGTCAACACTCCAAATGTTCTTTCACCTAAAACAAGAATAAAATAACTACTGTTTTCCAAAATGAATAACTTTGGTTTAGTTAACTACAAAGGAAATAGTATCTACATTTGAAATTCCTTCAAGCATAAAATGACAGACCTGAAGGATCAACTTCTTTTGCAATTTTTATTGCATCTGAAGTGGCAATATCTTGGTTTGCAGGAGAGATGGCCAAGATAATGCAGTTAGGCTGCACAATCAGAAGATTCGATCAGATTACTTTTTGTGTTCAATAACAATTAAAAATATGTGATTGTGTTTTAACTTTTTTCTCTTTTAAATATTTGTGTATAAAACAGTGAAAACAATGTAGGGATATTTGAAAACAAGACGACACACTTGTAATTATTAATGAAAACATAAAAGGTTGGTTACTTGAACTTGCTGTCTTCTTTAAAGGGAGTGTATACTATATGAATTATTTTCCATCCTTTAATAACTTTGATTTAGTTAATGTCTTGTATAATGCTTGTTTATTACAACTTTTAATCATATCTACTATCAAAACACAACAATTACCTTCTCAACATAGGATCGGACCATGCTTTCAATATCTTGAACAATACTTTCTGATTGTCCCTCTGTGTAAGAAGCATGAATTCTGTTATTCAAACACTATGATGAGTCCTTTCTAAATACCATTAAATTTTTCTGAAATTGTTGTGAAGCATTACCTACAGCAACCTTTGTCAATCCAGGAAGATCTATGAGGGTTAAGTTCACAACTGCCGACAAAACCATGCAAAATAATCATGCAACTCAAATTAAATGTCTACCAAATGAGGAATGAGAACATTTTTTATGAAGAAGAAATTGTGCTGCATATTCTAAGTTAGGAGGGTGTCTACTAAATATATAGGTACACTTTCATTCACAACCTACATTCTATATACATCCATCTCCCGCACTTGACTGACTTGATTTTCAAAGTGTGCAAGTGCAAATAAATACCATTTGGAGAATATAAATACAATTTTTTTTTATTATGTTATGAAGGGGCAATATAAATAAATACCATTTGGAGAATATATGCTGAGTTGAATTGGAATGTTTGAAATTGCCTTTGTCTTCCCAGTTATACGATCTGTTTCATCTGAAATTTCCTGCCTTACAGAAGCTGCAAAAACAAATATGTCATCAATCGAAGGCTCTATAAAAATCTTACTGCACATATACAAATCTTACTGAAATATTAAAAGAAATGTTCTTAGAAACTTCATTTACCGAAGTCACTGAATCTCTTTCTGGGTGCATGAAGAAATTCAGCATAATCCTGTTGTCCATCGTCTGTCTTGTGAAGTTGCAACACTAATGGCCTCCGTGTGACAATACCTAACAAATAGTTAACAAAAATATATAAATAAATTCCTGTCAAAAATAAATAAATAACTATACTTTCCACACATCAATGGAATGATATTCATTTTCAAATTAAAGGAAAAAGATTATGACCAACATATGATAAACGCGTCTACTAAGAGTGTTTTTGGAAGAGCTTATATTTTAGTTAGGTTTATCTTATGACATAAGCACATAAATAAGTGTTTTGAAGAGCTTATGAAAATAACTTATAACACGCCTATAAACTGTTTTCAACTTATTTTTAATAAGCTCTCCGATATAACTTATATAAAGTATAAACAGCTTATAACTTAGAAGAAATTATTCAACCAAATTATGTCTTTGATTAGTTTATGTATAAATAACAATTTAATAAAGCTATTTCTCTAAATACACTCAATGATCTTAATCATATTCCACATCCAATTCCATTAATCACACTATGCTTTAGATATTGATAAACAGATGATAATTAAAAAGATTAAAACAAATTAATCAGAAAATGTTAATCAAATCAATCAATCAAGCAAGCAAGCAATTAATTACATACCAGATCCACGAGGAAGAAAATCCCTTCCAACCACACTCTCCAACACCGACGATTTTCCTGAACTCTGATTTTCAATTTCCACATACATTCCCAAAAATCAATCACACAATATACATGTAAATGTTATAGATTAAACACACACGATATAATTAGGAAAATGGAAGAAAATAAAGGAGGAAATTGAAAAATGTGAGACCTGTCCACCAACGACGGCGACAGAGGGAAGAGCCTCCCAGAGTGACAAACCCTCGCCACCATGATCACCTAAGACGGTGCATGCACGTTGGATCTTGTTGATGAGACCGATCAAGCTCGTCATAGTCGCCATTTTTGGATCAGATGAAGATGAATGAAAAGGAAGGAGTGAAAATGTATTTGGTTTTTAGATCAAAAATCAGAGAAAATGGGAATGAAGAATGTGTATTCCAAAGAGAAGAGATAACTGAAAAACGGTTTTTGGCGGGGATTGAGGAATTAATGCTGAAATGGAATTTTCACTTTCACATCTATCTTATTTTGTTATTTTAAAATTAAAAAAAAAATTGAGAATGGAGAAATTTTTATTAATCAAAGTAACTATAATTTTTGCGTCAAAAAAAAAAAGTAACTATAATTTTTTACACCCTTAAAGTGACTATACTTTTGAAGAATAAAATTACAAAGCTAATAAAACTTGAGGTTATAAGGTTAAGTTCTTACCGGTACATTATTAAAGAATATTACAAAAGAAAAGTCGTATATAGGCACCACTTATGGATCAGGATTTTAAATTCGTGACTAGGATCTAGATCAGATGGAATAAAATTTGAAGACTATAATTTTTACTTTTTGTAAAATCAAAATATATTTTTATTATGAATTGTTTTATCAAAATTGAACAGTCACAAATATGAAACTATAACTTGCACACATTCACTGACTACATAGAATTCGGATCCCACCACTAACTCAAATCAACAAACTATATCTGCAAAAATGTTAATAAAAATGACAGAAACAATGTTTGAATGTGTTTGCACCAAAAAATTGTTCCGAGTCCATAGCTAAGAAGTCAGAACAGCGTACAACATGATAAAGTTGAGATGAAGTCTAGATAGTCGAATGAGCGATCAGTAGAACAAGAACATTGTGAAGATGAACTAGCTGAATCTTTATTAGTTTGAAAGGATCACAGGAGGATTTTGGGAACGTTAAAATTGGTGAAGGCTGATAGTAATGGTTAATTCGGCATCAAAAGCTTAGTTTCTTAACTTTTAGCTAGAGTAACAAACATGACTTGAATCTATAATACGGATGAGGTACCTGAAAAAAGATGCGTAACATGGTTGAGCAGTCTGAGACATGGGCGCCAACCACATACATAAGACAATGGTCACATTTTCACAAACTACACACCAGTTGATCTTAATTCGGCTCATAAGAATACTTCAAGCATTACAATATTTGGCCAACACTTAAATATTTTTAGGTGTAAACATAAGTGAACACTTTCCTTCTGATCTTAAAAGTGCTGTGGGAGGATTTAGAGGGTTAGAGTTGTACACCTCGGCTTGCCACTGAACTTACGCTAAATCCGTTATAAAAAAAATTACTTTTGCTTTCACTTTGGTTGATAATATATAGGTTCTCGATATGCATGTTCGTGCTTCACTCATAGATTCGCAATCAATTTGAAACTATGAACTTGTAAGTAATAACAACCAAATTTGCTTAGATCTCAATATAATTACAAAGATATTAAGAAACCTGAATCAACGCAGTCACATTATCTACGTCTTGCATATATAAATTGCAAAATAGTAGTTAAGGGAAAAACCTACCTATACAAACACACAATCACTCAAAAGAAAAGCTGAAATATAATATTAACCCAAGTTAATTGTCTTCCTTCTTCGCCGATCTCTCTAAGCAGAGGATGCAACACTCTAGGTCAGATGCATATCAATTTCCTAAAATTGTTTTCATGTCCCTGATCCATGGGCAACATCTGAAACTGGTCCTCGGCGTGCCAGATGAAATCTTGTAATCAATTGGACTCGGAAAACAAGATGATAAAAACAGAGAAGGGTAGAAGAATGATGTCTATGAAAGTTTGCTTAATATACTCCCAAGTACTGTATATTCATTGTTATTGGGTGCTCCGCGTTAATCCTCCTCGTGTCGCATTTCTGTCCAAATATAAATGGAAAACTCAATTACAAAGGGGAAAATCAAACAAAATGTAAACGGGAAGACCAATGAAAGCAAAATGCAATAGTATATGGTTGAGTTGTTGAGATTCTAATTTAACTAGTCAATAAAACAATGATATAGAAATTATTATATCAGTAATCAGATTCAATAGATTGCCAACATGTTGCCAAGTATTTACAAATGCCAAAATGTAGAGAATTGAAAGAAACGGAGAAAGATTATTGAACTAAGAGGACTCCGCATTGCAAGTTGCAACCATAAAATTGATGCATTTCCTATCATGATTATGTGATATGGAAGTTCTTTTTATAAGCAAATGTCAGGAAATAGAACACTGGACCTCTTGTTTATAACTTCTTAAGTGGCCCTGTGCTCACCAATTGAGCAGCCTACCCAAGCAAACCAAGTGGAATTGCACACAATTTTAATGTTAATGAAAACTGCATAATACACAAACTTTGTGACATTTGCCAAAAGATTCTCCGTTTAACTTCAATCACTAAAATACGAGGTCCAGGTTCTAAAAAATATATAAACATTATCAGGTAGTTGGTTGGTGTTGACATTAAACAAAAGTACATCAGGGGGAGGCCTAAAATCAACCAAAATGAAATGGTTTATATTCATTGACAGTGGGACAGAATCCATTGTGAAATACCTCTTGATAGTAGCAATAGTAAAGCAAAGATTGGAATAACACAAAAGGAGGTTTTAAGTTTTAACTTTTAACCAAGTAAACAGAGTTATAACTAATATGCCAATAACTACATATGAAAAAAAAATTTACCTTCCAGAAATTAGAATTAGCTGATTCTGAGCACTGTTTGCAGGGCCCTTTACATTGCTGAACCGCTTTGCTCTGTTTTCTTGTACTTTATCGACACGCATAGCAGCTACCTCCTTTTCCATGGCAGCTACTTCTCTTCTCATCTTCTTCGCCTCAACTTCCATGGCTTTGGTCAATGTATCCACCTTCTTTGCTAACATCTGACAGATAATGACAATTGCAAACAATTAGTAATTTTCTTTTATAAATAAGATGTCAAAGATTATCCAGAAAAACAAATAATAAACTAAACACTAACCTCAATGGCATCATCTTTATCTTTTAAACTTTGATCTTTCTCATGACCAGCTTTCCTCAAAGCAATGACCTCTTTCTGCAAGAGGTCATATAAAACACTTGGAATACTATCATCTGTATCCACCGGTGGAAAGTCATTTGGCTTATCACCTGAATTTCCTTTCCAATTATTATCTGCCTCTCTCTCTTTGGTTTCTTCAAGAGATTGGTTGAATGAGTAACTTTGAGGTGCCCCATTGAGCTGCGTTTTACTCCTGTCCAATGTCCTTGAGCCACCATCAAAAGATTTAGATGATCCTTTAGCATGCCTCAATATTGCGCTAGATGATAGGGATGACCTGAGTTGAGGGGATGGTGTTCTCTTAGGCAAGAATCCATTAGAGGTTAGTTTTGAGAGATTATCAGCTCCACCTAGTGATTGGCGACGAGAAGAACCATTGGTCATACTTCTTCCCTCTGTGATGCTGCGACTGCTGCCACTAGAATTGCCCCTCAAACTCTCCTCTAGCACTTTAAGCCGTAACAGGTATTTCTCCTAAAAAAATAAAAAATAAAAAGATTACCTAGAATAATCTATGAACTAGTTTTGTAAGTTAATAGATAGGAACCAGATTTTTACTTTCAACTGTGCTTCAGATTTTGCAGTGCGCTCAACTATAGCAAGCTTATCACGAAGTTGTTGCATTTCCCCCTATAAGAATGCAGTTCAATAATAAGTCAAAACAGTATTAAAGTGAAGACATGCGGGAAAATTTATATCAAAAACGAAGCGAGGAAAAGACGTAAGAGAGTAATAAAAGCACAGGACACCACTAAAGACAAATAAGCAAATAAAAACAAAATAATATTACCTGCAAGAATCGTCGTTCTTCAAGCCATTGTTTGACAGGCATGACTTTATCATTAGCATCTTTCCATTCATTTGCAACCACAACGGCTACTCTGTTTGCAGTTACCTTGGCACGGCCCAACTCCCTATTAAGAGTTTTTCTTTCTTCCTAAAGAATGTGAAACAAACCATGTAAAAATTGATGCTATAATCAATAAAGCAACTGGGAGATTTAACTAGCTTCAGACTTAAACACATTACATTCATTTCTTGAACTTTCCGTTGATAATCTCTCACTGCATTTGCTGCTGCACCGCCTGCAAGGACTGACTCTTCTAGCTCCCTCACAGTCTGGGTGAGCTTTTCAACCTCTGCCACCTTTTGTCTATGCATTTTGTCCAAAATTTTGTTTTCTTCCTGAGAGTGATGATGAAACAATCGTTAAAAATTACATGATTACAGTTCTAGTGTACTGGGAAATAAAAAATAAAAAGCATCCAAGATTGCGATACCTGGCAAATCTCAATCTGTTTCATCAGCTCTTGATTTTTGTTTTGGAGATCATCCACCATGGAAGCCTTAGCCATAGCAAACTGAACAGTCCTTTCAGCTTCAAGTAGTGCAGCTTCTTTGGATTTGGTAAGACGATCTAAAGCTCTGTTGTCATCTTGTAGTTTAGCAATCTGTAAGGAATATACAAAAGAAAATAAAGCCAAAAGTAATTAGCTATGTCCCAGATATGATCTGTCTATCAATTCTTTCTCCCCAGGTATTGCAATATAAACTCCCAAGAACAACGAAATACCTCTTGCCGCGCAAGCTTTAGTTCAGCCTCCAAAGGAGCAAGAATTGCTTCTATCGGAGGCATGTCATCATCCTTCTGAGCAGCATGGACCCTTCGAAGAGTAGCTTCTGCTGCAAACTGAGCCGCCATTGATGCTTTCTTTTCGTCGTTGATTTTCTTTATTTCAAGATTCTGCCAGAAATATTCAGTTTAGTTAAAAATCATGCAACCTAGGAAAACAAATAATAATAATAATAATAATAATAATAATAATAATAATAATAATAATAATTACTAAAGTTGATAAAGGCTCAAAGCAATACTTTGCTTTCTAGTAGAGATTCCGTTAATTTTAGCTTCCCATCAACCTTCGACAGCTCTTCAGATAGCTAAAATACAAACGAAAGAAGTAAGGTAAGTTACATTTGAAGTTGACATAAAGCATGCAACAAATCAATATGAACAAGTTGCAAAAATTGGCACAAGAAACATGAATAATTAAGTTAGCATATAATAGAATTAAAAGCTCAATGTCAAATAAACAGATATAAAATAATGTAAAGAATGATTTGTAAGAATGTATGAAATATCTAATAATATATTTGATGTTATGTCAGAGTGTCTTAGTTTATTTTCTAAAGTATCTTAGATTATTTCTTAGGATTAATTTCCATATTACTTAGATATAACTATTATAAAAAATTTAGGAACATATGGAAAGAATTTAAAGAATAATTTGACAGATCAATAGTTATTTTTATTTATTTTAAATTGTGTAGATATAAATAAAAAGGTAATGATGTGGATATTAGGTGGAAGACTTCTGGGAAACATGTACCTCGTGGTCGTGGCAAACTGGACACATGGCAGTTTAGTTAGAACGGGAATATGGGAGTGTTATATAAAGGGGGGCAGAGGAGAGAAGGATAGGCTATTCATTTGGTAAAGGTTTTGGGCCATTTAGCTAGGGAAATTGCGGGCCCTCAAGTCTGCAGGTTTTTTCTCTCTTTTCTTTGTAGTTTTTTAGCCTAATCTGATACTTTAGTAAGGAGCTATACTCCATGTTTCTCAAAAGAAATTCTGGTACTTATAAAGAACTAAAAGTGAACATGCAGAACCATATAAACAAGGGAGAAAAACAAACGGGAGAAGAATAAAGTATCCTCCAAAACTAATAAAAATAAAACAAAACTAAGGAGTCAACTAATTAAGCCAAACAACACCATAATCACGTTCAATGGTAGACCATTCAAATCTAATCTCTCTTAATGGTTTTGTCTGTAGTTTTTCATGTTTTTCCTCTACTCTAATTATTGGACTATCGTCCATATGGTTGACCCTCCTTATTAGTGCTTTTACAAGTCTCCACCACTCTCATATCTTTTAGAGTGAGTATATAGGTTATCCCAATTTTCACTTGATTTCATTCACCCATCATAACATTCTCGTATCAACTACCGGATAATGCCTTTACTTTAAAAAACTATTACTGGGCTAATTTCCTTTTATGGTCAAGTCAAGTCAACACAACAAAAACTTCATCACAACTCACAATGACCAGATCAGAGTGAGAGTTCCAAATCTAACTGAAACATTTCTAAGTCAAAAAAGAAACTGATACAGAAATTGCGCAAAAATGTGAAAGGTAGTAAAAGGCGGTATCAAGATAAATGCCAAAAGGGCTTCTTTTTTGACGCAAATCTAGCTGAAACGGATTCTTTCAAAAGTCAAAAAAGAAACTGATACAGAAATTACGCAAAAATGTGAAAGGTAGTAAAAGGCGGTATCAATAAAATGCCAAAAGAGCTTCCTCTCTAATGCATCCCCCCACATTATTTATAAACAAATTAATGGAAAAATCAAACCCATTTTTTTGCTTCAACTTCAAAGTTCAAACATGGTAACCACATCAATAATATGATCCCACAAGGAAATAAAATAAAACCTAAAACCACATTTACTCAAATTACTCCCAAACCATTACCAACATGTAAATTAACAATTACTAGTAATTAATAAAATACCATAACATAATAAACAAATTCATAATTTTATAGTAACAAACTTGAATAAAAATAAAAATTAAAAACAACAATAAAACCAAAAATAACAACAACTAAAAAATTAAAATTAAGAACAAACCTCTTCAACAGCTTTTTCTCTAAGCCGTTCAGAATGCCTCAAAGCTTTAATTTCAGCATGTGCTTCTGATAATTCCCTATCCTTATCTTCACAAACACAAATTCAAATTCAAAAATTAAATTAAAAAAAAAAATCAAAACAAAATTTTCAGCTCAAGAACTATTCGGATCGAGCAACATTTTCTGACCTCGAACTTCATTCTCGAGACGATTAAGCTCAACCTTGACTGGATCCGAACCGTGCAACAAATTCATGAACTCATCAGCATCCATACTCTGTTGTCTAGCAGAACCACGTCTCCTCGACGAGGTTGTTCTCCCTTCTCTAAACGATCCGGAAACCGAAAGCGGCGGCGGCACCGGTGTCGCAACTCCACCACCGTCGCCGAAAGTTTCCTCCATCGCCGATCTAAGAAAATGGTAACAGAAACCAACCAGATTTGAAATCACGCACGCGTGAAGAAAGAAAGAAAGAAAGGAACAAAATGGAATGTGAGTTTTGAAAGTGGTGGATTTAGAGAGAGAATTGGTTTTGTTTTGTTTGTTTGTTTCTATTTTGTTTCTCTCTCTAGATTAAGAAAAATGATTTTGATTTGAATGAATATAAAAATGGGAAGTGTGTTTGTGTTTTGTGTTGTGAAGAGGTTTAAGCTGAAATAGTAGTGACTTTGTTGTGTGAGTGATTGTGACTTGTTTGTTTGGATTTGGAACAGTGTGTAGGGGGGGGGGTACTACTGCACAGTGTGTGAACAGTAAGTGCTTTTGGGATTAAGCTAATTTTGTAAAATGAGGTTAAGGGATTAAGGCTGAGATAAGCTGGAAGCGTAGTGCGCATATCGTGTTTTTAAAGTGAGGATTTATTGGTTGTGGATTCGTAGTGCTAGTGCACGTGTGCACGTGCATGAGTAAGAAGCAATGTTTTAAAATTTTAATTTAATTTATATAGAGATATTTTTGTACCAAGTGGAGAAATGAAAGGTTGTTTTAGTCTATATTTGGGTATTCAATCTTCTTTCTATGCTGAAGTAATGGCCCCTATGCATGCTATTAAAATTGCTCATCATCGCAATTGGCATAATTTTTGGCTGGAATGCGACTCCAAACTAGTTGTGGATGCCTTCAATAATCTGCATATCATTCCTTGGAAGCTTAGAAATCGTTGGTATAATTGTATTTATTTCTGCTCTCTTATGAACTTTAAAATTTCTCATATTTTTAGGGAAGGCAATTATTGTGCCGATAAGCTCGCAAATTTTAATTTAATCTCCATGGAAGATCATTGGTGGGAGAATGTTCCTAGTTTTATTGTTGTGGACTTTTCCCGCAATAGGTTAGTTTTGTCTTCTTATAAATTCAGATGATTGTTTTTATTGGGTTTTGGCCTAGTCCCCCAATTTTCAGTTGCTTTCTTTTCAATAAATTGTATGTGATGCTGCAAATGATTGGTGGTGCTTGGGGTGCCTACATAGTTGGGATGTCAAGTTTCTACAAATGATACCTTTGCACTGCGCTAGCCTTTATCTAAAAAAAAATTTGTACAAAAAAAAAATTATATAGAGATATTTTAAGAATTTATTTAGAATTTTGTCAAAAAAAAAATTATTTAGAATGCGTTTTGATCTGTTAAAATATAAATGATTGAACAAAACAATTTTAGTTGTATTGAGTTTAATTTTAAAATTATCATTGAAATTGGACAAACTGAGGTCAAGAGACCGAACAAAAACATATATTCTTGTCTTGGTCCTTCATTGAATCATGAGACAACTTTCTGTCTTTAGCACAAGTTGTCTGAATCATTAAAATAACATTTCTATATTTAACATAGTAGTGCAAGATAAAATTTGTTAAATACCTTAAATATTTGTCTTGTGTTATTTTATAAGTACTTTTATTTTGTAGATCAAACAACCTCTAAAATGATATTATAGTTTGAATGATTTGATTAAATATACACCTTTAATATATACAACCTCCGTCTCAAAATAATTTTTATTTTCGCATATAAATACATGATTTTAATCGTTAATATTTTTAATATTATTTATGAAATATATAAAAATTTAATATTATAAAAATATTCGTTAAGACAAATCAAATAATATCTATTTTAATATTTATCTTTATACATTAACAAAAAAATATGTCAAAATAAATATAAAAGTCAATAATTACGACAATTATTTTGAGAAAATTGAGTAAAGATTAAACTTTTTTTGACAAAAAAGATTAAACTCTTAAAAATTGAAAAAATCTATTATGTGTACCAAAAAAAAAACACTATTTATATACCGTACATTTTTCTTTTCATTGTTTTTCTTTCCCTCCCTTTTACATATATTTTTTTTCTCTTTTCTTTCTCTCTTTTTTCTCACACGACAACACTCTTAACCCTTCCCTCATCTTCCTCTATCTCTCGGCGAACCTCTTCTTAACCCTTAGCTTCACTTCACTGTACTACAACATTTACATTGTAAAGATCATATATCAATGGCAATCGAAACTCTAGTATTAGGTAACAATTTCACTTATTTTATTTCATTAATCTTTTCATCTTCCAATCACTCTTACACTTATTAATTTTTGATGATGAACATGTAGGCGCTGGTCAAGAGGTTGGAAAAAGCTGCGTAGTAGTCAAAATCAATGGAAAACGAATAATGTTCGATTGCGGCATGCATATGGGTTACACTGATCACCGTCGTTTCCCTGATTTCTCTCTTATTTCACCTTCTGCAAATTTCAACGATGAACTCTCATGCATCATCATTACTCATTTGTAACTTCATTCATTCATCTTTTTTTATTATATAGTTTTATATTTTGAAATTTTGATGTTGATGTTGAATTGTTGATGTTTAGTTGTTTGTGAAATTAAATGGTGCAGTCACTTGGATCATGTTGGAGCGTTGGTTTACTTCACTGAAGTTTGCGGCTATCGCGGACCGGTTTACATGACGGTTGGTGATTTTTGTTTTTTGCATATTACCTGTTTGATGAAATGTTTGTCTAAATGCCTTGACTTATATATTATTTTAAGCAGTACCCAACAAAAGCTTTGTCTCCTTTGATGTTGGAAGACTATCGGAGAGTGATGGTTGATCGTCGGGGTGAGGAAGAACAATTCAGTTCTGAACATATCGCCGAGTGCATGAAAAAAGGTAATGTAGGATCATCTTTTCCTTTACTGTAGACTGCAAGCTACGCGATGTTTAAGTTACTTACGAGTTTGGTAAAAAAAAAAAGTTACTTATACGTTATGAGTCTTATCACTTATGACAATGTTTCTATTTAGCTATTGTGTCACAAGAATTTAAATGAATGATAACTATTGTTTTTCTGCGCTATAAATGTCATTTCAGATTTATTTATGTTTTGTAATTGATTATGTTCACAAACTAAAATTACATGGTTTACATTTTTTAATAGAAAATTCTGCCATGCTCAATCAGTAATTTATTGTGTGTTTTGGACTGTTATATCTTTATTATACTTATTTTAATTTGATTCCTATAAACAGTTATTGCCGTAGATCTGAAGCAGACTGTGCAAGTAGATGAAGATCTGCAGATACGTGCATATTATGCAGGACATGTAAGGCTTATGAGCTTCATCTTTAAAATCATATTTCCTCTGCAGTAACAGATTTAACACCTGTTTTGTTGGTGATTTTCTCACCATTGAAATTATTGTTTAATTTTTGTGAATATATGATAGAGGATGAGATGCCGAAAAATTGGCAATCAGAAACCATAAATAACATAATCAGAATAAGATGAAAATGGAACTTCACCGATACAATATTTACTATATACATTAATTTTGCAATGAATGTTATCCTCTAATATGATGGAATGGTTAATTTTGTTCTTGGTTTGAAAAGGTATCCTTCTTGTTCTTCGTTATCACATCTATTTTGTATGAATAGGATTTTGTTCTTTCTATACCTTGAATTGATTTTTTAGTCCTCTCATTTGATCATTCAACCTATTATAAATTGTTAAGGTTATTGGAGCTGCAATGTTCTATGTAAAAGTGGGAGACGCAGAAATGGTTTATACAGGAGACTACAATATGACACCAGATAGACACCTAGGGGCAGCTCAAATTGATCGGCTACGACTTGACCTTCTTATAACTGAGTAAGAACTGAGAACATCATTGATTGTGTAAATCCATTTTATAATGATATCATCAACATTATAGTGAGGGCCTATGAAGCTCCGACACGGCTAAAGTAGGGGGTGTCGCCGTGTCGGACACGGACACCCGGACGACACCTATCCAGCACGTTTTAGATAATTTTCTTAAATTGAAAGTACTCAAACTGTTTTGATGGATTCTTTCTATGGTTGATTGAAAGTACAAAGTTTAAATAAACATAAATTATGCTTCTCATTAGACTATTTTATAAATAATGCTCACAAATTGCTTTATTTTATTAATATATAGCCGTGTCCGTGTCCTAAGTTTTTTTACAGTCCCGTGCCCAGTGTCTGTGTCGTGTCCCGTATCCATGTCCGTGTCCGGGCTTCATAGGTGAGGGCCACAAATGATTTCTACTTGTTTATTGTTTTTAGGGTATATTAATTGTAATAGTTCATATTCAATGATTTTTGAATTTCAAATATACTCAATTATTTATTTACATGTTTATGTTATTGTTAGAAATATGAACCAATCCTTGGCCTAATTGGCTAGATTTTTGAGAAGTTGATTCTTACATGCTATCAAACATACATGACCAAGTGATTATTTTTATATTTTTCAATAGGAACATTTGTTGTTAAATGGTGTTCTGTAAGTGGAGCAAGTTGAATTTATGATCTCCGTATCACTTCAGCCTCTATGCCCCTCCACCAAATTACATTATCGCTCCTTCATGACTAAGTGGTTATGAGATCATGTTTTGTTGCCCTCATTTTTCTTTACTTATCCAATTTCAGTTTTGGGGTCAAATATATTTTTCCACCTTAATTTATTTACCTTGTTATGTTTCTACCATAATTTATGGAATTGAGCATAGAAGTGACAAATTTTGTAAATTATATTGTCAACAGTCATGCATTTTAGAAGGTGTTTTTTCTCAGTTCAATATATAGTTGTATAATAGTTCAATATGGTTTAAATTAAAATGTAATGCGAGTACCTGATTGCATTCACTGCTTGTAGGATTATCTTGGACTCACTTTTGTTATGACTCTCAATTTCATTTCAGGTCCACATATGCAACTACAATACGTGATTCAAGATATGCTCGTGAGAGGGAATTCCTCAAAGCTGTATGTATACTTTGAAGAAACTGTGAAATAGAAGTGTTTATTTAGTTTTGTGCCTTACTTTCTCTCAGGCATATATTATTATTAAGTAGAAGCATTGTTGTTCTCACTTACTCAATCCCCTTGTTTGTGTTTTAATCATTCCTTACTTTTGTTGGTTGCATTTTACATTGACCTGTCCTATAGTCGAAGCAGGCCTTTCATATTTTTGATAATTCTTGGTTTGTGCTCTTAGCACGGATCAGTTTTGTTGATTAGGTTATGAGATTTTGACTGAAGCAAAGAAGGCAAGGTTTTGTTTATTTGTGCTACTTTGCTCCTATTTGGTGCATTTGGTTGGACATTTGATAGAAACCAGTATTTTATCACAGAGAAATAGGGGGAAAATATAGATTGCAGATCTTTGAGCGTTTGTACCTCCTAATGTCCAAAAAGGCCCTAGTGCAAATGCGTGTGGCTTGGAACAATGTATGAAACAATGTTCCTGACCTACTTCCTTTCTCCCTCTCACATGCAATGCAATTAGTGTGAGGTGTGTGCCTTTGCCGTAGGGGTCTCGTAGCTGCTGCATCACAAACTCTGTTCATAGTCAGGGCATTTGTTACTTTATGTTTTAGAGGAAGACTGTAGAGGTTGAGAGATGAGAAAAAGGAACTTTATATTTTTACTTTTTGAATTTTTTTTGCTTTTGTTTGTTTCTTTAACTTTATGATTTGCTTTTGATCCAAGTGCAACTGATCTACAGTTACTCTTATGTTTGTTTCTAAATTTTTCAAATTAATTGTTTCAGGTTCATAAATGTGTTTCTGGTGGAGGAAAGGTTCTTATTCCAACATTTGCTCTTGGAAGAGCTCAGGTACTCTCCTTAAAATGGCCATTCATCTCATTATTGTAATTTATTTTTCTGTTTGTTATTAATGACTAGCCGTAATTATGGCATTTTTCTCAATATAATGATTCCATGTTGCGCTTCTTCGCTTCCCATTGCTAAACATTCATTTATAGAAACCAGATGAGGGGGATGGAGAAAGAGGGAGATTAGTGTTAAAATTGAAGTGTCCAAACTAGTGGCCTCTTTTACAATTTGTAATGAAAACAGACATTGTTTAATCCCTGGAGATATGATATATTTGAAGTTAGGTTAGTCTCCATTTTTTTCATTTTAAATCATTATATCAAACAAAATGTTTTTTAGTCTTTATTAGGGGGACTAAAAGCACTTGCATTTTAGTTATTTTTCTAAAATACATTTTTCTTGAAGCCATTTTTCTTCAAGCCATTTTGAGCAAGGTTGCTTTAATAAACCATGAAGTGAACAACTAACAATTCTGGTTCAGTGGCCAGTTTAACTATTGAAATTTAAAACATTGATCAGGATGTAACAAAGGTGTCGTATATTTACCAAGTTATTATGATCTGTAGGAACTATGCATTTTGTTGGATGACTACTGGGAGCGCATGAATTTGAAGGTTCCTATCTACTTCTCAGCAGGTTTGAATCAGCTTTGTGTCCTTGATTTACATATATACTAGTACTTATTTTTTCCATATATAGTCACATGCCTTTTGCTTTGTCACATTCAAATCCTACGCGGAAATTTTGTTTTAGGGGATTATCTGGTTTTTCACTTGAATTGTGTTCTGATGCAACAAAGGAATGCTTATGCATGTAATCTTACAGATAGTGTACGGAATAAAAAAGCTGCTTCAATTTTCAAAAATGAAGAAATTAGTGTAAGGCTATTATGATACTAACCACACAAAATGTACCTTTCTTTGAAGAACCAAAATATAAAAGGGGAAAAATCTACATCAATCGCTGTGAATTTTTAAGTTTAATCGTTTATTTAGGCTCAGACATAGCAATAAAGTTATGATATGCATCAAATGGTTAGCTGATAAGTTATAACATAAATGAAGTCAATTAAACAGTCCAATCTGTCAAATCCTTGTCTATGCAATTTAATTTTTGTCATTTACTTAGGTGGTTTGGACATGTGGAGAGAAGATACATGAATGCTTTTTTATATTCTGTTTCTAACATGACCCTTCATGTGAGAGGCCTTAGAACTTGAAGTATGGACAATATATGTCATGAACATGACCCCTCATGTGAGAGGCCTTAGAACTTGTAGTATGGACAATATATGTCATGAAAATGACCCCCCTCATGTGAGAGGCCTTATAAATAGTGTACGGAATAAAAAAGCTGCTTCAATTTTCAAAAAAGAAGAAATTAGTGTAAGGCTATTATGATACTAACCACACAAAACGTACCTTTCTTTGAAGAACCAAAATATAAAAGGGGAAAAATCTACATCAATCGCTATCGCTGTGAATTTTTAAGTTTAATCATTTATTTAGGCTCAGACATAGCAATAAAGTTATGATTTGCATCAAATGGTTAGCTGATAGTTATAACATAAATGAAGTCAATTAAACAGTCCAATCTGTCAAATCCTTGTTTATGCAATTTAATTTTCGTCATTTACTTAGGTGGTTTGGGCATGTGGAGAGAAGATACATGAATGCCTTTTTATATTCTGTTTCTAACATGACCCTTCATGTGAGAGGCCTTAGAACTTGAAGTATGGACAATATATGTCATGAACATGACCCCTCATGTGAGAGGCCTTAGAACTTGAAGTGTGTACAATATATGTCATAAAAATGACCCCCCTCATGTGAGAGGCCTTATAACTTGAAGTATGGACAATATATGTCATGAACATGATCCCTCATGTGAGAGGCCTTAGAACTTGAAGAACTTGAAGTATGGACAATATATGTCATGAATCAACCCAAGCTTCGGTCCCCACCATAGCTTAATATGTTAGGTGAAGAAAGCACATGAATTGTTTTTGTTATTACGTTTCTAACAGTCAAGATTGCTGAGTTTCAATTTTCAAAGGCCCAAGTCATGTGAAACATAGAATTTCAAACTACAACTATGCTATTTTGATATAAAAAAGAAAACCAAAATAAGAAAATGAAGCAGAAATTGACTACCAATATGAAATGATTTCTCATGAAAATGTCTAAAGAAAATCCTCATAAGCAAAAAATCTCAAATTGATAATTGCTGCAAATTCGTGGTGCCAACTTTGTCCTACACGGAGTAACTGTATTAGTATATGCTAATATGTTCAAGTTGTGGAATCTATGTCATAAATACTATCATAGTACACATGATACTCATATTTTGCAATTTATAATGATATCATTTTTTCCTTCTCTTTTCATTTTCACACTAGTTGCAATAAATTAAATAATTGTAGTTATCTCAAATATATTAATTTGGAAAGATATAATACAATACAGCTTGGTTAAGTCTGACTTGTTGAGCTATATATCTTTCTATTTGTGTACTTCACATTATTTGTTGCTATTTTTGTTACATATTAATTCTAGTTATTGGGATATGTATTTTTTTTCAGGATTAACTATTCAAGCTAATATGTATTACAAGATGCTTATTGGTTGGACAAGCCAGAAGATTAAAGATACATACTCCACATATAATGCATTTGATTTTAAGAATGGTGATTATTTTATTTCTTATGTTCTCGGAAATTTCTAAAATTTATTTCATGTGTGAAATCACATCAATGCATGAATCAACAACAACTAAGCATTTTTTCCAATAGGTGGGACCGGTGGATCAAACAATGTCATAATTCCCAATCATTTTTGCATGCCATTCCACTTTTCGTACAACAAAAACATGCAACAATTGTTCTGTGATGCACAGCCTTGTTTTGGAGCATTTCTGTTATTAGAAATATTCTTTATATTCAATAGCTTTTACAGTTAGTTGGCATAAATAAATTATTTGGCTAAATGATTCTAAATTTTAAGGTGAAAAACACAAACTTCCTGACTGCTCAAAAACGACGATTTTGGGGCCTGTTGAATTTTAAAAATTAGTAATAAGGGATGCATATTTAAATGTCACAGGGTAAAGGAGTGGGCTTTGTGGCTAAAATCATTATTTTTTCAATGCATTTTATCATTTGTTGCTTAAAAATGAATCATTTGATGATGTTCATTTTCTCACTCACCTGGTTTGGATTGGATGTTGTAGTTCACAAATTTGAGCGGTCTATGTTAGATGCTCCTGGTCCTTGTGTTCTCTTTGCCACTCCTGGGATGATAAGTGGTGGATTTTCACTTGAAGTTTTTAAGCACTGGGCACCGTCGGAAAATAATCTTGTCACTCTGCCTGGGTACACCCATTTATATTTTTCTTTTCTTCCTTCATTTTTAATTTCTATAGTAGCCATGCCTATTAGATGGAAGGTGAACAAAATGCAGATAAATGTCTTCCACGATTGGTGTATCACGTGTAAAAGTAAATGGATATCAAACTATTTTAAATCTTTCGCCGAATAGTTAATTGTATTTCCATTGCTTGATGACTTGGTGAAATTTTTTGCTGGTTTTGTGGCAACATAGGTGATAGGCCTTCACTGTGCACTTGAAAAGTTATGATTTTGTTAAGTTTCTAGAATAGCGGCTTTCCTTATTAGTCTGGGTATTCGGGTTTTGAGGGGCTTAAATGTGTCATTGTTGTGGATATTATTGCTTGCCCATTATGAAAATAAAGGACTTGGTTTTTTCTTTCTTGATCATTCTACTCTATGTCACAATATTGTGGTCATGGAGATGCTCCCTTTCCCCAATTCTTTTATTGTCTCTTCCATACTTACTACCCCCGGTCCTGTATATAAGAAAAAGTTTGGTCAGCAAAAGTTGATGTATTTGGTCTAAAATTTGAACCAAATACATTGATTTTAGGAGGCCCAACTTTTTTTATATACAGAACTAGCGGGAATATTATTTCACTTTTTATGAAAAATATGCATGAATGCATGATTGGTGTCAATGTTATTGGTCGCCAATGACAAAAGCTAAATAAAGAATAGGTTTGTTCGCTCTTGATCTTTCTACACTACTACTACTAGTAAATCACAACTCACAGTCTATATTGTGTGCATGGTGATGCTCCCCTTCCATATAACATTTTCTGTCATTTCCCTAGTAATTTTTTTACTTTTACATCTTATTTCAATATAGTTACACATCAGTTGTTTTTTATAAATTCAATTGTGCTACTTTTGTAGGTATTGTGTGGCAGGAACTGTAGGACATAAATTAACATCAGGTAAGCCCACCAAAATTGATACAGATCCCGATACTCAGATAGACGTGCGTTGCCAGGTACATTTTATCTCCTACCTAAAAAATTTATTGAGCTTGGTGCAATTTGTTGTTTTTTTATCAATTAGTTTTCAACAGACATGACTTGAGAACAAGTATACACCCGAAACCAAATTTCGTTTATTGATTGTTTGATGGATAAATTTGTGTTGTCAAATAGTGGCTATAGCAGTGCTATAGTAGTGTAGCATAGCGGAATTTGAACAAACCACTATTTTTTGTGATCCACGATGGACAACATTGGGATAAATGAAACTCAAACCTCTATTGCTTAAGTTGACATTGGAGTATGGGGTGAAAATATATTTTTAAGAAGCTCGTGCTCCACTTCAATTAATGCTTGTGTCGCTTGCTGAAGTTCTCCATTCACTGGATTGATTATAAAACTTTAGAAATAAGAGCAAGATACATGGTAATACTTTAGAAATCAGGTTTTTTTTTCCTGATCTTGAAATGCATGAATCCTAAGAAATGCATATAGTTACAGTAACCGTCAGTCTGATTGCCAGATCAGTCACTTAAATATTGAAATGTCACCATATTGATCCTTTGAATAATTATTTCAACAAACTAATCCCTCAAAATACAGTTATTGTGAAATTTGACCGTACGTGTGATTGAAGTGATGATACAAGGAGCAATTAAGTGACTGTTTATATCTTTCAATCTTTGAGGGACTAATATGGTGACAAGAAATATTTATAAGACAAACATAACGCTGATATTTTGAAGTTAATTATGTCGGTTCATTTAGCTTCTTAAATAATTTTGAGTTTTGCCTTACATTGACAGATTCATCAGTTGGCTTTTAGTCCTCACACCGATTCTAAAGGGATAATGGATCTTGTAAAATTTCTCTCCCCAAAGCATGTTATACTAGTGCATGGCGAGAAACCGAAGATGGCTTCTCTGAAAGAAAGAATTCATTCTGAGTTGGGGATTCCGTGTTATAATCCCGCAAACAATGAAACTGTTTCCATTCCTTCAACTCACTACGTAAATGCAGAAGCCTCCAACACTTTCATCCGAAACTGCTTGAATCCAAACTTCAAGTTTCAGAAATGCAATTCAGTAGACACATGTAACGTGACTACGATAGACAATAACTTAAACTTAATGCCTGAACTTCAAGTCGAAGATGAAAGAGTAGCAGATGGAGTTTTGGTTATGGAGAATAACAAAAAGGCAAAGATTGTACACCAAGATGAGTTTTTGCTCATGTTGGACGAAAAGAAGCACGAGGTTTAGTTTACATTGGCGATTGGCTGTGACTCCGTAGATTGCTTATCTAACATTCCAACTATAACTCTTGGCCTATGTTCTTGCTTCAAAGTTTTGTGGTGACTGATATGGAGGAAACAGTTATTATTTTGGAGAATCTCCCAAAGTACAACCAAAGCAGTATATCACTTCATTTGTTCAGCTGTGAATAGGAAAGGTTGCAAGGAAACTAATTTAAGAAGTATAGAACATTAATAGATGACTCATATATATGTCAGACCTCTGAATCGTGCATATGAATCAACTGGTTCTCTTTCCATCTGGTGTTCTGTTGCTTCATATGCATGTGATGTGGCTCTCACAAGATTCAGATACTATGCTCATAATTTAGGCTCCAATTTTATGATGCTGGGGATAGGAAATTGTGTTATAATCAGATCAGATTATTTTCAAGTTCTATATGATATTTGTAGTAATTATTTTTAGATATTTAATTGGAGTAAGTCAAGAATTGTACAGTTTTTCATTTTGGTTTTATTTTTTAGTTCAAAAAGATTGCTTTTTGTTCATGCAACCCCACCAATATATCTCCAAAAATATTTCAAAAATTAATTAATAAATTGTATTCTACTATCTTCAAATTAAAATGATGAAAAGAAAATCCAAACTTAATATTTTCTTATCCAAAGATTAAATTGATTAATTTTTTAAATTAAATACAAGAAAAAAAATTAATAATTTTATTGAAATACTGTTATATGCTTTAAAATGTCTTATCTTAAAATTCTATTTCCACATCCGACCATTATAATAAATAATTAAAAATATTAACAATTAAAATTGAGCATTAACATACATGCAATGATCAAAATTGATCTTATACTATTTTGGGACGGAGATAGTATTAGAATCAAGACTTTTGTAGCAGCCTTCAAAGAGGGAAAAAAAAAATCATTCTGTTGAGTCAAATCATGTGTATGAATGATGAATGAGTTGTTGTCACGTGTTTAAGTTTCACTGAAGAGAAGATAATAGGATCAAATTGATGTATACTAGTGGAGTGAAACTATTTTGAGAGATTTTTTGAATTAACTTCCATTAAATAAACAAAATAGAAAATACTTCAAAGTTAAATCATTAAGTAAAAATTCGGGATATGAGGAATTCATCTTGAAACAATTGACTTTTACCGCTTATTTTATGACTTCTAGCTTAAGGTCAATGAAAAAGTTGTCAACCAAGTATTTCTAATTACTAGCATCACCTAAGAATCTGGTTGGGTTTGAAGAGAATGGGCAGGGAGAACTTTGTGTAAAATTACTGAATGGAAGAGAGTTCTCAATTTTCCCTCTCAACTCTTGTCCAAACTCACAACATAACCTTAGCTTGTATATCTACTTTATGCAAATCTCCACGTTGTGTAAAATTACATAGCAATATTGATTGAGTTCACATAATCATATAAACATTCTTTTAATTCATACATGTATATTGCAAATGGCATCCACAATAAAGTGTCTCTAAAAAAAATTATTCCACGAGCTGAATATCATCTCAAGAGCAAAATTCTGAAACCCTCTTATGGAGCATTGCATGGGAATGGTGCATACCAGAAAAACTTGCAACCCTCAAGCAAAAAAATAAAAAACAGATCAATAACACCACTTCAAGCAGTTGGAGTTGAAAGCAAAAAATCAATTTTAAAGACTTCGTCCATAGGACGATACCTCTATTAAATCTACATTATCTCATTGAAACAATTTAATCTTACTAATCCAAAGAACACAATCTTACTAGTTCTCCAAATTTTAGCTCCCTATAAGAAAAAAGCAAAACCTATAGGATAGGCTTAAAATTTTACAGAAGGCATGGCTATCAAAAACAAGCAAAAAGGTATAACAAGGAAAATTGAGAAATGATGACCAGCAGAAAGAACAAATCTATATAATAATTGAAAACGGAGTGGGAAAATGTTGCCATTACTTTGACACAGATCAATCGTGCGAGTTTACTAAGAATGAACTGCAACACGAATGGCATCGATTTTGCATGTGCAATGGGGCTTTCACGTCATGTATAATTCAGAGAAGCCCGGGGTTGCAACATGCGTAACAATAAGATTGAGGTTGAAGGGTATGGAAATGAGTTAAATACACAACAGTACCAAGATCTTGATGAAACTGTGACAAAGCCACTAGTCCATCTTAATTCTATCATTCAGTTGCACCATACAAAGAAAAGCTAGAAAACTATGGCATTTTAAACTCAGCAAATATCCATTCAATTATAACTTAAAAAGTCGAAACAACCAAATGCAATATAAAAAGAAATTCCGTTCCTCAAAAAGAAAGTAAACCACAGCAGCAAATAAGTATTAAAGCATTTGTTCCTAGCATGTGTAACATAAATAATCAAAGAAAACCAAAACTGGTAAGACACTAGCTTCAAGCTTCCGCCCTTTCCTCATCCAAGATTAAGGCCTTTCCTGTTGGCTTTCCCAACAAATCTGTGTACTCTTGGAATGGAGATTTACTGAAGCGAGTCTCCTTCCAGAATTCAGGTGTCAAGAAACCATATGTTTTCATCAGACAATCAAATGTAGCCTGAAAAACATAATAAATAACATTAATAAATTAAGATGCATATGAGGAAACCACAAAAAAACCCACATAACAAACCAACATACTGTCTTGTAACAACAAATACAGATTTTAATATTCATAAACAATAAGGGAACCTCTTTAAAACACATTCTACAATGCTCTTGCTCAAAAATGGCCCAAAAGATAAACAGAACAATATAGTAAATAAGTGTTGCAAGAGAGCATTGGTTAAAAAATTTATCTGACAAAAAAAGTTATCAATCTACTGTTAAAATCCGAAAAACATACAGATGAAAAACTACAAAATTGATACATACCCAACAAATCTGTTGGATACAACATAATATTCTGCATTTAAAAATGTACCATTCCTTTCATTTCATTAGTTAAATTATAAGCTCAGGCTTCTCTAAAGTAAAAAACCAAACAAAAATGTAAGCGAGTAACATAAACAATTGATCAATAAATCTAAGATTAACATTATTAATACTATACACAATCACATATAAATTAAAAGCATTTCACATATTCATTTACATAAAGTAACTTCAATTTTCCCAAACAAATATAAGTTTCTATAATGTTAATAATTCATAGACAAAAACACATATGATCATATATTAAATCAAAACAAACAACCAATAGCATGCAAAAATTTCAAATTTCAAAATAAAATGAAAAACACAAACCTTGACGAAATTGCCAAGAGTCTTGGTAGATCCTCTAGAAGAAGTAAAAACATCATCAATCCCAGCAAACTGCAAAACCTTCTTAGGAACCCTAGCAGCAACAATACCAGAACCTCTAGGAGCAGGAACCATTCTAACAGTAACAGAACCACATTTCCCAGTAACTTTACAAGGAACAGTATGTGGTTTCCCAATCTTATTCCCCCAATAACCTCTCCTCACAGGAACCACACTCAATTTCGCTAAAATTATCGCCCCGCGAATCGCAGTAGCAACTTCTTTACTACACTTAACACCTAACCCAACATGACCATTACTATCCCCAACAACAACAAATGCTTTGAACCGGGTTCGTTGACCGGCTCGTGTTTGTTTCTGAACCGGAGTGATTTTCATCACTTCGTCTTTCAGTGTTGGACCGACGAGTGTATCGATTATTTGATGCTCTTTGATTGGAAGAGAATGAAGGTAGATTTGTTCGAGTGAACGGATTTTACCTTCTTTGACGAGACGACCGAGTTTTGTTACCGGAACCCATTTTTCTTCTTCTTCGCGGCGGCCTGATCTTCTACGGCCGCGGCCTCTGTCTCCGCCTCTTCCTCCGCCTCTTCCGGAGAAACCTCTTCCGAATCCGCCACGTTCTGTGGGAGCAGTTCCGTGATCTGCCATTGTTGGTTGTGTGAGAGAGGAAGAGAGTGCGGCGCTGTGAAGAGGTGAAACCCTAGAAATGGAGAGAGGTGTGTGAGAGTGATGATGAGATTTGTGTTTTGTAGGGTTTTTTTTTTTGTTATTGGGCTTTTGTTATTGTAGTTTTAGGTTTTTCATTGCATTTTTTAGACCCACATCCAATATCAAAAAATAAATTATTACAATTTTTTTCTTAGAATTATTGTCATATAGGAATTTACTGTGTTAGCAATGACTAGGCATGGCAATAAAACTCAAATTTGTGGGTATCTGAATGCCCCACTCTAATTTTAAAGGGGAAAATTCGAGTTAATTAGGTTTGGATTTTCTTTGATTTTTAAATACGGATATAGGGCGGGTAACGGGAATATTGATACCCACCCCGAGCATGTCCCCGAACCCGCCCCATTGATATTAAAATTATAATTTATCTCTTTTGAATTAAAATTTTTTATACAAATTCTTAAATTTCATTCATATATTTATTTTTATATATAACTTTAGTATTAAACGAGTCATTTTATCTATTTTATGTTTTGATTAAAAATTTAGTTTTGCGTTGTTGACTTTTTTTAAATTAAAAAAACGAAAATGCAACACAATTTTATATAGAGGCGAGATGAAACGGAGATACACGAAACCCGTTGGGGTTACCCGAACCCCGTTGGATATGAGTTTGGAGTTTAATTTTTATCCCCGATAGAAATAAGGACGGGTTTGGGAATCCGAACTTTATAGGTTTGGGTTTGGGGAAAACAAAATTCGTCTCCGCCCCATTGTCATGCCTAGCGATGACTAATCACAATCTACCTATTACCTATGGAGCACAAAAATTGGATTTTCTCCTCCAATTGAATTTATTTTGTACCTTTGACCATATCACTTGGACTAAATTATTATTGGTTAAATTATACAAAAATTGTCTTATGAATGTAGCTCAATTGATATGACATATTACATGTATGTGCAATAATTGAGGTTCGAATCTTAGTACACCCACTTGTTAACATGATGAAATTATAGCCACTAGACTACAAAAATTATACAAAAGATTAATTATTGTTTAAGTGAAAAGATGGTGCCTAAGGTTTTATAAAGATATTCATATGTTGCTCTAAACAAATTTTAGTTTCACTCTTTATGATATTTAAATACATTTTTGGTAAAAGTACATAGAAAAATATTATATAAAATTTTCAGGAGAGTTTTCTAAACTACGGTAGAAAACATGTATGAGTTTTAACACAAAAAGAAAAAAGAAACATATGAGTTTTAACAGCAACGACAAAAAAAACCACAAAAATTAAAAAAAATATGTCTCTCTCATGATAAATACATAAAAAAAATCATTATATATTTACATAAAGTAAAAGAAGGGTTTTTGTCTAAAGTGGTGATTTAAAGTCATCATATTTACGTATCAATTTAAGTGGAATAATTTATTTGGGGGGTATGAGTAGCTCAACTGGTTAAGTTGACTAGTTGAGCTAAGGGTTAAGGATATATTATTTACTAACAACTAACATTGCCTATCAAAAAAAAAAGTGAGATTATTTATTTATTTTTTTAAATTAATAAATTTAATATTATGAAAAGCTTATAGTTTTCGGAACCACCATAAAAATGATTTTAAAAAATCTGAATATTTGAATCATGAATCATTCTCAATTTTATGTTTTTATAACGAATTATTCTCTAATTTATAATGAGTGTCACTTACTCATTTAATATTTTTAATTAAAAAATAAAAATACAATGATATTGTCATAAACTCATAACATATGACATTTTTATTAAACTAAGTACGTACACCTATATTGGTCAAAACTTGTCAAAAGAACACATTGTGCATCACTTGTATTTAATGGTAATTTATTATTTATACTCTTATAAAAGTTAAAACATTATACATTATGTTAGCGGTGAACATAAAGAAGAGATTAGGCATAAAACATGGTGGCTGCAAACGTATTTTAGATTAGGCATAAAAAAGATATTTCCCATGAAAACCTCGTACATTTTGTTAACAGTGAACATAAAGAAGAGATTAACCATGATAGGCAAAAACATGGTTGCTGCAAACAAGATTTACATTAGGATTGCAAAATTAGATGGCTGTGGCTATTCAAAATGCATCAAATGTAGAGATACTTATCGAGAGAGAGATAGTTACGCCGACAAAGTGCGATGTTCCTAAGACTTTGTTAACACTTAACAAGGTGCGGGTTTGTAAGGACATTTACTGCACATTCACATTTTTTGTCTATGAAATATTCGTAAGATATAGAACTCGTGGAAGCTAAATGGTAGGCTGGGACTAGATTTTGTTAACGAAAATATGTAAAGGGCAGAAGTTTAAAGGAAAATTTTACAGAGATTAAAACCAAAAAATGGTAATTTTATAGAAGCAAAAATCATACTTGGCTCAAATTTTTATATGGCAATTTAAAACAACAAATTTTACAGAAAACTACGTCAATCCATAAATTGGACAAACAAATGACTCTAACAGAGGACAAATTTATACTCGCTAAATTTAGTATCATTGCTAACTTATTGATGAATAAATAACCTAAATCTTCTCTACATCAATAGATAAGCAAAACAATTATCAAAACCGTGCAAGTTGGTGTTTCTTGTCTTGAATATCTACATATACACAACAGCATTGAAAACAAACACCCAGCAGGGTGTTGTCATACCTGTTCGTTTCCCTTGAGAATATTGTACTTACAAAGAGGACAAGTTGCATTCATCTTTAGCCATTTTACAATGCACGAAGAATGGAAATGATGGTTGCAGGGAAGAGTATGGAGCTCTACTCCATCCTCATATGGACAGAGGCATATACAGCATTCCTGAAAAGCGAAACAGCAACAAATAATAGTAAAAATAAACTCTACTGAAAATTGCAAGTTAGGTAACTTTCTGGGTACATTGGTATTTTTTCTAAAAGAGCATAGGCCTACATTTTCAACAAAGTTTCTCTTCCAAGAAATATTTAGAAAGAAACTTAACTAAAATCATGAAAAAAAATCTTAATTATCAGTTTTTTTGCTTATCCCTTTTTTTCTTTTGCTACATGACTTTAATAAGCATCTAAAATATCAAGGACTTCATAAACGTTTCTAAGTTTGATTAATCAGTTTTTCCCTTTGGAATTTGGATGACCAGATTCACATGTATGCAAACACTTAGAGCTAAAGTTACAATCTTCATGTGCAGTGACTAAAATAGAAAATCAAGGAACCATTGATTTCCATTTCTCAGAAGTGATAAATTATAAATGTAGAATATATAATACTGAAATAAATTGTGTTTCAGGAAACCATACTGCATCCTCAGGTAAAAGTATTCGTTCATTTGCCAAGTATGTACTGGTGGTTTCTACGGGAACCATTGATCCAGCTCCACCACTAGCCTTCTCTTCATTGTTTAATAATTGAAATCTGTATTTTGGAAGTATACTAAGGTCTGCGTCTGTCGCACCTTCCTATACTCCCTCAAAATGAAACAAATAGAACAATTAGAAGGTCCCAATGTTATTGTTCAGTCAGTCCAAAATCTTTTTTGTTCATACCTGTCCTGCAACAGCATAGAGAAGAGCAATGATGCAGGGCAAACAACAACAGAGAGCAATGCCAATCAAGCATGCCAAAACAACACAGAAGATGGCAAAGAATACATCAAATGCCAGAAAGACAACGGCCAACCTGTAAAGATTCAAAAACAGGTCATTCATTTCATTATATAAAAATACGTCGCAAAATTCGTCGTAGAATCTATCAACTCGAAAAGAGTAACTGCCCATTTTGGTCATACATAAATACCCTGCTGCATCACATTTGTTCTCCATAATTTATTTGAGTCATCGAATTGGTCCTTCAATAAAAATTAACAAAACCAATTTTGTTCTTTCAAGGACTGGTTGTGTTGTCACTCTAAGGACCATACTGATGCAGTTATAAATGGACAAGGACAACCAAAATTGGCCTTTGATCAAGAAATATTTTTTATTTAAAAATTTGTCCCAGGTACTTTCGAAAGCTATAAATTTGAAAAATCTTCTAGGTTCTATTGTATTAAGTGGCAATTAATATTTAATCACATGTTTCACTAGAAATACATGAATATCAGGATTTTTTATATACATAATTCAATTAAATGGAACTAGCCACTAGTTGCTAAGTGTGCTGGTATCCTCTTATAAACAAAGGGTAAAGAGACCCCTTCATTCTATTGTCCAAAAACAAACAAATGAAAAGGAGCATGTGTGTGCGTGTATAGACATTATTCTTACAATGTTAAAAATAAAAGCTTACCAGTACAGGCGTGGAGCATCTTGCTGAAGCATATCACCTCCAGAGACAACCCAGTAAAAGCCCAGCATCCACCAAAGGAAAGAAACCCCGGTATTTATTGATTCACATCGCTTGGTAAATCTGTTTAACAGATAACCAAAATAAGTGTCTACAAATCTTAATTACTTGATACAGTCCAAAGTAGTAATGTTATAATAAGCCAAACTACATAGCAGTGCATATAGCTAAATCAGATTAACATGAATTAGCAGTAAGGTCATATAGAAGAGGAACAAACATTTTATTTCCTTTTCCTAAGGTGTACCATAGTATTGTTCTGCGAAATTTGGATAGCGTGAGGCATGGCATCTCTGCCAAAAATATAATGGTTAAATTTTTTTTTTGACTAAATATATAGTTAAATCTTGGTGAATCTACAAAGTAGGAAAAGTTCCAATGATTGTTGTCAATAACCCCACGCTTTAGCAATGCAAAACACCCGCCGTAACTTTCATGTACACCATGACGCAGTTTCTTGGCGCAGCCGTAATCAGTGGTGGAGCTTCTCAATGACAGGATGTCTTGGCTCCCCCAAATTTTTTAAAAAAATTATTAGGTATATATATCATGTTTGACATTGATTTATTGTAGTGCAAGAGATGCGGCGGCAAGATGTTAATTTTTCACATGTTTACTGTTTTTTTTATTGTCAAAAAAAGTAAACTGTCTTCTCGGTGTCAAGCTCAGTTCTTCTTTATATCTCTTTTGTTCACTTTCTCTTCTCACGTTTTTCTTCCACCATCCGACTTTCTTACACGCTAATTCTTTCACTCCTTAGGTTATACGAAATCTAAAACAAAGACTCCAAAATCATCGTAAAATCTAAAATAATATATACAACACACCACATTATCAACAGCTGCAACACTCTATCCAAATAAGTACACCACCAGTTTCTTCAACAAGTTCACAACATAAAACTTAATCCAAATAAAATTCTTCAACAAGTCCACAATATAAAATCCAAAATCTAAAATAATATTCTTGCAACAAATTAATCCAAATAAATATGACATCAGTTTCTTCAATAGTCCACAACAAAAAAACTAGAGTCAAACAAATCACTCTCCTGTAATCTTATGTTTTTAATTGCAAGCAATCTCATAAAAACTTGAACTTAAATTGCAAGCAACATAAAAATATTCATTGAACACTACAAAACAAAACATCACGATATCTTCAACTCTGTTCAATTTCCCTTTTTTAACAGTAAAATCAAAATAAACTACTTGAATAATGCAGAATTAATAACTTAAATACATACATAAACCCTAGCATGCAAGAAAATCTATGAATCACGGATACTGACACCGACACTGACACGTGTCATAATAATATAATAATTCAATATAATTGTAACTGTAGGTGTCGTGTCGTGTCGGTGTCAGACACGGCTAATCTAATCTAACGAGTGTCGGAGATTCATAGAAGAAAATTGAGCTCTAAAAATAGTAACAAAGTCAAACATCTAAAAATCGAATATAATTCACCTTGACTGAGATGAGTTCCCGTCGCCGTCATCACTATCATATCCATCAGAACTGGCTTCAGCATCGCTATCTCTCTGTCGCCGCCGCGAATCCCTCCGGCAACGGCGATCATACTCAATCCACACCAGAACAACATGAACAAAACACTGAAGCGCGTAACCAATGATCCAAACACGGATCGGCATATTAGGACTTTCGTCAACGGTGCACGATAGCATCACCGCCGATACCAAAACAAACGCCATGTTCCACGACATGTCGAGTGCCACCACCGGCTTTGAATATCCCCAGTCAGCACGACGTTCTTCAAGCTCACGCGCCGCTGTTTCTCGTACAAGTACTGATGGTCCTCTTCTTCCGGCGGCGCGTCCGAGTAAGACCGCGAGTGATGTGCCGCGGTTGCCTTCATGGCGTGGGCGGAGGAGCGGCGCGGTTGTTGTTCGTGAAGACATCGTTTGAGTTAGAATAATGAAACGCGCGTTTGCATAATTGAAATTGAAAAAGGTAAAATAATTAGAAGAAGAATAATAATACTATTATTAATTTATTTATTTATTAAACGAAAAAAAAAAAGAGGAAGGTTTTGGAAGAAGAATAAAGAAATTGGATTTGGGGAAAAGCGCTTTTTATAAATTGCGCGCCTTTTGTTAGTGAATTGTGAAAGAAAAAAAACATGAAATCATGCGCGTTTGATATTACGATATGTGTTTGTCGTTTGATATTATAGTAAATATGTTAGAAATTAGAATTACATTAACCATATTAATTTTTAAAACTATAAATTATAACTTTTATAAAATTACGTCACTGCAATTCTGAGACACTTACCGTGATATTAAACATGTGTTAAGTGATTTTTGAAGAAGGAAAAGCGAGGTGTGTGATGCTTTGAAAGGTGGATTGGAAGGGTAAAATGGTAGTTGAAAATGGTGTTGTACAATATTTGAAGTGTCGCAATTGCTGCAAAGGTGATACTGATGGATATAGTGATAGATCTATTACTACTAGCGTGTTTGTCAATTCAATCTAATACATACATTAGCAACCGAATGATGTTGATTGTATTTTCTATCCCATGTTATTTAAATTAGCCAAAAATATAATGTAACGCGGACGCGCAAGCAACTCAAATAAAGACTTTATGCTTTAAAATTTTTGCTAAAAAGAAAAGATCATAAATTTATTTTTGGTTGATGGAGATTTTTGGTCCGTATTAGTTTTTATAATTAATTGTTGAATTGTATACTTTACAAGTAAATTATTTCCTGAATTCTTTTATGGAAAATGCTAAACAGTGCTCCAGGGCACTAGTTAAGCATACTAAAAAAAGAAATTTTATCTTGAAAATTGTGCATTCAATACCTCTGTCTTAGAACTTGTAGACTACTTTTATCTTTTATTTCTTTTTTTAGTATGCTTAACAAGTGCCCCGGGGGCACTGTTTAGCATAACCCTAAATATTGATGTAAATAGATAATTTTAAATAAATTAACTAAAATATGCTCTAAACAAATTTCAGTTAAGTCTTAAAATTAATTTCTTAAATATATATTTCTAACTAGTCTCCTTAATTGCAAGGATACATTTGTTGTAGATGCTTCTCACTGATCTCTTTCTAAGTTCTAACTACCATTCAAATATTTGAAGGATAGTTATGCTTTATGGTCACCATCTAACCTCTATTATTGCCTCTCGTCATTTGTTTTTTATTTTTTTTAAAAATGTGTATAGTCACGATCTTTACATTTATACACCACTAGCCTTATTTTGTACAACTAGACAAAGTGAGGAATAATATTCTTTCCCATTTTTACCTAAAATGTGTGAAGAACATTCTCTATCCCCATCATCAGCTCCTTGATTCATATCAAAAATTTTATTCATATAAAAAAAATCATAACCACTTTCTTAGTTAATTTTTTTTGAATGATTTCTTAGAATTAATATAATGTTAATAATATAATAAGTTTTAAGCAAAAGTAATACACATAGATCCTGATCAAGTCTAACGTCAATCACATTAGATCAATTAATGTTTAGTGTTATTTTAAAATTTTAGATTCAACTTTTATCTTTTTTTTTGTGAAACTTTTTTTTTAATTGGTACTATAAGTATTAATACAGTAATATAGTTGAACTTTTATTCAATTTACATAGAACTAACTTAATAAAAGAAAAGGTCAAATGTATTAGCATCTTAAATTTAATATTATAGGACCAACTTGAAAGAAGAAAAAAAAATACAATTTTTTTTTTGAAACAAAAAAGAAACATCTATATTACTTTTATCAAAATTTAAAACTGTCCATGTACCAATTTTTTTTTTTTAAACTGTCCTTGTCAATTTCAACTTGAGCAAGTCTTAATTAAGACTTCACCGTTACATCTATGGTGGAAGTGGTAATTCACATATTAGAACTTTATCTCATGGACAAGTTGGCTTACATTTCAAGAAATTAGGGGAGTCTCTGGTTCTGGCCATATGTAAATGTTTCAATTAAGACTTCACGCAGAAGTTACCCTTAGAAATGATTCATATTTTACCTCATAAAGTGTGTATTCTAGTGTTTGGTTGTTAGTTACTGTGCCAATTTTCCAAGTTCAAGCACCAATTTGTCAACATCAATTCCGGACACATTTACACACAATAAATAATTTGGATATTGATTTCAAATTGGACGACTAACATTACACCTTCACAAACTCGTGATTTGAGATTCGACCATAAAAAACAATAACGGCACGACACAATTAGTGAGGGGAATCTGTTTCCGTGGTCATGCAATCCCACAATCCAATTCTTACTCCAATTTATACTTGTATAAACATCCTAACCTGTAGATTAGTATGAAGAAATTGAATTCATCCTGATTATTGCTAAATGGTTTTCCTATAATATTTGAAATATTAAGATATGTATTACTTCTACAAAATTTTCTGCTTTGACGCACTAAAGTAAGTTTATGCGGTGGTGGCAGTAATATTAGGGGGGCTCTGCCTCATTCAACTCTTTGATGGTTTCTAAAGAGAGAAAGTATGAAGAGAAACAAATATGGCAATTGGCAAAGACATGCATCTCAGCATCCCACCATGGCTGCAAACTGCAGAGGAGCTCAAAAGCATAAGGTTGAACTTCGGCAACAAATTCACAACATGGCGTGGGCCTTTTCACGTTGTTCCCATCAGTTTGCGAGCCAAATCAACATGCAATGCATGACCACCCTGCATCAAGTAATAGCATAAGAATCAATTGCATTAAAATCATGCTTATCTAAGGTTGGACAAGATACAACATTCAGCATTTGTGAACGAAAGCCACAAACCTTGTAAGCAACGATGTGTGCCACAGGGAGTCCTTGATTACCAAACTGAGCAAACAGTGAGAGATCACCAATAAGATCTAAAATCTTGTGACGACATGGTTCATCACTGAAATGAAGAGGCGGATTCAACCAACCTTTACTGGCACTGCAAAAGAAAAAATACTTAATATAAAATGATATGGCCAACAATAGAATTAGAAAAATAGAACAGAATTCAGTATACTAATGGAAATGAAGGTCTGTATTTGAATGGTTCAGAATTCAGATCCTCTGTATGAATAGTGACTACGCACTTGTTTGGTTCCACATGGGATTCGTAAATATCACGTCCCAGTACGGTTTTCACCGCAGTTTCAAACATTCAAGATTCTATCTCAACATGCGGCCACGTCCAACTCACCACAGAAACAACCACGTACGACAATGTGGAAAGAAGTCAAAGAAAGGAACACAGGCAAATTTTAAAAGTGCCTTATCTCTTCTAAATCTCAACTAACTCTTAGCCTAACTCTTCTCTCTCTTCTCTGCCACTCTTACACTACCAATCCTCTCACAACAGAATAAGACCACTAATAGAAAAATCTCAACTGATCATTGATCTTATTTTTTGAGATTAAGGTATAAATTTCTAACATCGAGTCTTGTAAAGGGCTCATAAGACTGTCTTACATAAGAGATTAAACACCTATTAAAACTAGAGAATGGTAACAAAGTTATAAATACCATAAACAAATAGTGCCCATACTTTGAGGAAATAGCGAATTACTTTAAGGAACTAATGCATAGGTTTATGGTCCCAAATCTTAAATTTACAGACATATGCTTAGATATGTGTTTTACGTGAATGCAAATAACTTTGTGGATGAAATTTTGGGAAATTTCTAATAAATCATGCTTTAGGTATCATAAGCTATCAAAATTGATTTCTAGCTATAACATAGCTGAGCATTAGGAACAGTTATAATAGAAATTTGTAGCAAAGTAAATACCTGCACACAATGGCATTTTCTAGAGAACCGCCTTTGATAAGTCCAGCATTGCGCATTTGCTCAACCTGCAAGATATTTTAAAGCAGGGTATCCAGTGTTAGTTGCATGGTATCAATCATGTACAACTAAAATAATAGATTCAACAGGTAAGGAGATGTTAGAAGTTAGAACGGGTACAAAACAGAATGTGGTAAATATAATGAGCAGAATGGGTATAGGTACTAAAAATCTGGTATGTACGGTGATTGGGTAATGAGCATAATGGGTATTACTAGTGTTACTGTTAAATCTGGTATGTGCAGCAATTAGATATGCAGAAGTAACGAACAGAATGGGTAATATCATTAACAATCACCCTGAGAAATAATTTTCTTGGAATAATCCTCCTCATAGATACCCTGAGAATGACTAACCTCCTCATAGATACAGAAGGTTCTTGACATTGCTATTTGCTTGGAATAAACCAAATCATCCAACGGGGTTGTAGAAAACCACTGGCAGCCAATAGCAGGTGCCTGAAAAAGAATGGTGTATTTGCCGATTATTCAACGTCAAACCCTTAAACGGTTCAAATCTTATAAGTTGTGACCTTGCTATACAAAATCTTTTGAATGCAAAAATTTAGCTGATTGGTTCTCTAGTATTCTTTTGGAACAAGTTAAAAGTCCTGATTCTCGTGCAAGGGTAATTATGATGGGAAAACACCTTATCATATTCTATTGCATTATCAATTCCAAGGTAAAATTCTACCACAACTTTGCATCTATTTTCCATGAAAAAATAGTATTAAGTACAGTCTCCTTTGAAGGACATGTAAAATTTATTTTCTCAACCTTAGAAAATTAGGAAACTCATGAAGGTCTATAGAGTAATCAGAAAAGCAAGCAAACAGTTTCACTTATACATGTTGTGTATTGAAGAAAACAGAAAGTACATAGAAATCTCTTAATGGCGTATGATAAGAAATATCTTGATCAATACTCTCAATCCAATGTATGAACAATGTATCAATATATCCTTACCTGTGGAAAGTTTATGCCATAACTTACTCGAACCACTTCTGAAGGAAATGCAGTAACAAAAGAATCATTCCTCCAAACATGCACTGGTTTATTAACATGTGGAGCTATTTTTTCACAGCTTTTTCCATCAACATCAGTTGCCATCTCTAAACCAACTTCTTCCAAGGCTGCTACCCATTCCCTTGCCGATCCATCAAATATAGGAATCTGTGTGAGAAATTAAGGGAAAATGATACTATTTAATACAACATATTTATTCCAAGAACTAAATGTAGGTAACAATGAGAAATGGAGCATAATTAATAACAGATTCTTTTTTATCCACAAAATTTCAAATACTATCTTTATTTTGATGAAGCGGAGCCTAGAAGAATGGACATGAAAAATACAACTGTATTATTTTTATAGAACCGAGCACAAAGTAACAACTACTATATGAGGTTGCTGGTAAACTACTAAGGCCTTTTCTTATCATATATGAAAGTGTCATTGCATATATTATGAAAGCATTTGGAAGAGTTTATTTAAAACATATTTGGGCTTATTAATTATATCATGTAATTGTCGGGCCATAAGATGAGCCTCACTGGATTGGATCAACACATTAGCCTAAGAGCAACCATACAAGTGAGGTTGGACACCGCATCTTCACCCAAAACAACCTTAAAACATTGGGTTTATGGGTTCGATTTCGACCACTTATATGTTGCTCAATCTCAACATTGCCAGCCGCCCTGATCGCAAAAAATAGTGGTTTGTTCAAATTCTACTACCCTACAGTACTATAGCACCGCCACTATAACCGTTGTTGCTAATTAACAACACTTTGTACTAAACAACATATAGTGGAAGAATTACGGTTTGTTCAAATTCCACTACGCTATAGTGCTAAATGCTAATATACCCGCTATTCGACAACATTGAAATTAATGATTTTGATCATATTTAAGAAATACTAGTACATTCTATAATCCATTTTTTTTCACCCTCTGGTTCCTAGGGTAAGGGGCGAGTTCTGGCATCAAGTCGTTTCAGTCCCCTCCCAAAAATGCAGTTGCAGGGGAGGGGGATCGAACCGTGGTCCTCCCTAGCAAGTCCAACGCCGATCATCACTGGACAAACTAACATTTGGTTTCTATATTCCAATTTAATTTACTCACAAACAAAATCGATCAATGAATCACTAAATTAGTAGTAACATTTAACAGTGTTCTTACCTCAACATCATCACCACCTTGATCATCCAAATTCTCAATCTCAATCCTACAATTATCAACACCAACAGCCTCCAAAGCAGAAAGCAAATGCTCAACGGTCCGAATTCTCAACCCATCTTTACACAAAGTAGTACATAAAGGCGAAACCTGAGCAAATTCAACGGAAGCAGGAATCGAATTGTTCCGAAAATCAAAGTACCTTCCTTGACCTGCAAATCCAGGACACAATCTCACCTTCGAAACTTTTCCAGAATGTAAAGAGATTCCTTTCCGTTCCACGGATTTTGCTAGGGTTTGTTGAAGCTTCCCTGTCTGCAGAAAAAGATAATATATAATGATAATAGGTTTGTGTGTGTTTGGATTGAATGAAATTATGTTAAGTGTGGATAGTTGAAAATTGAAATGAAGCAAACAGTGTATAGTGTAAGAGAGTGTGTGAGTTACGGGTTTCCAGGTGATGAGTTTTGATGATCGGAGAGAGCTGAGAATAGACATTGCATTGCCAGCCAAGGGAAGTCCCGCGTCCCCAATTACAAGCAGCGTGAGTAAAAAAATTAGAGGTGTGTTCGATTAGGATTTTGAAGTATTTTAAAAGATTTTTTTTTGCTCATAAAAAAGTTTCTGAGTATTCAATTAAAAATTTATGTAATTTAAAAAAGTCTTACGATAATATGAAAAGGTTTTCTTTGTAACTTGAGACTCTTAATAACTTTTTTTTTTTTGAAATTCAAAATTATTTCAATAAATTCGATTTTGATGAATTTTGTGATATTTTTAGTGCATTTTTAGCATGAACAAATCTTTCATGAAATTTCTATGAATTTTTATTACTTTTAAAAATTTTCTACTCCTTGTTTCTATCTCTTCTCTCCCTCCGTGGTTTATCTATTTTTTAATATGTTCTTTGTATCTCCATCTAACTCTATACTATATCTTTTAAAAAAAATATAAATAAAAGAGTGTGCGGAGAATACTCTCAAATGAATACTCTCATGTGAAATTTATAATGAGAGGATAAAATATGATCTCGCATCAATTATTAAGAAAGATAAATACTTTTATCTAAATTTATTATATGTTTATCTTTATTGATCAATGATGAGAAATCATATTTTATTCTCTCATATATAAATCACATATGTGATGATTCATTCCCTCTCTTCGAAAGATTTTTTAATAATTTTTTTAATAATTCTTTAAAATTCATAAAATCTTATGAATCAATAAAACCGTTCAAAATCTTTTAATATAATTGCTTTAAAATCCAAATTGTAAATCTTAATGGTATTTCGTAATATTTGGTATTTCGTAATCTTGATTGTTTTGATTTTTTTTTTCCGAAGATTTTAAAAGACTTTGCAAAATTATATTGATTTTTAAGACTTTTTTAAAAAACTTCTTACAATCAAGATTTTATAGTTTGGATTTTGATCGATTTATAACACTGATTTTTAGAATTTCAAAGGACTCTATGAAATCGTAAGATTCAAAAGAACACTATGAATTTGTGGTAAAAACTTACAAAGTGAGTGAGTTTTGTCTGATAATAATAAAGACAAACTGTTATTACCTTCATAACCTAAAATTTTAGCATTTATTTCATACAATCATTATATTATGAACACGTGACAACAATTTTTCCATAACCTAAAATATTAATAATTTTCCATACAATCATTAATCATACCACAAAATAACCATCATCTGGAAAAATAAACACATGATGGAAAGAAAATAATATTATCAAACTTTTTTAGTTATGCTTGTATTCAACATGTCATCATATGAAACAAAATAAGCTAAAAAAAAGTTACGAAGAAGAATAGAGTGTGATGGCAAGCTTCCCCAATTACATTCTTGAAATTTTTGTTGAGATTGTTGGACCAATATATTATGTGTATTATGATTTAAAAAGTCTCATAAATGTAGATTTTTTAATACCAATAGACATATTGTAAATAATAAAAAATCTCTCAAATGAATATATACCAATAGATTTCTTTAGTCTTAAAAAAGATATTGATTGTCATAATTGAATATTACAAAACTTATTTAAATTTTATAAAATCCATAATTTAATACCATAAGATTTTTTCATCCTAAAAAAGTCTCTTAAAAATCATTCAAAATCCCAATGCAATACACCCTCTTAAAGTTTAAAGTCATTAAAATTTTGCAAAATCTTTTAAAATTCACAAGACTTATTCAAACAAAAATTGTTCTCAAAATCTCAATTTAATACACCTCTTAATTGTAGTGGATTATCTTCGTCTTTGAAGCTCCAATACTTTAAAATTTATCAAGTATCGTGTCAGATATTGTATCTGACACTGATATGTATCAAATACTTTCCGATACGTGTCGTGGAAGTATTTAAAGTTTACATTTTATATTTTTAATAAAAAATATTGACATTTATGTTATACTTGTCTGATATTTTCCGATACGTATCAGAGAAGTGTCAATTGTTTAAATTTTATCCATTCTTTAAAAAGAAATAAAATGGATTAAAAAAATGGCTAAAAATTTGATGTACGTGCATACAAATTTTCAAAGAAATAGGTTTGTGTGTGTTTGGATTGAATGAAATTATTTGAAGTGTGGATAGTTGAAAATTGAAATGAAGCAAAGAGTGTATAGTATAAGAGAGTGTGTGGTGATGAGTTTTGATGATCGGAGAGAGCTGAGAACAGACATTGCATTGGCGGCTAAGGAAGAACAGTACCAACGCACTGTTGTACTGTACTTAAGTTTTTTTTTATTTTATTTTGACAACAGGACTTAAGTTTCTTAAGTTTACTCCACATAAAAATTGGGATTTTTTACCCATATAGCAGTGTTTCAAACAAAAAAATACTAAAATTACTATTCGATATCCTGCAATTGTGATAGGCAGATTGGGGGGGAGTTAGAACCACTTAATACTAAAATTGACCCTCAAACTACGTTAAATTGATGGTGAAAACAAAAAAACAAAAACAAAAATTACTAACCTAACCGGCCCCACTTTCAAAATATTTACTTGTCTACTCATCTGACTTCAAAGTCCCATTAAACTATATGATGTGGCTAAATATTTTGGCTCAATGGTGCGAGACCCCATCATTAAAGATCACATTTTACCACATCATGTAAATTAATGGAGTTTTGAAATCAAAGATAAGACAAACGTGTAAATATTTTTGAAAGAGGTGTAGATTAATATTTTTTGTTTAGAAACATAGATATATAATATGGGCAAAATATCCTAAAAATTGGAAAACAGATTTCATGAAGGGGTGAAAATAAGAGAAAATACATTTAAGGATTTGTTTGAAAAATAATAGCCTATAGTTGATGTTTGATTAATTATAGTTGATGACTTATAGTTTATAACTGATGGATGATAGTCGATAGCTGATGATTTATGGCTGATAGTTGATAAAATAATTAAAGTGTTTGGTAAAATTAGCGGTTTGAAATGAAATAAAATAATATTTAATTGTTTTTAAGTAAAATGATAAGAGTAAAGTTGGAAGAAAAAATAATAAGCTAAAAACTAATAAAAATAAACTCTAAGCTCATGTTTTTTTTTTTATAGGCAAATGTTAGTTGCTAGTATATTATACTTTTTTTTGTCTCCTTTAGTATGATTCGACCCCTGGACCTCCAGCAGCTCCTTAACACTTAGATCAACTGGTCAGCTTAACTAATTAAACTCACGTAAATAAAATGTTACTAAACATGACTATAACTATAAAATCAAAAAATTGTGTCGCCAAACACGTCCTAAGCAGGCTAGTATACTAGGTTGAGTTTAGCGTGGTGTTTAATGTTTATGTTCTGTTTCCCTCCGTTTTCTGCACAGTCCAAATCAACGTCTTTTGTTTTCAGAGGTTTCTACAGAACTGTGTGTATGAAAAGCTTCTATTGCCGCCGGCGTATATTTGTTGTCTCAGGTACTTGTTTTTGTGTTATAGCGTTCGTGCAACGTTTAATGAGTGATGCCTTTGTTGTGTTTGATTAATTGACTGAACCAAATGAAGCTGAACAACTAGATTATATGCCTCAACGTGAAATATTATCTTGATTTATTTGGTATATTTTTCACTTTTGAGTATATCACTTTTTTTAACAACTAGATTACTGCAATGTGCTTGTCCTGCTAATGTTCAAGATTTTTTTTATGAATATAGGGTCTGTTTGAATCGACTTATTTGAGCTTATCTACTGCCATAAGTTTTGTGATACTTTTTGTGGGAACTTACTTACGACAATTTTCATAAAAAAATTTCTACTTTCATAAATTCTTCAATATAGCTTATGAAAACAATTCATAGCATATAGAAAAACAATTTATCTTTATTTTTATGTAAGCTTACATAAGCGCTTATCGTGATAAGTCTTTGTACTATAAGCTGCAACTAAGTTGTTTATTCAAATCGGCCCTTTGATGAGGAGCTTTAAGAAGTTACGACTTACAAATATAAGAAAGTAGGAACCTCTGAAAACAAAAGTTTTATTTTTAAAATATTTTACTGGGTTACACCAATGTTGTATATCACAGACCACAAACAACAGTGTTTTGCCCAAATTCAGCTGCGCAAGAACGCTGCTATAACCTCTATTTTACAACACTTTATGACTTGTGTTGTTGTGCAATGCAGAAAATTAATGGTTTCTTCAAGTTATGCTATGCTATAGCACTTTAGTTGTTATTTCTTGTTATTCTAGTTTTGGACGACTGAATTATCGACGTCTATTCCAAAATAAATTAGAAAATTAACCCAACGAGTTATTTTTGGGACATGAAATGGAAAACGTGGTCAATTTCATCAAGCGAATGCTAGTGACTGACCACTGACCTATGACTAAGAGTACCGGCGAAAGAATAAAAAATGTATCTTATTAAGTGAAATATGAAATTCATATTACACTGTTTAATAAAAAATGTATGTACATATTGGACTTTGGCCTTAATCAAAATATGTACCTTTTTTTTAGTATTACATATTACACATTACACAGTTTACATCCAAAACATTTTGAGTAACCTATCATTAAGATAAATATGAAATTCAAAAACCTATAATATGATACATGAACTGTTTGAATAGCAAAGACTGATTTGGTTTGGTGTCATGCTTACAGCTTATATATTCAAGCTTAATCAAGGATGTATGTTCCAGTTGGATTTTTGAAACCGGGATAGATATATAGTTTGAATTAGCATTGATTTACTTGCTGTTTTAGAAGCTTAACATCTTACACACAAGGGAAGGGGTCGTTGGATATTTGTATTGAATACATTTTTCTTTCTGTTTTTATTTATTTATCCAGGTTTCGATATTCGACTACTTTTCTTGCGGTTAGACTGCTAATTCTTTGACTTTCCCTGTTGGCTTGGCCGACCTTTAGTTATACAACTTTGAGAAAATCTATGGAAAACCATAATTTGAGGCTGTAAGATTTTTGAGTGGTAAAGGAAGATACCGACTTCCCCCAGTAAGTAATATGGAGACTAAGCGTTGCAGTTTCTGGCTTCCCAACAAAAACAGATTTTGTGCAAACACCCTTCTCAATGGTTCCTTGTAAGTTTTTGTCCTTTTCTATTTATTATTTGATTCATTCATTTCACTAACTTCCTCTCAATTCTATGGACACAGGTTCTGTGGTAATCACAACTCAAGGGCCGAAGGCCAGTGGATTCAATGTCCCGTAGATCCATCCCAGTACTTATTCTCTCTCTCTCTCTCTCTCTCTCTCTCTCTCTCTCTCTCTCTCACACACACACACACACACACACACTCACACGTGATTATCATTATCAAACCATGTTTGTTCTTTTAATCTTTTAGCTCTTTCTGATTGGTTAATGTCTTTTCATCATTTGACAGCTCAGTGCTTGAGCAAAATCTCAAATGGCATGTTAAGCGGTGCCCATTGCTGAAACAGGTTCAAACTCTGTCTGACCAACCTTTCTATCAAAAAGGTATAAATGCTGGTTCTGATGGAGAACAACAAGACAAGGAAATTTCAGGGGTTAATGGTTCAAGATTGCCCACTATGACCATTTCTTCAGAAATGAAGAGGAACGCTCTTCATAAAATGAGTGTGCCCGCCTTCTGCAATTTGATTGAGAAGATTGAATCTGTTCATGAATCATTATGTAAAGATATTCAGGACTCGTTTCAGATGCCAGAAGTTTGCAGTCTTTGGATTAAAAGCAAAGAAGAAGAAAGGTAGCTTTCGCCCTGAATTTAACCCTTTGTTTGACGGGTTTGGTTTCTATTTCCAACGTGAGTATTTTGCAGGAAATTGCCATTTCAGGAGAAACATATAATGCAGCAGGCGTCGATTGTGGGAAATTTGGAAAAATTTGGTGTATTGAAGAATTCTCTTGGAAGGAAACCATCAAAATGTGAAGAACCAGTTGAGGGGAAAGAGGACGGTGTCTCTACAGTCATCGAGTTTGGAGCAGGTAGGGGGTATTTGACACAAATGCTTGCAGACTGTTATGGAATCAATAGAGTCTTCCTTGTCGAGCGGAAAGCGTACAAGTTAAAGGTGAGTGGGACATAGACCTGGAACTTCTTTTACTAACCTCTAAATCATGATGATCATATTTGGAGATGTTCCTGAACTGCTTGAACTTGCAGTGATCTTTAATATATTATTTGTTATTTATTTATTTATTTTTTACGTCGTGCCAATGCTGTTTCTAGGCTGATCGATCCTTGCGTCAGAATGAAAGGTTGACGTTAGAGCGTTTGAGAATTGACAGTAAGGCTCTTTAGTATTCTTGCAGTTTTAGAAATATTTCTTCTGCTGTTTCATATTTCTGTATTGCTGCTTTATTTTTTCCTATATTTTCTATCTAATATGATTTTGAGGCTGATAAAATTCGAAAATCCAACTTTGTAGTTGAAGATTTAAATTTGAATGCTGTTGAGTCTTTGCAAGGAGTTCCATTTCTGGCCACTGGCAAACATCTATGTGGACCTGCAACAGGTGGTTTTGGCAATTTAAACACGCATTCTGATGAAATTCTCAGTGATTGTTTTATTGATGACAAAATAAATGATTATGCAATTTTTCTAATTTAAAAGTGATTATTCAATTTTCTCCTCAGATTTAACTTTGCGATGCTGCTTTCCTGAATACGATAAAGATAATGACCAGTACACTGCTAAGATTAATTTTGGAGGCTTAGCTATAGCAACATGTTGTCACCATCTTTGCCAGTGGAAACATTACACAAGTAAATCACCTTGTTCTTTGCTTGTGAATACTTTTTTGAAAACTCGGTGTCCGGCTGCTTGTGAATACTATATATAGTTAACATTTATTGTGACCTTGTAGATAAAAAGTTCTGGTATTGGCTAACTTTTATTGTGACCTTTGTAGATAAAAAGTTTTTCTTAGATTTGGGGATGGCAAAAGAAGAATTTCATGCCATTACATGGTTTACCAGCTGGGCGGTAGATGCCAATCACGATTCAGATTTTCCTGACACTACTAATTGTGTATCACATTTGCAATCAATGTAATCCTTCCATTCTCTAATAATTATTTTTGATATCAAAATTCATGCTACCATTAATATTATAAACCGTGTTATTTTAGGATCTGATTCCTCTAAAGTGAGCAACTCACTTTAGTCTGTAAAGTAAATATTATCATCAACCATTGACGAGTAAAACAATTGTTGATATTACATGCAAATCGTTAACGTATTGGAATATCAATAATTAATCTTCTCATTAATCACTAGGATAACTTGCTTTAGAGTTTACTGTCTAGTCAAGTCAAGTCAGTTACTAAAACCGGTATATTAAAAGCTGCGTTTTTTGTTGCAGAAAGGAGCAAGGCAATGGATATTCGGATGGAGTCGAAAAAATTCTTTCAGAAATGGAAGCAGCGAAACGAGCAGCACTAGGATTTAAGTGCAAGTGGATTATTGACATAGGGAGGTTGATGTGGTTAAAAGAACATGGATTAGATGCAAACCTTGTCAGATATGTTCCACCAAGCATTTCTCCTGAAAATCACTTATTATTAGCTAAACCTTTGAATTGATTATTTACATCCTTTTCTTCTTTATCTTGTAGCCTTTGTGGGCAAAAATTTCTTGTCAGGTTGATTATGTAGTTTTTTTGTGTACTTAGTACAATGAAGATCACATTACATTGTGGGTGTTACCTTGGGGGATTAGGAATTAATTGTTTGGCATTTATTTGTCGCTGCACATAATTCATGAATTGAATGAAATGGAAGTGTCTTCCTTTTCGCTTGAATCAAGTTTTATTTTATATTTCCTCTGGCCTTAATTATAAGCAACTTTCCATTTTTTAGATTCATTGGATAAATATCCAATGAATCTAAAAAATGGAAAGTTGCTTATAATTAAGGCCGGAGGGAGTATCATTTGTAAGTTCTTTAGGCTTTGTTTGCGAGTTTGGAGGGGAAGGGAGGGGAGGGCTTTGGAGGGAGGGAAATAGAGAGAAAAATAGAGAAATCTTTAACATTTTTTGAGAAAGTATTTTTTATAGAGAATGACAAATAAATACTTATGATTAATATATTATGAATTTAAGAATATTATAACAACATTAATTAAATTTGAAGAATTCATATAAACCCTCCAAACCCCCATCCCACACAATTTTTGAGTTCCACCAAATTGGGGGGTTTTTGTGTTATGAAGAAAAAATAATCCTCTAAACTCCTCTATTCCTTCCACTTGTTTCTTCCTTTTTTACAAAACCATTCCCTCCCCTCCCCTCTAAACTCACAAACAAAGTCTTAATTGTTTAAGATTAAAATAAATCGGATGAGCCCTGAGGCAACCACCACGCCGGACGCCGCCCATCAAACCCGACCGTGAGAGCTGAGCACCAAAGTGTGAGCCATCCATCTAGACACATCAGTTGACCATATCACTACACAGCCCAACCATTGTTATTGATACTCCACTATAAAAGTGGTTGCTTTTTGTATTCATTTTTACTGATATACCCTTTTTACTTTTCTGTATTTTATTTTCTCCAAAATGTCCCTTCGTATACAACTTTCTTTTGTATTCATTTAATCACCTTCTTATTTCCATAAACCTCATTCTCGAACCCTAAAGTTAAATTTAAGATGAAGGTTTTCATGTAGTTTTTAGTAAATGTTTTTGACTAAAATGCAGTTTTGACCTCTTAAGTTTTACAATTGATTTTGACTCTTTAAGTTATAATTAGTACAACTTGATTTTAATTTCTAAATTTCACAATTACTCGATTCTGACACTTCAAGTTTCATTGGCTTGATTTTTGCGCCCTAAGTGTGTCCCTTTCATATTTGCTAGTCTCTAGTTGACTTTTTGTCTAAATTTTGTTTAGACATTTTAAAAGAAATACATAATCGTTTTAAAAATAAAATGTTTATGAAATAAAAAATGGAAAAAAACTTAGGTGCATTTTTTTAGATACTTTTCGCATGGTTCTTAACATAAATTCATATTTTTTGGTTGTAACAAACTTTGAGAAAATCATGAATTCGAATAAATCATAGTTTTAAAAATTATACGAAAAGTACCAAAGTTTTCTCCATAAAAAAATGTTATTAAAATTGTCTAGAAATCAATTAATGATTTGACTCTATGATGATATTGTCAATGCGAAGAAGAATGAAGATTTACACTTAGTATTTTTTTAAATATTTTTCAATGAGAAAAGTTGTATATCTTTTATCTATTTGTTCATTATACTTTTTATTTTTGCACTGTATATTCATCTCACCTATTATATTTTTTATTCTTACACTGAATATTAAACTCTCACACACAAATAGGAGAGACTAAAGTTTGAACCTCGGTCATAACTCATAAATGCCAAACTTAACAATTTTGATATTTTCTTTCGGTTGAACAAAAATTTGTAGATATTATTTTATCAAAAAAAAAACTGTGAATATTTTTTATTTATTTAGCATAGCTCCTAAACTCACACAAAAGCAAATAAGTGGAAAAAAAGTTAAACATTTCATTATCAACTTGTTAATAATTTTTTTGGTTAGATACTTACTAATACTATCCATTTATTTATTTATTTATTTATTAATAACTATCCATATTTCACGGTGGATAACATAAATAATGTATGTGAAAAAACATAATGATAATAAAATAAGAAACAATTTTGTTCCTGATAGAATGTAATTATTCAAAAGAGATGTCAACTATTCTAATTTATAGTCCCTTTCATCCGAGTCTGTGTGAAAAGTTAGACGATCTCTTTATTCATTGTTATAAGGTTATAAAGATATGATGAATTTTTTCACTTCATTAAGCGGATAAGCCACAATTTAACACATGCATATCAAACAACTAGAGAAAATATTGTTCTTTTAACCCATAGTTTTTGGCTAGTAGAAAATGGTTTTTGAACAACATAACACAGATTATTCAGTATGCATTAGCAAGTCTTCGGACTACTAATGGATTAACGCGATTGAATGTAACTCGGTTACAATGGGTAAAAGAATTTGGGTTTGTTCTATGTTCAAAACTAACTCCGATGCAAATCTCTCTATTGAAGAGGTATAGTTGAGAATACCTATTGGAAAGAACACATAACTAATGAAATTATCTTATGTGTAACGTTTTGCATGATATTGTGTTTAGTCGAGATACTCTTAAACAAGTCCGATATATTTTGGATAAGAGATCAAGAAATATTTTATCCAACAAATGTATAGATTGTTATTCATCAATAAAATAGTATTGTGTTAAAAAACAAAAAATTCTGTCAAAAAATAAAAATAATAAATAAGGGCACTTTGCCTGCTTTCCTCTCTATTACAGCTCAACAACAAGAAACAGAAAAGCGATCACTCATTTCACTGCTTAATTATCATTATTATCTTAATTAATCTTAAAAAAGAAACTCCAAATTTCATTTAACTTCAATTTTAACTATAATTTCACACAAACGAAAATTCTCAATTCTCTCTCGTTATTCTCTTAGATCTGATTTTCAATTTCCCTTCTCAATCGCATTTGATCTTCTCAATCCAAATCAAATCAATTCTCATAAATTTTCTCAGTTTCCATTCTCGAAACGGAAACAACGATGTTTCGTTTCGAGCAAGAAAAGATCCGCAAGCGAATTTGATCTTAAATTCCAATTTCAACTTAATTTGTTTCTGTTTTTCCGATTTTGAAGCTGTTTCCATGGCGGAAGCTCTCTCTGTGATGCCGGCAGCCGTTCTCCGTAACCTCGCTGATAAGCTTTATGAGAAACGCAAAAATGCTGCTCTTGAGGTTTTGTTTTGTTTCCTCTTTCTTTTTTCATCTTGTAATTTGTTTTTGTTGATTATTGCAATTTTGGTGAATTTTGATGGCATTGATGGAAATAGGTTGAGGGGATTGTGAAGCAACTTGCTTCTGCTGGGGATCATGATAAAGTAACTGCTGTGATTCATTTGTTGATTACGGAATTCACTTATTCGCCGCAAGCAAATCATCGCAAGGTAGCTTAAACTTATGTTTATGGATTTTTTTTGTTTATTTTTACCATTACTATTACTATGCTTCAGTTTAATAATTTGAGCATGTTATAATAATTTTTAATATTATTTTGATTTAATGAAGGGAGGGTTGATAAGTTTAGCTGCTGCTACTGTTGGGCTGACTAATGGAGCTTCTCAGCATCTTGAGGTGAGGGTTGCTTACTAGTTACTACTCCGTACCATAGCCAGATACATCAACTTTCTTTGACCAATTTTCTCTTATATTTTGGGATTGAGGGAGTACTTCATTATATATACTCTTGTGTCATATATTGGTTGTGCATGGTTCGTAAGGAAAATGGAGTAGTTAGAATAAATTATGATATGCAGTATTAGTGGAAATTGGGAAAAAATTAATGATTCATTGGTATACTAAAAGGACAATTGTTTTGAGATAGATAAATATTGCAAATGAGACACTTATAATGAGACGAAAAGAGTATATGCAAGTGTGTGTTTCATGGAATATATTTCAAACTCTTACCACTTGTGAAATCATGTAAAATTTATTATAGTGTATTCGGAAGCTTGGTTGTTTACATTGGGTCTTCTGGAATAGAATATTTGTTTATGAGAGAGAGAGAGTATGAGAGTTAGGAGTCTGTGTTTGTCATGATATGATAGTGAAAATTTATAAGTACCCAAGTACTCGAGGAACACTCCATTAAAGGCTAGGTACCAAGGGGAAGAACCAAGTCAATTAATTTAAGTACTACACCAAACATCACATACTACTCAATGTGGGAGTAGACACCCATATGTGTGAAATTTTATCAAGCTAGAGTATATCTATTAATTAGTCAAAATATCTTCTTTTAAGTTGAATTTATCTTAAGCGTATATTGCTACTGCTGCTACTACTACTACTATTATTAATATTACCATTACTATCGCTATTTTATTGAGAGCTTAATTATGTCTCCATACGTGTGCACGTTAGGGCATGTGTTATGTGAGAGCATGTTTTGCGTGTTTGTATTTTCACCTTCCTTCTTACCTACATATCTTTTGTTTGGTAGCAAATTGTGCCTCCTGTGATAAGTTCTTTCTCGGATCAAGATAGCAGAGTTCGCTATTATGCCTGCGAAGCACTATATAACATTGCTAAGGTGAGGAGTTAATTATGCTTACATATCTAAAGCTTCAATATGATAATATACAATTATCCAATGCGAATGGTGTTTTGATGCTAGGTTGTGAGAGGAGAATTTATTATATTCTTCAACCAGATCTTTGATGCCTTATGCAAGCTTAGTGCAGATTCAGATGCTAATGTTCAAAGTGCTGCACATCTCTTAGATCGCCTCGTCAAGGTATAATAAGTTTTCTTGAACTCTAACAAGCCTTTTAGGAGTCCCACACGAGTTCATACATTAAATATTTTGTTAGACTATTAATTATTAGTATTAAATAAATATCATATTTTATAATAGCATTTATGGCAGTTATTGAGTAAGAAATTATGTAATAAGTAGTTATTAAGTTAGTTGTGTATTGTGTGTGAATAAAAGGGAAACTGCAGGCTGTTGTGGGTTATCTTCATGAAAATTAGAAAGTGGTTATTTGAGAGGGAGAGACCAAGATCTCGAATTCTTGGAAGGGAGATAACCATGACTCTCGAATTTATTGGGAATCTATTGTAATATTACTATTATATTTCTATGTTTGGTACCAGTTTCTATCATATTTCTGAACGGAGCTTTATCAATTAATGATTCAAATCTTTTTAGATTAACTATTGATTATACTTTAATCTATTAACACAGGATATTGTAACCGAAAGTGATCAGTTCAGGTGCACTCTCTTCTCACTATTAAGCTATATGCTTCTCTGTATGACTATCTTTTGTTTCAAAGAGACTTGTACTCTTGTAAATTGTGGATATCTCTATGTAACTTATACCGCTTCATACCCCCTCCACTTTCATTTCTTGATATTCAGTATTGAAGAATTTATACCATTATTGAGGGAGCGCATGAATGTACTGAATCCATATGTCCGCCAGTTTTTGGTAGGATGGATTACTGTATTGGACAGTGTCCCAGATATTGATATGCTGGGTTTTCTTCCTGATTTTCTTGATGGTAAGTCTATCAATTGAAGAATGAGCATTGTCCTGAATTTTTGTTCAAAATCAAAGTAAACCATCTAATCATTTATAAATGCCTCAGGTTTGTTCAATATGTTGAGCGATTCAAGTCATGAAATACGCCAACAAGCTGATTCAGCTCTTTCTGAGTTTCTTCAAGAGATAAAGAACTCCCCAGTAAGGTTTCTGCTAATATATTTTTACATTTTAGGTGAATAGCAAGTCCTCTGCACATTTTATGCGAGTAGCAAGTCATCTGATAAGCTGATGCAGATGCCAGTTCTGCTTTTATGTCATTATTTTTCCCTGTTAGTTCTCTGGGGAAGATTTAATTGCAGCTATTATCCACTTTTGTTTTCCCATGTTTAAGGATTCATCTATTTGCTGATTACTCTTTTTTTTGTGTGTGTATTTTGTGTACTGTTGATTAACAATGCTGTGCATCATTTCATGTACTATTTACAACAAAAGCAACATGTTTTGTTCATTTGTCATTTTCTGACTCAAGCAGTGCTACTCTTGAAGTCTGTAGATTATGGTCGAATGGCTGAAATACTGGTACAGAGAGCAGGTTCTCCAGATGAATTTACAAGGTTAACAGCTATTACTTGGGTAAGTGGCACTGCAATGTTTTGACTTGTTAAACAAGCCCTTACTGTCATCAGAGTTTGCTTAGTATTAGCATCTTGTCAATATTATTGGTTACTGTTTTGTTGTTCATTGTTTTTCTCATATAATCTCTCTGCTTTGTTGTTTCAACAGATAAATGAGTTTGTCAAACTTGGTGGAGATCAGCTTGTTCCATATTATGCTGATATTCTTGGAGCCATTTTGCCTTGTATATCTGATAAAGAAGACAAAATTAGAGTGGTAGGCTTGTTTTCTCTCACTTTTTAAACTCTCCATTTTATCCCATATTTTAGTGTTGTCTGGCATGTACAACAACGAATTTGAAATAATTTCTGGCTTTTTTGTAAGGTTGCTCGGGAAACCAATGAAGAGCTACGGGCAATCAATGCTGATCCAGCTGAAGCGTTTGATGTAGGAGCAATCCTCTCCATTGCAAGGAGGTGTAGTTTTTCTAACCTAGGAATAATGCTAGGTTTGAATTTCAAAAAACTTTTAACTGAAAAAAAGATTTTTATAGTAGCGAGCACCTATCAAGCTACTGGGAAATGATCACAAGGAACCTTTTTGTTTAACCAACTCTAGTTTGTACTGATTATTCTGTGAATTGATTTTGGGAATGATTTGATTGGTTAGGCAACTATCTAGTGAATGGGAGGCTACTCGAATAGAAGCTTTGCACTGGATATCAATCCTTTTAAACAGACATCGTATTGAGGTAACTAGATTATTTTCATCTGCCATTTTGATATATTAAGGCTGCTATATTAAGATCGTTCTCGATGTCTATATCATAGAGCTCAATGGCATGCCCGGCATGCCCATTTTGACGTTACTGGCTCAGGAATCATTCTGTTGTCTATGCCCTATGTCATAGGTTTTTGATTGTAAGTTCACCATCAGTCTAAGAGCCAATGAAACACGGATACTTCAATTTATTGGTTTGGTCATGAGGATTGAATAGCATACAATTTGGCAACCAATTTATTGTTTGGCTTTGTCTTGCTTTTGGGTCTAAAACTTTATTTTCTAATTGTCACCCTTCTCTGAATAGTCATTTTTTTCCACTTCAAATGAAATGTTTTATAATGGTGCTATCTCCTTTATGTCCATATATAATAGAGATTTTGGTGACGATGACTAAAGTGATTCCTTGTCTGAAACAGGTTTTGACATACCTGAATGATATATTTGACTCCCTACTCAAAGCACTTTCAGATCCATCTGATGAGGTAATTTAATCTAATACCGTTCCCCCCTTTTTTTATCAAATAAAATAACTTTTTTCCTGAATATCTTAAAACTGTATACATACATACATACTAAAATGCCTTAAGTAGTTGCAATACCGAGTATGGTGTTTGGGAATGTGGAGTAGGTGAGTGGCTTGGGATTTCTATTTCTGTTCATAGGTCAAAGGTTTCAACTTATTAGATGATAGTTGAAGAGATTGGTCAGGATTATTTTTCTATAGGTCACATTGGCTCACCCCCCAGATTAGGAAGACTTCTCGCCCTTTTTGTAATTCTAACTTAAATAAATTATTCTCACTCAAAAAAATAATTTCTGTTCTATAATTCTGAAAGTCTTGATTATCATTTATCAACGACCAAGTGAGTCATATACAAAAGTTCTGTGTGGTCAACCTCGCAAGTTCTGCATGTGATCCACTGCCTATCCCTGGAAGGTGGTGTTTCCGGATGAGGCCTTGCTTTTCTAGCCACCTAACATAATTTTTGCTGCCCACCTTATTGAGTCTGCCGTTTCTTCCAGACTTTTTTTAGTTCATACTTGCAGGTCTGCCATTGGTTTTTGATACAACTTCATTCCTGATTCCATCCTCAATATCTTTTTTGAAGATGTCTATAATTTTGGATATATATTTTTTAAAATGTTTTGAGCATTTATATGTTTAGAGGATAATTTACATATTTTTCCCATTGGCTTCAGACTAATAGCCATGTTACTATCAACATCCACTGTCATCTTGCATTATTGGAGTTGGCCACTCCATGTTATCTGGAATCGATGCCAGATGCTTAGAGGCTATATTGATTTCTTGAACATGCCCTCTTTGCTATTAAACAATGATGTAAACACTGGACTGAAATTGTTTGGTTGAACCAGTATGGACCATGAGACACCAGCTATGATTCTGGTTTGAAAATTATCATGGTCAGCCACTGTTCAATCAGGGATTCAACCAAAAATCTAATTATTTAACTGATTGAAACATGACATTTGATCTCATTTGTTTATTCTTGGTTTGGTATTTAAATATTGATCTTGTGCAGAGTGCTGACTGAATAAAGAGGTGGTATATTTTTGAGGATTTCCTTGTATGCTATGTTGTTTAATTGTGGAAACTGGAAATCATTCACATGAACTGTCATTAATTCATCTGAGTTCTTTAATATCAACTAGGTTGTTCTCTTAGTTCTTGATGTCCATGCATGCATTGCAAGAGATCCTCTACACTTCCGTCATCTTGTTGTTTTTCTTGTGCACAATTTCAGGCTAGATAATTCTCTTTTGGAGAAGTAAGTTATTTCTCTTCATTCTATCCTGTGTATTCTTCTAGTTATACAATTATCCTTTCATTAAAATTTCATTCTGTACAATTAACTCTAGGCGTGGTGCTTTGATAATTCGTCGCCTTTGTGTGCTTTTGAATGCTGAGAGAGTCTACCGCGAACTTTCTACAATATTAGAAGGAGAATCAGATTTGGATTTTGCATCAACTATGGTTCAGGTTTGTTTGACTTTTCCCTGAGCTATTTAAAAGTCTGCATTGGAATTTAATGTTGCATTAATGGGTAGGATTTGGTTTTGACTATTATAACACAACTGGCTAACTTTTTAAGGTTTTGTAGCTGATGTTGTAGATACATCTAATTTTTGTGTTTTAAATTCTTTTATGGAGTATATTTTTTTGGTCCCTCAAAATATTGCTGTTTTCCCATTTGCCCTCAATGAAACTGGAAGTGCATGATTACAATGCGCAAGGCTTCTTATATTTGATGGAAATTAGTTTTTGTTATTTACCTAATAATGCTGTATGGCCTTCGATTGTAGACTACAAATAGAACCAGAGAAGTTATTGCCTTATCTTCAATATATCTAGCATACATGATTTTGGGGTCAACAGTCCTGGGACACTATTGGCAATATCACCTTTTTGTTGCCTTTAATTGCTTCATTGTTATATTTCTTTGTTTTCACAAGTCTGAAACAAAGACAATCCAATGTAGTGAAACAGTATTCACTGTATATGTTTTTTCTTTCCTTTGATTTTTTTTTCAGGCTTTGAATTTGATCCTACTTACATCATCAGAATTGTCTGAGCTTCGAGATCTTTTGAAGCAGTCACTGGTAAATCCTGCCGGGAAGGACTTGTATGTTTCTTTGTATGCCTCTTGGTGTCATTCTCCAATGGCAATTATAAGTCTCTGCTTTTTAGCTCAGGTATATATCTATGGATCTAGATTTAGCTGTATTTGGATAACACATCCCCATTTGTATAATATAAATTTTGCATCTTCCTCAACAGACTTACCGACATGCAAGTGCTGTGATTCATTCTCTGGTAGAGGAGGATATAAATGTCAAGTTTTTGGTGCAATTGGATAAATTGATTCGCTTGCTGGAAACTCCAATCTTCGCTTATCTTAGATTACAGGTGCTTAATTGAAACAGACCATTTTTAATCGATGTGTATGTTTAAGTTTTGTTATAACATTTGTGTACTTCAGTCTGGTAAAATTTGGCTAATATGGGGATGATTGTGTTTTATAATAGTTACGTTTAAAGGATAGTTGTCGTCAAAGACGGTCTTTTGACGTACTGGAACTTTAATTTTGCAGCTTCTCGATCCTGGAAGATATTTATGGCTATTCAAAGCATTGTATGGTCTTCTGATGTTGCTTCCTCAGGTATCTCAATTAAAAAGTTGTTAGCATATTAATTCGGTTGTAAGAACGGGGTGTGTTCCAACTTCCAACATCCTTTCATGGTTGAGAAATAACTTTTTAAACTTCAGAGCTGGTTATATATATTATATCTTCTCTTTCGTTTTGCAAGACATTTATTTAATCTTGTCCATAAATCAGCTGTCTTTTTGAACACATTTGCGTAACTAAAAATATACATATATGCATTTAATGACATACCTAGTATTTATGTTGTCATTCAGAATCTATTGGTTGAAGTTATGAATTAACAGTATGTTGTTTAAATCTTGACTCTTAATTTTACACCATGATGCAGCAAAGTGCAGCCTTTAAGATACTAAAAACTCGTTTAAAAGCTGTGCCATCGTATTCTTTCAATCGCGAGCAACTGAATAGAATGCCTTCTGGGGATTTCTACCAATTCGTTCCTCAGATGCCTGATGGACATCAATCAAAGGAGGATGGCGATGTAACTGCAGATGGATTAAACTTTGCTGGAAGGTTGCAACAGTTTCAGCAAATGCAGCAGCAGCATAGGGTACACACTAAATCACGAAGAACATCACGCAGTTCATCCAATTCATTATCAAAGGTTGCTGGCCTCTTCATTCTACATATTGATTTTTAATTATGAAAATGTAATGTTTCATATAAGTTATTAGTTGAGGGTTTATCAAATTTAAAGAGAACATTGTGAAGAGCGAGGTGGTTCCTGATTTCAGACATCCTTATGATTTGTTCTGTTTTATGATGTCATTATTTGCAATGTACACAGGAGGCACCAAAAGAGGAAGAGCCACAGAGACCTCAGTCTGTTGATCTTAATGTTCCTCCTTCAAGATCAAGGAGAAATTCAGCGCAACTACAACTATAGTTCTATTGTCGTTTCTACCTATGTCGAGCCTAATCAATATATGTGAACTTTGAATGGGGTCGGGTATGATTTGTAAAATTGTAAATCATAGTAGTTGGTTTTATTCTATTTATTAGAGGTTGGGATGGTGAAGATTGGGTTTTGGAATCAAGATCAAGCTTGGAGGGTTTTCTGGGCTATTCTTTTGACCTTGTAGAATGTGATGCTCACTGGTTCTGTTATTTTTATTGAAAAACCATGTGGGCTAGATGGGATATTTTATCTAGTTAAGTTTCTTATTATTTAGGGTAAATTATACACTCTTGTGCCCTCTTATATGGTAAATTATGCTTCACTTCATTTCATATTGAGTGTCATTAAAAAAACAAAAATGTCTCTAAACTTTATGCTTTCAATGTAGAATTAACATGTCTAATTACAATTTAATAAATTACAATTCAAAAAAATTATAGAATATTACAAATTTATTTAACCTTTGATGTATTTTCCAAAAGACTTATAATTATAAATCCAGTTAAATGAGTGTAACCTTTTGCAACTTGTAGAAGGGTCTTTTAAAAAATTCAACTAATCTTCCAAATTTTTGCCAAGTGATTATATATCCCATCAAACCTTTTTTTGGTCGAGACCGGGGTATCCACCGCCGAACGCAGTGACTATTCTCTCGTTAGATTGGAGGCACCTCGATGGGTGGGATAGCTGGCCCAAGAATTTAAAGCTGCTCCATACCCAAGGTGAGGATCAAACCCTCGACCCTTGGTTAAGGGAGGATGAGCCCCAACCGCTCAACCACACCCTTTGGGTTATATCCCATCAAACCTAATACCACCTATAAAGTGTTGTATTGGAGGTTATTCTTAAAGTTACATTAGCAATGTAATATTAAAATAATACAGTGAATTTAAGACACTAAAGTGCGAAATCCCATTGCTAATAATTTGACATTTCATGAAAGTGCTACAGTTTATAGTTCTACATAATCTCCTAATGTTCCCTATAAAAAATGTATGCTTATTACTCCGGTTAAGACTAATTGGTAAGAAAGACAAATTACGAAGGATAAGTATTTGCTTTGATAAATAATTTGAAACGAACGGTGATAGTGAGATTGAAAGTGTAAGTGGAGAAAACAAATCAATATAAAAATGATATTCTTGTATGGTCACGTGATTGAGAAATTGGATTTTGGTGACGCTAACAATAAGCCTCCAATTATATTAGAGAACACAACACATTTTGAATTATATATATATATATATATATATATAACCTATCAGTAAATCATCAGTGGATTACTATCCAAAGAGAACACAATCCAATCAAGTAGTAAGGTCCAAAATGGCACCAACAATGTCACCATTGTGAGTCTTGAGAGCTTTGACAGCCATGCTCCTAGACAATCCTGCATGTGCCATGATCATATCAATGCCGAGGGGATCCACGCCAGTTTCATCGACCTTCTCCTCTTCTTCCTGCTCCTCCTCCTCCTCCTCCTCCTCCTCCTCCTCAGTATGTGCTACAGCAGCAACAATTGCACCTTGATCCTGTTTTTCCATATCTTCCATCCTGAACTGCTGAGCAGCTTGCGTCTGCAAATGTGAGCTCAAGTCCTCTTTTTTTCCTTCCCCAAATATGATGTAGGTCTCAGAATTTGGATCCTTGAGTACTTCAGGTTTTGAGATAGAAAAATCAATCTAAGGCAGAAGAAAAAAAAAAGGTTAGACAACAAACATTAAACATTTACATAAATAAAAGAATTTAATTAGTATACTCTATGTACGATTATTATACACATTCATCCAATTATATAAAAACACGAGTTGTCATATTCATTGATTGTCGTGGACTCGAGGTAGTAACACATTATTGAATGTAAAATAATCATAAATACAAAACATACTAATTAAACTCTAGATATAAAACGCAGCTGCATGCAATATATTGAAGAACTAACATTTAGGGTTTTGTTGATTGTGACACTAGAAACTCCAGTGACAGGTTTCATTCCAAGCTCGAGCATTGCTTTTCTAATATTTTTCTCAGTAGCACCACCATGATGATGATGATGATAAAGATCTTTGTCCTCAGTAGGAACAGGAAGAGAACGTAGAGTAGATTTAGCCATCGGTGGTATCTTCTCCCAGTCAGGAAAATCTTCAGCAAGGTCTGATTCAGATTCACGGAGTGAAGAGCAGTCGAAGTCGTCGGCGGCGGCATCAGTTGGTAAAAAATGTTTCTTATTCCACTCTGCGAGTTGAACTTCAAACGAGCTCAGTCCACCATGGCTCTTGTTATGATATTTCATATTTCAGAGGAAGGAAAGGAACCCTAAACGTGCCTTGTGAAAGAATCAATCAATGAATTAATAATTAAACTAACTCGTTCAAATCCAAAGTAGTTTGGTTCGGATAAGATATTTATAACTCCACATTGGATATCCCGTCCTAATTATATGGAGGCCCAGATCAAATAATAAAAATAAAGTTTTAATAAAAATTAAACAGAAAATATATCAACAAAAAAAATTAAACAAAAAAATTAAAAAAGAATATATAATTCTCTATTTAATTTGTAAATAACACAAATAAAATAAAACATAGTCATTCATCTATTTAACTAACATAATTTTTTTATTGTAATCAATTTTAATTGTTTTAGATTGGACTCTTAAAAGTGTAAAGCCTTTTATATTAAAAAAAATCTATTTTGTTAATAAATATATTGGACTCTTAATATAAATTTCAGCATTAATTTTTTTTTGTTATAACATTAAATTTTAAATAGTAAGATTTAAAACCAGTTTGTTACAGATTAAAAATAAGTGATGTTTGCTTTTCAAAAAAAAAAAAATAAGTGATGTTTGCATTAAATAATTTAAAGATTTTACAAAAAAAATAAAATAAAAGCTATTTTGTGTTTGTTTATCTTTATAAAATTTACTTAAGGATAGAGCAACAAGGATATTATTGGAATAATAGAATAAACTTAAGGATATTTTTGTTTGAAATTTTTTAACACTTGTTTTCTCTTTCTTCTGAAAAAAAATAAGTTACTAGCATCAGCTTCTCATTTTTAGTTGTTTTTAAATTATTTTCAGATTCTGATTATTTTTAATGTTATTTTTTTAAAAGTGATTATTTTTTAAAAAATAAATGATTTTTTTACATATAAAATGATATTTTTAGAAATATTTAGAAAATTATTTGTAATGATTTTTTTTTGTATTATTTATGCAGTCTAGAAGATAAATGGAGAAATCAAATCAATATAGGGCCTGTTGGTTTCGGCTTTAAAAAAAATAGATTTTTTTTTGTTAAATAATTGTGTAAAAAAATTTACAAATTTTTTTTTATAAAAGTTTCAAATGAAAATTTGGTTTGAATAGTTATTCTTAAAATGTTATTTTAGATATTTCATCATTTTATCGAAAAAAAGTTTGGATATCAAAATTTAAAAAAATCACTTAATTTTGAAGCTATTTCAAATAGATTTTCAAAAAAATCATTTTTGAAATACTACTTTTTTAAAAAATTGAAATTTTGACTATATTTTGATCTTCAATAATGTGTGTTTACGTTATATGATATCCAAATTAATGTTTCAATTTAGAAAAAACGAATATAAAAAAACTTGTAATATTTTAAAAAACGATTTTATAAAATCTATTTTAAAAAATACAAAGAAAAATCTATTTTTTTAAAGCTGAAACAAACGCACCCATAAGATGATGCCTCTAATCGGAGAACACGTCGTATTTTGATATCTCTGAATATGCACAACTTCCAAAAATGTTACTTCACCAAGGTTTAAAGTGATTTAAAACAAAACAAATTATAATCATATATTCATATGTATGAATAAGAGTTAAATATTCCAAAACATAACCTATCAGTAAGTCACCAGTGGATTACTATCCAAAGAGAACACACAATCCAATTAACCACTAAGGTCCATAATGGCACCAAGAATGTCACCATTGTTTGTCTTGAGAGCCTCGACAGCCTTGCTCCTAGACGCTCCTGATTGACAAATGACCAAGCTAATGGCGCCAGCGACAATTTCATCGACCTCCTCTGGCTGTACTACACCAGCTTGCGTCTGTAAATGTGAGCTCAAGTCCTCTATTTTTCCTTCCCCAAATATGACGTAGGTCTCAGAATTTGGATCCTTGAATACATCAGATTTTGAGATTGAAAAAACACTCAGAAGAAGAAAAAAAAAAGGTTAGACAACAAATATGGTTAATAACCTATTTTTTACACATGTGTTGTCACATTGTCAATTGATTAATATTAAAACACATGAATTATCATATTCATTAGTTAGTTTTGACAATATATTATTAAATACATGTGCAAAATAATAATCATACGTACATTATAACAAAGCATACTAGTTAAACTCTAAATAAAATGCAGCAGCAATATATATTGAAGAACTAACTAACGTTTTTGGTTTTGTTGATTGTGACCGTAGTATCCCCAGTGACAGGTTTCATTCCAAGCTCGAGCATTGCTTTTCGAATCTTCTTCTCGGTTCTGCTATGCTTTAATAAATCATCAGTAAGAAGATGATGATGATGATGGTGATGATGATAATGATGATGATAATGATAATGATAATGATGATCTTTGTTCTCGTTCAGAAGAGGAGGCGAGGGAGAGTAGATTTAGTCATTGGTATCTTGTCACAATGGATAAAATCTTCAGCATGGTCCGATTCAGATTCACAGAGTGAAAAACAGTCGCAGTGACGAGGCACCAGTTGGACAAAACCCTTCCATCTTTCGCTCTTGTTATTTTCAGGAAGGATTTTCAGGAAGGAAGGAAAGACAAAACCCTAGCTACCTACCTGCCTTGCGGTTGAATCAATCAATTATTTATAATTTATAATTCGACACTGTGGATACCTGACTATTTAGAGGCCCAGATCAAATAATAAAATAGATTCTTAATAAAAATTAAACACAATATATATAAAAAAAATTAAACAAAAAAATTAAATTAAAAAAGAATAATTCTCTATTTAATTTGTAAATAACAAAATTAAAATAAAAAATAGTCTTTCATCTATGTAATTAACCTAAAATTGTAATCAATTTTAATTGTTTTGTATTGCACTTATAAAAGTGTAAGCCTTTTACTATATTAAATAAAAGTCTATTTTTGATAAATGTGTGGACAATGGTGTTCAGTTTAATTCAATTATTTTGAATTTACAAATAGTTCAGTTTAGTTCGGTTCAGTCTACCCACCCATTTACATAACAAACTCCTACAAAAGAAAATAATATTAGCATAACCCTCTTTTCAGTCTATTGTTTTATTATTAGGAGAAACTTATAGGATCTCATTCCATATGTAAAGCAATTAGCAAAGGCCTACTCTAATGTATGATTATCAATCACTTCATAATGAAAAGTATTAAAGTGTTGCTAATGTCTAACCCCATTACCCCAACAAAATCATGTAGAACTCTTCTCATGATTCCAGAGCAAGGTATAGGGCAATATAGGCTCAGTAGAAGTTTATTGTATATATTTTCTTATATACATAAATCCACATTAAACTTCAAATTATAAATAAATTAACTTCAAATTAAGCAACTAAACCCTCTTGGCACATGAAATTTTTATGTATATCTCTCCTATCATATTCACAAATTTTGATAGCATATCCCACTCATTTATTTTCCAAAAGTGAGAAAAATCTCATGTCACAAGGCCATTAAAAGATTTGGATCCTCTCGAGTCCCTCCACCCCCTCCAGTTAAATTTCAGGTGTTGGATTAATCTAACGCGAAGGTATAAATCTCTCGTCCATTCGGTTAATCCAACAATTGAGTTTTTGCTGCAGATATATGCAAGAGAAGCTACAAAGGGTCTCATTGTGCCATTTGAAGTTAAAAGGTTGAAACAACAATGTTTCACTTTCTCTATATTGGCCCGCCGGATATCTGTTGAAGTTAAAAGGTTGAAACAACGATGTTCAATGGCAACACACTCGACTCAGCTCACAGAGCATACATCTTTTCAACATCAGAATTATATTCCTCCGCGTCTGATATATGTGCAGAGTAAGACCACGAGAACGATTTGCTTCCAGTTGGTCTCTTAACTAGTACTCTCTGGGAATCACTTTGAAATCCAAAATGTCGCCGAAACACAAAGTAGCACAAATATGCTAAAGTCCCAACTAGAATCGCTGTTCCCAGAACCGTTACAGTAGTAGCCATCCATCTTTCCTTTCCAACGACCACAAAAGCTATCGCGAGAAAAGCTCCACAAGTACATGCACAAGCTGTCCACATTAACTTGTTAATCACGGACACAATCTTCCTTTGAGCCCTTGTGTCCCAAGCTACCAAAGTGATTTGAACAACAACAACCGCAAGAGAAATGAAAAGAGATGTTGCATTCAAAAGACAGAAAACACTGAATGCAGCCGCGTGAGCTATATTCGCTTTCCCTGCCTCTGGTTGACGCATTCTATATTGACCTGGCAAACTGAACAAAGCCATGAATGCTATTGAGGCAAAAAGGACAGCAACTACTGTGACAGAATTTATTGTGTTTTGAATTGCCTCCCTATGTATTTTCCTCAATTCCTTAGCTATACCAGAAACACGTTTGCGAGTTTTTTCGTTCTGTATTAGTTGTGACTGCACTTCGTGCTTTATATCACTCACAGCTCTTGTAAGTTCCATGGCTTCATTCACTTTTCCAATATGTCTGGCATTCTTGGCACCGCATTCCGAAAGGGCTTCCTTGATTTCCAAAGACGAATCTCTGTACGGAAGTTTATCTGCCAAGTCCAAGGCTGTTTCTTGTTGATTATTGATGGCATTGACATTCATAGATGCATAACTCAACAGAAAGCTCACTATCTGAAGAAAAAAAAAACGGAGACTAGTTTATTAGTCAAAAAATAAATAACGGAGCCTAGTTTATTATAAACCTGATGTAAACATGATAAAAACAGAATCAAAAATATGTTATGATTGACCTGCGAGCGAGCTTTCCGAGTAGCCATGTGAAGAGCTGTATTACCCTTCTTATCTCGTTCGTTCAATACAACTGGGTCGGCTTGTAAAATCTCCTCAACTACTGAAATACTTTGGCCTTTTACAGCCATATGCAGTGCTGTTTGACCCTTTCTATCTTTGATGCAAACAATTGCTGAATCCCTTTCAATAAGTGCTTTTACAATGCGAAGAATGCCATACCTAGCAGCATTGTGCAATGCAGTTTTACCGTTTTTCCTTACTATCATCATTGAACTGACATCAACATCCAAAATAGCATTCACCACATCCAAATGATCATGAACAGCAGCAAAATAAAGTGGACTAGTGCTCGAGGAGTCGCATAACTTACAAGCCTCGGGCCAAATACTCAAAATCTCCCTCACAATTTCTGGAAAAAAGATTGACATTTTAACATTTCATAATCAAAACCCTTGTACAAAGTTTGCAATATGATAACTAATTAACTAGTGTTATCAAATAGGGACTATAGCGTAGCGGAATTTAAGAAATCGCTATTATTCCATGATACACCACAAATTAATTCGGGCAAACTTCCATTCCATCCAAACAAAAAAATGGCATATAAAAAAAATTGTGTTTTAAAGTGAATTAGGTTTGATCTATCAATAAAACCATCCTATAATCAACCCCAAAAAAGGAGAGACACCCAATTGATGAGAAAGAGTGAGAGTGTGGATGTTTGATCCACCATCAGACGAGCCAAAATTGATTCGAGAATAGATTTTTACATGTTTGGATGTTGTCGAGTAGAATTGATTCTGCATCTAGAATTGATTCGGAAGCTAGCTAGAATTTTGAACTTTTGCCTCTACAATCGATTTTTAACCTCGAATTGATTGTTCAACCCTTACATGAATGTACTCGAATGAAATCACTTTACAATCAACTCACTTTAAGAATCCATTATAAAATCAAGTTTATTCAAAATCAAATAACTTTTTTGTTCCTAATTCAAAATCAATTTTTATCACCACATAACCAAACACACATTAAAGAACTAAAAATGAATAAAGGATAAAAATATACCCAAATGGCCACGTTTAGCTGCAACATGAAATGCATTCATATCAGATTTAGACCTGATTTTGAGTATCTCCAAATCACAAAAACTTAACAAGAAACCAAACACATCCTTAACACCATTTTCAGCAGCTATATACAATAAAGTTTCTCCACCATCATTTTGCATGGACATGAATTCAGAAATTGATGATGACCCATTTGAGGATTCACCTTTGTTAACATGTTTCATCACCTCTTTGAGTCCTTCAAGGTCCCCAGATCGAACCACATTGAAAATTTCTTGGTGGGTTATGAAGCATAGTGAGTTTGACTCCATTGTATCATACAACAAAAACACAAACTTCAAGAGTTAAAGTTTGATTCTTTGTTGAGTTTTGATTCAAACCCAGAAGAGAGAGTGAGAATCTAAGTGAAAGAAGTGAAGTTTGAGGACAAAAAAAAAGTGGTTTTTCATTTGTAGAAGTGTTTTATTATTTTGGTATTTGATTTGTCGTTTTGTTTTGTTGCACAGAAAATCCACGTGATTGTGAAGTTGATGGTTTGTATTTAGTATCTGATTGATGTTTCATTAGACATCTTGAGAGTGTTTTTGTTTGTTTCATTGTACATGCCTGTTTTCTTAAAATTCATGATTAACTGTAGTTTTGTCTTTTTTTGGCTGATTTTTGACCGTCCGATTAAATTAATGGTCGAGTTAATTTAAAATTAATTTATTGATTATGTCGATTACAATTACAATTTCAACAGTTTTCACTCAGCTGTAAGTATCCCAACAGGTATTCTCGATTTGACAGCCTTAATTTGATCGCTTCAGTTCAGTCATGTGAAGTCCGCTTGCACCATGGCGACATAGACACAAGTTCTTAATGTGGATGACAATGCTTTAACTAATTTCGGGTAAATATGGTGGACTAATTAGAAATTTTGAGGAAAACTTTCAATTTGGCTTCTATGAAAATGTGAGTTTGTCAAATATTTTGCATGCAAAAGTTTATGTTTATATGATTGGAATTAAACTTTGTTAGGAGTTGTCATAAGAAGTTTATTTGTTTATGAGACTATGTATGTAGTGCATTTGGTATTTGGTATTGGAGGATGTGTCGATGCTGCACCACTATGCGAATCTTATAGAGCTTAGTCAAAATTATTTTGTTTTAAGATTGAAACATTTTCATTCACCACATTCTTCAATAAGGAAATCGTTGCTCAAATGTGTTTGCTAAATTAGATACTAAGGAACCAAAAATTTATTTCTTGTGAAAAGCAAATTTTAAAAATGAGAAAATTGGTAGAATATTATAAAATTTGTTTTTTTTTGTCAAAAATAAAAATAAAACAACAGTTTTCACTTTTAATAATAAATAAATAGAATTTTTTGAAATTTAAACTCCGACTCTTACATGTATAAAATACAATTCTAACGATTGAGTTAAACTCATATAACTTGAGTTAAATTTAAGAGTGAAAAAATGAGAAACAAATGACCAAATCAATTGGTGGATTAACAAACTCATAACAAACCCAGTAACGCGTAAATTGTTACTTAACCAAATATAGAAACAAAATCATAAACTAAATAAACACACATCACAACATAGCCGCATAATTAAAGCTTTACATAATTTTGCCAATAATAAACATCTAATTACGATTGATCCACCTTTAATTATTCTCTTCTCTTCCCCAATCAACATCAATAAAGAGAGAAGGAGTTTCTCTCATATTCTCTTTGGGATCAAGAAAAAATTATCATGGGTTTCCGATCCCTCTTCAACCGAAAGAAGAAACTCTTAAAGAAATCGACATCATCTTCTCCGACAACCGTAACCGAAAACACAACCTTTATCTCCCGTACCCCGTCTCTCTCATTCCAATCACGTGTCCATTTCAACGAGGATTTGGAACACGTGTTTAAGAAATTTGATGTTAATGGTGACGGCAAAATCTCTTCTTCCGAATTAGGGTCCATTATGGGAAGTCTTGGACAACCCGCAACGGAAGAAGAACTTGATAAAATGATTCGTGAGGTTGATGCTGACGGCGATGGTCACATTAATCTTGAGGAGTTTATCGAGTTAAATACCAAAGACATCGATCCCAATGAGGTTTTGGAAAATCTCAAAGATGCGTTTTCTGTTTTTGACATTGACAAAAATGGTTCAATATCGGCCGAGGAATTGCACAATGTTATGGTCAGCCTCGGCGATAAATGCTCCCTCGCCGAGTGTCAAAAGATGATAAGCGGCGTTGATAGCGATGGTGATGGAATGATCGATTTTGAAGAGTTTAAGATGATGATGATGGGATCCACCTTTGGATCCATGGAAAGAACAAATAAAGGTGAAATAGAAACATGAAGTTTTCATGTGTGATTTTAAATTATGGTTGCGGTTTGGTGGTTGTTGCAGTTCGATTTGGTCACAACATGTCTATTGTGGTTGGAATTTGATCACAAAATTTTTAAGACCTAATTAATTAGGGAAGAAGTGCATTGCATGGTTGGTCGTGATTTCTCATTGTTGTATGAGTTTTCATCGTTGCATGTACTTTTAAATCGTTTAGTTTCTTCTTTTTCTTTCCTTAATTTTAAAGGGATTGTTGGTTGAAGACAATGGTTATAAATTGTTTATGAGAAAAACATCATCATCTAAGTATATTTTAAGCTTTATTTGATGAATATATCTCAATTAGTGTGATGTGATGTCGTTCATTTTATTCACCTCCGAGTGCATATGGCATATTGATTTTCTAGACATGTTATTGAATTTCTAGTCTTGTTATGAACTCTCATACTCTTTATAAACCGGGTCGATTTTCAAGAGTTTGATTTAATTCGGTTTATGTAACTTTGTGTGTCTCAAAATCCAAACCAAATGCTTCTGATTGGTTTGAATTTTTTTCAATCTAAAACCGAACAAAAACAACCTATAATTTACACGGTAAAAAAAATATTCCCTTAAACCTTTTTTTTATATAAGTAAAAAAAAAAAAAACTCTATTTTACACTTTTTAACATAGACAATGAACTTTTGTCAAAAAAAATACATAGACAATGAATTTCATTTAATCTTTAGTTTTTAAATTATTATATTTTTATGATCCCCTTAGTATGTACTCTAATTATATAAGAAGATATGCTTGTAAATTAAACTATGTTAATTGTATTGTAATTATTTTACAATTTTATGATATACTTTCTCCGGCCTTAATTATAAGTAAAATTCATTTTTTAGATACATTAAATAATTAATGTATCATTTGACTACTTTTCTAAAACGTAGTATTCAATTACATCATTCAAACTTATTTTAAATTTTCATTAAATATATTTGGGTAATTTATAGAATGAAAAAACATAAAAAAAATGAACAATGAAGCGCTATAAATTAAGGGAACCGATGATTAAACACATTATAACATCAATCTCCTGCCAAAATATAATACGTTCTCGCATCAAATTTTAATCTGACTTTTGCTCAATATCCGTAAATTTCAAAATGCAGTGGCGAAGCCAAGACCTTGGATTAGGGGTGCAGTCTATTTAATATTATATGATATAAAAAAATTAAATAATAATTTTTTTCATATACAATTAAATTATAAATATACTTTATAATAAAGAGTTCAATACAAGTTTTTCCAAATAAAAAATTATAATTACGATGTGTGAGTTTAAGAGTATTAAAAAAAACAATTAGTAAGCAGAGATAAGATAGTTGACTCAACTGTCAAAATTTGAATCTCAGAAACAAGTGATTAGTATTTCGATTTCTAACCATAGATATGAACATTTATGATGTAGTCATTATACTATTAAACTATTTCACATAAAAAAAAATCAAGAATTTAAGTGTTGAGTGCTATAGCTTCCGCCACCTTTGCTCTTAGCACCACTGTACAAAATTGTATGTTTGATAAGTGGAATTAGAATTCATACAAACACACGGCCCAAGCCCATAACATATATAACCCTTTCTTTTGGTCCAACTATACGTACATAACCCTAAATTTCTCATTTATAAATTGAAGAAGAGTTGTTAGCTTGTTGCGCCGCAACTTCCATCTCTTTGCTTCTTTCTTTACTTCATTTCACATTCTTCTATCAGTGAACACATCATATTTCTACATGCTTCTTCTTCATCATCTTTTGCTCATTAGTGTGTACAAGGAGTTCATAATCAGTGCAAAATTAATTTTTCAAAGTCGAGGGTCAGCAGCTGCACCCCATCAACTCCGTGTGGATCCGCCCCTGCCAAAAATTCTTTGTATTCTCATTTTCCTCCTCATCTAAGTCCTTCTCCTAGATTTGAATACGAATTCTTTCATGACCTCATGAACACAAAGATGTCATTAAATCCATCTTAATTTTCTCCTGTTCCACCTCGTTTCTTCCCTCATCTTCATTCAGCTTCATCTTCTACTCCTTCTCCTTGTCCTCTCCGTGCTCACTTTTTCCCTATTCCGGCTATAAACATAACTTCAATCATGCCCCCAACACATTACTACAAACATACCAATTATTGAATTCCAACTTTTATCCTCATTTGTTATCAATAATTTCACTTGTCATTCTCCTGCAATCAGAATAGTGATGTAGAATCTTGAATCTGAGTTTGATCCACAACATGTAACATTCATAATATTCACCTCCATCAATTAATATCATTAATATTGGTATTAATTATCCCACCAACAACGTATCAATTATGATGTTGATGAATGCTTATCATCGTTCCTATCATCATGATCTCATGACAAGCTCATCATCCCAACCACAAAGGCTACCATTTCAGACATTCGTCATCATCAACAATAATAACAATAGGAAAGCAAATAGGAGGAGAAATATTGACGAGGGTAGAATCTCTAGTCTAGCGCGTAACAATTATGGACCATACACTTGTCCATTTTGTTTATAAGTATTAGCAACGTCACAAAAATTTGCCAGTCATGCGAGGAATCAACATCACTGCATCAAAAGTTCAATGATGGAGCATTATAATAATTTTAACTTATAGGAAAATGCTCCATCATTGAGCTTTAGACGCTTGTAGAGCTCATTCCTCGCATGACTTGCAAATTTTTGTGATGTTGCTGATACTTTTAATCAAAATGGACAAGGGTAAGACCCCATACTTGTCACACGTTAGAATGCAGATTCTACCCCATCAACATTTCTCCTCCTATTTTCTTTCCTGTTGCAATTGTTGTTGTTGTTGATGACGACTGTTTGAGATGACGGCCTTTGTGGTTGAGATTATTATGATGATGAGCTTGCCAGGAGATCACAATGATAAGAATGAGGATAAGGGTGCGTTTGATCTGCAAAAGAAAAGTACTGGACAGAATAGTACAGGACAGTACAAGGTAGAACAGTACAGGACAAATATTTACGGTATTGAACAAATTTTGTTTTGTATGATACTTGATGAAGAAAATGTTATTTTGCTGATTTAGATAAGTTGTGCTGAGGACAAAAAGTTGTCCCATGGTTCTGTGGGGGACAAGAATATCTGATTTTGTCCAGTCCCTGACCCCAAGTTTGTCCAGTACCAGTAACAGTTTCAAAATCAAACATAGTACAACAGAAGTTGTCCTGTCCAGTCCCTTATTTTTTAGCAGATCAAACGCACGAATTTATCAGCATCATCATCGTCATGTTGTTTGTGAGATAATTAATAACAATATTAATGATATTAAGTGATGATGGTGATGATGTTAATGATACATGTTGAGGATCAAACTTAGATTCAAGAATCTGCATCACTCTTCTGATTGCAGGAAATGACTACTGAAATTATTGGCAACAAATGAGGATGAAAAATTGGAATTCAATAATGGTTATGTTTGTGGCAATGTGTTGGGGGCATGATTGAACTTATGTTCAATGACCATAGGGAGGGATAAAGTAAGCAGAGAAAGGACAAGGAGGAAGAGTAGAAGATGAAGGTAATGAAGACGAGGGAAAAAATATGGTGGAACAAGAGAAAATGAAGATGAATTTAATGACATCGTTGTGTTCATTCTGTTATATGGAAGAATTTGTGTTCAAATCCAATAGGAGGACCTAGATGAGGAGGAAGATGAGAAGATGAAGGCTTTTTGAAATCCATGGATATTGAGAAAAAGTCAAAATAAATTTTGATGCATGAGCGTTATATTTTGGGATGATTGAGATTGATGTTATAATGTGTTTCATAATCCTTTATTTCCCTCAATTTATAGCACTCCATTGTTCATTTTTCTTAATGTTTTTTCATTCTATAATTTTTTTTTTGAAATATATAAATATATTTAATGAAAATTTAATACGTTTGAATGATATAATTGAATACCATATTTAAAAAAATAGTCAAATATTTTTTACTTATAGGAAAGTGCTAAAAGAGTATTCGCGGACAATGAGTGTCAAGAGTGGTTGCAGACACTCTTTAAGTACCTTAAATAGTTTTTGCTTAAAGGATAAATTCAAATCATTGGAAATTGTGTTGTTTAACATTTTGAATAATTTTTTTCTTAAATAGAATGTTTATAGAGTGTCCAAAGATACTCATTAGCAAAAATCTTATTTATAAGGCTTAAATGAAATTTTTGTCCTTGTACGTACGCACATTTTTTATTTTAGTCTCTGTATTTTTTTTTAGAATACATCCTTGATTTTAAAATATTTTGGTTTTATTAGTTTTTTTTTTTGACAAAGTATTTTAGTTTTATTAGTTATTAAAGTTAAAATCTGTAGAAAAATCTGCAGATTTTTCCATTGAATTTTTCTGTGGATTTTAACTTTAGAGACTAAAATCAAAATGATATTAACATACATGAATGAATTGCTAAGAAAAAAAATACAAGAACTAAAATAAAAAACCGCGCACATAATTAAGGCTGGACGAAAATGTCATTTAAACATATTTATAATTAAGGTTGTAGGATAATATTTTATTTTTATGAAATACTCCCTCCGTCCCATTATATAAGCACCTTCTTACAAAAAGTCTAGTCCAAAAATATAAGCCCCTTTACAATTTAAAGGTACATTTATTACTTTTTTTTACTTACACATACCCCTAATTATTACTACTAAGTAATAAATGTACCTTTAAATTGTAAAGAGACTTATATTTTGGGACTAGACTTTTTGTAAGAAAGTGCTTATATAATAGGACGGAGGGAGTACTATCAAATACTCCCTCCATTCTATTTTTAAGTGTCACAGTTTACCAAATCACACACTTTAAGAAAAATGTGTAATAAAGAGAGAGAATATGACTTTTACTAAAATACCCACTCTTTTTGTTGACAGTAGACATATAAATACTAAAAAATATGTAGATATTTGAATGTATTTTTTTTCTCAAACAATTTTAGAGAAATACTAATATTATAAATAGTATATGACATTTAATTTGGGACAAACAATTTTGACAAGTATAACATTTATTTTATGCTGGAGAGAGTATATTTAAACTAGTTTTTACTGCAGAGGATTAACATTCATTAGATAATCACTATGAAAAAGAATACGAAACCCTATTCTTAATTAGATGTGGTGAAAACCATTTTAAAATTGTCACACAATGATAATTTTCCAATTATGTTGAAGCCACGAACCATCGGAGGTGTTTATTTATTAAAAGTGTTCATCTCTTTTTTGCCATATTCTATTTTTCTCTAAGTAAACATACCAATTTGTTGCCAGAAATTTTATCAATGGTGGATAAACATGAATATATCCCAAAAATTCATTAATTTCATCAATCAAAATTAGAATAAAGTATAAGAACACTAGTTTATATAGTTTTGACTTTTTATTGGTCATTTTTAGAATAAAGTATAAGACACATTCATTCATTATCTTCAAAAGCAAATATAAAAGGAATAAAACAAAACAAAGATGACACATCCACCACGAACATTCATCCCGACAAAGATCGTCTTCAAATCAAAGACTCCTGGCCTTGCTTGTCTACAAGACATATTAAATTTTAATCTTGACTACATTATATATTTTAAATTTTAATGATCAAATGCTATCATTCTTAATATAAATAAAAACAGCATCAGCCGTATTCTTCTTTTCATGTTACGTGAGTGAACAATATATGCTAGAAATAGGATATTAAGATTAGGGGTTTTCTCTAAGGCGGAAGAATTGTCGAATTATAACGAATACGAATTTTATAAAATTTAAATAAAAACTCAAAGACTGTTAATTTTGATAAATCTCAATAACATATCAAATAATTTTTAATTTTTATAAAATTTGTATAAATGAACTATATAGTATAAACTTTAAAGTGAATTTTTTAAAATTCGTATTTTAGAAGACTTTAGACTTGACCTAGTAGAAAAATGTTATAGTCACATTCTCTAAAACACTCCTCTAACACATTCAAATTCAAATTAACCACATTTAGAATTACACACTTATGATTTAGCTGCTATAATTCAAAACATCTTAACAATATTTGACAATTTCTGAAAGCATACAGATTATTTTAGAACTAACATTAGCAACATATTTTTCAATTTTGTACATGCATAAAAAAATACTCTACTCTGTATATATTCCTTTTCCTTTTCCTTGACTCACTTGTGTTGTGGCACACTACGTGTCAAAGAAATAAATTAAATAACAAGAAGAAAAAATTGAACTCTCTACCTCTTGCTATACGAAGCAAACTCTGTTTCACTTACTATATGGGAATGGAATCTCTTATTATCTTATCTCCAAATGCGAGATTAAAGTGCACATCAAAATTTGAGTAATTAATACACATGAGAAATTTATAAAATAAGTTTAAACTGACTCAAACAAAACTTATGGACTGATTTAGTTGCAAATTAAAAAGAATGGGTTGATTAGTTAGAAAAATATGTTTGAGATGAAATGACAAATATTTGAAAATTCTTTTTTATTTGTACATAAATGAAATACAAACTATCAAAATTAACTTTCGAATTGGTCGAAATGGGCCGGATATTGATAGTAAAAAAATACTTTAAATCAAATTGTAACATTCAATTTTAACAATTTCAGTATAGATATAGGAGATAAATATATAGAGATAGATGTGGAGTCCACACATGATTTTCTTTTAATCACGATCAAAATCACAATAAACATAAACTTAAAGAGTATAGTTGTGTGGTTAGAATCCATCCTTTCTCTCTTAACTAAAAACAAGTTCGATATTCACCTTAATATAGAATAACTTTGAATCCTTAAAACTAACTATCGCACTATTTAAAATGCCTCCAAGAAAATTAATCACTAACTCCTACATTCAATTTCTTGGTCGCAACCAAAACAACTAATCAAAATCACAATTGTCAACAAACTTTATCATGAATCCAAAATAATCTATCCTCTCATATTCATGAGCTAGTGTGAAAATTAGAGCAAAGAGAATCAACCATTTCCTTTTTATACCCTCACAAACTGCACCACATTTCCATCATCAAATAATCCTTATCCATTTTAACCAAACCAAACAATATCTTATTCTCTTTCACTCTCAGTCTCACTTAACTTAACTACAATGAACCTACCACCACCACCACCATCAGGAACCATCGTTTTCAACACCGTTGGTAGAACCCAATACGGTTTCGATGTTTTCTACACCGATCTCAACCACAACCACAACCACCACCAAGATCACCGTCTCACTGACGGAATTTCAATTAACTTCAACGCTCAATTCACCGAAAAAAACCAAAAAACCGTTGTATTCGTTTCCGAACGAACTGGTTCGCCCCAGTTTTACCTAACTCAACCCGAAAATAAACCGGTACTTATACCTTCTATTCCCAATGCACTTTTTTTAGACCGCCCAACAGTAAAAAACGGCAAAATCTATTTCTCTTCAACGCACGATGAACCAAACACGCTTTTCAAAAGCTGGTCTGCAGTTTACTCCGCCGCCGTCGACGGCGACGGCACCGGAAATGTAACTAGGCTAACACCTCACGGTGTTGTTGATTACAGTCCCGCTGTTTCCGTCACCGGAAATTTAATCTCTGTTGCTTCTTACGGTTCTCGTGATTGGGATGGCGATTTTCATGAGCTTCAAACGGAGATTGTCGTGTTCGAAGAAATGTTCCCGGAGAATCGTGTTGTGGTGAGTTCACGCGGTGGTTGGCCGACGTGGCTAGGTGATTCAACTCTGTTTTTCCATAGAATCGCCGACGACGGTTGGTGGAGCATTTTTCGAATCAATTTACATGATTCGAATCTAACAACCGGATCTCAAACTTCACCGATTCGCGTTACGCCGCCGGGATTACACTGTTTCACTCCCGCCGCATTACAAGACGGAAACCGCATCGCCGTCGCAACTCGCCGGAGAGAAAGCAATTTCCGTCACATCGAGATTTTCGATCTGGAAACAAAAACATTCCAAAAAATAACAGAATCAATAAATCCTAATTTTCATCACTATAATCCATTCGTCTCTCCTGATTCTCGTTACCTCGGTTACCACCGATTCAGAGGCGAGTCGACTCACGGCGAGTCAACATATCCACACCTCGACCGTGTTATATCTCCGGTTGATAACATACAGTTACTAAGATCAAACGGTGCGTTTCCAAGCTTCTCACCGGACGGTGAATTCATCGCTTGCAATGACGGTAACCTCAACGGTGGCGTAATGATAATCCGATCCAACGGTTCAAAACGGTGGAATATATTAAAAGGAAGAATATGCTTCGGTAACGCGTGGAGTCCAACGGAGAAGAACGTTATCTACACATCAATCGGTCCAATTTTCGAGTCAGTTACAAAAACGGTTCAAATCGCACGAATCGAGTTTGATCCGGTTCATCTCACTAACGATCGTGAAGAGATTCCGTTTAGTTTAAAGATTCTTACAAAAGAATCCACCGGAAACAACGCGTTTCCGTCGTGTTCACCGGACGGAAAATTTATAGTGTTTCGTTCCGGTAGGTCGGGGTTTAAGAATTTGTATATAGTTGACGCTGTTAACGGTGAGGTTGACGGTGGTTTGAGGAGGTTAACGGAAGGGGAGTGGATCGATACAATGCCGTTTTGGTCACCGAGAGGTGATTTGATAGCGTTTTCTTCGAATCGGCATGATTCGAAGAACAATGAAGTGTTTGGGATATATGTGGTGAATGTTGATGGGAGTGGTTTGAGGAGAATTGAGATTGGGAAAGGTGTGATTGGTATGAGGGAGAGGTTGAATCATGTTTGTTTTAGTGGTGACGGTGAGTGGTTGTTGTTTACGGCGAATTTGGGTGGTGTGACGGCGGAGCCGGTGGGGTTGCCGAATCAGTTTCAGCCGTATGGGGATTTGTTTGTGGTGAGGTTGGATGGGAGTGGGTTGAGGAGGCTGACGTGTAATGGTTATGAGAATGGTACGCCTACGTGGCATAATGGGGATTTGGTGTTGGGTGGTGATGAGGATGGAGATGGTGGTGATTGGGATAAGTTGACAGGTGCTTTTCAAGAACCGATGTGGATTACATATTCCGTATGAGACTGAAACTTCTTAATGTTAAAATTGATTCCGAATCAAATTAAACTGGTGATGAAAAAATATGGATTACGTGTGATAAGTGATTGTGATACTAGTGTTTGATTATAAAGAATAAAATTGATCCTAAGAAGATGGAACAATATAATGTAGATTTCTACTTTAAGATGTATTCAAAATAAAACTAAAATTTGTCTTTTAAGCTATTTGATTTGGTTATAAAATTTTGAAGTGTTGATTGTCATTTGAAGGATGTTGACCGTTGAGGCTTTGGATTCATTGAATACAATAATTGGAAAGTTATGTAACATGTACATAATGTTGATTATGATATGCCATATTTGATTTGGTTAACTTAATTGAGTATAGTTGTTTGGTTTTGGTACTAGTAAGTACTAGAACAGAAAAGTTGGTAAATTTGGCATATCCCTCATTAGCTTCCTAATCATGTGGAAGAGAGGATAAAATACAAATGTATAATAGTATGACTCCTTGATGACATGTATGAAACCAATAGAACCTCTCATCAATCAAAGTTTCAGAAAAATACGGATGTCCGAAAATACGGTTTTAGAGTGTAGTACCCGACTCACTTGTATCGATCTCTTGAACTCAATGTGGATGATTTCCTAAAACTGCCCCCTCAAGCCCAATAACAAAACTAAACCGTATGAATATGGCTTTAGAACTCGAAAATTACTCTACGCACCCCCCATGTTTCTCTTTCACCCCCCTAACTACCCATTGTGCCCTTTATTGCGCGTCAGAATGATTCGGGAAATATAATCCGAACCAATGACAAAAGTTCGGACTATATTCTCCGAAGTTGGTTGAGAACGAGTTCGAACGAGTTCGGGGAAAATAATCCGAACTATACTTACTTAAGCAATTCTGCAGCTCACTTTACCAACTTCTTAAACACACAATCAAAACCTATATACTAAAAAGTTTCTCATTCTATTTGCATTAAGCTCATATCTCAACATTGGAACATTGGTGAGGGAGTTGCATACACTTTAGAGCGTTAACATAAGGTAATATTTCATTTGAACCGATTAAATTTTAGTTTTGCTGGTTTTGTGTTCGTCTGATTTTCTGGGTTTCTGACATTGACTGGGTTCGGAAAATATTTCCCGAACTAGTTCGGATTCTGCGCGTCCGAACTTGGCGCGCTGGTTGTTTGAAACATGTTTGAATATTAAGTTGTTGGAATATATTTTAGTTAAATATAGGTTGTTGAATATGATTAGTTGATTATTATTTTGTGAAGATTATTTGTTGAATATGATTAGTTGATTATTAGTTTATGAAGATTATTTGTTGAATATGATTATTAGTTGATTATTTGTTTACAATGGTTAATGAAGATTGTTATATTTAGGATAGTTGTTAAGATAGGATAGTTGTTAAGGTTTATGATGTTTGTTGAAGTAGTTTACTATTAGTTGTTTAATGATTGTTATCATAATTTTTAAAATATGAGAATCTAATGACCATATATGTATTTTGTGTTGATTTTTGATATTTGTTTTAATGTTTTTTAGTTATGGTTGATGCACCGGAGGAAGCGGTTGAAATTGAGGCGGTTGTTGTAAATGGTGACGGTGAAACAAATTCAAACGTTCCTCAAGTTGAGCCTCAACAAAATGTGGTTGAAGAATTTGAGCCTCAAGTTGATTCGAATTCGAATTCTAATCGGCCTCAACCCGAGGAAGAGGTAGAAATTGATACAGGGGCTCATTTTCATACCGATAAAAAATTCAAAGATAGAGATGAATTGATTGCTTGGGTTCGACGTGAAGCGGCAAAGTTGAAATTTTCGGTCGTAATTGTTAGGTCCGACTCTGGTTCCGATAGAAGAAAACAATCTTTAGTGTTGGGTTGCGAGAGGGGAGGTTTATACAGACCGGCAACTAAGAAGCCAAAATTTGAATCGGTTGGAACTAGGAAATGTGGTTGTAAATTTAGGCTCCGGGGTTATTTTCATGCATCTGAAGAGTGGAATCTCACCGTTGTCTCGGGGAAACACAATCATATTATGGACCGTGCTTTAGAAGCTCATTTGGTTGAGGGGCGTTTGAAACCCGAAGAGAAACAATTGGTTGTTGAGCTGACAAGGAATTTAATCGCTCCTAGAAATATCATCTCTACATTGAAAGAGAGAAACCCGCAAAATTCGACCGTCATCAAACAAGTTTACAACGTGGTTCATAGGGAGAAGGTTGCAGTCAGGGGTTCAATGACTGAAATGCAACAACTCTTTAAATGTCTAGGGGATAACAACTATGTTTGCAGAACAAGGACGGTTGGTGAGTCTACAACTGTGCAAGATATCTTCTTTTCACACCCTAAGTCCATAAGCTTGTTCAACTCATTTCCGGATGTTTTGATAATGGACTGCACATACAAAACCAACCGGTATAAGTTGCCACTTTTTGAAATAGTCGGTATGACATCGACTAAGTTGACATTTTGTGTTTGTTTTGTTCTGCTCAAAAAGGAAAAAGAGGAAAACTACACTTGGGCCCTTCAAGCTTGTCGTGGTCTTCTTAGTAACAAAGATATCTTTCCGAAGGTAATTGTGACAGATAGGCAGGATGGACTGATGAATGCGGTTAAGACGGTATTTCCGGAAGCAACACCGTTGGTTTGTTCTGTTCATGTTAGAAGAAATGTGAAAGCAAAAATGAAGACAACTTGCTTCATTAAAGATGGGGATAAACAGAAGCATCAAGCTGTGTGGGACAATATTGAGAGCTCTTATGAGACTATCATGTATTCAAAAACTGAAGAGGAATATGCTGAGAATCTCGAAGAGTTTAAGATTGTGTGTAAGAGGTGGCCAAGATTTGTGAATTATTTGGAAAGAACTGTTTTAGACACTGATAAACAGAAGTTTGTGCCAGCGTGGACTAACCGCATTATGCATTTTGGCAATACTACAACCAATAGAGTTGAGTCTGCACATGGTAGGATGAAGAAATACTTGACAGACTGTCAGAATGATTTTGTTAGGTTGTGGGAATCGATCCACAAAAGTTTGATAGGTCAGTTCACTGAGATTCAGGGTTCTTTTGGTAGGAGTTTGTCTGTTGCAGAACACAGACATAAGGAAAAAATCTTGTACAAGGATCTGGTGTTTAAAGTTTCTAGAGACGCATTGAAGATTATTTGTAAAGAAGAAAAAAGAGTTGAAGATGTTGGTATGGACCCCCTGGTATGCGGTTGTGTGCTTACAGCAACACATGGGTTGCCTTGTGCATGTAATCTTGCTACAAAGATTCACGACAAGCTACCTATTACACTTGACGAGGTGAACAGTCAGTGGAAAAAGTTGGTGTTCAATGACAGCGTAGCCGGTGAAGTCGAAGATGATTATTTGTGCTTAGAAGAATGGAATGCTATACAGGTTAATTTAATTTTAATAATATTTACCCGGTTTTACAATTATTAATAATATTTTAATAATATTTAATTTTACAATTTTTTTGTAGGAGCGATTAAAAAATGGAGACTCCGGTTTGAGAGCCGAACTCAGAGAGGCATTACGTCATCTTGCATGGCCTGTGACCACAAACTTGACAGCTCCGGAAGTTAGTGCTAAAGTGAAGGGCACGAAAACAAAGGGAAAGGGTTCAAAATCGAAAGGCGCAAAATCCACCACTCGAGAGCCATCATATTGGGAGCATGTGGAGAAGCTTTATCCGGATACTCGAGCTTCACAATCCACTCCGATTCCAGCAAGTCAAGCATCGACCTCAAAGCCAAAAATTATGCCTCGTATTATTACAAAGATGCCAAAGTTTATGGTTCCGTATGTCGATGATATAATTTCTGTCGTTGGGGACGGCTTTTGTGGATATCGTGTTTTTGCTTTGGATGATGGTAAAACTGAAGATGAGTATTATTTGGTGCAGCTTGCCATGGCTAGGGAGTTAAGACATCACAAAACTGCATATGTGAACCTTTTTGGGCGAGAACGATATGACGAGATACTTGAATCTATGGCCCCTCCTGCAGAAGTTCGAAAAATGTCGTGTGCGCCAGAGCGATGGTGGTTTCAGTTTCCATGCATGGGGCATGTTGTTGCTAATTACTACAATAAAGTTGTAGTACTTCTGACTCAACCTTCTGGTTTAGCAGGTTCGGATAAAATTATCCGAACTCAACATGTAACGCTCAAGTTCGGATAATTTTATCCGAATTTATCATGTAAATCAACAGTTCGGAGAAAATTATCCGAACCAGTTAGGATTATATTATCCTAACAGTACGTTCTGGGCTGAAATAATACAAAATCACAAACCCCTATAAATACATATCACAAGATTTTATAACAATATTTTCTATAGTGCAGGAGCAAAATGTCTACTCAAATTTGGGATCAACGAAATGCCAACTCTCACATTGCTGCGGTATATTTCAATGGGACACGTCAGGCAGAGCTTTTCAGAATTCATACTGACGACACACTGGAGAGTCTGAAACAGAGGCTGAACAGAGTGAACATCCGTTTGAATGGGGAAGGCGACACCAGGAGAGTAACAACAATAGTCTATCGACGTCCGGAAGTTATATCAAACGGACGAGTCGTAAGCTTCAGCAAAATGTCTCTCAACAACGACGGCGATGTGATATCTATGTTTTCCATTTTCGCACAGTACAGCAGATTGGGTCCGATAGAATTGGATGCAAAATTAGTCAGATCTGTTGAAGACATCTGTGCAGCTTTGGTTGAACCCGTGGAAGAAGTGACCGTTAACTTGGCGGATCCTTAAAACATCGTTATTATTCAAATCTGTAGTGTAATTTGTGGTTTTAAGGTAGATTATGTAATTTGATTTTAATGTTAATCTTAATGTAGGCTATTATGTTAATGTTGATTTCTGTAGTGTTGACGAGAATATTCCTCAACTAATCCATTACTTGTAATCCATTATTAGTTTATGAAATCAAGTTTTCAGCTTCTGGTTTAGCAGGTTCGGATTCTGCGTTCCTGTATAGGTTCGGATTATTTTTTCCGAACTAAACCTTTACAAGACTAGTTCGGAATCTTTTTCCCGAACCACACAATTACAAGTCCAGTTCGGATAATATTATCCGAACCTTAGCGATACAGGTCAAGTTCGGATAATATTATCCGAATTATATGGTTACAGGTCAAGTTCGGATAATATTATCCGAACCTGCTAAACCAGAAGCTGAAATGTCTATTTCCTATCTTCTTATTAACCAAGTCATATCAATAACTCTGGATGCGTTCCTATTTAAACAAAGTCATTAACCATTGCAGAAACAAAATAAACAACATAAACAAACATCAAATTAAAACAAAGTCATTAACGAAAATAATCCAGTTACAATGAAGCAAAATTAAGTCATTAACAAAGTCGTTGAACAAGATAAAATATAAAAAAAAGTCATTACATAAAACAAATTCTTGGTCACTCCTCCATTTCTGCACTTCCACCGCGACGATGTCTCCTACGACGTCTCTCATTTAACCCCATGACCGACGGGTTAACGTACCCAAACATCCGAGTCAACCTATCATGGATTGGTGTTCCTGCCTCAACCTCACCGTGAAATGCCTCGCCTATATCAGTTTTCACCATCTGGAGTAATCGGAGTTGAGAAGTAATAAGTGCACTTGCTGGACGCATCTTCGGATGCGAAACTTTCCAAAACCAATCCATGTAGTCAGCAGACACGTCCCATGGGTCTTTAACAGCTGGACCCCTCTCATCTTCACGGATAATGTGATTGTCAAGGTTATCTTCAAAAATAGTTGAAAGATCATTGATGTTTATGACAATTGGCGCTGCAGTAGTCGGATTTGTTGGTATGCTTTGAACATGTCCATATTGTCTCATCACACGCTCAGGCAGGTGTTTTGCTTTCAACTCTCCACATCTCAACCAACCAGAGAACCAACATTCATCCGTAATGGGGCGTACATGACGGAAGTCCTCGTATGGAGCGAAAACCACATCAGTCACCTGACAATTATCCAAAAATGCTCTATAATTAAGTGGATCAGTGTGCCCTTGTCTTGCGGCGTACTTAGCACAAATTGGCATATGGTCATTGTAGTTATCAGCATATAGCCACGGGGTAATGGTAGGAAAATGTGTCATTACCCATCCCTGCGAAATATAGATTAACTGTTAATAATAAGTCTAAAATATACATTAATTGCAAAACTTATAAATTACTAAAACGAACATATAAATTGAAAACTTGGTAATTTACCTCAAGAAGTGACAAGTATCCTGCCATCATTCCACTTGTTGCCTTTGAAGACTCATTCATATACCTCACAAGATAAGTCAGAGCAGCTGCACCCCAATTCCATGTATGAATATTTGTTAGATCTGTGAAGTATTGTAGATAGACAACATCTACGTAGTAGTCACTCTTGTTGCTGAAAATGGTACAACTAACTAAATACAACAGAAAAGCTCTGATGCACCTCTCTCTGTACTCGTTCACCTCTTCCTCCGGCAACCCATTCTCAACACCACTATCAGCATTTTCTAAATTCTCAACATAAATCTGTTTCACGTAGCTTTGTTTCAGATGTTGGCCTCTAGTCTGTACGAACTGAGAATGAACTGTATTGGAATCACATCCAAGATACCTAACACACAAGTCTAGAGCATCAGTCTTCTGCATTCTAGAGTGGTTAAGGAAGCGTCCTTGGATGGAAATATGAAGAAGATGCTGGATGTCATCCAATGTGATGCCAAGCTCACCAAATGGAAGGTGAAAGGTCTCGGTCTCCGGATACCATCTCTCGGAGAATGCCGTCATCAGCCCGTGATTTATTACATTGTAGCTCGAATACAAAAGGGGCTCGAGACCAGATTCATTTACAGCATCCCAAAACCATTCATGTGCCGCATCACGATATGGTTTTGGAAGTTTCACCACCTTCAGTCCATGGGTTGTAACTTTCTGAGTGAAAGTTAAAATCTGAAAAAAAAATACCAAATCAATTATCGTAAGACACATACACTATAAATAATGTTCATAATGATTGTTATATTAAATAATATACAACAGTAAAATTAAATAATGATTGTTATACCTCTTTATCTTCTTCTTCATCTGCATCCCATATCATGCGGGACCTATGCTGAGCATAATCCGTCAACAAAGACGTATCTCTCGGGCCACCTCCATATCCTTCTTCAACATCTTCTTCTTCTTCTTCACCTTCATCAGCATTTAAGTATTGATCTCCTTCATGAAACTCTGGTTCACGATATCTTGGTTTCGGTATACGTCGTCGGCGCACAGGTTTCGAACCAGTAACATTATCAGCCGCAACATCAACATCCACTTCAATCTCACTAGGAGGAGCCTGTGAAGCACCAGCTTCTTCATCATTGTTTCCTGGAACAATCTCAGGTTCCTGTTGCGTAGTCTTACTTTTTTTTCGAGCCGATGCATGTGATCGACTTGGTCTACCATGTCTACCTCTTCCAACACCTTCTTCCATGACTATACAACAACAAAAATTTAAATCATCAAATTCATAAATATGAACTCATTCAAACAACTTATTAAAATTATCAACCTTCTTACATTCAACTTACTCAATTTATATTCAAATTATAAATTGAACTTATTCAACTTATTCATCCAATAATCAACTTATTCAACTTCTCAAACAAATTATTCAACTTCATTCAATATAATGAGTTCAACATAATAAGTTCATTTCATTTCATTCAACTTTTTTTTATAACCATAATCTATAATCATACAACTTAATTCAATCAACTTATTCAAACAACTTTTAATCATAACCTATAACTAAATCATCAAAAACCTTCAATCATCATACAAACTCTAATGTCAAACCCCTAAACCTTAACAATCATCATACAAAATCCAATGTCAAACCCCTAAACCCCTAAACCTTAACAATCATCATACAAACCCCAATGTCAAACCTCTAAACTAATAAACCTTAACAATCATACTCACCCAATCATCATAATCTATAACAATATAATCTAAACTATTTATATAACATATCAAAATCAATTATTTTCCCAAACCTTAAACCCCAAACTCACAATCACAATACTATCAAAATTACTTTTCACAAATTCATGATAGTACTTACTTGGTGATAGATTGGTGATAGTTTGCAACAATTGGTGGGAGAATTTTGGTGCCTGAGTCGCGCGCGCAGAACCCCTTTCTTTCTTTCTTTTGAACCAATTTCACAAATATGAAGCAAATGGAAACTGTATCGGGTTTCTGTTTTCATAAACTGGCAGGTTCGGATTATTTAATCCGAACTTATACTAAAACACACTTCGGGAAATATTCTCCGAACCGGGCAATTTCTCATCAAATTTTTCGGATAATATAACCCGAACCGTGTTTCCAGTGTAATTTAAAGGGTAAATTGGGATTTCAGGGGGGTTCATGAGAAGTGTAGGGAGGTGCGTAGAGTAATTTTCTGGCTTTAGTGGAATGATGGGTCGACCAAGCCCAATAACATGTAAAGTCGCTCCAGTTCTCCAAACCAAATCTCCACCACTTTGTTTGCTTTTGTGATTTCTTCTGTTATCTTCCACTTTTGGTATGAAATATGATTTGTCTACGATTGAAAATGACATCCGGAGGAAGTGCAATGTGGTGGTGCGAAGTTGTCCTTCATTAGAACAAGGTACGTAGTGTATCTACAAAGACACACAACACTCAATTCAGTGAGGAGGTTTTTCTAAGTGTTACCTTTTGGTTTTGAGGTTGATCTCTTTTGTAGGAGCTGGCTCTCAACACAAGTGAGACTTAGATCAAAGGTAATTAATGATTCCGGAACAATGTAACTTAGCCTCTGTGTGATGGCTGCCATGTCAAAATGGTTCACTTTGATCTATTGATTTTTCTTAGTTTGAGCGAACTAGACTTTGGTTCTGGCATTGTGCATGTTTTTTTTTTTTTTTACAATAAATATTTTATTAATAGAACCGTGTCTCTGCACACGAGACGGGCAGAGACCGGTAAAAGAGAAGTTACAAAACAATGATGCTGTATGTTAGCGGAATACCAATGAAAAATCAAAACTTACACTACCTAAAAGAGATCCACTTCTAATTTCATTCTTAGAAAGATACTCTTCAGCTTTTAAACTACCAGAGAGACCTCAATCCGACCCTAAGAGATGCCAAAAAACACTAACTTTCGAACTCGAATCAATGACATTGTGCATGTTCTTATGTTTACTTATTTTTTTGTCATCATCTTAGTATATATATCTTGTACTAGATAATCTCTTATTTGAAATATGTTTTAGCCATTTCCAAAGATAACAAAAAGTATAAGTACGAGGTTAGTTCATTATAAATGTTTTTTTTTCCAAGTTGCAATAGTTAAAATACAAAGAAACTTGTACATCTCTCATTTTAAACTTCTCCATCATTGAAAATATGAACCCTCTCATGTGACATAGGAGAAAACATGAAAGGAAAAAAATCAATTCCATCGTTGAATAATGCTCTCTATAGTTTTTTCTTCCATATTTATACACACTGAAAATGTGAAAATTGTCCAATAATTACAACTAAATGCTGCTATTTTGATGTAGAGTTAGCCTATCAACAAGTATATCTAATGCTTCCTTCATCCACCAATGTTGACACACTTCTCTGGCTTCAGCAACATTCATCTACACAAGTGATTACAAAACAAACAATTAGTATTTGCAAATGCAGCTTAAATTTCTAAACAAAATATATTTTGAGTTTACTAATAATTTAAACATATATCAAGGGATCACTCATAATTAATCTTTTTATAAATTGTGAATTTGTGATATACCATGGGTTTTTGCAATATGTTGATTTTTGCATATATTTATCCACAATTATTCATATTTTTCCTCTTAAAAAGAGGTAATTTTGAACCACAATTAGAGAAGTGTGACCATAACATTTCTCTTTTTGTTTTTTAAGTGAAAAAGGTAGATTAATTTAGAAGCAATTTCATAATTGTTGTTAAAACATACCCATATTCTTGTACGTAGATTTTTCTCAGCCCAAATATCAAGTTGTTCCTTGACAAGTAAGGGAAACATGTGACCTTCATAGTATGTACCATATCTTTTGCTTATGAAACTCCATTCACCCAATTCATGCTGCCATAAATAATTTTAAACAAAAGCACAAATATAATATTTCAGTATTTTTTAAATTCTTAGAAGTGCCTAAAATTGTAGTATTTCATATAAGTTACTTATAACAATATTTTAAAAAAATAATCCAATTAATACCTCAACAATTCCTATAACTCCTGCTTCTTCAAGGGATTCTCTACAAGCTGCTTCTTCTAAAGATTCGTCAAGTTCCCATCCACCCTAAATCAAAACAAATAAAAGTGTTAATAATATTATTATATCCAAATTAAGCCAATCTTTTTTCATTTACTTTTAGATAGCACAAATTAAGCCAATCTATTTAGGTGAAATAAGTCAATACCTTTGGAAACATAAATGCTTGACCCTTTTGTGAACTAACAACAAGTACTTCCAATTCATTGCTCATATTTCCATCAATGTCTTTTTTATATCTGTAAGGGATGCACCTACACACATAAATAAGTATGAAACCAACAAGCAATTAATGAATGCAATAAAAAAAAGAAAGAGTTTAACTTTATACACCGACGGAGTAAAAAGTTTTACATTATCATCGCATCAAGTGATCGATCATGTTCATGACTTATAGTTAGGATATATAAAAGTTAACATTTTACGATAATTTGAAGATTACAATTGATTGACAATGTAAAAACTTTTTATACCGATAGATCTGTAACAATGAACTCGATAACTTACCCCACAACTTGGCGGCCACCGGCACTATTGTACCTCTGCATCTGCCTCCCAGAACGAGATACCAAGCAAACCATCTTTTCACTTAATGATAATTTTCAAAGAGACTTAATTGATTAACAAATCACAAAACGAACCACAAAAGAAGACAACAAAAAGAGAAGATCTTTGATTGATATATATAAGATTAGTGAGATTATGAGGAAAGAAGCAAAAGATCAAATTGTAGATTGATAAAGTGTGGAGAAAGGAAACTATATATATAATGAAGACATAAATTAAGAAAGAGTTGAAACCGTTGGAAAGGCGTGTTGTGTCTTGTGTATACTTTAGTCAAGACCAAGCAACCGTATTTTTTATTTTTTAGTTAATGTAGGGAAATTCTATGTTACTTATGGTACAAGTATGAAATCTTTACCGTCGAGAATGATTATTAATCTCTGTCGTGAATGATTATTAATCTTTACCTATTGCTACTTTTTCTTTTCAACTAATTTTTTTTGAATTAAATGTTAATTATCTACTCAAAAATATAAGACTCTTACTATTTAGATCAATTCATTAAAATGAACTAAAATATAATACACATAATTGTCGCATAGCTGGAAAGATCTAGTATAAGACAATAAGAGATTTAAATATAAGATAGGTTCAGAAGAAAAAAAAATGAATATAATATAGAGGCTTCTATGAGGTTTCTCCAATTGGCTATTTATGATTAATATTTACATTGCTAAGTCTACATCTTGCAGCTGCTATTTAAGTGTGTTTTGCTAAGTCAATCAGCTGACAAAAATTGAATATTAGAAATTTTGTTTTTGGATAATACTTATTCAAGTACTCCCTCCGGTCCTTATTATAAGAAGAAATTTGCTTTTTAGATTCATGGAATGTTTTATGTATTTGGACAACATTATGAACTAAATACATGAAACATTCCATGAATCTAAAAAGTCAATTTCTTCTTATAATAAGGACCGGAGGGAGTATTTTATTAGATCATGATTGAGTCATGATTAATCATCTCAGTTGACTTTATAGAAGAAAAGTAGTTCTTAACTAGCTACATCATGTGTGATCTTTTTTTTGGTAAGGACATCATGTGTGATCTATGCATGCAGTTCTAATTATAATTATTAACACCAAGATTAATTAAAAAATTATGGGGTGTTATAACTTACCCTCTTAAAATAAATTTGTTTTCGAAACTAATTCTTTTTCTTCCAAATTGAATTTTTTGGGGGCAATATGGGATAGTCTTAAGTAATGCAAACATCATGTATGTTTGATAGAAGCTAGAAATAATAGTACATCAAGTCAATAAAGTGAACTATAGGTAAGATTAAGATAAATTTTAGTTAAATATAACTACATGTCTTCTTATATCACACTTAATACATATTTGATATCATGCAGTTACGTTGTTAAAACTACGTAATTCATTCTCATAAATTCACTAGCTATAATATTAAATATACAATTAACATTATTTTTTATAACTAAATTATGATCTCTTTAAATAATTAATTTTGATCCATTTGACATACCACTCCTTGAATGCTTGTTTTTCCTCTTTCTTTGATTCTTGAATAGTACATAAAATTTCTTTGTTGATAATTTAGTTTAGTGAGACCAATTGTTAAATTCTTTAGAGACTTTTTTAAGGATAAATTTGACTTGTTCAAACTTTCATTATTGTTAACTTTATTTTGTAGGATTGATTTATGTCACCATTTTTTTAATTTTATTATTTATAACAATATTTTGGGTTCCATATAATATTGGAGATTTAATGAGTGTCAATATAATTGAGGTGTTATAGAATCTTTTTTTTTTTGGACTAAATGTGTTATAGAATCTTAACGATGCAAAAACAATAATTATATTTCATTTTTATGTTTATTCATTTGTAAATATATTCTTTTCCTTTTTAATAATTGGTGATTTGTTTTGAAAATTAGAAAATTAGTTTATATTCAAATTTAGTCATTCTTTTTTTTTTTTTGGTACATAATTTTTTATTTTAGTCCCTCAAAACATTGACTAAAACAAAACACAAAAGATTTAAAAAAAAACCCACATATTTGCAAGAGATTGAAAATAAAAAATAAATTTATAGAAATTAAAAGCTAAACATTATAAAATCATATTTAAAACTAATGTCAATACATTTTTTATCAAATAAAACTTGAATTATGTAACTATGGTCTCAATGACATTGTGCCAAAAAAATTTGTCTAAGTAATATAATAGTAGTACTATCATGTTGTATCAATAAAATTGCCCATTTCAGCGATGAATAACTAAATTCTTTAAGTATAAATCAGAAATCGAAACTCTAACAATTTAATTAAGAGGGCCAAAATCATTATTACTAGACTAATATTATTGAGTTCAAGTGGTTAACGAGTTTTCACAAAATGATGAATTTCGAGAGAATCTAATTCGATTTATAGGTGAAACAATTTCTTAGTCAAACCTTATTTATCTCGCGGTCGAACTCTGGACTATTAAAACATCTTTTTTCCCTTGTGAACTAGAAGGTAAAAACCAAAAAAGACTAATTTATTGTTGGTTAAAATTTTTTGCATCTCGTTTAAAAAAAACATTTGTTAATTACTAAGAAACTTTTCTAAATCATATGAACAAAACAGTACTCATGTAACCGAGCTAAACCCAGAAACAGTACTCAATAATTTCATAGAAATGTTCCGAAACATTTTGAAACACTGTCATCATCACTTTCACTACAACCCAGCACCAATTTTCAATGGCAAAAGGGTCCCCATTTCACTCATTCACACCCTTTCAAATCCAAACCAAAACGAAGAAAATTCTTCGTTTCAGATTTCTCATCCTTGGCCTGAATGGGTAGATTTGATGGAATGTTTGCTCAAAAAGGGTCATTTTCACGCAGAGGGTAACCCATTTTTGAATACTAATTTGGGTTCTAAAGAGTCTAATCTTATTAGAACTGCTTGTCTCAATTTTGGTAGAGACAATTCTCATCTTTTAAGGTAAATAAAAATGTGTTCTTTTTTTGTATGTTTTGGGTTTGTTTTGTTTGTGAAAGGGTTGGTTTTGAATGTGATTTTTGGGTATGTAGGTAAGGTGTTTGTATTTAGAACTATGTGAAAGTTGGGTTTCTGTTTCTTGGAATAGTCAAAAAATGAATACAAAATAGAGATTGTATAAAAGTAAAGTTGTTTTCATTAGTTATTCTAGAGAGCTTATGGAAATATGCTAAAAACAGCTTATAGAGATAAACTCAAATAAGTCTATCTAAACATGAAGATAGTGTGTTTCAGATATATCTTCCTGTTCCGTGTTCAATGGTATTGGCATTTTGTGCGAAACATTGTAATATCAAATGCAGAAAACTGTAAAAGGAAGCTGAAGTTATGCTGCAGCTTAAAAAATTTATTCCAATCATGAGAAAATATAACTGTGATTTTTCTAACCTTTCTATATGTCATTGATCATGGCGTAACATTTTAGATTCCATAGCGGTAGATATTACTCACAATTATAAGGTTGTAACTTGCAAGAAAAAAGATGGCTTTTTATTTAACATACCACGACTAGTATAGTTTAGAACTTTAGATTTAAGGATTAATTACAATTTCTTACTTATGGACTTGTATCTATGACTTGGAAATCGTAATTTGTGTATTTGTGTAACAATTTTTTTATTTCTTCTTGTTGCGAGGTTAACATAATTTGCTAAGAAGTGATTTTCCAAATAACTTTTCTTGTCAGGTTTTTGTCCCGAAAAGATATAGGAGTTATTGTAACATTTGGATGTCCAAGCTTAGATAGGAAAGTGGTTAACTCAGGAAAGCGTCTGCGAGCACATGTCGGCATTGATGAAGGAAATGTTGGTGATGACCATGTTTCTACTGTCATTTACTTTTGCTTATTGCATATTTCACAATTTTGCTTTTACATAAAGCAGATTTTTTCCTTACCTTTTCAATTCACTGATGATTCAACCAGGTGTGCAGCTCATGCAATTTGAGGGGGAACTGTGAAAGGGCATTCGTAAAACCACGCGAAGATGAAGGTGGAAGAACAGTGGATGTTATGCGTATTATTTTGACTTACGGGCTTGACCCAATTATTGAGTCAGTGGATAACAAGCCATCTCTTAATAAAATGGTAAAAGAATCTGTAAGAAGACTTTTGAAAAAGATAGTAGAGTGCAGGTCTGAAGAAAAAACCCCTAATTTTCCAGACACTACAGAGGCTGCTGTCGAAGAAGTTCATCGGAGTCCACAATATAAAGGCAAAAAAGATATTCGAATGAAGCAAGGCGATTGGCTTTGCCCCAAGTATGGTTTTTATTTCCATGTAGTAATCATTCATTGTAAAAAGCTTACCCTACTTTTGTCTCTTACACCTGTTTACGTTTTCGTTTTAAATTCATTGCTAGTTGCAATTTCCACAACTTTGCTAAAAATATCAAGTGCTTGCACTGTGACAACTTCAACGAGGAAAAAGTCAAGCAATTGAAGGAGGATAACAATCACTTACCTTTGAAGAAGGGAGACTGGATATGTGACAAGTAATGGCTGTTCATATCATGTAGCTTTATATGACTAGTGTTTAATTTCTAATTAAGGCTATTAATTTGATATACGCAGATGCAACTTCCTAAATTTTGCAAGGAATACAAGATGTTTGCAATGCAAAGAGGGCCCTTCCAACCGTCAGATCAATCCAGGGGAATGGGAATGCGAGTCGTAAGTTCTTCATATTTTTATTAAGTTATTTGTTATTTTGTTTTACTGGGTAGTGAAATGGAAACATTTTTTGTGTAGGTGTAACTATATCAATTTCAGAAGAAACATGGTTTGCCTCAAATGTGATCATCGAAGACCTGTGTCAAATGCTTCCAACTCTTCCCTTCAACCTCAGGGAGAAGATAGCAAAATGACTTTTGCAGGACATCGGTTAGATAGTAACAAAGAATCGTCAATGGCATCAGAAAGAAAAAGCAGGAAAAGAGGTTCACATAAGTGGAGATTTATAGAAGATGAAACTGAAAATCACAAGTACTTAGAGAACTCAAATTTTACTTCAGATGTTTTAGATTTTCCTATTACTGGAGGTAAGACTGGCATGTCTGAGGTACTAAAAGGCGAAGCATATGAGAATGAGTCCCCAAATCAGTACAGAAAGCATTCATGGCAAAGTGAAACTGATGATGAGTTTTGTTCTTCTGATAACCCGAGTGCCGATGATGATGATGATGACGATGATGAGATGGCTGAATGGTTTGGAAAGGGTAAGAATACAAGGTAGAATTCTAGGAAGAGAGACTTTGACCATATACTTTTTTATGTTTGCATGAAGCATTGAAAAATACTTGTGAGGCTCTTTAATTGTTTTGAGTTGCAAGGATGGTCGCATTAAGGTCAGTGGATTTGTAAAATTTGGGCATATCTATGTTATATGTTGCTTTTGAAAAAATAGGATTTCTGTGACCAAATGAATGAGTTTGATTACGAAAACAATACTGGCAAGCATAAGGAAATATATTATAATGTGGCTTCTGATGTTCAGAATTTTGAGGCAATTTCTTTATTCATTTGATGCTATATTGATGGTTGAATATTGAAGCTCTTAAGCCTTGATATCTATTTTATTAACAAGCAATTGTAACTGTTCAAATTACTGTCCAAACTCTGAGCTCATTTGCTGTAATGTTTATTAAATATCACCTTGTTATTTGAATAACTAAATTCAGAAGAAAAATTTTGCGCAAACTTTTTAAGTGGTTAACAGAATAACAGCTAACGCGGCTCCGTAGATGATTAAGGATGTATTGGTGTGAAACACGTTAACCACCCTTGTAAGTGTTCCAATCTTCATATAGTTGAGCACCTAAAATTATAGTTAACCACCTTTCAAATACTACCCTTTTATAATGCAACTAATTATTACAGCACAAATGCACAATCAACAATATACTTGCAAACTACATTAGCATTTCAGTGACCATTTTACGAAGTTACTTTTACAACCAGTGCTCTATATATACATCACTGTCTGAAGAAATTTGTCAATGATTTATCATCAAGCTCTTTCGAGAAGAACCTTGTCATAAATTCGTGGAGTGTGAAATCTCTATAAAGAGCTGGTTTCTCTGCTGATGTTAGCTCTGGTAAAGGTCCAAAGAGCTTCTCCCTGTCACCCGGGTTGAGGAAAACGGCAATCGAGACTCTCGGCTCGTTAGAAGGATTGGCTAATACTCGGTGATCAGCACTTTTATACTCCTCATTAGAAATTATCTGAGACACAAAATGACAGATGTGAGAAATCCAAATTAAATAAAGTGAAATGCTTGGCATTATGACACAACTAGTACAAAACATCAAATTGGTCACTGCCTATAGATTATTCAAAGATAATTCTGATTATTCAGAAACTGATGTTATGGGCATTGTATGTTTTACACTTCTGTTTTCTGCCATTTTTTCCAGATTTATGTATGATTAAAGAATTTAAATCTTTACTTGTTCCCATGATGTATATTCAAAAGAAATAAAAACAATATGAAGAGATCGAAAATATATTTGACCTGAAGTAAATCTCCAATGTTGATAACCAAAGCTCCATCAAGAGGTTTGACATTAATCCAACCCTCTTTGGTCCTAACCTGTAAGCCACCAATATGATCCTGCAACAATACTGTCAATGCCCCTGGATCTGCATGGGATTTGAGTCCAACAGTAAGATTAGGCTGAGGGCAAAACGGGTAATAGTGGCCAACCATCACCCTCCCTTGCGACAAACCCAGTTCCGTGAGCCTTTCTGCACCTAATCCCAACCCTTCACTTAACAAACCCAGCAAAATATCTCCCACGCGCACCACTTCTTTATCCCACTCCATCACCTCCTTCCTGCACACCTCCGGAATATCCTTCTCATCCGCTGGGACCGGTCCCATCTTAAGCTGTGAAATTCAATCAAAATAATGATGAAATGCCATTTCAATTTGAAGATTGTAAAAGTCAGATGATTTAGTCTCTAAAATTTCAAAAAAACTTCTGAAATTCAACTAGTTGAACACATGACATTAGTCAAATTTAAACCTATTCAGGATTAGTTGATTACTAAAATTGTTATGAAAGAATGAACCTATTCAGGATTTTAAATTTCAGACAAATTGTTTGATTTTGCACATTTAGAAACTATACTGATGATTCTCTTTAAAAATAATTTCTACTTGTCCACAATTTTATTAATGCAAAGCACTATTTAGTGTGATTAACACATGATCAAAGGTATCAGAATGCATAGACAAAAAGAGGAAAAGTATCTAGAGCTTAAGAGCTTGAAAGAATGATACTTTACATATGCAATTGAAGTAACTATCAATCAACAAACAGAATTAACTACCAAAACACGTTTTATTTAATAAGATCTTGAACAGTAAGAACCAAACAAACAATTAACAAACTGAAACAGTAAGTAATTATCAGGATTCCAGTCCTAAAATCAATTCTACCTAAAAGCTAATATTTCTAGCTTGTGCAGTAAGCCAATAACATAGAATCAACTATCAAATTTATCGACATACACACACACAAATGCAATTCTTGTCCAAAATATCCAAAACATAAATTAATCATATGTTTGGTTAAACATTTAAAGTGGCAGTTTGAAGTGATTCTACAGATATAAAATCAACTTTGCCTTTAAAAATAATTCTAACTTGAACCTGAAATTTATAGCCATTTTAAGTTGTGATTTTTACACTAAAACTTATTGTTTGATTAACTTTTACGTAAAAATATTCCAAACATAAATAAGTATTACGTTCAACTGACTTATTTTTTTGTCAAGTAGTCTAGTGGCCAGAAATTTCACTTCGTATATAGGGTGTCCGAGGTTTGAACTCGGACCCTGCATATATAATGTTATGTCACCGTCAACTGAGCTAAGCTAAAGGTCACAGGGACTTCAAGTTACTTCTAAAACTAACTTGTAATAAAAATCAATTCTACAAAATCATTTGAATTACATAGAACCAAACAAGCACTAAAATTAGATAACTCAAATTGAAATCACTTAACTAAACCATAGAAACTAAAATGAATTAAGCACAATTAATCACATGAAAGTTTTGTTTGTATTACACGAACCTGAAGTGTATCACGCCAACTAGCAGCTTGAGAAGTGAAAAGATCAACGTTAGATATATACGATACACCTTTCCCCATCTCCCTACGATAATCCTTCGCTCTAACCTCCGCAGGCTGTTCATGAAACGCTTTCATAGCACCAATAACATTTCGCATCAACTCCGGCTTTATGCCATGGTTGATCACCTGAAAGAATCCAAAAGTACTCGCAGCATGACGAATCTGATCGATTACAGCGGCGCGGGAGGAGTGTATAGAAGAGAGGTCGATCGTTGGAATTTGTGGTTCGGGTCCAGATCGTGGAGCGAGATCGGATAGGGTTTCGGGTGGATGAATGAAGAAAGAAGGAATGGTTTTGATACCGGAGTCGATTAGGCCTTTGACGCCGGTTTTGGTTTCGTCGAATTGTTTGACGGCTTTGAGACGGTCGTAGGGTGGAGATGAGGTGGTTGGTGGTGGTGAGGGGGTGGCGATTGGTGATGATGACATATTGTTTGTTTGTTTGTTGTAACTGATTGTGAATGAGGTAGTTACGTTTTCGTTTTGGAGTTGAAATAGGTAGGTAGGTAGTACTATATAGTTGAATTGGTAGAAAAAGTTGGATACTTAACTCAAAATACGTTCGTGACGTTGATGGTATAGAATGGAGTATTCTACAATTGTCAAATGAGACAAGGTTTACTGTTTAGATACATGCAAAGCCTTTCTATTACAACACGTTATCTCTTCCACCTATGCCAGACAAGACAATAAGAATCAGAATAAACTAGAATAACCTACATAATTTACACCTCTTTTTGTCTCAGATTATTACTACCTCCTCCGATCTTTTAAATTTATCCAATGTTTGATATATTTAATTTATAATGTAATTCAAATACATAAAATATTTTTTCTTATAACAAGGACCGGATTATTATAGTATTATAGGACTACTTCTGTCTTTAAGTAGTACTACTTCCGTACCAAAATATATGTCGTTTTGACCAAATCACACAAATTAAGAAATGTAATCATTATTGTATGGAAAAGGTAAATTATGGGTTAGTTTACAAGATTATCCCTCATTAATGGTATGTGAGAGATAAATTATAGAATTGGAAGAAGAAAGAGAAATAATTAATTAAGGGTATAAGAGGAAAAAGAGCATTAAATGCTTCATTGATAATGTAAAACGAAATATATTGTGGTACAAATTTTTTTCTCAAAACGACATATATTTTGGTACGGAGGGAGTATAAGATTATGTTGACTAAATTACGAGAATTAAGATGTTGGATAATAGTAATAAATTTATTGATAATAGATGTTATTTTTACAAGTTGGGTATTAAAATTAAGAGAGAGAGTTTATTAAAGTATTTATTGTAAGGTGTAGAAAAAGAGGTAAAATAAGTAGGAGTATGTATGTAAAGAAATAATAAATATAGTTAAAAATTAAAATGAGATTTTATGAAAAAGGACAGAGAATTTTCTCAAGAAGATTTTATAATTAGGGACGGAAATAGTAAAACAAATCATATCATGTAGATATTGTAGAGATATTTTAAGAATTTAATGATAGTATAATTTGATTCAATGTATGCGTAAAGAAAGTTTTACACCGTTAGTGTATAGCAATTCGGTGTATAGCAATATACTCACAGTGTAAAACATACACCGAAGATGATGTAAAACATTTTTACACATACATTACCAATCAAATATACCAGGGATATATCTTCTGTATTTAGTTATATGGTTTATTTTTTTTGTATTTAATATTAAAAACTTAGTTCTTCGCATCTCAGATTGCTTACACTAAAAAAACACTACCAAAACATCCATAGGAAAATTTACACTATCATGAAATATATCCCAATAAAAGTGTACTACCATAAAATATTGCTCAGTATATAAGGAGGACATGAGAAAATTCTAATCAATTTAAGATAAGAAAATGGGTACGGGGGATCAATATATATGACTAGTCTATAATTATGTTCTGATGATTGAATGTATACATGATAGATTTAACATGCAGATCTAAAAGGATACAGTACACAACTACGTTGAAAACAACCATTTCAAGTCTCCATACCCTCTAAAGATATAAATAACAATAAATGTGGTTAACAGGTAAGGGAACAGCAATCTGCATAAGTCATTCAATCTCCTCAATTAAACATTTTCCTCTGGTTTCTGCTTTTTTCTTCAATTTTCCAGCATTATTACTCGCCTGAAATTCCATGGCTGATGTCTTTTCTGCTGTTACAATGGCTGCTAAAGAAGACCAAGCTTCCTCCGGCTGTTCATGAACCCAACACATGATGAAATATATCTTCCTTTCTGCCTGCTTAATACTACTTCTAATCTCATCCCTCCTCGACTTTCTTGGCTTTTCTGATTTCACCTCTTTTTCTCCTTCTTGAATCAACCGACGCATGTCGCAAAGGGCACACACTATAGCAGGAGTTCCCGATGAAAGTAGACTGATCACATCATCAATGACGCTTAAACCGAATTGCAGCCCACCTATGTTTCTGTAAGCTGGAGAGCAAACCTGCTCCAAGCAATGAGTGAGAGCTTCCAGTACAGTCTCTGGCTGCCCACCTTGGCCCAAAACTGAGGACACACTCAGCATAACCATGACCGACCCTATGAGATCAGACCTCCAATCTCCGTTATAGAGGCGAAGAGTGAAGCAGTAGCTGTATAAAATATCAACTAAGTGAACAGTTAAAAGGGGTGATGGCTCCTTGGAACTAAGCCTACTTAGAGGAGGTAGAGGAACTTCAGGGCCGAGAGGAATTTCACTTGATTCGTTACTTTCAGTTTCATTTACTAGTTCCTGCTCGGAAAGAGGTTGAACAAGTTGAGTTCCTTCTTTACTAAGGCGGATTTCTCTGGCAGAATGCTTTGACCACCATGGATCCCATGGTGCGATCATCTTGCTTAATTCTCCACAAGCAATAGCTCTTTGAAATTGCTTCTTCTCTTCAAGCGATAAATCATCGAAACTGATTTCTTGTCCTGTAAGGAAATGAATATCAAATCAGCCTCATCAAACCATGAGATGGACAAAAAACTGTTTTACTGGTGGTGCATGGGTAGAGCAGTTAGAAAACGCAAGCAATAAAGAATAAGTACTATTCAATAGGAACATACCTGACAATATTTTTTCCATCGTCTCCTCAGACAAAGTTGAATCTTCAAAAGCTGAGAAAAAAATCACACAGAAATTCAGTACCCTTCTTTATTGATATACTTAGGGAGTTAATAATTGCAACCTCAAAAATTCTTCCCAAGATAATCAAACACAAAATAATAAGAATTCATTTCTGATGTGATAATTTGTTTACAAGATTACAATCGCTAAATGATTAACAATGCTACTAGGCTGCAGTAATTCTAAAATCCACATTAACTAAATAAGTTCCCGTGCAAAGATATATATCAAAAAAGAAAGAAAACAAAGCAAAAGGTACGGATGACTTACGATCCACATCCAGGTTATCCGTTTCCTCTTCTGAATGAAATCTCTTCAGTATGTCCAACATCTTATGTTTGGTTTGTTCACTAGGTCGCATTTGATGGAGCTCTTGAACTACATTTTCTTTCATGAAGGATTCAGTACAACGAAGACTATGAGACTGTAAAAGTAACAATTAAAAGGGATCAAAACTACAGCAGTTCATAACAAACAAGCAACAAGAATTAAAATTAGAGTATCTATAGAGAGGAGTGAATTACAAATTAAGTACCAGAAATTGTAGATATTGGGTAAAATATCCTTGAAATTAATGAAATTAGAAATATCCCTTGATCACATTAGCCTTTCCGGCTTGGTACTTTTGGTCCCACATTGTCTTGGAGGGACTAATGTGTTCAAGCGATTTTAATACCACACTGATCGATTTGGAATTTCATTATTTCAAGAACCAAATGATTTTTTTTTTTTACTAGAACCAAATGATTTAACCCTTTCCGCAATCAAATTGATGGTTCATTCATAGAAAAACCATGTGAGTAACACCAATTTTACAAAATCATATACATCAAATTAAAGTATCAGCATTGCAAAATAAAAGAGTTATCATTACATCATTGGACCAGGACCAAAGTAAAGTAGGCACGCACAATACATGCAGATGAAGATTCAAAGATACATGCACAGAAACAAGGCATCCACCCACTATACATGAACAGTACCCAGGCTTGATATCCTCATCAAAATATATGTTCTAAAAATAACATGCGTATCAAAATTGAACCAATAATTGCTTTAAACTTTGTTGAACACGAGAAGAGAAAAGTGAAATGCGATGGTAAACAAAGTAACCATACTTTCTCAATCAGTAAATGTTTTGTCCAAAATATTTGTAGTATATATATTATTGAATGTTGAGCCTTGACATGTTAGTGCAGCCACATAACGTTATGTAAAATCAACTAGTTAGTTAATAGTGTTGGGTCACACACAGATCTTTGCGACCCAGATTTAACATAACCAGCTCAAATATACTAAAAGGAAACTTTACTTACTTTATAACATGGGAGGGAGCAATAGCGTGAGTTGCAACGAGGACACGTGTATTGGGAGAACTGCTTCTGACACCTATTTTGTATGAAAAAGGCATAACAGAGAGCAGTTTGATCAGTAAACTTACTAAGAAAAAAAAAATTGAAAAAAATATAAATAAAATGATCACATCACTTTTCATTGCAAAACTAGAGAGTCTATGGTCTAAGCTAACGTATGATTTAACTTGAACTGAAAATCACAAGCTATTTGGCATATTCAGTGATAGAGCTAAGAATGCTTGTAAGTCAAAAGTTATTCTAGAAGATAACTATCCATATCTTAGAAAGTCTCACAGCTTACCTCACGAAAGTAAGCATAATTCCTACGAACCATTAGCAAAAGTAAATTTATTTCAACTACACATGACATGACATACATGCTGCATGACTCAACTATCAAGGTTAACAACTGAAAGTGAAACTGGCGAAAAAATGAGTAAATACCCATTCATCAGTTCAAACTTCAAGTAAAGTTCACTTATAAAAATAGCTCAAAGTAAACAGGGTAATTATATTTTTCTTACATAAGATAAGATGTATAAAAAATAACAATGAATAAAAACAAACGCGACTACGTGAGGAAACATTATTTAATCATGATCACAATATAAAATATCTAATATGTTAATAAAAAATATAAGAAGTTTGAGAGAAACATACACATGACATATTATTCGGGTAGAGTTCAGGGAGGAAGTAGAAGACTGATCAGATGTAACTATAGTGTCTGCCATTATTCAAACACCAGTACCAACAATTTAATTGCCTTTGATTACCAACAGCAATTTTCTGTTTAAGAAATCAGTATTGCAGTTATAGTCCAAGGTGTTGGGATTGACACAGAACCCTATTACGCAAAGGCCTTCACTGAGTTGTGATGGCTGATAAGAGTCTGCAATGAGCAATCAGCTTTCAACTACCTCAAGCTACTCTTTCTTCTACTCCCAGGAGTCTAAAGCTTTACAGTGGCATTCTCAAAGTCAATAATCAAGTCAATTACCTAGAAGTTGAACTTCTTCTCGGGGCTTCTCATTATTCTTTTAATTTCCTACAAAAATAATAACAAATCACTTGGACAAATTATCTTAAGATGTTCAGTCCGCCAAATTCTCACACATAAGTTGCATGCAATAAATCAACTAGAAATTAAACACATTGCACTTTATTTCATACGTGAGCCTGTACCAATTCTGATACTTATCTAGATGGATAAATTATCGATCTCAACATACGTCATCCTAATCAATTAATAATCTTCTATTAATCAATTTTAATTCTCATTTCTATTAGTTCTAACATTTATGAACTAATACTAGCTTATCCTTTAAATTCTCAAGCTAAGTAAACTAATGCTCAATGGGAAAAACTGTCTATGAGCATTCTTTCTAATTATTAATTACTTAGTAATCTTCTGTGATTAATATTTAGACCACCTCTCCTATAATCCTACAATTATAAGAATTAATTATAAACAGGGGTTGTAGACTAACACTTCACAGTGCCCTTACAAGCCTTAAAACCCCCAAAATGTCACAAAACTACATAAATGGAGGGACTAGGCATTAATGTTGCACCTGCTCAATTCCAGCAAAGCTCAAATAGTCCATTCTATGACATTCTACCATTTTAACTTCTTTTTTTTTTTGAATCGGCAAAATTTATTAGAACAAGCTAGCTCCGTAACAAGGTGTACATGAGCAGCTAAAACCCAAAAGGGATCCCAAAGATAGAAGGCAACAACAAGCCACAGCTTGTGCAACCAAACAAAGAGCACACCGCCCCTCCCATACAAAATAGAATCCGAAGCATAAGCAATAAAAACAATAGCCAAACAGCCCCCCCCCCCCCCCCCCCAGTACAACAAAAACCAGCACAACAACATACAAAAAAGTACAAAGATATAATTCCAAAGCAACACCAACCGCAAAGCACAACCCGTAAACCCCACTGAGACAAAGCTACCGCCGTAGGCAATCTCCCGGGTTCCACGACCATTCGTAGGCAATCTACCATTTTAACTTAATCTTCGATAGTCTTAAAACAATTCCTACTCCCTAGTATAATTTTAACATGAATTCCAATTAGTTCATATTCTATCATGACAAATCATGATTCTAACATACTTCAATTCCTACAATAAAATCTCTAATAGTTTCAAAATAGTACCAATAGTTTCAAAACAGCTCCAATTCTATTCCAATTTCAATTAATATGGAACTTCAATTAAATTATGATCAAATCGTAACAAATTATGAATCTAACATACTTTAATTTCTATATTAAAGTCTCTAACCATAATTTTCATAAATTAGGGTAGAATTTCTTAATATTCTCATACTTAGGTTTACTCTACAACTCTAATTCTACCAAAATCAAACCTAATAAGAACTCACCTTAGTTTCTTGAATGTATCTTGATGGATAAATGAAAATGGTGAAGATTGGAGAAATCCCTAAACTTTGAATTTCAACTTTCTCATCTTTTCAACCGTCCAAACTTGTAGTGCTTTTCTTATTCCTCTTAATTGAACTTGCTAACAAGGTACAACGACCCTAATCGCAGGTTCAACGACACAGAGAGATAAAGAGAAGTGAATTGGATTTTGGTGCTTCTTCATTTGGCAAGACAAGCTTAGATTCCAACTTGATTGCACATACAAGCTTAATTATGCATACTTAAGGAAGAAAAATTGGGATTTTTGATGAGATGGAAGGCTGGTTTGGCGTTGAGAGAAGAAGGAGAGGTGAAGGAGAACTGACTTTTCTCTTCTCAAATCCCTAGTTTTTCCAATTATATATAACCATGGTAAATTAACAAAACTGCCCTCACTTAATTTTCTACCTTACAATTAAGCCCTTAGCATAATTACACCTTTATCCTCACTAATTTAGATATTACTTACTAACTTCCCTTCCAACCTCAAATCTTAATTTACTCTTAAGGCTTTGTTTGGATTGATGGTAAGTGGTGGAATGGAATGGTACGGAATGGAACTAGATTCCATTGTTTGGGTTTGTAAAATATGAATGGAATGGAAATTTAATGATTTAAATAGAAACCTCTCAATACTTGTTCTATTAACTAGAAACCTCTTCATATCTGCAATTTAATGATTTAAAGTTATTATTCAATTCACATAGCTTACAAAACAGAGGGTTCACAAATCACAAAATAACATTCACATTAGGGTTGAAAAACACTATCAAAATTAGCAGCAAATTGAACAAGAGAAAATTAAAAACATTCAAAAACACTATCAACAAAGAGGGTTCAAACCAAGTGAGGGAGGTGAAATCGCATTCAAAAACACTATGCGAGAGAGGTAACCACTAACCTGGACGGCGGCCGACGGCAAGTGAGGGAGGAAAGATCGCGAGTGAGCCGTGAGGACTGGGGTGAGATCGCGAGAGAAGTGAGAAGCAGAATTGTTGCCGTGTTGGAAGGAACTGAGAAGCTCAGTGTGGTATGTTTTATTTCCTGTACGTTTTGTTAATTATTTTTTCCTGTATTTTTTTTTTTGTAGTTTATTTATTTATTTATTTGTAGTTTATATATGTTCAATTAAGATTGTGATTTTAGTATGTACCAAAAAAAAATTGTGATTTTGTCAATATTAGTGTTTTGTCAATAATAAAAGATAAAATTGGAATAAATAAGTTATAATTCATTCTGTTCTGTCCACTTTGCAAACGGAGTGGAAAATTAGCCCCGCTCTATCGTAACATATCCAAACAGTGAAATGGAATCTCCGTTTCATTCCGCTCCATTCTGCTCTATTCCATTTCATTCCGCTCCATTACTTTTAAATTATCCAAACATATCTAAGCCTCTAATTATTTCTTAGTGCAATTAACCCTATGAAGTGGGATTAAATATTTTTTTCTCCAAATTAAACGGTAGAATATTAAACATAATAGTATTTTCTATTACCCGATGTAGAATTTTAAAGTTTTTATTTTCAATTCACACATAAATATGCTCTATGTTCCAACAGGTTATCATATCATATAAATTATAGTAGCATAATTTCGTAGAAAGAAACTAGCCCAGCTAAGCTTGATCACACACACTTCTGCCGCCATATGGCTTGACAAAACTTAAACAATGTAAGGTAATTTTTCTAGGCTCAAGCTCTGCTTTGAGATATAATCAAGGGCAGCTCCACCACAGTCAATCATACTCTTTTACCTAGCTAAATAAGGTGTTTGCCCATAAGCTCACAAATCAAAGACTACTTCCATATATTATTATTCCAACAAATAATACAATCAAAACATAAGAAACCAAATATTTCTACATGCACATTTTTTCAAAAAGCACAAAAAATTCACACAGAACATTTTACAAACATGTTATATGCACATTAAAGACTAAAGAGTAGAAATACTCACAGTGAACAAAGTAGAACAAAAAAATGAAGCTCTAGTTCTTAGTTCTTGTAATTAACAAGACGGGGATTTAGGTTCGCTTGTTTTGTAGAACAAATTCAATTCAAGTGAAGAGAAAATATTGTGGCAGTTGAATGAAGGTGCTTGAACTTTGTATTCGCTTCTCTTGATGATATAGGAGAGACACCCACCAAAAAAAAAGATAAAAGAAAAGAAAGAAATTGGAGGCACTTTGATTTGGGCCTGGGTAATAATATAAAATTATAATGTGCGATGCTATTTGCAGATCCGGTTTTTGTTTGTACACCCCCTCTTATCTTTTTTTTTTTGTTTTAGATAAAACTACAAAATTTGTCTGTGAATTTTTTTTAATATGAATTAGGGTCTAAGCCTAAAAGAAAAGAGAGAGAGATTACAGTGGAATAAGTCTAGGAGATAGTAGCCCCTCCTTATATTCGTCAAAGGCTCAAAGCATCCGCATAAGTATTGGCTTCTCTATAAGAATGAGTTATTTTAACTTCTCAATCTTACTCCAATAGTTTGCCTATGCTCTTGAGCAATGAAACCCATGTCACACTAGAAGATACTCCAGTATTGATAATTTTCAGAGTCTACATCAAGTTCAACTCGGTTGTAGCCCATACTCCGCGCATATCTCAACCCCTCCAAAACACCCCATAACTCTACCGTAAACGTGCTACAAATACCAACATGTTTTGCTAAACCTCCAAGTCAATCTCCTCTATTATTACGGATAATTCCTCCACAATCAGTTGTTAAATGTAATTCATATTAATTAATTCATCTTATCTTAGACTATGTTAGAGATTCAATCGATAGTAAATGGATAAAATTAATTGACAATAGTAAGCTGTTGAAATATAGATACTTAATTGATTGTAAGTTGTTAAATATAGACACCAGATTGAAAGTTTACTTAAATAAAGACATTTTTGAATCATTTATAATCTCGCAGGCTTATAAAAAAAAAATTATAATCTCACAAACTTATTTCAAAACGTCCTACAAAATTATAGACTAATCTGATAGTTTACTCTTTTTATTTTATTTATATAATTCTTGTTTTAATTTTCACTCACAATGTTGGTATTCATAATTTTCATTTTCAACTAAGCATGTCTTCCCTCTCCTTCCTCCCAATACCATTTTCATCTACGGTCTTACTCTAAAATCTTTAAAAAAAATCCGACGTTTCGATTTTTAAATTTGGTAATAAAAACCAAATATAAGTATTTACTTCATTAATCATATATATAATATCAAAATACATATTTTGTCAAATTCCTTAACTCCTAATTTGTTCAATCTCAAATACAAATTTAGAATCAAACAAAATACGTTTTTTATTTATTTTTCATAAATCCAACATACTCTAATCTTTAATTATTGCTTCCGATGCCATTAGGTAAAGAAGTGCAAAGAGAGCATAGCGCACACGAATAAAGAATGCCTTTGAAGCTCACACATTGATCCTTAAAAGAATGTTCCAACTTCTAAGTCTAACTATTACAATATGGATGGTTGTAATTGCGTGTCGTGTGGTTGGCTATGAACAAGTTATTAGGTTCGTAAAGTGTTAGCAAAGTTAACTAAAACAAACTGTTGCAAATTGCAATCACATTTTTTTCTGCGTGGTTTGGAATAACACATAATAAAATGTATATGCAATGCAAAAGTCATATTAGAAGACAATTTTTGTAGTCAGAAAATCGCCGTCACATATAGGGTGTGTTTGTTTGAGATTAAAATAAAATAGATTTTTTTAAAAAAATCTATTTTAAAAAAATAGATTTATTTTGTAGAGATTTTGAAAAAAATCTAAAGTTGTTTTGTGTTTGTTTACAATTATAAAAATCATTTTTGAGAACAAACACAAGGTCCTTGTTTTTGAAAAAATAGATTTTGAGAGAATCACTTGAAAATAGCTTTTCATTTTGGACTCAAAAATGATTTTTTTAACAAAATGATTTTTATAAAAATCTGAAACAAACACATCAAAAATGAAAAAAAATGATTTTTTTTAAAAAAAAATAGATTTTTTCTAAAAAAATCTCAAACAAACGCACCCATAATGTGTTGCAAATTGTAAATTCAATGATAACTGCAATCAACTTTGGAACAAGTTATTTGTATTATTCAATATATATGAACATGAATTATTGATTTATTTATCAATAACCGATATTACTTATTTTATACTTGAAAATAATGATTTCATTTCAATGTTAGTTGGTCTAGTGTTAATTGACGTTGCATTTAATAGGGATGACTACGGTTTAATCCTGCAACTACGTTTAAAATGAAATTGAAATGACTTAATATCAGAACTGAACCTTAAACTAAATTAAACTGATAGTATGAAAAAAATAACGAAAAACAAAACTCCTCCATGACATAAACAAGCCAAGGATTAATATTATGCAATTTCCTACTTTGTCAAACCTAAATGCTAAAAATGGTAAATTGATTTCAGAACTGGACAAATGATTGTAGATAATTTTGGGTGACATCATTCACCCCAATCTAATTTTGGTGCAATTCGTACACCACTCTTTCCTAATTGATGTGTAATGTATCAGTGTTTGTTTCATTATTCTTTTTTGAGAAAAAGAAAATGAACCAAGTATGTAAAATAATTGTATACTATCCGCTAATAGCCTAATAGTAACTATAAATTTTCATATACCACCTCACTTTATTATACTTTTTTGATTTATAGATGGAATTTTAAATCACTCTTATTGCATATCGATGTAAAATTAATTTATAATAACAGTGTGAGTTTAAAGGATATGTATAATCAGTATAAATTAATTTTATACTAATTTGTAATGAAAATGATTTAAAATTTCATGTCATGGTGAATTGGTGGAATATATATAAAATATAGGAAAAAATTATTCTTTCTCTTTTTTAAATTAGGAAATAAATATTATTTTTTCTTTTTTTTCTAAATTTCATGTCATTACAATATAAAACTATTTTAAATTGTCGATGTATATTAATCTTTCTCTTTTTTAATATAGGAATAAAATATTATTCTTTTCTTTAATCAATTTCTCTTAAATTAAAAGTATGGGAAAAATAAGGAAAAAATTAATATGCACTGAGAATATAAAATAACTTTATATGGTAAATTAATATTAACCATTATTCTACCACGTCACTCATTTCATCGATGTGATATGAAACTTATTTTTTATACAAAATGATATGAAACTTATATAAAATCAACTCTATTGAATTTACATTTTTTTGGTACAACAGAAAAAAAAATTAAATTTACATCTACTTTAGCCATTTTAGCGGCTCAGCCGGTTACTCGTGAATACCGATTATTCTATTTCCTGGTGTTAGCAATGTATAGCGGTCAAATCGGACCATCGACAGTGTGTATGCTTTAATCCTTTAAACCTAAAATAAATATCATGGTAAAAAAAAGCATGGGAAAAAGTTGTAATAATATAATAATAATAATAATAATAATAATAATAATAATAAAAAAATAAAAAAAAATAAAAAGCATATGGGAAAAATAATGCTTTGTGATAAAGAAAGTACTCCCTCCGTCCCGAAATATAAGGGAAAAAAATCATTTTTTTTTGTCCCAAAATATAAGGGAAAAAAATCAATTTCAAGAATGTTTTTCCTTATTCTCATGAAATTAAATGTAAATTGCATTTAATTTTCTCTCTCTTCACTTTTCTCTATAAACAACAACCAATCAAAATTGATTTTACATCTTTACATGCACTTATTCTAAGAAAAATCCCACAAAACCATATTTTTAATTCTCATGTTTATATTTTCTTAATAAGTGTGTTTTTTTTTTATTTTCCCTTATATTTTGGGACGGAGGGAGTATCTGGTAGAAAAAATGAAACGCAAGTTATGTGAATCATACATAAATGAGATATCACACCCATAATTTGGCATGGCGGTTCTTAATTAATAATTACCATAATAATCAATCATAATTAATAACTCCCCTTTTCATCTCTATATATAATCTCAACATCACATCAACTTCTAATTATCCCTCTTACTTTGTTTCATCTCCATTCCTTTACACTCAAATATATTTCTCTTTTTCTTTCTCTCTCTAGATCAAATCTCTATGGCATCCTCATCTTCTATCACCAACAACAAAGAAGGTATCTCAAAATCTTAACCTCCATGTGTTTTTCTTTTTTTAATCTTCCATTATTTTTTTGTTTGATATATTAATTTTGATACACTGTATTTTCATATGTTAATTAATTTTTTGAACACAATATGTAGACAAACATATTGGACAAGACGAAAATGTTCTGCAAAAACATGTTGCATTCTTCGATAGGAACCACGATGGCATCGTTTATCCATGGGAAACATTCCAAGGTTAGTTTTTTTTCTTTTCAAAAAAGTTCTAATTTAATTTTCAGTTAAAAATAACTTTCTCCATAAGGTTGGTTTTTATTTATTTTTAGTAAAGTCTCTGAAACTTTTTAATTTTTATTCTTTATTTATTTTTTATTCTTTGCTAAAGTTGAAATAGGAATGGAAACAAATTAATAACCATAAAAGAAATGGAGAAAATACCGAATAACCATAATTAAATGACTTACTACTAATTTCATCATTTTCATGGATTATGCTCTACCTAAATATATAGTGGCACAAGTGTAACTTAGGCAACTTAATTAGTAGTTCATGTGCTTATGCAAAAATTTATGTTATATATATGAGTGTTACTACATAAATGAATCGATTAATTTGAGTGATAATTAGTCTCTACAATTATGTGAAAAATATATAAACTGTGAATGTTTTGATTACAGGATTTCGAGCAATAGGTTGTGGAATCATATTGTCAAGTGTTGCTGCGATTTTTATAAATTTCGGTCTTAGTCAGAAAACTCGTCCGGTATTTCTCTTTTCTTTTCCAATATTTGTTACGTTAAATTATGAAATTATGTCATTAATTAACAACACATGGTTGATAAATAGTTCAAATTTTAAGAAATAAAAATAAAACAAATAAAAAATGTTTAATACTCCACCTTTAATTAATTAATGATTTAAATGAAAATTAAAGTGCATGTTGAAGAAATATTGATCACAAATTAAAATTTAATTTTATTGTTATAAGATTATTCAATAGATAAATACCGATATTATTGTTAAATTGAATATTTTTCTTTTATATTCAAACTCAAAATCTATCAACCTTATACGTACATTTCTTATAATAATAATTTTATTTATATTCGAACTCAAAATCTATCAACCCTATACGTACATTTCTTATAATAATAATTTTATTTATATTCGAACTCAAAATCTATCAACCCTATGTATACATTTCTTTTCTTATACTAATAATTACGGATCAAAATTTTGATTCCATTGAACAAATGTGTGAAGACAAAAATTGTGAAGTGGAATAGGAATCAGATTCTCATTTTACTGTTGTTTATTAGTATTATTATTATTATTTATGAATTATTCTTCTGTTGTTTGTTTTTTATCTTTATGCTTTTGGTACTTTAGGGAAGAAAAATAGAAAAGTAATGGCTACGACTAAGCCAAAGTAAAGATAAAACATGTGCAAAAAGAAAAGGACACATGCCATTAATTAATAGGAGGATCTATGACAACTAGGATTTGATTTAGCTCACTTTAAAGTGTTTTAATCCCTTATGTTCCTTAACGATTGAGGTTTTAAAATTTAGGAATTCAACCGTACCTAACATAAATAAAATTAAGATTTATACTCAACACTTTGAAGTTACAATGCTAAATTAAACATCTAAGATTTTGATTATATGTCTACCATAAAAGAAAACTGAGATTTGATTTTTACAATTTAATTTTGTAAACTAATATAAAGCAAAAAAAAATTACGTGTTTTATTTTATTATTATAGGTGAACACATCTGATAAGTTGATTGATCATGTGCCCATATCAACTAATTATTTAATTTCACATCATATTTTTAAATTAAATACAAAGTTTTATTATATAGTTTTTACAAGGTAACAATGTCCAATCAACTTAAAAATACTTGAGTTATTAGTAGGTAAAATAGATGTAAATGAACAAATTGTCTAAATTAAGGAAAACCTTTATTTTTTTCTGAAAGGAAATGAAAAACATTTCACTTTTTCAATAATAATATAATATGAACGCAATTTTTTATTTTGAAGGATGAATGCAACATTTAACATGGTGTATATATTTGTATTCGTGTAATTTAATTTCCAAAAACAATTACAGTTTTAAATTTTACGGTTAAAGTTTTAAGTAAAAAACTTGTATTTAGTTTTTTTATACTATATAATCTATTTAGTTAGATGTTATTTATTTGATTTGATGTTAAAATATTTTGTATCCGTATATGAAATCGTAATGTTTTAATTTTTATCCATGTTTAATTTTTCTTAATTATTTGTATTTTCTAAAAGAAAGAATTTAAGAATACTACTCACACTTTTAGAATTCCACATTGTTATTTATTTACAATTTTACTTTTTAAAAGGTGAATAAGTATGCATATGTACCAGAATTTTGAACTTTAATCATGTATATATATTTCATGCAATGTCCTTAACCTTCACAGGGACAACACACACTTTTTTTTCAATTGTTCATTGACAACTCACACTCACATATGTGAAAGAAATGAAAAAATACAGACTTTAAACTTCCGTCTCTAACAATGAATGTTTTTTCTAACAACCATCAATGATAGAGAATTTTATGAAAAATATATTAAATAATTTAAAGACAATACTAAAATCAAGGACTGAAGGAAGAGAATTATTAAACTATTAAAGTGTTAGACAATATGGGATAAAAGTCATAAAATAAAAGAGAAACGTGTAACACACCGATAAAGATACAAGAGGTTGTTATTAGTTGAAAAAATCAAATTAAAGTGAACCAAATACTAATTAAGGAAAGGCTTTGAACATGTTGTCATTTCAGTTAAGACAACAAATCACGTTCAAGAAAAAGACTGCTTGAAAAGTACTGTAATTTAGATGACAGTACGTAGTGCTATTTGTTAAAGAATTGGAGTATATATTATTTATCTTTTTCACAAGTAAAATATTTATTCAAGTGATGTACCCAAAAAAAATTATTCAAGTCATGAATATTCTTTATTTTGAAAAATTATTTAACTTAATTTTGTGTGTAAAGAATTTGCTCGATAATATTTATGAATTTAATTATACTGTGTCAGCATAAATTATTATTTTTTGAAATTATCATGATTTTCTAATAGTAAATTTTCTAATTATACTTGAATTAATCATATAAATTAAAGTTGTGCAAGATGTCTCAACTTAGTGATGAAACTATAAGTTTGATTATGTAACCTCACACGACATATCTCAAATTTCACAATTGTAAAACGGGATCATTAGTTTTATAATTTTTATGCAGTGGTCAGAATTTCACTTAAAAATGAATAAGTGAAATGTTTAGAGTTTGAATTTTTGCTCATACATATAAAATACGATGTTTCTATCAACTGAAATAAAATCGCATGAATTAATATTACAATTATGAATAAAAATTTCTCATACCCATATTTTTATTTAAATTTAAATAATTTGAAAATATGATCGAATTAATTATACTTGCTAGTTATTTAAAAATTACGATAACAAAAATTGCTTCTGTTATCGGGCTGCATATAACTAATTTTTTATGTTGGTATGCAGGGAAAATTTCCTTCTATATTTCTACCAATAGAAATTAAAAACATCAAGAAAGCAAAACATGGAAGTGACTCTGGTGTCTATGATAGTGAAGGAAGGTAATTAAATATTCTAATTATAATTAATCAATATAAGATTGTCAAATGAGTTTTCTACCAATTTGAAGTTTTTAATTAACTAGTCTCTAAATTAACTGTTAATTTAAATAATTATTTTTTTAGTGTTTTTATTTTGACTAAGCCTTATAATTGTCAATGTTTAATATATATTTTGAAGTACATGATGATGTATGTACTTTTTTTTTTATAAAAGCCACAAGGGTACAAAGATGACATCTAAGGCATCCCAACTATGTTGGCACCCCCGAAGAAATCACCTAAAAAATACCCTAGTGAAATATATTAAAATAAAATAAAATAAGAAAGATACAAAGGAACCTTGGGGGGACTAGACCAAAACCCAAGGTGTAAAACAACACCCAATCTGTTACTTACACAATCTGTTACTTACATAATTAGATTGTGAATTTTAGGTTTGTTCTTTCAAAATTTGAAGAAATTTTCAGCAAGCATGCAAAACAACACCCAAATGCTTTAACATCTGATGAACTGATGGGGCTCCTAAAGGCAAATAGAGAGTCTAAGGATTACAAAGGATGGTAAGTTTTTTTTTCATATACAAGAAAAAATTTAATTAAGTCAGCGATCACAACTTAAAAAATAAAATATGAAAATAATCTCTAAATTGACAAAGGAACAATTTGAGACATGTATATTTTTTTTCCATTATATAATTTTGGTTGCGTATTTTATTTTTGTCAAGTAGTTTAGTGACTAAAAATTTATCACTTGAGGTGTAAGTAGAGAATTTTGGATTCTTACTTATAGTATAATGTCCCTACCAATTAAGTTATGCTTGTAGAGTCGTTGCGAGTTGCGACTTTGGTAATTTTATTTTTCCTACTATATATTTTTTTATGGGCATTTTTGGTAGTATATATATGCGGGTCTTTAATTAATATATTACGTACATAATCATGTTTTATTTACGTTAGCACCTCATTGTATTTTATTTTCTTGATATTAATAAGAACAGATGAATCTTAAGTATCCACCTTTAAAAAAAAATCATAATAGAAGCACTATATAGTGAAGTCTATGTTGATTATTTATTGGTTAATACTTAATAATGTGTCACATTTGATGTATAATAAAATTTTCCATTTGATGTTTAGGCTTGCTAGTTACACAGAATGGAAGATCTTATATGTCCTTTGCAAAGATAAGAAGGGTTTACTTCACAAGGAAACCATTCGTGCTGTTTATGATGGAAGCTTGTTTGAACGTATGCAAATGGAACATTCAGAAAAGAAAAACAAATAAATATTGATTATTCTTATTGTAAAATTAGGAATTGTGCTTCTATCTAAACTATGTGATGACTTTCTATTTGTGTTTCTTCATGTAATTTTATTTATAGATTGTGGTATTGCTATGAGTATGTAGTTATATTTGTCACATTTATGTTATATATATGATGACATGGATAATTTGGTCATGCAAAATGATAACTTTTATTTTATCTTCTTATAAAAAAAAATTTACTTATCAAAAAAAATATCGGCTGTGATAGAGCAACGTATGCAGCCTTGGGTCTTAACATTTTTGAGCGCTTCAATAAATTTTTATTCGGTAATTAAATAAAAATCTATTATGAATTGACAGTTCATGTTATTTACCAACTTTTAATATGTTGTATGGTTTGAAATTAAAGATTAGTCTCTTTAATTGCGCAAAAGATATATAATCAGTTCATACGAAATATAAGTTCATATTTTTTGCTGCCACTTCAACTTGAAGACGTTAATACTCAACTATACCACACCAACTATTCCACCACCAAAAAAATACCACACCAACTATTCACAATATAGCACCATCACTATACACTAAAGTCTAAATCCACACACCAGTAGACTAATACCACCCACCAACATCCAAAGAGGTGATGTTCATTGTTCAAAATAGGGTCCTCTCATAATTAAGTCGGTTGGCTGGGCCATGTTGTGTGTTGAAAAAAGTGGATTAGTAAGGGTTTGTTTGAAACAATTTTGCTTTTTAGTTTTTAAAATAATATGTTATATATATTAGTTTCTAAAAACAATTTTTAAAAAGTAAAACATTTGAAACCAGTTTTTGTTTTTTAGTTTTTAAAACTATAAAACTAAAAATAGTTTTCAAAAACAGTTTTTGAAAAGAGGATTTCCAAATATGTTTTCTCTTTTTTAATTTTTAAAAATTTAAAAACAATTTTTGAGAAGTCTTTTAAACTGGCCCTAAATGAATGTCATTAAGGCCTCTTTTATAAATACTTTCCGGTTTATATTAGAATTTAATGTAAAATATCACCACTTTGTGAATAAACTAAGAGTATGTTTAGTTTGACTTTTTTTACCGTCACTTCACAATTACAAGCCATTTTGACATGGAAAAAAAATGTGTCTAGGGACATAGTTCGCTCAAATACATTTAAAAAATGAGAATTTTTGTTTACCCATTAGAAGAAGAAAAAAATTAATACGTCATGTAAATAGGAAGCAACATTGATATTTGAAGGTTTGAGTTCGAAACTCCACTTTTCTCCATATATTAAGGTGTAATGAAACCATTACACTACCCTAAGATAAATTAAAGTTAATTGATGAATATTAAAAAGTGATGTGATTTAAATGATAAACTATATTCTTTGAGTACTATAATCAACTAAACTTTAAGCTATCAAAGTTGTCACCTAACATAGATTCTACCTTTCCTAATTTTTTGGGAGATATCAAATAATTTGGCGCCGTACCAAATTATAGACTCTTAGCTTGTTAATTAATCCAAAAACAAGCAAGTTGCATGTGTTTGAGGGTGTGGCTACAATCCCATGACTTTTTATCATGTTTACATTTTGCACTTCTCGTTTGATCCCAAACGAAGCAAAAAAAAAAAATTATGTTGAAGAGTGTACTCTTTATTTATTTCTAACATGAAAAAAAAGAGTGTACCCTTTGCAAACATAGTATTGATTAACAACACAATGATTTGTTTTTGAAGTTTTGTTTTTGATTTGTTTATGTGCCAAGTGTTGTAGCTTTCAGCATAAACAACACTTATGGGGTTCTCATCTCAAAACTGAATGTCTTTAGAGAAAGAATCATAAATCGAACCTCTGATTATTTGTTTAAGGGGGTTAAATTTTTTTATCACATGAACTAATTAATTGCTGGTAAGCATATACTTAACATATGCTTTGTTCATGTTTAGTGCAATTAGAATTGATTCGGAAGGTGTAAAATTGATTTTGATATATTTGATTGCTCTCGAATAAAATTGAGTTTGTCTCCAAAATTGATTGTAATTTGAAACTAAATTTCGTAGCTTTTTAGTTGAAAAATGATTTTTCATTAAAATTTACTATTCAACTCATTTTTATATTAATATATTCAAACATAAATCACTTACCTTCAACTCGATTCAAATCAGAATCAATTTTATAAAATCAATTCACTCAAAGTCAATAATCATATTATCATCGCTAAATCAAACACACACTTAATTTAGTTAGTGTTTCGTGTACGTCACAAACTTGTTGTGTTAATGTTTCAATTCAAATAGTATTAACTATATACCATAAATGTTATCTTCATCATCATATGTAAGAGGATCAAAACAGAAAGATAAGATGAAACATAACAACAAAAGTCACACTATACTACACGTTACGCTTTCCTACACCTATAAAACCAAAATGCAACACTTATAAAAATCACTTTCTTATAAAATACTTTCCTTTTTGGTTAAGCATTTTATACATCATTATGTCATCTTCTCCTAACTCTTCTGCTGAGAACAAAAAACTAGAGAAAGGTATTAATTATGTTACAAATTAAATTTGTGTTCTTTAATTAATTTCAATCATTCTGTTTTCTCAATTCTTTCAAATATATTTCTCACTTTGATGTGATATTTGTTTTTTAGGATTTGTTGGTGGTGTTGAGGAGAAGAAACCCATTCCAGTTCATGAAAATGTTCTTCAGAAACATGCTGCTTTTTTTGACTTGAATCAAGATGGTGTTATTTATCCATGGGAGACATTCAAAGGTTTTTTCTTTACATAAATATGCTTTTAATTACAAAGTATAGTTACATCTAAAATGGTTAATAAACTTCATTTAAGATATAATTCAGAGAGCATTTGCATCTGAATTCGATCTCTGAGTAGAACAATTTTTTTTATCAAATTTTAACCAATTTCAGCCAAATTTTGAATTAGTTCACAACATTTTTCATATGAAATTGGACTAACACTAAAAACATATGAGTTACAAAATTAAAATTTGTACAACGATTGTTTCAAATAGAATTTAAACTCAATTTTTCCTGAAGGATTGGTCTTTAACTGAAATTCATTAACACCAAAAACATCATACATGAGTACAAAAGCACTAAAAACAATACATTGGAATAACACTTAATTCAATAATTTTGTAAAATAAATAAAGACCCAATTGAATTGTTGTGTTAACAATTTTCCTTATATTGAATTGAATTAACAACAGCAATGCGTCAAATTGGGAGTGGGGTGTTGTTATCTACTGCAGCTGCTATTTTTATCAATGTGTCCCTCAGTCATTCTACTCGTCCTGTAAGTATATATCTAGTATTTTTTTATCAAATAGTTTAGTATTTATAAATTCATCCGAACAAATAGAGAATATGGTTTGCACTTCGATTTTTATATATAAAATATAATATTTATATCAATTAAGTTATATTAACAAGGACATATCTCTTTATTACGTTACATCAATATTTATTTTGTTCTTTAATCTCATTGTTTTTCTTTATTTGGTATATGTTTGTTTACATGTATGTTTATAAATTTATTCTTTGAAGCGAAATTAATTGGTACTAAGTGTATTAATAAAAAAACAAATGTGAAACTTGAATTTGTAGAAGAAAATAACATTTATAAGTAGTCTGTCATCGTATTCGTATTCATCTATATATCATCACTTTCTAGTAAATATGGATAAGATGATATGATAAAGACATTTGAGCTGTGAAGTGAAAGGATGTGCAAATGCCACGATCGAATTCAATGAGGATGATTTATATTTAGATTTTGTGTCGGTTACAAATAACATTCATGTTGGCAAGTTGCAAATTAGCATTTTAATAAGTAACACGATATTTTTTTATTCTTTTTTTTATTGTAAAAAAAACAGTAACACTATATTTTTTTTTTTATAAATATAAATTTTTTTATAATTGCGTGCGGAGGATATTCGATATATTAAATGAATAAAATTATGTAACTTAAAAGGATTCACATTGGTTTATTTATACAATAAAATTTATTATAAGAGCTTTTAATAACATAAATTATGTGATTACTTATGTTACTACCATTTATATATAGGTGATAACTTGTGTACACCTTTAAGATTTGGAGGTACTCCAACCACTATAAAAAGTTTTAAACGATATAATTTTTATAAAATATATTGTTGGATTGAATGTTTATATCATATAGATTATTTGTGTAAAATTTCGGATGAATCTAAAATTATTTAATATGTTATTGATACACATTAAAGATTAATAAGAAATCACAGAAACTATTAATTTTGATGCGTCTCAATAACATATCAAATGATTTTATATTTGCCTGAAATTTTACACAAATGATCTATATGATATAAACTTTTAATCCAACAGTGTATTTTATAAAAATTTATATTGATTAATATATTATTATTGGGTGGTTGGGGATAGATATCTTTAGAAAGGATAGACAAGAAAAAACTTTATATGATTTTTTTTTTTTGACGAGATTTTATATATGGTTCTTGTGTAGGGAAAATTTCCATCTCCACTTTTTCCAATTGAAGTTAAGAATATCCAACTTGGCAAACATGGAAGTGATAGTGGAGTTTATGATTCTGAAGGAAGGTTGTTATTTATAAAAACATTCTCCTATGGTTTTTTTTCTTTAATTCTAGTTATCTAATTATTATAAATTTTGAGTTTTTCCTTAATATTAATTCATAAAATTAAATTGCATTTCTTAATTAGGTTTGTTGCATCAAAATTTGAAGAAATTTTCATCAAACATGCACATACACATCCCACTGCTTTAACATATGATGAGCTACAAGAGTTGATAAAGTCAAATAGAGAGCCTAATGATTTGAAAGGAAGGTTAGTTGTTGATTTTTTCTATATATTATGCATGGAATAATATTTTTCAGCACTGTATATAAATTTTAATTCAACTGATAAAAATATTAAAGTTATTAGGTCATATATGTTGTGATCGGATTCGAACTTCGAACCCTGATTCATTCACTTGTGTGAGTGAATTTTGAATAACTATTGTCATTTCGTCTAACTATCCAAAACAAAATCGTTTTTCAGTATTAAATTTATTTATCCTTGTACCAAAATAAAATTTTCTTGTATATCAAAAAAATAATAATCATTGGATGGTCATATATATAAACAGGGTTGGGGGCTGTGTTGAATGGAAAGTTCTTTACAAACTTGCCAAAGACAAGAATGGTTTACTTCAGAAAGAAACAATCAAAGGTGTTTATGATGGAAGCTTGTTTGAAGTGCTGAAAAAGGAACATGCAAAAAAGAATTAATTCATCCTAATTCAGTTATGCTCATACACGTACATAACTTATCCATTATCTGAATTTGTTTATTGTTACACCCTTCATTAATTAATTTGTTAAATGTATCTCTATGTATCATGTTGTGAACTTTGCTTCAAAAAAAAAATGCTGTGAACTTGTGAAATACACATGTATTGATGTAAAAAGAAAAATACACATAATTAATTGTTAATTGATTCAATGGTAATTGGCGCTGAACTTGATAGGAATAATCACGGTTCGATCTCCCACAACTGTGATCAAGAGGGGGCTGGAACTACTTGATGCCATAACTGATCACCGAACTAGATTAAACTGGTGGTGAGAACAAAAAAAATACACATATTGAAATAAATAAATTATATTAAATTCATGAGTGTTTTTGTATTTCCATCTAAATTATACTCCTTTTGTTTCAAAATGAGTGTTGTTTTTGGTGTTATCACACATATTAAGAAATGCAATCATTATGTTAAAAGTAATAATATTTTTACTAAATTAACCCTACTTTTTCCTTTATTTTCTTGAAAATAGTGTATAAAGTGATAATTAGAGGGTATAATTGGAAAGTGTTGCATTGGGAATGAAAAACAACACTCATTTTAAAATAAATTTTTTTAGCTAAAACAACACTCATTTTAAAATAGAGAGAATAGTAGCTAATATGATATAGTGATATTTAGTAGCTAATATGATACTTAGCTTGATACTTAACTTGAACAATCAACCGTAACAAATATTTAGTAGCTAATCTGATATTTTCTTGTAGTGATCTTTTCGTATGTAGTTTTATTTTATTGAAATTACTATTTTTTACCATAAATTAATTTGGAATTATTAATTTGTAAATTAGATATATTATATATCACTACTAGCAAGACAAAATAGAATTTATGATTTAAATTGGTTGCTGAAAAATAAATTCCTTTCTTATTTTATCCTCACTAAATTCAGTAAAGAATTGTATCAAAAAAAAAATCAGTGAAGAATTTAAAGATGTATTCACATTTTCTCTCTAAATTTGTCTCACTAATGTAATTTTTTTTATCAAAGTTTATGTAATTTTTTTTTGTGAAAATTTTTATGTAACATTTTTTTGGATACAATATATTTTGTTTTTATCAAGTAGTTTAGTGGTTAGAATTTCATTATTAAAAATAAATTAGGTAACTATATATTTATATAACTTTAATTAGTAAAAAGTGTTCATTAAAGTAGTGTATATTGAAATATTAAAGCCCAATAAGGCCCAAATTAGAAATTGTTGCACCCCAATTTTGGACCTAAAATCCGTTTTCTTTACTTTTCATATTTAAATACCAAAAATCTTTTATAAAAAATATTTATATATCATCGCATCCATTCACTTTTTCGCCGTCATATTTACGTTTGTTTTTTTTCTGTAAAAGTTGTCCGCCGTATTTTGGTCGTTGCACTTTTATCTCCGTTTTATTATTCATTATCATTATTGCCTTTTTTTTTATTATTACCATTTTTACTAACATTTCTCTTTTTACTATTACCTTATCTACTATTTACACTATTATTATTATTATCATTATTATTATATTATTATGTTAACAAAAAAAATAAAAAAGGTGAAAAGAACAACAACAGCAACAAAGCTGTTGCGCCTCCCTCCCCCTTCTACTTCTTTCTTTTTTTTCAATTTTATATAATATATTATTATTACTTATGTTAAAAGGGGATAGAAACAAAAAATCAAAGCAACAATATTGTGGTAGCAGCAATGCCTCTAACATAGCTTCTTATTCACTTTCAACTTTCTCTAAAAATGGTTAATTCCTTCTCCAATTTTTCACTCTAATCAAAAGCTCATATCACTTCATTCCTTCTTTGTCTTGGCAATACCATTTTCTTGTACAAAGCCCACAACAATCCAACACTCAATTTAACCCAATGAACATAAATTTGCATCAAAGTTCTCCATAAATTGAGAACCAAAAATCAGTAAAGGGGGGAGAACAAAAAATAGCAAGTAAGAAATGTTAGAAACTAAGGAAAGAAACAAAAAGTGAGAAATAGGGGGTGAGAAACTAACAGAAAAGGAACTGAGAAGTTAGAAAAAGGTAGAGAAGTAGTAGAAACAAGAACACTTCATCTCAACAACAATACAACTTCATCTCTTCATCAAATTTCATTCAAATTCATTCTCATCAATTTCAATCACTTCAAACACTCAAAACAAACCAAAATCATCATCAAATCATCAACAAACACCCTCAAAAAAACACTATTCACGAAATCCATTTTAAACCATTTTTTCCAACTTCACAAACTCATCAAAAACTCATAAACTTTCATCAAATCAATTTCTATCCATTCATATAGCCTCATATCACTTCCAGCAACTTGAAACAATCACAAATCACCATAAAACACCAGCAAAAAACTCAAACCCGAAATCACTTTTAGTAAGGGTTTTGAAATTTTCATTTCATTCAATCTTGTTCTAAGCTCGGTGTCATTGGTTCAAACGGCGTCCAGTACATATCAGTAGTAGGGAACAACACGGAAACGTGGAGGAATCGAGTTACAAAGCATCAAATCCGAGCCACTTTTGGAGCAAATTTGAGGTAAGTGTTTCGACCTCCATAGGCATCCATTTTGCATGATTTTTGTTGCTGTGAACTCATGACATATTATATTATGTTTTACTTTAAGCCCTTTCTCTTAGTTTTGCATGAATCTCATTTTCCATTCTTGGGGTTTGAACTTTGAAGCTTTGTATCTTACCATATATTGCTCTATTGTGAAAAATAATTGCATATTCATGATCTATGTGAAAAATACTATGAAATAGAGTATTCATTTGCTTGATTTGGTGTTTATTTGAGTTTTGTGCTTTGAAGCTTAAATCCATGGTTTTGTTTTGCGTACTGTTATTGTTGTTGTGAAGTTGAAGAAGAAACTTCCTTCACCACGTGTCGGCACACAATTGGTCTTTTTTTTTTTTTTTTTCTGGGTAGTGGGTTTGTGACCGGGTCTGGGTTAACCGACCCAGTCCGGTTTAAAAGGAGAGATTGGGCTGAATCTCCTCTGGGCCTTGCTGTTCTTTTCAGTTCTATTTATTTCCAGTTTTCTATCTACACCCCTTTTTACTGCAGTTTTCTTTGTTTTATTATTTTTTGTTTTAGCTAATTTCAATAATTGTTTGTTTGGGACAATAGCTTATTCTAAGTTTATTTTTACATATTTTGTTAATGTTTTCTTGTATTAGCATGATCATCACTTGTTTGCTTGTTTTCATAATTAGCTTATCATATAATAGTTGCATGCATACATATTCATGTTTAGGGACATTTGCATTATGCATCTTTTTTACAAGCATCCACATTTTCACACTGCACTTTACACCACATTGCATACTATATTTTAATCACATTTTACACCACATTTTTTACATGACATTTGACATTTTTTTTTTTACATTGCATCAAAATCTACATTTTGCATATTGCATGACATTGACACTAATTTTTTACATCACACTACAATTTCACATTATAATTTCACTTTACCTTTTTACATGCATACATGCATTGCATTTAGGTTAGGACATTGCATCATTCAAAAATGCATGTTAGAGACAATATTTTATTTTTATAAAATCATTGAGCTCTAACAATTGACATTAATAGTTAAGGGCCTTTTGGCCTAAATTCATTCTCTCAACAATTACACTTCTCTCAAAAATCTTTTTTTTACAAACAAAAAAATATTTACACTTCTTTTCTTTTATTTACTTTATGAAATAAAATTTCTTTAATTTTTATCTACTTTCTTTTTTTCTTCTACAAAATTTCTCCCCCCATTCTTTAAACATGTACAAAAAGCACTAAAAACATATAAGAGGTTACCATGGAATACCATGGGCGCTTGAGGTGTTAATACCTTCCTTGAATGCAACTAACCCCCGTACCTTAGAATATCTTCTTTAAAAGGTTTTCAATTTTTCCCCTCCTTTAGAAATGAAAAATAAAACTGTAGTGGGGTATGTCTCCAAAATCCTGCAACAGAAACAAGGTTTAATTACACTTTTGGTCCTTTAATTTATTTTTTGGTTTCGTTTTGGTCCTTTAACTATTAAAAGGTTCAGTTTGGTCCCTTAACTCTATTTTTATAGTCAAATTAGTCCTTTTTAATATTTAATATTTTTGTTTAAACTAGAACTATTAGATCATATAAGTCTATTATATCTTATTATAAACGATCAACACCTAATTTCTTTCTCTTCTCTCTTCACCATGTCTCTCTCTCGTCTCTCTCTCTCTTCATTCATTAACCAAAGAATGAAAGGAACTCAGAAATTGAAAAAATTGAAATAAATAAAAGTTAAATTAAATTTAATAGATTCATCATCTTCAAACCAATAATAAATTGAAAGGTGGTGAAGACAACAATTCTGTTCCAACATCATAAGATTTCAACAGAGAAGCTTTCTAACGGTGATACCAATTGAGGAAGAGAAGAGATTCAAGTTTTTCAAGGATTTTCTTGATAGGAAGGTCAGCCCTTCAATGTTAATGTTTGGTACAAATCTTCCACAATTTGCTGATCTAAACGAGCAAGAATTTAATAATAAGCTGATCTAAATTTTAGCTTAGTTTGTTTCTAAGTCTCCGGATCTAAATTTTTTACTTTTGAATAGCCACTTTCTTTAATCCCCAGAAATTCATAAAGTTTAATTAGTTTAAAGAACTATAAATAATTTTAATTAAGGGGTTTTAATTGCCAAAATCATCCCATTTCTTCCATTGGTTCAGATCTGTTGCAGAAAGTCTGTCTCTTAAGCTTTGATAATTAAAAACATGAAGCATGTGAGAGAGAGACGAGGGGTTTTGAGACGCAGGGTGAAGAGAGAAGAGAAAAAAATTAGGGGTTGATGGTTTATGATAAGATATAATAGACCTACATGATCTAATGGTTCTTGTTTAAACAAAAATATTGAATGTTAAAAAGGACTAATTTGACTATAAAAATAGAGTTAAGGGACTAAAATGAACCTTTTAATAGTTAAAGGACCAAAACGAAATCAAAAAATAAGTTAAAGTACCAGAAGTATAATTAAGCCTAGAAACAATGAAAGAGCCTGTAAAATAGGAGTTTCTTCAAACCACACCTCGGATTACAAAGAGCACACTTTTGCTATACAATGAGATAATGTATTATCACTAATTCTTCAAGCATATTTTAGTTCGATTTTGGACAATAATATACATCCATATATTATCCATGTTTTGGTTTTTTTTGTTGTCAATTTATCATCAAGTATATACTTTGTAATTTTTTATATGCAAGTTATTTCTTTAATCTCATAATGAGAAATAAAAAACAATCTATTTCTTTATATGATGAGATAGTATAACAATTTCATGGAGTTCTATTTAGGAAACATCATGTAGAAATTTTAAAACTACACGAGAGATATCTAAAATATATTTTGGTTGAGGACAAGGTACGTGAGGCTATACGTTTAAGAGACTCGTGGTTGTTCTTGTAGAAAAAATTATTGGAACACGATTTTTAGGATAATAACACACACACACTTTTGATTTGGAGAAGAGTATCATATGTAAAAGAGAAAAAAATCAATGTTTTTACAAAGTCACTATGTCGATCGAAGTTTTTGAGCAACTAATATAAATTTTTTGATCTTCACTATTTTAAAAATAGTGTTCATATATGTGTGTACGCGCGGGTGTGCATTGAATAACTTATTAATTGGACTTATCTACCGGCACAAGTACTAATGGAACTATTTCGCAGAGGATGTCATAAGAACTTGTGAGCCCTAAAAAGCTGTTTTTTTTTAAGTTCACCTACCAAGCTTAATGAATGTTACCTCACACCCTTCCCTGTATTATTTATCCCTCTACCCCCCACATGTTGAACAAAAGTGAGTTTTTTCAGAAAAAATTATGTACTGAAACATTCATAATTTTAAAGTGTAATGTACTTTCTAGAATTTTATTTGTTACTAAAAGTCAATTTTTTATAAGTAAAAAAGAAAAATCTCTGTTAAAATTTGACTACTAGTGATGAATTTTATCGATCACTAAAACTCAATTTTAACAAAAAAAAAAATATATCAAATGTCAGGTACATCATCCACGACTTTTAAAATATATACAATATTTAAAAAAACTTATAAAATCAATATACACGGATCACATGCGTATTCAAAAAATGTTGTGCATGTCATCCACGACTTTTGAATAAAAACAATTTTTAAAAAATTTATGAAACAACTAATATATATGCGGACCACATTCATATCTAAAAACTCAAAACTCAAGGACGTTGCTTGAAACAATGTAATTTTCCTTCTCAAATGAAACAATTGCTTCCTTCCAAACATTAGAAATGAGTAAGTTTCTTTGATTGGGAAAGGTTGGTATGAAAACACAAAATAATGGTTTGAGAGTTGTGCAAGTAACCAATCAATTAGAGAAACATAGTTTCCTATGAAAGGTTGGTATGAATAGTGACAGAGATCCGATGCAATGAGGTTCTAAGTGCACTTGGCCATTATTTGGGAGCCTAACAAAGTCCTTGACCTTGATAGACATGAGTTACCTGTCTTAAATTATAAGTCATTTTAATTATAATTTCATGATACAAATAAAAATATGTAGTCAATTTTGTATTAAAAAGAAAAATTATACGTAGTTTTATAAAAATATTATTTTTAATAAAACGAGAAAGATAAATTAAAGAATTGTATGAAAAAATTATAACTACTCCATATATATAGAGTATGATATATTCTGTACGTAAAAAAAAATATAGAGTATGATATGAATAAAACATTAAAGTTTTGTAAAGTAGTTTAATTTGAGTCAATTTTTATTTTTGGAATAATCATCAATAGAAAAATAACAAAATGGTGAGAAGAGAGGAGAGAGAAGCTCTGCTAGGGTTTACCGCTTTTCCAAACAGGAGCCGTTTTCCATACCGGGAAACGCCTTCGAGAGGTAGACGTTATCAGGGCTATGGTGAGGTAAACTTTGGGGGGGTGCGGGATCATCTTGGGGAGAGTGATATCACAGAGAAATGGACTGAGGTGAGAAATAGGAAAAGGAAAGCGAATCAACCGGTTTTTCAGAGGCGAGACGGCGGCGAGATATCAAGATAGGGGTCCGATAATAGGTTTCCAGGTTTTCCAGCAGGTAAAGACGGTTATCAACGACAGGGGTCTGATGGAATTTCTTCTTTTTATTTTACTAATTTTCCAGATGAATTGCACCAAGAGGTTTTAAGGAAAGAGTTTCAACAGGTGGGGAAGGTTCATGATCTGTATATTGCGCAGAAGAGGAATGCTCGTGGGAAGTTGTTTGGTTTCGTGCGTTTTGAAAATGTTAGGAATGTGTCTAAAATGGTGGATGCACTGAATACCTTGTGGTTTGGCTCGTACAAGTTATGGGCTAATGTGGCACGTTTCAATAGAATGATCGTACCAGCTGCTGGCGATCCAAGAATGGAGTTAAGGGGAGGTGAGATGGAGGTGAATGGTGAGAAGAGAAAGCATACGAAGGAAGTGGTGGCCAGGGTTGATAGTCTGCGCCATGTTGGTGGTAATTCATTTGCGGACGTAACCAAGGGCAAAGTTATTATGGAGAAGGAGAAGAGTACGAAGGGGGTAATTGTCGAGAGTGCAGAGAAGGGGTGCGTCACATATAGCTTAAAGAAGGAAGATATGGAGTGGGTGAAGAGGGGATTGGTGGCTACTGTGGTAACACCAACACTGGCTTATGCTTTACAACAAACTCTTCATGATGCCGGGTTCTCATCCTTTCGAGTCATTGTCATGGGGGGGATAAGGTCTTTCTTTATTCTATCGTTCCGGAGGAAGATATCAAAGTTGTGTTGGCTGGAGCAGTGGTATTTTTTGAACAGTTTTTCCAGAATGTAGCTTTGTGGAATCCACACTTGTGTCAATTGACTAGGTCTGTTTGGATGCGGGTGACCGGGATTCCGTTGCATGCTTGGAATGTTGATTTTTTTAAACAAATAGCTGAAGAATATGGTACTTTCATTTGTGTTGATCATGCTACGGAACAACGACTGAGAATGGATTTTGCAAGAGTTCTACTTTATTGTCCTTTTAATATGGAGCTTCCCAAGCTTCTGGAGGTAAAGGTTGATGAGGAGGTGTTTTGTTTACGTGTCGAGGAGGACTGCCAATATGATCCTATGCTGGAGTATGATATGATGAGGGCTCAAAAGTTTACTTCCGGATCATCTTCACCGGGGTCTAGTGTGTTTTATAATTCGAATTTGTCCGTTGATTGTAAAGACTTGAGTAGCGACGAAAATATTCAGGGCCTTGTCAAGGACCTCAATGAGGAGTGGGATAAATTACAAGAACAAGAGCAAGTGTTTGGGAAGAGCAGCAATTCAGTGGCTAATGTGGTTGGGGAAAATCAGAGGGGGTGTACCCCAATAGAGGAGGTGGTGTGCGGTAGAAATGCAATTGGGGTTGATGGTGGGGGTAGTAGGCCCGATTGTGAAGTGGGAGTGCACGTGACAGGGGGTGTTGGAGGGAATGGAGGTGTAGAGAGTACTCTAATTGAACAAGAGGGAGTTGACAGGCCTGTGTTTGGTGGGTGTGATGAGGTAGATGCTTTGGATTGTACTTTAAAGAATGGGCCACAAGACCCATGTAAAGATATGAGCCTTGGCTTGTCCAAACAAATAGATAATGATGCCTTGGTTGGAATAACAAATGTTGTTGCTACTTTACCTTTACAACAAACAGACTCAACAAAGCAAAGTGCAGATTTCCAGGTTCATAAAACAGGTTCTAATAACAGTGATTTCATGTCTTTGGAGGAGCTTTGCGCTTCTGTTGAGGTGGTGGCCACTACACCACGTCAAATCGCGCCAAAGAAAGGGGTGGTGGACGCTGTATTAAATGGGGTGGGTTCTTCAACATGTATTCTTCCACCCGGGAAGGGCCAACGTGAAAAACAAAGACGGCGAGGGAGAACGTGTCTCATGGTCAAGTCTTTAGCTCGCTTACCAGCACAAAAGCGAGGGGAAGTATGGAGGGCGATGGAAAAAAGAAAACAGAAACATGCCGGAGAGAGTTCCGTGGCGCAGTCGGTGGAGGATATTAGCTCCTCGACGGTGTCTGGTCCAGTGAAAAAAGGTGATGATTGGAGATCTTTGATGCTTTTGCAACGTAAAACAGGGGATTATGCGATTGGAGTAATAGATTTTGGTGATAAGTTGAAACTGAATTTCAAGGGAGAGCATCAGGAGGTGGCGAGACATATTGAGTTAATCAATTCCAAAACAAAAAATCGAGCTACAGGGGAGGTGGGTTCTGCAAGGCTGTGAGTTTTTTTTGGGGGTTTCTTATTCTCTTCAGGTGTTGTGTTTGTAATCAGATGAAGATGCTATCTTACAATATAAGGGATTTGGGGGGTGCTTTCAAGAAAAATGAGGTTCGTAAGTTAATTCGTGTGTTATGTCCAGACGTGGTGTGTTTACAGGAAACAAAAATGGAGTTAATTGATAGAGCTGTTTGCGAGGTTATATGGGGGGGCAGTGAAGTTGATTTTTCTTTTCGACCGTCGGTTGGAGCGTCGGGTGGTATTCTCACATTATGGAATATGAGGTCGGTTTCTATGGTATCTACTTCTTCTTTTTCACATGTTCTGATGGTTAGAGATTTTTGTATTTTTGTATTTCTTCAGGCGAGGAGTTTAGTGTCTTGAATGTTTATGCGCCTTGTGATTGGCGAGGTAAGGCAAATTTGTGGATGAGGTTAGAGGGTCTGATTTTGAGGGGCAGGGGGGAGAGTTGGTGTGTTTGCGGAGATTTTAACTCGGTCCGGGAAGGGGGTGAAAGAAGAGGAAGAAGGGTGGTGGAGGCTGAGTCTGATGTGATGCGGTTCAATGAGTTTATTTCTAATTCTGAACTTGTCGACCTTCCTCTTTTTGGTCGGCAATTTACATGGTATAGGTCAGATGGATTGGCGATGAGTAGGTTAGATCGTTTTCTTTTGTCTGAGCAGTGGGTTGTTACTTGGCCTAATTGTGTACAGGTTGCTATGATGAGAGGTGTTTCTGATCATTGTCCGTTACTTCTGCGTCAGGAAGAGGCGGATTGGGGACCGAGGCCCGGGCGCATGTTGAAATGTTGGTCTTCGTTTCCTGGTTATCATGTGTACGTTAGAGATAAATTGCTTTCGTGTGCTTTTACCGGCTGGGCTGACTTTGTTATCAAAGAAAAGTTGAAATATGTGAAAGGGACTTTAAAGGAATGGCATTTTCATCATGTCAGAAATATCCCAGGGAGAATTTTAGAGGCTAAGGAAAAATTAGCTTTGTTGGACTTGAAAGGGGCAGAAAATGTTTTGTCTGATCTGGAGGTTTTGACAAGAAGAGAGTTGTCTGTTAGTTTGTTTTCTTTATCTCGAGCAGAATGTAGTATAGCGTGGCAGCAGTCTCGGTTCCGGTGGCTCCGAGAGGGGGATGCAAATTCAAAAATTTTCCATGCTTTGGCTCCTCATAGGCGTAGAAAACAGCTTATTGTAATTCTTAATGTTGACAATGTACAAATTGAAGGGGTTCAGCCCATCCGAATGGCAATTTTTGATCATTTCTCTTCCCATTTTAAATCTGAAAGGCGCAATAGGCCGGAGGTGGGCGGTTTACCTTTCAAATCTCTTTCGGTGGCAGAGGCAAATTCTTTGGTGGTACCGTTTGGAGAGGAGGAAATTAAAAGGGCGGTGTGGGACTGCGATAGCTTTAAGAGCCCGGGACCAGATGGTATACATTTGGGGTTCCTAAAGGATTTTTGGCCTGAATTGAAAGCTGATCTTATTCGTTTTTTTGCTGAATTTCATCGAAATTCGCGGCTGGCTAAAGGACTTAATTGTACTTTTATTGTTCTATACCGAAAATTGATTCTCCTCAAAGAGTTTCAGACTATCGTCCTATATCATTGGTTGGTTGTGTTTATAAAGTTTTATCTAAAGTATTGGCAAATCGTTTGAGTTTGGTTATAGGGAGTGTAATCGCCGAGTATCAATCGGCTTTTGTTAAAGGTCGGCAGATTTTGGATGGGATTCTAGTTGCAAATGAACTTGTGGATGATGCAAAAAAACGCAAAAAGGAATTGTTATTGTTTAAGGTTGATTTCGAAAAAGCCTATGATTCTGTGGAATGGGATTATTTGTTTTCTGTTATGGTTAAAATGCTTTTTCCTCGTCAGTGGTGTAAATGGATTTCAGAGTGTGTTCGATCTGCTTCTGCATCAGTGTTGGTAAACGGAAGCCCAACTGATGAGTTCTTGTTTAAACGCGGACTTCGGCAAGGGGATCCGCTGTCTCCCTTTCTGTTCTTGATAGCAGCAGAGGGGCTGAGTTCGATGATGTCTGAGGCGATGCGGTCTGATTTGTTTACTGGCTACTCTGTGGGGCGGTCAGGCTCTTTGCGTGTGTCTCATTTGCAGTTTGCAGATGATACCTTATTGATTGGTTCTAAGAGTTGGGAAAATGTGCATGCTATCAAGGCTACTTTGGTGCTTTTTGAATTGATGTCAGGGCTTAAGGTTAATTTCCACAAAAGTTTATTGGTTGGGGTGAATGTTCCGGTGTCATGGTTGGTGGAAGCAGCTCAGTTACTATGTTGTAAGGTTGGCTCGACTCCTTTTAATTATCTTGGTATTCCGATTGGTGGTAATCATAGAAGAATTTCTTTCTGGAAACCTGTCGTTGATAAAATTAAATCTCGGTTATCTGCCTGGAAATGTCGCAATCTATCTATGGGTGGTCTCTTGGTTCTTCTCAAAGCCGTCTTATCCTCAGTACGGTTTATTATCTTTCTTTTTTCAAGGCTCCCTCAGGTATTGTTTCTCTCCTTGAATCTCTTTTCAAGTCTTTTTTATGGGGTGGGGATGGGGAGGCGCGTAAGGTCCATTGGGTTATGTGGGATAGAGTGTGCTTAGATCGGAGGCAGGGTGGGTTAGGGGTGAGGAAGTTGAGGGAGTTTAATATAGCGTTGTTGGGTAAGTGGTGTTGGAGGGTGACAACGGAGGGAGGCGGTTTATGGTGGCGAGTTTTGTTTCATAAGTATGGTGCGGAGAGGGGAGTGTTGAAAGATGGGGGAGCTAAGGCGTCGGCATGGTGGAAGGATGTTGTAGGGGTGTGGAAGGGTTCTTTTAATGGCATTGATAGGTGGTTTCAGAGGGATTTGCGGAGAGTAGTTGGTGATGGGGAAAATACATCATTTTGGCATGATCCATGGTCTGGAGATGGGGTGACTCTGAAGGATCCAGTGGATAATGCTTTTGTTATACCTTGGCATAAAGTTGTTCCGTTAAAAGTTTCGGTGTTTGCTTGGCGGTTCTTACAGAATAGGTTGCCGACGCGGGACAATCTGCTTCATCGGGGTATTATTACATCAGGTTCTCATATGTGTGTTTTTGGGTGCTCAACGCCTGAATCCCTTTCTCATCTGTTCTTTGTGTGTGATTTTGCACGAATGGTGTGGAATGGTTTGCTTCAATGGCTAGGTGTTCAATGTGCTTTTCATTCAAATGCGATCGACCATGCTCGTCAGTTTATAGGACTACAGGTGTATTATGTGAAGATCAAAGGATTTTATCAGCTTTTGTGGTTAGCCTCTATTTGGTGGATTTGGAAAGCTCGCAATGCTTTTTTCTTTCCGCAACAACATTTTCTTGTGGCTCAAGTGGTGGACCAAATTCGTCTCAATGTGTGGTGGTGGTTGCGTGCTAAAAGGACTGATTTTACGGTTGATTTTAGCTTTTGGCTTGCTAATCCAATGTTGTGCTTAGGATTGCAATTGTCGTGATGTTAGACTTTTGTTTTTTTGGTTTTTAGCTTTTGTGCTGTGTACGAGTTTCTGCACTTGTGTGCATTGATGCTTTTGCTTTTGTAAATGACCTCTTTTGTCATGATAGATGTGCACACCTTATGCTAGTCTAGCATGCTTTTTAATGCATTTTATTTGGCGGTTTCAAAAAGAAAAAATTATTTTTGGAATAGACGAATATCGAATTAATTTGTATTTGAATGGAATGCTTTGCAATGATGATTTGTCATGTCCCTTTGTTGTACAATATGTTCCTTTCATCTTGTATTGTTGTGTGTGCCCCTACTTGTTGAGCATTTATTTTGCTCTCTACCACATTTTGTTGAATTTGGGTTTCATTTCTTTTTTCTTTTTAGGCCATGTAAATTTGGTTTCTTTTATATTTTGTTATAAATTTCAATTACATGTGTTTTGGTTAGACTAATTGTGCTGTAGAGCTTTATAGTTTATCATGAATTGCATGCTTAAAAGTGGAATCAAAATAAACAACAGATGTAACACTTTCTAGTTTCTTACATGTTAGTTTCATTTTTTTTCATCAATATAATATTCCAATAGTCCCTTTTTTTTTATTTAATTATTATTGTGTTTTTGTGTTAAGGCAAGTACGTACAAGTTAGGAATAAGTCGCAAGTTTACCATAATAATGTTGGGTGGAAAAACATGATCAAGAATTTTAATAAACAAGCTTGTTGATCTTGTGAGTGCAAACAAATGAAAAGTAATAAATAAGAAAAGTATAAAGTAAGAAAATTAAGGATTATAACTGTAATAATCATATGATTTGTATTTTGTTTTGTAAGAACCATATGATTTGTTATGATGTACTACATATAATATTTATTTTTAATTTATTATTTAACAGTTTATGTTATTTATTTTACATTTTAAAATAAATCACTCATTTTAGAGGAGTTGAATCCGATAAATAGTGGTGGAGACTCTAGTCTTTGAAGCACAATTGAAAGGTGATTTAGGTATTGTTATGGAAAGGTTCATGCAATTGCAATTTACAATCCATACGTTCTATTTTTAATCTAGAAAATAAGTGGGGACATAAGAGAAACACTAGAAAAAAAGAAAATATGGTGAACTCCAACTAATTCATTCATTTATAGGCGATTCACAAATTAACTTTTACAATGTTTAGATAGTTGTAGAGCTGTCAAAAATAGATTGGACCGATGATTTGATCAATTAGTCTATAGATTTGGGCGGACTAGACTTTAAAAGAGTTAGTCCAAATGCAATTGGCTTTTTGATCCAAGACTATGTAGCCTTTCAATTATTGGTCCGGTTTGGCCCATCGGGCTTCGGTCTGGTCCATTATCAATGTTTTTATATCATTTTTGTAAATATAATATCAATAAATGCATAAAAAATATCATCTAATTAAAAATTTATTATAAAAAACATAGTTTAATGTGTTAGTTCAATAAAAATGGTTATATTTACCTAAAACTTTAATAAATAATAATTTTATAATTTATTAATGCATATTTAATGATGATGCAAAAATTATTTACACTTGCATTCAATTATATCTCAATAAAATTAATAATTATGAATTACTAATATATCAAAGTCACTTAAAAAAGATCGAATGAACTAAAAAGAAAAAAATGGGTCGAGCCAGTTCATTAGCCTATATAACCGGGTCGGACTCATATCGGGCCAAACCAGACTTATTAAATCATAGTGCAATAAAAATTGGGCCGAACCAATCTAATCCATAAATAGTATAAAGCCAAACATATCAAATTAAACCGGATCTACCTATTTAACAACTCTAAATAGTTGTAACTCCTAACTACCTATAACTACTTTTTATTATCAAAGTAACTTTTAATTCTAATTGTTTATGAATTACTGTATATAATCTCAACAATTCAACTTTATACACAAATTATTAAAACTTTAAGTAAACTCCAACGTGCCAATCCAATATTTTTTAATTAGAAATAGAAAACAGTTAAATTGTAGGAGTAAAATATTGATTTGTTTTGGTTCATAGATTTTCTATAATTAATTATAACATGCATCACAATAGCCAATGGCCAAATTAAAAGCATAAACACGTGCCTATTGTTTTCACAAGAAAATGTTGTCTTCACGTCACAAGTAGGTGAATATGATATTGGTAGGGTACAATGCACATGCTTCTTTAACTCCTTCTGACCATTCAATTACACACAACATATAATCCACAATGGATAACCACAACCCTACCATCACCAACTCTATAAATAAGTCACTGAATGAATTATGATTAAATGAGACCATGTGGTTTTTTTTTAGCTAAATAGTAAAAAGAATATGCAATTGTTTTTGTTATTAGGTTGAGTTTCATAAAATTCAATATATTATACTCCCTCCGTTTCAAAATGAGTGTCGCTTTAGCTCAAAATTTTCGTTTCAAAATGAGTGTCGCTTTTCAATTCCCAATGTAATATTTTCCAAATATACCCTCTAATTATTACTTTATACACTATTTTCAAGAAAACAAAAGAAAAAGTATGGTTAATTTAGTAAAAGTGCTATAACTTTTAACATAATGATTGCATTCCTTAATATGTGTGAAAACACCAAGTACGGCACTCATTTTGAAACAGAGGAAGTATATTAGTTTTAACAATTATGTGTAGAATAAGTAAACTTATTTGGTTAGAATTGAACTATGTGTCAATTCAGCCTCAAATTTACCAAAATAATAATTCGGTCAAAATGTTCTCTTTATCAACTAGTTATAATTCAATTAGAATTACTAAATATTAAATGGTCTAATGATAATTGACGCTGAATTTAGTAGAGATAATTACAATTCGATTCCCTATAACTATATTTGGGAGGAACTAAAACTACTTAATGTCGGAACTTGTTCAAATTCAGAACTACTAAAGTATCTTTTTTCTGAAAATCATAGAGTGATAGGCAAAAAAAATTAAAATTGATTAAAATTTATAATGTGTTGTCATGTTAAGTGACATTGTGACTGGTCTACCGTAATACATCTAGAATGAATCATCTCGTGTAATTTACACATAAAAAATAAAATGTAATTTTTTACTATTTATCAAAAGAACCAAATACTTGAATATTTAAATAAAGGAGATAGAACATAACATGATAACTGAGTCGTATTGTATTTCATTTTATAATTTTATAATTTTATTTATGATAAGACAAATTGAGAGTTAAAAGCAGATAAAATAAAAACTAAAATTCTTATACTAAACCACAACATAATTTTTATTCCAAATATAAGTTGTCTTAAATACTAAAATCAATTTTGTCCTTATATCAAACATAAACACCCGTGCAAACCACGGGTTAATAAATTTGTTCTATATTATTCTCTTACTATCATAAATTACCCGTGCAAACCACGGGTTAATTTTTACCCGTAAAAATATAGATTATTTTTTTATTATGACTTGAAATATTTGCAAGTATTTTAGTATTTTTTTAAGATTTATGTATAATAATATTGTGTCTTTTAAATCTATGAATGTACCTTTTAAAAATTATTTTTTTCAACAGAAAAAGTTTAGCGGCAACTTGTTGTCAAACTATCAATTCATATGTAATTATTATGAATATAAATATATATGTGAGCGTGCGTGCGTGCGTGCGTGATGAATCAAAAATTATAATTTTTATTTAAATATAATAATAATTATTATATTTTGTTGCAAAAATATAATAAAGTTTTAATGTATTATAAGTCTACCCTATGTGTTATCTTATTAATCTTATATCATATAAATATTTTAAAAGATATCTTATAATGACAATTGTGTTGAGCCTCATAAAATTCTTAACAAATAAAAAATAATAATAATTTTATAAAAAAACTTTTCATAAATAAATTTATACGGTGGAAAGATGTCATATAACTGTAATAAATTTACAAAACTAAAAAAGTATTGATAAAAACTTTCAAAAATATTTTTTACGGTGAATTCTTAAATATTATATTATATAGATACACTATTCAGTTTAATTATTAGATTTTCCAAATCAAACCAACATTAATTCTTGATAAAGAAAATACCTGTTGTAGTCACTATCTGACAACCTACCCCTACCCCACCTTTGTGGTTTCCTCATTGTTGTACTATGTAGTAGGATAGGAACAAACTTTCTTATTACCATTGTTTCTATATTTATGTTGTTCTTTCTTATGTTGTTGCCTAATTGAAGAACAAGAAGGCTTATTTTTGCTTCTATTTGCTTTTATTTTTGAAAAAAAATATACTTTTGAGTTGGAATTGAAAGTGGGTTTTGTTTAGTTTCTGGGTTTGTTCAATTTTTTCTCCCAAAAAATGGAAAGAGATTTCATGGGTCTATGCTCAAAAGAACCACTGCCTATGGCAAAGCAAGAGCTTAACAATGAAGGGTCCAAAGACCCAGGTATATGATGAACTATGCTTCTTTGCTTTTGTTTTTTTTTTGAATTATTTTAGCCATTTAACTTTTTATGTTTTTGTGTGTTCTTTTTTTTTATTTTATGTTTTTGAGTTATAATTTTGGTTTGGTTTAAATTTATTTGGTTATGACTAGTTGTGGAGTGGCTATGTTGTGTTTCAAATTTGTAATTTTGGATAAATAATCAATTTTCAGTTATTTACTTGTTTTGTTGAGATTTAGGTTTGAAATTTGAAATCCTCATAATATAGATAACATGTAGATGTCAAGAAGGTGAAATTTAACATATATAGTTGAAAATTCATCATTGAATTAAGCTACTTTTTTCCACATATTGAAGGGTGTAGTAGTGTACCAAATTGATTCTTTAAGTGAACATTTTATTGGTTGAACTTGAACCCTCCAATTTCTGGGGAAAAGGGACCCTAGTAACCTGGAGTTCGGTCGGAAGTTAAGTAAAGCATGACCAAAGATTGTTCTAGTTAGTGTTTGAAATATGGTATTTTCGATCAATTTGACCTTAACTGAAGCTCATTAACCACTTGAGCTCAATTACTTGATTAGTATGATATGAATATGAAGTTGTTTAAGCTTATCTTGATGGTTCGTTTGTGGATATGTGTAGGTTTTACAAAAGTTTCAGCACTAAAATGGCCCTTCTTGAACAAAGTCGCGGCTCATCCATATTCGATGCCTTTTAATGTTTCTGAAGAAGAAAAGACTAAAATGACATCTTCTGGTTTCATAGAGGTTTGATTATACTATACCCTTTCTCACAATTTCAGTTTACTTCTTCATAATTGTGAAGTTAGGACAACATTGTTTTTATCAGGATATGGAATTCATTAAATTTAAGTGATTAAAACAAGCTCACATTTTCCGGATTGGTTGATTAGAGTGTGTTCAGATCGGTGTTTTAATGATATTTATTACTTATACTAGCCTTTTTGGAATATGATTCGTACGAAATCGATTATCAGATCCGAACATAATTTTAGGATGTTTTGCAACATATCATGTTTGTTGTTCTCATACATTTGATCTCCCGTGCAATAAGTATAATCTGACATTTTTTACCACTTCCTTCTATTGTTTGTTCTTACTATTTAGAAATCTTTCAAACATGATGGACCAGGCGGCTTTCATTTTTCTGTGAATCCGTATCATGTACGACATGATGTGAATTATATGAATCGTCCTCATGATGTGAAGATGTTTTCAGTTTCCAATCAAGCAATTTCGGTTTCCGCGGGACATCCGTTCCTAAAGAATCATTTTTCAGCTTTTGGTCAGAATATGAACGGTGCTAATGTGAAGCAACCACTACTTGGGGGATTACCTTTTACAAAACCTCATTCAGTTCTTCCGACTGTTGGTACTGTTGCTGGTTTGACTGAACCATGGTAATTTTAGTTTTATGCTTGAACTATTTTTATCTTCTTCGAAGAAATGGTTTGAATGCAACAAACTTGTTTGTCTCTAATTGATATATGATTCTTCAACAGCGTGAAACCATCTGCGTCTGCATCTGCTCCTCAACTTACCATGTTCTATGCCGGTACAGTGAACATCTTCAATGATATCACTCCTGAGAAGGTACTTTCAACCTAATCCATAATTAGTAGAAAATACAGACCCTATTTGGATTGGAGTTTTTGAGTTAATCCACCGGCCTAAACACTTGTGAATTGTGAGACTGTTTGGATAGCTTATAGAAACAACTTTTGACATGTCCTTAAGCTGTCGTTTCATAAGTTGTTTTAGCAGGATAGTTTATATAAAAACATTTTGAATTTATTTTATCTTTTGCTACAGATATAATATACATAAACACATATATGATTGTATAAGCGCTTAATTAAGCTGCTTATCCAAACAAGGTCTTTTTTTTTTATTTTGACAGAAGTTAAGCTTAAGTTTATCCAATTTTATTCAGGCACAAGCCATCATGTTGTTGGCTGGAAGTGGCATATCTCCAGCTTCAAACATGGCTCAACCTCAAGTTCAGGCACCTAGTTCGAAGTTCGCATCAGTTGATGATGGTGTGCCTACGAGTCCACCTGTAAATATACCACCCTCTTCTGGTATTTCTAGTCCTTTATCGGTTTCTTCTCACACCGGTCCACAGTCAGGGAGTGGCTCAAGTAGCAGCGATGAATTTCTCGCGGCTAAAACATCTAGAGGTCCTACTCCTACGACTTCTGCTACCAAAGTTGAGATGCCAAAAGTAGTCAATGCAACCATGTTTGCATCAGGTATGTAACTAGAGAATGCATCCTTCTATAATCTGGAGTTATTCGTGTGTTTTGATCATTGTTAGTGTTTGTATTTAATGATTTTAATGGATCTGGTTGACATATAATATTTTATGCAGGTATACCGCAGGCCCGCAAAGCATCATTGGCTCGATTTTTGGAGAAGCGCAAAGAAAGGTTAGTTCTAATACATGATTTCTGTTAAAGAAGAGGAAGAAATAATTCTCCTTGTACAGTAATTCATCAAAATTAGGCGAAAGATCATTAAGATTCATAGATATGTTTCTCTCCATGCAGGGCGACAAGTGCAGCACCATATAACCTCAACGACAAGAAGTCCGAGAATGCACCAATGCCAAATTCAATGGTTGCTAACAATTCGTCGTCATCAAAGCAATGATAACAGTAATTACTCCTTGTAGAACGAGACTACATCAGATTGAGAAGATTTTGATGCAATATGTAACTTAATATATTTTAGGAAGATGACTCTATTCTTCCATAATATTAAATTTAAAGCTTATGCTTGCTGAGATTCTTAAGTATCAAACTATGTTTGATACATAGGTAAGTCTTTCCCTTAAACTATTTTGTGGTGGAGGGACTTACTTTGTATTACTTAAAAAATGGTTGGATTCTAGCTTAGCTTCCAACAGTATAGCATTAGCATAGACCACTATATGTAACTAAATCTGACAATGTGTTGAAGTTACAGTGGAGAATTCTAAGCAATATTAGATATATACATTTATATCTAGGGAAAGTTTTGAAACTTATCTCATTTCTTGATGGTTTTAGTTTGAAAAGTAAACTTTATTTTTTCTATTGTGATATTGGTACAAAGTTTTTGGTGCCGTTTAGCGGTGATTAATCTCTGTTGGAAAATATGTGGAGCACACAAAATGGGATTTTTTCTCTCAACCAAATTTTTTTCATACACAAAAGCTAGAGATCTAACCAGGCTCGACCCAAAATATTTGGTATTTAAGGCTCGACACAAAAGCTAGAGATCTAACCGAATTGATATATTTTTCTTGTTCAAAACTGAGATTTTTGTTTAAACTTGAGATTTTTCGCGGGTTTTAAAAATTTTCTGACTCTTCCACTGGATGTCTGGATCAAATTCCTGACCACTTATTAAAGAGACGACTTAAACCATTTCACCATTAGTGAAAATTAAACACCTAGACTCTTGAAACATCTTTAGAATATCAATCATATTGTGTGGTATTGTGATTTATTTGGATATACTTATCATGCAATATGTGAGTTTAATGAATATGAACCTTGTGTTTGGATTGAATTGGATTGGTGTAATGAGAAATACTATGATATCTATCTACCAGCTATATGGTATGGTGTAACCATCAGTCATGTTTTCAATTCAACTAAGGAAGATCAGAATATTATTATTTAGTACTATTGATAGAGATGGCGTGCATTTGTGTCAAAGCTCCAACCAATCATCAAAGTGGTTTGATTTTAAGGTAAAAAATTTCAATTGTTGCTGACCTACAATTCTAAGGTCATTTTCAAGGCACATGATCATGTTTTAACATAGGAAAGTGCTGACAAATTCTCTTAAAAAGACATTTTTAAAGAATTATGGAAAATCCAAAGTGTCTAATCTTTTTGGTTCATTAGTCATTATACTATGATGATGACTAAAGAAGATAAGATTGATAGTACTAGCTATGTTGTTGAGTCCACAAATCAACTCATGTGAATAATTGAGAATCAATTTATTATCAACTCCAAATGAAGTTTAATTAGTGCAAACATATTAATAACCAATTAACATAGCAAAATATGTTCCAAAGCTAAAAACCAGTCCCTTTCATTGAATCCAAAAGTTTTGCATCAACCATGATATATAAATATGTTTGTATAATACATTATACGTGTAATGAAAATAATAACAAACATTTATTCTTGGTATTTTACTAAAACTAGAAAATTTGATACCAATGAAAAGCCATTGACAAATAAATATTTTTACAATCAAAATATCTAATCTATTTCTTGAATTACTTCCAGCTCCAAATTCATATGTTCTACAACAATATTAGTAGTTGTATTAGTTGAAGTTGTAGGTCCGAACGGATTGCGGGGAATTTTTAACTTGTCGTCATCTCCTTGCAGCATTTGTATCACAGTTTTCATCGATGGACGGTGCATAGGTTGCCACTGAATGCACCAAAGTCCCACGATTGCCATTTTTTTTGCGATTCTAAAATCGCCTTCTTCATCTATAGGGATTTGTATGTCTTGTCCTTCAAGCAAACCGTGGATCCAATCCGGATACAAAACTTGCAAGTTTTCTTCGGTTGTGGTTGCGTTTGTATTCTTTCTTCCGCCAACAATCTCCAATAGCAACATACCATAGCTATATATATCAGACTTATACGAGACATTCCCAAAGTTTCTAGAAAAGACTTCAGGTGCCATGTATCCTAACGTTCCTCTAGCTGCAGTCATAGATACAATACTTTGATTTTTCGAACACATCTTAGCCAAACCAAAGTCTGTAATTTTTGGGAAGAATTCTTTGATCACACCCTTGATGAAGATACTCGATTCCATTGGCTATGCCTAAAGCAATTTGCTGCAACTTGTCCCATCCAAGGAAATTATCTTTGTTACTCGGAGGTGAAATGAATTTCTGCAACGAACCATTTGGAAAGAAGTCATAGACTAGAGCACGGTGAAATCCATCGGCGCAAAATCCAAGCAAACGGACAACATTGAGATGGTGGATTTGGCCTATAGTTCCCACTTCATTTATGAACTCCTTACCATCTCCCTCCGCGTTATTGAGCATCTTAACAGCAACGAGAATTTGGCTCGATAATTTACCTTTGTAAACAGCTCCATGAGCTCCTTCTCCTAACTTATCCTTAAATTTATTTGTGATTCTCTTTATGTCAGCATAGGAGAATCTGGTTGGCTTTAAAGCCTTATAATCCTTCAAAAAGTTTTCGATTCTTTCATGATCTTCGCCTTTCATCTTGATATATCGATAAATTCGAACAATAGCACCGAGCACAAGCACTAACAAAGTTGAACTGATTATTGCACCTGCAAATAAAAAATTCAATATCTTTAAAAAATGGAAATTTAAGGACAAGAACAAAGATGTCTCACTTTTACCTGCAGAGTATAAACTAATGAATGCAATCTTCTTCTTTAATCTGTGTTCACATTTTAAACATCCTACGTCAAAATTTGTTCCGGACCATGTCAACACGAGTCTGTTGCCTCGAATCATATATGGGTCGAATGAAGAAACACGGTCAAACAGTTTGATGCAGTATACAAGATCAGATTCAACTATACTTTCGTATTCCGGAGAAGCAACATAAATTGGACAAGACTTGATATCTTGCGCATCACGATACATTTGATCGCTGTTTCTGAGTTGTACTACTGATGAACAATTGAAGAAACTAATATTGACCGTTTCTGAAATTTTGTCGAGATAAGGCTTAAAAGGAAAAATTAATGAGAAGTTATGGTCAAGTAAGAGTTGTGGTAAACAATGTTTGGGATCGGATAGATCTACTCTTTGCAATTCGTAGAATATTTCGGTGACAATGAGTTTTACAGGAACTGGATAAGTAGGAAATTCAAGAATCTTAGTGTTATGTGTACAATTGAGATTGAAGGGACATTCTATGGAGGAATCACTCAAACCAATTCCTAGGTTGATTAGCAGCAGTATGATCAATGCTGCTAGTTTTGTAAGTGACATGTTGAAGGGAAACACACTTCAGACTAAATTGGTATAATTTCATATATAGTATAGCAAGCTGGCAAATCATTGCAAAAAAAAAGAAGAATAATTGACCAATCAATTTATAAAAGAATAGTTAAATTAAACAATGTATATGTTTGAAATGATTAAATAATTGATATGTTTTTCTATGTTTGTGTACACAAATCGTTTTTACGTCAGTAATGCTATTTGGCGCGATTACTTTTTCGTAGAAAACACACGAATGGTGTAATTGACCAATCGAGAAGCTGCTGACCGTATAAAAAACCTCGGATCATGGCAAAAAAGCAAGGGATGGGATATATTCGTTTAAGTAATATTTTCTTTTTTATTTAGAGTTGTGACAAAGTGCTTCAAATTATTAGTGAAAGTCAAGAACAACGACTAAAAGACTTTGACATTGTCAAAGACAAGTTACATGTTTCCTTGCATATAAAGTTATAATAATATGGTATAAGTGTATTGTATGGCTCTAAATTGAAAGACAATTTAAGCACCAATTAAGTGGAGAGAAAGAAAAGAAATCTTGTTTTTTCTTTGTGGAATAGTTCATTATGACTTTGACATAGAAAAAGACATGTAAGTCCTTACAACTAGTCTTTGATAATGGTTGAGTGGATGAACTCAATGAAATGTACTCCGTTTGTTCTTAAATACATTTGACTTTTACTTATATTTAAGACTGGAGAGAATATATTTCTATTCTAGAGTCAATCGAGAGAAAAGAGGATGAAATCATTGTTCTGCTTGCTCCGAGCTATAGCAGTACTAGTGTTACTACTGCATCATCATCAAGCATGTGGTGCAATTACAATTAACCAAACATATTGTCCACCTTCTTCATGCAGCAGTATAACAGATAAAATAATCTTTTCTACCAGATGTTTCCTTCGTAAGAAGCCTAGCGCTCCTCCTCGTTTTATAAGTGCGAGGTGGAACCTGTCTTGTAGTGTTTTGTGGCGGTGGGTTGTCGTGGTTCTGGGTGTTTAGCGGGGCCCTCTCGACTCTACCACTTGTTTGGTGGTTTGTTTTTTTCTTCTGCATTTGGTTATTGTATTTGCTTTGTGCTTCTCTTAGACATGAGTACTTCTTATACTCATTGTATGTTTCTTTTGTGAGATTAATACTTCAACTCCTCAAAAATTGTCTCAAATTCACTTGAACACACAAAAGGCTTACATTTTCTAGTTACTTGTGTCATAAGTAATACAATCTTTAAAAAAAAACTCCATGAATTTCCTACAGTATCTTGTTAGACCAATAAAACTAATTCTTTGTTCACAGATTTTTGATTCTCTCACTACATTGGTATAATGAGCTTCTTTTCTATATTGTCAACAAACTTTTTCAATTTCTGTAAATTGAAGAAGTTTAGCTTACATATACCTACTTACTACTACAAGTTTAACTTTTCAATTTTCAACTTCTGTTTTTCAGTACAATAGTTTACAATTTTTTAATTATTACCCCAATTTTTTGTCCTAGAGCTTTCTTTGCCATGAATTTTGGGAAAAATAAATTGAGCATGAGATGAATGAGTGAATGATTGTTTGGTTGATAGAAAGTGACATATTAGTATATGATAATGTTGACGATGAACAAATCATTGAACACTTTTAGAATATAAAAACTGGTAAATAAAAAACAACCGATGTTAATAATTAGTATTGTTAGTTTTTTGCCATGAGTGAAAATGGAACGCTGACATTCATATTCCTCTACTCCATAACTCATTCACCTCAACCATCAAATCATTCTTATAACTCCTGCCCTCATAGAGGACAATTGTCATTTATATGAACTTTTTATATTGAGTTTTTTTTTGTAATTGTAGTTATGCAATATTTCTTAAAAGTTAGGAATATATTTTTTTTAGTTAAAATGTATACTATATTTTTTAACCACCAGAGTTTTTTTCGATCTGCCATTGGTTGAGATCAAATCATCAAGTATTACATGAAAATAATACAGACTCCCTCCTTCCAAATTATAATCCCCTCTGAGGAAAATTTTCATCTCAAATATAAGTTACTTTACAATATCAATGAAACACTAAATTAATGTTAATTTTCCTATTATACACTTAAATATTTATTATTTACCTTTCTTTCAATTCTTTAATATATTTTTCTCATACCATTAAAGAAGAATAATTTTATAAAATAACTCATAATTTCTCATTCTTATACAAAATTAATTACATTTTTTAATTTGTGTTAAATGATAAAAACGACTTATAATTTGGGTCAAGATAATGCATTATCAACACATTTGGGTCGACTGCACCAAAAGCAATCTCATCTTCGATATAAACAGTATGAAAAATTACCAAGTGAAATAGGTTTGTTTCAGCATTTCCACACTTACTAATTCACAATTGCTCCCAAATTGAACCAAGACATAATTGCAGTTAAAATACCAAAGCACAACTGAGATTGAATACAATAAATATCTTTTCTGATACAAAGTTGGGGAGAAATGTATAATACATCAACAATTTATATACAACTCATGACTCTAGGAATATCTAAATTCTGAGATGAACCTGCCATACACATGACTACAGAAAATATATGAAGAATCCACAACATGTTTTCTTTCTCTTTACCATTTTTAAAAACTATAAAAATTTCATTACTCCTTTAAATACCTACTCGGCACAAAATAACTACTTCTAATTTTGAGTATTTGATAATTCTATTCAACGTTTCTCTCTAAATAAATAATAACCAAAATAAAAGACCTACCATATTAGCAAGTGCAGCATATATTTCTGGAAGACTGGGAATTTTCCCTGCGCTGATATGTTAATAGTTTATTCCCACACCTAAGTTGGATTTGGGACTAACTTCGGATGGGAAGACGCGTAAACAGAAGAATTCACATCAGTATTCAAGTGTGAGAGCAGATGTTGAAATTCTGGACGTAAATTCTCTGCCGCCCTTCCAAGGAGTGCCAAAACATCTGGTCGTGGTTTGCTGCTAGCTTGCACTGGTCCTCCCTGCCCTTCATAGTGAATGACATGATGACTGAACACCAAGTGGTAAAAATTAGCGATTGAGCCTTAAATAAGTATTTCAAAACTTGTTATAACTTATGGTAAGACATTTTAAAACAATATTTGTTCACACTTACAGGAAGTCAATAATATCTGTTATCCCTGATGCATCAAGAGCAATTGATGTCTGGGAATTCTTTCCAAATACATCCACTAATATGGTTAACAGTAGAGATAGGGTCTGTGACATTTTTCAGAAGATGAGAGTAAAACAGTTAATACACCAAAAAATTAATTAGATATATCAAAAAGTTCGAATGGATTATTCAAAAATGCATAAGATCCAAACAGTAAAGGTTGACAATGAGCTATGAATAAACGTAAACAGGAGCTGAAAAATAAATCAACTAGAACTGAGTGGTGAAAACTGAAAACAGTTTTAGCATACTGGAATTTACATTCCACATAATTCATTAAGAGATGTATAAAAAAGGGAGGAAATACTTGGACAAAACCTGACAAATATGTCGCCTCAGATCAGAATTCATTTTCACGGCAACAATATATATACAAGTCCCCTTATATTTGTTTGCACTCAATCATAATACTATTGGAGGAAAACAGGTACATTATATGCAACATAGGCTAGCAATTATCCGGTGGCATGCATGTATTTATAAACATTCTATTCATGGCTTAAAAATAAACTACTCTGGCATGCATTGAGAATTCAGATTCTTCGTATAGCTGTGTTCTTAACATCGAAGTATTGAACCTCAAAGACAAATGCATAAAGAGATGAATACACACACACACGCACGCACAAAGTTGTATTAAAACTGGAATTCATAACTTTCTGTACCTTGTTGAAAAGTGCATGAGCATTGGCAAGTTTTGGAAGGACTGGGCCCATTATACGGAATGCTATCCTCAACATTGCAACTGATGTTACTGGCCGAAGTTGCTTGATGATAACATTAGCCCCTTCAAGCCATTCTTGAGGTAGGTTACTGAAGAAAGAATGAAGCAAGGCAACCACATTCCCTGTGATAAGAGAAGGTCAGGATTCCTTTTAGGCACAATTAATCACTAAAAGTAGAATGAAATTCACCTGCCTTCAATGAAAGCAACATATCTTAGTGACCATAAATCAATGCAATGACACTTAAATTTCCATTTAAAATTTAGATGCTTGCTGAGAGTTTAGTACTTAGCAAATGATAATCATCTATGCATAAGAGGATTAAATTATTCCTATACATGATAGAAACAATGACAAAGGATTTTTAAAATAAAAGAGTGCTATCTTCTTTTAATGCTAGACTTTATCAGATCATTAAGACAAATAGTGGAGGGTGCTCTTGATTTGTAATGCAGATTCTTTTTGTCAGACATTATTTCAGATAGGCAAACATGTCAAACATAAGTCACAGCTCGAAATATAGAGACAGATAAGTGACATAGAGAACTAAAATTCTAACGGTACAATTTGAGCAAGGAATTTTTCAGTAAACAACACGTTTGGCAACACATACCGATAGCTGTGGAGGTATTGTCCTGCGCAGCCCATGTTGGATCTAACAAAGCATAGCCAACAGCAGAGTCAATTTCCGCAAGGGACCTTTTCACATCTGTAAGCCACCAGTTCTCTTTTATTATACGCGTCGCCTCCATGTAAAGTTGTGCATGAAAATCAGAAGGAAGCTGAGACAGAAGGAGGCCACAAGCTTGAATCAACAAGCAAGACAGTTGTTGACTTGTGTAACCACTTTGCGAAGCAAAGTTAGTGGTATTTACTCCAGAAACTGAAGGAGTTGATCTACTTGCACCTAAGGAATCTGTGCTTCCCCCTGAAGGTGATGTTGGTAAAACTGAACCTTGTCCTACACCATTTGAGGAGCCGTGGAGAGAATCGTTGGATTGGAGCAATGTTGGTTGTATATTCACAACAATTTGAACAAGTGATTGTACTATCTGAGAGGCAGACACAGGAAGAGAGAGTATTTCAACGACAGCAGTCTCAAGAACCAGCATAGTATATGTGCCAGGATCCTGAATTTGGTAGAATGCCTTTTGGCCCTCAGAAGCATTTGCTGGTCCAGACTGAGATACTGCTGGAGGCTTGTTTTGTGCAGTACGCAGTGCACTGTTTGATGCATCTCCCATGGGTCCAGATTTTGAATTGTTATGTAGTGGAGGAATTACATTATTTACTATTCCCAACAATAGAGTCGTAAAATAGTCCAGAGGAGGGCACATGGCAGGATTTGACGAACTTATTTGCTGTGGGAACGACTCTGAAAAGGGAATCTGAAAGAAATACAAGCCCAATAACGGTTTAGAGTAATACCGTTTTCAAGTTAAACAACTTTAAGGAAACACAAAACTGCTGCCAAAATAAAATGAAGTATATTACCTTACTGATGTCAAGTACATTGAGTATTCGAACAATGAGTTTTCCAGGAAGATGACCGTAGAAATAAGCAAGTATATCACGAACAAAAGTAAATCTTAGAGGGTAATAAGCAAGCAATGAAGAATATAGAGCCAGTAGTCTTTCTGCTGCATCCATTGCATCATTTTCAATAAGTCTGTAAATAATTAAGGGGATGATTGGAAGCAAACGTGCTGCAATATCATCAAAGAACACGGGATACCTGGAAAGTTTGCAGCAGTCAGCATCAGTCCATGCAATTTTTACAGTAATGGCATAGAACAAATGGATCAAATACTTAAATACTAAATAAAAAAGGTAAACACAAAAGCTCGAGAACTCGAAAATTGAATAAGGCAGGTCTGTTTCTCTTGTTGCAAGCTTATACAACTGGGAATGCATTCACAAAAATTACTAAATAAAATTAGATTCAACCTATTTTCAGAGTTCTTATATCATTCATTTTGAATCTCCCTATTTTCCATTTGCACACCTGGTGTATGTGTGTTGAATAATCAATAGTCACATTGCAGAGTGGCCTAAATATGATAAATCAGTGAGTGCAGTTTAAGGTCAGCTATATAAAGCTGTAACTGAAAGTGTATTAATTTGTAGTTCTAGTTCCGGTTTTCAGAAATACAACTTCCATTCTCTCTCTGAAATTCTAATATAGAGTCGATAATGCATAAATTTACGGTTACCGTAATTACTGTCTGTAATTGCATAAAATAACCGTAACTATCATATCTACATTCATTCTAACATGTGTTATTTTGTAATGGGAGATCTTATCTTATAACTTTGAACTTCACTTGTCTTATCTTCTTCTATTTAAACGTTCAATGTTTTCAATTGTCAAGAAAGATTTTCTCAACTGCTGACCCAAATAAAGATGTTTCATCTCAGCAAAAGAAAGGTGTAACTCATTGTTTCAATGGAATGTACCTATCCTTCCACGAAAGATGATTTCCAAGAGCCTTCTGTAGCTCAACCCGCTTGAAAGTTCCTGTATAAAGCCAATGTTCAGGGTGCCCGCGATTTAAACAAAAGAGTTTTACTCTCTGCTGAAGCTCTTGCCTATCAAGCAAACTGATCTGCATAATTATAATAAATATGGTTACTTGGCCTTTTTATCATGTTCAGATCCTGATATATCTACACAAAACATGCAAAGGGATTGATGACTTTTAATATACTGTTGATTTTTTATAATATTCATGTTTCTTTTTATGAATGTACTGCTGAGGTGTTCTGTGTTTGGGAGGGGAAATAGCACTGAATCTCACATTTTGTGAAGACGAGGCATAAAAATTAACCCAAAATGTGAAATTTTACCACTTAAATATAATAAGCTCAGTAATTGTATTTTTTTTTTCAAAAACTTCTAAAATGGTTCAAAATTTATCTTCGAAACACCAGAGCACCTGACTTAAACAATGCAGTATGGTGAAAATGTAAGAAATAGATGGAGCAAGATGCAAAGGATAAAAAAAAATTGACTGCATAGCAATAGGATAAAATGCTACAACTATAAGCAAATTTACTTTTCTCAAATTTTCAATTTATTCCTTTTACTTATTTTTCTATTGATGGAAAGAGATTGTGATTTGGGTGTGTATGTATATAACCAAAGAGTATTTGAATGTACATACCACAATACGCAAAGCGTGTGGATCATCGTCACGGTCAGCAAGTGCAAGAAGCAAGATATCCAAAGGAAGTAACTCATTTGTCCAAACAAAAAAGGCAAGGCTTGCACAGGCTTTTAACATAAGGTCCTACAAAGGAAAACCATATGAAAAATGAAAAATGCTAAAACGGTACTGATTTATAGAAATGAAAGATAAAATGCCTCATCACATCTGTTAACCTGTATCAGATGTCCTTGCTGAAGCTCTATTTGCATATGGTGAAGCATAACATCAACCATCGTGTAAATGTTAGATGTTACTTCTTCAGGAGAAAATTCCCGCAGTACACGTGCCTAGACAAATATGGAAAACAGGTTCGGCATTTTGAGTAGGAGAGTTTTGGAAATAAAAAGGAAATGTTTTATACTAAGAAATAATATAAAGCACCAACGAAGCGCATAAGAGAAAACTTCTTTGTAACATAGATAAATTTGTTTCAAAGTAGGAAGTTTTAAAAGATGCCAGCAAAATGACAAAGATAGCAGGTATATTTTGGAGAAACAAAAATAGCTGTTAAAGATAAATACCAGGTTTCCACTGTTAATGTTTTCGGCATGGCCATGCATTAATACCAATGCACCAGCACACAAATACTGTCTATGCTGAGGGAAACTGTGGCCGATATAGGTCGTAACATAACTAGGATCTGCTGAAGGTGAAAGAAGCTGGGTGCACTGATGTATAACGGTTGTTTCTGCCTGCACAAGTGTCTCAAATATTAATTTGCATAATTATTAATGATATCAACATATAACAAAATGATAAAAGAACACATTCACCAGATTCTATAACTCTTAACCAAGATTTATGGACCATTGTTAGTTGTTAATATATTGATACTCCCTCCGTCCCAAAATGTAAGAGAGAAAAAACTCAAATCTTTTGTCCCAAAATATAAGAGAAAAAGTCCAAACATTTATCTTTTCAAGAAAAGTTTACTCTCTGTCTTACTTTTTCTATAACCAACAACCAATAAAAATTGTTTTTACATCTTTCCATACAACTTTTTTCAAAAAAACATACTCTCAATCATTATATTTTACTTTTTCTTAATAAGTGTGATTTTTGTTTTTTCTCTTACATTTTGGGACGGAGGGAGTATATCACAAGTAACCGAAGAGAAACTAGGAGAAGTAGGAGGGCCTTGGGACAACAGCAACAAACACAGCCTTATTCCACCATGTGGGATCGGCTTTGGGACAACGCATGAAAAATCTTAAAGATGGGACCAAGCAAGGAACAAAAGATTAAGCTTACAAAGGTATAGGAACAAAAGATTAAGCTTAAAAAGGGATCTTATAAAAAATTATCTGTGTAAAAATAGTGCACTAGTATTAGAAGGGGAACAAAATATCTGCATACTTGCTAAAAATAAGGGGAGTATCAGTTACAAGACAAGGCTAATTCCGTGGTGCACAAGTAAGATAGTGCTGTATCATGCACAAGTTTCTTTTCCACATCAATAAGTCGTATCATATCTTACATTATGGTTGAAACAATGGTTATAACTATAAGTGGGAAGCAACTGTCACCCCATGATTAAGTGGGAAGCAACTGTCACCCCATGATCTAGTTTTTGGGGCTGAGCTATTCCCAAATTTAAATTCTAAGATGGTATAAAAGTTGACCCTAGATTTGTTATTGGGCCACCTATTAACGAGCTACGTGTCGGGGGGGGGGGGGGGGGGGGGTGTATTTGTCCGCATACTGGATCTCTAGTTCTAAGCGTGAGGGGTATTGTAATGGGATAACCCGCATGGCGGTTGGTTGAGATCCCACATTGACTGGATATATTGAAAAATTAGTCCTTATAAGGCTTGACTCTTGAGCAATCATGATCTAGATTTTGGAGTTCATTTAGGCCTACAACCCAAATTATAAGAATATTTAAATAACCTCTTTTCCTTTAACATTTATGCAGGGATGATATAAAAATATGACAGTGTTGCCTCTGTTATTTACTGAAGGCATGCCAGCACATAAGAAATAAACCTTGTATAACAAACCTGCTGCCATGCTTGGACTGCAAGGCTCCTTTTATCTGGTACACCACTCAATGCTTCACGCAGAACAGGCGGGAAGTATCGTAGTGTTTTTTCTGACCATGTATGTTGCCCGGTTGCCATTATTTGATCCAACATGCTTTGGAGATAAAGCAGGTTATCAGCATCTGCAATCCCACGAGTCTTAATAAGTATAGCAAGTGTTACGACAGACACTCTGTTCAACGTTTCAGTAAATTCTGCTGCGCCCTGCAAATAGTTAAAAAAATATTTAGACAAGAAATAAAACATCAGTCTTGCATATAGAGTGATGAGTGAGCTCAAATGAATAGCATAAGAATAGAAGTTCCAAATTTGATGCCAAAGCAAATACCTTTCCTTCCCTTTTAACCAAGAAGAAATCTCTCAATGAGAATATAAGACTCAGGCACACATTTTCAGCTAATCTGAATACTCGATGATCTCCCCGTTTTCCTTTTAGAGCAGTAATTATCTTTGTAACATCATACATCAAGGTTTTGCTTTTCCCCTGATACCTACACAAAATGAACAGTTTATATTTTTATATATGAATCATAACATTTGGCATATCTAATTACAGGAAAATAAATATAGATTTGAACATTTTTTGTCCACGCAAATGAACAGTTTTTGCTTTTGTTCTCAGTGAAAAAAATGGTTTTAGCCCCTAAAACATGGGAAATTTTGCTTTTGATCCTTGCTTTTGATTTCGGTCTGTGTACTAATTCATAATTGTTCTAGTCCCAGAAATATGGACCATATAAGGAATAATTTCAACATTAACAAATATTACAGGGACTTAAACAAACAAGGAGCAAAAAAGATTATTTAAGTCTAGAATATATAGCCTCGTTTAAGTTCACTTTTAAAACTAAATGTACAATTGGGTGAAAGGGTCCAGATGGGATGGTAAAGGATCTTGTAGAGTTAAAATTTAAAACCACTTACAGAACTGAACGGCACAAACATGGGAAAAATATAAAGGGATTCCATACAATTGCAACACATCCATATTTTTGACAAAATAAATTTAAACCATGGTTCATATAGAAACAGTCACCTGTAAAGTGGAAGTAGTCGGTAGTTCAATATCTCAAGCACCAAAAGTGTTACGCCAGGCTTGCTCAACAAAGAAGGACTTTTTTGCACCAAATGCTACACGTGACATTTTCCAAAAATGTAATTGTAACATCAGCAAATTAATAAGGTAAATATATGAGAAAAACGAATGGGCAACAAAATTTATCAAAATGGTTCATGAAACCCCCATGGAACTGATAAGAACTTGGTAATAACATGACCAAGAAAAGGTGAGAGAGACAGAACAACTCAATTGTAATTTTACGAGATTTGTAGTCTGTTCCGTATTCCACAAAAACAAATAATTAATAATTTCACACTGTATCACCAAGCTACATGAATTATTTCATTTGTCCATAATCCATATAACTAATTTCCACAATATAAAACCTAATCCGAAGGTGCTAGCTAACTTTCACTAGATGTAGGAGTTCAACCATGAAACTTCACACATTTAGTATTCAGTTTAACATTTCAACACAAGATAACAGCAAAAGTACTTTCAGCTGAGCAGAAAATGGATTCATATAAAACAAAAAGTAACACAATGTTATCAACGAAGTGAAAATGAAATTACATTGAAATGCGAACGGAATAGTGAATGAGGTGCAATAAGAAGCAATCTAGTATAAGTCTCAACCATTGCAATGCTGGGTACAACCTGCACACAGAGACAAGCTAAATATCAAAAGAGTCGTTCCTTTGATTGATAAGAAGGGACATATAATTCCTCTCTCGAGTCTAAATGATAGTATGGTAAAGTCATACTACGACAGTATTAAGCTAACAAATCATGGTGGTAAATGTGTGTGTGTGTGTGTGTGTGTGTGTGAGAGAGAGGGGGGGGGGGGGTCAGTCAAAACCTGCCCAGAAAACAGAGCATCTTCCATTTGATAAGACAGCTTCAGACATAAGTTCATTGAAAACCCCGATATCAATGACATGGGCAATGGGCTCACTTCTCGTGTACCCACTAATCTATCAGCTGGTTGTAGATTTGTTGCTGGTAGCAACTCAGTAACTCCAGCAGAAGTTAACCAGCTCATAACTGTTTCAAGGGCAGGCTGTGCCATTGTGTAGGTCACAACCCAAAACATCCCTATTGAGCGTTCGTCCATATTCATATAATCCATCATTCGGTCTCCTGCAAATTCAAGGGTTTATTAGAATGACAAAATCAGATAATACCAGAATAAGAAACTGCCAAAAGTTATGGAGAAGGGTATAGATTATAGAACAAATGTATGGATCTGCAGTCCAGAGAGTGTAGCAAAAGAAGAAAAAAAAAAAGATTAATAAAAATTTAATCAGCGAGAAAGGAGATACACCAAGAAACACACGCACACACAGAATGGGATAATAACTGGACGACAATACTTATACTTTTGTTAACTGTGAAAATAAATATTACTAACTAAGTTGCAACTAGAGTAAACCATGATAACTATTTCAGGTTGATTGTACATATAATTATTAATTATTCTTTACTTTGTTTCCTTAGATAGTTAGTCATTACTGATATTGCTCTCAATCCTGAGGTATTCAAACTTTGTTTCCCTCTTATAATTGTACAGATTCATTGCATAATAAGGACAATTATTCGTACTGGGAAGATGATACAATTGATAGCAAAGTAGTCAAAATCGAGATCTAACGTAGGATCGGGAGGGAGTTGTAAGATCGTCAATTGTGTGATCGTAACACAGACTGTAAGATCCTACCAGATTCACAAATTCATAGACTCAAAAAGATCGTAAAATCATATGATTCTACGAGTTGACTTGCGACTTTGACTGTTATTAGAATCTGGCTTGGAGCTAACTCAACCCTTACAAAACTGGCTTATAAGGTGATGAGTGTCAATCTTTATAAGCTCTTTTAAGGCCTTATCTTTATCCTACGTGGGACTTGGGTTTTTCCAATACACCCATTCGCGCCCAACACTATTGGATTTGGTATGTCAATATAAATGGTGGATGACTCAGATCGATAGGCTATGATACCATATTAGAATATGGGTTAGACCTAACCCAACCCTTATGATACCATGAGCAAGAAGAAAAATGTTGTTGCATGGTCAAGTATGGAGGCATTATATCACATTATGGCTCATTCTAAGAGTTGAAGTTTTGTGAGATATGTTTTATAGAGCTTGTTTGTGATTACAAATCAGCATTGTACCTTTCCCAAACCCATTTTTTAATGTGAAAGATAAAGAAAGGGAAATTGATTGTACTTTATCATTAGAAAGATCCTTTGCAGCATCAAGACTTCCTCATGGAGCTCCAACAATGGGCTGGATGATATCTTTATTGAGTCTCTATAGGGACCTCTGATAGATTTTATATATATCCTTGAAGGAGAGTGTACATTATTAGCTATTCCTTTTGTTTGTTATCCTTGATATAGTTTCCTTGGATCGTTTATTCATTTCCAAATTTCCCTCTTTCGAGAGATTTTCTCTTGTATATAAATAAATATGTATAGTTTCATTGTATATTGAAGACAATTATTCAGTACCATTTATGTCTCATATTTAACTTGAACAAACAACAAACAATTATCTAGTGTTTTAATATCAGTGTCATATATATATGTTCTAAAAAAATAACACTGTCATACATTAAACCATGATCAAATAATCTTATTTAATCTACCTTTGCTTGTTTGTCTCCACCATTCATCTATTTGCTTTCCTTTTTGAAGCTGTTCATTATTCAGGTATTCTCTGGTTGAAGTGTTCAATGACCATATACGTAAATTTTGACAACTGCTTACAAAATCAAGCAAGATGCTTTGAGGACTATTAGGATCCGAACTTCTGTCTTCTCTATGAAATGATAAAACCTTTCTGGTTGTTTCCACCTGCCATACAGTGCCTAGGCCATTATTATACATTTAATGCTAGCAAGAATAATTTCATGAAAATAATATAATAAACCAACTTAAGTAGCAGTCCCAGCACAAAATAGTTTTACTACATGGATGAAAAATTACAAAGTCCGGGTATGAAAAACATTCATCCCATAAAATCAGTGTGCTATTACTAAAATATCTTTTAGACTGTTGAGATATTTATATTTATAATAATATGTTTTGTTAGTATCTTTAGAATTATTATAGGATTACATGCCTTTTTGGATTATATCTCACATGTATATAAAAAGTTTTATTGAAACTTTCATTGTTGATGAGAGAAATATTCATATTCAAGTTGGTACCAGAGCAAGGTTCTGATATCCTAGCTCCTAGTCTTTCGGGTTAGCCGTGGCTAACCCTAATATTTTTAGGTTTGGTTACTGTTGCACCGAGAGCATTTGCCGGAGCAGTCACCGGAGCTACCATCGGCCAGAACGCCGCCGTCAAAAGTTGGTCCACGTGCCGCCATACGTGTACAATGTACATAATCTGTGTTCCAGCACGTGCAACTCATGCACCGCCGTCTACTCGCCTTTTTGACGTGCCACTGCTCTTTTGATTCATTTGGGACTCCTTCCAGCCTGTGGGTCCCACTCCCACATCTGAGAAGTTCTTTGGAGGTTTCTTTATTTGTTGGTTTTAATCTCCGCCATTCTGAAAGTCTCTCAGCTGCTGTTTTGGTGATTTATTGTTGTGATTGTGTCCCAAGGTTTGTTGGTTCAGATTTCAGACCACCCTTAGATATCGCGCATATCTTGCTGTGCATGTCTTACGCTGCACATCTATTTGCTGTTGTTTGAAGGTATACGGTTGTTTTCGATCAATGGTTTTTGTTTGCATTTTGACGGCTGTCCAACAGATTACCTTTAGCCTTGGCTCATTTTGGCAATTCTACTGTTTGCCTATATCAATAGGTGGGAGTGGGGTCATGGATTTTAGATTCTAGTGCTTCCGATCATGTAGTTGGTAATCCCTCTCTTAAGTCTTATCCCTAACTTGTAACCTCCTAAAATACCTCACAATACCACCCTTGCTAATGGTTCTAAGGCACAGGTTACTGGTAATTGGTCCAGCTTCACCTCTGCCATCTCTATCTTTGAATTATGTGTTATTCGTACCTTAGAGATTTATATTTATTGTAATATGATTTGTTAGAACCTTTAGAATTGTGATAGGATTACATTCCTGTTTGGATTATATTTCTCATGTATACAAATAGTTGTACTAAACCTTTCATTGTTAATAAGAGAAATATTCATATTCAAGTTAGACCTCAAAACACATTCTCTTTGCAACACAAGGAAAGTGGAAAGAATAACTAATTTCGCTTTTCCATAGCTGAAGCAACAGAAAATAACAATAACAATGTTTAACATTAAATTAACCACCTTTCTAGCATCTGAGTTCAAAGCATTCATGACCAGCTCAATTCGTATTATCTGTGCAAGCAGCCAAGTAACGTGATTTGTCCTAAGTATACGTTGATCACCCTCTGTAAGACGTGACACCAGCTTGTCCACAAAATCAACAAAATCAATGCACCCACTTTTAATAAGAAAATAGAAAATATCAGCGAAGACAAGCCATTCCTGCCAGCAATTTATCTCTGCAAAATTCAGAAGGAATTAGCTTTTGAAATGTGATAAACAAACTTTCCTATAATCAATCATTTTAATTAGGATTAAAGTTATACTCCGTATTATAAAAGAAAAAAGGAAAGAAGGTATATCAGAGGGAGGAGATGAAAAGGAATTCTCTGTTAGCCTAACATTCTCCATGTTAGATAATAGGTTAAGTGGATAATAACTTACAATAATATAAGTCTTTTGGAATCCTTTGATTAAGAGACTTACAATAGTTTAATAGCTTTAAAATTTAATATTTTTCTATATATTCTATATTGTAACCTCTTATTCTAATAAGCAAGCTATTTGGTATTGTATTGTAAACTCTAGCCTCCGTTGTTTGTCTCTTTCTCTGTTTTGCATCGATAATCTTAACACTCCAAACTAGAAAAAATAAATAAAAGGAATTCTCTATTAGCCTAACATTCTCCAAACTACAAAAAAATAAAAGGAAAGATCAAAAGAAAGTAGCACAATGATGCAAACCTTATATAGGGGAGAACTATGTATGTGTTAATGAGATGTCAGTAAGACATAGAAAAACCTTATATAGGGGTACTGCAATGCAGTATCTATGAAATAATAAAAGGCATGAAAATAGCACATTAATAGCAGATGAATACTTAGTTCATTCAATCTTAGAGAGAATCTATTGAATCTACAATTTCATACACTATATTTGCACTGTTTGATCCATTTATCTTTTATAAATTCTGGGTTCCTAACTCACACACACACACACACAGAGAGAGAGAGAGAGAGAGAGAGAGAGAGAGAGAAGATCATTGCCTGAATTTGTTAATTTCAATAGTTCTACGATTCTATCAATAGTTGCCTCACAGATCATATCTGAAGAAAAAACAGCACCAGCAGTAGGCCCTTGAGTTGAAGGCCTGTAGCAAGGAGCCAGTACCAGTACCCGTCTCCACCAATCAGGTGAAGGTGTAGTGCGGAGAGCATGCCTGATGCAACGTACAGCTCTCTCCCAGTCCAAACTTCCCTTTCGAACAGAGATTGTAATTTCCTACAGACAACATTAAGAGACTAATTTATCAACTTCGGACAAATTATGATCAAAATAAAACAGATACCTTTTGACAAAATAGAATATGACTGCAGAATATTGGAGAAACTGTAAAATCTAATAATAGGTAGCAGTCAAATTGGAGAAGTCAGCAAATATGAGAAACTTAATGGACTTTCCATTAAAATAATAAATAAACTGTTTTAAAATGAAAATAATGGACTTTCCATAAAGATAGATATATTCAATGAAAACATTACCATCATATTTAACATATTGATGTCCAATACCGACACAAACAGGGTAGCTAGATTTACTAGCTCAATGCATTTTATAAACAGTGCTAAACAGCTACATCAAATGAGCTGCATAAACTATTAGGGCCCGTTTGGTGTGCAGGTTAGGGAAACAAGATATGTTAAAGTTTTCCAATTTTGTTTTAATCCGTTGTTTGGTGCACCAATAGAAAATGATAAATTTAACTTACCATTAAGCCTATCCAATTACTCTTTGTTATTTTTATCCTTATTTTCGGCTGGGTTATCCAATTACTCTTTTTTATTTTTCTGATCATGTGTGCACCAAACACATGACATGATATGTGCTAATCTTGTCACTATCATATCGTATCCGGCGCACCAAACGGACCCTTAACTGACATGCTATGAAGGCTTAGTCGATCTAGTGCCTAGCGGTTACTTGGCTAAACATTTTGCCTCGCTTTCATAGCAAAAATCTTAGTACAGGTAGTGATGATTTTAAGACAGTCATTATATTATTTTTTATTTTTAACAAGAGAAAGAAAAAGAGTATTGTAAGTATCTAGTTTGCTGAAAAATATGATAGTATCCGAGCATTCAAGTACAGTATCATTCATCAATATTGAGTTTCTTGAAATAGAAATGAGATTTTTTACCTCTCCGTTCAATGGTTCTCCAAGTACACTTAAATATGAGATCGGTGATAGTCGCAGGTGTGCTATTGCTTCACTTGAAATAGGTGTTGTCTGATTCAGGATCCGATGAGTCCCAAATGTAGGGCAATGAAGATGCTGGTCTAACATTTGCATGTGGATAGCCATCCTATCTCGTCTCCTGTGGATCTCCAAGATAAGTGTAAATAATGCTTCATCATCAGGCATATTCTCTATGAATTGCAGATCACTACGTAATAATTCATAAAAGGGAACCCGGCATTTTCCCTCATCAACTAAAAGCCAGATCACATCCAAGCAACTATATAGCCATGCAATTACGGTTTTGTCATGTCTCCATGATTTTAGAATACCAGATTCGTCAACTGCCTGCTGTCTCTGGTCCCAATTCACCAGCCAATTCAGCATATGGTGGAAGATTTCAGCATATGTCACAGGTTTTAAATTGAACTCAAGACCAGTTAAAATAATCTTGCAACATAGTTGGCGAAGGCTGCTGTTACTGATATCATTATTTCTAACTGATGAGCCGCCTCTTAGTTTAGATTGTTGTCCAGCCGAGGAAATATCAGATGATTTTACCGGAGACAAAGCTGCACATGATAACGGCTCAATAGATGACTGTGCAGGGGATCCAATCGTATGGACAGAAGTCAACGGAGATGCAGGATTTGAAGACTGAAAATTAGAAGAATTAGCAACTGTGCTTGGAGGAGGCAGCATACCCGACTGTGATAAGCCAGAAGAGGTGACTGTTGACACTCCTTGACTCGTTTGACCAACTGGTAATTCTGACGAAGAAACTGAAGAAAGAAGGGACGGAAGAAAGGTGTCCCAGTTAATGCACCCAATACCACACAAGCTCCGTAAAACAAAAAGAAGGAAGTCTGATCGCGGTCCATGACCGCTACACTGTACGACAAGCGGTATAAGAATAGCTTCTGTCACAGAACGCAATTGCTCATGATCCTGAAAATAAAATGCATTATTTCCCTAAAAACATACGATAGTCAACAACAAACAATTAAGTCTAACTATAAACAATATCTGGGATCAGTTTCATGAATCAAGCATTATAACATCCTATCAGAAAACGTGTCTAATAACAGGTCATTTAAAAATAAAATCATTTATAATAATAGTCTGACATATAGTTTTCCTTATAGTTTATCTGGATAGAAGATTTTGAAAAGAAACAGAAGTGGCACTGTCCATATGTCCTCATCTATGCAGGAGTTTAATCCAAAAGAACCAATATGATCAAATAAGAATCAAACTGTCCATATCTTTTACATGTTTTCACATCACTAAATGACTAAAGATTATTTTTTTATCGATAAGGATCAAACTCGGTATCCCAGAGTTTACAACACTAACACACCCAGCACACCAACCTCAAGGCCTATATCGGCGATTTCCTCTAATAAAAATATAATCTTTTGACATGTTCTCGCATCACTAAATGACTAAAGATTATATTTTTATCGATACAAATAAAACTCGGTATCTCAGAGTTTACAACACCAACACACCCATTACACCAATCACTTGCATTAGAATTCAAAACTTACAGGAAACTGAGTCTGAATTAGCTCAAAATCAACAATGAACTGCTCATTCGGAGGCGGAACATCTCTATTAATAGCGTGCACACGTTTCTGCGTCTTGTTCCTAAATTCACAAACAAAATCAAGAAGCTAAAATACACAAAAATCAAAATCACATTACAAAAACCTAATCAATTCACAAAAAGGTGTGAAAGTGAGTGAACTTACGGTGGTTCACGGAGTGAGTCATCGGGTTTATTGCGACTGTTGTTTCTCTGAAGAAAAGTGGAAAGAAATGAGGAAGAAGAGAAATGAGGGGAAAGAAAATGCGCGGAAAGAAAATGAGGGGAAAGAAACGAAACTTACTCCTCCTCCACGAAGTCCTAAGTAGAGGTTGAAGAGATCAAGAATTGGAAGACGAGCAGGGTGGAATTGAACGGAACGCGATGGTGTTGTCGTTGTTGTTGTTGAAAGTGATCTTTGATTATTATTATTATTCTGAGATTGATCCATTTCTATGGTTTCATTCACTTTTGAAGTGGTTTTTGTGGGTGGAACACTGTGTTCTGTTCTGTTCAGTTTTGAGATTTTTCTTTGATTCTAGACTTTAGTGTTTGAGTGTTGTAGGAGAGAGGTTGAGAACGTTGAAGGGTATGTTGGTAATATACATGTGGAACTGGGTCGGGTCGGGTTGGTCGTGAATCTTACTAGTTTAACTAATTTTTTATTTTTTTTATAATAATAGTCGGAGTAAGAGAGTAAGGGTCCGTTTGATCTGTAAAATGAAAGTATTTGACAGAACAAAGTAGAATAGCACAGGACAAACATTTACGTTATTAAATAAATTTTGTCTTGTATGATACTTGATGGAGAAAATGTTATTTTGGGGATTTAGAAAAGTTGTGACAGAAGTTGTCATGTCCAGTCCCTTATTTTTTAGCAGATTAAACGCACCCTAAGAGAATAGAGAAAGAATATAGTCAATCTTATTAAGAGTAGTTTTTACATGAGTCATAAGTTCTATTTATAGACAAATGTAATGGACCAGAAACATGGACCAAGAACACATTCATCGATATTCATAACACTTCCTCTTGAATGTCCGTCGATGATATATCTCATTAAGACCTTACTAAAAAATAATTCAGTGGAAAAAAATCATAGTGAAGAAAAAAGTACAATATTCTTTTAGAGTATATTAATTTCTCCCCCTCACTCACGATCTTAGGAAGAATTGCGAAATCAACATTCAACAAATTCGTTCGTGTGATAATCTTGCAGACCTCTTTACAAAATTACTCCCGAGTAGAATTTTTGAGAAATTTGTAAAAAGGATTGGACTTTGTCGTCTCATAAATATTTGTAAAATATAAAAATATTGTTTTTAACACTAAATTTATTTTTTTGTATGCTATTTTTTTGTACATATTTTTTTGTATTCTTAATTAGTCTATAATATGCATTAGTTAACATGACCCACATTTTAAAATTTATCATATACTACTTCCATTCTTTATTATAAGAGATCAGTCAAATTTTAGATACATTAAATAATTAATGTATCTAGTTAATATATAGACTAGGTACATTAATTATTCAATGAATCTAAAAAGTGATTTGTGTCTTATAATAAGGAACAGAGGTAGTATTATGTTTCTCTAATTAATTTATTTTATTAAAGATAAAGTTTTATAGGTCTGTAGGACGATTCTTCAGAGTTTTTTGCGTAGGGAAGATAATAGATATGCTGATTGACATAAAGTACAAAGGAAATATTATTCATTCATCAGTAGTATATATAATGCTAACGAATATGAATTTAATAAAATTCACCATTGAATTGAAAGTTTATATCAAATAGATCATTTATGTAAAAAATAATTAAAAATTGACAATCATTTGATGGATCATAATAACATATCAAATGATTTTCAATTTCTTAAAAATTTGTATAGATGATCTATATGATATAAAATTTCAATCAAATGATAAATTTTGTAAAATTTGTATCCGTTATCATATTATTACCGACTTCTTCAAAGTGGAAGACTTGTCTAAATTTTCCATCTTAAATTTTTTTTTGTACATAAAGATTCCAACTTAGACTTTACTCCACATGGAATTAACGTTAACAAATCAGGTACTTTTTAGTCAATTTTTTGCTAAATTCACAATTTAATCTAAATCTAAATTTTAATACAAATAGGATAGGATAGTAGTTGACCCACATATTTTTAATGTACATAGATTGAGAATTAAAAAAACTCAAACTTTAACCTCTCAAATAGTAAAATCTCTGTTAATTAGTAGCAATTACTAGCAACTAAACTACACCTATGACAGTGAGTTACCCAATCATATAGTCCAAAGTTCTTAACATTAATAGAGTAAAGCTTGAATTTTGAACATGTTGTTGTCCTTCATTGAATTATAGGCCCTGGTCTCAATCTCATACGCTCATATTGGATTCCTGACACACACACAGATTCTACTAAAAATAGTTTTATGAAATAAATAAATAAATCTATAAATATAGTACTACTACAAATTATAAACATCTATGAAACACAAATACAAACACAAAGAGATACGACATAGACACTGATATATCGACACAAATAATTTTTATGAAAAAATAATATATTTTAATATAAACGTAAATATCAGTGTGTCGTATCAATATTAGACACGACACATGTGTCTGATATCGGAATACGTCTATTCTAGAAAATTACTACCTCCGTACCAAAATATATGTTGTTTTGACCAAATCACACAAATTAAGAAATGTAATCATTGTTGCATGGAAAAGATAAATTATGGGTTAGTTTACAAGATTATCCTCATTAATGATATGTGAGAGATAAATTATAGAATTGAAAGAAGAAAGAAAAATAATTAATTAAGGGTATAAGAGGAAAAAAAACATTAAATGCTTCATTGATAATGTAAAACGACATATATTGTGGTACAATTTTTTTTCTCAAAACGACATATATTTTGGTACGGAGGGAGTATAAATTAGAAATTCACACCTTTTTTGAGTTTTGACTAGAGGACACAAAAGGGACTAATTAAAGCCTCTCCTCTTTCACTTCACAACAACAATAATATCCTACACACCCTTGTTTAGTTCCTATCACTCTCTCTCAAAAGCTGCAAAAAAAAAAAAAAAAAACTCTTTTCTTTTTCTTTTTCCCTCCCTCCAAATTTTCAACTCTTGCAGTTGCAGCTCCTCTATTTTGTTTCCTGATTTCTACAGCCACTACTCTTTCTAAGGAAGAAGAAGAAGAAGCTTCAATGGCTAGTGCTGTTCTGCTTCTTTTTTTCATCCTTTCAATCTCTCTACCTTTTCATGGAGGTAACTTATATGTATTATGTTGATTTTGTGTTTTATTTATTTTTCTTTCTTTTTTCTGTTCAGTCTATGATTTTCCATGTGGGTTTGTATCTTGTTTTCCATAACTTTCATTGAATACAGCATTATTTGAATCTTGTTTCTGAATATTGTGATGACTGATGAATATGATTGAATTTGAGGGTAACTGTGTAAAGATACAATCTTGATACAACAAGAACATGATGACAATGCTGAAACAGAAAGATAGGGAATGAAAATTTATTATTTATTATTTATTTCATTGCTTAAAGAGAGGGTTTTGGTAATAAAATAGTTTTTTTTACAATAAAAATTGTTTCTTTTATGTTTTGTCTAGAATCTTTGATCTGTCCTTCTATTTATTTAGTGAGATTTTGTGATGTTATTGCTTCACAGCTCATTAGATATTTCTTTTGCAGTTTGCACTTACCTTCATTTTTTTATAGAAGAAATGTGATGTTACTAAAATACCCTTATGTGAGAATGTCAATGATGAGAAATAAAATCAATTGGGTATGTTAATCAAATCTAGTGATAACTGAGTTTGTAGCATTTTGTTACATTGCTTCCATGTATATTGGATGATAGGTAAACTAACCTTGATTTTTTTGTTATGGCTAAACTTAGGATAAAATATTAACTATACATGTTATTATGTGGTTGTGCTGATTTTTTTGCCCCTAAGGATATGTTACTTACAAGATGAGCAATTAGACTTTTGGTATTATTATATGAACACTCTTGTTTATCTCTCTTGATCAAACGGCCTACACTGCATCATAAAGCCTGTTGTAGAGGATCTGGAGTCGTTGATTACATGTAGAACACAACTAGTAAAGATCTTGTGCTCTTGCACGGATCTAGGAAAAATCATGGTGAGGTATAGAGGTGTGAAATTTTGCTATGATATTAGAGGAAATTTTTTCGTAAGACAATTAGATTTCTTGAAAGTAGTATGAGTGTCTGTGATCCTTTGTGATGAATACTTTCTCACTGCCCTAAAGAACGAAGTAACTGCGCCTGTGCATGCAATGCTTCCTATACAAGTACAGAGGATAGTATAGGGAATTCAATTGAGAGTACAAACGTTGTCCACAATTTTAGAGTTTTGCTCATCCGGCATCCCTCTCCACATAAGGTCCCAATAGCCTCAAATTTTAGATCATTGAATAGATGGAAATGAAATCCTTTTACATATCTAGATTTTCTGTAGCATATAGAATAAGAAAATCTAAATGTTATTCATTTCCTACTTGTTTTGGATGGTTGCTTCATTTGCATTACTTTTCATATCTCATTGATCACCACATCAGCTATAGCTACATTATAGCACTACCGCTTAGCGGAATTTGAATAAACTATTATTTTCGGCAATGTAGTGGAATTTGAATAACTATTGTTTTTTGCTATCTGCGACTGAAAACATTGTCATTCACAGTTTTTATTTCATCAGTATCATACTTTCATGGATGTTTTAATCACCGAAATTCCCATGTTGGTGCTTTTTCCTGCAGATGCTTATATTGGTGTCAACATTGGCACAGATATAACCAACATGCCAAGTCCAACAGAAACTGTGGCCCTTCTCAAGGCACAAAGCATCCAACATGTGAGACTCTACGACACCGACAGATCCATGCTTCTTGCACTTGCCAAGACTGGAATCCAAGTAATCGTTTCCGTTCCTAATGACGAGCTGCTTGCAATCGGTCAGTCCAATGCAACTGCCGCGAATTGGGTTGCCCGTAATATTGTAGCTCATGTTCCTTCTACCAACATCACTGGCATAGCTGTTGGTTCCGAAGTCTTAACTTCACTCCCAAATGCAGCTCCTGTCCTAGTGTCTGCGCTGCAGTTCATTCATTCTGCACTTGTTGCTGCTAATCTTGATGATCAAATTAAAGTATCTACGCCACTTTCTACTTCCATCATACTTGACTCTTTCCCACCTTCTCAAGCGTTTTTCAATCGAACTTGGGATCCAGTCATGACTCCTCTACTTAAATTTTTGCAGTCGACTGGTTCATATCTTATGCTCAATGTCTATCCTTATTATGATTACATGCAATCCAATGATGTAATCCCTCTAGATTATGCTCTATTCCGTCCCTTGCCGCCGAATAAAGAAGCTGTCGATAGTAACACGCTCCTGCACTATACTAATGTTTTCGATGCAGTTATTGATGCTGCTTATTTTGCAATGTCATATTTGAAATTTACCAATATCCCTATTTTGGTCACCGAGTCAGGATGGCCCTCCAAAGGTGGTTCGTCCGAGCCAGACGCAACTCTTGATAATGCAAACACCTACAATAGTAATCTCATCCGGCATGTTTTGAACAATACAGGGACTCCTAAACAACCCAAAATCACAGTTAGTACCTATATATACGAGCTTTATAACGAAGACATGAGAACAGGTGCGGCATCTGAAAGCAATTGGGGGCTTTTTTATGCGAACGGAGCACCAGTTTATACCCTACACTTGACCGGGGCTGGTGCTATATTTGCAAACGATACAACAAATCAGACCTTTTGTGTCGCTAAGAGTAACGCCGATAATAAAATGGTACAGGCGGCACTTGATTGGGCTTGTGGACCAGGAAAGGTGGATTGTTCGCCTTTGCTGCATGGTCAACCGTGTTCTGAACCGGATAATGTAGTTGCACATGCTACTTATGCTTTTAATGCTTATTACCAGAAGATGGATAAATCTCCTGGGAGCTGTGATTTCAAAGGAGTTGCATCAGTCACCACCACAAACCCAAGTAAGAAATGTTTGCATATTTTCTGTTGAACCGTCTGTTATAAATCAAAGAATGTTTTTCACTCCCAAATTTTATATTCAATTTCCTTAGCATTTTTATTCAACTGATATATTGTATTACTATCATTTTTACAGGTCATGGTTCCTGCATATTTCCAGGAAGGTATGATCTCAATTCTCTAGCTTATGCTCACATGTGCTTGATGTCAAATTATTTTCTGGTTTAGTGTACTAGATTTACCCTTCTAATTTTCCTTACATACTCGAAATGTCCTTATTCAATTCTCATTACATCAGCACTACAATTTGGCACATTATTTTGTTGAGTAAAAAATCATTTTGGTCCTTTAATGTGTCAAGTGCCGTGTCGTCACTTTAGTACAAAAACTCCCTAGTTGACGTTGTGTCTTTCTTTAAAGAGTTTGGTCATCAAATATGTTGTTTGATCATTAGTTTGATTCTCGAATATGTCTTTCATTACTCAGTTTCATCCATGAAATTACTAACAAAAGACACACTTATGGATGTTTTTGCAATTTCAATACATTCAGGGACTATAGTGAGACACAGTCTCACACATTTAGAGACCAAAATGACGATTGATCTTATTTTGTTCTTTCTAATATGTATATGATTTTTCTTTCTTTACATCTTTGTGATGAACAGTGGTGGTAAAAATGGCACAAGCATAAATGGCACAGCTCTAGCCCCTACTATCAACTCCACAAATTCAGGCCCTTTTTCACAATACTACACTGGTGGATATTTCACCAGCTCTATGATTCTTGCACTACTTTTAAGTGCACTTGTTGTCTTGTAAAACTAGGCACATTAATTCATTACCTAATTAGCATTAGATTCTAGTTTATGGAGACACATTCTTGTGAAAGATTCATCTATCTTTTGAAAGATTGTAGCATGCCCAATTTTGTGTTCCTCTTGTTGAGGATTTCAAGGGTGGTGAAGTTGGTCAATATTGGTAATTGTAATTGTAGCATGAGTTGACCATTGATTTTTTTTGTATAAACCAGAGGAATTATTTTACATCATTGTTGTAACTACCTTATTAGGACTAATTTTTTTCTTGTCATAATATAATCAGAAAATCCATTGAAATTATTTATGGTCTTCATCCTTTTGGATTTTCTGTAAGTAATTGCTTTTCTTATATCTTTGTGAGCTTTTGAATAAAATAGTAGAAATTTTCATAATTTAAGCCTTTCTAAATTAGGGGTCCGGTGACCGCTTTGATAAATGGTCTATGGTGGACCACGAGTCCACGACTGGAAAATCACTAGAAATACGACGGTCATGTTAGCTCCTCGAAAGTAGAAGTTATAGTCATCCTATATGCACCATTTCCATTCTATCCTTTGCATTCATCATCAACCATAAACAACTTACTAATTTTCTAACCACATTAATATGAATGCTCTAATCGCTAATAAGGATTCAACCTTGCATTTATGCTGCAATTAGAGGCACTACATTGCACATCCTTACAGCCGAGGTCGAATCAAGACAGTTATGTTTAGTTTTTGTTATCCCATGTTGCAAAGACTAATCATTTCAATGATCTTTTTTTTTTTGGTAGTGTTACAAAGTAACAGAGAAAAAAGAACAAAAAAAACTACAAAGAGAAATTAAGTTCCAAGCTTATGCTTCAATATGCATGAGTTAAATATCAAACATTGACATGACAGCATGCTTAAGTGGCTGGTTGCCCAATGTGGCAATGCGTGATGCGTCGATTCAAGAAAATAGTTATGAGGTGACCATTATTTTGTGATCTCAAGTATTCCCGATCGATTTGACCTTAATTAAAACTCATTAATCATTTGAGCCAACTATTGGTGATAAGCTGAACAATATGAATGAATGTATACCTTGTGAGTTGCCACCATAAACTTAGTATTTAAAGTGCTCTCCCACAGACAAAAAAATCCAAATATAAGTGCATCAAATACATCACAAAATATTAAATATCTTTAAATGTTACAATTTCTACATATCAGGTGGTTTAAAGTTTTGAAATTAATTTCCTCAAGGAGCCATAACTTATATAGTTGTGGAAGTTATCAATGGCCCAGTGGTGCAACAACTGTCTTGAAGAGAAGCACATGAACCTTATCAATGGAAAAGTACAAAAAACCACCAAGAGAGTGTGTAACATAGGAACCAAAACTAGCACCCACAATGCAGTGCCAAGCTGGTCCATAAGAAGAATCAAATTCCTGTAAAACCAACAAGTTTCTTTCTATTGTTAGCTAAAGTCATTTTCCATTTAGAAATGAGCATTGAAACAACTTAATTAAGTACTTATAGCATAAACACTTATTGCATGAATGCTTATTTATATAACAAAAGATATATAAGGTGTTTTCATAAGCATCACGGAGAAGCTGAAAACAGCTTATGAACATGTTATAAGTTGTTTCCAATAAAAAATATTAATTATGTATTTACTAATGAAATAAGGAACCAAGTAACATTTTCAACATATAAGAAATTCTATACCATGCTACTTGTTTTTTCTAGGTGAAATACCAAGCTACTTATTTATTGATTTTACAACCAATATATACCTAATAAACACATTATTCATATTTATTAGTCCATACTGGAAAACATGGAGAGTCATAATCACAATAAAATTGTGATGCAATCTTTAGTGGACCACAAAAATACCAAACTCAAGGATGATACCAACATTTAACATATAATTGAAACTTCCAAGCTTAAGCTCAACACCAACTAACAGCTTATGGGAAGTTCAAGTAATAATAATACTCAGCATATATACATAAATGAAGGGCAAAAAAATCACCATCAAGAAAGACGTAAAGCCCGGTTTGGATAAACAACTAACACTGATAGTATAAGCACTTATCATATAAGGGCTTATGTATAAGCTATTTCTATAACAAAATATAAAATAAGATCAAAGTGTTTTCATATAAGCTATAACTTGTCGTGGAGAGCTTATGGAAATAAGTGGTTTCTATAACCTCTCTTAAAAAGTCTCATAACTGTTTATATCAATAGATAGGTTCAAATAAGTCAAATCCAAACATGCTCTAAGAGAAAGAAAAAAACAAACTTAGTTCAACCTGATTTATTGAAGCAGAAAGATATCAGACAGATTTCAAATAAGTATTTATATCAAAGGTACAAAATTTGCACATAGATTTGGATATCCTTTATCAACTGATTATGTTAGATTTCTCTAATTTGTCAATGAAACATGAGCATTGCAATACAATCAAAGAGCTAATATGTGGGTTAGGTTCCGCCGTGACAAAAATTGATTTTGTAAGAATTTATTTCGGCAAAAAGTCTGTAAAGTGACTTGAACAATAAAGTCGAGACTAATGTGACTTGAACAATAAAGTGTGATTGGTTCCTGTGAACCTAACTCAGTTGCTAGGAACATTATATTATATATGCAGAGAGGTCGGGTTCAAACTCGGGATTCCTCACTTATTCACCTAGTGTGGTAAAATTATAGTCCCTATCACTAAGGGAGAGTAAAATTCTAGCTTAAAGTTAGAATCAACTCTCGAGGCAAAATTAGTTTTACTCGAGAATATTTCTAATCATGTCAAAATTATCTTTTTATTTTTAGTCACGTAGCCTAGTGGCTAGAAATTCACCCTTTATGAATAAGTGGACATACCAGGTTTGAACTTTAATCTCTGCACAAATGTACAATGTCCTTTACCAATTGCGCTAGACTCACGAGGACTGTCAAAATTATCTCTACTCCAAAAGAACCAAAATACAGAACATCAAGAGTCAAAACACAAAGGAATAAAGAGAACAATTTCAGTTCAAATCAAGACATAACAGTTTTCAACATTCATGGATCAAAAATCAAAGATCACAACCAAGAAACAGATTTTTGAAACAAAAATAAAAATTTCAAAGAAAGTAGTGTGTGACCTTCTTAAGGGCAAGTGCCAAGTGTTTACTGTCAACCTTCTTGGATGGCATAGAATCAAGATGATCACGTGCACATTTGAAAGCATGTTTCTGCATAGAAAGAGACATGTCACAAGCTCTGACATAAATGTTGTTGAGTTTAATATTATTATCATGATGTTTATGTTCTTGTTCTTTCACTTCTTGTTCTTGTTCTTGTTCTTGTTGTTGATGATGTTCTGTGGATTTCTTCTTACTGTTCTGTATTAAACTGCTTAGAAACTTGCTTCTTCTCTCTAACTCCTTCTCTGCTTCTTCCATGTGCTGTGAATGTGAGTTAACAAACTCACTCTCTCATTACTCTTCAAAACAAACCAAACAAACCCTTTTGTTGTCAAAACATTGGAAACTATTTTGTGCACTTTGGCTTGAAAGAAGAGAGAGAATGGGGAAATGTACAGTGTAATGGAATGATAGGAACAGCAACAAAGAAACAAATGAGACAACTTTCATACTCTTAGTCTTAAAATAATTATCAGTTTTATGTTTGTCAATATATAATTTTAATTGTTAATATATTTAATTATTTCTTTTTAAAAATAATAAAAGTTGTATATTTTAAAAATATTCATTGAGAAAAATCAAACAACATCTCATATGCTAATATTTACTTTTACATAAAAAAATACGGTCAAAGAATATCATGTGAATAATGCACAATGGTCAACTGTGACAATTATTTTGAGACGAAGAAATTTGTAACTTAATAAGTGTCACTTTTATAAAAAAAATTCTTCAATTGTACTCCATCGGTCCTTTTTATAATAAACAATTGATTTTTTTGATTCATTCAATAATTTATGTACTCCATCCGTTCCAAATTATAAGAAAACATAAAAAAACCACACTTATTAATAAAAACCAAAATATAAGAATTTGAAGTATGTTTTTGTGGATTTTCTTTGAAATAAATTGTATGAGAAGATGTAAAATCAATTTTCATTGGTTGATGTATATTAAAAAAATTATGAGAATAAGGAAAAAATATTTTTATTTTTTAAAATAGTTTTTTCTCTATAATTTGGGATTAAAAAAAGTGGATTTTTTCTCTTATAATTTAAGACGAAGGGAGTATTTGATTTATATTGTAGACTATATACATTAATTATTCAATAATTTTTTTTTGAAAGAATGTACATTAATTATTTAATGAATTTAAAAAGTGTTTGTTTCGTATAAAAAAGAATTGAAAGGAGTATTTGTCCCCGTAGAATAATTCAAGTGATAAGAGTTGGGGATATATGGGTTGGGTAGGGGGAGGACATATGCGGGAACAATTTATAATTCCGATGTACCAAAAAAAAGAAAGGAGTATTTTGTCTCTTTGAAAAAATTAAAATGATATTTATTATTTTTTCTAACGAATTAATATCATTATTTATATTATTTATTGTATTTCAAGTTTTCAAACATATCCTTAGTTTTGTGACTATACAAATTTTCTTAAGAATATCATCAATTTATTTGGTAGTAAAAAATAAAGTTGGTGCTACTTTTGATGCATTTGTTGGTGGAGCTGGATGCTATCTGTTTCCTTTTTCTTTGTTGCGTGTTGACGAGACCATCACAATTAGACAAAATAGCCGTGAATTTTTTTATTGAAACTCACGCCCAAATTGATTCTTCGATTAATTAACCGTAAATTGTTTAATTAGGGGCGTAGAGTAGAGTGTATACTTTTTTAATTAATGAGATTAGTGTATAGTAAAATCTCTTTAAATTAATACTCGGTAAATTAATAAATTCTCTAAAATAATAAAGTTGTTCGGTCCCGATTTGGACCAGTATAAAAAATTGAAAAATTCGATAAAATAATAATATAATAATTTTTTGGAAAATCTCTTTGTAATTTTCGGTCCCAAAAAATTATAAATTAATAATTCATGTAATTTATCACATTCATGTGAGATATGATGTTAATACTCTATCACATTCATGTAATTTATATATGACAAACTTGCTTAAGAATACATTAAACTCATTTGTTCCTCTTATTTACATCAAAAGTCATTATTGATTTTCAATGTATATTACTAAAGTCATTATTGATTTCTAATGCATATTACTAAAGTCATTATTAATTTACAAGTTATTATTGATTTCCAATGCATATTACTAAAGTCATTATTAATTTACAAGTCATTAAAAACTCTTTAAATTAATAATTATTAATTTATCAATAAATTAATAACTCTCAAATTAATAAATTTTTCCGGTCCTAACTCTATTAATTTATAGAGATTTTACTGTGTGCAGTATTAGAATGGAAAAATGCTACTAGTGCACATTAGTTAAGAAATTAAATATAACAAAAACATTTAGAACTATTTTTTTTGTATTCTTAATAATTGTATTGGATACACTAGTTAGCATGAATCTATGATTTGTTTTTTTTAGAATATTAAGACAAAATTTATTACTTTTTTCCTATAAATTATTCTTATTTATTACTACTTTTCAATTTACTAAACTAATTCACTTTATAAGTGTATTTTAGTAAACGAAATTATTTTATTATTGAAGTTAACAAAACTAACTATTTTCTTAAAATGTGTGAAAAACTAAAAAAAAACACCTGTAATAAGACGAAATGAGTAATATATGAAGTAGTTCACAAATCCTCGTTTAACTAACATAAAATATTGTTAGATTGAATTGTTAGATTGGATGTCCGTATCTAGTTAAAACTTCTCTACCTCTATTTTATGTGTTTTATTTAAAAAAAAAACTAAGGAACTCTGAAACGTTTCTTTAGAAATGTAATCAAGAAAAAGTAAGATGATAATCAAGAAAAAGTAAAACTATGTTTAGTTAGAAATTAAAATTAATATTTAGGAGTGAAATTGATTTTGATATGTTTGTTGCTCTTGATTAGAATAAATTTGTATTTGAAGTTAGGTTTATACCTTTTAAGTTTAAATGTAATTTTTATATTAAAACTTTGTTCAACTTACTTTTACTATTATATATCCAAACATAAATTACTTTACATTTGATATAAAAATTAATTTTGAGTATATTAGTGTGTTTTGTTTTGCGATGATACAAATTAATTTTGAGTGAATTGATTTTATAAAATTAATTTTAATCAAAATGAAGTTGAATGTAAAATATATTTTTGTAAATATCAAATGTAAAGTAATTTATGTTTGGATATGTAATAGTAAAAGTAAATTGAACAAAGTTTACATTTGCCATATACTTAAGCAAAATGGATATGAGAGAATTCTAATCACAAAATTTATTGTTGACCAAATTAATCACATTTTTTGAGTCAATCTTAATTAGAAGAGAATAAATATTTTAGTCCATAATACAAACTCAAAAAGCTAAACATATGGACAATAATGGAGGTTTCAATATTGCAATGAAAACTATAATAAAATGATTTCTAAAATCTCTAATAAGCTCACTACAAACTAAAAAACAATCTGTAGAAATTTCGACCTTATTACAACATCATTTTATCGATTCTTCGGACCATCTAAAATCTCAGGATCGACTATCTGTACAAGAATTCATGCATTAATACTATTGAAAATAATTATTACAACATCATTTTATCGATTCTTCAAAGCATCCAAAATCTCAGGGTCGACTATTTGTAACAAGAATTCATGCTCTAATACTATTGGAAATGATTCTCAATAGTCATTGATGCAAATTTTCAAAGTCATGATATTTGTAAAGCTAAATTATGAGATTATATATTTAGTCATAAAAGTAAAATCTCCTTTAAGATCTTCCAACTAGCATTTGCATGAGCTAAATCTTCCTTAGACTTTAACCATCTATCAGTGCATGATTTCAGTTCATCTCCCAAATCTTTCCATTTTTCATAATCCTTAGATACCACCTGAGTGTACTTGTTAACTTGAGATGCAAGAAAGTTCTTCTGAGCAAGAATCTCCTTTTTCTCATTATTTAATCTTTGAATCTCCATATCAATAGTATACTCTTTTTCCGATGTCTCAGAAAGTTTAGTTTCCAAGTTTTCAATTGTTTCTTGTCCTTCATTCAACTTAGCATTCAACTCCATATTAAGATTCTCATAATTAGACATGAACTCAGAGGTTGAGTCCAATGTACTAATGGCTTTAGGAACATTTACTTTGAAAATTTTCAATCTATTTGTGAAGTCTTTAAGGATGTTTTGTTGTAGAGCATCTGTAGTTTCTCTTGCCAAAGAATTTACAATCCTTTCTACATTGTTGAAAACATTGTTGTTCATGATATCTTCCAATGACATATTGAGATACACAGATAGTTCATCCTTAAGAATAGGACTAGAACATGAGTTTTCTTCAATTTTGGCGTTGTTGTTGAATTTCTCTTCCAATAAGCTCCTTGACATTCTTTGCACTGATAATGAAGTGGAACATGTTTCGTTGGTTTCATTGATTGGAGAGATCTAACACAAAAAAAAAAAGAGATCATAGTTTCAAGCTGTTAATAGTATTCCTCCTAATGTATGCAAACAATCGATAAAACATGGGTAAAAAGTTACTCCATTTAAATGTCGTTTTTGTAGAAAAATTCGTTCTTATTTATTTTTTGTTTTCAAAGTTCAATGCAATATTTACTATTGTTTTGTCAATAATAGTGTTAACTATTTATCACAGATAGAGAAATAAGAGAATGAGACGATAAATAGTTGAGGGTATTATAGAAAAAAGAAAAATAGTTTCGTCAAAAAATAGCAAAATTTGTTGGTTTTCTTGGTATGTGTAAATAACTTTAAAACAAAAACTAAAAGGAACCGATGGAATACCTTGGAAGAGGTTTCATTCAACAAATGTCCCACCGAACCATCCAACTTTGGAAATGATTGGACTGTTAATGCAGTTTTGTTTAACACTACTTTAGAAACACTTCCATTTGTAGAGCTTTTAGCATTTTGTGTAAGATTGGAATATTCATCAGGAGTTCCATTGGAGCTCTTATTTTCTCTTATTGCTCCTTGTTCCATAGGAATTTGTTCATCTATTGATTGTTTTTCAACCAACTGTGGTGACTAAAACACATGTGAAACAAAGCAGAATTTGAGCCGGCGAGTATATTCGTCAGATAATATGCATGAAATAAATTCACCAAAAGAGATTTTTTTCTCAGATAATTAATTAATGGGAGTGATTGCAGGTTCTGTGATCCTGAATGACATGATGAACTTACTGATTTAGTTTCATCTGAAGTTGAAACTTCTTCAACATTTTCATTAATATTCTGCATGGTATCAAATATATGATTTTTGCACTTCTCAGTTCTCACATACTCAAGCATAACACTGTTCAAACAGAAAATAAGTTACCTGTGAAGGTGCTTTTTGTAAAGGAATGAGTAATGGTTCTGGATTTGGGTTCCTTGGTTCTGAGTTTGTTGACCATATTGTTGTTATAGCTTTCTCAGCCTCAGGACACTCCAGAAGACTTTGTTCCACTGTTTCTTTAGTACTCTGAAGGAATACAAAAAGATACATAAGTTGAATTTGCAATGTTTTTTTTGTCTTAAGAAGCACAATATCATAAAAGTTGAAATTCTCTAAAACATTATAAGGCGATGGCACGACAATTTGCATCTTGAAATTTGATTTTCTGAGTGTTTCTTGTCGGTCAATCAAACTTCTTTCTCTAACCACTTGTTAATTCACCAGCTTCTATGCGAGAATTCTTGAAGAAGAAAGAGTTACTTTTGAAGCCATTTATTTCCTTATACTCAACTAGTGCTCAATGACTAATAGAGTAAATAATCTCAAACTCACTTGTGTTGTTTCACATTGATCGATATCTGAATCGATTGGAAAAGGCATTGTTATTACTTCTAAATTTGTTGAAATCTCCATTCCTAAATCATGTACAGCAACAATTTCTTTTTCTGCTTCATCAATAATCTGAGTAACACCAAAAGATATAATTATGTCGCTTATATGGTAAGATTAACTAGCAATTATTGAAAGCTTCTACTGTGCAATGTGACATATATAGATGGATTAGCTAGTATATTAACATGTGAACAAGGAAGCTCCCTTTGAGGTGCTGATTGTACCTGCACATCATGAACTTCCTGTACTATTGGTAATTGAGGATTGGTTTCTGGCATTGGATTTTCTTTTTCAGCCTCTTCAACTATGGTGTCAAATATTTCAAATAACTCCCAGTGAACATCGCGGGCGATGTTACTATCTAAAAAAGAAGAAAGAACAAACTCTCAACAATTATAACACAAAAAGAAAAAGGGGGTGAGGTGAGGTAGTATTTTAGAAGTGAGAAGTGATTTCTTGCTTTAGAAGGTACTCCCTCCGATCATTATTATAAGCAAAATTGATTTTTTTAGTACATCGAATAACTGATGTATCGGGTCTATAATATGGACCAGATACCTCAGTTATTTAATACGTAGCAAAAAAGTCAATTTTGTTAATAGTGACCATAAAAAAGATATTCGTAACACTAAAAGGATGATAGATGAATTGCATACTTTCTAGTGTATTCTTTAAGTTCTCAAGAGTAGTTGTTGAATCAAATGAAAGTTTAGGGCAATGATCCACAATGCTGTAAGCCACATTCTGCAACTCCATATGTTGGCTCGGATCAGCGAGGTTCGGCAGTTGCATAAGCACTAGAAACTTTAGTTTAGGAAGCCGCAGTTTCTGCTGAGGAAGTTCACCACCTTGTTCAGTTACAAACATGCCATCTAACTGCGACGCATCTTTTATGATCACGAGCTCTAACTTAGGAAACTCTTGGAATGTGGTGACAGACATGAGACTTTTCAAACTGTGGCAACTCTTGATGGCAAGTGCAACGAGCTTGGGGAAGCATATCAGTCGAGAATGAGGAATTGTCTGACTTTGATTTTCCTCATGGTCTTCCATTATTTTATGTAATCCTTCACAGTTGTTGATTTCTAGATATGTTAGCTGTGGTAGACTCCTCAAGACAGATGCTGGGAAGATAACTTTCAGCTTACTACATCCCTCAATTTGTAAAGTTTTGACATTTTGGAGGGTTATGAACTGTTTGGGACCCATGAATGTATAACTTAGTTCATGTAGATTGTATAATTTGAGGGATTGCAAACTCGAGTTCATTTGTTGATCAACGATTGGAAGTTCTTCAAGACAAAAAATCCCTTTGATGTCTGAGTTCTCTATGCATAGCTTTTCTAGGGTCTGAAAATGCTTCATCATTGCTCCTATGTCCTATAGAATTGAAGCATAAAATAATCAGTTGAAATTGACAATAGAAACCACCCAAATTTAGAACATGTTGGACCTAGCATTGTAGAGCATCTAAGTGGAACTTCAAACAAAGTGTTTTAAGGGAAGTGCGCATCAGTACTGTTAGAACAAAGAAAACAAGATACGGAAAAACCATAACAAAGTACACAAGCGATCTGATCATGGACTTCAGCCAATGGTGCATATGTCAACGACTGTAGAGCCGCTGTGGTACCTTTCTCGGAGTTATCTTTCTAACAGTAAATTATAATCATGATAAAATATGAATATATGTGACTTCGTTAACAAAAAAATCCTACACGAATATAAGAATTTCAGTACCTCAGTGGATGTGTCAGCCAGTTGTCTTGCACCCAAATGAAACATGAAATCACTAATAGAGTTGATGGTAAACTCAGGACACCCTTCCAAACAAAACTCCTTCAAAGATGGATATGTGGCATTATATCTTACGGAGCAAGTACTGATGAGTTTTGGTACTCTAGAGAAAGTTAAGTGTTCCAATTCTGGGAGATCAATATGAATCTTATTGTCATTATTATTATGTTCTTGTCCCAACATATATTGCATTTGGCTACATTCTTGAACACTCAGGAATTTCAATCTCGGGAAGATAGAGCCACATGTCACGCAACTCTGATCATGTCCAACATCAGTTACAATGTTCTTCAACGAATGGCATTCCTTAATTCTCAATTCTTCCAACAACATTGTTCGAGCAACCGACAGACTGAAAAGTTCTTCTATTTTTAAACAGTTTTTGAGTCGTATCTCTCTGACATGACGCAGGATCAATGACTGTCTCGAAAGGCGATCAGAAGGACTACTTTTGACACATTCTGTGATTATAAATTCTAATTGGTCACACATTATCAAGTCAAAAGTTCTCAATTTGGGAAAAATCGAGCCATAAATTTCTTGATCATTATCATCATGCTGAACTATTTGCTCCTGTCTGTTTTCTTCTTCCTCGTATGATATTATGTTCCTCAGATCCTTGCATCCTTCTATTATCAGTTCTTCCAACAGAACTAGACTTGCAGCCGTGGAAGGCGTGAACATAGATGTCAACATACGGCAATATTCCACTTGAAACACCTTAATTCTTCCGAGCTTTAAGTTTCCTTCAAATAATCTTCCATTCAATTGGTGACATAAATGTATACTCATCTCTTGCAGGTTACCGAAGAAATCAGAAGGAGGTGGACCATGGCACAGTTCTTTCAAATTATCCATGCCTCTAACTTCGATCGTAACAAGCTTGGAGAATATGCTTCCAATGGAAGATGAAAAGTTATCAGTATCAATGAGACATTCTATCTTAGAACAAAACTCAAGCTTGAAATGGATAGTATCATTCATTTCTCCTCCTATCGCTTCAACTAATTGCGGTGTTACAGTCGTATAATCTCCTTGAATCCTCTTCAAGTGAAGAATCTCAGCTCTTTCCACAAGGTCCTTAATTGTTGCATTTGAATTTGGGTCAAAATATTCAATAGACAGAGCTCTTGATATGGAATTATCCACTGAGTGATATAATCCAGAGTCGTGTCCAATCTGTATATGGTACCTCTGCAATGTCGGGATAATGTTGTATTTGTCAAAAATGGTAGCAACAACTTCTTTGTCAAATTTCCATTTGAATCTATCCGGACTTCGCATGACGTACAATTCCTCTAATTGAGAAAATTTTCCAATCACTTCAAAGGGATTCTTTTCAATTACACAACATGTCAAACTCAATAATCTCAACTTCTCAAGTTTCACCATCCCTTTTGGAAGTCTTATGATTGAGCAATCACTCAACTCAAGAGTCTCAAGAATTTCTAGTTTTAGCAGAATAGAGATATCACCTAAATTAAAACCTCTCAAGCATAGAGTGTGGATATTTTTTAAGGATTCGATTGATTGTGGCAAAGCTAGAGTTGGCTTTCCCCTAATGTTTTCTGCCTTGGCTATAGACAAAACTTCTAGATCTTTCGTTCCTTCGAAAAATGCTTGTGGTATTTCCACAACACCATCTTTGTCTAAGCAAAGCATTATCAGAATCTTAAGTTTGGTGCAACCCAACTGCTTTAGAAGGGGGAAAAATCTTTTTACATTGTGGCAATACAGATATGTCATGGTACCTTGTTTTGCTGTTGCATGAATTTTGCATCCCATAATCACTTGAATCTCATAGTTTTCTATCCAATGTGCCGCATCACGTACCAGATCATGCATTTTGACACATCCTTCCTGACTTTTCAACAATAAACAAGCATCTAGGAGTTTCCTTTTTGCTGCAAGCATTTCTATCCTTGCCGCTTCATACGAGTCAACGTCTCCAAATATGCCCAATCCTTTCCCAAATCTGGTTAAATCTTCCACATGGATTTCACAATCTTCGGGAAATAGAGAACATAACATGAAGAGTTTCTTGGCCTTTTCATCCTTGAGATTTTCGTAGCTTACCTGAAAACATCAAGAAGAATTTGGACTTAAAACAGTATGTCATTAGACATTATTCTTTTTTATAAAACATTATGTGTCGTTTGATTCAGGTACTAATTCCACTTTAAAAACATTGGTTCCGGTTGTTGTACCTGAAAGCATTTATAGATCTTCAAATCTTCGTCAACGTTGCGGATTTGTTTAAACTCTTTCAAGCTTTTAAAAGCTGCCTTCCAAAGTTCTGGGGGTTGGTGCTTCAAACTCTTTGCTATAGCTGTAATTGCCACAGGTGATCTTTTACATTCATTTGCAATTTGCTGCGCCAATTTTTTCAAACTTTTGGACGAATCATCCCTTAATCCGGTATGCTTTTCAAATAAAATCCTTGCATCCTCCTCAGATAAGAGATCTAGCTCAATCATGCATTGGCAGCTCATTGAGTTGCATACACTCAACTTGCGCGAAGTAAGCAACACTCTACAAGCATTGCAATTGTTACTCGAAGGGATACCAATTTCTTCAAACTTTAGCTCTTCCCAAACATCATCTAGTATTATAAGTATCCTTTCCCCGTTCGTTAATCTAGACCATAGTTTTTTCGCCCTTTGCAATTGATCTCCTTCCTCTAGTTTCAAACCTAAAGGGATAGCAATGTTATCTTGAATCTTTCGAATATCAGGCACATGAGACACGGTAGTGAAGATAACTTCGTCAAACAGATTTGATCTTTTGAATTCATTACCAACTTTTTGCACCAATGTTGTCTTACCAGTCCCTCCCATACCATGCAATCCAACGATATAGTTTTGGTCATTTTTTATTGCTTCCAAAAGTTGTTTATGTTGGGAGCTTCGGCTCTCAAATTCAATAAAGTCTTGTGAAGAGTGATACTCCACACCTGGAAGCTTACTGGCACGGCCGACACTTTCAAAGTTAAGTCCCTTCAGTTCTGCAATCTCCAACGTCTTTACCGCTAGTTCCTTGCCTCTTTGATATTGCCACATGCAATTAGGACACCATCCAAATAAACAAGTCCTTTTTATGTCAGTGTTTTCGTCAATGATATTGTCGGCATTTTGAATCCAAACTGTAACATCATTCACTATCTCCTCTGCTCTATTCTTTGCCACATTCACATTTTCTTGTATACCCTTCCTTTTTGCTCTCAGCTTTCCCTTTTCCCTTTCATGCTCTTCAACTATGGTCTTGAAACAACACAGGTAACGTGCTTCGCCTATAGTCAAATCTAGAAATTTCTCGGCGATAACTTTAAAACAATCAGAAAGGACTGTTGTCATCTGAAATGCAGGATACTTAATTAGAAAATAATAAATAGATAGATAATAATTCACTTAGTTCAACTAATTGTGATAGATAATGTCAATCATTTAGTCCTTGAACTACTATCTAGTGACTAATATTGAAATTTGAAAACTACTATATAGTACTCCCTCCATCCATTTTAACCGTCACAATTAACCACTGCATGCGTATCTTTGACCATATATTTTTATTAATATATTTGTTCAATTTGTCTCGATAAATATTTTCTAAATATAATTTTTATAATATTTAATAATATATAATTAAAGATATTAGTGGTCAAAAATATGCATGCAGTTGCCAACTGTGACAGTTAAAAAAGAACGGGGGAGTAACTAATATTGAAAATAAGCATTGGTGTTGGTGTTTATTATTAGGAACAACAAAAATTAGTTATACATTGTTCTGTAGCTATTTACCTCTTCTCTAAGATTTTACCCAATATTCTACAATACCTTGACTCTGACCTTAGTCTTTCAGAGTCATCATCATAGCAAATTGTTCTTTTTCTTTAATTTTTCCACCTGCAAGATGCAAATATTAAGTGTGAGAACAGCTACTAAAGTGAATAACACCTTGAGTTAAGTGTAGACACTTAACCTTGAAGTTAAGATCTAAATACAAACTTTGTAAAATAGTATATTTTTGCAACTACCAATACTCCAATAGGAAGCTAAAAATATTGAAAAATCTTAATGATTCACAAATTAACTACTTGTCACAAATAACAGCAAAAGGTGATATATTGATAAGAAAGACTTACTATCAAACAAACACTGACTGCAATCTTTTTTCTTCTGTTGAGTTGAGGCACACATAAAGACAATTCCACTTCACTTTCTCTCATTTTCTTTTCATTTTCCTTACTATTTATGAAGAAGAAATAGTTGAACTACTATTAAGGAAGAGAAGCATGAAGAAGATTTGAAGTGAAAACAAACAGTTAGAATAAGAGAGTAAGATTTAGAATTTTGGTGTCAAGTGTGGATAGGTCAACATCAGTCAACTCTTTGCAATTAAGTATTTCATTTTCATTTTCTTTCCACTGTCCACTATTTTGTTATTATTGTTATTTCATTGGTTCACTTCCATTCATGTGCTATGTGAAGTCCCCTGTTCACACCTATTTTCTTTTTTATCTGCAACTTGTCTTTTGGGGGGAGGACTGAGATGTTATCATGTTATTAGTCCTTTAATTTGTTTTTCACCAAATTAGCATATAAATTGCAAATAATATAGTACATTTTGCATATATCAAATAATTGACAAAAAAAGAACACGTCAAATAGTCTTTGTTTTTGGCTTCTCAAAATACTGCAAATTTCTATTTATTTTGTTATTCTTTATAAACTTCCATTTTTTTTCTTTCAATACTATTAAGTTTGATGCGTGGATATAAATAGTAAATGACTCAATTAATAGTCATTGATACCATCTTAAAATTTGAGTTGAATCTAACTCAATCTTACAAAACTAACTTGCCAATATTCTTTGTCCCTATTCTATGTGGGATTTGGGTTTTACCCAATAGATTGCCCATGTAACCTTAAAACTATAATAACTTCATTACAAAGTGCATTGCATACGAGATCATGAGATTTCAGTTGGTGGCTACCAAACATGCATCACACGCAACTGCAATTTAAAATCCTTATGGCATCAAACAATCATCTCAAAGCTAAAGTTACTCAAAAGACAAAGATGATGAAATGCACACCTACTTAGCAAGAGCTACCAAATTACAAAATTTTGTCCAAGTCAAGAACTGAATAACAATTATAGTGTACAACATATACTAAGTGATCACTAAGTTCTATATCACGATTCATCTTCAGCTTCAGCAGAAGCTATTTCTGAATCCAATTTATTCATTAACTGCTCGCTTACATGCTTAGCTACTGATACCATATCAAGAACGACACTTGGATCCAGCCCGGCACCTCCTCGTTTTGTTATACCACAGATGTTCCCTTTCCTATTAATAGAGATTGAAACTGCAGAGCTCATTTGTGATTCCTCTTCGGGCGTGGCATCAACAATATAGTGCCTCCCAACCTAGGAAACAGATATTGTATGAAATTCACAAGATATTATCAATATGAGAACATGAGATCACGTAAGTATGTTACCTTAGTCAGTGTAACGATCACAGGGACTCCAGATGTGTCAAACTGCAGAAACTCCTCATCACTTACGTCAACTTCTGGTTGCTCGTCACTTGCTGTACCAGCAGCAACTTTAACGCTTGGAATGCCAGTATTGCTCAAAGCAGCCTAAAAGAATAACAAGGATCATCTGTTAGGACCTTTCCAGTTAAGGTTGTGTTTGGGTAAACAAGTTTGTTGAATAAGTGTTTATCATACAAGTGCTTATGTATAAATGATTTCTATAATCAAAGAGGAAATTAAGTTGAATTGTTTGTTTTCATGAGTTGCACATTTCTATAAGTTACTTTGGTAAAGGTTATTGAAATAAGCTGAAAACAACTTGCACACATCCTTATGTTATGAGATAAGCTCAAATAAACTGTAAATAAGCTTCTTCTTAACACACCATAAATCCCTAAATCTAAAAATAACTTTATATTTTCAACATCATGGTAACACAGCACATCCATGCACAAAAACCTGTATTAACCGGATCGCAAGATCGTTTGAGATATTTAAAAAAGACAGCAACTACGATGTTTTCAATTGTAAAATAATGAAACAATTAGAAAAGACCACAAGTTCAGGGTAAATTCAAACCATTTCACAAAACTGCCATTTAGAAAAAGGAGGGAGATATTAGTTCATATCTTTGAAACAGTCCAATAACAAGTCAATAACATCAACCCCAAAAATATAATGAACGAAGAAAATTTTGAAAGTATAAAACATTGACGTAGTCATGAAAGGAATGTATCTTATGTCTGAAATGCTATTCATTTTATGACCATCTTTGCAAGTATTTATGTCGTAGAATAACATATTGTACCTTGATGGCAGCACCTAGAGCATCTAACAAGTTTCCATCTGAACTGACAACAAGCCCATCAATATAAAGATCCCAACAAATTTTTCCCTCGACAACAACAAGAGAAGTGCGATCAATTCCAGCACCTGGAGGGGAAAAAAGAGTGCAGCTAAACAACAATAAATATAAAATCAAAAAGAAGCAAGAACATTGGAAGAGAAGTATGAGAAAGCACAATATTCACATTAAGAGGAAGGTATACCTGCTCCACTTTTAGCACCCAAGAGACAGCGTTGAAGAGCAGTTGAAAGTTCTGCTGACAACTCCTCACCCCCTCTACCCTATATGCATGCCAAAGATATAGACACCCAATAAAACTAATTATTTTGAAGCATTAAAAGGTAATTAAATATAAGAATGATAAATAAGACAGAAACAATAGAAAACACTGCTGCTATTAGTGGAAGTTGGCTGTTCATGGTGACAAGCAAAAGAAGGTTGCCAGAAAAGAGAAAAGAAAAACAAAGACAATGTGTGTTCACTGGCAAAGGAGCATTACCAGAGAACAGAAGGTTGTGGAGAGGGTCTCACCAGAGATGTAAGAACGCCAGAGAAGTGGAGGGTGAAGAATTTGAAGAGATAATGTGAAGAGTATGAGGCTGCTGGAAGTTTCAAATTGTATGATATTTCCACTGGCAGTGCCATGAGAATGGCGGCCTTGTAAATAACTGACAATGTACCATAATGGCACTAGCATGACTACTTCTTGATAACACTGGAAAACACTATGATTGACGAGATTCTATCACTTATTGATGAAAAAAATATGTTCATGTCAAACTCGAGTCAAGCTTCGAGTTGAACTAGTTCTTATCAAGTTGTGCTGAACCAAGTTTGACTTGGCTCGACTCATTTCCAGCCCTATTCAAGATACTTGAATAATATGAAGTAAACCAGGATATTTGAATGACTTCACTAGATAAAGAGAAGGAAGATGGGAATAAAGAAGTAGAATATGCAACCTCAAAAGCTGGCTCTGCAGTCGAACTACAATCAATATATATCGAGACTTTCCCTTTGTCGGGTTGACTTGAGCTTGGTTTTCCAAGTTCAGCCTGCAGTTGTGTAGCCAATATATTATGATTAGTAGAAGAAATAATGTGATTTAAAAGAGAAATTGTACTATTAAACAAAAGGAAGTTACAAGTCATGAAAGAAGGGATCAGTCCCAACATTTTAACAAACCTTCACACTGGCAATGACCTCTGTAGCACCAATTCTTATTCTGGCCGAACCATTTGCCTATCATGAAGGCCATCAAAGTACAAATTAAAACTATTTGAAGCAAGAAAAAATTAGCTAGCTGGAGTCAAATCATTGGGATACCCTTGCAAGTTACAAGTGCCAAGTCATCAAATTATTACCTGAGGAATGACCCCAGTTTCAACATGAATTGGTCGATAAGTTAATCTCTTTCTACCATCACAACGAAGATCCTGAGCAATGCCACCTTGGATGAAATGTTGTTCTCCTAGAGATAAACCCACCATTCCTACAACTGCACAAATTTGGAACTTTATGAATAAAAGTACAAAGAGGAAACTACTGTGTATCAAGCATAGTTGTCAATCCTAGCTAGTGTGACTTGGAGCAGCCAACCAAGAAAAAGTGGTATGGCCAATATACCAATATTATGAATACCATAGTTGCTACTTGTCAGTCACTGGTAACAATGAGGAGCAGCGAACATCAAAAAATACTATAGTGGAATACCCACTATACTAAAGATTGTGGATACAAGATTCACAATTTAGTGATACAGCATATAAATGCTCAAAATAATATATTTTTTGTTTAAAAACTATGCAAAATTGAAGACTTTCATGGTGACTTTCATGGTTAATCTTAATCACGCTATGATCTCGACACGCAAACACAATCACCATTGGTAAAGGCATAAGTATCAAATCATTAAGAGCAAAAGTCAAGGAGCATAAAGATAAAACAAAAAGAAAATACACAGAGGAATGAAGTATAAAGGTCATATAAAATTGTGAAATAAATTTCTATTGCTTCTGTTGCCAGAAAAATACTTTTTCCCAATTTCACATTATCCCATTTGTCAAAGACAACCACATTTGTTACGTAGTTTCCACTAAACCCGGAGAAGAAACATTTGACTCTTTAAGACAAATTAATATCAAATGAAGTACCTGAATACATCCTGAATTTGAGTTGCCATTGGCACCACTAATTGATGACTAATTCAATCCATAGCATAAAAAAGAGATGGTATTGCAATGCAATCTCTAATTAAAGGCAAACGCCATGCACAAAATACATGTTTCCTCTATATCTAAGTATCCTATTGTCTGCTCCAACACACCACAAATGGCCTTGCAAGTCCAAATTCCCTTTCATTCCAGCTGTTTCCCATACAAACTTGAAAAGCCCGAGTGCTCGATCCAACAGCTTCACACCACGCCCAACCATCCTCTCACTATCTGAAGTTAAAATTCTTCCCATAGACAAGCAAAACCTGCTATCATTTCCATTTCTATAAATCCCACCACACAAGTCTACTTCAATATTTGTAACTCTTCCATAGAGGTAATACTGTAACAGGGTGAATAAGCAACCAGATGAGTGGCCCAATGTTTTAGAAAGCTTCTTCTGCGCTAGGATTTGTAGGTATCGAGCATCCTTGTATGCAATACTGTTATCAATCGTAATATCCTTGATGTGTAAAAGCCCCTCCTTCATGACCTCAACCTTAGCCACATGCGTATTTAATCTTGTTTCACTTTTACAGCATTTAATCAGGTCATTGAACATTGCAAGAAGATCTTCCCATTTCTGTGTATCAGAAGAGTTAACAATTTTTGAAGGTGAAAACTTCATCCATGAAGATGAGTCGGCATCAGAAAGACTAGCAGTTTCTGTCACAAATTTCAAGCAGCTATGAATAATTTGCTGACCTAATATAGTACCTTCATTCAATCCCTGAGGACCCAAAGAATCCAAATCAACTGCAAAATTATTCAGCGTTTCTTTAAGTGCACCAGTCCAAATATGGTGCTGCGTAACCTGCGGGCATACTTTGAAACGAACCACCTTCCTCTGTTGAGCAGAAACATTCAGAAAATTGCTCACCTTAGCCAGTGAATCAATCACCATAGGTTCTCTTTCAGTTGTTTTACTGAAAGGGGTAAACGTATCATGTCGTGTATTTGGGTTAGAGGTCAAAACACGCCTCATTTTGTGCTGAAAAAACGGAGACCCAATAAACACTCGGACAAGAGACTTGAATGTATGCATTTCATTCTCAAGTTGATAATCAAAAATGGTAGAATTATTATTTACATCAACAAGTCTTCCATTAATTGTATCCACATTTGCAAGCAATTCGGTCAGCTTTATTATCTTTGGAAACTCACTCTGACACCATTGTATATCGAAAACATCTTGTGAAGAGTGATAAAGCATTGAATTCATACAGAGAGCTACAGATTGGTTGGTTCTAAAATGGTTTCCCTTGTAAAGCAGCTCCCGAATTCTACAAGCCATTACTACCTGGTATGGCAAAATGCCGCAACTAAATGTCACCTTCCAAGCAAATTCTGGTTTCAAGAAGATGAAAAAAAACACAACCCAAATAACAACTACTAATATACTATGAACCCATTGACTTCAAAAAAAATCACGGTTTTTTCCTCCAGCCATTTTGTCCAACATATTTTTGCAGTTCGCTAAAACAAAATCTCCACCTTTGCTTATCCAGCAACGTTATAATTCTAAACTTCTAACACATAGAAAGCAACATATAACTCCATTCCTCTCACAATAAGTGTAACATTAGCGAAAAAAAATCACAAAATAAGCACACTTTATGTCCTGAATGTAAAATTAATTATCGTATTCTAACTCTATCCACAAACTAATATTATATGCATAAGACCAAAGTCAGTTATATTCTACTATGCGTTTATGACAACGGTTACTGAATTTCATTTATGTTCAACTTTTCTTAACACATTGAAGGTGTATCAAATTGTCCAGAGTCCAACATGTGTTAATGTCCAACACTGACATGACACCAACACATGGTTACACTCAATCACTTCAATTTTCTTAAATTATTACCATTGGCATTGACTATGTACCAAATCAATGTCATGTTTGGTGTCTGTGTCTGTACTTCACAATTCACATGAAAAAGCCTAAAGTGCCAAATATGGGACGAATGAGGTAATACGCAAAAGCATTCAAGTAACCAATAATCAGCTAACCAGACACTTGATTTTAAGATATTCATGTAGGGTGTTCGGTATCACGAATATTTTCAAATTCCTGTGTAAAAAGGAATAAAAATTTCCCACATTTCATGAGACAAAAATTGAACAAATTTAAATATGACCCAATCTACTAAACAACTAACAGTAATATACAATAATACTAAAAACCCATCACTAAATTAACACTAATTCAAATTTCATAGTAGTAAAATATACTAATATTCATTTTAGAGCTTTATAATCATAATAACAAAACCTTCATGAAATTCACAACAACAAAAATACAGCACCACGAAAATAAAATACGTAATTACCTTATAGAGAGGAAGCAAAAATTGACAGTGCAGTGATGTCGAAGAGCAAGTTCCGTAGGAATGAGAAGCAATTTGAATGATTTGCTAAACTAGGGTTTAAGGAGGTACATATTTGGGGGTTTTATTTTGAACTAAATATTTTATATGCACATTTTTTAATTTTTGAGTTAAATGAGATTTTTTTTTTGGTATATTTTAATTTTTAAGTAAATAATTATTTATTTATGTATTTATTTATTGATAAACAAAATTGAATTAAAAAGGATTATTGGGGTATTCAATCCCTTACGAGGAAAAAGAAAAAAGAACTAAAAGGGAACTAACGAGAATAAACTTCAGAGTTGCGAGCTTCAATCTTGACTAAATAGTCTGCACAAGCATTTCCCTCTCGAAGAGTATGAACCAGTCTCTTTAACATTGAAGTAAGATAATATGTTATGATTAAAAAAAAATAGCTTATGAAAAAATACTTTTTGGGTAACATAATTGGTTGAAGTAAATGGACATATGAGTTGTATTAAGCGGTTTGTAATACAACATACACTTTCCTTAGTGAAAAAACAGTTTTGCAGAAGAAAAAAGAAGTAAGAAAGAAGAGTACTTAAGAAAAAAGAGAGAAGAACAATGGAAGATTGAAAGAACTCAAAACAATAGTACAATTTAAAAATTAGTGTTGAAATGATAAAACAAATAAATTGTCTGTATCGGATGACATTAAATTGATTTGAGACTGTAAAAATATTCTTCTACTAGTTAGATGGGATGGGTGAAAAGAAAAGATATTAGGAGATGGATAATTTTATGAATAAATGGAATATAATATGAATAAATAAATAAATAAATAAATAAAAGATTTATGATAGCAGTGTGGTACAGACTATCTATGACAATATAGGCCTTACTGTAACGCCCCGATTTTTATATTCTGTTTTATTAAATATTTTGGATTATTTTATTTTATTAATTATTTCCTTTTTGTGTTTGTTAATTTATTTTGTGTATGTGGATTTGTTGGTTGAGAGTTAGGGAATAAAGAAGTAAAATAAATGAAATTAGAGTTTAGAAAATAGAAGAATAAGAAAGATTGAATATTTGGGAGTATGGATAGCAACTGAGAAATATGGCGTGTAATAGACGAAGTTAAAATATAATAATATAGGTATATTTTAAATTAGTGCAGAAAAATAGAAAGTAAAATTAAAATAGTGGGTTAGTGGATTGTATGAGAATTAGTTAGTAAAATAATTAGATAAAATAAATGAGTAGAGAAAAATAAAATATTATAAGAAAAAGTAAAATAGAGAAGTGGGCTTGGGTTTTAGTAACATAGTTTAATTATAAGTCAATTTTTATCAAAATCTAGGTTAGCACCCAATTACGTGAAAGAAATCAGAAAATTGGAGACCAGAGAGTGAGTAACCGCCAATAGGAGAGGAAGGAGAGAATTCTTGCAGCAGCTTGGGATCAAAGAAAGAATCCATCAAAATTAAGGTGAGGGATTAGTTTTTGGTTTATATATTGGTGTTGAAATAGCAATATGAAGAGAAGCTAACAATTTAGTTAAGACTTCTTAATTCAATTTAGTGTGAATAAATACCTGATATGTATTACTATAGTGTGAATCATATCAAATGATTAGCTTTAATTGTTGGTTATGTAGCTGCGCTGCGGTTCCGGTATGATCTGCGTTGTTTCTTTTTTAGTGATTTAATTAGGTGCCTTGTTTTTAAGGTCCTTGTTTTGTTTATTTGATGTACCGATTTGTTGTGGTTGTGGGGTGAAAGGTTTTTGTTGTGGGGTTCGGTGATAATTGATATCATCTTAGTTTGTATGCACTTTTATTATGTGTGGCCTTATGTATTAAGTATACTGGTTGGTTAATCAGTTTGTATTGATATTTGAATAAAATTAGCCTATTTCAAAATAATAAATAAATAAGTAGTTAGCTTTTGCTTGTGATTTGTGTGGTATAGGTAGAGCATGATAATTGGTTTATTTGTCATCACTTGTTTATGAGTTTAGACAAAAAGGACAATATGATATGAAATAAAGCAAATCAATGAAAACTTTATGAATTAGTTTCAGGTTCGGTCAATGACCAAGACATTAGCTTGGGTTATTTGGTTTTAGCAACAAATGGTTGAATTAAAACCCATTATAATCGGTAATTTGTACTTAGTATCGGTGTTGCTATATTATTTGAAAATTCTGAAAACTTAGAGAGAGTGTGAACGTTCATAATCAAAACAAAATTGTGTTTTCGTAAAAATCAAGAATTTTGACAATTGAAGAATTAATCGGTGTTTTTAGAGTCAATTGAAGGTGGAAGGGTTTTGAAATTTATCTTATGAATTTTCTGAGTCTAAAACATCTTAGGATCGGAATCTTTGAATCAATATTCTTTGAGGAATTAAAATTTGAGAAGAACTTTTATTTTAATTAAAAGTAACTGATTAGTGTTTCATCAAATGCTTTTCTGTTTCTGATTTGAAAAACAGTGTCATGGCTGGTCTTTGTAAAAGTAGTGATAAATGAAGGTTACTTGAGGTAACAATATTACTAATGTGAAATATTTGTTTCATGGATTTATGCAATCTTTTCACTAAAAATTGGCTTTCTTTTCCTCTTAGAAGTTAGAAATGAGTTTTGAGATCAGATCAGAGTGCCTAATACCATGGGTTTGCGTTAATGCTTATGCAAGCTAGTAATGAATTTGTTTTCAAAAAAATCCTATCAAATAATTAATTCTTAAGTTTCATGCCTTACCTTAATTCTTAAATTGATTTTGTTATAAGGTTAAGAATACTAATGTTTTGCTTTAGTCATTATATTTGTGTTTAAGAATGAGGATTTGACCGTTGTTTGCTTTTGATTCTTTGGTTATGTTGTGGCTGTTTTGCTTTGAGTATTTTATGTTTGATCATACATTCATGCATACATTCATGTTAGTGCTTATGCACAGTGACGTTGATTAGTGCTTATGCACAGTGAAGTTGATTAGTGCTTATGCACAGTGACGTTGATTAGTGCTTATGCACAGTGAAGTTGATTAGTGCTTATGCACAGTGACGGTGATTAAGTGCTTATGCACAGCGACGTTGAGGAGTGTTCAGTAAAATAATTCTGACCTCCGACCTTGGTACCACATGCATACTAGAGAGTCTTAGAATTTGACATATCATTCATAATTGTCTTGAATTTAATTGTTTGTGTTTGTGTCTTGACATTCTTGCTTGTCTGAATATTTTATTATAATGCTATTATTTATTATTGAGACGTTGTTGTTGTAATTATTATTATTATTATTATTATTATTATTATTATTATTATTATTATTATTAGTAATAATATTTGCGTTCGACTATACCTTATATATGCCATTACTAATTCCCTTCTGGTTTGACCCTACGACTTACAATCGTAGACTTTCAAGAGAGAAGTAACCTTATAATTTGTTCGGCATTTGCTTCAGCTCTTACTTTTGGAGTCTCTCTGATACCGGGATGATGGGGGGGAAATCACTTAATTTTTTCTTAGTACCTTGAATCTTCTGAAGAAATTATATTTAGAGGAATTTTACTTTTATGTATTTTATTTTACCGCAGACTTAATTTCAAATTAAATTCTTCAGACACTTTAATTATCAATTTGGTTTTGTAGTAATTTAGTTCTATTTTTTGCTGCATATTTTTGAATTAAAAGGAATAAATCGTGTCGTTAAATTTAGACGTGACACCCTTTTATAAATAAATATAATTTTATATCAAAAATAATCAGTTGGAGTTTAAGGGTGTTACACTTACTTTATGTCATATAGGTATAGGAATAGGAGTAACATTTTTTGTACGTATATACAGGTGGACGGGTTCGGATACCGATGAAGTCAAATTTCTCAAACCACACCGGCCCGTGTTAACTCAATCTTAACTGAAGTCTGTCAATTTAACACCCGCAATCCGACCCAGCCCGCCCGAGACACTTGATTTATTTACTGTTTTACGGTTTCGGGCGGGTCACATTTTCCTGCACACCCCTAGTTTGTATTGTGTTGTAGTAAAGTAATGATTAAGTCTAAGGCTTAATCTTCTTTTATCTTTTATTTTCTATTGAATGTACAAGAACACCAACTATAATTTGAAAATTTCTCATTACACTCCCTAATATTCTCTTTCCCCCCCTAAAATGGTTTTTGTATGAGAGTAAACTTTTTTTTGTATGAGAGTATATTGGGGGTAAAGAGAAATGTGGGGAGGTGGAAAGAGAATTTTTCCTATAATTTGGGTATCTATCAATTTTACATTATAGATTCAATAATCTATTTACAATTATTCATATTATCACATTCTCAATTTAGCAAATCATTACATAATAGTACTATTTTATTTTGTATTAATATTGACAACTATTTGTTTTGCATATTGTATATTTCACATCGACTCTACAAGAGTTGATAAATCTTTTGAGGATAAAATTTCCATGAAAACAATATTGTGAATCAAAAAATGAAAAAGTAGATTGGAGAGCTGAACTTCTCCTTATATAATTCAATTAGGATCACATCAAGGGTAAACAATCCAAATTAGTGAATTACCTCAAAACTTTGTGGAACAATAAAAAGTAATTTAGTAATTGTAAATACTACATAATTTGACATACCTGTTATAAATATTTGCCTAATTTATTTGGTCAAATTGAATACCTTATATTTTCTTTAATCCATGTTCAAATCTATGACTCAACAATTATTTTTTATAAGTTGTGTTACTTTTTATATTTTAAACAAACTTCAATAAATCTTATAGATTAGACTAAAAATGAAAAATAAAAGAAAAAATGTGTGATTGCTTTAGTGTGTGTTAGCTGATGATATGATACTACTTTCTTGTAGTAGGTTTGATATTTTATTTGTGTTTCAGGCACAAGACGGAAATTTTGAGTACACATTCTTCAACCTCGTATGTAATTTGCATATTAACAATCATGTGCGTAGATATTTAGGAGTGTGCTCCTTCTCGAGGCCACTTGTCTAAATGCATAATACTATGAAGCTTGCAACCGAGGCTTCGTTTCTAAGACGGAAGAAACATAATGAATCGGTAAAAATAAATCGCCACCAAAAGTATAAAACAATAAGAATAGAGAGGAAGGATGGTAGAACAATTTCAACTAAAGAAATAGAGAAGTTGTTTCAAAATATTTAAACAATAAGATCAACATTAACAAGTGATGCCACACTTATTTTATAAAGTAATGTAAAATTGAAAATTCTAATTAATTTGTTGCTACGGTTGATCATCTGCAGGTTGAGAAGCTGGAGTAATTGTTGGAGGAGGTGTTAAAGTATAGGCACTCATAGAATCAGTATTTGGCTTTGGATCTGAATAATCCATAATCTCATACACTTCTCTCATTTTCCTTTCATCATGCTTCTAAATATAAACACAAATTCTTATTAATTTTAGCATATTAAAAAAACCAAAACAAACTCATATTCAGTTGTGACGTGAAATTATAAAAACAAAGAGGTAATAATAATATAAAATTCAAACGATTGAATTTTATATTTTGACCAATCAATTTAGTCAAAAAAATTAAAAATTTGACCAATCAAAATATAAAATTCTCGAAAGATAATTAAAGTATTTTAGTTTTTTTTTTACGGGAAATAAAGTATTTCAGTTGTGGAATTATATAAACTAAATAATATTTTTGGTTTTTACCACCAGTTTAATCTGATTTGGAATCAATTCTAACATCAAGTAGTTTCAGCCCCTTCCGATCGCAGTTGCGGGGAATCGAACTAACCATATTAGAATTTCCATCTTCCAAACTAACCATGTTAGAATGTCATGTTAGAAACAATACTATTTTATAGATGAAATAATAATAACAAACTAACCATGTTAGAATTTCCATCTTCAATTCTCTCCCTCATAGTCATTACCACTCTTCCAAAACCTTAAATGCGAGGAACAAAATAAAACATCAAACCAAAAACAATAAAACTAAAACAAAACAAAACATCCAATTGATATTAAAATATGCAGTAAAGAGACATATTGTTTTAATTTGTGGTTCGCAATCACAATTACCATCGCAGTATATATAAAATATGAGATTTTCGTTGACTAAATATTTTTTTCGTAATATAAAATTTGAGATATAATAACTGCAGTCGTAATTTAAAACTATTATATAAATATTATAATTACCATAATCAAATGAGATAAAGAGAATGGATGAAACAAGAAGAAACACAAGAAATCGAGAGAGACCCATTATTTTTTAGATGATATTAAGAAATACTATGATAGAAATTTGTGATCTTTTGTAAAAACAAAAAAACAATTGATGGGTATGAGTGAAAAGAATGGTATATATGTGTGTATGTAAGTGTGAGTGAGAGTGAGAGAGTGCAGTGTGTTAGTGTGAGATTCTAAACATAAACTTTGACTTATGCTAAAATCTAGCCAAACATAAGAAATTGTCAAAGTGATACTTGGCATCCTATTTTTGTAAGAATTTTTAACATTTTAAAAGTTAAAACATTAAACATACTAGAACTTTGACCCGTTATTATATCTGACTATAAAAATTCCATCACAATAGTATTTGCAAAATAGATGTATAACAAAAATGATATTGCAAGCATTTGCATAATTGCATTGAAACCACCAAGAGAAGAAGAGGGAGAGTGACTTTTAAGAATGTCTATAGAAATCTGAAATTTTTGAAATTTATTTTTAAGAACAAAAAGAGTTTAAAAAAGAGTTTATAATGCATGCAGTTTGTATTACATTATCACTCATTACTGAATTACACTAAAGAAGCAAGAAAATATTATTGTCATGGACTCATACTCCATCCCTTTATCTATCCTAAAATATTATTGGTCAACATACATTGAATTTTTTTTGAAGGAAAATGTTAAGCCAAATAATAAACTTATAATATTAAGGATTTCCACCATACAAGCTTCATTTGTTGGGTTGAGTACGCTACTCAATTTTTAAGAGTAACTATAGATAACTTTGTTCATCAAATCTTGAACATTATCTATGTTTGATCAAATTGACAATGGTTGAAGTTAAAATAAACTCAAGCAGAAGAGTTCAATTCAAAATACTCGACAATAGGGTTGTAGTATTTTCTCAAGATCCAAGCAACCAAACTGGATTTAGCTCAAATAAAATGCAAGTCATATTAGCAAAAGATCCATGAAGATGGCCCTAGCAATCAATTAACCATATCACATTATGAGAAATGTAACAATGTGTTTCAATATCAGCTATAACCAGCCACATTTCAACTCTCATGCAAAATAAGAAAACTATAGTCTACAACTCATCTTAATCAATCAATTAGCTATGTACTATAGGAGATGAAAACAGCATTGCCATTGATCAAACAACTACAACTATGCATGCAATTATACAATACATATAATCAAGCTATTTAAACCACAACCACAATCGCAGCGGCAACATCAAAGTTTTAGTCGTCTCAACAACCGCAATACAATCGTGATTGAGGCAACATTTGACTGCAATTATCTGAAACATCAAAGTTTTAGATGTCTCTGCAACCGCAATACAATCATGATCAAGGCAACATTTGACTGTGATTATTTGAAACATCAAAGATGGTCGCATGACTACAATCGCAATTTGAAACCTTGACTATAACCATAACAGATCAAACATAGTTATTTATTTCCATTTCAGATTAAAAGCATAACATAACATAGCTTACAACATTACATTTTTTGAACAAGCTTACAACATTACATTACTTAATACAATGTCTTATTCCTTCATTCACTCCAATACTTCTCATCACTATCTTTACCCAATTCTTCCCTATCACTATCCGAATCATCGTCAACCAAACTCGCCTTAAACCGCAAAACATCCTCAACAGCCGAACTCCTAAACAAACCAACATCAGTAGCACCGGAAACCATATGATAACCACGCGACCGAAGATCCCTCGGCCCATCAAACGGCAAAGCAAAACCAGACAAAAAAACATCATCTTTTTCACTCTTTCTCTTCAAAACCTTCCTCTCAGCTTCCCTCAACGTCTCTCTCACTTTCTTATTCCCTGGATCCCATAAATACCCCATACTAGCACTCAAATCCAACGGTCCCATTTGCACACAATCAACACCATCAACGGCTGAGATTTTCTCAACATTCTTCACTCCTTCTTCAGATTCAACTTGAACCATAACCAAAAGCTCATCAAGGTAATTATTCAAGTAACCTTCATCGATACCGTAATTCGAAGCACGAACAATTGGATGCGCCGATCCACGAACTCCGGCGGGCGGAAAACGGCAGTAGGAAACTGCTTCTGCGGCGGATTTAGCTGATTCTATCATCGGAAACATGATCCCTTGTGGACCTAAATCTAGGGCTTTTTTCGCCCATGCGGCGGTGGTTTCGGGAACGCGGAGGATTGCGGCGGTTTGTGAAGCGGCGAGTGCGTGGAGACAAGGGAGTGCGTCGGAGATGCTTCCGTGGCCGTGTTCCATGTCGATGACGACGAAGTCGTAACCGGCGAGACCGGCGATTTCGGAAAGTGTTGGTGAGAATGTGAGGAGGAAGAGGCCGTAGAGGGTTTCGTTGGAGCGGAGACGGGATTTGAGGTTCCGGTAAGAGGGGACGGTGGTTGTGGTGGTGATGGAGGTGTCTTCCGGGAAGGATTTGAGAATGGGGATGGAAGAATTGGCTATGGAATTTTTGAGGTGTGTGGAGGAAGAGAATGGGTTGAGTTTGAAATTGAGATTGGAATTGGATTTTGATTTTGTGGGAAGTGAAGAGAGAGATGAGGTTGTTGATTTTGGTGGTGTGAGAGTGAAAGAGATGGTGGTGGTGTTCACCATTTTTGTTTCTGTGTTAGTTCTTGAGTTGAGGTCTTGTTCTGTTCTTGAAGAAGAAGAAGAAGAAGAAGACAGTGTAGTAGAGAGAGTGATGGGTTTAGTGGTCAATTCATTTTAGAATTGTTATTTAGGATTATAAATTTGTCTGGCGATTTAACTCATTCGACAAAGACATCATCTTTTAGGGGGGTGTATTCAATTAAGATTTCGAAGGATTTTAAAAGACTTTTTTATGATAAAATAATCTCGTGGTATTTAATCAAGACTTTTATAAAATTTAAGAAAATCCGTTGGTATTCAATCAAGACAATTAAGATTTTTTTTTCAAGGCAACGAAATCTAGCGGTATTCGATTGAGATTTCTCAAGACTTCTAAAATGTCTCGTGGTATTCAAAAATCTCAGGATTTTAATAGATTCTTTGATGGAAAGGATTTTGAGAGACTTTTTAGTTAAAAATACAAAGAAAACACTTTCTCGACAATCTCACCAAAAATCATGAGATTTCATGAGACTCTTGCTTATTATATTTTTTTTTATTATTATATATCATATTTCATTAACTATCATAATATTTAACATCCTTATCAATTTTTATCGTCTTTCATTATTATCTCCTTATTTGTTTTTCCTCTCTTCACTCTCTTCCTCCCTATCCCCCCACCCCCCGCTCACTCTATATCTTATGTTTTTCTATTTTTTTTGTCTAAACGTCTATTGTTTTTATTTCTATTATTATTATTATTATTAATATTAATAAAACTTTTTTTTCCTAAATTCCTATTGTTATTGTTTCCTTTTATGGTTGGATTCATTGAATCCTTCAAAATCGTAAAAATTTGTAATATATTTTAAAATCTTAAAAATCTGAATTATAATCCTACCAAATCCCACAAAATCTTGTGTTAAGAATCTTGATTATAAAAAGTCTTTTACAAAAAGTCTTTTAAAATCCCACAAAATCAATATAATCCTACAAAGTCTTTTAAAATCTTCAAGACTTTTTTCAATAAAATTGTCTTTCAAAATCCCAATCCAATACACCCCCCTTATATGGAGAAGTCTAATTCATTCGGCAAAGACATCACTTTAAGACTAATATAGTTAGGATTATAAGTTCATCTAATAACTTAATTTATTTAACAGAGGCATCACATAATACATGTAGTAAGGATTGAAGTTCGAATTTGAGACGCTCTATTTAAACATTTTATTCGTAAGAATTAGAAAGTTTGACGATCCACCTAATCATGAATGATCTAGAATAATCAAGAAACTTTTTGAGTATGCTCAAAAAAAGGAACTTTTCTAGTCACCATTTAAATTAGAATAATGAGGAATGGATCGAAAAGATTCATAAAAGGGGGAGGAAATGTAAGATTCTAGTATGGGTCTGTTTGGCAAAAATAGCTTATAGCGGATGACTGATAGCTTATAGCTGATGGCTGGTGACTTATAGCTGATAGCTGATAGCTTATGGCTGATAGCTGATAAGCTAGTTGAAGTGTTTGGTAAAATTAGCGGTTGAACTAACTAATGAATGTAAAATGACATAAAAGGACATTTTTAATTTATAATAAATCTCTTAAATAAAATTACAATAAAATCTATATCAATATAATATTTAAAATATTTAGAATTTAATAATTTAAATTTATTAATTTAATATAATTTTTATAAATTTTTAAATATCAATTTTTGTTGGTGTTATAGTTTCTAAATATAATTTATTCTTTGAATTTTTATTTTAAATTATTTTCATTTCAATTTTTATATTTTATGAAAAAAAATTAAACATAACAATTTTTATACAAAATACTTAAATGATAAATTAATGGAACTCAAAAACTAAAATAAAATAAGATGATCATGTAATGTACCAACAAGGTAGACGGCGGTAAAAAAAAAAGTGGTACTATGCATCCTTAAAAAATAAAGCTACAGTACAGCGTGGAAAAAAAAACGTACACTAAAAAAATAATTGAAAGTGCATTGTACAAAAACGCAGAAAAAAAAAAACAATTAGAGAGAGGGTATATGGCATTATATCATCATTTAAGACATTAGGGATAAAAGTGGGTTTTAGTTAAAACAATAAGGGTAAAAGTGGAAAAGAAGTTGATAAGCTATAAGATATAAGCTAAAACGCTATATGAAATAGCGTTTGGAAAATAAGCTAAAAGCTAGTAAAATAAGCTATAAGTTCATGTCAAAAATGTTTTACCAAACAGAGCTTATTTTTTACAAATGAGCTTATAAGCTATAAGCTAAAAGCTATAAGCTCATTTTTGTACTTGCCAAACAGACCCTATGTATATGGATTATGGACGATGTTTCAAAAATAATGTTTGTAACTCATACCACTCACCTTTGCATATTGTTAGCTCAAAGATTTTGAATATCAAGATAATGAATAACACAAAAGAAGGAACATTGCAGTATTGCACCCAAAAAAAGAACATATAATTTCAATTCATCATTCTTGACCTACTACTACTACTAGTACTAATAACATTTACAACCTTAACTAATACAAGCTTTTACAAAAAAACTCATGCTACAAAAAGAATAATATATAACCACAAATCTCATCAACTGAGACAAAAGAATGATCAAATGATATTATCAATGGAGCATTGGACGTTTCCCTCGCGAGTCTACTTGTGCGGTAGCAGAATTTGTTCTTGTTGCAGAAGAATTGGAATTGGTATTAGTGGTAGTAGTAGTAGTAGTAGTAGTAGTAGTGTCACAATTGCTTGAATCAACGTGTGAAGCAGATGAGTCATTTTCATCATCAGTAGTGAAAGGTGTACGACTACGAGGCAATGTTCTTCTGTATCTTGAACCGGGCACACCTGGTCTTGTTGGTTCTTCCATGTGACTTGGTGGTTTCTTTGACAACATCAACACCACACGCCCCATCGTTGGACGAATTTGCGGATCACCTTGCATGCATAGCAGACTCACTCGAATGCATGTCTCCACTTGTTCTGTTACCGTCACAGAAGATGCTACTGTTGGGTCCACCATTTCTACCCACTTCCCTTTCTTGTATAGTTTGTATGCCTGTAAAACAATAGAAAACAAAATAAGAACCAAATTTAGAGCACATTAAAGGTTGCCTTTCTCAATGATGAAATTTTGTTTGTATAAATTAGATATCAAATTCGTGACCATGTGTTTAAGTGGTTATTTTCTGATTCTTCTTTTACTTTGTGCTTTCAAATATCTGTATCGTAATAAGATGTCAAAAATCAAACAGTATTATACAAATTTACCCAATTAAGTAGATTGTCTCCGTTGAAGGCTGAATCAGATGAGGAGTTTCGATGACCAGTGATCAACTCCAACACCAAAACTCCATAGCTATACACGTCAGCCTTCACAGATAGATGTCCATGCATCAAGTACTCCGGTGCCATGTATCCACTGCATATTTCAAGTTTCATCATCATCATCATCATTATTTAACTACAGATCGGATGTCGATGCATCAAGAACTGTTAAGGGTTGCATTTTGTATTTGTAAAATTTTAATTTAACCATTGTTTGCATAACACTAGTTAAAAACCTATTTTCATGGATGAATTTTATCAAAATCCATTATATTGTACTAGTTCACTAAAGGCTTATGATATATTAATTCTCAAATTTTGAGTTTTGAATTCCATTTCTTTGCAGAACTATATCAAAGTATTTTTTTCTATCAACATTACGTTGGTCCGAGTGGAATTGAACTGAGATGCCTTTAAGGTCTCGAGTTCAAAACATGCGGAAGAAAAAAAGTGATTGAGAGAATATACTTCACTAAAGGGAACTAGTCAAGTTCTTAGACAAAGTATATTGTCCAGATCCAATGTCTCTCAAAACTTTCAGCCAAGACCTAAGAGCAGGTCAAATATGTCAAAGTATATCTGATTTAATGTTTCATGGATGTGATTGAAACATGCACCATTGAAAACTCTAACACGTTTATTAATTGTTGACTATTATCACACGTCTTTTCGATGCATTGACATTGACTTATATATATGGACTATATTGGACATAAATAAATGCATTTGGTTGAAAAAATGAAAGAGTAGTTATTTACTGTGTTCCAGCCACACGTGTATTGACATGAGTTTCATCTTCAGGGAAGAGACGAGCCAAGCCAAAGTCAGCAATCTTAGGGATCCATTTATCATCAAGTAAAATGTTGGCTGCTTTTATGTCGCGATGGATTATGCAGTTGTGTGAGTCTTCGTGAAGATAAAGTAACCCTCTTGCCACTCCACTGATTATGTCAAATCTACGTTTCCAATCTAGTTCTTGTTTCTTGTTTGATCCTACATGGGTCAATTCCCACATTAATCATGTTTAGAAGAAGTTTTCAAAAAGAAGAATTGATGTTGTGGAAGGAAGTTTCTATGTTTCTTCCTCCAAAGTGGTGGGGTGCTACCACAAAGTAGAATATGCATTTTTTGGAATATGCTTAATGAAGAAAGAAAGAAAAAAAAAACTGTTTCTTTACAGAAAATTTTAATTTCAAAAATTAGTGTTAAAAATAAGAAGAAAAATCATAGTCGCAAAGTTTGTAATACTGGTACAAGAATATATTGATACGCCTACACGTGAATTTGGAGCAAAGGTAATAGACACAAACTAATTATGTGCTTTGTTTTTATTTGAAATTTCTCTTAAAATAAACAAAATATGGAGTCCTAAAGTATGTAATGTGAAAGTCAAGTTCAAATAATCTTATCAAAAGAAAAAAGTCAAGTTCAAACAAGTCTCTTTCCATTTCCAGCTGGAAATTGCTTTAGATTTAGATATTGGTCGCAATGGTCCAATAATAAATAAATAAATAAATAAATAAAAAATCATATTATGAAATCAAAATATTTCATATAGGGGAAGAGAGAAGATATATAGAAACAGTTAAGAACCAAGGTGGATTTTACGGTGGACCATAGGTGGTCTATAATTGACCTACACTTAAAAATTACATGAATTTCTAATGATGACGCGCATAAGAACAGTTTACTATCTTGTCTTGACGACTAAGACAGTGACCTGATCGATATCAGTTCGACAAAAACAAGAAAAAACCGAATATGAATTGAATATTCGGGCACACATATTTGTTTTCACTTATTTTTGTTGAATGGACACCGACCAAATCACTATTTTAGCTAAGAGAATGAAGAGAACCATAAATTTCTACTTTCAAAAGGCAAAGTCTATAGCCATTGAAGTTTGAAACGATTTTCAAATCCATGTGGAGTTAAATCTCTTAATACTGTAGTATGTTTCTATTTCAAGATGCAACTACATAAAAGAAGATTCATGTACCAACTTCAATGATACTTAATTTGGAGGAAAGTTTATATGTTTTTTAATGGCTTTGACATAGTGTGTGATCTTATTCAACATAACGGAATTCAACAGAATAAAATAAAAGGATTTGAAAAAGAAAGACTTACTGAATAGGAACTTGTCAAGGCTCTCACGAGGGACATACTCATACACAAGAAGCTTCTCTCTGCCATGGATGCAATAACCAAACAAATTCACCACATTACGGTGCTGCACACGAGTCAACAACTTGGCCTCTGCAACAAACTGCGTCTTTCCTTGATTTGAACCGTATGATAACTTCTTCACTGCTATCTCTCTCCCATCATTCAATTTACCCTTCAACCAAAAAGACAAATAAAAACCAAAATAGACACAATTATCGATCAAAATTTCAAATTTCTGACTGCAATTATAATTGCAGCTCTAGTGGACTAACATTATGGTTTAGTTTGGTTGTTTATTATTCACAATTTTCCTTAAAAATCCTTATATGCATAGAACTGCAAGCGCCACTATAATTAATCACAATTCAAAAGATTGTTTGAGCCCATTAAACTTTTTGTAACATCGTTGGCACTTTCCCAAGTTGTTGAGAGTCCTATATTGGATGTGATCTGACTTGAAATCCGGTTTTATAGAATCGAGTAAGACCCAACCGAATTTATAAGATAGTATCAAATGCAATGCTATGCAAGTTCCATTTGGCCATCCACTATTGTCCCCTAGAGTTAATGTATGAAAAAAAACATTCATCAAAAGACATTTGTCTGAATTTCACATCTCTATTTCTAGCCATTTTCTTTACATGCTTGTAATCTTGTACAATTATTTTTACTACCTTTATGAAAAATCTCTCCCTAACAACCCGTGTTGAAATTTCACACATATCTTGTTAAGATATAAGAGCCTCACATTGGATGAGAGATGGACTGAACATATGTTTATAAGTGGGGGGCAATCCTCATCTCACAAGCCGATTTTGTAGGATTGAGTTAAGCTCAACCTAAAATCCTAAGATGGTATCATAACCTCCTCCAAGATCCGCTATGCCACCTACTATTAGGTTTCCTCTATCGGATCACCCACCAGTTATATCCACATACCAAACCAAACAGTGTGGGTCTTGGCGCCTAGGCCTGGGTGTAAGGACTAAGGGGTGTGTTAAGAGTCTCACATTGGATGAGATACGACCCTGAACCTGAATGTATGTTTGTAAGTGGGAGCAATTCCTTATAAGCCGGTTTTGTCGGGTTAAGTTAGGCACAACCCAAAATTCTAAGATATCTTTTTCGCAAAAACTCATCAGTTAAAGTAAAAACAAGTTCATTGATTTATTTTACCTTGTAAACAGGTCCAAATCCTCCCTGACCAAGCTTGTTATGAACATGAAAGTTGTTGGTAGCAGCAACCAACACTTCATACGAAAATGTTCTTTGTTCTTGTGTAGCTATGTTCTGTATATCGTCTTCACTATTTCCCTCTAATCAAACAAACACCATATACCACTGTCATTAGAAAACATAAAAAAAATGATGTTGAAAATAAAAAAAAAACAAAGAATTGGGTTTTGTTTTTTTACCTCTGGTGGAACCAAATTTGAAGGGCTTTATGAGATTATGAAAGAAATTGTTGGATTTGCTCATATCCCATGAAACCAAAAAAACCAAACACAAAGGAATTCTTATTCTTCTTGTTCAAGCAAATTTGTGAGAAAGATGAATTTGATGAACGTGGAAAAAAAAAGATTGAGACTTTGTGGGAAGGAGTTGTTATGGACAAGTGTTGCAGCTGATGAAAACAGAGAAATTTCAGAGACGTGTTGGCCTGTTTCGTATTGACCTCTCTGGTCCCATTCTTGACTTTCTCATCTCTTTCCATTGTCTTTTCACTTTTCTAATAAATTTTTTTATGTTTTTATCATCAATAATATTTATTGTATTTACCACTGAAATTGAAATTAATGGTTGTATTTACGCCGAATTTTGAACTATTAATGTCCCTTTCACCATGAACTAGAGAATGAAAATCAAAAATAAAATTTATTTTATTTATTCATAAATCTTAGTTTAAAAATTAGTGAAATTATTAAGTCGAACATTCATTCGAACCATAATATAATAAATGTTGATTGGTTTAGTGATTATTGTCGTTAAACTTATTATTTAATTTCACAACTGCATTTGGGTGGATGCAAGAACTCTGTCAAACGAGAAATAAATTATTAAAGGTGAAAATAAAAAAATACGATAATCTAATTTTTTTATGAAAAAAAAAGAAAGAAAAGAGAATCTATTCAATAAATAAAAAAAGAGAAAAAGGAGAGAAAAAAAAAAAACCTATCTTGTTTGGTGAAGAAGAGCCTGGAACTCGAAAAGAACAGTGAAACAAAACAACAACGTTTGAGTTGAGTTTGAATTTGCAGTATTATCAGAAAAGAAGAACATGTTGGCGAGCACAATCCCAATCTTAACACCCTCTTCCAACCTCTACCCTTCTCATTTCGTTCCCTCCATAATCACCAGAGTTACACTTCCACTCTCTTCTTCTTCATCTTCCAAATCACACTCCAAACTCCCTCTACTTGCCAGGCTCAGTCGTAGTAGTAGCAGCAGCAACAGTAATGGTGGTCCTGATCGTGCCGTCGGTTCCGCCTCACCCGTGAGTTTTTTTTCTTTTCATTTTATGAACTTATGTCTTATGGTTTGACACCTTTGTTTGTATTATTCAGAGTTATGTTATGTTTATCTGGATTGAGCTCTTTTCATTTTTTATGGTTTGAGGCCTTAGTAATTTAGAGTTTGGTCGTGAGGTTAGTAAAGTCTGAATAATTGTTTCACCTAGGAATCAAACTCAGGTTCTCTCGAAATTCGTCAGCTCATTTACCACTTGAGTGCAATGTCTTGGTTTCTGGATTGAGTTCTAATGTTGACAACTTTCGTATTGTAATTAATTTTATGAGTTTAAGATAGAAGTGCACGTCGTGTATAGTTTTCATACCCCTTCATGTGAGAATAAGGTGAAGTGTACATTTTTTATATTATAGCTGAGTTTGATTGTTGTGTTTGTATGCTCTAGAGTTGAAGAACATCTTTTATAGCTATCCCCAACTCGCCTTATAACATTCATTAATCCATATAGTTAGTGAGAAAATGCTTTGGTTATTGTTTTCATTGTAATTTTCTAATCTTCTTCACTTGCTTTGTTAGTTGATTTTTTATGAGATACTATTGTTATGTGGTGTGTTCGACAAAAAGCACGGGCTTAGAGTTTAGGGAACAATGACGTGATGAAGATATATTTTTTTATTAGCCTCTCTGGGGTTTGTCTATGTTTAACATGTCTATGAATTAGATTAGGCAACTGTTGAATGTTTTGATCTTGATTTCAGGAAATTGATGAAGTAGAAAATGAACCGTCTTCTGACTTTGGTGATAGTTATGTGGGCTTGTTTGTTCGCATGCTAGGCCTAGATCACAATCCACCTGATAGAGAACAAGCTATAATTACTCTTTGGCAATATTCACTTGGTGGAAAGAAGTCTATTGACAATATAATGCAGTTTCCTGGTTGTATTAATCTTGTTGTCAATCTCCTTCAATCAGATTCTAGTTCGTCATGTGAGGCAGCTGCAGGCCTTCTGCGATCAGTATCTTCAGTTGACCTATATAGAGATTCTGTAGCAGATAGTGGAGCTATAGAAGAGATAAATAGATTTCTGGCACAATCTGACTTGGCTCTTGAGGTATACAAATTAATTAGTATACATACAGCAACTTTGGTGAGCACATATTTTGTGCGTGTACAAAATTGATAATTTGTGGAACTCTTTTCCGCAGGTAATCGTGCAGAGTCTGAATATACTATGGAATTTATCTTTTGATGAGAAGCTCCGTGTTAAACTTGCAAAGAGTGATATTCATTTGTTAGCTATTAAGTACCTTGATGATGAGGATAAGAAGGTGAAGGAAGCTGCATGTGGTGTTTTGGCGAATTTAGCATTGAGCCAAGTTAACCACGACATCATGGTTGAAGCAGGTGTTATTCCAAAACTGGTGAGACATTGAAAGATGGTTACTCTGAAATATTTACATATCATACTAGTTTTACTTGTTACTAGTTGTTGCCAATCCTAAGTTTATATTTGTCTCTTTTCCATCCAACCCCTAAATTTCAACAGAAATGTTAGCTTTAATGCCTTCTGATAAAAGTTGAATCGAAAAAGAAATAGTTGGAAATCACGATATTCTGAAATTTAGTTTTTTATTTGGTATTTAATTTACTGATATTTTAGTTTATATTGTTCTTACAAAGGTGCTTTCTCTTGATGCGTACGACATTCCAAAACGTGATGAGTTTTTATCTTAATTCAGGCAAAGTTCTTAACGTCTGACTCAGAAGGATCTCAAGTCCTTAGAAAGGAAGCAAGGAATGCATTGCTGGAACTTGTGAAGGACGATTATTACAGAATTCTTGTTATCGAGGAAGGTTTAGTTCCTGTGCCATTAATAGGTGCTGCAGCCTATAAGTCATACACCCCACATTCATATGAGCCGCCTGCATTTCCAGATGGTACAGAAATTGAAAAGACTTATACCAAACCTTCTAAATATGGCGCAGCGGAAGTACTTGTTGGATTAAATGTTGATAATAATGCCAACATAGATGAAGCAAAAGTCAACGCAATTATTGGTCAGACACAACAGCAATTCCTTGTTCGTATCGGTGCTATAGAAATGGGAGAAACAGAACCTCGTTCTGAAGGTTCAGATGATCAACAGCGTCTTACACTTTTACATTGGATCGATGGTGTTGCTCGTTTAGTACTGATACTAGAACTACATGATAAGTCAGCAATAATAAGAGCTGCAGAGTCAATTGCTAGTGCATGTATCAATGAACATATGCGTATTGCATTCAAGGAAGCTGGTGCAGTTAAGCATTTAGTACGTCTTTTGTCTTGCGATGATAATGCAGTCCAGTTGGCAGCAACTCAAGCTTTGGAAAAGTTGGCTGCTAGGTAATGTTAAAAAATTTAGTTCGTAGTTGTATTATTACATCAATTTTGTTTCAAAACAGTAGACGATATTTTAAAATTTTCTCACTAGAAAAGCTTTATAGAGTAAAATAGTATCACCTAGATGGTGAAAGGTAGACCCTATGGTAAGTTTGTATTTTCTGATATACGGTATGGATAAAATAAATGAAAAAAGAAGATAGAGAATAGCCAAACATTTGCATAACAGGGATGATGTTTTGGAAAATGAAATAGGCATGAATTACTAAAAAAAATTTAAATTGTGCAATCATATTTTGTAAACTGTAATCATGCTTTATGGTTTTTCAATGCAGCAATGTTGTTTGCCAAGTAATTGAAGCGGAGGGTGGTTTAGGTCCTTTAGTTAGTAGTTTAAAATGCTCAGATGTAGATGGAGCTATCGTGGGAAAGGTATTAGTATTTCACTATTTCTTGTATGTTAATTAATTCTTGCAAGATCTCTAATGTAAAATAGAAAGATTAACAATGTTTTAATTATGGTATTATGTGCTTCTACAGTCTTTGAACGTACTCGCTCAGATATTAGACCCAAATAAAGAGATGCAGTTGAAGGTCTGTATCACATATTGTGTGCTTATATAGAATTGTATTTTTTTCTGATTGATTATCAAGTACATTGAATCTTTTCAGTTTTATGTTGGACCAGTTAATGGATCTAAGAAGGCATTTGGTGGAGACAAAAATGATAGTTCAACGGGATTAAGTAGTACTGAGCAAACCGTACCAAAAACAAACCCAAGGTCAGCTAAAGGGATATTAACCAGAGTTTCTAAAAGGGTGTAGGGTTGTTTTGTTGAAATTCAACTATATAGAGTTACAACATTGATATGTATTATGTTTGATTGAACAACATGTGATAAGTGCTCTGCAAAATTTAGTTGACATTGGCTTATTTTCTATTCGATAAATCATTCAGGAGCAATATACTGGACTCGGCTTTCACTGCACGCCTTGTTGAGATTTTAAAGTCCTCTTCGCCCACTTTACAAGAAAAGGCTGCATCTGTTCTGGAGTTTGTGGCACTGGCAGACCCAACACTAACTTCAATTATATCTGTGGATATTGAAAATGGTCTCAGTTCTACTTTTCAGCAAAATTTCTTGAAAATTTCAGGTAAAAAATTTCTGCTCAATGTGCGGCTTATTTCCATTTTGCTTTAGGATGTATGATAAATACATGAAAATGATTAAAAAGATTATCGTATCTGTTTCAATTTGAGTGTGATTTATGATCCTATTTATATGGCATGAACCTTCATCATCTGTAGATAAAAATTGTGACCCATAATTTGTTTTTATGCCTATGCAGCAGACACAGAATCTGATGTGGAAGATCAGTTTTCAGCAGCATATGCTATTCAATTAGAAGAAGCTGGTCTTGCAATATCTGCCGCATCCCGGTTACTGACAAGACTACTTGACTCTAAGCAGTTTCACGACAAAATAAATTTCTCCCATTTCATTGACACGCTCCGCAAAATCCTCAAGTCCAATATTCCCCTCCACAGCAAAGATTGGGTAGCTGCTTGTCTAGTTAAACTAAGTTCTCTCTCTGGTCACGACACAAGTTCTAATCCAATCAATGTGGAAGTTACACTCTATGAGAAAATTCCAAGACTTGTAGAACAGATCAAAACTTCATTCTCCTTGGAAGCACAAGAAAATGCTGTTGTAGAACTTAATAGAATAGTATCTGAAGGGGTGGCAGATTCCACAGCAGCTATTATTTCTGAAGGGGTGGTGTATCCTTTGGTGAAGCTGATTGAAGAAGGTAGTGAAAGAGGCGTCGAAGCAAGTTTGACAATACTGTATAATCTGAGTATGGACAGTGAGAACCATGCAGCACTTGTAGCTGCTGGAGCAGTCGCAGCTTTGAGAAGAATTGTTCTGTCAGAAAAACCACAGTGGCAAAAGGCACTTCATTTGCTCAGGAGTTTGCAAACATGATGATTAGAGTACAAGGGTAGAAGAACTCTTTAAACAATTCTTATGTTGTACTTTGTTATATGTTTAGAAGAAAATGTTTAGGCCTTATTATGTAAAACATTTTGATTCTACCATTGTATTCTTGGTTTTGTATCTTAGATTTGGACCAGTTAAGACCAAAGTCTACTTGGGGTTATGATGATATATAATATGCACTTTACAAATTCTATAATTGTCTATTTTCAATGAAAAACAAAAGCAATTACATGTGAGCTAAATCAACAAATATTTTACAATATTTGACATTTAATTGATATAAGCTTAATCAAGTAAGTGAAGTGGCTATACAATCCTGCAAGAGACTAAAACTTCAACATATTTTTACTATTAAATACAAATGTATGAAGTGTTCCTTTGAACTTTTTGAGTAATTTACAACAATTATTCAATCTACAAAAAAGCATTTGGCCAATGTTCACATGAGGAGATCATCAAGAAAAGGAACACTAAATGGTAACTTGATGGCTCCAGAAGCTATTAGGAATGATATAGCCCAAATTGGCATCATCCATTGAAATGCAAACACTAGAATTCCTCTTCCTGCAACAATTTAAATCACTGAATAAATAAGAAAGAAAGGTAAAAAATTATCAAGGACTATTTCATGTTTAACATTATTTAACAGAAAACGCATTACCAGTGCTACTTACTAGTCTGAGTGGAGCGAAAATTGGTCTCTCCATTGTCATTCAGCCACTCTCCAGTTTCTCTCAGCTTTTTCTGCACCTTCCCTTCAAATAGTTGCCCCAAGAACAAATCCTCCGTAGTCTTCTTTATGTCTAAATCTTTCTCCATTCTTTATAAAACACATAAAAATAAAAATCGAAAATCAAATTGGGATCGCTTTTAACATAGTTGATTAAAAATCCATTGAAATTCTGATAGAATTTTCGAACTAAGAAAGTGTCTGAACCAATTCTAGCCTAGCTAGCTAACATTACCACAAAAGTTACAACTAACTAACTAACTAACTCTACCAAACTCAGTAACACAACCACATTGTACTCAAGTTTATTCAACTAAGATCGAATCGCTCAAATAGTACCTTATCTGCAAACTCTGAATTAACACGCAAACAAGATTTCAATCAAAAACAATTTTTTTTTGTCAGACTTTACTTAGCTATCTTATAACCGTAACTATCACTTGATACATATTGTTACAAGTTACAACCTAACGGTCAATTAAGTTTGACTTATTTGAGCTTATATATCAACATAAACACTTATGAGATTGAGACAATCGTAGAGAACTTATGAAAATAACTTTTAGCTTATATAAAAATAGTTCGACTTTATGTTATCTTTTGTTATAGAAATAACGTATACATAATAAAACACTTATATAATAAGCACTTTAATTAAGTTGCTCATCTCTCCAAAACTAGCTGAAACAAACTAAAAAAACTCACAAGCACTATTCTGCAATCAAACTAAAGGTTAAGAAAGAGAAACTAGCAGAGCGTACTTGAGCTCAGGCTCGCCGTCTCTGAAGCTTCCGGCGCCAAGGGAACGTTCAATTTGCATGATAGAAGGCTGTGGCTGTCTACGACGAGGATTGCTTGAAGGTGAAGAATTAGCAGAGCTAGTTGAAGCTCGTGAAGGTTTTTGATTTTGAGGAAGATTGATTTCTCGGTGCGAAGAAGAAGAAGAATCGGGTTTTTGAGGAAGTGTTGCATTAGCAAGAAAAACCGGTTTAGTTATAGAAACGTTGCATAATAAGCACAACATTGCAGTGAGAGTTTTTTGCGTCGTTCGTTTCTCTCTATTACAACGTGCGCTATATAAAAACGATAAGATCTGGAAAATACAATAATACCCTCCACCTAATCTTAAAATTCCTCCACTATCCTCAATTCCTCATTCTTAAACCCTCAACAAATTCTCAATTCCATTCTCTAACAAACTCTCTGTAACCGTTTCTCTGGCGACGGCGAACTGCACCACCGTTTCCTCCGGTTACCGAACGGCACCGTTTTAGATGTAAGTTGTGCTTCTTCTTCTCTCTCTAGTGTTCATGTGAATTCATAATCAAATATGCATGTTATGCTGATTTTAACCGTTAATTTATCTTTAAAGAAAATTTTATTTTCTCATTTGAATGATGAATTCGTTGTTTGAGTATAGAGTTGAAGTTGAAATTTCTTTCGGCGTAAATGGCTGGCAGAGGATATGGACGAAGAGGGGGCCGTGGTGGACGTGCACCACCAGGCCAATATAAACCACCAATGCCATTTGTACTTTTTCCTGAGGTAACATATTTAGCATATGTAAACAACTTAATTAACTGCTTATAACATAAACGTTTGTCGTATAAGTGCTTATGCGTAAGTTATTTTTCATATAAGGTAGAATAGATAAACCATTTCAGTTTAGGCTTAATTACATATTTGGTCCCTTATGTTTATTTTAGGTTTCAATTTGGTCACTTAAGTTTAAAAAGTTTCAAGTTAGTCCTTTTAGTCAAATTTCAGTTTAAATTGTCCATCTAGCTAACAAATTTACATACGTGGACAATTTAGGAGGGTGTCACATGAAAGTTTTAGGTGAAATTAACTCAAAATTTAACAAAATGCTAGATGAAATTAACTCAAAATTTAAAAAAGGACGAACTTAAGTTGAAATCAGTAACGTAAGGGACTAAATTGAAACTTTTAAAATATAGAGGACCAACTTGAAACTTAAAATAAAGATAAGGGACCAAATATACAATCAAGCCTTCTATTTAATTGCTAAAGTATATCAATTTCTCTCTAATTTAGTTTGTAAATATTATAAGTAATCCTTACATTGTACCATTGTGTAAGATATGAATGACTAGACAGACTTTTATATATTTTAGGACTAAAGAGACGGATTTCATATGCTTTAGAGACTAATTAATTTTATAAACTTTGGACTAAATTAGATAGAGATTGATACTTTACAGACTAAAATGATAGTTTATTCTGTAAGGTATAAATTGTTTACATAAGCTATGTTGTGGAGATTATGGAAATATAAGCTAAAAGGATTTATAGGCATGTCATATGTTGTATTAATAAGCTTTGAGCCTTTGACTGTTTCTAAGTGTTTCTAACATGGAGAGCTTATGAAATAAGTTAAAACTTAAAAACAATTTATAGACATGTAATTAGTTTTCTATAAGCTCTCCTAAACAGCATTGCAAGTGTTATGCAAGGAGATAAGCTTTAATAAATCCATCTAAATAGACCTTATCCATCCATCCATACTATAGTTCCTTACATTCTCTGTTTTCTGCAACCAAGTCTCCGGTTAAGTTGTTAAGGCTATGTTGGATGCAGTTCTTCATCGGAAGTCTGAAAACAAATATGTTTGCTGACATTTAAAAAGTATAATGCCCTATATTATAGCTAAGACCTCATAATTATTTCTATATCTCAAAAGCTTGCAAGCAAGACGGTTGGTTGTTTTTAAATTTCTTATCTGAGTATATATTTATATTGATGCTTTGTAATTAACTACTCGCTGCTTAATAATGCTCGTCTTTATTAATGTGATGCTACAGGATATTAATTTGCCTGATGCTAAACTCGACATTGATGATTGTACGAGACGGTGGCTTAAATGGAACTATAATTTTGATAATTATTTTAAAGTAGCTCCTTATTTTTTGGAGGAGGAGGCAGAATTAAAGGGTATGAATTCAATTGCATTTGCATGATATATATTGTGAGATGGTCATTACAAAGTCTGACTTCGAAACATAATTATAGAACAAACTGCAATTTGGTCCTCGATATGGCTACATTGATCCAGAAAAATTTCTATCATTCAAATTACTCCCTCAAAGATTAAAATTTGGCTATGTTTGTTATCCAAATAATTTGGCACCAAATTAGTTCATCAAACACACATAATTCTTACCAAATTAGAATTAAAGTGGTGACAATGACATAGGAGTATAGGACAAATCTAGTGACAGTTTTGTATCTTGAAAGAACTCATTTGGTGGATGTCTTTGGAGGACTATTATGGTGACACCTTAATCTCTGAAAGGCCAAATTTAGGATTTATTCCATAATATATTATTATTTAAAATGACTTGATGATACTTAATTATACTTCTTTATTGTAATGAATGAAATGATTCCTAGAATATGAGCAGGCTTACACCATTAAAAGCTAGAATACTGCATCTAGAATATTTTCATTGCCTGCTTGGAACAATATTTGTCGCTAAGTATCTGGCTCCTCCCTGCCCTAACATGTATACTAGTTTTTCTTGCTTAATTGTCAGGGCGCAAAAGGATGCACATAGAAACATATTCTGACAAGAAGAAGAACGTGTTTACTCGTGATTCCCTGTCACAGATTTTATATTTCGATGGACTTGTTAAGGAGTTGGTTCCAGGTGTGATTAATGGAATGTGCTTTCAGGGCAGTGGTTATGTTTTTTTTTTTTTTTGGGTAGAAAAATGCTTCTGCTTTTCGTTATACATTTGATTTGAGGTTCCTGGTGAAAAATGATTAGTCCTAAATTGGTAATTTCAGGTAAATCTAAGAGGATGGCGAGCCAGAAAAAATTTCGATGGAACCCAGAATCTGGTGATTTCATATGACCATTTTTATTTTGTTAATCTATTCATTATCTGCAAATATGAGTAATTAATTCAAATTTTACTGATTAGCACAAGGTTTATCTTCTTAAAAAGATCCTGCTCTATTTAAAGAGCTTTATGAAATTTTCATTACTAAAGAATCACAATATGCCATTCTACTGAGTATTGAGCATTCTATGTACATATTGTTTCACCATTCTAGTCTAGTCTAGTTATCTATATTATCATGGGATATTATCCATGTTATGTGGTGGATCTCTGAATCTGTAGAATGATGATAAAGCCTTCATATTTTTCTTTATACTGATTAAGATGTTTGTGTGGCAGAAACGAAAACAAAGGTCTTCTTTGCAGAACTAGAGAAAAAACTGGTAGATCACCTATGCCTACAATTCTTGCCTTTATTTTTTTTCCATGCTAACAAGACAGGGTTAACACTTCTGTCTTCTGTCATTTTTGGATTCCTTAATTATATAAGTTACAAAGTAATATAGTGTTACGAGATATGGATATGGTGATGTTGATTTTATTAATTCTTTCAGCTCCTGTATGACTTGGGATTGGACTTTGAATTGAAATATGTAATTCTATATTCTAGGTTTGGCATGCCTTTTTTCACGAAGGTTCGGCGTGCCTTTTTTAACAGAAATTTTAGCATACCTGTAAAATTAGAATTCTAAAATACAATTTCCATGAATTTGAGATATAAATAAATAAATCTCTTCTCAATTTTTGTTATAGTTCCTAACAATTATTTTTTTTCTTTTTGGTTTTTAAATGACAAATTTAAGTATAGTTAGTATTTTGTTGGACTAGGGGTTGAATCATCCTCCTCTTATCACTCAACTCTTTCACTTCTCAACTGAACCACCAAACCAATAATTGATCAGATCCCGTCTCTAACCAGCACATGTATGTTGTAATATATGTTATAGAGCAACCTTAATTTAATTTCAATACTTCGACAACCACCCGTCCACCTCTGCTGCCTTCACCATGGCCATTTGTCGTACATCAACACCATTTTTATTGTTATTACTTATTACAGGCGGTGGCTTTTCCCTTTATTATTGCCTTCCCACTGTTACCACATATCAATAATGTTGTTAATTGTGAGAGCTGCCACTGTCTCCACCAGTACGACGTTATGATGTCCATAACTAACCATTAGCTTCATTGCCATCTCAGCTAGAATAGTAAACTTTACAGAGAATCGAACCCTAGATCATTAGTTTTGGTGGTAAATATTTTCTTGATTGATTTACATTGTTGGATTGCCTATATTTTATCCATTGAAATCCTATATTGACGATTCTTCCATCTTTAGGGGCAAGCGGCTAAAGATAAAAAGGAGAATAAAGAAGAAAGTGAAGAAGAAAATGAAAGTGAAGAGGAGCATAAGTCTGATGACGGTTATAGTACTGATGATTATAATCAGGTTTCACTCTATCCTCTACTTTGATATGTTAATTTTGCCATTCGTGAACTTGTGAAAAGAATATGTTGCATTTGTAAAGCTCACCCTGTAAAATTTTCAAATTGAAGCTCATAGAATATACTGTAAGAAAATATCTCATATAATAGATATTATGAAGAAGTCGTCCAAAATGACAAAATTTAGTGACGCCAAATTCAAATTCAAAATCAACTTGAAAATTGAAAAATTTAGTTACAGAATTCATAGACTATATGGTTACAAATCCTCATGAAAGATATATTGAAAATGTTATTTAGTAAAAAAAAAAATTTGCAAGAAAGAGAAGAATCCTATGTGGCAGCATTTAACACTTACAAATTATAACTACTCTCTCCTCCATGTATGGTTAAGCCAATTTCTGGTTAGTCAAATTCCCAATTTTTATAAAAAAAACTTTAAGGACCAGTTCGAGAAATAAAAAACTTTAAGGACCAATTTGGGAAAAAGGTCAAATTTAAAGGACCGTAGGAGTAATTTTGGAAATTGGATTTTAGAAGATGCTTAATTTGGTGTTGTAAGGGAGTAATGTGTGGCATCATGGAATTTATCAGTAGTTTGGGGATGATGGTGCAAGAGTTTGAAGTATGAAGAATTACTTCACTTCCCACCCCGCTTTTTTTGTTTTGTTTTTTGAGTGTGGTTTGATCTTTTCTCTGATATGAAGCATACAATTAGAAAGCTTTGTCTCCATTTTCATGTTAAAATGTGGACTAACTAATTTAAAATCTTGCAGAATCAGGATTTTGATGATGATGAAGACGATTTTAATGTTGTTGAAGAAGGTAATGTTATTATCACTTTACTAGTTCAATGCATTTTTCATTCATTTTGCCATCGTAACCCAAATGTCAACATTGGCATATTTTAGTACGATCAACTGCTTCGTAATTCTCCAACTTAACTACTATGTAATACACATATTTTCATTTGTTGCAGAGGAAGATATCATGTAAGATTCTATATGGAGAACGGTTGTTTACTCATCCTGTGGCTGCTTCTATACTAGCATAGACTATTGCTTCTAGGCCTTTAATTGGCCTCTATATTTACTTATTTAATTTAATTATATCAGTGTCGACGTTTCTTGTAAATCCTTTATTTAACTTGCTGCTTGACCAGAAGAAATGTAGTTGATTGAGTAGTTGAATATGTAAATCTTGGGTTTGTTGATTGATTAGTTGAATATGCAAATCTTGTATTTGCTGATTGAGAAGTTAAATAAGGTAATCTTGGTTTAGATTTTACTTGGGACCTCTTGATAATATATGATTTTCATCATGCATCCAAGGAATTGGATATGGTTTCTTGCATTTCCACATTTACTGCAATGTGGCACAATCATTTGACCAAAATTTTACTGCATGCATGTGAAACGGTTCAGAATCAATTTTAACCAAAATTGAGTTTTCTTCTCACATACACTTTTATCTCCTTCCTTACACAATCCTTTCAATCTTTCGTTCTACCTTTACAAATCTGTGGAGTGCCTTTTTTTTTCTTCTACAAGTGGCTTCCAACAGCTTCTATTGTAATTTTGTTATTAAATGAAGAAAGCTGTATAGTGGAATGTGATTAGGTTATGCCATTTGGAATGTGTTTTTCCTAAAATGGGTACTTGTTTATTTACAAGATGGTGTTGATTCTTTTTTTTTCTCCCTTCAAGTAGACTAGTGGTTAGGTTTACACCTTAAGTGGAATATGGGTGTGGTTTGATTCAATTTTGAGCATAAAAATTATTCAAAATGTGAGATAAAAAAAAACATACCGGTTCAATTGATATTTAATAAGTCATTTAAACTAAACCAATACGGTTTGGATTAGTTTGGTTGGTGCGGTTTAACGCAAGATAAAAATATGACAATATTATTAACTCTAGTATTACTAACTTATTACAAAATAAATATAGACGATTTTATTTTGCTGTATACATGATACAATATATCTTTACAAAAATTGTGTAAATCATAAATTTATCAGTCTTGTTAACATGTAACCCTTGTGCCCTTAGGGCGTATATTAACATTCTCTTAATAATAATAATAATAATAATAATAATATATTAACATTCTCTTAATAATAATAATAATAATAATAATAATAGGTAGATAAATAAGTAATCAAAAATTACTCAAAAATAAAAAAAAACAATGAAGGAATCTAAAAAGTGAACGAGAGTGGTTATGGTGCATAAACTTTTTCTTTATGCACCGTGCATAAATACTCCATATTGTTTAATGCACCCCCAAATTTCTAGTACATCCCTCCAACTATATTGCTTAGTGCACCCTCCAAATTTCTAGCACACCCCCAACTATATTGTAATGTGTTGTAGTAAACGTTGCGGGTGTCACAAATAGTTCATATGGTTGTAAGTTTATACTGCAACTCCAAAAAACTGTTCGATTCTTGCATTGGCGCAAGTTATGGTGCATAGGGTTGGGAATAGGCTAGGCTTTGCCAAGCCTGAGCCTGGCCTGTCGAAAAGTTGAAGGCCTGAGCCTGGCCTGTGGCCTGTCATAGACTTATTTTTTTGGCCTGAGCCTAGCCTTTTAAAAGCCTGATATGGCCTGTTAGCCTGTTTAAAAGCATATTTAACATGAAAATATTAGAATAAGCAATTATATTTATGTTTAATATACTAAGAAATTAACAAACCAATGAAATTATATACTCGTTTTGATATTTAAGATGATATTTTAGAGAATTTAATTATAAGTAACTTTTTATTTCAATTGTAGTTTATTATTATATATTTATATATAGGATAAAACTAATGAAGATTATTAAACTTAAACTATCGAAAATGTTAACATATTTATAATTTAATCAAGGTACAAATTTTAATATATAATAATAATATTAATAAAATATTATTGATATTTATTTAAAAAGGCCAGCCTAATAGGCCTAAAAGGCTTTTTTTATGGCCTGCGGCCTGACCTTTTTACCTAAATAGGCTTATAAAAAAGTCTAAGCCTGTTCTATTTAAAAAATAGCCTGGCCTGAGCCTATGTAGGCTAGGCCGTAGGCCCCTGTAGGCCGGCCTGGCCTATTCCCAACCCTAATGGTGCATAAGTCATCCTTATGCACCGTGCATAAGCCATCCTTATGCACCGTGCATAAATACCCCATATTACTTAATGCACTCCTCAAATTTCTAGTACACCCCCACTCAAATTTCTTAGTGCACCCCTCAAATTTCTAGCACACTCCCCAAAATACTGAGCAATTTTTATTACTTATGCACGGTGCATAAGAAAAAAGCTTATGCACCATAAATATGTAAATTTTAATGTACAACGATACTAGTAGTATTTTTTTGACAAAAAATAAAGATATTCATTCATTTATACCTTTCTTTTTATATTGGGTAATTCTAAATTTTAATGTACAACTACATTACAGTAGTAGTATTTTTTTTACAAAAAATAAAGATATTCATTCATTTGATAGAGTATACCAATTCAATACAAATTTAAAATTAAACACATTACAATTGAAGTTATCATGTTTAGTCTCTTATTTTCTTATTTTTTCGCAGATCAATCATATTCAATATTGTCTCTAATTCAAGTCGACAAATCAATAGTTTTTTTTTCATTAGAAAGATAAAATGTTCCCGTCAAAAATTAATCACTGGACCTTTCCTACTCAACCTAAATGTCTTTCATCTCATACTACTTGAGTTATAACCCAAGGGGTGTGGTTGAGCGGTTGGGGCTCATCCTCCTTTAACCAAGAGTCGAGGGTTCGATTCTCATCTTGAGTATGGAGCAGCTTTAAATCGTTGGGTCAACTATCCCACCCATCAAAGTGCCTCCAATCTAGAGAGGAATTAATCACTGTGTTCGGCGATTATACCCCAATCAAGGCTAAAAAAAAGACTACTTGAGTTATTCTACAGTGACTCAAATCGATTAATATGTAACAATAATAAAATTATTATTAATAATAATAATAATTAATTGGTAGTGGTGAATGGAAGCTCCACGAGTTGTCGAAGAGTGTTGGTGTCAAAAAAATGAAAACAACCTAACAAACAGGTTTTTGAGGTTTATGAAGAAGTAAATAAATGTGAATGTTGAGAGGTGAGACCCTAATCGCCGTCACTGTAACCACCGTCAACATCCACCACCACCGTGTTCGCCGTGGTTCATGGCATTCTCATTCTTCACACCACCAAGAAGTCAATGACCCTCTCTTCATCACCTTTCTTCTCCAAAACCATTACTCGTCTCAAACCCTTTCTCTTCCCTTCTTTCTCCACTCTCCCTCATAACACCACCAAAATCAAAAACGACACCGTTAGCACTCATTTCCGTTTCGCTGTTACTCACCCCGAGTTACTCCTCCGAGTTCTCAACTCAGTCAAAAACCGACCACTCGTCGCCTTACGATTCTTTCGTTGGGCGGAGAAACAACCTGGATTCATCCGATCTGAATCTGCTTTCGTTTCAATTCTTAATATTCTCGCCGCTAAAGGTTTCATGAGAAGTGCTTATTGGGTAATGGAGAAAGCAATTGATCGTAAAATCGACGGCGGTGTTTTGGATTTTTTAGTTACCGGCGGTAACTCCGAGGTATCTGTTAGGCTTCTTGATTTATTGCTTTGGGTTTACGCGAAAAAATCGGTTTTGGAGAAATGTTTGTTGATTTTTTATAAAATGATTCATAATGGATTGTTGCCTGATGTTAGGAATTGTAATAGGGTTCTTAAATTGCTTAGGGATAGGTGTATGATGAATGAGGCTAAGGAGGTTTATAGTGTTATGGTTGAGTGTGGGATTAGGCCGACAATTGTTACTTATAATACTATGTTGGATTTGTTTTGTAAAGGCGGTGAAGTTGAACGAGCGATGGAACTTTTGTATACGATGGGAGAATTTGGGTGTGATCCGAATGACGTGAGTTATAATGTTTTGGTGAATGGTTTGTCGAGGATTGGGGATTTGGAGGGGGCGAAGGAATTGATTGAGGAGATGTTGGAATTGGGACTTAGGGTTTCGAGTTATACGTATAATCCTTTGGTTCGTGGGTTTTGTGAGAAAGGGATGCTTGAGGAAGCTAGTGATCTTGAGTTGGAGATGTTGGAGAAGGGTGCTTTGTTTACGGTGGCAACTTACAATACGGTTATGTATGGTCTTTGTAGGTTGGGGAGAATGAGTGATGCGAGGGGGTTGTTGGATGTTATGGTGAGTAAGAATTTGAAGCCTGACTTAGTTTCGTATAACACTCTAATTTATGGTTACTGCAGGGTGGGGAACTTAGGGGAGGCTTTTCTCTTGTTTGTTGAGTTAAAATTCAAAAAACTTGTTCCAAGTATTGTAACCTATAACACACTTATAGATGGTGTTTGCAGATTGGGGGATTTAGATATTGCCAAGCGGATGAAAGATGATATGATCAGACACGGACCACATCCTGATGTGTTTACGTATACAATTCTTGTTAGGGGATTTTGCATGATGGGAAACTTGCCAATGGCTAAAGAACTGTTTGATGAAATGATACGTAGAGGGTTGCAGCCTGATCGTTTTGCATACACGACTAGGATAGTGGGTGAACTCAAGCTTGGTGACCCACGTGTGGCTTATGGCATGCAAGAAGAAATGCTAGCCAAAGGATTTCCGCCAGATTTAATCACGTATAATGTCTTCATCAATGGGCTCTGTAAATTGGGAAATTTGGATGAAGCAGATGAAATAGTGCATAAAATTATGCTCCGCAATGGATTTGTTCCAGATCATGTGACATATACGAGCATCATCCATGCTCACTTGATGGCTGGGCTTTTTAAGAAGGCTAGAGAGGTGTTCTCTGATATGTTGGAGAAAGGGATATCTCCTTCAGTTGTGACTTACACAGTTTTGATTCATTCATATGCTGTTAGGGGAAGGCTGTATCCTGCTATCAGGTGCTTACATGAGATGCAAGACAAGGGTGTTTATCCAAATGTGATAACCTACAATGCTTTAATCAATGGACTCTGCAAACAGAGAAAAATGGATCTTGCATACCATTTTTTGGCAGTAATGGAATCAAAGGGTATTTCTGCAAATAAGTATACATACACTATTTTGATAAATGAGAACTGCAACTTAGGGCATTGGCAAGAAGCTTTGAGGTTGTACAAGGATATGCTAGATAAAGAAATAGAGCCTGATTCTTGCACACATAGTGCACTATTGAAGCATCTAAGCAAAGACTATAAATCGCATGCAGTTAAGCATCTTGAGAATGTTCTTAGCGGGGGTGAATAAACTTATGATGTAAAGATGAGAAATGGTTATTTGTTGTTTCCGTTTTGGCATTCCCACATGGCAAATGAGTAAAAGAGATCCCTACATTTGGATGGGTTTTGCCTCATCTAGGTGTAAATTTGCCACGATGTGACCGTCATACCGTGCATATTTGTCTCCGACACGGTAATAATTCCTTTTTTCCTCAGATGCGCAATACCTTGTGTTACTACTATATTCATGTTCCCTTTACACAATTCCTAATTTCTTTCAGGTTGAAGATGCCAACGGTTGTTTCGGATGATTAAGATGGGCAGAGTCCAATTATTTAAGCCTTTTCACAAGTTAAATTCTGTGATTAGGTAATACTTGGAAGAGTGGGGGTTTTATTAATTAAGATTCCAAGATAGGTGACACTACATGTCAAAGGCAAGTGGTATACAAATGAAGCATAATCCTCATTCAAGATATTTCAAAGAATTCTATCTCATAATCATACCCCATTTTTTATTCATTTTTCTTAGTCTTTTGGCTGGAAAGGAATTTTTTTGACACTGGTGCTTATTCTTTGCATCATAATTGTGATTATTATTTGTAAGTCTAGTGGTACACATTTTTTACACCACAACTTGTATACGGAATGAAGAATAAAAAGTTTGACCTCTTATGTACAATAGTACAATTTGGTCATTGAATACAGAACAACTCTCTCAGTATTGTATTGTATCCTGCTATTCACTTATATTTTTTGTTGGTTAATATATTTTCACCCTGTTACACGCTACCGGCACATTATTTGTATTTTAGGCCTTATTTGATTAGTGTTTAAAAAGTTAAAAAAGAAAAAACAAACTTGTTTGATTTTCTTAATCTCTTTCCTGATCACTTGTTTTTGAATTTGTTTCATGTTCTGCTGTTCTTGTTTGATTAATGTTTTAAATATTTAGTGTTTTCTTTTAATCTGTTCATAAATGATAAATGGCAATCTTGTAACTAGACAATGACGAAAGATATTGGGTTTGAAGAAACAGTGCCGAAGAGCATTTCATCGATGACAGGCGTTCATCTAACACCGAGGTTTATCGTTTCCATTTTCATTATCAAGCATCACTATTTCTTCATTGGTCATTCATCTTTCTATTTGATAAAGGCACAGACACAGAACAGGAACAACCAAGAGTCCAGGTGTGATGTTTATTTTCATTGGAATCCTATTATGTGAACCAGTTTGTTTCTGTTAATCTTAAAGGGCATCGTGTATTGGTGCTTATACAGCTTACAATGTGTTTCTCATAAGTATTATAATGTCATTGAAGATTATCATGTGTTTCTTTTTCTTTTAAATGTATTCACAGATCCTTAGCATTATTAATCAAGACCTCAAGTTAAACTATCAACAAAAAGAAAAAAGACCTCAAGTTAAACTAAATATCTTTTTTGTATTTCATATAATTAACAATTGTACTATCTTATAAATATGAAATAACTTAATCCGTTTGATATGCAAAATAAAAGTATTGGATATGACAATACAAAACATAACAGCATAGGATAATATTGAACAAATTTTGTCTTGTATCATGTTTGGTGGAGAAAATGTTATTTTAGTGATTCAGAGTTCAGACAACTTGTGCCGAGAACAAAAAGTTGTCACGCGATTCAATGGGGACAAGAAATTCTATTTTTGTCAAGTTCCAGTTTGTCCAGTGATAGTTTTAAAATCAATAGCTTATCAAAAAAAATTATAAATTATTTATATAGTGTCATGAAAATAGTTTAGTTGGTAGGGACATTGTACGTAATGTACATGGACTGGAGTTCGAACTCTGGTATGTACTTATTCATCTTTGAGGGATGAAATTTTAACTACTAGATTATCTGACCAATACAAATCTACTAAACTTGTCAAAATAAACTGCAAATTCGTGAAAAATTGCCAGTTATTAAACATATATTTTTTAATTATATGAACTTACTAGTTATAAGTTTAAAAATATGTTTTGGTATTTTTTTTTTTTGACTCAAAAAATATGTTTTGGTATTATATCTCAATTACTTTGGGAATATTAGTCTCTTCAGTTGCGCGAAGAAAATACCTTTAGTTTTATCGGAATAAATACAAACCCCAATATTTTTTAATCGTATAAATATGTACTATCTGTATTTCTTTTTATAAAAAAAAAATCAATTTTTAAGTTTATACTATCTAATTTATAATATAAAGTATAAACCTCATGATACATAATTAATCAAATAATACTAAAAAAAAAAAGTAATGAAATAATTAAAAAGTGAACAATTTATGATAAATAAAAAAGGCCAAATGTATCCATAGGTCCTTTAAGTTTTTGATTTGTACCGCATAAGTCCTTTAAGTTATTTTTGTAACACATATGTCCTTTAAGTTTTCAGTTTGTAACACATAGGTCCTTTAAGTTTTTTTTGTAACACCTAGGTCCTTTAAGTTTTAAAAATGTAACACATAGATCCTTTCAAATTATACTCATCATGTTATACAAAAAAAAAACTTAAAGGACTTAAGTGTTACAGTTTTAAAACTTAAAGGACCTATGTGTTACAAAAAAAAACATAAAGGACCTATGTGTTACAAACAAAAAACTTAAAGGGCCTATATGTTACAAAAATAACTTAAAGGACCTATGCGATACAAATTAAAAACTTAAAGGATCTATAAATGCATTTGGCCAATAAAAAAAGGAAGGTAATACTTTTTTTACTGGAAATATAAACTACGGTAGAACTTATTTCATGGCACCAAGGTGCACTTTAACTAGCTTGGAAAAAAGCAGAGCCATAAATAAATACAATTGTGTTGTGATGAATGTTGTGGGTGTCACTATAATTTACATGGTCGTTAGAATACACTACATGTACGTTTGATCAGCTAAAAAATAAGGTACTGGACAAGACAAGTCAAGTTGTACTATGTTTGATTGTGAAATTGTTTCAGAGACTGGACAAATCAGGTGTAAGGGACAGTACAAAAATATAAATTCTTGTCTTCCACTAAACCACATCACAACTTTTTGTCCGTAGTACAAGTGGTCTAAAATACCAAAATACATTTTTTTCCATCAAACATCGTATAAAACAAAAAATTATTCAATATCATAAAAGTTTGTCCTATGCTATTTTATCTTGTGCTGTGCTGTTCTATCTTATACTGTATTGTCCAGTACTTAATGTTTAACAGATCAAACGCACCCTACAACTCTAAAATACTGTGTTCAATTCCTACATCCAATTATAAAACCCCTTTTAAAGAGGTATTTTAAAATACCTTTCTTTTTATAGTTTAAAAATGGTTGAGCCTTTTGAAGAGTAATCCCAAATTTATCATTCATATTCATATTTTTTCCTCATATCTAACATAAAATAGTTGATCATGTGACGTGGTATGTAGTATACAGTGTATAAGTTGTGAATAATACTAATGAATATAAACTTTTATTGTTAGATTAAAAGTTTATAACTTACACACACAAGTCAACTTAACTATATTTTGAACGAGATATTAAATTTGAATTCGGATAAAAACATTTAATCTAACTTATCTATATCAACATTTTCAGTTAACCGATGACAAGTAAACCAGTAATATTTTATTATTAAAAATGAAATTAAAAGATTAAAGATGAAGTTAAAAGATACTAGTATACAAGATAGAAAATTTTGCTTATAGATAGATAGAGATATATTTGCATAAAAAAAACCTAAATCCACACCTTGCCGCGCAACACCATCGTAGAAGTGTAGAACCCCAAAACACAAAAAAGGGTTTAAGAATCAAAATCCCTAAAAATTTCAAACTCAAAACCACACTCTCTCTCTCTCCAATGTCATCATCACAAACCCTCTTCTTCTTCTTCTTCCATTAATCTTCTTCTTCTTCTCATCAATGGCATTCTCCTCCGCAATCAGACTCCTCACACTTTCCCCCTTCACTCCCACTACACGTCTCTCATTTCTCCGCCGTTCAACCTCCGAACTCCGTTTCCTCTCCGCCTCTTCCAGACGTCGTCCATCGACGTCTATTAAAGCTGCTTCTAGTGCTGCTGGACGCCGTGATGAACCACAGCAAGAAGGAAACAACGGAAGTAGTTTGGCGGTTGTTGATGGTAATGGTAATGGGAATGAGAATGATGTTGTTGTTAAGAGGAATGAAGGAAGGATTGTGTTGACGGAGCTTCATAAAGAAGCGACCGAAGCTTATATGTCTTATGCTATGTCCGTTTTGCTTGGTAGGGCTTTGCCTGATGTTCGTGATGGGTTGAAGCCTGTTCATCGAAGAATTCTGTTAGTATTTATTATTATTGTCAAGTTTTTTCATTTTGTTGTTTTGTGGTTTTCTGTTCGAGGAATTGTAGAAATTTGTGAAGTGGAGGGACCAGGGTTTGAACCCTAGTCGTCTGACCTAGCAATTTCGGCATTTTTTGCTAGTTGAGCTAGAACTTATGGACATTTTAATAATGTTTTTACTTTAGTGTTTGATGTTAGTTGAAAATTTTGATTTTATTTTTATTTATAATTTTGTTAGTGAAATATAGATGGGGGGAATTTAATAGCTTAAATTGTTTTCCCCTTATTTTTGTTGAAACATGTATTTTAGTTCAAACTTGACATTCCTTATTTCATACATCATGTATGAAGATTTTGAGATGACCAGTTATAATCTAAGTAAGGGGATGTAATTTGAATTAAACTCTTAATTCGTCTATTCACACTCTCTACTAAGTTGGTAAGATTGTAATTTTCCAACTTATTACCAATGGAATGCAAATAGACTAATAAAATTTATCATTGAGCACTTATTTGAATATTGAATATTACAATACAAAGTAATTAATTAGGATGTGGATCCATAACATATCATTTGGAGTACATGTAGCATCATACTTTTGACATTTTTGAGTTTGCTAAAATTTGGCTTTTCTTATTGAGATGTTATTGCAAGACAAACTAATATCTTGAATGCAGATTTGCAATGCACGAGCTCGGTCTCGCGTCCAAAAAACCTTTCGTGAAATGTGCAAGAGTTGTTGGAGAGGTTAATATCAAAATTTTAAATATTAATTAAGCATTCAATAGATTCACTAAAGTATATTTGAAGAATTGATGTTTGGACAGTGTATTGTCTACTGTTATAACTTTTTGATATATGCTGCCATACCACGTTATTATTGTAGGTGTTGGGGAAATTCCACCCGCATGGAGACACTGCTGTATATGATTCCATGGTGCGGATGGCCCAGGTAAAGGATTGTTTTTTGCCTTTTGTTTTATTTTCTCTTCATCGTAATTTCGTAGAGATATGCTGGATCGCAGGGTCAATAATTGCTCATTTGTAAAAAAGAATATTTTTCTTTACTTTTAAGGAATTTATCTTTGATAAGGTAATTAGTCTATGGACCCTTATTAAGATTTTGTGTTTATCATTTATCTAAGGTTTTTATTATTTATATTTAGGTTAGAAGTAACCTTATAGTGCCTTATGTAGTTAAGAATTTGGAATAGTCAATAATACTGCGATTTTCATCTATGGATAGAGTATAGATACTAAGGTAGAGTATAGATACACGCTACTACCCTTCCTGGAGGATAATTTCAATTTATGAATTTAATCAAAATTTCTCCTGATAATATCTTCTCCTTAATAACATTTCAATTTTTCTCAATGCGTTTGGTCCTCTCCAAGAATTAGGCTGCCTGATTATCACAAGTTTCGTGAGTGCGAAATAACTTCTGCTGCAAATGATAAATGGTCGATTTGGTGACAATACAAAGTTGGGCATGGCAATATTACTATTTATAGCGATGCTTTTTGTGGATTTTCTCCAAGACTTTCACTCTTATTTTCTTTTCTTCCGTTATATTCATATTTTTTTCCATTGGTTTGCAGGATTTTTCTTTACGAAGTCCTTTGGTAAATGGTCATGGAAATTTTGGGTCAATTGATGCTGACCCTCCTGCTGCCATGCGGTACACAGAGTGCAGACTGGAAGTATGTGTTTAACCACTTACTCTTTTCTTATAGTTTCACCTACAATTTTATACCAAGAAGTTTGATATAATGGACTCTTTCAATAATTGTTTGTGCTTAATCAGGCTAGAGTTCTGATTTCAGTAAACAAACAGTTATGTTTTATCCATGTTTGTTAATTGTGAGTAGTTTTATAAATATCAAACATTCTAGAAAATATCAAACAGATATGTTTCCTTTTCAGAAGTGTGAGAAGGAGAGGAAAATTGGAAGAACATGTAACTTACATCCGTCAGTTGTTGAAATGATTCTACTTTTAAAATAATGCTTTTTGTACTTGATTTAGCTAAAGATTTGAAGTCTGGAGGATTTGTTAATGAAAAACTATGTGCTAAAATGAATTGTTAAAATTGAGTAGGAAACACAACTTTTGTTTGTCCTCAAACATGAATCAGCAGTTCTTCAGTTTTAGTTGATTATTGTATAATAAGTTTGTGTTGCTTGGACCTTGGACATTATATGCCTATTTCTTATCTGAAAGACTGAATCTCCATTGTATGTTTTTGAATTAAACTGAATCTCCATTGTTAACAAATGCTTATGGTTGGCATATTCTTCAAAGAGTTTTATTCCTTTTTTATTAAGTTTTCTTATTGAGAGGAAGTGTTAAAAAGTCCATGACTTCAGAACTTTTTGTTCAATTAAACAAAACAATTCACCATCATTTTAACAATGTTTTTGCAGAGGGTTGTGGAAGTGCACCTTTCCGTAGTAATTTAGTGATCAATAGGTTTTTTTGTTACATAGTTCATCGTTGAATAAAAATGGAAGGAAGTGATTTTTATATGAATATTTCTCGTTTAACACCACTATAGGAGATCGGCTTGAAGTTTTGTTAGCCTTAAAGAAAATGTCCAGAGTTTTGGATTTGCATTTGTTGTGTTTCATGTTTTTTGAATTGATTTGACATATCGGCATACATGTTGAAGGATTGTAATTGGTTCCTGGTCTGAATATGCAGGAATTGGCTGAAGCAGTGTTGTTGGCAGATCTTGATCAAGATACAGTCAGTCCCTGCTGTTCTTTGCCCTTCAATTGTTGGGTTTTCTGATTTAACTTGACATCAATATTGAGTGCTTGTGTGTATTTGTTCCTTGTTGCAGGTTGATTTCGTTCCAAATTTTGATAATTCAGAGAAAGAACCATCACTCCTACCTGCTCGTCTTCCAACCCTATTGTTGAATGGTTCTTCTGGGATTGCGGTGATTTTGGGCCCCCCTTTTGCATGTTTGAACTCCTGATATTTGTTCATTGATAAATGACGCATCTTCTGACGTCCACCTGTGTATTCTGTATCCATCAGGTTGGCATGGCAACTAATATCCCACCTCATAATCTCGGGGAAGTAGTAGATGTGCTCTGTGTTATGATACATAATCCAGAAGCTACTGTGAGTGCCAATTCTCAATCTCTTTTTTGATAAAATGGGAATCCATAAAGAACATACGTACAGTCAGATACACTGCAAAACAGCTAACATAGCCCAGTTTCACGGAATCTTGACCTCTTTCCTTCTTTCAGATCTTTTGAATGTTTATTGTTGAAAATGGAATGCTAGAATTACACTTTTTGGAACGCTCTCTGAAACACTCTTTATGATTAGTGTTTTTAAAAGGTCGACAAAGTGATTAATTTATGAGTTAAATTTGTCAGCTTTTTTGAAAATGGATCAATCATAAATAATTATTGAAGAATGTGTTGGTTTTATCGCACAACTAAAAAGTGACTGTTACAACCAACAAACCAAATTTTCTACACTAAATAAGAACAGCTGATTCCACAACAAACTTGCCAGTTGACAAATTAAGAATTGTTTTGTAACTGATTCTGAACTGTTCATTCGCATACCTGTGTAATGCAAATGCCAATTCAGAGTTTGTAAGTAAAATAGTTCTTAAGAAATGGAAGCATAGCCATTTTATTACTTTTCAGTTACTGTTTTGTTTGATTTTAAATCATATTAATTTCTCCCTTCTTTCCTTTTGTATTTTCTAATTTGTCCTGGTCTGTTGTATGTAGCTGCAAGAATTACTTGAATACATGCCGGGACCTGACTTTCCAACAGGAGGGTTGATTATGGGAAACCTTGGGTGAGTCTATCAAGTTTTTGGAAGTATCCGTTTTTGATGAATATTTCATAAAGATTTTTAGTTTTTTATGTTGCCTGACAAATTTGTATTATCCGTGTCAGTATAAACTTGAAATATGTTGCCCATAACATTCCTTTTAGCCTGCAGTGGCAATCTAGTTATGATTACTTGTCAGTTGCAAATCAATAAACTTGACAAATATTTTGGTGATAGTATATGGATAGTTGATGTGTTGCATCATGCCTTATTTGTATTTTCATCTCTGTTGTTCTTCAATCGAGAATGTTGATTACATGATAGAAATTGAGAGTTTTAAATAAAATAAAACGAGCCTTATAGAGAAACTGGCAACTTCTGCTACAGAAGTGTGGCACTTGAAAGCAACATGACCTCGTTTTAATCCATACGTTCAATATCAAACCTTCATAAGTATGTCGTATCAAAATTTGTGATCCATTTGTGCTCTTCCTTTGACTATGAGCCTTCCCAAAAATGTACACCTTGTGATGTCTGGTATGATATATTAATATATACTTATTTTTCTTAAGGATCCTAGAAGCATACCGTACCGGCCGTGGACGTGTTGTTGTCAGAGGGAAAACTGATGTTGAATTGCTTGATTCCAAGTCGAAACGGACTGCAATAATAATTAAAGAGGTAGTTCTCTAGATTCTTTCAGATTCTGACATTTGAAATACTTGCTTAATTTTCTTTGGAAGGTTCCTTACAAATTCTGTTTTATGATTGGAATAGATTCCTTACCAGACAAACAAATCATCTTTGGTTGAGAAGATTGCCGACCTTGTGGAAAGCAAGGTATCAATGTCTTTCAATAAGTTTTCTTCTTTTTTCATCCAAATGTTGTAAATGTCACTGTCAATTTACTATTGCGAAGGGATGATGGCTCATCGTTTATGAAATACCAAATTCTTTTTCTTACCTACCTTGGTCTGGTGTGAAGGGCCCATTAGACCAACAGATTGACCCAAATGCTGGAAGGGCCTTCACACACTCTTAACTTTCTTCCCTGCGCTTTATCTTTCCGTGATTGCAATGCCAATACCGATAACTTAGAGATCAGAAGAGATCAGAAGTTTGGTTATACAATTTTATTTTATATTAGATATTTTAGAGATACTGTGTTGGCCTTGTATCTTCGTGTGTGAATATTTGAGATAGTTATCTCAGGGTTACTGTTCAAATGCAATTTGACAGCTTTGTTTTGATTGAGTGCCACATCAGCACAAAAAGTCTTAATTGCCTTATAGTTAGTTAGAAATGGGTGCAGGTTTATCCCCAACTGAGTGAATGATAAGATCCATATACACTCTTGTAATCTGAGGATATTCTCCAGTTTAGACAAATTCAATGAATATAGAATATCAATTTTACTTTCTCTCTGTGTCCTCCTCCTAACACTTATTCTGAACCTTTTGACGTTGCTTGTAATTTTTGTCTCTTATTTTATATGTTTTATACTTAAGAGGATTCCACTTTGTATATTTTAAATATTGTTGATGTTTCTACCCTCTTTGGTTTTTTAAAGGATGCTAAGCATTTATTTACAGGCAGCTATAGCCTAAAAAATTTGCTTTTACATTATTTATTTATTTTGATTTTTTTTCTTTCTATGCAGAGTTTAGAAGGGATAAGTGATATTCGAGATGAGAGCGATCGTTCTGGAATGCGTGTAGTCATTGAGGTAAAATATTTAAATAATATCCGGTCCAAATTCCTCTATTCTCTTGTTCTATGACACATACAAGAAACCAAAAAGAGACGGAAAATGAGACTGTTGAGTTGAGTATTTGATGATGATAATTTCACTCATTTTGCAGCTGAAGCGGGGATCAGATCCATTGATTGTTTTGAATAATCTTTATCGCTTAACTCCCCTGCAATCTACATTTAGTTGTAACATGGTGGGGTAAGTTGATTTCCTACACCTTGTTTTCGGAATAGCCAATTTAAATACTCTGAATCTCTGATCATTGATGCCATGTGGATGATTGACTGTTATTTCTCTACCCCATATCTAGGAATTGTAATTTAATAAATAAATTTCTAGGGGCTCATGGGAGTCTTACTGCATAGAACTTGTACTTGGGATATTTGAGGAAACATTTGTTAGACTAAAAATATTGATTATGAATTGTGGCTGTGTAATTGTATGGCCAGATCCAGACCTCTATCTTATTCCATTTGATAGATGGTTCTTTCTTTACTTGCAATGAAAGGGAAGAATACATGGGTTCTTTATATACTAAACCAAATACATATAGCTTCTTCTTGTTCTTGATCTGGGCTTTATGTTATATCTGTGTTATTATGCTTTATTAATGCTTCTCATTGTAATTTGAACATATCTTTTTTGTCTGAATTTTTGTAGCATTCTTAACGGACAACCTAGACAAATGGGATTGAAAGAAATTTTGCAGGTGAGTTCTTACTGACTTCAGTGGTCTACAGTGTTTGTCCCATATCATCTATGGTTATTCAGATAAAGAATTCTCTCTAAGTGACTTACCAACTACATGGATCTGTGAGAGAATTCTCTTCTTGGTCCTAGTTTATTCAATTTAGTTAGTTTCCAGTAACAACTGAATAAAAAACTGATAGCTGTCACACCCACAACGGTAACAGCAGTGTATTTAACCTATCTTTAAATACGAGTGCTCACAGTTGGTGTGAAGTAACTTTTTCTATGTCAAAACCTCTTTTAACTCCCGTTTTCTGTAAAAGACCTCTCTAGCCAACCAACAAGCTTTCTTTTGAGTTTTTGGTGCTGTAATAAGAATTTTTGGTTTTTCTTCATGTACAAGCTATATAAACATCTAATTTTAATCTGTAATAAAGCTCAACGTTACTAATTTGAAAACTGCAATCAATATCCATTTTCCTTAATGACACATTCCTTTTTGCCAGGAGTCACTAATATTTTTTAGCTTCTTAAACTTGTTTGTATCCTGTAATTTCTTTTTTTTTCCTTTCTATTTGGTGTTAGTCATTTGTGTGTAAGTTCATTTCTTTGTTTCTAAAGTTGGATTGCTGCTTTTTATTTTCCTGACTTAATTTTTAATGTAACTTCAGGCATTCTTAGACTTCAGATGCTCTGTTGTTGAGAGACGTGCAAGATTTAAATTATCAAAAGCACAACAGAGAAGGCATATTGTTGAGGTATGTCACAAAAAACATAGGATCTAGTTGTGTAGGTACACTGGCAATTTGTCATGTACATAGAGTATAGCTTGGACATTTTCACCAGTAGAGCGGTTTGTAATTATTGGTTTAAAGGCTGGAAAATTAGTCTTGCTAAAATTGGTGAATCGCAAGATGTTCGTTTTGGTCCCTTCAACCAAAAAAATTGATTGATCACAAAATCTTCAGGAATCGGCCACAATAATGTTCAGTGCTTAATTTAATAAAAGGCATTTTTTTTTTACCGTAATAAGTGCCCAATGCCAAGCTACAAAGGCTGACATATGGATTGTTGTTATTTTGCCTGTGGGCAATAGTATTGAACTCCTGACCATTTTGTCAATGTGCCTTTGATATTATGTCAAGTAACAATTGTTTCAAAAGTGTAAGCAATTAGGTCTAGATGAATGATTGGTTTTATATTTCTGACTAGGATTGAATGAGTCTACTTAGTGAAGGTAAATTTTGTATTGAGCATTGACTGTAATTGACTGTCAATGTATGTAATGTACAAACACAGGGTATTCTTGTTGGGTTCGATAATCTGGATGGGGTGATTCGCATAATACGCGGAGCTTCAAGTAACTCAATTGCTGCAGCTGGGCTACAGAATGGTGAACTCCTAATTATAAGTTTGTTTATTAATCTTCATTGGTTCCAAATATTTCTCCTTGGAATTTGTAATTTCAAGACATGATACATTGAGGCTATTTTCTTAGATGTTATCACTCTGTTGGAAACTCGTTTTTGCTTTCCTGTCCTTTGAAAAATTCTTCGTTGGAATTAAATCCACAAAATCATGACTTTGAATTCTCTATTTTTTAGCTTTTTAATGTGAATGAGAATATCTATCTGCAGAATTCAATCTCTCTGAGAAACAAGCTGAAGCTCTTTTGGATATGAGCCTACGAAGAATGACCCTTCGTGAGGTGCAGTAGACTCGTTCATACCTTTCACTAGACTCGAATGATTGATGTTTTATTTTAAGATTTCTATAAGTTTACCTGTGCTAGGACCATATTTAAAACTATAAGCTTTGTGCTGTGCAGAGTGGCAATTTTGTAGCTGAAAAGAAATCTTTGACCGATCAAATTTCTAAGCTAGAGGAACTGTTGTCCAGCAGGAAAAATATACTGGAGGTATAGTATTACTTTTGATCTGTATTCCTCTCATTTAAAACTCACCAATTAGCTTTGTAAAATTTTGGCTGGTCAGGCTAATTACTGAGTTAGCTTATTAAGTCTATTTGTTCAGTGCGATATTGTTATTACCTAATTGCTGGTAAGAAAAATTATAAAATTGTATTATTTTCAACCAAATTATTAAAACCTGTCACCTTTTAGTTACACGATAACAACTTCTACTGTTTCCCGAAATCTATCATTTCCCTCCTTATACAACTTTAACAAAATGGGAAAATAAGGTACATATTTGTAATTGAAGTGTAAAGAAAAAATGAAAAAAGTAAGATGTCACAAACCCACAAGTGAAAGTTTGGGTTTGACTGCAATTCTTCATAGTTGAGCCTTATATTGGAGATATCTAAAGAACCAAACTCTTTCTAAAATTTTTAAAGGGTGACTCATGACTCAATAGAGAAGCTATTAGCATTGCTGAGAAAGCAATTTATTTATCTGGGATTGACCATTTTGTTGATTTTCTCATGTTTAGGTTATTGAGCAAGAAGCAATTGATCTGAAAAATAAGTTTGCTAGTCCAAGGCGTTCAGTTTTGGAGGACTCAGATAATGGTCAACTTGAAGACATTGATGTTATTCCAAATGAAGAAATGCTACTGGTATGTGGCTACTACAGTGTAAATTTTAATTTTACACTTTTCTTCTATCTATTGGTCACTAAATGAGTATTGTGGTCATGAACTTTCAGACACTTAGTGAAAAAGGTTATTTGAAGCGTATGAAGCCAAGTACTTTTAACCTACAACATCGTGGAACAATTGGCAAATCAGTAGGCAAACTAAAGATTAACGATTCTATGTCTGATTTCATCGTCTGTCGTGCTCATGATCATGTCCTTTATTTCAGGTATGTTTTTGTCGTGGTTCCTAAAGTGTACTCATTTCTGCCTATTGAAATTTGTGCAAACCCATCAGTCAATGCAGAAAAAACATGAAGAGACTTGGTTGTTTATTTTTGTTCAAGAGACGTTATACCTTTAGAAACTATATATATGAAAAAACCCAAATCTTTTGGACAAATAGCCTGAACATATTAATTCATATCTTTAATCCTTCATCCAAATTTTATGGATCCCATTAATAACCCTGACCAATATCCATCAGTGAGACCAGGATGAGATTTGATTTAATAATAATTAGGTCTTTATTTAGAGTCCTTATTTTTTGTTTCTTTCCTTAGAATCCTTAGTTTTTGTTTCTTTCCTTGGTTGCAGTTAATTATGTTACTGTTAGTATTTGAAATCATTGCCTTGCAGTTGAATATTTTGTGGTTTGTGAAAATTTTCAGTGATAAGGGTACAGTATACTCAGCTCGTGCTTACAAAATTCCAGAATGTAGCCGGACTGCTTCTGGCACACCACTTGTTCAGGTATTTCTTTCTTCTTATTCTCTCTGTAAACACCAACATACCCACACACATGCCAAAAAAATGGGTATACTTGTAAACAATGCCTATGCAGCAACATAAAGGTTCTGCTGAAAGGTGGGATCCTGGAGAAAAAATGAGCAACAAATACACATGTCTGTGTGTAGTGTATACCGAGGGGCACATAAAATGGTTTAGAGAGTGTGTGACGAATTAGATAGTACAATTCAATGGAGCTATTTTAATAAGAATTGTATGTATATTTTTAATAACAGTTGACAATGAAGGACTTAAAATGTACATTGCTTAAATAACATTTTTTTTTCCTTTTGCTACATTTGAGCCAGATCTTATCTTTATCCGACGGCGAAAGAATTACATCCGTAATTCCTGTGAGCGAGTTCACTGAAGACCAGTTTTTGCTGATGCTTACAGTGCAAGGATATATCAAGAGAGTACCCTTGAATTCATTTTCATCAATCCGATCGTCTGGAATCATTGCCATTCAGTTGGTTTGTTCTCTTATTTGAGTTCTCTGTCTAAATTGCTAAATCTTCATTTTATTGTCCTATGACTTGATTAGTGTTCCCTTATCATTTAACTTAAAAGGTTCCTGGTGATGAGCTGAAATGGGTCCGTTGTTGCACAAATGATGACTTTGTGGCTATGGCTTCACACAATGGAATGGTCATATTGAGTTTATGCAGTAAGGCAAGTTGCTATCTTTTATTATTTCTACAATTACAGAATAACTACTAAAACCTTTAATCTCAAGATGTGGCTGTTTATATAGTTCGGATTCTACTGTGAAGTTTGGTTATGACTCATGACCATGTGTTGTATAATTTTGTTCTTATATGATCTATCTTTCAGATTCGCGCGCTAGGAAGAAATACGAGGGGTGGACCGGCAATGAGACTCAAAGAAGGGGATAGGATGGCAAGTGTCGACATTATACCAGCGGGCATGTGGAATGACTTGGAAACCATATCAAAACTTCCCGAGAGCAAGTAATAATGATGAGATCTTGCATGCTTTTCTATGTCAGATTTGACTGAGAAAATTGTCCTTGTTCTTAATTGTTTAAGAATAATGTTCAGATGGGCTTATATTTGCCTGTTTTCCATAGTGGGGATATTTTCAGTTCAACAAAATTATCATATACTTTTTTTGTGTTTTGATTAAATATTTTATATTTTTTCTGATATAAAATTCATTTCAATAATATCGGTATATTATTTTGGATGATTCCTTAATAAGAATTGCATTTGTACTGAGAAGTGATGTTATAGTTTTAATATTACTAATTAAAGCTCTAATTTGGAATACCTTGGAAGGTTTAATGTTCTAGCTGGCATGCATAGGTTTATTATATAAAAACTGGGGATCTATTTGTTTAGTTATTCTCATCAGTATTATCATTATTTTGTTATTGTTTCTGCTTTTTGTAACATGAAATTTTTGTTCATGAAATATGTTAGATTATAATAATCTATTTCCCTGTCTTTGGCTCTTGATATGACTCTAACTGCACAGACAGGTAGTGCATAGATTTAATCACGACCAATTGTCATATTAATGCTAGATGGGAATAACTTATCACATTTTTCCTTGATATATTTATTTACTATATGCTCACAGTGTAAAGAGCTATGCTGGTCCATGGCTGTTGTTTATTTCCGAGAGTGGTCATGGAAAGCGGGTTCCTTTAAGCCGTTTCCGATTATCATCTTTGAATCGAGTTGGTCTGATTGGATACAAGGTATTTTTTCTCACTTCAATGCTCCTTTTGACAATAAGTATTTTTTTTTCTTTCACTGTAATGCCTCTTTTGACACTAATAAACTGTTGATCCAAAATTATGCTGTCTTTCTCGTCTGTGTTTCAGTTTTCTGCTGAGGATCGCCTGGCTGCCGTATTTGTAGTAGGATTCACATTAGCAGGTATTCTCAACAGTAGTCGATTAAACTGGAAATCGTTCACATGATCCATTCTTTTATTACAAAAAATTGTTTAGCTCAAAAGTCAAAACCATTGAGAACCAGTGCAAAACTGGTTACAATCGGAGTTTGTTTTCTTTAAAAAAAATTGTATTGATAAGTTCTTTCAGCCAAATAAACGCTTAACAAGTTATTTTGACATATCCTATCATAACAGGGTTTTTTGACACACACCCACACATATTAGTTGTTCATCTTACATAACATGATTATTTATGTTAGTTTAAGATTTAATGTCTTAATTCGTTAATATTTATGTTAATTAATCACTTAATATTATGTGCAAAATTAACAATATGTACCAGAGTTGAACCTGAACCTTTAGAAGTACTGGTTTTACTGCTTGCTATAAAAAAAATTAATTGTAAAAGATTATTGTCCACAGAGGATGGCGAAAGTGATGAACAAGTGGTTCTTGTTAGCCAAAGTGGTACAGTCAACAGGATTAAAGTTCGAGATATTTCAATTCAATCTCGATTTGCAAGGTATATTTGAAATATATGCCCCTTTTGCATATTTCATGCTTATTTGATTTCTGAATCATTATGGCTACGTGCTAATGACAAGTGTCTACGATACCTACTACTTGTTGCTTCTTTAATAACTATTTTGTTTGGTCAATTTTGGTCAGGGGAGTTATTTTGATGCGGCTTGATCATGCTGGAAAGATTCAGTCTGCTTCCTTAATCTCAGCAGCAGAAGGCGAGTCTGATGAAGACGTTCTTGATATTGCATCCCAAGGCTAGTTAGTTGTAGATGCAACTCCATGTCTGGAAGAGTATACATGCCCAAATACCTATCTGACTTGGAGTTTAGTCCTTCATGAAATGCTGCTGCTTGATTTTGAATCTGCGTAGAGATATGCTTTCAATGGTTATTGTTCTAGTCTCCTCGAGCCTTATTATGTGAGGCATATTTATTTTGTCCGAGTGATGGGGTTTTTGTCTTCGAAAGGAGGTTGATAGAAGGGCTGCAGTTTGGTTGTTACATCTGTATATTTTGTGACTGAAAACTAATGAAAAACACAAGGCAACGTTAATTTTAAGGAAAATGCTTGTTAGTATTAACAAAGGATCATATGACCCAAAAGCTACAACCGAATTTCAACTGTTCATGAGTATTAAGATTTTAATTTATTGCAAAGAAGCAAAATCTAGACATTGTCTTTTGTGAGGTTTTCTTTTGTCCTATGTAGTGTGTACATTGTTGCAGTGCAAAAATCCAATCAACTACGTTTTGTATCAGTATGATTGTTAGTAGTATCAACTATTATCATTACAAATTTACAATTATTAGAAAAGCCAATTATTATCCGTTACTTTGTTCTTAATCCAGTAAGTTTATATGTATTGGAATGGAAGACTGAATAATATTGACGTTGTCGTGGAGAAACTATTTTCAAGGTGTTAGAATTAATTCTAAAAATTGTACCACATTTTTTTTCTTCTAAAAATATAGAATTAATTCTAATTTGTTTGATTTTCAAAAGTAGGATTCATTCAATCTCTAGAATTGTTTCTATTTGAACTTTTTTTGATTCTAAAATTAATGTTTACACTCATTATTTGTTTTACTCATTTTTGCATGAATTTATCCTAACACAAATCACTTTATCTACTATGGCGATCATTTTTGGAGCAATGTATCCCTATATGACATTTTGTTGTTGTTTTCCATAGTAGCACAATGTGAGCTAATTTTCACTAACTGTGGTCACCTCTTCCTTCCAATCAAAGATTCAAACATCGTTTTGTAACATTGTAGGAGACTTTGTATTATCTGATTAAAAACATGTACACAGTACACCACCACTACATAAATTTCTTACTAATTTATAACACCAGATAAGATTATCAGAGTAAAACTCAGATTCTTTCCTCACATTCAACTAATCCAACACACAGCATCATTATAAGATAGTAAGACTTCGAGCAAAAAATAGCAAAATCCATAATATCAATTCAATTTTATTCCATCAAAAGTTAAAAGGTTCGTCACCAAATACATCAGAAATAAAAATGCTTTATTTTTGCCAGAATTCAATGCTGTTGTCTCTGCCTAGCGCAGTAGCGCGAACCAAGACAACCTAGAAACAAACACGTCCAAGATGAATCACACAAGTAAATTTACCCCCAAAAAAATAATCCTCCACACTATCAATTTGTTTGATTAATGGGAAGAAATTTTAAGGTTGAGGTTGAACCAAGATTTCCAACTACCACTTCCCCTGCTGCGTGGAAGTGTTGAAGTCCCATTTCCAGAAGTCCCACTTCCATCATCAGCTGCCTCATTTTTGGCGTTTGGCTTCTTGCATAGCACAAAATTCCGAGCTCCATGTGATCCAATTTTATCCCACGGACTAAGAGCCGCTGCAACATCAAACCAAAATTCAGAGAGGTAGCTTGTGCAGAAAATCAATTTTAAGCATTAAAAAGTTTGATGGAACATAAGAAGCTTTAAAATTCAGAGAGGTAGCTTGTGCAGAAGATTTTACCATGAAATTATGTTTACTTGTTTTACTTTCACTTCACAGAACATAAGAAGATTTAGCTTTTGCATTGTAAAGCACTTCGTTTATAAGTCTAAAAATATTTCAAATATAATTTATTCAATTCAAACTCACTTTTAACCCAAATCAAGATATTTCAAAATTGAAGTCTACAAAATTGAAGTCTACATTTATCTAAATTCCAAACTCCAAAGGAAACCATATCTCCCCTCGGCTTCTCTCTCTACAGTCTACTCTACACACACACACATGCCTTCTTTTCAAAAAGAGGGATGATCCCCCAAAAAATCCATATGCAAACTAAAATACAAACAATAATCAAATCAAATATAACTACAAAGTTAAACTAAACTCATTACCAAGTCACAAACATTCTAGCAACTCGATTTTTAAAACAATGCAATGTTGATGCATATTAAGCTAAGAACTAACTAAAAGATAAGTCGACTCAATTAGTTTCAAAATCATAAACTCAAACATAAATTCAAAACAAATCATAATGAAAATAAACAATATAAAATCTAATCATAAGAGATACTCTAATATACTAATATACAAAAAACTAACTATATTTTCTTATATAATACTAATTTCTAACACTCAACAACAACCAATAAAATATTTTCAAACTAAACATAAGTCCAAATATAAATAACTTTTCATCAACACTTTCTCTACAACATAACCTATAATTTTGCACTCATCTATCTTCATCACATATTATGATAAATAATACCATTAACATTAACAATTTGAACATTAAAAGAACGATACTAAATTATTCAATTGAATAAAAAAAAATCATTACCATCAGATCCAAGATGAGGACAATAGAGAAAGAAAGCACTATTATCACTACCCAGAAGAGGTAATCGACCTTCACGTGCATAAGACTTAAGCGTAGTATCAATAACAGCCTCAACAAGTTCTTCCTCATTCACAACAAATCGAATCGGTCCAGCACTTCCCAACACATTAATACTAATCAACAATCTCCTCTTGTTACTATTCGCATTCTGATTCTTCTTCTGCTTACTCAACAACATCGTGTTCGATCACAGTAAAAATCACAAACCCAAAAAAAACAAAGAAAAAAAAGATACCCAAGAATCTTAATGCAAAATTGAGGCGATGAATCGATGTAATCGGTAATAAAATTTGAAAATTGATGAAAGAATGAGGGAAATTGTTGAAATTAGGGTTTGGGAAATTGATGAATTAGGGATCGAGACCGAGGCAGCGATAGTGCCAACCTTGCATGCAAGAAGCGAAGAAGAAAAGAAGAGCGCTCGCCGTAGTTGACGGTGAAAGGGAGCGCATGAAATCGTAAGGGAAAAGGGTTTCTACCATTCACGAGGAAGATGAAGATCTGAGGGAAATTGGGAAGAAAGAAAGAAAGAGAATGGGAAGAAAAGAAAAAGAGGAGGAAAGGGAATATATAATATTTCAATTTCAATTGAAGAAAAGAAGGGTTCAAATTTGGGTTAGGGTTGCAACTAACTTGAATATTTTTTAGACCTACTTGCCCTAAATATTATTTTTATTTTTATTCGTTTACCAACCCCAAATAATTTTTTCTATATAAGCTTCTTGCAATTTTCTAATTTTGGAATTTTTTTAATTTATTTTATTTTCTGGTTTCTAGAAAAAATATATCTTGATATCTTAATAATTCAAAGTTCAGAACGAGCTTTAACATAACATCTCTTAAAAATAAAATTAGTTCCTAAACTAGAATAAAATTCAATTTAATCATACTATTATTAAATTGAAGATAAATTAGTTTCTAACTATTTACTCTATAATTATTATATGCATTTATGTAGATAAATTTCATATAGTTCTCAACAAATCATTTACTATTTTCTCAAACTCAGAGTTTTCTTAAAGTTTCTTATAATAATAAAAAAGTGTTTTATGTTAAGAAAGAACAGTATAAAAAACATCTAAAAATGTACTTTTAGTTTTGTTAATTGTTATTTTTCTAGCATTGGAATGGATATTTATTTTTAACATTTTGATGGATGACAAAGTGTCGCGTATAGTTCTATAGAAAGTTAATTGTATGAAGCATTTGATGTGTTGAGGCGTAGTTTAAATTTGCCTCCGCACTTGCTACATTTTTACAGTTTGGAGTTTTTTTTGACCAAAAACAATAATGTTCATTCATTCAAATTTGTAAGTACATCAATCGACATCATAATATATTCAAATTCGCTAAAAAGGATAAATCGGCGAACAAGCTCACCGCATCCGAGTTAATAGCATAAAACGGCCAACTGATAGAGCCTACAATTGATATGACATAATATAAATGTTCGGAATACTCATGCTTCCGAATCTGCAACGTTGAAGACGCTAAAGTCATTGAATCTGCTCTGAAGTTTGATTGAAGCAAATCTGCAAACTTGAAACAAAACAAACACCGTACGAAGACGGGAAAACCAAACACCGTACAAGCACAACGCCGCACAAGACGGGAAAGCAAAACAACGCCGCACCAAGACGACGAACAACAAAACGTCGCACTATCAAACGACGAAATCACAAAGAAAAATACTAAATACTATGTGAAATTCACTTATTTTAATGAAAAGAAATGGAAAGAACAAATTAGAGAGGTGATTGTAGATCAAAAATTGATCCAAAATCACCCCCTTTCAATAGATGAAGAGAAGAAGAAAAAGTAGGGTAAAAATGAGGAGCGGCTGCTTCAAAGATGTAGTGAGATTTTTTTTGGAGTTAAATCATTGTAGGATGGAATTTGGTGCATTAGTATTGGTTTTTGCCATTTTGAATAAGCCAATATTGCAGCTTTGAGGAGTTAAATATAAGCATAAATCTACAGTTTCTTAAATAGGTCAATTTTTCGAATTGCTGCCACGAACAAGTAAGAGACAATTTGATGAACTAAAACATCTTATCTTAATATCCAAAGGGAAAGAAAGTAAAAGTGATTCCCATAGTATAAAATTGCTAATGAAATATAATGAAAAATGGTAGAGATGTCAATGAGTATGTAGGGCATAATAATGAAAAATGGTAGTAGAGGTGTCAATGAGTAGGGCAACACAATACTTGTTTTTATACCTACGTTAAAAATAATAATAATACTTGTACCCCAAAGTCGTACACGCGTGGATAACGACCTTTATATTGTGCCTAATGCATACTCTATAGGTGTCAAAGTATCAATACCCGTTACCCACATTTATACTAAATAATTGATTAATTACAAAAATATTATGTCATTTTAGCATAACTAAATAAGTTATTTCAAAGATTGAGTAAAAAAAAAAGCTTTCAAAGATATTTTAATTTTAAATTAAGAAAATTATAAAAAATTTAAAGCAAATTATTTAACTTATCCAAAACTACAAACAACATATTAGCCGAATCTTTAACTCGATCACTTTCAAAGTTGAAAATTTTGTTTATAAAAAAAAAATAAAAAAAATTTCAAGGTTGACAACATGCACATTTTTCTCTATCAAACACCTATTCCACTAGCACATTTTTCACTATCTTCCACTAGCATTGGATTCCTCCTTTTGCTTGTATTTCTTTTAGTTAGTTCAATAATAGACTCATACTCTTCATTTTTGTCCTCTCAATGCACAAAAGGTGATTGTATTCTTTCTTCTTTTGTGCTATACCCAAATTTATAAAATACTCCCTCGTCCCATTATATAAACACCTTTACTATAAAAGTTTAATCTCAAAATATAAGCTCTTTTACAATTTTTGTATTCTAATGCAACTTAATAGTAATAATTAGGGATATGTGTAAGTAAAAAAGTAATAAATGTACCTAGTAAATTGTAAAGGGGCTTATATTTTGGGACTAAACTTTTGTAATAAAAATGCTTATATAATGGGACGGAGAGAGTAAAAAAATGATAGAAAATGAAATTTTAATACCACCGTATGTGGGGATCGAAATTTTAATACCCAAATTTATAAGTTAAAAACTCCATTATTATTCTAGAGTTTTATTGGATATCATATTTGATTCTCATTAAAGTAGGGAGGTGTACTTTTATTGCAAACATTCCGACAATCAAATAAGTAAGTGCCATGAGTGAGATATATGATTACAATTGTGCGTACTTAGGCCTAAAACACGAGTTAAACTTTATACTAATAGTTAGATATATTAGGGTTTTGAGAGACAACATTCCACGAGACAAGTATGCCTTTGGCCAAGTGTTGACAGATTATTTAAAACCCTAATTTGTCTAATGGTTCAATGTGGTTTCACAAATCTGCTTCTGTGAACATCTAATTTGATGTCTTGACATTTTTATATTTAAATGTACTATTTTTTTTTTTTGACAAATCTTCAAATGACCATATGGAGTAATTAATCATAAATATTCATTTATTATTATCAACAAATAGTGTTCATGCCGCCAATAAGATAGTTGATTTAGCTGGTAAATAATTTACTCATATAGCTGGTAAATAATTTACTCATATCTTGTAAAGACGTGAGTTAAACTCTCATCACTGATGCAAGAATTATTTGATAGATAATACTCTATCTAATCTATAATATATAAGAAAAAAAAATTGTTTTTAGGCTCATTGAATAATGAATATATTTGATCTATAAACAATTTTATATAAGAAGAGAATATATAATTATACTTTATGTAAATGTTCTTTGAATCTAATCTAATGTAATATATAAATACTTCTTTTAAGTTTAAATCTCTTTATTTTGGTTCACTACTCCCTCTCCTTCAAACTCCTAAAGAGAGGCTATAGACATGGTTAATGGCGGAAGTAACATATAACTATAACAATTGGTCCAACTCCAAAAAAAAAAGTTTAAATGATGTTTTAGTTTCTGTAAGCAATGTAGTCAAACACGAGATCTTAATTAAGATCGGTAGGAAAAAAAAAAGATCGAAACACGAGGATCGTAACACGACACGTAAGACAACACGTAAAAATTATAATATATATATACAAAAACATAAAAATTATAATATATAAACAAAATAACATAAATCACAACATTTAAACAAAGTTAATTAATATTTTATGACAAGGTGTACAAGGTTATGGGAAAGAGGAACGATATGAAACAGGGTAAAAACAAACAAAATGTTAGGTAAAAACTAAAATGTTTAACTTTCAATGATTAATTTAAAAAAAAAACATACATAAACTAAAACAAAAAACATGCAAACTTAGAGAGACCAAAAGATGATTTAAGAAAAAAAAAAACATGGGTACATGTACCTAGTATAGACTAAGACATCCGCATGGTACTAGATATAAATGTGCCTTCTAGAAATGAAGGAAAAAAAAAGTGTGTATCTTATCGATATGGTGTAGTTGACACTTGACAACACTTGCGGTCTGTAAATATAGACCGTCCTATCAAAATCGGACAATTATAATTTTAGTTTATATTTTAAATATATATAAAATTGAGTTTTAAATTTAATCGTCCGATTTTTTAATAAACGACTCAGATCTGACCGAATAGAATGGAATCACTAATAAATGCTGCACTCAATCCTGGTCCATATCTTATTTGCGGTCCAGCAACTATGTAGCTATAAGAGAGGCCATGAAAGGACATATACAGCTTGGATGCACAATGATCACTCATATTGCTACCTGCCATAACTAAATTGATTGATGTCGGCACTTCATTTTTCTTTCTTTTTTCATTCAACATTTGTTTCTACCAATCACATAAAAAGACACACAAAAATCGTTGTACGTAACATAATTATTACTATACTAAGATTCCTTTAGTAGGGTCCAGTTTTTTGTTCTGTTATGTTCTCTGTTTTCACACGTTTCTGTTTTCTATATTAATAACTCTCAAACAAGTTCCATAAACATCATAATCATAATCAAAATCTGTGTGTGTGGCAAGGAAATTTTGTAAGCTATGGATATTCTTGGTCTTCTTAAACTTCGGATTAAAAGAGGTATTAATCTTGCAATTCGTGATGCTAATTCCAGCGATCCTTATGTTGTTGTCCACATGGCTGACCAGGTTTGAACCTTAATTGCTTTCTCTGTATTGTTTTTATTTTTATTTCATAAGGTATTTTTGATTAATTGATTATCATAAGAGTTTGTGTTCATTTTCAAGAATTTTGAATAGATAAGTTTTATAGTTCGTGTTTATATCGACGGTAAAATTGACAGAATCATGGCGCGTTACCATAATTTTGTCAAAAATTGTTTCTATATTTTGAAGCTTCAACAAAATCACGTGCTATTGTATGATTATGTCAAATTTATAATCGTTTCGTATGTTTTTATGATTAAAATGTTTTTACCTTAATTATTAGGATATGTTGTCAATTTTCATCACATATATACATGCATGGTTTATTTTTATGCATTGGAAATGTGTGCTTTATAATTGAAGTTTGTTGTCATTGGCAACACACATAATGTCTCATTTGTGCTTGGGTATTGGGTAACAAAAATGGATTATTTGGATACATTCATATAAAAGTGAATCGAACAATAAATTTGAAGATAACAATTTAATTGTAGAAATAAAATCTCCAAATACTAGAATTAAGTTAGAATCAATACTACTATTCAAACCCATTCAAACATGTCATAATCATTTTTACAACTCCGAAATCAATTTTTTCTAGTGCGAAAATGAAGATTATTGTTTTTTGTTTTATCGATGCAGAAGTTGAAGACTCGTGTAATTAAAAAAACATGCAACCCTGAATGGAATGAAGAATTAACACTTTCAGTGAGGGATGTTAAAGCTCCTATACATCTTGTAAGTAAACTAGTTCCATCTAACTTAGCATGCATTACAAAGATTTTATTTGTAACTTCAAATGCTTATTTGTTGATGTCATTGCATTTTTGTTTCTCTTCGCAGACAGTTTTCGACAAAGACACTTTCTCCGTGGATGACAAAATGGGCGATGCAGATATAGACTTGAAACCATATGTACAATCCGTACAAATGAGGTTGGACAATCTTCCAAATGGTTGTGCAATCAAGAGAGTTCAAGCAAATAGGACTAACTGCCTCGCTGAAGAAAGCAGTTGTATTTATAAAAATGGAAAAGTCGTCCAAGAAATGATTCTACGATTGAAAAATGTTGAGAGCGGGGAATTGGTTGTCGAAATTGAGTGGGTTGATGTTCCCGGTTGCAAAGGTCTATTAGGGGTACAACTTTAGTTGTCTACCTTCCAATAACAATCAACCACGCTTATTGTACTAGGTGAGGTTGCGAGCGAATGCATGAATCAAACGATGCCACACCATAATATTATATCATAAATTATATAAAGTCTTAGACTTTATATACACTAGCTTGAGTTTTATGCAATGATGATAAAATGCAGTGTAAGATATATAATGACTACTCTGTAACTTATCCTATTCAGCTATGAAGAAGTTAGTAAAGTGTGGCTGCGAAAATATTTATTTCGAGGTTTTTATATTGTTGTCTTGTTTATCGCATCAATTGCCATTGCTTCATCGTTCGATGAGATCTTAAAGCTTTAAAACCATAATCGACTTTGATACCTTATAGTATGCTCTAGAAATTAAATTGAAAGTGTATGGATATTGAATTATTGATAACTTCCTTCTTACTCTAGAAATCATTTGGCAAGATATTTTTAAGTGGCTGAAGCATAGTTTTCCTGAGATAGGCAGCAGCATAGCAGAACAACATTTTCTGCATTTTAACAGTCCGATAGGAGGTAAGCGATCGAAGTAGGTATTCCATTTAGTTTGGCTCGCAACGGTTTGATGTATTTGGTTGGAGCGATCAAGTAAGCATCATTATTTGAGATTTTAGGGTTATAATAGTGCATACCTGAGCCAAAACCATGAGTTAGGCTTTATAGTGAGAAAATTAGAGTTTCATGTCTTGAAACTTTCGAATAGACAATTTTCCTTGTGGACATATCTAGGGTAAGATTGAGTCCATTGATCTTGCTTCGGTACATATCTAGGGTGTGTCTATGATATGGAATGAACCTTAGCCCAATCCAGAACAATAACAAATGAATTTTGAAACGGAGCTTGTCCATACACACAAAATGATGCTTCAACACCATTACACAACAAATGAGACCAACAAACCCAAGTGAATCAAACTAACACAAATTACATACATACATGCACATGTACACACAACACAACATACAAAGTACAAAGAGAGTTCAAGTTATTAGTAGTTTACACACTCATTATGGAGTGATTTTAAGGTGTGTTTCCACACAACAATATAGTTATGTCCACTTTCTACCGGATGGACCCAATTTTATTATATCGATGTAATCTGATCTCTCCTTTATATATATATTTTCGACGATCATAGGTCGTTAACCTTTGACTAAGTTTCCATCAAGGTCTCTAACAATGTTAATGATAAACTGCTGGTATTTCTTTGGAGGTGGGGTATCATCATTATGCTTCTCATATTCAATTCTCAACTTTAAAATTTGATTCTCAACCTTCACTATGGCCTTGTAGTTTTTGTACAACTCCAACACATTCCCTCCCACGGCAACATATGTTATAGTCTTGTTCACTTCATCCACTTCAATTTTTTCATTGAATATCTCCTCTTTTCCTTCTGCATTAATATATATATGATTGAGCATAATTAATTAATAATAAAGAAAATATAAATGAAGTTGATTTTAGAGACATGTATCATAGTAATTTGAAGTTTAAAAGTATGATATATAAAATTATGTTAAAAATCACTTAATGCAAGAACTGACTTCCGAACCAGATTAAATCAACGATGAACACACAAAAAATATTATGTAAAAAATTCGAAGATGATGATAGTTAATTGACAAACCTATGGTAAATTTCCAAATCTTGACAGAGCCAGGAGTGTTCCAATCACCTTTGTGAATCTCAACAGCATGTACGTTTTCACTCTGTGCTTTATTTGGAATTTGTTGGCTTTGGCTCTTGAGGAAGTTGAACAACTTTTGAGGACAAGATTTTAGTTGCACACTTCCCTCAAGGACACTAACTTGAGCCATCATCACTTCAATTTGTTGAAATATATACTTTCTAATCACTGCTTGGTGCTTGCTAAATATGTATATTTATAGTTGTAACATGTTATATAGTGAGAATCCTTAGAAAGGCATTTGATTTATATTTTATTGGCTAGTTGTTATAAGAATTTGTACATTTGTCAAAAAGAAGAAAAAAAGAAGAATCTTACTAGTTCCACTTGTAGAGGAATTTTCCTTTTATAGCAAAAAATGGTAATCATGATCTTAAAATTTCTCAAAACAAAAATGGCAGACAAGACAAACGTGGGTGGAAGCACAATAGAGGGTATATCTAGGGATGACAATGAATAGGATCTACGTAAGATACTATAGTATTTATACTTTGTACGTATTTGTTCAAAATCGGCTTCTCTTCTTGAGTTAATATGTTATAAATTAACTTTTTTTATTATATTTTAGGACGGAATGAGTAGTACTGAAACACATTAAATGCCTTCTCCGGTCAAGAAGTTACTATATTCATGATCACTAATAAACTTTGGTGAAGTTCTAAATCGTAATGAGTTACAAGAGTCATTCTTATATTTCTAAGAGAATTATCATTCAATGTTTCTTTATAATAAAACATTGCTTTTGCGTAAACTTTTTGGCTACTAACATCGCCTTATACATTAACCATTTCTAAGCTTTAAAACCCTCTTACATTCAATGGATTTAAAACCATTGAAAGTACCACAAGCTCTCATACATCATTGTGATTATATTTTTATATACTCCTTATTCATCATTAATCATAACCTTCAATCCATTTATGTTACAACTTATTATATATTTCTGTGAGTACGATTGTTGCAGTAGGAATTTGTATAAGATTAATCTTCTGTTGATCGATGGATTATTTTATAATCAAGCAAAAATTATAAAATTGTGAAATGAAATAATATTTTGAACCTATGATATTTTACAATTGATTATATGTCTTTGTTGATTGATGTAGTATAGGAATTTGTATTATTTTATAATCAAACAAAAATATAATCACGAAATGAAATAATATTTTGAACCTATGATATATTCCACGAGAATTCGCATAACCAATGAGTTTATTCCTACAAAATTATTTTGTAAGGTGAAAATTGTATGTGCGGCGGTTTGGAAGTCATAGCTCAAATTTGTATCTCTATTTTGTGTATGTGATTTTTATTGGCTTGTTATTTCGTCCATACATAATTTTTTTTTTTTGTGTTGGAGCATACAGATCAAATTGCCTTACCAAATTGGTTCAATACACGAATGAGTTGAATATCACATTTTTATCTAAAGTGTTGGGCAGCCTGTTATCAAGTTCTGATCGGGTCATCCACAATTTATATTCGTGCTCCAACCCAAAAGTAATGGGTTGATGGGATGTGTTAACTCTTTTGCAAATATGAATTTTTTTTCCACCACTAGTATCTAGTATATTGTATGGACTAATCCGATTCGGGACGAATTCTGATATCAAATGACTCCAATCCTCTGTCAAGTGCAGTGGCGGAGATTGAACTATTATCCTCTCTATCATATTCAGTGTTAATCACCACTAAAGCAACACGATATAAAACTTTAACTTTGACATATATTTCAACTTGGTAGTTTCCAAATAACAATAGCTGTTATGATTGGTATGTCAAATTTGAGTCATCCAATTCCAAACTAAGCCCGAATATGCGTGTAGCAAATAGGAAGATTCTCAACTTAACAAAGCATCTTCCTCTCTCTTATTCTAATTCCTTTTTCCCTATTTTGTTTCTTACTGTCAAATAATCGCTTCTGTGAAAAAGTAATTATAAAAAAAGCACTTCTTCCTCAACTGAAATCAACCAACTCCACCTCATCTCATTACCGACTCTTCCCTCTATATATACACATAAACCCACTTTCCCATCACATTTTACCACTTCTCAACAACATTAATCATTTCTCTCACAGGTTCTCTCTCTCTCTCTCTCTCTCTCTCTCTCTCTCTCTCTCTCTCTCTCTCTACACACTCCAATATACATTAGCTTCATATTTTATTGATTCATTATTTTTTATGCTACTTGTTTTAAACATTAATACCTGCTAGCGCAGCTTATTGTCCGTTTATCTTAAGTTAGTTAGAGTACCCGTGCAACGGTTCTGTTATTAAAATTTGATTAAATTACTATGTTTCTTGTTGTTGGAGTTCGATTAGAGAGATATTTTGGGGTAAAATTGTCAATTAAGTAAATAAATTAGTACTAATCTTCTAGAACATAGGAGTGATCGATTTTCATGAACTTTTAATTGTTGTTGTTTTAGTTTGATCAATGAAATTTTGGGATGTAACAGAAAATCTAGTTTTTTTTTTTTTGACTAATTAAACTTAGCATTTTTCGGATTTGTTATGCCGAGGATTGAGTTGTTCATTAGTTAGATTTAGATATATTTGGTGTTATGTTGCATTATGATTTTCCTATATAGAGACTAAATTATGCTGATAAGCTATAATTTTGTGGTTATGTATTTGAATGCATTGGATTAGAAAGATTTCTTCGTAGGACGGAATTTCAGTTATCGGATATTGTTTTAAGTTGGATGGCATTGGCAACCTAATCTTGATCATGACAAATTATTTGAAATTTACATAATCTATTTTTGCTTGGTTGTTAGGATAACATGTGATGAAAATTAATTATAGCTAATACTAAAAGGTTATTCAGTTAAATTTTGATTTTTGCTGATAATATAGTAATTTGTTAATTAATTGCTGTTATTTGTGATTATATGCTAATTTTAGTATGGTTAAAATTCAAAGCTATGTACGTGTTTTAGATTTTGTAATGAAGTAATGAAAATATTTTATTTTTATTACAGAATTATTGGGTAGCACGCGGCAATCTCATATCAATTGGTGCCAGCAAGAAATTGCTGGCACATAAATTGAATTGCATCAGCTGGTATAGTCGAGCACATGAGTCAAACGAGGACACTGAATCACAGTAGAGCCCTTGAGGGTGTTCATGGGGTTCATGTGGTGCCTCATTCACCATTTTCTGTGACAGAAACTAACCAAAGTGGAGGGCTTCATCCATCAACCGGTGGTACATCAACTACCGAAACAAATCAGTTTCTGTTAATGCAGTGAGTGAAACATATTTCCATTAGAAATGGCGCAGATTTTTTAATTTATTCTAATTTTTTGAAAGTTTACACAACCATGAGTACTAACGTGCTACAAATATGTTTTGTAGACGGGCATGGCAACAAAGACCGGCATGCTTGAGACCTATCCATTGTGGTACTAGTTGTCACGGTACTGTTTTTTATGTTCTTGTTTTCCTTGGAATAATCTAATCTAATGTATTGTAAATAGTATATGTTGATATACTGCTATGTCCCTTTATCAGGTGATCAACATCTTGCTGAAACAATTGCTAATGTGCTTACTTCAATTCCTTTTATAGCTCTTGGAATTAATGCCCCCAGGTAATATTTACCCCCAATCATCTTATATTCCCTTGGCTAGAAAGACATCTTAGTTGTCTTATGAATAATTGTGCAATGTAGGAAGAATTTCAGTACTAAGTTGTATGCCAATTCATTAATTGGAGTTGGAGTGGCGTCAAGCATGTACCATTGTTCAAGAGGGAAATTGAGGAAATATTTGAGATGGCTTGACTACACAATGATAGCTACAACTACTGTTGTAAGTAGCATATTCATAGATAGACATAAATAACTAAATAACTGGTGTATACTAATTTTCATGTATCACATCAAGTGTTGGCTAATTGGTTCGGTAACATACTTTATTCATGTGGTTTGGACAGTTATATACAGAAGATGTCTTGTTACTTTTTACGTAAATTCAGTTGTGCTGTAGCTTCCACCTTGCATCTTTCAAAATTAAATTTTAGTTTTTTTTATTGGTTAACTAAACATATTGAATTTCAGCCTGACTACATTTTTCCCTGATTGGAACTCCTTCCCCTTGAGTAACACCGCATAAATGTTTTTACCTATATTTCAAGTTTTGCATTTTTTTTTATATTTGCCTAATTTGTTAGTACAATTTTAGTTTGCGAGTAAATCAATTTGATATCAACTTTTCTATAAAACCATACTGCAGTGTTTGTCAAGGGCCCTCAGAAATGAGAATCCGAAGTTGCTGATGGCGGCATCTGCAGCATTTCTTCCCGTTAATCCATTAATGGTTACACTTATTCACACAGGGATGATGGAGGTAAATTGCTTTCAAATATTTACAAAAGAGAAATTTAGTGTTCATTGCTTTAATATATAATCATGCAGCTCCAGTAAAGCATACAGACCAAGTTAAATAATTAACATTGTATTTCCACACAACAACTATGGAAAAGTTCTTTTAATTCTTTTAATTCTAAACAACTATGTCTAGTATGTTATACACATTTAGGTATAAAAAGTGTCATATACCGTAAGATTTTTAGTTTTTAGTCTTGAGAGTACATTCTTTTGAATTTTCAAGATCTCATATGAAGTGTTGGTTTCTAGTTGGATTTGTCCCCACAACAATTAATACTGAACAATAATTTGATTATCTCACATCGGTTGAGTACGATGATAATGATTTGACGACCATAATGCTACTCATACTTATAATAATAACATGTTTCTGCCAATAACCACTCCCATAATGATTAAAGTGGTACTAATGACCATGTTATAATCATTTCTGAGGGGATTTGAACTTCTTCCCTTGAGGGTATAAGGCTAAACTATTATCACTGAGCTAACACCTCATGGTCTTAGACTCGGATCCCTAAAGTTAAGTCTCAAATTCGAGTGGGAAAAAAAGTGGTTTGGGGGGAGACCTCACTAAAGGTTGGTGGTCATGTTCTCCGGCAGAGATAGGTCATCTCATCAGTGAAGCCAATGAATACTTGACATCTATAACATCATTACTAAAAAAATATGAGATATAATTTTTAGAAAAAAAAAGTACTACAAATATGCATATGCATACTTTTATATCAAACATTTTATTATTATGCTTTCCTTGTTCTAAGAAATATTGTTTATTCAGGTAGCATTTGCTAAAAGGGCATTGAAAGATCCAGACTTGAGAATGGCTCACACAGTGCACAAAATGTCATCATTAATGGGCGGTATGCTTTTTATAGCCGATGATTTATTTCCTAAAACTCCATACCTTCATGCTGGATGGCATCTTGCTGCTGCTGTTGGTGTAGGCACCTGCAATAAGCTTCTTGAGTAAAATGTGAAAAGCATCCATTCTCTGCAGAGTATGAATAGCATCACCATAATTTGCCGAATTTACCTTGTAATCAGCAATGGTTGATTAAGATTATAAAGTAGTACACTATCCTCTTGGATTATGTTTATAATTATATTGTAGATGTTCAATTAAGATTAGTTTGCCCAATTTTTTACCTTCTTCAGTTGTAGTTGGATTGTATCTTCATTAGCAAAATTTATTGGAGAAAGGAATTTGTGCAGACAAAACTGGCCATTAATATTGTTGCTTAATGATTCCAATTATAAAACATCTTTCATTATAATTTCTCTCTTAATGTATATTGAATCTATGGATACTATTTTTTTAAGTGATTTTTTATATTGGAAGCATCCAAATTTATGATATGATGGATTTTATTTTAGAGAAGTCCAAAAAAAAAGATGAGCCAAACACTACTTGATGTTTATGGCTCCTAAAAGCAAAAATTATATAGGTGAAGAAAATAAGCTTTTAATGCATCCTTAAAACATGTAATATAATATCACAAAAACAAGTATTTTACATATCTATCTACAAGTACATACCACTGCTTGGAACCAAAATCTTAGATGCAACTGAGGTGTTACTCATTCAAGTACCAAAACAAGATTAAATAGATTCTTTGAAATCAATTATTGATATGCTAGAGGAAGAACATGAACCACTAGTATTATCAATTTATCATCTCTAATGTCCTCTGCTGGTACATCTTGTGCATACAGATAAGGCTTATTAGGCATTGGCAAATCTCCATCTTCTTCAAGCATCTCTATCACTTTATTCATCGGAGGACGGTCGGCAGGTTTTGTCTGTATACACCACAAAGCTACAATCATCATTTTCTTTTCCAATTTTATTTCCTCATCAGTGTCATTCTCAATTGTTATTTCTCTTCCATCACGTAATCGATCATAAACCCAAAAAGGGAAATAAAGCTGGCTGAATTGTTCTGTCAATGCATTCAAGTTCTTCCTTCTAAAATTCTAAAAATACATATTTATTGCTTGAAACTAAAACGAGATTTGGTTATAGTTCCTTGGAATAAGTTATTGATGTCAAAGAGGAAGACGATGAACTGCTAGCATTATTATATGTAACATCCTCAGTCGATAGATCTTGCGCACAAAAGTAAGGCTTACTAGTACTAGGCATTTGCAAATCATCAAAATCTTCTTCAAGCATCACCAACACTTTATCCATCGAAGGACGATCACTAGGTTTTGTTTGTATGCACCACAAAGCTACAATCATCATTTTCTTTGCCAATTTCATTTCTTGATCTGTGTCATTCTCAAATGTTACTTCAATTCCATCATGTAACTGATCATAAACCCAAAAAGGAAAATAAATTTGGCTGGATTGCTCAACCAATGCATTCAAATTCTTCCTTCTACTTGCCATCTCCATTAACAACATCCCAAAACTATAAACATCGGCTTTGTAAGATATTGTGCCAACATTTCTATAGAATAGTTCAGGAGCCATGTAACCAATGGTTCCTCTTACGGCAGTTAATGACACAATGCTTTTATCTGAAGGACAAAGTCTAGCCAATCCAAAATCAGAAACTTTTGGATTGAAATTCTCATCAAGAAGAATATTATGAGGTTTTATGTCAAAATGCAGAATTTTCATGTTGCATCCATTATGCAAGTACTCAATGCCTCGAGCCACTCCAAGAGAAATGGCGTACAATTTTTCACAAGGCAAGGAACAGCTCTCTTCATCGGGAGAAAATATGTATTTTTCAAGTGACCCGTTTGACATGAATTCATATATAAGAGCACGTTTTGACCCCTCCACGCAAAAACCAATGAGCTGTACCACATTGACATGATGAATCCTACCGATGGTAGCAACTTCATTGACAAAATCTTGGCCGTTGGACTTGGCATTGTCTAATAATTTAACTGCTACAAAACGACCACTTCGAAGTTTTCCTTTAAAAACAGATCCATAACCTCCACTACCTAATTTTGTCTTGAATTGTCCTGTTATCTTTTTTATGTCTTTGTAAGAGTACCTTATCGGCATGATACTATTGTCACCACGCAGAAAATCTTCTATGGAGTCATACATTGATGAATGTTTTTGTCGCCATTTGTAGATTAATAATACAATGATGCATGGCATTCCAAAAACAAATTTAACAACTCCCAGTAAACAAACCAATATAGCTGTAACAAAATGGAGTATTAATTAATTAACTGTGTATGTCTATATTTCATTCGAGACAAGATAGATCATTTGTTGTGTCAAAAGAAATTTGTCATTTATATATAAAATGTTGATTTGATATTTGAAACACAACCTAATAGAGACTGATGCAAACACACGGATGTTTTACTGATTTGTTTTATAAGAAGATCAGACATTGTTTTAAGGAAATGCTAAAGCTTATCTATGTAAGAAAAGATGGCAAATACAACAATAAACTATGTCTATTGTATATAAAAAGAAATTGACAGTAAACTATGTCTATATTTCATTCAAGACAAGATCATTTATGTTAATTCCATTAGTAATATAACTTTGAATTTTGTCCCTGTGAGTATAACATTTTATATGCAAACATTGAAGTTCAAATTTTGAACACACCACTTTGAGTTCTTATTTCTTTATAATGCGAAAGCATACCCGTGTAAGTAAGGATGCCACTTACAACTAACGAAGCTCGAGCATGCCAAGTTTCTGCAATAACATAAACGAAACACGGTTAAGAAACAAACTATGAGTTCTTCTATTCAATTGAAAATAATACTAAAATTTAAAAACCAAATCAAGAATCTCATATGGATTGGAAATCTTTCTTCCTAAGGACTATAATTATACAGACTATATATTATGGAAGCTTCTACGATACATTTGAATAATTATACGGACTATATATATTAACTCAATTAAAAAAGAAAGCAACAGTTTATTTCAATTGATAGGTATATCACATGTAATATGTAGAATTAGAGTTTGAATTCGGATACACCAATTTATTTACGGGCAAAATTTTGATCACTAAATTACTTGACACAAAAAAGTAACATGTCGCTCGAGTTGTTTGAAATTACCTGAAGGCCATACACATAAGTGGTTATTGTCAATAAGCTTTACGTAATACCAACCATGTTTACAAAGACTATTAAGCCAAGAAAGTTCAAATCCATAAAATATCATATGACCAATATCTGTACAAGAAATGTTGTTGTAGCTGCTGCTGCCACCATCTTTATACGGCCAAGATGTGAGAAACATTGATTCTATACGACACCCGTCTCCCAGACCCAGTTTTAACAGAGACTTGTATCTTCTTCTAAATCCAATATAATTGACATAGAAAGATTTTTCTAGAGTAATGTTCATACAAGAAGCACCAGAAGAAGAATATTTGGCCCGATTCGGACAGCTCACATATAACACAAATGTATAATCATCAGATAATTGGTACGATGAGCCTAATGAATCTGCGAAAGTTAAATTATAGAGTCCTAAAGAATAATAAGGAGGGAGAGAAATCAGAGAATGATTAGAGTAATCAAGATTGAAATCCAATAGTCGTATGGTGAAATTGTCGTAATTAATTGATTGTACATAGTATTTTCCAAAATCAGTGTACAAAATCAATTGGTCATTGTTCTCACATGATAAGATGTACCTCTTGTCACTACCACATTTTTTGGGACTGTCTTTCAAGCTGAAAGGGTGGCTGATGTTGTGAATACCGCAACTTCTTGAACATGACTCTTGTTGTTGTTGTTCATCACCGTACACTTTGTTGTAAGGCGGTAGTACTAGTAGTACCACCGCAAAGGTTAGTGCAGCAGAGGTTAAGGATGACATTTTTGGTTTTCAGATTGCAAAAATGAAAATTTACATTGCTATGATCGTGGACTTTTCCATTAAATTTTAAAGTCTTCGGATGAAGTTGAACTTATTGATATGATATGTAGCACATGATTGAATATATGTGTAATGTTCGGTTTTGAGGTAAGCTCTTATGTCATAGGAGAGCAGGGTTGCTACGGTACGGGTACGATACCGGTATCCGGTACTAATACGGGTACAGGATACGGTATTTTTAAAAAAGCTAAGGTACGGGTACGTTAGTATAAATTTTTTTATAATATAATTATATAAATAAAATAATAAAAACATACTTTTAAAACATTTAATTAAACATAAAAAGTACCACACTTTAAAAAAGTAATTAAAATTATTCAAAAACATCAAAACAATCATATCAAATTAAAAAACAAATTGCTCAAAAAAATATTATTTTACAGTTTCTTGCAACTCTAGGTTAATACTCTTTTTATAAGCAAATAAAAGATATTTTTCTGACAAATATTTCTAAAAAAATATGAAAAAAAACAATTTTTTTAATTTTAATAGCCGTTGGAGTACCCGGTAAGTATCCAACGAGTACCCAGACCAAACAATAAAAATAAAAAAAGGGTGCGGCGTCGGTGCGTACCCACTGAATACCGGGTGCGTACTGGTACCCGGTATGTATCCGGTACTGGTACTCTCCTTAAAACGGAGTACCCGTGCATCACTGTAGGAGAGTATTGAATATATTATAGGTTTTTATTTATGTATGAGTCTATGAAATATGTATAATATATAATATAAAATTCATACAAGCCAATTTTTGTAGGGTCTAAGCATGCTAAAAAATTACTCCATCCGTCTCAAAATATAAGGGAAAAAAATAATCTAATTTATTAAGAAAATATAATCATGAGAATTTGAAAGATGGTTTTGTGGAATTTTTCTTGAAATAAGTTGCATAGGAAAGTGTAAAACCAATTTTTATTGGTTATTGTTTATTGAAAAAAGGAGAGAGAAGAAAAATTAAATGCAATTTATATTTAGTTTTATGAGAATAAGGAAAAACACATTTTTAAAAATGATTTTTCCCTGTCCCCGTAAGATAGCTCAAGTGGTAAGAGCTGGGGGACATTTGGGTTGGGTAGGGGGAAGTCCAGGGTTCGATCCCTGGTGGAGTAATTTATATTTCCGATGTACCAAAAAAAAATGATTTTTCCCTTATATTTTGGAACATATAAAAGTGATTTTTTTCCCTTATATTTCAGAACGGAGGGAGTAAAGTTTTTTTTTTCTTCTTAATAGACAAAATAGTAAAATGATCTTAAACTCACATATATAACGTACCAAAAAAAAAACTCACATATATAGAGGGAGTCGGAATTTGAACCCGAATCATTACATATCCGGTCCAACAATTTTGACAATTAAAAAAATTATCATTGAATGGAAGATTAGTTTCATTCAATGATAATTAAAATACTTTAGGACACCGATTCACCGATCAACAATATAAATTATACTACTTCTGTTCCTTTTTACTTGTCGTTTTAGAAAAAAATATTTGTTCATTTTTATTTATCGTTTTGGCAATTTAGGTTATATTTGCCTATTATATCCTCCTTCCAATCGTGTCAGAAACGGTTGCAGAAGCAGTAAACTGCATTTCTGGTTCACTCGTTTCTCTTTCAGGGCTACTTTCAGGATTCTGATTATTGTTATTGTTATTATTGTTGTTACTATTGTTAGTAGTTCTTCCTCTTGCCATTTTAACAGTTTTAGACAATTTTCAGAAAAAACAGTTTAAACAGCAAATGTCACGACCACAATGTGTAGAACAACAAATATCACAACAAATCAAACACAGAAAAATATGTTTAAACACAAAAAAAATGTTCAAACGCAGAAAATTTGCACAAACCGTCCTGTTAGGCGTGCCAATTTGTTTACTGGGAAATTTGGTAAACAATCAACTAGTTTAAAATGTAAGTGAGATCAACTAGTAAAATCTCGAAACATGTTTGTGCAAAATTTATGAAGTTATTTCCCAAAGTTTTGATAAAAGACAATGTCTTGATTCGTGACAACAAAGTTTAGTTGCAAAAAACAAAGTGATCAATTTGCAAATGTTGACAAAAACAGACAAATTTGTAGTAAATTGACAGTTGACAGAAAGTCAAGAAATTGTTGAAAAGAAAATAAATTGCATTAAAATGTAAAGATTACAAAGAAAATGAAAATGGTGAGAAAACCACGTACATTGATCCTATGTGATTCCGTTTCTCAAGCGTTAGGTACTTTGGAATTCTGCAGGATTTTGTGTACAAAGAGTTTCTCACACCTAAAGCCTGCCTACAGGCCCTATATTTATACTAAACAGACTTAGTCGCAACATCTTTAGTCGAAAATATCGACTAACAGACTTATAACTGAATAAGCAGTACGGAGAATACTGTTAACGGAAACATAATTCGGACCTTTAGGAAAACAACAAAAATGCCTTTCGAGAGCTCTAAAGATCAATTCGAGAAGACATGGCCAGTAATATCCATAATCGGGTTTACCTAGGATATCTATAGTAACATCTTTGAGCCATTGGAGACTTATGAGATTTCTATAATGGATCGCATCGACATGTCGGATATTCATATCGATCAATTCATCGGCGACAAGGTCAAGGACATTGACGAAGAAATCCGGAAGGTTGGCTGCTGCTTCCGATAGAAAGGTTTCACTGATATGGCGAGTCTCCAGATTTGGAGATAATGTGTTGAGGTAGGATTGGGAGAGAGTTCGGCGAGTGTGCTCATTCCACTCCATACGGCGGCTAGGATTTGCAGATGAGAGTGAGAGGTTTCAGTGAGGGTTTAGGGTCGCGTAATATTACAACATTATTAATAACTCTAAATTAAAATTAAAGAAATCAAATTAAACAATACCTAAACAAATAGGCTTAAATTTTAGTAAAAAAAAAAAGGTTTAAACATCATTTTTGTTGTGTGCACATAATTTTGGTTTTAATTCCTGTATCGCATTTTGTTCTAAATAAGTCCCTGAATCAATTAAAAATTTTGTTTTTAGTCTTTATAACTAAAATCTGCAGGAAAATTCGCAAGTTTTCTGCAGATGTTCCTACGAATTTTCCTGCGGATTTTCGCTTTAAGGATTAAAATCAAAAAAATTGGTTGATTCAATGACTTATTTAAAACAAAAATTGATACAGGGACTAAAATCAAAATTTCGTGTACATGAACTAAAATGATGTTTAAGCCAAACAAATAATAATTTTTTTGACGCAAAACAAATAATTATTAATCTTATCAAAAATGACACGAATTATTTGTTTTTTTTATTACACAGATGAAATGAAAAAATCGTGTCTGGTTTAGGTTTAATAATTTCGACATTTCATGTCAGTTTGAGGTAGGACATCTAAACACACGTATTACTTGTTATTGATTGTTAAAGTAACTTCAATTTCTATAAAATGTAAGTTTATTTTATATGCAAAAAATTGTGAATTACTTGCATCGTGTTTGTTGCATATTTAATTAGGAATGTCAACGGAGCAGGGAATATGCGGAGGGCGGAGACTTTTTTTACTCGTTAACTCCGTTCCGCCTCCAAACTTTTCCCTGTCCTCGTTCTCCTATGTGGAGGAAAATTTCCCTCCATCTCCACAGTATCTACAGAGCTCCACAAACATCAAAAATTAATAAAATTGCTCTGTTTTTTAATCAAAAGCACGACATTAATATCTTGCACGTAATATATAGGGATAGGGACTAGGGTACATTCATTTTATATCATTGATTCACTTTTCAGACGTGAAATTTTAATCACTAAACTACATGACAAATAAAAACAAAAGTTAAAATGTCAATTAGGTTAGAAAGAACGAGGTTTAATTGTGTTAGCAACTCATATAAGAATTGTTTTATTTTTTTATATGTTTTTTTATAAAAAAAAATTAAATTTATTTATTGAAATATTTTTGTTCTGGTAATAAAATCAGTGTTTACAACATTTTTTCAATTAGCAAACCTCGACACTTATTGTATTGAGCATAATGCTACCAACCATCTTTACAAAGACTATTGATCATTCAAATCCATAAAACATCATATGAATGTCCCTGCAAGAAATGTTGTTGAAGATGCCACAAGTTGTGAGATACATGAACTCTATACAACCTGAAAGGGTGGGTGATGTAATGTACACCGCAACTTATTCATGAACATAATTGTTGTTCATGACCACACACTAATTTGTTGTGAGGGAATATGAGTGTTAGTATCACTCCCGCCATAGCAAGGGTTAAGGATGACATTTTTTTGTTTTTCTAATAGCTAGCTAGCAAGCAAGTAGAATAATAGTAATACTACTCACAATTCAAATGCATTTTGAGAATGCAATGCTACATATAAAAGAAAAACAAAAATCCCAATTTACATCTATTCTAAGACTTAATTACTTTTCCAAGTCGTCGGATGAATTTGGATAGATGTTGATTAATTATTGATGGAGTATTCACAGGAACCATATATATTATTATTATTAGTCAAAAAAAAAAAAAAGGAACCACATATATTTATGTGGATTTAATTTGTCAGTACGTAAGACTTTTTTTTTCCGTATCGAAGTACAATTAAATGTTATTAAAATAATAAAAATAAATGTCTTATGAACTTAACTCAATTGATTGGACACCACATTATATATGAAAGAAGCGGGGTTCGAATTCCGATTATCCTACTTATCTATTTTAAAAGTGGAATTTCTAACCACTAAACTATTTGACCAAAAAATAAAAAATATAAAAATAAAAATGAATTAATACAATTAAAAATAGTCGTGTGGCTTCCTAAATTAATCGGTACGTTCATCTATGTACCAAAAATAATAGTCGTGTGGTCGTTTCACCAATGATAAAATTCATAGGTCGAACGTTCATGATCAAGGATCGATCCATAGTCCCGTCACTTTATTTGTGTGAATTTATAATCACTTTTTCATTTCATCTATGTATCAAAAATAATAGTTGTGCAACTGTCTCACCATAATAATTATAAATTCAGTTAAAAAAATATTTTTGTGAATCAAAATTCGGTTTATATTTGAATATTGTGTCAATGTGGCTACTTCTACTATGACAAGACAATGAAGTTATCTATGGTGCACAAGTTATTGATTACTCCATCCGTCCTAAAATATAAGTGACACTTTTTTTTATCCTAAAATATAAGGGAAAAAAACAAACATTTATCTTTCTCATGCATTAATTTACTTATTCTCATAACATTAAATACAAATTGCATTTAATTTTCTTTCTCTCTCATTTTCTCAATATACAACAACCAATAAAAAATGTTTTTACATCTTCCTATGCAACTTTTCAAAAAAAATCCCACAAAATCATGTTTCAAATTCTCATATTTTGGTTTTCTTAATAAGTGTGATTTATTTATTTTCTCTTATAATTTGGGACGGAGGGAGTACATTATAGCGAATTTGAATTTTATAAAATTCATTATTGGATTGAAATTTTATTTCTTAAGGATCATTCATATAAAATTTTGAAAAAAATTACAAAATTATTTGATATGTTATTGAGACTCGAAGATTATTCTTATAGCATATTAAATTAACTAATTTTTTGTCCAAAATTATAATGAAAAACTCTCTTTCTCCCCCTTTTTCAATAAACAACAACCAATAAAATTTGCTTTTACATATTTGCATGCAACTCATTTCAAGAAAAAACCATAAAAATATACTTTAAATTATCATGTTTTAGTTTTTTTTAATAAGTGTTACTTTTTTCTCTTATAATTTTAGGCGGAGGGAGTATGATAAAAACATAAGAGAGGTAAAATAATTAGACAAAAAAATAGAAGTAAGATAAGTATCTTAGGTTTTGTTTGGTATTACGATGGATGTCTCAGAATTACGATGATCCACCGTGATTTTGCAGAAGTTACAACTTGTAATTACTAAAAATTACAGTGAATCACCGTAATTCTAGCACTCTCACCGTGATACCAAACATACATTTAATATAGTTGAAAATTCAAAGAGAATCTCATATAAAAGAACCAAAATATTTCTAAAGAATATCTTATATATAAGAATGGACAAAAACTATGAAGCACAAATGTTTTTTGAAATAGGCGTATTTTGATGTTAGACACGCGTCCATATCCAACACGACAATTATGATGACGTCAATTATATCAACGAGGGAAATTACTAGGAAAATGTAATCACATATAGTTAAAAAAAAAGTCCTATAAACAGAGTCAGCAATGAGTACTCTGTCGCTGACTGACTCTGATAAGTAAGTACAATTTTTATGTATGAGATATGTATAAGGGTATGTTTGGTTTAGCTTTAGATAGAATTGATTTTGATAGAATTAATTTTGGTAGAATTGATTGTATCAGAATTGATTTTGCTATAATTGATTTATGTTTTGATACATTCAACTAAAAGTGAGTTGAACAGTAAATTTCAGTGTAAAAATCAATTCTAAAGTCAGAAGCTACAATTTCTAGCTTCAACCAGAATCAATTCTGGAGGCAGAATCAATTCTACTTTACAGAAACCAAACATGTCAGAATCAATTCTACACATCCAAAATCAATTCTAGCTCCTCTAGAATTGAAACCAAACATACACTAAGTATAATATCGCCGCAGTTCAGACAAAACTGATTAATCAACAAAATAATTCAAACCAAATTTAAAACAAACCGATCTAGTTTTTTTGTTTTGTTTTTACTCTTAGTTCTTAGGGGAATGAGTCTAATAGTCTAGAGTTCGAGATGAATTCTAGTATTAAATGGTTTAAATTTCCCCTCAAACGCAGTTGCGAAGATCGATCAGTAATCCTACATAACAAAGTTAGTGTTAATTATCAATGGATCAACTAACATTTACTATTGATATTAATATTAACCCATCTAATTTAATTCAGATCAAAAAACAAACCGATCTAGTTTTTTTGTTTTGTTTTTACTCTTAGTTCTTAGGGGAATGGGTCTAATAGTCTAGAGTTTGAGACGAATTCTGGTATTAAATGGTTCAAATTTCTTCTCAAACGCAGTTGCGAAGATCGAATAGTGATCCTACATACCAAAGTCAGGGTTAATTACCACTGGACTAACTAACAAAACTTAATGAAAATTTGAACTAATTCCATTCGATTCTAAGTTATCAATTTTAAAAACCAATGAACCAAAGCTCTCACTAGCTAATACTATTTTTTATAAATATTGAATTAAAATGAATATATTGCAATATCATCACATGTGATTAGTTGTAGTGACTGTGTGATAGAGAAGATAGAAATTGTTGAAATATTTTGCGTTTAATTTTTATTAAGAGTTTATTTTTATTATTTGACTTGAACTTTCAAATAGTCAAGATCAGCCCTGTGTCTAGAAGATTGTAAATAGAATTTCCTATGCAATTGTTTATAGTGATCTAAAAGATTAAATTCAACCGATAACAATAGCGGCTGTTGAAAGGTTTGTTGAGAATAATGCCTAAATATCTTTAGAATATTTTATATTTAAATATGTTTAAGATTTATATTAAAAATAGATATCTTTAGGATTTAATATTTATATTTTTGTTTAGAATATCTAGGATGTGTTTGTTATTTAAGATCAATATGATCTAAAAATATATTTTTGTAGCTCTATAAATAGAGCCTTATACCATGAATAATAATAAGAGAAAGAGAATGAGAACAATGAATAATTAATATATTTATTATATTCTCCAATCTCCAAACCTTCTTCGTATAAAAATATATCCCACCAAATTCCGCAATACAAAATCAAAAACCACATAAGTGGTATACACCAAAAATATACCCATCAGAGTGGCATTAGAGCGCTAAGGTTCAGATCTGTGAAGATGGAGGAAGAAGGAGATGATGAAAATGAAAAATAACAAAAAGAAGACATCATCAATAACCATAACCCATAACCACAATATGGCTGACATCCTAACTGTCACATATGGCTGACAACCTAATTGTCACATAACCACAAGAGACATCTTTATGTTTTATTACATGAAGATGTAAGCATAACATCCTCCATGGCTGACAACCTACTGTTACAAAACCACAAGACGCATCTTTATGTTTTATTACATGAAGATGTAAGCATAACATCCTCCATGGCTGACAATCAACTGTTACAAAAACATACTCATTCGTAAAGAATGTAAACAACAACAAGAAGAAGAAGAAGAAGAAGAAGAAGAAGAAGAAGAAGAAGAAGAAGAAGAATCAACACGAATCTTAGATTGGATGTACACAAATATTCAGTCAAGGAGGAGTTTTGAGAAACGACAACAAAAGAAGAAGAGGAAAAAATATCAGCTCAAATTTTAGATTGGATACAACAAAAAGATATTCAGTCAAGGAGGAGTGTTGAGAATAATGCCTAAATATCTTTAGAATATTTTATATTTAAATATATTTAAGATTTATATTAAAAATAGATATCTTTAGGATTTAATATTTATATTTTTGTTTAGAATATCTAGGATTTGTTTGTTATTTAAGATCAATATGATCTAAAAATATATTTTTGTAGCTCTATAAATAGAGCCTTATACCATGAATAATAATGAGAGAAAGAGAATGAGAACAATGAATAATTAATATATTTGTTATATTCTCCAATCTCCAAACCTTCTTCGTATAAAAATATATCCCATCAAATTCCGCAATACAAAATCAAAAACCACATCAGTGGTATACACCAAAAATATACCCATCAAGGTTAACGATGATATAATCATTTTTTGTAACATATGGACGTTAAAATGGTAAAAGTGCGATCTTTTATAAAGTTAAAGTATCAATATGATGATACTTAAAAAAACTAAAAAGACTAATTTGAAATTTAAAAAACTATACTAATGTGGTACAAACGTTAAACTTAACTCTTGCACATTTATTTGGTACAAATGTTCCGTTCCATCATCAAGTATGTCACACTGCATTCTGAGGTATAGTTCTAGGAAGCTAGCAATAAGACTTAATTGTGTAGTTTTTTTGGTTAGGGAAGAAGACTTGTATAGTTGACTTGAATAAACTACGGATTTTTAAAAAAAAAAAACAATTCTACTCATAAGGGAAATTCCTATGAAGCTGTAGGGTGAGTTTTATCTGCTAAAAATTAAAAAGTTTGATAAGATAAAATTTGAAAAATTCCTATAAACAAAGTCAGAGACAGAGTAGTCAAGATGATGAACATTCATCATTATTATGTTATGGGATTAAAGTTGTTGTTCATGTTTTACTATGTTGTTGGAACAACAACAATAAAAGCCAAGGTAAATAATATCATGTGGAAATCAAGTTATCAAATTCCCTTTCCAAATCAAACACCACAATCCAAATCCACCTTTGTGTGGCTATCCTGGCTTTGAGTTAATTTGTTCATCAAATAACCAAACAATGATTGAGAAAGTGAATAAATTAAATGTAATTGTAAGTGCGGTGTCATCAAAGTCGTGTCGGTGTCGGACACGCCTAATCAAAAGAGTGTCCGTGCTTCATAGCGATATGCTAAATGCTCAATTATCTATGGATTTCCTATGAATAATTTAAGACTAAAACTACTCCTAACAAACTAATAAACTATAAAACTAAACTTCATTCATCTTTTTGCTTGATTGATTACATTCATAATTGCTCTATATATAAGCAAGAACCTAATATCTAATCTAGAATCTTTTATTGAGCTTACTATATTTTTTGGGTCTATATTCATGACAGACAAGCTCAAACAATGCACACATTTAGTATTTATTTACACATAGAAAGACCAGATTGTCATAATAAAACATGACAATGAGCTGCTAATATTAACGTCTCCAACATTAAGGTGAAATTTTATCACAAAAGATAACCCAGAAATTTGATACTCTTATTGGATTAGGTTGTTTCCTTGGAAGACCATGAGCTGCTAATATTAACGTCTCCAACATCTGCTACTGGTTGATCTTGTAGACAATAGTAAGGCTTATTAGGAATTTCCAAGTCCCCATCTTCTTCTTCAAGCATTTCCAACACTTTATCCATTGAAGGACGGTCATCGGGTTTTGTCTGTATACACCACAAAGCCACAATCATCATTTTCTTTGCCAATTTCATTTCCTGAGCTGTGTCATTTTCAATTGTCACTTCCCTTCCATCATGTAACTGATCCAAAATCCAAAAAGGGAAATAAATTTCACTAGATTGCTCAGCTAGTGCATTCAAGTTTTTTCTTCTACTTGCCATCTCCATTAACAACATCCCAAAGCTATAAACATCGGCTTTGTAAGATATTGTGCCAACATTTCTATAGAATAGTTCAGGAGCCATGTAACCAATGGTTCCTCTTACGGCAGTTAATGACACAACGCTTTTATCTGAAGGACAAAGTCTAGCCAATCCAAAATCAGAAACTTTTGGATTGAAATTTTCATCAAGAAGAATATTATGAGGCTTTATGTCAAAGTGTAGAATTTTCATATCGCATCCATTATGCAAGTACTCAATGCCTCGAGCCACTCCAAGAGAAATGGCATACAATTTTTCACAAGTTAAGGAACAACTCTCTTCATTAGAAGAAAATATGTATTTTTCAAGTGATCCATTTGACATGAATTCATATATAAGAGCACGTTTTGACCCCTCTACACAAAATCCAATGAGTTGTACCACGTTAACATGGTGATTCCAGCACAAGTCCTGAGGAGTAAAATGAATGCCTTATTAGAGAGATCACTTTCATATATAATCATGGCCTAAAAGTAAAATAACTATTTTTGTTCCAAACTTGAGAAGAGATAAGGTTCTGCTTTTTCATCCATACCCTTCAGAAGCATATATGTCTTTTACAACTAACATGACTTCTCTCTTCTCACTTTCTGCCTACCAATAAAAGGGAGAGAACAAAAGTTCCTTTTCCCTTTCTCTCAAACCAAACAATTTAATATCTTTCTCATCTCCAACAAAACCAAAACCCTTAACCTCATAGACAAACTACTGAATGGAAACAGAGAAACAACTTAGCAACCAGTCAAATTGTATAAAGATTAATCAAGCATTAATTTAAACATAAAAGAATGAGAAGAGCACAGAAAACAGATTTAAATACTAACACTCAGGGCTAGTTCGTATAACTATAATTTAAGCAAACAAAACAAATTCACATTATGGAAATCAATAATGGGCAATAATGAATTGAATTGAGAATACATGATTACAGTGATATGATATGGTCCATATTACTATATTTCATTCCAGCAACAATAAGAAAACATTCCTTGGGTTCAATGAAAAAGCTATAATTCATTCTAGCAACATGGAAACGAGTATTCCATCGAGCAAAGAGAAATCACAGAAATGTACTGAAAACAGAGAAGTGAATGTTTTGTTTCGTGAACCACGTCTTTCAAAGTTAAGTGTTACATGTAACCCACACTAATATATTGCTTCTAGGTTTCTTCCATATTTTAGGTCCTCAAAATGCAGCATAACAAACACATAGATATGGAAAGACTAAAAGGGAATAAAATTTTGTAGGAACTGTCTTTCCTTGCTAGTTGTTACCAATAAAAACAGATATACATCAATCAAGACAATAAGTCAATAACATCAAAACCAAAATACCACACAGATAAAAAGTTCAACAATATATAAAGCTAGATTGGTATTTAGTCCAAAAGAACTGAGATGAATACAGAATGCAGAATAACAAAAAGTATAACAGCTGCAAAATACAATTCGAAAAAATTGGACAATATTATGTATCTCATAATATAAGAAGGATTCAAGTGTAGATTAAGGAAAAGACATGGACAGAAAACCATTAAGCACAATCAAAACAGAAGAAAACAACTCACTTATCAACTTACTCAAACAAATGAGACTTCGTAAGTGTTGCAAAGTTGAAGCAATGCTGCCTGATTCACGGGATCAACATTTGCACTGATGACATTAGGGTACCTCCCAGGGGAACATGCACAAAGTTGAGACAATGTAACAACAAAATATTCCCGGGGATCTTTCATATCTTTAAGTGGATCTTCTTCATTCTTTCCAGCATTGTAAAGTGGGACAAACACATTTTCTGCAATATATGGCATGTCAGCTTCTTTCTTAACTCTGTCTTGTTCTTGTCGGGAAAGAAGTGTCACAATACTGTCCACCATTTTACCCCAGGACACAGAAGCTGCAGGATCCAAAAGGACTGGATACTCACAAATGAGTCTGGTTGAAGCAACAGGGTCAACTTGACCTCTGTATCTCTAGTGATCAGCTTAAGATTAGGAATCCATAATTCGGTCAAAACCGCACTAAATTTATTAGGCAGGAGGGGATTCATAGTAGAAACTACCTTCAAATAACCATGTTTAATCAGAAAGAGTGAAATGAATATCAAGAGAGACTTGACGAGCTCTACCCGCGGCCTTGACTCGAGCTCTGTGAAAATAGCAAACCACATGGAAGGAATATAATGATAAGCAATAGCATCATACGGAAGATTTTCAATGGCGGTGTTAAGCACATAAACTCCTTGTTCAGGAGTGCTGGGAGATTTTATTAGCCCGTAAAATATGTCAATTACTTGGCCAACTCTATTCCCTTGGCGAATCCCATTTTTCACTTGGTTTATCTCATTTGGTGCCTTTCGAAGGAAGGCCTGGAGTAGACGCACAAGGGCAGGAACACTTGAGGTTATTTTCCAAGGATCGGGTGACAAAATCATCTCAAGGATCTGCATATAGATTGGTGGTCTGTTTAACTCAACAAGCAGAGCAAGCAACTGAAATGTGTATGGGAACAATTCAGTTACATAATCGGACAATATTATTTGAAGCCTAGGAAAAAGGCTAGTTTCAAAGACAGACACATGAGATGGGTTCCTCTCAGAAGTCGACTTCACAAGAACGGCTACTGACTCAAACAGATAATGATTGAAGATGGGGTTTTTTGGATTTTTGAGAACTTCAGAAAGAAGTGACCCCAACCCCTCCATACAAATTCCATTAACATCATCAAGTTTTATATCTGCAACACCAAGAACCCTCATAATACATTTCATTACATATTGATTCTATTCAGATTCTGGGAACTTAAAACACGGAAAAGATTGTTCATCAAAATTGTAAAAATTGGAGCAATATCTTCCGAACTATAACGTGATCTACCTCCGTCATCCTTTACCAATAAGAGTTTCTCGATACAGCTTGCAGCATATGAATGAACAACATTTGATTCCGCAGCAAGGAAATGAACCACATATGGTAATAACTGCAAGGTTACATGTTTCGGTATTTGAGACCAGAACATGGTAAAGAATTTGAGTACACCTGCTTTATACATCGGATACCCATTCATGAGCAGAATCAAACTCGTCGATCTCGCGCTCTCCTGTCGAACTTCCACAATCTAAAATCAGCTTTACCATGCCATAGATATCCTAGGTAAACCCAATTATGCATATTGCTATCCAAGTTTTCTCAAACTGATCTCTAAAGCTCTCCAAAGGCATTTTTGTTGTTTTATTGAAGTCCGAATTATGTTTCCGTTAACAGTATTCTCTGTACTGCTTATTCAGTTATAAGTGATATTGGATATCAATGTCTACTTGACCTTCGTTATTGTTCTATCTTTAAAGATACTCCTCCTGATTTCACTACTCCTTCGCTTGTAATTTTCCTCAAGACTGGGTTATTGATCGATGCGTCTGCTGCTGCATCCGCGGAAACACTACGACTACTTTTCAAATTGTAGAAATGGTGTTGTGTGATATTTTTCAAGATGAATCAATTGTATATCCCACAACTGATTCAGCTTGAAAAATATCCCACAACACCATTTCTGCAACTCGAGAAATGGTCGCAGTGTTTCCACATATGCAGCAGCAGACGCATCGATCAACGACGCAATCTTGAGGAAATTACAAGCAAAGGAGTAGTGAAATCAGGAATAGTCTGTTTAAAGATAGAACAATGACGAGGATCAATCAGACATTGATATCCAATGTCAATTATAACTGAATAAACAGTACGGAAAATAATACTGTTAACGGAAACATAATTCGGACTTCAATAAAACAACAAAAATGATTTTGGAGATCTCTAATGATTAGTTCGAGAAGACTTGGCCAATAATACACATAATCGGGTTTACCTATGATATCTATGTCATGGCAAAGTTGATTTGGATTGTGAAAGTTTGACTGGAGAGCGCAAGATCGACGAGTTTGATTCTGTTCATGAGCGAATCCCGATTAACATCTTCGCGCTATTGGAGACCGATGAGATTTCTGAAATGGATCGCAGCGACTTGTCGGATATCCTTATCGATCAATTCATCGGCGACAAGGTTGAGCACATTGACGATGAAATCTGGAAGGTTGGCTGCTGCTTTTGGTTCCCTTAAATTAAGTCACAACATACCAGTGGTAACACTATTACATCAGCAGTGAACTGAGCTTGCTGTAATTGCCACTTAAATCCTCTACATACAAATGTAGCTTTCAATTGATGACCACCCCCACCAATAACAGACAAAGGAGAAATTGCTTCCAATTTGCAACCCAACTTTTTTGCCATTCCTAACTCCAAGAAATTGTGGGTACTTCCACTATCTAGCAAAATGTGGAGTAATTTCTTGTCATGTAGACCAGTAACACGCATCGTATGATAATTAGCAATACCTGTCAAAGCTTGTAAAGATAACTGAGGGTTTTCAAATGCTTAAGGGGTTCCAGATTCTTCTCCCACAGTTTCTATTGTTGGTTCCTCATTTAGAGTTTCATCATCATTGAGCTCTAAAACCATGAGTTGGGATTTTTTGTGTTTGAATTGGTGACCGGGGTAAATTGTTCATCACAAAACATGCATAAACCTTTTGCTCTAAGCTCAGCCATTTCATTTGCAGAATAAGTTCGATTAGGACGAGTGGGATAGTGTTTAAGGTTAGAATTTGGGGTCGAGTTTGCAACAGGGATAGGCTGTGAAGAAGTTGGAGTGGATGAAGGTGAAATGTTAGGTTTGGTAAGGAATAGTAATGATTCTGAATACTACTCGATGAAATAGAATTGTTAATACAAAGATAGCACTTTTAAGGAAGAAGAGTTGTTGAATCAATAATAGTTATTCATTAATACTGCCAAAAAGGCTAGATATAGGCACGATGGTTACAGCTCAACCACACAATGCAAAATGAAATCTAACAAAAGGGACACCTCATCAATCTATAAAGTAAAATGACCAAAATGCCAACGTAAGGAAACCACAAAATTATTTACTCCTTCCGTCCCAAAATGTAAAATAAAAAATAAAAATCACACTTATTAAGAAAAAGTAAAATATAATAATTGGATGTAAATTTTCTATTAAAAATGTTACTTGAAAAGATGTATAAACAATTTTGATTGGTTATTGATTATGGAAAAAGTAAGAGAGAGTGAACTTTTCTTGGAAATGTAAAAGTTTGTATTTTTTCTCTTATATTTTGGGACAAAAAATTTTGAATTTTTTCTCTTACATTTTGGGATGGAGGGAATATCATAATAGAATCCTATGACAATATGACGAGTCTCCGGATCTCGAGAGAGTGTGTTGAGGTAGGATTGGGAGAGAGTTCGGCTAGTGTGCTCGTTGTTGCGGGATTTTTGAAACATACCCCACTACAGTTTGATCTTTCATTTCCAAATAGAGGGGAAAGAGTCGAAAACCTAAAGAGAAAGAGATTCTAAGGTACGGGGGTTAGTTGCGCTTAAGGAAGGTGTTAGCACCCCAAGCGCCCATGGTATTCCATGGTAACCTCTTATATGTTTTTAGTGCTTTTTTGATACATGCTTAAAGAATGGAGGGAGAAATTGTATAGAAGAAAGAAAGGAAAGTGGGTAAAAGTTAAAAAAAAAAAAATATTTCCTTAAGTAAATAAAAGAAAAGAAGTGTAAACATTTTTTTTGTTTGTAAAAAAAGATTTTTGAGAAAAGTATAATTGTTGAGAGAGAGAGATTGTAAGAAAAGTATACATATTGTTGTGTAAAAAAGAAAAGAAGTTAAATGTTTGAAAACGAAAGTGTATTCGTTTCTTTTGTGTGTTTGAAAAAAGTGTGTTGTAAAGAAAAGAAGTTCTTGTTGCAAAAAAAGAATTAAGAAAAGATGTTATAAAAAAGTTGTGATAAAAGCATGTTAAAATGATTGAAGTTACGTTGAGATTAAGGTGAACTTGCGTTTGTTTTTTTAAAAGGATCGCACGTTTGTTTTGAAAAGGTTTTTTCGTTTCAAAAAAAGTCTCGTAATTAATTTGAAATTTAACTACGAGTTCTCTCCTTTGGAAATGAATTTTTTGGCGTTGTGTGTGATGTGTGAGCTAGGAAAGCAGTAAAAGCAATAAATAAAATCCTACGCTATTACAACCCAATTGAATAATTAATTTACAACCATATCGAATTAGAATGAATAAATAATAATAATAATAATAATAATAAGCAATAGATAAATAAATAGCAATGCATAAAATAAAATGCAAATGCGAAAAATAAATATGGCAATGAATATGTACATAAACAATTAAGAAGAGAAATCATAGCAAGATATTATATTCTACTTAAAGGTGAAGTGTGTGAAAAAAGGTATGGGAGGCAAATACATGATAATGGAAATTTTTAGAGTCATTCATAGTAACAAACAAATTTAACTAAAACACAAGCGAAAAAGAAATTTTATTTAGCAAAAAAATTTTTTATGTTTTTTTTATTTTTATGAAGAGTATGAATTTAGGCCAAAAGGCCCTTAACTATTAATGCTAATGTTAGAACTCAATAATTTTATAGAGTAAAATATTGTCTCTAACATGCATTTTTAAAATGATGCATTGTCCTAATCTAAATGCAATGTATGTATGCATGAAAAATGTGAAGTAAAATTGTAATGTGAGATTGTAGTGTGATGCAAAAATTATTGTCAAATGTCATGTGAAATGCAAGATGTAGATTATGATGCAATGTAAATGTAGAAATGTAAAAAGAAATATGTAGTGTAAATGTAATGAAAAATGTGATATGATGTAGAATTTTTGTAAAAAAGTTATGTGACAAAAAAATGCATAAATGTGATGTAGTATGAAAAATGTAAGATTTTGAATGCATGTATGCATGAAAATTTCTAATAAAAGCATGTTATATATTTTCATAAAATGAAATTAACAAAGACACAATCAATCATCACAAAAAAGAACTCAAACATAGCATATTTAAAAATTTCTAATATTTTTGTTGTTTTTTTTTATATTTTTTTTTATTCTAAATGACTAGAGAAAAAAAGAAAAGTGGAGTCCTAACAAATAAACAAATATTTTTTCATTTTTTCATAATAGTAAAAAAAACTAAATTAAAAAAAAAACGGAGATGGTACAAATAGCAAGATAGGGAGTGCATACATCAAAAGCATAGACTAAAAGGGTTAATCCTAAACCCAAACTAAGGACAAACCCAAAAGAGTCAATCTAAGCCATCTGATCGTGGATCAGAGGCTGATAAGAGTGAGGGGACACGGTAAGCCTCGCGCAAGCATTGATGAGAGGTGCACGAAGTCCCCTGATCAAAGAGGGAGTATGAAGTCCCCTGATCAAAGATCAGCGACCATTGATGAGAGGTGCACGAAGCCTATGGTGCACGCGCAAGCATTGGATCAGGAGGGAGTATATCATGTTTGTTTTCAGAAGAAGACTTCATTTTCTCCATTTTCTTTCTCTCTCTATCACTCCCCATCTCTCTTGTTCTCTCAACCCTTCTCTGCTAGGGTTCTTCATGATTGAAGAACAACGGCGGTGCTCATAGCTCCGGCGCGGCTGCCGGCCAACAAGGTGGCGGCGCCGCCGCCGGAAAACACACCAAATCCAAAAAAATTCTACACAACCCCCCCCTAAGAACTCCTTCTAAACCCGAATCTAAAGTCAAAATCACCAAAACTCCAACCAAACGGCCAGATCGGAAAGGGGCCGAACCCTAAATTCCTAAATAAAACAAGTTTTAGCTTTTCAGATTCTTTCTAAACCATAAACAAAGCCTCAAAACACGAAACAGACTTCAAACAAACACAGAGTCATGCAAAAAACAAACAAATCTGAAACCCTAATTTGGAAAAAACGGTTTCAACAATCTAAATGCATATTTTGTCAAGTTCTATGGTAAGTACATATGAAGAGAAAGAAGAAGCAGGAAGAAGGTACCGATTTTGCAGTGTAAGTTGTTTTTGTCTTTGAGCTTTTTCTTTTCTCTCAGTTCCGATCTGCTACTCCTTTCCTTCTTCTGCTCGTTCTGTTTTCCGACCTTCTTTGAACCTTCTTCTTTCTCTGTTTTGCTAGGTAATGACGACGGAAATGGAGGTCGAAAAAAGGAATGAATTCTTCACAGTGTGTGAAGAAATTCGTGGGTTTAGGTTTTAGTTGATTTTGATTGTTTTTTTTTTTGTGATTTTGTCTCAGTTTAGTCTCTGTTTTGTGATTTTGTAAGGTTTTGGATTTTTTGATTGTATTTGTGGAGGATATTTATTTTTGCTCTGCCGTTCTGTAATGTTTTCTCTCCCTTGCTGTGTTGTTTGTGTTCTGTTAAATAGAGGGTTCATTAGGGTTTGATGATAAAAGAAAAAAATACAGCAAATGGCTTTTTGTTCAGTTGTGAGTTTTGAAAATTAGTGATAAAAGGAGGAAGATGACAAAACGATGTCATTTTCATGTTCTGTTATTTTCCAGAAAACATTGGATCCCAATTTTTGAAATTGAATTATTTTTGGTTTCTTGTTTTTTTGTTTCTGTAAAAAAAATGAAAAAAGAAGCAAACCAGTGAAGCAGAAAAACGTGACAAAAAAGAATTGCATTTTTTTTTCCTTTTTGAAAAAACAGATTAATAATAATAATAATTATAATTATAATAATGAAAATAGTTATAATGATAAGAGATAAAAAGATATGACCAAAAAAACAAAAAAGTAAAAAGAAGGAGAAGGTAAAACAAAAATTATCCTTTTTTTGAATTTTTTATGATTATATATATTTTTTTATGAATAAATAAGCAAAAATGGACTTTTAAATAAAAGAATAAATAAAAGTATAAAAGAAAAGAAGCTCTATTATTTTTGAGATTTTTTGATAATAATGATGATGATAATAATAATAATAATAGTAAATGATAAGAATAGTAATAATAATGATAATGGTAAAAAGTAAGATTAATGATGATAATAATATTAGTAACAATGATCAAGGATAAGAGAAAAAAGATGATAAATAGGCGGACATAAAAGTACGACGATAAAAAAGTGATAAAAACGAACATAAACAAAACGGCGAAAATGAATGGATGTGATGACACTTTTATTATGTGATGAATGATTTTGATATTTTATACGAAAAAAAGCGGACAATGGATTTTAGGTCCAAAATTGGGGTACAACACTCGTTCCACTCTATACAGCGGCTAAGGTTTGCAGATGAGAGTGAGAGGTTTCAGTAAGGGTTTAGAGTCGCGTAATATTACAATATTATTAATAATTCTAGATTAAAATTAAAGAAATCAAATTAAACAATACCAAAATAAATAAGCTTAAACATCATTTTTGTCGTAAACGCATAATTTTGGTTTTAATTTCTGTATCGCCTTTTATTTTAAATAAATTCTTGAATCAACTAAATTTTTTGTTTTCAATTCTTAAGACTAAAATTTGCAAGAAAATTCGCAAGTTTCCTACAAATTTTCGCTTTAAGGATTAAAATAAAAAAAAAAATTGGTTGATCCAAGGACTTATTTGGAACAAAGATTGATACAGGACCAAAACCAAAATTTCACGTACAGGAACTAAAATGAATTATTTGTTTTTTATTACATATATGATATGAAAAAATTGTGTCTAGTTTAAGTTTAATAATTTCGGCATTTTCTGTCAGTTGATGTAGGACATCTAAACACACATATTACTCGTTATTGATTGTTAAAGTAACTTCAATTTCTATAAAATGTAAGTTTATTTTATATGCAAAAAATTGTGAATTACTTGCATCGTGTTTGTTGCATATTTAATTCGGAATATCAACGGAGTAGGGAATATGCGGAGGCTTTTTTTACTCGTTGACTCCGTTCTGCCTTCAAACTTTTCTCCGTTCTTGTTCTCCTCTGTGGAGGAAATTTCCTAAGAAGATGTAAGGTGAGTTTTATCTGCTAAAAATTAAAAAGTTTGATAAGATAAAATTTGCAAAATTCCTATAAACAAAGTCAGAGACAGTGCTCATATTGCTCAAGAGTAGTCAAGATAAAAGCCAAGGTAAATTACTGTCCAGAAGATATATCATGTGGAAATCAAGTTATCAAATTCCCTTTCCAAATCAAACACCACAATCCAAATCCACCTTTGTATGGCCTTCCTGGTTTTGAGTTAATTTGTTCATCAAATAACTAAACAATGATTGAGAAAGTGAATAAATTCAATGTAATTGTAAGTAAAGTGTCATCACTGTTATGTCGGTGTCGGACATGCCTAATCAAAAGAGTGTCCGTGCTTCATAGCCATGTGCTAAATGCTCAAGTATCTATGGATTTCCTATGAATAATTTGCTTCTGGTCAAAATTTTTAGGTCCTCTATTCTTTGTATCCAAGGCAACAAAATTATCAATGATAGTATAGAATAGGTGGTGTGATATGTGATGTGAGGTTGTAAAAACAGCTAGACTGTGAGCACTCATGGACAATGTTATGAATTAAAAAACTAAGAGACTAAAACTACTCCTAACAAACTAATAAACTATAAAACTAAACTTCATTCATCTTTTTGCTTGATTCATTACATTCATAATTGCTCTATATATAAGTAAGAACCTTATATCTTATCTAGAATCTTCTATTGAGTTTACTATATCTTTTGGGCCTATATTCAAGACAGACAAGCTCAAACAATGCACACATTTAGTATTTTTTTACACATGGAAAGACCAGATTGTCATAATAAAACATGAGTTTTAAGGTGAAATTTTATCACAAAAGATAATACAGAAATTTTATACTCTTATTGGATTAGGTTGTTTCCTTGGAATCACTCATTGATGTACCATAGGAAGTCCATGAGCTGCTAATATTATCGTCTCCAGCATCTGCTACTGGTTGATCTTGTGGACCAAAGTAAGGCTTATTAGGAATTTCCAAGTCTCCGTCTTCTTCTTCAAGCATTTCCAACACTTTATCCATTGAAGGACGGTCATCGGGTTTTGTCTGTATACACCACAAAGCCACAATCATCATTTTCTTTGCCAATTTCATTTCCTGAGTTGTGTCATTTTCAATTGTCACTTCCCTTCCATCATGTAACTGATCAAAAATCCAAAAAGGGAAATAAATTTCACTAGATTGCTCAGCTAGTGCATTCAAGTTTTTTCTTCTACTTGCCATCTCCATTAACAACATCCCAAAGCTGTACACATCAGCTTTGTAAGATATTGTGCCAACATTTCTGTAGAATAATTCAGGGGCCATGTAACCAATGGTTCCTCTTGCGGCAGTTAATGACACAACGCTTTTATCTGAAGGACAAAGTCTAGCCAATCCAAAATCAGAAACTTTTGGATTGAAATTTTCATCAAGAAGAATATTATGAGGCTTTATGTCAAAGTGTAGAATTTTCATATCGCATCCATTATGCAAGTACTCAATGCCTCGAGCCACTCCAAGAGATATGTCGTACAATTTTTCGCAAGTCAAGGAACAACTCTCTTCATTAGAAGAAAATATGTATTTTTCAAGTGACCCGTTTGGCATGAATTCATATATAAGAGCACGTTTTGACCCCTCCACACAAAAACCAATTAGTTGTACAACGTTAACATGATGAATCCTACCAATGGTAGCAACTTCATTGACAAAATCTTGACCGTTGGACTTGCCTTTGTCTAATAATTTAACTGCAACAAAACGACCACTTCGAAGTTGTCCTTTAAAAACAGATCCATAACCTCCACTACCTAATTTTGTCTTGAATTGTCCTGTTATCTTTTTTATGTCTTTGTAAGAGTACCTTATCGGCATGATACTATTGTCACCACGCAGAAAATCTTCTATGGAGTCATACATTGATGAATGTTTTTGTCGCCATTTGTAGATTAATAATACAATGACGCATGGCATTCCAAAAACAAATTTAACACCTCCCATTATCATACCTGTAAAGAAAAAGAATTTATTGCAACGGAAAATAAATTGTGAGTATTTCTCCTATAAATGCTTATCTTCTAGTAACATTTTTCATTCGTTGGATGATCTCGAAGATATTTCAGCCACACGTCAATTCATATCAATTTGCATCCATTTATCCTATATACTTCCACTTGTAAGTTAGGGTAAATATTCCCTTGGAAAATATGCAAATTTGGCAATATTTTCCTGTAAAAAATATTTTTTATAATCCTCTCTTGTAATGTTTAATTTTTTCTAATACTCCTCTAGACTCAGTCAACCATAATAAAACCGCCGCAAAATATTATTTTAGCGAGGGTTTTAAACCGCTGCAAAATATAATTTTAGTGGGAGTTTTATTATGGTTGACTGAGTCTAGTGATATTGCAAAAAATGAAACATTAGAAGAGGAGATTCTCAGAAGAAAAAAATTACAGGAAGATATTGCAAAATTTACATATTTTAAAGGGGTATTAACCCACTAACCTATAAGTTACTACTATGATAATATTTTATGCTTATAATAAAATTTATGGTATTTTAATTTTGTATTGCATACATTTATTGATTAATATATGGTAATCAACTTCCTGCAACCCATGTTGGACTAACGTTAGCTAGCTAGCTTGATATTATTTAATTAACTATATTTTTTTTTGGTTGAGACTGGGGTATCCACCGCCGAACGCAGTGATTAATCACTCGCTAGATTGGAGGCACCTTGATGAGTGGGATAGCTGACCCAAGGATTTAAAGCTACTCCATACCCAAGGTGAGGATCGAATCCTCGACCTTTGATTAAGGGAAGATGAACTCCAACCGCTCAACTACACCCCTTTTGTTTAATTAATTAACTATATATGTATGTACTTCTTTATAGACAAGATAAATCACATATAAAATTTGAAAGATTATAGTCTCTACAATTGAGAAAAAAAATTAGCACATTTGTTATTTCTATTAGTAATAGTACTTTGATTTCTTATTTCTTTATAGTCGACATCATAATGCACTTTTTTTGAGTACACATTATGCATTATATTTTAATTAGTTTTTTTTTTACAAAACTTTAATTAGTTAGAAAGTTGAAATATAAATTTATCATTTATATAATTGTATGATAATTTGAACACACACAAATGTTTTACTAATTTGCGTTTTTTTTTCGAGACCGGGGTATCTACCGCCGAACACAGTGACTAATCCCTCGCTAGATTGGAGCCTGGAGGGACCTCGATGGGTGGAATAGCTGGCCTAAGGATCTAAAACTGCTCCATATCCAAGGTGAGAATCGAACTCTCGACCCTTGGTTAAGGGAGGATGAGCTCCAACCGTTCAACCACACCCCTTGGGATTTTACTAATTTACGTTTGATATGTAAGATTAAAAATTTGTACAACATAATACATTATAAGACATAACAGAATAACACAAAATTTAAAAATATTCAACAATTTATTACTATTTTATATTATGTTTTGATATATAAAATGTTATTTTGGTGTTTTAGACAATTTGTACTTTAGATAAAAAGTTGTGATGTATAAATTTTTTAAAATTTGTCTTGTCCTTTGCCTTAAATTGTCCTGCCAATTTTGAAATCAAACATTATTGGTATCTATCATGTCATTTATTTTTTAACAGATCAAACACATCTAACTATTTTAAGAGAATGCTAAAGCTTACCTATATAAAAGACGACCCTGTATAGGTAATACATAACTCCATGAAGCCCAAATTCTGCAATAACACGCACAGAACATGGTTAACAAACAAACTACCAGTTCTTCTTGCTTAATTAGAATTTGAATTCAAATTTAATAGATAAAAATAAATACAATCAAATATAGTCAGTGTCCCATCATAATAATTATAGATTAGGTTTGAATTCGAACATTTTGTAATACATAATAAATACTAATATGCTAAAATATTTTCTCCATTCCATATTATAAGAGAAAAATCACTCTTATTAAGAAAAAATAAAACATGATAATTTGAAGTATATTTTTCTGTTGTAAGGTAATTTGAAATATATTTTTGTGGATTTTACCTAAAACAAGTTGTATGAGGAGATGTAAAAGCAATTTTTATTGGTCGTTGACTTGTTGTTTATTGAAAAAAATAGAGAGAAAAAAAATTAAATGCAATTTGCATTTAATTTTATGCGAATATAAGAAAAACAAAATTTAGAAGAAAAAAAACTTTATACTTTGAGAAAGGTGAAGTTGTTCAGAGCAATTAGCAAACCTCGACACTCATTATTGTACCACCCATAACCATCTTTACAAAGACTATTGATCCAAGAAAGTTCAAATCCATAAAACATCATACGACGGATGTCAGTGCAGGAAATGTTGTTGTGATGTTGAAGAGGCGAAGATGTGAGATACATGAATTCTATACGACACCCGTCTCCCAACTCCTCCAATTCCCAAAGATATTTGTTGGATCCATTAACATAGAATGAATTCGCGTACTGTGAATACAAATTAGTAGTACTATTCACACAGTTACCAATTATGTAGTTGGGATATTCCATCCTATTTGGACAGCTCACATATAACATAGATTTGGATAACACCGTGTAACCACTGAAATTGCGTAACAGATATCTGTAACTGTAGGGTAAGGAGTAAATGTCATGACTGAAATTGTAGAGGCCTAATGGATAATAAAGAGGGAGGGAATTACTAGAACTAATAAGATTGAAATCCAATAGATGTATGGTGAAGTTGTTGTAATTAATTGATTGTACATAGTATTTTCCAGATTCATAGTACAAAATCAATTGGTTGTTGTTTTCACATGATAAGATGTACCTCTTGTCACCACCACATTTTTTGGGACTGTCATTCAAGCTGAAAGGGTGGCTGATGTTATGGACACCGCAACTTGTAGAACATAATTGTTGTTCATGACCATACACTAATTTGTTGTAAGGGAATATGAGTGTTAGTATCACTCCCGCCATACCAAGGGTTAAGGTTAAGGATGCCATTTTTTTTATTGTTTTTCTGATAGCAAGCAAGTAGAATAATACTATACTCACAATTCAAATGCATTTTTAGAATGCTAGCTACATATAAAAAGAAAAAGAAAAATTCCAATTTACATCAATACCCTACCCCGGTTGTGGAAGTAACGTGGAAGCAGCTAGCATTTGGCAAGGTCTAAGACTTCCAAGTCGTCCGATGAATTTGGATAGATATTGATATGATAGGAGTAGATTGGTTGTGGATGGAGTATTCACAGGAACCATATATATTGTATTAGTCAAAAAAAAAAAAAGGAACCACATATATTTATGTGGATTTAATTTGTATGTACGTCAAACATTTTTTTAGTATCGAAGTACAATTAAATGTTATTCAAAAAAATTAAATATATTTGTAGTCCTTATAAATATATAAAATTTTATTTTTAGTCCTTATAAAAAATTTTAGTAGGTTTTGGTCCCTCAATTATTTTCAATCATGATATTTGGTCCCTATTTTTTAATCAACTCAAATATATCATTCGAAATTTTAAATTTTTTTCCACGGACATGTTTAGTATATTATAGGAATTTCTATTACAAAAGTAGAAATTATTTTACCAATAAATTAATCTAATATGAATTTTTTAGTGTTTTGGGTTTAAATATTCATAAATAGTTCATCTTATGTAGAGCTGTCAAATGGGCCGGCCCAGCCCGGCTTGGCCCGCTGGGCTTTGCACTATTCATGATTTAGTGAGCCCGAACCGGTTTAGTAAAAGTCCGGCCCGGCCCGATGGCCTTATAGCCCGTCTAGATCCAATTTATTCGATCTTTTTTAAGTGACTTTGATATATTCGTTCTTCATCATTATTAATTATATTGAGATATAACTGTATGCAAATGTAAATTACTAAAGTTTTAGGTAAATATAATCATTTTTATTGAACTTGCCCGTTAAACTATGTTTTTTATAATAAATTTTCAATTAAATGATAATTTATTATGTGTCTATTGATATTTTTTTACAAAAATGATATAAAAAGTTTGATAATGGGCCGGCCCGAAGCCCAATGAGCTAGCCCGCCCCAAACCAACCTTTAGAAGGGCCACGTGGGCTTGGACCAACTATTTTGAAGCCAAAGCCCGTCCAAGTCCGTGGGCCAATGGATCGACCCGCCAGCCCAGCCCATTTTTAACAGCTCTAATCTTATGCTGCTTCAAAAAAAAATAGTTCATCTTATATTAAAAAATTCTAAATTGTTGTGGGAGAGGTTCTTATAATAATATAAACATACATACAAAAAATCATTCAAAAATGTGAAAGTATACAAGAGTTGATTTAAAAGAAGGGACTAAAAATTGTGATAAAAAAATATTTTAGGGACCAAAATTTGATGAAATATTTTATAGGGACTAAAAAAAATCAAGATATTTATAAGGACCAAAAATGTATCTAACCCTTAAAAAAATAAAAAATAAAATGTCCTATGATATTAGCTCAATTGATTGGACACCACATTATATATATGCAGGAGGCGAGGATTCGAATTCCGGTTTTCTCACTACTCCACTTTAAAAGTAAAATTTCTAACAACTAAGCAGCTTCACCAAAAAATAAAAAATAAAAATGAATTAATACAATTAAAAATAGTTGTGTGGCTTCTTAATTAAATTAACTGGTATGTTCATCTATGTACCAAAAATAATAGTTGTATAGTCGTCTCACCAATGATAAAATTCTTAAGTCAAACGTTCATGATTAGATCCCTAGTCCCGTCACTTTATTTGTGTGAATATATAATGATTTTCTCATTTCATTCATGTACCAAAAATAATAACTTTGCAACTATCTCACCATAATAATTATAAATTCGGTTAAAAAATATTTTTTTTAATCAAAATTCGGTTTAAATTTGAATATTGTGTCATTGTGGCTACATCTACTATGACAACTGACAAGACAATGAAGTATTCTATCGTACACAAGTTATTGATTACATTATAGCGAATTTGAATTTTATAAAATTCATTATTTGATTGAAAATTTATATCTTAAGGATTATTCATATAAAATTTGGAAGAAAAAAAATTTTATTTTTGAAGAAGTTAAACTAACCCACCTAAATTGTCACTGGAGAGAATCGAACCTGAGACCTCGAAGAGGAGCATACTCCCAAGTCCCAAGCCAATACTACCGGACCAACCCAAGTGGGTTAATTTGGAAAAAAAAATTAAAAAATTATTTGATATGCTATTGAGACTCGAAGATTATTGTTATTATAACTAATTTTTTGTCCAAAATTATGATGGAAAAACTCTCTTTCTCCCATATTTTCAATAAATAACAATCAATAAAATTTGCTTTTACATGCAACTCATTTCAAAAAAAACCCTATAAAAATATACTTTAAATTATCATGTTTTGATTTTTTTTAATAAGTGTGATTTTTTCCTCTTATAATTTTAGGCGGAGGGAGTATGATAAAAATAATTAGACAAAAATCAAAGAGAATCTTAAATATTGTTGAAAATTCAAAGAGAATCTAATAAAAAGGAACAAAAATATTTCTGAAGAATATCTTATATGTAAGAATGGACAAAAATCTATGAAGCACGAATATTTTTTGAAATAGGCGTATCTCGATATTGGACACGCGTCCATATCCAACACGACACTTATGATGACGTTCAATTATATCAAGGAGGGAAATTACTAGGAAGATGTAATCACATACATAGTTAGAAAAATTCCTATAAACAGTCAGAGACAGAGTACTCAACTACTCATTGCTCAACAGTAGTCAAGAATCAAGATGATGAACACTTATCATTATTATTATGTTATGGTATTATTGTTGTTGTTCATGGTTTACTATGTTGTTGGAACAGCAACAACAAAAGCCAAGGTAATCAACTGTCCAGCAGAAGATATATCATGTGGAAATCAAGTTATCAAATTCCCTTTCCAAATCAAAAACCACAATTCAAATTCATCTTTGTGTGGCTATCCAGGCTTTGAGTTAATTTGTTCATCAAATAACCACACAATGATTGAACTCCCTCACAAAGTGAAACTCAATGTCAAAAACATTGACTACAAACACCAAACTATTCAACTTTTAGATCCACAAGGTTGTCTTCACAAAAACATCCACAACCTCAATCTTTCACAATCTCATTTCAACTACTGGAAACATGATTATGATGATTTTGTTGAATATCATTTTTTCAATTGTTCACTTTTGACTAGAAAGGAGATAGATCATTATTTGGTTCCTTGTTTAAGTACTTCAACTTCTCAAACATATGTTATACGTTCTACTCAATATATTGAAAATCTTCCTCTATCTTTTTGCACCAAAATGTTTAATGTTTGGTTGAAACGTTTTTTAAAACCTTCTGATTCTGTTCGTTTGAGTTGGTCTGAGCCTAATTGTAGAGATTGTGAATCAAAAGGAAACAAGTGTGGATGGAATACAAGTAGTATCAACAAAAAAATTTCTTGTTTCCCCAATAACAATAAAGGTAATTTACTTAGCTAACTATTTGTATTAATTTGAAGGTAATTATATTCTTTCTTCAATTCAATAATATATTCATTCAATCTCCAAACTTAGAAAAATTATTGAACCGAAGTGAGTAAGGTTATAGAATTTTAAGTGTATGTTTGAATTGACAATGAGTTTGTTAAAATAATAGTTTTTACTAAAATTACGATGATTCGCCACTAACCTCACCACGGGTCAATCCAAATATGCATGAAAACACCAATCATAATTCAAATTTACATTTCATGTAGATATTTTGTCGTCAGCCTTTAATTGCATTTGAAAGTATTTTAGAGCATCAACTAAGAGAAATAATACTTAAGACTTGAGATTCAATTAATGATATAAACTGAATTTTGCTAGTATGATTTTGTAGGTTCTTCAAGGGCTCTTGTCAACACAGGTCAGCTTTTAAAGTTTAAATTTGTTTTATTTTAATTCTAACGCTTAATTATCATTTTTCTTTCTTAAATTAGTTTTCATAAATGCAGGATCAATTCTAGGATCATTGTTTTTTATCTTGTTGACGGGTGCAATTTACCATATTTATGACTCTTACGTTTTGAAGAAGGCGAAACAAGCAATTATAGAAAAGTTTTTAGAAGATTATAGAGCTCTTAAGCCTACCAGATACTCTTACGTAGAAATTAAGAGAATCACGAAGAACTTTAGAGACAAGTTAGGACAAGGAGCCTATGGAACCGTATATAAGGGGAACATCTCAAAAGAATTCATCGTTGCTGTGAAGATACTAAATTTTTCTCAAGGAAATGGGCAAGATTTCCTCAATGAAGTTGGTACAATGGGTAGAATCCACCATGTTAATATTGTTCGATTAATCGGGTTTTGTGCAGATGGCTTTAAAAGAGCTCTTATTTACGAGTTTTTGCCAAATGGTTCTCTACAGAAGTTTATAAATTCACCGGACAACAAGAAAAACTTCCTTGGCTGGAAAAAGTTACACGAAATTGCTTTAGGAATAGCTAAAGGAATTGAATATCTTCATCAAGGTTGTGATCAACGCATCCTCCATTTCGATATCAAACCACAAAATGTGTTACTTGACCAAAATTTTATGCCAAAAATAAGTGACTTTGGTCTGGCTAAATTATGTTCAAGGGATCAGAGCATGGTGTCAATGACAACAGCTAGAGGAACTTTGGGATACATTGCTCCTGAAGTTTTTTCAAGGAACTTTGGAAACGTGTCGTATAAATCAGATGTTTATAGTTATGGAATGATGTTGCTTGAAACGATAGGAGGGAGAAAGATCACAGAGGACTTAGAGAAAAACTCTAGTCATGTTTACTATCCTGGATGGATTTATAATCTTATAGATGATCAAGAGGAAATGAGAATTCATGTTGATGACGAAGAGGATGAAAAACTTGCAAGAAAAATGGCCATTGTAGGACTTTGGTGCATTCAGTGGCATGCTATGGATCGACCATCAATGCAAATGGTGGTTCAAATGTTGGAAGGTGAAGTAGACAAAACTCCAATACCTCCCAATCCTTTTGCTTCTGAATCTAGACAACCTAGGAGAAATGGTGGAATTGCAACTACTAGACAACTCACTCAAGAGTTAGATGTAATTGAAGAGTTAGATGACTGAAATGTGAACCTCTACTTTCATAGTAGTGACTATATCTTATTATAGTATTCATATATTGTACAAGTTTTACATTTAACCCATGTAATGCCACATTTCATCTTATAATATTCCAACAATTCATAAAAATTATATCGCTTATCAATGCACTTAAAATATACTTTGATTTGATTATTTGACAGAATCCTTAATGAGACAACTATCACCAGAAGATTTATAAATAGCTTTTGAACCAGAATCAGTGTTACATTTTCTCACTCAGACACAAATTCCTACATATTGTGTTTAATCAAACCTCAAATAAAATAATTGAACAACAATGTATATGATAACATGTTGTCTGTATGTTTTTGCTACAGTCACAATTCAACTTGAAAATCCTAATAAAACCTCTGTTCAGATCCTTTTGCAATTGCTAAGTCATTCATGGTAAACTAATTAATTACATTCACTAGTATCATCACTAAAACAATGGAGTACCAATGTAGAAGAATATCAATGGATCCCTCAATATGAGGGAAAACAAAAAAGAAAATACAAACCCTCAATGCAGAAGTTGAATTTGTTAGCGTACACAAAACAATCTGTTGTTACAACCTTGAACCCATGGAGATCAATCTTCAGGTAATGTACAGGCAGGGTATGATGAAATGTTAGTTCTTTCCATAGCTTGTTAGACACATCAGCTGTTAATTCAATATTCAATATATTAAACAAAGTTCAGTCAACATTCTGAGAGAGAATCCTGCAATTGCACAACTTTTCCTCTGTTCACAAAGTGCATCATGTGACAGAGATGCCACTTCCTTGAAATCCAGTTGCAAGAAATAATCAAACTACATGACCTCCAACAAAATTTCGTAAGCCTCCAAATTTTGGGTTTTGTGCCCTCTCATCATATGGGGTGGGGGGAAAATGAGATAGTTGCGTCAATAAAATGCAGCAAGGCACACTCTTGAAGTCACAGGAAACAGGAACACCCATAAAACTGTTAGTAGATCAAGTTGCTGATAAAGATTTAGAAGCAATGGTTCTATTTGCACGGCACATGCAATCTGGGCATGGAAAGCTATATATGGAGTCATTACGCCTTTTGAGCTCAACTGCCTTGGAATCACTGTGTGACCTCATGCTATGCAATTGACGCTTGAAACTTTTCCATCTATAAAGTAATCAAATTAAAGTTAGACAAAATCCTCCTACCGCATAATGCTAAAACAACGAGGATCATCTTTTTTTACAAATTGCATTCATTTTATACAAGAGTTTCTCAAGTAAATTTCATCCAGCAAAGTCAATATTCACAACAACAACAACAACAACAACAACAACAACAATCGTATCTTGTACCAGAAAAAATAATCGTCTGGGTACTATCGATGTCGATATTCTGTTTCAATGATCATAGCGAAACTGAACTGAGAAATATATACTACGGTACAGACAGTACATACCCAATATTGGTATTATCGAAGAGTAATGCCAACTTCCGCTTATCAGGCTTGATTGTCTTAGAGTGTCCACCATACAAGTATCTCCGGTGACCCAGTAGAAAATGAGGGAAATTACCACCCTGAGTTGTGACAAACACCTCGCTATGAAGACAAACAGTGTAGTCTATGGCAGCATTCCTGGAAGAATAATTCTACAGGTAACTCAAGTCAAAATTACAGTACCTAATCTTTCGAGTGCATGAGTGGGATAGAATACTACTTTATACCTTAAATGGGGCAAGTTCCTCCTCAGATGCTAAAGTCTCCTTAGTATACAAATTTGGAAACATTTCCCTTAGAGGGGCCATTGTTTGCTCGGCGTTATATATTTTTCCAGATGCCAAATAAATGGTGGTATTCTTTGTAAAACCCATTCCCCTAAGCATAAGGCCAACCTGAAAACATATCGAAAAATATTGACCATGATATAAGCAAAGAAACTAGTACAATGTTATAATATTTGCTGTTTAAAAAGAGTAGCTGACATGGTCTTGAAGCTCTTAGAATTTGGGTTGGACCCATAAAGCCAACTTGTAAGGTGAGGAATGTCCCCCACTTATGAACATTTGTTCAAACCATGTCACATCCAAGTCTCACTCTCAACGGATCTATGATAGATAACTCAACTCCACAAAATCAACTGGTAAGGTGAGAGATACCTCCCAGACATAAACAATTTGTCAGATCATATCACATCCAATGTGGGATTCTCAACAAATGTAGCTGACATAAAGTCTTGAAGCTCTTAGAATTTGGGTTGGACCCACAAAGCCAATGATAGAAACCAACTGATATATATAAATAAAATAGGGAAAATCCCTTTGATTACAGAATGATACCGCAGAACTTCGAGGGTCTGCACCTCCCAGTGCCAAAATGACCCCTTTCCAGTCAAATCCCAAGATACCCTATTTCTCCATCCCCTTTTCTACTTATATGCAACATTTAAATGACAGTTATTTTCTATAAAAACTGTTAATTAATAATAAAAACTGCCTAATTATAATAATAATTAATAACTAACAAGGACCATTATTATTGCTATCTTAATTAAGGCCGATATCTAACAGCCAACTTGTAAGGTGAGGAATGTCCTCCATTATCAACATTTTTTCAAGCCATGTCACGTCCAAGTCTAACTCTAAACGGATTTATGATAGACCTAACTCAACTCCACAAAATCGACTTGTGAGGTGAGAGATACCTCCCGGTCGTAAACATTTTTTCAGATCATATTACACCCAATGTGGGACTCTCAACGAATGTAAAATAGCACTTTCCAAGAAACTTTTGAAGCTCCTAGCTATATTAACAACAAATCAACAACAAAAAAATTATTCCCTTAAATTGTCTTCTTCTTTGTTAAAATATCTCACAACATCAATATTCTTTCCTGAAATATGTTACAGTATCTAGATTATCTCTTAGAATTAGTTTCCATATTTCTTGGTTTTATTTTCTTATGTTATTGGGAATAAGAGTCTAGTATTAGTATATACAATGAAGGATTGGTGCTTTTGTGTTGTATCTAATATCCATCAACCATTCGCACCATATACAATTTTATTAGTCTAGATATTCCGTTTCCTCCTTCCACACCCAATAAAACAAAAACTAACCCAATAACTTCAATATACTTCATACAGAGATAACTGGAAATTGGGAAGATAATACCTCTAATGGAGTGAGGGGACACTTCCCATTGAGCCTGATTGCTCCAGGACGTATAATTCGTCCAGGTTTTGTAAACTTCCCTTTCCAACCTCTTTCTCTTGCTGCAACCATGTCATCTGTCTCCTGTTTCCCACCATCAAAAACACAACAAGAGAAAGCAACCATATCCTGCACATGGGAAGCAAGTAGAAAGAGATGCAGCAAAGATCAATATGTAATGTCAGCCATCATACTTCAGAACAACATTCATATCTAATCAAACCAACCTCTTCAAAACGAAGATGTATGGAGACATATTTACCGCCATTCATTATGCTTAGCTTCCTCATTCTTGCAACCAAAGATTCACTCAGGGTCAATATGGGACTTGAAAATCGTAAAGCCTCGTAATTTGCTAAACATCTGAGACGCTGGACAGCAGGAGGGGCATCAAATGATAATCTATTTGCAAAAGGTGAAATCCTTATAACCCTGCATGATTAAATAGGGAAATTTGTAAACAGCAAACACAGTAGTTTTCCTCTTGCCAGATTACAACAATATGAGATCACCAAACATTATAGCATAAAAATTCATCAGAAAATCAATTACTAGTCTGAATTCCACATGCATTGACAACACATGAATAATACAATAACTAGCTCATAAATGGCTATCAATTGATATTACATTATTAGCAAAGGTAGTTGTGTAATTCAAAATGTATTTGTTCACAAGCTGTGTACCATAAAATATATGAAGCCAGCCAAGTTAGGTGAAATTTTAAATTAGCATAAAATAATTGTATTATATCAAGACAAAAAAGCAACAATACTGAATTGATAAATATAAAGGACCAAAGTGTCTAACATTTGTCACTTAAGGGACCAAAATGGAACAAAAAAAACTTTAGGGACCAAAGTGAAATCTGAAAATAACTTAAGGGACCAAAAGTGTAATTTAAGGGAAAAGACTACAACACAACACCACAATGTTTGGGACCCCATTTTTTCCAAATACCATGGACAACGAATACGAATCAGTCTAAACTGTATAACCATCAGAAGTCAATGAAATTAAGCAATAGTTTCATACAACAAAGATCAGAACTCACTGTTCTTCAAGTAACTTTGGAAGTACCACATCTTTGTAATACTGAATGGGTGACCATGCCTTGATCCTGAAATTGAAAACATTTGTCATGTCGCTGCCAAATCTTTCCATCAGGTACTCAGGAATCTTTTCAACCACCCGTACATCATTTATCAAGGTATTGACAAAATATTCTTCATCATAAATGTCGCTGAACTTGCTGGAATATTGAAACATTATGAAACATTTTAGTCTTTAACACATTGATCATCATTGGGATATCTACCAATAAACTCGTCAGACAACACAACAGTGTAATTTTATAAGAACCATAAAACTTATTAGTGCAGAGCCCCCAATCCCAGAAATGCAATAGTGGATCATGAAGTGACTACTAAACTGAAGACAGTGGATGCAATGCTAACATAAATTACTAGGCTTCTCTTTTACCAAAAAATCCAAATTAAAAGATAGAAAAAGGAACATACCTAGGATCTTTCCATATGCTATGATAATGGAAATTTGGGATCACAAGAGTAGCATTGAGATAGCCAGCCACAGCAACAGCATTACATACCTATAAGCACAACATTCGTTAAATGAAAATGTTGAAAGTATTGCTAAATTTAGCAAACTTAAACAAACAAAAAGAACGGATGTATAGAAAACTCTAACCGATGCCCTTTGCTGATTTAAGCCACCATTAGCCTCTACATAAATGTATCCATTTGATTCAGGAAGGCCTATGGGATTCATAAGAAATTTACATTATTTTATAGAATACAGGAAACTTTCAGAAGCTCAAACAAAATTTCTCACATATAAAAGTAAGCAAAAAACTGCAATCAGATTAATGCTAGGTATTGCAATAAGAACAACCCACTTCATAAGTTAACCAGTAATTCAGTCCTTTTGATTTCATCAATATGAGTTTGGTTTTCCATCTATTGTCTGTCTTCATTGCAAACTACCCCATCTACAATTGTCAAAGCATTCAAAATTCAATAATTTCTTGGGATTTCCACTTTTATCATACCATACATGATAGGGAATACTCTATATTTAAGGTTCTTTTGGGTGTCCTCAACTTTGTACATTTGTCCTTAAATAGTCAAGTCAACATGAAAGAACTTGCTCTCTATAAAACTCCCAGGGTGATTTTGTGCAACTTTTGTTTTCCAAATGTTTACTCCTTCACTGAATAGAGAAACGTTACACCTTAATATATCCCTTTGAAATCCAAAGTCCCCTGTAGGCTACGCAAGGCAATTTCACCTTGCATAATCATTCAATCATTATCTATTCCAGTAAACTCTGTATAAAGCTTAATGATAAAGGGATCACAAATCATAAAAATAAGCCTTTATATAATAGTTCCATCAAAATGTTTGACAATATGCTGCTAATCTTTTCACAGATTGAGTAATAAGAACTTCTGAGATTGAATTGAAAATAAACCACACAGTCACATCACATACAAACACAAATCTAATGCAAGACTTCCGCCTTCTAACATGTCAGATACTACAATAAACATTGCCCCTGAGTAAGAGCATTAAGTTTCTATATGTTCATAAATCTACTCTGTACGGTTAATAGGTAGACTTCCCGAATTCAATTTATGAAAGAAGATTTTGTGAAAGATGACAGAAATTTACTCAAGAAACAAGTTAGGTGTTGTTTTGAACTATATATGAAGGGCCAACAGTAAGTTGAATGAATGGGTTAAGTTTTAATAACAGTGACACTAAGATGTACCTATGCACTAGATATTTAATCTTACAAGACAAGTATAAAACCAAGGAAGTGAGTGATATCAAACAACGGGAAGAAAAAAGAAAGAAAGAAAAAAAGAGAGAAAATTTTGACCATACTGTGCATCAACGGTAATCAAATTATACCTTCTGAAGATCTGTGTATGCACGGTTTCCATTCACCACCTTTATATGAACTCTTCCATACTGTTGATATCTGAAAGAAAGTTAAGTGCTTTGGTCACTAGAAATATCCAAGTTAAATAATTAGAAGTATGAAGGTTACCAAGAAAAACAAATTATAAGTAAAAGGTATGAAAATCAGTTAAATAATAAAATGGAGAGAAAGACTAGCTATTTGTTTGAGAGAATTGGAACCCTGGGAAAAAGAGGTGCAAACTCACGAAGATCTGAAGTGCTTTATTATTGTCTATGATATGAGAAACTTTTTCCTATTATTTTCTTTCCAATGAAGTATGAAGGTTACCAAGCTTTTCAATATCCTTTCCTTATTTATAATATTTAATATGCACACAAACATATATGAATTTTATCAATTTCATATGATCTTACTATCCGAGTTACAATGCCACAATGTACAACTTTCACTCCCATTTTTTATCTAATTAAATCTCAATTTTTATTACCTCGCTCATGACAGATTCTAACCAAGTCCCTAATACCCATCTATCGGTAATGAACTGAAGCTTGCTAGAAATCAGTAACTATACGTAAATCATAGGATTGACACTATACAGCAATGAATAGCCGTCAGGAAATTTTCTCTTTCTGCCAGTGGTTTATATTTTAGCAGCACCCAACTTCCTTACTAAACACCTCATCTTACATTTGACGTCCAATAAGTCTCAAATTTTCACTGTAATACTTAGCCTGATGCCCCTATCTAGTACAAAATTGTCAAATAACAGCTACAATGTCACTAGCACTCTAATGTAGCCGAATTCAAACAAACCACTATTTTCCGCAAATCATGATCTACAAATTACAACAAACTCAAACATAAAATTCAAGCATTGAACAAATGCATATATTGAGATCCCAATCACAAGATCCTCACTATTCAAATTTCAACACAAATCAAATACTAACACAACGTCGAATTAACCAACAATCTACTCTATCTATCATAACTAAAGTCTTCTCCATATCGAGATCTTAAAATACAAATCAAAACTGAACAAAAATTATAAATAAAAAATAAAACGAACCGCGTCGAGGGAGGAATTATCAGCATCCATTTCAGGTTGAAGCTTAGCGTAAAGTTGAGGACTACGATAAACAGAGCCAGAAGCAGGACGATGCGTAATAATAGGAACGATGTCAAAGGAGAAAGTACCAAAGTAAATCATCATACCAGAGATATAAATAAGAGGAGCAAAGAGAAAAACTCCTTGACGACGAAGAAGAACCGAAAGAAAAACCCAAGCGAGTCGTTGTGCGAAAGTTCGCGGTTGAGCCGGAGAAAACCGGCCGGTTTTAGACCGGGTTTGACGGAAACGAGGTGAACGGCGAGGTGATGACGGAGGTGATGGTGTTGATTGACCACTTGACGGAAGACGGTTGTAAGGGTGCATTTGGTGATTGAATGGTGCGGTGTGTTACATGATAGTTACGGTGGGGTTGCAGCAGCTTCTGAATTCTGATGAGTTTGAATCGGAAATTATGAAGAAAAAATATTGAAAAGTGAAAGAGAGAGAGAGAAAGAGTGATGTGCTGGAGAGTAGAGAGAGAAAGAGAAAGAGCACGTGATGAGGAAGTGATGGGAGCGTGCGTGAATGACTCATGATTGATAATGGGTTTAATTTTTTCTTAATTATATTATTGGTCTTTTTTATCGGATTTATGTTAAGTTATTTTAGGGAAATTTGTTTATGGAATTATTTATTTATTTTTTAATAGATATTTCATCAGTCTCATATCATAGTACTACTTTGTTCTAATTTAAATGTTCTAGTTCATTATTTCACACAATTTAAATGACTTTTATAAAAATAATTCTCTTTTTATATTGGTCGTACATATTGGAATACTAAAAAGTATATTTTTAAATATTTTTTCTCTCCAAACAAAGTTCTAGACCATACTAAATAAAAACAAAGTTTCAGCCATCAACTGATCAACACCCTCGTCCATCCTCCTCACGTCCTCTACAGAACTCTCCTTTTGAAGTGAAACCAAATGAGAGAAAATCGTTGAGATAAGCAAGGAAAAAGGACAATTGAAAGAGGTCATGTCAAGATGCTTAATTATTTACATAGGATATATTGTTATTGATAGTAATAAAAGATAATAGTAGTATAGTATAGGCTATCTCTAACTACTATTTAGATATAAAAGCTACATATTATGTCTTATAAGACTTACAAATAATGAATATGAGTCTTGAAAATAGTAAACAAGACACAGAGGAAGACAAAGGCAATAAGAATAAGTACTATTTCTCAAGCAAACACGACACAGAGGTTTCTAATGGTTTAACCTTATTAAGCCTTTAATTATTAAAATTCCTAATAATCTACTCAACCACCTACTTAGACCAGTTAGTTATTAAACACCACTCACGACGACAATGGAAGGCTTATTCTCGCCCTCTTCTCCATTGAGCTCCATGGTAGTGGCGGAAGGCTTCTCGTTATCTTCTTTCAGATTGAGCTTCTCAGATATTTGTTTCATCCTTCTAAACAAAAGCTTTAAAGCTTCAGCATTAGTCTTGAAGGTTTCAACATTAGTCTTGAAATTTTCAGCAATAGTCTTGAAATTTTTATCATTTTGTGTTTCCATAGCTGCAAATCTTTGTTCAAACATATGTTCTCTTTGTTCAAACCTACGTTCCATATCCTCCATTTGAGACCTATCCTGAGAAAAGATATACAGTCAAAAAAATAAAATAAGCATTAGGATGTATCAACAACACAGTCAAGGGATCAAAAAATAAATCAAATATCGGAACAATGTTTTCAAGTGAACGATAAATTTCAAGTATTAGAACGATTTAGGGTTTCAAGTTAAAATTCAAGCTATAAAAGCGAACATGTGAAAAAATCAATGGAAAGCGATGAAGATCGAAACTAGCGAAAAGCAAACGATTACAAAAGCATGAACATGTACAAAATTAAAAGCGATGAAGATCGAAACTATCGAACATCACTTATGGAACCAATCGAAACTACCAAACATCACTTATGGAACGGAATGAAACTAGCAAAAATCATTGGAACGGGACGAAACTAGCGGAAACTAGCGAAAATCACTTATGAAATGGAATCAAAACTCACTTATGGAACAAATCGAAACTATCGAAAATCACTTATGGAACAAATCGTAACAATGGAGAATCACTTATGGAACAATAAATTAATCAAATAAGTTAAGTAGAACGGAAACTAACCATTGAATTTTCCAAAATCAACAACAAAAGAGATGAGTAAAACGGAGTAGCGAGTGTGAAGTTTCGTTAGGGTTTTTTTTGGTGAAGATCTCAGTAGAGAGTTTGAAGTTTAAGATTTTTTAATTTATAGTGGGTGTGTGAAGGATAAGTTGGCGCTAAGTGTTGATTTTACTACAAATTAGAGAATTAATCATTAAACTAGTATGGTCCTCACACCATGCGCGGTATAAGTGTTATTTGAATCATGTATTTATTTTATATATTTTATATATTTAATTTGTATATATTATTTAAGCGAAAAACAAATATACATACATCAATAGCATACATAAATTTCTTAACAAACAAAATAGGATATTTTGGATTTCCATGAAAAAAACTTGAGAAAAAGTGTTTCTTTTGTAATAAATCAATTGATCAATAGTTATATATTTTTGAACTTTAATTTTATGAGATACACTGAAACGTTTAACTTATTTTACGGTTTCATTTTAATGGATTAATTAATTATGTAACGGTTTATTTTAAAAATAATCATAATCATTACTAACATTGGTAATAAATAATTTATTGATTTATGATAAAATTTTTAAAATTAGAATGAACTATTAAATGAAAATTTCATATGATGAAAAATGAATTCTTTTGTGGATTATTTATGTAAAAATATCGATTTCAAAATTACACGAATGTTACTAAAGATTCTTTCATAAATGAATGTTTATGAATGCTTACAAGAATGTTTACGAATGTTGATTACACGAATGATTACACAAATGTTTACGAATATTGATTACACAAATGATTAAATGAAGATCAATTCAAGAAGACTTGGCCAGTAATATACATATTCGGTGTGTTTGATCTGCTATAAAATAAGGTACTGGACATGACAACTTCTATTGTATTGTGTTTGATTTTAAAACTGTTACTGGAACTGGACAAACAAGGGATCAAGGGACTGGACAAAATCAGATATTCTTGTCCCCCACAGAACCATGGGACAACTTTTTGTCCTCAGCACAACTTGTCTAAATCAGCAAAATAACATTTTCTCCATTAATTATCATACAAGACAAAATTTGTTCAATACCGTAAATCTTTGTCCTGTGCTGTTCTGCCTTGTACTGTGTTGTACTATTCTGTCCAGTACTTTCATTTTGTAGATCAAACAGACTCATTATGTCTTATAAGACTTACAAAAAATGAATCTGAGTCTTGTAAACAGTAAACAAGACACAGAGGAAGACAGAGGCAATAAAAATAAGTATTACTAAGCATTATTTTCAAGCAAACACGACACAGAGATATCTAATGGCTTAACCTTATTAAGCCTTTAATTATTGAAATTCCTAATAATCTACTCAACCACCTACTTAGACCAGTTAGTTATTAAACACCACTCACGACGACAATGGAAGGATTATTCTCGCCTTCTTCTCCATTGAGCTCCATGGCACTATGGCAGTAACGGAAGGCTTCTCATATCTTCTTTTGAATTGAGCTTCTCATATATACTTTCCATCATTTTGAACAAAAGATTTAAAGCTTCAACATTAGTCTTTAAATTTTGAGCATTTTGAGCTTCCATAGCTGCAAATCTTTGTTCAAACCTACGCTCCATATCCTCCATTTGAGTCTTATCCTGAGAAAAGAGAGACAGTCAAAAATTAAAAAATAAGCATTAGGATGTGTCAACAACGCAGTCAAAGGATAAAAAAGTAAATCAATTATCGGAACAATGTTTTCAAGTAAACGATAACATTCATGTATTAGAACGATCTAGGGTTTCAAACTGATACAAAAATTGTTACAGAACAATTACAAAAGCATGAATAAGAGAAAATTTGAAAGCGAACATGTGAAACATTGGAAGCAAACATGTGAAAAATTGAAAGCTATGAAGATTAAAACTATTTAAAAACAAACAATTACAAAAGCATGAACATGTACAAAATTGAAAGCGAACATGCGAAAATTGAAAGCGATGAAGATCGAAACTAACAAAAATCACATATGGAACCGATCGAAACTAGCGAAAATCACTTATGGAACAATAAATTGAATCAAAAATGTTGAGTAGAACGGAAACTAACCATTGAATTTTCCGAAATCAACATCAACAACGAGAGAGATGAGTAGAACGGAGTAGCGAGTTTGAAGTTTCGTTAGGGATTGTTTTTTGGTGAAAATTGTAGTAGAGAGTTTGAAGTTTAAGATTTTCGAGTTTATAGTGGGTGTGGTGTGTGAAGGATAAGTTGGCGCTAAATGTTGATTTTACTACGTAATAAGAGAATTAATTATTAAATTAACTGATGTATCTTATTTTGTAGTACTATACTATCAGATCAGATGCTACTTCTACTTCCTAATTATTTTTAGGTCAAGTAGTCAATTAGTGTAAAAATAAAAGGTCAAGTAGTCAACTAGATTTTTTGTTGTTGACAAAAGTAGTAGTAGTCAATAGATAAAAAAATACTCCTTGAATAATGTTATAATTTCTTTACATACCATCCTCCATTTAATATCCATGTCATTGTATTTTTTATTTATGATTTACACAATTAAATAATAATTCAATTTAAAAATATATAATTTTATCCTCTCTAATAGTTTTTCTTGAACATCATACCCCATCACTTTCTCTATTCCACCACATTTTATTTTCATGATTATATAAAATTCTGCTTATCGATTAAAATTAAATTAAATAATTAACACTTAATATTTTTTTTTATAAATAAGAACATATTGAGTGTTGAAATGATTATTGGGATCCATTTCACTAAAAAAATGTTTAAACTTCAAAATTAACACTAATAAACATTAATAATATGATTAAACTAGTGAAAAATTTGATTTTTTTTTTGTGTCCAAATGAAATGAATCAAGTCTCTATTTATAGAGAAAAAATATTATGAATTTGGGTAAAAAAAAAAACTTACCAAAAAAAAATAAAAAATTAATTTGCAATGAAATAATTGAGTTTAAAGATAAGGATAAATTAAAAATCACGTAAACCAATCAAACGGTGACAAGTGTCCCACTTCCCCTTCACACTCTTCTCTCTCTGCGTCCGTTCTGCTAATATGTGTCCTGTCCGCGCGTGTGTTACACGCGTCGGATTTCAGCGAATCACACGCGTCCGCGTGTCCTCTTTGTAGACTTCAACCATGTTTAAGATCTCTATCCTCTCTTTCATCCAGCTCATACTCAACTTGCCATTGTATTTGACTTTTTTGTTGAAGATTGGGTTCAACATACTCATTGTGGATAGTTTAATAATTGTTTTAAGAAATAAAATAGAAAAATTAATGTTATTTTAATACCCTAATTTTCCACTTTAAAAAATAAATATTTTATTTAAAAAATTATTTCTTATTTTTCTTAAGAAATACCAAAAATAGTTTTTTAGATAATTTTTCTTACAATTTATTCATTTTTCTTTATTTTCTTTTAATTGTCGCAATTTATCTTTTTAGACGAAAAATAGTAAAAATATTCAAAAAAAGTTTTTACCTTTGTATTTAAATTTACATTTTTTTATTTCTATATTTTTCTATATTTTATTTGTATTTTTCTTCCACTTTTTCTATTTTATTTGCATTTTTATCACAAATGTCATATTTTCAATGAATCAATCACATTATGCCACATCATCATCTCAACCATCTAATCATTTTCACTACCATTTTTGTATTAATCTCCCCTTAACCCCAAATTTACCCATTATTACAAAAATACCATTTAACCTAATATTTCACTATAAATACAAATCTCACATCACTCAATCATCAACAATCAATTTCACAACACAATTCCCAAAAAAATCTGAAAATCTTTCCTCCTTCCTCCACCAACACTTTTTCGGCGACCACCGCCGGAAAACCACCTCCGGTCACCGGAAAACCACCACCCATTTTTCAAAACTCATCCAAATCAAAATCCGAAAACACCATTAGCTTCCTAATCATCTTCTCATCACTAATCCATCGTTAATTTCACGAAAAACGCCGCCAAACACGCCGGAAACCGCCGGATCCGAAACCACCCTCGCCGGAAAATTCAACCACCCAAAAATCTACCAAAATCAACAATCAAATACTCAATTCTTATAGTTTGGGCCCTCCTGAACTCATATCCGCAACCAGTTTCGTCAAAAAATCAGCGGAAAAGCTTCGAAACCGAGCTCGAAGTCGCGGTCAAAATAAAACTCTCCGATCCGAGCTTTTCGTCCACAAACGAAGGTAGATAAGGATCATTTCGTGCTTATGGTACGTCTCTGAACACAAATCGATCATCGTTTGAGCTTGTACATACTTGAAACTCATTTTTAATTTTTTGCATCAAAACTTGCGTAGCTTTTTACTCTCTACACAAACACCTATTGTGAAAACTAAGTGTATATTCGTGATCCTTGTGAAAAAAAACTATGAAAAGCACTATCCATTTGTTAATTATGACGAAAATTTGATGAAACCCTTTTTGGTTCAAAGACCTTCATGAAGCTCTCATGGTGGTCGCGCGTGATCTTCCAAGGGAAGAAGAAGGGACACGTGGCGCGCGCTGAGTGGCCACTTGGGTTTACTCGCGCGCGCCCCCCACTTGCTTATGGCACCCCCTCCGTTTTTTTTTTGGCTGTTGGGTTTGTGACCGGGCGGGTTTGACCCATGGGTCACCCGGCCCGGTAAGATGGGTTTGGGTTCTTTTTTTTAGGCCTAATTCTGTTTTTTTTTGTTTGTTTGGTTTTTTTAAATGCTGTTCGCTGCACCCATTATTGCTGCTACATCCCTGCTGCTTGATTTGGTTTATTTATTTTTTTTAAGAACTTTTTATCAATTAGATTATGAAACTTTGAAATAAAAAAGAATTAAAAATAAATAGTCTCTGACGCATGACTTTGGCTATTTTATTTTTAATTTGGAGCTTTTGATTTTGGAACTTTAATATGAAAAAAGGATTAAAAATAAATAGTCTCTGACGCATGACTTTGGCTATTTTATTTTTAATTCGGAACATTTGAGTTTGAAACTTTAATATGAAAAACGGGTTAAAAATAATTAGTCTCTGACGCATGACTTTGACTAAATTATTTTTAATTCGAGACTTTTTAAACTTAAAACGAAACCTTCTAAAAACAACGAGGCAGAGCCTGACGCATGACTTGTCTCTGTCTCAACTTTTGAGTTGACTTTTAGGTTGACTTTTACTTTGACTTCTTAGCTTGACTTTTTAGTTGACTTTTCGTGTTGACTTTTAGGTTGACTTTTTATAGTTGACTTTTTCGTACTTGACTGAATTATGCTGTTTGCTTATAATTGTTAGATGATTCATTTCTCTTTGTGTGATACATGGTTACTTGTTTATATGCTCATATCTGATGCATTTTTAATTGTTCATGGATTATATGTCATTTGCATTCATGCATTTGCATTTCTCTATCCTTCTACCTTTCTTTTTCTTTTTCTTTTCTGAAACTTGAAAACAACTTAAATAAACTATTGAATGAAAAGAGGGATGTCTGACGCATGACTTTCATCTCTTGAATAGTCCAAGTACCTGCCGCATGGCTCGCGACTGAGGACTATTCTCATTCATTGAATAATTCCTCAGAAAATCTAAAAGACACTCAACCCACTCAACTGCTTTTCCTGCCTCTGTGCAGTCAACTCTTTTTCAACTGCCCTTGTGCAGTCAAATCTTTTTCAACTTCTTTTTCCTAAATGGATGGCGCTTTATCCATTCCCCTGCTACAGACAAACGCTTAAGCCTCCGAAGCGAGCATACAAGCATACTGTTGTATCAGTGGAATGCGACCTAAGCATCGTTCACTAAAAACAACCAACACACAAATCTTTCTTTTCAGGAAGAACTACGTGAGCTTTGACTTCCTCATTGTACTTGGGGGATACGTAGGAGCGAGAGCCTCTCTCGTCAAGCCAAATAATAAAAAACTCTTTTTTTCCCTTTTAAGTTTAATATGTGGTAATTTATTTCTTTTTATGCGGTTATCTCTGTTTATGCAAACCAAAATTCCTCAAATGGTTCCCGTTGAGTACAACGGATATGAGGGGTGTTAACGTCTTCCCCTCATGTAACCAACTCCCGAACCCGATCTTTTCAAGGTTTTATCATTATTTTCCTTTCTCCTCACGGGATAAATAAAATATGGTGGCGGCTTCATTGTTTACATTTGTGCATTGTATTTCATCATTGCATATCTGTATATTTTTTTGCGCCGGGTACTACAGTTATAAGAAGTATATAACACTAATTTTAAGATAAACAATTTTAACGAGTAGGACATTTATTTTGGGACGGAGTAACAATTTTATCAATTTGATTTAACTATTTTGTCTAAAACCAACTAATATTGCTTGCTTAAAAATTGGGGAAACTTACCTTAGAAATTGAAAATTGGGGATACTTGTATTCTATGTTTGTGGTGAAAATAAAGACCTAAATTGTAGAAACTTGAGCCTAGATTTTGTTTTTGCTTGAAAATGTTGATCAATTTAGCTCCTTATGAACGAAATTAACCTAATTTTATTCAACTTTATTACTGTAATAATAATACACGACTACTTCTAAAGTTAATAATTAAACTCAATTGCGGCACAGTGAATCAAACTCAAAGAGAAGATGGGTAAGAAGGAGAAAGCAAAAGAACGAAGAGAAAACAGATTACAAGAGATACAACTTTTAAGGTCCATTCCTTATTCCGATCACCAAAGGTATCAATAATTTTTTCTCTTATTTATTTATTTACTTAAAATGACCACGGTTCGATCCCCGTAACTACGTTTGGAGGGACTGAAACCACTTAATGCTAGAACTCACTCCGAACCGGATTAGTCAAAAAAAAAATTAAAGTAAAATTTTATTCATATAAAAAGCTATTTTCATAAGATATATCTTAGAGAGCATATAGAAATAAACTGAAAACAGCTTATGTATATATTATAAACTGTTTCTATAAATTTGATGGTCTTTGTACATGAGTAAGGAACCTTAGGAAGATATTGTGATAGTTGAAAAAGTTAATTATTATGAAGCCCATACACGGACACGGACACGACACGGACACTGACACGTCAACACGGATAATATTTTTGAAAAAGTGATATAATTCAATGTAATTGTAAGTGTCGGTGTCGTGTCGGTGTCAGACACAATACGTGTCCGACACTGGGACACGCCTTATCTAAGGAGTGTCGGAGCTTCATATGACACAATGTTGGGGTTCTGTATCGGTTAACAAGAATGAGATAGTAAACGACAAGGCCGTAGCAGCAGTCATTAGTGTCATATAATTCGTACGTGGTTATAGTGTGACTGTGTGAGTGACTCGTGTAGTTGCATGAATGTGGTGAAGTCCACTGCCGTGTGTATGACCGTACGAGGTTGATTTTTGACTCAATCCTGATGGGGATATTGCTATGTGTGCGGTGGATTGATGGGATTGTTCTGGCATGTTTGAGTAAGAATCGACTTATAAGTTATAACATCTTGACTTCACGAGAAGTCAGACGGCTACTCGGCTTGCATTTACTTTGGAGTGTTTGTGGCAACAAGAAATGAAATGACCGGTAGATACATTCACATTCATACATGTATGTGATAGTTAGGAATTGTAGAACACTATTCTCTGGAGTCTGGACCTATTTCTAAATTTTTTCCGTCAATTCTGACTTCTGACTATATGTAGGTGGTGGTCAAAGGAAACAATTGTCGTGGTTACCGGAGGAAACAGAGGTATTGGGTTCGAGATTTGCAGACAATTTGCTACTCATGGATTGACTGTTATACTGACATCAAGAGATGCTGCTGCTGGTTCTGAATCAATTAGGGTTTTGCAAGAAGGTGGTTTGGATGTGGTTTATCATCAACTTGACATCGTCGATGATTCATCTATCAACCACTTTGCTGAGTGGTTGCAAGAAAATTATGGTGGTTTAGATATTCTGGTTAGTTTCTAAAATGTGCTTTCTTCCATGTAATCCGATTTTAATCGAAAAAGTACTCGAGTTTTATCCATTTTGATTACTTTTGCTCTCTGATTATCTACTTTATGTCAACTTCTATCAAGTGACTTTAGATTCTTTTATTCATATTTGATCTAAATATTGTGAACATAGAATTAACCGCGGAAGATAATCGATTGAATGTTACTGAGAAGTATGTATATAGTGGTGTAACACTTCTCTTTATTTTATGCTAACCATTATAATTGATGGCAGGTAAACAATGCTGGCGTTAATTTCAATCTTGGGTCTGACAACTCTGTTGAAAATGCTCGAAAGGTTATTGAAACAAATTATTATGGCACCAAGAATATCACTGAAGCACTTATTCCATTGATGAAACCATCCATTGTTGGTGCTCGGATTGTAAATGTAAGCTCACGTTTAGGTCGACTAAATGGAAGACGGAATGTAAGTAAAAATCATTTGCGCAAAAAATTTGTATTCTACCTTCATTTTCGTGCTCGGGCTTCTTCTACCTTCTTCAAAGTTAGAAATGCATCTCGCAGTCTTCATTTGTGTTAAACTAAATAATTTTTTCACACATGAATGTTTGTGTTCTGAAATATAAACATGTGCCAAAAAAGTTCCTTTTGGTATTATCACCCAAAATTGCTTTTTGACATAAATTACTTGATATGGTGAAGTAGATGGTTACAAAAGCTGTAGTCTGAATATTGTAGCAAAATGTAAAACTGATAATGTGCTACTTGTGCGACAGAGAATCACCAACGTACCCTTAAGGGAGCAACTGAGTGACGTGGAGTGCCTTTCGGAGGAACTAATTGACAGGACTCTATCTGCTTTTTTACAACAAGTAGAAGATGGAAGTTGGACATCAGGTGGCTGGCCTCAAATATATACCGATTACTCGGTGTCGAAACTTGCTGTCAATGCTTATACAAGGCTTACGGCAAAGAAGCTTTCTGAACGACCAGAAGGCCAGAAGATTTATATTAACTGTTATTGCCCAGGTTGGGTAAAGACGGCTCTAACAGGTTTTGCAGGGAACAATACTGTTGAGGAAGGAGCTGATACCGGAGTATGGCTTGCCCTTTTGCACGACCAAACATTCATGGGAAGTTTTTTTGCTGAAAGACGGGAAATTAACTTTTAACAGTGTTGTCAAAATGCAGTCATGAACAATGCCATGGTATTATGGCACAGCAGAATTTGTGTGTTATGGCATAATGGAGTTTTTGCTAGTTGCCACAGGCTGCAACGCTTGTTGTAATTGTCGCATTTCTTCCATTGGCCACAACACGATATTTATAGGGCGGATGCAGATTTTGTCATGCCATAAGCTGTCTATCACAACTAATAATAAGGTGAGGAATGAAATGTGTAGATCTTGCTTGTGGCATTAGTTTGCTAGCTGGTTCAAAATTTCGTTGTAGCATATAATTATTAGTGGTAAGCTCCTTCAATCCTTATCCTTCCCTCTCCTTCAATCAAATTTTTGTAGCTTTTTGGTAGTGTAGTATGTCTTTTCTTGATACGCACTGAAGTTAAGTAGATCAAATATCCACTAAAGTAGTGTTTTAAATACAAGTACATGCGCGATTGGACTTCATCTATGCGCCATTTGCTATCCATTAAAGTTAGTGAACACTTCCTTGATAAGGAATGAGTTGGGATCAAGTTTATGTGCAGTTAAAAACCACTTTAGTCAGTAAGTTCTAGGCTATTCAATCAAAATTCGACGGTCCAAATTTTAACTTTAAAACTTAGTATTAACAAAAAATAAACATTGTCCTGAGATTTGAACCGTCTGATCTTGATGGTTGTGAGGTGCTGATTATACCTCACTACATCTAATTTTGAGATTAAAACTCAGATTAAGTGAGTCATGTTACTGATTTTCTGCACAAAGTTGAAACATCTCCACTTAAGTCCAAACTCAGTTTCAGTACTTTGCCCACTTCCTTCTTTCCTAATTTGTAGCACTTGTGGAAAACACGATCATGCATGTGATATTGTTCATCAACTATGTTGACACCTCAAGATTAGAGAAATGATATACATACAACTAATTCAGAACAACTCTCTCACATTCTCATTGTATTTTTACCCTCCCTCATTCACTCTATTGTTTTTGTCCCAAAAAATAGAGGAAAGAAAATGATTGTGCCAAAAGTTATCCCCAAATTGGTTCTACCAATCAAAATTATTATTTATCATTGGTGGCACTCTAAAAAATTTATTAAGATAAATAAAAGAAAAACAAATATCAAAGGACTATGTCAAAAATCTAAAGTTATAGTATTGTGTTGTAGAGGAGTGCTAGCAACACTCTCTCTAACAGTCACTCTCTCATTGATTGAAATTGAAATTAATGCAAGTCCATCACTTTAGGAATAAACATAAAGAGGATAAAGTGGTGAGACTCATATGAGTTTTAGAAAATGAGTGTTTAAAAGAAAGTGTTACTAGTAGTCCTCTTGTGCGGTAATACAACTCACAGGTAAAAACTTTACTTAATAAACCAAATTAAATAGATCATCAAGAAAGAAATCATCCTTAATACAATTGTTAGAAATACTATAAAACTATTGATGTGGTCTTTCCCAACAGTTTAAACTTTTGGGATAATCGGTCATCTGACAACAACAACAAAGTAGATGGGAGAACTACTATTTCCAAAACACAATATCTGATAGAATTTCTCTCACTTTGCTAACTAGTACTCCAAGGGCACTAATTAAGGTTACCAAAAAAAGTACTAGTTGCATTGAAAATTATGTTTATTGTTTTAAAAAAATAGAAAATATAAATTTCAAGTGAATTTTTAATATTTTTGTTTTCTTAACTATTGCCCTTAGAGCAACCATTGCCCTTAGGACAATGTTTATCATTTTTTTATTCTTAACTATTTATTATTTTCTCTTCTTTTTACTTCTTCAATTTATCTTTTCTATACCACCATTGATAAATCTAACAAAAAAATTTCTATCTGGATTTAAATTTGGATTCTTCTAAAATGAGTTCATTAAGCATGGAGTCAATAGCTTGAAGTTAATCCGGTAGCTAGTGGCGTAAGAAATGAATGAAGTGTACCTTACGCGGTAGAGTTGGACTTTGAATGAAGGGTTAATGAATGTTACCTCAATTAACCAAACTGACTTTCTTTATTAATTGTACTATATGGTGTTGTCTACCCTACCCACTCTCAAGAGAAAAAGTTAAAGATAAAAAGAAAAGAAAATGATTCTTCTTGGATCTGACTCCATATAAATAATTAATCTGATCATAAACTAGTAGTAGTACTCAAAGTCAACTCCTAATGTGGTGGACCCCACTGGGTGGTTTTTGTTGGTTAGTGGTGTGTTGTGTTGTTTGTGGCGTAAAGGTCGCATAACTCCACCCTCCCGTGTCTCTCTGACTCAACTCAACTCAATATTGTCATAATCACATTACATCATGTTTTGTATCTCGTTCGATAGAATTTAACACTGTTATAGTATTCATGTAATGTTGGACTTAACTACAGGAATATAGCACATAATGTGTTGTAACGATGTTTGAATTCTGATACGGTGAAATTTTAATCAGTAGACTACTTTCCCAGAAAAAAGAAGATAATTAGTATTTGTGACAAGATTAGTGTCTTATTGTACTTTTTTTTGCCAAGTTGATTGTTGTTTATCGGTAATTAATCTCCGTTAAAAAAATCCATTGAGTGATGTGAATTTTCACCTCTACAACTAATTTTTATCTTCATACATAAAAGTCAGAAATTACGTATAACTTGTTTAAGGGTTCACATCTCATACGACGAATTTTTTAAAAGTCATTTTCTTATTAATATATTATTATTATTCCCAAAGAAACACCAAATCCTCAACGCACATTAACAATACATCATAGCACAGCATAACATAACATAACATCCACTTGTGTTGTTGCTGCCAATAATCATTCACACCACAAACATCTTCTCCAACACTCTTTGTTTTCCTCTCAAACTTCTTCTTCTTCTCTATAACCAACACATAACAAGTAACAACTCATCATGGAAGATCTTCCTCAAGGATACCGTCCTAACGTTGGTGTCTGTCTCATCAACTCTGATGATCAGGTTTCTCTTCTTATCTTTCTCTTCCTATTTTTTTTTTTATATTTCATTTAAATAAAAATTTAGGTAAGAAAATGGCTTGTTAAACTAATTAAGGTAGAAAAACCTTTGAGACAATGTTTTTTTGATGAGAATCTATGTATTGGTTTTTTTGTTCTGTTTTTTTTTTTAACTGTCAATAGTATTATTAATGTAGTGTGTTTGTATTGTACTTTTTGTTTGTAGATTTTAGACTCTACTAAAGCTGGAAAATTAATTAATTTTTTGTTAATTTTCTTATAATTCTTTTTTTGGTTTGGTTTCTATTATAAGATGTTAATTTGTCTCTTTTAATTCACTGTTTAAGAGTGCTTATAGATCTAAATTTACCATCTTTTAAGTAGGAATTGACTTTATAATAAATAATTGAACTATTAAAATAAACTCTATAGTTATAGTTAATTATTTGAAAAATCTAAATGTTTTACTTGCCTAGATTTGGAAATTTTAGACTTAGCTTAAATGTTCCATGATTTGGTCAAAACATATAATTGTATTTTAATTTTTTTGTGTTCTATGAATTGGAGAGGAAAATGGTTTGAGAGTAAAAAAATTTGTATGACTGAGGAATGTAAATCATGATTTTAATTTTGTTTTTTTTTTCTTCTTTTTCAGATATTTGTGGCTTCTAGATTGAATGTTCCAGGAGCATGGCAAATGCCTCAGGTGACCTCACATTATGTACTATAGTATATAATTAAACATGTATTCAAATTACTTACATTAAATCTAAAAGGTTTAAGCTGAAATAACCTTAATGGGAAAACATTGCTGAGGAATTTTTTGACTGTACTTTTGGATTCTCAGGGGGGTATTGAAGACGGTGAAGAGCCGAAATCTGCTGCTATTAGAGAACTTCGAGAAGAAACTGGAATCGTATCTGCCGAGATAGTAGCTGAGGTTTGTGTGAAATCTTTTCTGCATTTAGTTTATTCGGGTTTTTTTAATAAGAACCTCAATTGCGCTACATATATACTACGTAATACAATGTATCTTACAGAATACAGTGAACAATATTTGAGAAGCAAGAAACTCGTTGATCTCTCTCCGATAACTCGATGGATGTTAATCTTTCCATATGTTTGACGGAATTTGTGCATAACAGGTTGATAAATGGTTGACATATGACTTCCCTCCTGCTGTGAAGGCTAAAGTCAATCGTCTCTGGGGAGGTGAATGGCACGGACAGGCACAGAAATGGTGTGAACTTTATTTCATTTCATTTGCTTAACATAATCATACACTTTACTCATTAGATAGAAACCATGGAAAATATGCTAACTGCTGAAAATTTTATCTTTATATATCTAAATTTTAGTCAAAATCATGTAATCATTTTCATTCACGATCATCGCCTTACTTCCCTTTTAGTTCAGTCAATTCTAGCTATCTAGTAATGTTGATACTTGATAGGTACCTATGAATATCCGGTTCCTTTGATCATACCACTAACAAAGTTTGTGTTTCTTGTTGGTGCTTTAACTTCATGTTTTTAAGTCTACATTCTACCAAACCCGTGTTTCTGATACTTATACTTACTATGAACATTTAATAGGTTTCTCATGAGATTAACAAAAGATGACGGTGAAATCAACTTAGCTACAGGTGAAGCAGACCCAGAATTTGCAGAGTGGAAATGGGCAAACCCTGACGAAGTTATTGAACAGGTTAGTTAAGAAAAACGTGACTCGTAAAGAATATTTATTTTTCTCCATTTGAAAAACTAATCGAGGAGTTGGCTAATAATCAATTCCAGGCTGTGGACTATAAGAGACCAACCTATGCAGAAGTTGTAGAAACCTTCATGCCGTACTTTCAAGGAAATGCAATATCTGCAAAATGTAAATCAACAAAGTGGTGAATTTTATGAGTGTGCATTGTAGTTTAATCCATTTTCTTATCTAATTTCACTTGGATTTGGATTTGTTGTAGTCACAAATTTCACGCACTCACGCAGTCAGTACATCGATGACCTTTAGTAAATTTAAAATATACACGTTTTCTGCACCGTCCAATCTCGATCCAACAATCATCAATGTGCTCAGTCCGTAAATTTGTGACAAAGCAAATCTTAAATCCATTTTACTTACTGAGTTTGGATATAACACTCAGCTATTTGTAAATGGGTGGTAGTTAGAACTTGTCATTAGTTACTTGCTTCTTGTAATAATAATGTGTGCAAATGCCAAGTTTCTTTTCTAAACATGGCTTTGAGGATGATTGTGAATGTGCATAAATTTGTTTAGAATAGTGATAATTGACTTAGTGTTAATGACTTACTTAAGGACAAGGATTAACTTTTACAAGAAAGGTTGAACATTGATTTGTTGTGTCCATCAACCTGAGATTCTTTGAAATGACATAATGTTTGAGGAATTTCAACTGATGTTGAACTTATGAAACTTATATTACTTTAGAATAAGATTCTTGATGACATTGTTGCAAAGTACTACTTAGATTTGAAATTACACGTTTTTATTTAGATACATACAAATAAAAGAACAGAAGTGGACGAAACTAGGTGTGTCGTAAAAATAATATTCATTTAAATTGGTAGAATACATAAAAAAAAACAACACAAGTATAATATCTTTAAAATTGAAAAGTGGATTAATCTACTAGTAAACTCACAATTCCAAAGTTAATTGCATAAAACGGCAAGACGGCTATAAACGTGTAAAATCAAAGTGTGATGCCAAATTTATTAATTGAATATGAATGAAATGAAGTTGTCAAACATAATCAAATGAACACTATGATAAAAAAGAAAAACAAACAATGTCGCACTAAGATATACGATAGACAAAATAACGTCGCACAAAAATGATAAAATTACTAAAAAAAACACAAGAAACAAAATGGTCTTAAACTACGCCACTATGATGGATAAAAAGAAGAAGAGGTATAAAGAAAAGGATGAGAAGGACACTTCACACTAGTAATATTAGCAATGATCACTAACATGATTGTTAAAAATAAAATCAATGATCACTAACAATAACATCACTATAAAAACATAGCCTAGTGGTCCACACAAGCAAAACCTCATCGCAACAAATGGTCTAATCTCTCTTGTCAAGATTTATTATCATGAAATTTTTTGTCAATTTAATGATGAGCAATTATGGTATAAATTCCTTGTCAAAAATCATATTAAGAGAGGACTAACATACAAGAACAGAGAAAACCAAATCACCAAAGAAACCAACAACAAAAACATAACAAAGGAGATAGTTTAAATACAACAAAAGCAAATATCATTAGGAGTGAATATTAAAACTACAACTTTGGTGTTGGCTTACGGTAAAAAAAAAAAAAAAACAATTGGTGTTGGCTAAATTGGTGTTAGCACTTACTCGCCATTGGTGAATGTTACCACTTCGTTCAGAAATATGGTTAGACTAATTAGTGACGGTGCATGAGGTGTATAGTTTTTTTTCTTTCAAAATTAGGGTATCCATCGCCGAATGCAGTGGCTATTTGTCTCGTTAGATTGGAGGCATCTCAAAAAGATGGAATAGTTAGCCCAGAAATTTAAAGTTGCTCCTTATTCAAAGTGATGATCGAACCCTCGACTCTTGGTGAAAATAGAATGAGCCCCAAAAGAAGCATGAGGTGTATAATTTGTTAGGCCGGTAGGAAGTAATTCCATTTTATCTTTACTTTTTGTCTTTTCTCTCATGCAACCAAAAAAATTTATTTTACTTTCAACGACCACTAAGACTTGTTTAGATTGTTGAAATGAATTAGTGTTCTATTGTTTAGACTTTGGATATTGAAAACAACAATGAAAAGTGGTGGTATTCCTCCAATTTTGATCCCTCCAATTTAGGAGCTAAGTGATAGAATCATAAAATCTTATCTTATATATATATATATATATATCTTATCTTATATATATAGAGAAGCTCTATTAGCTCCTAGGCAAACATTGTGATGATGTGGCATATCTAAATAAACTTTAACTCTTCATTTTCTATGAAAATTTTGCCACATTCTTTTAATCTTTCTTATGCTCCACTAAATTGAATTAATGTGTAATTATACACAAATAAATAGAAAAATGTCCATTGAGACTATAAATACATTTTTTTTATATTATTTATCTAAACTTTTCACTAATTCTCATAATATGACTAAAACTTAACAATAAAAAAAATAACCGAACATATATAGCACTTATAAAAAAGTGAAATTGAAATCAAATATGTTATCATTGTGATTTTATAACTTGAAAATTTTTGGTCTTGACCAGGATATCCACCGCCGAACGCAGCGACTAATCTCTCGCTAGATTGGAGGCACCTCGATGGGTATGATCCAAATAAAATTTAAAATAAAAACTATTACAAAAGATACAAAGAAATGTTTATTAGTAAGCATTACCTTTTTAATTATGAATTTTAAGTTGTTAAAAAATGACAAATTTTTTTTACGAGAAGCTACATACTCAAATCACTTCCCACAAAATTAAATAAATAAAACAAAACCAGCAATAAAAATTATATCATAGGAAGATATGAGAACAAAGACTAAATGAGAAGATAAGATGAGGTTGTTGGATTACAAAAGAATAGAATGTTCTACACATATTTTATTTTTTAAGTAGAAAATTATAAATTATTATTTTATTATTTATAAAAACATTTTTAATACAGATTTTAATCAAAGTAGTGCAAATTATATCATTATTCACTCATTCATTTATATATTCTATATTAAAAATATATTTTAATTATAAATTGATGAGCTGCATGTTTAAATTACATAGAAGCGTAAAGTAAATAAATATGTTATCTTGTGACACAATTTTCCAACAAATATCAAAAGATAAAAAAACTAAAAACTAATAAAGTGAAAGATTTATTTAAATTTTACTCACTTTTTCATCAACCAGAGATGAAAAAATTAGTATATGTATTTAAATAAACCACATGTTTACTATCTCATTTTTTTATTATTCCACAAAAAAAAATTATACAAAGTTTACTTCATAATTATATTTTTATATAGTTTAACAAGAAATTAAAGACAATTTTTAAAAAAAAATAGGTATATAAATTGTCGACACATAATTTACATATTTATACAATTAATCATATTTTTAATATAGCAAATATCCAACATTTTTTATAATAAATATATTTCAAACATTTTTAATAATGCACATTTTTAAAAATAAATAAAACACTAAATTAATAAATATATTAAATTATAATTTTAACAAATAAAATATTTTAAATAAATCCGTGCAACACACGGGTTTAAGCCAAAACTATTTTAACATTATAGACAATTTCTATTATTTAAGACAAAATTATTCAGTAATTTAATGATACACAAGAATTTATATCATGAACAAAATAATTAATAATATTGACTTACATATTTATCAAACATTTATATATTATACTTTTGTTTAAACATTAAAATAACAAATAATGTCGAGGATGTATTATATTTACTATTTTGATACATTCAAGAAAGAATATAACAATATTTTTTTTTTAATAAATCCATCTGATGAGCACGAGACCCGGCGAATCTGAGCCTAAAAAACGGAACCGATTCAGCTTTCAACAATCGTTTTTTATTGGTTCAACAATCAACAATAACCTAACGTCCTAACTAAAAAAGAGTCCGGAACTGATTCAGCTTTCAACAATCATTTTTATTGGTTCAACAATCAACAATAACCTAATGTCCTAACTAAAAAAGAGTTTGGAACCGATTCAGTTTTCAACAATCATTTTTATTGGTTCAACAATCAACAATAACCTAACGTCCTAAAAAATAGTCACTAACCGGAACCGAAGCCGGCGACTTTTATTGGTGCAAGCTGCTTCCGCGTTTCCTTCTTCAATGCTTCTTTCTTCTCAGCATCGGAGATCAGCTTCTGAACTTCTCTTCATCCTTATAAAACAAGGGGAAAATAAAAAAAAAAATAGAATTAAAAACTGGTTTGGGGAAGAAAACGAGAGAGTAAAGAACAAATTTTACCAAAGGTAGTTCGTCAAACCGATTCTTCTTTTCATCATCTTTCTTCGCAGGGGAGAGCGAGACAAACGAGTATGATGAATCTAAGGGTTTTAGCAGATCAGACATGATCCTGGAGGAATACAGCGATGTTTGATTCAATGAATCGTGAAAACGTGGTAAGCTTAGTTTGGAGTATGGTGGTTGATGAAGATAATCACACCATTAGGTATGTTTACACTGGGCTTTTTAGGGCTTACGCTTGTCAAATGATTATGAGTGACAACAGGTTTAATGTAATTGAATTTTTAATGGTAAGAGATTAGGTGGCTAATTGTTTCTTATGGTGTACCAAGAATAGTATCTAGCATCATTGATTTTATTTAAGTCTCTTTGGACGATCAATTGAACATAAATGGTTGAATGTGTGGACCAAGATGAATATCTTGTGTCATTTTTGTATTCCTTTAGTTTAATCTTCATTCCTCAGAATGGATCTTATGAACATTTTTTTAAACAAAAACAAAAAATACATAAGGTATTTTTAAGAAAAAAATAAAATAAAGATAAATTGTTTTTGTATATGTTATGACGAGTTATTCTCATAAACTATATTGGAGAATTTACGAAAATAATGAATATTGTCATCTGTCATATACTAAAATATCATATATGAATAGAAATATTAATACCCGTGACTTGTTAAACTTCATCCACAATGCATTTCCATTTGTAATATGTAAAAAGGAGAAAATATTATTTAAATTTAAAATATAAAAATAATAGGCATGTTATTATCTTATGTAAGTAGATATAGTTGTCTTATTTGGCTTGAATTTAACAATGTACTCCTTCCGTCCCATATTATAAAATAAAAAATAAAAATCATACTTATTAAAAAAAAAAGTAAATTAAAATATAATTATTGAAAATATATTTTTTTGAAAAAAGGTTGTATGAAAAGATGTAAAAACAATTTTTATTGATTATAAAAAATGTAAGAGAGAGAGAGTAAACTTTTAATGAAAAGATAAATATTTGTGTTTTTTCCCCTTATATTATGAAATTGAAACATATAAAATAGACTTTTTTCCTTTATATTATGGGACGGAACAGAGGGAGTATTTGTAGAAATTACAAGTAAGAATACTTCATTCGGTCCTAAATGTTAGACCATTTATAATGTCAAAAATTTTCAACTCCCACTTTTTCAACTTCCAACACTTTACATCATATTCTTACTTAAATTTTTATTTTTATTTTCATGATTACATAAAATTCTAATTATCGATTAAAATAATTAACGCTAAATAATTTATTTTTTAGTTTTTTGTAAATAAGAACAAAATTTATTTAAATAATTTATAGGATACAAATTATTAACTCCACCCATCAAGGTGCCTCCAATCTAGCGAGGGAATAGTCACTGCGTTCGGCGGTGGATACCCCGGTCTCGACAAAAAAAATCATTAATTTAATTTAAAATACAATACACAAGTAACGTAATTAGTATGATACAAATAATTTAAAATTTAATACAACACACGAGTAATGTAATTAGTATGAAACAAATTATTTAAAATGCAATAAAACACACAAGCAACGTAATTAGTACGATACAAATCATCTTCAATCATGTCTCATTTCAAACTTTTATAGTCAAATAATAGAAAGAAATATTTCTTCTATTCTGCTCCATTCTACTCCACTTTATTATATTCCGCTCCATTTCATTATATTTCGTCAAACTAAATGGAGCATAAGATGTCACCTTAATTTTGTCAATAAATTGATTTAATATGTTTAATATATTCAATCAAAAGAAAAAACTTGTTAATTGTGATCAAAACTAGTACCTCCGTTACATCGAAAAAAAAATACCTCCATTTTTATTATAAGAGACCATGTACTTTTTATATTTATTAAAAAACTAATGTATTTAGTATTTATTATAATCCAAATACATAAATTTTATAATAAATCTAAAAAGTCTCTTATAATAAAAAAGAGATGTAGTATATGATAATAACATGAGACACCGTCTCATATTTATGAATTTTTTTTTGGATACATTCTCATATTTATGAATAATAACCGAAAATATATGTTAATTATTTGAATTGAATTCTTGCCATTAGATTTGGGTGAGAGATTCACTCTGACTAAGATTTTTTTTAGAAATAAACATATTCCTTTAAAAAAAAAATATTTTTTTTGGTAAGTATGAGTATGATATTGTTAGAAATTTCCACTATTATTAGTGTTGACTAATTTCTATCGAGAATATGTAGGGCACACAAGGTGAATTATTTTATTTCAATCGAATTATGAGTAAAATATTGAATTATTGACCGTATGCTTAAGCGGATCAAATATCTCTGCCACCTAGACTAATTCATTGTTAGTAAATAAAAAAATAAGAAAAATATTCTTCAAAATAAAATAAAATTCCTCCGACAAGTTCCATTCTCTTCGTTTCTCACTCTCCGATCGTCACCTCCTCCTTCCACCGCCACGTCCGACACCACTTCACCGCCGCATTAGCACTTTCCACACAAACAACAGCATTACAATGGTAATAATTTCTCAACCAACCTCTCTTCATCTTCATCTTCTTCTTCTTTATGATTATTTGACCTAGATTATTACACTACGCTACTTAATTTGGATAAGATAGTGTTTTTCATATTTTCTGAAGTTACTCTTCAGTTTTTTCAGTGTATGAGTTGCAAGCAACTAAGAAGTGTTATAGTGTTTCAAGGGAAGACTGGATATTCAAACCTTTTCAACACAAAAATGAGGTATAAATGTATAATGCATATTTTTCTTATGAAGCACAGACACTCCTCGGATTAGGCGTATCCCAGTGTAGTCGCGTCGACACCGACACTTACAATTACACTGAATTATATCATTTTCTCAAAATTTTATCTGTGTCGATATGTCAGTGTCTATGTCTGTGCTTCATAGATTATGATGTAGGAAAAATAGGCTTGATGTTTTGGTGTTTGTTTCAGGTGTTGTAATATTATCCCTTTTAGATTTTCGAAAATGTGTTACCGGATGAAGCATAAATGTACAGATAATGAGTTTTTGGAAATAGACCAACACGGTGTGAAGAGTGCGTTAAAGGTGCGTAAGAAGGTAGATGAATGCTTTTGTATAATGGTAGTATCTGTTAATTTTGGGTGGAGCTTTTTGTTGTGTATGATGAGAGTTTGAAGTGAAGTCTTTATTTTTTTGCTTACTTTTTTAGTGATTTATAGAAAAATATTTCTGATATATTTTAAAGTTGAAAATAGGATACAAGCATCACACTTGGATTAAACGACAGTAGGGCTATAAGTAGAAGAATATGTGTTAAAGATAAGAATTTGATTCTGAGGGTGGCTGATGAAATGGATAAGTACGTACATACAATGATAGAAAATTGATGAACATCGAAACTTTGAACACTTTAGCTTATCCTTAGAAGGCGCTTTTCTATCTTTAATACTTAAATGGAAGATTTGTCATTGTTCGTAGTTTACAATATGACATTATGGTATCATTGTTGTCGAGCCATATAGTTGATCCCATTCAATGGGAAAAGTTTATGTTTTGTTATTCCATACTCAATTTCTTGTATAATGAAGAAAACCAACACGACCTCTATATTAGTGTAGGATTTAAGTTGTCGGTGTTTTGTTCTATTATACCTGGTTTGGGGATAAGTATTCTAGTTTAGACCAGGATTGCCTCCTAATCTGTGTAGAGACTGATGTTGTGCTTCACTTCAGATTCAATAGTGTAGGAGTTGTGATTCAAGGATAAAAATTGAGTATTTATAGTAACTTAGTAAGCTTAGCTCCGTTGCAACTTATAGCAGATTGATAGTGCTTTTCAATTGAGATTGTGAAGTATGGATAAGTTTATTGTGACTTGTGAGTGTGGCCGGATAACCCTTACTGGCAGAGAGCTACATCAAATGTGTTACGGCATGACCTGTCATTGGAAGTTGACATGCCTATTCTGTTATTGGACGTTTGAACATTACTTTTTATAGCATACTGCTTTGAATGTTTCGACGTTAAGAGATGTTTTGGTATTTCTTTATTAAATGCTTATAACTTTCCATATTAAGGTAACATTGATTGAAATTCATTTTATTTACAGGTATTTGCTCTTATGGATCATAACATCCCTGATCTAAGTGGTGAAATGAAATCTAAAATGAATCTGAAAGATGCTGCAGATGATTTTGACTTCTCCTTGATATGTAAGATGTTTCCATCAATTACTTTGGGTAGTGCTCCTCGAGTGGATTTGTATGATGGGACCACGACATATTCTGAAACAAATATCATTCCAGCAACCAAAGATTTTGAACAGCATTTATATGATTTTTCAGAGGTAAAGGAGGTGCAAGATACGGTCTCTGAAGCATTGCCTTCTTTGTCTATCGACCATTCTAGTGTAACATCTTCGTCATTAATAAAAGATGATTCTTTTCCTTGTTCTGTAACACCTCAATCAGTGCCTTCAATATATGAAGAAAAATTGGATCAAGTTACTACGGAGGATTCTCAAAAGAAAGTGGGGCTGCAGTCACATTCAAATTTTACACTCAATGAGTTACCTCTTGACAAATCTGTCAATTGCTTACCTGGATTAACTAAGAAGCAATACGAGCAACTAAGTAACTGTGGGTTTCACACGGTGGGTACCAAAAACTGTGGCCTTTTTAAGAAAATGTATAGTTCTTTGGATTTTCAGATTTAAAAAGATGACTTGGATCCCATATTAATACAATTATTTACATGTAGTTACGGAAATTGCTGCACCATTTTCCCCGATCATATGCTAATCTACAGAATGCACATGCTGAAATTAATGACGGGCAGTATTTTATCTTTGTCGGCGAAGTCTTATCTTCAAGGTGACTATCCTGTGTATCATTTGTTAACCAGATTTATGCATGTTTGTATCCTTTTCTCTTGGTATATGCACTCTTCTATATTTGCCTTTTCTCTTGAATGAGGTTGCGGATAATAGACTTCTAGCTAGTGGACTCACCATTTCCCAACCCTTGCAATGTAACAAAACTGATATTACTGATGCGTTATATGATTTATAAAGGATCACAAGTAATGGTAATTTTGCTAAACCTAATGAAGAAACCTTAGGTACTTAGTTATGAGTGATGAATGTTCCCAGTCCACTTTGAAAGATAAGGATGTCCCTGTCCGACATATATTTCTCATTATCCATGTTTTCTTTATTGTCATCACAGAAGGCCGGGAACCATTAAATCTTCTCTCTCTCTGCATGTTCTACATAAGTGGCTTATGCTTCTTCATACCTCTAAAAACCATTGCTTCCAATCTTTTTGTTAGAAATATAGATGTGTTAAGAGTCTCACATTCGATAAGGCTTGAAAAGAGTTTATAAGTGGGGGGGTAGTCTTCGCCTCACAAACCAGTTCTGTAAGGGTTTAGTTAGACCCGGCCCAAATTATTCTAAGATGGTACCAGAGTTTATCCAAGATCCATTGGGCTGCTCGTTATCAAACCACTCGAGTCACACTTCATATGTTCAGTTCTGGGCACGAGGGGGTTATGCTAAGAGTCTCATGTTAGATGAGATACGGTCTAAACAAAGTTTATAATTTGGGGCAGTCTTCACCTTATAAGCCAATTTTGTAAGGGTTGAGTTAGGTCCACTTCAAATATCCAGTTCATAATATGGTATTGGAGCCTCCTTGAACAAGAGGTTAAGCATTTGATCCTTGCCACTCCATTCTTTATATGATTTAATTTCAGCACAGGTAAAAATCAGGTAGTAAATTGTCAAATCTTCAATCTTCAAGGGTTTTGTGTGAGCCGTGAGTGTGTGTTAAAGATATAATAAAGCCATTCAGGCGTCTTTCCCTAATAGCTTAATAGTTTAGGATAGTTGATTTGTGACATCATTGGGCTTTGATGTTGATGTCACCATATGTATAATGATATTTTGCTAATATCTTTAAGACAGGGTGATTTATTATAGCTTATGTGATAAGCTTTAGTATTGCTGTTGCAGGGGAGTCAGAGCTAGTTGTTCATTTTCATTTCTTGAGGTGATTATTAGCTGTCAAATTGTAGACAGGGAATCAGCTATTGAGCATGTGACTGACAAAGTTGGGCAAAAGAAGACAATTTATTTGCATTTGAAGAAATTTTTCCGTGGCACACGTTTTACTTACAAACCTTTCCTTAATAGTATTGCAAACAAGTATCGAGTGGGAGACATAACATGTGTGAGTGGCAAGGTGTGTTTATTTTACTTCGCTTCCCCAATCCAATTTTATGTTGTACTGCAAGTTTTCAGTATAACATAAATGAACTGTGTGGTTACCTTTTGATTTAACTTAAGTTCATAGATGCTAGCCTATGTATGAGTGTTGAAGGCATTGACGCGCCTTCGACATAAATTAACTATGTGAAGTAAGAAACTGTATTCCATTCTTAATGTGAGACCGAGCTTGAGTCATCTTTAGTTGCATACCCCAAATAAGAAACTTACTTGTGGAGCCTTGATATTTTTATTCGGCAAAAAATAATGTAGAGAACGAATGAGCTAAGACTTTGAATAATGGTCCAATTTGTTCTGTATTCTTAGCTATATTGGTTGTTGGACAAGACATCACAGAGTAACGAGTCTGAAAGTCCTATTTTAAAAGGGTTGTTTTGTTTCCCTCTTTAAAGAGGAAAATGTTGAGGGATCCCAACTTTTCTCAAGTACAAAATATCTCGAGCAAATTTCACATCACTAGTATATGTTCTGACAAGCTTTAGTAGTATATAAACCTAACCCTTAGAGTAATTTCATTCAATGACTTCAACTTCAATTTATAACCATCAAAGACATGTAAATCTTCAATGCTTGTAAGATGTTAAATTTTGGACCTAACTCAATCTCATAAAACCAATTTGTAAGGCGAGGAGCTTTATAAGCTCTATTAAGGCCACATCTCTAGGCGATGTGAGGCTTGAGTTTTAATCCACATACAACCCTCACACCGAGGTCTATTGGGCCTGTTTGTGGGCAATATGAGTTGCTCAACATTAGATCTAGGGTTAGGTCTAACACCATTTTAGTTTTTTCCCCTAATTCAATACCACAAAGTTGGTTCTTATTAAATTTGTATGATTGAGTTTGCTTTGTTTTTGTCAGCTTGTTTCATGATTTTACTAAGATATAACATTCCCCCCTTCAATTCATACATGGGTATTCTGTTTCAATTTAAGAACTTTGTAAGACTGTACATAAGTTTTGCTTTTTGAAGTAGGTGAGGACTATGCCTGCTAAAGATCACTACGAGATGAGAGAATATAATATTGATGTGCTTGAAGATGGAAAAGATTTATCCCTTTGTGCTAAAGAGAGACCATATTGTATCTACCCTTCAAAAGGGGGTTTAAACCCAGCATTTCTTCGAGACATTATTGAAAGGTTTGTGTTTCCAAATTCACGTGCAATTTTTAATGAGTGATTTAATCTCAACCTTTAATTTTTAATCCATGGGCTACCATTAAATCCTCTCATCTCTCACAGTAAGTGCTCCTCTCATTTGATACACTCCCTATATATATATATATATATATATATATATATATATATATATATATAATTCTTAAAAGATATGAAAATATTCTATAAAAAAAAGAAGGAAAAATATGTTGATGTGATGCACATTCACTTGTAAATAATACATGTGCTATTATCATCAACAAATAATATCTAGTACATTCCTTTCAAAGTTGGTATATAGCTTCCAATATGGGAGACTCTCTCTGTAATGTATATGCAAATCCTTGGCAGCGGCATATTGAGACCAAGAGAGTGTTGTGTCAGTAGCTCATAATGTATGTGATATTCGTTTAATGGCTTGAGGGTGATTGTTGCGTGATTAACTCATAATATTTTTTTTACCATTATTGCCTTTTTTATTTGTACAATTATAGGTTTGGAATTATGTATATTATTATTCTAATGTATATAATGTCTATACTATTGCCATCAAGTAATAATGTTCCATAAATTCCTTTCAAATCTTATACAATGTATTAACTATATTGTTTTATTTCTTCTAGAGCTTTACATACCTTGCCAGTCAATGTTGATCCAATTCCTAAAGATATCACAGAGGAGTTTGGACTCTTAAGTCTTCATGATGTAAGTATCTTTTTTAGAACTATTTATTCTTTTGATGAAGCCTGCCTGCAATATGAAACCTGACCATTGTCACATACTATGCTGTATAAACTTTAATTATTGTGTGTGATACACGTTTGTGCCGCCTGCTGACGAGTTGCAGAAGTGGCGGAGTGTATAAGGGGTAATTTTTTTTGTTTTTTTTTAGAATGAGAGCGAAAGTGAACACAGAAAAAGAGATAACAAGTATTCTTAATATGATCATGCCATAAAAGAAGCCAAAATGTACATGGGCTGATAATCATTCCAGCTATCTGGCTTAGGCTGCCAACTCTAAGCTATCTTTCTAGCAACCCTCTCTTGCTTTTCCAGCATCCCTATGTTTCCTATCCAGCCATTATTTTTGTTTGAGCTTAGATTTTTGTTTTCTATAGACTTTTTAATTGTGGGAAATGCCTTGTTTTCTTGTAACAACCTGAGTTTACTAAGCATTAGATTGAGTGGAAATGTTAGAAAATCTGAGAAATGTCTCAATATATTATTTATATCTTTGATTATTGTAGAGTATCCCAAATAATTTTTTAGGATTTATTTTATATATATTTGTCTCACTTTAATTAGGATCTTCAAATTATTTAGCATATTATACAGGAACAGTCACTTATATTTGTTTGTATTTATTGCATTAAGCCTATATAAAATGGATGCAATTGTATAATTAAGTCACATGAGTTCAACATCTTGTCTCTGTTTTCACTCTTTCAACATATGATATGGTCTCTATGCCCAATAAATACTTAATGACTCATTCATGTTCTGAAATTTTATATTTTTTAATGCTAAAAATACAGGCATATTTTGGAATTCACAAACCCAAGGATATTAGTGACGCTAATCTGGCCCGCAAGCGACTTATATTTGATGAATTTTTTTACCTGCAGGTGAGGTTATCATTTCATATCACATTTGATTTGCTCCATCATCTGTGGACATATCCAAACCTTTTTCTTCTTACTTTGCTACCATTGGGTACTTGATGTCATATATAAAGTACTTTCTTTTAACTATCAATTTGAAAGTTACTAATGACCATTGTTCTTGGTATGGATTGAATTTTGTTACTATACTGTTAACGACTGCTGTTTAAGAGGTGTTTGGAAGAGCTTATTTAGGACCTATTTGTGCTTATCTTATATATATAAGTACTTAAGAGGCGAGGAATGGAACACAAATCTGGCCAGAAGGCGCATATTTTTTGAAATTTTCACCAATTATAAGCGCTCTATCATGTTTCCTTGTAATAGTTTATTGTTCTTCTTATATACTCAAATCTTCTATTTTATTTAACTTAACTGTCTCTATTGTCTTTTGTCAGTTAGGACGATTATTCCAAATGCTCGACGGTCTTGGTACACAAATAGAAAAAGATGGATTGCTAGATAAGTATAGAAGACCAGAAAACAACACTGTGTGTACAGAGGAATGGTCCTCTCTCACCAAGAAAGTTTTGGATCTCCTTCCCTACACTCTTACTTCTGGTCAACTGCACGCTGCTTCAGAAATTATTTGGGATTTAAAAAGGCCAGTTCCAATGAATCGGCTACTGCAGGTTTTGATTTTTCTTATTTTGATATTGTTTTACTATTGCCATATTTATACATTATTCCATCGACTTGTTGCTTCATGTAAGTGCTAACAATAGAAAAAGTAATGCTAGTAATCAGGTGATATTAAACAATCCCCTCAAGCATGCAAACACCACCAATTCGGTTTAAGTTTTTCCAACAACTTCCATGTGGGGATTCTAACAAGTAACAAAAACTCTCGAGTCTAAACTTCAAATCTTTTAAATAATTTTCTGGATTAGAATAATCAACCTTTTTTATTTCTTTGGCGATAAAGAATAATATGATTAAGATAAAAGTGGAAAGTTAGTAAGAGATTGGATTATAAAAGATCTTCCTCCCAAAATGAATCATCAATAAAACATACCATCACATGAATGAGGCTGCTGAAGTAAAAATCATCATAATATTAAAACTACTCGCTCACTTCTAATCCACGGCAATGTGCTTTTTTTAAGTTTTTTGGAGATACTTTCTTATTGAAGTTTTTCATTGATATCTTATAGTTAATAGATGAACATTACATATTCTCATCAGATATTATCTTGTAACACTTTCAGGGTGATGTTGGATGTGGGAAAACTATTGTTGCTTTTCTTGCATGCATGGAGGTTATTGGCTCTGGCTATCAGGTATTTCACCTTTTTTATTTTGCATGGTGTTTGTACGTCAATTTATTCCCTTCATTTGTCATAAAGATAGAAATATAAACTGACTTGAAGGAGAGAACCTGTCATAACCGGAATGTTACTGATTTAAGAACTATAGAACAGATAATTGACAATGGAACCTAGCTACTTACAACATTGTAATATTAACAGAAAATTGATAAACCAAGGTAAGAACAAACATGATCCATTCTTACCAGTCCAACCCACCCGATACTACTCAATTCTTTCATGCTTTTGGCCTTCCCACTCGGTTATACTCCTCAAACATAGCCCCACTCGTCATGGCACCTCAACCCCCCCCCCCCCCCCCCCCTTCTCTCTTATACTGCCATGTGTTTAAGTTATTCCCCTTGCCTCCCTGTCTCCTCTTCCAAGATCCTTCTATACTATAGACCGGTCCATTGGGCCTATCAGATGTATAGGATATCATAAACCAGGCTTTTCAAATGGATTTTTATGCATCTTTGGAAGTTTTGACATTTAACGCATATTGATAATGGGTACTCTTGTTTAATTGTTAGGCTGCTTTCATGGTTCCAACTGAGTTGCTTGCAATCCAGCACTATGAACACTTGCTTACCTTGCTTGAAAACTTGGATGAGGTCAAGTTCAAGCCAACTATTGCTTTACTCACTGGTTCAACCCCACTAAAACAATCGCGGATTATTCGCAATGTATGATTACTTATTTTTTAGTGCTAGAACTATCCAGTTAATCTTTTCTTGCACCTATATGAAATTCTTATAATTTTCTTCAAGATGTGATGTTGTAGGGTATCCAAACCGGAGAAATTTCAATGGTCATTGGAACCCATAGTTTGATAGCAGAAAGTGTGGAGTTCTCAGCCTTACGTATTGCTGTGGTGGATGAGCAACATCGCTTTGGTGTGATTCAAAGAGGAAGATTTAACAGTAAGGTGGTTCACATCTCTTTTTGTTCAGGATTTTAATATGGTTACATTATGGACATATCCACGTCCAAATAACACAAGTGAAATGTCACTAAATGTGGAGCTATATGCATCAACTTATGCCATTGAGTTTTTGGTTCTAGACAGTTTCCTCGTGTTTTTATAGGAAGCTTAGTATTTGTTCTATAGGAATTCGGTGTGAACCTGATCATCTAGCTTTCTATTGACATTCTTCATTGGGTAATTTATTTATGTAGTTTATGGGATGATATCAATATGTGTTGTGGTTTATGGGATGATATCGTTATTACACATAACAGTCATCAGGGAATATAACCATTGAAAAAATATCTAATCAATCATTTTCAGACCCAATACTTTGGATGATTTAAATAATTCCTCGGTCTCGAGGTAGCTCTCAGTCTGACAATGTTAGATGGTTTTTTGGAGAAAAGTATGCTTTGGGTAATGGCTATATTGGAACTAAAAATGATCAATTGCGTACATGTCAATACTCCTATTAGGGGGTGCCTTATTTACACCAGAGTAATACAGGTTAGCTGAGGGATTGAACTATCTTGTAGAGATTGCTGGTCATTCTATTTTTGAGAAGATTGTTTCTTCAGAAACCAAACCAACTAATCCTAAGTTCCCAACTACTTTAGCTCCACTTTATGATGCTTTTAAAGGAAAACATTCATGTTATTATTTTAAATTAGACTCCCTCCGTTCCTTTTAAAGTGTCGTTTTTTATCACTTCACACATGCCAATGCAAAACTTTGACCATCAATATCTTTAATTATCTATTATAATTTTTTTTATTTTGAAAATATTCATTGAGACGAATTAAACATCTTATATTATATGCTAATATCTGTTTTTATATATTAATAAGAAAATATGGCCAAATTAGATTATGCGAATAGTGCACATAGTCAAACAGCAACTCTTAAAAAGGAACAGAGGGAGTATCTTCTTTGCTACTGAATATAGTCCTGCATAATGCTCATGTTTCTTATTGCCAAAGTGATGTCTTGATTGCTCCTTTTCCTTTTTATCTGATTTTATTTGATAATATTATGATTGTCGTCTCCTTATTTTTCTTTTTCTCAGTTATTTTATAAATCTTCAATTTCGAGTATGGAAGATGATATTACAGACGGGTCCTCAAAGAGTGATGATTATATGGCTCCTCATGTTCTTGCCATGTCTGCTACTCCCATCCCAAGGACACTTGCGCTTGCTTTATATGGTGATATGTCACTGACACAGGTACTTAATTTTTCACGAGGTTTGTTGCTACTAATATTCAAAATTTAGTACTTATAAATTATTTGCTGCGGCAAAGGCTTACTTTTTTTCCCATCACAGATAACTGACTTGCCACCAGGAAGAATTCCTATTCAAACATATACCATTGAAGGAAATGACAAAGGATTCGAGGATGTCTACAAGGTGACAATCCTATCAAAATGTTCTTTAATTATATATCTATCATAATTTTATTTGCACGGTCATTGGTGTGTAATTTTCCTCTTTTTTGGTAATTGAGCGTAATTTGATAATTTAAACAATGAAATCTAGATGATGAAACTTAATAATATGCCATGACATGCCAATGATATATAGTTGAGATGAAGATGAACCATTTCTATCACCCACACATAATCAGATTTTTTATGCAGGATTCATTAAAATATATATATATATATATATATATATAGCCCAAGTGATTGATGTGCAGTGTGTTTGAGTGTTATAAACTCCGGAGTTCCGAGTTCAATTCCTACTCAAAAAACATAGTATATGTTATGCTGTATAGTATAGTAATTGTAAATTATTCCATTTATTACTTTCAATTTATGTATTATAGCTCTGTTGAGTTGTATAAGCACATTTCATATCGACAGCTCTAGTATAAAGATATCATTTTGTACCACAAGTATATTGACCCAATCAGGAATTATATATTTTTGTATTTTTTTTTACCATTTTAACTAAATCCCTAATATATCAGCCTTATATAATAGACGTGTGATACATAGTGATATGTATCCATTATTTTACAATCATATTCTGTCAATCACTTGGCTCTCAATCAATCTCAGATGTGTTCTAAGTTGATAAGATTAGAACAAGGATTTGGTTGTTATTATTTTCCCATGTGTTGATGTAAAAATGTGTTTTTGACAGATGATGATGGATGAGTTGGAAGATGGGGGCAAAGTTTATCTTGTCTACCCAATTATTACACTTTCGGAGCAGTTACCTCAGCTTCGTGCTGCTTCTGCAGATCTCGAAGTTATCTCAGACCGGTTTCCAGGATACAATTGTGGTTTATTACATGGGAGAATGAGAAGTGATGAAAAAGAAGAAACATTGGGGAAGTTTAGGACTGGAGAATTGAATATACTACTTGCCACTCAAGTAATTGAAATTGGTGTTGACGTTCCAGATGCATCAATGATGGTTGTGATGAATTCCGAGAGGTTTGGAATGGCCCAATTGCACCAACTCAGGGGACGAGTTGGACGTGGAACAAGGCAGTCGAGATGTATATTAGTAGCATCAACTGCCAGTGCCCTTAATCGTCTGAAAATACTGGAGCAATCATCAGATGGGTTTCATCTTGCTAATATGGACCTATTATTACGTGGACCTGGCGACTTGCTTGGCAAAAAACAATCTGGGCATCTTCCCGAGTTTCCTATTACCAGATTGGAAGTGGATGGGAATATTTTACAAGACGCACATGTTGCTGCACTGGTAAATATTGTTTGAGTTATTTATATGATTCATTTGCTAATTTGTTTTTTATGGTGATCTGTTAATTTTTATGCCATAGTTGTCCAGTTAATAATCAGCTTAAATATCTCACTTTTTATTTTTATTGTTTTCATATGATTACTATTAGGCAAATTATTTCCCAAAAAAAGTGAACAATGGATTCATATAACTTTTGTCTAAAACGTAGGCTTCCAATCTAGGCGCATTTTCTAAAATGGCATTTTCTTCCTACGTCATGTTTCTGCGATTAATATTTGTTATAAATTCAACCCCTGATCGCTGCTTTTTTATTGTACTAGTTTATGCTATACATCGATAGATCTAGTTATAATATTATTTCTTTCAAATTACAACAATATATTAATTTCCAATTTTCCAAAACTGATTGTGAGCAGAAAATTTTAAGTGCTTCCCATGATCTGGAGCAATTTCCTGCACTTAAACTGGAACTTGGCACGAGACAGCCGCTTTGCCTGCTAGGTGATTGATCAAGTCTTGATTTGGTGTTCAAGAGTTACTCTGTTCATGTGATAATTTTGTAATGTAAATAATTTGATAGGCTCTTCTTTTGTAATGTAGACTTGTTATCTCTTTATCCTGTTTTGAATAGTTCTTGTATTCTATTGATAGCAAAGGCAATCCTGAGCATGTTCTCGAGGTTCCATCGAACAAAATCCTCATTTTTTGGAAATAGAATATCCGAGTTATAGCTTATTTGATGAAGTTTATGAATTGTTGTTTAATATTGGAAAGTTTTATTATTTGACAATTACTTGAAATTATGTTGGAAACATTATTGTTAAAGTGATCTAAAAACATGATAAGAATGATGATGATGATGATGATGTTGTTAAAATCATATTTCTGATCAACTATGTCACATTGTATAAAATTGTTTAGATTTATGTTGAAATGATTTTTGGAGAAATTTGATTATGAGGATTATTAATGATTTTGTAATAAAAATGCAAGAAAAATGTTATGAGGAGTAGTAATTAATGGGTTATCACTTTTTCAGTTCGAAGAAGACACCAAATATGTTGGTGTAAACAAGTACACAAAAAAAAAAACTAGTAGCTATCTTTGTAATACAGTTGTTAAGGTTGAAGAACTAATGAGATTTAACATAAATCATAAAATCACAAACTCTTGAAAACAAATGAAATTCCTTTAACCTTTGAAGAATATCTAGATACAGTGGTAGTAAAAAATTTATAGGTTGGTATTTTGATAGAAATACTTCAAGTATGGAACCAAACTAAAAATACACTGAATATTATTATAAAATAAAAATAAAAATTGTGCAAGTTTATTTCCACATTGAACAATTTTTTCTAACCTAAGAAATCAGGTAATGTATCATCAATATTCAATTATACTGTCAAGGTTCAGATGTGTAAAGTACAATGATTAGATAGCGAGAGAGGCTCGATCGAAAATCTCAACACTGGGATCAACAAAGAAACCCGAAACAAACGAGGTTCCCTGTAATAGCGACTATCAGATTATAACATTGCATGGCATCAGGCTGATTCAGTATACAAAAACATTCTGCAAACTTCAATATCTCTGTCAAAAAGAATTTGCAGCATAAAGTGCAGATAATGGTGTAGGAGGCACCTAAGTTAGCTTAAACTTAAATATGGTATCAGATTGCTATAGAGCCAAATTCTAACTTATTAGTTATTCCACTTATATTCTTTCACGCTCCAGATGTATGATCTTTATTGTACAAAGGCGTATTAAAATCCAACATCGACTCAATAAATGTCATTATCGGCTTCATCATCCTTGTGCTTCTCATGATCTTCAAACAAGTCTTCAGGAGGGTCATAGATGATCATATCTGGGAAAGTCTCTAAAAAGTCATCTTTTATTTTCTCTCTTAATTCGGGATATGGAATGAGTCCTTTTAATATTACACGGAAAGGCAACGACAGAGGTGGCTCGGGAGATTGTCTCATTTCTTCATATATGTCCATGGCTTCTGAGGGCATTCCACTATCTAGATAAGCTCGAATAATGTCTCCAAATGTATGCTGATCAAATAAAACACCCTCTCTTTTCAAATCATTCCAAACCCTCTTTGTTTCATCTACCCGTCTGTTTCTTGCAAGCATCATAAGCATGTCCCTATAAAAGAACATGTCTGGCCGGTACCATATTTCTTTGCGCACTATATCGTACAACTGAGAAAGTAAAGATTTATCAATAAACAATCAATGCATTTCAAAATTTTAGATCAATCAGCTAAAACAAAGTAAACATAAAAAAATTGGGGTAATTCTAACCATAAAGTACAGTAGCATAAAGGCATTACGAAAGCAATTTAGATAAATAGCTGGCCAAACTTAAAAGTTTACACCCACAACAATGCTAAGAGTTGTTTACATGTCAAACTCAATAGTCTTGGTACACTGAAGATTTGATTTATTTGATAAGAGTATAGTGAAGATTTTATACACCCAAATTCTAAACTTGAATTTTGATCTCATCTGAGTTTATTTACTTCAAAGTATTACTTGAAACAGATCAGTATCCAAACACAAATAAAACCATATATGTAGTATGTATTCAACATTCCAGCTTCATACCAAATCATCTAAAAGGAATAAAGTAGACACATGACTCAATATTTGACACAACTCACGGTTATAAAATAGTACTTAGCCATGAACTTACATAATGTTGGTAGTTAACAAACAACAAAAAAATAATTCAGAAAACAAAAAATATGTTATATGAACCTAATATATATTGAAGAACGAACATAAGCTATTTCAAGCATGTACCAACATTAACCAAAACTGAGGCGAAAACCATGTATATTTATAGGGTCATAACTTACTAAAGAATTGACTAATTGAGAGTTTATCAATCTTGTCAAAGTTCATGCAAAAGAGAGTTTATAGGTGATTAACTCATTTATATGCGGTAGAGGATTAATTTTGTAAGAGTTAATTAACTCTTTGAAACCATATTCTCTTATTGCTGCTTATAATCTAATTCCACCCTCTCCTGACCTCTAAACGCTCCTACTTCTTGAACCGAATCATTTAGCAAATCTTGTTTACATGCTGGTGCTATATGCCTAAAATGGGTCTTTACCGGGGGAAATACAATACTGGTTGTGCTAGAGCCTGTAAAACACTAGTCTAAGGTTTTCTTCTGAAAAGTGATGTTTTATTGAGAAATGAGAATTGGAATGAAAACATTGTTGTTAATTGTGCAAGGGAGATTTATGTTTTAAAATCTCTTCCTAACACTGTTGTGTTATGGTCTGTCAACCATTCGCTCAAATTTCCTTTCATAATACCCTCACTTTATTCTACATTTTGCATTCATTTTTTCTTCAAATCAACATTTAAATGCATCATATGAAAGTAATCATACACAACGATCATTCATACACATCAAAAAAGACATTCAAGTGCCAAAGCCAAATATCAATGACCAAATTAAAGATCACATTTAGAGAGCATAATATAACCATGTGACAGAGTTCAAGTCCATTTCAATGAAAATGTAAAAGACATAGTGATCGTAGAATCAAACTATTGAGATTATGACAGATTAAAGCCACGATGCCTCTTTACTTCAACTGATTTCACACTGTAACACAACTAGTCAGTCCAAAAAGATTCTGAGTCTCTTAAAGATAGCTCGGTTGGTGAGCTAAGAGTCATTGAAGGAGTTTTAAGCAAGAGGTCCTGGGTTCGATCTTAAAAACTAACATAACTAGTAACTAATATTCTAATAACATTTGCCTAATAAAAAAATTTGATATTTAGTTTTTAACCTATGCTGAAAGTTCCTAAATCTTCTAAGATAAACGCATAAATGTCATCAAATCCACGACTTAACCTTCTCATAAACAATAACACCTACACAATCAATATACTATCAAGTCACTCACCAATTTAATCTCCAAATTGTACTACACTGTCAACTTAATCATTTTGTGAAGCACAAACACTCATCAGATTATGCGTGCTCCAGTGTTAGACACGCATCAATGTCCAACACCGACACATATGATTACATTGAATTATGTCATTTACTTATACTTAAATAACAATTAGTCTAGACATGCCAGTGTTATGTCTGTGTTGTGTCCAGTGTCAGTGTCCATGTTTTATATTTCTAAATCATTAAATTTTGTTCATAAACTCATATTATACAATTTCATTAATTTCATAAACTAATGTAAATACACCCTAAAATTTTAGACAAAAATAAAATATATAAAACTCAAAACAAAGAAAAAGAAAAAGAAAAAGAAAAAGAAGGAACCTTCATGGAGAGAAAGACATTATCCTGTCTATGGAATTCGAAGAGGACAGAGACAAGATCAGACTTAAGCAAGCGAGAAACACTGGACCGGATAAACCGGTCTAAACGAATCGGGTCGGATTGGAGTCTCTTGAGCTCTTTGGTAATAATGAGACCTTCTTTTCCCAACTCTTTCTTCCTTCTCCATATTGATAAGCTTGGTTTAGAAGCCGAACCGGTGATGAACCGGGAAGAAGAATTAACAACGACGGTGGTAGTGGTGGTGGCTGTAGAAGAAGAAGAAGAAACTCGCCGCAGTGCAAGTCGCAGCATTAAGGTGAGTGTGACTTCAAAGTTTGAGTGTTTTACATATTTAACAATAATGCCCAAACTACCCTTACAGATTGGAACTTTAGATGGGGCCAATGTTGAAATAGATGAACTAATCTAGAGAAGGGTAAAAACATCATTTTGAAACAACCTATAAAGTATAGGACATTTTTGTCCATTCATATAAAAATAGATGAATCCTCAATACCACATCATCAAATATATGACATGTCATCTAAAAAATATGCTAAAGGATCTTTTTAAAACTAAAATAAAAGTACAGAGGCAAATTAATTTTTTTTTGAAGTGCAAAGATTAATTAAAATTTAAATGACCATAACCTACAAGGACTATTTCCAAACTTAATCATAAAACAAATAAAAAATTAAGACATTATTGTGAGTTGTGACAATAATAAAATCGCAGAAAAATAAATTTTTGCACCCATTTTGTGAAAATATAAATAAATATATAACATATAAATCACTTAAATATACACATATAAAAGTTGTTTTAATGAATTGTTCGGGGACGAAGTCTATGCGGGGCAGAGGACAAAATCCCATCCTCATCCCCAACCTCCTTTGGAGACTTTTTCGTCCATCGCCATTTCTGCGGAAAAAAAATTCTCAGTCTTCAGGTCCTAATCGGGACAACTTGTACAAAGATCTCTATTTATAGATCAAATTGACATCCTAATCATTGATCGATTAAACTATCAAAATATGTTAAATACTCCTTAAACTATTAATAATTCATCAAGATAGTCCCTTAACTATCATTTTCTTCTATGTTTTTAAAGGAATCGAAAGACTAAATTGATGTGTTGGTAATCATTTAGGGATTTTTTGTATATTTTTATAGTTCATGGCCGAATCGAAAAGAAATTGATAGTTTAGAGACCAAATTGATGATTTATTCTTTTTTAAAATTCATTCTATATTGAAGTTTTGTTCGACTTTGGGTGAAGATGTTCGATTTTTTTTCCCAATTGCCCTTGTTAGGAACAAAAAACACTAAAATACCCTACTTTTTCTAAAAAATACGTGAATGCCCTACTTTTTATGACAATGCAGGTCGTACACCTGCGGATGGCGCAATCTCTATAGAGGTCGTACACTTCTGGATGGCGCGACCTGCACTACACATGTTCTATTTTTTTTTTCATTTTTTTTCTTCTGATTTTGTAGTGCAGGTCGTGCCATCCAGAAGTGTACGACCTCTGTGGAGGTCGCGCCATCCACATGTGTACGACCTGTAATGTCTTAAAAAGTAGGGTATTCTTGTATTTTTCAGAAAAAGTAGAGTATTTTGGTGGTTTTTGTTCCTGACAAGGGCAATTGGGAAAAAAAATCGAAGATGTTCACCCTAGCAATATCGAACATTTGAGGGGTTGAGTGTGAAAATTAAAATTTTGTCCTATTTATCACTCTATTTTGTAAATCATTTATCTCAACCAAAAAATCATCCTTATATATCTCTCTTGAATTGTGCCATATTAATCATATGCTTTTTAAATGTGGCTTCTTTGATAATATTTGGTCATGCATTCTCAAGTGGTTGGTTATTTCTTGTGTATTATCTATTAATTATTTCTCACTTGCTCTTCAATTCTGTAGCTTTCATTTGTTCTAAGAAAAAGGTTCGTCACAACTTCTGGTTGGTGTGCATGAGTTATTCGAAAAGAGAGAAATTCTCATTTTTTTTTGTTACAAGAAATTGTCTCAAATGCAAATGTTAAATGAAATTATAATTCTCGTTTGATGGTGGTTAAAGTGAGATGCCGGTTGTATAAAAAAAAACTTAAAAATTGTATCGATTTTTAAGTTGAATTTTTGGTGGACTAATCTTCTACTTGTCTCAGTTACTCTATCTCTTGATTCTATCGTTTTTAGTTGCTGTGGTTCTCTTTTCTATCTTAAAATTTTGTATTTATTTTTCATTTTAGACATATATTATGTTTATGTTTGAATAATTTTTCTTTATTTTATATATTATTTAGCTTCTTAAAATAAATAAATAAATAACTTATGACCTTTAGAAGAACTCATCCTCAATATCCAATTTGCAAGCGCCATATGCATTATCCCATATACTATTTAGATTGCATCTTTTCTCTCATATGTCATATGATAGGTCATAATCTTTGACCCAAAATAAAAAAGGATAGGCCATAATCTTCAATCAATTCATTCATATATACCACCAACCAATTTGATTAATGTAATGTACTAGGACTACAAAAACTTTAGGAACATAATGATGTAGACTAGAAACCTTACTTACCACATTGTTAAATGAAATATATTAGGGGCTTATAGGGAGGCTTCAATGGGGAAGGCAAGCTCACTTATTTGACTATGTTGATCACTATATAACCAATACTATAGTACTTGCTTGCTTCAAAAATTAGATAGAAGGAAAAAGTAATAAAAAGAGCCACGATTGAACAACTCAACTTTATAGGCCTTTGGACCATTAATTTGGTGTATATGAAGAAGACCTTTAACCCATTACTTTTATCCAGCACATGTCTCTACAAAAGTGACTCAACATGTGGGTCTATATAGTTAACTCTCAATCTATGCAACTTTGTTTTCTTTTGATTTAACTCTTTGATTTTAAGAGATTTTAAGAGAATGGTAAGGGCCAATCTTGAGCAAGTGGTTTAAGCCTTACAATACTGAGGCTCCAAATTTTGGGGCTCAACTGTTTAGTTTATTGATATATATATATATATATATATATATATATATATATATATATATATATATATATATAATCTAATTTATTTGTTATTTACTAGTTGGTTTATTTTTAAATAGGAGAGTATAACTTTGATATAGAAAGATCTCTTTATTTCTTCACCGCAGATTCTCGCGTCATTTTCTTGAAAAAATATTAGATCATTGCGGGAAACTTTTAAAAGAAGTAATGTTTACCATTCAATTATTCACACAAACCCTTTGATGACTTATCAGCTGTCTTGCTTGAGGAATAGTTTCACGAAAATAGAAACGAACCGGAATAACGTCCGATGTGGTTTCACAAGCAGTGGTGGAGTTAGACTAAAACACTAGGGCAGGCCGCTATAATATATAAATTGAGTACTGATAAAAAATTAAGCATATACTTTATATCATGATGTATATATATTTCGATTTTAGTCTGTTTACATTTAAATTTTAGTTCTCAAAATATTTTTTATCACGATATTTAGCCTCTACTTTTACTATTTATAATATTATATGAATCTTTTTTGAGAAAATTTATTAGTAAAAGATTAAATAAATATATTTTTTTAACAGACAAAACTCTATTTTAATAAAACAGTATACTTTGTATTTAAAAAAAATTATTTTTAAATACTATGTTAAAATAAAATTAGAAGGAAGATTTAAAGTATTAGTAAAGAAAAAAAAATTAACAGAACTATATAGGTGAGGTTATTAACCCCCACAAATTATACTTTACAAATAGATTCAAGGGATCTGAAACCCCGACTAACTATAGAAAAATTTGCAAAAGCACAACTTTGCCACTAAGTAGCTCAAAACCACACTGCAATACCTTTTTTTTTTATTTTTAAATAGGGCGGTTTGCGGCCCTTCCCTGCCCATGAGCAGCTCCGCCCCTGACTACAAGGTTCAACCCATACAGTAAGAGGGAGCACTAACAACAATAACAAAAAGAAAAGCTCAATCGCCTAGTACATCTACTGGCAACTTAGTACACACAATATAGTTTTCAATTAAATAAAGTATTGTTCTTTTCGAATTTTCTACATAATTTTATTTATCTTTCGATCAAATTTCAAATTTCAAATCTGTTAAAACTTTTTTTACGGGAAATTTGTTAAAACTTATATTATTCCCCTAAAAATGCGATAGTTTTTCGATTGGTTGCAAAAAAATTAATTAACAATTGATCTCATCCGACTAGAAGTGTCGACCAGTTGTATGCACTACCGTGCGCGGTTGTTGAAGCAGAGGGGGTTGTATCTGTAGGGATTCTGACGCTCAAGTCAGTGAACTGTGTGATAAGCAAGTACAAGTTAGAATTTTTTATACCTTTGCCATTTGTGAGAAATGACATATATATAGCCCTCAATGTTTGGCCAAGACCATTGACGAGGGGAAGAGAATCCGCCTCGCTCATCAATGACTGTCAGAATCTGACTGAAGAGCCATGAAGAACAGTATACATTCATCATTCTGTAGTCGACTGTTACGGTTTGAAGGATCTTGTAACAACGTGACGGTGACGTGGAAATAAGTAACTGCTAGTTAGACCTACTCGACCCAAGTGTAAATGGGCCTGATCATCAATCTTCAAGTCCAATTCAGAACAACAATCTTTTTATCATGTGTCACAATATAATAAAGGTCACTTACAAGAAAAAAAGAGAAAACTATATCTTTTATTGGAAAAACACTGGGGTTACTATAAATGACATTCGTGCATGGTTTAGTATTTCTTTTTTGACGCAATGTTTTAGTATTTCTAATTTGCTTTACTTAAAGTTGAATTATTTTACATAAAGTATTGTTGACCCAAGATATTTACATAAAGTAAGTATAGTTTAATTAATGTGAGTAGGACCGTTGCAAACAATTTAAAAGTAAGTCTTGTTATTTTTTTTTTAACTTTAAAAGTGTTGTTTTAATATTAGCACAATTAGTTAGATATATTCTACGAAAGTGTATGAATTCGGGTTTGAATCCGAGTACGTCTACTTATTCACTTTTAAGAAGTGAACTTTTAACTACTAGACTATCTGACTAAAAAAAATTAAACTTCTGATAAAAATTAAGTCAAATGACAATCGATATATGCGGGGAACCATTGATGAGGGGAGGAGAATCTGCCTCGCTCATCAATATCTGTCATATATATGCAGTATAAACCAAAAACTTAAAAGACCTATAAATATATTTAACCTAAAATTTAACATAAATAATTCAAAATAACAATCTACTTCTCTTCCCCATCTTCATCACCATCCCCGCACTACTATCGGGAGAACTTTCTTCCCTACCTCCATTAAATAGAGTAGTTAATACTATCTTCGCCCTTTTCTTTCCTATCTCCATTTACTATTAGATAATTAAATATATTAGTGATCAAAATTATACATTGACATACGTACAGTGGTCAAATAAAGTGTTATATTTAAAAAAGGTGATAGTATATAAATACAAATTGACATCCTTAAAACAAAAATCAATAAAAGGAGTGTTTGTACTTGAAAATGTGCTCAAACTTGAAAGAGAAAGAAGAAGCAAGAGGTTCTCCAATCTCCATTCATTGAAATCCCTATTCCCAAAATGACCCCACACTTTGCAACCTTTTCCATGCATCTTAACCTATGTAGGTTAACATAACCATAACATGTGGTCACTTCCTAACCCAATTCACACGGGTACCCTACCTTGGGCCCAACCTCATGGGCTCATTCTTCCCTGGTCCCCTCCTGTCCCTCTTCACCAAACTAAGCTATAAATTACACTTAATTTTACACCATTTTAATACAAGAAGTTAATTAAACACTTCATGTATATATAGAACTTATAAGGTTGTATGGAGTATTCTTTGCTATAAAACTTAAAACAAATGAACTAATCAAAACAAATAAGTTTACTTAAAATTTTGTTTCATATGGTTTGTGATACGAATAATTTAGGATCTTTAATTTTCTTCGAGCAATTTAAATAATTTCATCCATTTTCAATATGTTTTCTCTTTTTCTAATAAAAAATTTAAGTGAGTTGAATTTTAGAGGTTCAAGGGTTAAGACTAACCTCATTGCTCATTCTTTTTTTCTAATAAAAAGTTTATATGAGTTGAGTTCTGAAGATTCATCAGAGTCAAAACAAACTTCAACATTCAAAAAAGAGCAAAAGTTAAACCTATACCATCACAAGATATGAACTAACTCTTTATATTAACTAAACCAATTTTTCACAATTAGTCCAACAAAAAAGAATTAGTAAAATACATGACATATCCATTCTTCATTGTGCTTATATATATACACACCCTAAATATACTATGGTAGTCACACCTTTGTACTCTACCATTACAAATTCACTCTCTCACACTCACTCTCACTATAGAGAGCTACCCCTACTTTCTCTGACACACCTTCTATTTCTATTCCCTCATCTTAATCTCACAAAACCAGTACTAGTACAAGTACTTCTACACACTATAGACTATAGTCACCAAAATTTTGCAGAGAATGACTCACACAAATCTCTTCCTATATTACTCCAACTTAACTAACTAACTAACCGTTTTCTTTCCTATTTTCAACTAATTTTTCCTTCCTTCACATGCCATTCAACCATCACTAAAAAAAAACCAAAAATGATAACACTAAAAGATCTATACACTGTCTTAACTGCAGTTGTTCCATTATATGTTGCTATGATCTTAGCCTACGGTTCCGTCCGTTGGTGGAAGATTTTCTCGCCTGATCAATGTTCCGGTATAAACCGTTTTGTTGCGGTTTTCGCCGTACCTCTTTTGTCCTTCCATTTCATCTCAACCAATAATCCATACCAGATGAACTTCAGATTCATAGCAGCAGACACACTTCAAAAAATCATCATGCTAATCGCGCTTTCGATATGGACATTGTTCACTAAAAATGGTAACTTAGAATGGATGATAACAATTTTCTCATTATCAACACTTCCAAACACTTTGGTTATGGGAATTCCTCTGTTAATTGCTATGTATGGTGAATATTCTGGAAGTTTAATGGTTCAAGTTGTGGTTCTTCAGTGTATAATTTGGTACACACTTTTACTCTTTCTTTTCGAGTACCGCGGTGCTAAGCTTTTAATCATGGAACAGTTTCCGGAAACTGCAGCTTCGATTGTTTCGTTTAAAGTTGATTCAGATGTTGTTTCGCTAGATGGAAGGGATTTTCTTGAAACTGATGCATCTGTTGGTGATGATGGGAAGTTACATGTTACTGTTAGAAAATCTAACGCGTCGCGGAGGTCATTCATGATGAATACTCCGCGACCGTCAAATTTGACTGGAGCTGAGATTTATAGTCTCAGCTCCACGCCAAGAGGGTCAAATTTTAACCATCAGGAGTTTTACTCCATGATGGGTTATCAACCAAGGCATTCCAATTTTGGGACTAATGATTTGTATTCTGTTCAGTCTTCTTCTCGAGGACCGACTCCTAGACCCTCGAATTTCGAAGAAAATGGTGCTAGTTCTCCTAGATTCGGGTTTTATCCGGCACAAACTGTGCCTGCTTCTTATCCGGTGCCTAATCCGGAATTCTCCTCCACAACTAAAACTGTGAAGAATCAGAGCCAAAATTTGATGAAGCAACAGCAGCAAGTTCAATTGGAGACAAAAGGCTCTCAGGATGCTAAGGAACTGCACATGTTTGTGTGGAGTTCAAGTGCTTCGCCGGTTTCGGAAAGTGCTGGCCTCAATGCGTTCCGAAATTCGGAACAATCCGAAGAAGGTGCTAAAGAGATCAGGATGGTTGTTCCTGATGAACATAATCAAAATGGTGAAACCAATAATAAAGGTACTAGCAATTTGATTCTAAATTTCAATTAGACGGTTGTAACCATAATTATAACGTAACTAATTATAGTTACAACCGTCTAATTAGTGCAATCTATCTAGTTACATCTTTGTTGTTAGTTAGTATTAGGTTAATTCTAATATAGTTTAGTTAATTTAGTGATCAAGTGTTTTGATCCATCAATTTTAAGACTAATCCTAATATACTCTTAATTAGGAACATTTTTGACATATAAGTTTTAATAAAAAATTATTAAGGATATTAATATGGTTGTTAAGTTTTTTTATTTTTTATTTTTGTGAATAAATGTTATTTATATTTTTGATGAGTTTATAATTTGGATTAAATTGAAGGTGGTCAAGAAGGTGAACATGTTGGGGAAGATGACTTCAAGTTCAATGGGGTGAAGGGAGCAGAACAAGTTGGAGAAGGGCCCAATGGGCCTAACAAGCTGAACTCTAATTCAAATGCAGAGATCCACCCTAAAGCCACCGGAGTCGCTGACTCCGGTGTTGGAAAACTCATGCCTCCGGCGAGCGTCATGACCCGACTCATACTCATTATGGTTTGGAGAAAACTTATCCGTAATCCAAACACTTATTCAAGTCTCATTGGTCTCATTTGGTCCCTTGTTGCCTTTAGGTAGGTATTATAAAAGTCAACAATCAATAAAATAAAAAAATAATGAAAAAAAATTTGGATTGTAATAATTTAATTTCTATTTCAGCAGCAGCTGTTTTTTATTTATTTTTTATAATATATAAGTACTGTAACTATTATTAATTGGTCACTTATATGCAGGTGGGATGTTCATATGCCTAAAATAATAGAGAAATCAATTTCCATACTGTCTGATGCTGGTCTTGGAATGGCTATGTTCAGCTTAGGTAAGTTGTTACAAAATCCATTTCTTCAAATTTTCCTAAAATAATTCCTTATTGTAAGCTTAGATTAAAAATAAATTAATATATGTACTTATGTCACACTTGTTTTTGTAAACTTTATTATACTATGTTGATAATTATGAAAAATAAAAGTAGAGCTTGTAAAGTGAAATGAAATGTGCAATCCCACATGATTGAATATATGGGTGGGTAGGTATGAATATGTGAAAAGCATGGATTTGGGGCAAAGCATGTAAACAACTCATAGCCATCCATTAATATTATGGTTTTGTTATAAAGTAAATATAAAGTACTAAAATATGAATGATATTGTTCACTTGTTGAGCATAATGTCCCCGACATATGGGACCCAATTTTAAACAACGTTACCTTCTTCTCCAGACATAATGGACAACCATGGTGGTGACTGCCACCCTAATTAACCATAGTGGTTGAAATAATGGAATCACCAAGTTCTCTGTGAGTGCATAAATTCAATTTTAAAATATTTGAAAAAACACACATTAATGAAAAAAAATGGAAAGAGAAGTAACTTGGTCATATTCAATTTTGCTTTGTGTGTGTTATAAACATTTTTTATTTAGATTGTGACCAAATAAGTATTTTTCATCTTATATATTCATATTTTTAAGTAAATTTGTTTTCTAGTTGTAATATGACATCTTGTCTCGTTATGTACATTCAAATAGTCCGGTGGAAAAATTCACACTTATTAAGTGTGTAAAAATAAAAAATCGTGAGTATAAATTCATATTTTAACACGTTAAAAACATCTACAATTATCAACTGAATCATACTTCTGATAAATGAAATTATCCTTATTTTCTTTTATTTATTCTTCTGTTACATGGTTTAATTATATGTATAGCTTGAATTTGATTTGATAGGTTGAAATGATGATATTTGTAAATTTTATTTTAGGTTTGTTTATGGCTCTTCAACCCAAGATAATTGCATGTGGGAATTCTGTTGCTTCATTTGCAATGGCTATTAGATTCCTTACTGGTCCAGCTGTTATGGCAGCAGCTTCTATCGCCGTTGGCCTCCGTGGCACTCTTCTACATGTAGCCATTGTTCAGGTTAATTTGCTACTACTATTCTCATCATACATATTTGTCCTAACATAGCATGTGAAATATAAAGATTTAGATTCCTACATAACAAATATTGTTCAAGTTATAGTTTGAATGATGTATTCATATTTAGTATTCGACTGTCTCTCGAATAGAATTGCTTTTACTAAAGTAAATTTATAAGAGTTGAGTTATAGTATGATGGGAATGAATTTAATATGTACTTGAACTCTAGAGTATATGGTTCGATTTTTACGGAAAGTAAAACCCTATGAAGTGAAAATTAGAGAAAATCGTGATATAGAATATCGGGCGACATATTCTATATAAGAGAAAGGGCCCAAGACTGTTTACACCTATCACAAATATTAATTAAATGAAGGAAGTCTATCAAAAAAAATTAAATGAAGGGTTATAGTATGATGTGAATGAATTTAATATATACATGAACTTTAGAGTATACGGTTCGATTTTCACAGAAGACAAAAATCCCATGAAATAGAAACTAAAGAAGACTGTGAGGTAGAATGTCGGGCAGCATTCAATATAAGAGAAGGGGCCGATCGAGACTGTTTACACCTATCACAAATATGAATTAAATGAAGAAAAATTATGAGATTAATTGTTAATTTGTGGTAATTAATTAATGTTGTGATTGAAAATAGGCTGCACTTCCACAAGGGATTGTTCCATTTGTATTTGCCAAAGAGTACAATGTCCATCCAGCCATTCTTAGTACAGCGTAAGCAATCACCCCTCCTTAATTATTTTTCAATCACATTTTCATTATTATAGTTTATGTTTTGTATTAGGGTGAATATGTTACCGTGATTCACTGTTATTTTTCAAAAACGTATTTTGTTAATTCTACAAAATTACGATGGATTATTGTAATTATATCATATCTAACGTGATACATCTAACGTGATACGAAATATACATTAATCTTATTAATCATGTCTAATAAAAATAAAATTGACTAAATTTTCTTTATAATTTGATTTTCAATTTGCAGGGTTATATTTGGCATGTTGATAGCCCTTCCAATTACACTACTCTACTACATTCTCCTTGGTTTGTAAGATACCAATTCTACATTGGAAGATATTAAACATGCATGGAAATCACAAGGAGGAGAATTTTTATTTTTTCTTAGATTGGAGAAAGATCAAGTATCACTACTACTAACTAGTTATTTCAACAACAAATGTCATTCCAAGTTTCCACTTATTTGGGAATTTGAGAAAATTTCATAGATTGAAATGTCTCCTATTAGAAATTCAAAGATGATGTAACTTTGAATTCAAGGACCTCAAAAGAGTGAATTTAACATTTTATGGGAGACATAATAGAGGAAAACATGGGAATGCTAGAATAAGCTAAGTCAAATTATATCTAGAAATGGTTCCCTTTCTATCAACCATTTGTATACTTTTTAAGAAAAATCAGTTTGAGTAGTAATGTTCAAAAGTTTGTCTAGTAATTGTGTAGATGAAAACAAATTGGAAATGACAATGAAGCCTTTTTCACCTAATTATTATTATTTTTTATTATTTGTTTTATTTATTTATTTATTATTATTATTATTATTATTATTATTATTATTATCAGGGGCGGCCCCAATGGGCGTGCAAGGTGTGCGACAGTGCAAGACCTCAAAATATCGATAAAATTTTAGGGCATCAAAATCGTAAATTCTTATAATAATAGTTATATACTTTAAAAGTTCTATAATATCACATATGCAATAATAGACTAGTGGTTGATGATATTCATTGTGGGTGTAAAGTCATAAGTTCAAAACATAGCTATTATATTTTTTTAATGCATAATTTTAGCTTTTTAAGTTTTTAGACTAAATCATTATATCATTTATATCCTCCATTGAGGTGCCTCCAATCTAGCGAGAGAATAGTCACTGCGTTTGGCGGTGGATACCCCGGTCTCGACAAAAAAAAAATTATGTCATTTAAAATTTTTGCAATAAATTTAATCATTCTTAGGATATATGTTTCTTTTGGATGATAATTATTTTTTTTATATGTTATTTATGATTTAAATTATAAGATATTTATTTTATTTTTAAAAACCATTTTTTATAAAGGGTCTATTTTTAATATTCGAACAGGGTCATTTAAATGTCTGGGACGGCTCTGATTATTATTATTATTATTATTATTATTATTATTATTATTATTATTATTTGTGTTTTGTCATTGGTTGTACATGGATCAATCAATTATTTGCATTTGTTATCTATCATTTGTTAAGTTGTTTATTTAGGTTTTTTCTTTTGACAAATTTGTAAGGGTAATATTAATCATTTTTTTTTTTTTTTTGACGAAAGGTAATATTAATCATTGAATGGTGACAGTGTACAATTTGGTCCACCATAATTTGCAATGCTTTAGATATAATAATATTCAAATGTTTATTTAAAATTGAAATGGTTAAGAATATAAGGTGGGATATTATATACCTTTGAAGTTGACAAAGTATTTTAACTAAAAATTGAAAAGTTAAGGTTTTCTAGTACCTTATCCACCACTCAACAATTTGGGTGCGTTTGATTCACAAAGCAGTAAGTACTGGACAGAACAACACAGGACAGAACAAAATAGTACAGGACAAAATAAGATGGTACAAGACAGGACAAAATTGTATCGAAGAGAGATAGGGAGATAATTTTTTCATATTTGAAAATAAAAGGGGTATTTTCGTATTTTTTATAGTTGTACTGTGGACAAAAAGTTGTCCTGTGGTTTAGTGAAGAACAAAAATTCCTGATTTTGTCCTGTCCCTTGCTACTTGTTTTGTCCAGTCCCATAACCAAATTTTACAGCAAACAGAGTACAAAAAGTTGTCCTGTCCAATACTCTGTTTTTTAGCAGATCAAATGCACCCTTTGTTTATGACTACTACCATTTAGTTTTATGAGATTTAAATAGTGACAAATTCTCTTAAATTTTTTAATGCGGCTGTTGCATATTCAAAACATTTGTTCATTGAGATTTTGGTATGCCGCGAATCAGAATTAATTAATTGAATTAATTAAATTTAAAATAAAATATCTTTCATTATTGTTTAAAAGAAGAAGAAAATTATAGTCTTCATTAATCTCAATTGCTTTCATCGGCAAACCTTTTGAAGGTTGGTGTTACATAATGGAAGTGTCACTTTTCAATAGTACAAATTTTATTGGAAATTATTAACACTCTGCTATAGCAATAGATTAAAGTAAAATGAGAATAGTGGGTTTCTCTGTTGATACTATGACCAATGACAAAGACATGATTTTTTAGTGTCATTATAAATTTTAACTTTCTCACCTATCCGGTAAATTGTGCTTTTAACTTTAATAAATATGTTGGTCAACTAATTTGAGCTAACATTTAAATGAAATAAAGTTTAGATTTTGACCCCTTTTTTTATTTATCAAAATTAGATGACGTGACAAATAAAAAGTCACGTTGTTTTGAGTAGTCATATTAACATCCAATGAGTGGTTGGTTACATTTTGTAACACTCCGAAATCCATTTGACAAATCTTAGAGTGTTAGTGAAGATGTTAAGTGTGTAGAATTACATAAAAGGTGTTATATATAATTGGATGATTAGTTGAATAATTAGTCTTATTATGGTGATTTAATCTTGAAAAAAAATCATTTTCTTATATAGTGACATGCCCAAATTGTGATATTGCTTACGCGCAATTTCTACATGTACACTACTCAAATTTTACCTCCTAATTAATATTGTATATACTACTATTTCACGTCATTATTATAAGTAAAATTGGTTTTTATAAGTACATTGAATATTTGATGTATATTTGGTCTATATTATTGATCAGATATATAGTTTATTCGATCATTTCGGTGTATATAAAAAATCAATTTTAACCAACCTCAAACAACATTTATATTAAGGGTCTTGCTAACTAGTGCCCCAAGGGCATTAGTTAAGGTTACCAAAAAAGGTAACACTTGCATTGGAAATTGTGCGTTATTATTTTTAAAAACTACAATACACAAGTTTCAAGATTTTATTTGCTATTTTTGTTTCCTTAACCATTGCCCTTGGGACAATGTTTATCATTTTTCTTATATTAAAACAAAAGAGTACTACTATACTATGCACTATTTGCATGAAACACAAACATCAAGCAAGCTTAAATTTGAAGTCATCTCTTTATCATATCCATAAATCAAGAAGCTAGAATCCTCCATTCCCCACCAAAAAATGAATCACTACTTGGCCTTTGAAATTCACAATATTTATATGTATTGAACAACCAAATACACATGAAACAAGTGTGCTCCATTAAGAAGTTTTGGGTACTTGTAGTTTGTCTCTAATAGTAATACACATAGAAAGTAGTGAATGTATGGGTTAAGACACATAGCGACTAATTCACGCAAAGACCAACATGCTTAACCGTGAAAGTGATTCACACAATCGTGCGTTACGACACACCCCAAGACGTACGTTGTGGCTTGCAATGTGTTGATGCTAACACTATCACATGGCTTTGTGTTTTTAAGGAAACAAACAATAACTATATGGACACACTCTAGTTTCATCCCCCACACGTGTGCTAGTTAACACGTCTCAAACAATTGATTATGGTGAGAAGTCCTAAAATAAACTTATAAAAATTGTTTGACTAAAATTTCAAATTTCAAATTTAAGAGACTAAATTTATATTGTACTTGCTCACGAGTCATGACAATTGACAAGGGTGGTTAAATTTTGTATAGAATGTGATCCTATGCTTGTGTATCAAGCTTTCTCAAATCAAAAGATTGTGCCATGAAAGCTTCAAACTAGATGATTTAACTGTCTCCATTTAATTAGGATGTTTTATTTTAAAATCTCTCATATATATAGAGTAGAAAATATATACTTGAGTTGATGGTCCGTCTAATGTTGTTTTTGGTTAGGATATATGATTTTATTTGGTGGAATAATTTATTAATTGTATAAGAATTAGACAGATTTTCTTTAAGAAAAAATGTGGACTATATATCTTCTTTCATACACACACTCTTTTTTTTTCATCAAATTTTATGTGAGTGCTGGATTTTTCTGATAAGATTTTTAACGAAGCAGTTGTTTAATTTGTATTTATTTTTTATTTAGATATTGGTTTAGTCTCATAAAATATTTATTCTCTATTGCAATTATTCTACTATTTTACTTGAGGTGTTGCTTTTAGTGGGGTTAGGGTTAAAGATGTCAACCTAAATATCTCCTCTTCATTGTTTGGTAATATTAATCATTTTAGACTATATAATTGTTCATTTAGTATTATATGAGTTTGGGATTAATATATGATTAAGAACCTTCAAAATCAGAGATAATTTTAAAATTGATTATCAAAAAAGAAGAAGATGATTTTAAAATTGTACTGTATTAATCATGAAAACCAAATTATCAAACATTAATTTGTGGAATAAATTAGATTCACTCGATTATTTAATAGAGAAGAGAAAACTTAAAGCCATGGTTTCCCTTAAATTTTGGCCATGGTTGGACCAACCACACATGGATCTCAAATTCTACCTATAGAAATTCCTTTAATTTATGTATCTGCTTTGTTGTATTCATTGTGAAAGTGACCTTGGTTTTGAAGTACTTATATTCATACGTTCTTAACGGTTTTGACCATTGTTGATTAGCAATTGATTAAGGATATTTTATTTTAATTAGGTAAACATTTTATTAAGTTGTTGAAAAATGATGTTAATGCCCCCATAATCCAGAAGACTTGAATTATTTTAAAGATGATATGGTGAGTGAACTTACTTACTGTGTATGTGAGGAAAATTTCTCTTTACCCCCCCTCAGTTCTCTTTAACGCCCCTAGAATCCTAAAATATTCTTGATTTTATTACACCTTCAAGGAAAAATTTGGGACGCATCTCACGAAGTGCACTTCGGGACTTATATCCCGAATTTTATTACACCCCCAAGTTTTTAAGTTCAGTATCGATACCGAAAAGTTTAGCATTGATGCTGAAATGATTTCTGAGTGAGTTTTGGGGGGTACAGGTACAATTTTTATGTTCAGTATCGATGCTGAACAGTTCAGCATCCATACTGAAATGATTTCTGGGTGAGTTTTTGGGGTGCAGACACAATTTTAAAGTTTAGTATCGATGCTGAAAAGTTCAGCATCCATACTGAAATGATTTCTGGGTGTGTTTTTAAGCTCAGTATCAATGATGAAAAGTTCAGCATCCATACTAAAATGATTTCTAGGTGAGTTTTTAAGTTCAGTATCGATGCTGAAAAGTTCAACATCCATACTGAAATGATTTCTGGGTGAGTTTTTGGGGTGCAGACACAGTTTTTAAGTTCAGTATCGATGCTGAAAAGTTCAGCATCGATACTAGAATGATTTATGGGGAGTTTTGGGACCATTTTGGGATCTAGAACCCGAAATGGTGCAAGTTTTTAAGTTCAGCATCGATACTGAAAAGTTCAGCATCGATGCTGAAAATGATTTCTGGGTGAAAATAGCTAAATTCGGGACGTAGATCCCGAAATGCATTTCGGGATCTACGTCCCGAATTTTGCTTAAATACCCCTTAAGAGCAAATAAGGTAGTTAGGGGGAGAAAAAGAATATAGGGGGTTAAAGAGAATTTTTCGTATGTGAGATTGTTTGAGAAAACACTTGAATTTTTTGACATGTTTATACACTATTTTCATTTTAATTGGTATGAATTTATCTACTAACATAAACATCTATATAATAAGTTATAAAAATAACTTGTATAAAATCAATTTACATTATTTTTTCTTTTGTTATATAAAAGGCGGTAGGATTTTTTTTGTCAAAACCTTATCATTATTGTCTTTAACTTTCAGAAATATGTCACATTGAATATCAAAAGAAAATGTCAACTTTTATTTTTCTATACATAAATGAAATTACAAAGTCATCATCAAGCCCGGGCCCATAGCAAGTGCACCATGTGCCTTGGCTCAAGACCTCTAAAAAATGAGGGCTTCAAACAAATTTTTTTTTACCAATTGATTATAATTAAGACTTGTGGATGCCAACCTTTTAAATAAGCTATCTCAATAGTTAACATGACACCCTTAATTAATCGACATTCATTATTAAGTTTTATATTCAGAAACATAGGATCAATGAAAATAATCTAACAATAAAATCTTATCATGTCTATATCATACTTTATCTTTATCCTCTTTTTATTTTAATCTGTCATGTCCCTATTATGACCTAAGTCACCTAACTATCAAACCAACAATTTGGAGAGCAAAACTTCTGATTTTATTTATTTAATAAATATATATGTGCCATGTTTCAAGAAACTATACTGATGATCTTAATAATTATATAAAATATATTCTACTGATCTTATTATCTTAGCAATTATTGTAGTCATGATCGTTTATATGGTTGTATATATATGTCACAATATAACGAGCATATATATCATTGGTAAAAACATACAATCACATAAAGTCCAGGACCAAATCTAGGTTGGCAATAATTAAAAGCTTTGACACAAATAGTAGTAGTAAAGTGTTAATAATAATCACGATGCAACTACAGTGTACACGTGGCAAAAGTGGTAGCATGGCCCCATGCTCATGTGGAAGCCCATACTATGTCCATGTGAATGTTGATGTGGCATTGTAAGTTGTAAGTGTAAGTGATGGAGTGGTTTATATTATTGCATGGAAAGGGAAAGAAAGGATAAAAATGGAAGAAAGAATGTTAGAGAAGATTAGATTCCAACTAAGATGTAGGGACTATGGAGAATGAAGTTGAGCAAAATTATGTTGTAGATTTTGAAGTTACTTATTTAGACATTTTCTCCCTTATGAGAAGAAAACGATTTGAATGGACCCCGATATAGTTTTGACATCAACCATCACTATATATATGATAGGCATTAAGGTCTTATCATTATGAATAGTCGATAAAATGATAAACATCATATGGAATTTATATACATACAACTGTAAAGTTTTGAGTTTGAGTGAATATATTCAATCAAATAAACGACATTGTTTTTTGGGCTCGAATTCTTTTAGTGCCATTTTTTGTGTTGAGTCGGTTCATGTAGAGAAAAAATGCATTGACTTTAAATGAACCTCTTGTTAGTGGAGGAAGAGATTTGTGTCTTTCGTATTAGTCAATTGTCAGTTGTGATAGACTTTACCAACAAACCAACAAGTTATACCATTCTATCATAGATTAAATTTTTACACCATCATCATTGAACAAAAGTTATCATAAAAATTAAAATAAAAAAATATTTTGAAATTTAAATCGTTTAATCTTATTTAGAAAAAGTTCTAAAGTACTAACTGCAATTGACCGCACTCACCCCGGTCGCACCTGATCCAAATTCAATGAACAACTGATGAAATTGTACGGTGAATTGCATTGATAAGTAAATGTACTACACGTTTTCTACTATGTGATTGTTGAGAGTGCCACAATACTATAACAATCAGAGTTTTTTAGTTGAATTTCAATATTTGATCATATCAAAATAAATCATTTAGCATGGTGATCATATCTAATTATTTTTCTAGCAACTTTTTTGATAATGAATTGAAGCATCAATTCATCATGTGTCTACAACCCCTTGGAGTTTTGCAACTATGTTTCTTTTCCTTTGTTTTTGTTCTTTTTTTCCTAATTAATCATAGACATTAAAGTAGCTTTAATTTCATCATCTAAATAGAAAACTCCAATTGAAAGCATATATTTCTCCTTGTCAATTGAAGTAGACTTATGATCACACATTGTCCATTTTTTTTAAAATCCTTTATGGTATATTTAATATTTAATACAAAATATTCTAATTGTCGATTGTCTATTTCTAATTGTTAGCTTTCATGTGAGTAGTTGGTTAAATATAACAATCATACATAACTCTTTCATGTATGCATTAAGAATGAACATATTTGTCAAATTAATGGTTATACCATACTATCATATAGAAATGATTTGGAGGGTATTAATATAATACATTGCACCTATGCGATAACTTTATTTATGGTCAAGAAAATGCATATATGGTGCTACCCACGTGTGCGTGGCATTACATTGGAGCATACATTTGGGACCCCTTTCCAAACTAAATTAATCTATGATTCTAAGTTTGATCCTTCCCGATCTAAGATCTCTAGCTTAAAAGTGGTATAAGAGTCGATGATGGTGGACAGTTGAATAGCAATTCTCAGAGGTGGAGGTTTTACTTGCAAATTATCCGACGATCGATATTAAGAAAGTGTCATGAATGTGAAGTTTTACAATTAGAATAGTGCATATTTGAGTTTAGGTCATGAGTTAAACTTTAGAGTAAGAGAATTAAGATATTGAGTCTCCAAAACCTTTCACCGGACAATTGTCCTCATGTAAAGGTGCAAAGAGATTGCCCTAGACCTTTGATCTAACGGTCCTGGTGGGTCTAACGATCTCGATTTAGTGTGCCTTTGGCGTGTCTACGTTGCAATCCATCCTACATAAATATAGACTTTTGACCCATTCGACATAAATTCATTACAATTTGCACCCCTTTTTATAAATTTTTCACAAAATTTGCATCACTAATACGAATAAGATATCAAGTTTGGATATTTTGGAGTATCGGACACATATATTCACACAATCACTATATCAATGATAATCTAAGATATCCGTATGTGTGAGATAGTCTAAGACTGCGTAAATGCATGAAATTCTCAGCAATGAATTCTAAGATATCCATGAACATGTCCATCTCTCACAAAATTGAGTTATTGGAATTTATTCAGGTGAAAAGAAAAGGTGTTTATTTTTCAACATCATATTTATGGATAAGATATACTCCTTCGAGAGGATATTAAATTTTGATCGAGTACAAGTTGGAATTTGGACCAAAATATATTGAAGGCCGTGGTTAAGATGAGAGTAAATGCATGCAAACAAAATCCAAATTAAAACATAGAGAAAAGGAGAGGGAGAGAGAGAGAGGTCATGATCTTTGTAGGGTGAACCACGAACATTAGCCAAAAGGGGTGGACCACTAGTGGCTGGGACCATTAAGGGTGGTGGGTTGAGTTTGACATAGACAATGAAAAATAATTAAAAGAAAGAAAGTTCCTTTTATACAAAGTTATACTAGTACATCTTTTCATAAAAATCTCTTCTTTATTAACAAAAAAAATGTTTGCATTTCATATAATAAAAAGGCAGAGCAGCCATTAGATAAACCACTCCAGAAAGGTGGTGCCATCGGCGGCAACTGGCCTCGTCGATAGCAACTGCTACTGCGCGACAACAGTAGTGAAGTACAACGAAAAGTTGTCACATAATCACAACATGTCTTGATATCATGTAGTATAAACTCTTTGTGTCTATACTAAAATCAAACAACTTATATTTATAATGGTGGTGTGATAAATACATTGAATGGTCTTTACCATTAAAAAAAACAGATTGAATGGTCTATTAACCTTTTACCTATACACAAGTAATAAAAAAATATTATTGAAGATAAATCAAAATTCGTCCATATTGTAGAGTTTTTTTTCCGACACAGATTGAATGGTCTGTTAACCTTTTACCATCACAATTCTACCAAAATTTTAAGTGGCCTCTTATATACTAGTTAACATTTAGTTTGTTCACAATAAAGACTAACTACTCACTGTACCAAAAAAAAAAAAAGACTAACTACTCACACCTGAATCTCACAAACTAGAATAAGGAAAATTGATACACTTTTTTGAGGAATTTAAAGAGCACAATGAGCAACAAATAATCCAATGATTCTTGACCATCAAGAGACCGAAAACATTAGCTATTATGAGTCAAGTCATCTTGTCTTTCATTTTCAACATTGTTTTTGAGTAAACCAAGATATCCTCAGCGTGTAATTGTAGAGACTAATTACTCGAGTTAATTGAAGTTCAGAGTTAAGATCTCCCAACAAATTGCACCGACTAAAAATCAAACTCAAAACCTCATAATTAAAAAGATATAAATATCTACCACTTATGTCACATCTTATTAGTCATATTTTAACATTTAACTCATTTATAATCGATGTGAGATTAACCACTCGTAATTGAATCCAACACAACTATGGGTCCATGTAGTATAGAAGTGAGCTTATCATGAAAATTATTTGTGCACCCAAATACCTGTTAACATGTCTCACAAAAATGCTAGCAAGTAACTGTCAACGTGCACGTTCCCTTTCGGTCCCCAATTTCTGAATTAATTTGGACACTTCATCATCTTTTGTTTGTACGTGCGCATGTTTTCTCTATTCATAGATTTATATACAATAATTTATTTAGAATGTATCCGACCACAACATGTTACCAAATGGTGGTTACTTGTAATGAAATCGTATACTATGTACATGTTTGGATTTCTGTTTTCTTTGTAGACCCTCACTTATGTTTTGCTCTTGTTTTATTTTCACCATGCTAAGAGACATTTGTAAATTCAACTTCAGCGTTTAATTACTATCTCAATTTGAAATGGAAGAGTAGTTGTTTTTGCAAACTTCAATCCCAACATTCATGAGTTTTACCTAATTAATACTATCAAATCTGACCAAAATATAGAACTAAACTCATAATAGACTAATTATGTTAACAAATGGGGTTTTGGCTGGCATAATTAGAGATTGCAATGAGTGTTTGATAGATTGTAATATCATATTATTATTTTTATTTAGCATACAACATTATTGTAAAACCGACTTGCAAAATAAGAGATATCTTTTTTTATTATTTTTTGGTCAAATAATTTAGTGTTAGAATTTCACACTTTAAAATGAATAATAGGGAAACCCGAGTACAAACTTTGATCCCTACTGCATATTACACTAATGTCTCTAACAACAAAGTTATACTATGTGTGCCTTGAGTTTTTCTAATAATGGTATTTTGGTAACAAGTTAGCATATATTTCTTGCTAAATTTGCACTTACTAATTCTCTACGGGGTGTTGATATTAAAAGTTTCACCATTTCTAACCCACTTGTATTTCTATGACAAGGGCTTTATTGGGCCTTAGTCCTTCTTTTTTGTTTGTTAATAAAAGGCCTTAGTCCTTCTTTGTTTTTTGGTTATAAGGCCTTAGTCCTTCTTCCAATATAGTTTGTTGTTATTTAAAAGTTAAATATTGCGTAAAAATTAAAAGTTAAATAGACTAACTCCTTTGAAGAAAAAGTATATCATCAATTTTTATGAAATATACCTTATAAATTTATATTATCAAATTAAAATTTGAAGTTCTTCATTCATTTTCGTTTGTTCTTTCTATACTACCTGGTTAAAGGACGTGTAAATTTATACTTGGTGAGAGATTGTTGAATTTTAAATGTGAATGGATAAGAATATTAAATTTATAAGAAAATGATTTATTTTTTAAGATTTTGAATAAAGATGTTACATTTTCTTGTGATTATGAAGTATTGATCTTCTTAACTATCAAATATTCTCCATCCTAATATATAAGATTCATTTTGACTAAGTGACGTTATTCATATATTTTATTTTGATCATATTTTTTTAATAATATATAAATATAAATCAGTACAAGTAATAATAAAATACATAAAAATAAACATGTACCAAAAAAAAAAAAATACATAAAAATAAAGATAAATTAGTAGTAGGAAATTATGTTTATCCGTTTGAAGAAGCCCAATCTCATCATTCAATAACTCACCACTTCACACAAAAATAAAAAATGCAGGCGCTACCGGTTTGGCCTCACTGAACTAAATTCACCGGAAAACGTTACCGGAGTTAGTTAGCGGCGTCATTAACAGCGACAAAATCCTTCAGGTTTTTTCTTTTGTATTTTATCTTCATTTACTTTTCGAATTTTTCGTCCCCTAGCTGAAACCTAATATGAATTTTGTAGATTCACAGAAATGAATTGTGCTCAAGTTATAGCATTCCAACCTGGAATTTGTGTGAAAAATTACAATGCAAATGTTTTGCCTCGGATTCAGTGCATTAGCATAAGAGATAAACTATCATTTAGGTTGAAATATCTGAGACTGAAACCACTTCGTGCCAGTGAAAAAGGAATCATGGGAAATAACGATGAGGTATTGTTTTGTTACTTATTTTCAGTTATTGTGATGAAATTGGAAAATCATTGTTGATGTTTTATTATATAAAGAACCTTTTAATTGGAAATTAGTAGTGGAAATATTGTAGGGGATAAATTGTTATTGACCTATGAGGTGTATGTTTGGTTTCAATTCTAGAGAAACCTGAATTGATTCTAGACGTGTAGAATTGATTTTGAGATGTTTGGTTTCTCAAAAGTGGAATTGATTTTGTCTCTAGAATTGATTCTACTTGAAGTTAGAATTTTTTAGCTTATGATTATAGAATTGCTTTTAGTGTTGTCGATGGCGACAGACAAAAAGTCTGCATGCCATTGTGGTCTATTGCGGCCATCCCTTCGCAAATTTTCTATGGCGGTTGTCCAAAACTACGATCGATCCATGAAAATAACAGAACTGTGGTTTAGATGATTCAAGGGTTGACCGATTGAATAGTCTAATTTGGTTCGGTTTTTAAAACATTGGCATGCAACATGAATCTCTGCAAAGTAAAGGAGAACTACTCTTTTTTGGTTTGGATATATTCCTACATGTTGCTAATGTTATAAATTTAATTATCAGGATTCTACATGGAAATCTCTTACAAATGCGATGGAAAAATTTAAGGGAGAATCAATAGAAGAAGAGTTACGGAAGCAAATTCAAAAAGGTGACTATTATGACAATGGTGGAAGTGGAGTAAAGCCACCAGGAGGAGGAGGAGGAGACGGTGGTGCTGGTGGTGGGCAACCCGATGGCACTGATGGATCTGATGATGCAAGCTATGACACTCGCCAAGCGATTTTCGCAACTTGTGGCTTAATATTTCTGGTACACTCTCTTTCTCTTTGTTATATGTGTAGTACATATAGACAAATATTTAACTCATCAAGCATTCTTTATTTTGTTGCAAAACTCGGAATTTTGAAAAATGAAAAGAGTGAAGTTTTAAGTGGAAGTAGCCAAACGAAAAAGGGTTATACTGAATGTTTCTGATTAATGGAAGATTTTCAAATTAAACTGCATTAATAGAATGAATGTTTCTGATTAATGGAAGATTTTCAAATTAAACTGCATTAATAGAATGTAAATCACTGATAATAGTAGCATCTTCACTCCTTAGGATATATGAGGACTTTGAGCATGGAATTTGTTAATACTTCATATGCAAACTAATGATAGGATAGGAGTTACCCTTGACATGATTAAAAAGTTTATAGAACATAGGTCATTCCTCAATTCTTAATGCTCAAGCTCTTCATTATTTTTCCAGTATATCTATCTCATCATGGGCAAGGAACTTCTAAAGGTAATTCTAGACTTTTTAAGGTTTATAGTCGGCGGAGGTCAGAGTAGGCGAATCCGAAAAATAATGGTAAGTTTGGGACAATTGTACAAGAGTACGCAACAGACCAAAGTGACCGATGAAAACTATTTGGAGAAGGCCATTTTGAATACCCCAACATGGTGGTATGATCCTAGGGATTTTCGTCGAGCCGTTAAGAATTACTATGCATCAAATTCAGATGAATAATTTTGTAACATCCTCTACTGTCCCCCCTCTCATTACTTTTCTTACTTTGAGCTTAATGATGCTCTCTAGACATTGTATTGTATCATCATGTTTTCAGTGTATTCCCTTTTCTTGCATTTGTTTTTTCCTTATAGCAAGGAAAGCTGTACGGTTATTCTGTACTATGAACTTGACCTGCTTCTATATGAACAATTGGAGCATCATTCTAATCCGAAGGAGTAGCACGACTTGTATCCGATATGTCTTGGGTTGTAATCTCTACTAGTTTCGTTCGAGTGAGTTAAATGTAATTTCTTTTGTAAGTACGAGTCGGAAGGATTTTCCTTCTTTGAATTGGGGTGTCATACATACCCTTATCCCAAAAATTGATGTATCAAAATAAAATTGTAGTATCACTCTTTTTTGCTAGAACAACACTTCTTCAATACTTGTTCTGCTTTTTTTTTTTTTTTGACGAATTTTTCTGCTGTTGCAAACTGTACATATTATATTTTGGCTAGTAGAACATAAAAAGGCCATTCATACCAGATTATCACGGCTCATGAAATTTCATGAAGTTAGTTATGTTGGAAATTGGAATACTCTCTCCGTCCCTAATTATATATCCCTCCTACTTTTACACTTATATTAAGAAAATGGGTAGTGAATTTAACTGTATGTAATTTCTTTTTCCTAAAATGTCCCTTGCATAGTAGTTTGTATAACTTTAACTTTTAAGTAAAGGTAAATGCTAAATAGTGCACTTCATGCACTAGTTAAAAATACTTAATATAGCAAAGAATATATTGGAACTTGTGCAGTCAACACTTATAAAATATTAAAAGTGTTATTTTCAATACAAAATTTACTTACTTTGTATGCTTAACTAGTGCATAGGGTGCACTAGTTAGCATGACCCGTAAAGGAAAAAATCGAGACTAGTGAATAGTTATAAGTTTATAAACACCCATTTTCAGAATACTTTTGAAAATGAGTTATTGAGAAAAATAAATTTGAGTGAGGAAAATAAAAGAATTTTTTATTGTATATATTGAGAAAAATAAATTTGAGTGGAAAATAAATTTAATAGGAAAATAAATCGGTTTGCAAAGTAAGGGGTGTCACTTTTTATTATATTTTTAGTTTAGTAGTTTAGTGTCGGAATTTCACCCTTTAAAATGAATAATTGAGAAAACCCATAGTTCAAACTTTGACCTCTACTACATATTACAATGTCTCTAGCAGCAAAGTTATACTATGTGTGATTTGAGTTTTTCTAATATAGGTAACAAGTAAGCAATATTTTCTTGCTAAATTTGCACTTACTAATTCTCTAAGGGGTGTGGATATTAAAAGTTTCACAATTTCTAACCCACTTGTATTCATCTGACATGGGCTTTATTGGGCCTTAGTCCTTCTTTCAATGTAGTTTTGTTGTTATTTAATACGATAAAGTAAGTTAAATAGACTAACGCCTTTGGAGAAAAAGTATGTCATTATTTAAATAGACTGCGTTCGGCGGTGGATACCCTTATTTCGACAAAAAAAAAAAAGTGAGTTTTTCTAACCCACTTGTATTTCTCTGATTATATGAATTTTGTAGATTTTGTAGATTCGCTGAAATGAATTGTGCTCAAGCTATTGCATTCCAACCTGGAATTTGTGTGAATAATTACAACGCAAATGTTTTGCCTCGGATTCAGTGCATTGGCATAAGAGATAAACCATCATTTAGGTTGAAATCTCTGAAACTGAAACCACTTCGTGCCACTGAAAAAGGAATGATGGGAAATATGGATGAGGTATTGTTTTGTTACTTATTTTCAGTTATAATTTTAGTTTGTTAGTGTTATTGTGATGGAAAATGATTTTTGATGCTTTTGATTTTAGTCATGAGTTCACAAAATGAATAATTTGATGTTTTATTTAAAGAAACTTTTAATTGGAATAAGCTATCTAGGTTAAGCAACAATGTTTTGAAAATCGAACGAGAAGTAGAACCGGCAACGGCAAGACCTATGAGGTGTATGTTTGGTTTCAATTCTGGAGCAATCGTAATTGATTCTAGATGTGTAGAATTGATTTTGACCTGTTTGGCTTCTCAAAAGTGGAATTTATTTTGTCTCAAGAACTGATTCTACTTGAAGCTAGAATTTTTAGCTTCTAATTCTAGAATTGCTTTTAGTGTTGTCGATGGTTATTGGCTACAGACAGAAAATCTGCATGCCATTGTGGTCTATGGCGGGCATCCTTTCACAAATTGTCTATGGTGGTTGTTCAAAACCATGATCGAACCATCAAAATAACATAACTGTAGTTTAGATGGCCCAAGGTTTGACCGATTGAATAGTCTAATTTGGTTCGGTTTTTAAAACATTGGCAATGGCAGGCAACATGAATCTCTGCAAAGTAAAGGAGAACTACCCTTTTTTGGTTTGGATATATTCCTAAATGTTGCTAACGATATAAATATAATTATCAGGATTCTCCATGGAAATCTCTTACAAATGAGATGGAAAAATTTACGGGAGAATCAATAGAAGAAGAGCAAATTCAAAAAGGTGACTATTATGACAATGGTGGAAGTGGAGTAAAGCCACCAGGAGGAGGAGGAGACGGTGGTGCTGGTGGTGGGCAACCCGATGGCACTGATGGATCTGGTAATAAAAGCAACTACACTCGCCAAGTGATTTTCGCATTTTGTGGCTTAGCATTTCTGGTACATTCTCTTTCTCTTTATTATTTATATGTGTAGTACATATAGACTAAATATGTAACTCATCAAGCATTCTTTATTTTGTTGCAAAACTCCGAATTTTGAAAAATGAAATGAGTGAAATTTTAAGTGGAAGTAGCCAAGCGAAAAAGGGTTATACTGAATGTCGTCATACGCAAACTTATGATAGGATAGGAGTTACCCTTGACAGGATTAACAGAGTTGATAGATAGAACATGGGTCATTCCAAAAAATAGTAGCATCTTCACTCTTTTAGGATATATGAGGACTTTGAGCATGGAATTTTAAATAACTGCCATAGACATTTTGTGAAGGGATAGTCGTTAAGAAGTACTAATGTACTATGCATGCATCAAATTCAGATGAATAATTTTGTAACATCCTCCCTTTCAGTTCTTTTCTTACCTTTAGCCTAATGATCCTTTCTAGACATTGTATTGTATCATCATGCATGTTTTCAGTCTATTCCCTTTCTATCTTTTCTTCTATTTCTAATTGTTATTTCCTTTCCAACAGGCATGTCTACTCCTAGTCGTCCTAATACTTCTATTAATCCATCAACATCCAATGTTCTGTCTGTTTCTTCTTCTGCTAAGCTTACAACAGGACGATTTGCCTATCAAAAAAAGAAAAACAGAACGCTTTCAAAGAGGAAAATGCTAGTGGCAGAGGAAGTGATAATGAAGACTTAGAACACAATAGGGCATTCATACCAGATTATCATGGCTCATGAAATTTCATAAAATTAGTTCTGTTGGACTACTCTCTCCGTCCCTAATTATATATCTGTTTACCGGTCGAATTTTCAGGCTAACAATATCTGTCTTACTTTTTTCACATATATTAAGAAAATGGATAGTGAATTTAATTTGTTCACTTTGTAAGTATTTTTTTTCCTAAAATATCCCTTGGATATTAATGTGTATAACTTAACTTTTAAGTAAAAAATTGAGACTAGTAGTAGTGAATAGTTTAGTTTTAGTTTATAAACACACCCATTTTTCCAACTTAGTGAGCCTACCATTTTAAAATAAAGAATCCTCAAAATTGGTCAAATAGACTTTAGGACAGAATACTTTATAAAATGAGTTATTCTGAAAAATGAATTTGAGTGGAAAATGAAGACCTTTTTATTGTATATATTTGTATAGGATATTATTATTCATTAGCATATTGATGACAACTTGATTTTAAAATTATATATGTAATCCACAAATTATGGTTCTTGATCAAGAAGTACCACCAAATTAATTTATGTTTCTGCTGTCTATACATACAAGTTAATTTCCACAAAATTTTGTTCAAATTATATATATACTATGGAGTATGGACCCTCATAGATCAAGTAATGTTCCATTGATTATGACATTCAGGCACCTTAGAGCCGTGTACAACTTGTATTTTTCTTGGTTGAAAAATGTGATAAGGTTATCAGTAGATACCATGAATTTGAAAACGAGAGTTTTAGAACTACTACACAGTAGAAACAATATTAAAATGAAATGCAAAATTCCTATTAAGACATTCCTCTGAAAGAAGTACTAGTTGAGTTCAACCTCAGATTTTGTATGTTTGATTCATATAATTGATCATACATAGTTACATAAGATTGGTTTAATTCTATGATTATAAAGAATTATACACTCCCATCTGGTCCTTCCAGGTGTGAATCACTATTATCCTTTTATTATTTTTATGTTTATCTTAATCATAATTAACAATATAAAACTCTAAAAGACAACAATATAATATACTCCTATATATCTAGATACAACTCCTATGTGATTTGTGAGCAAACTGCGGATCCCATTAAAAAAATGTCACACCGACTTAAGTTGGGTGGTTGATAATAATAATCCATATGCATTCATGATAATTCATTCACACTCAACAATTTTGTGACTTTGAGTAAAAATTAGTACAACTTTTCAAAAAATATTAGTGTGAACCCTCTAATTTTAAGGGTGTCATGTTAATTCATACTGTTCTTTGCAAAATTAATAAATTCTGATAAAAAGAATATTTCTTATTGTTATCATATTTGATAACTCTTCGGTTTTAAATAATTAAGTATTTAATTTATACATTATTAGTGTTAAATTTTAATATACTTTACGCATCTAATAATTGTCAAATCATTTGAGGAGTATACATGAAGCACTTTATAAAATTCAATTTCAGTGACTAGTGACATAATATAAAATAAAAATTTCTTTGTACATGCATTCAATCCAACCAAATTTAATCAACAAAGTCCAACCAAATGCAATAAAAAATCTTGATCTAATCTAATATAGTATATAATTGAATCAAGATGCATATAAACCACCAATTCAACAGTTGAGATTTAGTTTCACTGAATTTTGGCTGCAAGATAATCTTAATTAAAAATTAAAACGACTTCACTACAAATTTATTACTTTCTCTATGGTACAGAAAATTTATTGGATTAAACAAACTACACAAAAAGAAAAGTAGAAAGGAAATTAAGTATATATGATCAACAAATTGGGATCACATATTAACCAAAGCATATGGAACATGTTAAACACTAAAATTTGAGCACTAAGTTCTCTTCTCCCTTACCTTAAATATGTGTATACCCTTCTGTTCATTTGTTGAGAAATTTAGTCTCAAACTAATCACCAAAAGACTAGAAGGCTCAACAAACAAACCAATGGTGGCAAGAACCCGACTAAACTCCCGCGGCCACTAGGGGTCGCTCCTGATCCACTGAAATTCACATCAACTGGATACAGGTTCCCTGGTGGTCCGGTCATGTATATGTATGGTGATGATGATGATGGTGATGGTGGTGGAGGACAATACGTCGAAGGTGATTTCTTTGGTGGTGGTGGTGAATAGTATACTATTGGCGGCGATGGTGGAGGTGGTGATGGATATATAATTGGTGGTGGTGGTGAATTGTATATTATTGGAGGTGGTGATGAAATTGGAGTGTCACCACATGGTGTACACTTCTCAACTAGCTTCCTTGATTCCATAGCTTGAATTGGAAGAGTAACACAAACAAGTAATAAGATCCAATTAAGGATCCTTAATTGTATTTTACTTTGAGGATCCATATATGGATTTGATGAGAATTAGTGATGATTTCAAGTGTTTGGTTATGGTTTGATGTGAGAATTGTAGGGATAGAAGAAAGTGAGGATAGTAAAGGATTTCTTATGTGGTTAGGTACATAAGGAAAATGTAAAGTATGTATAGGTAAAAGGAGCTTTTGGGTTTAGTAATATTTTATTATGGTTTAGGAAATTGGAGTGAGTGACACTTGTTCTAATTGTCCTTTATTGGCGAGGTATATCTTTTTTGGAATATAAACTCCAATAGCATGTGGCCATGTGGGTGGTGTCAACTGTGGGATCCACTATACGCATAAATCCATATTCCATCACACCTCAATAGTATTAACATTAATCTTGGCTTCTTTTGGTGGTTGAATTTTGGCACATTTTGGTTTTGATCTTGGATCAAATAAGAAATAAACCCCACATTGTTTCATTTTTCTGACAAAAGAAACTTCTATGATCTTCTGACTTCTGCACATGAAAGTAAAAAGTTCACTTCTATGCCATAAAGTGTTATAAACCATCCCATGTTACTGTTTTTTTTACTAGGTATCATTTGCATTAAATTGTAGAGGTCAATTTATTGTGTTTTTTAGAATTTAAATAGACGGTAAATTTTTCTATGAATTTTAATGTTGTCGTATGTCTAAGTTAGAGAATGAATCTAAAATTTTGGTTAAACTAAAAGAAATCAACATCATCTTATCTAAATGATTTTAGGTTCAAAGCGTATTGAAATACTAAATTTAAGTAAATTATCAGTTGAAATTTAAACATTAACTCATCATATTATAAAATTTAATCTTTTTTGGTAGACTCGATCTCTATTAGTGTTTTTTACTCCCTCCGTCCCATTATATAAGCACTTTTACTACAAAAGTCTAGTCCCAAAATATAAGCCCTTTTACAATTTACTAGGTACATTTATTACTTTTTTGCTTTCACATACCCCTAATTATTACTACTAAGTTGTATTGGAATACAAAAATTGTAAAATGACTTATATTTTTGGACTAGACTTTTGTAGTAAAGGTGCTTATATAATGAGACGGAGGGAGTATTTACTTTTTTTATACAAATCCTCTGCTTGCTTTTAATGTAATTAACTTAGAGATGCAAAAAAATTTGGAGCAAAAGTATAGTCATTGGCCGAAGCTATTAGAGGAATGTTCTAAATACTCCCTCCATTCTTTATAAGTTGTCATTTTCATAGTTAATAAAACAAATAATTTTGCGTCAAAAAAAAAAACAAATAATTTCATGAAAAAATGATAACTGAAAAAGGACAGAGAGTGTAGCTAAACACACTCTACTCAAAATAATTTTTTTAATACATACTGGTTGAATTTTAAATGATTTATGCCCAATTTTTTTAAATGATTTAACTATTTGAATACAAATTTAAATAATTTATTTGTTTTTAAAAAAAATGAATTGCAGTCAATAAAAATTGTACAAAAAATATGTTAAAGCAATTCCTTTTTCTAAAGGAATTATTGAAACTCTTTTTTGTATATTCTATTTCGTGAAGATTCTATAACTTCACATGCATTCTATTGTACAAGTTATAGCACATGGTTTCCAGAACGAAACATATTAGCCAAATCGTTAACCATGGTATTCTAAAATTCAAGAACTTTCATAATCATTCCTTTTGAATACATAACTTTCAATAATTAAATATTTTCTAATTATGTTGAAAGATAATGACATTTAGAACTTTTTATATAGGTTAAATTCAAGCTATACAAACCACATATACAACATTCTATGACCTTGGTCATGAGGGGAGTTTATAGGGGATCTCTTCATATTAAAATAAAAGCAATCATACAAGTAGATTTTACTACTACGTCTAAATTCAAAATTTTAAGAATTCGATATGTGAATTTTTCTCACACACATACACACGATCAATGTTTACTTTTTCATTTAATGTGAGACTTTTAACCCAAACTTGCTCCTGCAGAATTGTCGTTGATATTCAATTCAATCAACGAGAAACACAATCATCTTATTACAACACATTGATGAAGATTTTTTGATACAACGAGTCAGTAACTTATCGTCATACATCAACTTTGATATCACTATTAGATTATTATAAGAGTTTCAATAATCATTACTACGTGTATATATATTGAGTCAAGTACAATCGCACAAGTAAGTCGAACAACATATAATTGAAGAATTAGAAGAAAAATAAAATCATAGATATGCATAAGTTGGAAAAGACTAAGAATTAATCCTGGACAGTCAGAAAACGTATCAAACGTTGTCTTCGTATGTTTGGTTGTAGCCCATAGAATTGACCCATAAATTGATACTAATTAATTATTGTATTTGAACCTCATTGTAGGACTCCTCCCTTGCCACGGCTTATTTTCTACCCAAATAAAGGGGTAGGTGTGCTCATTACCGACATTACCCATAATTCAAGCTTTTGAGTCATCAAAGTCATACATCACTTGCAATTCACATTGTTGTCTTTGATGATTCACAGGCTTATAAACGAAAATTTCTTTTTTGCCCCTCCTGTATTTCTTTTTTTCCCCTTAACTATCTCATTTGCCCTTAGGGGGTATTTAAGCAAACTTCGAGACGTAGATCCCGAACTGCATTTCGGAATGTAGAACCCGAAATCATTTCAGTATCGATACTGAAAGTTCAGTATCGATGCTGAACGTAAAAATTTGCACCATTTCACACCAGAAATCATTTCAGCATCGATACTGAAAATTCAACATTGATGCTGAAATTAAAAACTTGCACCATTTCGGGATATAGATCCCGAAATTGAAGTGCGGGGGGCTAAAGAGATTTTTCTTTATAAACACATATCTACGGGTATCATTTTTTATTAAATATATTTTAATTTTAATTCTCAAATATCATTTAAGATAATCAATTTAATCATCTAATATATTTTTTTGTTGTTTAATTTAGTTCAAATGATTATTATTAATAAAGATTATAGAAAGTTTTGCGAGCTTAGTTAAATTGGTAGAAAATTGTTTTGTTTATTTAAAGTTCAGAGTTTAAATCTTGGATATCCCATTGTTTATTTTAAGAGTAAATTTTTTAACAACTAAACTACTTACAAATAACCATAAAAATGTGTTTACAATTTTGAAACAATTTTTTTATTTTATTTTTGTTGAACGATAAATATATTATTAATACTCCATATGTTTACAAAATGAACATAAACTCGTAAAAAATGAACTACAAAACAAACACCGTACATAAACAGAACATCAATAAAAATACCAAAACAAACAACAGTTAAAAGAGATTTAGTTCTAATCTTATTTTCATTCATTCTTATAGACACTCCTCAACTTTCTTTTAAAACAGTTTCATCTTGCAATTCCCTTTTAATCTTGCTGTACAACTTTCTAATTAAAAAGTTGCAATTATATCGTCATCGACTCATCGTCCCTTTACAATCACAAAAGTTAACACTAATTAACAATGATTACACTAGAGTCAAGTGAAGAAGTGACTTAAAATTAATTTACATCGACTTAGCTTACACTGCAAGCCATCTCTCACATTATATCTAGTTTTCATGATGCATTTTATTTGGATTTCATTTTCTTTTGTAATTTCCTCTTCATTTAGATTTCATGTAGTTAGTTAGACGGTTATGATGAGCTACCATCACCTAGTTGTATATACATAACTCCATGTAATTTCTCATTCAATAAATCTAGAGTTCAATCATTTGTTCATTTGAGTTCAAATAAATCTAGCATCACCTAGTGCCATGCATTTATTCATTTGATTTTGGGTCAATAAAATAGCATTTTGAGAAGCATGTTATTAGCAAGTACATAAATCTTTTATTTAGATCAAACATTTTACAGGCATTTAGTAGTGCCATTTAAACAAAGGAAATATTTTACAAACATTTAGTTATGCAATTTATCCATTGCAACAAAGTTTATTTAATAAGCCACAACACTATACTTCATCATTTTGTTGCTAGCTATTCCTTGACAATATGAGCATCAATTTCTTTTGTGACCTTTATAGCAAAGTCCAAGTATTTTTGAGGAGATGCACCTGTGATATCCTCCTTCACCTTCTCATACTCAAAAGTCCATTTCACAATCCCACCACCATGTTTCTTATCAATCACTTGAACTATTGCTTTAAAACTCTTGTAATTCTCACTCACATCCCCATCAAATAAGCTATATGTGATTGTCTTATTGCCATCATCTATACTCTCAATTCTTTCTTTAGCACTTAACTTTTTTCCATCTGCAAGGATTCATATGTTAGGATAAACAAATTAATAGAAATTAGAGAAAACTAAAACATTTAATTTTGAATATAAGTTAGGATAAACAGATTCAGTAACTAATTTGTTTTGAGATGACATATTATTCATTTATCTTGAAATAATGCTAGTTCAGTGATTAATTAACTAACTTCAAAGTATCGAGTTCAAATTTCATCAGGGAAAATTCTAAAATGACTATTAATGCAAATGATTAATAAAATACTCCCCCTTCCCCAATTTTTTTTAAAAAAAATTATAGAAATCCAAAATGATTTGATATGTTATTGAAATCCACCAAAATTAAGAGCTTATATATTTATATTAAACATCGACAATCTTGATGAATTTTAGTAACATTAAATAATTTTATATTTCTTAAAATTTTACATTAATGATGATCTATTTAATATAAATTTTCTATATAATTCTATAAACTTTCAATCCATCAATAAATTATATAAAATTTATATTCGTTAAAACGTTATTGAGCAGACATACATTCTTTCATATATTATATACTTTTTTTTGTTATGTAGACGATCGAAAATGACAAGTCATTAAAAACTAAAGTGGATAGAACGGGATTCAAATCCCATTCGACCTAGCAATTTGGATATTTTCTTCCAATTAATGTAAGATTTGTTGACATACTTATTATGTATAGCTTCGACAAATAAATAAAATAAAACCATGAAACATAACAACCTCAATTATTAATTAAATACCTATTGTGTATTCCCATTGTTTGACAGAACCAACATTTTCCCAGTCACCTTCATGAACTCTAGCTCCATTAATGTGTGTGGAGATATCAGGAATATTTTCAAGTTGCTTCCTAAAAACATTATAAAACTTAGCAGCTGGTGCTTCAATCTCAATTTCACTCTTCACTTTCCCACTCAAAGACATCTTAGCCATGTTTTTGCTTGATCTCTATTAATACTGTTTTTAGCTACTCTTAAAGGTTGAAATACATTCCCTTAAATAGAAGTTTCAGAATATACATGACACCACAAATAATTGATTTGTTTTTAAAATTTTTAAAATTTATCTATGGAATAATTATTATGATATATACCACAATAGTTGTAAATAGAATATGAATATAATGTTGGACCAAAATAATGCTGTAGAAAATTATTTGACAAGGGACCAAAATATATTATATATTCTCTTTTTTTTGGACTAAGAATATAATAAATAATGGTTTATTCGTTGTTACTCCATTTAAATTAAATCAAAGAAAAATAATTTTTTTTTAAAGAACTCAAAGAAAAATAAATTAAATCAAGCACGAGATGTGCTTAAGAAAAAAGTTCGTACAAAAGAAAGAAAACTAAAGTACAAAATAATGTTGTGTTGAAAGTTGAAACTCATACAAACTTTTGAGTTTAGCAACTAATTAAAGATTTAGATCAAAATAAAAACTTTTTTTCTTGCCTTAAGTTACTTTCCGCTTGTTCATTATCATACAAACTTTTTTAAATATAGAGCTCGTACCCTTAGATTTCTTAATTTTAAAAATGATAAAGATTTTTTTAAAAATCTATAACAACCACTATACTAAATTTTTTTTGGTATGGAAGCTAATAAGAAAAAAAAAAGCTAAAAAGAAAATCTAAATACGAGGGAAGAAAGTTCTTATTGCGTCATTCTTAAGAAGTTCACGAAGGCCTTCTAGAAGAGATGTATGAGTTAGGAGGTCGGCATCTGATAATACCAATGTTCCTTATAGTTAAAAGAAATGAGGATATCATAAATCAGTGATTTCTTCTTGAGCCGCTGCCCCACCTTCATAACCCTACTTTTTTTCTTTTGATTTCTTCTTGTTCTTCCCATTAGAGAGGGGTGATTTAGGGTCATTTTGACCTATAATCACCCCTCTTGATTGTTTTCTTATTTATTTTGTTTCAATAAGTGATTATTCCACATATTATTAGTTTTTGTTTAAAGTTTTCTTTGTGGTTTTTCCAGTGTTGTTCCTTTTCTCTTTTAGTGTGGAGTTGTTTTGTTTTCCCGTCATAGTACGGTGTTGTTTTGATTTCTCGTCTTTGTGCGGTGTTTTGATTTACCGTCTCAGTGCGGTGTTTTGATTTTCCGTCTCAGTACGGTGTTTATTTTGTTCAAATTTACAAATTTGCTTCAATCTAAATCTAGAGCAGATTCAATGATTTCAGTATCTTCAACGTTGTAGATCCGGAGGAACGAACATGACTACTTCGGACATTTGAGTTTTATTATATCAATTGTAGGCTACTAGATTTCGTCACATTTGTAGACATTAAGCCGTTTTATGTTATTATCTCGGATGTTGTGAGCTTGTTCTCATATACATCATTTTTAATTTTTAGCGAAATTGAATATGTAATAATTTTAATTGATATACTCTAATTTTTATCATTGTTTTTAGTCAAAAAAAAAATAGTAAAAAGAAATAGAATTTTGTGTCGTAAACCTAATTCGGTAGGGCGTATGTACAAAATATCATGGGGTGAAATATCATGGAAAATATCATGTTCATTATATGTAGACATAATATGGACTTATTAATCATGTTTAACATTATATGTAGACATAATATGTATTAATATGTCCCTTTCAGAAAATACATAATATCGTCACATTTTGAACATAAAAAGCCATAATATTGACATTTAAATAAATATAAATTGGTCATTAAGGATTAAAATTAAAATCCGTCAAAAAAAAAAAGGATTAAAATTAAAACAAAATAAATTTCAGCATGAAAACATGTGATTATCTTTTATAAAGACAAACTAAAATTTACTAATTTTATAGGAATGAAAAACATATTTAATTCTATTTTTTATTAATTACTTTAATCTTCAAATATATTTTTAAATGGTCAATTTAGGTTGCGTTTGTTTCAGCTTTTTTTAAAAAAAAATCTATTTTTTTTATAAAAATATCTTTTTTTTTTTTCATTTTACTTGTGTTTGTTTCAGATTTTATAAAAATCATTTTTTTAAAAAAATCATTTTTCTCTTCAAAATGAAAAACTATTTTGAATAGTTTTTTTCAAAATCTATTTTTTTAAGAACATGAACCATGTGTTTGTTCTCAAAAATGATTTTTTTTAATTATAAACAAACACAAAACAACTTTAGATTTTTTTCAAAATCTCTACAAAATAAATCTATTTTTTAAAAATAGATTTTTTTAAAAAAATCAATTTTAATTTAATCTCAAACAAACACACCCATAATCATCAAATAAAATTTTTGTTGTTTAATTTAGCTAGTCTATACAAATATTAACAAAAGCGGTCACATATTTACAATTTTGAAACACTTTTGATTTGGCAATCCTCCTCTGATCTTGCGGTACAACTTTCTAATTAAAAAAAGGGAAATGTTAACATTTAAGGCACATGTTAATATATCAAAAATAGAAATTTGGCATTAGAAATTATGTATTTTAATTATTATAAAAGTAAAAAGATGTTTTATTCTAAATAAAATTATTATTTATAAAATCTTTAACATATTGTCCCCTTAGAACAACATTAACCTGACCCTTAAAAAAATTGCATTTGGAAGGTTCATTTGATATGCCATATGTAGGATCATCCTCCCTCTACAATCATAAGCAACTTAAAAGTAGCTATAAGTTACTCTAATTAAATAAAATAAATTAATACTTTTACAATAAAAACAATTTCATTCATTCAATACAAATTCCAAGAATATTATAACTTAGTTGAGATGAGACACAACAAAGTATAATTTGGTCTAGAAGTCCTAGCTCAACTGGCATAAAATATCGAAATTACTAGGTCGGATATCCATGACTTGGGTTTGAACCCCAATCACTCCACTTGTGTGTGTGAGTTTATTGGTGGCTTTGCCATCTCGTCTATGTACCAAAAAAAAGTATGGATAATTTGCATCCACATAATATTAATTTACACAAAAGTTAGCTTACATTGCAAGCCCTCTCACATTATCTACATACATAAATCTTTTATTTAGATCAAACATTTTACAGGCATTTAGTAGTGCCCTTTAAACAAAGGAAATATTTTACAAACATTTAATTATGCAACAAAGTTTATTTTTATAAGCAATAACGAACACTATAACCAAAACACTTCATCTTTTAGTTTGTTGCTATTCCTTGACAATATGAGCATCAATTTCTTTTGTGAGCTTGATAGCTAAGTCCAAGTAAGATTGAGGAGATGTACCTGTGATTTCCTCCTTCACCTTCTCATACTCAAAAGTCCATTTCACAATCCCACCACCATGTTTCTTATCAATCACTTGTATTGTTGCCTTAAGACTCTTGTAATTCTCACTAACATCCCCATCAAAAAAATTATATGTGATTGTCTTATTTCCATCATCTATACTCTCAATTTTTTCTTTAGTACTTTCTTTTTTTCCATCTGCAAGGATTCATATGTATTTAAAATCATATTTGATTTGTTAGAAAAAATAAATTAATAGAAATTAGAGAAAACTAAAACATTTTAATTTGAATGTAAGTGTTAGGAAAATCAAAATCAGTAACTAATTTAATTTGTTTCCCGATGACAAATTATTTATATTTCCTAAAAGTAAAAATTACAGAAATCCAAAATGATTTGATATGCTATTGAGATCCACCAAAATTAAGAGCTTATTATGCCTTATATGTTTATGTTAAACATCGACAATCTTGATGAATTTTAGTAACATTAAATAATTTTATATTTCTTAAAATTTTAGATTAATGATGATCTATTTAATATAAACTTTCAATTCATCAATAAATTATATAAAATTTGTATTCGTTAAATTGTTATTGAGCAGACAAACATTCTTTCATATATTATTATATACATTTTTTTTTGTTATGTAGACTATTGAAAATGACAAGCCATTAAAAACTAAAATGAATAGACCGGGATTCGAACCCCATTCGACCTAGCAATTTGGATATTTTCTTTCAATTAATGTAAGATTTGTGGGCATACTTATCATGTATAGCTTCGACAAAGAAATAAAATAAAACCATGAAAAACCTCAATTATTAATTAAATACCTATTGTGTATTCCCATTGTTTGACAGAACCAACATTTTCCCAGTCACCTTCATGAACTCTAGCTCCATTAATGTGTGTGGAGATATCAGGAACATTTTCAAGTTGCTTCCTTAAAACATTATTAGAACTTAGCAGCTGGTGCTTCAATCTCAACTTCACTCTTCACTTTCCCACTCAAAGACATCTTAGCCATGTTTTTGCTTGATCTCTAATACTGTTTTTAGCTACTCTTAAGGTTGAAATACATTCCCTTAAATAGAAGTTTCACATGACACCACAAATAATTGATTTTATTTTTTATTTTATAAAATTTATCTATCAATTATTATTATGATACAACAATAGTTGTAAATAGGTTATGAATATCTAACAAAAAATAAAAATAGAATATGAATATAATGTTGGACCAAAATAATGCTAGAGAATTTTGTCAAAACAATATGCTTGAGAATTTTTTCGCTGAGGGACCAATATATATGGGTCTTGCTAATATACCCCCACTTAAATTAGCAATGCACACTTTTTATAATTGGACAAAAATACCATTAATATTTGTTAAGCAAAACTAATAAATTGAGGGTTAATTTAGTAAGTTCAATTAAATTATTTACACCCACATATGGATGAAAAATTAAATTAAATTGGAATTGAAATTTATGTATGCTTAAACATTTGCATTCATAATCAATTGATACATTCAGTTGTGCGTAGAAGATACTCGATTCAAATAAAAAAAATCAATTGAGACGTACATTTGCACTTTTCCTCAAACACACTTATTATTGAGATGATTATAAAACAAAATAATCGGAAAATACTTATCAAAAAATAATCAAAAATTGAATAATAGGATTTCATGAGAAAATTTTAAATGGCAAATAATTTGAACAATTGAATTTAATACAAATTGAATAGTTAATCCTATAATCTGAGATTGAACAATTGGATAGGGCATTCGCATCACTGAGAAATTTTTTGAGTGAGATTGAACAATTGAAAGTACTTTGCATTTCTTTCCTCCTCTATATTTGGTTTGTAAAATTACCATTTTAATTTTCGGGGTTATTAATCTTCCTATTTTTTTTTTGTAAAAGAAAATCTCTATTATTAATAACTAGACTAGATATCCCTTCTACTTTTTTTTTTCAAGCATCCGTTCTAATGTTTAATATTATCCGTTCTCAAAATGTAATATTATTTAGTCAAAATATTTAAATATTTCATTTTGAGAAAAACAATACAGTACTAAATTTTTATTTAAAATATGATTTTAATGTATATTAACTCATGTTTAATCTATCTTTTGTAGAAAAATTCTAAATTTTTGTAGCAAAGATTCACATAATATTATAAATATAAATACAAAAATTAATTAAAAAAATGTGAAGTTTATACATGAATTGGCTTAAAAAACACGACTAAATGATGAAAAATTTCAGGAAAAAAAAAGATACATCCTTAATATGATATATATGCATTTATTTTTTGGTACGTACCTTTATTGAAATATTCGATTGATATCCCCAAATTTTTAGCATAAGAACGCCGTTGTGAGTAGAGACCTTTCTCCTAGAAAATATAGGTTTATAAACCAAAAAAAGAAATTGGTTTGTTGAATTCAGTTGTTTTTTTCCAACATTTAAAAAATTTAACCTTTAAGACTCAATTATTTTGGAGACATTTTTCAATACCATTTTTTTCACCATTAGTTTAATCTGATTCAGAGTCAGTTCTAACGTAACATCAAGTGATTTCAACCTCTTTCTCGAATATAGTTGTGAGATGAAACTGTGATCTCCCTACTAAGTTTAACGTCAATTATCACTAAATCAACCAACGTTCGGCCAAAACCACTCCTCATACATATGTAAATTTACCTTATATATTACTAACTTACTAATTAAACGTTTATTTGTATTTTAAAATCGGTTAACTTTCTACCAACAAAAAAACCTACCATTAACAACGCTTTAATCTTTTATTTAAATCACATATTTTAATTACAAACATTCATAAGTCACTTATACACATCAAACATATTTCATTCCATTTATCCATTACATCATAGTTTCTTTAATAAGCAATAAGACTCTTAACAATCACACTTAATCTTCACCTTAATTTGTTCATCTTTATTGTTGCTATTCCTTGACAAGATGAGCATCAATTTCTTTTGTGACCTTTATAGCAAAGTCCAAATATGTTTGAGGAGAGTTACCTGTAATATCCTCATTTAGCTTCTCATATTCATAAGTCCATTTTACAATCCCACCACCATGTTCCTTATCAATCACTTGAACTATTGCTTTAAAACTTTTGTAATTCTCACTCACATCCCCATCAAACAAGCTATATGTGATCGTCTTATTTTCTTCATCTATACTCTCAATTTTTACTTTAACACTTACCTTCTTTCCATCTGCATATGGATTCAGAGGTATTTAAAATCATATTTCATTAATGAATTAGGAAAAATAAATAACAACTCAAAATAATGAAAGATAACAACTTAAATTATTAATTACCTATTGTATATTCCCAATGTTTGATAGAACCAACATTTCCCCAGTCACCTTCATGAACTCTAACTTCATGTATGTGTGTGGATATATTAGAAACATGTTCAAGTTGCTTTCTAATAACATTATAGTACTTAGCACCAGGTGCTTCAATCTCTACTTCACTCTCCACTTTCCCACTTAAAGCCATGTCTATGTTCTTTAATATTTGTTTCTACTCATAAGGTGGAAACACATGATCCCTTAAATAGAAGATTAATTAATAATTATGACTATAAAATTCATTGTTTCATTCCATAAGCAAGTTTCAAATTATGATACCTGTTGAAAAAATCAAACAAATAATGGATTGTCGTCTTATCAACAAGCAAACGAAATTAAATATTGATTGAAAAAATATATTAAAATTTAACTATTAATACTTAATAGGACATGACAAAACAGATAGCTATATATAAGTTGGCATTTATAAATTGTTGTAATATAAAATGAAAATAATGCTTGACCAAATATTTGCTTTCATAATATATTGATTGGGCAATGTTTAATTTGTCGTGACTCACAAGATATATATAGAGTTGCTATTAGCACATATCTTAATTTATATGTTAAGTCAATCAATTATTTGTTGGTATTTTTCATAATGTGTATTTGTTTAATGAAATACTAAGTAATTTTTTTACAATTTCACAAGTTTGGAACATAATTGTGATATTGTTACTTGTAATGTCAACTTTTAATTTAATATGTTATTTATGTGTTGATATTATTATATATATTTAAATATTATATATCTCGGTGTTATTTAGTGTACTACTCTAATTTTTTTAAGTGTCATTTTATTTTAGTATAATACTCTTCAATCTATCAATTATTTTCTCTTTACAAATAAATTCAGTTATACATTCTATTTCTTTTTTTTAGGTAACAACATTCAATTTCTTTTTAATAATTAATTTTTTGAAAAATGCACGTGAAGTGAAGTTATTGAAAAAATAACAGTATAATTGATCTTTAAACTATGAAAACAAGTAAACAACACTAACTTTTACAAAAAATTTAAGCTTCTCTCTCTTCTCTCTTCTTTCTTCTTTTCTGCAATAGGTTGGGTATTTTTTTATTTTTTTTTATGTTGGGTTGTTTGTTTTGTTAAGTGTAGACTCTAAGCCTATGTGTTATTTAATTTACACCCCTAAGCCTTGGTTTTAAACTAAAAATAAATGTTATTCATTGCTACTAATTTGATATATAAACCCTTGTGTTTATAGCACAAATAATTTGTATAAAAATATGGACTAAAAATAGGATAGGCGGATCTCGAATACTCAAGAACTTAAAATACATTATACTGTTAAACAACACTTATTCAGGAGTTAAAAAATTATTATAAGCTCTCTCAAAAAATTTATAATTTTTTAACAAATGAAGAATTAAATATAATTTTTATATTTTTTGTGGTTAAAAATTAATATATAATTCATGTTTTGTAAAACAATTTCTATTTTTTAGAGATTTTCATAATATTTTATTCATTTCTTTACGATATTATTTAAAAATGTAAATTGGCTACTCATGAGTTGAATTAAAAATAACGATTAAAACTGTACAAAGAAAAAGATAGCATCTAAAAGTGGTGATTAAAAATTTTATAGGAACTAAAAGTCGGAATTGTTTTTTTAGAGAAATTAAAATTAAAATCAATATCATATTTATAAGAACAAAAAATATTTTCTGTTAAAAAAAAAGAACAAAAAATATTTAACCTTATTGTAAAAAAAACATATTTAACTCTATAAATATAATATATAACTGCATAATTTTTGTTTTCATTGTCTTTGACAAACCAAAAAACCAAAATATTTTTTGACGCAAGAAAACTCAAGACCATTTTTATTATATGATTGTCAAACAACAAATTTCATTATTTTAATTTCCGTACGTAGTATCTTACTAATTAAACATTTATTTGTATTTTAAAATCGGCTAACTTTCTACCAACAAAAAAAACCTACCATTAACAACACTTTAATCTTTTATTTAAATCAAATATTTTACAAACATTCATAAGTCACTTATACACATCAAACATTTCATTCCATTTATCCATTACAGCATAATTTATATAATCGCACTTCATTTATGGCACAAAGCGAACTATTCTTTCGCCTTTTACTAAAGAATCACACTTAATTTGTTCATCTTTGTTGCTATTCCTTGACAAGATGAGCATCAATTTCTTTTGTGACCTTTATAGCAAAGTCCAAGTATGATTGAGGAGATGCACCTTTAATATCCTCTTTTAGCTTCTCATATTCATAAGTCCATTTTACAATCCCACCACCATGTTCCTTATCACTCACTTGAATTATACTTTTAAAACTCTTGTAATTCTCACTCACATCCCCATCAAATATGCTATATGTGATTGTCTTATTTTCTTCATCTATACTCTCAATTTTTACTTTAGTGCTTACCTTCTTTCCATCTACATGAATTCAGAGGTATTTAAAATCAGATTTCATTAATGAATTAGGAAAAATAAATAACAGCTTAAAATAATGAAAGATAACAACTTATATTATTAATTACCTATTGTATATTCCCAATGTTTGATAGAACCAACATTTTCCCAATCACCTTCATGAACTCTAGCTTCATGTATGTGTGTGGATATATTAGGAACATTTTCAAGTTGCTTTCTAAAAACATTATAGAACTTAGCACCAGGTGCTTCAATCTCTACCTCACTCTCCACTTTCCCACTTAAAGCCATGTCTATGTTCTCTAATATTGATTCTACTCATAATTAAGGTGGAAATGCATTTCCTTAAATAGAAGATTAATTGTCACTATAAATTATAAAATCAATAGTATCATTCCACAAGCAAAGTTGCAGATTGTGATACTTTGTTGAAAAAATCAAACAAATAATGGATTGTCTTGTCAACAAGCAAACAAAATTAAATAATTGATAATTAAAATTTAACTATTAATCGGACATGACAAAATAGATAGCTGTATATAAGTTGACATTTTGTAGACTGTTGTAATATATAATTATAACATGAAAATTGAAAATAATGCTCCACCAAAGATTTGCTTGCATAATATTGATCGGACACTATTTGTTGTGATTCATATAGTCATAGTTAGCAATCTTATATATATATATATATATATATATAGGGGATGTATCAAATGAGAGGAGATTTTAAAATGAGAGATGAGAGGCTTAAATGTGAACCACTAGATTAAATACATGGTTGTGATTAATTCTTAATATTAATGAATTAGGTAAGTCTTGATTCAATGGATCAAAAAACAAACACACATTTCTCTCTCTTCCTTCACTGAAAAATCAATCGTTTCTTCTTCTTCCTGCTTCTTCTCTCTCACTTCATTCTTCCTCTTTCTCTCTTCACTCAACCAGGTCATACAGAGACATCTCAAGGCCATATTTGACAACAAATGACTCTTAAAAAATCAATTCAACAACCTGACACTTCTTTCATCGGTGAAGATTTGTTGGAGATATAGGTCTTAGCTTGTGAAAATAAATCCATATCTGCTCTTTTCTTTCTTTGTTCTTGTTTTACAAATGCAAATTAATGGGTGCTGTCGCGCCGCGAAAATCGCCCGAGCGTTTAGGACACTCGGAATGACACAGAGTCGCCACCAAATTTTATTTTAATAGGGAAATATTGATAAAACCTAAAAAATAATGGAAGGATGGTCATCGCAACCATCTCCAAGTTCGGGAGTTGGTTATGCAAGGGGAAGGTATTAGCACCCCTCACATCCGTTGTACTCAACGGGAACCTCCTAACTAATTCTAGGGTATTAAGTGTTTTTTAGAATTTTATTTACATGTTTTTCCTAGATTTTTATTTTTTCATTAAAAGATATTTACAAAAAGAAAAGGAGAAAATTTAGGTTTTTTATTATTATGCTTGACAAGATGACTCTTGCTCCTACGTATCCTCCGGTGCGATGAGGAAATCAAAGCTACGTAGTTCTGGGTATGATGTTGGTTTGTGTCTTTTTATGAAAAAAAGCTTTGTTTTACCTCTTAAAATGACTTTTAAGAATTGACCCATAGTGTGAGTTACAATTTTTTATTTTAATTTTATTCTTATTCTTATTTAAAAATACATTATGTAGAATTAAACCTATTTTTTCATTAAAATATTTAAATTTTATGCTCATATAAACTCTCTTCTACTTTTTTTCCCTAGTCACTTTCACTCCTCCTCCACACCAAGATAAGTCAAAAGTTGACTTACTAAATCCATTATAACACACATCCTTTAAATTCAGAAAAATCAAATAATTGAAGACATGGTTAGCTAATTGAGACATCATACTTAACTCTTTTAACAAAAATTATATAAGTAAAAAATGAAAATACACTCCAAATTATCTAAGTGCAAATGCAAAATTTAAAACTGATCCAATTTCATTATAACTTAGAGGCTCACAAGAAATATATATATATATATATATATATATATATATATAGGGCATATCAAGTGAGAGGAGTTTTATAGTGAGAGATGAGAGGGTTCAATCACAACCCTTAGATCAATCTTTATTGTGCACTTTAATTTTTACAACCACACATTAATGTGTTCAACTACTCTTCTTTATGCGTGCGTATTGTTCCGATTCCTTTTTGCTTCTTCTTCTTCTTCCATACTATTCCAATTCAACTTGAAACAAAATTAAAATGGTAAAATTGATGACACAAAATAATATGATGGTAAAAATTGCTTCTTCTCAAAGGTTTTGTTCCTACTTATATATGAATCTTCCAACCCCAATTTATGAATCTATTAATTTAATTTACCAGTGTTGTTGTTGTTGTTTATAGTTCTTATTCTCTCTGATTTCTTTTTTTTCTTAAAAAAAAATTGTTAGAGATATCAATGGAGTCTGACTGTATACTTTTCAATTGTTAGTTCTTATAACTCTTCACTTTTGTTTCTTGATATTCCCTGCACATTTCTCAGCACACTTGCAAAATTATTGTAGAGGTTATGGTTATCCAAATCATTTTTGATTAAACATCCCTTTTCAACTTCACATCTGCTAAAAAATAACCCATGAACTAGAAAACCAAAGATTTTTTAAATGAGTAAACACACCAATATGTTAATTTTGTTAACTTAATTCTTTAGCACCTGTCATACCCCAAATTTTACCCTCTAAATTTTTAGTACATATTTATTTTAGTCAATTTTACTTATTTTTATGGCAAGAAACTTTTTCTATTTTTGCTAGTATTAAAAATATTTATTATCACTTTTTTTGTTTGTCCAGAATTATAAAAATAAAGCATATATATAAAAAGAAGGAAAATATATAAACTTATATAGAAAGAAAAGGAGAAAGACACAAAAATATAAAAAAGGGAGTGAATCAAAACAAAAGAGAACCAAATCTTTGGTCTTGAAGAACAAGCAAGAGAATTAACACTAAAATATAAAATGAGAGCAAATCAATCATTAAAAACAAACAAAATCTCTCAAATTAATTTACAAACCAAATCTCACCAAGATTCATTCAAGTTTTAAAAAGCCTAATTCAAAACTATAAATAGAGGCTCTTTCTACACAATAATTCACACACTAATTCTTCACTCACAAGAAAAATTCTCAAAACAACAAATTCTTCTTCAACCACTTTTCATTCATCAACCACAATAACCGTGTGTTGTTGAGCCTCCTTCAAAGGAAGCGATAGTCGGAAGCCAAACTAGCATTGTTGAACTGTCGAAACAGCACGACAACCGCTGCTGTGAAACTTTGACTCGGTACGTACCTCGTTCTACACTAATTTATATTGTGTGTGTTAAATTTTTATGATGGATAAAGATGAATTGATTTGGTGTTTCATTGTATGCTCTTACGTATATGACTTTTTCTTTTTTACTAATTTAAACTAGGATATGTATTCGGTTACTAGAAGTAGAGATGAGTATATTGATGTTACACCCTCTTGTACATACATAACCCTTTTTTATTATTCTGTTACTTACTAAATTCATTTTTAAATGTCCCTATTAATTATTATTAAGAAAAACATATTGTCAAACATAATGCAAAAATACTAAAAAATAAAATGTCTTTGTTAAATAAAATATTCCTTTAACAAAAGTGGATTAAAAAGGGAGGACGGATGCACTTCCGTTTTTCTCTCGAATTATTGGCGGTTTTGTGTACACTTAGTTTACCAATAATTTGTCTTCCACTCAAACCCATAAAAAGAACACTAAAAATTACCAACACATTCAATCTAATTTCTTCACCTTCGGGTCAATTCTTAAAAGTCATTTTAAGAGGTAAAACAAAGCTTTTTTTCATAAAAAGACACAAACCAACATCATACCCAGAACTACGTAGCTTTGATTTCCTCATCGCACCGGAGGATACGTAGGAGCAAGAGTCATCTTGTCAAGCATAATAATAAAAAACCTAAATTTTCTCCTTTTCTTTTTGTAAATATCTTTTAATGAAAAAATAAAAATCTAGGAAAAACATGTAAATAAAATTCTAAAAAACACTTAATACCCTAGAATTAGTTAGGAGGTTCCCGTTGAGTACAACGGATGTGAGGGGTGCTAATACCTTCCCCTTGCATAACCAACTCCCGAACTTGGAGATGGTTGCGATGACCATCCTTCCATTATTTTTTAGGTTTTATCAATATTTCCCTATTAAAATAAAATTTGGTGGCGACTCTGTGTCATTCCGAGTGTCCTAAACGCTCGGGCGATTTTCGCGGCGCGACAGCTGGCGACTCTGCTGGGGACTTAGAGAGTTAAGCCTATCCTTTAGTTTTAGGGTTAAGTGTTTTTTTATTTTTTATTTATTTACATGTTTTATTTGTATTTTATTTATTATTTATTATTTTTCATGTATATATATTGTGGGGTGGGTTATTTTATGTCAAGTGAAACTCTCCACCCGAGTTTGAGAAAAACTTAAGTCACATATGGACTAGTAGCATGGACCGGTGGGATGAACATCCCATTTGGTGATTTGTGAAAACTCCGCTCAGATGAGATCTATTCAAAAGGTTCATTGAGAATGGGCTAGCCCCTACCCCTCAATGAAAATTTGAATTAGGTCTAGGACTCTGGGAACCTTACCTTAAACCAATAAATTTACCTAAGGGAGACCCTATGAAATCACATATGGGTCCAAGACCTTAGGTGATATGTTTTAGAGCTACCCTTGTGAGGGGTTTGGGTAGAAAAGCTTAGAACCTCCTATCTTAAGGAGCCTACCTATTTAGATCATTTAATCTTCGCCATCTTGCATCTACCATGCATCGTCATGCATATACACTCATGAAAAAAATAATCTATTGCATCTTCATATATTCTCATGCACTACAAGCAAAAAAAGGGATACAATCTCATGCATACTCATGCATCTTCATGCATTCTCATGCGTTGAAAAACTCATCTCCTCAACCTCTACGCCCAGGAGTTTCAAAAATAATCCGGAAACCAAGGAAACGATTGCCATCAGCGCCTGCTCTCCCACACTCTCACGGGACACGTGCTAATTTGAGGAGGATTATGGAGCGACTCGAGGAAAATCAAATAGCTTTGAGTAAGGATGTGGATTCTCTCAAGGAAGGCATGGAGAAGCTCTTTGAAACGCTCTTAAAGCAAGCCAATGAGAAAGTTGCAAGAGCCGAGGAGAAGAAGAAGGCCAAAGAGCTGAAGAATAAGTGCAAGGAAGAAGAAAACCTTGATCCTCCAAGCTTCAAACCCCCTAAAAATCCGGGGCAAACCTCATCTGGAGGATTCGTTGAAATACTAAGGCATGTCGATGATTTCTCTGACGGTGAACAAGAGTATGTCCGACCTCACCCTACCAATAACGCTCAAGGTGCTATACCTAACCAGCAAGTGATAGCTGATAATCACCCAAGTGCTCAATCTACACAGATCCAAGCTCTGGAAGAAAGACTAAAAGCTGTGGAAGGGTTCAATGCCTATGGTTTCAATGCCTTGGACATGTGTTTGGTCCCAGATGTGGTACTTCCACCAAAATTCAAGGCACTTGACTTTGAAAAATACAAAGGAATTCACTGCCCCAAAAACCATTTGAGGATGTTCTATAGGAAAATGGCGGCACACGCCACCAATGAGAAACTGATGATCCATGTGGTCCAAGAAAGTCTAAGTGGAGCATCTTTAGATTGGTACATGCAGTTGGAAAAAGATCAAATCCAGTCATGGAAAGATCTCACTGATGCTTTCATGAAGCAGTACAAGTACAATCTAGACATGGCTCCCAATCGAATGCAGTTGCAAGCTACTACACAAAAGAAGGATGAATCTTTCAAAGAGTATGCTCAGAGATGGAGAGAATTGGCTGCTCGCGTCCAACCCCCACTCTTAGAAAGGGAATTGGTTGACACATTCATGATCACTCTTCAAGGACCTTACTATGAGAAAATGGTCGGGAGTATATCATCTGGTTTTGCTGATATGGTCATGGTTGGCGAACAAGTAGAAGAAGGTTTGAGGAGCGGTAAAATCCAAGCCACCTCCAACAGTCAAGCTGGGTCAAGGAAGTTCTTCCACGACAATTCAAAAAACAAAGAGGAAGAAACTAATGTTGTGATGACATCCTCAAATCAGGGGTCATATTTCCAACAACAACAGAATGAGCATCCACAGAGAAATCAATCTGGATCCAGAAATAATCAAGAAAGAGAGGCTCGCCAGTTAGACTCGATCCCAATAACATATAGTCAATTATGGTCTCATCTGGTCCAAACTTCTTCAATAACTCCTAGAAAGACTAGATCCATGAAGTCTCCGTTTTCTTCTTGGTACAATGCGAGTGCTCAATGTGAATTTCATGACGGAGTAGTGGGGCACTCAATTGAAGACTGCTATACCTTCAAAGAAATGGTGCAAGATCTGATTGACAACAAGCAACTAACTTTTGATAAAGATGGCCCGCATACGTTGGGTAATCCCTGAAAGCAGATATACCAAGAATCATCTTTTGGAGTTGGCCAATCATCAAGAAAGCTCCCTTCCAAGGATCATGAAGCTTCGAATTTCCAGTTTTAATTTCATTCTTGCTAAGTATTTATTTGCTTTTGAAGTTGTAACTTTTGACCAGTATTTTTTAATAAAATCAATATGCATGTTTCTGGAATTCATCTTTTCATATTTCATTCTTTCATCTCCGTCTCTTTCCATTTCTTTGTTCGTATTAACAAATTTGGGGGAGGATGATGTAAATAAAATAATTAAATTTACTGACATATGCTTTCATAGTAAGACTTGGTTGACGATGTAAGGCATTGTTTCACTTCCTAAACACTGGAGAAATAAGGAGATAATCCGTAGTTAACCCCTTTGCGCTTGAAGTTGGTGTTTTTTCTACTTTTTTTTTGAACCCTTAATTTGAACCTGGGGCAGGGTAATATTTCAATTAATTTGATGATGCATTCTGATACAAGAGAATTAGAGGTTTAACAACAATGCTTTCCTCAAACAAAAGGAGCGGTCAAGAGATGAGACTCACATCAGTTCATGTGGCAGTCACAATCTCCATGCACCAAAATCGGGTTGTTCAAAAAAAAAAAAAAAAGGAGAAAAGAAAAAGAAGCATCCTGATGGACTTCAAAAAAAGAGTGACTGCCACTCCAAAGAAAACTCATCAAAGATCATCTAACAAGATAGGATCTCATCAAAAAATGAATGGAGCTCGATCAAGTGTGAACTTCAAACATCATCATAACTACAAAAATTCTCTTGTCGACTGAAAACATCTGTTGAATTAATTGAATTTAGGAATGAAGGACATCAAGGAGAATGGGGTGGGACCAAATAAAATTTTGAGCCTTATATCCTTTTATTCAAAAACCGTGAGCCCAGCCACGTTACAATCCCCAAAAGACCTAATTGAAACTAGGTTCATTATGAAAGCATATTCGACAAATATATTGTTAAACTGACTCCTCTAAATCAATTTTTGTTCTATCACTTCTTCATCTTTCTGATTTCAAAACTTGCATGTACATTGTGTTAGAAGTACTTGTCAAAAGGAAAAATTTATTTGCAAGTCAATACTTGGCATCTGGTTAATTCAGCAAACAGTTCAATCAAGGAAGAACTGAATCAAGATACTCCTAATAAAGGGGCAAGGCATCTAAGGAGCCTACCAATCAGTGGCAAATTCCTTTTAATCAGGGGCAGGTCCTCTAAACTCCTGCTACTCAAAGTCAAAAGTGTTCAAGAATTGGCCAGCCTAGAGGCACTATCCCTAAGACGCCAATTAATTAGGGGGCATACTCCTCAAGAATTCAAATGATGGGGCAGTTCGCAGCAATGTCATATCAGACTTAATCTCAAGCAACTTCATTTGCTCCAGTATTCAACATTGAATGTAGCGCTCCTCTCGAATGGTCATCCTACACCAGGGAATGAAAGGAACCTCTGCTCATAGGGCTCCGATAAAGTCAAAAAACCATGCCCAAAAAAAAAAAGGTATAAAAACTCGCTAAGTCGAAAACCCGTCAGGGCGGCTTAAGCAATAAAGAGCGTCCCGCTGGATTGAAAACCTGAAAAGGCGGTCCAGGCAAAAATTAGGGACACCAAAAAAGGAAAATATTCCCGGTGGACTGAAAACTCGAAAGAGCGGTCCAGGCAAAAGTTAGGGATTTCAAAAATAAAAAACAAAAAGGCAAAATGAGCTGCAGCAGAGGCCATCCCTCCCCATACTTTCAGGTTGTTCAAGTGAATCATGTCAGACATCAGCTACTGTTGAGTTCATAATGGGTGTCGGGAGATCATGCCGGCAAAACTCATGGGCTTTTGGACAAGGAAACTTTGCTGCGGAACGCATTCTCAGGCCTGAAACCATCCAAAAAAACCTCTCATACACTTTTAAATCATATTCGTGCATCATTCAGCATTGGCATCCATAAGCTCAATCTTCATTTGCACTCATAATTCAAATTCTTTCACTAAATTCAAAGTCCAGTACCTGTTGGCAACCACAAAACTCAATCATTATTCGACCTCAATCGGTCACTCCAAAAGCATTGGTTTCTCTTGACACCTCAAGTCCAACCCACACATCTTGAAGCCCAATGTCCATTGACACGCATTCAACACACATTAATCTTGCATTTCATTTCATGCATCATCCTGCATAAAGTACACTATGCCAAACAAAAAGACATACCATGCATATGCACAAAGCATGCATTACATAACAAAATCCCAATATTAAGGAGGTAATTCAAAGTCCAATCATCATTGGCAAATAAAATCAAAAGTCCAATTTTCATTGGCAACTCCAATTCAAAGCTCAGGCTTCCCCAATATTTCATTTCATGCATCAGTCACGAATGACACAACAAGCATCAATCAGACATGACATAACATGCACCAGATAGCATGCATTAATATACAATCATCATTCTCATCATGCATCTCGGCGGTAGATCCTGTAGTTAATCCCGACAAAAGATTTTTCTAACAAAGCTCGTCAGTAGTTATTATCTCGTCAGTAGATCCTTTGGCAAGCTCGACACCAGTTATTTATCTCGTCCGTAGATCCTTTGGCAAACCTCGACAGTAGGTATTTCTCGGCAGTAGATTCCTAAATTAATCTCGTCAGTAGATCCCTTAGCAAAACCTCGACAGTAGGTATTTCTCATAAAATCTCGACGGTAGATTATACAGCAAACCTCGACAGTAGGTGTTTCTCACAGAATCACGGTAGTAAAACCCCCAGTTTTGCATCATGGCATCATTCACGATTAACATCATCATGCATAAAACCATGGGCAATATAACCAGAAATAAATCTAGAGTTTCCTCAACATGGAATGTTAGGCGGGTACTTCATATCCCCAGCAAATCAGATTAGCCCGGCCACGGGCTGATAGCAACTACTCACACTTATTCTTAGGATCAAAGCACCCTGAGGGGAGAAGATCTAATTATGATAGCACCCTGCGGGGCGGAGAAGATCTAATTATGTTAGCACCCTGCGGGGCGGAGAGATCTAATCATGTTAGCACCCTGCGGGGCAATAACCAGTAAATCTTTAAGGATAACCACCCCGAGGGGAGAAGATCTAATTATGTTAGCACCCTGCGGGGCAGCAACCATTTATCTTTAGGATCTAAGCACCCTGAGGGGAGACGATCTAAATATGTTAGCACCCTGCGGGGCAGCAAAGCAACCATTTATCTTTAGGATCTAAGCACCCTGAGGGGAGACGATCTAATTATGTTAGCACCCTGCGGGGCAGCAACCGTTTATCTTTAGGATCTAAGCACCCTGAGGGGAGATGACCTAACCTTTTAGTTTAAGCACCCTGAGGGGCGACGACTATCCTTTAGCGGAAACACTCTACGGAGCGACGATTTCCTTAAGAACCCTGCGGGGCAGCGATTATCCTTTTTAGTTGAAGTACCCCGCGGGGTGATGACTTCTTCTTGGTTCAATTACATATGGGAAATGGTTATCTTTCAAAAGATATAGGCACCCTACGGGACAACGCCTATTTTTGGTTCAAGCACCCTTCGGGGCGGGGAATATCCTTAAGATCTAAACATCGCCAAGGTGATAATCGATCTCTCACTTTCATAAAGTAAAATTATGGGTATTCTTTATATTTAATTATCTTTCAAAGGCATTTAAAGATATTTAAATAGGGGCAGCTGTCATACCCCAAATTTTACCCTCCAAATTTTAGTACATATTTATTTTAGTCAATTTTATTTATTTTTCTAACAAGAAACTTTTTGTATAAAAGTATTTATTAGCACTCTTTTTGTTTGTCCAAAATTATAAAAATAAAGCATATATATAAAAAAAAAAGGGAATATATAAACTTGTGTAGAAAGAAAAGGAGAAAGACACAAAAATATAAAAAAGGGAGTGAATCAAAACAAAAGAGAACCAAATCTCTAGCCTTGGAGAGCAAGGGAGTAAAATTGCACTAAAACATAATTTCTATAGCAAATCAAGCATAAAAAACAAATAAAATCTCTCAAATTAATTTACAAAGCAAATCTCACCAAGATTCATTCAAGTTTTAAAAAGCCTAATTCAAAAACTATAAATAGAGGCTCTTTCTACACAATAATACACACACCAATTCTTCATTCATACCACAAAATTCTTCATAAACCACAATCAATTCTCCCTTACACAACCACTAATTTCCTTCAAATCCAAAACAACTATCATCAATACATCACTACCATCACCGTACGCAAAGCATTCTAGGACGCTGCTGCCGTCGGAGTCGCGTCGTCGTCCTTTAACCAGGTTTTTTCTCTCTCTCTCTCGTTTGCATATGTTTTTGTTGCTCTGTACATTCTCCTTTTATGTTGCAGGTTCTGTTTATTGTTTTGGATAAAAAAAATAAGGCTTATCTCTTTAAAACCATACATAATAGCTTTTAATTTATTTATGTATATATATAATTATGTATGTATGTATATGTTCTTATGTGTACTTGTGTTGTTAGTGCCTATGTTTGATGACAATGTTTGGTTAATTTGGCAAGCTTCTGTTACGTACATGTTTTTAGTTTGTCTGTTAATAATTTAATATCATGTTTTAGAATTAACTAGTGTACACTATTTTGAGTTTCTATAGGATATTAGTCGTCCAATTTTAATTGTTTATTATAAAATTTTTAAACACCAAGTACAAAAACATCATTAAATAAATATGGATTAAAAAAGAGGAGGCGGATGCACATCCGTTCGCTTCTCGACTAATTGGGGGCTTAGTGCACACTTTGTCCGACTTTTAGTCGTCTTCCACTCAAACCCATAAAAAAAAAACATTAAAAAACATCAACACATTCAAATCAAATTTTTCGCCTTCGGGCCAATTCTTAAAAGTCATTTTAAGAGGTAAAATACAAAATTCTTTTCATAAAAAACACCAACCAACAATATACCCAGAACTACGTAGCTTTGATTTCCTCATCGCACCGGAGGATACGTAGGAGCAAGAGTCATCTTGTCAAGCATAATAATAAAAAACTTAATTTTTCCTCTTTCTTGTAAATATTTCTTAATAAAATAAAATTCTAAAAATATAAAAACATGTAAATAAACTCTCAAAAAACATTTAATACCCTAGAACTAATTAGGAGGTTCCCGTTGAGTACAACGGATGTGAGGGGTGCTAATACCTTCCCCTTGCATAACCAACTCCCGAACTTGGAAATGGTTGCGATGACCATCCTTCCATTATTTTTAGGTTTTATCAATATTTTCCTATTAAAATAAAATTTGGTGGCGACTCTGTGTCATTCCGAGTGTCCTAAACGCTCAGGCGATTTTCGCGGCGCGACAGCTGGCGACTCTGCTGGGGACATTTAAAATTAGAGAGTTAAGCCTATCCTCTAGTTTTAGGGTTATTTGATTTGTTTGTTTACTTTGTTTTTTTTATTCTTGTTTTATTTTATGTTTTTATTTTCCCGCATTATTATATTTCTTTTTATGTATTGTGGGTGGGTTTATTTTTGAATGAAATTTGAGAAAAACCCTAAGTTAGGTTAGGAGTTGGTAGTATGGACCTATGGGATGCACATCCCAATGGGTGATGTACGAAGACTCCGCCTAGAGTAGACTGGTTCAAAAGGATTTGTCAGGAATGGGCTAGCCCCTCCGCTTGGCAAAACTTTGGATTCGGTCAGCAACTCTAGGACCCCCCTTTAGAACCCAAAGACTCCATTTAAGGGAGACCCTTTAAAATTTCACCATGTATCATGTGGAAGAATCAAAGGAATCTACCACCTTAAATGGAGCCTTCAAAAAATAAAGAAAAAAATCAAAATCCCGTAGGAGCCGTCCTTGTGAGGGTTGGTAGAAAACTTAGAACCACCTAAGGAGCCTACCTATTAGGTCATCCAACCTTCACCATCTTGCATCTATAATGCATATCATACATGCTCATGCACTTGCATCCTCAAAATAAATAGTCATATCTTTTCTTTCCCCACCGTCCTCAAACTATAATACCACTAGCAGGTATCCCGATACCCATGAACGGACTTGGAAGAATGTCTCAAGAAAATATGGAAGAACTCAAGAGAGGCCACGAGCAATTAAGGGTGGAGGTTGCCCAATTGAAGACTCAAGTGCAGTTGATAATACAAATGTTGTTGGGGAAAAATGAAAACCTGTTACCTTATCGGTCACAAGGCCATCTAGCGCCTCAAACCCTACAACCATGGGTGATTCCTTCGCCTCAACAACATTTGCCGCAACAAGCGTGCCCTCGGCAGTCCTCCCTGCCTCCTCAACTGAATCAACCCTGGGGCAATCCAGCACCTCAGGTACCACAACCATGTTTGGTTCCCTTGCTTCATCAGAATCAGCAAGCTCATCCAAGTGATCTGAAGGGAGGGGCCCGCCAATTCGACCCAATCCCCTTAACATACAGTCAATTGTGGACTCATTTAGTCAGAGTTTCTTCAATAACTCCCAGAAAGACCAGATCCATGAAGTCTCCGTTTCCTTCTTGGTACAATCCGAGTGCTCAATGTGAATTTCATGACGGAGTAGTGGGGCACTCAATTGAAGACTGCTATACCTTCAAAGAGGTGGTACAAGATCTGATTGACAACAAGCAACTAACTTTTGATAAAGATGGCCCGCATACGGTGGGTAATCCCTGAAAGCAGATATACTAAGAATCATCTTTTGGAGTTGGCCAATCAACAAGAATTCTCCTTCCAAGGATCATCAAGCTTTGAATTTCCAGTCTTAATTTAATTCTTTTGCTCTCAAAGTTGTAACTTTTGACTAGTATTCCTAATATAATAAACATGCATGTCTTTGGAATTAATCCATTCGTGTTCACTCTTTTCTTGTTTTATTACTTACAAACTTGGAGCGAGGATGATGAAAATAAATAACTGATTATTGCTGATATATGCTTTCAATGGTAAACAAAACCTGGTTGATGATGAAAGGCGTTTTCAAAATAAAAATTAGTTAGTTCATGCTAAGACGAGTCACTCTTGCATGTGTTTTCGTTGTTATCTAATTCTCCCAGTTTCTTGAGATATATCAAAAAAAAATTTAAGAAAAAGCAAGCAATTTTGGTTTTGATACTCGACATGACACTTTAAGAGTATATAGGTTGTTTTGGCATTTTTGGCTACATTGTGAAGGTATAGTAATGATTCAATAAAATCGGTACCGTCTTAACACCTTAGACATCCAGAAATATGTAAGGTTAATTTGAGTACTAATGTTGACAAAGACTTGAACTTAAATTCTAAAATAACCCTTAGTAGTTTATCTTAGCAGTCGGCACCATCTTAAGCACAAACTAAGTGGGAAATCAATGAACATAAGTGAATGATCCAAAAATGAAAGTTTACATACTTTGGTTGATTTTAAAAGTGGGAATGCACTTATTGAGTTAGATGACCATCACTCGGTTGTTTAATTCAACAGTCGTTGAACATACAAAGTAAAACCATGGTAAATAAACCCTTTTAGTAGTTGGTTCGGAGGTGTCTGATTCCGAACTTGGTAGGGCGAATTACGATCCGATCCCCCACAACTGCATTTGGGAGAGAAAAAGGGGTTTGCCAAACTTTTGTTATCAGCACCCCTCGATAAATGATCATAATCACTAACAGATTTTCCTATCATGAGCGTGCAAAAGATAACGGGCTTAATGTGATTGCACTTGAATGAAAAGGATGAATAATATTTAAGCAAAAGTCAGAGTCATAATAAAATACTTCAGGTTTGTCTTCATGTGATGGGAATCTTTGACCACAATGAGTGGTTTTGTGTTACTACGGTACTCTTGGTATTTGATGTTTATCACTTGATTTTCCTATATAGCCGGCAATCACGTATGATTAGAGTTGTCGTGTCCCGTTTCAAACAGGTGCTAAAAAGAGTTACTAAATTTTATGCTTAAGGACAAGCAAAAGTTCAAGTACGGGGGAATTTGATAACACAAAATTTATGTCTTTGGCTTGATTTACATGAGTTTCGCATGAACAATTCACAAAAGACCTAATTGAAGCTAGGTTCACCGTAAAAGCATATTCAGCAAATGTATTGTTAAACTGACTCATCCAGTTTGTTATGCAATCAACAATTATCTTTTGTACATACCATATGTGCTTCCAAAAAAAATATTCAATTTCAAAAACCCGCATGTGCATTGTGTTAAAAATACTTGGCAAAAGAAACGATTTTACTTGCAAATCAATACTCGACATCTGGTTAATTCAGCAAACGGTTCGATCAAGGAAGAACTGAATCAAGACGCTCCTAATTAGGGGCAAGGCATCTAAGGGGCCTGCCAATCAGTGGCAAATTCCCCATGATCAAGGGGCAGGACATCCAAGTTCCCGCTAATCGAGGTCAAAAGTGTTCAAGAATTGGGCAGCCTAAGGCACTGTCTCTAAACGCCAGTTAATTAGGGGCACACCTCTCGAGAATTCAAATAATGGGGCAGTTCGCAGCATTGTCATATCAGACCTGGATGGATCCAAATTCCTTTTCAAGCAATTTCATTTGCACCAATATTCAACATTGAAGGTAGCACTTCCCATCGAAGGGTCACTCTGTAGAGAATCCTGGATTATCACTACCAGGGAAGGAAGGGAACCTCTGCTCATAGGACTCCAATGAAGTCAAAAATATTATGCCTTAAAAAAAATATATATATAAAAAATAATATAAGAGCTCGCTAAGTCAAAAGCCCGAAAGGGCGGCTTAAGCAACAGAGAGCGTTCCGCTGGAGTGAAAACCTGAAAAGGCGGTCCAGGCAAAAATTAGGGGCACCAAAAAAGGAAAACATTCCCGGTGGACTAAAAACTCGAAAGAGCGGTCCACGCAAAAGTTAGGGATTTCAAAAAAAATATATAAAAGAAAAGGCAAGAAGAATTGCAGTAGAGACCGTTCCTCTCCAGTCGTTCAAGTAAACCATGTCAAGCATCAGCAACCGTTGAGTTCAGAATGGGTGTCGGGAGATCATGCTGGCAAAATTCAATTACCTGTCACAAAAACCCTTTCATACGCATTCAATCACATTCATGCATCATTAATGTTCGCATTCATTTAGCATCAAAACATGCATTGACATTCAAAAACTATAATTCATTCATCAAATTCAAAATTCAATATCTGTTGGCGGTGGCAACCCCTAAAACCAATCCTTATTTAACCTCGATCGGTTATCCAAAAACATTGATTCTTCTCGGCCTCTCCCATCAAAAGAAAACCGAGAGCCACTTAATACTCATCTTGAAGCCCAATTATCATGGACACGGCTACATACATCAATAATACATTTCATTTCATGCATAGCATACACTACACGTGATCACAAATGCATCTGCATCACAATGCATTCATAGCATAATTAAGATTCTCCAATCCAAGGTCTGATCTTACGCGGCAAACGCCAATGTCCGATCTTATGCGGTCAAACAAAGTCTAATCGCCATTGACAAATTCAAATCAAGCTCAGCCTCCCCCAATTTTTCATCATTAATATCATCATGCACAAAACCATGGGCAACATAACCAGAAATAAATCTAGAGTTTCCTCAGCATGGAATGTTGGGCGGGTACTTCATATCCCCAGCAAATCAGATTAGCCCGGCCACGGGCTGATAGCAACTACTCACACTTATTCTTAGGATCAAAGCACCCTGAGGGGAGAAGATCTAATTATGTTAGCACCCTGCGGGGCAATAATCAGTTATCTTTAAGATATAAGCACCCTGAGGGGAGATGGTCTAATTATGTTAGCACCCTGCGGGGCAATAATCAGTTATCTTTAAGATATAAGCACCCTGAGGGGAGAAGATCTAATCATGTTAGCACCCTGCGGGGCAATAACCAGTTATCTTTAGGATAAGCACCCTGAGGGGAGAAGATCTAATTATGTTAGCACCCTGCGGGGCAATAACCAGTTATCTTTAGGATAAGCACCCTGAGGGGAGAAGATCTAATTATGTTAGCACCCTGCGGGGCAGCAACCATTTATCTTTAGGATCTAAGCACCCTGAGGGGAGATGACCTAACTACGGAAACACTCTGCGGAGTGACGATTTCCTTTTAGTCTGAGTACCCTGAGGGGTGACGACTATCCTTTAACGGAAACACTCTGCGGAGTGACGATTTCCTTTTAGTTGGAACACCCTGAGGGGTGACGACTATCCTTTAGCGGAAACACTCTGCGGAGTGATGATTTCCTTTAAACGGAAACACTCTGCGGAGTGACGATTTCCTTTAAACACCCTGAGGGGTGACGACTATCCTTTAACGGAAACACTCTGCGGAGTGATGATTTCTTTAAACGGAAACACTCTGCGGAGTGACGATTTCCTTAAACACCCTGAGGGGTGACGACTATCCTTAAACGGAAACACTCTGCGGAGTGACGATTTCCTTTAAACACCCTGAGGGGTGACGACTATCCTTTAACGGAAACACTCTGCGGAGTGATGATTTCCTTTAAACGGAAACACTCCGCGGAGTGACGATTTCCTTAAACACCCTGAGGGGTGACGACTATCCTTTATCGGAAACACTCTGCGGAGTGACGATTTCCTTTAAACACCCTGAGGGGTGACGACTATCCTTTAACGGAAACACTCTGCGGAGTGATGATTTCCTTTAAACGGAAACACTCTGCGGAGTGACGATTTCCTTTAAACACCCTGAGGGGTGACGACTATCCTTTAAACGGAAACACTCTGCGGAGTGACGATTTCCTTTAAACACCCTGAGGGGTGACGACTATCCTTTAAACGGAAACACTCTGCGGAGTGACGATTTCCTTTAAACACCCTGAGGGGTGACGACTATCCTTTATCGGAAACACTCTGCGGAGTGACGATTTCCTTTAAACACCCTGAGGGGCGACAACTATCTTTTAGCAGAAACGCTCTGCGGAGCGACGATTTCCTTTCGATTTAGCACCTTGTGAGGTGACAACTACCTTTTAACCTAAGAACCCTGCGGGGCAACGGTTATCCTTTTTGAAGTACCCTGCGGGGCGATGACTTCTTCTTAGTTCAATTACCTACGGGGAAATAGTTATTTTTCAAGGCATCCTGCGAGACAATGCCTATTTTGGTTTAAACACCCTTCGGGGCAGGGACTATCCTTAAGATCTAAACATCGTCAAGGCGATAATCGATCATTTACTTTCATAAGGCAAAATTATGGGTATTCTTATATTTAATTATCTTTCAAAGACATTTAAAGATATTTAAATAGGGGCAGCTGTCATACCCCAAATTTTACCCTCCAAATTTTAGTACATATTTATTTTAGTCAATTTTATTTATTTTTCTAACAAGAAACTTTTTGTATAAAAGTATTTATTAGCACTCTTTTTGTTTGTCCAAAATTATAAAAATAAAGCATATATATAAAAAAAAAAAAAAGGGAATATATAAACTTGTGTAGAAAGAAAAGGAGAAAGACACAAAAATATAAAAAAGGGAGTGAATCAAAACAAAAGAGAACCAAATCTCTAGCCTTGGAGAGCAAGGGAGTAAAATTGCACTAAAACATAATTTCTATAGCAAATCAAGCATAAAAAACAAACAAAATCTCTCAAATTAATTTACAAAGCAAATCTCACCAAGATTCATTCAAGTTTTAAAAAGCCTAATTCAAAAACTATAAATAGAGGCTCTTTCTACACAATAATACACACACCAATTCTTCATTCATACCACAAAATTCTTCATAAACCACAATCAATTCTCCCTTACACAACCACTAATTTCCTTCAAATCCAAAACAACTATCATCAATACATCACTACCATCACCGTACGCAAAGCATTCTAGGACGCTGCTGCCGTCAGAGTCGCGTCGTCGTCCTTTAACCAGGTTTTTTCTCTCTCTCTCTCTCTCGTTTGCATATGTTTTTGTTGCTCTGTACATTCTCCTTTTATGTTGCAGGTTCTGTTTATTGTTTTGGATAAAAAAAATAAGGCTTATCTCTTTAAAACCATACATAATAGCTTTTAATTTATTTATGTATATATATAATTATGTATGTATGTATATGTTCTTATGTGTACTTGTGTTGTTAGTGCCTATGTTTGATGACAATGTTTGGTTAATTTGGCAAGCTTCTGTTACATACATGTTTTTAGTTTGTCTGTTAATAATTTAATATCATATTTTAGAATTAACTAGTGTACACTATTTTGAGTTTCTATAGGATATTAGTCGTCCAATTTTAATTGTTTATTATAAAAATTTTAAACACCAAGTACAAAAACATCATTAAATAAATATGGATTAAAAAAGAGGAGGCGGATGCACATCCGTTCGCTTCTCGACTAATTGGGGGCTTAGTGCACACTTTGTCCAACTTTTAGTCGTCTTCCACTCAAACCCATAAAAAAAAAAACATTAAAAAACATCAACACATTCAAATCAAATTTTTCGCCTTCGGGCCAATTCTTAAAAGTCATTTTAAGAGGTAAAATACAAAATTCTTTTCATAAAAAACACCAACCAACAATATACCCAGAACTACGTAGCTTTGATTTCCTCATCGCACCGGAGGATACGTAGGAGCAAGAGTCATCTTGTCAAGCATAATAATAAAAAACTTAATTTTTCCTCTTTCTTGTAAATATTTCTTAATAAAATAAAATTCTAAAAATATAAAAACATGTAAATAAACTCTCAAAAAACATTTAATACCCTAGAACTAATTAGGAGGTTCCCGTTGAGTACAACGGATGTGAGGGGTGCTAATACCTTCCCCTTGCATAACCAACTCCCGAACTTGGAAATGGTTGCGATGACCATCCTTCCATTATTTTTAGGTTTTATCAATATTTTCCTATTAAAATAAAATTTGATGGCGACTCTGTGTCATTCCGAGTGTCCTAAACGCTCGGGCGATTTTCGCGGCGCGACAGTAATGTTTATCATTTTCTAAATTTAATTGTATGGACTAAAATAATCCTAATGAGTAATGACCATCTTAATTTTTAAGAACAACCGCTATACTCTATGGTTTCATCATTACTCTTCCCACTCTTCTCAAAATCATTAATAAATGACACACCAATAGTAAAAAACCATTATGGCTGAAAAACCAATTTAAAATGCAAATAGGAGTGAGAAAATAAGTGGCACTATAAAAGTTTTGACAGTCGAGTGTTCGAGTTTGGGACTTCAAAATTAGTTCTAAGAAGAAGTAAAAGGAAGAGTAATTTTGGTATAATAATGTTGAATTTGATGACTTTAGTTTATGAAAATTTCTCTTTTGTTCCTCCCACATTTCTCTTTCATCCTCCTAACTACCTTATTTGCTATCATAATGGCAAATTCGGGACGCACAACCCGAAGTAGGATTCGGGAGATACGTCCCAAAATTTTGTTCCCCAGCACCCCCACACTTCGTGACGAGCATCCCGAATTGAAATTCGGTTTACAAGTCACGAATTTTTTTCAAAAACATGCAACACCCCTAGTTTTACTTCGTGAGCTACATCACGAACAAGAATTCGGGATCTAAGTCCCGAAATCTTTTACACAGGTTTCATATAGTTGGTGATGTAGTTGCTCTGATTGACTTGCTTGGTGCGGACCAAGTTTTTCTTGTGGGACATGATTGGGGTGCTTTGATTGGTTGGTATCTATGCATGTTTCGTCCTGTTCTTCAAGTTTGATATGCTTAGAGAATAACTTGACAACGGTGCATTGTTTAGTGATGGAGCGAAATTCTTTTAAAAGGTGAATGGATCTTAGAGCAGAGGAAGATATGATGAGAACTGAGGGCCTACCGGGAGGAATTTTACCTCCTTCATCATCACCTTCACAGAGCACTTTTCTCCAACAATTCCCAAAAAAACTCGGGATCCAACTCCCGAATCCTACTTCGGGACCGTAGTCACGAATTAAATGTGGGTTGGGGGGGTTTGGGCCTAAATTCGGGACGCAAGGCCCGAATTAAAATTCGGGATGCATCTCACGAATTTTTTTGGGGGTGAATTTTTTAACTTTTTTTCCAAATTCGGGACGTGCGCCCCGAACCCAACTTCGGGACCTACCTCACGAATTGAAATTGATACACATTTTCAAGAGTATTTTGGAGTTTCAGGAGGGTTAAAGAGAAGGATGGGAGGTTAAAGAGAAATTTTCTTAGTTTATATTTAAGGTTAAAAAAATTCGTTGACTTTTGCTTATAAACAAGGTCAGAGAAGGTAATATTTGAAAATCTGGATTAGTTAGTCGAACTAGTCTAAATGAGAATTTTCAAATCCCTGACCTGTCGGATCATAATTTTGGATTATTGATTATATTCGATCAAATTTGTTCTACTAAATAAATATGCGGAAATTGATATAAATTTTGAAAATTTTCTTAGCATGCTATCTGATTGTTTAGCATGTCCCCCATATGTCTAGTGTGCCTTTCAAATATAAATCACTTTATAATACCAATGAAACATTTAATGTTATTTTTTTATTATACCTTTAATTATTTATTACTTTTTTTTATTTCTTCAATTTTTTTTTTCATACTATTAATAAAAGACAATTTTTTAAATTAACTATAATTTTTCTTTTTCATATAACAATGATTACATTTCTTAATTTGTGTAATATGGTCAAAATAACTTATATTTTAATATAAAGGTAGTAAAAAAATTAGAAAAATAAATTTAAGAGTTAAATTGGAATATTGATAATAGATATATTAAATGTAGTAGGCTCTTGTTGTATGTTCGGATATACCAAAAAAAAAGTAGGCTCTTGTTGGATCAAATTTATAAATAAAAAAAATTTAACAAAAGATAAAGATTATTTTTTTTGTTACATAAAGATAAAGATAAAAAATTAACAAAGAAAAAGATTAATTGAAAAATATCTAAGTAATTTGAGATATTAAAAAACAAGTTACAAAAACAAAAGACAAGACAAGTGATCAGTTGTGCTACAAGTGATCATTGTTCTACTCTCATCTAGCGAGCGAGAGGAATAGTAACTGCGTTCGAGCCGTCTATACCCAAAAAGTGATGAGTGGTTTTCTTTAGTTGTAACCTCAGTCGCTGTATTATTGAAACAAGCTTTCCAAAATCCACGATGCCAATTAACTCATCCAAACACTCCCTTATCATCTTCATCATCCTCCTCATCCAATTTTCATCTCCGATCATCAAAGCCCTCGCCGGAAACCCCCACCTCATCAATTTCCGATCACCAAATCTCTATCCAGAATCCCTAACCTGGGACTCCAACAACCAACACTTCCTCGTCGGATCCCTTAACCATCGCACCATCTCATCAATCTCAGATGCAGGCATAGTCCAAACCCTAATCACCGACACATCCTTACCACAAAACGTCACCGTTTTAGGTCTCACCGTCGATTCACGCAAAAACCGTATCCTCGCCGTAATCCACGCCTTAAAACCTCTCTCTCCTTTCAACGCACTCGCCGCCTACGATCTAAACTCCGGCAACCGTCTCTTCCTCTCGATACTCCCCTCCGATGATGATGAACCGGCACTCGCTAACGACGTCGCTGTTGATTACAACGGTAACGCTTACGTAACAAACTCAATCGGAAACTTCATCTGGAAAATTAACGATAAAGGAGAAGCTTCGATTTTCTCAAAATCGCGAAGGTTCACGGAACATACGGTGGACCGCGATACACCGTATAGTATTTTCGGACTTAACGGAATTGCTTACGTCAGCAGTGGTGGTTATCTTTTAGTGGCGCAATTCAATACGGGCAAGTTGTTTAAGGTTGATGTGGATGATGGTACTGCAAGGCACGTGCTTCTTAATGAGGAACTCACGTGCGCTGATGGTGTCGTTTTGAGGAAAGATGGTGTCGTTTTGGTTGTTTCACCAGAGGTTAAGAAATTGTGGCTTTTGAAGAGTAATAATGGATGGAGTGAAGGTGTGGTTTTTGACAAAATTGACCTTGGTGATGAAGGGTATCCTACTTCTGTTGTTGCTAGGGAGAGGGTTAAGATGTATGTGTTGTATGGGTATTTTATGGAGGGTATTTTGGGGAATTTGGGAAGGGAGAGTTTTAGAATTGAGGAGGTTAAGTCACCTAAAGAAAGTGAAGATGAGAATATTTGGATTTATGTTATGGTTGGATTTGGTTTGGCTTATTTTTTCTATTGGAGGTTTCAAATGGGTCAGCTTGTGAAGAATATGGATAAAAAAATTAATTGATTCTTTCCAAGTTTGTAGTTTGTATTTTAATTTAATCCCAACATGTTGGGAATAGTTTAGTGATTATGTTTTAGTTTTTGTTAGGTTTGATAGGAGTGAAAATTGTATCATTTTGAAGTTTTGTACCACACTCTTGATAAGAGCTTAAGGTGGTTCTTAATTTTAGTGCTTTGTTTCATATGAAAAACAGATGAATTATTTGACAAAAATGAATGTTTAGATCATTTGTATTTGTAATGTTATTTGACATAAATGAATGCTTAGATCATTTGAAGTTGTAATGTGGTTTTATATTTTTCTATTATAAAACTATTTTTCTACATTAATGTAAAGAAAACGTGATTATATAATTATGTTTGTGTTTTCGTCAAGCTTGGAGTTTCTTTTGATGTCGAATTCTTGACTCATACTTCTCCTCTAAAAGATCTTTATAATCTTCTTAAAAATAACGCAATGAGAACCTTATTTCCTAATATTAGTTTTTCTTTTTAATTTTTTTTTAACTTCCTTAACAAAAAAAATAACTATGTGTTCACTAATGCCAATTAGCCATAGGGTTTACAGTTCTTCAAAGTATGTACAATATTTAGGGGCATATTCCTTTCACACCTCATTATATTACTCTTCAAAGTAGTTAACTGAAATTTATTAATTTGATCTCAATCACTTAGTTACCTCTCAAGTATTATTATCAAACTTTTGTCACATATTTCAATGTGACTTTTATTTAGAAATATTTAGTTGGTCACATCTCACAATATAAATTATTTACACACACACACACAAATTATAAATCGTTAATTATTTTAAAAGTATGTTGGCTAGCAATAATACATTTGCACAATATTGATCTCACCATTATTTATTTTTCAATGAATAGTTAGTATTCATATCAATGCATACTTTTTCTTAATGTTAAATAAGTACTCCTTCATGATAGTTGTACTTTGTTCTGTTTTCTCTTGCAACATAATTTTCTCTTTACTTACATGAACACTAATTATTTGTTAACATCATTAAATAAAACATAGACTAGACTTGTAATATTATATGAACACTAATTATTTGACATGAATGTTTAAAAACAGAACATATATGATCATATTTATTGTCCTTCTAAATTGCTAATAAAATCCTAAATTATTGAAAAGATGAAGCTAATAAAATAAATCCATAGTTGAATGATCAATTGATCATGTATATATATAATCACTAAACAGTTTTTTTTTATTCAAACTCAAACTAACATAATCTTAAGCTGGTTTTGTCATCATGCAATTGCATAATCCAAAAGACAAAACTACACAAGAGTGCTTGTATGAAACAGTTCACGTCTCTTTTAACTTAATCATATGTCATTCGTTCGAATTCAGCTCAAAAAAAACAATAGCATAAAAACTCTAGAGAAAGAGTTTTGCCGTCCGTTGTAGACAGTCATACTTGGATTGAAGAATTGAGCTCGGAAATTACAAGCCGATGATATCCGATTTACCAAAAATAAAATAAAAACTATACACATACTTTGTTATGGACAAGGAACATAGTAGTAATAATCATCTGGAAATGAAGCTTTGTTATCTTTGAAAGGGCTAAGTTGATTGTGACATTGAGAAGGTGCAGATGGTGGAACTGGCCCTTTTGGTAATTCATTTTCAAATAAGCTTTTGAATTTCAAGTCTCTAATGCACTCAACTCTTGAAACAATTATCAATGCTACAACAAAAATAACCAAACATGAATTTAAACCAAATCTATGATGATTCAACATGGCTTCTTTATTTCACTTCTCCTAAATGAGAGAAACAAATTCTATCAAATTTATGAAGGAGCTAGCTAGAATATGTAATGTATAATCTAATTATATATACATACACAGTTAATTAAATATGAAATTGTTGGATGTTGAAATTTTGTTCCATGATGTGTTATAATATTATATTTATGCAAGTTTTCAACGCCGTATTGGTGTAAAATGTAAAAAAACATCATGAAGATGCTCTTAATTCAGTGAAAAATCACTAGTTTTTTGGAATATGAGTGTGTGAAAACAATTATTTAAGTTGAATATAAGAACAAATAGCAGCCGTTTTAGAAAACATGACAAAATGGGACTTTTGAAATTCATGTCCACCAATGTCAGAACTTGACCTGCATGTTTGTGTATGTACAAACGATGGAGATCATGGGGAGTAATTCTTGACTCAGTTTGTCAACAAAAAAAATATTTTTAAAAATTGTTTTCTATTTATTAATTTTTAAAACAAATTTAAGGAATTTTACTTTTGTCATTTTAAAAACAGTTTTAATTTCTAAAATACATTTATAACACATATTTTAAAAACTAAAAATTAAAATTGTTTCAAACATCATACTTTTTACCAAAAAAAAAACAAATTGTTTCAAACATATATATATCCTTAATTATTTATGTTACTATTTACTAAAAAAAAAGTGTGTTAATTAAATTTTATTAATCCTATCTTACAAAAATTAGGGGCTCGATATGTCTAGCATGTCCTACAATTTATTTGGTAGAGGCCAATCAGTGTCATTACTAATAGTGAAAAAAGATGTCGGTCACTCTACTTATTACTCTCATTATCTCATAAAAGTTTTTTTTTTATGTAATGGAAAGAAAAACAATAAAAAAAGGACAAAATTATGTTCGGAGGAAGAATATTCTCATTGAATCAGCAAAAGTTAAATATTGTTGGTTTTCAAGACAAAATTACTATATCAAGTATTTTTAAAATGTACCCTTAGGACACATGTTAACATGACAAAAGATAAATATAAAGAAAAGTTGGGCAACGTCTTCAATAGACATTTTTTTTTTGACAGTTCTTCAATAGACTTTATCCCTCTCCAATTCTGCTCCATATTTACCCATCCAATCAGCACAACTATTACCTTCTCATAAAAATGTTTTATTTAAGTTGTGAAGATTCTTAAAAAAATAATTAGTTCTATTAATATTGACCCCTAATTGTTTACCCACTATTTTTTAGTCATTTATGAAATCTGCACATTGGTTACCCTTTTGAAGGATATGATGAATAAAGAAATGGTGAGTAGCAATCAAGTCTTTTATGTTTTGAATGAGAATAGCGTAGTTGTGGAACCGCCAGGTATCCTCGGTAATGAGGTTGATGGAGAGAAGGGAGTTCGAGTAGCACACAAAGTCTTCAATATCCATGGTTATAGCCAATTTGAGATCATGTAAATTGCAAAAAGCTCAACCATCAAAATATCTTTGACGTTGAAGATGAAACTCGGAAATCTTAAAAGAAAGATGTCGGCGTTGTTACGGATAACATCACTTGTCTATTTTAAAATATAGATTTGTAGCCACTAAATTATCAAATAAAAAATTAAGTAAAATGAAATTTTAAAGATTAATTTAAAATTAAATTAAATTTTTTTATTCAATACTAAAATTTTACTCGGCCTATAAAATTTTTCTGGCTCGGCCACTATAGAAAGATGTTGAGCTCTTGAGTATATGTCCTTTCTGCCCCGGAGGTTCTCATCGTACCATGTAAAACTGACACGTATGTGAGAAAGAATATTGAGTTTCTTACTTCGCTTAAGAAAAAAACAAAGAAAAGCAAAAGTGGAAATAGTTTTACTTTTTCTGCGAAAGGAAAGAAAAAAACGAATGGGTACGCAGAGTAGCTGGACCACACAAATCAGTGGAACTTTTGAGTTCAGAATCAGAATCCAACTATCATCATCTTCGTCCATCCCAATCCCATGTTGTTACTAAGACAAGTTCCAGTAACTAACTAACTAACTAACACCTTCAACTTCAACTTCAAAATTTGTCTTTGAAATTGAATATGGTTCTTACCTACAAACAAGGCTACTATTTACCTCAACCATTTCACATCAGAGACATAACTACGAGGTTTCCACTTCCACCAAGGTTTTTACTCTTTCCTTATTCAACATAATGTCTTTTATTTTATTTTATTTTTTGTGGTCTTTATTTATTCTTATTTGTTATCCTTACTAATTAAATTCTTAATTAATTTGTTAATTTTACAGATTCTCACTTAAACTTCAAGGGCAATCAAAACTCAGGTATAATCATTCAACTGCTTCTAAATTCTTTAATTAACAATTTTTATTTCTTAATTTTCGGTTTTAGTGAGTTGGTTTTGGTTAGAGGTTTTTTAAAAATCTTATTTTTTTTGTGCCACTTGTAATTTTAGGTTTCATGAATTTAGTGATAGTTTCATATTTAAGAAATCTTAAAAGAGGGTTCTTGAGAATATTTGAAAATGTTATTTTTCTCACTTGAGAGAGTGGAAAAGTTGAAGAGAAAATATTTGATCTTGAAGAGAGACATGATGTTTGAGAGTTAATCACACTTGAGGTGCTAGCTCTGTGTGAGAGCTTAATCTTGTAATTTTAAGATGCCGAGTTTGAATCATATCATGGACGGTTGTAAAATGATGTTTGAGAGTTCATCAATTTATTTTTTGGTTTCCACCACCAGTTTTACTGGTTCGGGGCAAGTTTTGGCATCAAGTGGTTCCAGACTCCAGTTCCCTCCCAACTTCAGTTGTGGGGGAAGAGTTAATCAATTTAGTATCATACAATTTAGTCAACATTTATGGACTAAAGTGAGTTCCTTTAATTTATCATTGGATAGCTAATATTTTTTCTATGATGTACACTCTTTATGATCACATTCTCCATCCTTGAGAAAGAACTTGTACTAGTTATTATAATCTGGCAAAGTGTATGATAAAAAATATGGTAAAAAGTACTCTTTTTCAAATTAATGTCACAGCGTTTTTCATGCTGGTCCAATTTGATGATGATATAAATGTATCATTGTTGCAATACTTTTTTTGTCTCAATGCTTAAGTATAAATTTATTGGTATTATGCAAAGTGGACAACTAGTCAAGCTGTTTGTGTCTGAATCCTGGCAATCTGAGTTAAGTAATCAGTAACATGTGTAATTGATTTAATTTGATGCATAAATTCATTTAACATTCCATTTTGTTGTTCGTAGATAGCAATATTTCCATATGTCATTGCGTTGGTGTTGTATGTTTATAGATTAATTTGTACTAAATTGTGTCAAACTGCAGAAGGGTTGTTAAAATGTCAGCAACTAAAGTCACAAATCCAACAATCTCATACGAGTCTTTTGCAATAAAGCCTCCTTTGCACCCTACTTATGATTTGAAGGGTATTATCCAGTTGGCCCTTGCAGAAGATGCTGGGGATCGAGGTTCGTGTCCAAAATTTCTTCTAACTCCATGCTATAGCTGTTGTGTTTCTTCCCAAGTTTTATTTCTATCTATCTTCTTTATTATAGAAAATGTAATTTTTTCTCTGCTGTTGGCCTTTTCCTAAATAAATACTGATTACACGCTGTTATTTGACAGTTATATTGTATGCATGACATTGAATTTAAGAAATGTTTTGACCGTAGGTGATATAACATGCTTGGCCACCATTCCGTTTGACATGGAAGTTGAAGCTTATTTCTTGGCAAAGGAGGATGGGATCGTTGCTGGAATTGCACTTGCAGAGATGATATTTAACGAGGTTGATCCCTCTTTAAAGGTATGAAACAATTTACATATACCCTATCATTATAATTGTGGTTAGTTCATGGCTGAATCGTTAAAGAATACTTTCAAATGTCAGGTCGAGTGGTCTAAGAAAGACGGAGATGTTGTTCATAAAGGACTACAGTTTGGGAAAGTTCACGGTAAGTTAATTATTAGAGAAACTTAACTATGAAAGCAAATGATATAAAGTTCATTGTTCGTTTGTAATTGGTTGTACGAAACGCTTCTATAAATCTTCAGTTATTCACATGTAGGACGGGCACATAACATTGTTGTAGCTGAAAGGGTAGTGTTAAACTTTATGCAGAGGATGAGTGGCATTGCAACTTTAACCAAGGTATATTTGTTTTGTTAAAATTTCTCATTTCTCATTTCTCATGTATCATTTGTTTTCTTATATCATGTTTTTCCATAGGCAATGGCAACTGCAGCATCCCCTGCATATATATTGGAGACTAGAAAAACTGCTCCGTGTTTACGTTTATTGGATAAGTGGGCGGTCTGTATTCTGAACCATTTCCTTGATTTAATTAATGACTATTTATTTGTATTTTTTACATATAAAATTTACTCAATAAACTCTGGTATCTCTCCTTGTATAGGTAATAATCGGTGGAGGTCGAAATCATAGGATGGGCTTGTTTGACATGGTTATGATAAAAGATAATCATATATCAACATCTGGAGGTGTTACAAATGCCCTCAAAGCTGTTGACCTGTATCTAGACAAAAATAGCCTTCAATTGGAGGTTGAGGTAGTACTTTCTTTCATCGTTTCACACATTCTCTTCTCTTCTTTTTTTATTCTTATGCCTGATTGATTTGTCGTTTCTTCATTTAAAACTTCGTGAAAGTTGTGATGCCTGTCATCTTCCAACTGACTCATTTACGGTTACTTAGAGTTTTTATATTTTGAAGATCAGTTCTTGTCTGTTTGGCAACACGATGACAATTTTTGAATAAAATGATTTACCGATGCAGCATCAATATGATAGGTACTGATTTTATTTATAACTAATATTGGAGTATAATAACTCCGTAAAATGGAGAAAATCTCTCTTGATTACTCTGAGAAACAGAAAACATAGACATAAATACCGGCAGATCTTTGAGGTTCTGCTTCGTAGCTGCTCAAAGGCCCTAATCCTCAATGATAATTGTTTTAATCCCTCTCTACATTGCAGCCTTTTTTTTATTTTCTAAAATATTTCACAACCACTCCCTCGCCTTCTTCGCCCCTACTTGCCATATTTGGAGGGTAGTTAAAACTTAAATTCCCGTGTTAGCCTTTAGATACCTCATCTTTGCTTCCTTAGGTAGCAACGATTAACGAATTATAAAATCGTGGTGTTCATTTACATGTCTATACATCTGTTGGTGTTAGTTGTGCATAACGACGTAGTTTTGGCTTTCCATCTTAAAGTGATTTGTGTGTAGATTTGGCGACCATTGTATGCCTGTCCGTGCATGTAAAGGACTAGTTCTGTCTGCGGCTATAATATTGTTAGGTTGTGTTTTTCCCAGGTTGAGACTAGGACTCTTGAGGAAGTGGAAGAAGTATTACAATATGCATCTCAAACAAAGACTTCTTTAACTCGAATAATGTTGGATAATATGGTTGTACCTTTACCGAACGGCGATGTAGACATATCTATGCTGAAAGAAGCTGTGCAGTTGGTCAATGGGAAATTTGATACTGAGGTATTCATGACTAATTTGCTTTGTTTAGCATGTATCATATTATTTTACTAAGGCCATTTTAGTAATTTCAAATATTAGATGGATATCTTGAATTTGGTTGAGGATGATTTTAGTAAATAATTTCCTCTTAATGTTCTGAAACTAATTTCTATTTTGGCATTTCTGTGATGCAGGCTTCAGGCAATGTTACTATAGATACAGTACATCAAATCGGGCAAAGTGGAGTAACCTACATTTCTAGGTAAACGTTTTCTTCCACTGCACTTCATAACATCTAGTATCATAAACGTAACAAATTTTCATTCAACTTCAACCTGTACTGTTGAATTTATCGCATGGACATTATTTTCATGTGAAAGTAATACAGAATGTGATGAATTCAAGAATCTGATGGACACTATTTTCGCATGGACATTCATTTGGAGAGATGTTGTTTTTGGAATTTATATTTCAAGTAGTGGTGTCTGAGTTTAAGTGACAAAAAGACATGAATGCATTTGTCACTTAGAAACAGCGCATGAAGTGACATAAATGCATAGTTTCAACCTCACTTAAAAATCGCCGAAAAGAGAGTTCTCCCATCATTCCTTAAGGCTTAAACAAATGTTCATTGTTGAACAATGTTAGCAAATTCATCAATAAATCTCATGTTCTCATAATGTTGTGCACCATATGTTGGAATCCACTCCGCACTTCCTTTGCTTTTATCATATTGTTATAATGTTGTAACAACAAACTCACATATAATACTATTTCCTCAAATACCATTGCACTGATATGGCTTTTCTGCAGCGGTTCCTTGACTCATTCAGTGAAAGCACTTGACATCTCTCTCAAAATTGATACTGAATTGGCGCTTAAAGTTGGAAGGCGCACTGGAAGAGCTTGATTACCTCACTGGTCTTCACTATACTGCGTGCATATCTTTAATAGCCTTATTTTAGAATCTGTTCTGTTAACATGAAAGCTTGAGAATTTGATATGAAACACTTTTTTAACCACCAATTGGGTAGATGGTGGCTAGAATTCTGTTCTGCCACTTAGCATGATAGAATAATAAGCAATACTTTCAGAATTGGAACAGTTCAATGTAAAAACTGAACCCAAGAGTTAAATAAGAATAAGATAATATGTAAGTTAGATTTTATCCTAACCTATGTATGAGTATGGTAAGATGTTTGTTCGAATATTGTATGCATCCAATAATTCGTGCAATAATATGTTTTGTTATTGTGTTTGTAGTGACAAGAAAATAGTAATCTATGATGTACATTATAATTAAATGACAAAGTCACCCTTTCTATCCGGTGTGGCCGAGGTAGGTCTCTCATCGTGGTCTAGCGTTACAGATGGTAATCAGCAATGGTAATAGACTCGTGGAGGGTGTTTGTGTGCGGCACAGTTTGTTGGATGGCGGTAGTTATAATGAATAGTTTAGACGGTGGTCGCCGTAGAGGTTGAGGTGAAAACCTACGACGATGATAAGATATATCATAATTTATATTTGAATGACAATTAGGTAATGCATCAAATCATTGTTTTCTCAAATATTTTAGTTTATTTAAAGAGTAATGTTAAATTAGATATATACTAGCAAAATACTAGTGCATGGTGTTGCATTAATAATGCACCAAGACTTACAAACACCAATGTTTTAATTATTGTAATAACCACAATACTAGTACATGACTCTTACATTAAACTAAGCATTAAAAAGAAAAACTTTAGAAATTTCATTCATTTTGCAAGATAGCTAGTAGTCTAGCCTAGCAGTAGCAGCAACAGTGAAAGTTCCAAGTTTATCTTCAAGGTCAGGAAGCCACTGTTATAGAACAACTTCCTTCATTGATTGGCATAAAACTCACCCTTTTCTGCAAATATTCATGATAATAATCCAAAAACAAACAATTTAGTATTATATTCTAATCATGTTGATTTGATTTAATACCTAAAAATTGTATTAGATAATGCATGCATGATTGTGCATGGAATAGCTTCTGCACCTACTTTTTCATAAATAATAGCAATCAAGTCTAGTACATATTTTTAATAAAATTTAAATTATAGAATATCTATGGATGAATCTTATCCTCTGCAGGAGTACAAAAAACAAATGAAACGAAATTGTTTTGTCAAAAATCATAATTGAAAAGAACATTTTTCATATATTAATAATGTTTTTTGATCAGGACATGCAGGGTGATGAAACTGCAGGCTCATCCATTATTTGACATTAAAAAGGAAAACTTATTAAAAATACCCTTATAGTGTACTTCTATCCATTATTTTGCTTGTCATTAGTTTCTTTATGAAATATGAATGGATAATGGATGATTTTAATATTATATGATGCTTCAAATATGTTACTAGTATATAAGAACCTGTACAATATGCAAACATAAATATTCTCCTTTAAAATTATTAAATTTAATTACAAATTATAATATGTGTGTTATTGAACTTGTTAAATAATTGTAATATTATAAACTGGTTAGCCAAACGAATAAATAAATAAATAGGTGACTAATTTATTATATTTAAAAATCAACCTGTATAGATAATCATAATAGTGTGTGTATTATGTCACAAGTTAGTTGGCTCAATTTTTTTTATGAAATGTGAATGAATACATAGATGATTTTATAATGCTTCACTGCCTTCACATATATACATGTTATGTATTTGTACAATAATCCATTGGAAACAAAAGAATCAAGATAAACATATCCATTGAAATACAATCTTAACAATTAAATTAATTATGTCAAATTTGTATTGTTTATATTATCATTCAGTATCACATACTCATCCTCTCCCTCTCTAAATGATGGTAAAAGACTTACCAAAAAAAATGATGGTAAAAGATGTAAATCTTTGATAAGAAAATATATTATGAATAATTGATATAAATGGAGCTAAAATTTTATGAGAAAATATTCTAAATATATTTTATTAGAGTTAGAATAGTTATTTTCTCCACCATTGTTGATCTAATATATAAATTATAATTATATACATTATATTATTTTAAACAATATATAGGTTACAAATTATAATACATCACAAGTTGGAGGGGTGGTGGTGCAGTTGGCTAGCGTGTAGGTCTCATAGCTTCTGAGTAATCCTAAGGTCGAGAGTTTGAGCCTCTCTCACCCCAAAACTGTTTTTAATTCTTGTTTAAAATTATTTTTATTACATCTCTACGTAGAGATATAATAAAAATCTTCTTTCGGATACATATTGCACTCACACTCGTTAGTCGTATTAAGTATTCACACTTCATAACTTGGGTTAGATTGACTCACAAGTCGCAACTTATTTTGATAGATAGGAACATAATATTTTGTTTTGCTGGTGAAACAATGTCTAAATGATGGCACCAACACAATTTTATTCAAATATAATGAGGTACGAAAAGTTAAAGATGTAATAAAATCTTAAGATAAAATTGTAGATCTAGTACGAATATATTAAATAAAAGGAAAGTGAAACATAACTAATGCCTTAAGATTTCCATATAATCCAATATTAATCCCTTTGTTGGTTGGTTGGTTACTTTTTGATAAAATATTATTCACTGGTTACTTAAAACTACTTTCAAAATATTGATTCTGAGTCCCCATAGGATAGCTCAAGTAGTAAGAACTGAGAAATATACAGGTTGACTATAAGTTATTTCAAACAAAAATGAAGTTCATATGTTATTGAAATGACTCAACATTAGCTTAAGTGCAATAATTCTTTCAGTTATTTCTTTTTATCCAAAAAATTATATCTAAATGGAAAATGACTTTTGTGGATTAGCAATTTTCTTTTCTCAAAATGAAAGAAAAAAAGACAATACATTGTTTTTTTGTATCATACCTCATAAGCTTTTTTGAATTCACCAGCTCCTCCTTTGCTACCCTTCCAAATCATTTCCTTTTTTTGTTTCTTGTCATTGCTACCATTAGCCAAACAAAGAGTCATAATCTTCTCAGCAGCTTCACCCTCATCTTTACTACTTTGCATCAACTTCTCAACCTCTGCCTTTGGAAGTCTCATTTTCAACCTCACCCCGCCGTTCTTCAACTCTTCTTTCCCTTCAAAATCATTCATCGATTTTATAATCGTAAGGTCAGAAGCTGACCTTCTTGCTAAAGACAAACTCTCGAGTCTATCTTTAGCACTCATATTAATCACTGAACGCACCCTTCTCGTAACTAAACTTTCCTTTGGAAGTTGCACGAGAAAATAGAGTCGTTTTGGCTTCAAATCTTTGTGCACTTCCATTGGCTTTGCTCTCACTCCATAATGCTTCACGTCCTCGGATTCTAACAAGACAAGACCGGGGTGATTCTTAAGTACTTCGCCGACTTTCACCGGTGTCTTTAGCTTGAATGTTTCACCATCAATTTTCATAACCTTTGTGGTTTTTTTCCCACCTAAACTATTTCCCATTGTTAGGATTTAGAACTATACACAAAGTGGTAAACCAAAATTTGAGTAATTGGTTTCTCACTTTGGAGAACTAAAGAGCTAGCAAAGTTGTTAATTAATAATAAGAATTAATTAACATATCAATTTATTAATGTTGTTCCGGGTAATGCTCACAAAGAACCAAAGGTGCAACATTTACATGTGACTTGGTTGTTGTGAGACAATGACATGGTTGTATATTTGTATGGGTGGTTGTGTATTTTTAGGCTCCATGGTCAAATAAATAAGGCAAGGTTTGAAAACCAGACAAAATTTGACAAAGTACCTAAAATAAATACACTATACTAAGTAGCATTTCGCTTTCCTAAGGACATATAAAAAATAGAAGTTACTAAATCAATTTAGTGTGACATTTTAAGTATTCGATTTTAGTCCCATGCATATAAAAACATATATTATAGAGATATTAGTCTTTTAAATCAATTTCAATTTATTTCGTAGATCAAGTCCAATAATTTTTATATTGAAATTTGAGCAATCATATAAATTGATTGGACATCATGTATACACTCAAAATTTTCAAGGACTAATTTGAACATTAAATTTTGTTAGGAAATAAATTGGACCGGGCTCAAATTAGCAATGACTAATTCATATATTACTTTTTATCATAGACTAAATTGAATTGCATCCAAATTGTTAGGTACGAATTTATAAAAATTAGAACAACCATGGTTGCTACTATAGCTAGTGCTACTTGTTCTAAACCATATGTCTTTGTTTAAGATTTTAATTATTTTTCAACAACCATACTATACTTCAAATTGATGTCCCAATTGACATTTTTTAAATGCTAAGAGTTTGGTTTGGTTTTCTTTATCTTTTCAACGATAGATGTTACAAACGGTAATCAAGGTGGAGATCCAATGATTCATATATATTTTTTTAGGTATAAGGCATTTGTAGCATGTGAAGTGACATCTATTTTGACTTAAGCTAAATGTGAAACGCACTTAAATTTCACCACCAAGCAAGGATTGTTCTTAATTGTGGGAGTAGTTGAAAAGTGATTTAATTAAGTTCAAAATCAAACATTCATTATTTTGTAATAATCTATGTGTCCAAGTTAGTTAAAGTACATCTTGAATGGATCATAACATTTGACAAAATATAAGTTTATAAAGTTGAGACCAATAACGAAGAAATATTGTAAACAATGTTTGAAGTTTGATTGAAAAAACGAACTCCTAAAGTATAGTCAAAATTGATAGGTATAGGTTGCCTCATGACCTTTCTAGCTAGGAGCTATATATTTAAGAAAATGTAAACTTCAAGTCGCGTTTATTTTCTAGAAACATTTTTTCTTATTTTCTAAAATTAATAATTATTTTTAAATTGTAAAACAAAGAAAGAAAGATTTATCTAGTGAAAAATTGTTATAGAAAATGAGAAAAACAAGTTAAAAAGAGTGCATTTTAAAAAACAACAAAAACAAATTTAAGTATTTTCAAAAATTTTGAAAATATTAATACTGTTTTCAAAATTTATGAAAAAAAAAAAAAGAGGAAAACATTGAATCAACTTTTATTTCTGACCAAGTAGTCTAATTGTAACAATTTTTCATACCTTATTAAAATAAATAGTGAAAATTTTCAAATTCAAATTTCGTCTTCTACATTTTGCAACATTTTTTTTTGGGTGGGTACTACGTATTGCAACATTGAATCTATATTGAATTAAACATAAAAACAGGAAATATGAAAAGTAAATGGACCTTTAAAAATGATGTAGTTTGAAGATTTCAAAAATACCAAAAACATCCTTTTTTCCTACTACATCCATGTAGAATTAGGGTTGAAGTATACAGAATGTATTTAATTAGGTAAGTAATTTGATTAAGTGTTTATTGAACAATACAACACTTATATGTAGCTATTTCAATACATCACTTATAAGATAAAAGCTTCAATAATTTTGGATCCTTTAATTATGTTGTTTCTATTTTATTTTTTTCAAACCAAAATATCATCCTTGCACAGTTATAGATACAACCTCTCCCAACAAGTATTTTTCACATGAATTTAACCCTGGACAAAATAATTAAAGGATCCAAATTTATTTTTTTTTTGGAAGTTTTTAAAGGATCCAAAATTATTGAAGCTTTTATCTTACGGGAGTTAATTAATTGAAGTTATAAGCTTAAAAGAACTTATGATTATGTCATAAACCTATCTTTTTTTTTACAGAGTCATAAACCTATCTTTATACTAAGCTCATTCAAACGCTTATTACATTAATGTTTTATGTTATTATATGGAAACTCACATAAGTAGTACGGTAATTAAATAGATCATTCCAAGTAAACATTAATTTTGTCTACGTGAGTTTAGTGATCAGTTGGTAGAAACATTACATAATACTATAAAGACTCGTTTGAACTCTGATATGTCTATTTATCCACATTAAAGATGTGGAATTCAAGCACTATCTGACAAAAAATTAAAAACAGCAAAAGTTATTTCAAATGAACAGATAGGTTTACCAAAATTTTCTAATCTTTTTTTTTTTGGTTACTCCAAAATTTTCTAATCTAAAATAACGAGTTTATTTTAAATGGAAAAAAGTAATTAATAAAAGTCAACTTTTGAAATTGTGATAATAATATAAGAGTCATCCAATTTATAATTAATAATTATAGTTATAATTTTAAAGATAAATAAATTAGAAAATACCTTGTACCAAAAAAAATATTAGAAAATACCATCACACTTTTTTTGGTAAGAACCATCACACTTTAAATTTGTTGCAACTGTGGAGAAATATCACAATTGTTGTATTTTAAATTGGGCATTGGACTTAATTTAACCCTATAAAACTAATTTGTAAGATGATAATTGTCCTCACTCCTAAACATCTATTCAAATCATCTCGCAACGAATACGAAACTCTTAACACTATAGATACAAATTTACGCGTTTGTTCGCCCATCTTCTATACCTGCTTCATTTGTTTGGTTCCTGATTTTCAATTGTATCAACACACATCATATAGACAACGATGGCACTAATTTAATGTGGATGAAGAATCTAGTTTAATTATTGCTTGCGTAAGAAATTATCAAAAATACACGATTAAATTAAGTGTACTTTCAAATTTCAATTATATTTTTTTAGTAATGACCATTAATTTAAATTCAGGAGATTCACAGGCGTAGACTTTGTTTTGGTTTTTAATTATAATAGTTAGTATAAATTTGGTTGAAAAGCGAGAATCTATCTTATATATTTCATAGATTTCTGATATTAGTTATTGTTAACTCCGACGAAAACTTCATACAATATTATGGTAATAAAAAAAGAAACAGTTAGATTTGAACCCTATAGACAAAATCATCTATCATTACCTTGTTGCAGACAACCTTGATCTATAGATATTTCTAATGCACTTAGCAATATCTTAATTTTTCCTTGATGTGTTATAGTACTTGGCAAATAAGTGAACCATATGAAAATAGAGAAATACCACTTTTACAAACACACCTTGATTGTCTAAGTTATTCTCACATAAACATCAATAGAAAAACTATCAACAATACATAAATTAAGTGATGTTCAAATATAAGTGTTGAAATTAAAAATTCTCCTTTGTATGATCTTCATCTTTGGTATTAGATTCTGTCACCAATGAAACACCATTTTCTTCATCTATCTTTGATTGATTCTTACCCTCTAGTTTCTTCCTCTCCTTCTCTGCCTTTGCTATGTCATAAGATGCATGTACTCCAACAAGCAAGTAATACACAACCAAAAATGCAGTCCACACACCAAATCTCCTAAATGAAGCCTTATCCAACGTTCCAAGAAGGAAAATATTAATACCAATGGACGCGGACGGCAAAAATGGCACAAATGGTACGCCCCAAATCTTCGGCTTTTTTGCCATTGGAACAAGTAACCAGATACCAAGTGTCCCCACAAACCAGATAGGTACTAATATAGTATAACCAATCCACCCACCACCGTTGGTTTGCGACCAATAAATCGAACATCCAATCGAAGAACCTAATATGAGAAAAAGGAATCCAACAAATTTCATAACATCAAACCTTGATGTCACACCTCTAACACAATACCTCCTAACCAATAGACCCAATGCCACAAGTGAAAAAAGGAACAAAGTTGAAATTGAAAGTAAATTAGCAAGAATATCAAGGCTAGTAAAAAATGCAACAATTGCAGTTGCAACAAACATAACAACAGTTGCATTAATTGGTGTCTTGGTTTTTTCATTCACTCTTGCAAGCCATGAAGGTAACAAATTTGTTCTTGCAATATGTGTTAGATACCTTGCTTGACCAACAGCCCCAACAAGTAAAACACTAGTCATTCCTTTCAATGCACCAAATGCAACAATATACTTAGCCCATTTCATTCCAACAGCTTCAAATGCAACCGAAAATGCCGCGTTTTCATCAACATTTGAATATTTTTGCATTAAACAAAGTGTCACACCCATCATACAATAAAGAAATGTTGTAAGTGTCATTGATCCAATTAGACCAATAGGTATATCTTTTCCTGGATTCTTCGTCTCCTCGGCCATTGTACTAACCGCATCGAATCCAACATACGCGAAAAACAAAACCGCTGCGGATTGAAAGATTCCTCTTGTTCCAAAAGGTGTGAAATCCGAGTAATTTTCAGCTTTGGCTTTACTTAAACCAGCAATTATGATGAACATTAAGACAATGACATGAACTATTGAGGCAATGTAGTTTAAACGCGACGAACCCTTTGTGCTTAAAACTGCAAAGGTACAAATGATTGCTAGAACAAAAACAGCAATAGGGTCAAGTTTGTTGTAATTGTCTGCAAGTGAATTTACTATGATGACAAATTTGTCTGATGGTTGGTTGCAAAGTGTTGCAAAATAGGATGTCCATGAACGTGAGACAGCAGCACCACCAATTACATATTCAAGAATAATGTTTCCTGATGCTATGAATGCTACAAATTCACCAAGCTCAACTCTTAGGTAAGCAAAGGAACCACCTACAAAAATGGCATGAAATTATCATTCAATTTGCTAGAAGTTTTGCCAACACTTTCAACCGTTGTTAAAAAACAATACAAGAAACAATAGTATATATAAGTAAACTCATTTTAATTTTATGCTAGCAATGTATTCTTTTTCATGTGGATTAGACTAGTGGCTATAAATATACCATTTGAGGTGAATAAGTGAAAAGTTTATGATTTGAACTCTGAACCCTATATACATTATATAATGTAATTTCTTTACCAACCGAATTATGCTCAAAATATTGCTCAAAAATATACGTACCAGCAACAGGAATTTCCACAGCAAATTCAGTGTAACAAAAAACAGACAACATGGCTGAAATACCAGAAACAACATAGGATAACACCACAGCAGGTCCCACAGTGTTCCTAACCTCAAGCCCTGTAAGTACAAAAATGCCCGAGCCAATGACACTGCCCATGCCGAACCATATCAAGTCCCACCAAGTTAGTGTCCTTTTCATTTCGTGTTGACTTCGTTGCTTCACGTCCACCAACTCTGTTTCATCGATAGATCGGGCTGTAACGCGATCTAATAGTCGGTATGGTGTGTACGATAGCGCCCTAGCGTAGTTTGATAAGCTCGCAAATGACTCTGATTTTATTTTTGGAGTGGCAACATTTTCTTCTCCTAAGCTTGAATTGACATTCGGTTCTTCCATTCTATGAAATCAATCAAAATTTTGATCTAACAACGTAAATATATTTGAATACATACATGTATATCAACACACTCATAATAGATTTCATAATAGATTTGACAGACATACATAGTATGTACATGACTAGTGGTCCACGCATAAATCCATATATACAACAACGTGTAATCAAATTAAATAGAATTTCTTCAGATTTTAAACATAAATATAAGATATTGATCGGATCTAGAAAAAGTGACTGGTATGTGTAGTATGTACCTCACAGCACTCTATAATATAGGACATGCTTGTATAATCCTAAAAAGTACTAGCTAGAGATTATGTTTTATCAAATATATTTATTTTAAACAAACACTAATTTGTGTTTATATACCGTATGAGTAATAAAATCTACCATTAAATTTTTACTTTCCTAGCTAACTATTCATTCTTTAGAGGTAACCAAATCAATATATATATAAAGTATCATGCATGATGGCCAAAATTTATAAACACATAACATAAAAGTTTTATACCTCTTCTTTCTTGAGAATTTGCACCCAAAGTGAAAATGGCTTCAAGTCACGTATGAAAATGGCATTCAAAAACTTTGTTTCTTTTTTGGCCATATATATAAAGGAAATATCTTATTAGTAGTAAATAATTGGAAAATAAAATGGCTCATATCGTATGTGACCGGCCGGCAATACAATACCACAATTATAAAACGACAAAAACAAATACTACCTTCTTGTAAAAATAAAAATAAAGTACTACCTCTTTCTCTTCACATAGTTCTATTTTAGAGATTTAATTATTTATTTTTATTTTATAAGTTTGCTTTAAACCATCTCTTGCATTAATTAATTTTCACTAAAACATCCTTAATGTAGAGTGTGCAAAGGGAGTTTTGTGTAGCCTTTTTTCTTTTAAATTTTGCCTTAATTTAACGATGTTGTCCTTTTTGTAACCAAAATTATTTAAATATTCACTTTGAATGTTATAATTCTATTTTTATGTATAAAATGAAATATTTATAATTTGAAACTTAGAAGAATAATATCTACACCTTAAATTGTTCAAAAAAAAAATATCTACACCTTAAACCGAGAGAAAATAAAATAAAAATGAAGATCAAGAAAAAAACAGACAAAAATGAGAGTCAAGAAAAGAAAATAGATAGTCCGCATGTTAGTGTGTATAGAAAAATTGTTGAAGTGTACGTTTAAATAAAGAAATGATATTTTCATTTTAAAATTTTGTTATCACATAAATTTTTGAAAGAAATAGAGATGATTTATAAAGAGATATCACAATTTTTTTTTGAAAGAAATAGAGATAATTTATAAAGTGTTTGTATTTTGATGTTCAAACTTTAAATAAACATATGAGTATCTAGAGATGGTGTGCTTTAACTGATCATAAAGAGATGGTGTACTTTTCAATGAAATGAAATGATTTTGCTGATGTATCATGTGTGTATATTAGAACTCTAAACGTCAAAGTGAAATTTTCTTATAATAAAAAATATATAATTCAAATTTTTTTGACGAAATATAATTCAATTAGTAGCTTCTAAAAATGTTTAAGAAAAAAAAAACTAATCTTTAGATTAATTGAAAAGGAAAAAAACAGTGATTATTTTTAAGAAAACAACATATTGAATTGATGGCATGGAATCTCTTGTGAACGACAAATCAACATAAAGCCAAAAGGATACGTCTTAATTTATATACTAATTTCCAACACTCAATCCAGTTGTATTTCTACGGATATACCAAACAATCAAGGCTAGACAGAGCCAGAGGAAGCCATTCAAATAATACAAGTACCAAAATTCTTAGGAAAGAGACATGGACAGCGTTTAATTATACAATAGACTACAAAACAGTCTATTGTTTAACTGAGAAAAAATAGCTTCTTCCTTAACTTATCTATCTGTCTATTGTTACTAATATAAGCGTCATGGATTCAACTGTTTTGAAAGGCACGTAGAGAATAAACATGTATAAAAAAACAAATACATTATACATTGTTGGCACATCATCATTAAACTTGTATTAATATTAATACATCTTGATAAAAAACAAACGTTAATACCATAAATACTACACATAATCAGATCATATACTACAAAACTGATTATAGTTAAATCATTAACAATGGAGTATATAATAGCATTTTAACTGTTAACTCAACTAAATTCAAACAGGTAATTTCATTTAATTAAAGAGAGAATCTGTGACAATGACATTTTGCAAGAGAAGTTGATAAAAATTACAATACCACTGCTTGATAAAAGATAATCCTCCTCACAATGAAATGGAGATAAACAAGTTCTTGATACACACAGTTTATAACAATACAGTACATGGCATACAAGAAAAATTAGCCATAACACTAAAAGTAATAATAAGCTCATATAAGTTATGAAAAAAAAAAAAGCTCACAGCAAAAGAACACCTAGCATTCATTCTAAAAAGAGGACTAACATTTAATTTACATATCACAACCCTTACATTCCATTTAAAATCAAAATTCAAAATTTGTTAAGATCTGATTACTTCATGAAAACTAGACGTCAAAGCCAAGTTACCAAGTATAAGTAGGACATTATGTTGATTATTGAGATACAAACATGACCGTATCAAGATTCAGTTCTTGCAGTTTTAGTCTTCATCCATGCCAGCAGGTTGCTCTCTCTTGCCAGGTCCCCCAGCCGGTTTCGCCATAATAATCTGAAAACATCAAAATACCATAACCATAAGTTTATGCAAAAAGAAAATGGATGAAAATCATGCATCCAATTTTGAATAAGATGAATACTCAATGTCAAAAAGACGTAAAAACCACATAGGAGTGTTCATTCCCCCCAAGTCAATTGGATTTAGTAACAAGAAATAATCTCATCAATGTAACCACAATACTTAATTTCCATTTACTATTTTTTGAAATCGGACCACAATATTTTTGGCATTAAAAATAAGAGTTGATATAATAAGTCACATGGCTTTAACGATTCAAGCAGCCGAGAATTTCTAATTTTATTGATACCAATACCACTCACCGGTCTATCACAAAAGTGTAGAATGATAGTGAATTGTATTTAAGATTGTTAATGTGCACATTTAAACAGTAAACAAAGAAAGAACTTCTGATAAATGCATCTAGTGGCCCAACCCTAACCCTTAATAACATTCTCTATCAATAAATACCAAAACCTAATGTTATCAACAAGCCCCAATTGAGGAAGTACGTGTTAGAAGAAGAATGACCCTAAATGCCAAATGGGCTGGCTTAGTCAGGCCTTGTAAGCTACAGGAGTTAGATAAGTTGTCAGAGTTGATGAGTTCTCTAAGTGGTAAGTGCGGTGGCAGAAGTAGGATATAAATAGAGGGAGAAAATGTCGGTGAATTTTGTTATTTGGTTGTTGAGTGAATGTGGAGAGATCACAGTTTCAAACACCTGAAGAACTCTTCTGTTTCCCTTCATTTTGGGTTTTCTTAGGTCAAATTAAGAAGGGCCTGTCAATAGAACTCATCTTCCTTTCTTCTAATTGCTACTCTCTGAAGTCTGAACCAGTATTTATCACCTACGACTAAATTGCTAAGGAAAAGTTTTGTGCGCTCATTGTGTACAAATAATGTTGTGCACTTAAATTAACTGTTGATTTTGTCCATGAAAACAAAAAACAAAAAATCAAGTGCTTAATCTTTAAGGAGGCGCTAAAAATCACTATTTTTGTTAAGTATATAGGAACCAGAAACAATAAATTAAGTAGGGACTAAAATGATCAAGACATTATATTTTCAACAGCCAAAAACTTTATTTGACACTATTTATCAACCATTAACCCTTTACTGTTTTTGAGCTTCTTTGCCCAAAGAAAAAATGTGCTTTTAAGATGCTTATTAAGTTGACAATCTGTAAATTAAAAGGGAACAATCAAATACTAATTATTTCCAGTTGATTACCTGATCCACTCGTAGCACAGTGCATGCAGCATCAGCAGCATATTTAAGAGCAAAGAGCCTGAGCAGATAAAAAATAACCAAACTTGTCATTAAATGGAACGAGGTAAAGCAATTATGTCAAACATATGCAGTTGAAAAAAGCTCCACGTTTATCACAAGTACAGTCAGTAATTGTATTCAAACTTATATATCATAGCTAGAAAAAGCTACACTTTCAACAATGGAAAACAATTCTATCATACGGGGTTTTCCACCATAAAAAAATATGCACTAAAAGGAAAGTAGCTTACTTCGCCACGTGGAGATCCCAAACATGTGTGGTTGTGACATCCTTACAAACACCCTCTTCCAAATCAATGCCAACTTTAGTGTTTCCTGCTGCGTGTTCTGCGTATAGTGAAGATATTATCTCCATTGCATTTAGCCCAGCATTCTCAGCCAATGTTCGAGGAATCATCTCAAAACTTTCAGCAAATTTTGCTATAGCATACTGATCCAATCTGCAGAGCCATTGCAAATCTTTAGTACTTCCCTTTCATTTCTGAATTATTAAAGAAGCATTGAACAAATAAAATACTGAAACTTTAAGGCAGTACCTATTTACAAAGGAATAGCAAAACAAACCAAGCCCTATGTAAAATTTGTAAATAATAGAATCCTCTAACTTCCAGACAAATTTTGATTTAAGAATTTTTAGGGCAGGGTGCCATTTAGAACTCATCGCTAGTCAATGTGGGACTTGAGTTTTATCCAATGAACCTCTCAAATCCATGGTCAGTGGTCTGATGGACCTAGGATAGATTTGAATGCCATCTTAGATTTCGGGCAACTCAACCCTACAAAAAGTAATTGTGTGAGGGCTGTCGCCCACTTATAAACACTATTCAGGCCATATCACTATCAAATGAGGGTCTCACTCATGACTAGAGATTTAGAGTGTGACTGTGACCCTATTGGCTCAATAAAAATATGATAAAGGTGAGTGTTTTCCTCCACTTATAACCATTATTAAGGTCATATCACTATTGAATGAGGGACTCAAACACATCCTCATGCCCAGGACTGAACATTTGAAGATGTGAACCATAAGTTAATAACGAGTGGACCAACAAACATAGGATAAAAATAGACTCTAATAATGGGTAGTACTATTTTAGGTTTTGGGTCTTACTCGACTTTTAAGGTGATGGTTTTCCCCCACTTATAATCACTATTCAGGCAATACCATTATCCAACGTGTGACTCTCAACAAAAATCAAAAAGAAATACAATGTAATGTACCCTGTCTCCTTGAAAGAAAATTCTTTCACCCTCTTAGCTAACTCAATTTCCGTTGCTGCAGCTCCAGGCACAATACGGCTATCCCTGCACATGGCCTGATAATAGTTGTATGAAATAAGACAAATTAGTATCATTACTAAAAATGAAATCCCTTCAAAAGAGTAATCCAAAAACATGCAGTACAACCCACATGTTTGCGGAGGCCAGACTTTTAAAAATCATATCTGGGGGGTTAAGGTAAATCAACTTGGTAAAGCAATAAAAGCATACAACATCGGCAATTACCTTGTAAGTGTTCACTCCATCATCAACTGCTCTTTCAATGTCATCAAGTATACTATCAGTACTTCCTCTTAAGACAACAGTGGATACAGAATTGCCACCTTCTTCATTTTTAACAATGGTGACCTGCATCATTATACAAACAAACAAATAAGGGGGGAAAATCATATGCTACACTTACGGATGGGAAAATACTGATGCAGTAAAGGACACACACAAGCAATGAAACAAGAATATAACAAAAATCAAGCAATTCTTTTAACATACCCTTGCACCACCAATTTCCTCTACTGAAACTGAATCGACATATCCAAGATCATCGGGGTTTGGTTGACAAAGTTTCAACTGTTGCCGGGAAACAAAATAAATTAGAAAGAAGGTACGGAAAAAAATATTATCTACAAAGTGAAAGATAAAAAAAAACAAACCATAGCAACAGAACCAGTTGTACGGCAAAATCGACGCAGTTCAAACTTAGAACTGATTTTCAGAACCATAAGCCTACAAGCAAGAACTTTGAGTAAGAAACGCATACATAGACTCATAGCATGACTTCAAAATTCAAATTGATACAGTGACAGTTTGATAATTAATTCTTTGATCGTTGATGTACGATAGCTTGAGGCAAATAAAAAGCATCAAATGAGGTAAGAATTACTCACTTATAACGCTCACAAAAATGCAAAGCCATCTCTCCTACTGATCCTCCACTTACAATCACTTTGGCACCAGAATCAACTACTGCCTTGATGAGCTCCTCTACTTTAGACTCTTCAGTTTTTGAATAATTTTCTAACTATAGAAAACAAAAATTCAAAACAAGAGCATTAAACACAAAAGTTGTTGTACTAGTTAGAAATCATAAGTAAATAACCCATGAACTACATAAGGAAAATCTCGGTTCATCAGATCATTACAATATCAGAATCAAGAACATAGTTGCCTTACCAGTTGAAAATTGAACTAGTTGTTGACAATTTGACATAGAGTTTTGAAGGTTTAAATTAAAATATTAACAATTTCCAAACAACTACCAATACTGGATTTCAGAGGCATACCACCCTAAAATTTATCAACTTCTTGTCCTTTAATTGGGAGAGGGGAATGATGAACCTCAAGATTGTTTAAACACGACCACACTTAGATATTGAGTAAATATTACAATTAAATAAAACAGAATAAAAAAATAGTAATCAAAATTAGTCATTTTGATATACCTGCTCAGCTGAATGTATAAGAACAGTTCCTTTAGTTTCAGTTGCAGATGTATCAACACCACCAGCAAACACAGCAACCTAAAAGAGCATTGTCAAAAGAACTCAGAACAGGGCATAGTATGAAGATCTGTAATTGTTGTACTGATAATGAAATAAAAATAGCAACAGCTCTTACCAAATGTCCAGATAGAATACATAAAAACTAGTTTGGCATAAAAAGTAAGCAAAAATGAGCTGAATAATATATGTCAAAACCAAGCATCCCTTACTTTGGTTACATTCTCCCTAGCACAGATACGTGCCCCTTGGAAATAATGAACCAAGAAAAATTCATAACCAAATTACAGCCTTCAGTAAGCCAATTGGTGGCAAATGACACTTATAATAATTAATATTATTATTTATTAATAATAACAATGTGTAGTGATAGCAAATGCTTCTTTAGGATCTAAAACTCATTTAAAAGACAAATGCTGGCAGAAATTCAGGTTAGATAGCCCATCTTTAGGGGGGAGGGTAGCTTAACTGGTTTGAGCAAAGGTTTGAAAAGTTGGAGAACCCGGGTTCAAACCATGGTGAAGGAGAAAAAATAAAATACCAACCTTGATATTAGTAAAAACATAGCAAAACTAAAAGTATAGCCTTCATACAAAACAAATTTTCTAAATAACGAACCGCTGAAAAGCACGTTATGGCTTATCATATAGCTTGTTGTAATTGTCTAGCATACAAAAATATGACAAAGTTGCAAAGAATCTCAACCAATAAACAACATAGTAGACAGTAGTCAGTAGACACCCCAACAGTCCCAAATAATAAATATATAGAAAGCTAACCTTTGCATTTTCCATTTTCTTTATACTACCAACAGCATCATTTCTTAGAACCATTCCCCGAACAACTGTACTGTTACGCAAACCTCCTCCCAAAAGCTTTGCAACACGAACATTGTCCACATTAAAGTTTACAGGGTTTTTTGGGCACACTTGGATGCATGCCTACATTTTCCAAACAAAGGTCAGAATGTCAAGTTCTGTACACCTGCACCTACAGAGTATGTTGTAATCATAGTAAAACAGGGTAATGAGGGTACACTCACATCAGCAACAAGGGAACATATAGTATCTTCTTGACCGAATTGCTTGCTAGCAACAGCAGCTTTCATTCGAGAAATAACTTGCTCCTTATCACGGACATCCATATTATCTGAACCTTCCTCAACAAGTTCGTCCAATATTTCAATAGTCTGAAATAGAATAAGGACTTAGCGAGAGAAAAAGTATGGTATTAAAGGATTAATTGCTAAACTATGTTGTATAGAGGAGGTTGTGAGGGAGAGAGAAATAAAGCTCAAGTTCTTGTTCTGCATAAACCTTCTCCTTATTTGAGATCTTTTTGTTTGCTTGAAAGAATTTAACAAAGAGATTGCTATTTTTCAATAACCCCCATATTTATTTTTATTAACATTTTATAACTGAATTAAAAACAGAAAGTCGACAAAGCCCTTCTATTTATCTCCAAACCCACCAATAAAAAATATTTTGATATCAATGCATCTAAAGGAAAGTGTAATAAAATTAAATAAAGTTATCATTATGTTGTTTGAATAATTTTATGATAGAATAGACGAAAAACAAGTTCCATCCCAAATCCCCAAAGCAAATTAAGGGGCTGCAATATAGTATTGTGTGGGATTGTATGTGTCAACATATTTCCGTACATCTTATCTTATCATAAACAATACAAATGACATAAAACTCATAATCAGTGTTATCAAATAGCATATATGTGCATATAGCGATGCTATAGTGTAGCCGAATTTTAACAAATTACTACTTTCCCCGATTTGTGATGTACAACATTGCTAATAATATCATTCATTCTATTTCATCCTATTCCATCTATTTTGGATCAATTCAAACATAACTCAACAAACCTTAGCAATGGCTTTGGTATACCCACTAATAATCTCACTAGGATGCAAACCCATCCTAATAAGCTCTTCAGCACCCTTAAGCAACTCTCCAGCAAAAGAAATAGTTAAATTAGCACCATCACCAATTTCCTCCTGTTGAGCTTTACTAGCCAAAACCAAAATCTTAGCAGCAGGATGTTGAACTTCAAGCTCATTTACAATCGTTGCCGCATCATTCGTCACAAAAAGTTTGTCCAAATGATTTATAACCATCTTATTCATCCCTAATAACAAAACAATAAAAATTAAACAAAAACAATCTAGGAGCCTGTTTAGATTCACTTATTGAACTAACCTAATAACATAAGTTTTGCTAAACTGTTTGAGAGAACTTATGTAAAGTGTAAACAGCTTATGACACTATTCATAAGCTGTTTTCAACTTATTTTCATAAGTCCTCCGATATAGCTTATGAAAATAGCTTATAGAAACCCAATTTAATTTTATTTATTTGTCTGTAGACGAAGTGGCAAGCACTATTTAAACTCACACACACAAAACTGCGAGATCTCGAATAAAAGTGTCCAACCTAACAATATCAAATTGGCAGTTGAGCTAGGCATTACGGACAAACAAATTTAACTTTATTTTATCTTTTTCTATAGAAAAAGCTTATAATAAGTGTTTATCATGATAAGTGCTTATGTTATAAGCTGTTAATAAGCTATTTATTCAAACAGAATCTAGATCACAGACTAAACTTGAGTAAATCTAAATAAAACACTTAGGAAAAAGAGATTATTAAAATGAAAAATGAGAAGGTAATAAAATGTTAGGGTTAGTACCATTAGGACCGAGGGAAGTGCGAGTGATGGTGGAAAGTTGATTACAGGCATCGATGTTTTTGAGAACGGCTTCGTCGAGACCGGAGAGATGTTTGTGACCTTCTTTAAGCATCGATTGCATACCGTACGGTTGAATGTTGAAACCTACCATTTTTCGGTTAACGGTGGCTGTGATGTGTTTGTAAGAGAGAGTGGGAAGAGGAGTTCAAAACCCTGCAGTTATGTTATGTGTGTTGAGAAATGAGTGTTTAGGTTGTGTGCTTTAGGTTCTACAAGTAGAGAAAATAGAGAGCCCTAGAAAGATTGGGGTTTATTTTTGGAGGAAAAGTTAATACAAATTTTTACAAGTAATTACTCATTTTTTTATAGTTTTTTATAGAGTGATGATCACACTATTAAACATTTTTATTTTGACATTTTTTATCTTTAATTTCTAAAATATTTTTATATATTCAATCAACATATTAAGGGTGCGATTATATCAGCACTAATGCACTGGAACTTACCAACAAAAAAATCCAATCAATATTTATTTTTTTTAGAAAAAATCTTTACAAATATTTACAAAGGGTGTATTAAGAGTGCTTTTGGAGGTAAAAAAAGAGGGCCTCTTAGAAATGTTTATAGAACTTTTTTGTTGTTTTCATAAACTATTTTTTAATAGAAAAATGTTTAATTAGTTTATTAGGAGAGGAAATTTTTACTTTTTTGTATATATACTCTTCGTGTTGGTTTATAGAAATAACATGAAGAGCTTACTGTGTAACCAAAAAAAATAAAGAGCTTATTGTTTGTGACTTTGCATGAAATTGTTTATGAGATAGATGTAAACTTAGTGGTAAGAGTTTGACATTGTAATTTTAAGAGGCCAAAGTCAAATCTTATACGAGACAATTATAAATTATATAAATTATAAATTATAATTAGTGTTACTGTTATTAATAATAATTTCTTCTACCCCAAATTTTCCCCTTTTTTTTGTAGGAATGGTTCAATATATTAAATCTCAATCATATCAAGTGTGAAGCACCATCACTTGTTACAGGTTGGACAATAGCTCAATAACTAAAGCTTAAAGCCTTAAACAATTAAATGCTTAAATGAGGTGTAAAACCAAATTGTGTTAACTCTTAACCTTGATTTGAAATCAATTCAATATATACTAATACTACTGTAAACTTTATCCTACCATGTGTTACAAAGATAGTAGTTAGAAGTAGAACAAACACTACCTTCTGAGAAATACATATGGCTGCAATACCTAAAATCCAAAATACAATATACTATTTTCCCCCTCCAATGGTTAACTATATAACAAAAGAATTATATACTATCATTGAGCTCTCAAAAATTTAATCAGTAGGCAACTCTTTCTCTTGGAAAGGTGTGACCATTGACAGGCATGAAAGAAGTGCGGCCAATGTTTTGAATTCGATTTCTTCTAAGTGAAAATGGATCTATCCCTGCTTTGTGAGCTGCAATTACTCCAATAGCCTCCCAATAATTTGATACATGCAGCTGCAGAAAATATAATTTCATTAACCGAAATGCTTTCGTGGAAGATAAACCAAGGACCGTTGAGATCATTACTCAATGAAAAATTGCTTACCGCTTCAAAACCAAGTTTATATGCAGTATCATCCAGAACAGTTTCATTTTCTTCCACGGTAATGATAAGTGGCTGCAACAGAATTTTGTATTGTCATACATGAAAAGATGACATCGTAGAAATTCTAAAATTTCATCATCAAGCAATAGTTGTTGCTTTTGCTGATCAAATAAAAAAAATTACTGCCTCCATTTTTGTACCTTATTTTTCCTATTTCTTGCGAAAGCAAGAGTTCCATCTCCTCCACAAGCATCTTTAGGAAGGACTACAGAATCCACATCACTTGCCAATATACAACCCTTTTCCATTGAGTCGGAGCGCATGGCCAAGTATTGTGGAGCTTTACTGAGGCCAGCTAGCACACATGGCAGGAAAGTGTACCCAATCTATTTGATAAGAGCATGTTATATTGTTATCCATACAAGAACTCCTATTATCCATGCAAATGCAGAGAATGCGAAATATCTAGCTGATGATGAGAACATAATATTTTTAAAAAAATAAAAGTGATTGAATGTATCTACACGTGTCGATGTCGTATCGGTGTTTGATACTGATACATGTATGTGTCAGGTACTAAGCATGCCTTCAATCTGTAAGTGTTCGTGCTTCATAGCCCTATTCTGGAATAGTCGAACACAATCAAATTAGTTGTTGTCTAGAGTTGACTAACCTCCTCAGCTGCTGATTTGGGACTTAGAGATAAGCTCATGGGAATTGGGGCCATTGCGGGAGCATGTGCACAAGGAATTTGGAACTCCTTCACCACTAGATGGCTTATAATTGCCTCAACTCCCGCCAGTAGGTCTACTCCCTGTATAAGACGAAAAATAGGGAAGCAGATCTCAGTAACAAATTATACAAAAAGACTAATTCTATAACCTCTCTGAGAAAGCGTCGAAATAAAAAACTGAGTAAAAACAAAGTTATGTACTTATGTTCATATGCAATTAATCAAATATAAACTTGCACAATTAATCAAATTTATTCTGCTGTATTTAGATCCTGGTCATATAATTTCAATAGTTGCCATTGTCATACCAGTCCCTGCCGATATTCATCCACATCATCAGTATCATCATCTGGGAAACGTCCAACGACAGCAACAGCATTCACTTTTGACCGATTCACTAAGGTTTGCACCGCTCTAAGTAAAGAATCAGGGTTCTTAATCCTCCCTGTTGATTTGCCAGTTTTGGTATCAATCCACTTCTCTACCTGTAAAATGTTTTGCAAGTCAATTTGCATTGTGTATGATGTTAGGCTTGTTCTGACTTTGGCTTAGCATTTTAAATAGCTATAGATGATGAATTAGATGCTGCACCCTAAGTGCATCAGCACACGCGCATCACACCTCCTAGGATAATCATCGTCTGATGAAGATCAAAGGGTGATCCTCCAATCATAGTGGAAATCACCCGACGACCTCAACAAGGACCTTTGCACTCAGGAGAAAGGTATGCATCAGTCTAACTACCTCATTCTCCCAATGCCTTGAGCGTCTGAGTGTTTGCAGGTACAACATCCCGCCACGCTCAAGCAACATCAGATGTCGTTCGAGATCAACCTCGGATCAATTTTAGACATACAACAGCAAGATAACTTTGCACGGCCTCATCTGATTGAAACTCTTTTATTTTGTTCTTTCTAGTGCACAAATAGCATATCTAGGTCAGTGTTTAGAATTACAAAACCTACTACTTTGATGTGTATATGATTTTGTTTTACTTAGCTTATTCTTTATCTTATTATGCACACATGCCACAAACTTCACAACTGTTTGATGTAAAATATTTTTTATGTAGTCCAAATTGTATGACTATATGACAAAAGATATGTCTAACAAGGAATATTGACTGAAAATATAGGATGGTTCACATTTCATTTCATTATGCTTGTTAAAACAAGATGAAACTTGATACCTCAAGTGGAGTGTCTGTGACAATATATTCTACTACAGGCAATCCAAGGGAAGCCCTTGCAGCATCGGCTACTTGTAACTGGTGAATCCGAAGCTCTTCCTCTATACCAGCATCAAGAACTATTCCAACCTACTTTACAATAATAGCTCAGTACATTATTCTAATTGGAAAGAGTAACCTTGATATAGTATATTTCAGTCTTACCCTATTTTGATGAACAGGTTGTAAGGCCCACAACCCTTCTGCAAATCTGTCAAGAGCATAACCTTCAACATATAATGCATTAGGCATTGGCCAGTATAGCATAGCTGCGTTAAGTACCTGCGTAATTTGACAAGTCAAGTAACCAAAAAAATAAATGCATATTTTTTCCGCATTGTCATTCAAGACAACTATATATTGGTGAAACTAAGATAGCCAAACCATTTATAAACTCATTTTCAGACCATATTTCATTCAATTGGGACTCTTAAAACATTATTACGCTTGGACATATGGAATGTGACCAAGTGGTTTGATAGCATGTCTCCCAACATACATACTAAGGATAAACTATGATATCCTCTTAGGTTTTTATATATTAGAGTTAATCAACCCTACAAAACTGGCTTATATAAGACAAGTGATGTCACTCACTTATAAACTCAATTTCAGACCACATCTCATCCAATATCATGGATGCATTTGAAACTAATTGAATAATGCCATGAATACATTTAATACCAACGGGCGAAGCTTATATCGAATAAGCTGGAGGGTTGAATTTGAAGTGTTTGGTAAAATTAACCGATAAATATAGAGAATAACATAAAATGTAACAAGTGGTAAATTGAATTGAGAAATTGGATAAGAAAGTAATTGTGATAGCATTATTATTATTATTATTATTACATTAGGGTGAGTGATAAGGCAATCAACAACAGAAGAAAGAGCACGAGCAACAGGCAAAGAGTCACCAGCAAATCCACCAATAGCGGCTCCAATTCCAGTCGGAACTATCATGACACTTGTGTACTCTCTCTTACACTGCACACACACACCACACAAATACAATAACAAATTACTAGTAGAATATTTTGTTTATGAATTAGGAAAAAGTGAAAAGAGAAAGGAGAAGAGAATTACCTTGAGAGATTGGGAAGAGAAGGAACATGAAACAACTGTTGGTTTTTTGTTGTGGCGGGTAGAGAAAGATGGGGTTGGAAGGTTGAGAGTGAGAGCGAGTGACATTTCTTCACATTTCAGTTCAGAGGGATTATGTTCAAAATTTTCAAAGATAGGAAACAAATAGCAAAGTACACTGTATCTTGCTAGTTGCTATCTCTATTCTCCAGTTTGTTCTATTATCATTTAGTCCCCCTAGGATCAGGATAGCTCAAGTGGTAAGAGCTGGGGAACATGTGGGTTGGGTAGGAGGAGGTCCAGAGTTCAATCTCCGACGGGAGTAATTTATATTTCCGATGTATCAAAAAAAAAAAGAATCATCATTCCCTGTCTTGTCCTGTCCGGTTTGTAAATTCTTTGTTCTTTAATGTATGTATCATGGTGGTCCAATATAATTTAACGCTTACTAAAAAGACACATGATATTTGGGTAAATCGAAAAAATAAATTATTTCAATTAGGATTTGATCATATGTCCCTCAACTTATATTAGTTGAGTTATCATACGTAGACAAAGAAACGCGAAGATATCCACAAATTCTAGTTTTTTTTTGTTAAAAACAAAATGAAATTCATTTATTCAAATTGATAGAATACATTAAATACAATCACCTTTCAAAAAAAAATTAAATACAATCACATGTTCAATATGACGAAAAATGTAAAAGATGAATCTGCAAACAAACTCACAGCATCCAAGTTAATAACATACAACGACAAAATATCTACTACAAATAATATGATATATGATAAAAGTAAAGTCACCGGAATATGTCTTCGGATCTGCAACGTTGATGACCAAATCATTGATTAAATATGTAATTAACTGAAGTCGATCTTCCAATAAGAATCAAATGAACACCGCAACAATACGGGAAATCAAATAGTATTGCATAAGACGACGAACAACAAAACGTCGCACACAGAAGAAGAACAACAAAACGCCGCACACAGACGACGAAATCACAAAAAACACAAAAGAAAATTTTGATCTCTGTGAGAACCACTTTTTTATATCAATAGAAAGAAGAGAAAACAAATATAGAGGGGTGATTCTAGGCCAAAAATGAACTAAAATCACCCCCTCTCTATAGTAAGTAAAAGAGACAAAGGAGATGAGAAGGGAGAGAGCAATGGGCCGGCTTAAGAAGAGAGAGATCTTCTCGCAAATCATAGTTTAACATGTAAAAAATGTAAATATTATTAAGTCAGACTTTCATGAATCATGGGCGGTGTTTGAACCCGGTTTTACAGGTGAATTTTCAATAACTTATCATTTCGTATAATACCAAAAGAAAACACAAATTTTTATATTTTTACGAGGTAATATTGTCGATCGATGGTAGATAACAACTTTATGACTGAGGAACAATGTTAGATACTAATACGGGGGGTGTAAGTAAAATTTTCAAATCATAATGTGATGAGTTAGTATTGTGTTATGCCAACTAGTACTACCCCATCCAACATGTAAATCCTCTGCTAAACTGTAACATATATGCATGTTATTTTAATGTTTTTTCGTAAGTCATGCTATTTCAATTTATACTACTATCACATATACTTAACTAATAATTCTAAATTATTGCTCTCTACTAAAATATATGTCGTTTTGAGATAAAAAAATTGTATCAAAATATAAACCACCTTACATTAAAATATTTAATGCTATTTTTCCTATTATAATTATAACTATTTTTTGTCAAAAAAAAATTGTAACTATTTGTTTATCTTTCTTTTATCAATTCTATAATTTATCTTTCTCATACTATTAATGAAAGATAATTTTATAAATTACTCATAATTTCTTTTTTCCATACAACATTAATAATTACATTTCTTAATTTGTATAATATAATCAAAACAACATGTATTTTAGTACGGAGGCAGTATAATCTAAAAGTATAACTTGTATTAGCATCAATTTTTTCTTCTTTATATGGATTATATCTTCTAAACCAATACAAACCACTAACATAAAATTTTCTATTAATTCCCCCTCTTTTTGCTCGTGACATATGCATATATATATATATAAATTCACAGTGTCACCTTCATTTTTTATGCAAGTGGAGCAAACGTCCTACTGAATTATTTTAAATCATAAACTTCTTCATTTGGTGTTTACTTTTATTGCCACCATAATCTAAAATTCCTGAATCCGTCACTGCCCACATGGTCAAAATTAGCAACCTATATATATATATATTAAATGGGAGCTTTTATTGTAGATTAGCATATTCTAATGTACCAGTATATATTTTGATATGTAACTTCGGTAGTTTTTTTTTTTGATAAACATGTTACTTCGGTGGTTGAACATTTGTTATGTGGGACTAAAACTTACAATCATGTGCATCATTTTACACAAGGTGTATAATTACGACTAAGGTGGTCATAATATCAATAAGTTGTACAAATAATGTGATGACCTTCATATTTTACCTTGTACCAATGATTTGTTGAGATAAATTTTACCAACAATCAAGAGAGTAGCTCCATCTCCATAGAGACACGAGAAAATCTTCCATACTACATCTTCAAAATTATTGTTGTCCACTTTTATGGGGCGGGCTATGGCAGATGTCATGGCAAGTATGAAGTTCTATTCATGATAAATCAAATTGAGACAAAAAAATTCCTACAATGAAATGAAATTTGATGTCAAATCTCAAGACAATGGCAAAAATCATCCACATATCATCATAAATATAATAACGCTCTCATTATCAATTGTTTAATCAAATTTAAAAATAAATAATTCATCATTGTTTATTCATGTTATTAAATTTTCTGCAGACGATTCTTTATTGTGTTATATCCTAAATACACCCCACCCCCAAAGTTTAAAACTTTAGTGTTAAGAAAAACTTTTGATAGGATACATTTGCCATTTTTATGTTCTATTCAAACTAGTTTTTTTGGCGATCACTTCTTCCTTTTCTCAAGCTTGAGAGCTCATGTCGAAACCCATAAATTTTGTCACGAAATAACATAATTGATGTCGATGGCATAGTAATATTGAAAGATTTTTTAGCATATTGCCGTTATTGTCATATTGATCAACATGAGAAGACGAAGTCAAAGCTCATTCTCTATTTCATTTTTATTTGTAAATATTTGTTGCAGTTGCAGGACAAAATTATTCTCAAAATGGTGTTTAAAATTTTATTTTATTCCTCTATTTTTTCTTGCAAGATATTTTTGATATATAAATTAAAGGATAGTAATTCACTTATTCCTTGCGGAAATACAATTTAATATGCATAATTTTAATATAAAAAGAGTATTGTAAGTTGTGGAATATTTTTCCAATTCCACTTTTTCTTGATCACAAGCAACCCAGAGAGGACCACACTCTTTATGTTCTTCCATGTCTACAATATATTCTTTTTCATTACTATATTACTATATTAAAATGATAGTATAAGAATATGTCATCATATCATAAGTATAAAAAAATACAAAAGTAATCGTACTGAAAGTTGAGGTTGCAATGTCGTTAATTCCAAAATGAATGTGGTGTTTCTCAAATTGCATATTCTAGTACAAAATTTTATGTAAATAAAATTGTTTTGATGAAACATAAATTTGAAAGGAACCAAAATTCGATCTTATATATTTTTTGGTACAAATTCGATCTTATATTTAAATAAATGATATAATCTTACTTTTAAATCAACCCTCATTTGCCATTATTTGTATGACATTGTACATGTTGTATGCCATTTTAAAAGGCAATTCACATTGTTTGAGTTTGTTATAGATGATATAATTTTACTTTTATATACATGATTTTAATTTGTTTTCCTTATTCCCAAACTATGTACTATGCCCATAATCATACAAAAAAAGCTATGCACAATGCCCATAATCATCCAATTTTCTTCTTTCTTCATAGCTAAGAAAAACAAAGTCAGGGAATGTCAAAAAAGAAAATGATTTATACTTGTTCTTTTTGTTCCATGCCAAATATTTCCGAATTTCATTTTGTATTTTGAAGATTAGACTATACATAGGGAGTTGTGTAATACTATTGTACTTTTGGGTGGAATTTTTTACAATATTTTAAATATGTCCGACAAAATTCATTATAAAAATATTGATTTAATAGTAGGTACTAAAACTATTTGATAAATAATTTTGTAAGATTTAAAAGTGCAAATTTTTTACAGGTCTCATAAGCATTTTCATCGCATGTGCCTTTAATTATGATCTTAAGTTCACGACACCATATTTCTAAGGTACCGAATACTTTTCGACTTTTATGGTTCCTCATGATTTTGTCCTTGTTACAAAGTGTCTCATCGAATTTAAGAGTGTATATGTTGTTTATAAGTTACACTTAGCCTCAATTCCTAAATTATGCGAGACTTTTTAGTATACCAAAACGACATAACTAGTCCCCCCAGTTGAGGGTAAGGGGTAGAAGGGTATACATAACCGTCTTCGAGCGTGATATAAGTTTGACCACTAATTAGTGCGCCAATGTTTTGACCTTAAATCCATGATACTACATTTTCAATGTGTATATTGTCCTTGTCAAAAGGTGCATCGTTGGAATTGAAAAATGTGAATGTTGTTTATCACTACTCTTAGTCTCGGTTATTAAGCAATGTAAAATTAAAATGGTAATTAAATTCAATCGTAAAAGTAGTAATTAAAGTATTGTGAGTTTTTTTTGGGTAAATTGCTGTAAGTATTGCAAGCTTTATCAATCTTAAAATCCTTTACAGAAAAAATCTTTTAAAGAAGGTGACAACTTGTGCACCCCTATAAGATTTGGGCGTATATACCCCCAACTACTATAAAAAGGTTTAAGTGATATAATTTTTTATAAAATACACCGTTGGATTGAAAGTTTATATCATATAGATCATTTGAGTAAAATTTCAGACAAATCTAAAATCATTTGATATGTTATCGAGACACATAAAGATTAATGGTGTTTAAGAAATCACAAAAACTGTTAATTTTGATGCGTCTCAATAACATATCAAATGATTTTAGATTTGTCTGAAATTTTACACAAATGATCTATATGATATAAACTTTTAATCCAACAGTGTATTTTATAAAAATTTATATCGGTTAATTTTTTTTAAGTGATTGGGAGTAAATACCCCTAAATCTTGAGGGGGTAGACAAGAAAAAGCCTTAAAGAAAGGTAATTCAATTTTGAAATGGAATATTTGAATTAAGTTTTTTTGTGGCGTCATAATCTATCTTAATTTTTGGATAACAAAAGAATCAGATCTATTAGTGGGGAATTAATTGGTGCATGCCCGTTCTTTGAACTTTATTAGATATGAGTGCCAATGCATTGTTAGGGATCTATATATAGAATGTTCTTTTGAATATTGTCTTCTATCTACTCTTGCTGATAAATGATAATGATTGTTGAAGTGGGGTGGATGGAGTTGATGAGGAGACAAGTTGATCTTGAAAGAAATCTTTCTTGAGGGTACCCTTGATTCCTTGAATATAAAAGAGATTAGAAAGTGAAAGAAATACCACATAGTATTTAAATTTATAATTTATTGTTTTATCTTTCAATTTTATTTTTTACTATTTTACTAAAAAAAATGTTGACCTTTTAAAATAAAAATAGTAATTTTAACTATTTTAACTAAAATTTCTTGTTAAGTCTAATAGTATAAAATTTGTGATTGGGAATGGAATCCATCAAATTAGTGAGTCACTTTTTTTAACTGAAATTAGTCATTAATTAAGTTCAATGCTCATAGATACCTCACTTTGTGATTTTTTATTTTTAGCAATTAAGTTTTCTAAACATTTAAAATTCATTCAATTCGACCAACTTTTCATCAATTTTAAACTAACAAGTTATAACTAGATTTTTAATTATTGGCTAGTTTATGACCAATTTTGTCAAATGGAGCCCTTCTATCAGTTCTATGATTATAGAAGACCCTATGATACCATTTGCGATGGAGCTAGATCCATGCACGTGAACCCAATAAGTGTTGCTTAACCTTTTCTAGTAAAACAAAAGAAAAATGGTTTATTTTTTCAACTTATGTTCTAATTTTTTTGGCAAGTTTTTGTTCAAATTTATTTTTCACCAAAACTTCAAAACTTTGGATCAAAACACACCCTTTTTATCAAAATGCTACTTTCTTTATTTTACAATGTTATAGGTACGGAATTTTCATCTCAAAACTTATAAGACGTATAAGGTAATTAAATTCTCTTTTTTCAACTCATATTCCCTTACTTTAATTATCAAAATGCTGATTTTTTTATACACAAAAGTTTAAGATCAAACTCATATTCCCTTACTTAATAAGGAGTTCAAGTCTCTTTTTTTTTTTTTTTTTTCTGATGATAAGGAGTTCAAGTCTCTTATGATTATGAAATTTCAAACAATGAAATAAAAAAGTTTGATGATAATGCAAGTGTAGAAAATTATATGGTTATTCAATTATATATTACCATTGTAGTATCACTTAATTTTCATATTACTACCTAAAAATCTTCAACAAATATCTATGAAGTGAAACAATTTGATTACTACATAACACTTTTAACTCACAAAACAATTAAAAAAAACAACAATAAAATTATACAATATGGACATTAATTATATAATAATATAGTGATTAAACATAAGTATCTATCCTAGTCTTTTAGTGCCGGCTCAAGAGTAAGGCAACCCAAACAAGAGCTTTAGGCCTCCAAAAAATATAAAAAATTTATTAAAGAAAAAAGTCTCGATTAAGTCATAAACCCTTTAGAAAAAGTCTCAAAGAAAAACATAAAGGCCTCTTAGAAAAAATATTATAGAAATGAGACAATAACTTTGCGACTTCTCAAGAAATTTTAAATAAAATTTATTTTATACCTCAGAGAAAAATTCTTTGAATAAAAATAATAGAGCCCCACTTTAAAATTTGCTTTAGGCCTCACTAAGCATTGGGCCGACAATTAAACACATGTTAAAAAGCATACAAAATTTCCTCTGAAGTCTAGTAATTGAAGTAGTCCTAAAAATTGATCCAAGTGAACATCAAGAAGCCAACAACCATGAACATAATATAATATACATCATGTATGTTTGAATTTGCGGTAAGTTCAACAAAATCAGGGCGACACAGTAATTTTCTAAAACTCCAAAATATAATTTTTATTTAAAGTACAGCGACTCACCGTAACTCTGTCAATTTCACCGTTAATCCAAACATGTACAATCATCATCAACTTATTACTAAGCTCTTTTACATTAATTACCATATAAATTATTGCATTATTATTACATGATAGAACATGCATTAGGGTTTTCATCACTAAACATATTAGTGAGCTTCTCATCCATTGCATTTGGACTAGATAGTGCTTGCATTGTGTTTTTCACATAACCGGCTGGTGCCTTTTTGTCATATGCTTGTGATATGTAAGGATAAGCTACCAAATTGTATGGAATATAAGGCCAAAATTCTGCTCTTTTTCCAGTGTTCTGTATTTTCTTTAATACTCTGTTTCGGTCCACATTGCCACTAACTGTTACCTTGCTTTGCTTTCTATTTATCTCAACTTGCTTCACACCTGCATGGTTTAGAAAATATTTTGACTTTAGATATTTACTTTTGAGGGTGAAAAATGATTCAATATACATATACATTGAATTTATTTTAATATTTTTGAAATGTTTTTTAAAAGAATTAATTTGCATAAAATAGTGGATTCAAATTTAAAGATTTTGCTTTAAATGCTTTTTTTTTTGGGTTTCAAATTAATTATTTTACCTTAACAAAAAAAATTATTTAACTTTTATTAAAATATAATTTGATTTTTATTTAACTCATTTTTAATCAAAATTAATTATATCACGACAAAATCAAACACACACTAAAATTTTCACGTGGTCCATAGTCCCAAAAAAAATACAATGGATTTTATGGTCAAGCATTCTATTGGCTATAATTTTTTTTAAAAATGATTAAATAAATGTACAAGTGTTCAAACTTTAGTCTCTACATATTATATACGATGACGATGTTCATATCAACCGAGCTATGATTCAATGACAATAAAAACAATAAAAACAATGGTTAACATGATTGGTAACATGTTGCATTAATTATATTTCTATGTGTCCTTGAATGATTGGTAAAACAAGAAAAAGAGTTGAAAAATTTATTGCTCAACTCTATTCTCATGAGACATCTTATATATTTTTGTACAACAATTACAGTAACCCTATAATTTTTGTTTTGGGCAAGTAAGTCCTATGAAAATAATGTACTTTCCATGTTGATGTTAGGTGTATTTGGTGGTATGTAAAACATAAATGTAGTTTTCTACTTTTCACCTCTTGCAAACAATTTCATGCACATATATTAAATGACTCTTCTACCTCATCATATTATGTCATTTTGGTGATTCAAGAATGAAAACACACTAAATGCAATGGAAGTAGCTCATTTGAGAATATACATGTTGATGTCATTGGAGGAAGAATCAAGATTCAATTTCATAGACTACTACACATTTAAGGAAGTGATAAGAGTTTTTATTAATACATATATAGTAAAATAATTTAGATTAATGTAATAAGAAAAATAATTTAAATTAAAGGAGACACACTTCATGTAAAGTCCGTGAGAGTTATCAACTTTTACTTGAGTATTTACATTAGAATTTGCATACAATCTATCATTTATAAAATTATGAGTTCAAATCTAAATCACAACAAGTGTAAACAGAAAGTTTAATCATGTGTCAACTGCAATTGGTAGGTGCGAAGGGTTTAAATAATTTATATAAAATTTTGGATTAAAAAATTAATATCATAGTTGTTCCAAAACATTAAAGTTGTATTGGAAGCCGAATATCTTAATTCCAAGATCCGGCCCCCAACAGAAAATGTAAACATTGAAGTAAGATAAAACATAAAATAAAAGATTCAAATAAATGAATCATATATAGTTTATTATTTGTCTATTATTTTTATGGATTTTATTATTTGTCTATTAAAAGATAAAAATAGTACTATAGTTTATTTCATTTCTATTAAGAAAAAACCACCAACCTTGAAATATGATTTTTTTTTCCTTCTTTCATATAATAACTTAGTATTTTTAGAAGATAGTAATGTTATAGACTAAGAAAGAGACAAATTATGAACCTTTCATGTGAGCAACAGAATTCCTAACTCTTCTTTCACAACCATCACAGTCCATTTTCACCTTGATTTCAACTGTCTGCATTGCAACACACAAATTAAGAACAAACATATAAAGAAATTACATTAAATTAAAATCATGTTAATTACACATAGAAGCATGCACAAAAAATTGATAGATAATAGATCATAAGACTCAGAAGTGATGAAAAACCTGCATTGGTTTTCGTCTCTTTCTAGTTGTTGTAGAAACAGAGAAATAATCTGATAGTTTATCAAGAACTCCCATGTTTTTTCTTTGGTTGTTCTGTTCCAGCAAAGTAAAAAACAGAGCAACTATGTTTTTTGAGTTTAGTTTGTGAGACAAAGAAAGAGGAGAAAGGGATTTATATTATGTGTAGTTTCTTTAGGACAAAATATTTTGGGGTGCAAAACTTTGTTGTACGTTTAAAAGGGAATTGTTTCCTTTATATAGGGGTCTATATACAACAAAGTTGTGTGCTCAAATTATGTTAATATTATATATTTATATTGGTGAACACTTTAGTACTTCATAGTTTAATTGAATATCAATATTTTTTAGATTAAATTTAATGTTATATCGTATTTTTATATTGATTTATATTTAAATAAATTAAAATTTTAAATAACTTTTGTCTAAAGAATATCATACTTAACAATATAAATTGGGTATTTAAAAATTCAGTGTATTATATATATTTGATATAAACATAAAAGAATGGTTAGGTTATATTTTATGATGTCCCCACAAACACAGATCATGTATGTGTGTGTCTTGATATTCCAATGAACAAAAAACATCTCTCATACCAACTTTCAAGCCGTGTGATTTTGGGTTAGCTGGCTGTGAGCTCAACCAATATGGCAAACACAGATCATATATACAATTTGAATTGTTGAATTCTTAATTAACCCTGACCCTGTTAATGCCGGTAAAGAAAATAAATATTCAACTATAAAGTATTAGTTTAACTGATAGAAAATATTAAAATTGTTAAGTTAGAAGTACATGACTGAGGTTTCGAACCTTGACCTCACTTTGTGTATGTGAGTTTCTGATGACTTATTATTTTGTATACGTACAGAAAAAGAACATACAACTGTTTTATAGAGAATTCATTGGGTCCAAATCTAATGAAAATAGAATGACTATTGACTTTGTAGGCAAATGCGCATAAACTCTATCGATACATAAATTTTTATATTGACTTAATTCATCTTTACAAACTGATCGATTACTTGTAAACTAATAAAGTGCGTATTGTATATATCTTTAGTCGGCCTTTTTAACTTAAACTCGGCTCACTGCGAGTCTCTTCCACTAGATCCAACCATATATAATTAGTTCAATTGTTAATTTCATTATCAAACACTAAAATAAATTTTGTAGCAACTATTTTTTGGCTAAGAAATACCTAAATTGCAGCCGCCGCTCACCCGTACTCATTTGCCCCTACTAAGGGTTAACGTTTCAAAATGACACAAGTGTTTTCTATCATTTGATCATTAAACAATGATTGATGAAAGAAAACTTTGCTGTTTGTTTGTTATTTGAGCAGTCCAAATTCTTGTATCACAAGCCACGGATTAGCTGTTTCCTTCTGCCCCAAGAAATGCAAACTTTTGTCAAGTTTTGCTTAATTTTTGGTTTTTGTTTTCTAATTAGTTTGTGCATTTTGTTCAAAAAAAATTAATTCGTGCATTTTCAGCATGTAACTGTAAAATTTATTCTCTTAAAATAATTGAGATTTAACATATTAATCTCATCTAACAAATGTTTTTCTATTGCACAGTTTAGAATTAAACCTTTGAATCATATTGTTAAAAGATTCAAGTATCTACTATTTGCGCTGCATGTTGTTGATTAACTTTTGATTATTTTTCGGTTAAGTAGCGTAGTATTGACCAAAATTTCAGACTTAAAATAAAATAATTAGAGTGACTCAAGTTCGAACTCCAAATTCTACATATGAAATACGATATTTCTACCAACTAAGTTAAATTTAGGTGGACAACTATCTTTTGGTTTTATTCTTGCACAATAAAAAATTAGAAATAGAATGATCTACATGCATCATGTTAATATGTTATGCACATCTGTATTACAGAAGGATTTGACTTCAAACATTAAATCCCGCGGTTTCTGCTACAATGAATTTAAAACTCATTAACATTTATTAGAATATATGCACTATGGAATATAACAGCACTAGTTATATAGTATTTTATCATGAGACCATAAGAAAATATCAAGTCTATATATAACGACAAAGAAATGAAAATGATGTGTCTAATAGAGAAATAAAAAACATAACACGTTTGTTCTTAGTGATACGGAACTCGACAAAAATCTTGAAGAGACATAATCTAGGCATAAATCCTGAATATTTATATGGTTTATGAGTTATAAACAGAGTTGAGGTAGCATGTATGTATAATAGAAAGTGGTAGAAATTAAATTTATGTAATTTCAGTATGTAGAGAGAAGATCGGTGAATTATGAATTATTGTTTATTAATTAAATTTACAATTTAAAATATTGAGCTTAAGTGGTTTTAATGAATTTTAAAAAGAAATTCGGGTTCGACTCTTGGGTATATAGAACAATTTTAGGTCAGATTTTATTTAGTTTGTGGCCGAACTTTAAACTATTTTTTTTTTGAAACAAAACTCTAGACTATTATACCCTCTTCCTTTAGGAACCAAAATGTTATAAATCAACAAAAAAGAAGAAGAGTATACTATGAAGGATTTAGAGAGAAATTAAATGAGTTGGAAAAAAAACATAATTTTTAATAAAATACTAGAATGCCGTTTGATTCATGTAACCGACCTATAAGACTCAGTTGTTATTGTCGTCGACAACAAGGTGGACTCTCGATTCTTTCAATTTTATCGAGTATGGTCTCCAATTTGTGATTGTCTATAAAATTTTGAACCCAGGCATCATGACTGCTTTTTGCGTCAAAAAAAGGCATGACTACTTTTGAAGCAACCATTTAACTACTTAACCAGTACAATTTTTTTAATAAATTGCGAACATTTTTGTATTTAAAGTTCAAAATTGTCTGAAATTGATCGAACTTTAAATCATAGTTTTATAAGTCATAATGTGATGTGGGGTTAAAATTTTGTTGAATAATAAATTGAACACAATCTATGTTATTGTTTACTTCATAGAGAAGCGTCCATTTTTAAGAGGCTAAATTTTAAAATTAGAATGGAGCAAACAAACAAATTAATTGGGCCAACACTATTCATCAAGACAAATGTTCAAACGCAATGAATATGATACATATTTGATACATAGTATTCCCTAGCTTATTTATCTAACATTTGATCAATAAAGAAAAATGTGAAATGATATTCTCTAAGCAGTCACAAATCACAATTCTTCAACACTAATCCACGTACTACTACTTAATGATCTCTTTTGATCCCCAATATGACCAACATTCAAACCACCTTCAAGCATAGCAAAAAGGCCAATCGGTCTTCAACACCAATAAATTGCAACCTCAAGCTCAAATTCACATTCATATAATAATTCACAATAGATGGATCAATACGAAGCTCTTCCTGACTACAAAAATCTTTTCCACCACCAAAACCCACCGGTGAACCACCATACAAACCTCCAAACATTGTTAACAACCCTTCAACTACGGGAGGCACCAACCCAATTTTCAAGATCGAAGTTCCTCATTTCTTTCACTTGCCTCTTGTTGTCCCCGCCTCATAACACTTAAATCATCACCATAATCACCGTTCTCCACCACCGATCAAATCGCCACATCATACATCATTTTCTAGGTTTGACCAAATCTCTGATGTGGCGATTTGATCGTTGGTGAAGAAACGGTGAATACGATAAAAATTTCAGTATTATAAGACGACAACAACAAGATGCGAGTGAAAGAGAGAGGGAAGTTACAAGGTTGAGAAATAGGTAGGTTCCTCTTGCTGTTGAAGGGTCATTAACGACATTTGGAGATCCGTACGGTGATTCGCAGGTGGGTTATGGTGGTTGAAGTGTTTTTGGTATTTAGGAATTGAACAACTTCATATTGATTCTATTGTGAATTATTATTATTACTAGTAATATATGAATGTGAATCTAAATCAGAGGTTAATGTTTATGTTGGTATGAAGCTAGTTTGGTGAGATTGGATATTAGAGGAGATCGGAGGAAGTATGTTTGTTACACTATCATTACTCATTAGCTTATAGTGTCAACCTTCTTACGGAAGGTTCACCACTCTTAAGCATACAAAATTGCATAAATTTGCCAATGCAATTTATAGAACTTACAATATTCAATATTATTTAATTTAGTAAAAAAAAATTCAATATTTCTATAATAAAAAAGTCCATGGTCAAAAAGCATTTTCTATATAAAAAAAAGTCCACAATATAATTTTTTATTTTCTGGACACCTTTATAATTAATTTACATCATAAATCATCATCATGTGAGTCAAAACCAATCACCCTTTTTTAATATTTATAAAATATAATTTATTATACGTCTATTAACTTGTCATTTTAAATTTATTCTAATTGGTAAGTTAATTACTCCCTCCGTTTATTTTACTATTTAAAATTTAATACAAGTTGTTCCCGTATGATAGCTCAAGTGATAAAAACTGAGGGACATATGAGTTGGGTAGGGGGAAGTCAAACCTGACGGAAGCAAATATGAGTTATCTCCAAGTATATAAATCTTATCGACAAATATATTGTTAGAAGTCCCACATTAGCTAGAAATATGATATAGATAACCTTTATAAATGTAGTGCAAACCTCAACTCTCAACCTAGTTTTTTGGGTTGAGTATAGGCCTCCCAAATTCTAATATGGTACCATAGCCTATCTTAGATCCATTTGTTACATTGTTTGTTGTGGAGACCTTCCATATTTGGGCCACCCATTGTTGTTTATCCCATGCTCCAACTTGTTCAGTCCTAGACGTGAGGGATGTGTTAGAAGAGTACTACATTGACTAGAGATATGATGTAGATAGTTTTTATAAATGTAGTGCAAACATCAACAACCGTCTTTATATAAAATTAATGGGTTTATATAAAACTAATGGGCTCACCAGCCCACTCAAAAACGAACCTTACAACGGCCCAACCCATTTTTCTTCTTTAACACATGTCTTGTTTTCAAATTTAGTTTTTTGTCCTTCAAAATTAATTTTAATTTTAATTTCTAAAAATAAAAATGAAATATTTTTATCTTCTAAAATATTTTGTTCTGATTTTAGTCCTAGTAAACAAAATTTTGATATAGTTTTGATATTTTTTAAACATAATAAGCAAGATTTTTTTAAACATAATATGAACTTAGTATATCTTTTGTTGATTAGTGGATCTTTTGATATTGTTTTGAAACTTAATATCTTTAGTTGAGTTTTAATCTGTCTTTGGTTGATTAGTGAATCTTTTGGTTTAGATTTTCATAATTATGATAGGTTTAGTTTAAAAGAGTTACAGAAGAGTACTAATCAACCAAATGTGTCAAAAACACTATATATATATTACTAATGGACAATAACCTACTAGGTTAAGGCTAAGAGGCCCAACCAAATAACTCTTCAAATAAAGGTCCAACTAATAATATCATATATTACATTTTACTAATATCTAAATTATTTAGTATTCTAATTTCATACTCTATCATGAAATGGATCCTCTCCTCTCCTCTCCTCTGTGTTTAGTCATATCTCCCGCCCTTCATTAAAGGGTTGAGAATTTATAAACAATAAATAAATTAAAAGAAACAATTTTAAAGAAAGAGAAAAATATGAATGAATGACTCAGATGGGGCAGGATGAAAAACTGCCAGATAATGTACAATGTACAGGAGAAAATTCATATCCTCATTTATGGTATACCTTTTTCCATAGGGTTTCAATTAGGTGCGGGTGTTATGACAAATGAGCTTTTTAACCATGACTAATGTGGGTTAGGGCTGGTCCTTAGGGAGTAAACTCGAGACAACTGCTCTTCGTCTTTTATAAATTGATTATAATTCTTTTCACATCTCGCTCAATCATCAAAGGTATCTCCTGATATATAGGTGACATTTTTCCGTAGTGCATATTCTTTTCACCTATGGTTGATGGCTTGATACTAGCTAGAGCTATCCTTGTTCATATGCTAATTAAGTCAACCGAGTAATGTAACAAACAAAGATGTTGAACAAGATATATCAGAATAGGAGAATATATCTCATTTTCTTTTGGAATATAATAATTAATTAATTATTGATTTTGCCTCTCCTGAAAATCCTTATAATCTCCACTCAGATATTAAAAAACAACCGTGTTGAAAAAGTTCATTATATTGTAGATTAAATTACTGTAAAAAAAAAAGAAGATTAAATTAATTATTTTAAGTAAAAATTAAAGTTTATAACATGCTTCCAATAGTAGATAGTAAATTGTACAAGCAGTAACCATTAAGCACTAAGAAATTAGGATGATGAAGGAAAATAAAGGATGCTATAGTATTAGCAACTTGATTATGATAAGTGGCTGAAAATGAATTAAACCGCATTAAGCATAATGTTGAGGAAAAAATGTTGTACCATTTTTGTACCCATCGTGTACATCCACTTTCAAACTTAAAAAGGTAAAACTATATTTGATAACGTCAAAACCCACTATTTATTAAATATTAATTTAAAATTTCACTTTTTTTCTTTGCTGGAATATTTTGAGTCAGCTAAATATATATAGCCTCAACTAATCATGCCAATAACAGTATTTATCATGTCTGCCACGACAACACCTTCACTGTTAAACAACACTACTAATAGTAAGTCATTGTTATTTTTTATGAAAAGTAATTTATTTGGTGCATGAGCACCTAGGTTTTAGTCATCAATTTGGTTTCGAGAAACTCGTCATAATTATTTTAAGCATGTTTTTACTTATCACATTTTATATTTGATAATCACTAGTAGGTTGTTGTTCATACGTGGATTTGTTCAATGGTAAAACTTTGTAAAATAGTAATTATTACTCCCTCCGTCCCAAAATTATTGTCCTTTTAGCATTTTAGTTTTGTCTCAAAACTATTGTCCTTTTCGCAAACCAATGTAAAGTTAATGTTAGTTTATCAATTGTACCCTTACAAAAGTTAAAGTATTAATTAAATATATTTTCTCTTTCTTAATAAAGTAAGGATAAAATAGACTTAACTTATCAATCTTTATTGTTTCTTAATCCACGTGCATAACTCTAAAAGGACAATAGTTTTGGGACGGAGGGAGTAATAAACATCGTTAATACCATTTTTTCTTTAAAATATAGGATCATTTTAATTTATTTATGTATCAGTCAATGATACAGAAATATTGTATCCTTTCTTTTATTTATTTATTATAATTATTTTTAAATTTACTTTTTGCATTTTATTAAAATTTATAAGATCTACATTTAAACAAAATTTTAAAACTTTATATTAGATTTATCTTACACATTGATGTCCATATTATAATATTCTCTCGAAAGTTTTCACGATCAGTATTCAACCTTATCGATTAATTTAGTTCGAGAAGAATCCACTTCAAAGTTTACATCAAACAAAAGTCTAAAATTAGCTGGCTTAAAATAGTTATAATGAGTGGCATAGTTTGCTTGACGCGTCTTTATAGTGTTAGGCTTAAAAGCCTATGGATAAGTAGTAAAAAGTGAGATTATAAGATCAATTAACCATTAAGTCAAATTAAAGGACAACTAACCACTCACTACTCATAAAAAAAACGATAAGTTAATGACCACTATGTAAAGCATTGTTTCCGCATATCATATTTACTTTTTACTAATTGTCAACATATGCGGTATTTTATCCAATGTTTGATGTTTCCATAATAAAAAAGTTCATGTTTTGTTACGCACAATAATAAGTTATAGAAGATTATTCTCATGTTCATTTACCAACGGAAATTCTATTGGTGGAATCTTGTAATGTCTACTGAATGAGCAAGCATTAACGAAATCATGATAGTGATATATACATATACATACAAAACTTAATAACAATGTTCTATAGTATTAGTAAGTAATGCTGCTGATGTCGTTTGATTAATTAGTTGATTGTGTTAGAAATAATATAAAACTATTAATATGACATTTCCTAACAGTTTAAGTTATAGTTTAAACTTTTGGGATAATCAGTCATCGTATCAAGTTTGATCTTCAATGGCTCTATTGCAAATTAAAAATAAAGAAACAAACAAACAACTAATTTGATATTAGTACACTTTTTTGAAGCAATTCAAAATAAGTAATGATTTGTATATTTTTACTTATTGAAATAATCAAATGAAATATATATTGAAAATGTGGTTAACAACATAGACATTTTTATATTTCTCGTCAAAAAAAAAAAAAGTACATTTTTATGGTCATTCATATTTTCTTTAAAGAATTGGAGTGTTGGAACCTGAAAAATTATTTAGTTTTTTTTTTATACCTAACTAAAAAAAATCAGTTTGTAAATGTAATACAAGAGAAATTTTGAGATATGGATTTGTGTGTGTTTGAATGATGATTAATATTTTAGAAAATTAACACCATTTCCTTTTCTTTTTATGTGAATATATATTTTCATGGACAAATAAAGTCACAAAACATAGATATTTTTTGTGTGTTATTCTTATATTAGAGTACAGACAAATGAAATATCTATTGAGGTGATTAAAATACAAAATACCAACAATGAAATATCTCTTTTAATTTGCATATGTCATACTCTTATAACACAACACCATATATAAGAGGTGTAACAAATATTTGTCTTATTTTCCTATTCCCTACGATCATATAACCAATTAATGACATATACTTGATCCATTTCATTAAAAATCACCAAACACCATCATTATATGTTTGCTCAAGTAATTTTCACCAAGTGAAATTGCACGATGGATCATCCATTGAAATTGTGTTTTATTTCGTCATCAAAAAGTTGTTGTAAAAAGCCACGTATCGACCCAAATTATTCCACAAAATTCACCAATATGTCACCACCATTATATTCCACTCTTCCTAGTGGATGCAATAATGTTGATGTTTTTCTCACCATTGCCCCCTCAATCACGTCACTATAGTTTAGTACCACACATCCTTAAACAAGAAAGAAACATTCTTTAATACGTACTCACCACTAATTTATAGACAAAATTAATTTAAAATTTAAAATTATTTTTAAATAAGAATGAAGATTTATTTTTGTAAATTTCTCACAATTTTCCTGTCTGTCCAATTTAGTCTCTAATAAAAATAAAATAGAAATAAAATTAGGCATTAATATTTTTATATTGGAGATAAAATAATCCATATGTTATAATAAATCAAAGACTAATTTGTTCTTAGAATAAAAATGCAAGAGATTAATTTAAATTTTATTTTTGTTGGGAATTGAACTGAATCATCAGAAAATTATGAAGGAAGAAAATAAATCTTCACTCTTAACATGATTAAATATAAGAAAAATGACACAATATTAAATGATTGATAATAAAAATGTACAAATTTACAACTTTCCAAATATTGCAGTGTTCACCAACAAAAGAAAATGAGAATTTCTATCCTTGTTTACCTTCTTATACACTTTTTTCTTCTCAATTATTAAATTTGTTTTGTGCAGTTTGTTTGTGGTGGTATATTGAGAGACTATCAAGTTAATTTTTTAAGTTGTTATGTTTTTGATGTTAGTGTCTCTTTTGCTCTCCATACTAAATTGATGGGAGCTATTTTGGCCATTGAAATTGATTTTAATAAGGGCTAGCATTATCTCTGACTAAAAACTTATTTACAAATTGTTACTTTGACTTTCAAGCAACCTCATATTATTATGTAGACTTTTCATATATAATAGATGGCAGAATACATGCATCTTCTCTCACAAATGAATTTCAAGATCACTCACATTTTCAGAGAAGAGAATTGTTGTGCTGATAAATTGGCGAACAATGGTTTATCTACAAATAGCTTCACATGGTGGAATAGTTTATCTAACTCCATTTGAAATGATTTCAATCACAATAGACTAGATTTACCTTTATATATATAGATTTTGTGATGTTATTGTTTATGTTTTACTCTTTATTTTATCTCTACACTCTTTTTTCCTTTATCAAGATTTTTTCACTTTGAGTTTTCTTTGGTAAGATTTTTAATGAGGCAACGAATTTTTTACATCTTAGATTTTGGTCTAGTCCTCTAAATTTCTTTGTATCTTTTTCATTTTATTTTACTTTAATATATTTTACTATAGTATTTTTTAAGTGGCTTTCTTCCAGGTGTTAATATAGTTTAGATGTCTTATATATCGTTTTTATACTTTTGCAGCCTTTAAATAAATAAAAATGTATTTGCTTTGTGCGATTATAAATTTAACTATATTTATTTTGACTAAGAATTTAACTATATTTAGATTGTTGCCAAATAAATTATTTGGAGAATCTCTTACGTAACGTAAATTGGAATTTGATTTGTGGGTCATTCTAACGGATTCATGGGTTTAGAAGAAGAATATATGATATGGTACAAAGAAGCCAAATCTTGGTGGATATACCTAAGTTAGACCATACTAGACCAACTAAATTATTTACGGATGTTGAAATTAATAATTTTACGCAATGACACAAAATAATCTCTTTAAATTTGTGAGATTTGAATGGATGGAAGACTCTTTTTAAATGTTCTGCTTTCTTAATTAACAATATTTCTTGAAAGTATCTTTGACAAGTAATGTCCGCGAAGCTTATGCGTCTTTGACAAGTAATGTTGTTGCTGATCATGTACCAGACAATGTTCTCCAGCTACCGTGGCATAAGTACGTTCCAATGAAGGTATCTGTTTTTGCTTGGCGGCTATTGCGTGACCGTTTACCAACAAGAGATAACCTTCTCCGTCGCGAGATTATTGCTGAAGGAGCTCACTTCTGTAGTCTTGGCTGTCCTTCTACGGAATCACTTTCGCATCTTTTCTTTTCTTGTGCAAATTCTCATTTGGTGTGGAGCGGTGTATTGAAGTGGTTACGCATTTATGGAGTTCTGCATTTAGAGGCTATTCCTCATGTTCTGCAATTTACTGGTCTCTAGGTTCATGGGGTTAAGCCTAGAAATACTTTCCAGGTTATATGGTTGGCGGCCACTTAGTTGATTTGAAAAGCTCGGAATGCATGCATTTTTCATAACAAGGTTTTTGAAGCGCATCTTGTGATTGATCAAATTAAGTTACACACTTGGTGGTGGCTAAAGGCAAAATGTAATGATGTATTGTTTGATTTTTGTTTGTGGTGTACCAATCCTTTAGCCTGCTTAGGGTGGGCGGGTGCCTAATTCAACCGTCTACCGCTTAGTTTTTCTCCGAACTCGATTTAAGACACTTTTGTAATCTGTCTCTAGATGAAGCACTTCTTGTGCTAATCTAGTTTTCAAAAAAAACAATATTTCTTGAAAACTTGTCAAAATAATTCTTGAAAAAATATTTGTTTTTAGAAATTACTATATAATCTTTTACGAACCTCTAAATAAAATAACTACAAATTATTATGTCATCACATATATAGGTCAAAGATCAAATATTATAACTATATATGATACATTTTTTTTTCATCTACTGATTTCTAGAGGAAGGAGATCCTAATTAATAATCTAGAATTCCAGATGAATTCTGATATTAAGTGGTAGTCTCCTTCCAAATGCAGTTGTAGAGAATCAAATTGAAGTCATTCCTATTAAAATTTAAATCTAATATCAATCACTATTGAACCAATTAATTTTTTTTTACCACCAATTTAATCTAGTTTGGAGTCAGTTCTGACATCAAGTGATTTTAGCCTCTTCTCAATCGCAGTTGCGGAGAATCAAATTGTAATCCTACCTAATAAATTCAACATCAATCACCACAATTGATGAACCAACTAAAATTTAATAAACTATGACACATTTTTATCAATAATGAAATTGAATATTATCTGAGCTAAACTCCACTTCCCGTTGGGCAGGGATATATTAAACAATAAATTAAAACAACAAAGAACGCACTTAAGCCATTATATTGCAGAAACATGTGTGCGCAATTTGGCCAGCATGAATACGACCGCATTTCTACTACGTAACGTACGTATTCCATATTTTTGTTTTCTCGCAAATGTTAACATGTGCTTTAAAGGCATATATTAAAAAATTTAATAAAGAAATATTCTTTTAAAAAGTCGTGGATTCATCTTTTAAATGGTCAAACTAACTATTGTATTTTCCAATACAAAATTCTATTTTTAGTTTCCTTAACATATGCCCTTAGGGCACACATTAACAAGACCCTTTATTAATTACCATCATGTTTTAGATATCATAATCATAGTACCACTCAATGACTAGTTTTTATCTGAGGAACATAAAAGACCGACTATAGAAAATAGTATATGTATAAATGGTATAAACTATTGATCGTTAGTTGATTTAATATTGATTGATCTATTTATTAAAATGTTTAAAATTTTATAAATCAGTTTGGAGTATTATTTGTTTTGCGTCTATTTCCTAGGTTTGTTTTATTTTGACGGTATCCTATCATCAACAATATGCTAATAATAATATGAGGCCACCTGATCAAACATTCCCCTACCTACTCAACAATCTAGTTAGTAAGTATGGGTATTTTTTTTTCTTTTTCTGATTGAAGTATAGAACACTAATGAAAAATTATTCATGAAAAATAAGACCAGTTTTAATTAAATACTGTGTTGCTTTAACGAACTCTAACTAGTGATGGTATGTGCTAAAGGAGCTATCTGGAGTTGGATCTAGCGTGGTTTTTGGTTCTGGAGATTTTCGGTGGAGGTATTGGCTCTTGTTGAGTTGCTGTTGTTGGGATGAAGTTGAGATGATGTGGTGGTGTTTGATCTGGCATTGTTGGTGTGTGGTCGATGCAGTGTGTGATTGTTTTTTTTTATATTGGATTTTTTGACTGTTTTTAAATTTGTTGAGATTTGCAAGATTTTTTTTGAATCTCTGATAGTTTTTAAATATGTTGAAATTTGCAGGTTTATTTGTATCTGGTTGATCTCTTCCGCGTCACCTCGTTGATGTTGACTGTTTGGAGATAGTCTGCGAGCTGAGACTTATCTGATGGGTCCACCAACTTTTGACTCAAGAAACTGTTTTATAGATTCTGATGGGCCGATAATTTTTTATTCGAGATCGGGAGTTAGTGTCTAGTGACATCTCTATAGATCGGGTTGATGTCTTCTCTCATGGTCAGAAAGTTTGAGGATTGCCTTTATAAGAATGTGATTAGAAATAAACATCTATTAAATGGTGTTTATTTTGATATTTTTATTGATACTCCGCTTATACATACAACGTCTTTATTTTATAACTTTTCTTTTACAACTATATGTTCTTCATGTACAAAGATCTATTTATCACTAATAATATATTTGTTTATATAAAAAAATTATATCACTTCACTCCATTCTATTTTATTTTATTATATTCTATAAATCCAAATATAATTTGTGTCCAACGTGGACAAATTTTATCTATGAGTTTGCTATAGCATTAGCAAGCTAGATCTTGTGGATTAAATCGAGATTTAATAGTGAAAACTAGATAATGCATGTGCAGCATTAGAATAATGACATGGCGTAATGTTTGAAAAGGACACTTTAAATTCATTTCGACTTTTGTGGCAAGAAATTAGAAGATAGAAACTATAGAAGATAAGTTTTATCAGGTGATAAATAAATAATATTCTTCATTTGTTAGTAAGAATGTCATTGTTATATTAATTCTTATCTTTATGATTATATATCATTTTATACTTAAATTGATAGTATTATAAATGAAATGAATTAAGCTTGTTTTTCAAAAAAAAATAAAGGTTAAATTTTACTCTCTGTTTCAAAATAATTCACTTTGTTGATCAATTCACATATTTTAAGAAAAATACATAAATAAAAGAGAGAATATCATTTTTTACTAAATTATCCTTCTTTTACATATGCAATTTTTCACTGCATTAATTGTTTAAGACGAAGTTGTACATAAATTTGTATGCGAAATAGAAGCATTTATAAAGGATAAAATGGAAAAATAAATAAATAAATTTTATGTTGAAAATAAAAAAAACAAATCATTTATTTTGAGAGAAAATATTTTGATAATTAAGTCAATTAATTTTAGACGGAGAAAGTAGGGAAGGTCATCTTTTTTACCAAAGACAATAAAAGATCATTGAAAATGTATTAACAAGTGACCCAACACTCACACATGTATACATAAGGAGTAGCTCTTATTGTGGGACGGATACTAAGATGCCCCTAACTACGTTAGTGGGGATAAATAGATATGGCCATATGGCACACTTAACTATGTTAGTAATCATTTATTCATCGATTAATTCATAAATTTTATGAAAAATGTATAAATGAAACAAAGAGTATATATCACTTTTACTAAATTACATTATTTTTTATTTTTTTTAACAAAAAAATAGGTCCGACTCTTAACTGCCACAGCCACCGCTCCCTCTTTTTTTTACCTTAATTTTCTTCTTCTTTTCATTACTGAAAGAGAATGAGTTTAGATCAAAAATTGAAATCACCTCTCTAATTTATTCTTTCCATTTCTTTTATTAAAATTAATGAATTTCACATAGTATTTAGTATTTTTCTTTGTGATTTCGTCGTCTTATAGTGCGGTATTTTGTTGTTCGTCGTCTTGGTGCGGCGTTTCGTTGTTTGTTGTCTTGGTACGACATTGTTTTGTTTCCCCGTCTTGTACGGTGTTTGTTTGGTTCCGGTTACCTTAAATTTATCACATTATTTTGTAGGCAAAAGTAAGCCGTTTCATGCTATTAACTTGGATGCTGTGAGATTGTTCGCAGATTCGTCCTTTTATGTTTTTAGCGGTTTTAAATTTGTAATAACATCCGATGAAATCTATCTATTTGAATGAATAAACATCTTTTTATTTATGTCAAAAAAAAATTACATTATTTTTATATGCAATTTTTTAACTGTATTAATTGTTCAAGACTAAGTTGTATAAGTTATTGGGGAAATAAAAACATTTAGAAAGGATAAAGTAGGAAAAAAACAAATTAATACTACAATTATCTTAAAATAATTATCACTTACGCATACAAATGCATAATTTTAATCATTAATATCTTTAGATTTATTTCATAAAAAATTATAAAAACTTAATATATTGTGAAAATACTCATTGAAGCAAAGTAAATAAGATCTTATATGTTTTTACTACTAATACTCATTCCGTCCCTATTTATAGAAGCCATTTTGACTAAATGTATGTTCCTCTATACTCCCTCCGTACCAAAATATAAGTCCTTTTGACCATATCACACAAATTAAGAAATGTAATCATTGTTGTATAAAAAAGAGAAATTATGAGTTAGTTTACAAAATTGTCCTTCATTAATGGTATGGAAAAGATAAATTATAGAAGTAAAAGAAGAGAGAGTAATAAATAGTTAAAGGTATAATAAGAAAATTAGCATTAAATGTTGCATTGATATTGTAAAACGACTTATATTTTAGTACAAATTTCTTTTTCTAAAACGACTTATATTGTGGTACGGAGGGAGTATAAGACTCATTTACAATTCTCAATAATATTTATTATCTTTTTTCAAAATTACCCTTATTTATTTTACACATTTTTTTTGAATAAATTAAATTCTTTTTTAGAATACTACTCCACCATTCTACTTATTCTGTTTCCAATTACTCTCCTTCCCCCTCATTATACTATGGTTAAACATGGATAATTTGTTAATCAGTTTAATACTAAAATCAAATTTCTTAATAGACGTATTTTGTCAAACTGACTCCTCTAAATAGAGACGAAGAACATATTTATCATTATACATTAATAAAAAAATACAGTCAAAAAAAATATAAATTGTGACATTATTTTGATATGAAGGAAGTATTATGTTAAAAATTGAAAAAATAATTTTTTTTATTTTAGACAAAATATCTTACAATTAGATCAATTATTTCCCAACGAAAATATCTTACATTTTCCTTTTCCTAGGTAAGACGTACACGTCTATTTGTAAACCCTCAAAACTCTACATGTATTTCAACACAAAATTAAACCATTCTCTCAAATTAATTAATCATACATATGTGTCGCATTATTATACCCATGCAAACTTTCCTTTTCCCTATGCCCTTGATAAGCGATCATATATGTTTCCCGTGCAAATTCTTAATGTATGCATGGTCCAATGTTTTGGAAGTCAACAGTACACTTAAATTATAGCTTATACAACCTCCATATCAAAATACTACTAGTAGTTGTTATTTTGAACAAGCAAAAATGAAAATATCTACAAGACATCAATAATAATAGCGCCTCGGCACAAGATGTATCAGAAAAAGTGACTAAATCAAAAGAGTGTTATACAGAATAGTACAAAAACAAACTACAATAGAGTCAGTTAAAGCCTAAACAAGTTCGAGAACTCAACCACCACTGATGATAGTCGTAGACTATATTAGAGTTTGTGTCTTTCAAGCACCAATATAAGTAAAATTTGACTTTCTCCAATAATTGAGGTAAAGACTTTTTTAAATTTCTAAAGCTAGACTCTGCGGCTCCTCTCATTCCAAACGACCCAAACACAAGACAGCCCCACAAGTTGCATAAAAGTCCGCCGCGCTCCCATGACCCTTAAAGATTATGTAAACTGAAACAAATGATCTGACATCTTATGGGAGTCCACCGACAAAAAGCCAATCCACGAACGAACTAACAACCAGCGAGGCCCAAACACTACAACAAAGACAAATGTTCTGGTGTCCCACAACCAAACACACAAAGATTTGTGGCCGCTGTAAGGATACCAAGGACTTCTAAATCATAAGTAAACTAGTAGCTAGGCCGCTGATAATAGTAATTTTACTAGCTGATAATAGTAAGTTTAATCATTAATATCTTTAGTTTTTTTTATAAAAAATTATAAAAATTTAATATTGTAAAAATATTTATTAAGATAAATCAAACAAGATTTTCTTTTGACCAATCAAAAAATATTTTATATACTAATATTTTTTTATACATTAATAAAAAAAAATATGACTAAAATGAATGTCAACAGTCAAATTGTAACAATTATTTTAAAACAGAAGAAATATTAGCTTATGGGTCATGTTAACATGTAAAAACCTATAAGCTCATTACACAAAAAAAGAAGTCATTTCATCATTTTCTTTACTAGCTTTTAATTCATATGTTTTATCCTTCAAAAAAAAATTCTTAATTTACTTTCGATTTTAATTGATACTAACAATACACTTATAATCGATTGTTTTAAGATTTGTTTCCTAGATCACTATTTTTAAGATCCATAAATTATATTGCTTGGTTATGGTTCATAGGTCGAACAAGGTCATTTGTAACTTTCTCTTTTTCCGATTGGTGTAATAACCCATTAGCATGTTTTCAAGGCAACTAATGAGGTTCTTCTTATTTTTTTTTTTGTTTTAATATATCCTTTATAAATTAATTAAAAATAATTTACCTGAAAAAAAAATACAATTAGTTTCCCGTTTTTAAAAAGTAATAATACCTTTGTCATCTTACATCTTGATATTAGATTCATCGAATTAATAACATATATGATCTACAATTATAGAACAATAAGTAAATTAGTTATTGGATAAATTTAAAAAGATGAAATATCTCCTATATATATCAAAGAATGTTGTGATAATTTCGATAACAAATACTTTAATTCTAATGAGCCTTTTCACGTGATTAATTAAATATTAAGAGCTTACAAGTTAGGAGGCTTCTCTAAAATAAGTGGATACATCTTTTTGCAATTGCTTGGCTATCCATTAACTGCATGATTAGATAAAACAGGTCAAGCAATTAGGTATAGAAGAAAGCACATCTCTAATTAATAGAAATATTAAGTGTTTGTCCCGGATAAGGATTAGGGTAATGTAGACACATAATTGAGGATGTTAATTAGATAAATAATACTACTAATATTTGAGTTGGAAGGTTGGGGAAACAATACCATATCCTCATTTTATATACGCAACACAAAACTCTTGTTCTCTCAATGGTGCAATCAAAAATAAATATATATGGTGGTGACAACAAATATCTTTACTTGTGATAGCAATATGCTTGGTTAATTAACTCTAAAAAAATGCACGGATTAACTTAGCATAGCCACATAAAATATTTCACTTAAATATTTAATAGAAGTAATTAGACACAATGTGTGGATACATATTGACTCATTATCCATTGTTTTCACCCGTATCTAATGTTCCGGATTAATGGACAAAGGTTCAATAACACAATGTAACGTACAAGTTCATACCCAATAACACGTGGAGACCGACACAGATTTTAAGAGTTTTTCACCATTATATTATTGTGTATATGTTCTAAATGGATATAACACGAGATACGTTAATAACCGTTGGATAAAACATAAACAGTCTATTATTCTACACGGAATTACTTGTCATCCTTATAAAAAAATCTCTATAAATAAGTGGTTTCACGCCACTCCATTGTACAATTTTTTCAACCCTAATTCTTTCATCTTGCACATATACTGACTTAAGCGTCAGAACCCCTTTTATGGGCAGAAACCCCTCTCCTGAGGAGTTGAGCAACCACTATCTCCATTGTTTGCCACCGTAACGGCAACTACAATTTCAAAGCAATTTGGACCATTCACAACACTGTTTAGGAAAGTCCTAAATACGTACTACCTGTCTACCTCCGTACCAAATTATATGTCGTTTTGACCATATCACACAAATTCAAAAATGTAATTAATGTTGCATGTAAAAGAGAAATTATGAAAAGGAATATTTTTTAAATAGTATATATAGATGTAAATATTAACTGATTAGCAAATAAGATTTTGTTTGATTTGATAAGTATTTTCAAAATATCAAATTTTTAAAATTTTTATTGCTAGATAATTAAATATATTAGGGATCTAAATTGTGCATTGGCGTATGTGCAATAGTCAAACAAGAATTTATATTTAGGGACGGAGGCAGTAGTTTACAAAATTATCCTTCATTATTAGTATGAGAAAAATAAATTGTAGAATTGAAAAAAGAAAGAGAAACAATTAGTTAAAAATATAAATAAGAAAAAGAATATTAAATGATTCATTAATAATGTAAAGTGACATATATTTTAGTTCAATTATTTTTCTCAAAAAGACATATATTTAAATACGGAAGGAGTAATGTTGACTTCGGCTTTGCATTTACATACTATATATATACTCCCTCCGTACCAAAATCTAAGTCGTTTTAAGAAAAAAAATTGTACCAAAATATAAGTCGTTTTACAATACCAATGCATCATTTAATGCTAATTTTCTTATTATACTCTTAACTATTTATTATTCTCTCTTCTTTTACTTCTACAATTTATCTTTTTCCATACTATTAATGAAAGACAATTTTGTAAACTAACTCATAATTTCTCTTTTCCATACAACAATAATTACATTTCTTAATTTGTGTGATATGATCAAAATGACTTATATTTTGGTATGGAGGTAGTAATATATAAATTAATAATGTTATTTTTCTTAGAAATACATAAAATTCTACAATGTTTTCTTGTAACTACGCAAATCAAATTCTGCTTTTAAAAAATTTTAAGAGTCAAATATGTTTTGCTTCTCTATTATAAAAAAATGTTTTGCTTCTCTATGAATTATTTTTGATCGAGTACAACCAAATAATTGAACTTAAATGTGAATTCCATAAAAAAATAAATTATTGGGATAGAATTTAAATTAAAATCTATGTCAAATTTTAATTAACTCCCAGTTGAACTCTAAATTATCAAATTTATTCCTAAAAATTAGAGGCTCAGTATAAAAAATAAATCAAACACAAATTTCAACATAGACAAACTGTTAATTTTGATGTATCTCAATAATATATTTAATAATTTTAAATTTATCTAAAATTTATACAAATAATCCATATGATATAAACTTTCAATTTAACGATAAATTTTGTAAAAATTATATAGATTTTTAAATTAATTTGTAACAATAAATCCTGATTCTAATAATAATTATTAAATATAATATGTACGTGTGTACATATTATACCAAGAAAAAAATGAAATAAAGTCAAAACGAGATTTACATGCGCTATCACTGTATTACAGGATTATTAAAGCAATTTTGTTTGGTCAATACCCAATTAAGATCATTTTAGCCAAAGCAATAAAATAAAAAGTCATCCAACGGTAAATGTAAGGCAGTAATATAAAATAAAAAGTCCATTCCCAGATGACATTACAGTACCCACTTGAAAAAAAATATGGTTAATAAAATTAGCAAGAACTTTATACTAATTATTTTGAACTTATGTCTATTTTTATCTCTTTACCATCTTGTTAAGATTATCAATGCGCCGCCCCATCCCGTTTTCTTTTTGCTACATGTGTAATTGTAATGCGCATTGTGTCACTATATAGTGGGTTTTCGATTAAGTAATTCATGCATATTTACACACCACAAATTCTAACTCTGAGGCAGAAAATATTTAAAGGAAATGTTAACCGGTGTCCTAGAATACTGGTTAAGGTAGTAAATATAGTAATATGACATTAAATTGTGTGTAATTGACTATTCAAAAGTTTAAAAATGTTATTTTTTTTTAAAAATTAGTTCTTTAACCAATGTCCGATGCACTGATTAACATGATCCATATTTAAATTGTTCTGTCGGACACTATGATCAGAGTTTGAATCATGATCCTCTACTTTGATCGTATGTTTTTAATGGCTAGCAATTTTGTCTCGACACCTATCAAAATTTGCATTAGGAGAATATAATCTAAAATCTTAAAAACACACTTTAAAATCTCAAACCAACACTACTAGACCTACCTAAGTGGATTTAATGTGTATTATCAATTAAACCTTACTCACTTAATATTATAATAACTTGACATTATGTTGAATTTCGAGTATAAATATAGAGATGGATAACCTTACTCATTCATTCATCCCAAGCAAACATAATCAAGTATACAAATTTCTTCTTCCTCACAACACTTAGAAATCTATAGAGAGGAAAAGAGATTAATATACTTCAGATAAAATGGGTGAATTAACATATTGTGAGAAAGCTAATGCTTGGTTAAGGAATTCAAAGTCATATTTGCTAATAATAAGCTTGCAATTTGGCTCTGCTGGCATGTATGTTCTTACCATGGATGCTCTTAATAAGGGAATGAGTCATTATGTGTTTGTGGTTTATCGTAATGTCATTGCCACTATTGCTCTTGCTCCCTTTGCATTTTTCCTTGAAAGGTATATATAGTTCATTATTCATTATTTTCTTGATCATTATTATTTCATATAAATATGATTAATCATTCATGCATATATGCATTTCACATACACACTTACAAAACAAGACTTTCATCATTTCAAATTTTAATATCATTTTTTAGAGGTTCATAATAAACAAATTTGTAGTAATAATCATCCTTTTTTTATGCTGAAAATTCAAAATTAGTGACTGATTTCTTAATTAATAATGTAAATTATAGCAATGATATTAGAGATAAATTTCATTTTTTCTCTCTCTAAATTTTTGTTGCTAGCTAGTTTAATTTTTCTACCAAATTAAAGTACATGCATAAATGTGGCAACAAAAGTATAGTAATTAAATTGTTCTGCTAGTTTGATTAAGAACCAGCTAATGAATTTGGTTACTTGGGGACTCTGTTGATCAATGATCGATTAACTATTTTGATTTGTGTATTTATTTTTTATTTTATTTTTTTGGTAACTGATTTGTGTATTTCTACATCTTTGTTCAGGAAAATTAGGCCCAAGATGACTATTCGGATATTCTCAGAAATATTTGCACTGGCTTTTGTTGAGTACGTAATATATATCATCTTACTAATGATTATTTATTTTTTGTAAAGATGATATATGGTATTGATTTTTAATTCATGTGTAATAATTATGTTATTTATTTATTTATAGGATAATACTTGATCAGTGTTTCACGTTCTTGGGGATGAAGCTAACATCAGCATCTTTTGCATCTGCTGTGATGAATTCCGTACCATCCATTACCTTTGTACTTGCAATCATTTTTAGGTAATACTAGTAATAATATTAATTCAAATTACTCCATATACTAAGATTATTTTTAAATTATTAAATTATAATAATAACTAGAGCTATGTTGTTGTGTATGAATATCCTTCACGGATGCCACTTCCAAGAGCATGGGGCACTTCTAAGTTCTAAGTGCCTCAACAACATATAATTAATACCATGAATTGGTATATGTTATCACCCCACTCACGCATGCCATTAAACAATAAAGTTTATTCATTTTTCTCATGAAAAAAATCACAGAAAAATTTGTAGACATAAAATTTAAAATCTCTCTTTAAATCTGTCACTAAATTTATGGTCTGTTTGGTTTAACGACACATCTGTTTGTATCTCTTCTAATCAAAACTGTAAAACTACAAATTGAAGATGTAGGAAAACATGAGTCGTCACCGTAACTTTTTTGTATTTCAAACGGATTATTAGTGGCACAAGAGAATTTGAAAGAATTTTTTTATTAATTAAATTAATAATTAAATGTATATTTAGTACTATATCTTTTCAATTTTATTTAGTATTTATACGAATTTTATTCAATTTTAGTTTCTATTTTGATTTTATAGAGACTATTATTTTATCACTAGAGTCTAAACTACTACAAAGACTTAAAAAATGTATTGATGTACTTAATTAGAGAGACTCATATACATATAAAATATTAAATATGTTATTATATATGTTTGGGCAGATTGGAGCGCATGAAAATTAAGGAAATAGGATGCCAAGCCAAAGTGATAGGCACAGTGGTGAGTTTGGGAGGTGCATTTTTAATGGCACTATACAAAGGTCCAGTTCTACAAATTGCTGGCTCATCAGCAACTGCCCAAATGCACCAGCCTGAAAATGTGAATGACCCTAGTGGTTCACATTGGCTCCTTGGTGCATTGTTCCTCCTCATTGGTTGTGCTGGCTTCTCTGCTTTCTACATTTTACAAGTAAGTGTTATTGAAAAATCTCTAGCCAAAATCTACTGTGTTTCTAAAATTCTAACATACAGGTTTTAATCTCAGTTTAGATTGTAACTACTACCTCTGATCCTAAATATAAGAGAATTTTTGCTTTTTAGGTTCATAGAATGAATGATGTATTTAGTTCATAATATAGACCAAATACATCAATCATTCCATGAATGTGAAAAGTAAAAACTCTCTTATATTTAGGACCAAAGGGAGTATGTTATTTTAGTTAAAACAATTTGAGCCGTTAAATTGAAATCAGACGATCCTATGCATTATTGCGGCCGTTGCGGCATAAAATTGGATTCCATTTATTTGGGTTGAAATAACTTAAAGAATATCTCCAATGATGATATCATGTTAGGTATCATACATTACTAATAAGTAGTCTTTCAAATGTCATATAATATTTATGCGATTCATATATATTTTGTTCCAATAATAATACCACTTTAGATATTATAAATTAATAAGCTCTTCTATATTTATATTTTTAACTTTGTCTAATTCAAAAAGGTGATATTAAATTGATGATATGATACCTTAAATAAGGTATTGTATCATCAATTTTGATATCCTCTATCAGTGGCGGAGTCAGAAAATTTATAAAGTCCGAGCAAAATTTTAAGTTTGAACAAAAATATCAATTTTTCTCGAAATTAATCTCCTAAAAATCTCAATTTTACCCTAAACTTACCTTTAAAATATCAAAAAAAAATATTTTGCTATTAAAAAGTTCAATTTTAAACAAAACGGTCTCAATTTTATCCCAAAATACCAAAAAATTTGGGCTTAGCCCGAACAAGTGTCCGGGATCACCGGGCCTTGTCTCCGCCACCATCTTCTGTACCACGTCATGAAACTCCAATGATAAAAATAAGGTACGATCATTAACCTATAAAACTGTCTTTAAAACTCTTGTTGGACATGTTCTAACTAAACATACAATATCAATTTCAGGCCATAACATTAAGAAAGTATCCAGCAGAGATGTCACTAGCCACGTGGGTTTGTTTCATTGGTGCACTTCAAAGCATTGCAGTAACTATCTTCATGGAGCGCAAAAGCCCTGATGCATGGGCTTTGGGCCTGGACTCTAGACTCTTTGCTTCAGTATATGCGGTTAGTAAGCCCATTTTTTATAGCCCAATAAGCCCATATAAACTATATGGCCCAAACCAATTTACAACTTTTAAATAAATATTCAAAAATATACTTGTTACAACTTTTTAATACTGATTTTGACATTTTTTTTGTTCTAATGTTTTACACAGGGAATAGTAACTTCTGCAATTCAATTTTATGTCCAAGGCTCGGTAATTAAAACTATGGGTCCTGTTTTTGTGACTGCTTTTAATCCTCTTCGTATGATTATAGTCACTGCCTTGGCCTGTATGTTCCTCTCGGAGAAACTTCATCTCGGAAGGTATAATACTTATTCTAACATTCTTGTTGTCGATTTAGTAGAAACAAATTATCAATTTAGTCTCCGAAATTGTCAAAGTCAAAAATTTGATACACGAAATTAACGAAGTTTTTACATATTTCCAAATTGAGAATCCTAATTGCATTAACATTAATTCTTTATGATGAGTACATTTTATTTTCCAAATTAGTTTATTTATCATTTAAAAAATTAATGTAATCGATCATATACGTACAATTTTAGAGACTAAATTGACAATTCGGCATGTTTCTCAATCTTACAACTTGTTTCTTTTCAATAGTTTCATTCATTAAACTTAAAACTTTATTCTTAAAGAATGTCAAACTCATGTTATTTCCACTTTATTTGGTTTTGTTTTATGTACATCAGCATTGTTGGAGGAGTAGTAGTGGTTACAGGGCTATATCTTGTTGTATGGGGCAAATCAAAAGAACAAAAAAGAATAATGTTAGAAGAGTCCCCACAAAAAATCTCCCAACAAGGACAACTACAACTACCAATTACTGTCCCCAAAATTGATGACAATGTTAATAATAAATCTCAATTAGTCATAATTGGAGATCAAACAAGCACATAGAAGCAATGATCATTATCAAATTAAGTGGTCACATTATGTAGTGTGACACTTGCCTAGGATTAATGTGTGCTGAATTGTCACTTTGTATGTTGAAGAAAAAAAATCCAATTCTAAATTTGGATATAATTTTGTTTTAATTTTGAGTTTTACTTCTGTATTTAACAAAATATGAAATGAATATATCTTCGTTTTGTATTGCATTTCTGACTTTAACAAAAAAAACAAGATGGTGTTTCTACTTCAAGTCTAATTACTTTGTAGTTTTTTTTTTTTTTTAATTTCCGCATTTTTATATTCTAAAAAAAATAAAAGACAGTCGTAAGAGTTATGTTCAAGAATGGTGATTTTGTAACTTTAATCTTGTGCTAAAAATTTTGAATTGTCTAAAGAATTGATAAAACAACCAAATTTTGTGATATGGACAAGGAAAGTCAGCCCAACAGAAATGGGCCCTCAAGAGAACAAAACCGATGGCCCAAACGAGTTAGAATAAAAGTAGGGTGTAACGGTTAACAATTTGAAAACTGTCATGTTGAGTTTAATAGGATAAAAGCGAATGAGGTCGCCCATGCACATGTAGGGATAAATACATAGAAAACTAGCTCCAATGTTATTATTGATGTATCTACATACATTTATCAATTGATTATGAATGAAATGCTATGAAGATCTTGAATAGAATAAAGAAAAAAAATGATTCAATTTTCAGTCAGACAAAAACATATTTAAACCGACCAAGTGAAATACAGTCATATGCATGTGCTACAACATACATGGACTGCCATTGCACTAGGCCTCAATAAAATGGGGCTCAGTTTTTTAAATATCTCTTTAATTAGTAACAAATGAGTTCGGTGATTTTTGAATTTTTACTAATTGCCATAGTTCTTTTCTTTGGTTGAAAAAATATTGTCCGCAATTAATTTGGTTAGTAAGTTTATTGCAATCATAGGATATGTTTATTGATATTGCTATCGAAAAAATGAAGTGATTGATTTTATTTTACATATTTTCTATGTTATTTATAACCCATCGCCGAAAAATCAAATTCAAAACATGTGTTGAGTATCTCAATCGCAAGAACTATCCCTTTAACAAAGTATGACTATTTCTATCACTCATTCCTTTAATTAAAAATGTGAGCACACCATTGGTAGCAATACATTAATAAAAATATAATAAAAATGTGATTGAAAATTCAAATATTTTATAAAAATAGATAATTTTTATTTTAAAAAGTTCTTAATTATATTAAGAGACGGATGTAAGTGATGTTTCCATTTTAATGTTTTATTGTAAAATTGTAAAAATAAAACAGGACCTAATTTGATATGCAAACCAATTAACCAAATGATTGAAGGAATACAAAAAAGATGCCATAGCATTTTCTTCTCTTCTCCCGTTAGCATTGTAATGTAGACGATAAATTTCCCTTCCAATCAATCAACACTGATTTGAAACAGATTGATAAATTCCCACAGTATATTCCCTTTGTTGGATTGAAATTTGAAACATATGATATGAATAAATTCTTATATATGAATAAGATCATACTTTCTCATGTCTCTATATTATAAGAAAATTTACTTTTTTAAATTTATTAAATAATTGATATATTTAATATATAATCTATTAAAATATATTTAAAGCTTTTCACAGAGTTTAATTTAGTTAAATAATTGGGAAATCATCTCTATTAATTTTCAAAATATTACTGTAAAATATTTTTATGGTGTATGTATATAAAAAAAAGTATGGTGTGTAATAAAAAAAAAATTAAATGGTCTTTTGATCCCTATAAGTTGGCGTATTTTTGTTCTTAGTTTTTAAATTATTTTTTTTAAATTAATACCTAAATGTTAAATTCTTTTAATTTAAGTCTTTTAAAGTCAAAATTTGTATGAAAGGTTTACTACGGATTTTCCTTTGAATTTTTCTGTGGGTTTAAAATTTGCAGCTTTTCTATGAATTTTTCTCAAATTTTCCTGCGAATTTTTTTTGGTAAGGAAGCTAATAAAAAGAAAAACAAAACTAAAAGAAACACTAAATACGAGGGAAGAAAGTTCCCATTGCGTCATTCCTAAGAAGTTCACGAAGGCCTTCTGGAGGAGATGTATGAATCAGAAAATCGACATCTAATGAAGCTCCAGATTTAGCAAAAATTTTCCTGCGAATTTTATCTTTAAGACTAAAATCAAAATAATTTAATATTTAAGAATGAATTCAAAAAAAAACACTAAACACTAAAAATAAAAATATGACCACTTACAAGAAGCAAAATACTGTTTAAGCCGAAAAAAAACAATTTATGGTGTAAGAAAAATGCTATGATCATCACACTCTCTAACACATTCCTTTAACACACTCCAATTATAATTAGCCACATCACTTCACTTCTTTTATGCTTCCATTTATTTTATTTTTTATTAATCATTAATAAGTAAATGAATAAGAAAAAGAGGTGACCTAACTAATTTTAATTGATATGTATTAGAGGAGTGTGTTAGAGAGTGTGATCATAATATTTTTCTTACGTGTAAATTACACAAACAAATCTGAGTCACTTACGTATATGCACTGTACTGTTGCTATTTACCAAAAGAGAACATGGTTTGTTTTATTTAAACCTACCCACTTATATTACTACTATATAATACTCCCTCCGTCCCAAAATGTAAGCAAATTTGACTTTTTAAGTACATTTGACTATTGATGTATCTAGCTCATATTATGGACGAAATACATCAATAATCAAATGTACCTAAAAAGTCAAATTTGCTTACATTTTAGGACGGAGGAAGTAGCATTTTATTTTTCATATATGTTTATTTATAGTGCTTCCCCTATATTATTTATTATTTATATATGCATTGTGGATTCCAGTATTCCACCAAACTCAGCCTAATTGCATGTTGGAGTCCAAATACGAAACCACAAACTTTAATTCCTTGGCGCTCCTATCCATATTTTTATGTTCGATTCGTTATTGTACTTGCATATAAATAAATAATAAACTTGTAGTATATTCCAAAATAAAAATAAAAATCAAGCATCTTTATTTTTTTTAGTGAATTAATAAGAAAAATAAAATCAGTATATACGTAAATAGTTGATGAAAATCATTAGTATTTCCATTTTTAACCCATATATATATGTGTAAATTTCAGTAGTATTATATTATATATATCTTTTGAAAGTTGTTCTCCATTCTTGAAACTTCAAATATTTATTGCGAAAAAAAACGACATGGTACTCTAACCTTTAACAAAAGTCATCAGGAGTCAGTGTTATAGCAATATATACCATCTTATATAGCATGCAATACCTTATGCTCTATATATTAGTGCCATGTTATTAAGACAATACATACAATAATTTTGATAGCTAATTGGGGAGCTTAAAGTCTGCATTACTTCCATCCTTCCAAACAAACCATTTGATATCTAAAATTGTCCTATTATGTCCTGTCCTATCCCAATTTTAATTATTGTCCTGCAACAAATTTTTGGAACAATTTGATATCTAAAATAAATAAATATATAAATAAAATCCAAAAAAGAGTAAATTTTGAAGTTGCAATTTCTTCTTTGAGCATGGAATGAAGTATTTGTATTTTTTTAGTTAGTTTGAGAATGTACTTTAATCGGAATTTAGTCCCATATAAAAAACAGAAGTATAAATTTAATCCTCAATCAAATATAAAAGTACCAATTTTTTCCCCTAAAGTTTAATTATATTGATTTTTGAATTTTTAAGGATCAAATTGTCCCACAAAATTGTTTAAGAACCTTAATTCTCCTTATTGTTGTTTAAAATACATGTGGACCGTCATATAATTGTTGGAGTTGATTGCAATGTAAGTCCCACATTGGTAATGAAGGAAATAAAAGTTCAGAAAAATTATATTGGAGAAGTCTCACATTGCTTAGAATAGTGGAGAGTGGGAGAGCTCAATGCTATATAAAGAGACCTCAAGTTCCTTGTTTCAATGCACCAGTCAGAAACACTTTAAGTTTATATCTGACTTTGTTTTCTCTTATGCTCTGGTTTTAGAGTATTGTGAGATGTAGTTAGGTATTTTTTTTGGAGGGTGTGTGGGTGTACTGGGGGCCGGGATGGTTGAGGGTAGTCTATGTGTTGTAACAATTTTCACATAGTGTTATTCTCTATTATTCTATGTGTTGTAACAATTTTCACATAGTGATTATTCTCTGGTTGTCGGTTTAGACAACGACCGTGGTTTTTTCTTCGGTTTTGGAGTTTCCACGTTATATTCTTGTGTTGTTGATTGCGCTCCTGTTTTATGTTTTTACTTCTTCGGCACTGGTATTACCCAACAATAATTTGGCCATGCTTAGAATTTTATTGTTGATAAAAGTATTAAATTCTTCTAATTTATTTTTGTAAGAGACTAAAGAGGGTCTTTTTTTTGTGATAAATTAATTTTTCCTCCAAATTTTTGGTGAGAATCAAAGTCGGTGTCCATTTTTCAAATTGGTGGAGGGAGCTGTTTTCCGTTGGTTAGGCCGGAACTTGGTAGGAGGTTTAGAAGGATGGTTTCATTTCTTATGTTTCGGGTTGTTGGTTACCCTAAAAAAAGGTGTAGGATTCGGCATTTGATATGGCTTACGACTATTTGGTGTCTTTGAAAGTATTGTAATGACGTGATTTTCAATGATTGCTCTCCTAATCCTTCTTCCTTGGTTGACAGCATAAAAATGATGTCTTGATTATGGTTTAGTGGCGGTGTGGGACGACAGGACGTCATGTTTATTTACCTTTTTCTAGTTGGTGTATTGATCTGATTGCTTGTTTATTTAGTATTTGACATTATTTCTGATTGTAAGGGTTCGAATACCCCTTATCTCCCTTATAATATATTTTGCTTATCAAAAATAATAAGTACCCTAAAAAAACATAAGAAAAATGTTAACACAGACACATGATATATAATTTTTTTTTTCTTAGCACTTGTGTAGTTAATTTTTTTTCTTAATATTAAACATTTCATATTATTACAATACTTCTTTAATTAGAAATTTTAACATATCTTGTCAAAAAAAAGAAACTTTAACATATATCTCTATGGCATACCAATTGTTAGTTGGTTTAGTTGTGATTGATATTGAATTTGATAGGGAGTTATAAGATCACGGTTCGATCTCCTACAACTGCGATCGGAGGAAAATTTAAATTATTTTATATTAGAATTGACTCCAAATTAAATTAAACTGGTGGTAAACACCAAAAAAATTATATCTCTATGGCACATATTAAAATGATCCAAAACTTAAACGCGTTTCAGCGTCAGATGGGTCATAATCAATATACTATTTGAAGTAAAAAAAGAAGAAAAAAGGACATTGAGAGGGAGTGGTTAATTGGTTTACCTTGAAGATGTATATAAGTAATCAAAAGTAAATTAGTGCTAGCTTCCCTGGATTTCAAATTACTTAAAATTACAGTTTGCTTATGATTCCCACCAAGGAAAAATTATCCATTCATGTATGTCGCTTTTGCAATATTGGAGTTGCGTATGAAATATCTCAACTTGATCAACATACCCCATGGCCTTTTTTATTAAATAATTTAGTGACTAAATATTTTATCTTTTAAGCTGAATAATTGACATGTTTTTGTCTTGCTTCAAAAAATAAAAAGTAATATGTTTGTGGTTTGAACCTGACAACTACATATAAGATAGAATTTTTTTACCAATTAAGTTAAGTTCACCAAGACGTTTGAAGTACCTCAGCTCATTTTTTAGGGTGATTTGATTTGCTGAAAAAATAACGGATTGAATATAACTCAATTACATTGTGTTTGATTTTAAAATTGTTTTAAACTGTTTAAAAATTAACACAGAGCAAGAGATTAAAAAAAAACTGAATTTTTTGTCAAAAACTAGAGAGAATAAATGAAAACTAATCAACATTACAAATGATAAAAGCCTATCAATTCATATATGTTAAATCATTAACGCTTTTGTCTTAAAAATTCAAACTCATCCACTAAGAATTTTGTGGTATCTCGTGAATGACCACCAACGTCACTCCCACTAATTAACTTTGTAACAATAACTAACAAGCAATACATAACCTTGTTTTCCTATTACACTTCACAGTTGATCGTGACTCGTGTAATTATACTAGCCTCAACAAAATATCTGAATATAAATATCAATGTTTACCATGATATGATCTCAAATTATTAATTAAATTTGATGTTGAAATATCAATTGTAGATAATAATGAGTTCCCAAATCATACAGTAATCATAGTTGAGTGTTAGACACATGTATTCAATTCAGAATATGACATCACAAGTTCATGATTAAGGATTAGGATACTACATTACATACAGTATTAGTAACGCATATACTAATAGTACTCGTATCGAATCCAATTCAATTATATTAGGAAAATGTTGACATACGTTCTTTATTAGCATGACTTAATAAGATATGGTAATTTAGAAGAAGGTGTATTTGAGCGGTTATAGTTCATTATCCTTTAATTAAGGGTCGATGATTTGATTATCGTCTTGGATATGAAGTAGTTTTAAATTTCTGGGTCAGCTATCTCACATTTTCAGGTACCTCTAATCTAACGAGGGTTTGATCATTGCGTTCGGCGTTGGATACCTAGTCTCGACAAAAAAAAAAAAAGTTTGACGGTACAGTTTATTTTCATTTTTTTGGGTCACTCTCTACCTGAGGCGAGAATCGAACCCTCGACTCTTGATTAAGGAAGGATAAACTCCAACCGCTCAACCACACCCTCTAAATTCGTTTATCTTTCATTCTATTTTAATATATATTAATACAAAAAAATTCAGACCTTCAAAAATAAGAAACTAACTACAAACATATATTAGAGAACATGGGAATAATATGTAAATCAGCAAATAACATTTTCTCCATCAAGTATTATACAAGACAAAATTTGTTCAATACCGTAAATATTAGTCTTGTGTTGTTCTGCTTTATACTGTCATGTACTGTTCTGTCCAATACTTTCATTTTACAGATCAAACGGACCCTTAAACTTTAAAAATAATTGAGAAAGAATAATATGAAATTTTTATCGATTAAAGTGGACTAATAATCATTTCACATCTGTTTTTATTAAATTTAAACTTTATATTTATTTTAGATCGGTCCAAGGTCTAATACACAACAATCCAAACATCTTAAGTTATTCAACCCACCAACTGAGTCTCACTCTTCAAAGTTAATTTATATAATACAAAGATTAGTTAAAATTATCTAATTACTTTGAATTCATTGATGATATAAAAATAAAAATTAAATTAAATACATAGCTTTTGATGTTATTTATCATAGAGGTCTCACTTTTTTTGAATTACATCACATCAAATAAATTGCTACTCATGTAGTGGAAGTATTCAACTCAACATTATTGGAGCATGGGAAGTCTTTGATTTACATAAAATTTCATCATAAATGGAATTGTATGATGTTGTAACATCAATAATATGATCATGTTTCTAGAATTGGCTGAGTCTAGGCAGGTATGTATGGTCTGTTTTGTAGGCAACAAGTGAAAGTCAAATGGCTTTAGCAGCAGATTTTACTGCAAATTGCAAAATTGTTGGAGCATATCAGATCAATTTTGAGTTTGCAGAGGGATTGTGTAGCTTCTGGTGCACGTGTGGGTGGATGTCAATGTTGATGTTAGTTTTTCTCCCAAGGCTATTCAACCTTAATTAGTGGATTTTGTTTGATTAATTTTATGCACAATATAATTTTCCTTGCATAATTTTTCCAATTAGTGTGTTTTTTTTTTGGCTATTTCACGAAATTGGTATAATCGGAAAAAAAACTCAAGTCTCATATATATAAGAAATATATAAGACCGATTAAATATTTATAAAAATGGATCTTCCTCTTTACACGTCAATTTTATAAAAATGACTTAGTCTATACATAAAAAAAATTAATATGGTATCAGAACTTATCAATTAAGCTATCTGCCATTTATATCCATATATTAGGTTTTTGTTTTTGCTTAAAAGATGTGAATAAGGAATTGTTTCACAATGGTATAAAATTTAATGAGGATTCATCCAAAATGATAATGAATAATTGAATAAAGGTGCAAAATTCAAATTTGAGGTTGTCACATAAAGACAATAAGAGGACAAGATAAAGAACAAAATAAAAAGATAGAAGAAAGACAAAAATTAAATGGAGAAGACGCCACATGTTCCATGATTAGTTGTGCAATTATACACAATGGTGACATATATAACACACAATGGTGACATATATAACACAAGTGATTGTAAAGACATTCACAAAAAGTAAAATAAAAATCGGTTCCTTTTTCTTTTATTTAGAAAAAGATTATTGTTTCCTATTTAATAAAAGAATAAAATGATCACCAAGGTTTGAAAATTCACCAACTATCCAATTTTCACTGGTGATCCACTTCATAGTGAAACTAACTCTCCTCACAGTAAGATTGGTTTCATACGGAGAAAAATATTTAAATAATCAAGGGTGTTGAAAAATGTGAAAAGTATTGGATATGTAAATATTTTTTCCATGTAAATTATTTGTCATGTGATTTTATCATATGATATTTTAATATATTGTTATAATGCATGTTTATTTTGAATACAATGTGATACTTAATTATATTTATGTGAAAATAATTACTATTATTTACTCGTATCATGTATGTCTTTTTTGTTTTGATCACTTGCAATGATTTGGCTATATCTCTACAAATTTAATTTTGCATAAAAATAAAACAAGTTGAAATTTTATGTACGTTAGTTTTTATCCAGTCAATGATTTTGTACCTAAGGTTGTGTTTGGATAATTTAAAATGAACGAAGCGGAACAAAACGGAGTAAAATAAAACGGAATGAGTGAAAAAGAGCGGAATAGAACGGAACATACATAACATTGCCATTGTTTGCATATTTTAATTGTAAATCTTTATTCCTCCATTGCATACGGTCATACACTCCAAATTGAAGAAATGAAATAGTGAAGGATTGAATGGAATGAGATGAAATGAATTTTATTGTGTTCCATTTCACTCCATTCATATTTTGTAAATCAAAACAATAAAATCTTATTACTTACCAGTCCATTACATTCTATACCGCCACATTACATCAATCCAAACATAATTTTAAGGTGTAATCCAATACAATAAATAAGGTCTAGGGTTCAAATCCTTAGTATACCTCTCGACTTTGTGTGTGAATTTTAATAACTTATCATTTTATCTATTTTAAAAAAAAAGTCCAGGATTCGATCTTTACATACTATTAATATTTTCTACTCCCCTCTAACAAAATACCAATAAATTTTTTTTATATAAAAGTATCAATTATAAAATATTTAAAATATTAGAGACTTAGGTAAAATTATTAGAGACTTAGCTTATAGGTATAAATAATTTAAAAGTACAGGTACTCAATTGTTCATGGATCATTTAACTATTAGTTATGGTGGGATTTTAAAAATTCTCAATAATTATTTAAGAAACCATCTGAAAAATAATCATTAATTTTAAATTAGGATCAATAAAGAGAATATAAAAAAAGGTACTGTAAATAATATGACGTACGACAACTTAGTTGATACCTATTCTTAAAAACCTTGTTTTATTTTATGAAATTCTGGGAATAATATTATTTATTTTTTTGTAAATGGATAAGGGAATATATCTGTGGGAATGAAAATTTAGGTGAGAGAATTAGTGGCATACGCTATTATGAAAAACTGTGGCTTTAATTTCTTTTTTGAGTTTTGTATTATTATTTTTCATAGATTTTTTCTTTTAGTTTTGCTTTTTGGGCCTATAAGAAGGCAATTTCACATTTTCAAGTGTTTCATCCACAAACTCACAAGTCACAAAGCAATTCTTCCATTGTGAGAGTTTGTGAGTGTGTCTTCTCTTTGTTTGTTTCTAAAGCTTAGAAAAGAAGACACACCAAAGGAGCCAAATATGACGGATATGTGTGATAAAATGAGCAAGGGGCTAAAAAATATTAAGCCTTATCTTGCTATGGTGTCCCTTCAATTTGGCTATGCAGGAATGTACATCATCACTATGGTTTCATTCAAGCATGGTATGAGTCATTGGGTACTCTCCGTGTACCGTCATATTGTCGCTACTATCTTCATGGCCCCTTTTGCACTCGTTCTCGAAAGGTCTCTAATCTGATCTCCCTTGTCACTATACTTTTTTCTTCGAAAATATTATCGCTATAAATATTTAAAAATTAGTTGGTTAGGTGCCAATGACATGTTGAGATTGTCATCGGCTATAAGGTCCAATATACTACTTAACTAGGGTTACTAAATCAGGACGCCGATGACATGTTTGAGACTTTTGTCCGGTCGAGATCAAACTCTTTACTACACAATTAAATAATACATGTTTGGTTTAGAATATGAAAAATGACAAACACTTTTTTTGTCCAAATTAAACTAATATGCTCAATCTATAAATATCAAACTCAAACCAAACACACTTCATGGACACAAAAGCACATCTTTTCTTATTCTTTCCCTATGCTAGCTATAATATTTTAAATTGACTTTCATTGATTATCAACTAATTATGTTTTGTTGCACCATTTTTTTTATTACAGAAAAATTAGGCCAAAGATGACACTCCCCATCTTCTTGAGGTTGGCGGTTCTTGGTTTCCTTGAGTAAGTCTCTTTTCTTCCATCACTCTCCAATATTTAATTATCACTATATTCGCGGGTATATAGAATCCTACATTTTGTCTGTTTCTTTCTTCTAATAATTAGTTTTAAGTCTCTTCATGGCCCCATGTGAAAATTATTAATTTGAACTATACATGCATGAATCATTAATGTTACAAAAAAAAATAGTATTCATAATTAATACTCAACTTATAATATGAGTTTATTTTAATTTATCGAATAAAATCAATACTTATTAGACTGTGCTTATAAAAAAAATACTTATAAGACTGATTGGAAGAATCTAAAAATATAAATTATTATATTTTCATAAGTTATTTTTAACTTATTTTTATAAACAGCCTAACATATATATAAATTATGAAAATAATTTCTCTTATACAAAAAATAATTTAACTTTATTTTGTATTTGTTATATAAATATTTTATATAAAAATACTTATCATGATAAATATTTATTTTATAATGAATTATGTTCGGGAGGAGGCTGAAATTATTTGATGTCAGAACTGACCCCCGAACCAGATTAAACTGGTGATAAAAAAAAGTATGTATGTTATTATAAAAAAGATTAAAAAAACAGGTAAAAGAGAAAATTATATTAACTAAAACAATAATAATGATTGTTTTACAACAGAAGATTAGATCACTATTTATTTTTCGTTCACTCTTTTAATTAATTTGTTAATATTTATAAACTTAATATAAAACTATTTATTTTTATGAATTAGATCTCAACATATATAATTATGGACCTTACCTAAAATGGATCATATTTATTGTGACCATAATTTAATTGGTACGAATATTAAATGTAATATATATAAAGATCGGAGTTCGATCTTCGGTATACTAACACTTATTCATTTAAAAAGGTAGAAAAAAATGAGATTAATTTATTTAGAATTAACTTTAATTCTCTACATATGTTTGGCGGATATGTAGTTGCTTGCAAGCAATTGCCCTATATATTTGGTTCTTTTATGTGTATGTAATATGTATCTTACTAAAAGCCAAATAATTTTTAAAAAAAAATAAAGAATTAATATTGTGCGTGCGTACGTAATCCACAATCTCCAAAAATATGCGACGACAAGACAATGGTGCTACTGATTCATATTTTGTCTGAAAGTAGTTATAATGCTTCCCTTTCTAGTGGACACTTCTTAGGAAGAAATTAAGCTACCCACCAAATAATAATAAATAATTACTACAAAAAGCAAGTTTTGCAATTCAAAATTATTTTCATTTACCTACCGACAATATTAATGTTAAACACGTGTTTTCACTAAAATTTAAATAGTATTTGGAAGAAAAAAATACTTCATGTCCGAGTGATTTGTATCATGATTATCATTATTAATTACTATCACTTTTAGTTTCATATTAAAAATTGTAATGTTTTTTTCCCTCTATCTTATGACTATATCCATTATTCATGCTTTGAGGCTGAAATTAATTTATTATAATTTTTTCCAAAAGGAACTTGGCTTATTTGTAGTACAAAATTATTCTTAGTATTCATGTAATAATTTAAGTTTTTATAGACAATAATTCACGATAAGCTTTCATTTAGTAGTTTAAACTTCTACACCAATCAATTCATGATAATTAGTTGTAGTTTTGAGTGCATATATATATATATATATACGGTCTTATTAATTTATTTTAAAAAAAATTAAATTAATAATGTCATCAATTATTGAACGTGCAAATTATATATAAGTTTAAAAATATCTTAATAATTTTCTCGGGTCATTCTAATATGAACCGGTAAAGAATGGTATGAATTCTATACAAAAAAATAAAAAAGGACACTATCATTTTCAATAAAAAATAAATTTTATAATTGTACTTTTATTTTGGGTGAATATATAGTACGAATTATAATTTGAAGAATATCTACTTTGATTATTGATGGGCTTAAAAATATAAGTTCATGCTGAAGAAGAGAATCAAAGCTAGCTAGAGAGTCTAAGGAATCTATCATCTTAACCCAATTTGGAAATTAGGCACATCTTTTGTACTTTGTGATATACCGCACTTTATAAGTGATAACTAACTTTTATTTTTCATAGATTTTGTTTTGATTTCATCCAACAAAATTCTATAAGAAGCTACATATACATGTTATATTTTTTTGGTGAATATATACTACATGTTATATGGTTTATTATTTTTATTTTACACTATTTGCTTATTAATTTTTTAATTATTTTGTTTTGAACAGGCCAGTGCTAGATCAAAATTTGTACAACATGGGAATGAAGAACACCTCAACAACATTTGCATCTGCCACCGTTAATATTCTCCCAGCTATTACTTTTATAATGGCAATCATTTTCAGGTGACATAAAAGATTTAATCACTTACCACATTATTAATTAATGGTTAGTTGTGCGCTTAAGTAAGCAAGAAAAAGCTAGTTGCATTTCTGGCTAGAGTCCAAAAATGTGTGTAGAAAGGCACACTCTGCTTTGCAGGGGACCCTCATCAAAATTAATGGACTAAATAATCAAATAATTGTTTTTTTTGTATGGTAAATATAAGACTAAAAGATTATTGAAACATTTGATATGTTGGAGTGAGAGTTAAAATTTACAATTTTTCATTTCTCAATATTTAGTATATTTGTATTTTGTTGTTAGACTATTTGAAATTAAATTCAAAATGACATCTAAAATAATTGAATGTGAATTTTATTGATTAATTAAATTATTCCTCATTTATATATTATTTTGGATTTGTTTTATCAATAAAATAGTACATATTTAATTTGCAGACAAGGCATGACATAAAATTCCCCCACTCTTTAGAATATCTCCCAAACTCTTAAAAATAATAAGTGTATCTATTTTGTCTCATATTCACACTCTTTAAGAATATGTTCATGTTCTTGTCACACACACACACACACAAAAGAATATGTTCATGTTTAGCAAAAGAAGAAAATATATATTCATATTTTTAAAAGTTGTGTTTAAACAATAAAAACAAATTTCCGTACACGAATTATTAGCGTCAGCGTTGTAATAAAAGTTAGACCTTTATAAATTCAACGAACATAGTTTAAATTTTCCTCGAATACGACTTAAATTAATCATATCTAATCTTAATTAATCAACATTAATTTCAGGTTAGAGACGGTAAACTTTAAAAAAATTCACAGCATAGCGAAGGTGGTAGGAACAGTAGTAACTGTTTCAGGAGCCATGGTTATGACATTGTACAAAGGCCCTGCCTTTCAGCTCATAAAGGGACAAGCAACAAACCAACATGAAAGTGGAAGCACAGAGCCTACAGAACAAAACTTTGTGGCTGGCACTATAATGCTCATTGCAAGTTGTGGTGGTTGGGCTAGTTTCTTTATCTTACAAGTACGTATAATTAATTATTGACGATACGTTCCTTTTAATCTTTATTATAAGAAATAATTTATTTTTTAGATTCATTGAAAATGTAATAAATCGGACGTATAATTAAATCAAAGAAAATGTGCATGAACTAATTAATAAATGTGACTTTGTGGAATTTCAGTCTTTCACTTTGAAGATGTACCCAGCAGAGCTCTCAATGACTGCTTGGATTTGCTTTTTGGGTATATTTGAAGGTGGAATTGCAACTTTCATATTTGAACGTGACATGAGTGTTTGGTCATTAGGCTTTGATTCTAGACTTCTTGCTTGTGTTTACTCTGTAAGTACCCTTTTATACTTTGTAACTTGTAATTAATTAGCTTAATTAAACTAACAATTAATTAATGTAACACTTAATCTGTGATGTGTATAGGGTGTGGTGTGTTCTGGAATGGCATACTATGTACAAGGAGTTGTGACAAGAGAACGTGGGCCTGTGTTTGTTACTTCTTTTAGCCCTTTATGTATGATCATCACAGCTGCATTGGGTTCTATTGTCTTAGCTGAACAAACTCATTTGGGAAGGTATCTAATGTTTGATTAATTTATGAATTTAATTTATATAGATTGACAGTGTAATATTTTATTTAGACAGGCATCCAATCAAATCATGTCATATAGATATTTTAGGAATTTACTTATAAAGTGAAATTATAGCGTAATTTAATTGGATGCATGTGTAAAAAAAATTTACACTAACTATCGGTGCATAAAAATTTAACTCTTAATTTTTTTTTACACATTAACTCTTAATTTATTATTCTAAATTTCAATGATCAAATTACATGTCCTTTAATACCAAAAAAAAAGTACATGTCCAAACAAAATAAGCCAAAATTCAAATATGTTTTGCTAATTGATTTATTTTTTTATGAAATTTGTAGCATAATTGGAGCTGTTATCATTGTATGTGGACTATACACTGTGGTATGGGGGAAAAGCAAAGACAGTGTGAACAATACAACACAAAATGAGGGACAAGAATTGCCGATAAAGGATGCAACAAAAACAGGGTCAGACATTTTTGAAAGTGTTGAGGTCAATGTTCCTAATGACATGAAGGTTGGAGCAAAGAATGTCAAAACATAAGCAAGATTATAGTTCCTTTTATTAGAATTAACATCACAAATTTTCCTACTTAAATGAAGTCAAGAGAGATTTTGTGCACTTGTACTAATCTTTCCCAATGCCCTTCTGGCTCCATTTTCATATATTTTTGCCTTTTTTTTTCACTTAACTTTTTGTTTATGTTTCTGAAACTAAGAGTATAAATAAAATAATGTTTTGTTTCTATTATTATTGTCGTTTCCTTGCTTAATTTTTTTTTTTTATTTTGAAATGTTAAAACAAGGATCAATATGTGTTTTATTTGATATGATCGAACTGTCAGTTCATATTTCACAATAATTTAAGTTCGACTTTCAATAGTAATATAAGTATTATGTTGATGTCACTGAATCTTGAGACTTTTCTTAACTCTAGTAAGCTTCGCAGACCCAACTCTCTTAAAAAAAATTCATAATAAAAAAAAATTAGCCCCCTAAAATTTTTGGAAGCAATTTTTGACTTTTTATGTTTTCCCTCTTTGTGATTTGGTAGTCCTCGTTCAAATTAATATCTCTTAAAATTTTTAGCAAATGTGATCGAGTATGTGACAATGTAAAATTTTCTTTTAAATTAAAAACTAAAGTCTCTTTAAATATAATTCTACAGACATTGCAATATATATTGCAAGTGTAGGAGCTAAGATTTTAATTTTTAATTATTGCAGACATTGCAATTTAAGAGCTAAGATTTGAACCAAAATTTCTTACCAATAAAAAAATCATAATATTTGAAATTCTAAACACCTAATATAAGTTTTTGAGAAAATTTGAAAAGAACTATTAAATCACAAAGAGAGAAATACAAGCGACCTAAATTGTCTGAAAAAAAATTGGGACAAAATGTCATTCACATATTTGGTGTATTTTCATCTGTAAATCAAAATTAGATAGTCTAAATTTTAATTTTTTTAAAAATAAAAAATATCAAATTTAAACTGTTTAATTTTAATCCAACGATAAAAAGTATCAAATGCATGAATGCTGCATTTTCTTAAAGCAATTCACTGTTTTGACAATAAATTGAACCGCAGATATTAATAGTCGTCACTAAACACAAACTGTAACAGCATTTGACACTTACTTTAAAAAATGCTAAAGCAAAGATTACATCTTAAAATGGAAACAGAATATTAACTTAAATTGAGTGATTGATGGATAGATTATCCAATATATGCAACTCTATCTCATGTTATGTTTTGTTTTGTAACCATTTCATGATTATGTTGATTGGTGTGTTAGTGTGTCAGCAATTCCATTAAGCCTCCAACTCCAATTATACCACACCAAACAACACTATACAACTAGAGAATCAAATTCAGATTCTAAATTGTAACTTATGTAATCATCCACTTCTAGATAACATGTAACACATGCATATAATATCAAATGTGAATCCAATAATATATATTTTCGGTGTAAAATTATTTTACACACACATTAAATAATATATTGACACATCATATATTTAGTTTAAAAATATATAATATGTCACATTCATTAAATAATATGACAATATATTATTAGATGTATGTGTAAAATAATTTTACACCGACGGTGTATAAAAATTAAACTTTTTTATGAAGGAATGTGTATACTTTGATTACATCATATTCCCTCTTAAGAAATTAGCTTCACCTTATCATGAAAATGTGAAATAAAAATGCTTCTAGACTCAAATAAAGTTGTTGATCCTCGTACACACAATCACTTAACTTTTAGGTGGAGATTTGTAGTTTTCCCACTCAAATGATATAATTAGCCATCTCATGTCAACGTTTGTTAGCCGTTGCCACCACTCAACTAAATAGAGACAAGAATTACTATTAAGGTAATGTGCTTGTTCCTATCATGGGAGTTTAGTGGTGGCCTATTCATTTCCATGTCATCACCAACTTCTGCTTCATATCCATTGAAACTAGGCAAAATTAAAACACATGATTCACTCATATATAAATTTAAAGTACTTTAATTTCATTTTTTCCCTTTTAATTAGGATTTTTTCTTCCCACACCCCAACTAATTCTAGTTACACACTAAAATGACCAAATTATCCTTAAAACAGACGCAAATTGAGTTTGCGTACCATATGTAAACTGAGTTTGCATGCCATATGTAAACTGAGTTTGCGTACCATATTTAAACTGAGTTTGCGTACCATATATAAACTGAGTTTGCGTATCATATTATAAACATCACATAATAATTTTACGCGATTTATTAGTGCAAAAGCATAAACTTGCACTAATCTATGGGATAAAATTTTAATTGAAGGTCTTCAAATTCAATCTTCGAACTTTGACTGAGATTATATGGTTTGAGAGAAAGAAAAAAAAACCATGAAAGAAGAGGTGTAGAAATAGAATGAAGAAGAAGTTTTAAAAACAATAAAAAAGGACAATTTTGATATTATGATAAAATTTAAGTAAAATTTAAATGTAACTAGATTTTTTTGGGGTGTGGGAAGAAATTTTCTTTAATTAATTACAATGATTTTCACACTTTTTAATTGTATCAACCTAAAGAGCTTACCTTAGTAAAAAAAACCTAAAGAGCTTACCCACAATTTCCCAATTAAAATATATTATTAGTAAGAGTTTAAATAACAAACAAAAAATAGAGACAAATTAAGTAAGACTAGTCACTAATTTTTAATTAGATTTTAAGGCTCATTTTTTCTAAAAATTAAAGAGTTCATACAAAAAATAAAGTCACTAATTTTGATATTCAATATAAAAATTAGAGACAATTGTCTTTTTATGTATAAATTGTCAATATAGTTCACCATTTTTTTACATAAGTACAATTAACTCATTTTATTTATTTATAAATACAGTCATAGTACAAGACATATATATAGCTAGCCTTAAAAGTCAACAGAGTGTCTTTGGCAAAATTACAATAATACCGTAATTTGTTAAAATTTCATATATAACTTATATAAAATTGTGAAGCATGATTCTCACAATCTCTTTTTTTTTAATGACAAATATTATTAATCCATTCTCTTCAACAAGAAAAAAAGAGAAGTAAAGAAAAAGGCGTTACATATAGTTAAACAAAACCACTTCCACTAAACTAACACATCACACACAAAAAGACTTAACGCAACAAACAACTCCTGGATTTCAAGACCACTCGTAAAAAACATAAAACATTAAATTTAATCTCTCTCTACTCCAAATTCAACTCAATACTTTGATTTCATCAATTAAAACATTCGCCTCGAAATGACTCTAAACATTCTCACAATCTTAATGTCAATTTAAACATGCGCAATATGACATTTGAGTTTCTACAAGGCTAAAAAAAAAGTTTCTACAAGACCACTATTAACTTGGCTACTTCTATCTATTCTATATGCACTTAAGAAAGTTAGCACTAGACGAAAAGCTTACCAATGATATGAATGCCTAATGAGGAACATGCCTACTAACTAGATCGAGTAAGAAGGAACGTAACATAGAAAGAAAACAAGCACACCACATCACAAGTTAATGTTGAGGCTATGACTGTAAAGTACACTTGTGACGGATCGTGTATGTTGTATAAAAAATTTCACAATCTTGTCATGCATATGGCGTGCACAATTTTTTTTACTAAATAAAATATATTTTATTCAAATTGATAGAGTATATCAATGCGGTACAAATTTTAAATCGTTAAAAATAAAAAAATGAATCTGCGAATTAACTCACAGCATTCATGTTAATAGCATAAACCGGTACATTGTAAATGCTTATATATTATTTTATTTTTTTGACAAAATACCTATATACAATATTGAAGTATCCGGAATATCCATGTCTCTAATTTTTAATTTTTTTAATTAATCCATGTCTCTAATTTTTAATGATAATGACACAAAAATTATTGATTGGATCTGCACTTGATCGACATTCAATCTAAAATAAACATATACCACACTAAGACGAAAAACAAAATCTACCACTCACTAAAACGAAAAAACAAAATGCACTGCACTATTAATGAACATAGAATCGAACTCTATGAGTATTTATGAAAGGGGCAACTCACCATATCAGTGAACAATAATAAATCAAAGTGTTTTTTTACGTGAACAAAGACAATTCAATGATAAATACCTAAAAAATAATCGGGATTCAACTAATCCTTAAATTCATTCATGTGAATTTATAATGTTTTATCATTTTGTCTACGTAAAAAACACTTTCATTGAGTCATTAATTGATCACTATATGGTGAGTTGCTCCTTCATCATAGATACTGATAGAAGCTCGATCCCATATCATACACCCTCATCATACACTATCATATATCCAACGGTTCAGATTCAATTCTCTTCTTCATATCAAATCTAGACCATACGCATCCACCCCTTCCTCGCACTCACACACACTCTCATTTCTCCCTCCTTCACGAGCGCGGCAGAGCCCCCTTTTCCGGCGAGCCAATACGCCGTGGAGCTCACCAGAGTGCAATTCTGCATTTCTACGGTCTTCCTATTCCTCCGATAGGTATAATTTCCCCAAAATTCCAAAACCCTATTTCATAGGGTTTAAATATGCTCCTTTGTTATTTTTCTGTTTGATGTTGTTGCTGTTTGTATTATGAAAATTTTGATTTAAGTTACTTATGATGGTTCAAATGTGATGAAATGTGTGCATGTAATGCTGTGTTTTTCTAAATTTTGTTTATGATTTAAGTTAAACTGTGTTTTTATGTGATGATTTTTGTGAGAATTATAAGTATAAATAGGTGTTCTTATATATGTTTTTTTGATATTGCATGTTAAAATTGGTTGCATTTTGATAAATGTGAAAGAGATTCTGCAATATATGTAGTGCAAATAGGGTATTGCTGGAGAATACTGTGTTAGGGATGGATGACTAATGCCACCATTGTTTTGGTTGGTTGATTTGAGAGTTCAAGTGTAGTTGGAGACAGTGTCCCCTTGACTTTAGGTCAATTGGTAGGGACATCGCATTTTATATGCAGGAGCTAGGTTTGAACCCCGGACGCTTCACTTATCCACCAAAAAATTCTAGCCAATAGGCTACTTGACCAAAAATAAGTAGTTGGAGTGCTTGTTTGCTTCCATTACATACCATACGGTTAAGCAAGTGTTAACTAGGCGCTGTCTGGAATTTTTCTTGTGCCTTTGTGTTTTCTGGTTACAAAAATTTGCCCATTTATGTCCTTGCCAGCCTTGCCAGACAAAATAACTAGAGCAGCAGTGATGTTTCTAAACTTGATAAGATAAGTGGTGGAAAAGAAAGTGACTAGAATATGACCATTTAGGCAGAGCAAGCAATAGTTTCATCAATTATAAAAAAAAAATCAAATGATATGTATTATGAATTTTAACACTAAACAAGTATTAATATGAAAGACTAGCAGTTATTTACCCAATCCTTAGTTATGCTAATTTCATGTAAGCATGAGGAAAGAAATGGACTTTGGGAATATTTTACTTTTGACTAAGTAATATATTTCTTGACCAAGGATGGTTTGTCAATGTCATCGCATACTGTCTTCCTCCTGGTGTATTTAATATCAGTGTCATATCTTTACAAAAAGGACATGAGCTTTTTTTTTCCATCACTTATGTTCCCTTGAGACTAACGTTGTATGGACTGAGGAAGAGTGGTAGAGAAAACTGATTCTCCGCTTCCCATAACCTTGCTACAGATATAACTGCTGTTGATGTCAACTTGACAAGTATAATGGGCTTGGTGGCAGTCACACGGCTGAATTGTCTAAGAAGGCGTCTTCCAACAAAAACAAGGTTTCTTCACACCTTGAAAGGCCATCAACCAGATCAAATTTTAATGTCTCCTGCTCTTGCATCTCTGGACCTTCCTGACATCTGGACTCCTGATTCTTCATGTCGGAGTATTTCAGCCATGCATAAAACCCGTAAGCATCTCTTTCCCTTGGTTTGACAATTCTTTTATAATTTTATTGCTATTTGTTTGAGAAAGAAGAAAGTGAGAAAGCATGAGCTAATTTGCATTTTACACAACGTAGGTATGTTAAGTATAAACTGAATTGTAATAAAACAAATGCAAATATTAACATCATCCTATTTATAATATTTACATCATAACATATATAGTGGATAAGAGGACCTGTCAAAGATTTGGTGAATAATGAATACATATATCAATTGATAATTTGAACTTAGAAATTTATGTATGATGATAATATTTTATCTCTAATAAAATGACAATCTATCTATATGTGTTTAGTTCTCTTGTGAAATACTGAATTGAATTTGAAGAAACATGCTGCACATCTGGATTGTCAATTTCATCTACACAACTTCCTCAAATCTAAGCTTGCAAAGTAACTACACATGGACTTCATTTTCCTCAACCTCAACAACATATCTCCCTGAAAAATCAAAATGTAGAAAACAAAATCACTCCAACACAAAAACAAACAACTAACATCAATCCACAGAAAAATCGCTTCACAAACTGTTTTGCTTCTATTTCTATGCATAGTTTATTAGAAGCTATCATTGTTTTATTTTCGTCCTAATATACATTCTTAATTTGCTTCTTCTGTTCATTTTATTCCTTAAGATATTGTATTGACATTTGCTACAGTTAATGAGCAAACTGCTACGGTGATTGATGGAAAGTTGATGGCAACGGAAATCAGATCTAAAATAGCTGATCAGGTAAGACAAATGAAGAAATGTCTAGGAAAAGTTCCTGGCTTAGCTGTTATTTTGGTGGGCCAGAGGAGGGATTCTCTTACTTATGTTCGCAACAAGATAATTGCCTGCGAAGAAGTTGGAATGAAGTCCGTGGTGACTGAATTACCTACTGATTGTGCAGATGCTGATATTCAAAATGCTGTCATGAGATTTAACAAGGACCCATCAATTCATGGGATACTTGTCCAGCTTCCTTTACCACAAGTAATTTTTGAATCTCCGACTTATCATTTTTTTCTTGAGTAAGAAGTTTATATTTGAGATGTACATTCAAAACAAATAATTAAACAAATGAGATTAGCACACATGTTCAAGATTTGGACTGTGACTGATTTGTTGCAAAATGTTTGGGACAGCATCTGGACGAGGAAAACATTTTGGACGCAGTATGTCTTGAAAAAGACGTGGATGGTTTTCATCCTCTTAATATGGGGAATCTTGCTCTAAGAGGAAGGGAGCCATTGTTTATTCCTTGTACTCCAAAGGCCTGCATTGAGTTGTTGATCAGATCTGGAGTTAATATTATGGGGAAGAAGGCCGTGGTGATAGGAAGGAGTAATATTGTTGGTCTGCCAACATCGTTATTATTGCAGGTAAATGATTTAATTCGTAAGCACTGTCAGTGTTAAAGTTTTATACATATATCCAGTTATATGTCACTTTGTTAAATTAGTTCTTAAAATATCTCCATTCTCCACAATTATTATGTGGTTTGAGATGTAATTAGATGCATGTGTAATTTTTTTTTACACTGACAGTGCAATGCATACAAATTAACTACTATTATTGAAAAGCCTAAAATCATGGTTTCACCATATTTTACTTTTTAAGTGTAATATATTCTTTTATGTTGGCAGAGACACCATGCAACAGTCACCATTGTACACGCATATACAGAAAACCCCGAACAGATTACCTCAAAAGCTGATATTGTAGTTTCAGCCGCGGGAGTTCCTAACTTGGTCCGCGGGAACTGGATAAAGTCCGGTGCAACTGTGATCGATGTTGGAACAACTCCTGTTGAGGTGAGCCTCCGCAAGTTTCAACTTGATATAGTTTTTCACATTTTACTTCTTGCATATATCAGTTAACAAAGCTTAAGGGTAAAATTTGACAGGATCCTGACTGCGAGGATGGTTATCATCTAGTAGGTGATGTATGCTTTGACGAAGTCATAAAGGTGGCATCCGTTATTACTCCTGTGCCTGGTGGAGTTGGACCAATGACAGTTACTATGCTTCTAATTAACACTTTAGATTCTGCTAAACGTTTGCTTAATTTCACTTGATCTCTTCCTGTTTTGTTTTGATAGTACTTTGTTGAATTTTGCTCCTCAAATGTGAATAGTGTAAACTAAAGTAAGAAAATCAATGAATGTTATTCTTATAATATAGCTTTTTAATTTGTTAATCAATTGAGAGTATTCACTTTGCACTCTGACTGAAAGTGAGTACTTGCCTATATGTATGGTTAGAATTATTTTTTTTAAATGATGTATGGTTACAAATTTACCTATATGTATTTCAATAGAAAAAATTATCTTGTTTTTTTTTTGCTTTCACCCTAATAATTTTTTATATTTACCCAAAAGTAAAACACCGTAAACAACAGTAAAACCCAATTGTCAACTTCAAAAATGATTTATTATCTATAAAAATCGTAGGCCACATGCATACAATGATTTGATTGAATAAATATCAACTTTTCTAGAAAACTCTAGTCTTTGCATTGTTATCATTATCAAAAAAAATCAAATATACTAGAAAATTCTAGTCTTTATATTGTTACAGTTCAAAATCTCATCAACTATGATATTTCTCATCCAAATGATAAAGTTGTCCTTACTATTTATTATGAACAATTATTTTAAACCTTACACGTATGAGTATATATATGTGTGTGAGTGGAGAATCTGATCAAATCCATATACATTCTTTTGGTGAATCTTTGCCACTATGTGCCCCCTAACCCCGAAAGAATTGGAGCTGATTTTTGAGAAGATAGACATAAATAGTGATGGACTTTTAACTCTTGAGGAGCTGAACCGTTTGCTAGAGAAAACAGGTTTCAAGTTTAGTATAGAGGAGCTAGAATCTTTAGTGGGAAAAAAGAATCTACAGTTGAGTGAATTCATGTTCTTTTATGACTCCATAATGAATCACAACAATGGTGATGTTGATGAGATTGAAGTGGTAGAAAGTGACCTTTTGAAAACTTTCAAGGTATTTGATTTGGATGGAGATGGATTCATCACTAGTCAAGAATTGGAATGTGTGTTGAAGAGGCTTGGCATGTGGGATGAAGAAAAGGATTGTAGTTCAATGATTTACTCATATGACACTAATTTAGATGGCAAGCTTGATTTCAAGGAATTTAAGAACATGATGATGCTAACACTATAACATATTTAGAGTTTAGCATTGCTAAATCATGAAGAGAAAAAATGTTACAATTAGATTTGAGGACATTTTAACAAGTGTGTGGAATATAAAACAAATGAGATAAATCTTTTTGGAGCATACATCAACATTTTCTTCCTTGTTTAGCAAAAAAACTCACTCATACTAAATAGTTACTGTATTTCGTTTTTTATTACAAAAAACATTGTATTTTTTAAAGTTTTTATTAAAAAATTGATGTATTTGATATATATTATAAATTAAATATTTGTTTGAATTTCTTTTTGTAACAAGTTTAGTACTTCCTCCATCCCGAAACTTTATATATATATATATATATATATATATATATATATATATATATATATATAAACTTTGGTTAGGTTAGGTTGTCTAAAGCGACTGCCGCTGGGAATTTGGCTGAGGAGATTATAGTTGTTAAAGAATATGTTAAAGCCAAGTTAGAGGCTACTAGACAAAAGAATAAAGCAATTGATGATAAACACAGGAGAGTTAAAGTTTTCAATATGGGAGATGACGTGATGGTGTTTTTGCATAAAGAGAGGTTCCTAATTGGCACTTACAGCAAAGTTGCAACCGTTCAGACTTCAGAGTGACCCAAAAGTTTTTTATCAAGATGAGAACTCGAGGTCGAGTTCCTCAGAAATGGAGGAGATTGATGTAGGAATTATTTTTATTTTATTTGTTTTTTAAGTTTGTTTCAATTTTAGGATATGATTATTGTTACAACAAAATATCCTATTATATAGGATAACTATTCTATTAGACTTAGATAACAATGAATTTAGGATAAGTTAGTTATTATCCTAGTTTAATTAGGATTTCTATAGTAAGCTTATTTAAAGGCATTTAGAACTGAAATAGAATTAAGTTTTCGATCGTAAAAATATTTTGAAAATTTTCTCTTTTCTGGTATATTCTAAATTTAATTTTAGGGTTTGTTATTTTCTTCCTGGAGAATTCTAAGAAATCTATTTGTTAGAATTAGTGTTTGCTATTTCTTTCCGAGCTTCTGACTGCGTCAATTCTTTTGGTGAATCTTTGCCACTATGTACCCTCTAACCCCCAAGGACTTGGAGCTGATTTTTGAGAAGCTAAACATAAATAATGATGGACTTTTAACCCTTGAGGAGCTGAACCAGTTGCTAGAGAAAACAGGTTTCAAGTTGAGCATAGAGGAGCTAGAATCTGTAGTGGGAAAAAAGAATCTAGACTTGAGTGAGTTCATGTTCTTTTGTGACTCCATAATGACTAACAACAATGGTGATGTTGATGAGATTGAAGAGGTAGAAAGTGACCTTTTGAAGACTTTCAATGTGTTTGATTTGGATGGGGATGGATTCATCACTAGTCAAGAATTGGAATGTGTGTTGAAGAGGCTTGGCATGTGGGATGAAGAAAAGGATTGTAGATCAATGATCAACTCATATGACACAAATTTAGATGGCAAGCTTGATTTCAAGGAATTTAAGAACATGATGCTGCTAACATTACAACATACTTAGAATTTAGCATTGCTAAATCATGAGAAAAAAAAATGTTACAATTAGATTTAAGGGCATTTTAACAAGTGTGTGGTTTATACAACAAATTACATAAATCTTTTTCGAGTATACATCAACATTTTCTTCTTTTTCTTCTTCTTCTCCAAAGAGTTTAGCGAAAAAACTAGCTCACATTAAAAAAAATTTCGCTCTTTATTAGTATAAAAAACATTATACTTTTTAAAGATATTAAAAAATTAATATATCTGATCGTATATCTATTATTAACTCTCGACGCAGAACTCGTGCGACTGCACGGGTATCTCGCTAGTTTTTTTTTTTTTGAAACTCAAAAGTTTAATTCATTTCATTATTCAACAATGACGAAATACAAGGAGGTAATGATTCAAAAGCACAGCAACGAGACCAAGAAATGGCCGCCCTAGCTAAAGTATGAGCTACCATATTCGTTTATCGCTTAACAAAATTAACCTCAAAGTTTGAATTACAACGTAACATAGTAATAATATGAGAAATAAAGGTACTAAATTCAGAACTACCGCCAGGATGACACCGAATAGCATCCACCACACTCTTAACATCAGTCTCAATAATAACATGGCTAGCTTAAAAATTAGATATTCATTTATAATTTTTTGCTCACATGTTTATAATAAACTAACTCAATTAACTTATTGATTATTTCTTCCGACATTAATTATAAGTAAATAGTATTATTTTTTAAATTCATTTAATAATAGATGTATTTGATCGATAATATAGGCTATATACATAACTTTATGAATGAATCTGATTCATGACGTTTGAGTGAGTGAGTGACTGTATTTTTTAAGTGATTGGGGCTATTTTCTCAGTTCCAATCAAACTCAGAATAATTTGCCAATTTGCTTCACCCACTTCTCTTCTTTATTCTTTGCGTTTCGATAACTTAACATAACAACAAAAGTAAAAATTGAAAAACCTTAAAAAAAAAAATGACAATATGGGTATTTGGTTATGGTTCTTTGATCTCAAAAGCTGGTTTTAACTACGATCAACGTCTTGTTGGTTTCATCAAAGATTATCGACGTGTCTTCTACCAAGGTATCATTTTTCTTATCATTTTCAAATTTCTATGGTTTTTTCTTTAATGGGGTTTTCATTTTTTTTAGGTTCTACTGACCATAGAGGAACACCTGAGTTTCCTGGAAGAACTGTCACATTAGAGCCTGCTCAAGGAGAAATTTGTGTTAGTCAACCAATTTTTATTTATAAATAAATGATAATTTATTTTTAGTTCCATAATTCATTATTTCAGCTGAATAAATGTAGTTTTGTTCAATTTGTTTATGTGGATCTTCTAGTATGTGTATCCAAGAAAACTATGATTTTTTTGCTTTTATGATGTGCAAATCAATGTGTATCCAAGAAATCTATGAAGCACAGACACAGACAGGGACACACGACACGAACACGGACACGTCGACATAGATAAATTTTTTGAAAAAATGATATAATTCAATGTAATTGTAGGTGTCGTGTCGGTGTCAGACACGACACATGTTTGACAGTGGGACACGCCTAATCTGATGAGTGTTTGTGTTTCATAGGCTAAGTCGTGGTTAAACTACTTTAAACCGTTTGAATCGGGACAAAACTATGAGTGAATCATTTTATTTAACTGAACCGTAGATAGTGTTGGTTTATAGTTCAATCGGTTGAATCGTCTGGTTTGGTTTTTAAAATGTTTGTGAAAATGACAACAGTTAATATGGTCCTTTTTTATGACAAATTGCTGTGCCTTAAAGATGTTGTGCAATATACTCCCTTTTTAGTCTTTTGCGAAAAGCTTAGCTTAGACCGAGGGAAATGGATTGCCTGCAGTCACGTAATCGCATGTTGTGGATTTGGAACTTACTTCGCTAAGTAAGAAACACAAGCTGTTTGATTAAGATCAAAAGATGTGATCGTGTGACTACTTGGTTATCTTGACTGTAGGAATCGTTGACCTTCTAGGCTATTCAAAAAAGAGGAGTGCTAGCAACACTCTTTCTTATTGAAATTCATGCAGATCCCACCATTTTAGGAACGAGTCCTACATACACATAATGCATGTTAAAGTGAGTATTGCTCATACTTTTCGAATGCAATCAATATTTGAAATGGATACTTACTCTGTTTTGCAAGGAGATAGTGGGGAGCAGCTTACAAGATCTCAAAGAAAGAAGATCAAGAAGTTGCATTAACAGTAAGTTTTTTAAAATTTTGTATGCTACAACTAACTTTTGACCAAAATTTCCTTGGTTGAAGTGGTAACGAACTTAAGACACCATAAACAAGTGTTGAGAGATTTGAAATTTGACTCTTCTAAATGGAGACACCTGATTGGGAGGTGAGATCCCCCTTGTATGTCCAACAGATTTCCTGACAGAGATTAATCACTACTAAGTGGCGGTCAGTAAATGCTTCTTGTGTATAACATGGTTACCCTAAAATGTTCAACCTTGTGTATCATTATTAATTTTACTCCAATGGCCAATACTTAAATAGGGAATTGATATGCAGTCTAAGCATACAAAATGATTTTGAGGTGGCACATTGAGATTGTGGTGTCACATACTAGAAACAATGATAAATAAAGATTTATTATGTGCATACTTGGATCTCATTAATTTAAAAATAGACGTTTAAGTATCAGTTCAAGCTTGAAATTGATAAGTATACTTGAGTATGTATTATGCTTTCCCTATACAAAATGATGAAAACAACACTTCACTACGAAGTCCTGAGAGACATTCTATTAGTCTTTTTTTCTTCATCAAATGTCACTATGTCGGTGCTTTTCATTGTTGTATTTGTGTGTAATTACTTCACAGTATCTGGGAGTGAGGGAGAAGCAATACGATCGGCAGGAATATGTGGATGTTTTCACGGTAAGTGTCATAGGTCAAGAGTTTTAAAGACCAAATGAGTTGCATCATTTTGTTCTTTTTTACTAGAGTAGTTCCACTAATGAAGTTTGACATCTACGGATTTTTCTTTCAGGATCTTACTGCTACAACGCCAGCCGTTTCTGGGGCACTGGTGTAAGTGAAAGAAACAGCCTTGAAACTTTTTCACTTTTTGCATGTTTTGATCATATCTAATTAGATCAGTTTGGTCACTCTACAGATATATTGCATCGCCAGACAAAAAAGTCAACACGAATTATTTAGGTCCTGCATCTGTTGAAGAGATTGCAAGGTATTTAACTATTTATCTTTCAATTTGTTGTATAAACTTAAACTTCACTTGAGTATTCATCAACTTAAACTTAAACTTTAATCATGGTTCATGTCTTGTAACTTATTACTCAAGTTATTTAAGTCTTTCTTTTTTATATAACAGGCAAATTGTTCAAGCTGAAGGCCCCTCAGGACCTAATAGAGAGTATCTCTTCCTACTTGAAAATGCTCTCCTTCAAATAGGTAAGGATCTTTAACTAAAGTTTCATAGAACATTATAATATTATTACCTCTGAATTTCTTGTGTTGATAATCTCTTAGGCAACAAAGACAAACATGTTATTGATCTTGCAAATGAAGTCAGGCGTATTCTTTCGGAAGAAAACTGATTGTTCAGTATTATAAAGCAAACCCTTTATTGGAAATCCATTGGAAACTTCAATTCTTTCAAGAATGTTATTGTTGGGAGATTTAGTTATGCCTATAATCTTCTCGTGTAATATGTGTCTATGTGTAAGTTATTTTTATAATAAAAGATAAAACAAAGTCAAATTGCTTTCATAAGCTATACTAGAGAGCTTATGGTAATAAGTTAAAAACAACTTATAGCCATAAACTCTTTTAAACAGACTTATGGATATTTATATCAGTAGATAAGTTCAAGTAAGTTGATTTAAGCATGTCCACTATTGCGCACTTCTTTCTTCCTTTTCATCATTGGGAAAACTATTGTCCACTAAATAGCTTAACGTTGATTTAGAATGATGGTAAGCGAGTTTGTAGAATCTCCGGATAGCAACCAAGTTATAAGGTAGATTTATAATTTAGAGAGAACCTAAAAGAGTTCACTTCTACCTATGAAAAATAAAAGATTTCAAGATAAAGGGAAACATAGATATAGTTGTGAAAGCAAACTATCAATATTTTCAAGCTTTACATTAAAAAATGCTAAGAGTTATAGTTTCCTTCCAAAAGACTAACAGAGTCATCAACAACATGAGTCAATTTCATCGGAGGTTGCATCGAGATCATTCTGAAAAGTTTCATTTGGATACAGAGATGGTTTTGGAGGCATTTCAATGTTCTCAATATTTCCTTCAAGCATCTCTATTACTTTGCTCATTGAAGGACGATCACTCGGTTTTAATTGTATACACCATAATGCAGTTATGAACATCTTTTTCACATTAATCATATCCTCATTAGTAAGTTCATCCATTTCTATTTCCCTTTCTTCAACCAATTGATTATAAATCCAAAAGGGAAAGAAAAGTTGGCTTGAACGATCTGCATGTGGATTTAAATTTCTTCTCTTACTTGCCATTTCCATTAAAAGCATTCCAAAACTGTATACATCAGCTTTATAAGACACTCCTCCAATATTTTGGTAGAACAACTCAGGAGCCATGTAACCAATTGTTCCTCTTGCGGCAGTCATAGTAACAATGCTAATGTCATTAGGATAAAGCTTTGCGAGACCAAAGTCTGAAACTTTGGGAATAAAGTTCTCATCGAGAAGGATGTTATGGGGCTTGATGTCAAAATGTAAAATTTTCATGTCACATCCTTCATGCAAATAAGAAATACCACGAGCCACCCCAAGTGATATCTCGTACATTTGCTTGTAAGTTAGAGAGTTACCATCCTCTCTAGAAGAAATATATTTATCAAGAGAACCATTGGGCATGAATTCATAAACAAGAGCACGCTTTGATCTCTGAATACAAAATCCAATGAGTCGAACAACGTTTGTGTGATGTATTCTTCCTATGGTTGCAACTTCATTAATGAAATCTTGTCCATTACCCTTAGATTTACCCAACATCTTTATGGCCACAAATGGTCCACTGCGTAGTTGTCCTTTAAAAACAGCTCCAAAACCTCCTTCACCTAGCTTGTCTCTAAAACTTCTAGTCATATTTTTCATTTCTTTGTATGAATACCTTATTGGCATCAAGGTACTCCCACGAAGAAAAACTTCAATATTTTCATAAATTGAGATATGTCTTCTTCGACATGTATATATCAATAGCACAAAGAACAATATGAGACCCAATGAAAATCTCACTATAAGTGGTGGCAAGATATATATGACTGTGAGTCTTCCTATCTCGATGCCAATTTTAGTAAAGGCAACTTTTTTACTGTGTAATGTATAATTTTCTGTCTTGCCAATTATTTGTAGAGCTCCTGTGAAGGTTATATCAAGGGAAAACAATTTATTTTCAAAAAAAAGAAAAAGAAGGAAAAACAATTAATACATATAATATTGTAGTGTTGCTTTGCAAACCAAACAAGTCACAATAAAAAGAGGTAAATATAATGAAATTTCACACCTTTATTTTTATTTATTTTTTGGTAGTAATTTTGACATTGATAAGAGCAAAAAAATAAACTTTTGACTTTGGATTAAAAAAAAACTTAATTTTGACCATCTTATTTTCGCCTCAATTATTTATTTATTTTGGTTTGCATCATTATTGCAACATAAGCAAAAATAAGCTAAATGTAATTGGGGTGAAAAATTTTTTGAAAAAAATCTAAAATAGGGCATTAAAATTCTGTGTTTTAAAATAGGGGGTCGAAGTTCCAAATTCGTCAAAATAGAACGGTCAAAACTGCATTTAAGTCTAAATCTATTGTTGCTTGTACTGATTCAACAAAAAAAAGTCAATTTGTACACCACTTTCATTTATTTATTTTGATTGCAAATGAAAACATATTTAAATAGTCATCACAGAAATAAAATATTACCTTTACCAATGCCAAACAAAATATCTCTAATAAAATCTGCAATAAATTATACATAAACTATCAGAAGAAATAACACACAATTATAAAAAAAATAAAAAAAAATAAAGAGATAACTTACATCAAGGCTAATTTAGGAAGAAAAAACATAGTAATTGTTAAAAGTTAAATTACATTTTTGTCCTTTAAGTTAATTCTCTATATTACTTTGATCTTTTAACTTTTTCTTTGGTACTATTAACTATTTTTGTTTTATTTTGGTTAATTAAGTTTTATTTTTTTCGAGACCGGGGTATCCCTCGCTAGATTGGAGGCACCTCGGTGGATGGGATAGCTGGCCCAAGAATTTAAAGTCGCTCCATACCCAAGGTGAGGATCGAACCCTCGACCCTTGGTTAAGGGAGGATGAGCCCCAACCACTTAACCACACTCCTTGGGTTGGTTAGTTAAGTTACGAACATTATACAATTTGATTCTTTAAATTCTTTTATTCATTTTGTTCATTTAGGTTACAAATATGAAGATATTTTGGGCTATTATAAGAATGACTATATTGTATAAAGTTTTTAATTTAAAGAATCAAGTTATCTAATATTCATAATTTAAAAGAACAAAAAAAACTTAAAACTAAAATTAATTTAAGTAACTGAATTTTTTTATTTAATAGACAATGTTAGCTGTTAGTAAATAATATATTACAATCTCCATTGTTAGGATTTAAACCCTGGACCTCCGATAAATAATTTAACAATAAAAAGTAGTAAAATACATATAAGACAAAATGCATCTATTCACATGGGTTGTATCTCTTGGGCATCACTCATTTATTGGGCTTCAATCAGTTTCTACTTTGTTTGCGAAAATTGCTTTTTAGACCACCTTAATTGTTACCACGCCCCCCAAATTACTTAAAATGCCCTTCTTAAGATAAAATATGAATTAAAGTTATTTCTTATTGTAAGATACGAAAACTAAATAAACTTTTCCCTGTATATAGGCCTGTCAAAAGATAGAATACAAACATAATTTTTCAATTTTACGCATTTCATATTATGCCAACCATTATAACTATCATGACCAAAAACACTCAACACGATGAATGACGTAGAATATGCGACCCGTGCGATGCCCGAGTATCTCTTACTAGTATTTTTTGAAAATTTGAATTTTCCTAGAATTATGTTCGTGCGTGTTACTCTTCTAATAAAATTTGTTAATGAAAGCTAAAGTGGTTAGAAAATAAGTTTACGTGCCAGAAAATTGTTGCATAACTGATGATTCATTTTTTCAGATTTATTAAATAATTGATGTATCCAATCTATATTATAATCGAATACATCAATTATTCAATAAATATTGTCTTTTATAACAAAAACAGTACTATTTTTTTTTTTGTTTTAACCAGCAGTTTAATCTGGTTCGGGGGTCAGTTCTGACATCAGGTGGTTCCAGCCTCTTCCCAATCGCAGTTGCGTGGATCGAAAAACAGTTCTATTATATTAATCAATAGACAAGCAATTTACCAAAAAAATCGATAGACAAGCAATTAAAGACTACTAGTTCTCTCCTAGGTAAATCAATGCAACTCCAGTATGTATCTGATCTCGTTTCCAAGTTTTAAACTTCTCACCCGATGTTTAATGAGTTAGGCCTTAAGTACGCTTTTTGGCAAATTAAACTAAACATTTAAATGTCGTATTCATTTGTGTTTTCTTATACACATTTATATGTGTCATTAAAAGAAGGAAAAAAATGACAATGGTACAAAAAAATGTAAAATGAATCTAGAGATAACTCCATACCTTCGAATAATATCCGCAGCTTTGGCATTTGGTCTGAAAGAAAAGAAAAATAGAAAAAACCTGTAAGCTATAATTTTCTGTTCAATATAAAGAAATAACTTTTTTTAGAGGAAGATTGATTTTTTTTAGAGGAAGATTGATGTCATGTTAGAATCACATAGATTCAAGAGATTAATATATTAGAAGTAAAAAACTATTTAAACAGTAAAAATAAACTATAGTATAGTAGTAAATTAAAAGTACAAGAATTTATTTAGTTAATGAGCTCTGTTTAGGACGAACCGTTCGAAAAAATTTGAATTCAATTCTTTGAGAAGAATAATTTTTAGTTAGACTTTACTTAACTTGTTGTCGAACTCTAAATTAGCATAGTTCTCTTCATCTAAAAACCGAAAAATTAACAAATAAAAATATATAATACTACTTCCTCCGTTCTAAATTATAAGAGAAAAATCTCAATTTTTGTCCGAAATTATAAGAGAAAAAATCATTTTCAAAAATATATTTTTTCTTATTTTCATAAAATTAAATACAAATATTACTCGAAAAAACATCATTCTAATTATCATATTTTACTTTTTTTATTTATTTTCCTCTATAATTTGGGATGGAGGAAATATTTATTTACTTTTACATATCATTGTTGCCTAGTCATGTTTCACTAATTAAGATTCTTATTTCACATTTTCTATACTCTTTATTTCATTTTCTGAATATGAACTTGGGTTAAATATAATAGCAAGAGTGGATAGAAATATGAACTTAAATTGGTAAATACTAAAATAGGTGACAACCTAGAACAAAACATTTGTTAAATAAATTGAAAGGATGCATTTCTTAGACTAGTTACAATAGAGTTGTTGAAAAGAAAACGACATTTTTACTCTAATTTTTTTTATTTAGCCTTCAATAAAATCTTGTTTGTATCTCTAACAATGATCATTTTAACATTCAAAATTTTCCTGATTACTCTTGCAACTACTCAAATCTCAACATAAATAGTATTTATAAAAAACAGAACAGAAAATAAATTATTTAAGTTTTAATGCTTTTAAATTCAATTTAAATTGATAATTGTTATTAATATATAATCAATAATAAAAATATAAAGAAAATAAAAATACGAAATAAAAGTAAAAATTGAAATGGAAGAGAGAAAAGATAATGTAGAGTGTTTTTTTTAGGTAGTCTAGCAGAAATTCACCCTAAAGATGAATAAATGAACATATTGTACTAGATTCGAACTCCTATACAAAATGTGCAATGTGCTTTACAAATTGAGCTAGATCATGACAACAGATAACATAGTGTTAAAAGTGAAAGAGAAGGTGGTGAAAAAACTGAAGGATTGTAAAAATAGTCTTACCGCACTTCCCTTCAACTCGCCATGGATAATAGCAATAATCTGATTCAGAACCATACACATATCTATAACATAGAATGTTTCCGGTGGTTCTATTGAAGTCGCACCGATCATCACCGTGGCATAATTCTCTACAATCACCGCTCGACCACGATAGCTCAAATCCATATAGTAGCATTCCATGAATGTCCTTGTATGAAAGGGCTCGATCTGGTACATCATCTCTTACACTACTGACACTAGATAATTTTGATGATGACATAGCAACAAGCTTCACTTGACAATAATCTTTTAATCTCCCAACAGATAAGTACTTTTTTTTGGAGTGCCAATTATAATCATGTACCATCACATAGCTTTTGGAGTCGGAGTTTATGCAGGGACTTGTATCCATCACATAGCCAGGATCGTCCTTCACTGGTCTGCTACAGTTCAAGTATATTATGTACTCGTACTCAGACCCGTGCCAGTACCCAGGCAAGAACCAAAAGGAGCCACTAAGTTGGCTATCAGTTTTGGAATCACTGAAGTTGGATGAGGTTAAGAAATAGCGAGGAATGGAAGGGCAATCACCTTCTTCGATTCCGGGATCAACTATTCGAATTGTGTTGTTGTTGTAGTTGATTGCCTTCACATAGTATTTACCCGAAAACAGAGTTAACATTGTCTTGTTGTTTTCGCATGATAACTCGTATCTTGGATCACCGCCGCAGGCTGTTAGATCATCTTTAAGTCGAAAGGGAAGTTTTATGTTTGTGATTATGCCGCATGAAGAAGGTGGACAAGAAGAATATGTTTGGTTATTAGTAACACTAATTGCATCACATGTTTGATGATGTTGATGCAATAGTATCACAGCAACAACCATAACAATTTGGAGGAAGCATACAAGTGATATTGAATCCGAAAAACAGGTGAAGGATTTCCCTCTGCTCATGATTTTTGTCCAAAACTAATTTTCACAAGAAGTGAAAATTTGTATCAAATGACTTAGTAGTAGAAAGGGATACTTGCAAAAAAAATTGTTTTGAACCAGCTATTGCAACTGCAGAGACATTTAGTAGAAAGGGAGACTTGCAAGTTTTTATAAAATGGAGAGATAATCATTCTACTTTTTTTGACCATTTTTTTGTCAGCAAATGACTAAAATTTCACTTTTAATCACTTAATTTTTTTTTCTCAAGGTGTGTCGGTAGTAGATAACTGTCTTTCTCAATGTCAAAGTCATCATAAGCATATTGACTTGGACTAGGAAGTAATCATGCATTATTTACCACTTTAATTAATTTTATAAGAATACAAATGCTCTATAAGAATCAAACACTACAGACACCAACCACAATCAAACATAAAAAAGCTAGGAAATGATTTGCAGTCACAGTACTACTTCTTCCTTCATGATAGCAATGATTTTAATGCTAATGCCACTGATTGGGAATGGCAATAATACCCCATCATTCATAGGATCATGTCCCTTCAATCTATCTTGTAAACATCATAACAAGAAGATTCTTGAAATACCTGCTTATCCAGTCCCCATAAAACTCATAGTAAATCAGATTAACTTCACATCTCAAATATTAGAAGCACATGATCCTGAAAATTGTTTTTCACGACTCTTACTTGACCACAATTTCTCTTCATCAATTTTTCCTTTGCGGATTAATGGTTCGCGGTTACCTCTGTGGGAATAATTAGTCAAAACTAATTATGGCAAGAAGCAACAATAGTCAGGAGCCATAATAGGAAAACAATGGCTTATATGTGTTTTGTAATATGCTTCACTCATTTTATAGTATGTGGGTTACTATATAAGATGAAGCATTAGTTTGTAACAATAACAACAAGAAGTAGCAATACAAAGTAGTTCTTTACTCATATATATTCAATCTTTCTTCTTTAGACATATATTTCTTCATACAAGTTTATTGTCCTAGCTACATTATTTTGTGCTCAACTTAGTGAGGGTGATATTTCATATCATTATTAGAGGTCAAATTTCCGCTGCGACTCCAACAATTGGTATCAGAGCCAATTGTAAAAATTTAGAGTGGTAAAATTTTAAATTTTTTGTTATCGAATATAATGGCTTCTACTAGTGGATCGGTCAAGGTCGGTAAATATGAAATTGAGAAGTTCAATGGGAAAAATGATTTTTCCTATTGGAGGATGCAGATGAAAAATCTACTTATTCCACAAAAGTTGCACAAGGCGTTAGCAGGGCAGAAACCCGAGAGTATGAAGGATGATGATTGGGAAGAGTTAGTTCTTGAAGCACAGGCAGCCATAATCTTATGCCTTGAGAGGGATGTTGCATTCTTGGTGAATGAAGAAGCAACGGCTGCTGGCGTGTGGTCAAAGTTAGAGAGTAATTTCATGACGAAAACTCTAACTAATCGGATCTACTTGAAATCCAAATTGTATACATGCAAGATGGAGGAAGACACCCCAATCCGGGAGTATGTCAACAAGTTTGATAGGATTATATCAGACTTGAAGGATATAGGAGTGAAGATTGATGATGAAGACCAGGCACTTTTGTTATTGCTTTCGTTACCCGAGTCCTATGAAAATTTAGTCCAAACATTGATGCTTGTAGGAGACACTCTTACCATGGATGAGGCTAGGACATCGCTTTTAGCGGATGATCTTCGAAAGGTTGCTAAAAGTGGGATGTCTAGCAATGGAAGAGAACAAGCTCAAGGATTGTTTGTTACTAGAGGGAGGACAAATGAAAGAGGACAAGGCAGGGGAAGGAAGTCTAGATCAAAATCTAGAGCCCCTGCGGAAAGGTCATGCTTTAAATGTGGTGAACTTGGACACTTTAAAGCTAATTGTCCAAATAAGAGGGTATTATTTAAGAAGCAGACCAACAACGACAACTACTCCAGTGGCAAACGACAAGATTTATCGGAGGCGAGTTATGTTTCAAATGATGGGGATGATTGTTTCTCGGTTTCAGAGCAATATCATGATATCTCCAGGAGATGGATGCTTGATTCAGGAGCTTCACACCACATGTGCCCAAATAGGAAGTGGTTTACTACCTACCAAAGCATTGATGGTGGTACAGTTTTAATGGGGAATAACCATGCTTGTAAAATTATGGGGTATGGTACAATACGAATCAAGATGCATGATGGAGCGGTAAGGACTTTGATGAATGTGAGACATGTCCCTAATTTGCGGAAAAACCTTATTTCTCTTGGTGTATTGGAGGAAAATGGTTGCAAAATAATCTTGGAAAATGGAGGCTTAAAGGTTGTTCGTGGGTCGTTGGTTGTGATGAAGGGGGTTCGTCACAGGAATCTTTATCCTCTTGTGGGGGAAACTGTCACGGGTGATTTGGCAGTTGGAATCAATAGAAGTAAAGACCAGACTGAATGTACGAGGATGTGGCACATGCGCCTTGGGCATATGTCAGAAAAGGGTCTATCACTGCTTGGTGAGAAAGGTTTGTTGAAGAACATGGAAAAGCCATGCATGGAATTTTGTGAACATTGTGTGTATGGAAAAGCACATAGGTTGCGGTTTTCTTCAAGCAAGCATAAAAGCAGGGGAATATTAGACTACGTGCATACTGACGTTTGGGGTCCGGCTCCGGTTACTTCTAAGGGTGGTTCCAGGTACTTTGTTACATATGTTGATGATCATTCAAGGTATGCTTGGATTTATTTTCTTAAGCATAAGAATGAGGTATTTGATATTTTCAAGTGTTGGAAAGCAATGGTTGAGAACAGAACGGGTAGAAAGCTGAAAACTCTGCGATCGGATAATGGTACAGAGTATACGGATGGAGCTTTCAAGAGGTTTTGTGATCAGGAAGGCATTGTTAGACACTGGACAGTCAGAGGCACACCACAACAGAATGGAGTCGCAGAAAGACTGAACCGTACACTTCTTGAGAAAGCAAGGTGTATGCGCTCTAATTCTGGTTTAGGTCGAGAATGGTGGGCAGAGTCGGTTGCTACAGCTTGTTATGTTGTAAACAGATCCCCACATTCTAGTTTAGGTGGAGACACGCCCTATAACGTGTGGTCAGGTGAACATGCAGATTATGACAAACTGAAAATCTTTGGGTGCACGGCCTATTATCACGTCAAGGATAACAAACTTGATAATAGAGCCAAGAAAGCTATCTTTCTAGGATATGCAACAGGGGTCAAAGACTATCGTCTTTGGAGTGTAGAAGATTCTAAGTTTGTGATCAGCAGAGATGTTACATTTGACGAAAAATCTATGGTAGCTTTGTCAAAAGTTATGGAACCTAATGATGGTGATGTGACGATATCGAATAAGCAAGTTATTGATATAGAATCTGAAGACCAACTAGATTCTAGTCGTGGTCAGGTGGAGAATCCTATCGCCAGCGAAGACGAGGAAGAGGATGAACTTGATCAGGAGGAGGTTCAGCAGGAAAATATACATGTGTTACAACAACAGCAGCAGGAATCTTTGGATACCACTAGGCCAAAGAGAAATTATAAATCAGTTCAGAAGTTTGGGTCAGACAAACCTCTGAGGCATTATGGGCAGGTCAACTTGGTGGAATATGCACTCTCAATTGAAGATGATGAGCCGGTCACCTTCAAGCAAGCTATCAAAGACAAAGATAGAGAGAGTTGGTTGGTTGCAATGGAGGAAGAGATGCAATCTCTTCACAAGAACAAGACATGGGAGGTGGTCCCATTGCCTGTAGGAAAGTCTGCTATTGGTTGTAAGTGGGTGTATAAAAGAAAAGAAGATCCTACTAAGTCGTGTAGTGTAAGATATAAGGCTAGGCTAGTGGCCAAGGGATTTGCACAGAAGGAAGGTGTTGATTACAATGAGATATTTTCTCCGGTGGTAAAACATACTTCTATTCGGGTGCTATTAAGTCTTGTTGCTCATGGTGATCTTGAGCTGGAACAACTAGACGTGAAGACAGCTTTCTTGCATGGAGACTTAGATGAGGAAATATATATGTATCAACCTGAGGGATACAAGGTTGAGGGTAAAGAGAGTCAGGTATGTCGCTTGAGGAAATCACTTTATGGATTGAAACAATCTCCTCGACAGTGGTACAAGCGATTTGATTCCTTTATGTTAAAGCAAGGTTTCTCTAGAAGTAATTATGATTGTTGTGTATACATTCGTAAGCTTCATGGAGGTGATTATATCTATCTATTATTGTATGTCGATGACATGCTTATTGCTTCAAAAAGCAAGGTGGAGATAGATCGGCTGAAGTCTAAACTTGGTAAAGAGTTTGAGACAAAAGATTTGGGCGCTGCAAAGAAAATACTGGGTATGGAGATTAGAAGAGAGCGGACAAACTGGAAATTGTTCTTGAGTCAAAAAGGCTATTTAGAACGGGTTGTTGAAAGGTTTGGGATGAAAGGTGCTAAGTCGGTGGTTACTCCATTAGCTCCACATTTTAGGCTTTCTGGTAATCATTCTCCTACTACAGCAAAAGATAAGGCATACATGGAACATGTACCTTATGCTAGTGCAGTTGGCAGTTTGATGTACGCTATGGTGTGTACACGTCCAGATATTTCACAAGCAGTAAGTGTTGTCAGTAGGTTCATGGCGAATCCAGGAAAGGCGCACTGGGAAGCAGTGAAATGGATTTTGAGGTATTTAAAGGGTACCATTGACACATGTTTGTGTTTTGGTGGAGATACATGTCAAATAAATGGATTTGTTGATTCTGATTATGCTGGTGATCTAGATAGACGACGATCTACTACTGGTTATGTGTTCAAAATACACGGTGCTCCAGTAAGTTGGCGATCGATGTTACAGTCTACAGTGGCACTCTCTACTACGGAAGCTGAGTACATGGCAGTAGCAGAAGGAGTAAAGGAAGCATTGTGGCTGAGGGGTCTTCTAGGTGATTTGGGTGTTAAGCAAGAAAGTGTGAAACTGATGTGTGATAGTCAAAGTGCAATTCATTTGGCTAAGAATCAGGTTCATCATGCTCGGACCAAGCATATTGATGTCAGATATCATTTTGTACGGGATGTCGTAGAGGAAAGTCATATTTCTCTTACGAAGGTGCATACTGATGAGAATCCAGCTGACATGTTAACCAAGGTCGTGTCGGGTAGCAAGTTCCAACACTGCTTGAACTTGCTAAACATTATTCCATATTCGTCCAAAATTTGAACATTTCAAATTATGAACGAGGTGGAGAATTGTGGGAATAATTAGTCAAAACTAATTATGGCAAGAAGCAACAATAGTCAGGAGCCATAATAGGAAAACAATGGCTTATATGTGTTTTGTAATATGCTTCACTCATTTTATAGTATGTGGGTTACTATATAAGATGAAGCATTAGTTTGTAATAAACATCAAGTGTGTAACAATAACAACAAGAAGTAGCAATACAAAGTAGTTCTTTACTCATATATATTCAATCTTTCTTCTTTAGACATATATTTCTTCATACAAGTTTATTGTCCTAGCTACATTATTTTGTGCTCAACTTAGTGAGGGTGATATTTCATATCATTATTAGAGGTCAAATTTCCGCTGCGACTCCAACAACCTCGGCACCAATTTAACGAATTTGCCGATGATGGTTTTAATGTTAGTTTCTTTGATTGTTCTTCGCTAGGACAACGCTATCCGAGAATGGACAACTATGGTGATCAGCAGGATATGATTGCTTGTCCAATTTATATGGCAGAAGTTGACCAAGATATTGTTGAATCTAACCTTGTTTTCTGCACCAAACTGTCTCAACCAGTTTCACCCGTTATTCTTTCGGAAGAATCTCTATATGGGATACGACAAAACTCAGTCTCATTGTCTTGGACAGAGACAAATCTTGACAAAAGATGCTTAGAATGCAAGCACAAATCAAAGAAGAAGATTATTTTATCATCTGCAGGTGAGAAACCTTTACCTCTATCATTTATTTAGTTTGATTTCACGGTAGTTGAGAGTTTTTTAAGGATGTTGAATGGTTAATTTGCAGGTGTAATCATTGGCTCAGTGCTTGTTCTTCTATTTGGTGCCATTTTTCAAATATATAGCTATTTTAAGATGAAAAGTGAAGATCATGAAAGAATTGAAAACTTTTTGAAGGATTACAGGGCTTTAAAGCCAACTAGGTTCTCTTATGCAGATTTAAAGAGAATTACGCAAAAATTTAAAGATAAGCTAGGCGAAGGGGCTCATGGTGCTGTTTATAAAGGTAAATTGTCAAACCAAATTTTGGTTGCTGTGAAGATTCTTAATAATGCAGAAGGTGATGGAAAAGAGTTCATAAATGAAGTGGGAACCATGGGCAAAATTCACCATCTCAATGTGGTTCGTTTGCTTGGTTTCTGCGCTGATGGATTTCATCGTGCTTTAGTCTATGACTTTTTTCCAAATGGTTCGTTGCAGAAATTCATTTCTTCTCCGAACAACAAAGATAATTTCCTTGGATGGGATAAATTACAACAAATCTCTCTGGGCATAGCAAATGGTATTGAGTATCTCCACCAAGGTTGTGATCAAAGAATTCTACACTTTGACATCAATCCGCACAACATCTTGCTAGATGACAATTTCACTCCGAAAATAACAGATTTTGGTTTGGCTAAGATGTGCTCGAAAAATCAAAGTATTGTTTCCATGACTACGGTTAAGGGAACATTAGGCTACATGGCACCTGAAGTTTTTTCTAGAAACTTTGGGAATGTCTCATATAAGTCTGATATATACAGTTACGGTATGTTATTGCTAGAGATGGTCGGAGGAAGAAAGAATACAAAAACAACCAATAATGAAGAAAATATCCAAATTGTGTATCCTGAATGGATTCACAACTTGCTTGAAGGAGGAGATGCACAAATCTCTATTGATGAAGAGGGAGATTTTAGAATTGCAAAAAAAATGGCAACCGTGGGACTTTGGTGTATCCAATGGCACCCTTTGCATCGACCACCAATGAAAAATGTGATACAAATGCTTCAAGGAGATGGGGACAATTTGAAAGTACCATGTAATCCTTTTGGACCTACAACTTCAACTAATACAATTGCTGATATTGTCGTAGAACATATGAATTTGGATGTGATTCAAGAATTAGATTAGATCTATTTTGATTTTTGAACAAAGATTATTATGTATTGGATAATTTTTCATTGTCAACGGCTTATTTCTTTATAACAAAAGTACTTACTTTGTTTGTAAATTTATGAAATATTTAGGTATTAAATGATGTGTTTGCTGTTCTCATTATCAGATGCTAAGGTTGGGCAAAGACCAGAAAACCGGCCCAATCCACTAAGACCGAAATTAAAAACCCAAAACGGGTCAAGTTCAATCTGTAAAACGGTCTAAACAATGTGAGATTTGACTCACCTTACACTTTGTTACAATAGATTTATGGACTCAATGTAACTACTTTACAACCACATGAATCATTTAATCATATGTACTTATTAATGGCCATCGTATAATGGCTAGGAAGAAAACATAGGGTCAATGGAAGTTAATGCACATGGGTCTCTACTCTCTAGTGAAGTTTCTATGAAAGGGATAAGAAAGCGAGAGATTGAATGACCACTAAATTATTTGATGAAAAATGAGGATAAATGGTCCTAAAAAATGTGTGACCTGAAGAGAAGATATATACTCGTGAATTATGAAAAAATTAAAGTGGGAATGGAATAGGTCTTTAGATACCAGTTAACCTCTCCAAAGACATGATGTTGAAAGATGAACTGTCAAAGAAATTGCACTCTCAGCAGTAAAGAAAAGAAAACATCGGCTTCCCGCTAAGAGAGACAAAAAGAGACACAAATTAAATCCTTAGACACGTCAACCATGTTTGGATAAACAACTTATTCTATAGCGTTTATGGTATAAGAAGAATTAAAAATGCTTATATAAAAATAACTATGAGAGATCACCCTTCATTTCCCTTATATAAAAAATTCTCATTCAGAGGACCTATTCCAAAGATATCTAATGAGGAAGAACATTAATGCAAGGCATACAAACAAAATGAGACATACCAAGTAGGAAATTGTCTTTCTCAATGTAAAGTCATCATAGCATTGACTTGGACTTGGTAGTTGTCGTGCATTTTTTACCATTCTAATTTTGCTTGTACCTCATACTAAATACTACTACTGTGAATGCCACTGTACTACTTCTTCCTTCATCATCAGGGGCGGATCCAGCTTGTAGCCAGGGGGTGCAGCTGAACCCCCTCAACTCTTAGAATTTACACACATAATCATATGCATTTTCTAACTTGCACACCCTCAACTTTAAGTCTTGCACCCTATATAACATGCTCTTGCTTTTTAGAGACTGACACGTTAATTTTTTAGCAGGTTTGTTACTAGTAGGAGATTAGGAGTACATATCTCTTTGACTTTCGCTTCTTTTTAACGTGTTGCATTGTCAATTCTCGTAACTTTTGTCACAATATTTGTGCCTTTCCTAGCTTTAATTTTCACTTAATTAAATTAAATTCAAAAATGGAGAAGCTTAATTAGTGTTAAACTCAAGTCCTAAAACTTAAGCTAAAATGACTTAACCACTATACCATACTACAAACATCTAGTGTATTAGATTGGAAAACAAGCAATATATTGAAGCCAAATCCAAAAAATTATCTTTACTTTTATTGGTAAAATGTAAATTAAAAGGAAAAAAATTAGTATCGCTTATATATAATTTTTTATATATACAAATTATATTATTTATTCATGAATTTAAAAAAAAAAAATTGCACCCCCTAACTCAAGGTCCTGGATCCGCCACTGTTGATCATGATAGCAATTACATTTATAATGCTAATGCCGCTGCTTGGGAATGGCCATAATGAGACCATGCAATCCTTTTGGACCTACAAATACAATACAACGAATACAATTGCTGATATTGTTGTAGAACGTATGAATTTGGATGTGATCTAAGAATTAGATTAGATCTGTTTTTTTTTTTGAAAAAAGATTATATGTATTGAATAACTTTTCATTGTCAATGGCTTATTTCTTTTTAACAAAATTACTTACTCAGTTTGTGGATTTTGGGACATTGTACAATGGAAATGTTATGAAATTTTTAATAGGTACTATATTGATTGATGTGTTTGCCGTTCTCATTATCAAATGTTAGAGATGGGCAAGGACCCGAGATCCGGCCCAATTCACTAAAGCTGAAATTAAAAACCCGAAAAGGGTTAGGTTCAATCAGTAAAACGGGTTTAAAAATCCGAATTTAAATCCTAATTCATAGTTACTGTTGATGAGAAATCAAGGTAACGAATTATTATGCAGATCATTTTTTGCGGATATATTTAAGTGTGAACTTGTACGGTGACACTTAATTGTTTATATCTGCATATACCGGCAAATACTATAAAAATGTGCTAATTTATACTCACTCTGTCCCAAAATATAAGAGAAGACTGATCAACAAAAGTTGATGTATCTGGTTAAGAATTTGATCCAGATACATCAACTTTTGTTGACTAACTTTCTCTTATATGTTGGGACGGAGGGAGTACCTACTGAAGTTAATGCTTCCTGATGGACTGAAGCATGTCAAGACTATGCTTGAATTGAAGTTTAAAACATGCCAATGGAAATCAATGCTGAGCTGGATAACGTTATTAACATCTCACCCAATTGTCAAGAAAATCTTTTCGTGTAGAATAATACTCCCTCCGTCCCAAAATGTAAGAGAAAAAGATTCAAATTTTTTGTTTCAAAATATAAGAGAAAAAGTCCAAATATTATTTTTACTATCTCTCTTACTTTTTCTATAACCAACAACCAATAAAAATTATTTTTACATCTTTTCATTCAACTTTTTTCTAAAAAACATATACTCTCAATCATTATATTTTATTTTATTTTAATAAGTGTGATTTTTATTTTTTTTCTCTTATATTTTAGGACGGAGGGAGTATATCTCAATCACTGCACAACACAGTGAATACTCATTTGCCTCTCTTTTTTTATATGGTTTCTTTCTTTATCCTTTATTTTAATTATGTAAAAATACTCTTGGCAGTGTGGTGCAGGGATATATCTACAGTGGCTTGTTCTGGAGAAAAGTTTACTTGGCTTCAACAAACTTCGCCAACTTAATTGCTTGCCGTGCTACTATTCACATGTTTTAGAACAATAATAAAGGATGGTTTTGAGTTTCATCATTCATTTGAATTGTGTTTATGAATTTTGAAGTTTGTTTATAGACTTATAATTTGTATTTTGACATGAGTTTTGGAGTCATAATATTGTGTTGTGTGTGAAAAATAGTAGTATTTGGAAAAAAAAGTTTCTAGACTAATATGAATACACAATTTCTGTTAACAGTGTTTGTGTTTTGAGATGGGCTTGTGACGGTTTGTTTCATAAGGGATAAGATTACTATAGTATTGAGCACGAGTTATTAAATGACACTAATGACCAGTTTACAATTGTTTATGCACAGTGGTGACTCCCGAACTCTGGGTCAGAAGGTGTAAATAATTTAAAATTTGATCGTGAGATAAATAAAATCTAATATTTTAATTAACTTTATTGTTAACTAAAATGTATTAAATGAGTTGGAACATTGAAAGAAAAATAAGTTTCAAGGACATAATACCAATCAGATTAGAAGTAGAGCAACTTTATAAAGTGTATATTATTAATAAAGAGAGACGACCATTAAATCTACTCCCTAGCTCTTTAATAAACCTAACGTTGATTTGGTGTACTATTTATATAATCAACTCTTATCATATTTTTCTACTAATATGTAGATGCAAATATTTGCATATGAAATATTATTTGATTTGTCTCGATGATTATTTTCAAAAAATATATAATTTTTAGTAATCTTTTATAATTGATAACCTAAGATATTAATAATTAAAATTGCACATTGACACACGTAAAAATGGTTAAATAAATCATTTATTTTGAAAAAAGTGTATACAATTTTGTGCTACAACATATAACAATCAAACACTTATGTAGTGTTGTGAAAGGAGTTCGATTCAACAACTCCATTTTTAGAAAACCTTAATCCTAAATAAAATATTGCTTAAATCACAAATATATAATATAATATTGATACTTACTAATAAAATAAATAAAAGACAAGATGAAGTTGGACAGTAGCGGCCACCGAATAGCAATGCAAACTGAATGCAAAATCAAATATTCAAGGGGTGCAAGATAGAAATAATTAAGATTATCGGTATCATTTTCAGTCAGCTTTTCTACCAAGTCGTCAAATTTTAGATGGGGTGGTGGTGGTGAATGAGTTGTTGGATTTGGCGAAAAGAAGAAAAGATAGGTGTTTGATGTTTAAAGTTGATTTTGAAAGAGCTTACGATACGGTTAGTTGGAGCTATTTAGATTACATGTTTGGCCGGATGGGATTTGCGCCAGGATGGCGAAGGTGGATGAGGGCTTGTATTTTTCAAAGCTCAATGTCGGTTTTGGTTAACGGAAGTCCGACACCGGAGTTCAATGTTGGTAAAGGTTTGAGACAAGGCGATCCACTGTCACCTTTTCTATTTTTAATAGCGGCAGAAGGTCTGACGGGTTTAATGCACAAGACGGTTTCTAATAATTCTTTTCTTAGTTTCCGGGTTGACAATAATTTACGGTATCATACTCTACAGTTTGCCGATGATACTATCATAGTAGGGGAAGGTAGTTGGACTAATCTATGGTCTATTAAAACGGTTCTGCGCAGTTTTGAATTGGTCTCTGGTTTGAAGGTCAATTTCTTCAAAAGTAAATTATATGGTATTAATTTGGAGGATGAGTTTCTTAATGCAGCTTCGGCTTTTTTACATTGTGGTGTAGAGTCGATTCCTTTTCGGTTTCTTGGTATTCCGGTTGGAGCTAACCCAAGAAGATATGCAACTTGGTTACCTATTATTGATTCCATGAAAAAACGGTTAGGTGTGAGGAATGGTTGACACCTTTCCATCGGAGGTAGGGTGACCTTGATTAACTCGGTTTTGGCAAGTTTACCGTTATATTTTTTCTCTTTTTTCAAAGCACCGGCGAAGGTGCTAAAGGAGCTGGTCACCATTCAACGCAATTTTTTATGGGGCGGGGGGTTGGAAACCAAGAAGATTTGTTGGGTTAGGTGGGAGAGTATTTGTCAACCTAGGGAAAATGGCGGGTTAGGCATTAAAAATTTGGAGTTGTTCAATATTTCTCTTTTGTGGAAATGGAAATGGCGGAGTATAACGGAGGGGTCAGTCATTTGGCATGATTTACTTCGATTCAGATACGGTCCTTTTCCCCATAAGGTACTTGTTGGGACAGAGGCTGAGACACTCAAAAAGGCATCCTTATGGTGGAGAGATATTACTAGTGCAGGTAGGGAGGGGGAGGCTGATCGGTTTGTGGAGAATGTGAGCAGTTTGGTGGGGGATGGCGAGATCATTCGGTTCTGGAATCATAAGCGGTTAGGGGCTGAGCCATTATGTGCCGTATTTCCTGACTTGTATGGGTTATCTTCTAAACCTGATGCGTGCATATCGGACATGGGGGAGTGGGATAATGGGGTATGGCGGTGGTCTTTGGGGTGGACTACTTCCCTCACGTCCGAGGCGGAATGCAAGGTGGATGAGCTGATGTTGATTTTGGAGCCAATTCGCTTGAGTCGGGAGCGGAGGGATCGTTTTAAGTGGATTCCACACTCGACCGGTTTGTTTTCTGTTCAGTCCTCGTATTCTTTTTTGGTGAATAAATTACAGGCTGGTGTAGGTGATGGGCGCATTAGAAAGGTGTTGAAACAATTGTGGTTGAATAAAGTGCCGTCGAAGATTAGCATTTTTGGGTGGAGATTGATGCTTGCAAAACTTCCGACTAGGGATGCATTGTCACGACGGGGAATTATACATAACATTCTTGATAGGCAATGTGTATTTTGTGCCGGAATTGATGAGGACTTGCAACATGTTTTTTTCTCTTGTGTTGTTATTAAACAGGTGTGGTCAGCTATCTTCTCTTGGATGGGCATTAATGCAATAGATTTTGTTGATCCCTTACACCATTGGTTGGCTTTTGGGGGTATCACAAAAGGGAAGAAGTGCAAGCAATACCGCCATATTATTTGGTTAGCATCGACTTGGTGTATATGGCGTATGCGGAATAATGTGATTTTTCGCGGTTGTCCTGTTGATGTTGCAAATTTGGTGGAAAATATTCGTTATATGTCGTGGTTTTGGCTGGCGGGGCGGGTTAAGTTAGGCACTAGTATTTCCTTTTCTCAATGCTGTAATGACCCTATTCACTGCTTTGATTCGTTGTGACGGGCAGTTTTCTGTGTATTGTAAGGGTTGAGTACCCCTTGTACTCCTTATAATACAATTTTTAATTATCAAAAAAAAAAAACATATGTAGAGTCGCCATTGTTCGTGCAAATTTGAACTTCGTTTCTTGAGGTTAACTAGACCAAACTCTTATCACGTCTTGTACTAGTGGCTTTGATGAAACGGAGTAATGTAGTAGTAGATTATGCACATCTTGTGCATCAGATTGGATTATAATTATGTCTAACTTCAGATTAATAGCAGGCTGCTGGAGGTACCATCTTATAGGGAGGGCTTCAATTCAACTAAAGCTGGTTAAATGGTTATGTCTTCCTTCTCTCACAAGCCAAATTTGGTGTTGTCTAGGATCTCTACAGACCAGAATGTTATACTGTTTAAATCCATATTCTTCTTAATGTTTGAATCCCTTTCATGAACGATGAGATGAAATCAATGGCTAGCAATGATGTATGGGATCTCGTTAAATTACTCGAATGAAAAAAATCCATTAATTAAAAATTAATATTTAAAATTAAAAGGGATTCAAAAGATATTATTGAAAGATATAAAACTCTTCTTGTCGTTAAATAATTTACTTAAAAAGAAGACATTGATTATAAAGAGATTTTCTCTCCAATTTCTTCAAAAGACTCTCATAATGATATTAATAGCGCATTTTGACTTAGAATTGCATCATATGGATTTTTTTTTGTTACATTATCAAATGAATTTAAAGACTGTGTTTTTAAATGGAAACACTTAATAAACAACATTTTTTTTTTGAAATGGCAAATATATTATTAAGCAACTCTATAACGAGGAGTACAAGAGGAGCCCAAAAGGGAAAAGATACAACAAAAAGCCACGGTGGAAACCGAAAGCAAAAACAAACAAAGGAGGCAAAAAAAGCCCCGCCACCACCTCAACCTCGAATAAGGCACTCCCCGGGATTTGCATGCCACTCATAATACAAGCAAGGCGGGATCTTCAAACGAGCTAAAATCCACTTCCAAGTAGTCACCTTGATTGACTCCACCACATCCTTTGGGATAAAAGGGACATCCGAGAAAATGGTTGCATTTCTAGCCTTCCAAATACACCATAGAGATGCATGCCAAATTAAAACAAAACCTTGCCGGATCTTCTTCTTTCTCGCCTCACTTCGAAGCACCTCAAAGAAGACAAACAAATTCGGGGGAATAACAATAATAACTCCTAACCACCTAAAAATTTCATACCAAATCAATGAGACATTCGGACAATGAAGGAAAAGGTGGACGGAGGATTCCACCACGCCCAAGCACCCGACACAACTCCTAGACTCGCCCGGAGCAAGAACACGCCTCCTCTCAAGATTATCCCTCGTGGGAATCCTATCATACAAAAGTTGCCAAGAAAAAGCAATGGCCTTCGATGGAGCCGCACTACCCCAAATATTCTCAAAAACCAACAAGGCATCTAAGTCTAGCACATCCTCCTCCCGGAACTCATTATGGAGAAGGTTGTAAGTCGACTTAACCGAAAAAACACCATCCAGATCCGGAGCCCAAGTCCAAGAATCATCAACATCCGACAAAATCACCGGGTTCAAGGCAACTAACAACTCACCGAGGGCTTGAGACTCCCATTGAAAAAGAGATCTACGCCACGTGAACTCCCACCCCCCAACACTCCTATCTCTCCCAACAAAATTATCCACCATTCCATTCTTATTATTAGAGAGGGAGTACAACCGCGGGAAGAGGGAGGCTAGAGAGGAATTACCTAACCACACCGACTTCCAAAAATAAGTAGAGCCACCATTTCCTACTTTCCGAACCATAGAATCCACAAGCCACTTTTTAGGAGCTAAAACCATATCCAAGGCACAAATATCCTTCCACCACCGTGATGAAGCCGACGGAATTCTAAGCTCACTCCAATCCACATAGTCCCCAATATGATTACCATATTTCGCCATAAGAACCTCCTTCCAAAGTGGCATACCGGGTTGTAAGAGCCTCCACCGCCACTTGGTCAAGAGACTAAGATTAACCAAACGAACATCGCGGACACCTAGCCCACCTTGACTTTTTGGTTTACACACCACCGCCCATTTCACCCAACATATCCTATTTCCACCTCTCACACCACCCCATAGAAATTGACGTTCGATTTTCACAACCTTCCTCCACACACTCACCAGCATCTTCAAAAAAGAAAGGTAGAAAATCGGAATAGCACTTACCACCTCATTCAAGAGAACAATCCGACCACCAAAGCTAATATATTTATTCCTCCAAGAGAGCAACCGGTTCCGAAGATGCGCCAAAAGAGGCTCCCAAGTAGAGGCACTCTTAGGATTTGCCCCCACCGGGAGGCCGAGATACTTGAAAGGAACGGAACCAATGCGGCAATTAAGAAAATTACGCGCCATCTCCATAAAAGAAGGTAAAACATTTACACCCATAATACCGCTCTTCCAAAAATTTACTTTTAGCCTCGAAGCCAATTCAAACCCCCTTAAGATCGCCTTAAGGGTCCAAAGGTTACTCACTGAAGCCTCTCCTATACATAACGTATCATCCGCATATTGAAGATGTGAAATTGTTACCGGACCCATACCGAAAGAAAAACCTTTAAAGAGATTTTGGTCCACCGCCTTCCTCATCACACCACTAAATCCTTCCACCACAAGCAAAAAAAGAAAGGGGGCTAGGGGATCCCCTTGCTTGAGCCCACGTTGGATGTTTATTTCCGAAGTAGGTGAGCCGTTTACTAGCACCGATAAGTTACCGGCAAAGACACAAGCCCGGATCCAACCAATCCACTTGGAGCAAAAACCAAATCTATGAAGCATATAGTCAAGGAAACCCCAATCCACCGAGTCGTAAGCTTTTTCGAAGTCTACTTTAAAGATGAAGCATTCTTTCTTTGATTTCCTCGCCGCCTCCACCACCTCATTCACAACCATGACACCATCCACAAGATGCCGACCTCTAATAAATGTCGATTGGTTAGAGGCGACAAGCACATCCATGACCCTAGCAAGTCTCTTTTGGAGGACTTTAGCAATGAGTTTATAAAGACATCCAAGGAGAGAGATAGGTCTAAAATCGGACAAAGAGTTCGGCTCAACAACTTTGGGAATTAAAGTAACAAAATACGACATAAAACTCTTTGGAAGGCTACCATTCCCATGAAATTGATCAAAAAGAATACGAATCTCCCCTTTCAACAACCCCCAAAATTTCTTCACAAACGCAAAATTAAATTCGTCCGGGCCCGGACTTTTATTCCCGTCACTTTCCTTTATCACTTCTTCAATTTCCTCTAAGGAAAAAGGAGCTATAAGACCCTCATTATCCTCCACCGAAAGCAAATGGAAAACCACCCCATCTAGTTTGGGGCGCGCTCTAGGAGTATCCGAGAAATGCTTATCAAAGAAAGAAAAAACCGCCTCTTTGATTTCCTCCGGTGATTCAAGCCAAGCATCATCCACTTTGAGTGCCGAGATGGCATTCCTTTTAGAACGATCTTTCACACAACCATGAAAGAATTTGCTATTAGCATCCCCCTCTTTCAACCACTTAGACCGGGACCTTTGGAGCAAAAGCGCTTCCTTACTCCTAAGAATTTTCCATAACTCAATAAATTTCTCCTTCCGACTAGTAACCTCTTGACTTGATAAACCACCAATTTCCCCTCTAGCATCCAACTCGGCAATCTCCTCCACCAATGCATCAATTCTCGCCTCACCCCCTCCATACGCCATTTTATGCCACACACGAAGGGCACCTTTAAGCCCTTTCAATTTCTCTTTCAAGACAAAACCCATCCACCCGTCTACCTTGTGATTTACCCAAAAAGTCTCAACCACTTTTGGGAGCTCCTTACTTTCAAGCCAAAAATTATTGAATTTCAACGGTTTTGGCCCCCAATTATGCCGGAGATATTTGAGAACTAGAGGGCAATGATCCGACACATCTCTAGGGAGAGCCCAAAGAGAACCACCCTCCCATTTGGAGGCCCACTCATCCGAAATGAGAACCCTATCAATCCTACTCATCGCCCTCCCGCTTGCATGGTACCACGTGAAACTTCTCCCTAGGAGAGGGAGATCCACCAACTCAAGCTCATCAAGAAAACTCCGGAATTCCACCACCTCCGTCGGAATAGAACCTCCCACCCCACTATTAACACCAACACGCTCCTCCACCCGACTAACCGCATTAAAGTCACCAACCACACACCATCTACCATCCCCTAGCCCTCTTTTGCAATGTATAATATTCTCCCACAACCGTCGTATGGACGGAAGATCGCATTTGGAATAAATATTCACCACGAAACAAATAGTCTTAGTCATCCCCCATTCCAAACAAACACCGACAAAACCTTCCCCCATAAACGAGAAAATGAGAGAATTATTTGACTTACGCCATATGGAGAGGATGCCACCACTACGGCCTTCCGAAGGAAGAAAAGCCCAATTGCAATCCATAGACCCCCATAAACTATAACACACGGAGTCGGTAACGTCCACCAACTTGGTTTCTTGAATAGCCAAAAAATCAATGTTATTATTGCGGATCAACTCTCTAATCCGCCTCCTTTTCAACACCCCACCAAGACCTCTTGCATTGAAGGTCGACACGATCATTGATCACCATGCCTCGCCTCCCATTCCATCTTCTTATTTCTATCACAAGTTTCCATCTCCACAAGTTGATTAATAGTGCCGCAATCCTCTACTGCAAATGAAAAACCGACCTCTTTTTGAATGGCCAGTAGCTTTGCAGCCTCCAATATCCTAATTCTGTCATCGCCCCGGCCCTCTGACAGGGGAGATTCTGCCACCGCTGAAGTAGAATTAGAAGGAATGAAAGCCAAACCAGAAGGTGGAGAAGGTTCTGGTAACCGAACCACTTGTTCCTCTGCCGCCATCACCGGAGTCACCACTTCCTCTGCCATACGAACCAAGCCACTTCCCTCACCAGCAACCGGCTTCCACCTACGTCCTCCTTGTCCCTCCACCTCCGACACACACCCAGGAAGCAGACAGTGGGTCTTACCACGACGGCGACGCGATCGGGGGTTCCCATCGCAGACAGCTTCCAATATTTGAATACATTTTGGAGCACCAAGATGTTGAGCTCTTGTAACCGATCTACCACGAACCGATTTAGAGTTTTTTGGGGGGATTTTATTTGATCTATGACATTTGAAGACTTCCTCAGGTTCTGATAGAGAAGACCTTCGAGAAAAATCAGCTTCAGCTCTATGATTTTCCTTACCAGCAAAACCGGTTGGGTCTCGGACTCCCCGACCCGTTTCCTTGGATATCACATCACATGGGCCTGACTTATCTCCCAACTGGGCCAGCCCATCTCCAGCTATACCAGAGCGTCCTTCATCAGGTGAATTAGAAACAAAACCCCCGGTCCCACCTCCTTGACACTTTTCACCCGCAGCCACCAAAATCTGGTCAACCTCTACTCCAACAAAATCACGTGATTGACCCACAAAAACCAAACAACACCCCTGTACCTGGACCACTGAATTTGTTTCCTTAAACATGACAGAAGGACAGGTTGACTTTTGATCCTTCCCTGCACACTCCTTTTCTTGATCAATCGCAAACCTAGGTTCCAGGACCTGTTTGTCTTTCTCATGCATGTCTCCATCATACGCATGCTCAGAGAACTCCTCTTCACCAGAAAATTCTTCGCCACCACCGTAGCCGTCGTCCAACACATCAGAATCCGACGCCGGCGACGTCCTACTACCTTTCTCTTCCACCTCAGACGCGCCCGTGCCTAGCCACTTCCATCCTCTCTCCTCCACCGCCCAAACAGAGAAGCATTCTCCATCAACTTCCACCTTCAGGGACAAATCAATTATTGACCGGTGCTCTGTTAGAATTTTGACCCTAGCAACATCTAACCTCCTCTTGGCCACCGTTGCCTCGTCGACTGCCAGGAACATCCCTAATTTTGCACCCACTTGGCTAAAAAATTCATCCCCCCAGATATGTAAAGGAACTCTGAAAAGATGAATCCAAACCTCTCTCTGGGATGCAACCAAACCCGGAACCCAGGGCTTCAAGTCAGAGAAAAAGTATCCTAGACATTCATTGTTGCTCTTAAGAAGCCTAGCAACATCTCCCTCCACAGAGCTGCGTAACAACACCAAGTTTCCACCCATATGAGTAACTGAGATAGAACTATACCCCTCCATGAACAGCGTAGTTTGGATACGCTTGACATCTTTCTCGTGGATCAGAGTGCCAACAACACTCCCTTTCAGTTCCATGCAGAATTCCTCCTCGACCGATGCCTTTATCTCCACCTCTTCTCTCGTCGAAGCTCCTCCGGACGAGCCTATAAGGGCATCTTTGAAAGGACTTTGCACCTTCAGATTCACCCCTTGAGGTGTTGGCCTAGTCCTCACTCCCTCCTCCTTCTTCTCCGAACGATCAAACCGGGAGAGGTTTACGCGTAGCTTGAACGTACCAAGCCATACCTCCGACAAGCTTGCCTCCAGCTCCTCCACATACTTGACCTCTTTGAACTTGACAAAGCCAAACCGCCTTCCCCATTTGTCCAGCTTCTTAGGGATATACACCTCCCCAACTCTCCCATACTTCAAGAACAACCTCCATATCTCCTCCCTTGACGCATCCTCGGGGATGTTAGTGAAGAAGAAAGATGTGGTTGTTTTGTCAAGGTTGAGAAAGAAGTTGTTTCTTCTCTTGCCTTGAGCACCTTCTCTCACTACCTTCTCTCTCATCTTTTTGATAATTCTGCTTTTATTCTTCTTCTTCTGATTCATACTTAATAAACAACATACATGGTGCAACTTGAAAATATAGTTTTGGGAGACCCCAAATCTATGATTTGCAAATTTAAGAAACTCATTTATGGTTTCAAACAAGGTTTAAGTCAAATTGTATTACAATTACAACTTTTATTAAGTTATATCATCTTGTGGGGCTCGAATAACATATGGCATTTCGATCTTAATTATAAGAAAAAACCAATTTTTTAGATACAAAAAAAAGTATAATCTTGTGGGACACGTGTAAAATTAAATTTATAACTTAGAGTTTAATTGTTATGCACTATGTAAAACGTTTTTACATATGCATCTAATAAAAAAAAACAATAAATTGCCACAAAATTATTTAAAAAAATATAAAATAAAAATCAGATTTTTTTTTTTGGTCAGGTAGCCTAGCGGCTAGAAATTCACCCGTGAATAAGTGGGCATACCAGATTCGAACCCCGGTCCCTGCAATGTCCTTTAACAATTGAGCAATTTTTTTGTTGTAAAAAAAAACAGTTTTGTTGAAAAAAAAAAACAGAGTACATAAATAATTTTTGTTTTAAAATAAAGAAAAGGATATCCCACGTGACCAAAAAAACAGGATATCCCACAAAATTTCACAACAACACGATTACACGAAACGAAGACGACCAATTTCCTGCGAAAAATTGAAATCCAAAATTAGGGATTTCACAAACCAATATTATTCATTAACCCTAATTTCAATTTCAATTTCCAAAATTCAATCAAATCATGCGAACTCACCACGCCGTTGAGGTTGCAAAGACGGTACTCGAAGTCGCCGACGTAGCTTGGTCCGCCGTTGAATGTGGCCACCATCTCCGTCACCGGAATCATACCGTCACCCCCGACGATAACGATAGTTGCCCCTCCGATCATGACTTAGAGTCACTTCAATCGGAAAATCGACGCCTCAGGAATTTGCTTGATCAGAATCTTAAGCTTCTTAATAACCTCTCTGAATCAAATTCCTTTCTCAACAATTGTCCTCCCGATGTATATAACCCTATTCCCTTTATTTTTTATAATTTTTGTTTGAATTTTTCTAAAATTTGTTAATTTTATTGTTTAATTAAACAACCATGGTTCTCAAAAAATCTGTTTTTTTAATTGGGTGCTGACAAAATATGAATCTATTTTGTGATTTATTTATTTTTGTATAATAGATACAATATTGTTTTAGCTAAAATTACAAAATAGGATGCATTTTAATTTCAAAGGATTATTTATTAGTTTTAGGAGCATTGTAGCACATTCAATTCAGATTTGAGGCGTGTCTGGTGTCTAACATGTGTAAGCGTCTGACACCTATGGTCCAAGGACAATGAGTGATGCATTTCGTTATATTCAATGTCTTGTATTTTCTTAAATTATTAGCAGTGTGTGTCTGGATTTGATGTTTGTGTTTGTGTCGGTGCTTTTTAGAGGGTTACCAACTTATTGTTTGTGTTTCTATTTTCATCATTTAAGTTTTGGTGCTATTTTGTTGTAGTTGCATGTGCGATTAGCTGCGACAGTGAGGTCTGATGAGTACTTGACTCGGCTAAAGTTTCTACAGCAGGAAACTGCTAGTGGAGGAAATCAATTTCCGTTTAAGGAGGCTACCGGTATGTAGTTAAATTTGTCTGCTGTTGATGGCATGCCTTTTGTGTGATGGACTATTTTGATATTGATGATTTGTTTGTGTTTTTTGCTGGCATTTGATAGAGGTTGATTATCGATCCGCTGATATATTAATCAATGTGGACTCTCAAGAACCCAGTTGGTGGGTTTGGGTTGCTGATGAGACGGAGCCTATTAATTATGAGGAATATAGTGGAATTGATGATGAGAGTTACTTGGTCATCAGCGAGGAACATGTCGTTGATGGAGTTGCCAACTTTATGGCAAGATGCATTATGTCAAACCCAAAAGCCCTGGTATACACACTCACTTGTCAACACATGCACCAAAATTAATTTATTATAAATTTGATATGCTGTATCTTACGGTGTTTTGCTTCATTATAATTGCAGAAGTTGTCACCAGAGGAACTACAACAAAGTAAGTTTTCTGTCAGATTACTATATCTTGAATAGTTTCTACCTGCACATATCACTACCTAAAGTATAAGAAGGATACATAATTGTATCTTGTAATATGCTATTGTTCAAACTTCAAATGGATTGCCTAAAGGCTCTACAATCCAATTTCCGATGTACCAAAAAATAAAGGCTCTACAATCCATTGTTTCTATGCTGGATGGAGGGAACCTTGTTTTAGCAATTTCTATAATTTTGTTTAATCAATTTATCATCTGACTTTAACCGTTGAGTCTTTAACTGATGATTGTTATTTAGCATGAACTGTTACTGTAAATGAAGTTCCTTTTAAACATGCTGGATGCGGCAATATTTACATTCATGCGATTTTGTATTAAGTATCCAACTACACAACTTTTGCTATTGGTGATAAATTAAGTAACAAAATATTTCTATCTCATGTTTTAAATTTTCTGATGACAGATCTATCAAAAGCTTTTGCTGGTACAAGCAAATTCGAAAGGGTTTTAGATATTTGGAATGCTGGAAAGTTGTTTTATGCGCTCTCTACCTGGGGACTTGCTTTGGCAGGGTAACACACTCCCTCTTTCTGAAACTGTTTTCATGCTTTAAGTTGTTTTTCACTTAAATTTAGGTTACTGATTTTGAACCTTAATTCAATTTCATTACAATTAACTTCTACCAAAACACATGTCAAAATTTCCTATTCTAATCTTTCTGTTTTTTATTATTTAATGTTTTGATAACAGGCTGTACCAAAGCCGGTCATTGATAAAAGTTGCGGCGAAGGGTGTTCATCATGGGGGTAAACTTGCTCTCAAGATGAGGGCTCTAAAGATGGCTGCTCCATGAACATGATAAATGTATAATACATGGAGCTTGTAGTGCCTTGTTTGAAGAAAACCAATTTGTTAATTAATTCCTACAAGCTCTTGCTTTTGTACTGTCTGTATATAATTTGTAAATAACACTGTTCTTTGCTATTTGTTGCTACGAACCATGCATTGGATTCCAACTATGTTGAAATTATCTCTCCTTCTATCTATTTTCTCCATCTCTCTCCTTCCAAATTTGTATCTATCTCTCTCTGTCTTGATCTTATTCTAAGTTCTAACTATATTTGCTAATGCTACATCGATGGTACTAAATTGCATTTAATGTTCAATTAATGAATGATATAATGCTTGTTTAATTTATGTCACTCTTATATTAGGCGTATAAAATTTTGTTGTGGTCAAGTTTTTAGACTTAATTTGGAATCTAGACACAACAACAATTTAATTCTATACAAATTTAACTAAGATAGGTATTAAGTAGGACAAAACTAAGTTAGATTAATGTATCGTATACTACCTCCTCTCAATATATGAAACCTTTACCAAAATTTTGTTGTCTCATTTTATAAGACTATTTTAAAATTCAAGGTGCATTAATTAAATTTTTCTCTTATTAAATGAAGAGAAAGTAACAAATTATCATTTCTCTCAATAATTGAAGGATAATTTTGGAAAGAGAATGCAATTTATTGACAAATTTAATGCAAAAGTTAATTTTCATAATTCTTGTATTTTTGTCAAAGTGATCTTATATTACCTCCGTCCTAAATATAAGATTCTATTTGACTAAATTGTACTACTCATCTATCATATTTTGACTGTATTTTTTTAATAATATATAGATGTAAATATTAGCATATAAGCTCTTTTTTGATTTGTTTTGATGAGTACTTTCAAAATATTAAATTTTATAACTTTTACTGTTAGATAAATAAAGATATCGATGATCAAAATTGTACACTAGCATACCGCATACGTGCAGTGGTCAAACAAGATCTTATATTTATAGACGGATGTAGTATTTTAGAATGGTCTTTAAAATTTGGATTGTCCACATGCTTTGGATCTTATAAAATTATTTTGAAAAGTGTGAAGTGGATTATTTTCATTTAAAGATTTGATCTCTTCTAATAAATAATTTTCTATATATACCGATTAAGAATTGAATTTATGACCAAATGATTAAAGGAAGTATGAAGTGTCCATAAGAGAAACTGAATACTTCATTCGTTCCTGAATAAGAGAGAGAGAAAAATATGATTACACATTTAATCATTTTAAAATATATTTTTATGTTCAAAAAAAAAAATTGACAAAAAAAAAATTTATTTAATTGCAAAAATGTCATCCATCATTGTGCAAATAAAATCTTCCGTATGGTTCTTAATCTAACAAACTACGATTTCTTCAAATTCATGATTTTTTTTTTAAGTTTGTTGTAACCACAAAAAACAAATTTATTTTAAGAACCATACAAAATGTACCTAAAAAAATGCACCTAAATTTTTTCCTTATTAAAAATCTTGTTATAAAATCTAGTTTTTACACTAGTAAATTATTTCTTATAACATGTACCAAAAAAAAATCTTATAACTATATCACTTTGTTCATACTTCATATTAGCTATTTAAAATATTTCTAAGATGTAATTGGATATATGTGTAACACTCTTTTTTTTGGTTACATACGTGCAGCACTTTTTACTAATACTACTCCCTCCGTTCATAAAAATAAAAATATTTAAAAGGTGAATTTTTTTTTTATATTTAAGATTGGAGAAATACTACTTAAAATTTTATATTTGTACTTCTTAGTATAATACTAATTATATTCTTATATTTGTACGGCACAAGTTATGGTGCATAAGCCATATGTTTATGCACCGTGTATAAATAGCTTAGATTGCTTAGTGCACCTCTCAAATTTCTAGCGTACCTCCCAAATTTCTAGCGCACCTCCAAATTGTTCAGCGCACCCCTCAATTTTTTAAGAGGTGTGTTAGAAATTTGAGGGGTGCGCTAAGTAATCTGAGATGTGTACTAAGCAATTTAGGGATACAATAAGCAATTTTTATTACTTATACACGGTGGATAAGGAAAAAACTTATACACTATAACCACTCCCATATCTGTACATCTTCATGAATCATGACGCCTTGCAAAATCATGTAAGATGTTTGGTTTGGCGTTGAAATAATTGAATTTGATACAATTAATTTTAAGAAATTTAATTTTGATTAAAAGTGAGTTGTGATGATAAATAGAGTTATATTTGTACTTTTTTTTTATTTCTTTTTTTCATTTAGTTATTTTAACTTTATAACCTATAAAATAAATAGCAACTTTTTTTTGACGACCGATACCAATTTTTACCAAAAAGAAGATAAGCATTCCGGACCAAAAATAAGTTTTTTTAAAAAATAAAATAAGGAGAAAGAAAAACAAAAACTCGAGTAGAAAAATATTAAGTGAGTTAAATGTTAATAAATAAATAAATAAAAAGAAAAAACATAAACTTTTAGTGTATTTGAGGCTTGACAAACTTAAATAGACCAGGTCATAAATGCATTTGACTTTAAGCCCAAATTGTTTGTCTTCTTCTTTAACTTAGCTAAGACCAGTCGCAGTTTAAGAGCAAGAGTGACAAAGGGAAAATATTTCAGACACGGTGATAAAAGGTGTTGCACATTAATTAAAATTCTGCATAAACTACAAATATCAGCTTCGACTATAATTGAGTTTGCAAAAGTAAAATCAGGCTTTATAAACATATGCTAAATATTATAGGGCTGAGCAAAATCAACCAACTTGCCCGCAACTCGACAGGGTTGAAATGGTTTACGGGTTAAAAGTTTGCACTTTTCAGTCTCACATGGGTCTCAATGTTCGAATGTGGGTTGATTCGTCGAGATCTAGAACTAATGAATACGTCTAAATTTGAACCTAAAATATTTTGTTATAGGGACTTATACAACCAGGACACATGAAATGGTTAGATTGTAGGACTATAGGACACATGAAATGATATAAGAAATTAGTTAAGTTTCTTGATTTAATGTAAGAAGTTTAATTAAGTGTATTTAAGTTTTTTGATTTAATTTAAGACATCAATTAAGTTTATTGTATTGCCCTTTTAAATTATAAGTACCAAAGAATAAAAGTTGAATAATTGTCTAAAAAGTAATAGAGTTAAATAAAAGTATCTTTGAAATAGTAGTATTAATTATTGGAAAATGATAAACATTGTCATTGGGGTAATAGTTAAGGGAGCAAATATAGTAAAGAAACTCTTCGAATTTGTACATTCTACTTTTTTAAAACAATAAAACACAAATTTCAATACAAATATTGTCTTTTTTTTTAACTTTAATTAGTGCCATAAGAACACTAATTAACAAGACATTTTTCTTTATATGTGTGATTTTGATCTTTTATGTGAGACGGAGAAATTATTAGTTTTTGTATCTAAAAATAACAATTAGTTTAATCATTGTGTCGGACACATTTAAGGATTTTAGTTTTTGACAAGACACATTTAGTTAAGGATATGAATATGATTGATTACTCCTAAGTAATGATGACTTTATGAGTATCTAACATTGATATACGTATTTTTTTTTTAACATGAAAGTGTTTTTTTTTAAATACTTCAATTTAATAAGATAGATTTTGTCCTAACTAATTTCAGTTTTCCGTTACACTCCCAATATACACCAAACAAAAACCCTAATTCCTCAATTCCCCCAAATTGAATCCAATTCTCATACATACGATGAACAATCTCTCCGATCTCGCCACACCACAAATTCAACAACAACAATTACTTCAAGGATCATGTTCACCTCAAAACAACATCAAGAAGAGAAAATCCCCAGCAAAATCCACTCCTCGGAAAAAAAGCTCCAAGGTAATCATCACAATTATCATTATTGTTGTGTTGTTGTTGTTGCTATGCTGTTAATTACTGCTGCAATGTGGTGAATTTGAGTAATTCACTGTTGGATTGAACTTTTGAACTTATTTTACAGTTTGTGTTGATTTTTGAGACTGGGTAATTAAGTACTATTTTATAATGTATGTTATGTAGAATAATACGCCGAAGAAAAATGCTTTGGTTAATGGAATTAATGGGACTACTTCGCCTGATGTGTGTCGGAAAATTGATTTGCGGTTGGAGGCCAAATTGTCAGCTGAGGTTAGTTTTCGATTCATCGGAGTTTTGGTTAATAAGTATCTCTCTTTAATCTTTATACTATATGAGTTATTTATGAGATCTTACTACATTGAACTTAAACCTTTATTATGACTGATGATGTGATGTGTCCTTTTAATGAGTTTTCTGCTTTCGTTTGGATCAGGAAAATTCACGGATTTTTGCAGGACGACAAATACATCCGTTCTTTTCATCGTGGAAGGTGGAGAAGAAAAGTCGGGAGTCTAATGATTTGGAATGCAGTTTGTCTGATGCTAAGAAGGAGAATGGGAGAACTAACTGCGGTCCTATTCATGTATTTGAAGATAGTCGGGTATGTAGTTCTCTCTATGATTTAGTGTGGTAGCTTGATTTGAGATAAGAGTAGGTGTTTATCGTCTATACAGCGTAAAGCACATACCCTTTTTTTTTTGTGTGTGTTTTGTCTGTGTGTAGAGGGAACAATTTACTTTAGAGGGTATAGTAAGGAATCTCATCCGTTGGTGAGGAAATCAGTTGATGAAATCATATCTACATGAACATGCATAAGAAACACGGATGAGATTCCATATTTTAGCCTTTAAAGTGAGAGCTCACTCACTTTATGTGTGTGAGTGTGTGTATCCCTACTCTATGTATTTTAAATTCTGTAATTTTATTTTTGTTTGAGTTGGCCATAAAATTTGCTAATGCAGGATGATACTTCATCGCTAGACTGGAGTGACTGGAAATTTTTAGGAAATACCACCGTTGTGGATTGTGGTCCAGAAAGTTCGAATTTATCTGTTACGGAGGGTTCTGTTGAATCCTTAAATTTTGATAACTTTCTTAGTGGTATGAAACAATCAAGCACTTCAATTTCTCAGAATGCCTTGTCTTATTCAGATAAACTATCCACACTATCAGAAAATATGATAGAAATGTCACCAGAAAACTCAGCTGTGCTAGCTAATGAGCAAGCAAAATGCACTTTAAAGCAGGAAGGTTCCATTGTGGTATGTAATTTGTTGTATAATCTAATTAACACCTTCTGTGAATAGTAACCTTCCCCCTTTGCGCAACTGTAGATAATCATTGCCAATGACTTGTTGCTGTCTCCAAATATTGTTTCCAGGACTTGGAGGTGGATGAAGTTAGTTCTGTATCCGAGCAAGCATTCATTATCGGAAAATCAGATACTGAGCCACTGAATAGGTTTCATCAAGAAAGGTTAACTATGGTCCACACCCATATCTTCTTGGAAATTTTTCGACATCCAATTATGTCACATGACTAGTTTTATTTTTTGTTTTTGGTGATTTAGTATTTGTGTCTTGAACATGCCCATTATATTGCAGATGCTATTAACAAACCTTTTGCTGAATGTGTTGAACATCATTTCCTTCTGTTCATTTTCTTTTTCACTGACACAGTAGTCACCAAAATTTTGTTTGGGGCTCAATTATTTGACCCTTATGTCTAGAAAAGATATAAGCCAAAGATATACACCATAATTAATTGGTTTATTTGTGATTAGTTTTGCTTGAAGTAATGTGTAGTTGTGAGATCATTTTGTGGTGTCTAATGTATATGTCTACTCTTGATAGATGCAGTAAACTAATTTTAGCTATTTATTGCTGCTACCCATCTTCCCCGTTATTTCTCCTAAATTACTTAGTATGGCCTGGTATACTCTGTTCTCCTCAGTAGTTTAGCAATGTGATTTATTGACCATTTAAAAGAAAATGGCTGTATTTTTTTTGCATCCATGTGCAAAGCTCAGTTACCAAATTTATTCCCAATAGTGAGGTTTTCCCTTGTACTATACATTGCAGGATGAGGTCTTTCTGCCATAGTTGTGAAGATAAGTCTGACAGCAGCTTATGGATACACAAGTACAAGCCAACAAAAGCCTTAGAGGTCTGACCTTACTAGACAGCAAATTCTTTTTTAAAAAGCAAAAATTAAATTCTCAATTATTGAAGTTCCATGTTTTGATTCTACTCCCTGAATCATACTTTTCTTGTCCCATGATATTTCTTTAGGTATGTGGTAATGATGAATCCCTGAATTTCTTGCATGACTGGCTAAATCTTTGGCGCGAAAGACGTAACCAAAACAGAAAGGATTTCTCTAACAAGGATCAAATTGACATGCCAAATGATGATGATTATAACTGTTCTGATTGTGACTATGCTTCAAAAGATCTTGATGAGGAAGGTTCCCTGAAGAATGTTCTTTTAGTTACAGGACCGGTTGGGGTATGTGGAATTATATCAGTCACAACTGTGTGACATCGATACATAATCTTGCTGTTGTGCTATTAATGACCTGATTAAATAGCCATTTCAGAATTTAATTCTTTGGGTCTTTGCTGCCCTCTAAGAATCATTTGATTGAAATCTCAGTCTATTATATTTGTTTGTTTTTTAAATAAAAATTGTCTAGCACCTATATCTTCTATTGTACTTTTGAGTATTTGGTTAACTCCATTCAGCTATGTATGATCATAAAATATTTAGAAAGTTTCAGTAATTTAATTGGGTTTATAATGATAATACACAACAATTATCTTTGTTTTTCTTGGTATTTTGATTTAATGAAAAATAACGTATATCAATTTGTGCTTTCTGAAATTTTATTAGCATGGATTAGTGTAACGTAGTTGCTTGTACCTCTGTTCAAATACGCATAATAGCTGTCAAGGAAAATTCTGAGTCTTCAACCTTGTTTAACATAATAGTTGTATGATATGATTTTCATGGTTTTTTTTGGTATTCTGATCAAAGGTATGTATATAAAATTTAAAATGTCCCAACTGTGCATTTTAAAAGTTCTGTACTTGTTATGGTTAAGTCAAACATAGTTGTTGAGAATTCACAGTTATCACTCTCTGTGCTCCAAGATTCAAATTTTCTGTGTATACACTTCTTGTTCATAACTTCATATTGGTTGCTGGATCATGAATCTGTCATATTGCAGAGTGGCAAGTCTGCAGCTATCTATGCTTGTGCTCAGGAGCTAGGATTTGACGTTTTAGAGGTATCTCTATATATATGTTTTGGTTATTTATGCTTTCAACTGATCCCCCCGTGTCATGATAATATTCATTGATCTCATCTCATGCACCTGTAAATCTTAAATAGTCAATTTTTTAAAAGCAGATCTACTGTCAAGCATGCACAGCAATTAATTAGCCAAATTGAGATACATTTTGACAGTGTTAAGCTTGCCTTTTCTATATTTTGGAGTTATGTTGTTCCATGCCAAATATGATGAATGATAATCTAATAATAGTATTGTGTTGCAGTCAAAAGCATTGTTTTCTTTCCTATAAACATCATTATAATAGTGTTAGAAATTAGATTACTTTTTTTAGCTTTTTACTGGCCTGATCTTCCATAAGAAATATATTAAAAAAATGATGTGGCACGCGTCTTGGCAGTCCTATGAGCATCCTTTCTAAAAAATTATATTTAAGTTGCTAAAAACAATTTCTTTCAGTGTTTTTATGTATCTGTAACTTCAACTATCAGTTTGGCCAAAACAATTGAAGGTTATCTCTCATGTCAACAGCTCAATGCATCAGACTGTCGAAATGGGGTTGCTGTCAAGCAATATTTTGGAGATGCTCTTGGATCACATGGTGTCAAAAGGTTTGTTAATTTGTCCTATCAATGCTTACTAATAACTACAGTATTGCAAAAAAAATCAGCTGTAGCTGAGTGTTTTTTTCTGACAGTACTTTACTTGATAGTCTGATACATGTGCTTTCACTTTCCTGCATTTTTTTTATTGGCTTATTTTGAATGCTGAATAAACGCTACAAAAAAATTCTTGAAAAACAAAATCATAAATTTCAAGTCCTAGTTAATGTTAGGTTCGGGTTTTTTGTTTTTGTTTAATATTATAGTTGAAATGATAAGGTGGGTTGAGTACTAAGGTACACGTACCCAGTACCAACACCACAAGAGTTCCAATCAAATTTTGCAGGTAATTGCCTACACTCATGTCCTACCCATTAAGTGAATAATTATCCTACTCATCATGAACAACTTTTGTAGGTACCCACTTGGTCTTTTACCCATTTTTATCCCTGCATGCCCATGTAGAAACTCTACAGAATAAACACTGCTTTCTGCTGGATAGCAAAAAGCTTTGTGTTAGTAGCCGTTGTAAAATCACATCAGATTTTTTTATGTTGCATGGTGATTATCCATTTGAAGATAGAAAGACTAATTTTAGATGTTCAGAATTGTAAGCAAATAGCAATTACCAAAACAAACATGAGCTAAGCATCATTATTAAGTGTTTTTGGAGTCCATAGATGTCCTAACTCTTAAGCTGTAAGCTTTTAACGTTGCCTTAGCTGGTTCTGGTATTCATTCTTCATTGAGAAAGAGTCCTTATTCGTTAATTCAATTTAATCAAGTGACTTGTTTTAAGAAGCACTTCTATCAAGCTACCATGTAACATATTTTAGCTTTATATCTCAGGTTAGTGGAACACATTGTGAGTCCACAGAAGAAAACTGTGAAAGCTCCAGCTTCGCCTAATGTTAAAGCAGCTGAAGAGAAGGATGGTGATGTGATTGAAATGATAACCATATCCGATGATGTAGCTCATAGTCCTGGTGGAACATCTCAGAAGTTACCTGATGAGACAAATAATGCACTTGCATCTGATTCTGTCCAAACTTTAATTCTAGTTGAGGATGTGGACATCCTTTTTCCTGAAGATCGTGGATGTATTGCTGCCATACAACACATTGCTGAGACAGCAAAAGGGCCAATTATACTAACCAGCAACAGTGAGATGGCTTCTTTGTTTCAATATTGCATTATTGCTCAACATATAGCTTTTATCAATGTGTCAATGTTAATTTGTTCAATTTTGTAAATTAGGTAAAAATGCTGGCCTGCCAAGTAATTTCTGTAGACTACATGTTTCTTTCTCATTGCCATTGCCGGATAAGTTGCTTTGCCATTTGTTGACGGTATGCACTTTAGGATTTCCAACCCCTTAAAAGAAGGGAAAATGAAAAGATTGAAAGTGAAATTTAACTCTTCTGTGGATGACCTGCAGATATGCGCCACAGAAGAAATCAACATCAATCCTCTTTTATTGGAGAAGTTTATCCAGTCTTGTGATGGGGATATTCGTAAAGCCATTATGCATCTTCAGTTCTGGTTCCAGAATAAAAAATATAGCAAAGGTAACATAGCACACCCTTTTAAGAGGAAGATATTGTTTAATTGATAATCATATGTTTATTTGATAATTATTCCGATAAATAGAGATCCAAATAGATTCTGTTAACTATATTCCTTATCTTCAACTTACTATGTGCTTTATGTTCAAAACTAGATTGCATATATGCATGTATACGATCTACAAGAAAACCATGAGTCTTAAATTTTTTGGATCATTACTGTGTTGCTTTAATTGTTCTCTTACAATTAATATCATTTACAATTCCCTTTTATCTTATTTCTGTTGGAATGGCTTGGTGAAACTTGTGATTTCTTTTTTCACTGTCCAGACAAGAAAGTGCAGACAGCATATGGCTCAACACCTTTTGATCTTGAGGCTGGTCATAAGATACTACCAACGATAATACCCTGGAGTTTTCCCTCGGAGTTATCCAAACTAATTGAGAAGGAAGTTGCCAAGTCAATAACCATAATGGAAAACAACTCAAACTGGGAAGGGTTAGCTAATGAAGAGCTTTGCACAAATGACAAGCAAAATAAATTAGATGTGCAGTGTATGGGGAGTGACTATTTAGAGCCCAAAGTAGATGTCACAAAGAGGATTGGACCTATTACAGACTGCGGTGAGTCTGAAAGCCAATATAGTGCTATCTCTGAGCTTTGTAATTGTTCTGGACCCTCAGTAACATCCTCTTGGCAAAAGGACCAAAGTAAACTTTTAGTGATGTCCTCTGATGCTATAGATAAGGATCCATATAATAGACATTATGTAGATGTTAATGACGAATCTTACAAGAGACAATGCCTTGAAGGCAACGGTGAATCTTCCTTTGCATTTTTATTCGATCAAAGGTATGCCGGTTTGTCATTTGGCGAGCTGCTGGGTTCTGGTTTGGAAGATTCAGAGAAGGAAAGGTGTAAATATTTAGAAACAACGTATGATTCCTGCTTAAACAAAACAACTAAATCACTTGATATGTCTTGTTTTCCAGAATCAAGATTTGTTTCCAATACTGCAATTCAAAGTAGAATAGAAACAAAGTCTGAAGTAGTGTCATATGGTGACCATCTTGCTTGTCCGATAGATACTTCTCTGGATAATAAGCTGACACCATTCTCTTTCGGTGTTTGTCAGCGCTTGGCCAAAGTGCCTCAAAATCCAGATTTGTTGGTGAATACGGAAATTCCCAGTTCTTCTACAAGAACAACAGCACAAGATTTTATTGATGAGAACATGGAAATGCCAACTGTGTTTAACACGCTGGATGAGTGCAGTCAAACCGATGTTAGTTCAAAGTCAAATCTTAGTTATTCTAGTCAACCTATGGAGATAGATATGATGCGAAATTTGTGGACGAAACTTCGTGATTGTCGAACAGATTTAAAACAGCATGCCACCTCAGAACAGACTGGTGCTATCGAAGTTGTTAAACTTGCTAGCAGGCTAAGCAATCTAATTTCAGAAGCTGACTTGTTGTTTCGTAATCACCAACAAAATCAATGTGTAAGTTCTGTGATAAAATTGTTTTTCTTCAATTGTATTATATCCGTACTCCCGTTATGATAACACTGTGCATGCAGGGTATTATGGAACCTTCAACTTTCCTGTCTGATGAAGACACATTTGGTTGGTATGATGAACAAATGATGATGTCAACAGTTGCTGTACATGGTTTTTGCTTTTATACCAAGCATATCATAGAAGTGGGATCCAAATTAGGTTTTGAGAACAAGATCGATGTAACTTCAGAGATGTTGGCTTCTACTACAAATATTATGGCTCTAGGGAAGTTATCCAGACAGGACCACACCAAACCCTTGAGTAACTATAATAAAGAGCTTTTAGAGGTGAACAACCCAAGGAGTGATAAGAAGAGGTACATATATATAGCCATGGCTTTCATTTTGAAAGTTGTGTACACTTGTTGGGCAGTCTTATCTTCTTTTTTATTTGCCATTTTTATTTTTCATTATTTCTTAATATCGGCCTCAATTTTGCAGCATGCAATATAACGAAAGCAGAACATCTCTGTCCGACGTGATCCAATCCATTGTTCCTGCAAGAGCATTAGCAACAGCAATTAAAGACATTGCATTCAGTGAAATTCTTTCTTCACTGCGTCAAATTTCAATTTCAGAGGGTTTCCGCATTTCACAAGGTGTTAAAAAAATGAGGAAAGGAAGGTACGTATTTGTGAAGGAAAATAAGCTGTTTTCAGTCTTTCGAATGATTGAAAAAGTTAACCAGAAAATTCTTTAATGATTTGGTTAATGTTTTAATGCAGACGGAATGCTGAACATTATTTGTGCAGAGGTAAAATGGTATTGTCTCCTGAAGATATAGCGTTGGTATGTGAAGGTGATTTGTACAGAAAGATATCTTCACAGTATGCTGCTAACATGGAAAGCAACTGCACTGGATTAAACAGTGTAGCTCAGATTTAATTTAATAATAGGGCCATTCATTCTTTGACATAGATTAGTTGAATATACAAGAAGCTTTGACTTCATTGATGATTGGCATAAGACTAGGCTAATATAGTTTATTTTCACCTATGATTATGAACATAGGGCGGGATTGTAAATTAAATAGAGCAGCGATAGGATTTGAATAAGTGGACATAGTAAAACAGATTCATTATTTGTACACTATCATTTTTAAAATAATCTTATTTTAACTAGAATTGTATATCAGCTGCCTTGTGTTTATGTTTTAACATTGTTATCTTAGATGCTATATTAGAGTATGTTGAATTTGTATGTTGAAAGGGCTCTACAAGTCTTCAACATGTTCTGGTTTGGCACTTAAGTTTGAGAGTTTCGACAGCCGAATTGTTCTGTGTAGGAATGTTCACAGTTTGGAATGATTTGGTTTGAAGTTGAAATTTAATGTCTGAACTCTTACAAAAAACGGTAAGACATTAAATATGAGCCATGTTTTATAGTAAGGAAAAATGACTGACATATTATAAAAAAAAAAAAAAATACTCACAAACAACTTGTAACTTCTTTTTTTAATTAACTGTCTTTTTCCCATTTCTCTTGTTACTCTCCACTTAATTTCTTATCCCCACTAAATCTAAAGAACCTCTCACACTCTAAACTTGGTTTTGTTCTTATAAAACTTACAAAAATTATCAAAAAATGATCTAAGGAAGGAACTAGTAGATGAAAAATGAACTGATGAAAGTACCATCACATTGAAGTTTGGATAAATTTTGAACTAAAATTGCAGAGCCCTCAATAAAGAGGACTCTTCCAAAAAGTAGCGTATGCCGCTAATTGTGACGCTCACACGGTATTCTTTAGTAAAAGGCGAAAGAATAGTTCGCTATGTGATCATCACACGGCTCCGTAGTTGTAAATGATAGAGGTGCTTTCATCTTATAGGTGACCAGCTTAGTTTCATTTATGCATTAGTCGATGTGGGGCTTTATTCAGACACCCACTCACTTGACTTTGACCCCTTCCCTTTCTTCATATGACATTGAACAACTATTATCACACTCTTTCCCTATTCACTCATCCATACACTTCTCTATTTGGAACGTTTAATATCATATTAGATTTCTTCAATATCTCAAAGCTATAAGATTAACATTTGTGATTGGCTTCCAAATGAAAAGGCAGTGTTTTATTGTGGGAATGTGATGCTACCAGTCTAAGTCAAATGAAGGTAAGGAAGAGAGTAGTTTTGGAAAATTTCTTCCCACACCCCAAAAAAATCTAGTTACACCCAAATTTTAATAAATTTTTATCATAATACCAAAATTACCCTTTTTTAAACTTCTTTTTTTTCTTTTCTCTAATTCTATTTCTATATTTCTTCTTCCATAGTTTTTCTTTCAAACCACATAATCCTTATCAAAGCTTTGAAGATTGAATTTGACGACCTTCGATTAAAATTTTATTCCATAGATTAGTAAAAATTTATGTAAATCACATAAGATTCTCTGTTGTTTAATACAATTTTCAATTTTAGAAACTAACAATTTAGGTATACTTAAATCGATAATCCGCAAACTGAGTTTACATATGGTACGCAAACTGAGTTTACATATGATACGCAAGCTGAGTTTACATAGGATACGCAAACTGAGTTTACATATGATACAAAAATTATTTTTTTAAATCGATAATCCGCAAACTGAGTTTACATATGGTACGCAAATTGAGTTTACATATGATACGCAAACTGAGTTTACATATGATACAAAAATTATTTTAAGGGTATTATAGTCATTTTGGGGTGTAACTTAGATTAATTGGGGTGTGGGAAGAAATTTTCGTAGTTTTGATCACATCTCACATTCCAATCATGCAATGATGTTTCAAATTTACAGATGATACTTCAAATTTACAACTTAGTGGTTGTTTGATTGCGCACTGCGTCGGCATTTCTAGCATTCTCATGCAGTTTGGATGTGACTTTACTGAAGCTACAAAACCAATTTTCAGCCAATCACGCAGTGGCAGTGTGACTTCCCAATTTTCAGCCAATCGCTACAAAATCATATACTACTATAGTACTATATCACGAGCCACCACCGGAGGCTATAGATTCAGGACCACACAGCAGTTGCAGCTGCTAGAAGAAATCTTTTACAACAGCATCTGATTCTGCATGTCCTTCCTATAATTGTACTATCAAAATGTATAGATATGAGAAAGACCAACCAATGTCAAATCTAAGGGCGACAAATGCTAGTACCTACCTTATTATCTAATTATAATATCATTTAAATGAGGAAGCAACTCTATGTCACTAAAATTTGAACTAATATTGCAGAGTCCTTATGAATGAGGACCCTTCCAAAAACTAGCGTATGCCGCTAATTGTGACGCTCACACGGTATTCTTTAGTAAAAGGCGAAAGAATAGTTCGCTATGTGATCATCACACGGCTCCGTGCTTGATAACATTAGAGGCCCTATCATTTTATATGTGAGCAGATTAGTTTGGTTTGTGTTTTAGTCGATGTGGGGCTTTAAGCAGACAGCCACTTTCTTTCTACTCAATTGTCACAACCTACCCCTATCCACGCATCCATACACCTCAATTTGTAATGTTTAAAATCAGTTTAGCTTTCTTCAATGTCTCAAATCTATAAGATTAAACATTCATTGAAGCTATAGCATTTGGTTTGAAGATTAAACATCCATACTGGGCTTTCAAATATAAGCAACATGAGTGTTCTATTGTAGAAGTGTGATGCTACCAGTCTGTATCAAATGGTAGATCTTAATAACCAGTCTTCAAATTCCAATATTCGCTCTCAGTTCTCAAACTTTGAACAGTTCCTACTCAAAATTTGGTTTGAATTAAAACAATTAAGAATAGTAATTGATAAAACAAATATACTAAGTGGTAGTTTGGATGCGTATTGCGTCGACATTTCTAGCATTCCTATGCAGTTTGGATGTGACTTTAGTGAAGCAACGAAACTAATTTCGAATCTAAGGACTACAAATACTAGTGACTACTATTTTGTTGTTTACTTAGGAGTAAAATAAGGGAGAAACTGGAAAGCGAGTTCAAGTTCGACAACAAAATTGATGGTTTACTCAATTGAAGAATGACACATCTAAAATTTATTTACAATATTCTGGTGAATCACATGCAAGACACTGTTGTACATAGTATTTGTGTTGAACTGCAAACAACTTGTCGAATAATTCAGTGAAAATAATAAAAGCATTGTTGTAAGTTGCAGACTTCAAAGATTGTTAGCTTTGTGTACTCGAAACATTGGAACCAAGATGAGTAGAAACATTGGCTTGCAATCTTGCAACAAAATAGAAAAATGGCAACTCTATCTTGCTAAATTTTGAACTAATATTGCAGAGTCCTCCGTAAAGAGAACTCTTCCAAAAACTAGCGTATGCCGCTAATTGTGACACTCACACGGTATTCTTTAGTAAAAGGCGAAAGAATAGTTCGCTATGTGATCATCACACAGCTCCGTGGCTATGACAATTAGAGGACCTTTCATTTTATATGTGAGCAGCTTAGTTTTAGTTTATGTTTTAGTCGATGTGGGGCTTTAATCAGACACCCAATAACTTTCTTTCTACCCTCAACAATGAACAACCTGTTGTCACAATCTTCCCCTATTCACTCATCCATACACTTATGTTTAAAATCATTTTAGCTTTCTTCAATGTCTCAAAGCTATAAGATTAACCATTCGTTGAAGCTTAGAGGAAATTTTGGGTATTGTTTGGTTGGATGAAATGAAAAGCTAGTATCTTGAAAAGGAGGCAACATGTCTATTGTAGAAATGTTTCTGACTTCCCCTCATAATATGTCGGAACTTGTTTTGGGGTCTGCTAGTACTTGAACAAGAAGATAAAGATGATTGCACATAAATCCCAAAGCCCCGAAAATTATATTGAAAATCTCCCACATAATATTTGTTTAAGAAAAATTATATTGAAAATTTCTTGTTCCAATATAGGTGTGGAACTGGAAGCACTTCAATGCAACCCCAAAAAAAGCATTAATAATATTTTTTTAAAGTTTGTGATTAGCCACGAGAAGAAGCTGGAGGTCTATGTCTCTGCTATTAAAAAACCTTCATATTTTTTAAGTGTATTTTTGAACAGCACAGAATTAGTTTTTTATTTTATACATATGTACATCTAAACTCATTGAAAGGTGGAAATATAAGATTATTTATTTATATTTTGGCGTTACATCAAGTATCCTCAACTCCTCAAGTATCATATGAGCTTTGTGGGACCTAATTCCCTAAATGAGCGACAAACTCTTTCTAAGAGTTTTAACGTTGTTGCATGTCCAATCCAGAGATTAAACTCAAGACCTTGGTTATGTTATAAGAGACTCACGTCATCTCATCTAAGCGTTCTTGAGTTAAATATTAAACTATTTTAATAATCTATAAATAGTATCACTCTCCTCTCTTCATTTTCCTTTCGTGTATCCATGATGGCATGAATACCAATCTTTTTATGAGAAAGTGAACCATTATCCTTTTCTGGTATATTCCTTGCTTTTATGGTTACATTCAGTTTTAGTAACCACCCTTCAGAAACGGAGAGGAGAGGGATACTATTTATTGAGTTTCAAAATAAGACCCCATTGGCTTTAATTACCATTAGACTAAACAACCATCACATTAGGTCATCTTTTATTTAAAGTCAATCTATTAATTACATGGACTAAATCTAACAGGAAAAAGTTTTGGTGATTGCTCATCTCCTACCCTTATCAGAATGATAGAATCTCTTTCACCGGAAGATATTTTTCGATAGTACAAATTCTACTAGTAGACATCTTTTAGTAGTATAGAATAAATTCTATTGGGAGATATATTTTTAATAGTGCAAATCATACCAAATGATATATTTTGATTGTGTTGTTTTGTTTGAACAATGCCGGGAACAAAAGTGCATCCATATAAAACATGATACATCTAAAATTGACTGTTTAATCAATTGAAAAATGATACATCTAAATTTTATTCACAAAAACATTCTGGTAAATCACATGCAATGCACTGCTCAACACACACTATTCGTGTTGAACTGCAAACAAGTTTATGTTAGTCGTGTAAGTCAGTGCAAAAATAAATCGACTGTTTTAAGTTGTAACTTCATTCATTGTTAGCTTTGTGCATTAAATTCTAAAAAAAATCTTCATTTTCATTCACATAAATACCGAATCAGTGGCTATCATCACATGTATGATGTAGGTTGCCATCATATCTTGCAACAAAATAGAAAAATGGGGAGATAACAATCATGCTGAACTCAAGCCAACATGCGGGAAGGACGTGAGAGACGATAGGCTCAAAAAAGAACTATGTGTATTAGAAACTGAGGAAAATCTAACAGAATAAATAATCGAATCGAACTCACTTTTATATTTTATACCTTTAGCTATTACTGTAATTTCAGACAACAGAAACCTCACTAGCAACTAAACCAATTAGACCTTGTCATCTAATTTATCATTTACAAGAGGAAGCAACTCCATCTTACTTCTAGGCGTCCTGGGCGTCCGAGGAGTTCCCGGAACTGGTGGTTGTTGGGAAAGCATGTGCCTAACATAACCATAGAATGTACATCCAACAAGAGTTATGGCACATCCAACCGCATTCATATATGAAATTGGATTCCTAAATATCAGCCAAGAAACAAGAACAGCAACTGCAACCTGCACAAAAAGCATGATTACCGTCAATTGGTACGTGCTGAATGACTTAAGATATCACTGTTTGGTTGCACACCAATTACACATGCATTGCCGTTCAAAAAAAAAACAATTAGACATGTATCTCATCAGTGTGTGATTTACATGAAATTTTGAAATGTATCATTTGATGAAACTATATGCTGTATGAAAAATAACAGAATATGCGCATTTCAAAGGAATAATGATAATGTGACAACAGTTTCAAATTTCTCCAGGTATTTAATGAAAAATTATCAATGCGGTTGAGTGGTGGAGTGAATCAATTGATAACAAATATGATGACATGAAATGAACCAATTGACAACAAATATGATGAAAAGAATTTAAGACCAAATAGTATAGTGGATTTGAATATGCCTCGTAGATCTCACCTTAAGGTTTCCAGCAACATTAAATGTTACAGCCGTGGTGGAGTGAATCACATAAAAAATAGAGAAATTAAGGCAGAACGCCAAAATACCAGAGCTGAAAATAATAATAAGAGCCGCCCAAGGATATGGATGAACACTGAACCACTCAAGAATTCCATTGCCTTCAAGTAAGAAAGCAGGTAACACCATGATCAAGGTTGCAAAAGGGGCCATGTAATAAACTGTATTTATGCTACATATACAAAACAAGAACAATTAGTCTCCGTAATGCAGAAAAATCATGCCAAAGTAAAACCTATACAAACACAGAACAAAAAAGGTAGATAAGACAAAGTGGGTAATAAAGGTAATGAATTGAATTTCAACTTATAGTGCCTAAGTCTCTGCCCTTCATGTTAGCAAGTTGAAGTTGTCCCTACTGATCATCAAGCTCAGCCACCACCCAAGGCAACTTTCTGAAGAGTGGGAATTACAGCAGCAACCCCTGGAGGTCTTGGCCTATTGTTATGTCAAATCAGGGAATTTGGAAGTCCTCATTAACTGGCAGATTTTTTCCAAATTTGAGAATTCCTAGGAACCAGCTTTTAATGTGATCCACACTTTCCCACATTTTCACCTTGAGGACTAGGCAAACTTTGGGAGGAGTATTGATAAGAACCATTCAATAAGGTCTATGAGAAAAGAATAGGAGGGAAATGTAATCGACATATCTGTTAGCTAACTAACTAACTAACTAACTAACTAACTTACAAGATGTAACAAATAGGAGAGGGGAGGCAAAGGGGTTGTCACAAAAAGTAAGAATTGGGGAAAGTTTTGGGGCACTCTCAAATTAGCCCATGAGTTTTTCACATTCATTGTCCTCTGATCATTTTGATCCAGAGGGTGTGTAGTTAATAAAATGCCTTTTTTTTCATTGACTTTCTATTGAATTGACCATAAATCTGGTTGAAAGTGAAATCTGTCAGATATTAAAAAGAAAAGAAAAAAACAGATAATTACAAACAACGAAGAAAAGGAAAAGCATAAATTATGTACCTGTCAAATTTGTAACCATGCAACAGAGCCTCTGCAAGGATAGTCTTTGTAGAAGTAGCCAAACAGCCAAATAAGGCAGCACAAAATCCGAACATATTAAAACTAAGCTCTGTAATAGATGTCAGAAGAATCCCTCCAACAATGGGTATGAGAGAAGCCCAAATGCGCCAGTCAAAATATTTTCTCCATACTAGCCACTGCAAAACAACTGTGCAAGTTCACCAATATCAGACGAATTCACCAATATCAGACGAAATTGTCCTTAAAACTACAAGTACAACACAAAAAACGGGTGCCAGCTACGTAATGAATTAAAGAATATTACCTGTGGTTGCAGGAGTGAATGACTTTATTGTTTGCATAAAAGAGACTGGTATGTAGCGCAGGCTCACATTCCCCAAAACTATGTTAATACAGAACACAAATGACATAGGAAAGATTCTTCTCCAGCGATCTTGAGGGTCAACCGATATGAGTGGTTTAAGCTTCAGCACTTTAATTACCACATATGCTCCAATGGCTGAGCAGATAAAGTGGATACAGGATACCGATAGGGGAAACTTGAAATCCAATTTCTGGGAAATAAGAAAAGGTTCAAATTTAATGCCATTGTTATCATCCATACATGTTGGATGGTAACCAACATGAAATATTGCAATGATTAGAATGTTTCGGTGGATAAATGGATACAGAAAACAAGATAGGATTAAGTAGTTGAGGTAGCTGTGAAAAGGACATGTAGGACAACAACAACTAGGAAAATTTTCAAGTCAAATCATTAAGAGTTATTTATATTCAATTGGTTTCTCATTAAACAAGATTTACTATTTACTATAGAGTAATATGGTATCTTTTGATTCGCGTAGCCGAGTCCACCTCGTGGAAAAAAGCTTTCGTTGTTGTTATTCATTATAATCTATGAAGTCCGGATACTTCAAAATTGGGGAAGCTTTTGTATTAGATACTACCAATACTCGATGGATACATATCCTAGAAGTATCATAATTTTTTTAATTTACCAGAAATGTATGAGATACTCCACAAATATGTATCCTATTCTTGAATTGGCAAAGTTGTTAGAAGTCATGTTTTTTTATGGATTATGATAATAGGGGAGAAGCGACTGAATCAGTTAACATTAGACAATAATTTATGAGAGCAAAACTTTTTGAGTTTGTTTAATGGTGCTTTTGTTGACATCTAAGAAAGCAAACTTTCACGTGGAAATGGAGAAGCTAAGAAAGTAAGCTTCCACGTTAACGCGGTTTTGGGCCGCAGTTTTGCTAAACACGGCGCCATCCCAAACACATGCTAAGTAATCTTCGTGATTAGAATCATTTAATATCCTAACTAAAAGCTTTGTTCACACTTCACACGCCAAAGTCACAATGAAACAAATACTACAAGAGTCTTGAATGTCACAAAATAAGAATATCGGTGGATCTTGGATCTTTCCTAAGTCCGAAAAGTGGCCAGAATGGCCAAACTCCACCGCACGAAAAACATACATTTTCCGAAGTTAAACGCTAATTGCGATTGCGTAACATTTAAAATTTGTCTAATATCTACATTTCATTTTAAGAAATCACTAAATATATCCTGGTCCACCACATCTCGTTTATGAGATTTTTAATATTCTGATTAACTCTTAAAACTTGAATTTCACAATAAACAAAACAATTTTACAACTTTCAGCAAGCATTGAATGTAGCTCAAAACGAACAAACAACACATTTCATTAAAGAATACATATAAAACTCACCAATAAAGTAAATCAAATTGAAGAAACCACACTCTAATCAAACTAAACATATGTTTGGTATCACTGTAGAGGTATCATAACCACAGTGACCCACCGTGATTTTGCAGAAGTTACAGTGGATCACCGTGATTCTAACACACACGGTGATACCAAACATAGGCTTAATAAATTTATATCAAACAGCACATAGAATATAGATAGAATAATAGATCAACAAAAAATAAAGTACAGTTTAATTTTGCAAAAAAAAAATGAACAATGCTAGAAATCAAAAGATATAACAAATCGGTTAAATTAATAGCAGCATATCATCATCATAATACTAAATTTAACCGGTGGATCTTATCATAAACATTATTGAAACAAGAATTTTAAAATAATACACTCAATTAATTATCATTGAGGTGCATACAATGTAACGAGGGATTAGTCACTGTATTCGGCGATGGATACCCCAGTCTCGACCAAAAATAATAATAAAAAATGATGAATAGATTTGAAAAGAGAGAAAAATGGGAACGAACCTGAAAGATCCACTTGTTCATAATAATGACAGTGACATTGAAAGCCCACCATTGAAGAATTGCCAAAAGAGATCTAAACACGCTCCACTGGCAAATTAGGCCTTCTTCCATATCACCACCGTCTCTGTTAAGTTCTTTCTTTCTTTCTCTCACTATAACAAACAACGCGGTGGTTCAGATAGATAATACTTAGAGTTAGAGAGAGAATGTATATATATAAGAGTTTTATTTTGTTATGTAACGGTGAAGGAATGAAATGAATGAATGAATTGAACAAGGTTTGATTCAAGAAATACCTTTGTTCTTTCTTACACTTCTTTTCTCAATCTCATTCTCCTTGTGATTTACCTCACTCACTCACCTTTTTTCTTTTTATTTTTCTTTTTTGAGTCACTTTTTTAATATATCATCTTAAATTTATTTTCGTATGATAGTTTAAATGATAAGAACTGAAATATATTAAGGGAAGGTCTAGAATAAATTTTATAGATGTAGTGATGTACTAAAAATAAATAAAAAATACACACGTTTAGTAGAAAGGCTGGGGTTTAAATTCTGATTATGAATATTCAACTTACAAATTTGAAAGGGGTGTGATTGAGCGGTTGTGGCTCATCCTCCTTTAACCAAGGGTCGAGGGTTCGATCATCACCACCTTGAGTATGGAGCAGCTTTAAATCTTTGGGCCAGCTATCCCACTCATCGATGTGCCTCCAATCTAACAAGGGATTGGTCACTGCGTTCAGCGGTGGATACCCCGGTCTCGAAAAAAAACTTACAAATTTCAATATTTTCTACTATTGAATTAGAATTTTTAGACTTTTTTGAGACACTTGTTTCTTATGTTTTTACAAATTTATTTACTGTTTCAATGTTTTTTTTATTAAACTTAATTTACTTTCTTAAGTTCTTTTTGTTTTACTTTTTCAAAATATGGTAATTTATTTTACTACTATCATCACATTAGTTAAAAATAAAAGATTTTTCTTCTTTAACTTGATTGTGTAAAAAGTGAATAGAAAAATATGTACATTTGATGAATTACCTAAGCATTCCAATATAAAATTGTGTTTTACATATCATTATAGAAAAACATAAAGAGAAATACATTATAAAAAGTAAGTTTGTTTTACATTATTATTATTACTTATTTAGCAGTCCTCTTTTATATTTTGCTCTTAAATTGGGTAAATTTTCTTTAAAAACATTTGGGTTGGGTAGGGGGAAGTCCAGGGTTCGATCCCTGGTAGGAGTAATTTATATTTCCGATGTAAAAAAAAAAGTGTATTTTCTTTCCTTCTTTTTTATACTACCTTTTTTGACAAGTGTGTATCCAAAATGCCTCAAACAAAAAAGTGTTTAGCCAAAAAAAATAGGATGGCATAGTATATTCAATAAACTTTTTATTTATTTTATCTTTTTGACAAATATTTATAATTTTATGTTCTAGCATTTTTCCTTAAAATAAACATTGCGTGAGCTCTATGACATTTTGGATTGCGGCAAACTTTAACTTATTTTAAATTTGGTCTTTTTCCTTTTACAAAAAATTGGCCCATATATTTGATTTTTTCAATATTACGATTGTACGAATTTGATTGTCAGTTTTTCTTTAACAATTTTAGCTATTTGTGTTTTTTTCTTTTTTTTGAATCAAAATAAAATTAGTACATTTCATCCATAATAATAAGTTTAATATATGATGAACATTGATTAAAAAATTGGAATAAGCGAGATGTCTAAATTAATTCATGAGTAATTCGATTAATTTGTTCCTTCCATAATTTATTTAAAATTTAGTTGAGAGAGCATCAATTCTTAATGCGGCATCAGAATTTCATTGCCAACATGACATTTCTTTGCAATTATAAACAACAAAAGTCATCCTAAATACGTGAAATTGAATAAAATATCTAATCAAAAATTTCAACTTTTTGTATTTTTAATTTTAAAGAAAATTATATTGACTATGAGAATTAAGTGCCGTGTCAATAAATAATATCACCAAACATACATTTTGAAATCTTTTAGAGAAAACTACCAAATTCCATATGAGTAAATGAACTGAGTAAATGTAATTAAGAGCCATTGATGACAAAGTACTACTAGTAAATAACCAATATTGAACAAACTACGTCAACAAAGACAACAATTTCAATTGTCATTTATTATATTATTACGTGTAACATCAAACTCTATTGAAAAATATAATTTTAGTAGAGTTAGGGTTACTTACAGAGTGTAGAACGACATTATCATGTTTAAACTATGCAGAAGATTCTTAAGAAAGTGAAGTTTTACGCAAACAACGAAAGGTTTTTATCGATAAACAAAATAACAAATATCATTAAAACTCACATAAATTACATAATTTAAATTAAAATTGGATGAAGACGATTAATCTAACAATATCAATATTTGAGGAGATTGGATCTCCTTGTCGCCGATAGCAGTGCAAAATCAACAACTTCCATAGTCATTTATGTCATTCTTTATCGTTCCATAATTATAAATATGTTATTGTCCACAGACAAACGTGTAACACTTCAAACTCCACCGTAAAATACAATTCCTAAAAGAATTCAGATCACCTACCAAGAATTAGTGCAGAGCGACGTTATCAATATCATGTATAGATATGCAGAAGATTCTAAAGAAAGGAAACCTCAATAATTTGCCAGTTGTATTTTTCGTATACTTACAAAAATAATGAAAAACTTAGTGAGATATTTTCTTATCGATAAGTAAAATAACAAATATCACTAAAACTCCATAAATTACAAAACCCAATTTAAAATCGGATGTAAACAACCGATCTAATAATATTAGTCTAACAATAACAATGTTATCAACTAAACAAAATATGAAGACGATCGTTCTAATAATATCAATCTAACAATATCAATATTATCAGTTGAACTAAATGTTATTTATTTCCACTCATGTGATACTTGCAACAAACTTACAAACAAACCTATGTTTGATGCCATTTGGGGTTTATCAAGTTGCACTCTAGTAACTAGTTAGTTCTATTTCTACCACCATAGATAACAACTTGATTCACTTCTTCTCCTTCGAACCTTCTAGAACTATGTATATATAAACACTCCAAACACCAAAATATGAACACTTTCATAATCTAGCGCAGCGCGTTCGTTCTTCTTCATTTCTCAAACTCATCATCATCATGTCTCGCAATCGCATCACCACCGATTCCCCTCTCTCTCGTCGCATAGTTCGTTCCTTCCTCCATTTCCTCAACAACGGTTCGTTCACTCCTCTCGCATTTCATCATTTCATTTTGATCCACTATCTCTGTAACTGTGTAGATAATTTCGTTGTTTGATTTTGATTTCAGCTGAAAATTTTGTTAGTTGATTTGTTATTATTAGTATTGTAATTGTAATGAATAGTAATAGATTTTGATTTTGATTATGGTGTTTGTGGAATAGTTGAACCTAGTCCTGGTGTTGATGCTGAAGGGATTGAGGTTGCTAGGGAGTGTTTGGTAGAGGCTTTTAAGATTAACAGTTCATCTTCTGTAACTGGTGAGCCTGATTCATTGATTGACATTTTCAAGTCATTTGATGCAAACAAGCAGCAATGTGGAGGAAGTAGGTCGGGTTCTGGGATAGGTTCGAGTTCACTCTCTGGAAAGAGTGTTGCTGCTGATGCATCGAAACCAATGGTTATTTCTCACTTTCCTTTTGTTATTTTTCTTTGTCGTTATGTTAATTTACTCATGTCATATGTTATATGTTGATTGTTTAGGTTTGTGTCTAGGGCAGACGTTGGTGACGGGAAGATTACCATTCACGACAGTTGAATATAGTAAAACCTAACGTGTTTAGTAAAATAATATATCTAACGACTGTCAGTAATAATTGACCGTGGACCACTGTCTGCCATAGAAGCCGCCATTGTCTATTTGTTTTTACTAACTCAGCTGAATATTGTCTATTTGTGTCTGTTCATTGATGGTTTTGAGTTAATGTGTCGTGAGAATGCGGTACGTATGGGGTAAATATGTATAAATCATGTTTTGAAATGGTTACGTTAAATATGGAAAACAATGATTGCAGTAGTACCCGCCTTAGAAGAAGATTTTCTGTTATACACGCGCTAATTTTCTAGCGGTTATAGTGGAGCTCTTCGATCGTTATTTAGTGAGAGAATATGTGTATGAATTATGGAAATAACCTCTGCCTTTGTAGATGAGTTAGATAAAAGCATATGTATAGCCTATAGGGCACACTGACATTGTGTTGGCTGTACCCAAGAAACAAGAAAAGTAGGGATCTGGTGTTTCACCACGACCCAACCCGTCAATTATGCCATGTCTGATTTCACATGTGATTTTTTTTTTACTAAATAGTTTCACTTTTGAAACTATAGGAGTTTATGCTGAGCGGTAGGAAAAGAGAGAACAAACTTTGAATAATAGAATATAATATTTATATATAGTGTGTAATATATGCTATAAAATCAATATTATCAAATAGTGGCGAATCGGCAATAGCAGTGTTATAGCACAACGGGTTCATTAAAATCCGCTCTGAAAACCGTGACACTATGCTAGTTTCGATACGGAAAAAGCAGCCGCTATTTCAGTTTCTGCTAGCTGATATAGCGGAAAATTGAGAATTTTAGGGGGGGGGGGGGGGGGGTTGTAATAATAAAACCGAAGAATCTGCTTTTGTGCCAAACATGACTTATTATGAAAATAGAAAAACTAAAGAGTCGTTGGAACTCCTATATTCACTGTATACGTGAACCTTCAATATGTAAGCCACATTCTGCTTCCATTCCCTTTTTTATTTGTACGCAACATGCCTTTTATTTTATATAACTGATGTATTTCAACCACTATGCGGCTTCTGCTATTTGCCCGCAACTCTACATGCTATTTCACATGGCTGGTTTTTGGGGTTTCGCTATTTCCAGTAATCCTCTATTGATAACGCTTTAAATAATTACGTAAAATACAATACATTGCTAACCCTATTTGAGGAGTTAAGGTGTACAACTGTATTTTTTTTTTTTTTTGCTTTATCTCTTGTTTCGGTTATGAATTAATTAGAATCAATGTATTATTAATTAGCTTTTTGTGTTATTGTCTTTATTAGAATACCGGATTCTGCACTTTTTAAATATTGTTGAGATGAGGAGTGCTAGCAACGCTCTCTTTTGAACAGTCTCTAATTGGTTGAAATGCATATGGGTCCCTCACTTTGAAAATAGGTCCCACATAAAGTGGTGAGGTCTACATGAGTTTCACCCAATTAGAGAATGAGTGTTAGAGAGAGTATTCAAAAGAGAGTATTGCTAGCACCCCTGTTGTTGAGATACATGAAAAAAAGTTATTCACCCAAGTTTTCAATTTGGTATCAAGCTTTGGAAAAAAATCTTCTACTGCTATCTTTCACTCCGCAGAATCGTAGCCACCCTATTTAGTTACATCCGCAGAACCGTCCGTAGACTGTATATTCTTGAGATGAGATATGTCGAACAAATACATTAGTACAATTTTCAGTAAATGTATTCATACTAGACTAAGAAATCCTTTTGAAATAAGGGAACAAATAAGGAATCATGGAAAAACTTCTAAGTTATATAATCTACGATACTCTAAAATGTTCTAAGATATAATAAGGATATCATGAGAGTTTTGGTAGGTATTCCGACTCTCTCACCTAAAGCCTTAAGCTTGTTACAAATGTATGTCACAAATGTCACATGGATGCTCAAGTATTTCATGATTTGCCTACTCTGTTTTCACTTTTCACTGTTCTAGAAGTACATCACTCTATCATCATCAATTCAAGTTGTATTGAAATTTCAAATTTTTTGTTCTGATTTATCTTTCAATGTGTCTTTTTTAGGATGAAGATTGGATGGAGGACCCTCACATTTCCGGTAGGCAAATCTGTTCCCTTTATTTTAAGCAATCATAAATTCATAATGTATGCAGAGAATTTTTTCTACCATTTATCATCTCAAGGTCCTCACTGAGAGAGGACGTTTCTTGCTGGAAAAGTTTGTAGTTTGTAATATTTTAATTCATTTAGTTGTACTGTGAGCATGCTGGTTGACAAGCATTACTACAAATATTAGTAGATAGTGTAAATCATTTTCTGTTTGTTTGCATGAGAAGTTTTCTCAACCTAATATTTCCGTTGGTTGGTGGTTCTTTTGGGGGTAAAAATGTTTAAATTTTGTAATGTATTTTGCAAAACACTTTCTTAGTATATTATCTTATTTATGCTTTAACTGATTGTGAATAATTTAAGTTACAGAATATTGCACATTGAATGATATTTTTCATCATAAATTTTTGGCACAGTAGTTGGCTTCCTCTTTTGGTCTAGTCGACTGGTACATTGGATTTAGTTGACTTTTGTATAGTATTTTGTAGAAGGTGAACTATTTTGATATTTTCTTAAAACTTTTGATAGCAGTGTCTAAAGATGAACTGTGTGGACAATTCTTTGCTGTTTTGGAGAAAAAACACTATTTCATTGATGGAGGTGATGACATTGTGCAATTGGAGAAAGCATCTCGCTTATTCGATTATGGTTTTGTGGTATGATATATCCTGAATATGCATCTGTTGAATTTCCAGATAATGTTGGAACTTAAAACATACCTGTTCATTTGCTTCAACATATATGACTTGGCTTTTATCATGATAGTGATTTAATTTACAACAAAAACATTTTCAAGTAAAATGATAAATGAATGAACTGTGTCTGATTTTGTGTTTCATTTCTTTAATTTATGTCAGAGGCTAGTTTAGTACATGGCTTTCATACTATGGATGTACCTTTATCCATTTTATTCCATTAGATTCTCATGTCAGTTGGTATCTTAAGGTAGTTAATGATATGCATATTATTATTATTTTTACTTCTACTACAACTGCTGCTTGTTATTGTAGGAGTATGTAGTAATTTCTTGCTGATATTTCTGTTCAATTGCACATTAGCCATGCCTTTAGTCATTAGTTGGGGTTGACTACATGGATCAATCAATACGATTGGCCGATGGATTTATCAAAACCAAATTTTCAGTAAAACTGTTTAAGTCTGATGAAGTCTGCTTCTATGTAGGAGATGGAAAGATCTGGGTGCCTGCAGTTTAATTTGAAGAATTTGGCTGAATCACTAAAATCACTAGGTATGATAAACGACTTTGACTTCAAGAAGCTTTTTACTATCTATTTCTCCCTCTCTCTTATTACACAATGTGGCATACATGACACAGAAGATCATTCACTGGTCAAAACTGAAGTATACAAAAATGTCTTTATATTGCACCGCAGATTGCTTTGGTTAAATAGATTTCAATTTAGATTGATTTTAAGTTTTGTTTAAAGAGTATCTTCAATGATGGATTTTCACAAGACCATACTTGAAATTGGGTTTTCACTCAGGTAACAAGGCAGTGCAATCCAAGCAATACTATGATGCAATTGACTTCTATAATTGTGCAATTGCGATATATGAAAAGAGTGCTGTTTACTACTGCAACAGGTATTCCTCTTGTTTATACTGTTTCTCAACTATATATATATATATTAGTACATCTTTGTGTATGTAGTTTCAATGTGGAATGTAGTTAACACTTAACATTACCATTGTCTATGGTTCTAATTTTCTTTATATTCAATAAGTAACTAATTCCAAGTGCTAGTTGAAAGTGAAACTCATGGTTTCTGCCATAGTCTCTCGCATTTTCTCTCATCTCATTCAACATAATGTATCTTTGTTTTTCTGGTGTGTGTGTGCACCTATAAATATTGTTCATATTTAATTGTTTTTGAAGTGGACAATTGTCTGGCTCAGAATACCTTAGGCACCTATTTATTTAACTGACGGAGCTGTATTTTGTGACATTTTTTATACATATATCAGAGCAGCTGCTTATACTCAAATTAACAAATATACAGAGGCAATCCAAGATTGTCTTAGATCTATTGAGATTGATCCGAACTACAGCAAGGCATACAGTCGTCTAGGATTTGCTTATTATGCACAAGGAAACTACAGAGATGCTATTGATAAAGGGTTTAAAAAAGGTCTGTGAAGGTTCCTAAATATTTTGTTTGCTCTTATAATCTGCTTGACTGCTTACTGGGACTCCTGAGAATGTTGACTTTATTGTCACCTGGTGTTACATCTCAATGTTAATAAAAACTGGTTTTTCTACTGATTAGCTTCTATTTGCTCTGTGAGTTTCCTACAATTGCAGGTGTATGTTTTGAACATTCTATTCAAAAGAAATATTAAAGAATTGTTTTCACCGAAACCTCATTCTGGATTAATCAAAATTATTATTAGAAAGTGTTAAGAATTTCAAACCATTGTTTTTCTTTTTTTGGTCAAGTAGCATAACGGCATAAAATTTACTTCTTGAGGTGAATAGGTGGGGAATCCATTGTTGATTTATTATACTGTTATGAGTATCAGATCGAAGCTGGTTGGAATATGGATATGTTAAAATCTAAGAACTCAACCTATTTAGCCCTAACATGAATCTATTTCTTTACAGCCTTGCAATTGGATCCCAACAACGAGTATGTTAAAGAAAATATAAGGGTTTGTTCTATTTTTCTACTTCCCTTTTTCTTCTCTTTTTTACTTTTTGTATGTGGTCATAATAATGCTCTTGTTAATCACAGGCAGCTGAGCAGAAATTGATGGAAGAGCGACGTCATGCTGATCACAGTCAGGTATCATAATCATTTCTTTTAAATACAAATAGGTATATGCTCTGTGTCTGGAATACATATCATATCGGACCTAATTTATGGGTCTTCTCTTTTTTTCTGGCAAAATAATTTAGTGAAGAAATTGTTGGAAAGCAATTATGGATAACCTTTGGCAGATGTGATGTATATATGATTTGGTTCTAGTGGTTATTGCTGTCTTCCACAGCTTATCTTTCATTTCAAGTTTCAACCCCCACAGTTCACGAGTCAGACAAATGTTTTCACTTAGTTAGCCATTCCTTTATGCATTTACCTTTACGTATCATATTAAATCTAAGAATTTACTCTTTCTATTTCCTTTTCATATTAGAAGCAACATGCAGTATTAGAGTGTACAATGTAGTATAGATTGTCATCTCACTTCAATGTTCTCTTTCCATTGTTTGAATTTTCTTTTATATATTGATAACTGACATTTTATTCTTTAAAGAGTTCAAGATCATCTCAAGAATTCCAAAACCATTCTGCAAGGGGATCAAGAAGCCATGCAGCTCCACCTCCATTTGCCTCAATGCCATTTAACCCCAGCAATCTTGCTAACATGTTCATGGCAGCCACAAATGCATATCAGGGGTCACATTCTCGGGAAAGTCAAGAAGATGCCAATACTACTGAAATTCGATTTGGGGGCAATGCCAATGTAAACCATGATCAGATCCCTCAGGAACTAAGAGGTGCCTTCCAATCCGTCATGGCGATGCTATCAGGGAATGTACCTCGTGGGCAACCACATGATCAAATGAATGGAAGTCAAGGAGATGCCAATATTAGTGAAGCTGATGAACCCGGAATTCAATTTGGGGGCCATGTTGATTTAAACTCAGATCAAATCCCTCAGGATCTAGGTGGTGTCCTTCAAAATGTGATGGGGATGTTTTCAGGGAATGTTCCTCCTGGGCAACCACATGATCAAATGAATGACAGAACCGCACCAAACTAAGATATTTAAGAATTATGAGGCTGTAAAGACTCTCAGATTACAGAGCTTTTAGTTAATACCGTTTCACCGAGGCAACCATACTTTTACAGGTTACATATTTTGCGGTTTGGATGTGTAATTTACTGAAGTGCATTATTGTGACTTGAGTTTAGATGATTATTACTTGCAATTCTTTTTTGTATATGCTGTGATGCATATTTGCTTGTGCATCTCACCTAGATAGATTTACAAAAGTTGAAGGAATGGGGTTAGCGCATGGAAGGTATAATGCTTCTAGTTTTTTGGTAAATATTGACCCAGAATTTGTTATTATGAGCAAATGTGCTTTGTCTAAACGTCATAACAGATTATATTTGACAAGCAGTTTAACATTTTCTAAACTTATGATTATTATGATGCTGTCATACAAGTGATATGGGCTAGCTTATAGTTGTTTTTATTTAAGAATTCTGATGTTGGATCGAGTACTTTTGAAATTGATTTCTGTGACAATATAGCTGTGCTTGAAGAGTGGCACCATAATCTCAGTTCTAAGAAAGAAGAATGATAAGCCTTGTCTTGAACCTCCATAATGGTGACATTCAGGCTATGAATTTCCATTTGGAATCCAACAAGAGACGTACTAGTTTTTACAATACATACATCTCTAAACTACTAAGATCAATTAAAAGTTGTTTGGCATGGAGTGATCAATACTATAGATTTTGATTTCTTTACTCAATTAAATATGAATGAGTGTTTATTGGGTAATCTTTTAGGAGCCTATTCATCTATCTACGATTGGTCTGTGATATTTGTTGTATTAGAGGATACACTTTGGTTTAGGAGAAATGATTTTATTTTTAATCAAACATTCTAGACTAATGGGGCTCAGTCATTTAAGCCAATGTCGTATCAAATATAAAATTTTATGTCCTCTAACTTGGTATTCGTTGGCAGCATGTTTACTTGGAAATAAATCAAGTAGCAGATACTCTTGCAAAGTTTGGCATTAGCCAATCTATTTATTTAAAGATTTCTGAGTTTAGTCCTGATTTTCATCTCTTACTCTTGGTAGATTCAACCTGTATTTATAGTTTGTTCTGAATCTGACTCATTTTGTTTAAAAAAAGAAAAAGGTGTTTTGGATTTTCAATGACTCACTAACAGATAGCAAAATACCCCGTAAACCTTACTACCTCTTACTCAATATATAAGACTTTTTTTTTTTTTATAAATTTTGACGTCTCATTTTATTACTTTTTTTTATAAATTTTGATGTCTCATTTTATAAGAATTTTTTCAAAGTTCAAGATGTATTAATTATATTTTAATAAATATACCTCTAATTAAATGAAGAGAAAGTAAAAAATTATCTTTTCTCTCTCTTAATAATTTAAAGGTAATTTAAAAAAAGTAAATACTATTGACAAATTAATGCAATAAGTAAATCCATTTGGAATGGTCTAATGGTATTGGCTTAGATTTTTAGAGTGCGCTCCTCACAAAGTGTCAAGCTCGATTCCCACTAATTTTCTCAAATTAGTTGATTCTTAAATTGGATATTAAACTTTTTTAATTTTTCTTCATTTGTGAAAAAACTCTTATATTTTGTGGGTCCATTAAAAGAAACTCATGCAACCAACCAGAGTTGAAGTTATGCCATGTGGCTGAGTCAACCCTTTTTTTACCGTATCTTTATCCAATCCAACCAAAATCAACCAAACAAAAACAAGATAACTCTCGTGTAACCAATCATTTCAGAGTCTAATTCAACCACAAAACACCAAATGTCAAAATAACCAAAGTGAACTGAAGAACAAACAAAGACATATATATGAGAGGGTTTGATGTTTATCTTTTTTTAATTATAATTGAGAGCTTAATTTTTGTCTTAGATACGGAATAACTTTAAATTTTAGAATCATTTATCTCATTTTTTGAATATCTGTAATCTAATGAGAGAAATAGTCACTTGGACCGGTGATACCCCATTTCGGACAAAAAAAACGCAAAAGATAGACACTACAGTGACTGAGTTGTAAAACTTGAAACAATAACCTCTTCTTAAATTCTCACCACAACACAACACAACCACAATCACCAACTCAACAATGAATCCCTACATTGTTCTCTCAATACTCCCAATTCTCGCCACTCTCCTCTTCCGCCCCAACCGTCCCAAACGCCGCGGTGTTCCAATCACCGACACCACCGGAGATCCCGGCATCACCATCCGCAACAAGCGTTTCGATTCGCCGGTGGAAACAGCATGGGAAGGAGTAACCACTTTAGCAGAGCTATTCGAAGAAGCTTGCAGGAAGCACGGTGAGAGATTGTTACTCGGAACGCGTTTGTTGATCTCGAAGGAAGTTGAGACGAGTAGCGATGGTAGAAGATTCGAGAAAGTTGAATTGGGTGATTATCAGTGGGTTTCTTATGCTGAAGCTTTTGAAGCTGTGAAGAGATTTGGTAGTGGTTTGGCTGCATTGGGACATGAGAGAGATCAACGTGCTGCTATTTTTGCTGATACAAGAGAAGAGTGGTTCCTTGCTCTGCAGGTTCGTATCGATACTCGCTCTAGTCCCAACGATAAGAGACAGATTGATCGATGAAAGATTACTATTTCATCGATTAATCTGTCTCTTGTTTTTAGGATACAAAATGTTATGTTATGTCCTGTGGAGGTCAATGCAATTTCCTCTAAAAATTATGATTTTTGACAAGAGTCAATGCAATTTCTTCTAAAAATTATGATGTATAGTGGCAAAATAGTATGCATTATATATAATTGTAAATTTATTTTACTAATGCATCCAATGAGATCTCACTAGATAAGTATTTGTGGAGGTATTTTAGAAGTTGTTTAAAGCTTTGACAAATTAAAAAAAAATTGTAAAAGAATATTAAAAATAATACATATAAAAAAATCATATAGTTTTTCTACTTTTCTAATATACTTTTTAGTATTTCTTATATGAAATTAAGAATTGAAAAGAAAAAACTTGATGGATGTAAACATACATTAATTATTAGAAGTATAATAGAAAAACTAGACTAAAAAAAAAGAAGTATAATAGAAAAAATAATAATTTGCCAAACAATATACATAATGTGACAATGTTTTTTTCTTCTAAAATGACTTATAATATGAGATAAAGAGAATACTTTTTGAGTGATTAAGATGAGCAAGTATAATCAACATTGCGTGATAGTGTGATACAAGTGGTAGATAATCAAATTCTTTTAGGTTCAATGTGATTAGTGTGTATGGAAGAGCATCCGTTGTGATATCATATGTCATTGCTAACAAAAAAGATGAGGGATTATTTTAAAACTTATTTGTTCAGTTCCATTTTTTAGAGGGAAAAAATAAAAAAATTCTGACATCAAATTTTACAATGTTATAAAGCATAATTTGTTTTTTTTTTTCATTTTTCTCCATTAAAAGATCTCCTCTTTGTCCCTGTAAGCATAACTTAGTTGGTAGGGATATTACAATATCCAATAAGCATAACTTAGTTGTACACTAACATTGCATATCTATAAAGGTTTTTTCTAGAGTATCCTTGAAGAATTGTGGGTAATTTGGTCAACAACCAATGAAGATTTATTGTTGGGTAAATTTTACCCACAATTCTTCGTGTAGCTTATTAAATCCTTATTATTTATTCAAAATGATTTAAACTAAATCTTATAGCTTCCTGTTAAACTTATCATAAAATAACCACTCTTCATTGGTTCTGTAAATTACCTGGCCTCAAAATAGTACGGACAAAGAATCTGATTTGTTTTCTTTTCTTTCTGTTCTTTCCTTTTATACTTAAGTTTTCTGCTTCAGGGTTGTTTCAGGCGAAATGTGACGGTTGTAACCATGTATGCATCATTGGGAGAGGAAGCTTTATGTCACTCACTGAATGAGGTCATTTGTTTTTCCGCTTTCTCTTGTATATTGAAGGAACTTGTTAACTGCTGCTATGGTTTATCAAAATGTTTATACATTAGCCAGTACCCACTCTTTGTGTCTTTGTTTCGTTGTGAAGCCACACTAAAATTTTGTTGTTTCAGACAGAGGTAACAACAGTAATTTGTGGGAAGAAAGAATTGAAAACACTTGTAAATATTAGCGGACAACTTGACTCAGTGAGACGTGTGATATGCTTGGATGATGATATCCCATCTGATGCCTCATCTGTTGGACATGGCTGGACAATCATATCCTTCACAGATGTTAAGCGACTCGGTCAAGAAAATCCTGTTGATGCTGATTTACCTCTCGCAGCAGATGTTGCAGTTATAATGTATACAAGTGGAAGTACCGGATTACCTAAGGTTAGAAGCATGCGATATGTGTAACTCTTCCAATATCAGTTTTTAATTCCTTTCACTGAATTTGAAAGTTCAAAATAGTAGTATTTTGTAATGGATATATTTTTCCTTTTTTATTTTAAAAAATAGTAAACTAGTCCTCGAAATTGAAGTACGTCTGGATAACAATATTATCAACATAGTATTTTATTTTATTATATGATAGACAGGATGACCCGATTGACGGTCTTCAATTTTAGTGACCAATTTATATTTTAATAAATTAGGGGACTACGTTATCTGGTTTATACAATTTCGAATACCTAAATGGTGATTACATTAATACTATTTTTCTACCATTTTTCTTTCTCTTGTCTGCTGATTTTTTTTTTCATTCTTTATTTTGCACAGGGTGTCATGATGACACATGGTAATGTTTTAGCTACACTCTCTGCTGTGATGACAATTGTTCCCAATCTTGCGGAAAAGGATGTATATCTAGCATACTTGCCAATGGCTCATATCCTTGAACTAGCAGCTGAGGTACGCAAGGGGACATATATACATACTTTTGTGAATGGATTCAATAAATGTTTCAGTTTAAGTGTTTAACATCTCATTCTGTTTCTATTTTATTGTGTTTTCGTGTATTGACAAATTCGAATTCATTTTAGAATTTGATGGCAGCTGTTGGGATCGCTATAGGATATGGATCTCCTTTAACCCTAACAGATACATCAAGCAAGATAAAGAAAGGAACAAAGGGGGATGCTACTGTATTGATGCCAACTTTATTGGCTGCGGTACCAGCAATTCTTGATCGTGTTCGCGATGGAGTGTTCAAGAAGGTATTTTGATATGCTTCATTTATGTGTTGGTTGGTTAGCTAGTTGCATCAAACCTCCTTTCATACAAGAAAATCACTATTTTGTTCGTCTACATTATAGAGATCGACCGATCTGATCTACAAATTTATGATATAGCAAATTAGTCCCTCAAAGTGAAAATCGTCAATCAATCTAGTCCATCTGTCAATTAACTTTATCAATTTTGATAAGTCTAGATCGTATAATAGAAATCAACATAAACCCTATATACATTCTAGAAACATGTTACAAATGAGCATTCCATAAACATGTCAACTCAACATTTCTGACACCATTGTATGACAAATGAACTGAATGAGTTGATAACTTCAATTTTAAAACTAAATTGATCATTTTGTAAATTAAGGGGGTCAAATGAACTAGTCTTTTCCAACAAATTTGTAGATCAAAATGGTCATTCACTTGCTTCTATAAGTAGTGCAAGACTGAAAAACTCTTCAATACAGGTAAATGCAGCAGGAGGATTATCAAAGAAATTATTTTATTTAGCCTATGAGAGGAGGTTGCAAGCTATTAATGGGAGCTGGTTTGGAGCTTGGGGCTTGGAAAAGGCTCTCTGGAATTTTCTAGTGTTTAGAAAAGTCCGAGCAATCCTTGGCGGTCGTATCCGTTTTATACTGTCTGGTGGTGCTCCCCTTTCTGGTGATACTCAGCAATTCATCAATATCTGTCTTGGGTCAGTCTTGTACTCTTGTATATATTATTAGTATTTTTCAATTGGAAAAACACAAGCTACGCTAGACAAGAAAGACACATTATCTCAAGCAAAAACTTTATTGTTGCGCCAAGGCTTTCCCTCCTTTAGTAAAGGAAAATATTACTGTATTAGATTTTATTCTCTTATTAAACCATTTTTGCTTATTATTTTTTTCTTTTTTATAATTTATCATATTTATATTGTATAGTCATTTGCAGTGCTCCAATAGGTCAAGGATATGGTCTTACGGAGACTTGTGCTGGTGGGACATTCTCTGATTTTGATGATACATCTGTTGGCCGTGTTGGACCACCTCTTCCTTGCTCATTTATTAAGGTAATTAATAACTGATCACACCATTACCTTCATATACTTGAAGGACTTATTTTTATGTGTAAAGATCTATTTCGTTTACCAAGGGATGCATTTTAGACTTTAGAGAATAAAAGTGCAAGGTTTAATCATTGGTTTAGTAAAGTACAAGTTATAACTTATAACAGTTAGAGAATCGACATTTATAACTCTTCATCGTAGAGGAATCCTTTTGGAAACACAGTGGTTTGATTACCTCTAGCAAATGCTTAATTCCTCTCACCTCTATTATCCTAGTAGCTTAACTTTAAGGAAACTTATAGTACTATTGAAGTAAGTGTAATTTTTATTCTTGTGAAGTTTATTTGGGTTTCATGATTTCATCTCACACTTCTGTTTACTGAAATCGTACTTCTCGGTTTGGTTTGGAGCATCCTTAATGCTTATATCACGACACATCGTAAGCACAATTAACCTACATTTCTTTAATGATTTAATCGGTACACATTCAGTGTTTAACAGTTTTACACATTCATACTATGTCACTTTAATTTATTAATTTTAAAATATTTCCACAATTATCTACATGATGAGATGTGATAAGAAGCAACTGTAGTACCTTTTTATACAGAAAGTGCATATTAAAATCTTCGTTTAAATGAAGTAAGAAAAGCAGAATATTATTTCTTGATCATTATATTTTCTTTGTAGTATATTGAATTGGCTAAACAAATGCCTTCCTATCCAATTATTTTTCTTCAATAACCCGTCATTATCTTTTACTCAAAAAAAAATCCAGTCATTATCTTATGTATGAAAATTTGTTTTTTAGTTAATCGACTGGGCTGAAGGTGGATATTTAACTAATGACTCACCAATGCCGCGTGGTGAAATTGTAATTGGTGGTCCGAATGTCACTCTTGGGTACTTCAAGAATGAAGAAAAGACAAAAGAATCATACAAGGTAAGCATCTACTTTCTTTTTTCTTTCTTTTTGTAGAAGATAAGGTGGGATAATTATCGTAGAAGATCTTTTTACTATAAGAATTAGTATAATCAATAATCTTGTTTAGAAGCGTACATAACTTAAATGACAGATATTATACGACAGAGAGAGCTTGATTTTCTGCTTAAATTGTTGTAATGGTTCTGTTTTAGTGAATTTGAAAGTTGTATTTTCTGCACTTTATATTATCGATAATTATTATTTGCTTGGTGTGGCCAGGTTGATGAAAAAGGAATGAGATGGTTCTACACCGGTGACATAGGAAGGTTTCATACAGATGGTTGCCTTGAGATCATTGATCGTAAAAAGGACATTGTTAAACTGCAGCATGGAGAGTATGTCTCACTCGGAAAGGTACGAATATTAATTTTTAGAATATACATCAATCTCAATTAGTATTTTTCAAGTTAGTTATATTTTGGTTCCCGAAATAATACTCTCCAAATTTTAATTTAGCAGACAATGTTACTATTTCGTGCATCTACGAGATTAAATTGTCAAATTCTTACAATTATGAAATTTGAAGATCAAAATAGTGATTCGTCGTGTAACTTTCCTCTGCAACGAATTTATTAAATACAGGTTGAAGCAGCTCTTATTGTCAGCCCCTACGTGGACAACATTATGTTGCATGCTGATCCTTTCCAAAGTTACTGTGTGGCACTTGTTGTGGCTTCTCAATCCGCATTAGAAGAATGGGCTTCAAAGCAAGAAATACCTTATATTAGTTTTTCAGAACTTTGCTCTAACGAAGAAAGTGTGAAAGAGGTGCATGCGTCGCTAGTAAAGGTATATTTAGAACTTAAGAGCCCGTTTGGTGCGCAGGTTAGGAAACAAGATATGTTAAAGTTTTCCAATTTTGTTTTAATCCGTTGTTTGGTGCACCAATAAAAAAAGATAAATTTAACTTACCATTAAGCTTATCCAATTACTCTTTATTATTTTAATCTCTATTTTCGGCTAGGTTATCCAATTACTCTTTTTTATTTTTCTTATCATGTGTGCACCAAACACATGACATAATATGTGCTAATCTTGTCACTATCATATCGTATTATTATTCACTTCTTATCATGTCTTGTCTCTATCTATCCGGCGCACCAAACATGCCCTAAAAGTCTCTTTAAGTATGTCGTTGGAGGTGCTCTTAGACATTCAATTACAATCTGCGACGTGTTTGTTTCATTTATTATGGAAATATGATTAACTTATAGTTTATGAAACAATTTGCAGGAAGCAAAGAAAGCTCGTTTGGAGAAATCCGAGATTCCAACAAAAATAAAATTGCTTTCTGATCCCTGGACACCTGAGTCTGGCCTAGTCACTGCTGCTCTCAAGATCAAAAGAGAGGCCATCAAAAAAACTTTCCAGGAAGAACTTCTGAAGTTATATGCTTCATAGGCCAACACTAATTAGGTATTTTGATTTTTGATGTATTAAGGTTCTTGATTTTTACATGGGAATGATGAGAAAAACTATCAAGAAATTTTGAAATCCATGCATGGAATAATAAAGTTTCAAAACAAAAAGAATTAAAACTAGTTTCAAATGTATGAAATTAAACATTACATTAAACTAATGTTTTATACAATGTATCAATATTAAATTCTCTTGGAGGAGAACTTTACCATCCTTTGTGGTTATACCCAGCTCGAGAGATTAGTCTCTGCGCAGTTGTATACATGGTTTACACAATTAAAAAAAGTTTTATACAATAAAAAATAAAAACATTCCAAAACATTATTAAAAAATAAATATTAAAATTTGTGTATATAGTTTGGTTTACTTTAGTTTGATATCACAAAAGAACAAATTATTGTCCAATTTGAATATAAACACTTAATAGAGTGGGAACAAGCTTCCTTCCACCTATTTTGAGGTTGAGGCCTTGATGGACATTTTTGAAACCCTTTTTCCCACCTACAACTCCAATATTCCAAGGTGAATTTTATGAAAGCAGGATAATTATTTAGAAGAATGTTTGTAGTTCTTTGATCAAATTTCTACCGGAGCTTTCACAGATCCTCCCATTCCCCTAAATATGGTATGTCATCGAAAATTCACTTGAAATAACGAGCTTTGTAAACTAAAAATAAGCTGAACCCTATGATCAATTTAAGAATATGTTTGGCATTTGGTATAAATTGAATAAAGTTGTTTATATTAGACATTTTTTGTTGCAGCAACATTTTTGTTTCTAACCCTAGCTAATCACCTAATTTTAATTAAATAGGTTTTTTTAAAAGTTCGAACTTTATCTTTTTATTAAATAGACTGAGCAGAATCGAGCTTTTAATAGGCCGAGCCATAGACTCTGTAGGGTTGCCTGGCCTGTTCCCACCCCCTATTTGGGATAGTCACTCATGAAATTCCAAATCGAACCCGGGACGGGATTTCGCATGAGAAGATCGTTCACAGAAAAGGAGGAAGAGAAAGGCTTCCAAAGTCTAATGGAGAGTGAGCAATTAAAGCTGTGAAAGATTTCTAAATATTCTCTTGTCTATGAAGTGGATCATTTAATGTATATAGTTATGGCAAATGTTAACATGTGTCCTTAAGACATATGTTAATGAATTAAAAATAGAAATATTTGTCTCAAAAATTGTACATGTGAATTTTCGAAGTCAAAATATTATGATTTTTAATGTAAAACTTCTATTTTTGGTTTCCTTAACATGTGCCCTTATGACACATGTTAACAAGACCCTTAAAAAATAGCTGCTAGATAATAAATGCACCTACCTAAAAAAAACAACTCAGTAAATGCAATAAGATAAACATGTTTTACTGTCAAAGTTAAGCCTATAGTACCTATCTAATTTAATTATAGCACCGTAAAAGCATAAGCAAAGTCCAGTACATCATTTAATTAGAGGTTTCCTCCCCAAATTAACCCTAATTAGCCAAAGTTGATTGTTGCAAAGTAGTTGAAAACTTTACTTAAATTAGATATATAGATATAGATAAAGATAAATATATGAATTTTAAAAGAAAAGTTCAAGTTGTTTGCGTCTATATTCAAAACAACAAACACATTACTTTTCAGTACTTCATAATTTGAGTACATTATTCAATTTTTACTACATACAAACCGATAATTTTGATATACATAGAGTGGTTAAATAATGATATGTTTCAGGTGAAATTTCTGTGACATGCTTTATTTAGAGGAATGGGAGGATCTGTAAAAGCTCCATTAGAGGTTTGATCAAAGACAAATTTATTAGCTGCCTCTGTATAATGGATCCCATCCCAATTCACTCTAGTAGATGGATTTTCACATGAACCAACAACATGTTTTGTACCATTTATGTTTATGGTTTCTCCACATCTAGCTAGAATGTTGTAATTGTACTCCCCTCCATAGCCACAACATGCCACATGTGGAAGCTCAAATCCTACATGATAATGAAGCTTTCAAATTAATAACATATTTTACATATATTTTTGTACATGAATTTGGAAGGTAAATTCTAACATGCACAAGTGATATATATAGTGTACAATGTATAAGTCGTCAATTTCATTATAACAAATACGAATTTTACAAATTTTACTGTTGGATTGAAAATTTATATTATATACATGGTTGTTAAACTCGCGTTTTAAATCGTAAACTCGGTCGAGTTTACGATTTCAGGTGTGAAAAACGAGCCGACTCGGTAGTAAACTCGTTTTTTTGTAAAATCGGGAATGAAATTGATTTTGCTCCGAGTTAACTCGGTCAAACTCGGTAAAATCGTGTAAAATCAAACGATTTTACTTGTTTTTCAAATTTTACCTTTACAAACTTTTTTTTTGGCCCAATTTTTTTTGGCCCATTTTTTGACACGTTTTAAAGGGACGGGAGAGAAACAATGTAACTTTAGAAACCTTTCTTATTCCACTTTCTCTGTTTTTTATGTTTTTTGGATGGTTTTCACTTAACACCTTTAGAAACTTATGAAATTCGTTATTTTGGATGTTTATTATATGATTTGGTGGGATAATTTATGTATTTTGAAACAAGTTTATGGATATGCCGCTACTTATTATGTGATGATTTAGTATATTTTGGCTTTATAATTATAATTAAGTTAATATTTTAAAATTTGTGACATTTTAATAGTATTATAGTAGGATATATGTTATGTACATATTATTTTTAATATTATTTTAATTTTAGGTAAACTCGTACGATTTTATGAGTCGAGTTTACGAGTCGAGTTTACCTAGGCAAAATGAGTTAAGGTAAAAACTCGAGTTTGACAACCTTGATTATATAGACTATCATGCTAAATTTTAAAAAAAATTAAAATTCATTTGATATGTTATTGAGACCCATCAAGATTAACAATTTATATATTTTTATTGAAACCGTTAATCTTAATAGGTCTCACTAACAATTTTTAATTTTTTTTTAAATTCTGCATAAATAATCTATATGATATCAACTTTCAATTCAATTATATATTTTACAAAATTCGTATTCGTTATAATAAAATCAACGACTTATACATAGAAGCATAAGCTTCTCTAAAGTGAGTGTAAAGTGAGAAAATCAAGAGTTGTGATTGTTACAATTTCATGATTTTTTATGATGTATCTATAATATCTATTTTCAATTTTTTAATTAATAATAAATATTAAGTGGATCATTCACTTTAGATGAGTCAAATCCATGGTACATAACTTAATAGCATGATTGGATTCACAGACTTGTCATGATTATTTTAGTAAATCTAAATTTAGGACAAAATCAAAATATTTTCACATGTCACAATAGTTTTTCCAAACTCAATGCTAATCCAAAAACATACATTAACTAGAAAATGGGTCATATTGATTTGGCTCACCATATTTTTCTGGATTTTGAAAAAGGGAGTACTTAGGAGAGTAAATATCAACATATGTGATTGCAGCAAGAGGAAGATCCACACGAAGTTGAGCTAAGGCTTCCATCAACTTTAAATTGAAATATTGAGATACTTCATTGTATTGATTTGCACAACCATAATTATCCTTTGTAGAAGATGGAAAATTAGCCAAAATTATCGGAAGACATCCAATTGGTCCCGTGTTGTGTATCCAAAATGATCTAGCTCCTAAATTGTATATGTTCTAGAATACCAGCAAGTTTCATCAATTTAAACAAAGAAATTAAGAAATCAACAATTTAGAAATATATTTAAATGTATCTCAATATATAACACAATTTAGAAATCATCAATTGATAAATACAAGCAAGATTAACGGTATTTAGAAAAACATAAAAAATCGTTAATTTTTATGTATTTCAATAACATATTAAATGAGTTTAAATTTTTCAGAAATTTTACACAAAATCCAACAGTAAATTTTATGAAAATTGTTATTGAGAGATATTAGAATTAATGTCAACGGATATATACTATTTGAAAACTATTTTACAATTTTTTTTTGGTACATCAGAAATATAAATTGCTCCCGCCAGAGATCGAATCCTGAATCTCCCCCTACCCAACCCAAATGTCCCCCAGCTCTTACCACTTGAGCTATCTTATTAAATAGGCAAAACAATGACTAGTACTCTCTCTGTACTAAAATATAAGTCACTTTGAGAAAAAAATTTGTACTAAAATATAAAGTCATTTACAATAACAATGAAGCATTTAATGCTATTTTTCTTATTATATCCTTAATTATTTATTACTATTTTTTCTTTTACTTCTACAATTTATCTTTTCTATACCATTAATGAAAGATAATTTTGTAAATTTATTCATAATTTCTCTTTTTCATACAACAATGATTATATTTCTTAATTTGTATGATATTGTCAAAACAATTTATATTTTGGTACGAAGATAGTATATCATTTAGAAATAAAAATATGTTTTAATAAATTATTCAAGAACCACCTGCCAGGCTGCCATGGACTAACTTGATTATTTATTTGTAGATAATTAATGAATGGAGAGTGTTTGGTTGAACTACCTTGATATTTTCTGTGAAATTGTTTATTATATCTGGTACAGTAGCATTGACTTGTTGTATAGTAAGATTACTAAAGAAACCTTCTGTTAGATCATTTTGACCAATATCAAATGTGTATAAGGCCTTAGAAAAATAATCTTCTTCAGGGATTAATGTTGCAAATACACCTCCTAACAAAAAATTGAAATTATGAAAAATGTCAAATTAATGTCCTTAATTAAATTCATAATCACCGAAAGATTTCAATGAGAAAAAAAAAATCATAATTTACCTTGATCTCTAATGAATTTTATATTGGATATGAAATCTTTGAATTGAATGTATTGAATTCCAAGGGAAAATGGACTAAAACTTCCCTTAGGCATAATACTATTAGGAATCCTGATTGTTGACCCTCCTGTTGCAAAGTTTGCACCATGTGTGAAGTTTGACCCAAGAGAATTAAGATATGCACTGAGATAAGGAAGTCCAAAGCTTTGTGCTGAAATTATACAAATTAAGTTCATATCATTAACATCTTCCATAAATTTAACAATAATCCATAATGTAAAACCTTGTGAGTTGCTATATAAGCTTTGTCTTGGATTGCTTTTAATGATTAACAAAATAATACTCCCTCCGTACCACAATATATGTCGTTTTGGAAAAAAAAATTGTACCATAATATATGTCGTTTTACAATATCAATGTAACATTAATTTTGATGTTCCTAGAATACCCACGCATTTATACTCTTTTTACTAACAAAAGTCACTACTCTCTCTCCAACTTTATTATTTTTCCATATACCAACAAAGAGAGAGAGAAAAGATAAAAGAAGAAAAACATGTATAATTTTGTTAAGATTCATAGAAGTTACAAATTCCTTAATATGCGTAAAAATGTCGGAACGACATATATTTTGGTACGGAGGGAGTACATGATATATGTTAACAAAAAATGAAACATATTTCCTCCATTCACTATTATAAACAAAAAAACGCTTTAAATTTTGGTCACTATTATAAGCAAAAAATAATTACTTTTAAAATAATTAATATTACTATTTCAAATATACTCTTATTTAACTCTACTACTTTTTAGACAAATATTCCATTTTATGATTTGATAATTGTGATTTAAAAGGACAATAATACAGTAAACTTAACATATATCTTACATTAAATCAAAAAAATTAACTACACTTAACTAAAATTTAAACCGTCTGATTTAATCGAATGGTTCATAGTTTCTGAATACAGAGAAACAACATTACCTATAAAATCAAGGATGATTCTGCCATCAGAGTATCTTCCAGTTGATCTATGAAAATAAGTTTCTCCATATGGCAACGGCAGTGCTTGAAAGGCAGCAGCCAAACCACCAGTATCAGCGTTTGAAGCACCAAAGTTGAAAATGGCTGGAAAATCACAATCCTCTTCTGTAGCAAATATTGGAGAAGTAGTATTACATAAAATAATTAGCACAATGAAAGACACAAGTGGCATATGCCTAAGAAACTCAGTTTGTGCCATGATGAATTTGATGAACCACGTATGTATGAGTATGATCATAATATGCTGATAAACACTTGCATTTATAGCCTTTTTAGTCAACAAAAAACACTTCCATTTATAGCCTATTTAGATTTTTGTCAACAAAATACACTTGAATTTATACTATAGCCTATATATAGTATGATTACTATTTTGTCAACATAAAAATAAAAATGATTATAATTATGATTACTAAACTTGATCGGAGATATCAAAGTACACAATATATCTGGATTAAAAATTAGCCTTTGGTTTCTACCAAAAAAAAAATAAAAAATTAGCCTTTGGTTTGACGGGGTGTCCCGGTTTAATTGTTAGTTAGTGAGGTGAAGTTTATTCGAATGGATGTACCATACTATAAAAAAAAAATATAAATTCTAGTTTAATCGATAAAAATATTGAAATTATTAAGTTAATTGTTATTATTGAAGTTTGAAATTTAAATCCTTTATTTTTGCGTTTAAACTTTTAGTTACTATTGTTATTTTGTCTATTTTAAAAGAAAAAAAAAATAAAAAAAATAGAGTAAAAAAACACTCTTAAAAAATAGAGTAAAAAATTATCTCGGGTTGTCTTTTCTTTCAGTTGTATTTTTTTTTGTTTTAGTAAGATAATCTATAGTGGTTAGATTTTTTAACCTTAAAATCTTTTTAGTTAGAATTTTTAGATTTTTATCAACTAAATTCAACTCACAAAAATTACAGTTGTATTTAATTAGCGATAATTCATTTAATTTATAAAAGAATAAATATTGAATATAACAATACATGATAAGAATGTACCATAAAAAACAATACATGATAAGATTTAAAGGGTAGAGAAGATAGTATATTTTAAAAAATTTCATATAATATATATATGGAGCTGCTTACTTTGACTATGTGAGTCGAAATTAGCAAATATGACTCATGTGTAATTATAAAGAAGTGTATATGAGAACTTATGAATAGTTGGGGGTGCGCGAAGACAACCCACCACTTTCCCACCGTTTGCTTTTTGTGGTTAATTATGAGATAGGATTAGATTTAGTTTATCATTATAAAAGAATATAGTAGTACCGTTTTAGCAATTACTTAATATAGAAGTATGATCATTTCCAAAGCCTATATAAAGCCTTGTAGCATTGCATTGTAATCTATCAATTTTGTAAATCAAAGTATAGTGTTGAAGTAATTCCTCTTCTTCTTGTTCTCTGTTTTTAAGTTTTATTAGTACATATATATGCGTATGATTTGATTTTTTTTTTTTACCCAATGATTTGATTAGATAATATTGTATTGGAAATAAAGACTTAAATATCATGTCTTAGTCTTACAAGACGTAAACTTTTTCAGCATTGATACCTACTTTAAAATATAGAATTAGCTATCAAAATTAGAAAAGAGAAAAATAAAAGTGGTCCTTGTAGTTAAATTATTTTATGTTCATACGAAACATAAGACATTATATTTTTCAATTCATACTATATATGTCAAATATATATTTAAATTGATAACATAGTTGACCTTAATTTTATTTTACAATGCTCGTTTTCGATGACATGCCATATTTAACGGAATGGGACGATCTGTGAAAGCTCCAGTAATGATTTGATCAAAGACGATTTTGTTAGCAGCCTCTGTGTAATGGATTCCATCCCATACAATTCTAGTCGATGGATTTTTACATGAACCCACAATATGTTTTTTACCATTTATGTTTATGGATTCTCCACATCTATGAGAAATGTTATAGTTGTACTTCCCTCCATAGCCACAACATGTCACAAATGGAAGCTCAAATCCTACATATGTTAATGAAAATTCAAATTAATAACATATGTATATATATATATATATATATATATATATATATATATATATATAGGATTGGATTTGCAAACATTATCAGGAATTATAATGAGCCATCATTATTTTGACAAAAACTACACATTAGAGTATTAACAAAATTACGGTGTCATCAACTCATCGTAATTTGTCAAACTTATGGTCAATTTAAATATACATCAACTAAAAGTGGGCTATCTTGATTTTGCTCACCGTATTTTTTTGGATTTTGAAAAAGTGAGTACTTCGGAGAGTAGATATCTACATATCTGATTGCAGCAAGTGGAAGATCATTTCGAAGTTGAGTTAAGACTTCATTCAACTTTAAATTGAAATACTGAACTACTTCATTGTATTGCTTTGCACAACCATAACTATCCTTTGTTGATGATGGAAAATTAGCCAAAATTAAAGGAAGGCAGCCAATTGGTCCTGTGTTGTATATCCAAAATGATTTGGCCCCTAAATTGTATATATTCTATACCACCATCAAGTTTCATCAAATTAGAACAAGAAACTTAGAAGAAATCTACAATACAAATTAGAAATTTATTATAAGACAATTAGTATATACCTTGATATTCTCTATGAAATTGTTTACTATATCGGGTATTGATGCATTGACTTGTTGTATAGTTGCATTACTAAAAAATCCAGCACTGAGATCATTTTGACCAATGTCAAATGTGTATAAAGCTTTGGAAAAATAATCTTCTTTGGGCATTAAAGTTGCAAATACACCTCCTAACAGGAAAAAAGAGAGGCCAATTTCATGCTCTTAATTAAACTCATAATAATCACCAAAATATTTAAAAGAAAAAATTCAATGATTATTTTACTTAATTTACCTTGATCCCTAATGAATTTTGTTGTGGATATGAAATCTTTGAATTGAGTGTATTGAATTGTAAGGGAAAATGGACTGAATATTCCATAAGGCATAATACTTTTAGGTATTCTAATGGTTGATCCTGCTGTTGCAAAGTTGGCACCATGTGTGAAATTGGATCCAAGAGAATTAAGATATGGACTTAGATAAGGAAGCCCAAAATTTTGTGCTGAAATTACAAAATTATACAAGTTAAAATTAAGAATTAAAATCTTTCAAAAACCTATAGCAAATTAGCAATTATCCTTCAATGATGTAAAACTATGTGTTTGTTATTTTTTTAATTTATAAAACAAATATTAGTATTTCAGTTTTTATTTTAAAGGTGAGTATCGAGTTCTTAACTTGAATATTAGTATATTTGATTTGGATATAAAATGAATCTTCAATCGATTTCATGGTGAAATCGACTATAAACATTTAGATTTTGAAGGAGATTATTCTTGATATGGTTTGTGACTTTTAGAAATAAAAATTTGTATATTTAGAGAGGTTAAAAAATATATTTAACAACATATTCTTGCTTTGGAAATAAAAATTGCTACATATAGTAAGTGACATTAGACTTTATGTGGTTCTAACTCAAATGTGGAGTGTGTCATATGTTAGGTGGAAAAAACAAATTCAGATATGGTAAACTAAATCAGATACAGATATGAGATATGTTAGGTAGAAAAATTGGTAATATTCAATTCTTATGTTGACAAGGACTTCAAATCCAAAGTTTTATCATGGAAATCTTTGTACACTTCTTCACAAATGAAGTCCATTTCGTACATGTCATCGACCAACATTTATCATTATCTAGGTGACACCCCACATATTTAGAGTTTTATTGGGTGTAGTATTGTCATAAATATTGCCGTCTAACTTATCCTTACAAAAAAAAATTGTATGGTGAAAAATAGTTCATATTTATAAATTTTTATCAATAATCTTATCTAACTTATGTGAGACTAAATTTCACCGAGTGTTAGCCGCTAACACATAGATCCAATGGTTCTAATGAGCCTGAAGTGTGAACATAAAAAAGGTCAACGATAGACTCGATATATTTTGATACCTTATTGAAAGTGATGTTAGAGTTTGTCTGAAGTCCCACAATACTTAGGTTCCCAGGATGTTAGATGTATAAATATGTGAGGACAACCTCTCATCCTTTAAGCTAGTTTTTAGAGTTGAGATCCAAGCATATTTAACATGATTCAGAGTCGGATTAAGAACTGCAAGTTAGACATCTGACCAAGGACCACGCTAACTAGACGTGAAGGTGAGTGTTGAAAGTGATGTTGTTGAAGTTTGTTTGAAGTCTCACATTATTTAATTTTTGAGTTGTTGAGTTTTTAAATATGTGAGAACAATCTCATTTTTTAAATTAATTTTTGATGGCTGATATCCGAACATATTTTACAGTAACCACCAACCAAAGATCATTTATTTTAAATTACTGTTTACAAACAGTTAAATTTAAAGATAAAATGTAGATACATTTTTTCATGTATGTGCTTTTTGTGTGGTTCTTCACATAAAATATTTATAAATATCAATTATTTTTATTAAATATGTTTTTACCTCATGTTTCTATGAAAAAAATATGATTATGCCTAAGATATATGGTCGAACTTCAATTACCTAATTGCACGATCCAACAACAATTGTGAAGATTGTTTGATCTAATGAAATAATTTTTTCACTAGATCAAATGACTTACACAATTTACTGTGCATTTGCAACTATATTGTAAGAATCATCTAGTTCTTATATTACTCTCTTCATCCTAAAATTATTGTTCTTTTAGAATTATATACGTGGATTAAGAAATAATAAAAATTGATAATTTAAGTCTTTTTTATCCTTACTTTATTAAGAAAGAAATAATATATTTAATTAATACTTTAACTTTTGTAAGAATACAAATGTGGGAAACTAACATTAATTTTACATTAATTTTTAGAAAAAATACAAAACTAAAAAACTAAAAAGACAATAATTTTAGGACAGATGTAATATGATATAAAATCTGTGTTTTTGATCACTTTTCAAAAGTGATTAACAAAATAAATTAGCAATAGATATGTTACTAAAAATATGAAATAGAAAGAAATAAATTTTCAATATTACCTACGAAATCAAGAATGATTCTGCCATCAGAGTATCTTCCAGTTGATCTATGAAAATAAGTTTCTCCATATGGCAATGGCAGTGTTTGGAAGGCAGCAGCCAAACCACCAGTATCAGAGTTTGAAGCACCAAAGTTAAAAATGGCTGGAAAATCACATTCTTTTGTGGCAAATATTGGTGAAGTAGTAGTACATAAAGTAAGCACAATCAAAGACACAAGTGGTATGTGCCTAAGAAATTCAATTTGTGCCATGAATTTGATGAAGCTAACACTAAGGAATATGATCATAATATGCTTGTCAAAATCTTGAATTTATTTGATTCAAAAAAAAAAATCTTGAATTTATAGCCGGTGATTATGATCAATTATTAAAGTAGGTGTAGTATTTAAATAGAAAAAAAAGATCTTCTAAAAATAGTAGGGAAAACGTCTTGGGTTTGCCTTTTGGTGATTGTACATTTGTACTCCTGAGACTCAGTCCATTATTATAGAAAACTCTAATAAAAATTAATCATGATATTTGAATGACAGTACAAATGATAAAAAAAAATTGGGTAGAAAAATGTTAAAATGTTTTTCTTTTTAAAATGATAAACTCACTCATTTTATTAATGATGAAAAGTTGAATACAATCACGTACATTGATAAAAATATGATAACAATGCTTCAAAAAAAAAAATGATAACAAAATGTTAAAGTTTTTTTTTGACAGAAACAAAATGTTAAAGTTAATTGCTACTTTTTTACTATTTTATATCTATAGATTTTTGCTCAAAAAATAAATCTATAGATTTATTTCTTTTTAGTTTTTACCAAATAAAGAAGTACCACTTCATAAAAAAGTAGAAAAGTACTAGTACCATACTATATGCGTGTTCCGTCAAAAAAAAAAAATACTATATGCGTGTTTGAACCACCTCTTCCTCCATCATTTACTAACATAATAATTGATCACACCAACCTTATCTTTACAAATATTTCTACTTGTATCGTAAATCCGACTTACTCAGTTGGTAGGACATTTACACGTAATGTACAAAATCGATGTTTGAATTTTAATACACCTACTTATTCATCTTTAAAAGGTGAAGTTCTAATCATTATTACATGACCAAAAAAATTTCTACTTGATTTACTACTTCCTCTGTCTCATAATAGATGTTTTTTTTTTTTTGTAATTTTCACGCATTTTAAGAAAATAAATAGTTTTATTGATTTCAATAGCAAAATGAAATTATTAACAAAATGTCCTTATTATTACTATTATTTAGTGAAGTAATTTGATGAATTAAAATGTATTAGTAGTGTAACAAAGATGAAGTCACGGATGGGAAGATTATTTATAGTTGGGAGATTAAGGATAATGTTAAGGAGTGAAGAGGATTTACTAAGTTGTCCTTGATTGTGATGTTATAGTAAAAGAGACATTGTTGTTATTCAGGCTTGTGAGCATTGACATTTGACATGTCATGTGCAAAGCAGCTGTGTTACAATTTGGAGAGAGCGAGGGAAGAGTTTGTTGTGTTGTGATGTCTGCTGGCTGGAGTTGGCTAATTGGATATGCTTATACACATAGTTAGTCTTAAACCATTTACTAATCGTACAATATTTATTTAGGACTCTGGATGGTAGATAGGCAAATCGTGTCAATAAAACATGTTATATGCTCCAAATCATGCAATGCAAGTCTCCAAATCATGCAATGTCTGCTGGCTTACAGAGCTACTGTTTTGATTCTGATAGATCGATCACTTTTGATTCGAGATCAGAGTTAGTGTTTAGTGGTATTTTTTAAAGTCGAGTTGATGTATTCTCCGGTGGCATGGAAGCTGAGGAATGTCCTTCTAAGTATGAGATTAGAACATTCTATGAATGAGATTAGAAGTGGACCTCTATTAGGTCGTGTCTGTTTTGGTTATTTTTATTGATGTTCCGCATATATACGGCGTTTTTGTTTTGTAGTTCGTCTTTTATCGGTCTTTGTTCGTCTTGTACGGAAATTGTATTATTAATAATATTATATTTGCTGTGCAAAAAAAATCCATCGGTTATTAGAGAAAGGGTATGGTAATCCGGTGTTTTGTCAAACGATACGATAGAAAAGAGTTTGAGCCGAATTCTAATATTAATTTTTATTTTAATTTTAAATAGTTAATGAGTTCTAGTTCACACTGATAATTCATTTTTATTTCACCTAATTTTATATTTCATTGATATTAGAAACAGAAAATGAATCTTTTATTTCAAGTACTTAATCCGTCTTAAAATATAAAATAAATTTGATTAAAAAAACTTGATGTGTTTAATTGAAAATTTGAACTACATATATTAATTTTGGTTGACAAATTTTCTTTTATATTTTAAGACAGAAAAAATTTATATTGGGCCAAATTACATAAATATTTTTTTTTTCTAATTTAATCATTTAACTTAGTTAATCATATTGACTCATCTTATACTATTTTTAGGCTAAAACATTAACTCCAGCCTAACTATCATGCATAAACAACTTATCCAGTTCATCTTACATATAAACAACTCATGCTAACTCAATTTACAGTATAATTTAATGACAGCATGCCTAATACATCTATGATTAGTAAATGGTTTATGACTAATTACATTAATAATTACATGTACATCCGAATCCAATTAGCCAACTCCATAGACTAGTCAAGTCAGCATATAGAGCCAGCAGACATCACAAACTCGTCTCTCACTCTGCAAATTGCAAAATACAGCTTGCACTCATGTCCAATATTAATGCTTCCAAATATCTGAATCACGTACAATTTCTTTTGCTGAAATATCACAATCAAGGACATTTATTTCATCAGAATTGATTTTGCTAATTTGAAATTAGCTAGTAAATAACTACTAGCTTATTTGAGAAAATGCATCCCTTACTTTTAAAGAGAGCTGACTCTTTAGAGCATCTTTATCTCTAAATAATTAAATTGAGGTTTTTATCACTATTCATGCGAATCTTACGTGTACTGTGCCACATAGGATTAAGCAATTTAGACAAATTTTGCTTTATTTATAAATTCTTATTTTAAAGTACTGAATACTATTTATTAGATCCCACAATACTACATATATTATTTGTCTTTTTTTAAATGAAAGAGAAAAAACATTATTTTAATTCTAAAGATCAACTTTTGAAACATCCTTGCATAAGACTATTTTCTTAGAAATAAGAATTAAACACTTTCATATATTCTCTCTTTAATGGTAAATTTTTTTTAAGTATCAAGTATTTAGACTAAGGATTTGGCTAAGGATTAAAAGCAAGGGATGCATTTTAGAGAATAGTGCAAGTTATAAATGTTAGTTGAATAAAGTGCAAGTTAGAAGGATCCATACGCTCCTAGTAGTTTACCTTTAAGGAGATATCTTCTCTGTATACAAGCCAAGTGGAATAAGTGTTATTTTTGTTCTTGTGAAATTCATATTAATATCTTAATATACAAGAATGAATATTTTATATAAAAGTCATGTTAATTTCTTAAATATGCAAGAAAAAATATTCTCAATTATAGTACCTATAGCAATGCAAACATTTTGAACCATATACTCATATTCTATCATCGGTAACAAATCAATTACACTAGTTTTTATAATATACAAGAGTGGCTAGTTTCATGTCAATTATTTTTTAGAACATACTTTATTTAGTGAAATATGAGGATCTGTAAAAACACCGGTAGAAATTTGATCAAAGATATTTTTGTTAGCCGCTTCTGTGTAATGAGTTCCATCCCATATCACTCTAGTAGATGGATTTTTACACGAACCCACAACAGTTTTTGTTCCATTTATGTTAATGGTTTGTCCACATAGAGAACGATTACCAAAGTTGTACTTCCCTCCATAGCCACAACATGTCACATGTGGAAGCTCAAATCCTACATGTTAAATGAAACTTTCAAATTAATAACATATATACACTATGAACATGTCCAATGATATGTACAAATTGATCCAGTCTTGAATAATGAATATAAATTTTATAAAATTCACCGTTTGATTGAAAATTTATATAATATAGATCATTGTCAAATTTTATATTCAAACTCATCAAGATTAACGGTATTTAATAAGACTCATATAAACCGTTTAGCATGACCCTAATAAAAATTCATAAACTGTTAATCTTGATGAGTCTCAATAACATATTAAATGATTTTCAATTTCCTTAAAATTTAACAAAGATGATCTATATAAACTTTCAATTTAATGATGAATTTTATAAAATTTGTATTCATTATAGTGTTATTTGTGACTTATGCACCGTGCACCACTTGATTAACTTGTTGTTAGACAAAGTAATACACTATAGTATTGTACACATAATTTAACTTGAAAATAAAGTCATTTTGATTTGACTCACCATATTTTTTTGGATCTTGAAAAAGAGAGTATTTAACAGAGTAAATATCTACATATATGATTGTAGCACGAGGAAGTTTCTCACGAAGTTGAGTTAAAGCTTCCTTCAACTTTAAATTAAAATATTGAGATACTTCATTGTATTCCTTTGCACAACCATAATTATCCTTTATAGCGGATGGAAAATTAGCCAAAATTAAAGAAAGGCAGCCAATTGGTCCTGTGTTGTGTATCCAAAATGCTCTGGCCCCTAAATTGTATATGTTCTACATCACCAATATAAATTTTCATCAATTAGAACAAAAATTTAGAAATCAACAATTTCAAAAATTATGATAAGACAATGAAATTAGTATGTGGAAGATATATTATAGGCGAATTTTACGATGGACAAAATATCATGTTATTGTGTATCAAATAATCCCTAAAAATATGTATGATTATTTTCTATGAAGAGTGATAAAAGTTAAAACTAAACATACCTTGATATTCTCTATGAATTTGTTAACTATATCGGGTATAGTAAGAATGACTTGTTGTATACTATTACCAAAAAATTCATTAGTAAGATCATTTTGACCAATATCAAATGTGTATAAAGCTTTGGAAAAATAATCTTCTTTAGGCATCAATGTCGCCAATACACCCCTAGTAAGAATATGTTGAAATTAAGAGGAAAAAAATGTCAAAATCTTGTCCTTAATTAAAACTCATACTCACCAAATAAAATATATCAATGAAAACAAAACAAGAAATATCAAAGAAAAAATTCCTCATTTACCTTGATCTCTAATGCGTTTTGTTTTCAGTATGAAATCTCTAAATTGAATGAATTGAATTGAAAGGGAAAATGGACTGAATGAACCATGAGGCATAATACTATTAGGGAGTCTTATTGTTGATCCAAATGTAGCAAAGTTTGCACCATGTGTGAAGTTGGACCCCACGGAATTAAGATATGGACTTAGATAAGGAAGTCTGAAGCTATGTGCTGAAAAAATACAAAATTATACAAATTTAAATTCTCCTAACACATAGAAATGATCTTTATGTGTTTTTTTGTGTGTTTGTATTTGTTAAATTATATGAGGTATAACTAAATTGTTTAAAGATGACAACTCAAATATCTTAAATTGTTTTGCATATTCCATCTAACAATTTCATGATTTTTTGCCAGTAATGAACACTAATCATAATTAGTTAATGTAATTATAAGTCATTAACTACTTCTAGTACTTTTTTTTATTACAAAGAGAACAAAGAGCCCTATGGAATCAAGAATGATATTAATTACCTATGAAATCGAGAATGATTCTTCCATCGGAGAATCTTCCGGTTGATCTATTAAAATAAGTCTGTCCATATGGCCACGGTGGTGCTTGAAAGGCAGCAGCCAAACCACCAGTATCAGAGTTTGAAGCACCAAAATTAAAAATGGCAGGAAAATCACAATTCTTTGATGAAAATATTCGGATAGTACTAGTAGTAGATAAAATAAAAGTAATCAAAGACACAATTGGCATGTGACTAAGAAATTCAATTTGTCCCATGAACTTGATGTAACACAAAAGAACCTATTGAAATATGATCAAAATATATGGTTATTAAAATCTAGAGTTTGTATAATTATTATTAATTATTAATAAACTTGGTCGAGAAATTGTTATGATCCAAAATATATGGAATGATACACCTAGAATAAGAGAATGTGAGGATGAAATGAAACAAGTGTCAATCAATTCTCATATTTAGGAATCAAGGAGGATCAAGAAAGAAAATATTCCCAACAAGAAATATGTTCATGATTGGACTATATTAGGAAATGAATAAGCCCAAACCAGTAGAATTAAATGAAAATTTTCCTTCCCACCCCTACAATTATCCCTCAACCCCTTTAAACTATATAATATTCTAAGTTTATCCTTTTTATTAAAAAATAATTTTTACACTTCATTTACAAACTTTTAGAGTTCACTCCCCACAATAGTTTTACCCTCGGATTTCAGACTTTTGTGACAAATTTTGTCTCACTATAAGTCAAATTCCTTCAAAATTAAGTGATATATCAGACTTTGAGAAAGAATTTTCCAGTAAGAAGATTCAAACCGGAATATTTTAAATATATATGACGTTCTACAAAACCCGTGCATCGCACGGAGAGTCGACAAGTTTATTTTAAACGTGACAGCTAATAAATAATATCAACCCTACGCTTTAAACATACCACACTAACAATACACGTCACTCACTCAATCTACACCGTCGATACAACTAATCTCACCCGTTCATTCCACCAAAATCCATTATAAAACAACGCGTTGAGATAAGCAAAATCATATCGTTCACAACCACTATAGGGTTTCACTTTTCTTTCGTCATTCTCATCTTCAATCTCAAATCTCGTCATAAATTTCTCTTTCTTACCTCGATTTATACCAGATCCGTATAGATCCGATGGAGATCTACACGCCGATGGTGGTTTCATTGAGGTATAACATGTTTTTGATTGGTGTTTCGTGTTTCGTTTATGTTATGCTTATCCTTAACCATTATTAATTATGTTTTGTTTTCATATAGATCTGAACCTTCTTTCGTCAGATCTACCAAGTGATCTGCGAATTGTATTTAAGAGAAAATTTTGATATCAAAATTTATAGAAAATATTCTAACTCATCTGTTTATGGCAAAGAATTGGCTCATTCGCTGACTAATAACATCATAGTAAGTATTTTACAATATTTTTCATACAATCTTAGTTAATTATTGTATTACAGTTTTATAAAATTTTCTATATAGCTAATTATATGCATCTATTTCTTGTTACATGACACATGATACAATAAATAGTACAAGATTTCAAAGCAAAATATCAAGGTAATATGGAAATTGAAGAAGTGATCCTGGAAAATGTCTGTATGCTCACTTCAAAGGATATGAAAATACATATGTGATATATGATAGGAATCGGCCATCCCTCTATATTAGGAACATTTTTCGACGCATTTAAATCTGTGCATATATGATAGAAATTCATGATCTCATTTTTTGTTTATGACAGTTGCTGTTCCACATCAAGAGCACCACTTGTACTATTTTATAACGTGTGGGTGTATAGTAATTTGTCTTTTTTTTTCTTCCAACATTAATCCCATTATTTTTTCCATTCAAAAGCTTATCAAAAAAAAAAATTCCATTCAAAAAAGTTTATAAAATCAAATGCATCTCGTCTAAATTTCAATGTGTCAAAAATTTGGCAAGATAATTTTTGAGAATTTTTGCTAGAATTTTTTAGAATCCCTTTATCTTTTATCAAATGTACCTGTTAAATTATCGGCTTTAGTATTGAGGGATTTGATAGTGATAGAGGTGAGATGAACGGTTGGGGTTGGTGGGTTGTGGAGTTGAAAAGAATCTAATAAGAGGCTTAGAACAACAAGGTTGATGATGCCAAAGAAAATGTAAAGGAACATGATGCAGATAGAGAAAATAACATACTTTACGGCGGAAAGAATTAGATGAATCATGATGGAAATGGATTGTGAATTACTACTAATATTGCTTGAATGTGTTGTCAACTAGTAGTAATTCACAATCTATTTCCATCATGATTCATCTAATTCTTTCCGCCGTAAGGTATGTTCTTTTCTCTATCTGCACCATCTTCCTTTACATTTTCTTCGGCATCCTCAACGTTGTTGTTCTAAGCCTCTTATTAGATTCTTTTCAACTCCACACTCCACCAACGCCAACCGTTCATCTCACCTCTATCACTATCAAATCCCTCAACACTAAAGCCGATAATTTGACAGGTACATTCGATAAAAGATAAAGGGATTCTAAAAAATTCTAGCAAAAATTCTCAAAAATCATCTTGCAAAATTTTTGACATATTGAAATTTAGACGAGATACATTTGATTTTATAAACATTTTTGAATGGAAAAAATAATGGGATTAATGTTGGAAGAAAAAAAAAGGCAAATTACTATACACCCACACGTCATAAAATAGTACAAGTGGTACTCTTCCACAGAAAAAATGAGAAAATAAAACAAAATTTTAACCTCTATAACGTGATACAGTTCAGTTTGCGTGATAAACATTCAATTTAATGGTGGATTTTATAAAATTCATCTCTGTTATATTGTTATTCGTGACTTATGCACCGTGCATCACTTGATCAGCTTGTGCATGTTAGACAAATTAAAGTCATACACTATAATATTATACACATAATTTAACTTGAAAATAAAGTCATTTTGATTTGACTCACCTTATTTTTCTGGATATTGAAAAAGAGAGTATTTAACAGAGTAAATATCTACATATATGATTGTAGCACAAGGAAGTTTTTCACGAAGTTGAGTTAAGGCTTCCTTTAACTTTGAATTAAAATATTGAGATACTTCATTGTATTCCTTTGCACAACCATAACTATCTGTTATAGTAGATGGAAAATTAGCCAAAATTAAAGAAAGACAGCCAATTGGTCTTGTGTTGTGTATCCAAAATGATCTAGCCCCTAAATTGTATATGTTCTGCATCACCAACAAATTTCATCAATTTCGAACAAAATTTTAGAAATCAACAAAATTTATGATAGGACAATGAAATTAGTGAGGGGAAGATATATATATATATATATATATATATATATAGACAAATTCTACCATGAACATTGACAATATGTCAATTGTTAACACTTGAAAATCATCTCAAATTCTAATAAGAACTTGTGCTTCTAGAAGTATAAAGCTCATGGTTGTCATAATCCTAATGTGTGAAATATTCACATGATTATTTGTACCAGTTTGAAAGAAAAATAAAGGAAAGTGAATATAAATGTCTCAAAACTTAAATCACATTCATTTTTCTTTATTTTGTTGAATCAATATGGATTAGGTAATTGTCTCACTTCTGAGAACAATGTGGATTTTGTGCTTTTACTTCTAGCAAATAGTATGAGTTGCCGTTGAATTAATTTATCATATTTTGTTGCCTCATCAAACAAATCGAGATAAAATATGATACATTTATCCTATGACCTATCATGTTTTTGTGCATCAAATAATCCCTAAAAGTATGTATGATTATTCTCTATGAAGAGTGTTCAAACTATACACACCACTAGAAAATTCAGATTTAGAGAGGGCACATTTCCGTCACAAAATCTTCAAAATTCCGTCACAAACATAATTAGCGACGGAATTTGTGACAACCCAGAAACCATATCTTAAACACGCGTCGCAAACTGTTTATGAGGGATTTCTACATCCGTTGCTAATTGCGATGACATAATTCTGTCGCATTTATCTCAAATCCGTCACAAATGTGTGGGTTAAAATATCAATTTAAAACAGCTATTCCGTCGCTGACCAGTGACGGATTTGCATATTCTGTCACAATTAGCTATATGAGGGCATGATTTAGTGACAGTTTATTCCGTCGCTAACTGGGTAACAATTTTTTGTTGCCAAGATTAGGATTTTTTTACACGTTTATTTGCTTTAACATTTATGAGAAATTTCATTCAGTATCAAAAATACATTTCTCAATAAATAAAAACTATTAAACCTGTCAAAATATAAAATAGAACACATTAAATCAAATAAAACTAAAACATGTCATTCTTTCTCGAAACACATTTGTGTCCAAGTATCGCATGTATTCCACACCAAAATACATTGAAGCCATAACCAACAGATTTATCATTGTTTTCAAAGCTAAAAGTTTATAATAAAAATTCTCAAAACAACCATGTCTTGTAGTTGAATCCGGACGTGGTGATAGGTGTGAATGGCCTAGAGAAAAACTCTCCATAAATAGTTGGAACTATTCTCATTCTTGTGAGTCCCTTTCAAGAATAGCATCAGAGAACCACAAATCATTGATTTGAGAACCACTAATTTTACATTTAAAATAAGTCTGAATTGATATAAACAGTACTGTATAATAAGACATTGATTAGAGATAACTTAATACCTTATCAAAGTCATGTCAAATTAATACCTTGAGTTAATTAGAATCATAACATCACATAATAGATATAAAATTGCAGCTACATAGTCCAAACTACTATAGCTAACTTAATCACTAATCCTATCAAGATGTAACTTACCTGCTACTAGCCAAAAATGCATCAGTTGCATATACTAATATATACCAAAATGCATCAGTTGCATAACATCAATTTCCATTCAGTGAAAATTAATAAAAAAGTAAAATTGTTTCTATGTTGTCAAGAGGAGTAAACATTGTAATCATATAATCACTTACAAATATCAAATTCTTTGATTCATAATTGATATAAGAATGATTAGGGGATTGCTAGTATGTTGCCACAAAAGTTATAACAATGTCACCTTGGAAATGTTGGGGAAAACCTCAACAAAGAACAACTCAACAAAGAACTAAGAGAAGAACTGAACTAATTGTGTTGAAAAAGTTTATTGAGAAAAGTGTTGTTTACAAAGATCACTTTAACACCTATTTATAGGTGAAGTAAGTGTAACTACTTCCTAAAAACAAGGAAACTAACAACTAACTAAGTCCAGCTGGCATAACTGCCAAACAGCTGAGACTAACTACCTTAAAAGAAACAAAATACAATAAACCAGAAAAAAACAGAAAACTGCTCGTGCTTCTGATGCTCTGCTTCTGATCAGAACAACTTCTGATCACGTCTGCTTCTGATAAGGTCTGTTTCTGATAAGCTCTGCTTCTGATAAGCTCTGCTTCTGATAAGCTTTGCTTCTGATGAGCTCTGCTTCTGATAAGCTCTGCTTCTGATGCGCAGCTTCTAACACAGTTTGAATTATATAAGAACCAATACTCCTCCTTAATTCAAGCTGTCAAAATTAACCACTCCTAGTTCTCTTCTAAGCTTGATAAACTGATCCCTCTTCACAGCCTTGGTTAGTATATCAGCTTGTTGATCATTTGTGGCACAATACTCCAAACACAATTTACCTTTAGTGACTTGGTCTCTGATGAAATGAAACCTGGTTTCAATGTGTTTGCTTTTGCCATGACTGACTGGATTCTTAGCCAGATTAATTGCTGATTTGTTGTCAATGTACAACACCACAGTCATGCTTTCCACAATCTTCATTTCACTAAGAAGTGATTGAAGCCAATTTGCTTGGCAAGCTGCAAAAGATCCTGCCACATACTCAGCTTCACAGCTAGATAGTGCAATGACACTTTGCTTCTTTGAACACCATGATACTAGAGCATTTTGAAACTTGAACAAGTAACCACTTGTGCTCCTCCTATCGACCTTGTCACCACACCAGTCAGCATCTGAGAAGCCTATTAGCTCCAATTTTCCATTATCCTTTGCAAATGGAAATAGAACACCAAAATTAATGGTGCCATTAATATACCTGAGAATCCTCTTGGCTAGCAGTAAGTGAGACTTCAGTGGTTTACTCATAAACCTGCTCACATAACCCACTGCATAACTAATATCTGGTCTTGTTTGGCATAGATATCTTAATGATCCAATCAATTGTCTGAAATTTGTTGGATCCACATCATCACCAGTTATCATTTCTTCAGCCTTGACTCTTGGATCTGCAGGTGTGACTGATGAATTACAGTCAAGCATTTCAAATTTCTTCAAAATTTCAGTGGCATATTTGGCTTGATGTAATATCAGTCCCTTAGGAGTTTCCAACAACTCCATTCCTAGGAAGTATGTCAACTTTCCTAGATCAATCATTTCAAATTCACACTTCATTTGTGATTTGAACTTGTCAATCTCTATTGGTGAGCTGCCAGTCACCAATAAGTCATCTACATACAAACATATGATCAGCATATGTTTATCATCACTATGTTTCACATACACACCATATTCTACACTACATTTTCTGAAGCTTTGCTCAACAAAGAATTGGTCAATTCTCTTGTTCCATGCTCTAGGAGCTTGCTTCAATCCGTACAAGGCTTTGTTCAGCTTCAATACCTTGTCTTCTTTTCCTTTCAGCTCAAATCCTGGTGGTTGTTTCACATAGACATCTTCCTCTAATGGTCCATTTAGGAATGCAGATTTCACATCTAAATGAAATAGAGGCCATCTTCTACTACAGGCTAGAGCAATTACTAACCTTATAGTCTCATGTCTTGCAACTGGAGAGAAAACTTCATCATAGTCTAACCTTTGTTTCTGTAGAAATCCCTTTGCAACTAGTCTTGCCTTGTGCTTTATAACTTTGCCTTCAGGATTCTGCTTCACTTTATAGACCCATTTCACACCAATTGCTTTCTTGTCAGGAGGTAATGTGCATAAGTCCCATGTCTTATTCTTCTCTATTGACTTCAGCTCATCAATCATTGCATCCATCCACACTTTGCTCTTTAGTGCATTTCCAACATCTAAAGGCTCAGTGTCTGCAAGCATAGCATAGTGAACAATTTCACCTTCGTCATTCACTGCATTATCTGAGATAGTCTCACAATCTTCCAATCTTCTTGGAAGCTGAATTGTTCTTTGAGATCTAGCTCTCAACTGTGGTTGTGGCTCTTCATCTGAGCTTTCATCATTTGCTGGATTATTAGTGCCTTGAACTGGATTAACAAATGTCACAGTCTCATTGTTAACCAATCCATCATCTAAATCAACTTCATAAGTGTTTTTAGATATGGATTTCTGCTTCCAGTCCCAGTTCTCATTCTCTAAGAACTTCACATCTCTACTAATCTCCAACTTATCTGAGATGGGATTATAGAGTCTATAAGCACCAGTTCTATGATAACCAACAAATATCATAGGCTCACTCTTGTCATCTAGTTTCTTCCTTCTAGCATCAGGAATATGTTTATAACACAATGAGCCAAACACCTTGAAATGAGCCACACTTGGCTTATTTCCAGTCCATACCTCATCAGGAACTCTATCCTTTATCTTCTTGGTAGGACATCTGTTTAGGATGTATACAGCTGTAGACACAGCTTCACCCTAGAACTTGTGAGGCAGCTGCTTCTGCTTCACCATGCTTCTAGCCATATCTAGAATGCTTTTGTTTCTTCTTTCAGCAAGGCCATTATGTTGAGGAGTGTATGGTGCAGTAACCTCATGAATTATGCCTTCATCTTTGCAATAATTCTCAAACTCCTTTGATGTATACTCACCTCCACCATCTGTTCTCAACACCTTCAAGAACTTGCCACTCTGCTTCTCAACTAAGGCTTTGAATCTTTTGAACACATCAAAAGCTTCACTCTTTGCCTTAATATGATATAACCATATCATTGTTGAGAATTCATCAACAAAAGTGATGAAGTATTTGTTTCCACCAGTTGATAACACATCAATTGGTCCACAAATATCTGAATGAACCACATTCAACAGTTCCTTAGACCTCATAGGTAAACCGTTTTTGAAAGAAGCTCTTGGATGCTTTCCCAGCAAACAAGTAGTACAAGCATCACCTGGAATTATGACTCTAGGAAATCCAATGACCATATCCTTTGAATTGAGCTGTGACAAGCTTTTGAAATTCAAATGGCCATACCTTTTGTGCCATAACTCACTATCCTTGCTTTCTGTAGTTGCAGAGAGACATTTTGCCTCAATGGCTTTGAATTGAGTCTTGAATATCCTATTTTTGCTTTGTGCTGACTTCAGAATCAGATTCTTCTTTGAATCATAGAACCTCAGGGTTTCATCTTCTAGCACAATTTTGAATCCCTTCTCTAGTAACTGACCTACACTCATCAAGTTACACTTCATGCCAGGCACATATAGGACCTTCTCAATTACTGTCTTCTTGCCATTCTTCTTCTGAATAACAACATTCCCCATACCTCCTGCTTTGATGGAGTTGCTATCAGCCAATTTGATCTTGGTATTGACACATTTATCAAAATCAGTCATGATGCTTTTATTGCCAGTCATGTGATTTGAACAACCCGTATCAAAATACCATTCCATGGAATCACTACTTTCTTCAGTGATGGTAACCATGAAACTTACATCATCATATGTGCTTGAATGATCTTCTGCAACATTTGCTTCTTCACTGACTTGGTTCTTCTTCTTCTTCTTTGGATTCTTGCATTCATTTGCATAGTGACCATACTTGTTACAATTGTAACATTTGATCTTGCTCTTATCAATGGGCTTTTTCTTTCCATTGATATTCTGTTTCCCTCCTCCTCCATTTGAGGATTCAGGCTTGTCTTCACTTTTCTCACTGGTTTTCTTGAAATCTTTCTTTTTCTGCCACTTCTTGAATTTTGCAAAGAGAGCTTGCTCGTCTTCCTTGCCATGATCTTTCTCTGTATGCTTCAGTTCATGTGCTTCAAGAGTGCTCTGCAGATCTTCAATTCTGATTTCACTCAGATCTTTAGTTTCTTCGATGGTGACCACAATGTGCTTGAAACTTGTGGTTAAAGTTCTGAGTACTTTTTCAACCTGTTCTTGTTCATCGATCGTTCCCCCACAACTCTTCATTTGATTAGTGAGTGTCACTAATCTTGTGAAGTACTCTGCAATCTTCTCATCATCCTTCATCTGAAGGAGTTCATATTGCCTCTTCAATCCTTGCAACTTCACCTTCTTGACCTTCGCGTCACCACCATAAATCTTCTGTAGTGTGTCCCATGCTCCTTTTGCAGTTTCTTCATCTGTAATCTTCTCTAACACGACGGAATTCACACATTGATGTATGAGGTATAGGCCTTTGGTGTCTTTCTTCTTTGCAAGTCTGAATGTTGTTCTTTGTTCTTCATTTGGATTCGCTGGTAATGGAGTAACTTCAGTTGTAACTTGATCATACACTTCATGAAAGTTGAATATGACCTTCATCTGCTTTATCCAAATGTCCCAGTTCTTAGATCCTTCAAGAACGGGAAAATTCACGTGGAAATTGTTTGTACCAGCCATGGTTGATTCACTGCAATCACAAAGAGTCTTTCTTGGATTCAAGAAGGATCAAGAATTGATCCCTTGGATCGTATAAGCTCTAGATACCACTTTGTTGGGGAAAACCTCAACAAAGAACAACTCAACAAAGAACTAAGAGAAGAACTGAACTAATTGTGTTGAAAAAGTTTATTGAGAAAAGTGTTGTTTACAAAGATCACTTTAACACCTATTTATAGGTGAAGTAAGTGTAACTACTTCCTAAAAACAAGGAAACTAACAACTAACTAAGTCCAGCTGGCATAACTGCCAAACAGCTGAGACTAACTACCTTAAAAGAAACAAAATACAATAAACCAGAAAAAAACAGAAAACTGCTCGTGCTTCTGATGCTCTGCTTCTGATCAGAACAGCTTCTGATCACGTCTGCTTCTGATAAGGTCTGTTTCTGATAAGCTCTGCTTCTGATAAGCTTTGCTTCTGATGAGCTCTGCTTCTGATAAGCTCTGCTTCTGATGCGCAGCTTCTAACACAGTTTGAATTATATAAGAACCAATAGGAAAAACAAATGACTTACAGATCTCTAAGTCATCAATAATCACTTAAACTGATAATTGATGTTTTCATTTCAAATAAAATTGAAGTTTCTGGATTGGATTATCAACAATTTAATTCCTGACCTCATAATCTCCGCCTTGTCCTCCTTCGGGAGGAATACTCCCAGGATGATCCGGAGGGTGAACAAGAACAGCAAGCAGGTTATTACCATCTGGACGAAGAATGTTAGTAACATCTAAAGAATGCCTCCAAAACATTCCTTTAGGATGGACCATTTTGTGCCCATTCAAATAAACATCAGCGGAATAATTGATTCCTTGGAAGTTTAGATCACAGTGCTGATTGTTAGACTACAAAGGCTGAAAGTAGTGCAACATCCACCAAAGTTCAAAGCAAAGAATAACTACCACACCAGAAACCACATTTTGATTCCATGAATTTCAAATAAAAACAAAACTGAATTGAAATCCAATATTGTTACTAAATGAAAACAAAATCACAATGCATGAATTAAAATTTGCTTCATTCCATGCTTCTACCTGCATACGAAATCAAATACATACAATAATTATCTTCTCTTCCAAAACACAATTCCTTTCACCAATCTTATTATGTTTGTATGTAAAACCAAAAGAAAAGGACATGTTTGATAATCTCAACTATCTGAATCTAATATGCTTGAAAATATGAATGTGAAACTAAAATAATGCTTAAAGGATATATAACATCAAAAGGAAAAAAAATGATAATATCTCACATGATAATTTAATTGTTTCTAATGCAAATTATGTTTGCCCTTTTGGAAACATATTAATTTCCATGTGCATTAACATTGTTTTCTTCTGTATTTCTTATTTTTGTGAAATCTATTTCCTTCTCTTCTAATTTTATTACCTCAATTGTCTAGGAAATTTTGTAATTTGTGTTAGTTGAGTTCTCAAGTATTGAATTGGAATAATGACCTTCAGTTTTATTTGCTAGGTGACCCTGTCAAGGATATAAGCTTAAGGATATATAGCTTGGGATCCTTCAAAATTTGTCTTGAATGCTAAGTTGTATACTTTTATGTATTCACTATTGGTGATTAACTAACTGCAAGTTTGGAAAAAGGGTTCGAATGCATCTATTTACATTTCCATGTCATAACCTACTACAATTTGTTTCAATTTGTGAGTTTAATCTTAATATATTTTGTCTATGAATTTGTTGATTAAATAGAATTCTTTCAATTTGCAGAATCCAACCATACACAAAGGAAGTGAGTGTGAAACAAATTATGTTTAATTCTTAATCTTACTTTTACTTTTGTTAAAATTCTTATCTTAAATGAAGTATGAATTGTGTAATGTACGAGATAGCAATTTTAAAATTTTGAATTTAAAATTTTGTTTGCAAATTTTGTATACACTAACAAGCGTATTTTCCTATGACAATGTCTTTTTATGCTCTCTCACATGTCTTTTATGCTACAAGATAACAATTGAAGAATACATTTTTTAAAAAGGATAAAATACATTTTTATTAATAATTCATTTGCAATGACTATTAAATGTTATATTTTAAAAGACCCGAGCATCGCGCAGGTCAAAGTCTAGTAATCCCTAAAAGTATTTATGATTATTCTCTATGATGAGTGTTAAAACTATACATACCTTGATATTCTCTATGAATTTGTTTACTATATCAGGTATAGTAACGATGACTTGTTGTATACAATTACCAAAAAATTCATTAGTAAGATCATTTTGACCAACTAGACTCTCACCCGTGGATGCGCGGGTCATATAAGCTAATACGTGTGACAAAAAATTATTTCATAAAAATAATATTAAAAAATTGTGAGATTTTTAATAAAAAATCATAAGATTTTATAATAAAAATGGTAAGACAAATATAATAATATTAGTTTTGAAAATATAAAATTAAACGATAAAATGTGAGACACATGCATTCAACATTAATTAAATTTCGTCAATTATGTAAAACTTCTCGAGCACATTAGAATTACAACAGTATCATCGGTTATATAATATCTTTAACTATTCTCATAAAGTTTTTTTATACAACAACATACATTTAATCATTCGAATGAATGGGTCTATTAAAATTTAAAACAAACTATAGACTATTTAAATAAAACTTTATTTCAGTTTTCAAATGATAGTGAGAAAGTTCAGTTTTGATATATTGTATTCACAAACTTTTGCAAGAACCTAAAATGAAATAACATATACACAAAATTCAAAAATAAGAAACCAGTCATACTCGTGAAAAAATCATAGACGAACAATTATAGCAACCATAAAATCACATTTAAAGAGGATATTAAGCATTTCACAACTATCATCAATATTAAAACATGATTAAAAAATAAGTTAAAGTAAATTTCTATTATTTGTTAATGGAAAGTGAAGAAAAAATAACACGTTTTTTTTGTTTCATGAGAAGTGAAAAAAAAATTTACTAATGAAAAATAAGAATTTGTACAAAAAAAAAAGTTGATAAATGAGAATTAACGTTATTGGTAGTTGAGAGTAATTAATGCTATAGTTTAGGAGGAAAAAAATAGGGTTAAGTTGTTGCTAACCTAACAACATTTATAAATAAGAGATATCAAATGTGTATAAAGCTTTGAAAAAATAATCTTCTTTAGGCATCAATGTCGCCAATACACCTCCTAGTAAGAATATGTTGAAATTAAGAGGAAAAAAAATGTCAAAATCTTGTCCTTAATTAAAACTCATACTCACCAAAATATATCAATGAAAACAAAACAAGAAATATCAAAAAAAAATTCCTCATTTACCTTGATCTCTAATGCGTTTTGTTTTCAGTACTAGTCTTCATCCCGTGCGATGCACGGTTCAATATATTTTTTTTTAGTTTGCACATTGTTGGAGCAAGTTTAGATGTCAAGTAGTTTTAGTACCTCTCAACATGGGAGGTACTTAAACTATTTAAAGGTTTCAATATGAGTATAAAAATAAAAAGCTAAGTGTGAAATTAGTTTTTATAAGACAAACCAAACTTTTAAAATGGTTAGACCAGACTAAAAAAAAGTTTATCACAGTTAATAGGTTAGACTTTAAATTTCATACATTCGAAGAAGGTCAGATTCAGGCCTTACAAAATTCAGCTCGACCTGATCTATTTCCACCCTTACTTGGGGGAACGTCATACGCCGTTCGATTATGGTCAACTGTCGTAATAACAGTGTTATTGGTGGGTGAACGCGATTGCATTGGATAGAAGATCATATGGCTTTGATTGTGCCACGTGTGGGCATCATGGAGTGAGAAGAGAGAGAGTATATAAGCTCTTTTTTCTCAATTTCTCTCATTTCACTCTTTCCTTTCTCTCTCTTCACTTCTCAGCTCTATCTCTTGTTCTTCATTTTCTCAAGAACTTTGTTGAGCTTCAACCAAATCTACATACATAAATACAGAATCCGGCGCCGGCACGGCCAATTACGGCGGCTCAGCCGCGCTGTCCTGAAATCACGCGCCTTCTTCTCCTTTTGTTTTACTTATTTTTTATGTTATTTTAAGCATAGATCCGAAAAGAGAGAAAGATATACCGGTGGTTCTAGATTCGACGGCGGGTTCGACGGAGATGGGTGGTTCACGGCGTTCTAATCCCTCCACCTTTTTTTTGTGCATCTCTTCTTTATTTCTGTTTAATTTATTTTCTGTACTTTCACTCACTCTATCCTTCAATTTATTGTTTCATAGATAAATGTTTGTAGATCTGTTCTTTGTTTACTTCTACTAATTACTTCAAAGTTCAAATAGACTATGTTTCTTTCTGTTAAACCCTTACCTCTGCTTCAAAATTAGATCTACAAACATTTGGCTTGCCTAAGTTTATTTTAGATATATTGTGAGTTCTCCACCAACCATTTTGGGTTTTTGTTTTACAAAAATTAGAAGTTTAAATTCTTTTGCCGTTAGATTTTCTTCATGCAATTTTTTCTAGAACTCAGCATAGAGAAAACAGTGAAAAGTCGGAATAAAAAAAACAAAAATATAGATCCTATTAAACATAGACCCTATTAAAGTAGTAGGATTTTAAGTGGGACACCCCCTATAAAAAACTTTTTCAACTCAACTTTGCATTTCTCTTGTTTCCTGAACGCATGAATGGCCACGTCTATACATTTGGATCAATATTAGCTCTCAACAGTGCATCTTAGTGCAATTGTAATTAGTCACTTTATGTAAGTGTTTTGATGAAATCTCTAAACTGAATGAATTGAATTGAAAGGGAAAATGAACCGGATGAACCAATGTTTTAAAAACCGGACCGGTCATCGACCGGTGAGGCTATGGGTTCACTGGTTTAATGGTCGGACCGCGGGTTCACTTGTCGAACCGCATGACTAGACCGGATTAAACCGGATCAAACCGGTGTAATGAACCGGGCTCTATAATAAAATTATATAGGTATTAAACGGGTCGAACTGGTGACTCGGTCTCTAAAAAATCATGATTGGATTGAAATTTTTACACCTTAAAATTTGGAAAAATTCTAAAATATCGTAATTTAATAAGTTCAATTTTAAAATTTAAATTATAAATATAGTGGTCATACAAACAACAAAATAAGTAAGTGAATATAAAGTATTTTTGTATTGAATTGAATGATTCAGTCTTTAAAAATAATTAAAACATATAAAGGATTAAAAAATATCAAATAATTATATGTATTAATTGAATCGGAGAATAAAAACATTTTTTTTATAATAGAATATAGCACCTATTCATTTTTATTTAAAAAATTATAACATATATATTTTAATTATAATTATAATAAAATAAAAATAAAAAATCAAATTTGATTCTTAAATAAATCATAACTTGTGAGAAAGTTTAGTTTTTTATAAAAATAATATTAATAGTATAAGAATATGCATTATATTAATTACAAAGTAAATATGTTAACAAGATAATAACTTAGCATAGTGGTTGAATGTTTTTTCTTTTAAGAAGAGGTCATGGGTTCAAACTTTAGTGAAGACAATTTTTTCTATTTTTAAACATTTAAATTCTTTATTCATTAATAGAGAGAATAAAAAAAAAATCTGGTAAAAAAAAAAAAAATCTCGCTCAAAAAAAAAATCAAATTTAAAAAAAAAAAAATGTTTAAAATGTATCAAACCGGCCGGTTTGACAAAACCGTCCGGTTCACCGGTTTTTTCCAGTCTAGACCGGTTCGCGCCGGGTTTTCCGGTCCATCTGCATATCCGATCCAATAGCCAGACCGGACCGGTTGACCTCCGGTTCACCGGTCCAACCGGTTCGACCGGCCAGTCCGGTCCGGTTTTTAAAACATTGGGATGAACCATGAGGCATAATACTATTAGGGAGTCTTATTGTTGATCCAAATGTAGCAAAAACAATTTAGTATGTATAATTTATAATTTAATAAATTGATATTTTGACCATTTAACCCACACACATCATACAATCTTTCTCTTTAACTCCACACAATTATCATAAGTGACACAACAATCTCACAATATTTTTACTTTCGAACATAAAAAATGAAAAACCTATTTTCAAAACAAAGAAAGTTACAAATTGATTGACAGTATTATTCTTCTTAAGTTTCAATTTTGGTTTGAGATATTGTAGGATGTATTTGTATTGGCCTCTTTATTGTGTATTCTCATGAGCCTTTCTTTCTATTCTATTTATTACATTAGCTTAGCATATGGTTGCTTTTTTATCTTGTGTGTCTTTTGTATTACTTATACTTAGAGTAATAATATCCCCTTATTTCAAAAAAAATAATTAAATGTAATATATATTTATTTATTTAATGCTGCAAACTTATATATGTTATACCCGCACTATTCAAAGTTTCTGAATCCGTCACTATGTATGTATCAATTTTTGTGGGGTCCATCATTTACCACATGACTGACATGCATTGGAGAAAAATAGAAGGTTGCATGTGATGAATCACACTAAATATGAATCACACTAAATATTTTATGCTTTATCAATGCAATTTTATTATTGTCTATCTCAATTTGCAATTTTATTTGTTTCAGTTTCAATAACCATATATTTCAACTTCATTCTATTTCTTTTAATTTTATATTTTAAATATATATGACGTTCTACAAAACGGGTGCATCGCGCGCGGAGGGTCGACAAGTTTAATTTAAACGTGACAGCTAATAAATAATATCAACCCTAATCTACACTGTCACTAACAATACATGTCACCCACTCAATCTACACCGTTGATACAACTAATCTCACCCGTTCATTCCACCCAAATCCATTATAAAACAACGCGTTGAGATAAGTGAAATCATATCGTTCACAACCACTATAGAGTTTCACTTTTCTTTCGTCATTCTCATCTTCAATCTTAGATCTCGTCAGAAATTTCTCTTTCTTACCTCGATCTATATCAGATCCGTATCGATCCGATGGAAATCTACACGCCGATGGTGGTTTCGTTGAGGTATAACCTGTTTTTGATTGGTATTTCGTGTTTTGTTTTGGTTATGCTTATCCTTAATCGTTATTAACTATGTTATTATGCTTACATATAGATCTGAACCTTCTTCCGTCAGATCTACCAAGTGATCTGCTAATTGTATTTAAGAGAAAATTTTGATATCAAATTGTATAGAAAATACTCTTATTCATCTGTTTATGGCAAAGAATTGGCTTATACGCTGAGTACGTAATAACGTCACAGTAAGTATTTTATAATCAATTTTCGTTCAATCTTAATTAATTATTGTATTACAATTATATAAGATTTTAAATACTATTGATTTTCTCGCGTATTATAATTGCTCAAACTCAGAGCATACTTCATAAATTTGCTCAGTTTATTTCTTGAAATTCTGTCATCACTCCAAGCTCTTGGCTGTTTTGGTATATCAAATGCATTTGAGCTCAATCGAGATAAATCAAATTTCGCCCACAGTACAGGGCTGCGACAAATTTTTTTCCATTGTTTGCAGACCATGAAGGCAACTACAAGATCGACAACATTGAGTTTCAAGAAAATTTGAATTAAAATTTCATACATTAAATCTTGGATGGAGATGCCACCAGCTAAATTCTTTTTCTTCATTGTTAATGTTCCTGCATGAATTATTAATTAAGACATTAACAAATATTTCACTAATTGATCATATCATGCAGGAACATTAACAATGAAGAAAAAGAATTCAGCTGGTGGCATCTCCATCCAAGATTTAATGTATGAAATTTTAATTCAAATTTTCTTGAAACTCAATGTTGTTGATCTTGTAGCTGCCTCCATGGTCTGCAAACAATGGAACAAAACTTGTCGCAGCCCTGTACTGTGGGCGAAATTTGATTTATCTCGATTGAGCTCAAATGCATTTGATATACCAAAACAGCCAAGAGCTTGGAGTGATGACAGAATTTCAAGAAATAAACTGAGCAAATTTATGAAGTATGCTCTGAGTTTGAGCAATTATAATACAAGTTGTGTTGTATTCAATTTCTTTCTCTACTTGACAGATGCACACTTCATCTTCGTAGCTAAAAGGTATCATTTTTCACTTACCCTTCTATACAAATTGCATATGTTAATTATATATGTAGGATTATTACCATAGTTCTTCTTTTCATGTCTCATGTTGTTCATCTCCTTAATTTAGGATTCAAAGAATTATATTTTTGATGTTTTTTTTATAGTCAATGACTATAATCCCTTACTTTTTGTAGCAAGTATATAGTAGTTTATTGAAGATGCTTGTTGTATCAATTTCAATACAAGCTTTTTTGAAGTAACAAGTATAAAACAAACTAAGACATTGAGCTCAAGTGATTAATGAGTTTTGTCAAAGGACAAATTATGAGGGAACCCGCTCTTATGTCTGCACCCATTATGTTTTTTCTTTTCCTGCAATCAAATTTTATTAGTCTTATGGTATGTAATTTAATGTGTTTCCTGTATTTTTAGGACACCAAATCTCAAACGATTAGTACTGCCTTACAAAGGAAGACTATCCACGGATGCAATAGAAAATGCAATGAAATATTCATGGAGTGGTCTTGAATCGATCACCATTATAGAAATGATGAAGCCAGTACGCATTTTTGCTGCCATTAGCAAATATTGCATGAACATTTCTGAAATGAAACTTACTGATAAGCTTGACATATTTGAAGCAAATCTCATTGTCAAGTACACTCCAAATTTGAAGCTCTTAAGTGTTCGAAACATCTTGGTAAACTTAAAAGGTTTGTGCCATATAGTCAATAGCTTGAAAATGTTGGAGGTTGTCAATATATATCACAGTTACATTTGGGAGGATAAAGTAAAGGGTAAACCTGTGTATGTCGAACCTTGTGTTCTACAAAACCGTTTGAGTCTCTCGAGTTTTCAAAAGCTTCTATTTTGTAACGAAGAGGGGTGTCGCACGTGCATAATTGAAAGGAACAGTCATCCAAAAAATAAGCCATATATTTACTTTGAGGATGTTTGGCGAGAGGATGAAATTAAATCTCTTGCACATTAGTTCTTATGAATATGTTCAAGGATGCATAATCTTATGAATGAAGACAACAAACATGTATCAATGCATGCATGTTTACTCATATTCCTTTATATTGCATTATCCCATATTTGGGAATAAGATGTTGTTATTATACTCTTAATGTTGTTATTAATATTGATATTCTCAGTATATCTTCTGATTTTAGTTAATTAAATATAATTATTTTATGACTTAAATACAATTTAGGTCTTTTTATCTTATAAATCTCGATGATTATTCTAGTGGTTTTGTCTATATGCTGGAACGGCACCGAAGCATTTACTTGTTGTATAGTCTTGTACCCAAAAAATTCAGCACCAAGATCATTTTGATCAATATCAAATGTGTACAAGCCTCAGAGAAATACTCTTCCGTAGGCATTAAGGTTGCAAATACACCTCCTGCAAAGAAAAGTTAGTTGTATTATTTAGAACCACATAAAACAATGTAAGTATTGAATTAATGTAAGTTTTTCTTTCTTGTACCTTGTTGTCTAATGAATTGTGTTCTTGTGTGAAATTTTTGAATTGAGTGTATTGGACATCAAGGTAGAAAGAACTATATCCACCTTGAGGTAGGTGGTCTAATTGTTGATGCTGATGTTGCAAAGTTTGCACCATGTGAAAAATTGGTCCACAAAGAATCAAGATATGCATTTAGATATGGAAGTCTAAAACTTTGGGCTGCAAAATTACAATATTATAGATCAAAAATTGAAATATAAAACCTTTTATTTATATTTAAATTGAGTAAAATAAATTGTTGCAAGAGGCATATATAACTTGGTGCTGTGCTCAAAAGGATGGTATGGTGTTTTTTTTTTGGGTCAATGGATGGTATGGTGAAAAAGCTTATATAAATAAATACTATAGAAAATAACTTCATAGTTTGCACTTTTTAGAAGAAAATAATAAAACTTCATAATTTTGCATTCTTGGCAATTGGCACATATATTCAATTATATTTTAATAACGTGATTATTCTCAGGAAATTAATTTTCCCAACCAAATAAAGTGGGATTAGTAAACGAACTTAATTGGGAGCCTCTGAATAAAAAGGCCCACCATATAAATTGTTTCGTTCCACCTTCAAATAGTTTACATTCTGTTTGGAGATATTGTCTGTCTGTTCTGAGCGGCATGTGAGTCCTAAAGAGTTTGTCATTTGTAAAAGACGTCTTATTGGATTGAAGAGTATGAGTCTTATATATAAACTATCATTTGAGGTTCAAGTGATTATTAATGAACTCCTTTTAAAATGAATCACTCAAAATAATTTGAAGTTCAAGTGATAAGAAAATTATACGTAACTAGACTATCACCCGTGCAATGCACGGGTCTTATAAGTTTGTATGAATATCGAAAAATTATTTCATATATGATCTATAATCATCTCTATAATCATCAACAATAGATTATTAATAAAAAAAAGTTATGACAATCATCAACAATCATAGTGGATTTCTCTGCCAAAACTAATTCACCAAAGTCTTCGTAAGGTACCATCTATAAAACAACATATTTCATACACGGCCAAATTAATAATCAGGATTTAATAAATTCATAATTTTGCCAAAATTATAAAAGCAAGTAGCAATATAAACGCAAACTTACCAAAAAATCCGGAAGTAATATCATAACTATTTAATCTTTTTTCTAAAACAAATTCAAAATTCTTTGCATCATGAAAAAATGTATGTTTTGATACTGATGATTCTGGTAGATCATGGATGAAGTTAAAAAGAATATATGATTTATCTATTTGAAGTTCACTGAGGGTGACAAAAATAGGAGATTGAATTAATTTACCAAGTCTAACTCTCAAAATAATGACAAATTCACCACGGTCAATATACACAAACTAAATGAAATTCCGTAAAAATCACGTAAAGCATCCCAACATTTGATAAAATAGACATTGTTTTATTTTTTGACACAATAAAATAGACATTGTTATTAATCATTTCAATTAATAAATTATATTAATAAGTTTGGTGTGATATTTTGTACCAAAAAAAATTGTGTGCTATTATCATGTGGGGCGGCGGAGGAGTATATTATTATAAAGATATCTTTTGAGATCCTTATCCAAAAAAATAAACAACCTTTTCAAATTTCAAAAATATGACTGCAATTATAATTAATCATTTATTGGAAGTTTTTTTTTTTTCTGTAACCATAGATGGTTTTATTTTTTTAGCTGATAATTATAGGTTGGTTAAAATAAATAAGAACTTTAACTTGAAATACATCAAATTTGTCTTTAAGAGGTTTGGAAAAAAAAAATCCAAACACAGTTAGATAAAAAAAAATAAAACGCACAAATACACTTTTAATTTCCATCAATCCATCAATTGCATAAGTATACAATTTTTTTTTGTCAAAAAAAAATATACAATTTTTTTCCTTCATCAACAATCAATTCTAAGCATACAAATTAGAAAGATATAAAAACAGATACAGAGAGGAGGGGAAGCAATGACCACGTTGGTTTTGGGAAACTTTAGAAGTTACTATTAGATATGCATATAGTAATGGATGGTGCAGTGGATTAGTATATTTGGCTTTGAAAAAAAAGTGAAATTGAAGTAAATTATCGTGACTTTTTGAGACTAATATATATAAGTAATGTGTTGGCTTTGGAAAAAGGATGAAATGAAGTAAATTAATATAATTTTTTAGCATAATAACCTATATTGGGGAGATCAAATGACAACCAATTGCATGTTTTTATTTTTTATTTATTCAAAAGGAATTTACATCCATTTTGACCAATGGTTATTGCATACATGAAGCATCATTAGTGTGGAGATTAATAGGGAAATTAGGAGGGAAAAAATTAGGAGTAATTGTGACTAATCTAACAACATTTAAAGATAAAAGATGTGTAGAGATTGAAGTTCAACATTTAGTATACTTATTTATTCACTTTTAAAATGTAGCAGTCTAACTACTAAATTACTCAAAAAAAGTAGAAAGTAAAGAACAATATTAAATAATATGTAATTACCAATAAAATCAATGACTAGACGGCTATCAGAGAACCTCCCTTCAAATATGTTGAAATAAATCTCTCCATATGGTGGCGTTGGTGCTAGAAGAGAAGCAGCCAAGCCACCAATATCTGAGTTTGAGTCACCAAAGTTAAATATTGTAGGGAATTTGCACTCACTATTGTTGCTACTTCCAATCACTTTGGTAGTAGCTATAGATAATAATAAAACCACAAAAAGTGACACACTTGAAATATGAATCATGTTTCTGCTACCAAACTCCATTGGGAAGAAAATTTGAGTTAATGAAAATAATTATGAATAAGAACAAACATTGTTGGTCTCTATATATGCTACTACAAAGGTAGACTTTTCTAATGTATTTTTTGTGATAATGAATTAATGATGTAAATTTTGAATGAACTTCTTCTAATCACGTATCATTTGTTTTTTATACATTTTTTTAAGGATTTTCCTACATTTAACTTTTATTGAAAATTTAAATTTAGGCAAAACAATGTGTTGTAGTTAAGTGAAACCTACCATTATCACATAATTCTAAACAATGATATGACATGGATTTCTAGAGTTTTTGAACTTTCATTTTTTCTACTTTAATATTTTGTTGACAACACCTCACATTTGATTAAATTGGATTTTGTTGATGCTTGATATTGAAAATCAAATTTGGCAAGCTGATAGTAACTTCATGTGCATTGAAAGCGTAGTTTACTAGTGATTGTGGTTCTCTTCAGGAATAGAAACTCACTAAATGATGATTTGATTGATGTTAGTTAAGAAAAATAAAACTACATATTTATTTTTATCGGATCAACATCAATCATATTATCGTCTTAACTGCAGGGCGAGGAAATCCGTATGTTTATAGTATGTCCTAACGGACAACGTCAATCGTGTATTCATGTTCATACTGTACAAACAATCGTATGCCCTACACTTTTACGGGTTTGGCGGGCCGGCCATTCGAGCCAGCCCATTTTTCAGCTCTACACCAGAGAGACCTCAACTCAACCCAAAAAATATAACCAGACACTAACTCCTGATCTCGAAGCAAAAGTGAACAACCCATCAGAATCTAAAGTACAAATTCCTTGAGTCAAAAGTTGAAGGGACACCGGTAGAAATAGAACCTAGGCTGATAAGTTTTAGCACGCAAAACTCCTCCAAAAAGTCGACACTAACGTGGATGAAGTCATTCAGATACAAAGAAATCTACAAATTTCAAAAGATTTAGACACCATGAGTGACTAAAAAAAGTCCTGTAAATCTCAACTAATTTGAACATGATCAGACTAAAAAAATTACTCTTAGAATAAAAATTTCACACGATATGGAGCCCTTGTGCATGGAACCGACAAATTCTAAATAACTAGTTTCTAAAAAAAACAAAAAATATAATAGGATTTTTCTTCTTCTTACTTCAAAAAAAAATGGGTGCTTTTGGATTATTATTTGACTAAAAATCACCCCTAGGGCTTGTGTATCTGTTTTTCCTCTACTTTAATCTAAATAAATAAGTGATTTTTATATATATTAGAATTTTTCTTGTTTTATTTGTGATTTTGTTGTCTAAGTGCGACGTTGTTTGATTTCCTATCTTCATGCGGTATTCATTTGATTCCCTGTCTTCGTACGGTGTTCGTTGGCTTAATTTATATCTCAACAATTTATATATTTTATACTTTATCTACGCAATTTTATTATTGTCTATGTCAATTTGCAATTTTATTTGTTTCAGTTTCAATAATAATATATTTTAACTTCATTTTATTTCCTTTAATTTTATATTTTAAATAAATATGACATTCTACAAAACCGGTGCATCGCGCGGAGGGTCGACTAGTTTATTTTAAACGTGACAGCTAATAAATAATATCAACCCTGCCCTTTAAACATACCACACCTAACAATACACGTTACTCACTCAATCTACACCGTCGATACAACTAATCTCACCCGTTCATTCCACCAAAATCCATTATAATACAACGCGTTGAGATAAGCGAAATCATATCGTTCACAACCGCTATAGGGTTTCACTTTTCTTTCGTCATTCTCATCTTCAATCTCAGATCTCGTCAGAAATTTCTCTTTCTTACCTCGACTATACCAGATCCGTATAGATCCGATGGAGATCTACATGCCGATGGTGGTTTCAATGTGGTATAACCTATTTTTGATTGATGTTTTGTGTTTCGTTTTTGTTATGCTTATCCTTAACCGTTATTAATTCTGTTATTCTGTTTTTATATAGATCTGAACCTTCTTCCGTCAGATCTACCAAGTGATCTGCGAATTGTATTGAAGAGAAAATTTTGATACCAAAATGTATAGAAAATATTCTAACTCATCTGTTTATGGCAAAGAAATTTTCGACGCATCTAAATCTATGCATATATGATAGGAATTCATGATCTCATTTTCTATTAATTATAGTTAGGCCTTTTTTTTGTCAAATAAAAAAACTTAGCGATAAAAGTTTAGCCCTGTAATTTCCAGGTGCAGAGTCTGAATCCCCGGAGACGGTTGTAAAATAACAATTAGGATCACTTTGATTAGTAAAATTTCCCCTTTCTGGATATTTAAAATAAAACTTATTTGATTTTGAAATTCAAAGATTATTTAACATCTCATTGAAGTTCCTATTTGATTTTAAGATCTAATTGAAGTTGTTATGTGATTTTAAAATTCATGAATCACACTATTTAATTATATGATTATGGTGCAGGTGCATTCTGTTGTGTTACTATACAACTATTACTTCAGAAAACAACATCTAGAGCTAGAATTTTTTAGATATAGCGAATTTGGCAAGATGATTGTGGATCTGAGACCAAAGTTGCTACTATATATGAAATTCAGACTGAATTCTGTTTATGTTGAATTCAGTGTGAATTTCATATATGGTAGCAACATTGATCTCAGATCCACAATCATCTTGTAAAATTCCCTATATCTCAAAAATTCTTGCTCTGGATGTTGTTTTCTGAGGTAATAGTTGTATAATAACATAACAGAATGCACCTACACCATAATCATGTAATTAAATAGTGTGATTCACGAATTTTAAAATCACATAACAACTTCAATTAGATCTTAAAATCAAATGGGAACTTATGAGATGTTAAACAATCTTTGAATTTCAAAATCTAATAATTTTTTTTTAAATATCTAGAAAGAGAAAATTTTACTAATTAAAGTGATACGAATTGTTATTTTACAACCGGCTCCGGGGATTTAGACTATCCACCTAGAGATTACAGGGCTAAAGTTTTACCGCTAAATTTTTTTTTGACAAAAAAAAGGCTTAACTAAAACCAGTTCCAAATAATCACCAAGATGTGATTTAATATTTAGATGGCCTAACAAAAAATTTAAGATGAATGAAAAAAAAAACTCATTTTGCAACTTTTTCTTGATGAGACAGTGGAGGATCATGATGAACATAATGTTCTTCTTGCAGCAATGGATCAACCAAGTATTCAAGGTATGTGTTGATTGCATCAACTGTAGACACACTTCTGGTGTAGCCATGTTTGAATTCAATTTTCAGCTGTCACATACAAGAAGAAACAATGGTGAAAAATAAAATTTTAATTGGATACAAACATCATGGTCTTGAACTATAGTAGATAAAACCAGAAAGCAAAATTGTGAGAGAAGAGTATATCTCACTCTTTGTTCTTGTTAGTGACGAGCTCAATTACAGAAATTGAAATTGTCTCACATGTTTTATCTTGTAAATAACTTGTGTCGTAATGCAATTATGAATTATATTGAAGTTTTGTTTTTTTTTTTTCTGTAATTATATTGGTAAAAGTAATTATATATCAATTATTTTAGTAAATATAAATGTTTATGACAAATATATAAATAAATTACCTAATATATTGAATACAATGTTTATGAATTATTATTCTTTAGAGAAAGTTGTGTTGTCAACTCTTCTATAACATTGTATTGGTTTTTTTCCCGACTTCTGATTCCCTTCAAAATTGTAATGTAGAATCTATGTTTAAATATATTTTTTGACTTTTAATCTTATTGCTCAAGATAGTTATACTAATGGAAAAAAATAGCTTTTTGGTTGTTATTGTAATATAAAGCTATATTGAAATGGTGAAGCATATATAATACTTTTCATTTCTTACTACAACATTTATTTAATGTATGAAATTGACATTAAATTCATATTAAGATCTAACATGGAATAAAATTGTATGTTTTATTATAAAAATGGTTGCTTAAGCAACTAAAGCTAATGCATTTTGATGGAATTTTTGTGACATGCCATATTCAAGGGAATGTGTGAATCTGAGAAAGCACCACTAGAAATTTGATGGAAAATGAGCTTGTTAGCTGCTTCTGTATAGTGAACACCATCCCAATTCACTCTTGTAGATGGTCTTTCACACGAATCTACAAAAATTTGAGTGCCATTAATCTCTATGGTTCCTCCACACCCAACACTACTACTATAATTATATTTCCCTCCATAGCCACAACAAGCAACTAGTGGATGCTCAAATCCTGCACATCAATAAATTATTCAAATAGTGAATGACAATAGTTGTAGCTAGATATCTACATATTTGATTTTGATTTTAAAAATTCCTAAAATATTTTTTTAATAAATGATTATAATTAATGGGGTATTAATTTAGCTCACCATATTTCTTTGGATTGGTGAAAAGAGAGTACTTAATAGAGTAAATATCTACATATGTAATTGCAGCTAGAGGAAGATCATCACGAAGTTGAACCACATTTTCCTTCAACTTTTGGTTGAAATATTGAGCTACTTCATTATATTGCTTTGCACAACCATTTTCATCTTTTTCAGCTGATGGAAAACCAACCAAAATATAAGGAAGGCAACCGATGGGTCCTGTGTTGTGTATCCAAAATGATCTAGCTCCCAAATTGTATATGTCCTAGATAACCAATGTTCATCATTGCGTCAAAAAATACAATCATGTGAAATGGTGATCGATCACATTTGAGAGGATAAATTCTCTCGCGTGTGATTTTCATATAAATGCGTGCAAATTAACAAACTCGTTCAAAAATTAATTAGCTAAATATTTAGAAAAGGCACTGAACTACCTTAACATTTTTGGAGAAACTATTGACTATCTGTGTCACGGAAGCATTTACTTGTTGTATAGTCTTGTTTCCAAAAAATCCAGCACCAAGATCATTTTGACCAATATCAAATGTGTACAAAGCCTTAGAGAAATACTCTTCTTTGGGCATCAAGCTTGCAAATACACCTCCTACAAAAAAAATTAAAATAAAAGCAAAGCAAATCATGTCTTGTATTATTTAGAACTACATAATAAAATGTAATATATTGAATTAATGTAAGTTTTTTTCTTCTACCTTGTTGTCTAATGAATTGTGTTTTTGGTTTGAAATATTTGAATTGTGTGTATTGGACATCAAGGTAGAAAGGACTAAATCCACCTTGAGGTATAATGCTTGGTGGAGGTCTAATTGTTGATGCTGATGTTGCAAAGTTTGCACCATGTGAAAAATTGGTCCCCAAAGAATCAAGATATGCGTTTAGATATGGAAGTCCAAAACTTTGGGCTGCAAAATGACAAAATTATAGATCAAAAATTGGAATATAAAACCTTTTATTTAGATTTAAAATGAGTAAAAAAAATTGTTTTTTTGAACAAGATAAAATAAGTAAAATAAATTGTTGCAAGAGGCATATATAACTCGGTGCTGCTCAAAAGGATGGTATGGTGTTTTTTTTTGGGTCAATGGATAGTATGGTGAAAAAACTTATATTTTTTTTTTTGGTATGGATTGAAAAAGCTTATATAAGTAAATACTATAGAAAATAACTTCATAATTTCGCACTTTTTAGAAGAAAAAATAAAACTTCATTATTTTGCATTCTTGGCAATTGGCACATATATTCAATTATATTTTGACTAACGTGATTATTCTCATGAAATTAATTTCCCCAACCAAATAAAGTGGGATTAGTAAACGAAATCGGGAGCCTCTAAACAAAAAGGCCCACCATATAAATTGTTTCCTTTCACCTTCAAATAGTTCACACTCCATTTGAACATATTGTCTGCTTTTAGCGGCATGTGAGTCCTCAAGAGTTTGTCATTTGTAAAAGATTTCTTGTTGAGGTTGAAGAGTATGAGTCTTATATAAAAACTATCATTTGAGGTTCAAGTGATTAATGAACTCCGTTTAGAATGAATCACTCAAAAGAATTTGAAGTTTAAGAGATAAAAATATTATACGTAACGTGTAGAGATTGAAGTTCAAACTTTAATATGTCCATTTATTCACCTTTAAAATGTAGCAGTCTAATTACTGAATTACTCAAAAAAAAAAAAAGTAAAATGTGAAGAACAATATTAAGTAATGTAATTACCAATGAAATCAATGACTAGACGACCATTAGAGAACCTCCCTTCTGGTCTGTGGAAATAAGTCTCTCCATATGGTGGCATTGGTGCTAGAAGAGATGCAGCCAAGCCACCAGTATCTGAGTTTGAGTCACCAAAGTTAAATATTGTAGGAAATTTGCACTCACTATTGTTGCTACTTCCAATCACTTTGGTAGTAGTTATAGATAATAATAAAACCACAAAAAGTGACACACTTGAAATATGAATCATGTTTCTGCTACCAAACTCCATTGGGGAAGAAAAATTGAGTTAAAGAAAAAAATTGTGAATAAGAACAAACATAGTTGGTCTCTATATATGCTACCACAAAGGTAGACTTTTCTAATGTATTTTTTGTGATAATGATGATATTTTGTAAATTTTGAATGAACTTCTTCTAACCACGTCATATGTTTTTAATAAAGTATATTTTTTAAGGATTTTTCTACATCTTTAAATTTTATGACATGGAAAGTTTAAATTTAGATAAAACAGTGTGCTGTTGCTAAGTAAAACCTACCATTATTATTACATAATTCTCAACAATGATATGACATGGATTTCTAGAGTTTTGAACTTTCATCTTTTCTACTTCAATATTTGTTGACAACACCTCACATATTTGATTAAAATGGCTTTTATTGATGCATGATATTGAAAATCAAATTTGGCAGGCTGATAGTAACTTTGTGTGCATTTTGAAAGCGTAGTTTTTACTTTCTAGTGAATTCTGTGGACGCTAGAAAATTGTTGAAATTTCAACGATAATTGAGGTCCTCTTCCGAAGATAGAAGCTCACTACACTCTCTATCCTCAACTCCTCATAGCTTAAACGATGATTTGATTGATGTTAGTTCAACAAAAATAAGAAAAATGAAAACTACATATTTGTTTTTGTCGAATCAATATCAATCATATTATCGTCTTAACTGTAGGACAAGGAGAACCGTATCTTTATATGTCCTAAAGGACAACATCAATCGTGTTCATACTGTACAAACAATTGTTTTCAAGAACGACATGATTCCAATGAAGAAATACTAATACCATGGATGAGGATTGAGTCACGATACTTGCTTGCAGCTAGTACTGACGTATTCCTGGTTTTTTCATTCAGTATTCAAAACATGTAACTGTGCAAATTTTCTTATCACTCCAGAAAATATCACACACTCAAAAATAATTAAGGCTGTTTAATTTGGCTTATGAACAAGTTATTTAGACTTATCTAATAGCATAAATGTTTGTTAAAGTATTTGGGAGATCTTTAAGAAACAACTTATAAATTTTTAATAAACTACCATCTTCATTTATTCATTTAATTTCGATAAGCTCTATTCTTTTTCTTTTTGTTTTGACAGATTCAATAAACTCTCTTAACAACTTATGATGAAAACAACCTATAGCTTATATGATTACAATTTGACTAAATGATTTTTTTTATGATAAAAAAAAGTTCACATATGTACACTTAATTAAGTTATTTATTAATCAGCCTTTTTTTTACTGTCAATGAGCCCTAAATTATATAAAATGCACATCTGATGTTACATAGCATCCTTACGTCAAAAAACAAATGTTACAGTACATATCATCCTTTGTAGTACACAAATGACTTTTTTTTTCATCTTAAATTCTCTTTTTCTTCCCACAAATATAAATTTTTGCCAAGTTAATTAACTGACAGAATGCGACTCCTTTAGTATAATTTTTTTTAAGAAAAATTCAATTATTGCAACCTTCACATATAGCTATAGCTATTATTCACATTTTAATGAGAGAAAATACATGAACCTTGCCAAACCGAATCATTGCATATATCAATATCAATGAACTTCAAACCACCACAACACCTATGACTACATGAAGGAAAAAAGAGTACAATTTTTACCAAGCATTTCAATCTAATATAGGGATTCCAGCTTCGCCAGAAGATGAAGGTTGTAATGAACGAAGACGAATGTCATATTTTACACTACTGGCCGCTTTGGTGCCAGGGGGTGATTCTGCTCCGTTTGACACGAGAGGGGAGGATGAAGTGTAACCATTGTATGCATTTCCAATATGGTTGCGACATTTTCGACAAAGAAGCTTAGTTCTTCGGCGGAATAAGCCCCATGAACGCTTATGAAAATGTGGTACACACTGTATCTCATCAACCTGAGTAAATCTGCTATCATCAATATTGAAGAATGATATGATACCTCGCTTTATGGACTTCCCGTATTTAGATCCGATGGATGTCATGTTCCGGTTTGAGGAGGATAGGTTCAACTCGTAACCACAAGCGCCACAGCTGCAAAAAAATATAAAGATAAGGTATTTTAAAAATAAGAAAACAGAACAGTTCCACACTTTGACAAATCATAAATTGATAATCAAAATAATAAGCTCAGTCTTCAACTCGTTGATATTGATATTGATATATAAAAAGTGATTATCATCACAACATATCATGACAAAATTATTTGGCTGTGCTTCTAATAATACGCTTACTTTGAAGGGGAAATGGATGTATGCACGTAACCTTTGAAGTGTTCTGTTTTTAAGTTCCAAAGGCTCAAATTATAGCACATAACAAGTTGCACAATGATTCAATCATGAAGCTCTCGGCTATCAACCAAGTGTCGGGAAATGATCAAAAGAAACTGCTTAGAACTTAGCGTAACTAAGTCCTGTCTTTATCTATTTTAAATTCTATCATAGCTCAGTTTTGGAACCTAACAAACAGAGCTTGATCATATACAACTAATGGCAATTTGATCATATTCAAAATAACACTAGTTTTCCTACAATATTTCACGAACATATTTATCCATGAAAATCTAAAAGGGAAGCTTGGCGCAACGGTTTAATTAGCCGATAGCCTGATGTATGACTTGAAGAGGTCAAGTCAACCTCATGTAAATGTAAAGTAAAGCTGCCAACCAATGATCTATAATAGGTCCAACTCTTCTCTGGACTGCTCCCACCAGGGAAACTCTAGAGCACCAGATTTCTCTTTATACTGTACAATTTTTTTGTAACAATTGTTGGTTATCGGTTAAAATTCAACGCGTTAAATCTCACCATTGCGCCATACAGGTCAAAGGAAGGTTCTCAATAGGACAAAACTTCAATGTTGTTCTACAAGTTTTTGTTTTTACTTTTTACTGTTCACAAATGAAATACTATTGAATAATAACAACACACCAGAAACTGCACACATGTCTACAAATCTCCTAACAACTACTACAATCAAAGGACAAACAAATAAAATTCAAATGCAATTCTTATTAGTGTACGAAGTTTCTATGGAAATCAAGAGGTAGAAAAACAGTCACATCCCATTTCCTAATTTTATACATCACATAGCATAAAGTGTTCCCTAATCCTTATGATAGAACAAGCGAATCAAAGTTATGAAAGCGACTGGATACCCAATCTAATGTTGTATTGCCAATCATGAAAATTCCTTCTTAAATCAGTTAAAAATTTAAAATTACCCCCTTAACCAATGGTGGAGTCAGAAAATTTATAAAGTCCGGGCAAAATGTCAATTTTAAACAAAAAACTCAATTTTACACTGAAAAATCTTAGTTTTGAACAAAAAAAATCTCAATTTTGCCCTAACTTAATTAACTCCTAAAAATCTCAATTTTGACTTAAACTAACACTAAAAATACAAACATTTTTTGCCAGAGCCCCGGGCATGCCGGGCTCTAAATCCACCCCTGCCATTAACAATGCAATTTACCATCATCCTAATGTATATTTCCTAATGTGACATATAAAATGGATCACCAATTCAGAATCACAAAATAACTCTTAAAATTGAAAATGGTAATAGTTCTCAATGTATGTAGCACCGCCAAATTGATGTTGTGTCGGTGTAGGACACCGACACACACAAAACCAATGCATTCATCATTTCTATTTTATTTTTCAAATTATTCCTAATGTCGACGTGTCAGTGTCAAATGTGTCGGTATCACTGTCAATGTCATGTCGAGTATCATATCCATGTTTGTGCTTCATACAACAACCAGATACATCAGTTATACAACGAATCTAAACAAATAAATTCCTTATCATCATGATCAAATTTCAAAAAAAAAAAAATACTTAAAATGAAATAATGGAATAATTGGATTAAAATTAATTGAGGATTATGAGAAAAATTAAACCTGTAACGGACATCTCTCTGGGAAACGGAAGAATAAGAAGAGAATAATGTTCGGTTAAAGTTGGCGCCATCTCCACCACCATTGAATAACGAATTATTATTAATATCCATTAATTTGTATTCTCCGGTGACGGCGTATCAGCGGTGGCGGTGGTGGTTACGGTGGTGGTTGATTGAGGAAGAGCCACCGTGGCGGCGAAGAGCGCGTGAGAGAGATATATGTTGTGGGAGATTGGAATTGTTGAGAGGGAGGACAGCGTGTCCCTGATGAATCGGAACAGCGGGGTTTGACCGAACAACAAAGAACAGGATGAAACGACACCGTTTTAGAAGTGACACCGTTTTAGTTGTTGTTGTTGTATAGAGAAGGTTTCAACTTTTGAATTAATGGCACAAAGTAGATTTCACTTATGTTATGTTATGTTATGAGTTAGTATCAGAATTCACATTCAGGGATAACAATTAAGAAGGGAGAGAAAGGTATTTAACAAAAGGTAAAATTATATAATACTATTATATCTGACCCGTGCAATGCACGGGTTAATATTTAAATTTATATTATATGTTATTAAAATTAAAGTCGATTAGTTGAGATATTAGATATTTAATTTAATTTTTTTAAAAATTTAAGTTAATTAATGTAACTTTTGTCAAATAATTTTATTTTTTCAATTACTTGTGAAATTAATTTTATATTTATATTATTTAAATATAAAAATAATATATATTTAAGGATTTTAAAGAGATAAAATAGGGTGGAGAGTGATCTCCCGCTTTCCGTTTTGAACAATATCATGTTTCATTTCTAGTCCCCATTGAAATTACAAAAAAGTTAGGTCGTGTATTAATATATGAGTATAAATATTGATCATCGTGTAAATTATAAAATCAAAAAACATTCATATTAATATGAGTGTAAATATAAGTCATAGTATAAAAAATAAGTTTTCCGCTTAATATGTGTATAAATATTTAAGTTCCTATAAAAAAAGTCTTTCGTCTTGTATTAAAACATTCGTAGAAAAAACTTAATTCTTTAAAAATTACAAAAAAAAAACCCGTGCATGAGTATAAATATATCTCCTATAAAAATTATAAATATATATATATATATATATATATATATATATATATATATATATATTTATAGTCAACGTATTAATATATGGGTACAAATATAGATCCTCATAGAAATATATGTTCTCGTGAAATTATAAAAAAATCTTTGTATTAGTCTATTGTTTTTATTTTTATATCACGTAGACGTTCGTTTAATATTGATTTTATTCAAATATAAAAAATAATACAAATGTAAAGATTTAAAAGGATAAAATACTCTAGAGGGTGTGATCTCCCACTTTCCATTCTCAACAATATGATATTTTCTCTCCCGTCTTCGTAGAAATTATATAAAGAAATATAGACAATCATGTATTGATATATGATTATAAATATAAGTCTCATGTAAATTAAAAAAAAAAGGCATATTAATATAAGTGTAAATATTTTTCATAAGCAATAAAATAAAATATCATAAAATTGCTTCAAAATTAATCATAAAAATATAATCTTAGTTCTTGGTGGAAATCGAACCGTGTGGTATTGAGCAACTTTAAATTTCTAAGACAGTTATCCCACTCTTTGAGGTGTCTTCAATCTAGCGAGGGATTAGACACTGCATTCGGCGGTGGATACCCCGGTCTCAACAAAAAAATCAAACTGTGTATCTCATACTAAATTTTGTTCGTGAGAGAGACATAGATGACACACATAAAGTTTGGTTCATTATAAATTGTCCCGTGAAATTTTGTTCATGAGAGAGACATCCGTAAATATATCATAGAGATAAAGATAGAGATTATAGAAATTTGTAACTTTTTAAACATTATGGTTAGTAATAATTAAGTAAAAAAATACATCATAAAAATAGATTTTTGTTATGGGTGAGAATTGAACCATGTTCTTTTTGCTACAACTCCTAATTAAATCTACTTGGTATAAATAAAAATATATATATCAAAAAAATAGATTTTTTGTTGTTGGTGAGAATCGAACCATGCTACTTTTACTAAAACTCTTAACTAAAATCTAAGTAAAATAATATAAAAATTAAAAAAATGTTGCTGGAGGGAATCGAAGGGAGTATATTTAGCTTGCTTAATTGCTTAAAACTTAAAGCCTTGAAATCTTGCCACATAGACATATGAAGACTTGGTTGCTTGCCACGTTGGATGATGATCGGGAGAGAGACATCCGTAATTATATTATATAGAGATTCGCTTTAAAAAAAAGTTATCAAATTAAAGATTAAATTTATTTATTTTTGTACCAAACACAAAAGTCCACCAATTTTATGGTGTAAAATGTTTTTTTTTTATAATTTATGGTGTAAAATGTTGATGGGGCCAAAATTGTAACAAATAAGAAAATGGAGATTAAAAAGTTCAATTTTAAAAAAGGAAGAATATTTTATTATAAAAAAAGGAAAACTATTTTTTGTGAAATTAATAAATTAGGTACAAAAAATATAATTAAACTTTTTTTTATTTGATAAAGTGGCAAATATTATTTGAAATTCACACATACGATTGCAACGTTTAAAATCTAAATTTAGATGAAGATATTCAAGCTTATAATATCATTATTGTCAAAAAAAAATTATCAATATTGTCAATTGAACTTGTCCTTACAGATTAATTAATCAATATTAAAGTTTTTTTATGAAATCATTTTTAAATTTACCAAATACATAGTCTTCCTGTTCCTTTTTAAATGTCATTTTTTGACATTATACATTATTAAGATAACCATTTTTTTTACTGTCACAAAAATTAGTTTGTTAAAGATTATGTTCGATGACTTTAATCGGAAAAATACAAGAAGAGATCGAAATGAATGTATTGATGACGATAATACAATTTCAACGCACCTATACTACATCATTGGCGACATAATTTGTTTGTCTTCTTATACTCCTATAAAATTTATCGTTTAAATATTTAGAAATTAGAAGTGACTTACAAGCAAGCAATTACAATATTGTCAAATTTAGTGTGATCGATAGAGTAACATAATGTAAACACCTCTTAAAAAAACACGAGTAAGTGTAATTTACTCTAAAATATAAAAAGAAGAAAACTCCTTCATTTATAGTATTATTAACCTATCTCACAAAAATTCAAACAATAAATAAAAAGTTAAAACCCAATGGCAAGGCACCGTATATTTTCTACTTTGAATATCATCCCAATTTATCTTTACCATCTACTTTTTCCCCCTTCCCATTTTGATGAAACCAACCACTAACACAGTCCTGCAAGCAAGCAGCACAAGGCAGGGGTACCTCCTAACCAACTGGTCCTCTCTCTAATTTTTGGCCTCTTTCTCGTCTACCAAAACTCTAACCTAATTTTTTGAGTATATAAATAGGAACAAAATGCAAGGATGAGTAAACAAAAGAAGAGTATAAAATGTAGAGTGCCCTTGAGCCAAATAAATACATCTAAACCATCACAAAATTAATAGCAACATATATACACTTACAACACCAACACCTTCTCTTCATTCTTGAGAAAAAAAACACTCTCTTCATTGTCTAAATTTTATTTCCTTAATTTATGTTTACCATCTACCTTTATTTATGTTATCAATCTTTACATTTGTTATTGGTTTTCTTCTCTTTTTAATAATGATAACATTTGTTATTGGGCTTGAAGTGTTTTATTTTAAAAGAAAAAATCTTCTTATAATTCGGGCTCCAAGCCCATTTTTAGATTGTTATTTTTTTAATTTGTTCTTTTAGACCTCCTAAGTTGCTGGTGGATCGTAATATAAAATTAAAACTACGTGTTCATGTGAAATTGGTTTAAAAGTAACGTTTTGAACTAACATCAAGGTCATAATTAACTTTCGGATATGATTTAAGGGTGAAATGAAATTTTAAGGGTCTGGAAGCAGCTTGGTAACCTAAAAAACACGATTCTTATATATTTCATACTCATTTTTTTTTTTTGACTAAGTATTTCATACTCTCTTATCACTCTTTGTTATTTGTTTTCAATTATATATCAAACCGCAATTTATTTTCGAAATTTTTTAACCACACCCTAAAAAAATTTAGTTTAACCCAAATTTCTCTAAAATTTTATGATAATACTATAATCTTTCTTTAATTATATATATAATTTTTTTATAAGTATATATAAGTTTACATGAGGTACGCAAATTGAGTTTACATAACACCTACACAAATTAAGTTTACATGACCTACGCAAATAGAGTTTACATTAGTTACGTAAACTTAAATTGCATACACAAACTAAATTCATAGTACCTAAACTGAGTTTACATGAAGTACGCAAATTGAGTTTACACGAGGTATTTAAACTGAGTTTACATGACCTACGCAAATTGAATTTACATGAGTTACGTAAACTTAAATTGCATATGCAAACTAAATTCAGGTGTACCTAAACTGAATTTACATGAGGTACGCAAACTGAGTTTTCATGATGTACGCAAACTAAGATTACATACTTTATTAATGCAATTTACATACTTTTTAATTTGTGGTAGATGAATCCTTTAGCTTGTTTAGGGATATTGGGTGGTTAATCTATTGTTTTGTCCTAGCCGACTTTGGCTTTGTTTCTGTTTTGGTCTGGTTTTGAATGCATTAGATTGATCTTTTTTGCAGTTGTTTAAGCACTCCTTGTGCTCGTCTAACGTGCTAATATATTATTCTTTCGACTGTTTAAAAAAAATGCAGTTTCATAATTTAAGGGTAGTTTGGTCATTTTAGAGTGTAACTATGATATATTGGGAGGGATGTGGGCAGAAAATAATCTTTATTTTCATTTGAAATTAGGTTAATCGAATGTAACATGTTTTGAATGCTTTAAGTTTTTTAGATATGTTTGTAATAAATGTCATACCCCAATTATGTCCCTTTATTTTTTTTTCCTCATTTCATTATATTTCTCAAAAATCATAAAAAACACAATAATCCCAATTTAATCCCTAACCTATTGCAAAGTTACTCTATCCAAAACTTCGCTCACCCTAACCATTAGAGCTCTAACCAAAGCATCACTAGAGCTTCACCTTGAAGTTTGAAATGAGTGAGGTAAGTTAAACCATCATCACAGCAAAAACACAATAACATAAACAAATCGGAACATAATATAGAAAAAGAATGGAAAAATAAAAAATTTGAATACATTCAAGAAGATTGAAAAAGAAGAATAACAGATAAGAACTGGAAAGATTTCACAAATTACCTGAGTTTCATGTTGGTCGGAAGCCGTCACCTCCGTGTCGGAATTTCCAAATGCGTAAGCCTCCATCATGTTCTTTATTTAATTTTTCTTTGCTTATTTAGTGTGCTTGATTCCAAGATCATTTAGCCCAAATTTGCTCTTGAATTCTTAATTAGACTTTCAATTTTGGTTTGAAAGTGTTTGGAGTATCTGTTGCTTTTCTAAGAATCTCAATGTCAGATTCGTGTTCAGAGGTCTTTCTAGTGTAGTATTGGTGTTGTTTTAGAAGTTTCCGGTGGTGGTGACGGTGGCGGGGTGCACCGTCACCACCACCGGAAACTTCTAAAACAACACCAATCATACACTAAAAGGACTTTTGAACATGTATCCGAAACTGAAACTCTCAAAAAATCAAGACATACACTCGAACACTTTCAAATTGAAACCTAAATTTTAAATAAAGGATTAGAGCACAGACTGGGTTAAATGATCTCAGAATCAACAAGAGCACACGAAATAAGCGAAGAAAAAAAATAAAAAAAAATAACCTGATTGAGGTGTTTGAAAATTCTAGTGCGGCGATGACGATTTCCAGCCACCAAAAAACCTAGTGATTTGTGAATTGACTCCTTTTCTCTGTGTTATTCTTCTTTTTCAATCTTGTCAAATGTCTCTGAATCTTTCTTTTTTTCTTCTTCGATTTGTTGTTTCGATCTGTTTGTGTACTTCTTGTGAAGAGGGTATAGGTCACCTCATTTCAAACTTCAAGGTGAGGCTTAGGTTAGAGCTCTAATGGTGAGGGTGGATAAAGTTTTGGACAGAGTAACTTTGCAATGATTTTTTTTTTACAATGAAAAAATGAGGGATTAAATAGGTTAAGAATGCGAGGGAAAAGGGTTGTTAATTTTGTTATGTACTAGATTTTCTCCCGTGCGATGCACGGGTATTCTAAAATTTTAATATAATTGCAAATGATTTACAAACAAACAATAAACACAACAAAAGTAATCGAAAACGTGGATCAGATTATAATATATTGGATTGTATCATCATACAATTAAATTAAATATATTTGTCAAAAAAAAATAAAAATATATATACCAAAATAAAATTAAAATATAGAATTTCAAAAGTTAGATATTAAATAAGTGATTGTATAAAATTGTATTTACAATAAATCCAACATAATAAATATTAATATTTCCCTAAATTGTACCAACAATATTAACTATCATAACTTTATGTTCTAGCCTTATGTATAGTCGAGAAACAGAGAATATTTAAGTTCAGCTTCATAGCATCATTGACTCAGATGACAATAAAATTTGGATAGAACTTATAAATATGATAATCATTTGTATCATACTTTTAATTATATTTTATGCAGTTCAATATGAAACCATAAATAAAACATAACTCATCTTTTTTATCCACCGTAATTTGTAACTGATTAAGGGCGGGATTGATCAACATCAAGGTGAAATTATTTTGCTATTACTTTTAGTACACCATTTTTTCAATTCTAAGATCCAAGAGAAAGTAAGGTAATCTACCAATACATGAAAAGGTGTGAGTTTTTTTGTTGTTGTAATGATATCAGTTCTAGACTTGTAATTCATTTTAAAACAAAGCTACCAATTTCAATTATCTATTTATTGATTGAACCAAGAGTATCTTTGTATAGTATTCAACATTTTAAAAGCAAAACTAAAACACACAAAGAAAGAAAGAATAGCTCATCTAAATGATAATCCACATGATAGGTACGATACATAAGTTTAAGTGCTCACAATATTTTGCCTTATATTGTTTCCTTATATTGTGAAGAAGAATGACACAGATCCAATGTTACCTTTTTTGCTGCGGCAAATTATCTGCAAACAGTGAAACAAATCAAAAATGGAGGGAATTAGTCAAAGCAATTGTAAAAAGACATGAGACTTGAAGGAGAAAAAAATTGAAAAATAAAGAGCAAAAACGCAATAGAAGAAGAAATAGAGCGAAAATATTAAGATCAATAACGGGTGGAACACGTTCAATAACACGTAACGACGACGGCGATTCTGGCGGCTAACATGGAGGTGTCGAGGGAGCGATAAAGGATAGTGAGAGTGGGAGGACAGTGATCGAAAAATTGTAAAAGGATGCTGTTAAAAAAAATCCAGAGTAATGTTGAGAGGTAGAGATGAGAGAAGAAGAATAGTCTAATCAGAAGTTATGGATGGGTAGTTATGGTTTGCATTGAGATACAATTATACTAATATCTTGGAAATATTGGAAAGCAGCCATGGGAAAAGGAGATTGCTTTGAGAGATGGGAAAAAGTATTGGAAATAATAGTAGCAGAAGGTATTGGAAAACATGAGTAGCAGACTCAATTAAATACGTTGCTTTTTTCTAGTTTTGTTTTAATTGAAAACATAATTGGGTTAGGTTATTTGTTGGGCCAGATTAGTTTGGATTAGAGAGTTATTATTAGGGTTAGCAATTAGGGTTAATTAGGGTTAACCATCATACTTAATAACTTTTATAAAGATAAAGATAAAGATGAATGAATGTGAGCCCTAGGATTGCTATCCATGACCATGTAAGGTGTCAAGAAGGCTAGATTGAAGATTATTGAATTTCATTTGGTTTTGATGAAATGAAATTGCATTTTTTTTGCCTTTTGAATGTGAATTTGAGTTCAATTTTTGAGACAAGTTATAAGTTACGTGATTAGGGAAGCTGGGTTAATTAGGTTGTTATTTGTTACTACCTCCGTACTAAAATATATGTCGTTTTGACCAAATCACACAAATTAAGAAATGTAATCATTGTTGTATGGAAAAGATAAATTATGGGTTAGTTTACAAGATTATCCCTCATTAATGGTATGTGAGAGATAAATTATAGAATTGAAAGAAGAAAGAGAAATAATTAATTAAGGGTATAAGAGGAAAAAGAGCATTAAATGCTTCATTGGTAATGTAAAATGACATATATTGTGGTACAAATTTTTTTCTCAAAACGACATATATTTTGGTACGGAGGGAGTATTATCTTAATGATTAAAAAATATAATATGGTTAACGAGGCTAATTAAAATGAGTTTGGCTAGATTTTGTTATGATTTTTGTGTTATGACTTAGAAGGTGTTTTTTCTTACATTGGAAAGACAAATTGCTCCCACTAGAATTTAATCTCTAAACCTCCTCCTATCCAATCTATTTTCTTCTGCTCTTACCACTTGAGCTATCCTACAGAAACATTTAGAAGGTGTTTGAGAATTGGTTAGAATATGTTTGAAAATAATAAATTGAAAAAGATAATGAAATAAGGGAAAAAAAGATAAAGGCACAAAACTGGAGCATGACAATAACTCAATAGTTTTAAAACTTTTTTTAAACAATTTAGGGTGTATTAGTTTAAGCTTTTAAAAAAAAATCTTAAAAGAATTTAAAGTTAATTTTCGTTTGCTTACAATCAAAAAAATCTATTTTGTTTCTTCTTTTTTTTGGTACAAAAGTCTATTTTACTTCTATTGACTTCACATTGCACATGGTATGTGATATTCAAAAAAATAAATTTTGTAAAAAATTATTGAAAATAGTTTTTCATTTTAAAGGAAAAAAATGATCTTTTTACTAAAATAATTTTTAGAAAAATCTGAAACAAACAGAAGTGAAATAAAAAAAAATGATTTTTTTAACAAAAAAAATAGATTTTTTTGAAAAAAACTAAAACAAATAAAAAAAATCATTTTACAAGGTTTAATATTAGTTAGATATGACAACTTTTAATCCTTGAATTATCGGATACATATTGTAGAGTGATAATACATTTCCTATGCATAATATTTGACTATCAAGCTAACAAAAAGTTGAGAGGAGTATATCAATTTCACAAAACAAAAATTTTTTTTGAAAAAGTGTATATTGTTAACACTCCCTGTAAACATAGTTTGTGCTTCTACGTTTGTTTTCTTATCTTATGATCCAAAGTCGCGATTTATAATATGGCATCAAACATATGCGTTGCCTTCACGTCAACTATATACCACATTTATAAATGCTGCTGGTGTAGTAATTTAAAGTTTTTTTTTCACTAATATTATAATATTGTTCCTTAAAGTTGAATATTGTGTCTATTAGCATTAGTAACATAACATTACATGTGCCTATATCGATCCTTGACTAGTGAAAGTAAAGTGAAGTAAAATGTACAAGAGAAATTGTATATCAGCATTTCATATACACATACACTGTTTATTAAGCTAAATTTGATCATACTGTGTAGGAGTTTATAACACTTTATGAGTACAATGATCGATATCTACTAATAAACTTTGTAGTTAAATTCTTTTTTTTTTTTGATAAAAATTTTGTTGTTAAATATTCTAGTAAAAAATAGTGTATTTAAGTATGAGTCTTGTTAATGTGTGCTCTAAGGGCACATGTTAAAGAAATTAAAAATAGAATTTTTGTATTAGAAAATACAATAGTTTGACCATTGAAAATTTAAATGCACGATTTTTAAAAAGAATATTTCTTTATTAAATTTATTAACATGTGCCCTTAGGGCACATGTTAACATTTGTCTTTAAGTTATTATAATTTAAACTTTAAACTAAATATAATTTAATCCACGAATCAATGTTAAGAAATCACATCTAAATTAATCTTATTAAATTTTGCATTAAAAATATAGTAATTAGAATAAAAATCACACAATACTAAATGATAGAATTTTGTTCAAAACTTCAAAATGAAAAAAGTTTTAGCTATGATAAAATAACTATAGTTTTTTTTTGAACAAAAACAACTATAGTTTTTATTTAAGAAACAACTTTAAATTTTTAGGCAACTATCCACCTTTTGAGGTACCTCTAATCTAACGAAAAAAATAATCACTACATTCAGCGGTGGATACTCTGGTCTCGACTAAAAAAGAGTTGCTCACATAACGCATACAAGTCTAATGACTCCAACAAAAGTCAAACTTAAAGTATTGCAAACATGAGTGACATAAATTTCATTGTTTACAACAGAAGATTCAATTAAAATAAAAATAAAAAAAATTGACAGAATTAAAATCAGATTTTTTTTATGTATGAATTGATCTAATTCAAAAGGTGACATTGAGATGATTTATTTTATCCACTAAGACCACCTCTATTGATAATATAATATCATGCCCAATAAAAAGTGGCAATGAATGATTGGATAATACTATTAGAAGAATCAAATCGTCTCTTGCCCTTCTTTTTCTTCAGTTTTATGTTATGTGCAGAGTTGAACCGTTCATCAATTATATTATGATGTTGATCGCAAACATTTAATAAAAATCAATAGTTGAGATTGAACATAATCAATCAGTGGTAAGAGATGATCCAAACTCGAATATAAAAAATAGATATCCTATAATTACAAATTTATAAATGAATAATATATTAAATACATGTGAAATCCACTTGAATATCTAAAATTGAATTTCTCCATAGTCTATAGACTATAGTGCATGTTCTAATGTAATGTGAAAAAATGAAGGTGACAATGAAGGAGTATTAGTATTAGCCGTGGGCGGGAATAAGAGGAGCTGAAGTTCAAATATAAACAAATAAAAAACATTTTCGTGAAAAGCTGAAAAAGTGTTTGTGGTCACACACCCCCACTACCACAAAGCACACCCTTCAATTTCACAACTCTTACTCTGACACACTATCTTCATTCACATGCCCCCCCTTTTTTCTCTTATACACTGTTCAAAATTAAGTTAAAATGTATTTCAAAAAATAATATTAATAACACCCAGCAGGTAAATAAAACAAGAAAAAGAAGCCCTAAACCTAATCTATTACCTGCTACCTTTGTTTTTATTGTTGTTTAATTTAATGTTTACAAGTTACAACAGCATACAGTTCCTATGCAAACAACACTCACTGACATTCTTACACTTTTTTTGCCTTATCTAATTTTTTTTACATGAAATAATAAACACTATTAAAAATTTTAAATTTAAATTAAAATGCTCAACTTAAAATACATTAATATTGTCAATTGATTTAGGGGTATTTGCCAAAAAATAAGGAAGAGGAGATGACAAGTCTTATTTTATTACGTTTGATAGTAAAACTATTTCAGGATTAGACAAATTAAGAGGTAAAGGACATATAAAAATTATTGTCTTCCAATAAATCACAACACAATTTTTTATCTATAATACAAGTGGTTTAAAATACTAAAATATATTTTTATTCACTAAACATCATACAAAACAAAAAATTATTCAATAACTACTGTAATTTTGCAGAAACTATAATTTGTAATTTTTGAAAAACACTTTAAGTATACTAACGGTAATACCAAACATATGCGCTTATGATTCAAAGATACTAATTTTTTTAATACAAATATTATAAAAAATTTTTTTGACAAAAAGTATTTTTATTTTTTATTTATATATTGCTATCATGTTTATTTATTTGTTATATATATTGATAAAATATTGCTATCATATTTAATACATACCCTTCTTCCTTTTCTTTCACATTAACACACACTCTTTAAATCTCTAATCTGTACTCTCACTCTTTCCATTGCTACCATTTATTGTTTGGTTGAATCGAGTTGTCATCACTGGTCAAAGGTATTTCATTTTCATCTACCTTTTCTTCTTTGTTATTTTTTTTTTTTTTTGGATTTCATTTCTTTATTTAACACTTCATAGAGCTCTACCAAAGAACTGTTTTTTTTAGTAAAAATTATATTTTTTTTTGGGAATGTTTCAATGCATTTAAGTTGAATGAGAAATTGATAGTAACCATTCACTGTTTTATTATATTGGGTCAGTAAATTTGATGCAAGAAAATTATTTTAGCTATTTGGAATTTTGGATTTTTAAATTTGAATTTTTTGAACGAAAAATGGGGTTCGTTGATTTCTAGCTCAAATTTCTTTTAATGTTTGTTTTTTAATTCTTATAAGCAAATTTGGTTGTGATTGTTGTGTAAAGTAATATTTTTTTCAGTTTTTAAATTTTTGAAAATTTTGAAAATTTCTTTTGATGTATGAATCACTGAGATTGTTTAAGGGGAAGTGTATTTTGTTTCTGGGTTTTTGTTGCTGTGTAAAAAGCTGAAAACTTGGCTAGGGTTTGTTCATGATTTTGATTTCTTTTCATGATATAGTATTGAGATATTTTGAAATTTTAGGATTTTTCATTGGGTATAGACTGATTTTGTGAACATTTTGGGTACTAATGTTTGCAGATGAATGCTCTTCTGTGTTGATGTTAATGTTTGATTGGTAGACACAATGACGGATAAGAAGAGATGGTTATGGAAGCGAAAGTCTTCCGAGAAGAGTCCGGGTGAAACTGAGAGTTCGGGATCTGTTTCCTCTCATTCTGAGAGGTATTCTGATGAACAGGTATGAATGGTTATCTGTGTTCTTTGGATATCTCAAAGTGCTAGTTGTGAAGTTTGAATTTGATGTATTTCTTGTATGGCAAATGCGAGATTCACTCACCGGAAAGTTAGTTTGTGGTCATATCATATATCGTATAATATAAATATTTTCTACATAAGCATCCTTTTGGATATAGTTACTTACTGGGTTTTCTTAATAACCCTGCTACTGAATTCATTATTCTGCATACGATGTATCGGATTTGCGGAAAAGAGAAGAAAGTATTGCGATAATAATATAACGAGTAACACATTGCATACCATGTACCACGTTTTTTGTAGCTATGCATGCTTGTGTGAATCTCGTATCAGTAAAATTTCTGTAAGATGAGTGTTAGAAAAAACTGAAAGAGTTCTATTAATAAAGCCAAGTTCTACAATTTGTTATCTTCCGTAGATTTGTTAAAGTAGAAGTTATTAATTTATAGATGGCGAAAACATAATACATGTATTTGTCATTCTCTTGTATTGTATGAGTATCCTATGTGAAGAAAAAACTATATTGATGTTTTGGCATAAATTGTTTGAATAAGTGATCTGAAGACATAGCTTATTGATTATTCCAGTTTGACTTTGAGATGTACCAATTCATCTATATTTGAAACTGAAATCTAATTTTGTACTTCCTTAGCCGCTCTAAAAGCGATACATTGTTGCTATTGAGTGCATTCAAGAATGTATTCTTACAAATTAATTGCCAGACATTAGTCTAAGTCAAGCATAAATATCATATTTTTATTTATTTGTCTTCTGCGAAATTAAACTTTGTTCTGGGTAGTTTCAGCTTGTATTGGGCATGTTGCTATATTTCACAGACACGACAGAATTTTCTTTGCCTTAAACTTTTATCTTTCATTTCTGATTAGTATTTTTGTCTCATGGAAACTTGAAAGCAGGAAGTATCAAAAGAATCTTCTAATGGTAGCAATCATTCACCTGATGTCACCTCAAAAGCTGTAGCATGTGCCGAAGATGTAGATGATAGTTCAATTATCAATGAACAGCTCTCTGATGAAGTTTCATCGACACCTCTTCCTACATGCATTGTAAACGGCGGTTCATTAGAGGTAGATAAAAATGGAGGTGATAGTTCAGTTATCATTGAAGAGCTGCCTGATAAAGTTGCATCGACACCTCTTTCCACAGCCCTTGTAAATGGCGGTTCATTAGAGGGAGATAAAAATGGAGACGCTAGTTCAGTTATCAATGAACAGCTGCCTGATAAAGTTGCATCGACACCTCTACCTTCTACATGCATCGTCAATGGCGGTTCATTAGAGGTAGATAAAAATGAAGAACACAAAACTATATCAAATGGAAAAGGTGATGATCTAAATGACAGATCGAGGGATATATCTGAGAAGCTATCTGCTGCTCTTGTTAATGTCAATGCCAAAGAAGACTTGGTTAAGCAGCATGCAAAAGTTGCTGAAGAAGCCATAGCAGGTACAACTAATGCTGTGAATAATAAGTTCATTCCTTTACAGTCTTATGTACTTTTCGAAAGAAACATTGACTATACTCTACTATTACTTGATTACCATTCTATCCTTTCTCGGATATGTGTTGGTGTTGACCTGTTGTGTTTCTACAAATTATTCAACAGCTGATTATTGAATAAGAAAACTACCCTTTAAGTTTCTCCTCATAAATGGGGGTTAGGTTAGGACTTAGGTAGGGGTTATCTAAAACTAAATTCGAATTGCTTTTGCTTCTGAATTATGTCAATATATTATATTAGATTAAGAGGTTCATGTGATATATTAGAATTAGAATTATTTTTGTTCATTGGCATATAGTTGTGGATTTAGTTCATATACATCTTAACTGTAAATATTTTTCACTGTCATTCTATTATAATCGATAGATCATCAAAAATGTTTGACTTTTATCATAGCTCCTTTTAATGTCACACATGTGATTGGTTGTGATTTGCAGACATTGTAAAACTTTTTACACTAACAGTGAATCAAAATTAAACTCTATAGTTATCTCTTAGTATGATTAGTGAATATATTGTTTGTTTTCCTTTACTTTTTCTCCCTTTTTTGTAATCTTATTGAGCCATTTTGTTTGCTTAGGCTGGGAAAAGGCTGAAAATGAAGTAGCAATTTTAAAGAAGCAACTCGACACAGTCACTCTCAGGAATTCAGCTCTTGAAGATAGAGTCACACATCTAGATGGAGCACTTAAGGAGTGTGTTAGACAGCTAAGACAAACTAGAGATGAGCATGAAGCGAACATTCAAGACGCCGTAGCCGAAAAGACTCAAAAATTGGAATCGGACAAAATTAAACTCGAGAGCAAGCTCATTGAGCTCCAGAAAAAATTAGATGCTTCAAATGCAAAATCTTCTATTGAGCGTGATATGCGTCAAATGGTGGAATGGTTGGAGAAAGAGAAAATGGCTCTCAAGCATGAGATCCTAGTTCAATCAGAAGAGCTGAAAATCAGAACTATTGAGAGAGATTTAAGCACTCAAGCTGCTGAGACAGCTAGTAAGCAACATTTAGAAAGCATCAAGAAAGTAGCAAAGCTTGAGGCCGAGTGTCGGAGACTAAAGATCATTGCTTCAAGAGCATCGTTAGTTAATGATCATAAATCCATTGCTTCATCCTCATTTTGTGTTGATTCTCTCACAGGTAGTCAATCAGACAGTACAGAGCGGCTTACTGCGGTGGATTGTGATATCCACAAGATGAGTGGTTCAGAACTAAACAAGTGTGAGCCAAGTTATTCCGACTCATGGGCATCTGCACTGATTGCTGAGCTTGATCAGTTCAAGAATGAAAAGTGCTGCGTACAAGATCCTTCCGGCTCTCTTAAAATTGATCTGATGGATGACTTTCTTGAAATGGAACGACTCGCAGCATTGCCCGAGACTAAGAATGAAAGCTTTGTTGAGGAGACGGTTGTTGTCAACCAATGCGTTGAAAAAGAAAGCGCTCTCAGAGCCGAGTTTGACATCATGACTCAGCAAATGGATGAACTAAATGTGAAGTTAGAGAAGGTGGAAGCAGATAAAGCCGAACTCGAGATAGCTTTGATGAAAAGTGAAGAGTGTATTGAGGAGTCACAATTGCAGTTGACTGAGGCAATACAGAAACTAGAGGAGCTTCAAACAGAGCTAGAAACTGCATATAAATCAAAGCAAAAGATAGAAAATCGCCTAATGAGCATGGAGGCAGATGCTCAGACACTATCTTCCATGGTCGGCTCATTAGAAGCAGAGGTTGGTAAGGAAAGGGTCGTATCGGACGAAATTGCAATGAAGTGTAAGGACCTTGAGGAAGAGTTAGAAAGCAAATCTGTGATGGTTGGCTTATTAGAAGCTGAGGTTGATAAGGAGAGAAGCGTGTTGCATGAAATCGCAATAAAATGCAAGGGCCTCGAGGAAGAGCTGGAAGGAAAATGTGCAAAGGTTGACTTGTTAGAAGCCGAGGTTGTTAAGGAGAGGATTGCATCAGATGAAATTACAGCCAAGTGTAAGGACCTTGAGCAAAAGCTAGAAGGCAAATCTGCTAAGGTCAACTTGTTAGAAGCAGAAGTTGTTAAGGAAAGGGCCGTGTCAGATAAAATTGCTGCCAAGTGTAAGGAACTTGAGGAAGAGCTAGAAAACGAATCTGCAAAGGTTGTCTTATTAGAAGCTGAGGTTGAAAAGGAGAGGGCTATGTATGAAGAAATAGCATTGAAGTGTCGGCAATTGGAGGAAGAGATACTCAGGCCAACAACTAGTTTGTATGGAGAAAAGAAAATCAAGCAGGTTGGTCATCATTGACATCTACACATTGACCAAACATGATTTTTACATTCAAATTTATTGATCGACTCATTTTAGGAATGAAAAGGTTATTGAAAAATGAATTCTAAGATCTAAGATATTTTTCATTTACTATCATTACATAGGGTATAATTAGTGATGTTCTTATATTTTGGACTATCTAACTTGAGTTTGTGTTGCTTATATTTGAAATCAGAAGTATACTTTCATCACAAGTGAACTCATGCAATGAATTTGATCTTTTCTATGTCCAGGAGGACCTAGAACTCGCGGCCGGAAAGCTTGCCGAGTGCCAGAAAACAATAGCATCTTTAGGTAATCAGCTGAAATCTCTGGCTACACTTGAGGATTTCCTTATTGACACTGCTGGAATTCCCCCAAGTCCATCACTCATTGCTCATACTGGTGGAGAGATGTGGAGGATGCATTCAAATGTCACTTTTTCACCTAAAAGAGATTCAACTTCTTCTAGGTTGGCTGATGGTAGTTCCGGTCCATCCATAAACCAAAATGAGGAAAGCTCGCCACTTTCATCGTCTTCTTCTACCTCATCAGCAGCCTTGCCAAATCATGCTAGTTCTGAGAAGAGTCGAAATGGTTTCGCAAAATTTTTCTCGCGAACCAAGAGTGGTATTCGGTTAGAAATTTAGATTAAATGGAAGTAGTAGTAATTCTTTTACTTGAGTTGTAGACAGGTTGATTTTGTCATTCAATGAAAAACCCCTAATTTAACTTAGTTTGCATCAATTCTACCCCTAATTTATATGCCTGTTGAAATTTGAATTATGAAACACTAACACAAACACAAGATACGACAAATACCAACATATTTAAGCACTGATAATAATTTTTAAAAAAAAATGAAAGTGGTTGTATTTTACCACATATATCATTATTGGACACAAATAGTATTTAGGAACTACACTGAATACACCTACAATTTAAAATATTGGTATTTGATGGTGGCATTTAACATGGGTAAGTTGTAAACTTTCCCACCATAGACAAGTTGTTTTGAGCCATCAGATTAAGTATAAAGAATACATTGTTATCTTAGTCTGTCAACACTAGATCTAACCACCCACTTTCTACAATCCTGTATGCTAAAACATAATTCTAGGATTAAGGCTTTACAAAATGTCATCTTTTTAATATAATGTTCATCTTTTTAATATAATGTTCATCAAATGTTCTACGTGATTTAATATAATATCATCCTTTTAATACCTCAAAAAATAATGCCATTCTTTTGAAATTTGTTTCCTCTTTTCTATTCAAAACAAATATTCTTAAGCTTTAAGCAGCGTTTCCTTTGATTATGTCATTCCTAATTGCATGTGTTGTGTAGGGAAATCTCATTAGAAAATTAGAAAAAAGTTTTTGGGGTGAGAGAGGCTCGAACTCTCGACCTCAGGATCACTCAGTAGCTATGAGACCTACGCGCTAGCCAACTGCGCCACCACCCCTTTGTTGATAGCCAGCTGCAAAACCGCAATATATTTAAATTAAAATAATACGAAAAAATAAAAAAAGGTAATCATTTACACAACATACAACTATTTTTTTTAAATTAAATATATAGAACAGAAGGCATACTAGTAATTATAATTATATATATATAAAGAGGATATAGTAGCATGTGTAAAAAAATAAGGCATATCATGTGAGTTTGTCTCAGTTGGTAGGACATTGTATTATATATGCAGATTTATATGTAGAATTCAATTTTGAATAAAATAAATAATGAGGGACTAAAAGATTTCAAATATGCAGACTTATAAATATATCAATTATTTATAAGATGGTAGGACATTGTATTATATATGCAGACTTATATGTCGTCTCAAAAATATGAATTACATATAAATTTATTTAAAATGAGGGACTAAAAGCGAAGATAAAATATTTTTGAGGGACTAAAATAATTGCTATATTTATAAGACCAAAAATATATTTAAACTTATTTTTATTGACAATTGTTATTGGTAAAACTATATTTTGTCTTTCCTATATAAGTACAACATATTATTGATTCATAACATGTGTTGGTTCTATGGTGTAGTGGTTAGCACTCAGGACTTTGAATCCTGCGACCTGGGTTCGACTCCCGGTAGGACCTCTTAATATTTTTCATTTTTAAAAATGATCCGTTTCTATCAAGCGGTAGCAATATTTTTGGTTACAGGTAGCATTTATTTTTTTGTTACTATAAAGCAGTAGCCCATGGTTTTTTTTTTGGTACATGTAGCCCATGGTTTTTAACTGCTCATAATTCAGTAGTAGTTTTTTTAAATAAACAAATTCTTAACCGGAGGGAAACATGAATGGGTAGTAGAGAAACAGATAATATGTGTAAATTTGATCGAAGTTTCTCTGCTTATAGGATTGATGATTAAGAATTTTACTGTATAATAAGTGACTTTAAAAAATGCTTTAAGTAAAGTGTTCAAACATAAGAAAGCTTGTTCTGATAGTTAACATACGTTTATACCTTTTGTATTTGACATTTTTTATTTCTTAAAATATCACAAGATAAAATTCTACCCAACCTTTAAACTCTAAATCAAATTATGCTAAGCAACAGTTATATATCTTTTCATTTTACAAACACAAATCAAAACAACCAATAATGAATTAATACCCACTTAATTTGCTCAAATGAAAATCAAAAAACGACAACAGACAGAGCGCGGAGAGGATAGATAGATAATATATCTTGACAATCCGAGGTGGCAACAAAACGGGTCCCACAAATACAACAATCATGTGGAAATAACAGACGCCACGTGTACACCAACAGTTTCCACGCAATTCCACGTGGCATTCATTAGTAGGAAAACCGAGATCGCGAGGAACAACAACCTCTTATCAACAAAATAAATGAAACAAAATCGTTTATGTTTCTTTTCGTTTCTCTTTCTTTGTTCTCACTTTCATAGCCATGAATGCTATAGCTACTGCTTCTGCTTTATCTCTTCCTATCTTTTCTAGAACTTCTAAGCTTGATACTAAAAGGGTACATCTCTCTTCATTCTTTCTCTTTTTTCATTTTTTGTTCTTGTATTAGTCATTAGTCATGTAGTTCAATTTGTTGATTGATCTTCATGCAAAAAATTGAGTTTAGGATGAAAATTTTGCATTATGAACTTAGCTTTTAATCTTAAATTATAGTATTTGTTTTGGTAAACTTAGCTGTTAGTCTTTAATTAATGTAATTTGAGCTTAGGCTGACTTGTAAACATACATACCTCTCATGCTGAAGACTTGGACATCTTGAGCCGACTAGAGTGGCCTAATATAAGTGACTCAGATGATCTAGGATAGACTTTGATACCATTTTAAAATTTGAGCTCGAGCTTAACTCGACTCTGCAATTGGAGGTGTTGCTTGCAGTTGACATTAGTATACATTGTTTTATATCAAGTAAATGATTTTTGAACATCAAAATTTTGATCACTTATGTTAGGTAGATAGAGTGCCTTTTGGTTTGTGTGTATTTTTGGAATATGTTCAAGTTGTAGAAGAAAAAAAAAAGGCTCTTTAGCAAGAAATAGAGGATACCTGATAAACTAACTTGTAACAGATAAACTAGATTGAATTTGTAGTGTTAGTTAAAATTAGCGGTTAATCCACGTGCATAACTCTAAAAGCACACTAGTTTTGGGACGGAGGGAGTAGTAAATATGATATGACAATAAAAATGTTTAAAAGTATATTTTATTTTTTTCCAAATTAGATGATAGGGTAAAATTGAGAGAAAAAATGATAAGCTATTGACTAATCAATATAAGCGTGAGCTAATGTAGTAATGTTAGTTACCAAAAAAGTCTTTTTGTGTCTTGCCAAATAGACCCAAGGAGTGAGTGAGAGGTAGAGAATATAGATAAATACATATTGTAGTACTTGTATTTTGATGTTTAAATAACAGATTTGTTAAATTTAAACTTTTTATATGAGTAGTTATTAGTATACTTATGGTATTGCATACAATATAGTTGTTAAATTTAAACTTTTTTTATTGAAATGGTTAATGTTAGTAGTTAGTTGTTATTTTTGTTACGGGGGAGTTGAACTTGAACCTATGACCTCCTTGTCACTTCAATCCCTATGACTCCCAAATTTAAGCGTGTTATAGCTATGATCGGTTATTAGTATAGCAACAAGCAAGTTTCACCTTTTGTAGGGTCTATATTTTTTCGGCCGAGCCATTCATGAAAGAGTATGGTAAAATTTTTTTTTTTTTTTTTGAAATGGCAAATTTTATTAACATCAAGCTCGAGTACAAGAAGTACCAGAGGAGAGCAACGAAAATATACAAACAACACCGACCAGCCAACCGGGCAACAAAGTCCGCCCGAAAAGCTCACAAATAAACAAAAACAAAAGAAAAGAGTATGGTAAATTAATCTTTAGCTTATGCTTTTTTTTGCATGTCGATTTTCAGGTTTTGAAAGGTAAATTTGGAGTGTTTGCGGTGTTTGGAGAAGCAGACAAGAAAAATACATGGGGTGCCATTTTTGATGTAGAGGATCCAAGATCTAAAGTAGCACAAAGTAAAGGGAAAGTTTTGGATGTATTTCAAGCTTTAGAAGTGGCTAGGCAAGATATTCAGTACTGTGATTGGCGAGCTCGACAGGATGTGCTAACCATCATGCTCCTCCACGAAAAGGTTTCTGCTAATTTACGTTATTGTTATATACTTTTTTATTTTAATCTGATTCTGTGTAAATTTGGACATATATGAACTATGTTGTTGGATCAAATTCGAGTCTCAGTACTATAAAGTAGAATTGATTTTGCCTCTAGAATTGATTCTAACTTGAAGCTACAATTTGAAGTTTTTGCCTCTACAATTGATTCTTAGTCGCAAATTTGTTGTGCAATTCACTTTTTACATGAACATATTCAAACATAAATCAATTTATATTCAATTCACTTTTAATCAAAATCAATTTTGCATAATCAGTTTATTCAAAATCAATTCTTGTCACTGCAGAACCAAACACACACTAAATGTGATATGCAATACTCCCCACCACATGTTTATTTATAAAATCAGAAAATATGGGTGTAGGTGGTTGAAGTTCTCAATCCTCTAGCTCGCGAATTCAAGTCCATTGGCAGCATGAAAAAGGATCTAGCTGGGTTGCAGGACGAATTAGCAGAAGCACACAGACAGGTAATTAAATAACTTTTAGCAGAACTAGACTAGCCACCAAAGCTTTGGACGTTGTCGATATAATATAGGTTAATGAATAAATGCAGGTCCATATTTCTGAAGCAAGAGTTTCCACTGCTTTAGATAAACTCGCTTACATGGAAGAATTGGTAAACGATAAGCTATTACAAGACAGAAGCACGGCTGAAATTACCGAAACATTGCCTTCTCCAAGTACTTCTGAAAAGTCTGTACATACTGAAAGACGAAGGAAGTCGAGGAAAAGCTTGAATGTATCAGGTCCAGTTCAGTCATACCATCCTAATTTAAAGAATTTCTGGTATCCTGTTGCTTTCTCTACTGACTTAAAGGATGATAGCATGGTAAGTCGATATAAGTCCTTTTATATAAAATTAAAACAAAATCGGTTTAAATATACTTTTAATTATTACAAATATACCTTTTTTAAATATCAGTTTTTGCTTTTGGTCTTCCGTGTTTTGTTTTAGTCAGCCTAATCTGAATGTGAATTCTGAAGTGTGTTACTCCTTCTCTATTTCAGGTCCCAATGGAATGTTTTGAGGAACCTTGGGTTATCTTTAGGGGTAAAGATGGCAAACCTGGATGTGTCCAGAATACCTGTGCACACCGAGCATGTCCCCTACACCTTGGTTCTGTAAACGAGGGTCGTATCCAATGCCCCTACCACGGTTAGTATTCATCAAAACAAAATATTTCTTCAGGATATGTTCGGTTCAGTGGCATGATTATTATATCCGAGTAATTAATTCTCCAAGACAGACTCTAAATTTGCTTATTGGATATTATCAGGCTGGGAATATACGACTGACGGAAAATGTGAGAAAATGCCATCTACTCGAATGCTAAATGTAAAGATAAAATCAATTCCATGTTTTGAGAAAGATGGTATGATCTGGATTTGGCCTGGAAATGACCCCCCAGCAGCTACAATTCCATCTCTACTACCTCCTTCGGGTTTTGTAGTCCATGCTGAGGTATGTAATAGTCTATGCAAGAACAACAAATTACAATTTTATGATTGATAAAGAAAAAAGAAGATAAATATTGTGGTTTCTTACCCGGTAGCTTTTCACAAAACAGATTGTCATGGAACTTCCGGTTGAACATGGTTTACTTTTGGACAACCTTTTGGATCTTGCGCATGCCCCTTTTACTCATACTTCAACATTTGCTAAGGGATGGAGTGTTCCAAGGTTTGTTTGGTTTATATCTTTTAAAAGTGAGATGATTCAATATGTGGAAGTGAAATTCATTTGAGTTCTTCAAAATAGTTAATTTGTTATAATAAACTCTTAGAAGCCATTTTGTTTTGAAAATTTATGGTAAATATATTGGCATACTACATTTTTTTACATGTTTGGGAGAGCTTATGGAAACAACTTATGAATGACATGTTTATAAGCTGTTTTCAGCTTGTTTCCATACACTCACCAAGATAGGTTACATTACATGAAAACAACTTGAGTTTATACACAATTACATATATGATATGGACTTTATGCTACAAAATGCTTAATTAAGTTGTTTATCCAACCAATGTGTTAGTGTCATAACGTGTCATCCTTAGATATTTCAGTCTTGTTCAAGATACTTCAAATTTTAGTTATAACTCAAAGCTTTATCTTATGAAATAATACATTTATAGGTCACTTAGTCTCTTTGAATGAATTTGAACTTGCAGCTTTGTGAATTTTTTGACACCTGCATCTGGCCTACAAGGATACTGGGATCCATATCCAATTGACATGGAGTTTCGACCACCTTGTATGGTTCTTTCAACCATTGGAATTTCAAAGCCCGGGAAACTGGAAGGACAAAGCACCAAAGAATGTGAAACACACCTTCACCAACTGCATGTCTGCTTACCTTCTTCAAAAGATAAAACAAGATTGCTATATAGAATGTCGCTGGATTTCGCTCCCCTTCTTAAGCATATACCTTTTATGGAACATCTATGGAGGCATTTTGCATCACAGGTAGAGCTCTCTCTCACTCACTCACTCACTTACTCTCCCCCTCCCTCTTGTTGAATTGTGAATTAATATTGTGCTGATATTTACATACTTTAGGTTTTAAATGAGGATCTAAGGCTAGTGGTTGGTCAACAAGAAAGAATGAACAAAGGTGCAAATGTATGGAATGTACCAGTTACCTATGACAAACTTGGAGTAAGGTATAGGCTTTGGAGGGATGCATTGGAAAAAGGAGATAAGCAACTACCTTTCAACACACATAACTAAAATACACGAATTAAACAAAACAATGCTTTTTGTCTCACAAAAATCCAAATAAGGATATTTTTATTTTTAGTCAAAACTCATACACAACCTTGCATTAGAACTTCATGGCTTTGCATCAACCTAGTGAAGCTATCCGGGAATGTTGTGTTGATATCAGAGACTGTTCCTTTGTAGAAATGACAAGGTTGTAGTACTCTTTTGAGTCTTGACAATTTTTCTTCTTAAATTTGTGTACAGTGTTAAATCCATTTTATGGTATACCATCTTAGATGGTGGTTTAACCACACCCTTGATTAAAGGGGATTGTTGTATGAAAATATTTTAGTCCAATGTTAATTAAGCATTCCTGACTCGTTTGTGTTACAGTTTTAGTATTTGTTTTTACTTTTTCAAATTAATACATGAAACTTTTTAATAAAAAATCAACAGCAAACTTATGTTTAAAACCTAATACAAAGCACAATGTGTACTTTGGAGTTTCAATAAAACCACATAATGAAATTTACTGTAAATTCAAACATGCACTAATACTCAAAAACCCTCTTAAGTCTTAACATATTCAAAAGAAAAGCTGAACCCCCCTAGGCCACTACTATTTAACTCACGAGTCACAAAACCTAAACAAGCCAAAGGATCACAACACCATTATTCCACTCAATGATTAAGCTTTTTTATCTTAACACTTAGCCAGCTACAAACCATAATTTTCACTACTTTCATAATCTGATGGATGTTACCTTCCTTTTGAGAAAAAATCCTCATATTTCTTAATAACTTCCAAATTGACAGATCCGGACAACCTGCAGTAGCAGAAACTAGCATTTTGCCGTAGTAACCTATCTTAGCCATTGATTTAACATCGGACGGTTCAAATTGAATATAATAAACTTAAATCAAAACAATCTTAACCATCAATTTTAAGATCGGACGGTCCTAATCTATTACAGCGTCCTGCTGCAACAACCCCAACTATGAGACTATGAGTCCTACTCAACATTCAACAATGATGCATTTAAAGCATACATAATTTTATTTCACTATATATAGGGGAAAACAACTAACTACATTTAACATGACTAAACATCATTATTTGTTTTGTAATGTAACATTACACCATATAGTAATCACATTATCTTCACTAGGAAATTAGAATGTATACATTTTAAACAAACACTAACCAACTATGAAGCATGTATACTAACACGGACACCAAACACAACACAGACATTGACGCGTCGACACAGATAAAATTATTTGAAAAAATAATATAATTATAAATGTTGGTGTCGTGTCGGTGTTGGACGTAACACGTGTCCAACACTGGGACACGCCTCATCTAAGAAGTGTCGGAGCTTTGTAGCTAACCAAGCTCCATAACCCCTCATCAAAAGCAAGAGTATTTATTTGCGTTTACAGTTGGGACCCACAATAAGGACAGAACGCGAATTCAGCCGCCACATCACGATCACAAGACCGACATCTCAACGCATCCGGCAACCCAGAACCACCGCTAGACGGCGGAGGAGGAAGAGAATAATTTTGAGGAAACAAAAACTTGCAGTCTTGACAATACAGAAGATTGTCTTTCCCTGGCCACCGCCAAACCGGAACAAAGAAAAGCTTCAAAACTTTATCGTATTCGACAAGATCAGCGCGCGAATTGCAGTTGATGCACCTTCCCACACCGGATTTCACCACCTGTCGAACTTGTTGTTCTAATCCTCCTGCAAAAAAGAAGAACATGGTTAACGTTAATTAACCTTCGGTTTTTTTTTTGTTCTCACAATCGTTAGTGTTTCTGTTATTAGTGTTGAAATTGCTCTACTTTGGAATCTGTGGAGTTTTCGTGATACTTCTACGTTTATGGGCTTTACTATGGGTTTGTTGGAAATTTGCTTTTAAGGCCCCTCAACACGCTCCTAAACCCCCCTCAAAAATCTCAAAATGCTCTCAAATTTAAAACTCATCTAAGTTAACATATATGTTTAAGGGTTTCACATCCTACAATGTAAACACGCGTAATTTCGCATCCTAAAATGCAAAATACATTTTCAATTTGCATCTTATTATTCAAAACTGCGCGCATTCGCATCTTATAATATGAAACGTTAATTCGGTTCGCATTCTATAATACGAAATAATTAATGTTAATTTGGTTCAATTTTTTTATTACATATTGATCATGTCTTATATGCAATGAATATATATGTTATTTAGCATTGGAATTGAATATAGTTTCTTTAATTAAGTACATGTTTGGTTAATATTTTATCGATTACCATGATATAAGTATAAATTTCTATTGATGTTACTAATCTATTAATTAATCTATGTCGGGATATTAGTAGGGTTCATAGGTGAGTTTTTCCCTTCCAACTGAATTATTTCCGAATGCAAGAGTTAAGAATCGACTCTCTAACCACATGTTTAATGGCCCAAAATACTTACTACTTAAACTAATTCATTGTTAGTATATATTTAGTTGATTTAACGGGATAAAAAAAAACCCTATGATAGTGCTTTTCTAAAAGACAAGCATATTTGTGTTTTTTCTAATGTTGTCAGACATATTCTATATTATTTATTATTTTAAAGAATTACAAATAAATAAGATAAAAGATTAATTTAAGAAAGATAAAAATAAAAATAAAAAAAGTGTTACAAATATATAAAATAAAGGACTATTAGTATAATTTTGTCTTAATTTTTCTGTTACCTATTTTTCTTAAAAGTGTTTTCCCTTTTCTATCATCAAAGGTTAAAAAGGAAATTAAAAATGTGAATTCTAGTTATTAAAAAAATTTCTACATTACCCCTTTAGTAGTGTAACACTGTAATGTGTAATAAAGGAACCAACACAATATTTTAATTTCAATTTTTATAAAATACATTTAATAATTATTGAATTGTTTTTAACACAATATGAGCTTTTTACACCCTATAAAGTGATCAAATCATATTTTATTCCTTACATACAAAGCTAAAAAAGATATGACTAAAACTAACAAGTTTGTGTATGCTATGATTTTATTTCTTTCCCTCTTTCATATTGCAAATAGTTTATCATATGGCAGTAGGTATTTTTTCATACTTTTCAAATTTCCTCTTTTTTATTGTATTTCATACACAATCGTTTATTTCATTTTAATAACATTATTTTATTATCTTTTTTCAATACAGTAATTTATACATGTAAAAATGATGATGATTGTCCAATACATCAGTTAGTCTTGTTTAAATGGAAGTGCATTATCGACCAATGTCAATTGTTTCACTTTAACAGCTTGAGACCCAAGAGAGGACCGCCTTATATAGGAGTATCAATGCAAGAATGAGTTCTTATGCTAGCACAAAATCTATGCAATATACTTTTCTTTGATAGGATACCTTATGGTAGAATATTCAAGAATATTTCTTAGTTACTATCATTTAGTTATATATTGTGCTTGTACCTAAATAATTGTATTTTTCATTTAATTTTCTGTTAGTAATTTCACGGACCTGGCAATTATTCCTATATGATGCTGGTAATAAAACAAAATAAGACTTACATAATATTATATTTAAATTGTTTAATTTTTTTCCCTCTTAATTTTGAATGTATTGTCATGGCCAGCGATTTATGCATATCACACATTCTTTCAAATTTTTAATTAAAATATCTTAAATAGAACTACTTTTGCCCTCAATCATAAAAGTTTGAATACTTCTCTATATTATTTCAATTTTATCGGATGTCACCGAAAAGACGTTAGAATACTTCGGAATGCAAATAGAATTAGTAACATATGAAATTAAAGAAATGTCATCTACTCAAACATCTAGACCATATAATTAAGTATATGATTAAACCGGTGTTTTGTTATGGCCGGCTGAACCTTTTGATGTATCTTTGTTTTTCCTTGCCATAGAGTCTGCACACCTTGTGCCACTCTATTGTGCTAATATATTTTCTTTGTTGATTGCTTCAAAAAAAAAAGTACATGATGAATGCAACAATTCTAAGAAAAGATGCAGGAGTTTTAGAAATCATGTCATACAATACCATTAAGATCGAGTTAAGACATAAAAATAAAAGACGTTTGTAAAAAAAAATTATAAAAAATAAAAGACTTTTACCTGTACTCAAGACACAACTCAATTGGTCAAAATCCTACCTGGATTAGTTAAGCTTCCTAAGACGCATTATTAATAATTAACTTAAGAAGAAAGCAGAGTATATAAACCAACTAAAATCAACTTGCCACTTATCAACATGAGCAGTGCTATTTAACATAATATTCTCCCTCATTTGACACTATTAGAATTTGGGCGGCTATATTCAAGTAGTTTAAATGTTTGTTCTATAATTGGTATTGAAATTGAAATTCTGGAAATTGTATTGATCGGTAATTGGCTCTTAGTGTGGTTGGTCTTGGGATTGTGGGAGTTTGGCTTTGTTTTATTTTGGTTGTTTGTGCGCGCCTGTTGGGGCCTTTTTTAGCTCCTTGTTCTTGTTTTTTTTTATTCTCTTATACTTTTTGTTAAAGAATTGATGAATAAAACTTGCCATTTCAAAAAACTCAAATAGCTTAAGAGTTGAAGTTTGCACTACATTTATAAAAGCTATATAAACTAATTTTTGTGGAACTTCTGACAAACACTTTAACCACTCAGAAATGATAAAAGTATAAATGACATTTTTATATCTTTTTACCGTAATATTGTGTTTGTTCTTACACCAAAAAATAAATTGTGTTTGTCCCTTTATTGCACTTACTAAAGGGGTAATGTAGACAATTTTTTAATAAATTATTTATGGCTAGAAATTCACCTCTTAAAAGTGAATAATTAGGTATATTAATGTTCGATGCCGAATTCATTTTTTTAATTAACTGTATAACCTTTGATGATATAAAAGGGAAAATACTATGGTAGAATTCACTTTTTTAAAGTTTTTTCTTTAAAATTTACCCCTATATAGTTTGGAGGTATTTAGCCATCAATTATTCAATAATGTTTTTTTTTGTACAAAATAATGTTTTAATCAATATAAATTTCAGTATATGGTATAAACTTTCAATTCAACGGTGTATCTTATAAAATTTATATCGGTTAAAATATTATTGAATGGTTGATGGCTAAATACCTACAAACTATATAGGGGTAAATTAAAAAAAAAACTTTAAAAAAGTGAATTCTATGGTAATATTTTCCTTTTTATATCATCAAAGGTTATAAAGTTAATTAAAAAGTGAATTTGGGTTCGAACTCTGGTATGACTACTTATTCATTTTTAAGGGGTAAATTTATAGTATTAGACTACCTGACAAAAAAAATTGAATTATTTGGTACATAGACGAGATGACAAAGCCACCAATAAACTCACACACACAAGTGAAATGATCAGGGTTCGAACCCAGATCATAGACGTCCGGCCTAGCAATTTCGACATTTTCTGCCAGTTAAATTAGGACTTCTGGACAAAAAAATTGAATTATAATTATTAGAAAATTGTCTACATTGCCCCCTTTAGTAAGTGTAATAAAGGGACAAACACAATTTATCTTTTGGTGTAAAAGAACAAACACATTATTACAGTAAAAAAATATTGAATAATTGTTTTAATTTTAGGGAGGGTTTTTAGAACTACTTAAGAGCTAAAAATTAAACTCTTTTTAGCACAATACAAACTTTTTACCTACTATAAAGTGATCAAATCATATTTCAATTGTTACATACAAAGCGAGAGAAAGATATGGCTAAAATTAACAAGTTTGTGTATGCTATGATTTTATTTCTTTCCCTCTTTCATATTGCAAATTGTCGTAATAATGATAATCGCTGTAAGGTTTTCTTAATACATTCTAAATTTCATACACAATTTTTTATCTCATTTTAATAACATTATTTTATTCTCTTATTACATTACAGTCGCTAATTCATGTAGAACTTATGAAGACTGTCCAATAGATCTGCCACCCAACCATATGTGGAAGTGCATTAAGCAAGAATGTCATATGTTTCGATCATTTGAATAGCTTGAGAGTTGAGACTCAAGAAACCACCTTACGCCATCAATGAAAGAATGAGTTCTTACACTAGCCAAAATCTATGAAATATATATATATATATATATATATGAGGGTGTATCCTATGAGAATGACAAATTATACGAGAACGCGAGAATAAATATTAACCACTAGATTTAGTATGAGGGAGCATGATTAAATTACTATGAGTCCTATTTTTTTTTTTTTTTGTTACACTCATTAATAGATGAAGATTCACTAAATCTTCTCCTTCTTTTTTTTTTATTCAGTAATTATTCATATTTGATATATTTTTTCGGTGCTTCCCTTCTTTTTTTTACAATTCAGGTCTCCTCCATCTCACCTTTATTTTTACGATTCAGTTCTCCCATCTCACTATTTATTTTTGACGATTCAATTAGTCTCCTCCTCCATCTCACTATTATTAGGATTACCATTCTATTCAATTTTCCTTCATCTTCTCTACTTAATACTTATTCAATCGGTCTCTTTTTCTCCCATTCCAGTCGCTGGTCATCATCACCTGCCGACATAATAATAAGTTTGCTTCAAAATGAACACTAGCAGCATAATAAGTTTTGTTACTAAAATAATGGTTGTGCTTCATTTAATTGGTTGTGCTAGTGTTCATTGAAAACAAGATTAAATGGTTGAATCTTGCTTCATCACCTGTCGACAACTGAGACAATAAAAGCTGCTAGTGATGTCAATCTTATTTCAAAACTTAGAGTTCATTCAAAAGCACAACCAATTAAATGAAGCTGCCGAACTCTAAGTGATGTCAATCGGTTTTGAATGAACACTAGCAGCATAATAAGTTTTGTTACTAAAATATTGAGACAATTAAATCAAACGTATTTCATTTAATATAAAAAAAGGTTGAAAGAAAATGGTATTTGTAAGAGATGAAGAAAAGGGTGAGAAGAACGTGTAACAAAAATATAACAGTGAGAAAGAAAAAAAAAAGGTGAAAGAAAAAAAGGTTTCAGTAATTACCGAAAAAAAAAAAAAGGAGAAGATTTAGTGAATCTTCATCTATTAATGAGTGTAACAAAAAAAAAAAAAAATAGGACTCATAGTAATTTAATCATGCTCCCTCATGCTAAATCTAGTGGTATATATACTTTATGCTAGAATATGCAAGAATATATATTTCATTTTATAGTATCATTTAGTTATTGTGATTAAACCTAATAATTATATTTTTCATTTAATTTTCTTCACGTAATTTCATGGACCTGACCATTATTGCTTAGTACTCAATGATGCCTGTAATAAAATACGACTTAATTTCATGATGCTTGTATTTTCTTCTTGTAAAATAATTAGATTATTTTCTTCCCTCTTAATTTTGAATTGTCATGCACCGATTTATGCATATCACACATTCTTTCAAATTTAGGCTATAATAAGACAACCACATATAAGTACATCAAATGAATGCAACAATTCTAAGATAAGAAATCCATTTGAGTTGGTCTTTTGTGCTATTGACTTGGAACCTGAGAGTGTACTCCTCCTCAAAGTCTCAAGTTTGTTTTTCTCTAATGCCAATTTAGATGAGTTAATTTAACTTAAAAATAATCTAAGAAAAGATGTAGGAGTTGAAATCATGTCATACAAACTCAAGACACAACTCAACTGATCAAAATCCTACCTAGATAGGTAAGCTTCTTAAAACATAGTATTATTTGATTAACTTAGGAAGAAAGCAGGGTATATAAACCAACCAAAATCAACTTGCCATTTATCCAATTGACTTGAAAATTAGAGAACAAAGTTTATATTTGTTTTTAAACTGTATATGTTTGAAAACAAAGTAAATTTTTGTTTGGTTTTAAATTAGATATATTTAAAATGAAGTGAGATTCTGTTTTATTATAAAACATATTTGTCAAGGTAAAAATTGTGAACAAAGATTTGCCACCAACGCAAAAGGTTAGGGTTTTAGAAAGAAACAAAGAGGTTGCTCATGGTATGGTGACTTGGGTAGAGTTAGTTTGAAGGCTAATTCTTGTAACTCAATTATGATCTTTTGTGTAACAAACTTATATTGATTATAGTGGAACAAAGGGACTGCTTTCTTTCTCATAGCAGGTCATTATTGGACCGAACTAGATAAACAAATTTTGATGTTCTTCTTGTTCTTTATTGTTGTTGTTGTTGTTGTTGTTATTATTATTGCTTATCGCTTAATTTTAGTTGTCGTTCTATTGCCGCACACATCAAAATATTATTCGTGTAATTATACGACAAATTCACAACACTAACATAATATGCTCCCTCATTTGACACTGGGTTGTTAAAAGAGTAGAATGGTATTGTAGTGTCTACATTCTAATTAATCCATTATTATACACATATATCCCTTATATTACAAGATAGAATAATGTGTCTGACCTAACCTATTTCCAAATTGTAAGCATTTCTTGGAACATTTCCAGCATTAGCTCCCTGTCTGCATGACGAAAAAACGTATTTATTTCATCTCTAACATCATATATCTTACCAAAATCAAATAAGAACGCGAAACATCCTTTCTTTAACTTTTGCAGCTGGTACAACCAAGCCTCATTCAGCCTCTCGAGAACATTTCCTGAGTTAAGATCTTCGAGTAGGCTTTCCTCACATGCATCTTTGAGATCGCCGATGTCGTATTTATTAGCTGCTCCAAGCAACGCAAGCCTGTGCTTCCAGAAATCCTCAGGTTTTATTGTGCCATACATGTAACTGAGAAGGGCCATGCAAGATTCTTGTGAAATGTCTTCTATGTGCATCGTAGACGACTCTTTGTCCTCCCCGCTGTCAAGATACAATGTTTGGAACACAGGAGAAGTTGCGGACATAATTGCTTTATGAGCCTTAAGTGTACCGTCCGCTGTTATAATGGTGAGGTCGGCGTGTATAGCTTCGTCAAGCATGCGAGAGAGACATCGGAGAGTGTTTTGAGTCGCAACAGATTGCAGTTTTCCGTCAGATGGCCATATAGAACTGGCTTCTCCACCCTGACTCTCCGACAGAAGAAAAAAGAAAGATCAAAGGTTAACAAGCAACAATCTAACAGTGCTAGTCATTGGATAAAAAACTCGATATGCTTGGTAACTCAAAACAATATTATTTATACAGATAGATAGTTATAGAAGAAAAATATATATTTATAAGTCATATTTTATCTTGTTGCATAAATATCCTATTAACATATTAGTGATGATTATAAAAATTAGAGACTCACATTGAGAGGATGGATCTTCAGATCAAGAAATTCAACATCAATAATCAAGCGACCAAGGAATGTAGTATCCACAGGCCAGACAAAATCGTCACATGTTCTAAGCACCCTTTCATGAACTGTAGCATTACAAGCACATATAAATGGGGGGAAAATGAACTAAAGTTAATCTTACCCAACAACAATTAGAGTATCCATGAAATGTTATATCCTATCTTGATGCAATTAATACCCCTAAACATGAATTTGTCTCCTCTACAGTAAGTAATATCAATCAATGATGAATAACATGCACATTATCACAAATCATGAGTGTTGAAATAAGAACCTTCACTCTCTCACTTTACCCTCTACATGATAAACTAGAATCTCAATATCAAGAAGAAAATAAAACATGCGCAAAAGTTGTCAATTGAATCACCAATTTAGTCCACAAAATTGTAAGCATCTATCAATTTAGCCCTCAAATTTATAAAATGAAGAAAAAAAATATCATCTGTTAAATTGAAAATTTCCAATCAATTTAATCCCTCCATCATGAAAATCATAAGTTGAGGAATCCAAACCAATCAATAGTGACATTTTCTTAGTTCTTATTTCCACTCTAACCCTACTACTAATTCAACCATCAAAATTCAATAAGAACTAAATTGACCAATGATTTTCAATTTAAACAACAAATTTCTCCTTTCCTAATTTTTTTTAGTTTGAAGACTCAGTATCAGTATCCGGTCCAAAGACCAACTAATCCAGGGGCGCCAATCTCAGTGTCCACAATCGGGGGCCCATTTAAAGCCAGAGTTTATTTCGCTCAGTATGAACGAACTCAGCACAGGAAGCGGCACCGGAAGGGACCGATCCTTACAATAATCAACATCAACGTAATGATTCACTCACATTAAGTGCATAGATTATACAATTAAGCTATAGCATCTTCTAAATAAGAACACAAGAGATACCATAATCATACCAGGGGAAACGTAAAATCTGCGGGAAGAGGATGAAGAAGAAGCAGTATTGGAAACACGAAGAATGAAACGAGCAATAGGAGGTTGTTCCTTAGAAAGTCTAGAAGGTTCAGGAAATAGATGTATATACAGATACCTATTTCTCTCTATTGACAAATACCTGAAAATGAAATTAATCAAACCAACAAGAACAACAACATGAAATAACCTAAAAAATTGAATTGAACAACGTGTGATGTGGTTACTTTACGTACCAATTCCAAATACCGAGTTTGAAAGGATCTGATTTCTTGTAAGAACAAGGTCCGAAGTTGTCGATTTTCCATTGAGCTAATCGGGAAATTGTTTCGACCTTCGAATCTCCCATGTCGATGATAGCTATGTTTCACAAGTGTTAGTGTTAGTTAACACTCATCATTCATTACCAAAACACACCACACTTTGTGTTGTGTTGGACTCTGTCTTTTTCTTTATTCATTCATTTAAAGTCAAAAATGCGTCTTTCCTAATAGAGTGTCATGCTTAAATAAATACATAAGACTTATAAGTTTTATGTATTCAAGCATGACACTAACACAAGTGTGGTGTTAGTGTCAAAAAATTGAGACTTTTTTTTGTAGGTAGACCAACGATAAATCATATTTTTAACTTTAACTTATAAATCCGTTATAAAAAAAATAGCTTTGTTAGGTAATATATTTTTTTATATGAATTTATAGTTTATTTATATTAGTTTTTAGCGTATTTGATAAGTCAAAAATTAATATAATATATTTATTTCTTTGCCAAAGTAAATATAATGAGCCAAATTATAATGTTCTTTACAAATTGAGAGATACATTATAATATTTTTTTGTAAGAAAAATAAGGAACTACTTAAGAGTGAAGTTCTTGTAAAAATAAAATAAAAGAGTGAAGTTATTGTTTCGTAAGAAAAATAATGAACCAAAGAGTGAAGGAATAATGAGAAAATTTCTACTCATAATTAAAAAATAATGAGTTTTTACGTAAGGAAAATAATGAACCAATTTATAATGTACTTATAAGTTCCTTTATTGGAATATTCAGCAATTTGGTAATCCCGAATCAGAATTTGTGTTCCACTCATTAGCCTGATGCAATATGTCGTTTTATTTAATTATGTTTTTTTTCTTTTTCTTGAGGTATATATATATATATATCTTTTTCTTATTTTATTAATATAGTATTATGAGCTATAGGTAGAAGACGAATATATCAAGAGGTGTAGTTGGTATGTCTATTTATTACTTGATGCATAAATGCTCTTATTTTATCCAAAAATCATTTTTTTTTGTCAATTCTTAAATCTTTTTTATTTCCTAAATTTAATTCATAATATTGTCATATGAATTCTTCAAATCTCTTTTCTTTCTGAACTCCTCAATTTTTATCTTGTTTCTTCCTTTTTTTTTTCTTCTCCAAAACACTTCCATACTCCTCCATCAAACCCACAAACAAAACTTTAGTGTGTGTTTGGTTAGACGTGAACATAATTGATTTTAATAGAATTGTATTTCGTAGAACTGATTTTAACATAATTAAGTTTAGTAAAATTAATTTATTTATAGATATATTCAACTAAAAGTGAGTTGAATAATATTTCAGTGTAAAAATTAATTCTAAAGCAGAAACTACAGTTTCTAACTTCATATAAAATCAATTCAAGAAGCAAAATCAATTCTAATTTAAATCAACCAAATATGTCAGAATTGATTCTATATATCTATAATCAATTTTAGACCTTCTAAAATTAAAATCAAACATATACTTAATGTGTGGAGCACTTTCAGAATAGTATTTAAACATATCAAAATTACAAAAAAATAAAAATTAATGTGTCTTCAATTGATTATTTTAGTCATTTGTTTTTAGTTAATCTTAATCATTTTAGATCTAAAAAGAAGTAGCGGTGCAGCTTGTATGTTGCCCGATTACCTTATATATATAATTAATATATTGTCTTCTAATACATTTTTTGTCTTCAATTTAGATTATAAACTTACTATAACATAACTACATAAATAACTTTTGAAATTTGTATATAATTTTCATACACGTAGTAGGTAGATATTATAACACCTCACATATAGACCAAAACAGTTTTTCAACAACCATTGAAAATTCAAAACACCGTTTTCAAGATAAGAAATCTGTATATTATATGGCTACTATACGGTAGAAGACAACATGAACAATTGTATCGCTTGGAAATATCCACACCCTTAATTTAATATTCACATATAAAACAGGGAATAAGACAAAAAAATAAATAAAATAAAGAAATAGAAATTGCAAAGCATTAGACAATAATATTGTGCATATAATTTAGTTGTATTATTTTACCATTAAATTTATACCACCAAAAAGGTTTACCATTAAATTTGAGATTCAAATATATTTTTCTTTTTATCTCTCACTTACTAATTTTACAAAAATGACCAATTTTATGTTTTTTTACCGTAATACTGATACGAAGTTTTTACTGTCATTAGTGATGATTAATCTTCATTGAACAAACCTGTAAAACATACAAGAGAGTTCTTCTTTCACAACTGAATTTTCTCTATACACATGAGTCATAAATCGAACTACATACTTCAAGAGACCAATTTATTGTTGGTGACCTTCGAGCATGACACATTTCAAATAGTGGGGGTGGGATTTGAGTTGACATACTACTATATATATGAAGGATTGTGTTGTGACTTGTGAAGCTTTCATCCATCAAGATATGGCCTCTTCTAAAGTCAACAAGAAAGTGTTTGATTCAGAAGAAGCTTTAGCAACGGTTAAGGATCTAAGAACAACATATGACTCTGGTAAGACTAGAAGCTATGAATGGAGAGTTTCTCAGTTGAAGGCACTTTCTGAATTAATTGAACAAAAGGAGAAAGAGATTGTTGATGCTCTCTACTCTGATTTATCCAAATCTGAATCTGAATCATTCATTCAAGAGGTATTACCATTGTGCTTTATCTTTTAAGTTTCTGTTTTTCTATATATATATATGATTTTTTAGTTTAGTAATTACATTTTTTCTGTTTTGACTTTATGTTTAAATGTTAATGTTACAATAATTTGTTAATTTTTGTTGGAGATAATAATTGAATCTGAGAAAAATCTAACCAAAAGACAACTCTAACTAATCTTGTATCCATAAAAGAAAGTGAGATGAGAATTAATCTGTTTTGTAAAACTATTTTATATAATTTTTTTTCTATTTTCTGACTTTTTCAAAACTTTTTTTTTTAATTCAACCGCCCAAATATATAGTCTCAAAAATAAAATAATAAATAAAAATGATCAACAGACATACAACATAAATATAATTATGTAACTAAAAAATATATATGAATTGTAAATATTAAAAAATTATTTATAAATAAAAAAACTGTCTCAAATGAGTTTTTTACAGAAAATTTAAGAGGACAATATTTAAAATTCTATTCTTTGTCAAAAAAAAATTATATTCTTCATTTACCGTTGATATTATTGTAACTAAATTCCAAAAGTCGAAAGGATCCATATGCCACTCTATCCTGTCTTTTTTTGGAAACACTAAAAATAATTATATAAACAACCTAGATAAGCATAAGACGTGTCAAACTAAGCGCAAACAAAGTTTTGAACACAATACAAACCACTCCGTTCTGTCTTTTGTGCTTAACATATTAAGCTATTGTGACTTATGAGTATAATTAATCTTACCTTGAAAATTGACTCCAAAATAAAGTTACGATTTATAAGTTATACAATAATTTTTAAGTATGCCACACTATTTTCTAATATATTGTCCATTTTTAATATACATTATTCATTGTTGTATATTCTTTAGAATAAAATATTCTTCATTTGTACCAAATAAACAAATTTCATTTGTACCAAATAAAACAAATTTCACTAAATTAAAGTGTGTTAATTTTGTATATAAATAGCTAAAAAATATAAGACATTGTAGTGTTTAGGAAGATTTGTTCACCATCCAAATGAAGGATGAAGCAATCGGATTAGTTTTAATTAGGAGCACCAAATTAAACATCCAATAATTAATAACGTGAGAAGATTCAAGAATAGAGAAGAAAAATTCACACGCTACAAACAACTTTCTAGCCGCACCATTTATACATACATTTCGTGTTCAACACTATATATCAATCCTCCTATCAAAATAACACAACACACCAAATCACATAAACAGGGATGTAAACAATCATTAAATAACTTGAAAAGGATTTAAATCCATAATTTAACTATTTCTATTTTCAAATTCAATAAACAAAATATAGAACAAAGATTAGTTATTTAACCAAAAAATATAAAAAGTGTATACTTAAATTCTTTAACCATTTCATCAAGAGTTACATCTTGGATTACAAATAAGTCTACAAATTATAATTTAACTCGTAAAAAATGCTGAAATTATTAAATCAGATGTTCATGATCGAAGTTTGAATTCAAATCTTTTTTTGTACATAGATGAAATAACAAAGTTATCATAAATTCACACACATAAAGTGAATGATCGGGGATCAAACTCCGGTCATAGTCATTTAATTAGCAAATTTGACATTTTTTACCACAACTGAGACTTATGAATTGTCGTTTTATTGTGTGAATGAATAATTTTTAATAATTTATCATTTCGTTTACACATAAAAAAGCACATTTATACATTTATTGAGTTTAAGAAAGTATTTATAAAGAGGGTAGAAGATTAAAAAAAGAGCTAAACAACAAAAATAAAATGTGACAACTTGTGTATCCCTTTAAGATTTGAGGGTATTTATTTCTATACCACTTAATAATATTTTAATCGATATAAATTTTATAAAATACATTGTTAGATTGAAAATTTATATCATATAGAAAGTTTTTATAAAGTTTCATACAAATATAAAATCATTTAATATACTATTGAGATACATAAAAATTAACGGTGTTTACAAAAATCATACAAACCGTTAATTTTGATGTGTCTCAATAACATATCACATGATTTTGAATTTGTTAGAAATTTTACACAAATGATCTATATGATATAAATTAAACTTTCAATCTAACGGTGTATTTTATAAAAATATATATCTGTTAAAATATTATTGAGGTTACTGGTTATTGAGTGATTGAGTGGGTAAATACCCCAAATTTTGAAGGGGTAGATTAGAAAACATCAAAATAAAAATATATACCAAATATGAAAAAATATAATTTAATTCAAATATTTAAAAACAAGAAACAAATAAATAAGTAATATTTCATGATTATCTTTCTTTCTTCTTTTACGGATTATGATTATCTTTCTTCTGTTTTTTTTTTTTTTATAATGATTATCTTTCTTTTTTTGATGAAGAATCTTCATATATATTTTATTTTACATATGGAATGTATCAAAAGCTTTTTATTTAAATAAAATGCTTTTAATCAGAATTAAATTCCTTAAGTATGTACGTATAGTTCTTGAAAAACTTAAGAGCTAGCTAGAACAACACCTAAATGCCTAATGTGCTGCCATAAATCCCAATCCAAGACTTAACTCACGTCCACTCAATTGAGATAGCAAACAAAACGATGTTTGTAATGACTGATGATACTCCATGCCAAACAACAAAATTGATCAAAATCTAAACCAGCCTCAACACATCCATTAAAACTGAAAGGAAAAGATAACCAAACTTCCACCTAAATTCAATTATATAAGCAACCTGATTTGATTCCTGACATTTTATGGACCCTAAACAAAATGTGAAGAAAAAAAATATTTCATTTAACATAATTCGTCACATGTGTTAATTTTTTTTGTACATAAACGAAATGAGAAATGACAAGTTAATAAAAATATACATAAAAAGTGGAGATATTAGGATTTAAACATCAGCCATGGATATCTGATCTAACAATTTCAGTATTTTTTATCAGTTGAGCTAGTACTCCTAGATAATATATTTAAATTTATAAATTCGAATGTCATTTAATATATATATTTTTAAAACTTTTATTTTAATTAATTTGATCTTATTTTTGTCTTTCATGCTTATAAACCTGTCCGCACAATTCTTTTTTCTTTTAATAGCAAATAGTTTGATCATGCTTATACAAAAATTGATACTAATATTGTTGGACATCTGTTAAAATCATTTATTATATTTTTAATCGTAGTTTGATTCTTTAATTTTGTTTTTTGAAATTAAAATTATATTAACATCATATATAATTGCTTATGTAATAACACATCCAAACACTTTAATTAACTTTATTTACTTTCTAGTGTACATATCCAAACACAAAGAATTTATCGAGCATAAGAGTTTATGATGTAAGCTCTCATGCTATAAGCATCTGTATAAGTTGTTTATCTAAACAAAGTCTTTATTAAAATAAAACAATAAAGTTTTGGAAATAACTACTCTCTCTCTCTATCTTAAAACTATTTGCTTTTCGAAAATCAAAATAAAATTAATATTAGTTTATCATTTGTACATTTGCAAAAGTTAAATCATTAATTAAATATATTTTATTTTCTTAATAAAATAAATATATAAAAGACTTAACTTATCAATCTTTGTTATTTCTTAATCTACGTATATAATTCTAAAAGGACAATAGTTAAGTCGGAGGGAGTATTATATATTGGGAAGGATGTAGTAAACTAGTAATAAGGAAAAGGAGGAGTATCTAATAATCCCACGTTAATTCAAACCAATTCACTCATTGTATAGTTAAGTTGGTTGGAATTGGATTTGATATAAACAAATTTTTATCCAACACCAAATCAATTAGCCAATGAGTTTGGTCAAAACAGAACTCAATCTCAATCCAAGCCATGAGTTTGAAGTAGTACTTGGAGTTGGAGTACAACATAAGTTAATCTTTTCCTTTTTTAGGTAAAGTATTGCTATAACTTAATCACTTTAAATTCATAGTTTGATCATTAGATAGACATAATTAGTTACTTTTAATTTTCCAAATTTCTAAGCCCTTGAAAAAGGATAGATACTAGATTTTTTTTTTGCCAGATCGGGTATCCTTCGTTGATTGGAACACCTCAAAGACAAAAAATTTAAAGCTACATCATACTAAGGCGAATATCGAATCTTCAACTTTTAGTACAGAGATGAACCCAATCTGTTCGCATTAGATATTAGATTCCTAAAAAAATAAAAAATCAAAAACCGCATGAAAACAAAAAATGGAAAACATTAAAAAATGATTAATTTGCATCAATGTTGAGAAGTTTACGCAATGAAATGAAAGTATATAAGAGTCAAAACAAACACCACCACCCTGCAATTCATCTCACCAACCCTACAACACAACACTCACTACTTTGTCTTCTTCTCTTTTCGTTTCATCACGCTTACGATTTCAAATTCACATCGATTTCAACGCACGCACTTAACAAAACAACACTATCCACATTCTACAAATCATAGCCAATTCAGAAAGTTAAAACGCGATTATCTTTTTCACAACCGATGGAAAAGTTCGACGCTGAAGCCGCATCGATTCTGTTAACTGAACTGAGAACAACGTTCGTTTCTGGTAAAACACGAAGTTACGAATGGAGAATTCAACAACTTAATCAACTTTTTAAGCTTTTCAATTTCCACGAACAACAAGTTGTTGATGCTCTTCGTAACGATATCGATAAACCACCGCTTGAAACCGTCGCTTACGAGGTTCGCTTTTATTTTCGATTTTTTAATTTTTGTTTTTGTTTTTGTTTTATTGTGTTTGATGAATAAATGAAGTGAAAGTGAATTGATGATGATGATGATGATGATACTATGATAGTGTTTGTTAAGGTTGTTGAATATGTATGTATGTGTCTGTTGTGTTGTTCTGTTCAGTTTATTCTCGGAGTTTCCAAGTGGGTGATTGTGATTATGCTGTGTGTATGTACGATTTGGTGGTTGAAACGTTGCAGTATGGGTTTTTATGGTTTGGTGTGAACATTAATGAACATGTCTCACTTTTTGGAGTGGGCCAATCTTTGTGCTTATAGTCAATCATACTAGGTGGTTTATGTGTTATGTTCTGAAGTTTTTGTTTTCAGAGTCATGCATTAAATGTGATGTATTCTGATTCTGATGAATATTTTTGTCAGTTTGATTTGTGGTGTTTTTTTTTACTGTTTAGCTAAATTCAATGCCACTTGTGTTTGAATGTTACAGTATGATGGTATCAGAGTCCATCCTATTTGTTATCGGCCTCTCGGGACACACTTTAGATGTTTGGAAAATGTGTTTATAAGGACTCGGAACCCTTAATCATTTGATTCAGGGTTACTTCTCGTCGTCCATATAGAAAAATATATGGCGGAAAATATCAATCTCTTAAATGAATCTCACTCACCTTAAGGTATTAGTTGGCAGTTGCACGTAGGGATACCATGGTTAACAAAAAAAAAGGAGCGTGAAACTCTCATTGACTCATTCCTCGTTTTACAAGTTGATTTTGTGGAATTAAGTTAGACTCGATCTAAGTTTTCAGACGATGTGTGGATTTAATAAAAAAGAGAATGTAAGCATGAGATGATATACTAGTGAATCTTATTCTTTGAATTATCTAAAACATCATGGATAACATGCAACCAATAGAGGCTATTCCATGCAATACTTGTCTTCTTATTTGTTTGTTATTCTAAAAAATATTCAAACCAATTAAGTAGTAAAATGGAGTTTTTTTTGTTTATTAAACTGCTGCCACAAGATGTGTTATTGCTAATGTACACAACTGCGTTAAATATTGTATTGCAGATTTCTATGTTAAAAAACTCATGTAAAAATGCAATCAAGGAGTTGAAGCATTGGATGGCTCCAGAAAAGGTATGTTTTATGTGAAGTTCTTACACTGAAATTATTTTACATAATTCTTTTCATTCATGACATGAATTCCCCTTTAATACAGGTCAAAACATCACTCACAACTTTTCCTTCTTCAGCTGAAATAGTATCTGAACCACTTGGAGTTGTTTTGATCATCTCTGCATGGAACTATCCATTTTGTATGTTCAAATATTTATACTTTTGAATTTACATCTCCCCTTTTCCTTCTCTCCATGCTAGTGTTATCAATCGGTGATTGCAAAAAATAGTGTTCTGTTCAAATTCTGTTATGTTACAGTGCTATGAGTCTACAATGCTGCTATTTTGTAACACTTCATACTAAATAGCGTATCGTAAAAAAAAAATGGTTTGTGAAAAATCCGCTACACTATAGCTACTATTCGACAACACTGCTCCAACCTATATCCTAAAATTCTATTATGATGATATTGTTGCATTATCTGTCTGTTTTTCAGTGCTATCACTTGATCCAGTCATTGGAGCTATTGCAGCCGGTAATGCTGTGGTCTTAAAACCATCAGAACTTGCTCCAGCCACATCATCACTGGTGTCAAAACTATTAGCGGAATACTTGGATAACTCATCTATAAGAGTTGTTGAGGGAGCAGTTGATGAAACATCTGCGTTACTGCAACAAAAGTGGGACAAAATTTTCTACACAGGTTCTCCTTGTTTCTCACCTCTGATTTTCTTTTATGGTTTATAAACTCCTAATTGATTTTCTGTTTTTCTCATAGATAAAATTTTCCTTGTGGTTTGAATTCAAAAGTGCATTATTTCACCATGAAAAAATTAAAGGAAAATATCATATCTCTCATTATAGTTATACATTATTATAAGATATGTTACATATCCTATAATAAGCATGTATGTTCTGAGTTGCCGAGGAAATTGTCACGAAGAGGACTTCAAGTTTGCTTGGAAGTTTGTTATAAAATAATATTGGATCTAGAGATATCATTTACTCAAATATGTAATTTGTTGGTTTTTTAGGTAATGGAAGAGTCGCACGCATAGTGATGGCTGCTGCTGCTAAACACCTTACACCAGTTGTGCTGGAGCTTGGAGGAAAATCACCAGTTATTGTTGATTCAAATTCGAATATCAACTTACAGGTATACCCTTAGGCCTTAGCCTCTCCTTTGTATTTAACAAACACGCATTATCGCCTTATCTACTTTTCACCTCATCGAGACTTTAAAATTTATTTGAATTTAAAATTGCAAGGTAGCAACTCGAAGGATAATTGCTGGAAAATGGGGTTGCAACAATGGACAAGCTTGCATTTCTCCAGATTATATTATAACAACAAAAGACTATGCTCCTAAGTTGGTAATAAGTTTTTCCTAAGTGTAATTAGCACTCTAAATAATAAATGTCTCTTTGTTTAGTGTTTGGTGCCTTGTATTTCTAGGTGGATGCTCTAAAGACTGAATTGGAGAGTTTTTATGGAAAGAATCCATTGGAATCAAAAGATTTGTCACGTATTGTAAACTCGAACCACTTTGCTCGCTTGACAAAGCTTTTGGATGATGATAAAGTTTCTGGCAAGATTGTTTATGGAGGTGAAAAGGATGAAAGCAAATTGTAAGCTCTCTGTCTTCTTTTTTTGAGGTACTTCATTGATGATGTCTTGATTTTGTAAAATAAAATATTTACACTAAAATTTCTCTTTTGTTCTTCCTAAATTTCAGGAGGATTAGCCCTACGATTCTATTGGATGTCCCAAGAGATTCTCTGATAATGAGTGACGAGATATTCGGTCCTTTACTTCCCATCATTACGGTAGGAATTAAGGCACCACAGTAACTGTTGATTTGAGATTTTAATCAATAGATCATGCTAGTTATATGTTTTTTCCCTTATTTTTTCGTTGTTTGAAACAGGTTGATAAACTAGAAGAAAGCTTTGATGTGATAAATTCAGCACCAAAGCCTCTTGCTGCATATCTATTTACAAACAATAAGAAACTCAAGGAGACGTTTGTTAAGACTATTTCTGCTGGTGGTTTGGTCATCAATGACACTACTATACATGTAATTTTCATTTGTATTTTACATTCTTATCTTGAATCCCTTAGTTTGTCTTTTACACTAGCATGTAGCATTGACACTTCAGATTGAAGAAGTGTCCAATATCATACACTGACACGACACCAACACATGTAGTTGCATTCACTCACTTATGTTTTCTTAAATTATCATCGGTGGTGTCAGTGTTATATTCGGTCTCTATGCCATTGCTCCACAGTCTTGGCACTCTTAAATTTTGTATCTCTGTTATTCATCTGTTCTTTTCACTTTGTGCAGCTTGCAGTTAATACTTTGCCTTTTGGAGGAGTAGGTGATAGTGGAGTAGGTTCATACCATGGAAAATTCTCATTTGATGCATTTAGCCACAAAAAAGCAGTTCTTTACCGCAGTTTTTTTGGTGATGCTTCTATAAGGTATCCACCATACACCAAGACAAAGATGAGATTTATGAAGGCTCTCATGACTGGTGGCATACTAGCTATACTTAGTGCCATATTTGGAAAGTCTTAGAATTCTTTTTATCTTGAAATCTAGCATTTATTTGCATTTGGCAAGTCTTACATTCTGGCTTTCTTATATTTTATTGTCCAATTGTTTTTGGTTTTAAACTATTAAACTATAGCTTTTGCTTGAGAATAAATTAGGCGGTGCTATATTTTGTGTATAATTGTTTTTAGAGGTCATGCTAGTAAGCTCATACAGTATACTACTATATGTAGTACATATATGATGACTCTCACATATGTAATTTAATTTAATTTAATATTTAAATAAAGTATGAATAAATTTACAATTTGAGCCATCACTCATCAGCATGTGGTATACTTATTCCTCCAACTAATTTCCTCCTCCTCCTTGTCATGTGCATGTGCATGTGCATGTGCAAGTGATGTTGTGATATATTTTTGTTTCCTAGCAGCAGTTGAACAAATGGAGGGTCTTGTTGAGCAATTTGAATAGAAACTTTAAACATTATTTTCGTTCATGTAAATATGTAGAATTTTGGTTTTAGTCTCTGTATCAATTTTTGTTTTAAATAAGTTCCTGAATCAACAATTTTTTTTGTTTTTGGTCCCTAAAGTTAAGATCTGCAGGAAAATTCGCAAGTTTCTTACAGATTTTTCTACGAATTTTCGCTTTAGGGACTAAAATCAAAAAATTGTGTTAATTCAGGGGCTTATTTAGAACAAAAATCAATACAGGAACTAAAACCAAAATTTCACGTACATACAAGAACTAAAATGATGTTTAAGCCAAATTTATATATGGCACAAAACACATGTATGAAGCCCTTTGCACAAAATCTATGTACATTTCTTTAGGTATTTTTTGTATGATTCTTAATTAAACAAACTATAATTTCTTTGAATTCATGATTTTCTTAAAATTTATTATAATTACAAAAAATGAATTTATATTAAAAGTTATATGAAAAATATTTAAATAAATAAATCTAAATTTTTTTCTTTTAAAACACTTAAAGCATATTAATAAAAAATTTATGTGGGGTGTGTCATGGTTATGGCCCAGCCATGCCACCTTTGGCTCCGGCCAGGCACGGATCTAGGTTGCACTAATTGGGGGCAATTTTCCCCACAACCTTATTTATTTTGTTGTAAATATCAAATAATTATATTTTGTTTCCACTAAAAATTAAGTATTGACCCTATAAAAAATTCTTAAATAATTTAGTGATGTTTAAATATATGTTTTCAATTTTTTGGTATAAAATGACATAGTTTATGCAGTCTCTAATTTTTTACTTAGTGATAAATTGTCATTATTTTAACAATTTTTCTTATGTGTTCATCATCTTATTAAGACCGTGTAATCCGACCGAACAAACCGTCCAAATCGAAAATTGAAAACTGAAATTCGAATAAACCAATTTTAAAAATAGACAAAAATAGATATTAAGATAAATTTCAATCAAACAATAACTTTTGTAAAATCCGTATTCAATATAATGTTTTCGATGATTTGTGCACCGTGAAAAACGTAACTTGATTCTTCCCATTACAATTGGCCTGAACTTAGTTTTTCCTTTTCTTAAAAGAATAAATGAAATGTAATGGAGTATCCATTTATGATGAAAAAATAATTGAATTGTTTGAAAAATTACAAGTGCAACAATATTATGACATAAAATTAATTAAGTGATATATTGATTTAATTTATACTACTATTCAATAAAATTTCATGTAGAAATCTTGTCTCAACCATTGTGATGTGTTTAAAAAAAAGGGATTAAGAAGAGAAGAAAAGAATTAATCTTTATTAGAATTACAAGATAATGAAACGCCGTTAAAAAAAGAACAAGAAAATGAAAAAACGTAACACAATGATGAATGATCACATATTTCAATCAAACTCTGTAGTATTATTCTTTATTAGAATTCAATGGAATAGAAATGTATGTCCACGACTCTGTTTTGACGTGCTTTTTGTTCTTTTTCCAACTTCATCTTCATCTTCAAAAACTTTTCTCGGTAATTTGTAAATATTCCACTGGAATCCCCACTAATAAGTCTCCTGAGTACACCCATTGCATTCAAAGTCTTGGTCACATTAGCATCATAACTCGCAAACTCATGTGAATCCCAAAGATCAACGTTAAAATCTTCTTTGGTTTTTTTTGTTTGTGAAGGGCGCTGGCGAAGGTTTCTTGATGAGGGAGATGAAGGTCTCAGACGTTTTTTGGACGACATACTTTCAAAGGTGTGAGTGATTGAATTCAAATTTTGGAGTTTTGGTTTGTTTGAGGAGTGATACTGATGTGGTGTGTGCTGTGTTGTTAGTTATTTATAGAACTAACTATACCTGTAAGGATGTAACGTCTCTTTTTACAAGTTATATAACTAACTATTACAAGTTCAATAATTTTTATACTCCTTAAATATAAATACTCTTTTAAAAAAAATTCACCCTTTACAAATTAATAGGTGTATTTATTATTTTTTTCCTACACATACCCCCTAATTATATACTAATTTCCATTGAAATAAAATTTAAGGGACCAATTTGTAATAATTAGTGAAAGGACTAAAATGAAACTAATAAATTAGTGATGGGATTAATTTGTAACAACAATTAGTCAAAGAACCAAAATGAAACCAATAAATTAATTGAGGGACCAATTTGTACCAATAATTAGTTAAAGAACCAAAATGAAATCAATAAATTAGTTAAAAGAACAAATATTCAATTAAGTTGAAAATAATTAACACATAAATGTGTTCATCATCTTATTAATTAAGACCGTGTAATCCGACCGAACAAACCGTCCAAATCAAAAACCAAAAACCAATTTAAAATCTATTTTGTTGAACATCACTTACCATGTGCAAATTGAAGTCAATGAAAAAGAAATAAATTTTTATGATTATAAACAAACTAAAAAACTTAAAATTTTCTTCAAAATCTTTTAAAAAATATTTTTTTAAGAAGAAATTACCTTTTTTAAAAGTTTAAACAAACACACCCTTTTTAGTCAAAAAAGAAAAGAAAAAAATAAACACAAACTCCACTTTGTTGGCTCTTTGTCAATCATTATATAATGCATTGCAACTGCGCAAGAGAAAATTGTGAAAATTGCTCAATCGCCCCCCCTATATACTCTTTCCCCCCCCTAACTACCTTTTTTACCCTCATAAATACACATTCGTGAGCTATATCCCGAACTGGAGTTCGGGGTATACGTCCCGAAATGCCTAAAATTTCACCCCATATACACCCCCATACGCCTGCACTTCGTGAGCTATATCCCGAACTCCAGTTCGGGAGATACGTCACGAAGTGTTCAACTTTCCTGGCACCCCCAAAGGTAATTCGTGAGCTATTCCCCGAACCCCAGTTCGGGATATAGCTCACGAAATATCACGTTATATACTAACCCCCAGCTCACTTTTTCTTCCTTCTTCATTACTCTATCACTCACTCTCTCTAATCTCTTGGGCGATTTTACAACTTGGGGTTCACAAATCATCATTGGCGTCCTTGTTAGAGCAACAAACAATCATCAAAGCGTTTGCATAAGGTAATGTCCACTTTGAACCGATTATTTTGTGTTGTTGTTGTTGTATGTTGTTCTACATGTCTTGTCAAGCCAGTGTCAGAGCATACACTGGTGTATTTCGTGACCTACATCACGAACTGCTAGGTTCGGGTTGTACGTCACGAAGTGAAGGTCATATGCGCGCGCCTGGGCTAAGCTTGTGGTGTATGAACATTGTTTTGCTAGGCTTCGGGTCGTAGGTCACGAACTGCAGCCTGGGGGTGCTGTGGTTCTGGATTTAAGTCACGAAGTGCTGCCCAGCCTGCATGAAAATTTTAATGTTTTGTGCTATAGTTTGTTCATTGATACCAATTTGATTTTTTAATTATTGATGCACTTGGTATGATGATCAATACGTGTTGTAGAGAGAAAGATAAATATGTAGGTTTTTTTTTTTTTTTGTATGGCCACATATTTGGCCATTCTTATTAAGTTTATTCATTTTTTGTTATGTTGTTGAATTTGTTTGCAGTCTTGAATTTCTATGGCTGATGACGAAGAAGCACCGGCTGCACCGATAGAGGATGTGGTTGTAGTTGAAGCACCGGCGCAAGTGGAGTCGATAGAAATCGATACAAGCGCTCACTTTCAGACGGATAAAACATACGCTGATCGGGATGAGTTGATTGGCTGGGTTAGGGCCGTAGCCGACAAATTGAAGTTTTCTGTTGCGATAGTTAAGTCGGACTACGGTTCAAATAGAAGAAAGCAGTTCTTTGTATTGGATTGTGAAAGGGGAGGTACGTACAAGCCAACAAAGAAGAAGTCAAAGTTGGAAGGGCTTGGCACGAGGAAATGTGGATGTCCATTTAGGCTCCGTGGATATTACCGCGCAACAAAAGAATGGAGTCTATCGGTTGTGAGAGGTAAACACAACCATGTCTTGGATGTTGCTTTGGATGGTCATTTGCTTGCGGGGCGCTTGAGACCGGCTGAGAAAGCGTTAGTTGATGAAATGACAAGGAATTTGGTAGCGCCAAGAAAGATCATCTCCACTTTGAAGGAGAGAGATCCTCAAAATGCAACAGAAATCAAGCAAGTCTACAATGCGCGGCAGAGATCGAAGGTTACCACTAGGGGTTCAATGACGGAGATGCAACATCTAATCAAATGTTTCGAAGGGAAATAATATGTTTACCGATACAGGATGGTTGGTGAGACTTCGTGTATTCAGGACATATTCTTCGCACATCCGAAATCTGTAAAACTGTTCAACTCATTTCCGTCAGTTTTGGTGATGGACTGCACTTACAAAACAAACCGGTACAAAATGCCTTTGTTTCAAATAGTCGGTGTCACTTCGACTATGAAGACATATACGGTATGTTTTGCTTTGCTAACCAATGAAAAAAGGGATAATTTTACTTGGGCGCTTGAAGCTTGTCGTGATCTTTTGAGGAGCAAAGACATGTCACCGAGCGTCATTGTGACAGACAGGTGTACTGCACTGATGAATTCTAATGCTGTTGTTTTTCCAAAGTCAAAACCGTTGGTTTGTACGTTACACGTTAGGAGGAATGTTAAAGCTAAAGCGAAGATATTGTGCAAAGTACGGGAAACCAAGGAGGTGAAGGCGGCCGATGTTGTGAAAGGGGGAGCTGACTCAGTGGGATGGCGTGGAATGCTTTGCACATGTCCAAATTGCCTCATCACACGTTCAGGCAAATGTTTAGCTTTAAGACTCCCACATCTTAGCCAACCAGAGAACCAACATTCAGGAATCATGGGCCGCACATTACGATGGGATTCATACGGACTGAATATGACATTTATCATTTGCAGATTATCCAAATATGACCTGTAATTGTGTACGTCAGGGTGCCCTTGCCCGACATAGTACATAGCACACCGCGGCTGGTCTTCTTGGTAATTACTCTCGAATTCCCACGTGGTCATGTTAGGAAAATGTGAAATAATCCAGCCCTGCAAAAATTTATCATAAACTATATCAACCAGATAACATAAACAGAGCTAAAACTACTAATCAATGGCAATAACTAAAAACATATAATGTTACCTCCAGCAGTGATAGGTATCCCGCAATCCCTTTGCTCTGGATCTTAGATGAATGATCCAACTCTTTCATCATCCACGTAAGCGCAGCAGCCCCCCAATTCCACGTACTAATGGCATTCAAATCACTGAAGTACTGAAGATAACACACGTCCAAGTAAACATCGCTTTTGTTTGTGAAAATGGTGCATCCTACGATAAACAACAAAAACGCTCTGATGCACCTCTCTCTATATCTCTTAATCACTGACTTCTTACAACCATTTTCTTTTGCTTCATCAGCCTTCATCAAGTTTTCAAAGTATATGTATTTCACCGCATCAATCGGCAAATGTTGGCCGCGAGTAATCACAAAATGGTTGTCCACCTCTGCTTCGCTAAGTCCAAGAAATTGAATGCATAAATCCATTCCTTCCGTTCTACTCATGCCACTTTGGTTCAGAAGTCGACCAGTGATTGAAATATGGAGAAGGCACTGGATGTCATCCAGTGTGATGCCCATCTCACCGACCGGAAGGTGGAAGGTAGCAGTCTCTGGATACCACCTCTCAGCGAAAGCCGTCATCACACCATGGTTGACGACGTTGTAGTTAGTGTGCAACAATGGCTCCAGACCAGAGTTGTTTACAGCATCCTAAAACCAAGCATATTTCCGAACACGCCTCGGTTGTTCTAAGTTAATCAACTTCCTTCCATGTGTCCGCAAAATTTGGGTCTTGTTTACAATCTGAAGAAGAAAAACAACTTATAAGAATTTGAGGAAATTTGAGGAAATTTGAAGAAAAACAAGTTATGAAATACAATTCAAATACCTTATCACGTTCATCGGCACTCCATATTTTAATTGCCCTGTGCTCATGGTATAACGTAAGCAAGGACGTATCTAGCGGTCCACCAGGATAACCCCCACCTTCAACATCACCATCAGAATCCTCTGCAGCCATGTTAACATTTTCATTCTGTTCATCTTCAGATGCTTCATCTTCAGAACGAGGTTCCTCCCGTGAGGGTCTCCTACGTGAAGCAGAGGATGAAGTACCCTCTCCATCAATAGACGTTTGACGCGGACGTCTTTTAGGAACAACCTCTGAACGGCCAGATACATGGGCCCTGCTTGGGCGGCCGTGTCTACCAGTTCCGGTAACAGTATTTTGCTCCATATCTATACAAAAACAACAAACAACAACAATTTATGTACTACTCATAATCAAACTCAATCAACCAACAAATTCAACCAATTCAATCTCATTCATAGTAATATCAATCAAAAGTGACATTCATAGTAACATGTTCAACCCAACCAAACTCATTCACAACACAATGCAACAAACACAAATTAACATCACTACATTCAAACTCAATCAAACCCATTCAAACACAATTTTCGTCACCTACAATCAAACTCAATCAAACTCATTCAAACACAAAGTAACATCACTACATCCAAACTCAATCAAACCCATTCAAACACAAATTCATAAACAACTAACAACACTACATCAAATCAAAACTTAGGACGTTTCTAAACCTAAACAAACCCTAAACATTCAAAACCCTAATTTTTCTAAACCTATGAAAATCAAATAAAAACTTATAATTGATAGAAACTTACTTGATATTGTGAAATCTAGCGAAAATGTGGTGTTAGTATGGAAGATTAGGACGTTTCTCTATGGATTTGGTGAAAAAAGGATGAAAAAAGGGAGTGGGGTGGTTTGGAACGGTTTAGAACATAAAAGGGAGTGGGGGGTTTTAATTCTGTTCTGTCTAATATAAGCAACCGTTCGGGTCTTATAACCCGAACCGGGCTTCGTGACATAGCTCACGAATTAAGTGTTATGGGGGGGCACCAGAGCTATGTTCGGGACATACATCACGAACTCTAGTTCGGTGTATAGGTCCCGAACCACAGCACGCGCGCCATGGGGGGTTAAAGTTTTGTGCAACGCCCATGGTTCGGGACGTATGTCACGAACTGGGGTTCGGGATGTATGTCCCGAACTGCTTTCTTTGCCCAATTTCAAGGGCATTTTGGGATTTTAGGGGGGTTTAAGAGTAATGAGGGGGGGGCAAAAGAGCAATTTTCGAAAATTGTTGATCAAATGAAGAAGAAAAGTTGTATTTCGATTAGGAACAAAAGACGTTGAGAGCAAATAAAAAATACCATAAACAAAGACAAATGATCATGCAAAACTAGACTCAGAAAAATGGGGAATGTGACAATTGTAATTGTAAGGATGATATATATATTGCAAAATCTGTTCAAGTTGCGTGGATTATAATAAGCAAACAAGTCATGCAAAATCTGCCATTATTCTTCTTCTTCCATCTTCATATTAATTTCATTTTCATTTTCGACCCAAAACCCCACCTTTCAGAAAATAACTTCCAAAATCTCCCCCGTTCCGAATCATTTTGAAGGGACAATTTTTTTGTTTTTGTTTTTGGGTCCTATGAACAATGTAGTGGGTCTACAGAGCAAATTTTGGTCACTAAAAATTACAACCTTGCTTTAGAAAATTTGTCTTCACCCCATGTTTCTCTCATACCCCTAAATATCCATTTTTGTCCCTGGTTCTATATTTTAGAAAAGTTTTGATTTTAGAATCCGAATTTTCAAAAAGTTCGAAAAAGTTTTAGATTTTAGAATCCAAACTTTTTATATTACTTTTTGCTTTCACCATCTGATTCTTAGGGAAAAGACTCTTGTAGTTCAGAATTTGGAGCGGGTTCTAACATGAAGTGATTTTAGTTTCATCCCAAACGCAGTTGCGGGGATCGGACCGCGGTACTTCCTAGTTCCTACCAAGTCCAGCGTCAATCACCACTGGACCAACTAACGTTTGATAACTTTTCATATTTGTTTAAATCATTTTTTTATATAGATGTAATTAATGCATTAGCGATGAGTTTATGTTAATTATTTCTGATTCAATTTAAATTTAACTTGGATAGCAATGATTTGGATATATAAAATTTATATTCGTTATAATATTATAAATAAATAATTTATGAATCGTACAACACTTCCATTACTATTTCTTTATTATTCTTTTATTATTTTTTTTACATCAGAAAGATAAACTGCTCCTTTTAAATATTGATTCTTGAATCTCCCTACCAGATTCACATGTCCCTCAACTCTTATCTTTTGAACTATTCGTCGGAAACACACATCATAGTTTATGTAATTTATCTTAGCATTTTGATCTTTTTTTTAATGAAAAATTTAGAGACTGTTTTGACTAAATTTAATTTTTCTAAGTCAATTTCTAGAAGCATTAAAACAAATTTTCTATCTGCCAACTGCCACCGGATCAAATTCAAAGCCAGACCCCAGAAAACACCTTATATAAATTTTCTTCTTCATTTTCTTTTCTCATTTTCATCGCTTTCTACTTTTCCTTCATAAAATCATTACAACCTTTTCCCTCTTCTAATTAAACTTTTTCTTAACAAAAAAAAATGAATTTTAAAACCAAACTCCAATTTCTCACTGTTTTTCTTTTTCTGCTATTTTCTTCCATTTTCCCACTCACTTTCTCAGCTGCCAATAAACCCCTTAACACCGATAAGCTCCACCGCCGTGGTTCCTCCGCCGTTTTCCGTGTTCAAGGGAATGTTTACCCTCTTGGGTATGTATTTCAATTTTTGTTCTTTTTTCAAACTTCATCATCAAGTAATTGTAATTTCAATTTGGGGGTAATTGTTGTGTTGATTTTCTTTTTGAGTAATTTGTTCTAGTAATTGTGTTCTGATTTGAGTTATGCTTGTTGTTTTTAACATTTTTAATGTGTAATTTTGTCTATGATTAGTCTTATTGATTAGTTAGTACTTATTTTTAGGTTTAGTTTCTTAGGGTATGATTAGATGATTTAAAGAAACTAAATTAGATGTAGATAATTTATAATAATTTGTATGTTGTTCATTGAGTTTAACCTAACATTAAATTTCTGATTTTTTTTTAAAGAGAAAAAAGAGTGTAGTGTAGTGTACTAGTGTAGTTTGACTGAACTTTTGAACCTTTTTCTTGTCCTTTTAGAGCTAAACACATTGGATAGTGGATACCCTTTTTGTTTGTACAAGCTTTGGAAGGAAAAGAAACATATTGTCGATTTTTTGTAGCCTTTAATAATCACTAAAAGTTTTTGGAATAATAAATTTGTCTGAAATGTGCGACTATTACTAACCGTTCGTTTATAAATATGTTCAATGTTGACTTTTTATATTCTAAGAATCTAAGGTAAATTGGTTGTAAAAGAGTAATAAATGCATCTAGGAATTTGTAGAGGATCTTATATTTAACGACAAATAATTTTTGTAAAAGGGTCTTATAATTAGGGACGGCGGAGGGAGTAGTTTATATTGTCTAGTTTAAATTTTACTTGATTACATGAAAAGAAAATGATTTGTGGTACTATTTATGTAGGTATTATACGGTGTCTCTTAACATTGGCTATCCTCCAAAGCTTTATGACCTTGACATTGACTCGGGTAGTGATCTCACTTGGGTTCAGTGTGATGCACCATGTAAAAGTTGCACCAAGGTAAAGTCAAACTTAGATTAGGTCTCATTATGAATTTTACAAGTTGAGATTATTTCCATTTTTCAAAAGAAATTTAAGGCTCAATTAGGGAGAGAAATAAACAAAATGTTTAGAATAATTGAAATACTCTTTGAATGATTAAAAGAGTTTGATACATACACATTAATATCTCCTTTGTGTTTATTTATCTGTTTCCTAAATAGAGAGCTATATTTTCTTGAGAAATCGAGAGAATCTCAACTCAATACTGACTCATCCTTAATATCTTCTCTTCACATGGTTTCAATCACTGCAGCCTCGTAATCAGCTTTATAAACCAAACAACAACCTTGTGCAATGTGTGGACCAGTTGTGTGCCGGAGTGCATTTAACATCAGACCATTACTGTGATACCCCAGATGATCAGTGCGACTATGAGGTCGAGTATGCAGATAATGGATCATCTCTAGGGGTCCTCGTCCGAGACTACATTCCCCTTCAATTCACTAATGGATCTGTGATACACCCTAAGATAGCCTTTGGGTGAGTCTTTTGTTTCTATCCTTTTACTTCATTGGGTGCATTGGATCTACTAATCACATAGTTTCTAATGGTGAACTTATGCTCATGGTTTTAAGTTGCGGTTGTCGTTATGCTTTAAATGCTTTATAGTGTGAGAAAATGCGGCTGAGGCGCTCGAAATTGTGGTTGCTTTGCCGTTGCGGAGACCTCAAAATATTTATATTGTGGCTGCAGACTGCAATTTAAAACCATGCTTATGATGGCTAAAAAAATGAAGTTATGGTTAAACTGTGCTAAATAAGATAGAGCGACACAACAGTCAATAGATGTTACTACAATTTCCTATTCACAGTTCTGAATAATTGAAATTAGAGTTTCTTTCATTGATGTATGGCTAGATGTGGATATGATCAAAAGTATTCTGGTCCTACATCCCCACCTTCTACAACAGGAGTCCTTGGCCTTGGCAACGGAAGAACAAGTATTTTGTCCCAGCTTCAGTCTCAAGGTCTGATTCGCAATGTAGTAGGTCATTGCTTAAGTGGTCGAGGAGGAGGGTTTTTATTCTTTGGAGACGATCTCATTCCCTCATCCGGAATTGTTTGGACACCCATGTTACCTAGTACTTCAGAGTAAGTTTTAAGAAAATGTCGTTTGTTTTCTTCTGACACGTTTTAGTTTCATACTTATATCATCTGTTTCCTCTTATGAGAACTTCCACGTGATTGTTGCTGCAGAAAACACTACAGTTCAGGACCAGCAGAGGTGCTTTTCAATGGAAAGTCTACTACTGTTAAGGGTCTTGAACTTATTTTTGATAGTGGAAGCTCTTACACATACTTCAATTCCCAAGCTTATCGCGTTATTCTTGATCTGGTAAGATGGAAACATGGTAGCCTCATAATATTATTATAATCATCAATTACATTGCTTTCTATGTCCTTAAGATAAATTTCTTGATCCACGAGTCAGGTAATTAATGATATAAAGGGAAAACAATTGACAAGAGCAACTGAGGATCCATCTCTTCCAATTTGTTGGAAGGGTGCAAAGTCTTTCAAATCTGTAAGTGATGTCAAAAACTATTTCAAGCCCTTAGCATTAAAATTCAAAAAAGTGAAGAATTTGCAGATGGTAATACCACCAGAAGGCTATCTCATTGTCACAGTAAGCACCTTTTAAGACTCTGAACAACTTCTACCTCTCTTGTGAAAGGAAAAAATTGAAATTGCATCTTACATTCATGCTTTCATGCTGTTGCTCTTTTCCAGAAACATGGAAATGTTTGCTTGGGGATTCTGGATGGTACTGAAGTAGGACTAGGAAATCTTAACATAATAGGAGGTAAGGGATTCCAAATTGCTACAAAATGAATATAAACAAGCTTCTTTTCATTTGATACTTTGTTTGTAATACACTTGCTATGTTTTGCTCTTAACAGACATCTCTTTACAAGATAAAATGGTAATTTACGACAACGAGAGACAGCAGATTGGATGGATTCCTTCCAATTGTGATAGGATTCCCAAGTTATAAACCTATCCATATCTTTCCAATTTATTTTATTATCTCGAAGTTCAAACATCGGCAAGTCTTACAAGGATTTTCCCCCTGTTCATTAACAGCATTGATGGTGACTTTGAAGGTGATGCTTTTCCACACGCATATGGAGCCAATTTGGGTATCTTTGATGACCGATGCCCTGCAGATTCTGAATTGTAAGACAGATAGTCGATGAGTCACTTTGCCGAGGATGTTAAGATAAGTTGGATAGCATATATAATTCCACTACGTACATCATATATACATATAGATTTTTTTTGTCAACTTCATACAATGTAAATGCTTCATAAGCTACAATTAACGATTTTGTAAATGATATTCCAAACCTATATATGTATGGATTGATACCAACTTTAAAATACCAACTTTAAAATTCCTGTGTAAAACATACGACAATTGATTGCGAGTTGCAAAATGACCTTTATCGGTCATGGCAGGTTAGTCCATTGAGATTACAATATTTGACAGACAAGCAGGCATATTTTAAAAATACAACCTGTTGTGTATTCTGTTCATTTCATTTTTTTTCATGCATAAATACTTTTTCATTAAGTGGAGAATCAAACTAATCCAATTTTTTAGCTTTCAACATGACTTATAGAGGCAGCCAAAGCCCAAAGTTAGTGAAGCAAGAGCTTTAGCTTCAAAAAATTGTTTAAGGATCTCATAAGCATGAAGAAAGTCCAAGTCATTAAATTAGGATGATCTATGGTTATATTTTGTTTTAATTGGAGTTGTTATAGTTTAGGTTGGAAAGAAGCAACTATGGATGAAATTCTCTAGTATGTACATATGGGAATTTGCAACATCAAAAATGATTTATTTATTTTTTAAAAAAATATAAAAAATAAGCCGTTTGTTTCCATGATCCATTCATGTCTTTTATAAAAGAAAAAGTCCTGCATGTTTGGTTTCACATTCATTTTAGAATGTTTGCTTCCCAATGCCATTTCATCCATTTCGCTATAATTTAAACTAAATATATCAATTTTTTTTGAACATATTTTACTCATATTTTTAGACATTTTCACATGGAGAAAGTATTACTACTTTTTAAATTTCCGGTGATCTTAACATTTATAATATATTATAATTTTAGAATTACTAATGATTATTATAATTTAAAATTATTACTACTTTTTAAATTTTGCAACTAATAATGATTAAAAAAAATCAGGATTAGATTTTTAAAAAAATGAAATCATACAATAAGAGATAAGGTCAGTGTATATTTACTTCAAAAAAAAAAAAGAGAAAATAAGGGCAGATTTGATTTAAAGTTTTTTTTTTGATATTCTGATTTAATGTTTTCTATTTACTCTCTTTGGTCTTATATATAACCAAAGATTCTTTTTTTAAATATATTGAGAATTAAACTAGATACAACAAATTCTCAATATATCTAAAAAATAAATTTTTTCTTATATATAGAACTGGAGGGAGTATAACATTTAGATGATGATGTTCTTTTTTGGATAATTATTTAGATGATGATGTGATTGACAGTATAAAACAGCTCTACAAAAATTAAGACGTTGATTTGGTGATTGTTACACTAATCCTTTTCCAACATACCCTCCCGTTAAGCAAAAAATGCACAAATCCCATTTCATGCACCAAAAACAAAAAAAATAGCAAATCTCAAGCAAGCAACAAAAAATAGGGGTTAGAAATGGACTCGTGGTCATAATCATAAACATTGACTCATCCAACTGTATTTCAGACTTTCAGTACAATCCCATTCTGACACCTATTTTACCATCCAACAACACCCATGCCGTCAAAATTATACATTAAAAACCAAACAATCTTACCTCAATAAAATATGTTTTGGCAAAAAAAAAAAATTAATTGTTTTTTTTGGGTACGAAATGAAAATGTCAAAGCCATTGAGACACGTATAAAGTATAGTAGTAATTATAGTTCGAATTTCGATTATGAATGTTTGGTCTAATAATTTTGAAATTTTTTACTAATTAAATTAAGATTTATGAACAATAAATTAAATATTGAAACAATATGTAATAAATTAATAATTTATCATAAGTCATTTATATTTTTTATGTGTTACTAGTAGTTTATTATGACTAATCTTTATCGAAAAATCTATGAAGTATATATAAAATGGATTTTTTATTCCAATTGAATGTTTTCTATAGGTAGGAGCAAGAGATAATCCTAACTACAAAAAAAAAAAACAATTTTTTTGATTTTTATTATATTACTATTTTTATTACTTTACCAAACATGAGTTCGATCCCCGTTTACTTTTAAATCTTTGTATCAACTATTAGTATAATATTATGTGTAAGTTTGTTATCATGTGGGCTGTCAGAATCACTGTGATCTACCGTGATTTTATAAAAGTTACAAGTTGCAGTTTTTGTAAAATCATAGTGAATTGCCGTAATTCTAGACATCTACTGTAGTACCAAACATAGGCTATAATATGTTCAGTGATAGAAATTCTGATTGACAAAAAAAATATAGAGAAATTAAAATAGTGAAAAGAAACATTGGAAAAAGTAAAATAGTGAGAAGAAAGAAAACAAAGCAGAAAGTTAAAGTGGAAGCTTGAGTCGCACACTCACAAACACAAACACAACACAATCAATCACACTCACTACTATCTCTTTCTCTTTCTCTCCAATCCATTCTGTTACACTATTTCACTCTGTTTCAACCTTTTCTCTCTCATTCACCTGCTTCTCAATTTTCAATTTCCGCAATAAATTATCATCATTATTATTCTTCTTATTTTCTTTCACATTTTAATTTCACTACACGTTTCGATTCGTTCTTCACTCGTGTTACCCTATCTTCTTACAACGATCCGTTTTTCGTTTGATCTATTCTTCGTGATTCCGTTTCTTTCTCAAGATCTGAATTCTGTTACGCGCGTTTCTGATGTTTGGTTGCGTTGGATCGGTTTCGATTGAATTGGTGGCGAATTGAGTATGCGACGGTGTTTGAAGTAGTTTTAAGGAGGGAGGAGTTCTGCGGCATTTGCATTTCAGACAGTGAGGTACGAGTATCTTTTTTTTTTGGTTTTGATGAATTTTAGTTATTGCTTGTGTTGTGTGTTTTGATGCAAAACTGTGCATTATGCTGATTTCTGAAGTTATTTCTAGACTGAAAGTGATTTTGATTGAATTGATGTTGTAAAATTTATTTTAGATAAAAATTAGTTGAATGTGAAGTGATTTGTGTTTGGATAAATTATTTTTGGTTAGGTAGCCTAGTCTCTTAAAGATGAATAAGTGGCCGTACATGACGTGCAATGTCCTTACAAACTGAGCTAAGCTCATGGGACGTGTTTGGATACATTTAAGTATACAAGTGAGTTGAACAAGAAATTTAAGTGTGTGTTTGGTTTCACTTTTGAAGGTGCCAAAATTGATTCTAGAGGTGTAGAATTATTTTTGACATGTTTGGATGTATTTTGCATTTTTGCGGAGAATTGATTTTGACTTGAAGCTAGTATTTGTAACTTTTGACTCAACTTAATTTTTACACTCATTTATAGTTAAAAAGCAAAAAGTGAGTCGAACATTAACGTAAAGTGATGTTTTTCTTGATTTTTACACTCAAATTTAATGTTTATGTAAAGTGATTTATGTTGGGATACATCGATTTAAAAGTAAGCTGAACAATAAATTTGAGGTTAAAAGTCACTTTTTGAGGCATCAATGTAAAATCTTCTACAATATGGAACTTATAAACTGAAATGTTGGTTGCATTCGTGTTGGGATCACTCAGTATAAAATCTATGGCAGGGGCCATAAGCCATGTTCATCGATTTCTTTTGTTTATTTTCTTGTGTAGAGTGTGGATTGAATTTGGATGGGGTGATAGCCATCCATTTGCGTTGCATTTGATAGAAAGTGATTTTTTTATAGGAAGTAGGTGACTGTGACTCTCTACTATGAATGTTTTAAAACAATTGTTTTTCATGGAAATGCTGTCCTGTGATGTAATGTAGAATAAGAAACCAAGTTCTTCCCATATCTGTGTTTTCTATTTCAGCATTTTTGATGGATGTCGATTTAGGATGGACTTTTGGTATGCTGAAATTTTAGAATGTTTATATTTTCAGGGATCCTACAAGGGGGATAAACTAGCTTATTTGTGCAAATGTCAAAGTCTCTCTCTCCTGAACAACAAAGAACCATTTATTCTGATTCTCGGCCCATGTCAGTAACTTTTTTTATAGTTATTATCAATTTATTGTGCTATATAAACTAGAAAATACTATATTATAATGGTGGAGGCTAAAGTGTTTTGTAACTGAAACTAGTTTTTGATCTGTTGGGAATTTAATGTTATACTGATGGCTCATGGCTGGTTAGGATTCATCTGAGTTTTACATCACATCTTTCACTTGCAAATAATCAAAATACTAACAAGTTGCTAATTAAATATCCAACTATGTACAGGGAACTCAATGAGGAAACAAGAATGGATGATCCAGAATCTACAATGGCAACAGTTGCTAATTTTTTGGAGCAACTGCATGCCAACATGTCATCACCACTTGAGAAAGAACTTATTACAGAACAATTATTAGGTGTTGCCAGGATAAGAAAGGATGCTAGATCACTTATTGGTTCTCATGCCCAAGCCATGCCATTGCTCATAAACATTCTCAGAAATGGAACCCCTCTTGCAAAAGTTAATGTAGCTTCCACTCTGAGTATCCTGTGCAAAGATGAAGACTTGAGGTTAAAAGTACTTCTTGGTGGTTGTATCCCACCATTATTGTCGGTTTTAAAATATGAATCCACTGATGCCAGGAAGGCAGCAGCTGAAGCAATATATGAAGTTTCCTCTGGTGGTCTTTCAGATGATCATGTTGGTATGAAAATTTTTGTTACAGAAGGTGTAGTTCCAACCTTATGGAATCAACTAAATCCACAGAACAAGGAAGACAAAGTTGTGGAGGGTTTTATTACTGGAGCATTAAGAAATCTATGTGGGGAAAAAGATGGTTATTGGAAAGCAACATTAGAAGCTGGTGGTGTGGATATCATTGTGGGTCTCTTGTCTTCAGATAATTCTGTTTCTCAGTCTAATGCAGCTTCCCTGTTGGCACGTTTAATGCTGGCTTTCAGTGATAGCATCCCCAAAGTAATAGACTCTGGAGCAGTCAAAGTTTTACTTCAACTTATTGGTCAGAAAAATGACATTTCTGTGCGAGCCAGTGCTGCTGATGCCCTAGAGGCCCTTTCATCAAAGTCTACCAAGGCTAAGAAGGCTATTGTTAATGAAGATGGTGTTCCAATCCTTATCGGAGCTATAGTTGCCCCTTCAACAGAATGTATGCGAGGTGACGGTGGTCGGGCCTTGCAAGAGCATGCAACTCGAGGTTTAGCTAACATCTACGGGGGCATGTCTGCTTTAATACTATATCTTGGAGAACTTTCCCATTCTCCTCACCTTGCTGCACCAGTTGGTGATATAATTGGCGCACTTGCTTATGCACTCATGGTCTTTGAGGAAAACCTTGATGGTGATGAGGAACATTTTGATGCGACTCGGATAGAAGATAAACTAGTAGCTCTTTTAAAGCCTAGAGACAACAAGCTGATTCAAGAGCGTGTTCTCGAGGCCATGGCTAGCCTTTATGGAAATGTCTATCTCTCGAAGTGGCTCATTCAAGCAGATTCAAAAAAAGTTCTCATTGGACTTATAACTATGGCTGCTCCTGATGTGCAAGAGTATCTGATACTTTCACTGACAAGCTTGTGTTGCGAAAGGATCGGAATATGGGAGGCCATAAAAAAACGAGAAGGTATCCAATTGTTGATATCATTGGTGGGATTATCCAGTGAGCAGCATCAAGAGTACTCAGTTCAATTGCTAGCGATCTTAACTCACCAGGTTGATGACAGTAAATGGGCAATCACTGCTGCTGGAGGGATTCCACCATTGGTGCAGTTGTTGGAGACAGGATCACAAAAAGCAAGAGAGGAAGCAGCTAATGTTCTTTGGAGTTTGTGCTGCCACAGTGAAGATATCCGTGCCTGTGTTGAAAGTGCTGGAGCCATACCAGCATTTTTGTGGCTTCTCAAGAGTGGTGGATCAAAAGGACAAGAAGCTTCTGCCATGGCACTTACAAAGCTTGTCCGAGTAGCTGATTCTGCCACAATTAACCAGCTATTAGCATTGCTCCTTGGGGATTCTTTAAACTCGAAGGCTCATACAATTCGAGTATTAGGTCATGTGCTTTCTATTGCTCCACAGAAGGATCTCCTTCAGAAGGGATCTGCAGCCAATAAAGGACTGAGTTCTCTTGTTCAAGTTCTCAATTCATCAAATGTGGAAACCCAAGAATATGCAGCTTCAGTCCTTGCTGATTTATTTATCACAAGACAAGACATTTGTGATAGTCTTGCAACGGATGAGATTGTTCTTCCTTGCATGATGAAGCTTTTGAGTAGCAAAACTCAAGGTGTTGCCACTCAGTCTGCTCGAGCCTTATGTGCTCTGTCTCGTCCAACCAAGAATAAAGCTACAAATATGATGTCTTATATTGCAGAGGGTGATGTTGAGCCACTATTCAAATTAGCTAAATCATCCTCTGTTGATGCTGCTGAAACTGCTGTTGCTGCATTGGCCAATCTTCTCTTTAATCCTTTTATTGCCGCTGAAGCTCTTGCTGAAGATGTTGTTTCAGCTTTAACAAGAGTTCTGGCAAAAGGAACCTTGGAAGGTAAAAAAAATGCATCACGTGCACTTCATCAATTACTGACGCAGTTTCCAGTAGGTGATGTTCTCAAGGGGAATGCTCAATGCCGTTTCACTTTGCTTGCACTTGTTGATTCATTAAGAGCTATGGATATGGATGGAACTGATGCTGCAGATACTTTAGGAGCAATTGCACTGCTAGTCAGGACTAAACAGGGTGTCAACTTCACTTACCATCCATGGTTAGCTCTGGGTGAAATACCATCAAGCTTAGAGCTTCTCATCTACTGTTTGGCTGAGGGACCTCCCCTTGTGCAAGACAAGGCAATTGAAATTCTCTCTAGGCTTTGTGGGGATCAGCCAGCTGTTCTTGGTGATTTATTATTTGCTAATTCCAGATCCATAATTTCATTGGCAAAAAGAATAATAAACTCCTCATGTTCAGAAGTGAAAGTTGGTGGAGCTGCCTTACTAGTTTGTGCTGCAAAGGAGAAGAAAGAGCTTTCAATGGATTCACTCGACTCTTCTGGTTTTTTAAAACCACTAATATATTCATTAGTTGATATGGTGAAGCAGAATTGTAGCTGTTCTTCATTAGATATTGAAGTATTCACCCCTAAAGGTTTTATGGAGAGGAATGCATTTCAAGAAGTTGACATGTTTGATATTCCTGATCCAGCTGCAGTCTTGGGAGGTACTGTTGCCCTGTGGTTGCTGTCAGTTATTGCTTCTTTTCATTCAAAGAGCAAGCTAACAGTTATGGAAGCTGGTGGACTCGAAGCTATCTGTTACAAACTTGCGAGGCATACTTCAAATCCACAGGTATACTAATTTAAGCTTTAGTTTATTTAACTGATCTTTACCCCTTTGTCTTTTGGCAAGTTAGTTCTACAGCTCAGGTACTGATATTCTCATACACAGAAAAAATGAAAAGTGCCATCTTGGGCTGTGTGATGGCATTGCTTTTAACTTGCTGGACAGTATCTCTTTGGAATTTGACAAACAACAATAACTTGGAATCTGTATAAATTTACAATTAAAATTAATTATGATTTGATCAAACGTGGATTGCACATTTGTTTTAGTCTTGTTCTAGTATGCTAAAAATTTAGTTGCTGATTCAAATAGATTTTCTCTCTCCCCTATTGACAGGCAGAATATGAGGATACAGAAGGAATATGGATCAGTGCTTTGTTCTTAGCCATTTTATTTAAAGATGCAGATATCATTCTATCACCTGTGACAATGAACATTATACCTACTATCTCTCTTCTGCTAAGATCCGATGAAGTAATCGATAAATATTTTGCAGCCCAGGCTATGGCTAGTCTTGTTTGTAATGGTAACAGGGGAATAAATCTCGTCATTGCAAATTCTGGTGCAGTTGCTGGATTGATAACTATTATTGGGCATATTGAAACAGATATGCCAAATCTCGTGGCTTTATCAGAAGAATTTTCTTTGGTACGAAACCCTGATCAAGTTGTTTTGGATACCCTTTTTCAAATTGAAGATGTAAGATTGGGATCTACTGCCCGGAAATCTATACCCCTCTTAGTGGACCTCTTAAAACCAATACCAGAAAGGCCTAATGCTCCACCAGTTGCTGTTAGACTCTTGATATCCATTGCAGATGGAAGTGATACAAACAAATCAATTCTGGCAGAAGCTGGAGCTCTGGAAGCTTTGAACAAATACCTGTCCTTGAGCCCTCAAGATTCAACTGAGACCGCTATTTCAGAGTTACTGAGAATATTATTTTGTAACTCTGACCTCGTTAATCATGAAGCATCGACAAGTTCACTGAACCAACTCATAGCTGTTTTGCGTCTTGGATCAAGAAATGCTAGATATAGTGCAGCAAGAGCACTTCATGAACTTTTCAATGCCGACTATATCAGAGATTCAGAATTAGCTAAACAGGCCATTCAGCCATTGGTTGACATGCTTAACACAACATCAGGGAGTGAGCAGGAAGCTGCTCTGATGGCCTTGATCAAGTTAACATCAGGAGATTCGTCAAAAGCATCCATTTTTACTGATGTGGAAGGGAATCCACTTGAAAGTTTATATAAAGTATTGTCGTCTGCTTCTTCTTTGGAACTGAAGAGCCATGCTGCACATCTCTGCTATGCTCTATTTGGTAATAGCAAGATCAGAGCAAACCCAGTTGCCTCAGAATGTCTGAAACCCCTTTTGTCACTAGTGCAGTCTGGTTCTGAGACAGCAATAGAATATGGGGTTTGTGCTTTTGATAGATTGTTGGAAGATGAACATCAGGTAGAGCTTGCAGCAGCCTATAATGTTGTGGATCTCCTTGTTGCCTTGGTTTCTGGTGAGAACTATCAGCTTATTGACGCCACTATATCTGCTCTAATTAAATTGGCGAAAGACAGGACTCCTAGCAAACATGACATGGTCAAAGCTGGCATTATTGATAATTGTCTCGAGCTATTTCAATCAGCACCTAGCTCTTTATGTTCCACAATAGCTGAGCTTTTTCGCATTTTAACTAATAGTGTTGCAATTGCTAGAAGTTCAGATGCTGCAGAAATTGTAGAACCCCTTTTCAATGTTTTGCTCCGTCAGGATTTTGACTTATGGGGACAGCATAGTGCCTTACAAGCACTTGTAAATATATTGGAGAAACCGCAAAGTCTTGCATCCTTAAAGCTTACTCCTAGCCAAGTCATTGAACCCTTGATTTCTTTTCTTGAATCCCCGTCCCTAGCTATTCAGCAGCTTGGCACAGAACTGTTATCTCATCTTCTTGCACAGGAACACTTTCAGCAAGATATTACAACACAGAATGCAGTTGTGCCCCTTGTACGGCTTGCAGGAATTGGAATTTTAAATTTACAGCAAACAGCAGTAAAAGCATTGGAAAAAATTTCTAAGAGTTGGCCAAAGGCTGTTGCTGATGCGGGAGGTATTTTTGAGCTTGCAAAAGTTATTATTCAAGATGATCCTCAGCCACCACATGCACTCTGGGAATCAGCTGCTTTAGTTCTCTCTAATGTCTTACGTTCCAATAATGATTACTATTTTAAAGTTCCTGTTGTGGTTCTTGTAAAACTCTTGCACTCAACACTTGAGAGTACAATTAGCATAGCGCTAAATGCTTTAGTAGTTTATGAAAGAAGCTGTGGTTCAAGTGCTGAAGAGATGATGGAAGCTGGAGCTATGGATGCTCTGTTGCACCTTATAAGATCTCATCAATGTGAAGAAGCGTCTGTTAGCTTACTTGAAACTTTATTTAACAATAAGAGAGTACGGGAGATGAAGGTATCTAAGTATGCTATAGCACCTTTATCCCAATATCTGTTAGATCCACATACCAGGTCACAATCTGCCAAGCTTCTTGTTGCTTTAGCTCTGGGAAATCTTTCCCAGCATGAGCGGCATGCTAGAGCAAGTGACTCTGTATCTGCCTGTCGTGCATTGATAAGTTTACTTGAAGATCAGCCAACTGAAGAAATGACGATGGTTGCTATATGCGCGTTACAAAACTTTGTCATGAACAGCAGGACCAATAGACGTGCTGTTGCAGAAGCTGGGGGCATACTGGTGATTCAGGAATTGCTACTGTTTCCAAATACAGAAGTTGCCAGACAAGCAGCTCTATTGATCAAATTTTTGTTTTCTACCCACACATTACAAGAGTATGTATCAAATGAGCTGATCAGATCTTTGACAGGTACTTTACTATTGTCTCTATGGACAGTGACCACTGTAGCATACTTGTGCTCTCTTTTGGCAACTGCTTTTGGAATGTGTCCATGTTATAAAACATTGCCTATTGTTCTTTAAAGTTCATTCATGTTCTAGTCTTTAGTTAATAAAATATGTATAAATACATTTAATTGCACACCACTTCATGTATCTAGTCACTGGAAGATTACCTTTTCACTACTGTGCATACTTGCAGGAGTCCTAGCATTGCCCCATTTTAAAATACTAGTCAATGTTTAAAGAAAGGAATACAATAGAAAAGCAGTGACAAAGTTGTATTTGAAAGGCTTGTCTATTTTTCTGTTTGATTTGATCCAATATGGTTAGATTATCAGAATTTTAACTGTTGTCTTAGAGTTGTGGTTCAGCCTTTATTTGGTTTTTAGACTTTTTGGAACCACTAAAACAACAAACTTTTGGTTTTTTGGATGGACCTGAATTTCAGAGTAATTAGATATTATCACGTACAAATAAGTTGATTTCCTTCCTGTTATATTGTATTTCCTAGTATAAATCTCTAGTTCCATTATATGAACAAACACACCCTATATGGCATGACATTGAATTTTGCGTAGAGGATACATACCCAACTAAACTTCAGGGTACTAGAGTGTTCAGCTAAAAATAAACCTTCACATGTAGATTTTGGTGGTGATGGTTTTTCATTTATATTTTTATTTATTAATTTTTTTTTATTTCATTGTATTGTTGCTTCATTATGCAGCTGCACTCGAAAGAGAGTTGTGGTCGACTGCCACAATCAACGAGGAGGTTTTGAAAACACTGCATGTGATATTCATCAACTTTCCTAAGCTCCACATATCTGAAGCAGCAACCCTTTGCATTCCTCATTTGGTAGGGGCACTTAAATCTGGGAGTGAACCGGCTCAAGACTCTGTACTTCATATCTTTTTCTTGCTAAAACAATCATGGTCGACCATGCCAATAGATTTAGCCAAATCTCAAGCCATTATTGCCGCTGAAGCCATCCCCATCTTGCAAATGCTCATGAAAACCTGCCCACCACGTTTCCATGAAAGGGCAGATACTCTTCTGCACTGCTTACCAGGTTGTTTGACTGTCACCATTAAACGTGGAAACAATCTCAAGCAAAGTATGGGAAGCACTAATGCATTTTGCCAGTTGACAATAGGCAATGGCCCTCCAAAACAAACCAAGGTACTCCCATAGCCCATGAATAACTGAAAATTTTGCAGAAGCACCAGGGATATATCTTAGGCTTTGTATTTGGTTTCTGCATGCCTTATAATGTGCGAGAGAATACATTTACTTGCTCTACATCTGTCTCTGCAGAATTCTTTCTGTTATAGTGTGTTTAGTTAGTAGTAATAACTTAGAACCAGTTCTCTCTATAAAATAATTAACTGGAGCTTCTCAACTGTAAATTTAATAAGCTTCATAATCAATAACAGTGCATTTTTCAGTTTCTCTTCGAATTCCAACATGATATCTAGTGTCCTCTAATCCACGTGGCTTTGGTAGGAGAGCTTAAAAAACTCTTCAACTTTCTCTTGCTGGGTTATAATAGACCTGATGCATGCTGCAATAATAATTTTCAGAGATTCTTTCATCTCTGATTCTTTTTGTATCTATATCCATTTCCTCTTGGTCTTGTTGATTCTATCATAGACTCTCATAATTGGCGACCAAACAAATTGAAATATTTATTTTTCATTGTCCATAATTTATTTATGTTATAAATTGTTTTATCTGCTGGCTCTATTGAGGATTAGATTTTATCATACAAGATTATAAATGCCATTTTTTTTTTTGCATCTCGCAGGTAGTGAACCACAGTACTTCTCCGGAATGGAAAGAAGGTTTCACATGGGCTTTTGATGTACCTCCCAAGGGCCAAAAACTCCATATCGTATGCAAAAGCAAGAATACTTTTGGAAAGGTAATTACATATTCATTTCACAACTCATTCTCTATTTGACTAATTTTCTGTATGTTAATTGCTAAGTTTGTGCTCACTGCTTCCTTTTTGAAAGGATGAATTGCTAGTTCATTTCTTTGTTTGGTGGATGTTTATATTTTGTAAGAAATAAACGAAGATCCTCTCAATAATCAACAAAATATGATCATCCACCTACTTCATCTCGGTTGTAAATAAAATTTTACTAGGCTCCTTTTTTACTTCATACTACTTAAACCAAGCCATACTCCAAATCCAATTCTATTGTAATTACTGACCGGAAGTGTCATATTTTTTATGCAGTCAAGTCTTGGAAGAGTCACCATCCAAATTGATAAGGTTGTGACAGAAGGGGTTTATAGTGGATTATTCAGTCTTAATCACGACAGCAACAAAGATGGTTCTTCCAGAACACTTGAAATTGAGATTATATGGTCCAACAGAATTTCTAATGATGACATTTGAAAGGGGTAGTGAACTACTTTTCGTGCTTGAAGCATATAAAGTAATCTGCAGCATGCATGATATATTCAATATGTTTTTTTTTTTCTTTGTAATTATCAACATGTTTGGAAGATCAAATTTTGTAGTCTGGCATATAAAGTTGCTTCATTTTTAAGTGTAAATTAAATTATAATCATTTTGGGGAAAGGGTGTGCGACAAAGAAGGTTCCCATGGTAAAGGGAAACAAATTTGTTACAATTGTACAGGTCGGTTCATAGTAATCAGAAACATGAATCATAGGAAGAATGCCATTTTTTATTAATTTAATTTACGTCAAAAGTTTTTTTTTTCCCTCTCCTTCTCATTAGTCGTTGATGTTTTCTTTTTCATTAGCATTTGATTGTAAAGAGGCCTTGTTTTATGTTTGCAAGCCACACAAATCATGGCTCATTACGTGTAAGTATATATCTATCCATCATAATTTGTTAGATTAGATCCTTCTCATTTCCTTATTTTTTATCCACTACAAAATAAAGTTGTCTAAATCTTTAACAGTAGCAATATTGTCTATATATTTGACGTGGAAAACTAAGTAATATTGTTGATACTGTTATCATCAACAAACAATTCTTGGATGAACTAGAATAGAATGCAAACAAAACTCTTTAATTTGTTGATAAACATGGACAAAAATTGAAATTCCTTACAATCGTTGCACTTGCACATCACAATGACACATCTTAGTCACGAGTAGCCAAATTGTTGTGACATTGCATATTAACACCTTACAATGAACGGAGCAAAATAGTTTATTTAAAGTAAGTTTTGCCTTTTACACGTGCATGCCAAATATTGCCACAATAGACCAATGATGCTTGTAGATATTTTATTTATTTGTTCTCATCAATATTAATTTTTAGTATTTTTTAAGTAGGAAATATTCTAAAAAAAAGGTTATATAGATATACACTACAGTACTTAAAAAAGACAATTGCTATTATAAACAGATTTTGAATACCAAAATTCCAATTAGAAAAGGAAAGGGGCATCCCTTTTTATTAGATGGAGCCGAATATCAGGTAATATACGCTTATCACATAAATTTTGGAACATTTTCACCTTTCAAACTGCGCAATATCGGTCCTTATTCTTTTTACCTAAATTAAATTAATTAATCTTAGTATGTTCTTAACTTGCCATTTGCCAAGATACTTTTTCTACCATAGCTTGATACTTTCTTTATAGGTATAAAGTATTCACTTTTTAAGATCTAATGAGAAATATAATTATTTAATATATGATACGTCTTAAATATGATTATCTTAAGTGGAAAGAGCAAATATAAAATGTATTCATGATTATGATGATAATTAATCAATGCGGGAAAATTTGATTTGAAGTGAGATTAATGATGATTTTACAACCATTTCTGAGAGATTTGAACCAAGTATATATTGAGATTAAAAGTTACATTTTACTACTAAACTAACACCTCAAGTTTTAGTAGCGTTTCTTCTCCCAACTATTTCTTTAATCTATAGACGAGAACCTTGATTAGACTTTGTTTAAGATATTAAAATTAACTCCTTTTTATACAAACCAAAGTAATGTTGGTATGCTAGTATTGTTTTTGTTTTAAACATCTGATTTTCACGAGAAAACAGTCCTGTAATGATTTGGAGTTTGACCTGAAATTAAGTAAAGTCAAATGAAATATTATTGTAGTCAAAATTGAGACTTATGGTTCTACCAAATAATTTATTCTTAACTAATGTTCATTAATCTCATTTAAGCCCAATCATTTGGTTTGGTTTGGAATTAGGGGTAGGAACAAGTCTGTTTAGCCTACTCAGGTTCAGATCAAACTACTTTTTTTAAATAGAGCAGACTCAAACTTTTTAGAAGTTTATTAGTTGTGTTAGAAATAATATAAAACCATTGATGTGGCATTTGCTAACAGCTTAAATTTTTGGAATAATCGGTCATCTGACATGGTATCAGAGCCGATAGTTATAGATCGGGCTCCTTGTGTCGAAAGTCTTCCTGACAAAGGTGTGGTCAGGCGGCGAGTTCCGTATGCAAGTGGCAACGGTGGTACAAGTAATTGGATTGTTGGAAAAAGCTTCTGCTTGAGGGGAGCATAATGATATGAAGACTCACACTTGAGGGGGAGAATGTTGTGGCAAGTGTGAGTAAGTCCCACATTGCTTAAAAAAGTGGAGGTTGAACACTTTATAACTAGAAAAATCCATAAACCTATAGCCTTAAGGTTTTGGGTAAGAGTGTGATGTCCAACACTTATATCGTTGGGAATAATGATGTGGTCTTTCCTACCAAGTTGTAGGTTTACTTAACTAAACATTTGTAGTATCTACTATCTAGGTTCAAATTGAGATCTTCCATTTATACGTGTATGAGTTTTTAGCGGTGTTTACCATCCATTCTATATAGATAAGTAAAATAAAAATGTTTGTCTTTGACCTATGCTAATTTTTCTGATAGATTTTTCCCGGCTTTGATTTACTTGTTTCACTTTTTTATGGATCAAAGGAATCTTTATAGTTTTCCCACAGAAGAATTGAAGTGAAAAATTAAAAGACACTTGAGTTTTGAAAATGAAAAGCAATGATTGTAAAGGTGACAATGTATAGTTAGCTAACATACCCTACAAGAAGGAAAGTTCGGTTTTCAGTTAACAAAGAATAATCAAGATCACCTAAAATCAATCGGTCAAAAGTAATCTTACGTGCACGCAGCTGAAATGTTTGAAATCTTAGGTTTGTAAGGTGGGTTTGGTAGGTAGAGAAACTTCTTATAAGTGTACATGTATGTCACAATTTTTAATTAGGTTTGATTATTATTTTCATTAACTAACCAATTAAATAGAAATTTATTTTTGTGAATGGATGTCCAAATGATGAATACTATGGGTATCTAGTTTGTTAATCTTTTTTACTTATTAGTACTAATTAATCTATACATATATGAATTTAGTTATTTGACATTAATAAAGCTTGCTTTTTGTTTATCTTTTGTTATAGTTTTCTACCAAGAATGTCGACAAGACTCTAACAATAGATCCATTAGTAAACTTTAAGGTGGTGTTTGTTTCATGGTTAAAAAAATTATTTTTAGGAATGTGAAAGTTACAAACATATATTCCCATGTTTGTTACAAAGTTAAAAAAATAATTTCAAGGAATAAAAAATTCCTAGGAAGAAAATAACTTCCACTTTCCCATGATTTTAATCCCAAGGAAATAGGTGGGAATAAAAAATTTCCATGAGAATGGGAATAAAATTAAAATAACTACCCATCTCCCCACTCTTATAAATTATTCCTTGGAATATCACTATTACTAACCAAATACAATTTTGTAAAAATATCTAGAAATAAAATTCCCACTATATATTATTTCCTGGAAAAATTATTCCTGAAATTAAAATTTCCAACCTTCAAACAAACACCCCCTAATTATCATATAAATGTGATATATGCATGAGAGAATGATATATTATTAAAATAATTATCCACATCATGATAGTATTTTTGTCGGTAATCTTAGTTGCTAGAGTTTTATCCTTAAAAATGAATAAATAAGTGTATCAGAATTCGAACTCTGATCCCTACACATTACGTTTAAATGTCATATCAATTGAGCTAGATTCATGAAACTACATCATGTTAGTAACTTTAGAGAACACTTTAAAATTATTATCGTTGATATGCACAATAAAAATTTTACTTTATTTTTAGTATTGCCAAATTATTAAAATTAAAACATAGCCATAAAAGTATAACACGATCTGCATATGGTGGAAAGAACATTGGTCTCTAGTGGAGTTGGGAAGCCCATTACTAGATATGTAATAATCATATCATATATTCGTTAAACGCATTTATTTATACGAAGAATATATATTCTTCTATGTATTTTGACTAAATTTGGGAAACAATCAATCAAGTGAGGAAACATGAAAAAGAAGAAGGAAATTAGTGATCCGTGTGATTTCTATTTTTTTTATATATTTAAAATTGTATATAAATTTGAAAGTGCCAAGAAGGAAATGAAATAAGACAATTATAATTATTATAGTCTAGAAGTCTTGATTCAACTGAAAGAAATTTTGAAATTATTAAGTTGAATGTCTATTACTAGAGTTTGAACTCCGATCACTTCACTTTATGTATACATGTGAGTTCTTAATGGTTTTTCATTTCATCTCCGTACTAAAGAAAAAGACAATGACAATTTAGAAAATAAAATAAAAAACAAATCATTTTCAATATCAATGAAACCCTAAATCCTGTGTGTGACATTTTGAAAATGCTAAGTATGTTTCTAAAAATTGTGAAGAAAACATTATGTGGATTGTTTAAAAAAAACATTATGTGTAAAATATTAAATTCATACACTCTCATATTTTACTAGTTGTTAAAAATAAAAATAATAAATTTGGATCAAACTTTACTTATTTTTCCGTTGAACTAACTCATGACTATCAAATCTCTTTTTTTAGAAGAGCTCTCCCTGCAAGACGAATTATTTAAGAGAATCTAATCTTATTTTTGATAGAAATAATTTTTTGTTATATTTTATTTATCTTGTAGTTAAATTCTAAATTACTGGTCTTTTTTCCCCTAAAACTAGATGATTAATACTATAAAAAAAAAATCATTAAGAGTTACTAGAAGGTTTTAAAAGGTTTATATAATAAGAAACATGAGAATTAAACGGACCCGATTTTCCACTAAAATGAACCAAATGAAGTTGTAAAAGACTTTGAAGATACCCTAAGAACTTTCACTAATAACCTTTCTTTCTTCATTGTTGGCTCATACAAGATAAGAATTAGATACCATTGGTCCAATTATAAGAGTTTCATCAGTATGTCTATTCTGACTGAGGATGATTCTTGGCATTTTTACTTATTGATATTATTTCAATATTATCACAATTATAGAAAAGAAACATTTTTAAATTAAATAGTTGATAAATATGCTTGCAAGATAACACTTTATCAGGAATTTTAGTGAACACTTATATAATAAAAAGGAACCTTATTCTCATTCAACAATGGTGGATGATAAACATGGACATTAGAATTTGTTTATTTTTTCTAGGGTGGTCATTTAAAGATATAGACAAATAGACAATTACATGTTGTAGATTATAACATACTAGTGTATGTGTTCCACTATATAAAGGAAACAAATTAGTCCAAGAAAGTCACAAAAGCTAGTATAGAGTAGTAATATACTACTAGCTTCTATCCTATTCTATATTTTTATTTTCACCTCTCTAGTGTATATACTATATAGTTTCTATAGCTGTTGTTGAAATTGTATTTAGTATACATATTTTGCAAAAGCCAAGTTAAGCACAAGGGAGAAAGCTCTGCATCTGAAGGTAAAACAATTAGTATTATTGGTTTCAAAAAGTGTTCTGCTTTTTATTTATTCTTCTATTATATATTATTTTATTTTTACTGTGTTTTTTTTTTTTTTGCCTATTTATATCAAGGAAACCTCAAATAATTCTCCCCCTATTTTATGTGATTTTGACTTTAAAAAGAGAAAAGTAAAATACCTTTAATATATAGAGCGGTCAATTAATGCAAGTCCATTAAATTTGGAGATATTTTTACATAGTCACGTGACCAAAAAATTGAATTCGGTCACACTCACAAAAAGATGAATAGATGATTTAATATTATATATAATTTCTTAATTTGAAAAGTAACTATTATTTAATTATATTTTTGTAAGTGTAATCAAATTTAATTACTTGCTCACATAATCATGCAAAAATATCTCTTAAATTTGACCACAATTCACTTGTTTGAGTCTCAATCTACGTGAAGAAAGTCGTCTTCTAAATTTTCTGAGATAAATCTAACCTACAATTATAACTTATTTTTATATTCAAAAATTTTATATTAAGTTATCTCAAAATATTGTGGACCTACAGAAAATCTAGGGCCACAAAACTTCATATTGCTAAAAATAAATTCTTTCAACAAATGATCACAATAATTAAAGAGATAAGTAGATGAGACTTCCGAGTTTAAGGCTTACCTAAAAGATTTTCTCACAAGTACAAAGACTTTTCTTAAACTTTGCTTTATATCTCTCATCCTATGTTTGACCAACATGATACAATTATTGTTTGTTTAATTGCACAGAATAGTTTTCTCTCTGTTCATAAAAATATTTTATTTGTATTGTAGGCCATTTTTAAGAAAGTATTAATTTGTTGATTTTAATTAATGATAAAATAGATATATTTATTAAAACCTATTAAAATTTATTACTATTTATAGTTTGTGGAATAGTTTTTTTTCGATAAGCAAAAGAACTTGAATTATAAGGAGTACTAGGGGTACTCAACCCTTACAACTCAAGAAGAAAGCCGTATTAGTTGGCCTGAAAACATCCCAATGGGTCATTACACCAATCAGTAAAAGAAAATGTTACATGAGAACTTGATCTCCCAAAAAACCACAACCAAGCTATGTAAATAATGTTCTTTACTAATTGAGAAACCAAGATACGATCACCACGGAATAAAATATTGTTGCGTGTGCGCCAAGTACACCAAGTGGTGGCCAACCAAATCACATGGCGAAAACGTTTATTTGATTTACCCTTGATAATATCCCCGAAAGAGAGAAAATGCTCTACTGTTGAAATAAAGGGAATATATGGGACTCCCATCCATTCAAAAATAGCTCTCCATACCTTCTCAACAACCACACATTGAAACAGAACATGGGCAACATCTTCTATCTGTTGAAAACAAAAAACACAACACCGACCAAGGAAGTGTGATAGAATACCTTTATTATATAAAGCCTCACGTGTCGGTAACCTATCTAAAACAACCCGCCAGCCGAATATGCTTACTTTGGACGGAACATTATTTAACCAAAGCTTCTTCAGAACTTTTGTAATAGAAGGGTCAAGAGTAACATAGTTCGAATTGGCTTGCACAACCTCATATGCAGATTTAACAGTGAAAACGCCTACGTTGCTCGGTATCCATCGTCGTTTGTCCCTCGCATGTTTCTGAGGCAGCCCCTGATCCACCCTTGCTAGTAACTCAGCAAAAAGAGAATGGAGTGGTGAAGCCTAACCGAAATCTTACTAAGGATCAAAATATCAAAAAAAAAAAATGTATGTGATCGTAAGTTTAGTCTCTCTAACACTTGCATATAAAAAAAAAATTGAAAGAAAAGAACTCGCATAGTACTAGTTCTCATAAGTTTTTTATTCAAAATTAATCATGATATAACAATATATAGTAGAAATTTTATACCTATATATTATAACATAGTATAAAAAAAATATCTCCATTATTTATGAGTAAGTTTTTGTGTGGTTATTGTTATCAAGAAAAAGAACTTGTCCTACTATATGTCAGTGACAGTGTATAATTGTATACGGATGCAATTATTATGCAAATTTTGTGTAGTGACTACTAACTTCATGACAACACAATCTGTCTGGGTATTTTAGGTAGTTAATGAACTGTTCATTGTTCAATCTTTTTTAATTTTTAATTTTATTAAACACTACTTCCTCCGTTTCAAAATGAGTGTCGTACTTGATGTTTTCACGCATATTAAGGAATACAATCATTATGTTAAAAGTAATAGCACTTTTACTAAATTAACCTTACTTTTTCTTTTGTTTTCTTGAAAATAGTGTATAAAGTAATAATTAGAGGGTATATTTGGAAAATGTTGCATTGGGAATTGAAAAGCGACACTCATTTTGAAACGAAAGTTTTGAACTAAAGCGACATTTATTTTGAAACGGAGAGAGTACATGTTATTTCCGTTGTTAGATTTCTTACCAAGTGTCAGTGAGCTCATTATTTGAGCTGTAATTTGGATACTTTTTTATGTTATTATTGAGTTGAAAATTCAAAAAGTTGATACATAAAATTGGGAAAAAGGAAACTTGTAGGAAAACCATATATATTGAGGATGTGATAAAGTGACCAAAAATGTGGTGGCCGGTTAGTTAACAACACGGTTTGAGTCAAAGCAGTGTGTGTCTGTGTGTATCACATGTTTTTTTAACTGGCCCTTCTTCTCTTGTATCGAATTTTAGGAATTACTCATTTATGAACAACCAAACCCTATCTTACTTATTAGGTGGGGTTGGCCATATTAATCAACGTTAAAATGTTATCCCAATTTTGCATAATAAACAGATTAATTAATTAAGTGTTATTGGATAAGTTATAAATCATTGTTCAACTAATAAAAATATTAAAATTATTAAATTTTAGTCGATTCAGTGGTGATTGACGCTAGACTTGACAAAGAAGACTATGATTCGATATAAAAAAAAATTAAAATTGTTAAATCAAACATTGTGATTGAGATTCAAATTTTAACTTTTTTAATAATATGTGTGAATTTTTAATAATTATTGTCATTTCGTTATAATCAAATAAATAACAAAAACATTTGTGTATGAAAATAGTTTTGTTTTACCATTATAAGTTCTATGTAGTATTTTCACTCATATAGTGTGACACTTTTCATACCTATCCAATGACGTATTAAATTTTGCTCACCAATAATAATACATCTCAAAAGTAAGAAATGATTCTCTTTGTTTTAGCTTAAGTTAGAACTTAGAATTCAATTATATAATTTTACTTTTTACCCTTGTTTTGCTAAACCCATGTAAAATTTTAATAGTATAGAAAATGACATTGTTTGACTCATCACACCAAGTGTCAACAAATCATTTTCTAAATTCTTGATGTTAAAGTGGCATGTGATATGTGGGTCTGTCCAAAAATATTTTCTTTTGCAAAATTCTAACACAATTTTTCTTCCTCATATGCTTATTTATACCCCACACACATCTCTTCATTTCAAACCACAACACAACCTCTCCCCAATAATCTATTCTCAACTCAACACTTACTTTGAACCTTTGAATCTCTTTGACTTCAAACAACACTTGTTAATTTGTTTTCTCACTACTTTCTATAACTCTTATAAGCTTAGCTACAAGTGTTATGTGCTTTTCTTGTGTCACAAATTTGTGCTAAGACTTTGGAGTTTAATTTCTTGGATTACAACATACACACTAATTAGAGTGTTGAGTTTTCATTTTGAAGCTAAACTCTAACTTGGGTTGGTTTTTGTTGACCATAATATACAAGATGACTGTGGAAAAAGGTAGCAACATTAATCATCAACAACAGCCATTTGAAGTATCCATTGACACTGCTGGTTCTAAGTGCTTTGATGATGATGGCCGTCTAAAACGAACTGGTAATCCATTAACAAATCTCCTAATTACTTTCTCTTTCACTAATTTTTCATCCATAATCTTTTTTGATATTTAGCCACATAACTAGAAACTAAGTTGATGTTTTGTTTTTTTCCTTAGTTTTTTGACTCATAGTCGTCGATGAGATGTTAGCTTAGTAGTAAGAGTTTGACTCTGTAATTTCAAAATATACTGTTTAAACTCCTTCAAAAACAATTTTAAAATGATTATGAGTGTAAATATAATTATTCATTACACTAATTTTTTGTTTAGGTCTCAAATTCTAACTTTTTCTAGTACATGTTTAGATTAATTGTGATTTTAGCAGAACTCAGGCTTTATTTTATTATAAAAGTTACACTTTAAAACTTCAATAAAACTACCGCAGTGAAAAGTGAAAACTACTTACACGCTCGCTCTCTCTATATCTTAACAGGAAATAAATGGACAGCGAGTGCTCACATAATAACAGCAGTAATTGGGTCAGGAGTGCTATCATTAGCATGGGCCATAGCCCAACTGGGCTGGATCGCAGGCCCAGCAATGATGATTCTATTCTCATTTGTTACTTACTACACCTCCACTCTTCTCTCAGTTTGTTACCGTACTGGTGACCAACTCAATGGTAAAAGAAACTATACTTACACTGATGCTGTTGGAGCATATCTTGGTGGATTTAAGGTCAAGATTTGTGGAATTGTTCAATATGCTAATCTTTTTGGTGTTGCCATTGGTTACACTATAGCTGCTTCCATAAGCATGATGTGAGTTTTAAATTAAATGGAATAATAGTATAGTAGTATGTTACAAAGTTAAATTATGAAATTGTGCTAATATATATTTTTTGAATTTTATCAATAGGGCAATCAAGAGGTCTAATTGTTTCCATAGCAGTGGAGGGAAGAATCCATGCCATATGAATGGAAATGTTTACATGATTTCATTTGGTATTGTGGAAATATTTTTCTCTCAAATTCCTGACTTTGATCAGTTATGGTGGCTATCTACTCTTGCTGCTGTTATGTCTTTCACATATTCAACTATTGGCCTTGGTCTTGGTGTTGGTAAAGTTATAGGTATGAATCATTCTATTCATATACATGTAATAAATAAGCTATTATTGCCCTTTTTTTCAAAGTGTTTATAAATCCGAACCAAACGAATAGAGAACGAGTTGGTTTGGTTCGGTTAAATTTGAATTTGAAATATTTAAAAATAATACACTGAGTTTTGTAGTATATAAAATTCCATTACTTGGACTGATTTTGATTGGAATTGGACATGTTACAGAAAACAAGGGCATTAAAGGAAGCCTAACTGGCATAACAGTTGGAACTGTCACAGAAACCCAAAAGGTTTGGAGAAGCTTCCAAGCTCTTGGTAACATAGCTTTTGCATACTCCTATTCAATGATCCTCATTGAAATTCAGGTAAAATTAATTAATTTTAACAAAATTTGTGAAACTTATGATGACATTATGAACATTTAAATTGTCTTAATTTGAAATCTCATACTCAAATGGTTATGTTATTATGAAACAGGACACAATCAAATCCCCTCCATCGGAATCGAAAACAATGAAGAAAGCTACTTTGATCAGTGTCATAGTCACAACCATTTTCTACATGCTATGTGGTTGTTTTGGATATGCCGCTTTCGGAGACTTAAGCCCCGGAAACCTTCTAACCGGTTTCGGTTTCTATAACCCTTTCTGGCTCCTTGATATAGCCAATGCCGCAATTGTTATTCACCTTGTCGGTGCTTACCAAGTTTACTGCCAACCCCTTTACTCAGTAGTCGAGAAAACCGCAGCTGAAAAATTCCCAGATAGCGATTTTGTTAACAAAGACATTGAAATTCCGATCCCCGGCGTCATGTCTCCGTTGAAAATCAACCTCTTTAGATTGGTTTGGAGGACAATTTTTGTGATCATAACAACTGTAATATCAATGCTTCTACCATTCTTCAATGACATTGTTGGATTAATTGGAGCTGTTGGATTTTGGCCTCTAACAGTGTATTTTCCAGTGGAAATGTACATTGTTCAAATGCAAATACCAAAATGGAGCACAAAATGGATTTGTTTACATATGCTTAGTGCTGCTTGTCTAGTGATTTCTTTGGCTGCTGCAGCTGGTTCTGTTGCTGGTGTTATTGCTGATCTTGGAGTTTATAAGCCATTTCATGCTATGTACTAATTATGTAACATTAATTAGTACTAATTGTTCACCATCATTAAGAGTTTATGTACGTAGCAATAAAATATTTAGTTCTTGCTCATTTGAAAGTACTATTAAGTGCATGCAGCTGAAATGTTTGAAATCTTAGGCTTGTAAGGTGGGTTTGGTAGGTAGAGAAAGTGAGAAAGTTCTTATAAGTGTTTTAGTGCATGTATGTACATATCAAAATGTTTGGTTTGATTATTATTCATTAACAAACTTATAGTATCTTTCAATTGTGGCATTATATTATTGTTGTAGTTTTAATTCACACCTGTTTTGTTTTAATTAGTTGAGTAATTAAGTTATAAATAAATGAACACACGATGAATTGGTTTAAGTGATAATGATGTTGAGCCTCTTAAACAAGTAATGATGAGGGGTTTGATTACAAATCTTTGCATATAAAAAAAAAAAAAAATGGTTGAAAGGAGATAACTCTTCAGTGCAGCACACTACATAGTTGAATCTTGAGGTTAAAGATCGTAATATTGCGGTTGGTTTTGATCTCTATAGTTTAAGACCCGGAAAGGACCTCTGATGCCAATTGTAAGGGTAAAAGTGATGATTGTTATTGAATCAAATTACTATCCAAGACCATATATATATGCCATGGTACAAGATAAGTGGTTACTAATCAACTTAGAAACAAAACAACTAGCTAGCATAACTAACTGAACTAATTAACTCTACATATCAGCTTACTTGTACAACAAGTAATATGTGTAGATCATAGCACACTAATGCAATACTAACACACATGCGACATTGAATGGATTTGGACCGTCTACATCCATCTCTTTTGTGTTTTTCTTTTGCATTAATAGCAGCGGTTCATTCACCAATTATATGATAGACTAAAATAAATGGTTGAGATTGCCGCAACATCATTCTGCCACTTAAAAGATCCAAATCCGTATTGAACCTAATTGATATTTAAAACTTCTCATTATATGTACCAGTTGATGTCAGGGGCCGGTGAAAATTTTCACCTATACCTTAGTACTTAAAAAATATTTTATATCACTTTCAATTTCAATATCTTGTATATAAATAAAAGATCCTAACGACAACAATATATGTGCATGGAGCCATGGAGTATCTATATGCAATTGATCGTTCAAACCTACTCAAAATTAATTTAAAAAAATTATCAACTTGCAAAAATGGGTGAAAGAGAAAAGTCTAACCATAAAATCATTTCATAATTTTTCTTTTGTCTTTGATGTAAATCATCACATGATTAAAGTGGAATCTTTTGTTTCAAACCAAGAATCCTTGTTTCCCTTGCTTTTTGGAATCCTTCTTTGATCCTCCATTACAAGTTAAATAGGTATTTATCATTACAAAATATACCAAACAAAAAGCACTTTTATACATATTTATAGTCAAAATTCATAGATATATTATATATATAGTGGTCTCTCAGAAACTACCTACCACTATATTATGCACTAACCCTAAAACATTCATGATATTTTGACGCTAATTAAGTATGTGTGGTGAAGGCCCTCCACTTCCAAGCTACCACAAATCTCATAGGCAAACTACAACTTTTTAGTAAAGGAACCTCCTCCCACACACCTAAACTAGTTTATTAGTAGTTTCTAGTTAGCATAAGTTAGGTCAATTAAGACATAAAACGACTATTTAATCTAACAATCATGTGTGTACATTAGTTTAGCTACCATACGTAGTGTGTGTACAACCATCAAATTATTTACAATTGAGCCTCCTATCTATTGATTATCTCTCTTTTTCATTTACTCAAAAAAAATCTCTTTTTCATTTTGTCACGTGCATGAAAATTTAGGTAGTTACAAGCTTGATCTAATCTATTTTAATATATTAAATCAAAGACTCAAATTATCCTCTTGCCATGTGGCAACTTTTCATCCACGTCCTCACAAAAATGCCACATATGCTGAAAATCTGACGTGTTTCCTTCTCATTCTAGCTGCCTTCTTCTCAAATTGATCGTACCTCATCTAATATTCATTTGTTCACCCTTTCTCCAAAGCCGTTCTCTTCTAAATTCTAATCCCTAATTCCCAATTTGCAAACCTACCCAATCTCCATGATTTTCCCTCCTCCGAGCCCATTAATCTCTTCTAAGCCCTTCGCTTTGACTGTTTTTCATATATATTGTAATCCCATTGCTACCAACACCATGAGCTCCCTGTCTCACGATCTTCGTTCGTCTCGGTCCACCACCGTCAACCTCCCTACACTTCCCTGCCTCTCAACCAAAGCCCCCTTCACTTTGCCCAAACTTCCCCACTCAGTCGCCGCTTTGTCGGCATCACGATTCACGATTGTTCACACTCCCCATCTGCGCAATGTCGGGGTTTAGGTTTCGACGCTGTCTCATATCGACGTAAGTTTCTGTTATGCTTTCTATTGTTAAATCTTCCTCAATTTAATGTTAATTGCTTATATTGTTATGTACATATTTTAGAATCATTCAAGTGTTTATTGTGGCCTATTATTGGAGATGAAAACTTTTTCCCTTGATCAGTTGGAAATGGAAAATTGAATTCAGTTGTTTTATATATCCCCTTATTCATGTTCTTTTCATTCACTTTATTTTTCATTCTAGATTTTTATAGGGAGCATATTTGGAAAGGTAGCAAATACTAGCTAGCATTGTGATTGCCAATAGAAGAAGAGGTTTGCGTGCAAGTCTGTGTAAGGTAGGTAATAAGCTCATCATGTTAGTCTCTTACTTGATTTGAATTTACATCTTCTGGATCACTTTGCATATTAATCTAAGATTAGATTATGAAGCCTTTGTTTTCAGAAAACTTGCAATAGAGAGGCATGTAATGTAATATTATGCTATGTTTATGGCTTCCATTCAAAAAAAACAAGGGTACAAATAGCTGTCATTGTTTTTGGTAACTATTTCCTAACTCCTAATAAAATATTTATTGTTTATTTTAATCCCTAAAATAATTTATCAGTTTTTTGTCTGTACATAGTGATTAAAGGTACATGTAATTTTTATAAAAAGAAATTGTGTAGATTAAATATGATCACAAATTTTATAGGAGCTACACTTGTAAGGTCGGTAATTTTGTAGAGACTAAAAATATATTTAACCTTGTAAGATATTACACTAAATATGAAAATTTTTATAATTACTAAATTATAAAACCTGGTCAAAATTCTGTCTTCATTGCAGTCTGCTCCTAGCTGCCTAATTGCGGCAACTGCCATTGCCTTTGTTGCACCCTCCAAAATCTTCATGGTGTTGGGTGTGAAGGGATGGTTGTGAATTTAGTCCCACATTGCATAGAGATATGGCCTATGTAGTGTTTATAACGTTTTGACATTCCTCCCATTACAAGTCGATTTTGTACGTTGCGTTAAACCAACCCAAATTCTAAACTGCCTTTGATTGTTAATATGTTTGAACATGTCCTGTTATTCTCCTGAACTGCTTTAATCTCATGTCGCATGTGAGAATTCACTAAAAGAGAATAGTAAGAAATAACAAGCATGGCTTAAATGTGGTTGAACACTTATGGTTTGCAGAATTTTTTCTTGCACGGTTATATGTATATTGAGCATTTGCCACACTATACATCATTTTTTTGTAGTATAACTTTCAAGATTTTTCAGTATAAACATAAAGGCAATTCTCTTTATTGAATTTGCAAATCCATGAATGTTATTATTGGTTATTGGTTACTCAAAGGCTAACATGTGGATATAATTTCTCTCAATTTTTATTTTACTTATGGTTATTAATCATATATGTTATGATCCCTGTAAGAATTGCTTGCTCAATATAAGGCTTTTGCTTCGTGAGTCAATGCATTAATGTATGTTTTGTTAACTTCTTATCATACATTACATGTTTATATTTATATTTTTGATTTAAGGGCCTATAAAATATTTATATCTATACATGTTTATATCTAAATTAGAGTCTCAACCTATTTTGAGGGATTCTAATCATTCTATTGCTATGTAATATCATTTTCATTTGTGCCACATCATTAAAATTCTTAGGTGTCACACTTTATATTGCATTGCTCCAACTGCAAGTCTCAATTTCTTACTTCTCTTTAATCTTTATAATAACATTCCAATCTCCACCTTTTTCACATCTGCCTACAACCGATTCAATCCAGCATTCAAACCTTTTATTGTACAATTAATTGACTTAGTAACTTTTGTCCGTTATAGAACCTTACTAGACGTGGTTTTAATTTCTAAATTAACTTTATCAGTTTACCTCCTCTAATTCCAAACTATTGAGGCAACACCAACATGTTTCTTCTAGCACTTATCTGAAATGTGACATGAGGCATATTGAGAATTGTCACTGGCTCTTATTTCTCAATTTCTTAATGTGCCTTCAAACCACGGTAAGTAATATGTTTCATTTCTCTATCTACAAGCGCCCATCTCAGTAAGTAGAGAAGCTTATGTTTGTAATTGTTTTTTGCAGATAATGCCCTTACTCAGAGATTGAGATCAAATCCTTGAATAGTTACGTTAATCCGATACACCTTAAAGTTCAATATCAAGCAAAAGGTTTCTACTTGACTCTTTTGCAAATTGATCTATTTTTATATTGAAAGTTTTGGTAGATAAGACGAGCAACGTAATATATGTCCTGTTATAATTGACGTGATTAAGACTCTAACTTACGATTTTTTCAATTTTATATGATCCACAGTTTATCCTATATAAAAGCTTAGACAAAAAAAAGTCCATCTCCACTAATTCTGTATTCTCTTTAATTTGATTTTTTTTAATCCAGTCTTATATATGTTTTTGGATTATTTTTTTCCGGGATTTATGTTGTAGGCTTTTCACTATCCATCCAATGATATCTCATGAGCTTGGATTATCTAAAAAGATCGAGCCCGATATAAGCTGAAACTTGGTGTAGGTTTGTTTTCAAAATTTGAGAGTCAATCAGTTTTATCATTATAACTTTTACCATGTATTTTCTCTCATAAATTTTTTCTCCCTTCAGGTTGGAACATGGAGTAATGTTGATAATATCATTTCTGATCTTCTGAGCCCACCTCCGCGAACTCTCAAATGAGACAATCGAATCTATCAAGCTCGCATGTATACACATGACTGATTAATCTCAACTCTAGCTTAGAAAAGGACATGATAATTACTATGAATGTATTAGTTTCCGAGTTCAAAAAATCTAAGCACAATAAAGAAAGAGTTGAACACAATATGTGTGATGTATATATATTATTTAAGTCCAACAAAATTTTATTGAATAGTGTGTTTGTTGGTCCCTTCGCGGGCAATGCCTTTTATGACCACTAGAATTTTCTAAGAATTGCCAGAACAAACAACTTAGCCATTGTGTGAATCTCTTCCCTTTTCATTTCTTTTCTCTCAATTTACTGCAACCTTGATTTCTATTTTTTTTTAAATGTTTTCTTTTTTTATGTGACCATCATGTGTATCGATCAAATGAATGATCTTCTTCAATAATAATATTACTTTTATCACATTGTCTAATTTAAACTTAATTTAAAATTTGCCACAAAATAACTTAAAATAAATTTCGAACCGCCCGCGCAACGCGCGGGTCTAATGCTAGTATATCTATATTATGAGGCTGATATTCCTTTATCAAAGTCGTCTAAGCAATTTTGGGGTAAGAGGGTCATTTTGAAGACTTTGTTGGCTTTTAATTAACTTATTATGGTTCCATTACAAATTTGAGTTGATGTAGCACATGGCTCAATGAGTCATATATTAATATTATAGTATTAGAAATGATTTAGTGGTGTGCTATAGATGGTCTATCATGAACGTGATTCTCATTTTGCCATGTTGTATGTGAGTTACGTTTTGCACTTTCAATGGTTTATATTTTTCTTGTGGCCCTATTGCCCCAAGCACTTCTTTCATTTTAGCAAAAAATTTCCATTTCGTAATGATCAATAACTTGCTTTTCCAATCAAGAAGAACTATGCTCTTTCCGGCCCCCTTCTCTTATCAATATCATATCACTCACTCCTTAGTCTTCTCTTATCTTATCAATCAATAACTTGTCATTTTTATAGAAATTTTTTCCCTCCATCTTATAACTTTAATTATAAATAAAAGTAAGTCAACAAAGTTGATATATTTAAGGGGTTTGCTAACTTCCTTCTATGGGAGGAAGTTAAGAGCTCTCTTCCACATGTTTTACTCCAAATCTTGACCATTAATTCTAATTTCAATTTATGGCTAGGATTGATTTATAATTATTATTATGGTGAGACTTATTTCTTTGCTACACTAGAAAACAAGGATTGTCAAAGCATACTTTAAATAAAATATAATGAATTAACTATAATCATTAAACAAAGATTCCTTTCTCTTGCTTTTTTTTAGCTTAATATTTTTTTGGGCTCAATTTTAGCTTAAAATTTTAAACATAGATTAATTACAAATAATTGCATAAAAAAAATATAATTGGCCGTGACCAAAAAAAATAATTCATTTGCTAAAGAAAATAATAAAAAAATACGTTCCTGAAATAAAACAACTTCATTTGCTAAATGAATTGGATTAACTCTCCCATACATGTGAGTATTACGTACCAAAAAAAACTCTCCCATACATAAAAAAAATAATTTCAGCCTATCAAAAAATATATATTAATAAAAAAATAAAAAAAATAATTCATTCTTAAATGAATTGGAACTGCCATTCATATTATAAAAAATAAAAAAACTCCCATTCACTTACTTAATAATGAATTGTATTTTTACCTCAACGATATTTTTTTTAACAAATGAATTTTGAATCTATTTTAAATTGTTAAGCTAAAAAAAAGCAAGAGAAAAATATCTTTGTTTAATTTTTGTAACCGAAAAAAAAATCTATTTTTACAATTAATGATTATAGTTAATTCATTATATTCTATTTAAAGTATGTTTTGACAATCTTTGTTTTTTAGTGTAGTAAAGAAATAAGTCTCACCATAATAATTACTCCCTCCGTCCCATTATATAATCACCTATACTACAAAAGTCTAGTCCCAAAATATAAGTCCCTTTACAATTTTTGTATTCCAATGCAACTTAGTAGTAATAATTAGGGGTATGTGTAAGCAAAAAAGTAATAAATGTACCTAGTAAATTGTAAAATGGCTTATATTTTGGGACTAGACTTCTGTAGTAAAAGTACTTATATAATGGGACGGAGAGAGTATTATAAATCAATCATAGCCATAAATTGAAATTAGAATTAATGGTCCAACTTTGGAGTAACTTAAAAAACTTACTCTTGGAGTCAATTGATCCCTCATATATATATATATATATATATATATATATATATACATATACATATACATAAACATTTCTCGCGTGCCCCCAATTCACCTCTTTCTCTCGCGAGCCTCTCATATATATATGGGGTACGCGTGAATAAAATATGTGAGAGGAAGCTTGTTAACTTCATGGGAGGAAGTTAACAGCCCCGTATATTTAATCATATTTTTAGATCAAATATATTAATTTTTATTGACTCGCTTTTAGTTATAATTAAACTAAAGAATATTTTTATTTATCTGAGTTTTGTGGAATTGACTACACAATTTTGAAGATATTATTATCATATATTTTATTCTTTAACAAATGTCGAATGTTGAATTATCTCTTCAAAATACTTTTGAAGATAAATTATGATATTATAAAAGCAATGTTCAATTAAATAGCATTTTGCATTTTACTCTCATGGTAATTGAATTTAGATTATATTCTTTTAAGCTTTGTTACAATTCATTGATACGTAAAAAAAAATTGTGGTGTTAGTTTTTTTGTGTTGGTTAAGTGATAAGAACTTAGTCTTTTAATCTCAAAATATAAAGAAGTTAAATTTTTTCAAAAGTGATTGTAAAATAATCATCAAAAAAATAATATCAAACACCGTCATGAAAATTTGAAAACTTGTCATTTCTTCCATTTCTCATTACAAATTGACAATACATAACAAGTTACTAAGATAAATTACATAGAATTAGATAAAAAAAATACACAAGATTAACAAGAACACCATCATCCTAATAATGTTACATAATTAGTACATAGCATGAAATGGCTTATAAACTCCAAGATCAGTAATTATACCAGCAACAGAACCAGCTGCAGCAGCCAAAGAAATCATAAGACAAGCAGCACTAAGCATATGTAAACAAATCCATTTTGTGCTCCATTTTGGTATTTGCTTTTGAACAATGTACATTTCCACTGGAAAATACACTGTTAAAGGCCAAAATCCAACAGCTCCAATTAATCCAACAATGTCATTGAAAAATGGTAGAAGCATTGATATTAGAGTTGTTATGATCATAAAAATCGTCCTCCAAACCAATCTAAATCGGTTGATTTTTAACGGAGAGATGACGCCGGGGATTGGAATTTCAATGTCTTTGTTAACAAAATCGCTATCTGGGAATCTTGCAGCTGCGATTTTCTCGACTGCTGAGTAGATAGGTTGGCAGTAAACTTGGTATGCGCCAACTAGGTGGATAACTATTGCGGCATTGGCTATATCGAGGAGCCAGAAAGGATTATAGAAACCGAAACCGGTTAGTAGGTTTCCAGGGCTTAAGTCTCCGAAAGCAGCGTATCCAAAACAACCACATAGCATGTAGAAAATGGTTGTGGCTATAACACTGATTAAACTAGCTATCTTCATTGTTTTCGACTCTGATGGAGGGGATTTGATTGTGTCCTGTTTCATAATAGCATAATCAACATTTTAGTTTGAGATTTCAATTTGTGACAATTTAATTAAATGGTCATTGTCATCATTTTTTTGGTATTAACCTACTACTGTAGTTTCTAAAGGAAAATGCCTCTAATAATTCTGAGTTCGGCCGCGAGAAAATGGTCAAGTGAGTCATCATGAATTTAACAAATTGTTTGCAAATTACTACATTAATTTTACCTGAATTTCAATGAGGATAATTGAGTAGGAGTAGGCAAAGGCTATGTTACCAAGAGCTTGGAAACTCTTCCAAACTTTTTGAGTTTCGGTGACGGTTCCAACAGTTATGCCAGTTAGGCTTCCTTTAAAGCCATTGTTTTCTGCAACATGTCCAATTCAAATCAAAATTAGTCCAACTAGTTTCATAAAGGACTTTGAAAAAACAAAACTGAAGTGTAGTATTATTATTTAAAAAATTTCAATCTAATTTAACCGAACCAAATTAACTCGTTCTCCATCGATTTGGTTTCGATGTTTTGAGACTGTTTTTGATGAATATGAATAGAATGTTTCATACCTATAACTTTACCAACACCAAGACCAAGGCCAATAATTGAATATGTGAAGGACATAACAGCAGCTAGAGTTGATAGCCACCATAACTGATCAAAGTTAGGAATTTGAGAGAAAAATATTTCCACAATACCAAATGAAATCATATAAAGATTTCCATTCATATGGCATGGATTTTTTCCACCACTGCTATGGAAACAATTAGACCTTTTAATTGCCCTATTGATAAAATTCAAAAAATATATATTAGCACAATTTCATAATTTAACTTTGTAACATACTACTATACTATTATTCCATTTAATATAAAACTCACATCATGCTTATGGAAGCTGCTATAGTATATCCAATGGCAATACCAAAAAGAGTAACATATTGAACAGCTCCACAAATCTTGACCTTAAATCCACCAAGATATGTTCCAACAGCATCAGTGTAAGTGTAGTTTCTTTTGCCATTGAGTTGGTCACCAATACGGTAACAAACACAAAGAAGAGTGGAGGTGTAGTAAGTAACAAATGAGAACAGAAGCATCATTGCTGGGCCTGCTATCCATCCCAGTTGGGCTATGGCCCATGCCAATGATAGCACTCCTGACCCAATTACTGCTGTTATTATGTGTGCACTTGCTGTCCATTTATTTCCTGTTAACATATAGAGAGTTAATGAGTTTGGATCGACAAAATCACAGTGATATCGTAATTTCATTGAAAGTATAATTTTTGTCAAAATTATAGGAACAATGCGTGATTAATTTAAATATGTATTAAGAAAAGTTAGAATTTGAGAATTAAAAAAAGGAAGTTCAGTCCACTAAAGTTCCCGCATACGCAGAATTTAAGAAGAAGTTCCACTATTTTAGTGTATTGTAGGCAGTCTTACCCTATTTTTAAGTCAAGATGTTGTTTTCAAGACTTGAACTCGTGACATTTTAGTCGTGTGACAACAATTTTATCATTGCACCAAGGGAAAATTAATTATCATTTTACAACGGTCCGAAAATTTATGAATGTCAAACTTTTACCACTATGCTGACATATTGATTTTGTGACGGAATATTATAAATAAAAAAGCATGATATTTGTTTCTAATTTTGTTGCCAAGTGTCACAAAAAAAAAATTATGGATGAAAACTTAGAGACAGAATAATATGAAATTTTTTTCTTGTTATTGAGGCCAAAATTTGAGATGAACTATGGACTACTAAGCCCCATTTCTTAGAAATCAGATATTTAAAAAATAACATAAAAGCCTAAAAGCAAGCTTTGATAAAATAATGAAAGTAAGAGAGAAAGTAATTAGAGAATAATTAATGGATTACCAGATCGTTTTAAACGGCCATCATCATCAAAACACTTAGAACCAGCAGTGTCAATGGATAATTCAAATGCTTGTTGCTGATGATTATTGTTGCCACCTTTTTCCATAGTCATCTTTTATTATATGACAAACAAAAACCAACCCAAGTTAGATTTAAGCTTCAAAATGAAGACTAAAAACTCTAATTAGTGTGTATATATGTTGTAATCCAAGAAATTAATCTCCAAAGTCTAAGCACAAATTTGTGACACAAGAAAAACACATGTAACACTTGTAGCTAGCTAACAAGAGTTATAGAAAGTAGTGAGAAAAAAAACAAGTGCTGTTTCAAGTCAAACAGATTCAAAGTTTCAAACTGAATCTTGAGTTGATAATAGATTATTTGGGAGAGGATTGTGTTGTGGTTTGAAATGAAGAGATGTGTGTTGGGTATAAATAAGCATAGGTGGAAGAAAATTTGTTAGGATTTTTTGGAAAATATATTTGGACAGACCCACATGCCACTTTACCTCAAGACTTTAGAAAAGGATTTGTTGACACTTGGTGTGACATGTGTCAAGGCTATCATTTTCAATATTAATTTTTTTTACATGGATTTAACAAAACAAGGGTAAAAAGTAAAATATAAATAATTTAGTGCTTACTTAAGCTTAGAAAAGAAAAAGAAAAAAAGGGAATCATTTTTTACTTTTGAGATGTATATATTGGTGATGAAAATTCAATACCTCAATGGATAGTCATGAAAAGTGTCACACTATATGAGTGAAAATACTACATAAGTACATAGGATAAAATGTTTATCCAATAATACTTATTTAATTAAAATGCTTATTATACATTTTTTATGTAAATTTTTAATAGTTTGTCATTTCATCTACATATTAATACTAAAAATAAAATGTATATTATGTAAAATTGGCTAAACATAATAATGTTGATTAATGTGGGCAACCCCATCTAAGAAGTAAGATAAGATAAGGTTTGGTTGTTCATAAAATGAGGAAGGGCCGGTGAGTAATACACACCACTTTGACTCAAACCGTGTTGTAAATAACCGGCCACCACACTATTTTGGTCCCTTTATCACATCATCAATCCTACAAGTTTCTTTTTTTTCCCAATTTTATGTATCAACTTTTTCAATTTTTGACTCAATAATCAGCTCAAATAATAAATTTAGTTATTAATAATGAACAGTCATTTAACTACCTAAAATACCTAGACAGGATGTGTTGTCATGAGGTTTGTAATCACTACATGCAGAAAATTTGCATGTTTGCATCCATATACAATTATACACCAACATAGTCAGAAAGCATCATTTTCTTAATAACAACAACCATTCTTTCCTTCAAAAAAAAAAACCATTCTAAAATTTATTAACTGATAAATAATTGAGGTATTTTTTATATTACACTGGTGTAAGTGTGTAACTTTAGAGCAATGTTACATCTCTCGATAATATTATAACGAATATAAATTTTATCAAAATTCAATGTTGGATTGAAAGTTTATATCATATAGATTATTTATGTAAAATTTAAAAAAAATGAGGAAAAAAATTATTTAATATGCTGTTGAGACTCATCAAGATTAACAATATTAAAAATACGTATAAATTCTTAATTTTGATGTGTCTTAATAACATATTACATAAAACAATACTATGATAGAAGAATAAACAATACTATGAGACTCATCAAAAATGCTAATTGTTTTACAAATTAGTACTTAGTTAAAACTTTAGAACTCTTTTACCTTGAGATGCAGAGCTTTCTTTATACTAAATACAAATTCAACCACTCACTAACTGTAACAACAGCTAGAAACTATATACTATATACACTAATAATACTATAGAGAGGTGAAAATAAAAGGTAGAATAGGATAGAAACTAGTACATTACTCTACTAGCTTTTGTGACTTTCATGGACTAATCTAATCTGTCTCCTTTATATAGTGAATTGAACACATAAACTAGTATGTTATAAATTATAATCTACAATATGTAATTGTTTATATCTTTAAATGACCACCCTAGAAAAAAATAATCAAATTCTAATGTCCATGCTTATTATCCTCCATTGTTGAATGAGAATAAGGTTCCTTTATATTTATATAATAAGTATTCACCGAAATTCCCCATGAAGTGCTATCTTGAAAGCATATATATCAACTATTTCATTTTAAAATGTTTCTTTTCTATAATTGTGATACGAAATGATTTATAAGTATAAATGCCAAGAATTATCATCAGTCAGAATATTAAACTCTTACAACAGGTGGACAAATAGCATCTAATTCTTATCTTGTATAAGCCAACAATGAAGAAAGAAAGGTTACTAGTGAAAGTTCTTAGGGTATCTTCAAAGTCTTTAATTTACAACTTCATTTGGTTGATTTCAGTGGAAAATGGGGTCTGTTTAATGCTCAAGTTTTTTATTAATTAGGTGAACACTCTCATATCCTCTACATTTAACTCTCTAATTCATAAGAAAATGACATCCTCATATTAAGAGTTCGACCGAAAAATAAGTAACATTTGGTCTAAACTTTTTTCTGTAGTAATTTTGACGGCTAATAAATATGTAAAGAAATTTGACTACTTTGTTCATTGAATATGGTATATCCACACCTATTCCCTCAGGTTATTCTCCTTTCTATGCCAACTCAACGGTTTTGTTTTTTAAATTCCATTATATGGGTTCTTCTGTTATTGATTCCTTATGTTCTGTTTGTTTGTTGTACAGTTTTCATGTATAGAACAGAAAGTTGATGAGCAGTTTCTGAACATGAGACAACATGTTGATACACATTTTCAACATCTGGAGTTGAGATTATTCGCTCTTTTATACAATCATTATAGGGAAATAAGTTAAAAGAGTTGTGCATTTATAAGAAGAATTTAATTTATATGCGCCGTACTCTAAAATTTGAACATCTAATCACATTTCATCATTTAAATATTTGTACAGACACTTGCAAAAATAATATTATTACATATCTAAATAACGACATTCAATAGAACGTCAATGTAAAAAATTACACCGTCAATAAATACAAATTAATCTCTTACCAATAAAAAAACCCTTTAGTAGGGATTCAACATTGATACACAGTATAGAACTAATTCTTGAATAAGAATGCAAGGGTTGTCACATTTCTGGTGGCACTATAGGTAGATTACTAATTTCTGGTTGCATGAACCAATATATGGATCTCCAGGTTATCGATACAATTGAGCAATTCAAAAGCACGTCTTCTTTCTTTTATTTTTTATTTTGAATTAAAATTTAGATGAGTTGAATCCCAAGGCCAAAGAAACTCACAATGGTCAGAAAATGCTTACAGAGATACTTACATATTACCACCAATGAGGTTCTCACATCAGCAGTGGGATTCAAACTCAGATTCTTGTGACGTATGACTTGAATCCTTATCAACCAAATTACGTTAGCTTTTTTTTTAAAAGCGCTTCTCACACCTTAATATCTTCCAGCTTGCATACGGACCCTCTCCTACATCGTCAAGGGTTGGCACCCATCCCAGTGCTTTTGAAATTTCTTCAAGTTCAATAATAACATCTACCGAGTCACGTATATATACATAACCACCTGGTCTTAGCATTCGATCCATCTCGAGCATGATGGATGAAATATCACACTTTTGCCTGAAAATTTAATTATAATAATTTAACAAACACTGAATTGCACGTGCCATTAGAGAAATATAAGGCTTAGAAGTTAGAATTATGATTAACCTCTTTTTTTCCACAGAGAAGAGACCTGCTGCATGTAGCAAATCATATGTTCTTGGGTATGTATCGAATGGCTCGCACCTGTCGACATGAAAAAAGTTCAACGTCATGATAAATTAACTATTTCTAGTTATTAAGGGGAAACAAAAAATAGAAATATTTAGCACCTATTTTCTGAAGGTAAATAGATGATAAAATAACTGCCACCTAAAATTAATTAATATCTTTCAATTACTAAAGTTTATGTTCATATACGGATATACCAATATTAAACTTGATAAACTGAAAATCAATCATGAAGAATCATATATATAGCATATATATTTGCTGATGACAGTTACAGTATATTATCAATCCCTGAACCTCTTCGTAACTAATTTATTACAAAAGTTTGAAAAAAGATGTAAATGAACAGTAAATATATGCCAAGACATATTTTTCTTGTGATTTCAAAATATAATAATCCAGAACTTGCCCATTGTTCTTACACCAGAAACCAATAAAACCCTTTAAATTTCGCATGCCAATACTGTTAGCTTACAAAATTGTGCTGTTTTTATGACTAACATTTATTATAAAATTACCAACCACATCGAGTCAGAATAAAAACAAAATGCATAAAACATAAGCAAATTTCTCTTACCAATCATGCATAACTCCTATTAGCCCTCGGTCATATATAACAGGTAAGGTATTGAATCCATTAACAGGAACCACATTCATAACCCAACAGTCAATCTGGAGATCATGCATTGCGGCAGCAAACCTGCCATTGTCAAAGTGAAAGTTACCTCATAATAGATACAGAGTGCAAGGTTAGACTATTATTTTCTTTTGTATTAACACTGTTGTTCCCAGGGGAAAGGGGCTCTGGTCAACTGGAGTTCGGGAACATTTTGCATTTGATAACAGATAACAGACAACAGGATCAAAAATAAAAACAAACAAAAGCAAGAAAGTGTGCATGGCCATACCCTCCAAATCCTGCCCTCATGTCCATTACATTTCTTAAGTTGTACTGCTTCCAATGGAAAGCCCGCACATAACTGTCTATTATTTCATGCCAATATTTTGATTCGGCATTTAAGAGTTCCTGTCTGGATATAACGGCATCCATTTTGATGCTTTGAAGCCTGTCTGGTAATTGATGGAGGCGTGAAGGCCAGTTAGTAACATTCGCTCCATATCCATTATCAGGCAATTGAGTTATGCATGCCTTAAGACTAACATACCTGCAAAATGTTTTATAGTTATCAGAAATTTTCATATTTATTAATCAGTCACCAGACCAAACAATCAATCTCACATCTTTGACTCTTATTAGTCATTGTACTCCAGTTCAAGCAATCATGAACGCCACAAATGTAATATAGGTAATGTAGGTAAATTGAACATTTATAAGGATTCATACCAAACATCATCTGGATCATCATTGGACTCGCATAATGGAGGATGCACAGCAATGTCACGACTAAGGTAGCAGCTATTATTCAGAGGTTTCCGCCATATAGCAATATAACCCTCTTTCCGTACAAGTTCCCAACACATACGAGCTGTCAGGTTCTCCATTTCTGTTAAAAGTCCAAAGATAATGTTGTTCAGAGGTGATATCTCACTATATCAAGATCTAAGAGATTTGATACAAACAAATTATAGGGTGCTTGAGTAATTACAGAAGGAGGAAGAAGGGGGAAACCAGTAAACCGTAACATTGCAGTTTCATTCAGCCCATTGAAAGATATATACTAAAAACAACATCTAATCAAAGGATGACGGGTGATAACTGGAGAAGCTTTTTTTATAAAAAGAAGCAAATGTTTACATTTATTACTACTGTTATGAGTAACAGAGAAAATAAGAGCTACCTTTCCATTGTTCTTGAAGACCCTCTTCATGTTTGTATACAGGCTGTGCTGCCCACACGAAGTAGCGACCAGCCCTTAGAAGCCTGTTTGCCTCAAGAAGCAAAATTCCATCTTCATCAATGCATATAAAAACAGGATATCAGTACAAAGAACTAAAGTCTTGAAACATAATTATGATTGCAGTTTTATCCATAATTTTTTTAAATTCACCAAGCTAAGATACTGAAAAATCTAAGACAATGTTTTCATCTAACGTACACACAACCACTGGTTATGTAATCCCATCAAGATTGGATCCAAGAAATAAAAATCTATGCAAAACTTGTGCACAAAGTCAAATGAAATGAGTGATAAAAATAAAAAGTTTAAACAGAGTAGGAAGTACCATCACGAGTCCAATTAATTCTGCATCTTGAACAATGGATGAGGTCAAATGCCTGGCTTGGTAACAACAAACGATGTGTAGCCAATACTGCTACATGGGCAGGTACACCACGCTCAAGGGCAAACTGAATCTGGTTTTCATGAACATCTTTTGGTGCAATTGAGAGAGTGATCACATTACGTTGCATTAAAAATGCACCAAAACTTGCCACTCCACAGCCAATATCTAAAGCAACTCTTGTGTTGTAACCAAATTTAATGTCAGGAACCATCTACACATTCAAATTCATAAAACCTATTAGTCTAGGCCACAAGTTTAAATATGAAATTTCTTAGAATTTGCATACGCTTTAACTCAATCTTAAAAGCTAACTCAATGAGTGGAGATTTCCCTAACCCTCTCAGGCAAAGGACGGGACATTGAGAGCTTAGACAAAAATGAATAAGAGACTAACCTGGGATATCTGATCCAAGTATTTATCTGCGCCATGTATAAATTGTGTTCCACCTCCTGGAAAAATAAACTTATCCTTCTTTATTGTTATCCAATTTTGCCCACCTTTATCCTCAACCAGACGTGTATGGGGTACATTACGGAACCAAATCTGTCATTGTATATAAGTTAGCGAACCCTTTCTTCCCAGTCCGAAGTCTGAACCAATCGAAAAGTGTCACTTTCAGCCATTTTAATGTGAAAATGCTTACACTAATTTAAATTTTACAAGTTTGTTAAAATCAAAATGCAGCAATTCACAAACCCTTTTATCCATAGATCATGCAGATAACAAATTAAACTCTGAGAATGCACTTGTCCAGTGGCACTAACAATTTTTTCCGCTTCTAAAAATACCATACACTAAAACTACTAGTGCAGTTTCCACTTTATTATATACACGAAAAAATTCACAAAAATGCTTAATTAGTAAGAACATTTCTAAGAAAACATGCAGCTAAGTTCAAGTGATTAGATGAGCAAATCAACCACTTTTATTACTACTATGCATGCATTCTTCACACATTAACAATGTAACTCACTAAAATAGCCAGCTACTTTAACATTGATCTCCAACAAAACACAATAGTCATCTTATCCACTGAACTGGTACTAAATTGACTATCCTAAAAAACTAATATGATCAAAGATTCTCGAATTAAAATCTTCAAGAACTGGACCCCGTGAGTTTAGCTCTCAGTTGGCAGGGACATCGCATTTTATATGCAGGGGACGGGGTTCGAACCCCAAACACCCCACTTACTCACCTCAAGGGCGGAATTTGTAGTCACTAGGCTACTTGACCAAAAACAAAATCTTCAAGAACTAAACTAAATTGACAATTGAGTCAAACAAAGAACAAACATTTTCATCCACCATATAGATTGAAATTGGAAAAGTAGTAGTAATACCTCATATCTACTCTGAGGCCAAAGAATATGTTTCCTATAACCCTTAGGTCTAGGAACAATGCAATTCAAAGCCTTATCTTGTTGAGGACAATGACGTTCATATTTCTCTCCTCTTTCACTTCCACTAAACTTCAAAATCTCTTGGACATTATCCAAACAAGGTATATAATCCACCATATTCAAATCAGAACAAATCTTATACTTTTTCACCACAACTTTCTTCACCTCATTCGCCACCAGTATCGTTTCATTGTTGCTCCAATTTAAGAGTCCGTCGTTGTCGAGGTCGTCGGTGTAGTTTCCGACAGTGAAATTGTCTGTCATGACGCCGTTTTCGTCTAGTAATCCCAGTCGTAGTTGTGGGGGTAATGGAGGGATGATGAATGGTTTTGGTGTTGGTGATGGAGGTGGAGGAGAGGGAGGAGGAGGTGGTGGACTGGGAGAGGGGGTGGTTGTTGAATCATGATCGGAAGAGGGGGAGTAAAAGGTGAGGGAAGAGATGACGGTGGTGGAAGAAGAAGGGGAGTAACGAGTGAAGAGGAAGATGAGAAGAGTTAGAGAGAAGAATGTGAGAGTGATGATTTTAACTGAAGAAGGGGTTTTTAGAATATCCAGTGATTTCATCGTCGACATCATTTAGAGAGAGAAAGAGAGAGCGATGAAAATGGATCTTGTTAGAGAGAGAGAGAGAGAAATTAGAAGAGAATGATGCGTGCGTGTGTGTGTAGTGTTGTGATGGTGTGCGGTGGTGATGTAATGTAAGCACGAGACAAAGAAGCGTTTGTTGGTCATAAATAGTATCGCATTGTTGTGTTGTAGTATAAAGGATTTTTACAGCTGCGATATGGTTGGTGTTTTGTTTTTCGTGATTTACTACTACCATGTTTATTTCATCTTCACCTGCGATATCTCTGTATTTTTATTTTATTTTATTTTTGAAACATATCTGTGTTTTTATTATAAATAAATAAATGGATATTGGGATTGAAATTATATAAGGTTATCTATAGGAATAAATTATACTGTCTCGTCCATGAGTTTAACTCATTTGATTGGACATATTGAACACGGACCGGAGTTTAAATTCTGGTACGTCTATTTCATTTTTAATGGTGAATTTCTAGCCACGTACATGACCAAAAAAATTATACTGCCTCTATTTTATGATGAGAGTCGCTTTTGCTAAAAAAATAAGGTGAAGTCTAAGGTGAAGGAGCTATTAAGTCCCTCACCGGTGGACCATTTCAGTTTCACCGTTAGATATGATTGATGGCTTAGATCTGTTAAAATCAAATGAGAGAACATGTATATTTATTCACACACAAGCATGCCATACATCTCCATCACCGTGATGAGAACTATTCCACCAACGCAAATTCCGGCAAACACAAACACCCATACAACCGATTTCAACTTCCGATACCCCTGTGGCTGTCACATACCACCGCACAGAATATGTACGATTGTCCACACACAATCCTGCCGTATTTCTTCATCATCGCTCAAACTACTACACCGTTGCAAACCCCAACAAACACCCACATCACTGACGGCAACAACCACCACTGGTGTGAATCTTTCTTTCAAATGAATGAATGAATAAAATAAAGAGAAATTAAAGCAATTACAATTTCTAGAAACCCAAATGCTTGCAGCAGCATTGATAGATATGAAAAATCAATTGGTGTCTCAAACCTCCTTCAAAACCTCCATTACAATTTACAATTAGATCTCACTTTTCACACTTCTCATCTTTCAATTTTGAAAAACACTGCCACCGGTTTTGGCTTTTAGGAAAACATCGATCAATAGCTTTTTATTGTTTTATTATTTAGCATAATCATGTATTACTTCGACATACAATTAATACCAGTGGTGGTGGTCATCGTCGGTGCGGTGGTATGTGACAGCCACAGGGGTATCGGAAGTTGAAATCGGTTGTATGGGTGTTTGTGTTTGCCGGAATTTGCGTTGGTGGAATAGTTCTCATCATGGTGATGGAGATGTATGGCATGCTTGTGTGTGAATAAATATACATGTTCTCTCTTTTGATTTTAACAGATCTAAGCCATCAATCATATCTAACGGTGAAACTGAAATGGTCCACCGGTGAGGGACTTAATAGCTCCCTCACCTTAGACTTCACCAAAAAATAATTTTAAAATGAGTGTCGCTTTTTAATTTCTAGCTTGTTAACTAGTGCCCTCAAGACACTAGTTAAGATTATTAAAAGAAGTAATGTTGGTATTAAAAATAGTGTATTACTACTAGTTTTTTTTTTTGGTCGAGACCGGGGTATCCACCGCCAAACGCAGTGACTATTCCCTCGCTAGATTGGAGGCACCTCGATGGGTGGGATAGCTGGCCCAAGGATTTAAAGCTGCTACATGCCCAAGGTGAGGATCGAACCCTCAACCCTTTGTTAAGGGAGGATGAGCCCCAACCGCTCAACTACACTCGTATTACTACTAGTTTAAAAAAATAGAATGCGTAAGTTCCAAGAGTTTATTTACCCTTTTTGTTTCCTTAACCATTGCCCTTTTTATCATTTTCCTAAGTTTATTATTACCTTTAACTTGTCAAGTAAAAGTTTATTGGTGTTATATTTTTTCTTTTCAGTTGGACCATAGGAGTAATAATTACGGTAATTCTTAATCTATCTATCATTGTCAAAAGAACATACGTAGGAGTACAATATTTTTATGACATTAACCATCATGCATACATACAACCCAACAAATTATGAATTTTATAGATCTCAACGATAACTTGTTCTCATTACATTTTAACAAAATTCTTTTATTTAATAATATTTATTAAATTGGATCCATAAAAATATGAGGAGAGAGAGCCACATCCATAACCACCTCCACCATGCCATTTTTATAACTATAAGCCCTCAAATTTGTTTCTTCACAATATGTTTCAATTTAGTTTAGCGCTAAATAGATGATGCATCACCATTGTAAACGGAGTAATACTATTACATGTTTATATAATTAATGCAGTGATACTTTAGATGAAGTGACAAATATCACTGTTAAAACTCACAAACACAATTATGAAGTACGAGATTCAAACTGAGTAAAGGCGTTCATCCTAACAATATCAACATTATTAGTTGAAAGCGGTCCAACATTACACCATCAATACAACACTTTATTCATTCCAAAATATTATTTCAGTAAATTCTTTGGTGCCACAAATTCTTTTAGCACCACGTCTGTGTCGCCATATTTTTCAAAGTAGTGAGAGTTGAACTCCTTGTATTTGAAAGACTTAAAAATTGGTGGATTTTGTTCATCAGTGATAGCTTGTGCTGGCTCTACCTTACAATCATCAGAAGGAGCTACAAAAAATGCAGCAGTTGTACGAGCATTGCCTGAATTTGTCACAGCCCTATGTTCTGCACTTTTTAGCTTACCATTGCTGATTATCTGTCAACAAAGCCGAACTTATATTATTTAATGAGATCCATTTGAATTTCAACTCACTATGTTAGTCTAGAGAGTGTGTTGATACTTGATAAAGTACGTACCTGCAATTGGTAGCCGACATTAATGACAAAAGCATGAGGAATAGCCTCAACAGCAATCCACTCTCCATCTTTGAATACTTGAAGGCCAGATACATCATCTTGTAGTAAAATGGTGATGAGGTTAGGATCTGAGTGTTTGGTAATTCCTAGTGTCAAATTTGGTTCAGGACATGGTGGATAATGATTAACTGACAAAAGAATTGATCCAGTAAGATCATTGTCAAAATATCCATACTCTAGACCAAGTCCTTCACCAATCAAATTCATGATCCTTGAACCCAATTTCTTAACTTCAGTCGAGAAATCTCCAACTTGCTCTCTACGGAAAAAGGTCTATTAGAATGAACTATTATGCGACCAACGACAAATTCAGAAATTTCAAATAGTGAAAACAAGATTTAATATGTTTTTTTATATTAGCAGTGTCGATGTGTCTGTGTCGGATTTTGTGCTACTTTACCTGTATGTAGTTGGATTTTGAGGCCATAAGTGTTGCCATTTCTCTAAAGGATAACAGTGGTGCCTAAGATTGTCGCGCCATAGATGAACCTTTTCTGTATCATAGTTGATGCTGCTAGTAAACATCTTACATGGCTTAGAAGGGTCATTAGAAAACAAGTTTTTCTTGTACTCATCAGACATTTCAAACACCTCCTTGAAAACATTCATTGTTTCTTTCATTTGATTCACTGAAACTCCATGATTGATAACCTGATTAATTCAACCCCACTTTAATTTCCATATATTAAACATTAATATATTCTTGCAGACAACATGTTAAATAATCTATAAATATTTAACTTGTGCATTGGAAATCTTAATGTTACTTTCAAGACAAAGTTAGTATTAACATTTAAAAAAATTGGTGTGAACCACGAACCTGAAAAAATCCAAACTCTTGAGCAGCTTTGATAATTTTCTGAATTATATCGGTTCTATCACCCTTCTGTGCTTCACTTAGATCAATCACTGGGATGCTACTGTTGAATGGGATTTTGAGATTCCCTGGTCTTGATTCATGTGGGAATATGTAGTTCTCAGGGACAGATTGGAAATTTGACCAACAACTTGTAATAAGTTTCTCCATTGGTTTTTAGTAGCTTTTGATTATGCTTTTTCACACAATGAGATTAAAGGGTGTATGTTGATTGAGAAGAGTAATGAATGTGGTGCATTAATATATCTTTTGATTAAGATAATTATATCTTTTAACAATTGGGAGCATGAAAGTGTTGATCTTGTTTTATTATATATTTTACATTTACATTGGAGCATCTTTTATGAACATATAGTTGCCGGCTTGCTTAATTAAGTTGCCGGCTTTGCATTATCTATAATAGTACTTCTTTATTAAGGGGTCCTAATCTAATAGCTAACAATTATATTATTTTACGCTTAGAAATTACCCTGCGTATGTCATTTGAAAAAGTTTATTACATTGGATATATATCTCTTTCCCTGCAATATATTATGACTAGATGCTAGGAGCTATTTTCTTCTCTTATAATTGGACCAGAGACCATAGGTAGTAATTAATTCTTAATCTATCTATCATTCTCAATCAAAAGAACATAAGAGTACAATATTTTTTATCACATTAACATAACCATCATGTCACATAAACATACATCTCAACAATTTATGAACTTTTTGACCATGAAGTTGGTGACAGTAAACAAAACTTTCCTACTACACAGAAATACGCTGATAACTTTCTCCGTTGTTGTATACCTTCATGAGCTTTCATTCTTATCACCTACAGTATAACGATTTTGAATGTCACTCAAACCTGATGAATGAAGTTGCTTTCTCTTCTTTACGAGACGCGACGCAGTTTTTCTATCATCTTGTGCTTCTTCATAATCAGGCTGCACAGCAACAAAATAGTAAACTGTGTTAAGTCCCAAGCTGAATAAATGGAAAGATGCATCTTGGTCATGGATATGGTTCAGTTTTAGCTTTAAACACAACTACTCCATTGATTTGTGCTTGGTTAACATGTTTGATTTGTACTAATAATCATATTGACACGCTACTTCATTTAAACTATTTCATTTACAATTTTATCCTTACTTAGCCAATCAAATAAATAACCGACTTCTTTTAAATAATTGTATAAATTTTGTAACTTCAATTATTTTTATCAGAGAAAGCGAACACATGGACACATTAGTGTTCGTCTGCTAGTATTCAAATAATAATGTTAACGGCAGGAAATTCGAGCAAACATTAAAACAAACTACCAAGTTTCATGAAGACTGACTGACCTTGAGAGCTAAAGCTCTGTCAAAGCTTTCAATGGCGTTATCTGGCTCGCCATAATTCAGCTGTGCTCTGCCAAGTGTAACCCATGCCTGCAGGTAGATATTCATGTTGAAATAAATACTTGAACTGAAAAACACCATAATGAACTATAATTGCTCTAGTACTACAAGTACAAGACACTAATATTGGTACATGCAACCTAATTAAAACACTACTATAAACATCACAAGCAGAATAATTTAACCTTATTGAAATGATATTAAAAAAATTCAAATCTAAATTATAAAATAGATACATGCAACATTTTGTGGATAATTTATCCATGCACTCGGAGCTATTTTATGTGTAAACTAAAAAACCCTTTACATTGTTCATAATTTTTTATGAATATCGATTGAGGTTTCAGTCTAATTTTCAGCCCAACATCTAATAAGATTCTAATCTGACTATTCGGGTTAGCAATGATTGCTTCAAATTTCAACCTGAAGAAAAGTATGGAGACTAAGATGTGGAAACCCGATTATATGCGTGAAATAGATCACGAACACATATGGTTGACGTTTCTCTATGAGGTTGAAGAACTTCTGAATTATCAAATGATACTCACCCATAATTAAACTATAATTTTATATTTTCTCAGGCATAATAATTACTAATTAAAGCTACTTGAAAAAATGGATCACATAAGTTACACACATAACTATCATCAATTGGAAAGTAATGACAAAAATCATGCTAATAAATTTTACAAGGAGTGTGCGAATAAAGAGTGTCGTACCTCGGCCCACGATGGTTTCAATTCCGTAGCTCCTGCCATTCAGAGACCATCAGTTATCATATGTCAAGTGAAACACCACAAAAACTTTAAGGGAAATTCTATGGTACTTTTGCCAAAATCCATTGTATTGGTACTTAACCAATAAAAATGTACCATTTATCCAAGTCATCACTTATATTTTATATATTAATAATATAATATGACACATGTCAAATAGTTATTGGTCAACATGTTTAGTGTACCAGTACATGACAATTTCTCCATTGTACCGTAGCATTCCCCAAACTTTAAATTCCATATAAGAAACATCAGAAGCAAAATCCAAAACAAATAAATGCAGATGTTGGCACATAATAGATCAAATTCTTTGCAAGAATAAAGTTCACCACAACTGAATATAAATGTCCTATATGAAAGATGAACTTCTTAAACTTGTTAATTGTTACTAAAAACAAAACTTGGTAGGTACTACAGTAAATTGAAATACACATCAAGAAACAGTTATTTGTTATCCGCAGTTTAGTAATTCAAACATTTAAGATTTCATTTAAACAAGCAGGCTAAGAAGAATATAACATAATACGCACGAATTGCAGCCTTTAAAGCATTCCAAGCTTCTCCAATTTCTAGTAAAACTTGGGCCTTTTGTTCATGCAAAACTGGAACATCGGGAGCCAATGTAATAGCAGTTTCCCATTTACCAAGTGCTTCCCTATACTTCCCCTCCTGCAAGAAAAACGGAGGTATTAAGGACTTACGACATGACATAGGAAACAATTTATTCTAAATCTTATAGAACATGAAAATGACAAACACAAAACAAGACATGGTGTGTACTAGTCTTATTATGTTAAAGATGAGTGATCATACAAATAAGACTCAAAGAGTGTGGTTTAGCTTTTTTTGTGTAAACCATGTACCCTCCGCGCACAGCTGCAGAAACTAATCCCTCGAGCCTTGTGAGACCCAAATGGGTGGCAAACTCTCTCTAAGAGTTTTAATGATGTTGCATGCCCAAAGTCAGTGATCGAACTCAGAACCTTGGTTAAAGTTTAAACTAAAAAAGACCCGGCTATCTCATCTAAGCGCTCTTGGATTAAGCTTTGGAATACGTGATTGCAGATATAGCACCTACCAACTGAGATATGCTTATGGGGCAGCCTAGTGGTAACTCTAACTCATAATAATTGCAAGAAAATTATCTGAAAATTATCTAAAAGGGAGCCACTTCATCAAGTACTATTTTTTGTATATATATAAACCTTCCCAGTTAATGTTTTATTTGAAAGAACAAAACTTTGCTGTTAATTATAAACTGGGTGATCCTTGACTACTTCAATTTCAGAATTGTATACAAATTTATTTATGTTCCGAACAAAACATAAAGAACAGAACACAGAAACATGTGTGATGGTAAACGATAGTAATACCATGGCAAGGTTGTCTCCTTGAGCTTGAAATTGCTTAGACAATTGAATAGATTGATCGGAATTGGGAGAACCCGTTGTTGTTGTTGTTGTTGTTGTTCCATCACAATAATCGTGTTGTTCATTGGAATGGTCGTTGTTATCGTGGTCAAAGGGAAGTTCAGCGAAGTGTGATAACGAAGGTTTCTTCTTATTCTTATTCTTATTCCAAGTTACTTTCATTTTCACCGCCTCTTCAACCACCGCAACCTCCCTCCTTTTATTCTCTTCTAATCTTCTTCACCGCTCCTAAAACCCAAACTTTGTTCACTTTTTTTTTAAGAAGACAAAATTAATAAAAATATTATAGTATAACTGCTTTAAAATTATTTTACATATGAATCCATTTTTTTTAACGACAATCATCAATAATTGGTCGAGACCGTGATATCCACCATCAAACATAGTGACTAATCATAAATTGTTATAATAGTAAACAAACGGAAAGTAATTTTAAATTTTTTTTAAAAATCTCTAAAAAATAATCTCTAAATTTTTTTAAACAAAATCTTTTTTTTTTTTTAAGCTTGAACAAACACACCTATTATATTGGAAATAAATTAATCATTTTATTATAATAAATTAAAGAACTAATTTAACTTATTTATTTAATTTAGATTTTATTTTTATTGGCAGTTATATTAATTCATGCAAAAATTGTAATTGACTAAAATAGATCTTCATTCTAAAATCAAATTTCACACTTTTTTTTGTTGAGACCGGGATATCCACCGTCAAATACAGTGACTATGGATGAGCCTCAACCGCTCAACCACACCCCTTGGGTTAATCAAATTTCACACTTCATAATAATTAAATAATTGATTTTGTCAACAAAAATAAATAATTAAATAATTGATGTATTTAATTTGATTCAAATAAATTAATAATTTAATAACTTTTTTTTATGCATGACAATTTAATAACTTTGAAAAGTAGAATTTTGTTTATAATTGTGGTCGGATATATTACTAATTGTCAAAATTTAATATATTAAAATCGTTTTACAAAAAAATTCATACAAATTGTTAGAAAAAAAAAATTAGGCACTTATTCTGAAATCCACCGGTTTTGATCCTTCTATCAAATTATCAACCTAAAAATTGATCATTTCATTTTATTTTTAGTGCATGTTTTTAGTTGGGATTAATGTAAAACAATTTTATTATTTGACAATTATAATTGATTGACATTTATACAACCGAAATTCTATTAATCTTCATGCCCATAATTTCAACTAGCAATTAGCAGATTCTCTTTTTCTTTATTAAATCATATTTTCTTTTTATAATTTTTTGTTGAACATGTTCTTTTCATAACTAACACCGTTAAAGATTGCTCCTAGATCACAGGTGTTTTTTCACCCAACTCAAGTTTACATCATTGAACACACCAAGTGACTGAATGAGGAGCAAAAAGGCGTGAATACAGATGCTTGTGATAAATAAATAAATAAATAAGGTCTGAAGGCTAAGAATTCTCATAAAGTAATTTTTCTCTCTATTTGCCAATTGCCATTTGTTTTTATACAATGTTATACACAAGAATCAAGGGGGAGGGGGAAAATGACCTATGTTGTGTACAATGTCAAGAGAAACTACAAATAAATAAGCTCAAAATTTCCAGAAAAATGGGTGTAAACTGAAAACTATGTTTTACCTTAATTTACCTCATTCAAAACCGCCTTTCATCTCTGCCACTTGCCTAAGCTTGAAGGCTTCTGGACTGAGATTGCAAGGCAAACTTCATTATTATAGAAACAGGTTTGATGAGTTCATCAGAAGTATCCAACTGAAGATCCGCTGTATCATTGTCACAAAATGTCGATGCATCTTCTGCTTCTTCATACGCATCAAGACTGATGTAGTCGGTTAGTTCACTTTCATGTTCCTTGTCCTGTTGAGGAAATCTGGGAGCCACCATAATCCAAGGTTCAGAAACATCAGCAGAACTAGAACCGAAATAGCGTCCTCTACCGCTGTTTTCATCACTGGATCTCTTTCTTTTCTTTCCCTTGCTTTCTTTTTTGGGGTGGTGAAGCTTGCATTTGGTTCCTTGAGTACAGGTTCCTGTTGATTCAAAACTTGGACAGACGTAGCTGTGCTTCTTCCGACACTGAGAACAAACAAAATTTGAGGGTTAGCATACAGCAGCAGGAGGTGGAAGCATGTAGGATAAGCAGCAAGAAGATAGTAGCCGAACAAAGCAAAACTTCACAGAAGAGTGAGCTTTTAGCTGGAAAAATACAACTAAGCAATATTAGAGAACACCGTCAGCATTAGCAATCGAATCACCAGGGATGAGATACAGGCCCAAACTGATGATTCATTCTTATGTATACGAACACAATTAGTCGAAAGTCCAGATTGACCTCTATAGAACCAAGCACACCCTGTCCTTGAAATACGAACCGTAATAAACTTCCACCCAGAAAAATTGATCCATTGTGCTAAAAAAGGAAAGTCCAAAATTCAAATTATTCAGTAATTCAACAGGAAGTTAAGTATAGTTGACTAATACCTCATTCCCATCAGCACAATAACCCTTAAGAAAGCCTTCACAAATAGATGCCTTAGGGTTCACATTGACATGTCTATATGGACAATTTTCGTTTGAGCATAGGCCTATCAAAAAAAATTGTCAGAATCATATTTTAATATTATATACTTAATGAAAAACAACATTCTATGATGCACCTTGCAAAAAGTATGAACAATCAGGCATCCTCTCTGGAATAACCTGCACAAAAAATCAATTAAACTCAATATGTATTTTGCAGATCAGCAAATGCAGCGACCACATTCAATTTGTTGGACCCCACATATTACAAAACCTTATGAGTCAATTTGCAGTTTGGAGTAGAACATAAACCCTTCAGGAACTTAGTACAGACAGCAATTTTTGAGGGATCATGAATATAAGGACACTTCCCTCCATCATCCTTGTTACATTTCCCAAATCTTGTGAAAAACTGACAGTACTTCTGCTTACGAGCCAACCGCTGTCTGGCAGTGTGCAAGCTCCATCTAACTTTTTCATTTGCCAATTTTCGAGTTCGTTTCTTTGGATCTCTGATAAGTTGGTTCCCATTGCCAATTCGGACGTATCTGCAAATATATCGACAATGATTCGAGTAATTCAATAGAACATATGACTTCATATTATTTTATCACCTCTTATCAACCTACTTTCTGCATAGCTACTTGTTAAAACATACAACCAACAATAACATCAACGAAAATTGACATTATCATCAAAGATTTTAAACTCAACGAAAAAGAACAATGCACTTACTCATCGTTTCCAATCACTAATCTCCTTGGAATGTAACCTTTTTTTGAAACCAAACCTGAATTGACTGAGGCACAGGACAGGGATTCATCATCTACAAAGAAAATTAAGGTAAACTTTGTAAGATCAATATAGTGATAGAACCTATTAACTTGACCAGTCACAGGGTCATAAAATGCTAAGAAATTTTAAAATGTCATTCACCTGAAATCCTCTGAAGTGTCCGCCTGGAAGGATCCATTTTGTAGCGAACTGAACCAACACGAAATATGCGTTCTCCTACACAATCAACCGCTACTTACAATGTCAGAGTAACAGACAATAATAACTAACAGCATACAGATGTCTCCTCTTTTTATAAGCAAGCATAAAGATGTTTCAATAATAACAAAAATAAAATATAGTCTTCCACATTTTGATATGAGAAAAACTCGTGGAAAGAATTCTTCCTACTCTTAGTCTGCGGACCAATACAAGCTGGATCTTTCTTCTCCCTCTTCTTCCTCTCAACTGCAGCAACAGCAAGTGTGGCTTCCTAAAATGATAATGAGAAATTAAAAGAATAATTGTTAATAAAGGCATATTATACATTTATACTAGATATAAATATACCCAACTTAGAAAAGGAAACTTCATGGAAGTGTCGTATTATCAAAAGCCAAACTAACCTCGTTAGCTTTCTTTGAGTGCTTCTCGATGGATTTTGACCATTTTAAACTAGACCCACCAACACCTAAAACTTTGGATTTCCAAAGAGAAAACCCACGGGTTGACCTGGTGTATACAGTATCCCTCTTTCTCAACTGAAGCAATTTCTTACTGAAAGACATACATCAATTAACAATTGCAATTGAATATCATTGGAAAACACAGGCAAATTAATGAGCAGAAAACATAGAGGAAACAGTAACAAATGCTTAGGTACCCGACTGCAGACAAGGAACCACTATTGAAGCTTGAAGCAGAATTATGAATGACACTTCTTAAATATGTCGTTCTTTTCCAAGGAAACAAGTGTGGTAACACCTTTTGATAATGCCAGGAGTTCCTGTCATTTCCAGAAGAATTTTGGCTACCAAGCGTCCACACTAATGATGCTCTTGAAGATTTTCTCGAAATCCCAGCAGCTGCAAATGCAATCTACAGTTAAGTCTTTCTTTAATCACAGATAATGTGTAACGGAATTTAAATGGAACAGCACCAGTGTTCCAGAATTCTCAGCTAATGTGAGCTAAAACACAATGGTTAAGAATGACACACGACATTAGCAAAATAACTCCACCACCAGCTCAAAAGATACAAACTCCCTAGGGTTATGAATCATGAATTATACTAGCAAAACCAAAATGCCATAGTGCACTTCAGATGGAAAATGATACAGATCTCATTAAGCCGAGCATTTTAATGCTGCACCGTAATTCACATCCATTCCCACTGCTACTGTGTTGGAAGGCGAAGCCCCATTACCCCACCTCCCCCTATTAACTTAAGCTTCTAGAATTTCCCTTACCTATATATGGCATCAAAGAAATTGGAAAACTCTCCATTTCCAACCATTATTAGCATTTGTAGTAAACCTTTGTTTGATCCACTATTACAAGCTCAAGCCCACCAACTCCAACAATAATTCTGATCATTCCCATACACCATCCCACTGGTTACCATGATGTTGGTGAAAATTTTCAATGATGCTTATCCCTAAAATCACTAAATGGGGGACTAAACATCTATGAAGCTCAGACACTGACACTGACATGGACACGACACTGACAAAATATTTGAAAAAATAATATAATTCAATGTAATTGTAAGTGTCGGTGTCGTGTCGGTGTGGGACACGTATCCAACACCGGGATACGCCTAATCTAAGGAGTGCCGGAGCTTCATAGCTAAACATAGATGAAAATATTGTAAGAACTAAACTAGATAGAAGAGTTATTTATAAAAAAATATAAGGACTAAAAATATATTTAACCCGTCAAAAATATATCTTGGATATATAAATTTTGCTATAAACTTTTTGGGGCCAGCCAATCTATGCCGCAATCCAGGATGGATAACTAAGTTTTAACAGATATAAACAAATAAAAAAAATATAACAAAAAAGGAAGCATTTGTGAAAAGCTTAGTAATTTGCATAGCTTATATTTGAAAGAATATTAAATATCTAAAATTGCATGTAATGTAAGAGACAAAAATCATACATAAACAGTACAAGCATGACTAGCAAGAAGCAAGTAGCAATGACGGGCAATGACAGCAGCAATTACTTAAGTTCTTGATAAATAAGCCACAATATTCAACATAAGTATATACTGGAGCCTCAGTCACAAAGAAGCATGTAAATTTAACATATTTTTCCAATCCTAATGAAACTCGGAATTTCATTCAAAGAAGTATTGCTTGAAGACATAAATTAAGCAACAAAACAAGTTCTGTATCCATACCTTTATGTGACCGCCTCTTGGTAGACCTCTTCTTGCAAAGTACTTTACTGGCCCCTTGACCATCCGAATTTACAATGTTATTGGGTATTGCAGCTGTCTGGTTGACATGGTTTTCAGATGTAGTCCTAACCAATTGATTTTTTCTCCTCTTGTAATAGCTATCAGAGAAAGCTGTTTGGCCTTTGTCATCAGTAGAAACAACATTATCACAAGAACTCGAAGTTGCAACCAATTGATTTGTTTTAGGCTTCATATAAACTATTCTTTTTGAGTTCAAAGAAGAAATATTTCCATCATTTGCTTCAGCTTGACATTCCCCATTGCTAGATGGACCAGTTTGATTTTCCGGAGTTTCATATTGTTTTAGTACATCTTCAGAGGAGGCCGGTGAATCATTAGTTTCAATGAACTTCCTAGGATCAGATGCATTTTCACAGAAGCCACTGGAAGGAGGTTCCAACAACGGGGAAGATATGTTTTCCCCTGATTTGGTGTCAATGGGTAGAGGATTGTTTGATACTTTTGCTTTTGAGTAGATTGGCTGATCTGTCAAATTAGCCCTGCTTTCAGGTTTGGTACATTTAGGTACTTCACCTAAGCCCAAAGGTAGCGGATTGGTAGAGGAGATTTGAGGTATAGCAGAAACTGGAGTTGGTCTCCTCACAAAACTGGTAGAGAGGATTTGAGGTGTAGCAGAAACTGGACTAGGATTCCTGACAAGACTGTTACCTTTACGAACGTAAGAAGTATTTTGAAAGTTATTTTTCCTTTGGAGAATTGGTCTTTTGGGAAAATCTATTCCTGCTGAAATATTGACTCTAGGAAGAGAAGCGGGGGGATTATTATCTGTCCGATGCCAAGTTCGAGATTTTGATGCACGCATTGAAGAGGCAGGAGTCTTTGGCTTTGACTTCGAAAAGGCAAAAGAACGGCCCTTGGAAGCTTTACGGATGTCGCCACCTGGCTGATTTTTGCTTCCATTTAATTCGGACCACGACGAATTTAGACCAAGAGGTGTGACTTTGGAATATACTTGGGTTGGTTGTGGCGTTATATTCCTTGTTCTTGGATCACTACATTCAATTGCATGATTTGACTTCATAGTTTTTTCAGTCTGCTGATTTGAAAAAGTATCGGAGTCAGAACCATGTTTGACCATAGGTACAGAAGTTGGATTTTCTTCATTCCCACAAATGTGTTCATCTTCGTCAATATCCATTGCTGTAGGTTCAATAATCATTCTATCTGGTAATTCAGATGCAGATGTCATCCCTTGAGAATACATATCTGATAAAGCATCAGGCAAATCCTCAAGCAATTCATTATTTGAGTTACTGATAGTGACTCCATCAACATCAGCAGAACAGGACATAAGGTTCTCCCGAGCAAGTGGATCACCCTTCATATTGAGATCATTAGAGAGCATATCAGCCATTGGAGACCTTTGCACATCATCATCACAATAACGGTAACTGTTTTCAGCAGCCTGCGAACCTGTCTTTTCCCCCTTGATATTTCCAATAACCAAAATGTCAGTTTGAGTACTACTTATAGGCACAATTGAAGTAACATTATCTTTCCTTTCTGAAAACTGAACATTTGGAATGGCCGAGTCTTCACATTGTGTAGAGACCTGCAATTCCAAATGATCAGAACTCTTGGTTTCCCTATTTGCATCTGTAGACTCAAATGATCCTCCATTGAAAATACAGTCAGACGATTTAGCAATATCATCTGAATCAGGAATCAACTGGGCATTAGACTGAATATCCATACCCATGCTTGACAATGCAACGTCGTCTTTCTTATGTTCTTGGCTATCACCAAAACTGATAGGAACTTCAGCATTAGATGTGATAGCCACAATTGATTCGCTAAATTCAGTTTGAGATTGAGTTAAAATTGGGTCACTAGAAGTGACTTTTTGCCTCTTCGAAACTGGTGAAACCTTATTTTCATCATCACTGTCATTATTTGCAACACAAAACTCAGTCTCTGAAAAAGCCCTTTTCTCATGTAAAGCAGTGTCCCCAACCTGGTTGGATAGTGAGTAAAAATCTAGGCTTTGAATAGAATGATCTAAGACTTCTGAAGCACGTGGATCCTTCAATAAAATCGTTGAGCCTCTATCAGTATCATTTGAATGGCTAACTGGAGTAAGAGATATATCATCCAAATTCAAACTCAAATTATTTAAACAAGTCCTAACATCTCTCTTTCCTGTCTTACTTGTATCCCTTACATCAAATCCAAGTGAAATATTAGAATTTGGAAATGTTTTGTCTACGTCACAATTCTCAGCAGATAAGGGGACTTCACCAGGGGAAACCTGCTTTTCAGCATCTTTAATGATGTCAAATTGGTGAACAATGATACCCTCTTCCAAACTAGACGACCCATCATCAGAACCCTGCTTCAGTACACTGGCATGTTGTAGGTAATCTTGACCATCCTGAATCCTAGTATCTCCTAAACTTGAAAAATCAACCATTCCACTACTTGGCATTGGGATGGCTGTATCAGAATTTTCTTCGGACGTAGAATACCGATTGATTGTCGGATCTATCTTTTCACAATAAGCCTCTCCATCAATATCTTTATTCCCAATGTCATTAACAGTGATTTTCTCTTCTGAAATTGTAAGATCATTGGAATTGAAGCCGTAAACGTTGTCATCAGCAGAATTCTGTGTACTTACAATATCTGCGGAAATGACATTGTAATTCGTTTCATTCCCTACATCTACAAGATTGCTATTCCCTGAGCATCCTACATCTATATTTTTCTCAGGCGATAGAGATACTTCACTCTGACATAATTGCTTGTTCCCACAATCCAAGTGATTGATTTCAGAAGTACTTACATTTAATGACTTATTAGCCTTGTCAATATTTGTCACGCTAAGCAAGTCATGGACAGAATTACACACATCTAAACAATCAGAACAGCTACTTTTACCTAAACAACTAGAAACACAAGATGGAGTATCTGAAACACTTCCACCTTTTGCAAACCTGGATTCTTTCCCAACATCAGAATCTTCATCAATCTTACATTCTTGTGACCTGCTTTCCGGCTGAGTTCGTAAATCCCCCTTTATATCTTCAGCCAATACATTACCTTCATCTTCTGGTGCAGCCACCGTATCAACAGCATTGATTTTCTCCTCCAAACAAGTTTCAGTCTTGACAGCTCCAGATGCAGCATCAGACGAGCTGCGTGCCACATTATCTACTACCACAGTTCCACCAGTTTCATTGGCCAACGAAGGTGAAGCTGACACACTTGAATTGGTACGATTTGCAGAACCTTTCTTCACCACTTTCTTAACAGTTTTCTTCTTCTTCACAATCTTAGAGGCCAATTTACGAGTACCAGTACCACTAGCTTCAACAGAACCTACCCCCTTATTTTTCTCATGAGGATTACTAGTAGTATCACCTACATTTTTCTCTGAAGTGTTATTACTATCATTCACAATTCTAACAACAGAAGACAATTTACCAGAAACCGGAGCCGCCACCGCTGCAGCAGCACCGGATTTAACAACAGCCTTGGCAACAAGAACATTTGATTCATAAGAAATATCAACTTCAACGGCGCTCTCTTTTTTTCTATCTTCACCCTTTGTATAACCTCCACGTTGATCTTTATTATTATTATTATTATTACCCCTGAAGAAATTAACGTTAGAATCAGAAACATAACGTAACTGTTCAACATCACGGCTCCTATGACTAGGTTTTACCGTTTGGATTCTAAGAAGAGCACTCTTCTTTTGAATCTGTTTCTTCGGCGGTGTTCTACTGAATTCACGACCATGTTTACACTCTCTACTATTATTATACCTACCGGTTTCAGAACCACCACCATGATAATCTCGTTTCATAGAAGCACCAATTTCATCATTCACCAATTCAAAAGAAGGTGAATGTGGTGGTGGTGAAGAATTGTGTACTTTTCTATCATTCAACCACCTTCTGTTATCAATTCTGTTATCGATTCTGTTATCGATTATATCATCGCGTTGTTGATAAGCAAGATTCGATGTGTTGGGGGTGGTTCTTCCGTAGACAAACGTTTCCCTAGGGTTATCTTTATCATGTTCGTATCGAAGAGGTGGATATGAAGGAGGAGGACGGTGGTTATGAGATTCGCGGTGAAAATCGATGGGAGGGTAATTTCTGGAAGAGCGATGATCTTCGGGATTAGGGTTCCAAGGGGGTTCAGGGATGATACGACGGGGGAGATTGTCGTTGCGATTGGGGAAAGGGTTTGAATCGAGAGGGTAATAAGGTAATTGAGGAGGGTTGTAAGGTGGTGGTGGTGGTGGAGGAAGGGTGGTGCGGTAAGAGAGAGGAGGTGGAGGATGTGGAAGAGAGGGTTGTGAAGGGAGGAGGTGATGTGGTTGAGATGGTGGAGGAACAAATCGTGTACGGTGGTCTTGATGGTGGTGGAGGAAGTGGTGGTGATCCATGACGGTGGACGGTGGCGATGAGATTAGGTTTGAATAGAATTGAAGTTTTTGTGACCTAATTTGGAATTTGGATTGAAAAAGAATGATGAATTTGGAATTTGGTTTGGTTTCAAACGAAACGCAACTGAAACAGTGTTTGTTTTTTTGTGTTGTGTGTGTGATTGTAAGTTAAACTAATCCTCGTTCACGTACGTTTTATCTTCATCATCATCATCTCAATTTTGTTTTTGTCCTTGTGAAAAAATTCGAAAAATCAATGGAAAATTTTAAAATATAAAAGGAAACAAATAAAATCGTCTAAAATATAAAAAGAAAACAAACTTCATACGTTTATTTTGTAACCAAAAAAAAAATCAAAGAAAATGTTTCAATCTTTTTTAAATAAAACAAAAAGATTTTAATCTAATATCTGTCAAAAATATTATTTAATTATTAATAAATATATATTTAAATTTATTTTTATACATTTTTTTAGGGTTAATGATAAACTATTAAAAATTGACAAATACAAAATTGAAAGTTGAAGGTCGAACTCTCAGACATTTTTTTATTTGTTTGGTAAAGCAAAGAGATAGCATTATTATAAATTAGTACAAAGGTATTCAATCATTTACAATGCAACATTAAACGCTTCGAAAACAAGCAAAAGGACCAATACACCAATTACAGAAGACAATGAGAGAAGTCTTCTTAATCGCCCACTAAACCAAAACTAAGAAGTGGCTTTAATGTTGTCCAACAACAAAGAAGTGTTCGGTGTAGCCCCGTTAAACATATGCTCCAAGTAGTAGTTAACCAAATTAAGTGACGGACTATATTACCTTTCTTTAAATTAACCAAATTCCCAAAACTAAAAAAAATGTTTTCAACCTTTCAGACTTGGTGACAAGCAGTGGCCTATCCAATTATAAATATCATCCCACATTCTAGTAATCAAAGGAACATTGAAACAAAAGATGGGTGCAATCTTCACTAACCATAGAGTTAAAAATACATGATAGATCAGAGGGGTGGGGCGTGATACCTCTATGATGAAGGGTGCGCCCTTTGTTTGCAATTTCTGAAGTACTTTAAAAAGGACATCATTTTTAAAAAGTTACTTTAAAAGGACATCATTTTTCCAGAGCTTCTGAACAACCCTCATGACATTTAGATCCAAATCGCCAACAAAACGAAATTCAAGAAACATTTTATAACAAAATTTTACTGAAAAGAGACCAACTAAATCTGGAATCCAACTCCATCTATCAACACTACATAGTTGAATAAAAAAGCCTTCGAATAGGTTCTGAAGATCTATAAGTTGTTGTTGTTCGCAAACTAACAAATCATCATCCCGCCAATGTCGAGACCATGATTGATGCTCAAGTCATGAAAGGTTGGGAACATTTTTAAATTAAATGACTGATCTACAAGTTGTAATAAACATAACTTGAGTTATGACTATTCAAATTTAGATTGGACACTACATTTTCACGAAATCAAGTTTACGGATTCTCACTTATATATTATGCAACATCAACTCTTCTAAGTTCTATCCAATATGAGATTTTAACTCGGGTTGATATATCTCAATATGAGAAACTTTTGTCCTTGCTAGACCGTTTTGATTTTAATTAACTTGTGTAAATAAAAAAAAATAAAAAATATGTAACAATAATTTCTAAGGAATCTGTCGTGTAAATATTGTAGAAGTCTAGAAGAAGTTGACATTAGCTTATTGAAATGCATGTGTTCAAACAAACAATAACCATAATCTAGTTCTAAGATACAACTTTTTCATCCTTTATTTTTTGCAATTGCAACACATTAAAACACGATCAAATTGAGACCAATAGATTATAAATTACAAGGCATAGTTTCCCAGATGAAGGGAAGGAGGAGGGCACACACACAAACAACCTCTCATCCTAACCCATCAATGAATTTCCATAGAAAATACCTAATTATGATAATGGACAAGGTGGACTATATATTGGTTTTCCACTTGTACTTTTTACCAGAGGCAATCTTATTCGACGGATTGTCCGACACTACATGGGTACACCTCTAATTATTGGTATCCCACAAGTTCCTTCCACCGGAGGTGATCTTGTTCGAGCACTGTCGAACACTAAATGTGTACACACCTCTTTCAGTATGGATTCGAACTTTAGTTCATCACGTTATGACTAAAACCACGTGATACGATATACATATATACTCAACACACATGCACAAAAGATTTGGGTAAAAAATAAACAAAGCTTCTTCTAGCATTATGCTAGGAGTTTGCTTAATCAAAGCTAGATGAACGGCTCCATCTGCCTCGCAAGTAGTCCTCCAAAGAGATGTTTTGGTCAACACTGTACAAGGAGAGTGTGTCATCTTCCACATCAAGCAATGCAAGATTAAGGTGTGACTGTAAGTTAGATGATGGATTAGCTTCTTCATCAAGCAACTCTGATGCTTTCAAAGCATTAATTTCTACCCTTGCCCGATTTATTACATCGGCATCGCCTTTAAGGACCTTTGAGATCTGTAATCCAATGGAACAAACATGAGATTTAAAGTTTAACAATAAGATCATGAAATAAAACTACTATATTGTTCAAGTGCATTTGGGCAAACAACTAAATTTGAGGCTTCTTGCATAAGTGCTTATTGCTTATCATAAGCTAACAAGCTTATTATATGGAATAAGCCATATTCAGGTCTTAAGATAAGCTTGAATAAGTTGAAATTTGAATTCAATTAGTGCATGATATAGGAAAAACAACATATATATATATATATATATATATATATATATATATATATATAATTTATATATATATATAATTTAATCTTAAATAGTCTTTGTCTTGCAATTATGACTTACAAGGCTCATTTGAGGCCTAGCTCCTGGAGTTCGTCTGATACAAAGTGTAGCTGCTAAGACCATTCTTTCTATCTCTTCATGAGCATAGTTATCATCACCCAAACTAGGATCCAACAATTGTGACATCTTCCCACTATTTAGAATTGGACTTGCCTGCATATGATATATTTCAATTATTTTTCCATCCAATAAAGAAGACAGTAATGAAATGGCAGACCATATATAGAGTACCACAGCGGCACAGAGGTCTAGCGCAAGTGGTTGGTGCACAATGTGTGTGAGTGTTGTAAGCCCTGAGATACCAAGAACGAATTCCTACTCAAAAAAAGACCATGTATATAGAGTACATACCCACATAACAAGGCTCTCTTGACCCTTAGGATAATCATCACTTATAGGCTTTCTCCCGGAAAGAAGCTCAAGAAGCACCACACCAAATGCATAGACATCAATCTTATCATTTACTTTACCATACATGAAGTATTCAGGAGCCAAGTAACTGCATAGATAGTGCATAGTTCAGAATTATTTCAAGTACAATACTTTCCTACAACATGTATGTAGAAAAATGAATGTTCAAGTTACATGGGAGTTGAAGTACAAACCCAAAGGTTCCTGCAACATCTGTGCAGGTTATGTATGACGACGTGGTTGATGCCCATTTAGCAAGTCCGAAGTCCGAGAGCTATAGAAAATCAACAAAAAATGTGAGTCCGAAAGAAATACAATAGTACAAAATATTGATGTTAGTCATTAGAGAATAAATTACCTGCGGTTCAAAATCCTCGGATAATAACACATTTGATGATTTTACATCCCGGTGGATCACAGGTTTGTCGCCATTGTTTTGCAGATACTCCAAAGCCTCGGCAACACCGATTGCCACCTTATATCTCTCAGTCCAACCAAACTCAAGTTGATTTTTCTTATGACCTATTTTGGTATTCAAATAAAAGAAGTAAACAATAAGCTATGTAGCACCGACACTTCAAGTAAAAAGTGTGTTTGAGTCCAACACTGACATTTTTTTAAATTATAACCGGTGTCTACGTGTTAGTGTTTGTGTGCTCGTGCCTGTCTTAGTGCTTCATAGATAGTAAGTGAGCAATATCACACGGAATAAACAAGTTAAGAAAATATATAAGTCATGTAGATTATATTGCGTACCGTGAAGGTTTTGTTCAAGGCTCCCTCTTGATAAGAAATCATAGACCAAAAGAAGATTATCATTCTCAAAGCAGAATCCAATGAGAGAAATGATGTTTTTGTGATTCAAAGCAGTGATAATTTCTATCTCCAAAACAAACTCCTTCAAAACATCATCAGAAGGCTTCAAGATCTTAACAGCAAGTTCCTTTCCATCAGGGAGACAGCCTCTATAAACCTGACTACTTCCGCCTTTCCCAATCAAGTTTTCTGAAATCAAATCACAAATGTCAAAAATAAAATCACTTTTGGACAAATGGAAACCAAAGTCAACAATCAAAATACACACCAGGCAAGAAATTTGATGTTGCTGATACAAGTTCTTGGTAGTTAAACAATCTGCAAGTAGATGAGTATTTCTCATGAAGCCCCTCCAATTCTTTAGGAACGCTTATCGATTTGCGATCAGGTGAAGCAACTGTCCCTATTTCGGCATCCACTGGAACAAGAGCACCACTTTTGCTATCTAGACCCAAAAATTTATCATTATCAAAAGAAAGCTTTCTAGAGGGCAACTGCATTGCCCATTGGACCACAGAAACCCGACCAGAAATCAATCTTTCAGAAATTTTCCTGTCTGATGATGAAATTCTGCTATGTAGTAGTGGCCAACCAGGTTTCAAATAAGTTACTTCTCTGTCATGCAAAGTTTTCGCGGTAGAACCAGCATCGGTTACCTTCACAGGCACCATAGCCAATGCATTCTTCTCACCATCATCTTCTCCACCACCATAAGACTCTTGATCTGCAGCTTGGTAGTAAGATGAACCCCACAACGTTGGTTCGTGCATATCATCATTTAGTACTTTTGAATTCTTGCTTAATTTCCATTGAATCGAACCGAACAATCCAATCTGGCAGCCTGCAACAACTCATAATCTAAGAACAAGACCATCTCAATAACATTCACATAATAAAAAGGGGAAATTAAAACTAATCAACAAAAATACCTTTAAAGTCAATGCAATTTTCCGGTGATCCTTCTCTCTTAAACACAACTTTCCCATTATCAACAGCAAAAACCCAACAATCCTTTGATAGCTTCTTAGCACAATACTTATGTAGAGAAATAGATGGCCTAATTTTACTAAGACCTTGAGTTTTTCCAACTATAACATGACTTGCACAATATTCATTTGCTTCTCTAACCAAAATTCTCCTCACCGATGATCCCCGGCAAATTTTTAGCTTCAGATCCACCTACATAATTTTCCAAATTAAAAAAATTCCAAATAAAAAATAAAACAAAATAATGACACTTGGTATATTTCTTTAATTTTTTTTAACCCTTTGAAGGAAAGAGTGATAATTCGCAGCTCAGTCGGAGGTAAGTAAAGTCTGACTAAGGATTGTTCCGTCTACCAGGACACAAATTCCGACGACAATTTTTTAAAATTTAAAACAAAAAATTTCCTCAAAATTAAGGCTAAAATATAATTAGTAAATTACTCTAATTATAAATTAATTGAAACCTGTTTCAAATTGCAGAAACCTTCGTAGCCGGAAAGAACGGAATCAAATGCTTTGACAAGAGAAAACAGAGAAGATTTGCCATCTCTATTCACAATTTCTACAACAAGAAAGAAAAAACAAAATAATAAAAATCCAATTAAAAAAAAAAATGAAATTTAAGTTAGAAGTTAGTTAGTTAGTTAGTTACCATCATTTCTGAGAACATGAAGAGCAAGAATAAGATCACCAGGTTGAGCAACATTAACCAACGACCATGTCAGTAACTCAGTACTACTATAACTGTTAGATTCCATTTTAACACCAACCACCACAGTACGGCCGTTGCGGGAGGCTCCTCCGCCTCCGTTATAGGCGGAGATCATTTTGGCGAAGACACGTGGCAGTAGAGTTGGTTGTTTTGGTTAAGTTGTGGTGTCGGTGATTGGACAAATGCAATGTAATTAGTGTCGGTGGTTATATGAATGAAGGAAGGTAGTTAAACGCATGCAGCAGGAAAATGATGAAGAATAATTAAGAAGAAAGAGGTGGTTAGAGAGTGTAACTGTTGAACGAACCATAAACAAATTTTGATGACGATTGTCTTCTGCTTCTTCCTTCTTTCTCTTTCTAAAGTTGCTTTCTGAGATATATAGTATTAATGCGCGCGCACACGAGGGATTGTTAAAAAACATTATAATATCATTGAAAATTCACACACATAAAATTAATAGATCGAGTTCAAACATCTGCTATAAATATCTTAATTAATAATTTCGATATTTTTTGTTAATTGAGTTATAATTTTTAGATTGGATTGTAAATATTTATTTTGTTACTAATATAAATAAATTTGATTTGTTAAATACATTTAAAAAAATTATGTATTTGGTCGAATAAATAAAAAAAACCCTTATGTAATTAGTCAAATAAATCAATTTTTATTGCATTTAAAAAAGTTAAATTGGACCTTTTAATTTAGTTTTTGATAATGACAATTTTGTTTTGTTTTTATCATCAGTTTTATCTAATTCAGAAGTCAGTTTTGACATTAAGTAGTTTCAGTTCTCTCTTGAAAGCAGTTGTGTGGATCAAATCGTGGTACTCTCTATTAAGTCTAACATTAATTATCATTGAACTAATGTTTGGTGTTTTTTATACTGACATTAACATATAGAGATTGAACTTGAATCAGATATTTTCATTTATTCATTTTTATACGGTGAAATTTTAACTTTACAAAAAAAATTAAATTTATATATAAGTATTAATAATGAAACCAGATAATTTGAATATTTAGGGCCCGGTTAGAAGGAAAAAAAACATAAAATTTATTATTTTGCAATAACTATCTTTTATTAGAGATAAAATTGGAAGGTGCTGTTCCAAATTAGTAATTATTTTGTAATAACTAGCTTTCAATAATCGAAACAGAAATTATTATTTTTTTGACAGAACCAAAAATTTGTTTTAAACCATATAGGTATTGTCTTAATTTATTTATTTTAAGTCATTAATATTGAAAGATTAGAAAACATAAATCTTTTAATATTCTTCATTTGGTCTAAAATTCAACCACAATTTATTTTATACTACTATACATTGGTTTTTTTTTTGAAGCAGTTTTATACGTACATTTTCTTTTCACAAGTGAAAACAATTGTAAGAAAATGTACAGTATAATATTAGAGCCGTCAAATATTGAGCCTGATATACTCAATTTCTAAGTTCAATGAACATAGTTATGAAATTATCGATATACTCCTTCCGACTTTAAATATAAGCAACTTTCACCTTTTTAGATATATTGAATATTTAATGTATCAAGCTTATATTGTAGACTAGATATATTAGTTATTTAATGTATCTAAAAAATTGAAAGTTGCTTATATTTAAAGTTGGAGGGAGTATATTATGTATGACATGACATGAGCTCATATAGCTAGCTAGTTTTTCTTTTAAGAAATGTATTTCCACGTTTAAAGTCTTGTGTCTTTTTTTTTTTTTTTTTTTGGCATTGTGTCTTGTGTCTTTTATTTCTATTCGATTCATCCGGACCACCAAGACAATTAATTAAGGTTGCTTTAATTCTTTGTTTTTTGAAACAGATTGCTTTAATTCTTTGTAATTGCTATATTTCTAGTATATAACTTGTTCTAATTCTTAGTGACTTTAAATTTAAATAAACATGACGGCCATATATGTAACTTCATTAACATTTCTTAAAAAGGATTTAAAAAACCTTTCTTAAAGGAAGATGACACGATGATGTTATATGTGAGAATAATTATTATATATATAAAATTTGATTCTAACATTTTTATAATAAATTATACAAGTCTTCTCACAATTAATAAATGTGTGGATGCTTAAACATCAATATAAGATAGTCGAAAACTTGTTTGTTATGTGTTTGTAACAATTAATCGATTAGGTTAATTTTGATAATCATTCATTTAATCGAGATAATGCATTATATTGTTGTGCGTAGTAAATCATACATAAGACATAATTTTATAAATACATTTGTTCTAAAATTGAAAAGATGTTAAATTCTTTTTAGCGAGGCATTTCACTAACATTATACCTATTTGGCTATACATGTTTCTCTCTTTCTTTTTTTTTAAATATGTTGTTCGATATGAACTTATTTCGATTTATAATTTTTGTATATAATAAGGGTTTTTATTTACAAAATACTAGTATATAATAATGATACTTTGTGATTGATAGATATTTTTGACTGAATTTAGATAAACAAAAATCTAGTCAACCGACACTATGAGGATTAATCATAATGAATTTAGAAAAAAGAAGCAGCACTGTTTGTGGCCCTCTAGTAGTGCAACGTGGTGATCATTGATATCGTTGTGACATTTATTGTTTCTCTAATGAAAGATGCTTTTCATTTCATACAAAAGGGATAGAAGAAATGGACACAAGAAAGAAGCTTCTCAACCACTACAATTATGAGGCATACTCCCATTTTGTTTTGTTTTTTTAGTTTTCACGTCATTTTAATTCAGTCTTCTCTCAAATATAATTATAGTTGTAAAATTTTGAATTAAATTGTATTATCAAAGTGATTGACTTAAATATTTGATGAATTTTCTAATGGTAATTTCCTAGATGATTTTTTTTGTTGAACTTTAGATATCTTTTGATCGAATTCGTTATTAATTACCTCTTCTCCTAATAATTTTAAAATTAACACTAGAAGAAAATCAATATTCATTTGACAAATTTAAATAATTGAGATAAAGATTGGATGTGTGAGACCAAAACCAAATGGATTTGGATTTTATGGTCTCAACAAAGGTACATGTGCCGTAAGGTAACATGGGTAGGCAGACAAATCTAATCCTACTAGATAGTATTATTTCATATTTCATTTTCAGCAAGAATGTGTAACCATGATGTTATGTTGGATGCTGTTTGGGAAATATTTTAATTTTTGAGCCAACATTTGGTTTACCCGAATTTTAGGTTAACTAGTAGTATTATTTAATTTATTTGTTTCGTAAATATATTTCAGTTGATAGGTTGTTATAAATAATATTTTTAAAGATTGAAATTTGAATTTTAAATTCTTTATTTTTTTTCACCCTTAAACAAAAATCAATAACTTTGTGGTGTAACACCTGAAAATATCGAAGACGGAAAGTGGTCGCTGGTGCACAAGATATGATAATTAGCGGTTTTTGACAGTTTTTAGACAAAACGATTTCACATTAGAATAAAAGAAATCCTTATTTTCTTTTCATCTAAAAATATATACGTAAATCTACATGAAAAAAACATTTAATTATGATCTAAGTCGTGATATGGCCTATTAATTATGATGGTTTGTAATTTTACATTTGGATATGCAAGTTCAAGCAATAGGGAGAGGAATAGAGAACATAGTATTGTTGAGCAAGAAACTATTAGTCGCTCCATTCAAGTAGTCCTTACACTTGTGAAAGAAAAATATAGGGTGGCAATCTAGGTTGGTTGGTCGAGTTAATAAATAGTTGACCCATAAGTTATTTAAGTGTTAATTTAACTTCTCATAAAAAATTTGTTGGTGGATAATTTGTAAGTAATACGTATATCTGTTAGTATTTTTTGAATTTCAAAATCTATTATGATTTTGGTGACTAAATAAACTTTCAGGATCCAATTCACATAAATTTTCTTTTATAAAAATATAGAGTTTGATATGTATATCTATCTTTTTTGTTTTTGTTTTGGTGCAATGTATATCTATCTTATATTGATTAAAATATACAATACATGTTCTTATGGCTTAATTATGGCCTTTAAACAAGCTTACCCATAGCTTGAGACAAATTGCCACACCACAAATTATATAAAAACTTGGTTAACTTAGTGATCAAACAATCGCTTAAATGATGCTCAAATACTGCCTAATACAGGGGAAGCAATCTAAGCTAAGAGTCTTTGTTTATTTATGTGCAACGATGCTTAGACCAAAATAAAAAATGTTTTTGAATGAGTAGTACTAGACAGTAGACAATTATAATAGCCCGTCAAACAGGGTTGTGAAAACCAAGACAACATGTTACCAACAATATATTGCTACTTTCTCCACCAGTTTCCTTAAAATCCTCACGTACTCTTTGGTTAAAAGTACAAGATAAAGTACAAAATAATTGGATATAGCCGGATCAAGTACTCTTTATTAAGGTGTGCACACCAAATGTTGATATTTAAAAATAGAGAATGATAACTTATGCCTTTAAAAAATGTGAAGCGAGTCGTTGGCTTGTGGCTTGTTATCGTGTTGGCGGTCGGATTCATGGTCTTTCTTAATCCTTGTCTTCGTGACCTGGACGGTTGGTGCGAAAGCGCTTTTGTTGCTTGTTGTGTTTGTGCAGGGAGTTGGTGGTACGTAAATCGTCCGTGTTGGCAGTCGATTTATTCGCCTACTTGAGTTGTGAAGGTCCATACAACATTTTTTTTTGCTATTTGGTTTCGCACCCGTACGCGGGTTCGCTGGGTAGTGCTTGTGCAGCTTTACGTCTTTTTTTAACCACTTTTGCCGTTTATGTGGGCGTTTATGTGGTTTGACTGGTTTGGGCGTTTATGTGGTTTGACTGGTTTGGTTTATGTCCTCCAAAAAAAAACTATAATTGAATCTACATCAAACAAACTAACAACATTTTTTTTATGTAAACATCTAAACTATTTGAAAGAAATTTATCATCGATTTCATTTTTGTCTTGCTTTAACAATTTTATTACTAATAAGGTTCTTTATACTTGTTGCAGAGAACGAATTTTTTTTTTTTTTTGAATAGCAAAATATTATTTATAAAATCAGGTCTCGGCACAGGATAAACCGAGACCGGTATAAGAAGGTTACAAAACAAAGGCGCCGTATATAGGCGGAACACCAATGTAAATACCAAAACCTACACTACCTCAATTTCCAAACCACTAGAGAATCCTCAACCCGACCTAAAAAGATGTCATTAAACACTAACTCCCGAACTCGAATCAAAATTACTCGGCCCATCAGAATTCAAGAGACAACTTCTATAGTCAAAAGCCGAGGGTCAACGGTAAAGAGAAAACCTAGGCAGATACATCTCAACCTCCAAAAAGTCAACACCGATGCGGTAGAGGTTAACCAGTTACAAAGAAACCTACAAATCTCTAGAGATTTGGAAACCATCAGAGACTCAAAAAGAATCCTGCAAATCTCAACAAATTTGAAAGCGGTCAGAGAATCAAGTAACATAGAGAATCAATCCCACACGGCATCAACCACAAAACTCCTTATCACCACAAAACCCCTTATCACCTCCAAGAACCACCGCCTCCCTAACACAAACCAAACAGCAAGAAACAAAACCCCTTCAACACCTAAACCACCTTCACCCCACCACAACACCAAAAGCCACAACCGCAATCAGAAACCGCCATCTCTACCACGACCACCAAACCCGAAGCCACCACCACCACAAAACCCTTCATCACCACAACAACATCACTTCACCACCACAAAACCCTTCATCACCTCCAACTACCACCACTACCATCCTAACTCAACAAGCCATGACACCAACATCTAAAACCACCAAAACTAAATCCCAACCAACTTATTTTACTACTATATTTTACTGTCAAAACAAAATGAATACAATCAAGTGATAATTTATTTTACTACTATATTTCTATTAAATTTTTATTTTGAGTAGCTAAATATATATTATTAGAGTAGTTAAACATGATAATACACCTACTTACAAAAATATAAATCATGTTTGATTTTTTTGGGTATCCAAGACCAAGCTACCTCATTGGTATGAGAGGCGTCCGTCTTTGATATGATAGAATCCATTTTAGAATTTTTGATAGATTGTATAGATATTTAAAAAATATAGATGAGTTGTTTCAATACTTAAAGTGTGAAGTAATATATATAAAAAAAGCACATGTGAGACTCATTTAAAGAACATAGATATGATGAATGTGAATGCTCTAAGACCCTTTCAAATTACTCGTGTCCATAGATATGAAAAGTTAACTACAAAATCCTCATGATATTCATTGAGTGCAAAACTTAAGCATTACATACAATACATGGATGAAGTCTTCTCTTGATCTATTCTATTCAGAGTAGGACTTGTAATCAATTAAATTGAATCCAATTTGACCTCATTATATAGTAATTGTGTGTGAAGATATGGTGCTAAATTTGTTGTAGTCTTAACGCATTGTCAAGAATTCTCCCTGTTGGCGTCTATGCTCAAAGCAAATAGGAAGTAAATATGTTCAAATTTAAATATTTGGAAAGATATGCCAGCCTTATGACAAGTGATAAAAATTCAGACATCTTAAGAATTTCAGTAGGGGACCCCAGCGGATGCATATGAAAAATGAAAAAGATATCAACTCCTTTACCTAGTGAAATTAGTTTCTAGGCACAAAAGAAAAGACATAATTTCATCATCCAACAAAAAAAACATATATCCTTTGTTGCTGAAATTTTCCAAGTATGTGAAGAATATTGTAAACATGTATCTAAATTTTCTTTCAGTTGCTAAGCACTTACTATACTCGATCCCATTCACGATAACTTATATTCTGGTAAATATATCAAAACAGCTACTAATCACCACCACCTTGGCTCACCAACAATGAGCAAAGCTATCTATATTTAACAGAACTTTGCAAGGACATCTAATCACAAAAATGGTAGGATACAGTTTGATCTGGTGAGGGAAGGATTGATGGGTAATCAGGTAAAACAAAAAAACTGTGATACACACATTCTGTAGTTTGAATATCCTAGTTGATACTAGGTTAGCTTGATTGTTCAACACCGGGTGGTGATGCTCGATGAAGATTTGATTTGGAGGGAACAACTGCAGACTGCTTCAGGGGCCCAGACTGCTTTTGGGGCCTAGGCCTTTCTTCTCCCTTCAAAGAAGCAGGCTTCTCAGGAAGAACATGAGTTGCTGCAGTCTGCTTCAGGGGCCTAGGCCTTTCTTCTCCCTTCAAAGAAGCAGGCTTCTCAGGAAGAACGTGAGTTCCTTCCAACTCATCTGTCTTTCTCTTCTTCACCTTCTTAATTAAACCATTGCTTGCAACCTTGACATCATCTGGGAAACGGCTTGAACTACCCTTTGCTTTTTCTTTTTTCAGACCATTCACAGGGGGATGGAGAACCCGGACATCTGTAGCTGTATTAGAATCTGCCTTATTCAATGAAGATGGACTGTTAGATTCTGGAGCTAATCGCTTTCGCACGTTCTGTTGTAAAGTAGCATCAGATTGAACATTCTCCTCCTGCTTAGGCACCAATAACTTTTTCTTCTTAAGGTTTTCCTGATCCTGACAATATAAGTAACGCAATGAGATAGAAACAAAATTGAAACATCATCTTGAGTTTGACAGTAAAATATCAAATCAGTTAGTCATCATTTGCACAGACAGCAAAAAACAAGTTCTCCCATTCTTCTGATATTATCAATGGCCAAGATGAATTTATAGAATTTAAATCATAGAATAGTCATTTAATAACCACTTGGCTAAAGGCATACCTTATTTCTACTGAGTAGTGCTCTGCGCCTCTCTTTTGCCCTGCAAATTGCACGTTTGATCCCGTGGTTGTCCATGCAACCATTTGGCCATAGTTCCGCTAGCTGAAGACACCGGACTTAAAGTTAGAAAAAAAATGTTGTTTATGTTTGGACACCGGAACACTTATTATTCAACACACACACACACACACACAAATAACAAACACATGTGATGCAACAGACTTGAAGTAAAAAGAAAACATCATAATGGAATACCTAAAAAAAATTAATAGTGAAAAACCAATTGAGGACACTTCTCATTTTTAGGCTCTTGTAGCTCAGTGATGTTATTTTATATTCAAATATGTAACAAGTTGAGATAAACCCAAGTTTGGAGTGTGATCCCGAGTAGCATAAATTGACAATACAGTCCCATATAATCATTAAGACATGCAATCCAATAACTATCCTAGACCATTATTGAGAGGAAATAATGGAGATTCAACTCACCTCAACATACAACTTTCTGATTAGGGGACCTGCAGTTTCATCCAATCCCTGGAGCAATTGCAAACAAGATTCATTAAGAACGAGAATTTTCAAATCAAACAGGAACTTCAGAAAAAGTAATTAAGGCTCAATCTTCTGTACATCAGCAAAAAGGTCATAGATATCACAAATCTTGTCTTCCAATGCAGGGTCCATACTAAAATTCTTTTTAGGCATTGCTTTTCCATCAGGCCCCAATTCTTGATCACCAGATACTCCAGCTTGCTGCTGTTGCCGAAATGCCAAGAAAACAAATAAAAACACCGCAAATCCAAAAAAACCCAAATTGCTGAAATGATTCAATAAATCAACATAAAAAAATTACAAAACAAACTTAAAATTGCATTGAATTCATTAAGAGTAACATCCACATAAAAAAATGAATTATGGCACGGATTAATATAATGGCAGGAACTTAATGAATGTAATAATAAACCAAATAAGATAAGAAGCATTGAGTATTAAACATAACAAATTCAAACCAGTATACGAAGATTTGGTATTTAAAAGAAATAGCAAGTCAATTAAAATAAACCTCAGATTCAATAGATGGGGCCTGCATCTTTATCATCTCAACAACTTCCTTCTTTTTTTGTTGAAACCTATCATCTTTCTCTTTCTTTGCAGACAAACCCACATTGATCATAATTTTTAAGTTTCTCTGCAGCAGGAAGAAATTATATAAGATGATGTCATGATGACAAGATAAATAATTTCATTCATTAAGGGAAAGTAAATATGCGTACACATCATTGAATTCAAACAAAAATAAGAATAGTTCAGAACAAATGGCAAGCTATCATATCGATGTAAGAAACTCAGAATTATAGGTAGTATTTGCTAGAATGAGATAGGAAATATGGTTCCTGTTTTATGTTTGATGCATTTAAAAATATAAGGAAAACAATGGGACACACAAATGGTAAGTTTTGATTCCATTAAAGAAAAGGAACCAAACGTGTGTTTCATTCAATGTCAAATGCTACCAAAGTGACATCACATTGAAGTACAGAAAAAGAAGAAATAAAAAAGCAAAAATGATAATGTTTCAAAAGGTCACAAAATATAAGTTCCCAATGGTGGACAGCAGCACAATTAGTTTGAGAGAGATACAGCCTAAAGTCACCAATTAGCATAACCTTTTTGAGTTCAATGACAAATAGTGTATAATGGCTTGCTAGTGCTAGCAGGCAGCCTTACCAATGGTAAAATAGTAACAGATAGTACCAGGATGAAATTAATATATTATTCATCTAACTTACAGCCAATAGTTATGGTGAAAAATTATAAAGCACCAATCAGTAACCATTCTTCAGAACTGTACAATAATAATAATAATAATAATAATAATAATAATAATAATACATGAACATTGGGAGTGGGAATAAGAAAACTATCATCGTACCAATACCAATCAAAGAAGTTATATAGATCAGCAAAAAGGGGAGGGGATATCATGTAGGAAACGGAAACAATAGATAAAGGGTCATATATGCTGAAACACCTTTAGTGTTCTGAGCTGAATCAGATGCCCAAGAATACTCATAAGACGATTAAGTAACTCCTGTGATACTTTCCCTTGGCTTGCCTGCTGACAAAGAACACAAGTTAATATTACAATGTTTATATACCCCAAGAATAAAATATCTGAAATTGTGTGTATTTCTAGAAGCACAACATCAGGAATGCAGTGTGGTCCAGTACCGCTAATCTCGCAACTTTAGCAAGTTTTAGCTTTATTTCCATGGGTAATCTCCGTTTGATAGCTTGGGATGTGCCATCAACCTCCTGGTTTTCCGTAGTTGGTGGCCTTGCTGTAATAATATTTGAAAAAAGGAAAACAAGCATTAGCAACAAGCTTCTCACATTGCCTATTTCTGTGATATATGCATAAACTTAAAAACAGTTTCTGAACTTACATTCTGCGACCGCTTTCTCCAAATCTTGAATAGCTTTCTCAAGAATCATATATTTTGGCTTCACACTGGAGCTATCTTTTTTTAGTATGCTTTTAGATTTCTGCATAAAGATTCAACCAATTGCATTACTGATACAGTATGTCTTAAGCATGTAACATTCGATTGTCACATTTTCACCATCAAAAATCACAGTAAACAGAAATGTTACACTGCCAAGTGTACATTACATGGTATAACTAAACAAAAGTTCCTGTTACATTTTATTTACAGAAAAATCAGCCCATACATCCCATTATACTTAAATTAAATAGCTATATTTTGAATAATAAAAAAAAAAGACCCACGGCAGCCTAGATTCATAAGCAAGCAAAGAAGATACACAATTTAGAATTCATAAGCAGCAGCGTTCTTCATTTAAAATAGCCAGGGAGACAGCAAATCATTAGTTTTTACTATTTGGGACTTTTTTATGAAATGTAGCATAGACTGTGCCATGTTTCATGTATGATTGATCTGTTGATTGGAATGGAAATTGACTGCAAAAAGAAACTTCTTATTTGATAGTCAGTTCTATCATGCTTCATGGGGTAACTATGGTGTGCATGGTAGAAACTATCATGTCCAAATCCAAGAAGTACAATACGACAGGTATACAAGGAAAGGGTAATTCATAAGATCATAATATATAAGATTGGGAACCAGATATATTAACTCAAACTTATTAAAAAATGCATTCTTTGCAAAAATGCATGACATTTCTATTGACTTGTTAATATTTCCATTAATAGATAACCATCATAACCAAGGTTGTCAAAATCGAGATCTGACATAGGATTGGAAAGGAGTTGCAAGATCATAAATCGTAACATAGATCATAAGATCCTATTCCTATGACATGCACAAATTGACATATATATGGATTCATGTATAGGCATAAAAACTCCACAATTACATAATGGATAAACAAATAAACCGTATACTTATTAATTGAAACCAAAAGAATATATATTTTCTTTTATTATTATTATTATTATTAATATTTTGTCTGACTTCTATAAATCACAATAGCAGGTATTAAGGATTGAAAAAAAAAAAAAAAACCAGTAGTAGAACAGAGAAACATTTGTACCCAAAAAAAAGATAAGATAATTAGAAAAGGCAACAAATTAATGCCAGCGTCACGTGTTTTAAACATGTTGTTTTAGGGTTTTTAAATGCCAGCGTCATTTTTACAGAACCGGGTCACATACCCGACCCGCAAACCACATCTGTGCATAACACAAACAGAAGCGGCCGACGCGCAAGATTCTGCCGTTTTTACAACTTTGCACAGAGATCTCGGCTGTTCCCACCAATTTGTGATTTTTCCCATGTGCGAACTCGACCAGACCTAGCAAGATCGCAGAATTGCAGGATTTCACGCATTGGCGCACAACTTTGACTATCATGATCATATTTCATAACCGAAAAACCATAGACACGTCTTTTCCCTTGTCCATGTAGAAACATATTCTCCCCAATAAACATGTCAAGAAAAGTACATTTTCTTCCAAACAATGTTAGAATGTCACAAGAAGCATCATTAGTCCTTACTTAAAAGAAGTGTTGGCAGCTAAATATGATTGCCAACTATTTATCATCTAATATTAACTGTGTACTTTCTTCTCCATTCCTATCATCCAAAAAGGACAAGTTCTATGTCTAGTTCATCAATAGAGAACTCCGTCAATTCAAGAAATCCATCATCATCACCAAGTAGATGTACATCTCCACCAATGTCCCACACATAGACAGATACTTCGCTGATGTCCCTAGGGAACTGCGAATTGGTTTGCACAAATTCGTGAAGAATTCGCAGGAAACCATGTACCAGCGTAACAGTAAAAACTAGTAAAAAAAACTTAACATGAAACTACTCCGTTGGGCACTAGGAAGTGATTACCACTTTAGAAAAGTCGAAATATCACTAGGCCTACTAGTTTAATACACTTGTTGTACGCTAGCACCTTGTACACTGCTAATTTAATGCTCGGCTTACCTCTCTATGTTTGCCAAAGTTTCGATGTGGGACTAGTGTTATCTCTCCGTGTTTGACAGACCACGTATGCATAGCAATTTGTTTTATAACGGAAAGTATAGAGAACGAAGTTGTTATGGTGACTTAAAGAGAATGAAATTAATTACTAGTATTAATATAATCCTAGCAATTGTGACTATAAGACTATCTTTTTTTGTAACATTTGTTGGAATGTGGTTTTTAAAAGGAAATAAGAGTTGAACTTTTATTTTGGGACTAAATGGGGCCTAAGCCCAAAAGAATATACAAATCAACAACAAAAAAATAAAAACTAGCTTGAAAGTAAACCAACCCTGGCCAAATCCATCCTAATCTATGTTGTCAATAGCGCGCTATATAGTAACAGCGTAGAAGTGGTAGGTTTCGGCATGATACCATCTCCCTGCAAGCAGCCTTCAGCAGTGGTGGTTGTAGCGGCCATAAAATGTGGCAATCCTGCTATCCACTATAGCAATCTAGAATCACTATAGCTGTACATAATGGAGATGAGGAGTTGGAGGTGGAACAACAAGAGTTTGAATCAAGCGATGAACATGATAATATTGATGTGGTGGAACTTAGAAGTGAAGATAAGGCAGACACATGCATAAGCATTATTTTGTATGTTTTACAACTTGATTTTAATTGCTTATCATTTTGTTTACTTTTAGAACTTGATTTCATTTTGATGTGATGCCATTTTGAATACTATATCATTTTGATTACATTTAGAACTTATTTTGATGGGAAATGACAAATTAATTATAATCATTAAGTATGATTGTCACTTAAATTGTGTATTTTTCTATTTTGAGTATTTATGTATCTTATTGGAATTTATGTTTACTTTGTACATTGTTTTTTAGTCTTCACAATAGCGATCATCCCCTATCCGCCGCTATATGGGATTAACAACATAGATCCTAATAAACTTTCCAAAGTTAATTTTTATTGATGATCATGATATTAATACTTCTTCCGGTCTCGATTATAAACAACAACAAAATTATGTTTCTTGGTCTAAAATAGAAGCAGATATTGACTACTTATATCATATTTAATGATATTATTCCTAAATTACCCTTCAACTAAAATAGATCATAATTTCTAATCACGCATTTATTTTCATGGAACAAGTTTCCATAAAGGGCAATTTGGAAAATTTTAAAAAATTAAATTAGTTCAACCACTTTTCTTAAAGGGTGTGAAATAATTTTTGTTGCTTATATAAGACCGGTTGGAGTAATTTTCATTTCCTTTGTTGTTTTTTAACCAAATAACTATTTTTATTAATGGTGTACCAATTATTATATTGGAACATAACACAAAACGAAATGTCATACCGATTATATATACCCCCACGTACCCAATACTTCGATAGTTGCATACCAAGTACCCTAACCCATATCAAAGAGAATTGTGAACCAAGTGACTATGGTCCCACAACCTTGTTTCTCCTTTACAATCCTAGACAAAGGTCTAAGGTTGGGGTGCACTTAAATAATATCCTTTGCCTATTTTGGATCCATCATGTTTCTCTTCGATGAACCAATGGAGTATGTTGGAACGTACCACAAAATGAAATGGCATAACGATTATATATACCCCCCACATACCTAATGCTTTGAGACTTGCGTACCGAGTACCCGAACCCGTACTTAAGAGAATTGCAAACCGAGTGACTATGGTCGCACAACCTCGTCTCTCCTTTAGAATCCTAGACAAAAGTATAAGGTTGGGGTGCACTTAAATCATATCCTTTGCCATTTTGGATCCATTATGTTTCTCTTTAATGAACCAATGAAGGAGTATGTTGGAACGTACCACAAAACGAAATGGCATACCGATTATATATATATATATATATATATATATACACACACACACACACACACACACACACACACACACACATACCTAATATTTTGAGAGTTGCGTACTGAGTACCCGAACCCGTACCAAAGAGAATTGCAAACCAAGTGACTATGGTCCTACAACCTCGTCTCTCATTTACAATCACAGACAAAAGTCTAAGGTTGGGGGGTGCACTTAAATCACACCCTTTGCCTTTTTTGGATCCATTATGTTTCTCTTTAATGAACCAATGAAGGAGTATGTTGGGACGTACCAAAAAACGAAATGGCATACCGATTATATATACCCCCACAAACCTAACACTTCGAAGTTGCGTACCAATTACTCGAACTCGTACCGAAAAAGAATTGAGAACCAAGTGACTATGGTCCCACAACCTTGTCTCTCCTTTAGAATCCTAGACAAAAGTCCAAGGTTGGGGTGCCCTTAAATCATATCCTTTGACTATTTTGGATCCATTATGTTTTTCTTCAATGAACCAATGAAGGAATATGTACTCTCCCTTTTCATTTTCTCTCATACATAATGAAGAACAAGGTTGGGCAAAAAATTTCATGGTATGTTTTTAAAACTGCATCTTAAACAAACTGAAGCTGTATTCCAAACACATTGTTCAACAATTTATTAAATTAAAACATAATAATGAAGGATACTCCTTTAATAGGGGTATCTAAACATATTGTAGCATATTGGTATCTGATACACAAAATGACATCAATACTATATAAACATTCTTTGTTCAATGCAAAAATGATACTAAACCAATGCTGCAAACTATGGGATAACTTGTTTAGTTAAATTTCAATATTGAAATTAAAACAAAGCAGCAGAAAAGCAAAAGAAATTAACTTACTGATCCTTGCATCACAGATTTTCCCTCAGACATGTTAAGATCTGGTAGTTCATTGATGACATTTTTATCTTTTGATCGACCTGTATTTCCTAAATCATCAACACTACTTGGGGTTCTTCCAGGTTGGGATTTGGAAGAAACACTTTTTTCTTGGTACTTCTGATGAGAAGTACCATGCACTCCACCTGCATCTTTATATTTATCCACTCTGTTCTTAGATTGAAGTACTCCTGTCTTCTCTTCATCAGCATCTTTGGCTTCTACCATAGAAGGCACATTATTATTTGCTACTTGCAAACAGACAACCACTGAACGGACATCATTATTTGATTCTTCCAAACAGACAGAACGATCTGAAATTGGTCTATTATCAGCCGTTTTCTTTTTCAAATTAATTCCAGAGATCTCCGATTGATTCTGAGGTTTCAGATCTTCATAATGTTCACCAGGTACAGCCAAATTCTGTGAGGAATTAAATGTATTCTTCGCAGGTAATGATGCAGTTTTTCCAGCAGCTGTCTTGCCAACTTTTGCATGTTTATTTGATACATGTCCATCAATGTTTCCACCCGGATTCTTTGATGTATCTTTCCGGCACCTTTTCTTTGCTGGCTGATTAGGTAATACCGGAGGTTCATTTCTATAGAAAGATAAAAGCGATGAGAATGATCAAGAATCGATATGAATCTTTTATTTACTGTAACATTCAATTTAATAAATTCAATCATAAATTCAGCATTCATCATTCCATTCATTTAAAGAAGTCAAATATGAATGTATTATAACTGTTTAACAAGAGTAGATAAGCCAGCTTTATGTTATTTTGTTTAATCACTACAAGTTAATGAATTGCGTAAAAATGCAGATATTGATCCCTTTTAGGCAGGAGATAAAACAAAAGTAGTACAAAATTTAACATTGCAATAAATTAATATTCTCCAAAGGCTGCACCAAACATTATATACAAAAAAAATTGAAGAAATTTTATGGAAATAATTAAACAGTGCAAATTGCAAACGAAACATTTTCAAAATTTAAGGTTCACTCCACCCTCCAGTCATGCAAGCTAGTAATTCAAAACCCTTCTAGAATTTGTTTAAAGTTACATGATGATCAAACATTCAAGGATCCTGATAATAACCCAATGTCTGCATAAGTATTTCCTAGAAAGCAAAACAACTAATCCGTTGTCTACAATAAATGCAACCCTCTATAAAATTCTTTTACTTCTAATTTATTAGTCAGTAACCTAAAACTGGTTAGCATTCGCTAGCTTTTATTATATATATACACATCGTCATAGCATCAACACATAAAGAAAGAGGTATGGAGTTCTACCTTCCTTTATATGGCAGTTATATTGCGGTCAATATTACAAGCATAAACATAAAAAGTTTAATACAAAATTATAGTATTAGCTGCCGCTACAACTCAAATTCAAAAGAGATGGCTATGAATTATAAACAATCTGATTTCATGTTCATGCAACACCAAAAGCACACATAAATGACCATTAAATACCATCACTCACTGTGTCAATGTACATCCAATGCCATATGTACTTAACTAACAAACCAGAAAGAAAAAAGTGCAAAGGCTTGATAAATTTAAGTAGTTTATAAAAGATAATTAAGAAATAATTCAGGCAAATTTTAATCAAAACAACACTTACATGCGTTCCAATTTCCCCCTATTCACAAAGAAACCATCATGTTTGATTGCAGAATTATCAACCTCAAAATATTCATCCTGCAAAACGGACAACTGAAATATATAAATGTGTCTATGCATGTGTAGAAGTCCACAAACAACAATGCTCCTCTCAGCAATCAAAGGTCAAACCATAACAAACAGTAGCAACACACAAATACACCAACCAGCTCAGCATCATCAATGAATGAGTCTTCTGTATCATACTGATCATCAGGAACAACAGGAAGATCCTCTTCGTCACTACTATCATTACCCTGAAAATGATTCAATATCCTATTATTCCCAACATAAATACGTAGATCATTTTAATATAATTCTTAAATGCACATGTTTAATATCAATTTACAGTACAAGTGAATTCGTGCAGGTACAGGTCATTGAGTAACAAGCATAGTAATATATATACATACCATGTAAAGCCTTTCAATTTTCTCTATTACAGCACTGAACCGGTTTGTCTGGGGAGCATCTTCTGCTTTATTCTCAGTTTGTCCCTAATAATGACAAGTGAGGATAGAGAAAATAGTGGAGGACAAAATCATATACAATTTAAAATAAAAATATGATGGTTCACATCACAGCTACAAGATGACGAATAACATAATACTGAATCATAAACACGCTAGAGACAATCAAATCCAAGATTACCTTGACTCCACATATTGCAATTACATGTTATAAAAACAAGATTCTAAACAGTAATTGCATGTTTAAGAATTGAGTATGTTCAAAACAATAATATCGACCATGTTGAGGGTGGGGGGTGAAGTAAGTGCAATACTGGTCAACTGTGGCATATTTACATGCACATGTTAGCTAACTGCCACAAATTGTATGTTGCATATATTAAAAATCCTAGATCAGATCTATCCACCAGAGTTTTTAATCCTGGATAGCAGAACAGAGGGTTAAAGTGGAAAAAGAACAGAACTGCAAGCTGTGACATAGGAGCATGAACAGACTATAGAGGGTGAGCAGCAAACTGGGAAGAAGGTACATGGCTTGAAGTTGAGTAGCAGGGGATGCCAAAGACCAGTAAAGGTGCGAAAAAAAATGCCAGCAATCGCCAAAAATACCACCAGCAATGTTCATGCTCAAGATTGTGAGGGTGGTGAAAATGACAAACAAAGGCTTGTATCGAATGTGAATGGTGATTGGAATGAATGAGGAGGAGGGTTCCTGATCTTCTGATGCCAAATAAGGGAAATAACGAAAATATCAACAACAGAAATATGCATGGAAAAGCTAAAAAACCGCCATATGGCACTGCCATATCCGCAATAAAACCCCATGTAGCCGCCATCCTTCACAAACTGGCCATATAGGTTATCAAAAAATCTGCAATCTGCCATGGCCAATATTTGACAACACTGATAGTATTCAATTAATAACTTTGCTATCCACTCATCTCAATACAAAATTCAGCTGAAAAATCACAACAAACAATAATACTTATACAAATGAAGAACATTGCATACAAAAGTATCCCTTTAATGAACACAACTGAAATTAAGTTTCATTCCATCAAATCCCCCAAAATTAAAGTTGGCAAAACAATCAGTGTTGTCAATCCTCAATAGTATATTGCGGACAACAACAGTTTGTTCAAATTCCCTTACGCATTAAAGCTATACCATAACTATTATCTAACAAATTTTTACTAAATTGCGTATTTGCATAACAATAACGATTAATTAAAATTCCTCTAACTACAGCACTACTATACGCGATGTTTAACAACAGTGACAAAAATTCAACCTAATAATGTCGTAATCGAAAAACTTCAACAACCAATTCCAGTTTCCGATTCAAAAAAAATTGTGTGAGCAATGTTATTCAGCTAAGATTACTATCAAAATTCAAAACCATTACGAAATCAACAAACAGCTACAGTGACATAAAATCACAGTATACATGCACACAAAACCTAAACCTAACAACCGAATCAAAAATTCGGCAATGTAACTTACAGGAGCGATTCGAGCTTCGAGCGACGGATTCGTTTTCGGAACTTGCTCAGGAGCAGAAGTGGATCCATGAATCTCATTATGGTGATCTTTGAGAAGCTTCTTATATGATACGATTGTGGTTTCACCTGGACGAAGCTCAACTTCGAAAATTGTTCGATCACCGATTCGAATGCACTTCGATGAAGGTCGCGACGAATCGCTAGCGGCGGCGGAGGAGTCGGGATTGGAGTTGTTGTCGGTCATCGGAGCGGTTGTTGAATTAGCGTCACGGCGGTGGAGAATTAGAACGCGAGAAACATGAATGAAATGAAAACGTCTTAAGCCCTAAGATTGAGATTATGAGAATTTTGTGAGTATTGTGAAGAGAGAGAGAGATATTGCGCGGGATTCAAATATCGGAAAAGAAGAAAAATGTGTTTTTATTTATTTATTTTTCCTTATAAATAAATGAAACGCACCGTTTCATTTTAAGGGTTTTTTTTTTTTTTACTAACTTTTTAAGGGTAATTTTTCTTTTTGACTAACATTTTTTATGATCTTTTGTAAAAAAAACATTTTTAATGATCTTAATTCTTAAATTATTGTTGATGTATGTGTTAAGTGAAAATTTAGTAGATTTACGACTAATATAAAAGAAGAAATTGTTGCAAATCGATCATAGAAAAATGTATAGTTGTATGTCTTGGCCTTTTCGAGATTGTTGCTCCTTTTGTGGATATAATTGATTTGTGGATTATGCTGCAAAATTCATAGTGGGTTTCTTTTATATGTGAGGCGATGGATTATTAGAAAAAAAAATTAAAGCATCTTTAGAGATGTTCATGACTAAGGCGTTTATTTAACATTGCATCGCTTGAATTAATTATCGTATTTATGCATATATTCTTTGATATATGATTTGTGTTGCTTATTTGTAACAATAAATATAGAAAATTATTGATGAACTACCAACAAGTTTGACAATAGAGCGTGTACTATCCCAATTTAGTCTGACTTTAGTTGGATTGGCCCATTCCATTTGAATACTCAGACCCAATCACTAGCCCATTTGAAACTCCATTCACTCGGTCACTCTCCCTAACTGGTGACTGAGATAACTGATTCCTGAAGATTAGGGGCACATGTTAAATGTTCACTCTCCCTAACTGGTGACTGAGATACCTGATTCCTGAAGATTAGGGGCACATGTTAAATGTTCACTCTCCCGGCAGCTGATTACTCAGTCAAAGGACCCTAGGAAAAAGGGAAAACATGAAAAAGGATGGCCTAAAAGTGAGGAACGTGGGGAGAGATGCTCCAAAAGTCTGGCTCGGGAGAGATATATATATTGGGAATTCAACCTCATAAGGGGGGACGGCTGATAGACTAGACTCATTCACTTCTTCTTCTTCTTCTTCATCATATAACCACTTTAGAAGAGAACTACGTAGCTCTGATTCCCTAATGACTTAGGGATACGTAGGACCAGAATCTCTCCCTGTCGAGCTATAACAAAAACTCTCTCAAGAACTCATAAATTGATTAATCTCTACAAAATATCTTACTAGTTCTGTCACGCTCAATTTTGGGCAAGAACAGATGGCGCCCACCGTGGGGCCACGGTAAAGCTAATTTCCCGGCCACACCAATCAACAACCATGACGGTATTAGGATCAACGACATACAGCTCACGAAACAGCACTATTGAAGAAATTCGAGTCATAGTCGTCGCTGAGTTGCCCCGCCATAACCAAATCTTCCACATGTAGGTACAGAGAATCAAGAAAGAAAAGATGGCAGCCCACACGTGTTCGTCGGAATGGCCTAGGCCTCAAGATTCAATCAACAAAAGTATCATAGTTTGTTTTTGAAAGTCGCCAAGCCCATAGATCGAAGAAGAAAAACAGGTGTTTAAGTTCCTTTAAATTAATCTAATTTTTTCATTAAGTTTTCATGCACTAATTTTAATCACAATTTGTTATGTTTGCACCGATAACAATTTAATTTCGAGTTTTGATTCTGAATTCAATTCCTTTTGAAAGGCTTCCTTTTGTTTTGATGATAAACTATCATTTTGTTTTATTTATTTATAAATATAAAAGAGAAGTGTAAGAACATTATATCTCCCAGGTGGTTAATGCCAAAGTAATAAAGTTTGAGTCACGTACAAGTGCTATGCTAAAGTTCACTCCCACATAGTGTAATTCATGTCAATAAGTTATTGAGAATTTCTAAAAAGCAGTTATCAAAGGTGGGCGAGTATTAAAGATCATCAGAAGGTGGGCGAGTACCAAGCATGTGATACATCATACATATAGTATATTTCATATTTATTTCATTGTTCCATCAAGTTTTGTGCAATTCCAAATATATCAGTATTTGTTTTTTTTAGTGTACAACCTTTTCCCCTTCTATTTCCTTATGTTAGTAAAAAGGTTAAAACAAGTTCATTCATATAGTAATTGTAATGGTAGTTGATTAAATTTATTAGAAAAAGTATATGTCAATAGTAAATACTAAGAGCATGTTTGAATCACTTTTAAAAAACTGTTTTTAGGTTTTTAAAAATTAAAAACTACAAATTTTGTTTGGTAAATCAGTTTTCAAATAACAGTTTTGAAAACTAGTTTTAGTTTTCTGGTTTTAAAAACTAGAAAAGCAAAACTGTTAAAAGCTGTTTTTGTTTTTAATTTGAGTTTTGGAAAGAGATAAAAAGGCGGAGCACCTGCTACAATGGCACTTCCGTAATTATAATCAATTTCTGTTTTGTTTTTTCTGCGCTGGTTTTTTCACAGGAAGTGCATACAACCTCTTCAAACACTTTCTAAAAATATAATTCCCAAACAGATATTTTTTCTTAAAAACATTTTTTAAAAACAGATTTATAAAATAGTTTCTAAAAACTAAAAAGCAAAATGCATTCAAACAGGCCCTAAGTAACGAAAATAAATTAAAGGGAAGTCGCCCATATATATGTGTTATAGTTTTATAAGGGCACTCGCCCATAATACAAGTTTTGGGTCATTGAAAAAAAAAAAATTCATACAAGTCAGAGGATGATTGCATTATTTCCTTAGGGTCCGTTTGGTTAGAAGGAAAGAAAGTAGGAAGGAAGGAAAACACGCAATTCGAGGGATGTATTTGAATTATAAAGTTGTCCAAATACATGCATTGGTTTCCGTATTTCACTTTCTTTCCTCCCTCTTTCCCTCCAACCAAACAAGCCCTTAATTTTGGTGAAAAATGTGGTGAAGTGGCACTAATTACTTCTAATGTAGTCATGTTATCTTCTTTCTATTAGTTTATATATATTAGTTTATTTCTAACTCCATTTTTTATAACGTTGTTTGTATTTTTATTACATGTGCAAAACATTTCGAGCACAACACTCTTTTCGGTTGGCGATCGAGACGAGGTTATCACAACGAAGTGGAAATTTCTTTTCCTAAAAAGAAATGATTTGCATAAAGCTCTCTTTGGGGTAACAGAATATCGACACCAAGAATATTTATTTGATAATTCTATGATTATGGTTTCGTATTTAATTTCTTATACAAAATTTTCATCCCAATTACTATTCGGGAACAATATGTGTCTTTTAGCGACGTTTTTCAGGAAGAACTAAATCATGATGATATTATTACGAAAATACGCTCAAACTTTGAGGAACAATTTTCAAAGATACAACAAATAGATGTGTTAAATCCAAATAGTCTAAAAAGACTGAGCAGTCACTTGAAGATGTGAAAGATAGAGATTCACTAGCTAGTAAAAGAAAGAAAGACATAAAATCGTGTCAGAGGACAACAAGTACGAACTGATGACCAAGTGGCATCTGCCATCCATTAGCGGAAAAGCTGATGATATTAAAATGGTCAAAAAGTTAGCTGAAAAGCTAACGGCACCAAATAAAGAGTGGCACTCGCCACCAACTAATGGTCAAAAAGTTAGCTGAAAAGCTAACGGCACCAAATAAAGAGTGGCACTTGCCACCAATTAATGGTCAAAAAGTTAGCTGAAAAGTTAACGGCACCAAATAGTAATGGTCAAAAAGTTAGTTGAAAAGTTAACGGCACCAAAAGAACGAGTGGCACTCACCACCAATTACTTGAAAAGATAAAGATATGATGAAAAAGAAGTGGCACATAGATGCTGAGTGGCTATCTCTCCCTCTTAATGTTATGAGTTAGCCGAAAGGTTAATGATTCTCCAACTGATGTGAGTTAGCCGAAATGGTTAATGATTCTCCAACTGATGTGAGTTAGCCGAAAGGTTAATGATTTTGAAGTAAATTGGTTTATACCAAAAATGATTAACGAGTGGAACTCTCCCTTTGAATGATATGAGTTAGCCGAAAGGTTATTGATTTTGAAGTAAATTGGTTTATACCAAAAATGATTAGCGAGTGGAACTCTCCCTCTGAATGAGATGAGATAGCCGAAACAGTTAATGACTTTGAAATAAACCAAACTGGTTAGCACCAAAAGCAATTAAAGAGTGGAACTCTCCCTCTGAATGAGATGAGTTAGCCGAAAGGTTAATGATTTTGAAGTAAATTGGTTTATACCAAAAATGATTTTTAAGTGGAACTCACCCTCTGAATGATATGAGTTAGCCGAAAGGTTAATGATTTTGAAGTAAATTGGTTTATACCAAAAATGATTAACGAGTGGAACTCTCCCTCTGAATGAGATGAGTTAGCCGAAAGGTTAATGATTTTGAAGTAAATTGGTTTATACCAAAAATGATTTTTAAGTGGAACTCTCCCTTTGAATGATATGAGTTAGCCGAAAGGTTAATGATTTTGAAGTAAATTGGTTTATACCAAAAATGATTAACGAGTGGAACTCTCCCTCTGAATGAGATGAGATAGCCGGAACAGTTAATGACTTTGAAATAAACCAAACTGGTTAGCACCAAAAGCAATTAAAGAGTGGAACTCTCCCTCTGAATGAGATGAGATAGCCGAAACGGTTAATGACTTTGAAATAAACCAAACTGGTTAGCACCAAAAGAAATTAATGAGTGGAACTATCCCTCTAAATTACGTGAATTAGACGAAAGGATAGATAATGTGAAACCAAACAGATGCAAGTAACGAATAATGTTTGTTGTACAAAAACCAAATGACGTTGTTCTGAAGGGCGACAATGGTCTCGCAATAAACTCTCCCACTATGCCCACAGTGGAACTCGCCCACTACTCTCGCAAGGGAACTCACTCACCAACGATATCATGGCATATAAGCATGCGAACAAACTCGTCCACTATAATCAAAGGAAAACTCGCCCACTTAAAGACAATATTGCTTATAGCAACTTTTTAGCAACAAGAAACAAAAATTAACAAAAGGAGGACATGATGGAAATCAATCCTAAATAGAAGTTTAGAGACTCTCTACAAGGTCCTCAACTGATGCCCAACGGTTAGCAATTTCTTCTTTTATCGACAGACTTATCTCCTTGACATCATTTATATTTTCTCTCTGGCAGCATGCAAAAATTTCTTCCTACTTGATAATTCACTAGCTTGGCCTCGCTTCTGTATAACCTTGGAGATGTCATCGTCAATCTCCTTCCGGAGATCTTTTCTCCTTTGATATAAAACATGCAGTTAAACTTCGAACCTACCAAGCTGATCTGTCAGGGATATTTCTCTTTGACAAGTAACGCACAAATGTGTTTCCAGCGCTTGCAGGTCCTCCGCGATTAGGTTATCTTCTTCACTTCTTCAGTAACGACAGCAAGTTTTTGACAATTACATTTCTCCGCATCAGGGATACCGTCAAAGAAGGGAAGATTATCCACGATAATCCTCTGGAGTTTGTTCGCGGAGGACAACAAGTGACGGTGCTCTGAGGTTCATCGAAATTTTGACACAGGTCGTCTAAAGTTTCGCACAATCCGTCGAAAAGACGAGAGTCACGACATACCTCCTGTGGACCGATCCTCATGATGCGCTTCAATCTCTCTAAGAGGCGATTAGCTGAAGGAGCCATGTTTTTGGAAGTGGTGCAACTAGAAGAAGCACAAGACATGGGGATTGAAGGAAAAATTATAATGGTTTTTTTTTTGTCGCTATTTATAACCTATATTGGCAAGTGAGAATAGGAGAAAAACTTTACTCTCCCAAAGGAGTGTGTACACTATGATAAGTGCATATCCTAATCATTCAGCATTGACTGAGTCCAAGGGAAATAAGCTAAAAAACTAGCCTTAACTCTTGGGCGAGTTGCATGGGTTATCTCAACAGAAAGGCCGTCAATCCTATAACAGCATGTGGAACTTTGTTTTGGTATTATATGCGGTTGCTCAAAGTTAATAAAAGCATTTTCTCTTTACCAAGAGACATGCTTGGGGGGCTATGTACTATCCCAATTTAGTCTGACTTTAGTTGGATTGGCCCATTCCATTTGAATACTCAGACCCAATCACTAGCCCATTTGAAACTCCATTCACTCGGTCACTCTCCCTAACTGGTGACTGAGATAACTGATTCCTGAAGATTAGGGGCACATGTTAAATGTTCACTCTCCCTAACTGGTGACTGAGATATCTGATTCCTGAAGATTAGAGGCACATGTTAAATGTTCACTCTCCCGACAGCTGATTACTCAGTCAAAGGACCCTAGGAAAAAGGGAAAACATGGAAAAGGATGGCCTAAAAGTGAGGAACGTGGGGAGAGATGCTCCAAAAGTCTGGCTCGGGAGAGATATATATATTGGGAATTCAACCTCATAAGGGGGGACGGCTGATAGACTAGACTCATTCACTTCTTCTTCTTCTTCTTCTTCATCATATAACCACTTTAGAAGAGAACTACGTAGCTCTGATTCCCTAATGACTTAGGGATACGTAGGACCAGAATCTCTCCCTGTCGAGCTATAACAAAAACTCTCTCAAGAACTCATAAATTGATTAATCTCTACAAAATATCCTACTAGTTCTGTCACGCTCAATTTTGGGCGAGAACTGAGCGGAAAAAAGATGGGTTATATCCTCTTCGTTTTTAAATCTGATAGGATTCAAGTATCTATGTATCTATACTTTAATCTTTAACGAGGATCCATAAATAATATAACTCCAACTCTATGTCAAAAACGAGTTTGAGCATTTTCATTATGTTCTTCCGTGTGTCATCCACGTTGTAAACATAATTCCAAAGGATAGAGATATTTTTTTAATGTAATAATTTATGTTAGTGTGGTAAGTCTTTACCTTTTCTTATTTTACGCTTGTAGTGACAACGATTTCAATGATTTAGGGTTTGATTGTGCCTATCTTACTTGTGATTTTTATAATCTAGTTTTTGGTAAAGTAAATAAGAAAGATGATAGAAATGTTTAGTCTAATATAATAGTTTCGATGCTTTTATATAGTTTTTTTGTCAAAAAAAAAAACTTTATATAATTTTGACCATACAATTCCCTTTTTTGTTGCGCTTTCATTGAGAGGAAATTGTACGATGAAAACTATATAAAAGTATTGAAAGCTAATTTACTGTTGTATTAGGCTAAACATTTCTATCAACTTTCTTGCTTTCTTTATTCCTTTATCCAAAATGGGTTTATAGAGGATCACCATGACAAGTCCCATAGGCACAAACAGACTCTAGCCATGGAGATCGTTGTCACTACAAGTACAAAATAAGGAAAGATAAAGACTCGTCTGTTAAACACACTAACAAAAATTATTCCATCAAAACTAATATCTCTATCTTTTGGAATTACATTTCTCACCTCCCTTCTTCTTTTGATCTGTCACATAATCCCCAAGTATTTGGGCATTTGTGTCATTCTCTTGGACTGCATTTTGGGTTAGGAATAGTTAGTAATTCCTCTTTATCAGTGTCCAGTTTTTCTTCTTCATATGACTCATACTCATGTCTCCCTGAGTCATAGCAAATTAACTCACAACCGTAAAAACCAACAATTCAATTGGTCAAAGTAGCAATGGTCTTGTGCTTTTTTAAGCATGTGGTTAGGGGTCAATTATAACTCATACGCATGGAAATAATTTGGTTGGGAAGGGATAATTCACTTTGTGTGCTCCACATGTTCTTGACAGAAATTAGGCATCACTAACGGCGGTAGAAACTTCGTATCTATATCATAATAACAAAAAAATTATATTAATAAACCGAAAAAAGATATAAGTACGCGGTACTCCTACTACCTTCCTAGTAAACTAATAGATAAGGGTCAAACAAAACAAGCATTGGAACAAACTTACAAAATACTGAGCAATTTTTTTGTATTTATTATCTTTGTTTGACAAAAGTTATTTTGATATTTTAAACAACTTTTACTTATGGTAAAAAATTGTCCTATTGTTTAGTGAGAGAAATGGATTTCCTACAGTCAAATAATGACCACATGGTTATCTCAATCGTTCAATTTGTTAAATTAGTTTTTATTTATTTTCTATGATTAAAATTTGTATTGTCCTATCTCAATTGTAAAGTCTATAAAGTTCTGACTACATAACTATGTGGTTTCCTACTCAACAATAGAGAATTTGGATCATCTTGCCACAGACCGTCTCATGTCCCCAATTTGTTCAATCTTAAAAACAATTTTAAAATCAAACTCTAAACAAATTTCAATCATTTATTTTGAACAAATGTGGTTTATCTAAAAAAACATAGTATTCATTTATCATCAATATATAATATATCTTGATTCATTGTATAATGTATTTGTGCATTGTGTTGTTTTTCAGCAGCAACAAATGGCAGTGGAAGGTGAGAGAGAAATGGATAATGATCGGTTTGAGGAGAGTGGAGGGGGTTTCAATTCACACATGTCATTTTTCTTTCGTGTTCAGCCTATGCAGCCAAATCTTCATGAAAGGATATAAATAATTTGTTGCTAGTTATATAAATCCCTCTTCAGCTTTTGCGCTTTATATCCACCCAAAATCAAGAACTCTTTGGTATTTTGACAATCTTATTGTTATTCATGAATTTTTTTTTAATAATTATATGTGTTGATTTGTATATTGTAATAAAGAAGCTGAATCTGTTGTATCAAAAAACAAAAAAGGAGTTGAATATGACTTTCTGAGGTTACCATTGAGGCTCTAATAAGATGTTGAATTTTAAGTGCGAGTAACTATGTGTCGTATTTGAATATATGAGAAAAATGTTAGAATACGTAGTACGTATTATGGAAGATGACTCATCATATATTCAACAATTTATTTATTGGATAATATACAAAGTAATTGAAATATTGAACAAAAACTGTAACAAAAAATTATATAAAAAAAAATTAGAAATATTGAGAAAAAAACTATTTAAGCAATATTTCCAAACAAGTTGCAAACGCATCCGTGAGTTTTTCAATCATCCATTTTCAATTTATAAAATACTACAAAAATGTTAAATTTTCACAAGATCTTCCGGACTCTTATTAAAAGTTCGAATAATATATATTTGAGATTTGTCTCGTAAATTTGAGAGTTGTAAATTGTAAGAGACAATTTTAATTAGTCAATGAAAACAACATTGACATTTTTTAGGTGAACTTTGTAACACAATTAGTAACTCTACCATAACAATTAACTCTAAAATATTTTCTAATTTTTGTGTAAAAAAAGTCTTTAACATAATCTCAGTCAAAATTAAGTTTTGTAACAAAATTCAAAATTGCATTGTCCACAAATTTTTATTCAACTGTCAAAAATATTAAAATTGTTGATGCTTGAACTCTAACTCTTCTACTTTAATTTTTTTTTTAATAAAAAAATGTAGCATGAAGCTAACCCTATAAATATATTAAAATAGAAGAAAAGTGAAAAAAGGGGGACATAAAACCAAAACCCCCAGTAAAACGAAAACAAGGAAGGCCTAACTTGTTCCTAGAAAAAGTCGTGCTAATATCTTTATGTACATTATCCCAACCAAATGAATTCTACTTTAAATTTTCAATTATTGTTATAAGGAAATTATTGAGCTTAGGATAGGATAGGGTAATATAACTTTATAACAATGTGATTTAGTATTTTCACCGGTACACTGTTCATATTCGACGCACTTATTTTATAAACTTTTTTATTATCGGTTTATGTTCGTCTTAAACAGAAATATAATTTTATTAATAATGTATTTATCATTTAAAAAAAATTTAGGGTGTGTGATGCTAAACATTTCCACCTCACTCTTAGCTCTATAGCAGCATCTAAAATCTGAACCACTAAACCCACATTCCCGCGTTTTTGTTAAAACCTACTTCAAACTTCAAAAACAAACAAAAATCTCTCTCACCAAAATCATCATCTTCTTCACTCCCAAAATTCAGCGAAAAATATTCTACTACCAGAGAGAAATAAATTAATCATATCAAATCGAAGATATCAAAATGTCAAAGACAAAGTCATTTCACGGCGTAAATATCTTCATGTCGCGTAACCTAGTTCCACCGGAAGTCTTCGATACGCTTCACGACGCCGTTAAACTTAACGGCGCTCAAATTCACCTTTGTTGTGATCCTTCCCGTAATGGCCCCAACGATTATCATATAATTTCGTGCAGTAAACACGTAATTCCTCAATTTCACACTCGTTTTCAGATTTTTTGCATTTTCTATTTTTAATAATTTTTTTTGATTTTTTTATTGTTTTTTTTTCAGGAGAAATTTGAAGATCTTAAATCAAAGGGATGTAAAATGCTCGGTATGTGTCTTGTTAATTAATTAATCACAGATCCTTATGAGTTATGATTAATTGATTATTGCGTTTGTTAGAAATTTAATTTAATATTTAATATTCAAATTTTCAATTGATGCTGTGGAATAACCAAATAACAGTGTGATTGATTTTTGAAACTGGCATGAACGTGTAGTAATTTGAAAAATAGAAGTGATCGAGCATGTGTTCGTTTGTATGGTCGCACAACGCCATCGTGCGTTGAATTATAAGCTCACAATTCTAGCTTCTCACTAGTGGTGCCCCTAGATGCGTAGATGGGGATGTTACTTCGAAACTAAACAGCTATTGAATGTAACTACATGTGTCGGTGTGGTGTCATGTGTTGGATACTGGACATGCCTTCCATCTGAAGTTTAGTTGCTATATATAGGAAATTGTCATAGGTCTAGTAAATATCCCATGCTTTTGCACGATATAGGAACAGCGGCAGATAATTAGTGATGTGAAATATTGTCATGTGGTATTAGGGGAAGACTTTTCTTATGATAGATTTTTTATTTTAATGATAGACCGGACAATTAGAGTGTTGAAGTTTCTATTTTGCGATTTGATAAGGTTTAAGCATTCAGTGATGGTCTACATACACTCAGACACGACCACACACTATATATACACTCACACACACGTGCCAATGTGTTGGTTGGTTTTCATTGTGGAAGTTGAGGCAGCTGTTGTTCCTCATTTCTTTTTCATTTATTATTGAGCAGGTCCTAGATGCGTTCTTTTGTGTGCTAAAGAACGAAGGGCTCTTCCTAAACAAGGCTTCACTTGTTGCTTTGCTATGGATGGTGTAAAAATACTTGCCTCTGGTTTTGATGCAGAAGAGAGGGTATTGTGTGGTTTTCTGTCCATGATTCAGTATTTTTTGTTTTACTAACAGAAGGTTACTATGATATATTAAGTTTTCCTTCATGCTCACTTTTGTTGTCAGTTTTCCTGTGAAGTGTTTGCTAGTTGCTACCCACCCTCTCTGAATTGGATACACTCTTCTTGAAATTGAAAAGAAAAGAACATAGGGAAAAGATGCATAAATAATTATTTTTAGGATGAATATTCTAATTCAAATTCAAGTTATAAAATTCCTTTTTTATTTTTAACATAAATGATTTCTGATTTTACATATTGCTAATGATTGTGGTTTTGTGTGTTTTCGGTTTTTTTCCTATCATTATTACACTTTGATATTTTTGTTCTCTTCATTGTTTTGAATTTCTTTAATTTTGATTAAAATTTTGTTAGCATTGTGCCGAAGGGCCATATGTTTTCAGTTATTTTCTCTCAGTATTTTATCCTTCACTCCTCCCTTCCTAGTTTTGCTCTCAATTGGTAGTAATATTGTATGTGACTTTTCAGGTTAAGATAGAAGAATTAGTGACTGAAATGGGGGGAGCTCTACACACTAAACCATCGTCAGATTTGAACTTTGTCATTGTGAAAAATGTTTTGGCTCTAAAGTACAAGGTCCGGTACATAATGTTTTTGTTATATAGTTTCATATTATTCTTAACTATGTCATACACTTTTTTATTGCTTCTGGATAGTTGGTCTTTCCTTCTGTCCTTCCTTCCTTCCGTTTTATTCATAATTAGCTTGTATGTTATATTCTCTGTTGCATATTCTTATCCTGTCCCCCAATGTATCACATAAAAAGCACTTGGGGAATTGTATTCAGTTATGCATGTTAAAATGTTACAGGCTTGTATTTAAGACTGTTTAGTATGTTACACACATTACTCTCTCTCTCTCTCTCTCTCTCTCTCTCTCCAGAATTATGTTAATATTATGTTCAAAGTTGATGTCTTTCAGTGTTGGATTTATCTTGTACTAAAATGGATTTCATTTCTAATTTGTAGCTTATGTTGGTTCACTGGTTGTAGTATTTTATGGTATTGTAGAATTAGTAAAAGATCAAAGTGAAAATCTCCATATATGTAAAATATGTATTATTTAAGTGTCAATCATTGTACATCTCAGTGTTATACATCACCGATAAAGAAGCTATATAACTTTTTAGTACAAGTGTGTAGTTGAAAAGCACATCTATATACATTAAATAATGCAACAATAGTGGCAAAATCATAAGTTTATTCCTTTATGTGCGGTTGGATACTATAAAATTTTTTCTTTGGCCATCACTTTGTTTTTTTATCTTTTTTTTCTTGGTTTATGTCTCAAATTGTTTGAGATTTGTGGTGTATAATATGGCTCTTAATGGAGTTCATATGTTTTGTTTCTTGGCCAATCACATTTAATTCCGGGTTTGGATACATCTCATCATTGCATCTAGATGACTGCTGATAAGTTCATCTTCATGTTGTAAATATCAAAGCTGTCTGTCTAGCTTGCATGATAGTTTAGTAAACTAATTCAACTCTTATCCAATCTTTGTAGAGGTTTTGATTATTATTAAATTTATTTTTATGTTATACAATCTAATATTCACCATGTTATGTCTGGCAGTGGGCTTTGAATATCCTGAAGAAACCAATAGTTACCTATGAATGGTTAAAGCAATGCTCAGATGAGCATCGTGTTGTTCCTCAAGAGTCATATAAGGTTCTTCCTTTTTCTGGGTTAAAGATCTGTGTGACTAGATTCCCAGCAGGTTGTAAATTATGTATGTTAGTATTGGCCATAATAGAATGCTTTTCTGTTAGATGCTAATTTGCTTTGAATTTTTTCAGATAAGCGCAAAGAGATGGAAAAGCTTGTTTTACAAAATGGTGGAAAATACTCTGCCGAATTGACAAAGAATTGCACACATTTGATTTCCGATATATCCTTTTGATAGTTTCTTTCAGACATGCAAATATTCACTGTTAGAATAAATTGGCATCTATTTATATGTATTTTCTAGTATCTGTGTTGATGAACATTTTGAGTTTAAACTGGTAACAACTAGGACTCTTTTTTAGACAAGAATTCAGGATTACATGTTTTGATGCATTGATACTTGGTGGTATTCAAGTATTTGTTTGTTTATTCTTAATCTGTTAGTATGAATTGCATCCATTTATATATGTTTTCTACCAATCTGCAGTGAATTTTCTGATTGCTTAAATCTTTTTTTTACACTAAATGCTAATTGAAGTTGAAATTTTGTTGAATAGTATCTGTATTAGCAAATCTTTTGTGTAGATAGGTTTTTATGTATATTTTTTTGTTGGGTGTTATTTTTAAATTTGCTTGTCATAGTGTCCTCTATTGCATTGCCTTAGGGATTATCATCCCTTCTGTACTTGTGATTAGTGTAAAAGTGTGAAAGGTTTGTTATTTTCTGTGCATCTGATCCTCTATGACTGAATAATTCAATATTTCATTTCAACTAAAAGATCTGTTATTGTGGTTTGCACATGCTGTATATTTGTGCTCTTGACTGTTCTTACGCTCCTGAAGGTGATAAGTATAAGGTGGCAAAACGTTGGGGCCACATTCATATTGTGACCATAAAATGGTTTGATCAATCTATTGCTCGAAGAGGTAACTTTTATGCTTTAATGCTATATGTCGTGGTCGTGCCTTTTGGGTTTCGAACTAAACAACAGGACTTCATTTGTTAGAATATGTTTCCATTATTCTTTCATTTCTTTGCAATGAGTACATGGAAGTATATGTTATGGCAGATTCTAGAGAGTACATATATGAGTATATGGAATGCTCTTTGGCTCGGCCCACTATCAATTATGCCTTGGGCTTCAGTTAGTGGTGGTTATTGTTTTTCAGAGTTAATTAAGCTCAACTATTTTATACACATGTGTGATGCACACTGTAATTGTAAAAGTTACGTTTGAAAAAATAGCTTCAGATTAAGCTTTTCAGTTCTCTTTTCTCTCAAACTCTCTTTTATGGAGTTTATTGGTTTTCTTCACTGACTTCGTTTTGTATTTGTTTGTATTTTGTTATTTGTTATGGATAGCATGTCTGAATGAGGAGTCCTACCCTGTTCAGAGTGGATCTTTATCTTCACGTAAGGTGACCAGCCACTTAAAAGTGCAACATAGCCAGGAAAAGGATATTGGGAAAATGCAATCTGGCTCATCCTCAAGAGCTGCAGACTCTAATATGCTAGTTTCTGATTGCGCCGAGTCTATAGATATAGATCCAGAAGCTACACAGTCACAACATACATCATCTGTTTCAAATGTTCCACTATTTGTTAAAGAGGAAGACGCTGAAGCACCTCCATTACAGACCAGCAATGGATTGAACTTTGATGATGCTGTTGCCAAGGATTCAGAATCTGATGACAATGACCTGTACTTAGCAGAGTGCAGAATATCATTTGTTGGTTTTGAAGCTTCTGAAATGCGGAAGCTAGTTAATTTGGTGCGTAAAGGTGGAGGCTCCCGATACATGTCTTTGAATGATAAGTTGACTCACATAGTAATTGGGAATCCTACGGAAATGTAAGTCTATTCTGATATTAAGAATAAACTTAATGGATGAATATAATGTCTCTGTATCTTGATAGTTTCTCTGAATTTATTCGTTAGTTTTTTAGCTGTATCAATTTAGATGATTCCTGGATGTTAGTTTCACAAATATGTCTTTCTTATGGATTTAATTTGCGAAACCATTTTCCTTTTCCAATATTTATGATTTATCATCACATGCATTTGTGTATTTACAGGGAAAAGAAGGATGTACGGAGTATTGCTGCTCTAGGTGTCATATATGTTGTTAAAACCTCATGGCTTGAAGATTGTGATCGTGAAAAGAAACAAGTCCCTGTTCTTCGACGACACATTGCATATGATCTTGTTCTTCCAAAAGGTGTGCTACCATGATGTACTTATTTGTGTTGTGTCTAATTTTTGGTTAATTTATTAGATTTTCTTAAATAGTTTTTGAATATGCTTCTATGTAGTTCATAGCTTTAGTTGTATTCTGATTTCTTAAATTCAACCTAACATAGTAAAAGGAGCCGTTACTGGCATTGTGCCTATGGATCAAAGCAAAAGCTCAAGCTTTCGCCAAAGCTTCCAGACTGACCAGATGGCGGGTATTAAGGACTTTGGAGTTATAATGCCAGAATCTCTGGAGAAAAGAAAACAAGAAAAACACAATATGGGTATGAATGTTGTCACATTTGGTAACGCATCCGGTAGAACTACGTCGCAAACTCAACTTCCTGATAAAAAGTTGAGGGCACAAAAGATTGCGCAACATGAATCCAATGTGCATGTGAAGTCAACAAATGTTTTCAAAGGGAAAACATTTTGTTTCTCGAATTTATTTCCTGAAGAAAGGGTAAGATATATGGAATTGAATTGAGTTTGATGATGTATTAATATTCTTAATGTGTTAACTGTTAAATTAGCATTATATTGTTTTATTTTCTTTTTCCAGTTTCTGCAATTAATAGTTGCTGTCTGCAAACATATATTATTTTGCCACAAAAAACATTACACATATATTTAAGCTAATTTTTAATTTAGTTTTGATCTCTTTTGGCAGAGAGCTGAGATTATTCAATGGATAACTCAAGGGGGAGGAGAGATAATAAATGGGCAAACAAAACAGAGTATCCACTATACTATTGAATGCCACGGTGTAAAACCTAGGTCAACTGGTGATTGTGAAAGTACCTATATTTCCAGTCACTGGGTACGATCTTGTTTGGAGGTAAGCCTGATTGGTCACAAATGCAAGTTTTCATTTTCAGGTTTATTTTTCAGTGTTGTTATCTTTTTAAGGTGTTCAATGTGTTATAGATTTCTATTTATATATATTAAATAAATGGGGGATGTAGGTTGATGGTTAAAGGCTTACCTTATTATGGCCGAACTGTTTCAAGACATTATCTAATAAATGCATTTAATAAAGTAAATAATGATGGAAAAATATACAAAATTACAGGGAGATAGAAGCAGATGTTAACCATAGGAATCAAATAGAGTGGGTCAAATGGGGGAATGCTTCTGATGTAAATTGTGATAGAGAAGTACTATTCACAACCGTAATTGTGTGCACATTGCAATAAAACTGATAGGATCAATGTACAGTAGAAACAATTAGGAAACAGATGAACAATTAAGGCTAATCACCCCGAGTGTTTTTCAAGTATCCCTTGTTACTACAAGGAGGTCTAGACTCTAGAGGTTGAATGCAGCTACAAGAAATAATGCTAAAAAGCCTAAAATTCAAGGATCACCATTATGGTAACAAGAATGAATCAAATCCCACCTGTGACATATCTAATTAACTTCCCTTTCCTTGTATTAATAATAAAGTCTAATTACAGTTAGGATCTCCCCCTCACATACACTTTCCTAGTTACTTGGTTCTATCAATATGCCCCTCGTAGCTTTCACCTTGTCCTCTAGAGGAAACAGGGGAAAAGGCTTTTACAGTGCCTCAAATGTCGCCCTAGAATTGTCACAATTTGGGCAATCTCTCCACTTAACAAGCACCCCACGCAGATCCACTTCTGCTGTAAGTAATGAAGGAAGATAGTATAATGAATCTCAGGTTTCAGTTCCCACTCTTCTGTAAGAGCAACACCCAATGGTTGAGGCCGATAGATAGTAGGTAGGTACTTCTTTTTTGAGCTTGCTAACATGGAAAATAGCTTGAATCTTATTCTCTTTAGGCATCTTCAAGATATAAGTCATTGCAACTATTCCTTCCATAATAACAAAGGGTCCATATAAAGGAGGGCTTACTTACTCATTTATGTGTGTCTGGCCAAAGAGTGCCATCTGTAAGGAGCGGCCTTAAGATAAACCAAGTTACCCAACAACACATCTCTTATGTGTTTGTCTGTTTGATGCTTCATTTTCTATTGAGCCACACCAGATTCTGGTGCAACTGATATAGAACTGCATCCCTAGTTTCCAAAAACCTCCTTTTCTTATTTGAATAGGTTTATAAACCTGCACAGTAGCCCCCGTGTGAGCATAACTCAGTTGATAGGGGCTTTGTAATATGCAGGGACCAAAGTTCGAACCCGGGATTCCCCCACTTATTCACCTGAAGGGGTGATTTCTACCACTAGTCTACTTGACCAAATAATTATGTGCATCTTAAATAATAATGGTAATAAATTGTTTATGTGAGATGGATTCTTTGCAGATTTGTCTGCTTGCATACTAATAATGTGATTATGATGTTTTTGTTTAAGGATGGATCCTTGCTGGATGTTGACAGTCATATTCTTTATTCTCCACTTCCCTGCCGTGTTCCCTTGCCTGGTTTTGAAAGCCTCCGGTTTTGTGTTTCACAATATGACGAGAAAGACAGAATTCTTCTTTGGAACTTGTGTAAAGTTCTAGGAGCTAAATTTGCAGATAAGTTGACTAAGAAGGTGACCCATTTGTTGTGTAAATTTACCAATGGGCCCAAGTACGAGGCTTCTTGTAAGTGGGGGATCCGATCAGTTACATCCGACTGGATATTTGAATGTGTCAAACAGGTATTATATTTATAGTGGATATTTGTATCTTGTTATGCATGCAAGTCTACTTGCATTTTCTATCTTAAAGACAAAAAAGACCTTTATCAATATACTTTTTTGCCCTTCTAGAATGGAGTTATTGCCATTGATCAATTTTTGCCCAAAGAAGTCACTACTCAAGACCGAGAGGCAGGAGTTTGCACAGTGAGTCAATTTCCTACCCAGGCTGTTCGAATGATAAATGACACGCCATCCCAGTTTCCAAGTCAATCACAAAGTTTAGGAAACACGGCAAATCAAAATGTAGATAGTGATGTTGACAATTACGGGACTCGTCCTAAAATATCAAGCATTAATAGCAAAAAGGCGAGGCTCATGGAAGAACCTGGCCTGTATACTAAGGTACCTTCTACAGTAAATCCAGGTATTGATGTCTCTGACCTGAAATTTGCTGAAGACAATATGCTCAAAGATGCTCCGGAGGCAACCCATGTTGTTCCTGATGTCGCTGCTGCAATTGAGGACTTGTTAGAGCAGACAAGCAAGGTAAAAATGCTGATTTGTGAATGGTACTGTATGTAGACATTTAAAAAAAAAATTATTTTACTCCACTTTATCTGAATTATTCTCACATAAACCACTCTTTATTCTTCTTATCTTAGATGCATGATCAGAGGTCCCCAGGGAATACAGGGTGCGAGAGAAGTGTATCCTTTAAGTGTGATCAATTCAATGGAAGTTGTGTTCTGTTTTATAATTTTATATGTTTTTTTTTTATATATTTTGTATGTAGTGGTCCTTTACTGTGTTATAGATTTATTCATCTGATTGTTCAGTTGTTGGTGAAGACAATCCAAATCCTCATACTGTCTTCGGATTATCGAAGCATTGGTTAAACAGGTTGGTTTGCCATGCTTCCCTATTTAAAATTTATCATGTTGATGTCATCTTCATCTCATCGTATAGGCTCTGTTTGGCAATTAGTGTCTATCTCACCGTGTAGGCTCTGTATGGTAATTAGTATAATTTGCTTACAAGCTAGTAGTTAGCCACTGTACAATGAGAATTGTGTTTAATTGCTCTGGAAATTCTTGAATTATTTGGGGATTTTTAAATAAACTGTGAACTAAATGTTATTAATTGGGTCCATAATTTTTAAATAACTTGTGTCTTGTAGTTAGGTCCTTGAAATTATAAATAATCTGTAATCAGGTCTATGCTCAATAACAAACTTATTACCAATTATTTAAAAATTCGAGACTTATTTAGAAATTATTTAATGGTTCAGAGACTTTAAATTTTGTTTTGTTCAGGGATTTAATTACAAATTGTTAACGAGTTCAGACACTCAGTTACTAACTTTAGTTAGAAAGAAGTCTTATTTAAAATTATTCAAATGATTTAGGGACCTCTAGAGTAATTAAACTTGATCGATATGTGCAATATTTTTGGTGTCATGATTGTTTGGAGCACAACTCTTATATTTTTAATTACGACTTATCTTTTGCTCTAAAACTTATACTTGTTAAGACCAACATTTGGCTTCTAATTGTGAAGTGCATAATCTCTTACTTCAAAGTGGATTCCTTATCCCCCAAGCTTGTTGTAATGTCTTCTCTCTCATAATGAAATTTTTGTATGATAAAAAAGATGATGTCTTAGGTCCTACCCAACAACTTATCGTTCTCCCTCTCATACTCAGGTGTCCTAGCACCCTAACTTAACTATAACCCAAAAATGGAGGGAGGTGATCAAAAGTCTCTCGAATTTTCCTTTTTTCCCAGCTTTAGTGTCGAAAGTCACATGTCTAGGTGATGGATATTTAATTTGGTCAACAAGGTTCATACTGTCTTCTATTCCAAGCTAATAATGCATCTGTTAACTTAACATTATAAACTATAGTGGAAGCATCATGATTTATGCATGTTATTTTTTAATTTTGTATAAATCAGTACTGATCTTATGCTTTTCAGAAATGGAAGAAACGATAAAGATAATGGTGAGACTTCTAAAGACCAAAGACCGAGAATATATGATGGTTTTAGTGAAACACAAACAGAATCTCAGGTTTTATCACGTGAAACTCCTTTTACTTTTATGTTCTGTTTTTCATGGGAAAATAAATTATTTGGCTTCTGTCGTGCCCGTATCCGGATTACATGTAGCAATTGACAAGTTATGTATACTTCTCATGCAGGTTGTTAGTTATGAAGAAGACTTGTCTGGAAGGCAAATGCTTATGGAAAGAGTTCTAACTCGAGGTAGCATGCAGTGAAATACAACCCTCCGTTAAGGAAGATATGAGTAGAAGAATTTCCTGATTGGAGGATATGATGGTAATATTTGACCATACAAGCCAATGCACAAGAATGTGTTTTGTCTTTCATGATCAGCATATGAGAAAAATAACCTCAACCTTTGCCAGCTAACAGAGGAACGTTAAGTAGCAGGTTAGTATATGATGTTAATATCAAACATTTGTTTTATGTAAGATGTTTGAATACATCATGAGCTTAGTTTGAGAAGTAGTACCCCTAATTCCCTAAAATTATTGATAAGTGTAAAATAAATGGCAGGGTGTTTGAATCGATTCTTTGTAACTTGCTATTGGCATTAAGACTCACCAAGTAAAAAACTACGTGGTCACTTAATGACGCCTTCTGTTGGCATGCCCTCTGATTGGATATGTAATAAGCAGGATGCCTTTGGTAAATAGGAAATCACATTGCATTTGTGCTGATACATACAATGACTTCTGAACATAAGTCGGTGTTCTAGGCTTTCGGATGCTTCAGTGTGTAGGTAGAAGCTTATAAATAGTGTGTCCCAAAGTGGATGTTGAGATTTATTGGATTTTCAACATAGTGTACTATTTTGTTTAGACTTGACCTCTATCTCTATGTTAAATGTATGATATGTTGCCCTTATGTTGTGCTTCTTATATGGAATGATTACTGGTAAAGAGCCTAACGAATGAAAACAAGTAACAAATTCTGAACAGATTTCGAGAGTAAGAGACTGGAAAACTGAACATTCATGCCTGATGAAATTGAACCTCCAATGTTAGAGGGTTTTGCAACTGCTGAGAAACGTTTCTTTGGTTCATACCATAAATCAATAATGAAAAATTACAGCAATCATCATGTCAATACACTCAACCACACACATCAAAATGGATAAATTGCATAAAAACTACAGATGTGGTAATAGTAGCATATTTGAAATTACCTTAATATATTCTTCACTGCCATTTCAAAAAATAAAATAAAGAAAAATAACACGTCTTGATCATAAATAAATAAATACTAGCTGACCAAAAAAATAAATAAATACTAGTAATAAGAGATTTCATATAGTCAAAAATATTGGCAAAGAAAAAGGGATATATAGTATGAAAAAAGACGAAGAAATCAGAATGAGATGAAGTGGTGTTGACGTGGACGAATAAGAAAAGAGAAAAAGAAATGGATAACGTGTAAGAAAAAACATGCAAAACCACAGAACACAATACAGCACACACATTTATAAGTTACTAACCATCACATCAACAAGAAACTTTCACACAAATGTCTGCCAAACAGACATGTTACCACCACCACCAAAATCTATTATTATCCCAAACTTTTTTCATTTTCATCAAACAAAAATTAAATTAAAATAAAAAACATTAAAACATTAACAGAAATTATTTTTCATAAAAAACATAACAGAAACATTAATCGTTGGTTTGGTTGTTGAACTCCAATCAATGGTAGTATGTATCGACATGTCATTCTCCCTACTTGTTTCACCTTCTTACCCATGTTTCTCCAAGCCCGTTTCATTGTTAAGCAACACTAGAATCTTGGGCTTGGGCCCGGGCTTGAGCTCGGGCTTTGAGTTTCAGAGAAATGGAAGAAGGATAGTAAAGAGACAGCTCAAGTTTGTCATCGGTGCACAGCTTTCCAAGTCATTTTCATTCACCTTCGGACTCGACTCTCCGGTAAATAAATGTTTTTTTTTTGTTATGTTGCTTTATTTGGACAACTTTTTATGAAATAATAATAAAATAAGAGATTTTGCGGCTTAGTTTTTTTTTTTTTATTATATAATAATTGTTAGTATAAAATAGTGTGTGTGATGTTGATCATAGATTATACTTTTTTCCTTGTTGAGGAATTTGAGAATTGTGTTTTTTAATGAATATTTTAGCTGATTTGTTTGATCATGTATAACTATTATTGTAACAGAAGATGTGAAAAAGAAAATCACAGTTTTTGTAGTTTTGATGAGTAAAAAGTTAAATGTGTTTGGTTCAAATTTGGACTAAATTTACTTGAGTTTTTGCTTATATTTAAAGATCACATGAAGTGCGATCAAAAGTTAGTAAGTGGTGATTGACGTTGGACTTGGTAGGGAGGATCATGGTTCGATCCCCCACAACTGCGTTTGAGAGTGGATTGGAACCACTTGATGCCAGAGGGTGAAAACCAACAAAAAAAGATTAGAGGAAGTGTAGAGTTACCAAATTCAACTTAAATTAAGTTCTTTTGTTAGTTTGTTTATATGCATTAATGAATTAAATTTTGAGCTTAATGCAATGAGCTAACATTCATCTTTCAAATTTGTATTTGATGTTTTCTTTTTAGAATTTGAATTCTTTCCAATCCCATGATCTATCAAAGTTGTCATGGAGGGGACCGGTTCCAGGTGATATTGCCGAAGTCGAGGCATATTGTAGGATCTTTAGGAACTCTGAAAGGCTTCATTCTGCATTAATGGAAGCATTATGTAACCCGTTGACCGGGGAATGTAGTGTCTCGTATGAGGTTCCATCAGATGAGAGACCTCAACTTGAAGATAAAATAGTTTCGGTTCTTGGATGCATGGTATCCCTCGTGAACAAAGGTAGGGACGATGTTCTTACGGGAAGGTCCTCAATTATGAATCCATTTCACGATGCTGATGTTAGTGCGACAGACGATAAGCTCCCTCCACTTGCCATTTTCAGGAGTGAGATGAAAAGGTGTTCTGAGAGTTTACATGTTGCCCTTGAGAATTATTTCACATCTAATGATGATCGAAGCTTAAATGTATGGAGGAAACTTCAGAGACTGAAGAATGTGTGTTATGATTCTGGTTTTCCTCGTCGTGAGGGTTATCCTTGTTACACACTATTTTCTAATTGGAGTCCTGTATATTTTTCTACCTCTAAAGACGAGATTGATTCCGAAGACTTAGAAACGGCTTTTTGGACTGGCGGTCAGGTGACAGAAGAAGGACTAAAGTGGTTACTCGATAAAGGATATAAAACGATTATAGATATCAGAGCCGAGAATGTAAAAGACAAATTCTATCAAGTGGCTTTGAATGATGCTATTTCATCTGGAAAAATTGAGTTAGTAAAAATCCCAGTTGAAGTTATGACTGCACCGACAATGGAACAGGTTGTAACCTTTGCGTCTTATGTATTAGATAGTAGCAAAAGGCCTATCTATCTTCATAGCAAGGAAGGAGTTTGGAGATCGATTGCCATGGTCTCCCGATGGAGGCAGTACATGACTCGCTCTTTGTCGCAGAATGTTTCTAGTCCAACAATTTCTCCCTCTAATAGCTCTGCGAAACTGCAGGATTCTTCTGTGACTGCAGCAAGGTCCTCCCTTGAAAAGGATATCACTTCATTGCAAGACGGTTTTGATGCAACAAATAGTTCTGTTGGAACAATCGACAGAGGTATCTCTGAAAACAAGTATGATGAAAAAACACAAGGTAATGCAGTCATAAATGGTATTTCTCCCAATAAGGAAGGATATTTTCCAAGTTTTTCCAGAAAAATTAACCCTTTAAAAGCTCAAGTTCCTCCTCCTGATATCTTTTCCAAAAAAGAGATGTCGAAATTTTTGGGTAGCAGGAACATCTCACCTCTTGAATATGCCGACTACCGAATTAAAAGGGCGAAATTCTTACCGCAATTTAAGAACACGCATATTCGAAGACTTCAAGGAGATGTGATTGTTTCCAATGGTGCTAATCCTGTGCATAAAATTGAGCTTCCTGCTAGCTTAAGTGGATCAGCTCATGTTGATTATGCATCTGGAGAGCCCGAAATTACAGTCAGCGGCAATGGGAAGTTAGTGAACGGGAATACTTCTAGTTCTGGTAGGACAACGGTAAACGGATTTAGTCAAGGGGAATTGCAATATAAGGCTAATGCCAATGTCTCGGCCGTTGTAAATAATGATAGTGTGACAACTAAATCTCCAAGGGTTGAAGATGGTGCAGTTAAGACTGGGTCAACTTTACACGATGAAGAACTGAAAACCATTGAAGGCGATATGTGTGCGTCAACAACGGGAGTTGTAAGGGTGCAGTCAAGAAAGAAAGCGGAGATGTTCTTGGTTCGAACAGATGGATTTTCTTGTACAAGAGAAAAAGTCACTGAATCTTCGTTGGCTTTCACTCATCCTAGCACTCAGCAACAGATGCTTATGTGGAAGTCTACACCGAAGAATGTGCTGTTGTTAAAAAAGCTGGGGGATGAACTATTGGAAGAAGCAAAAATGGTAATAATTTACTTTTCTTTTTTTTTCTTCAAAATAAATCTTATTAGAATTCTGATTATTTATTATGAACTTTTGTAAATATCAAATCTAATATACAGGTTGCTACTTTTCTACATAACCAAGAGAAAATGAATGTTATTGTGGAACCTGATGTGCATGATGTATTTGCTAGAATTCCAGGTTTTGGATTTGTGCAGACCTTCTATAGCCATGATACAAGGTACCGAGTTTGAAGTTGTAAATTTGTGTGAACTCACTTCAATTCACTTCTTAGCATTTTCTTTTTACTTATAAAGCAAGCTACTTCTTTGATTCAGTGATCTACACGAGAAAGTAGATTTTGTGGCATGTTTGGGGGGAGATGGTGTTATACTGCACGCATCAAATCTATTCAAAGACGCCGTTCCCCCTATTGTATCATTTAACCTTGGTTCCCTTGGTTTTCTGACTTCTCATAGTGTAAGCTTTTCAAATCATCATTTATTTTAGGCAATACTACACAGGGGTCCTTTAACTTAATTTAAAGTTGGTTCAACTATGTAAATATTTTTAAAGGTAAAAGACTTACTTGACACGAAAAAAAGACGAAGGACTTGTTTGAAACTTTAAATTAAGTTTAAAGACCCGTAATGTAGTTTTGTCTTTATTTTATCCAAAAATAATACAGGTAGCTTCAATGTCATTTGTTTGACTTTCGTTCTGCTCTTTGTATGTAGTTTGAAGAGTACAAGCAAGATTTAAGACAAGTCATCCATGGAAATACTTCACGAGATGGTGTCTACATTACTCTTAGGATGCGACTCCGATGTGAAATTTTTCGTAAAGGTAAAGCAATGCCAGGGAAAGTATTTGATATTCTCAACGAGGTGGTCGTCGATCGGGGTTCTAATCCTTACCTTTCAAAGATTGAATGCTATGAACATGATCGACTTATAACCAAAGTGAGTTCTATTATGTTTTTATCGATTGTGTTCTAAATGTCTATGCATATTTTGTATTCTATGCCGGAACAGTAATTTTTTGAAATTTCATATCTCAACAATTTTTGCAGTGCTATACCTTTTATATGACGACAAATGTAATGTCTTTTAGGTACAAGGTGATGGAGTCATCGTTGCCACTCCTACGGGAAGTACAGCCTATTCTACGGCTGCTGGAGGTTCCATGGTAAGCTTGTAATAGAGTTTTATTTGCTATGAAAATATTGGATTTATTGACCTGTTTTCCATGCCTTGAAATAATTTGGTACTGGTTATTATAACTTTTCAGTCATTGTCGGTGACACACTGACACCACAGTCACTCACTATGTGACTGCGAATATATGAACAATCGTAGCTTTATACTGTAATTTATCATTTCATTCCTTGGTGTTATTATCTAATGACAAGAGAAAACTGCAGGTCCATCCAAATGTTCCCTGCATATTGTTTACCCCGATCTGTCCACATTCACTGTCATTTAGACCAGTCATACTTCCAGATTCTGCTCGATTAGAATTGAAGGTGAAGTTATTCATTCTCTGCAGTACATATTAATATTTCATGGCTTATTTATATTTGTCTTCTATTCTAGAACATGTTTCCCTTTTTAAGCTATATAAATTAGTCTTGGCAGCATTGATGAATTATGATTTTGTGTCTAGGCATTTATTTGAAATTAACATTTTAAGGTTTATCTAAGGATATACACGGTGTTTGTTAATAATAGATTCCCGAAGATGCTAGAAGTAACGCATGGGTTTCGTTTGACGGAAAGAAAAGACAGCAGCTCTCACGAGGAGACTCAGTCCGAATACATATGAGCGAACATCCGCTTCCAACTATTAACAAGTTTGACCAAACAGGCGATTGGTTCAGTAGCTTGGTTCGCTGCCTAAATTGGAATGAGAGACTTGATCAAAAGGCGCTATAAGGCACGCAAAAATGAAGAACAAGGCAAGACTTGTATAATTATTAATTACTGTACATATTACTGAACTAAGAGCAGATAATACTACCATTATATTGCATTGGCTTCCATTGTAAAGATAGGGTTTGCCAATGGTTTTTCAACATGTTATAATGGCAATATTCAGTTGTATATACAAACTTTGAAGCATTAAATTGTTGATATTAGAAGCAGCTCATTGTTCCATCTGAATAAATATATGACTTTTTTTTTTCGTATCCCTTTTATACTCAAACAAATATGAACTGTCACATATATACAAGGCTATTTTGATGTAATTTTGCAACATGGGAAGAAGAAATTACTACAATTCTTTCATTGCTATGTTGGCTGAATGGATTACAAACTTAGCCAAGCATTCACTGTTTCTTTGTCATGATTTTAAGATTATTAGTGTTTGGTAACCTTTGAGGTATAATTGATCTAGTTAAAATGTATGAGAGTGTAACCAAACATTATTTCTGTGAAACTGGACTCAGATCGCTTAAGTAAGGTCTCGAGTTCAAACTTTCTGGATGGAAGAAACTTGGTTGGGAGCAGAGATTCTATTAAAGGCGGTCAACTAGATTCTTCGGTTGAGATTAATCATCTACAAAATTGGTTAACATGGTTAACCAAATAAATGTACTGGGCAAATAAAAATGTAATTAAATGGAAGAAGTTGATAAATTACGATTCGACCCTCACTTTTTGTGTTTTCATCTTAATATTTCATTAATGAACACTAGTTTGTTGAAAAATGTAAATTGTAAATAGTAGTAGATTCTGGTTGTTGTCAAGGAGACGTTGAGAGGCCCTCTTTGTTGAAATTTCATATGGTTGCTACATTGGAACATTGTGATTATCCAAATTTAAACAATTAATCAAGTAAGTTAGTCTTTGAAAGTGAAAGCTAGGTGTTGACAATCTAGAAAGTGGAAGAAGGATGTTGTTACAAAATTATATTTCCCTCACATGCTTAATACTAAAATGAAAAAAAAACCTTAATTATATCTAATTTATTTTTAAACAATTAGTTTTGAGGAAAAAATGAAGAAAATAGAAACTAAAACTAAATATTAGAGATGGAAGGAGAAGAATTTTGGTTAAGAAGTCATTTTCTGGTTGGGGTTGTTATCTACCTAATTTTCAGCACTTGGGTGGGGTATATTAAAAGGAAAATTATATTTTGAGTTTTGACACACAATGTAAATGTATAACACCAAATCCACATGCAAACACTATATGCATTGTTTACTTACGGCTAAAAGATTATGACTTACATATACTTTAATACAGTTATATAGGTTATAACTATAAAATTGTCAATCAACGATTAATTAATTTAAGTAGTAAGAATCTTGGTCTCCTTAAGTATATTGTTAGAGAATCAATTTCTAACTCATAAAAATAGAAAAAATTCGATTGAAAGAGAAAAATCTACTTTATGTACCCCTCACATGTTCCCTAACCGAATTAGTGAGCGCCACAGATTTTCCAACGGCTCAAAAGTTTTAGTCATTTTGGCGAGCTTAGTTGTTTTGTTGGTTTTTTGTTTTGATATTCTTTTGTTGTTTTTTCTGCTGAAAATAAAAAACCAATGACCTTGAAATTCAGAAGGAAGTTTCCCTACACCACTTGTTAACTAAATTCATAGAAACAATTTGACTAAGACCATTATCACTCACACATGTTCATTTCATTTTATTATATACATACATTAAATATTAATATAAGAACCTTGTCTTTTGACCATAGTATGCCAAGGTTGACTAGTAAAACAACCTCTTCTCTCAAAGACATTTCCATTATAACCCTTCAATCCTTTCAAAAAAACACAGTCATTAATTTGTGTCTGTGTCTTCAAACACAAATCCAAAAATGAAAATGAAAATTCATAACCAATTCATCTTCATCTTCCTTGTCCTCTTCACCCTTTTCATAGCTTCTCATGCTGCTCCTTCATCATGTCCTATGGATCTTAGCTATGTTGAAACCTTTCCATGGGACACATCAACATGCAGAGAACCAATTGACAAAGAACACTGTTGTCAAACACTTCTTAGTCTCTTTGGTATAGGACTTGCAAAACATCTTAAAGAAACTTCAATCTTTCAACTCCCTAATGAAAACACTTCAACAACATGTTTACAAGATTTCAAACTCAAACTTTCATCATTGAATATTCAACCTTCATTAGTCCCTACTTGTTTCACAAACTCAACTCAATTTGTTTCCAACACATCAAGCTGTGCAGGTATCATAAACATCAATGATTGGAAACAAAAAGTTGGTGATCCTAGTTCTTTAGATACTTATTGTAATGGTGATTTGAGTTCTGAAACTAGTTGCAATATTTGTACTGAAGCTGGTTTTAAAGTCACTGCTCAACTTAGAAGTATTGCTCCAAAAAATTCTACTAAGTGTTTCTATTATTCAATTTTATATGCTGTTGGTATTGTGAATCAATTTGGTCCTACTGATCCTGCCACAGCTGGTTGTATACTTGGTATGGCACTATCAACAAAAGGGTCTTCAAATAATGGAAAAATTTTGAAACTTGTTTTCGGGTTTTTCGGTGCTGTTGTTGGTGTTTTTCTTGCTTTTATGTTGATTGTTATGTATAGAAAATGGGATAAGATGAGAAGGGAAAATCTTTATCATAGATCAGTTGAAGATAGTGTTAGAGACAGTGTTTTGCCTAATACAGGTGCTAAATGGTTTCATATATCAGAACTTGAAAAAGCTACAAACAAGTTTTCACAGAAGAATATGATTGGTCAAGGTGGTGATGGTGTTGTGTACAAAGGAACACTTTCTGATGGAACTTTGGTTGGAGTTAAAGAGATTTTTGATTTGGAAACAAGAGGTGATGAAGAGTTTTGTTATGAAGTTGAGATTATAAGCAACATTAAGCATAGGAATCTTCTTGCTTTAAGAGGTTGTTGTGTTACAAGTCACAGTGTTAAAGGTAAAAGAAGGTTTTTAGTTTATGATTATATGCCTAATGGAAGTTTAAGTTATCAATTATCAATTAATGGTGCTAATAAGTTAACTTGGCCACAAAGGAAGAATATTATCCTTGATGTAGCTAAAGGGTTAGCTTATTTGCATTATGAAATCAAACCGCCGATTTTTCATCGCGATATTAAGGCGACTAATATACTTTTGGACTCAAAAATGAAAGCAAAAGTTGCTGATTTTGGATTAGCAAAACAAGGTAATGAAGGACAATCTCATCTTACAACAAGAGTAGCTGGAACATACGGTTATTTAGCGCCTGAGTATGCGTTATACGGACAATTAACCGAAAAAAGTGATGTTTATAGTTTCGGCATTGTGATACTTGAAGTAATGAGTGGTAGAAAAGTTCTTGATACAATGAATTCACCAGTTGTTTTGATAACTGATTGGGCTTGGACACTTGCAAAATCAGGTAAAATTGATGAAATATTTGATGAAGCTGTTAAAGATGAAGGGCCAGAGAAAATCATGGAAAGATTTGTACTTGTTGGAATTCTTTGTGCTCATGCAATGGTTGCATTAAGGCCTACAATTGCAGAAGCACTTAAGATGTTAGAAGGTGATATTGATATTCCTAATTTACCTGATAGACCTGTTCCACTTGGTCATGAATCATTTCAATCTTCTCTTTTGAGTGGTATGCAAAGAAGTGGTAGATCAACACCTTATTCTACTTCATTTTATAATTCAAGTATTAGTTCAATTAGTAGAAATTCATAAATCAGTTTGGTTTGATTTGGTTTGTGCAGTGTAGTTAGTGTTTAGATTAGATTAATTAGGATTGTTCAGAAATTATTTGAAGGTCAAATCAAATGAAGCTTCCAAGTTCAAGTTAAATTTGATCTAGTCCATAGATAGATACATTGATTTTTTTTTTTATATCTATATTATATACTTTTGTAATGTGATGCTATACAATTGTGGAAGAAAATGTTTGATTATTTTGTTACACAAATACATCATGGAGTTTTATTTATGTAGTTAATTAGTAGTTATTTTTGGGTGCATAAACAACAATTATTTAATGAATCTAAAAAATGAATTCCGATAATACATAACTATGGTGTAACAAAATAAAACTAAGTAATGATAGTCCATCAAAGAAAAGTCCACCTTAAATTTCAACCGTTAAAATGTAAGTACTAAAATTCTACTGCCACAAATTGTTCACTCCACGCAAGTTTCTTTTCTTTCATTTTTATCCTGTGACTTTTTTATTTTTTTGACTCTTTCCCTATGACTTATCTTTATGTATGTTTCTAGGCTATGTATAAACAGTGACAACAAAGTTTAAACTTATAGGCATGTGAAAATTATTTTATTTAATTAGATATTTTACCACTTCACTCAAAAATAAAAAATACCACCAAAAACTAATTTTTAGTCTTTTTTTCTTTCTTTCTATATGTTTGTAGACGAAGTACTAAAATTCACACACTCACAAACAAATGTGTGATCCTGAATTCAAATTCCAGTATTAATTTATGTGCAATTTGGACCACTAAATTAAAATCAATGAATAATGAATGAGATTAAATACCACTATAAAATTACAAGCAGTCAATAATCTATAATTTTTATATATAAGTTGTCCATAATTCATTTCACAGCTACCATAACAAGGACAAGTTGTCTTTATACTTTCTAGTGGCCGGGAAAGCTGACCAACTACAAAAAAAAATGTATATTGTTAGGTAGCTACCCAAACTGTTCTTATTTCAATTATGTCCAGCTAAGATTCCTATTTTTCTTTCATATATTTTATGGATTTGTGACTATTTATTAGTAGTGACTAGTGAGTATATTTAACTAATTAACCTAGACAGAATCTAGAATATTTAATTTGATAGGGAAATATTTTCTATACAAGAACTTGATAAGAAAGTTGAAGCCGTTTAACATTCATTATTTTATGAATTTTATCAATGATTCAATGTTTTTCTTGTCCCTTGCAGAGATTGTAATATCCGCGTGTTGTGTTATACTATTACTAGTAACTCCTGATTAAGAAAAACAAATATGAATAAATTAATGTAGTTTTTTTTTAGAAACAACTAAATGATATTATTAAAAAGCCTTGGTGAGCACAAGAAGTGCTTCACCTAAGGATCCGAGAAAAGATACAATGAGTCAATGACAAGACACAGCTCAAAGAGCTAGGCAAAACAAAACAAAAAACAAGAAAAAAAGAGAGTTAGGTGCCCCTCCAACCGATACAAGTCATCGGGTTGGTGTACCAACAACTAAAAACCACACCAAAGTCTTTATCCTTAACTTTAAACCACCACCAAACCTGTAAAATAATCTGATCTACAACCTGGCTAACATCATAAACTTTTTGTTGAAATATGCCATAATTTCGACACTTCCAAATCCACCACACCGTAGCCATCCACACAATCTGAAACAACTTTTTTGGTTTGCCGGTATAAAATTGAAGACCAATGAATTGGAGTGCATGTTCCTCTGCTTCAGTGGGTAGAACTCCTTGAACACCTAACCAAGACAATATTCCACTCCATATCCTATAAGCAAAATCACAATTAAAAAATAAATGTGATAAAGTTTCATCCAAAAGACACCCAAAGCTGCATTGATGAGAACCCATGGTGATAATGCCCCTTCGTAGTAGGTTATCTCGTGTAGGAAGTCGATTAAGCAAGAACCGCCACACAAAAAGTGATACCTTCAACGGAGCATCCTTATGCCAAGGTAGGCCCTGAACAAAGCTCAAAGAAGAAACAACTACTGTATGATTGAATAAAGAAAAATAGGCCGTCTTAACAGAATAGATATCAGAAGTAGGATTCACCCATCGCCACCTGTCAGAAAAGCCAGGCTGCAAAGCAAAATTGGTGAAAGAATTGCAACACTCCTCTAACATTTCCTCCTCCCACACAAACAACGATCGCCTCCAAACCCACCCTCCACCGCCTACTCCCCACCCTCGCCTATACATCTCCCCCACCGATACCTCAGGCTCCGTAAAAAGTCCCGCTAATCTTGGAAAAGACTTTCTCAAAACCACACCCGCCCCCACCCATGGATCATCCCAAAAAGAAGTTTGTTCCCCATCACCCACTTTTCGAAACAAAGAACCCTCAAACCACTCCGTAACTCCATTAAACACACCCCGCCGAATAGACACAACATCCTTCCACCAAGTCGATGCCCGTCTCCCTCCATCCAAAATATCCCCTTTTTCCACTCCATATCGATGTTCTAGCACCCTACGCCATAAGCCACTACCCTCGGTTTTTACCCTCCAACACCATTTTCCTAATAAAGCAATATTAAACTCCCTCACCCTCCGAACCCCCAAACCGCCTTGATTTTTTGGTAAACAAATTTTGTCCCACAAAACCCAGTGTACCTTTCGAGATTCCCCATCCCCACCCCACAAAAAAGATTTAAATAAAGATTCAATAGTGGAGATGATACCTGAGGGAGCTTTGAAGAAGGAAAGAAAATAAACCGGAATAGACGACAAAGCAGCTTTTAGCAACACCAGGCGACCCCCCATGGACAGATTGCGGCATTTCCAAACAGACAGACGAGTCTTAATTTTATCAATGATAGGTTTCCAAAAAGAAAGACGCCTCGAATTTCCGCCAATAGGTATACCAAGATAATTAAAAGGAGCAGAACCAACACGACAGTGTAAAATGGGCTGCCTCATGCAACCAAGAATCTGCTACGTTCACCCCAATCAACCTACTTTTATGATAATTAACTTTAAGGCCAGACATGAGCTCAAAAAGAAGAAGAATCGCTTTGATAGCTCTAATGTTCTCCCAACTTTTCTCCCCTAATAACAGTGTATCATTGGCAAACTGGAGATGCGATATACTTAAAGAACTAGCCGATCCTATAGGAAAGCCTGAAAAGAGACTAGCCTGAACCGCAGCCGACATCATAGCACTCAAGCCTTCAGCCACAATAAGAAAGAGGAAAGGAGACAACAGATCTCCTTGCCGTAGACCTCGTTCAAAAACAAATTCATCCGTCGGACAGCCGTTGACTAAAACAGAGGCCGAGGCGGTCCGAACACATTCAGAGATCCACCTACGCCATTTTATCGGGAACTTCATTTTATCCATGACAGAAAACAAAAAATCCCAGTCGACTGAATCATATGCTTTTTCAAAATCGACCTTGAATAAAATCAATTCCTTTTTCGCCTTTCTAGCAACGTCAACCACCTCATTAGCAATCAAAATGCCATCCAATATTTGTCTACCTTTAACAAACGCAGATTGAAATTATGAGATCACGCTTCCGATCACCTGACTTAGTCTGTTAGCTAGTAATTTCGCCAGAACTTTATAAATGCTACTGACTAAGGAAATAGGGCGATATTCAGACAACCACGTCGGATTTTGCACTTTTGGAATTAGAACAATGAAAGTGCAGTTAAGGCCTTTAACCAACCAACTATTGTTATGAAATTCTTCAAAAAACCGAATTACATCTTCTTTCAAATCAGACCAAAAATCTTTTAGAAATGCACTAAGAATTCCGTCAGGTCCCGGACTTTTGAAGCTATCACAGTCCCAAACCGCTTTTTTAATTTCACCTTCCGCAAAAGGAGCCACCAAAAGACTAGCTTCCATATCAGTCAACGAATTAAAACATAAATTTCCTACCTCCGGTTTACACCTCCTAGTCGCCTTAAATTGATTTGAAAAATGATTGTGAATGGCCTCACGGATAGGCTGAACCCCTTCCACTTTAACGTCGCCAACATTGAGAAAAACAATAAGTTTCTTTCTTCTTTGAGCATTGGCCAAAGCATGAAAAAATCTGGAGTTTGCATCCCCTTCAAGAAGCCATCGAGCCTTAGATTGTTGCCATGAAATACTTCTCTCAGCTCGAGACATGGAAAAAAGGCTAACAGTCAATTCACGCCGTTCAGACACTTCCTGTTCGGATAATGCCACTTCTTCCCCTTTCAAGTCTAACTCATTCAAGCGGTGTTGTGCATTAGCAATTCTGTGCGGCAGATTTTTCACATGAATTTTATGCCATTCTTTTAGAGCTTGTTTGATAAATTTCAATTTTTCTTTTAGGACAAAACTAGCCCAGCCAGATACAGTACAATCCTTCAGCTTGTCCTGAACAAAGAGGCGATACCCAGGAAAATCAGACCAACATTTAAGCATACGAAGTGGTTTAGGACCCCAATCAGCTGTTTCCTCTCGCAAAAATAATGGACAATGGTCCGATAAACCCCTCGGAAGCGCTTTCTGAATAGTGGTATGCCAAAAATTCAACCAAGTTTCAGAAACAAGAAAACGGTCCAACCGACTCATCGCCGAGCCATCTGTCCGACACCAAGTATAACGACGCCCAACTAAAGGTAAATCCACCAACTCAGACTGGACTATGAAGTCATTGAAACGAGTAGAATCCGCATCAACATTCACCGCACCTCTCCCTCTACGTACGTTCCTCTGGCACCCAAATAGAATTAAAGTCTCCACTGAAGTAGCAAAGTTTTTTCACAAGAAAGGGGGGGGGGTTTGAATTGTGACCCTTTAAAATTAAACTCAATTTGTTAGTAGTATAAGTTATATGATAAATCAAAACTTAAATGAATGAATTAAACCAAAACATATAGCAGAGAATGTTAAGAGAATGTTCTCTGATCAGCCTATGTTAGATTGCAGAGAACGTTCTTGTAATATTCTTTCAGAATATTATGGTGTGTGTAAGTGTGTCTGTTTTGCAAGAGAATAAGGATAAAGAGAAGGAGTATAACACAAAGAGTTTATACTGGTTCACCCTTAATTGGGCTAGTCCAGTTTCCCACACCAAGTGAGGGTTTCCACTATTCTCTTTTGATCTTAAGCCCAAGACCAAAAACTTCTGTCAAGCTATACAAGCTTATCTTCCACCTTATACCCAAGGTGATCTCTACCTTTCCTTCTAAGGTAGTTACTCAACCAATAGTAACGTATTGATGAGCAAGTTCTTTTCTTATTACAAAGAGTTGTTTGGATCTAAAGCTTAACAACAAACCAAACCAGGTTTATAAAGCTTTCTAAGTAACTATAAAAATCTCTCTGAAAATCACTCAAATGAATTGCTGATCCAAGTGTGCAATTATGAAGCTTTGGAGTGAAAGAGATCAAAAGAAGAGTTTATGATTCTTGTGCGTGAAAGACAAGTAATTGATGATTGATATTGCTTCAAAACTCTTGCCTTGCTCCTGCTGTATTCCATGCTATTTATAGTTGTTGAAGAGCCTTTGGAATCTTGGAGAATGTATGAGAAAATCAGAGAACAAAGAACTAGCCGTTACTCACAAACTTGGAGTAAGCTGGAGAATGTTCTGAGAATGTTCTCCAAGAGGAGCGTCTTGATGAGCTGGCATTGTACTTCCATTACTTGATGAGCAAGTGTGACCGTTGCCTTTGAATTTTGCTGTCATATGAGAACAATGCTTCAGGGAGAATGATGAAAGAACATTCTCACAGAACAGTGTACATTCTCTTGAGATATCTTCATAGAATAGTGGGAGAATGGTGTGGGGACAGCTTTGTCTTCAAGTAACCAGCTGTGATCTGATCAAGGGCTGTTGGAAAAGTACTTTGCAAGTACAACCTTGATGAATATTAGAGTATAGCCTTTGTTGGAGAAAGGACTACTACTTCTTGGAGAAAGATCATTAAATAATCCTTGGCAAGTACATAACAACTCATAGTGAAAGAGTTGTTGTCTTCTCCTTATTGGTCTATGTTCTTTTCTTCCATAATAAATTCAAATGATAATTTATTACATCTTGAGATCAAAGAACATTCTTTGGCACATGCTCCATGTGATGGCTTAGAATAGAAAGTCCCATAAGATGTTTGATCAAGATTCTTGCCATAAAGGAAATGTTGCTGTAGAGATCTTGTGCATAAATCCTCATGAAAAGTCCTCCTTTGTCTTGTTCATTTATCACTTAAAATAAATAAGTGTTTTGACTTTGAAAGAACAATCACGCTGGAACCAGAGAATGATGAGAGAATGATGTCTGTCTTTCTTGTATCATTCTCAGAGCTGATATCAAATGTTTTGCTTTGCATAATAATTCCTATCTTTTTAATATCACTCAAAAGCACTTGTTAGATAACACAATGACCAAAATTATACATTAAAATATAATCAAGAGGTTTGTTATCTTTAAAACAATAAATTGGGATTTTGCCTCAACAATATCCCCCTTTTTGATGATGACAAACTTCTTGAATTATGTTTTAAATGATTAATTTTGGTTTAATCAAATCTCAAGTAATATGAAAATATTAGTGCCTTAATTTTTCAAGCTCCCCCTCAATTCAAGCATTCATAAATCAAATAAAATTTAAACAACTTGATATGATGCAAATTGAGACATAACCATGAATTATATATATTAATTAATCCAAAATCTCACAAAGTGAGAAATAACCATAAATCAGAGTACATGGATTAATACAAAAGGATTTCATGGCATAAAAACAAGAATACATACTACTAGAAGTTCACAACAAGTACTGTTCAAAAGAACTTCCTATAATATCTATTTCAAAAAGATCAATTCCAGAGAATGATCAGGGAATGTTCTTGCAGACTTGAAAAGCTTGAAACTTGATTGATTAAAACTGAAAGATGATTGATAAAAAGACTTCTTTTCTACTCCCCCTTGTTTTCCCAAACTATTCTCCCCCTTTGTCAGAAATCAAAAAGGAGGGGACTAGGGTAAAAATGTCAGAACTCAGAGGAGGCTGATGATGAGGATGAGGTACTAGGTGATGAGAAATTATCAAACACTGGCATTGGATCAGCAAAGGGTGGTGAGATTCCAAATTTTGGACAAACTTCAGTTTCAGCCCATTTTTTCATGATCATTTGCTGGTTCATCATATGCTGCATCATGTTGTTCTGAATCTCTAAAGCAAGCATTATCTTGGCCTGGCCTTTTCTCAGCTTAGCATTTTCCTTCTCAAGTTTTTGTTGCTTAGTTGGCCTAGTGTATGAAGGACCACCAACTAACTTAGGAGAATATCCTAAAAACCTATCCCAAGCTTCAGCTGAAGCAGTACTTCCAGGTGAAAGGAAAGTACTCAGAGTTCCAAAAGAGGAAGGGATTGAAGGTAAAGATTGAGATGAGTTGGTACCTCCTTGAAAGTGATTGTCAGGACTCAACAAATTTTGCACAAGCTCAGCATGAAACATGTTTTCTAAACTTCCTTGAGAAGAGTTCATAACTGGAGAGAACAAGGTGGAATTCATTAAAGAAGTTGGAAAGAATCCTTGGAGTTGTTTACCGGTTCTTGGTGGATGGTTGGTAAAAGATGATCCAAAATGTAAAGAGGTGTCCCAATATGATGGAAGGGTATCAGTAGAGGCTCCAAAAAGAGTTGAGGTGTTTTCCATGGCAGGGAGAACGTTCTCTTGTTGTTCTCCTGCAACCTCAGTCTCATGGAGAACGTTCTCCTGCAACATTTTCTTCTGGGAGAACATTCTCTTGATGTTCTCCTGCAGCATTCTCCTCAGGTGTTGCTTCTCTTTTCCTCTTAACACCAGTAATTTTCACCACTTTCTCCTCTACTTCCTTCTTCATGTGACTCAAATTCTTTCCATTAAACACAGAGCATGCATTTTCACTAGTATACCCAGACAAATCAACCTTAAACTCTTCAAAGATCCTAGTCAAAAGCATACCATATGGCAGAGCTACTTTCCTAGTACCAGATAAGGCAGTATGCATCATATGTTGTAAAATAATGTGAGGAAGTGATAATCTCTTACCTTTAAACAGATGGTACATCACTAGCATGTCATTGTCTGTCACCTTATCCTTGCTTCCACTTTTTGGAAAGATGTTGTGAAGGCATAAGCTATGTAACATCTTGTACTCATGTTGTAGCTTGGAGGAAGTAGGTTTGGTCATCATTGCTCCTTCACTTGTGAACATGTTCACAATGAGCTCATCTTTGTTTAATTTGAGATCCTTATACCAATCTCCCCCATAGAGAGTGGTTCCATCACAAGGGATTCCCAACAGATTTCCAATAACTTCTGGTGTCAACTTAATTTCAACTCCTTTGAGGTTTGAGACCAGAACATCCTTATCAGGGCTCACTTTGGCATTAAAGTAGAAAGCTTGAATCAACAAAGGAAATATGGACTCTTTGATCTTGAAAAAAGAGGTCCAATCCAGCTTATCAGTGAACTTGGTCAGATCAATGCCATTCTTTTTCAGCTCATCAAAATCAAAAAACTTGCCAGCACTGATTGGCTTGATTTTCCAATAATCATTAAACTTCTCCTTTTGCTCTGAATGGATTAGAGGCACATTCCTTTGCCTTGGCTTCTTCTCAGCAACAACTTTTTCTTTTCTTTTTTCTCTCTTTGACAGGTTCAGTTTTGGCAGGAGAAGGGGTTGGTTTAGGTTTGGAAGATGAAGCAGCTTTTTTCAAAGTGATGATGGGTGGGGATTTCTCACGTGTTTCTTCATCAGAATCAGATATGGTATGGACAGTGTTGTCAATAACCACATTTCTCTTAGTTCCAAAACCAGACAAAATGCGTGCAGACCTCCTAACGGTGCATGCATCAAAGGATTTTGTTCTTCTCATTTTTCGCACATAAGGAGGTGATTGTGTGTTAGGCTCAGCAGAGAGTGTTTGTTGATCTTGTTCAACAATGTTTGGTGTTGGAGAAGGTGGGTCAGAGAAATTTAGGGAAGATGAAGAGTTTGGTGAAGGTGAAACTGGTTTAGGAGAAGATTGAATAGGTTCATCAGTTTGTGAGGTATCAGAGGGTTTAGAAGGAACATTTTGTGATGGAGAGAAGTTATGTTCACTTGCTACAGTGACATTTTCAAAAGAGGGGTTTTGCAGCGGAGTAGAGGGTTTAGGTGAAGAAGGTTCAGCTTGGAGATTATTCAAGGAATGATCAGAGAGGGTTTCTTCTAGTGGAGGGACAAAAACAATCAGAGCTTTAGATAGATCTTCGTGACCCATTTTACTTTGAGATGAATTGGAATGGGTCTCAGACGGTGGTGGTGACGGTGGTGATGGTGGTGAAGCAGAACGGGAAGGTGAGGGAGTTGGAGATGGTGTTCTGTTTCTAAGCATTACTGGAATTTTGGTTCTGGCCATTTATGAGTTTTGAAATGGTTTGGAGAGGAAGAAAACTGACTTGGTTATGGTGAGAAGAAGAAGGAACGGTTAGAGAGAGATAGACAAGGTATTGCGAAAAGAGTGACTTGATGGCTTAGGTGTATGGGATGATGAGATAAAGTAGCACACTATTTATGATAGGTAATGATGGTACTTTGTCTAATAAAAAGGATTAAAAAAGGAGATAGCTAGGTACAACAAGAGGACTAAAACACTACATTCCCCAAGAACATGTACTATCTATTTTGAAACACTAAACACTAAAAAATGACTTAAACGAAAAAATGCAAGCAAGCACATAAGTCATGAAAATATTTAGAGAATGTTCTCAGATCATTCTCCTAAAAACGTGTTTCACAAGGAATTGGGATTTTTGATGATTTTCAAATTTTCTTTGATAAAATTGAAACGATCCTCAACCAATGGTTTAGTAAAAATATCAGCAAGTTGATTTTCAGTATCCACAAAGACTAATTCAACTTCCTTTTTACTAACATGATCACGTATAAAATGATGCTTGATTTCAATGTGTTTTGACCTAGAATGCTGAATGGGATTTTTTGACAAATTAATAGCACTAGTATTATCACAAAGAATTTGAATGTTTGTGTACCTTAATGAGAAGTCTTCAAGTTGGTTTCTGATCCATATCACTTGAGAACAACAATTTGCTGCAGACACATATTCTGCTTCAGTTGTTGAGAGTGCTATGGTATTCTGTTTTCTGCATGACCAACTGACTAGGGCTTCACCAAGAAGTTGACAAGCACCACTTGTGCTTTTTCTTTCTAATTTGTCACCAGCATAATCAGCATCACAGTAGGCTTTTAGATCAAAATGAGTACCCTTTTTGTACCATATGCCTACATCAGGTGTTCCCACCAAATATCTGAAGATTCTTTTGACTGCAGTTAGATGAGATTCTTTGGGAGCACTTTGAAATCTTGCACAAATTTCCACTGAGAATACTATGTCAGGTATGCTTGCAGTTAAGTATAAAAGAGATCCAATCATTCCTCTATACTCCTTTTCAGATACATTTTTACCATTTTCATCCTTGTCTAGACTTGTTGATGGATGCATATGAGTTGACATGATTTTGGCTTCATTCATCTTGTATTTCTTGAGTAAATCCTTGATGTATTTTTCTTGACTAATAAAAATGCCATCACTTTGTTGCTTGATTTGCAAGCCAAGGAAAAATCTAAGTTCTCCCATCATGCTCATTTCGAATTCACTTTGCATAAGGTTAGAAAAGGCTTCACACATTTTTTCATTAGTAGCTCCAAAAATAATATCATCAACATATACTTGAACAATAAGCAATTCTTCCTTGTTAGTTTTTATAAAAAGAGTAGTATCTATTTTTCCTCTAGAAAAACCATTTTCAAGTAAAAAGGTGCTCAATCTATCATACCATGCTCTTGGAGCTTGTTTAAGTCCATAAAGAGCTTTGGTAAGTTTATAAACATGATTAGGTTTATGTTCATCAATAAAACCAGGAGGTTGATGCACATAAACTTCCTCATTTAGAAAGCCATTTAAAAAAGCACTTTTCACATCCATTTGAAAAAGTTTAAAGCATTTATGTGATGCATATGCAAGTAAAATTCTTATTGCTTCTAACCTGGCAACTGGAGCAAAGGTTTCATCATAGTCAATACCTTCTTGTTGATTGTAACCTTGTGCTACAAGTCTAGCCTTATTTCTGATTACCTTGCCATCTTCATCAAGCTTGTTTCTGAACACCCATCTTGTTCCAATGATTGAATGATCTTGAGGATGTGGTACTAAATCCCATACTTTATTCTTCTCAAATTGTAGCAATTCTTCTTTCATAGCTTCAACCCATGATTCATCAGAGATAGCATCATCTATAGATCTAGGTTCAATTTGAGAGATCATTGCGAGATCATTCTCCAAATTTTGAAAAGCTCTTCTAGTTCTTACACCATCTTCAGTGTTTCCAATAATTTGATCTTGAGGATGATTGTTCACTAATCTCCATGTTTTAGGAACACTAGGTAATGACTCTTGATCAACATTGAGTGGTGGTTCCTCGTCATTGTTTATTGAAGGTTCTTGATTGTTATGAGCTTGTGAATTTTTCTCACTTTCTTCTTCTTCCTTTTCTTCAGTGATGATATTTGGATTTATTTCTTCAAACTCATCAAATTTGACATGCATACTTTCTTCTACAGTTTGGGTTCTAAGGTTGTAGATTCTGTAGGCTTTAGATGTGAGAGAATAACCCAAGAATATTCCCTTGTCTGACTTTGAGTCAAATTTTCCCAAGTTATCTTTGATGTTTAAGATGTAACAGTAGCAACCAAAGATATGAAAGTATGAAACATTTGGTGTCCTCTCTTTCCAAAGTTCATAAGGTGTTTTGTTGAGAATTTTTCTGATGGTTACTCTATTCAAAATGTAGCAGGCAGTGTTGACAGCTTCAGCCCAAAAGTATTTCTCCACATTTGATTCATTCAACATTTTCCTAGCCATTTCTTGCAATGTTCTATTTTTTCTTTCAACAACACCATTTTGTTGAGGAGTTCTTGGACAAGAGAAATTGTGAAATATGCCATTTTCATCAAAGTATGATTCAAAAAAAGAGTTTTCAAATTCTCCTCCATGATCACTTCTTACTGAAATAATTTTGGAGTCTTTTTCATTTTGAACCCTTAAGCAAAAAGCTTTAAATGCCTCAAAGGATTCATCTTTATGTTTTAAAAATAACACCCATGTAAATCTTGAAAAATCATCAACAATGACAAAACCATAATTTTTGCCACCAAGACTAGTAGTTTTGATAGGTCCAAATAAATCTATGTGAAGTAATTCAAGAGGCTTCTTTGTTGATACAAAATCTTTTGGTTTGAAACTACTTTTAACTTGTTTTCCTCTTGTACAAGATTCACATACTTTATCTATACCAAAACTGATCTTTGGTAAACCTCTTACTAGGTCAAGTTTGGAAAGTTTTGAAATTGTTTTCATGCTTACATGACCAGTCCTTTTGTGCCAAATCCATTTGTCATTTTCAAGAGAGATAAAACATGATTCAACAGGAAGTTCATCTAAGTAGAAAACATACATATTTCCTTTTCTTGAACCAGTAAACAAGATTTCATTTGAAGAAGATTTTTTAATTTCACATGTGTGAGGTTTAAAAATAACTTCATAACCATTGTCACATAATTGACTTATGCTCAATAAGTTATGTTTAAGTCCAACAACATATTGCACATTTTCAATCTTGCCAGAATTAATCTTACCAATGATGCATTTACCTTTTATATTAGCTTTTTCATTGTTTCCAAAAGTGACTGTGCCACCATCCTTTTCAACAAGTGACAAGAAGTTTTGTTTATCTCCAGTCATATGTCTTGAGCATCCACTGTCCAAGTACCATGACTTTTTCTTGACTGCTAGATGACATTCCTGCACTTGATGTTAATAATGTCTTAGGTACCCATAATCTTTTGGGTCCTTGAGAGTTAGTTTGCCTCTTAAAAGGTCTTCTTTCATTTTGATATGAATGTTTCTTAATAGAGGTTTCATTATCTAAAAAACTTCTTTGATTATTCTGTGAATAATTCTGTTGAGAATGTCTGGAGAATGTTCTCCTGTTCTGTTGATACTTTCCGAGAACGTTGTGAGAATGTTCTCTCTGAATATTTCTTTCATATTTCAGCTTTCTGTTTTTTCTAAAACAGAATTTTTCAAGATGTCCTTCTTTGTTACAAAAAGTACATTTGTATTTTGTGACTCTTTGACTCTTTTGTGGAACAAAAAACTTTTCATATAGTTTTTGACTTTGATGGTTTCTAAAACCTACTCCAGTTTTGTCTAAAGCTCCAACTTGTGATCCCATAATATTTTCAAAAGTTTTTGTAGAATTTACAAAACATGTTATATCATTTTCTAATTCAGAGATGGTCTGTTTCAAAATAAGATTTTCTTCTTGAATTTTAGAACATTCTTGAGATTTAATTTTATCAATTTCTATTCTATGACTTTCTTGCATGCTAAAAATAATTTCATTTAGTTTTCCTACTTCAGTTTTATACTTATCTTTTTCTAAGGTTATCTTAGTGATCTCATTTCTAAGTTGTCCATTTTTTTGAGAAATAAGTTGAGAGTCATATAATAAGTTATCAAATAAATGTTCAGTTTTTTGACATGATGCACAAGGATCAAGAGTTACCTCAGAGTTTGATTTTGTCATGAAGCACATGTTGGCTTCTTGTTCTTCTTCATCTTCATCTGTCTCATCCCATGTAGTCATCAATGATTTCTTATGATTTCTTATTGAAGGATGGTTTCTTTGCTTTTGGACATTCATTTTTGTAGTGTCCAAATTGCTCACAACCATAGCATTTCACTTTGCTTAGGTCTGTTTCAGGTTTGATTCCATTTCTTCTAGCTGGAAATTTTCCTTTGAGTTGATTCTTTCTCTGCAGCAGCCTTTGGATTCTTCTGGTGATAAGTGCTAGCTCTTCCACATTATCTTCTTGTAGAAAATCACTTTCATCTTCATCATTCTGAGAACATTCTGTCTCTTGAGTATCCAAGGCAATCATTTTCTTTTTGATTGGTTTATCTTCCATAAGAATTGATTCATGAGCTCTTAGTGATCCAACCAAATTTTCTATCTTCATTTCAGTTAGATTCCTTGCTTCTGTAATAGCTGTGACAATATGTCTCCAACTCTTTGGTAAGCATCTTAGGATCTTTCTTACTCTCTCGTGTGTAGTATATGTTTTTCCTAGAGAGTTGAGTTCATTTATGATGATTGTGAACCTTCCATACATTTGATCCACTGTTTCATCTTCTTTCATTTCAAAGAGCTCAAACTTTCTTACTCCAATGTCAATCCTTGTTTCTTTGACGTGACTAGTTCCTTCATGATGCGTTTGTAGTGTTTCCCACATTTCCTTTGCTGTCTTGCATTCCATAATTCGATCACACTCTTCTCTAGATAAAGCACTTTTCAAGAATAACTTAGCTCTGTTGTTTAGAAGCACTCTTTCTGATTCTTGAGTAGTCCATTGATCTTGACTCTTTGGCTTTGTAACATCTTTATCAGTGATGGTTGGTTGAAATTCTCCATGTTCAATAACTGACCACATGTAGTTGTCTTGTGATCTAAGAAATAACTCCATTTTGTCTTTCCAATAATAATAGTCTTCTCCTTCAAATAGAGGTGGTCTATTTGATGATCCTCCTTCAGCTATGAACTTTGCGCCTTTAGCCATTACTTCCTTCCTGAATCTTTTCCTCTAGCACTTGTTAGATGCTCAGTCTTAGAGACCGGGCTCTGATGCCAATTGAAGTAGCAAAGTTTTTTCACAAGAAAGGGGGGTTTGAATTGTGACCCTTTAAAATTAAACTCAATTTGTTAGTAGTATAAGTTATATGATAAATCAAAACTTAAATGAATGAATTAAACCAAAACATATAGCAGAGAATGTTAAGAGAATGTTCTCTGATCAACCTATGTTAGATTGCAGAGAACGTTCTTGTAATATTCTTTCAGAATATTATGGTGTGTGTAAGTGTGTCTGTTTTGCAAGAGAATAAGGATAAAGAGAAGGAGTATAACACAAAGAGTTTATACTGGTTCACCCTTAATTGGGCTAGTCCAGTTTCCCACACCAAGTGAGGGTTTCCACTATTCTCTTTTGATCTTAAGCCCAAGACCAAAAACTTCTGTCAAGCTATACAAGCTTATCTTCCACCTTATACCCAAGGTGATCTCTACCTTTCCTTCTAAGGTAGTTACTCAACCAATAGTAACGTATTGATGAGCAAGTTCTTTTCTTATTACAAAGAGTTGTTTGGATCTAAAGCTTAACAACAAACCAAACCAGGTTTATAAAGCTTTCTAAGTAACTATAAAAATCTCTCTGAAAATCACTCAAATGAATTGCTGATCCAAGTGTGCAATTATGAAGCTTTGGAGTGAAAGAGATCAAAAGAAGAGTTTATGATTCTTGTGCGTGAAAGACAAGTAATTGATGATTGATATTGCTTCAAAACTCTTGCCTTGCTCCTGCTGTATTCCATGCTATTTATAGTTGTTGAAGAGCCTTTGGAATCTTGGAGAATGTATGAGAAAATCAGAGAACAAAGAACTAGCCGTTACTCACAAACTTGGAGTAAGCTGGAGAATGTTCTGAGAATGTTCTCCAAGAGGAGCGTCTTGATGAGCTGGCATTGTACTTCCATTACTTGATGAGCAAGTGTGACCGTTGCCTTTGAATTTTGCTGTCATATGAGAACAATGCTTCAGGGAGAATGATGAAAGAACATTCTCACAGAACAGTGTACATTCTCTTGAGATATCTTCATAGAATAGTGGGAGAATGGTGTGGGGACAGCTTTGTCTTCAAGTAACCAGCTGTGATCTGATCAAGGGCTGTTGGAAAAGTACTTTGCAAGTACAACCTTGATGAATATTAGAGTATAGCCTTTGTTGGAGAAAGGACTACTACTTCTTGGAGAAAGATCATTAAATAATCCTTGGCAAGTACATAACAACTCATAGTGAAAGAGTTGTTGTCTTCTCCTTATTGGTCTATGTTCTTTTCTTCCATAATAAATTCAAATGATAATTTATTACATCTTGAGATCAAAGAACATTCTTTGGCACATGCTCCATGTGATGGCTTAGAATAGAAAGTCCCATAAGATGTTTGATCAAGATTCTTGCCATAAAGGAAATGTTGCTGTAGAGATCTTGTGCATAAATCCTCATGAAAAGTCCTCCTTTGTCTTGTTCATTTATCACTTAAAATAAATAAGTGTTTTGACTTTGAAAGAACAATCACGCTGGAACCAGAGAATGATGAGAGAATGATGTCTGTCTTTCTTGTATCATTCTCAGAGCTGATATCAAATGTTTTGCTTTGCATAATAATTCCTATCTTTTTAATATCACTCAAAAGCACTTGTTAGATAACACAATGACCAAAATTATACATTAAAATATAATCAAGAGGTTTGTTATCTTTAAAACAATAAATTGGGATTTTGCCTCAACATCCACAAACACATATAAAACCACCAGCCTCCGCCTGAATCAATTCCCCTAATTTTTGCCATAGTTCCGCCTTACCCCTCTGATTACAAGGGGCGTATACATTCATCATTACAAACTGGTTACCCGAAGAAACAATAATCCCTTTAACAATCAGAATGTGATCGAGAGACACCGAAGAAATCACACTCACCATATTTGTATTCCACATAGTAATCAGCCCACCCGACGCCCCTACCGAAGGTCGGCAGGAGAAAGCAACGTCTGAATTTCCCCACAATGACACCCCGACATACTGATCAATAACCCCAGCTTCGTTTCTTGAATACAAACCATATCCGGACATAAATCTTTTATCAAATTTCTAACCTCTTTCCTTTTGATATCACCACCCAACCCCCTAATATTATAGCTTATAACCTTCATATTATCAACCATTTAGACATGAATCAAAACCAAAAACAAAACAAATTAGTGGCCTTTCGCCCCTGCCCCCTGACCCAAAAGTTTTCAAAAGTGAAAATTACTAATATCTGTCGATGCACATCGAAAAATATTTGTTGGGAGAGATCAACTATTTAAATTGATCTCATTTGTTTCGTGGAAAGTAGGCTCCATAGTTGAGCACAAAGGATACCTTTAGTTAACCGAAAAAAGTGAAAATTAGAACCCAGAGGATCTCCGTTATCTCGAGGGGATTAATCTCTGCAGTTGCGCGTGAAGGATACATTTAGTTTACTTACCAAAAAAAAAGTGAAAATTTGAACCCATAAGATGTGATTGAACGGTTGGAGCTCATCCTCCGTTAATCAATAGTCGAGAGTTCGATCTTCACCTTGAGTATGGAGTAATTTTAAATCATTGGGTCAACTGTCTTACCTTTTGACGTGCTTTAAATCCAACAAGAAATTAATTACCGTGCTCGACAGTGAATATTCCGATCTCGACAAAAAGGTGAAAATTTAAACATTTCATCTTTTATTTACGTGGGAAGATCCCCTTCCTAGATCAAATTCAAAAATAACAAATAAAACACATTTCAAATTATAAAATCCGAGGGTGGTCTTCATGAAAAATATGGATTTTTCCACCAGATGATAAAAATAAGGAAAATGCTAACCGGTGCCTCCGGGGCACTAGTTAATGAAACAAATTTAGTAATTTTATATTGGAATTTATGCAGTCAACTTTTCAAAAATCTAAAAAATATTACTTTTATTTTAATTTTTTTTTTTTAGTTCCTTAACCAGTGCCCCGGGGCACCGGTTAGCATGACCCTAAAAATAAATAAAGAGTTTAGATTTCACTAGACAATAAATAATGTCATATGAGAAGATAGAGTTTAGATTTCACTAGACAATAAATAATGTCATATGAGAGGATAGTCTCCCGGAGAGTGTTCTTTCTCTAGTAGTTTGATGTAACTCAAAAGCTAAACAGACTTGCGTTAAGTAAGGGAAAATGTTGGTAGCTTTGATTGAGCCCAACTCCAACAAAAGAAAGAAAGAAATAAGAAAAATATGCACTTATTTTTACTTCATTTTCACCCAACAGTAATCCAATAGCATCATATAATTAAATTAAGGCTTAAACATATATTTAGTCCCTGTATGTACACCAATTTTTCGTTTTAGTCCCTGTATCGAAAATTTTGACAAAATAGTCCTTGTATCGCACTTTTTTTTTGACGTTGGTCCCTGCCGTCCAATTTTATCCAAGTGGCAAACATTTTGCCACCTGGATCCTGCCACGTGGAATGCTAGAGGGACCAAAACCAAAAAATTGAACTGAATGCAGGGACCAAAACCAAAAAATTGAACTGAATGCTAGAGGGACTGAAACCAAAAAATTAAACTAATTGCAAAATGACCCATTTAAACTCTAAATCCCTAAATTGAAATTTGTTTCTCCACTCTTCTCTTCTCATAAACCAACCTTCATGGCAAAAATAATTTTGTGTAGATTATTGCGCCCCATTTGGATGAGTTTTTTGATGAAATTATGAGAGGCATTGCGAATGTTGACAACGTGATCAGAAAGCCCGTCGAGAAAACCACCATGGTTGGACGATTGTTGATCGGGATCGTTGAAACGGAAATCTTCAGGATAATTTTTTTTAGCAATGAGTCTCTCTGTTGAAAGGTTAATGAGAAGAGAAGAGTAGAGAAACAAATTTCAATTTAAGGATTTAGAGTTTAAATGTGTCATTTTGCAATTAGTTTAATTTTTTGGTTTTAGTCCCTCTAGCATTCAGTTCAATTTTTTGGTTTTGGTCCCTGCATTCAGTTCAATTTTTTGGTTTTGGTCCCTCTAATCCAGTCAGCAACATTTTTTGGCCACGTGGCAGGGTCTAGGTGGCAAAACGTTTGCCACTTGGATGAAATTTGACGGCAGGGACCAACGTAAAAAAAAAAAGCGCGATACAGGGACTATTTTATCAAAATTTTCGATACAGGGACTAAAACGAAAAATTGATGTACATACAAGGACCAAATGTATGTTTAAGCCTTAAATTAACAGTGGATACTTATTAAAAACTTGGTGTTTGCTTTGCACCCCTTTCATCGGTTAATTATATTTGCAATATGATTTTTATTATTAGAATGACATAAAAGAATGTTGGTAGGGACAATTTTTTTTCTCAAACTTAATTTTGTGGTCTCCACCAACCACCACCACACCACCACCTTATTTATATATTTATTTATTTGTTTTTACTTTTTCCCTTACATAAACTCTTAGCAAATGGGACACAATCATTTATGTATTTCTCATCTTCTAAGTCACCATGGACCTCAAAGAAGATCATAGTGGTTGAGAGTTGAGACTTTCCTATCTTCATCTTATTCTCCTTGAGATCAATAATTTTCCTTTTTCTAGCTAGGCTTTAGTTCAATAATTAATACTTGTGCAATTACTTTAAAGGATTCTAACATTTCATCCAATCTTAGAAAGGATAAACCTTTGGTTATGTGTAAATGTAATTGATTAAAAAATCAATCCATTTACAACTTCAATTTCATATGGAAAACTTGATGGTACACAATAAGATAAAAGAGACATAATCTGGTAGAGCCAATTCACGCTCGGATATGTTGGTGGCCAAAATAAAAAACATAAAATAGGATAAACTATCGCATCTCAATTCAATATTTGATATGTAAGCTGAATATGATAAATTCATATTTGATACAATATTTCAAATAATGTGTTGTTCTACGGATTTTTATCTAAATTTCAAGTATAAATACACATTTCATACAATATTTTGGAGTCTAAATCATCGGAGACACTTAACATGTGTTTGGTTGAACGGTGGACAACTGTGACTGTGATTACATTTCTCCCTCTCCGGCCGAGATTTTGTAGAATCTTCAATGTGTATGTATATCTTTTCTTCACCATTATTTTCCACCGTAATTTTGATGTTTTTCAAACACACTTACTTTTGTGATAGGATTTCAGACCTTCGTAAAAAAGGCCAGCAACTACTAGCACTAGTTTCATGCCTGCATTGCATCCCAAAACTTATTATTATTATTAATCACAAGCATATGAAAATACACACTGAACTGAATATATTGTTAAATGTGTGAGAGCAAAGGAACATAATTACGATGAAACATGGAAGCATGAGCCTATCAAAGTAATCCAACTAAATTAATTTGTTTAAATATGGTTTTATTCTTACATATCTAACAACAAAAGAAGTAATTTATTGAACCAAACCCAATTAATCAAAATTTGGTGTTTAATACCAAACGTTAATTGGTTCAGTGATAATTGACGCTGAATTTGGTAGAGAGGAGCATGACTCAATCTCGTAATTACATTTGAAAAGAGACTGAAACTATTTAAAATTAAAACTGACCCCGAATCAGATTAAACCGTGGTCAAAACAAAAACAAAATCAAATGTCTAATAAAAAGAGTGTGTGTGTGAGACAAAACAGCACTAACTAAGAAACAAAACTGTGGTTACTTTTTCTTTATCGACCGTCCAGCATGTATCATGAAGTTCACGCCTTGAAACTTTGACATTTTATATAAAGTTCTAAAAAGAAACGCCACATTATGCTATTGCTACTTTTATCAATCAATTTTGTTGGTATCTTTCCTTTTAAGGCTACTACCTACCTTTAACATCTGTTGCATGTTTAGTTGTTCATATTTACTTATCAACATTGCAAGTTTGGCCTACAATCTTAAAGTAATGTCAATTAATCAGTCTAGTTACCACAAAACTCGAAGCATACTCAGATACTCTTACTTCCATTATTATTGAATGTTTTAACTAACCAGAAGCCTACGAAGAAGAACAGACATAAACACGGACACTGATAGTGTAATACTAACACGTGGACATGTCTATGTAATTTAAAAAACATGAATATTTCGTTGTAATATGTATTTGATGTTGTGTGGGTGTCGGACCAACACGTGTTCGACACTAGAATACACCTAGTTGATCAAAGAGTGTTCAAGACATTAGAGATTTCAAGTGCATGTTATAGAACTAAGTAGTCTAATAATTAAATGTATGTTCAAAATTATATGTGTAGTGACAATGTAATTTTGTTTTGTTGAAGTTTTAAGTATAGTTTTTTCAAAATTATAGGCATCGGAATGTCTACAAGGTCTGAAAGCAAAGCATATGTACAGTTTTGACAATTTTTACTCAATTTTCTCATCTATCTTCTAGTCCCTCTAAAAAGGGAGGACATTTTGAAAACTTCCATCAAGAACTTGATAAATAAAATACAGATCTTTAGTTAATTTTAATTCTTCAAAACTACTAACTGAACATTGAAAACTTGTTAATTATATAATCATTTGAAATGTTTTAAATTACAGTCGCAATCGCGGTACTGTTATATCACACATATACCTACTACTATAAAAAATTGCTAAATGCAAATAACCATTGTTAATTCGCATTAAGCTCAAAATTCAGATGATTATGCATTAGTTTTTATTAAGACTATAAAATCAACTCATTTCATTAATAATTAAAATACAAAAAAATACAAAGCTGAACATAACTATTAACTAGCTATGAAGAATAAAGTCTCCATTGTTAGAAATATAAGTCAGTAAGATTCCAACAAAACTTGTACTATAATTTGAAACAAAATTAATTACTTGAATTTCTATCTAGCCATTCATAAGAAAAACACATTTACAAGTATAATTTATAAGTTAAGAATAAGAACATACCTGCTATTACTCCTGCTGCTGCAGCTTCTAGTACTGCTACTACCATATCTTTTCATACTATGATCACATTCTGAATTCCCAGTACTACAACTCTTCTTCTTCCACCACTCTTTACTAACAGATCCATCACTAACCGACGATGATCTTGGAGAAACCTTTGAAGAAGTACTATTATTTTTAACCAATATCTCTTTCTTCTTACTACCATGTTTCCTTGATGATCCCAAAGATATTGGAAACCCCATTTTCAAATAAAATCCTCCATTTTCCAAGTTTCTACCATTACTTCTACTTTTGTATCCATTTTTGTTGCTCAAATCATTATTCTTCTCCTTTATCACCCTCTTCTTGATGTTATTTTCTTCAACAACATCACCATGATTAACCTTATGCTCTACAAGATCTTTCAAAGTAAGTTCATAACTTGACTCTGGCATGTTCTTCACCATTTCCATTAATTCTCTTTGTCCTCTTTCAATTGCTTCTGTCTTTGACTCTGGTGAAAGATTTCTATAGTTGTTGATTTTACTCTTTGTTGTTGTCCATAAAGGAGGAGAACACATACCAGAAGATTCATCTTCAACATGATGATAATTGCTGTATTTTTTTGTTTCACAAATGTTGTTTTCTTGTGTGTGAGTTTTTGTTTGTCCTAATGATATATCATTAGAAACTGGAAAAGAAATTGTGGGTTGGTAATGGTATCTTCCATGATCAAGCATTTTTTATATATTATGTTTTATAATATATGCTTTTTTAGGTACAAAGATGAAGAGAAATTAATATGAGAATGTGAGTGTGTGAGGTTTTGATTTTTGAAAGGAGGGGAGGGATGGTGAATGGAATGGATTATTAATTTATCTAATATAATATTATTGTATTGATTTGCAACCACTACCATGACATATACGGTTTGCGTGCATTTAAAATTGTATGCAGTCATAATCAAAAGAGATCTGACCTTTCGATTAAAATTGAACGATATAAATTTATAATATTTCAAATATTAAGAGTAAATTGTTTTAATTTTGAAACGTCTAATCTTAATCGAAGAGTCAAAACGCTTCTAATTGTATGATTCCATATCCCTACTACAACAAACATATTGAATGAAAGGTGACAATGAAGCTTTGTTAATTTCTTGGTGACTAAGTTTTTTTTAAAGATAGAGTGATTGGTGAGAGTGTACAAAAAGTCTATGGGTTATAGTGAGAGTGCCACATGGGTCCAATTCCTTCTTTCCTCATTTTTGGATTCTCTTATTTTTCAAATTTCATTACGTTAGGTGTTGCTTTGTCTTTTTATTTTTTTTTATTGTCCAACGATAAAACGCGCTAACCAATGACCGTTTTTGAAGGGCATTTTTCACTATTAAAATATCCAAAAATAAAGTGTTTTTTCGATAAACAAAATAGACTATAAGTGCATGTTTGAAATAACATTGTATTTAAGAAAATCATGAAAAAAATCACCTTGATGTAGAAGTTTTGTTTCGTAGCTTATATGTTTTCACGATAAGAATGTATTGGACGGTAAGAAAAATTTTGCAAATATATTTTCATACACACACTTAAAGTCTGTTTGGTTGGAAGAAACAAATAATAATAATAAATGATAAATGCTAACGAGTGTTTCTGAAACACTCTTTAAATATTTCATTACAAAAAATCATTTGATAAGTTGTGGCACATTGATATTTTTCTCGACATAAACAATGACATTTTTTGAGACAATATATGTTTCTCAAATATATTAGGAGTGTCACAAATTGAAAATAATTTGCAATAATAGGAAGCGCAAGAAGGGGTATAGAAGTAAACCCATCAACTAATTCTACATACAATCATTAATTAGTGCTCCTAACAAATCTAAATATGCTAAATTATTGTTAGCAAACAAGATTTATCTTAAGAATCTAACACATCCTTCAAAATTATTGTTATAATCCAAGTTAACCATAGAAAGAAAACATGTTTATCAAGAAATTCATCCAAGTGTTGACTCATTATTCTCATTCCAAGTTCAAAAGAATATGATGTAGATTAAACACGTCATGCCTCATAAGTTCAATATTCAAACTAGCCTTAGAAGATAACACAAATTAACATTTCAACATCCATATCTGCAATGCCAGCAAGCATGAAAGGTAGATGCATATTTTATGTAACAAGAATATGATAGATTAAGCACATCACGCCTCTTGGACAAGTCCTATTTAATTTGTATATTTTAAATTTATATCCTTTAAACTTTGAAAATGCAACTTAAACAACCCCTCTGATCTTGTCTGTAACTAAAACAAGGTTATAGATTGTTTTTTTTTTTTTGAACAGCACAAGGTTATAGATGTATTTTCTTTTTATACAATTTACATTATTGAAAAATATATTTGTATATAATTTAGCTACTAAAAAATATTCTTTGATAGATGAGAGAATTTTGAGCAATTCATAGAGAGGAGAACTATTATTTTTATTCTTTGAGAGCTCTCTTTACCCCCTTATTATTTTGATTAATATGCAGGTTGAAAATGCCTCATCACATATGTTTGAGATGTTTGTATTGTAATACAAAAAAAATGTCTCTTTTTGTTGATGATCGAAGGTATTCTCTTGGCTAGTAGTGACTTATAAATCATAAATTCATGGATATGAGGTAAACAAATGTTTATCCTAAAAATTTAAGCTGTTAGGAAAGACCACATCAATGATTTTATATTATTTCTAACAACAAACTTATCAATTATCTCAAATGTTATATTATTTTTAACCACTTAGTTATAGAGGCTCTGATACCATGTTAGATGACCGATTATCCCAAAAATTTAAGCTGTTAGGAAATGCCACATCAATGGTTTTATATTATTACTAACAATAAACTTATCAATTATCATTTACTTGTTGTCAAATAAAAGTTCATGTTTGGTTTGACTTTTGAAAGAGTCAAAAATAAATTTAGAGGTATAAAATTGATTATGGAGTAATCTTAAGATGTTTGGATCCTCTGAACTATAATTGATTCTGTCTCCAAAATTGTTTCAACAAGAAGTTAAGATTTGTAGGTTCTAAATTTAAATATGATTTTTACATTAAAATTTATTATTTAACATTTTAACTTTCTTTTATATAAATGTATCTAAATATAAATCAATTATATTAAACTCAATTCTTTTAAAATCAATTTTATCAAACTAAATTCTATCAAAATCAATTTTGTTCACCGCCAATTCAAACACACACTTAAATATAAATGTGCCAAACAAGTTTAGTTTTGCTCCATTTACTTTCCTCCACATTTGTCATTTACGAGAAAAATAGACACAATGGTAGGTTAATGATGTTTACCTCTCTTATAAATGGATAAAAAATGAAAGATATATAGTAAATAGACTTTTTCTAAGGTGGAAGACTTGGACAAGTGTTCTACCGTGCATTAAGTCGGCAATAATATATATTATAAAGAATAAGAATTTTACAAAATTTACCGTTGAATTGAAAGTTAATATTATAGATTATTTATGTAAATTTTTTAAAGAAATTGACCGATAAATAATTTTGGTAGATTTCAATAACATATCAAATGATTTTTAATTTTTTTAACAATTTATATAGATGATTTATATGATATAAATTTTCAATCAAACGATAAATTTATAAAATTCGTATTAATTATATTATTATTGCCGGGGAAAGACTTGTTTAAATCTTTCACTTAGGCCCTGTTTGGTTCAATCGAAGGGGAGGGGAGGTGAGGGGAGGGATTTTTATGGAGGTGAAGTGAGAGAAAATATAATTTATTATGTTGAAATATTAAATGTTTAGGTTTTATTTTTTAGAGAACAAAAAAAAAAATAAGTTTTCTACTCATTAGATTTTTTTTTGTTATATATCCTTTAGATTTTTTTTTGGCGTAACATATCCATTATAATTTAATTCTTATTTTGAGTTTATATGATTAAGGATAAAAAAGTAAATTAATCATTCGCTCCCCTCCCCTCATTAAAAAGTTGAATCAAACACAAAAATTTAAAATATTCCCTCCCCTTCCCTCCAAAACCCCCGAACCAAACAGGGCTTAGACTTGACCTAATATAAAGCAAAGACATATAAACTTGTTTATAACATGAGTACGGATTATTATTCTCTATCTATCGCATATATATTTTGCAATACTTAGATCAAATCAGCATCCTTAATTCATACTTTGCACCGAAAATGTCTCCTTTTTTAGTTATGCCGTGATGCTCTTAGACTCCTACTTGTAGCTTCTTTATTCTTATCTCTCTCCACATTTGATAATGTAGTGGACAATGAACGTTCAATGCCTAAATTATTATTCCTAAATTCATGTTCATAGGTCAAGAGAAGAAGCATGTATGTGTGGATTCTCTTATACACCAAAAATATATGAACAACTTTGTGCTAGCTAGCTTAAAGCACTTCATCCACCAATGCTTCCACTCCACTACTCACTAGTGACTAGACATATGGTTCTAAATGCATGGCTTTGAAATTCAGTTTGATTCAAAACTAGTAAAAAATAAAATGGAAATTCAAGATTATACCTACACCGTTCATTAAATATGCGCTACATTAAACTTTGCACTACTTTTTTCAAAAACAATAATTTTGTTAGGCACTACATAGCATACGTGTAAGTGCACCATTGGCTTGATTAAATATGTTGTATGATGACATATGCGGCACTTACTCATTCTCATCACATTTATAAACAAAAATACAATTTTTAGATTCATTCAAAAAAAGAGTACACTTTATATTAAAGGCGTGTTTAGTATTTGACATTGATATGGTTGTTACATTCAATCATTTTACTTTTTAAAATTACTGATACCGATGTGTCAGTGTTAATGTTGTGTCTGATACTCATGTATGGTATCAATGTTTCATAGTGACTACATGCAATAGTGCAACAATATCTTTCAATAAATTGGATCAAGATTCAAGAGCTTTATTCAATGAGTTTGTTTTTTTGTTATGCCATTGCCAAAACCCATCAAAATGTTCTATTGTTTGTCATTCCAACGTGGATAGCATAATAGAAGCACAACCACAAAGGTTTCTCCAAAAGTGCTCTATGTTCTGTCTAAATAATTATTTCTCATCTCTTTATCTATAGATATTTCTCAGCCTTGACGGTGGAGGATGTAAAGAATTAAGAGCTAGCTGTTGGTGTTGAACAAGGTATGTGTTTCTTCTATACTACTTCATTCTTGTATTGTGATTGTTTATATGGTAGCATCAATATATACTCATTTTTCACTTGAAAGGGCACATAATTTGCATTAATAAACACTACTTCAACTTATCAAGAAAATTGCCGTCAATCTCCTAACTTCTCCAATGAAATTTCCTTTTCAATTTTATCCATCCATTATGCCAATTGCCAAAGAACAAAGTAACTATATGATGCTTCTTTAATATACATACACGTCGGTCTTTGGTTTCGTGCAATTGGTGATCATCTTGTAAAATTTAGCACTCTTCTTTGAAAAATTATTAATTGACAATTTGTCTAAGACTCAAGACATAAGACCAACATTAAGTTTTTTTTTTGACAATAAGACCAACATTAAGTTGGTTTTAGTACAAATGGACTTATTATAGTTTGAATTTTGTGCATAAAAATATGGAGTTGGAAAGAAAGATTTCACTACATAGGCCAGTTGAATTTCTCTGCAGAGATTTGTGTCATTAACAAAGTATGCGAATCACACTAATAATACATAGTAATTTTTAAAAAAATTATTTTGTATAATAACTAAAATTGCCTATAAAAAAATTTAAGATAAAGAAAAAATACTAAAGATAGACTATTTTGAGACGGATAGAGGAAGACAACGGTCGAAAGATTCCACTCCTCAAAAGTAGTTTTACTAAAGTGAAAAAGATAATATTAGGCGGATGTTTTAATCACCTACAATTTATTTATCAACGATTGATACTACTTAATTTATCTTCTAAAATGAATCCTTTCATTTATAAGAGTTTTGCTTGTCTTCGGACCGTGGTCATGAAAGTCTGTTTTAATAATTTTAGCATTTTTCGTCAATTTAGTTAAGATTTTTAGACATATTTGAGATCATTTCACATATTCAAAATTTGAATAATCCAATCTTAAATTAACAGTTGAAATTAGTTACAACGTGAAACTGCTACAATAACTAATAGGAATCCATCTCAAAAGATCCGAAAGTCAAATTATAACATGTTGCTCCACCATTACTTTATTGCGCATTTGAATTCTCTAAAATAACTAACTGTATAAAGTGAGAAGATAATTTTTTTTTTCTTCATTGCATAATAAAAGATAAATTATTATTATATTAGTAATTATTATCATAAAAAGTTCTTTTAAAATCTTAATTAATCCTTCGTCAAAAAAAAAACTTAATTAATCCAATAGTATATTATAAACCCTAAAATAATTTCGGATCCAATTTCACAAATTTTGTTTACCGTTGGATCGTGAGACTTACCCAATCTTATTGTAAGTCAGCTGTATCAGATATTTACCTCTTTCTTCTCCTCCGCCCCGCCGTGTTGAATGAAAAACCACCGTCACCGACTCTACATCGATCCGACTGAGATGGATTCGTCTGGTTTCAGCACACGTGGTTGTTGCGGCTGCTGATATTTATTTTCTCAAACATCGTGGCGCAATGGCGGTTCCGTCACCTTCATCACTGACGGTGGCGGTAATCGTCAAACTAGATGTAATAATAGTACATTTGAATGTCAAGCAAGAACTTAATCACTACAATCATCAATACTCAAAAATTTCACATTTATTAAAATATCAACTCATAGAGTATATAATTAGATAATAATATAGTTTGTTAGCTAGCTAACTTGCATGGGGGTTGGCCCGGTAGTGTAGGCTTGAGAGTACCTTGAAGTGTGTACTATAGGGTGTATCTCATAAGGTTTCAGGTTCGAATTCTCTCTGTGCCATTTGTTGTGTTGAGTTAGTTCATATAGAGCGAAACTCTTACTTTAAATGGCTCATTAAAAAAAAAAAAACTCTGACTTTAAATGGTCCCTCGTTAGTGGACGGTAGTAATCTCTGGGCCAGATAGATACTAAGTCTTCAAATAAAAAAAAGTAGTTAGTTAGATTAGGATTGGCTTGTTAATTCATAACATAATTAGTTTCTGTTATAAGATGCTTGCACAAAATAAAAGTTGTGTTCAGTATTTTGGTGCCAAATTGAAGGCTATTGATTGATGGAGGCGGTGGATTTAACAGCCTTAGCCCCTTACTTAACCACCAATGGCATGGTATCGTTCATTGTTACCTTTGGTCATGGTCGTAATCCTATATAAAACCTTATTCCAATTTCCAATCATATGGTAAAACATTCGCTTTGGTTTCCTGCTCTAGAAAATATTGCTTTGTTGTTTGCTTTTAATCATCTATGTGCTTATTGTATCTCACCGCAACAATGCAGCTTGGAATATTCTGATTAGGAGAAGAAAGTAATGGTTCTGCTCCCTCCTCTAACTAGACATTTTCGGGTTTGATTTAGGGAATACTGCGCAATTTGTTTAGTGAAGAAGGTGATTGAATGGCAAAAGTTTGTTGGCCATACTTTGATCCTGAGTATGAGAACTTCAGCAGCAGAATCAACCCTCCAAGGTTCATTGCTAACTTCCCTTGAAATACAATACTTGTTTTCTTTTCAACTCATCTCCAAAAATTTAAACTTAAAAAATGCATCGAGTTTTATTTTAATAAATAACAATATGACAATTCTTTGTATTGACATTTGTGTTTATTTATATATAATCATATTTTTCAAATGTTATTTAACTGCTTTAACATAATCTTTCAAGTGAAAAAGCAAAAGAACAGCACAACATAAAACTAAAAGCTTATTTTAGTTCATAATGACTAGTTCTTCTTGTTTTGACATAAAAACTAGTCCTTTGTTACATGGTAGATGTCATCAGTTCAATCCCTAGTTGTGTCATAGGTGAAACTCCTTGTAGAATTGAAGGTATATGGTGGGAATTTGTAATATCCAGAAGAAGTTGCTCGTTTATGGTAAAATCTGTTTCCACTTCGCAGGGTCTCTATGGACAATGATAGTTGCCATGATTGTACACTGATCAAGGTATAATTCCTCAAAATAATTAATTAATTCTAATATTTTCATGGTGTCATACTGAGTCTTGATTTGCTGACTAAGGATCTTAGGGAGCCTAGCCACTGTTGATGTCATTTGGTACCCTGCAGCTTTTTGTTAACCGAAAAATGAAAAAACCTTAAGCCTCTTTTTTTACTGAACCTAACTTCATTGAATTCAACTTATTGGCCTTCAGTCAATTCTGATGCACTTTCAGGATTGCCTATGAATAACTTGCTTTTGCAGAAACTTATCTTTAGCAATATTTTCTTTACTAAAAAATAGTTGCAAATGTGTACTGAAAGCATGTTGAGTAGATAAAACCCCTGTTAAGACCTCTATCAGTAAACTGCTAAATAACTTTATATTGCCAGTAAATTATGAAAAATATTAGGTTACTTCAAGTGGCTATCATCATCTGATCATTTAATTTCCATGGCTTTCACATGGAGAAAATTAAGTTGATGCAATATGTAATGAATTTTTTTAAAAACAATGCAGATTGATAGTGTCAATAAACCTGGAATTCTGTTGGAAGTTGTGCAAATCTTGACAGATCTTGACTTCATAATTACCAAAGCATACATATCTTCTGATGGTGGATGGTTTATGGATGGTATGTTTGCAATTAAATTCAAACATGATCCGGAAATGCATTTACTGATATTACAATAGATGTGTCTTGTTCTTGCTTGTTATTTACTTCGTTAAAATCTGGTAATTATTTTGCATATGTAAATATTGGTTGTAATCAACCATGTAAGCCTTGTGCACAACATACACATTCATGCTTAGATGTACCAAAATATTCCATATTAAAAGTTGTAGTTAATATGTTTTGTTAATGTAATGAACAGTATTTCATGTCACGGATCAGCAAGGAAAGAAGATAACAGACAACAAAATTATCGACTTCATTGAAAAGGTATAAATCTTCTTTCTCCATTTTTATCCGACATGCTTTTAACAAGATATGATGGCAATGCTTTTAGTAGGTTTTGTCTTTGTTTTGGAAAAGGAACCATGCATGATTTGACAATTATTCTCTTCGTTCCTTCAAATGCATTGATAGGAGTAGAAACCAGATAAGCACTATGCCCGTCTCTCTTTTTGAATGTCTAATTCACTTCCAATATTTGAAGAGAATTTATAAATACATAGGAACATCTAAACTCACCAGAAACTCCCTTCCTGACAGTGTTCATAATTCTAAAGAAACAATTGATCGAGTTCCTGCTAATATCAATAATGTTTTAAAAGTTACGAAAATAGAATGATTTAATTAAATTCAATAATTACATATAGCAGAATCGCACCCTTGTACCAACTAGTTGTGAACATTTAAATAGGCTCTAGGACCAAAGGGCCGCCAGAGCACAGAAAATGTGAAGAATTGGGCAGGTAAACGGGTTGACGTGCACTCCATTGGGGATCATACAGCCATTGAGCTCATTGGTCGGGACCGACCAGGCCTCTTGTCTGAGATATCAGCTGTCCTTGCCAGCCTCCAATTCAATGTGATTGCAGCTGAAGTTTGGACTCATAACAGCCGAATAGCATGTGTCCTTTATGTCAATGATGCTACAAACAAAGCTACGGATGGTGACTCAAAAAGATTGTCTATTATTAAAGAGCAGCTCAGCCACATTCTACGTGGATGCGAGGATGATGAGAAAGTGGCTCGTACCAGTTTCTCCATGGGTTTCACCTTCACCCACATGGACAGGAGGCTCCACCAAATGTTGTTTGCTGATAGGGATTATGAGAGTGCTGGAGTAACCACCACAAATGTTGATTGTCCTCCCTCTTTCAGGCCAAATATCAAAATAGAACGTCTTGAGGAAAAAGGCTACTCAGTTGTTAGTGTGAGATGCAAAGATCGGGCAAAATTGATGTTTGACATTGTCTGCACTCTCACTGACATGGATTATGTTGTTTTTCATGCCTCAATCTCATCTGAAGGCGCTTATGCATCACAGGTATGTAAATGTAATGCACCAATAATTAATTGACAAAATTTGAAGTGGACTAAGTTGTCGATGTTGTAATTTTAGGAGTACTTCATCAGGCATATGGATGGATGCACACTTGACACTGAAGGGGAAAAAGAAAGGGTTGTCAAATGCATTGAAGCTGCTATTCAAAGAAGAGTAAGCGAGGTAATGTATAATTTAAATATGATTTTTAATTATATGCTAGCTACTTTAATCCTTATAAAAAAGAACACAAGGATGAACTGCTTCTCAGCTCTTATTAGTAAGTCTTTCATGCTCTATTAACGAACTTGGATATTTCTCTTTACATGTACAAGTCCCCGTAGCATCATATGAATTTGTTCTTCTAGCTGAAGTCAGCGATCTACTATTCTTTTCTGCTCATTTTCTTTCCCTCTTTCTTTCCGTGAATATGTGATTCTTCAGCAGAAAGTCTTCTGAGTTTGACCAAATTAATACATTTTGAACCTGCAGCTATCTGCTTGTATTGTTGCGAATGGTACGGTATACATACATGGTGATAAGTTCCACTCAGATTGTATCTGACCATCGTGTCCACCAATGAATCGGTGACGGTTGATGGTCTTTTGTCTTCACTAGAGCTTAAGATTCCTTATGCTCCACACGTAATATCATCCACATCTCTATAATCTCAAAATAAAAAGATGTTAAATATATTTAAGTCCTTATGAATTCATGATTGTATAACTTTAGTCCTTATAAAACTTTTATTCATTGTTAATCTCTATATATTTAACAAAACTGCATGATGTTAATTAGTTCTTGACAGGACTAAAAACAGTTTTTATATCTTACGGGACTACAGATGGTAAAAGTTTTATAGACTAAAGTTGAACTGTTGTGATTTTGTAGGGACTAAAATTAATTAATGGTGTTGAATGTGACAAATACATGTCACCATCAGTCATATATATTCTGCACCCTCTATCATGCATATTATTATTATTATTATCAGCTTCTAAATTTGACATTAATCATTCTTCATACAATAAATGAATGAATTAATTAATGAATGATGAAGAAACTAACACAGAAAAGATGATAGTGTCAGTGTCATTACCATTGATTCTGGATGATGGACACAGGGTGTGAGCCTTGAGCTGTGTGCAAAGGATAGAGTGGGCTTGCTGTCTGAAGTGACTAGGATTCTACGCGAGAATGGCTTGACAGTTTCTAGGGCAGGTGTGTCAACCATAGGAGAGAAAGGACTAAATGTTTTCTATGTGAGAGATGCATATGGAAACCCTGTTGACACGAACATCATTGAAGCGCTGCGTAAAGAAATTGGCCAGAGTGTGATGGTCAATGTGAAGAAAGTACCAGCCAACACCAAAGCACCAGAAACATCGACCCGAGGATGGGCTAGAGTAAGCTTCTTCTTTGGAAACTTGTTTGAAAGGTTCTTAACTTAGAAAGAAGACTTGAGGAATCATGCAACTGATTCTGATTCTGGTTGCTTTATTTGTAAATGACACAACACAAATGTATGTATGAGAATAAAGCTGTTGTGTGTCAAAATTGGACGGTGCTTAAACTTGGTCCTTTTGTTTTAATTTTAAACCAAACAATGCTTGTAAGATGTAACTTATATTTCTTCTTCCCTATCATATACATCTCTCATGTATCCTTCTTTAATTTCAGTTTTTAGTGTTTTTTTTCTTACATGATGTATTATAGGCAACCTATAGACAGATGAGATGAGAGTATACTCATACAATAATAGGTCATAAAACCAAGTTTTTAGGCCCATATTAGGCTTATTTATATCACTTAAAAATACACAACCTAACACATGAAAATAAAAACAATGACACTGTTGTTTGGGAGAGAAATACATGAAGTAAAAAAGAAGTCATAGATTACACAACAAGAGAAGGGTGTTGTTAAGTTCATATGGCCAAAAAAGTTCATATAGCATTTTAAGCTCTGTTTAGTAATAATTATTAAACATATTTTTAATGTCATTTTAACTAATAATTTTATCAAACATCATAAGTTCAATCAGTTAACTTATCAACAATCCTCTACTCTTACTAAAAAGAGCTTAAAATGTCAAAGAGGATTGGTCTAATTCGTAAGAAGTTGACTCATATCTTGTAAGGGTGTGATTTCAACTCTCGTTCTCTGTATTAGAATAAAAGAATCTCACTTCAAAGGCGAGATGATTTGAAATAAGTTGATAAGAAGATACTTGAAATAATTACTTATGATGTATATTAACCTATGTTAAATTATTAAAATAAAATATTTAGATTGGATAATCTAAACTGATCATCTTTTTAATCAATTAAAAAAGGGATGATGTGGCATTAACTGATTTGAGTGTGTTAGAGGGTGTGACACAAGCATTCCTCCTATCTATATAAATCTAATGTCTTGTCACGTAACGCATTTTCTCAAGTTACATTATGAATGGAGAAAAACAAGTTAGCTGTGGCTAAAGTTCATAGAATAATAGCTAAGCAGATCCAAATAGCCTATGACTTGAAAATCAAGGACTTTTATTGTACATTGAACAAATTATGAAGCTATGATTTAAGCATTGTTTAAACATATATATCAACCAAAGAAAAAATACATAACAAAAAGAAACCCAAAAGAAAACTATAAGCCACTAAAAGCTATTCAATTGGAGCTTGAAGGGGGTGATACGGCTACAAGGGAAGATTACAACACATTTAATCATGACCAAGACATCACATATCGAATGACAATGAATTCTTACAGTATATAGTTGTCTCTCAAATTAGTTTCATAAGCAATTGGTGTCGATAGAGATTATCGATAGTATGCCATGTGTCTGGATGATCTACCAAAAGGATTCCCTTGAGCCTGAGATGTATTGTTGAGAGGTTTCTTCTTTTCAAGCTTTGTTTCAGCCCGGAGCCAGGACTCAACAACAGACAGAAGATTCTTTGAAGATTTTAACTCATTAACATCTGATATTTTTTCTGCTCTCCTCAGCTCGCCTTCTTGTATGTATGCCAAATGAGTTGCCCATGTCTCTAGTCCATCAAAAATGTGAGTAGCGTATACAATTGTAGCTTCTCTCTGCAAAAAAGAAAACAACCCAACATAAATTAAAACATTAAAAATCAATTAAAGAAAAACTTCTTCACATCATCAACAACACAACACCATATTCATCATCATCAAATCTAAAAACAAAATCTCAACAAATTTAAAAACTCCCCACGTTCCAAATACTCAATCTAAAAAGACCCTAAGAACGTGAATCATCAATCATTGCTTCTTCAACAACAATTCCCTAATTTAGGTAGATCTCAAACCGGTGGTACCTTCACTTGTTAGTATTATTGTAAAATTAACCTATTGTTAGTGCATTGATAAGAAGATTCTGTATTTCTGTTCTGGGCAACAACAAAGTGCATTGCTAAGAAATTATTAAATTGATTTTGATTGATTCTTTATTTCATTGTGTTTGAGCACCCTGTGGCTCACATTCTGTGTGATTGAGCATTCAAATATATATAGCTAGTGAATACCTGCTCACATTCTTCCTTGAAGAATTCCAATAAATCCATCCGAGTAACAACATCCAGGTCAACTGTAACCTCATCTAGCAAGAGAACCTGAAATGTAAATCAAGGGTTTATTTATTTATTTTGATTGCAAAGAGGGCCAAAGCCCAAAAACAAAAACAAACTACACATAAACTAAACGTGGGGCTGCTGCCCCAAAAACATCAGCTAACAAGGGGTGCCTAAAAGAACTCGAACAATCATCAAAGTAAGGGCACACATATATAAATCAAAATACAATAACCAATTACTATATTGGGCATTCGCTTACTCTAGGAGTAATTCTTGTCGAAATTTCTATATTAAATAACTTTGTATGAATTAAATGTTATCAATCCAACCACCAAATTGAAAGTTCTTTTAAAGTAGATCCTGACTACAAATTTTCATATAATTCTAAAACTATTTGATACTTCAATTTAATGCAAAAAACATTTATGACTACAACTGAATATGGACTACAGGATTGCATAACTACTATTGTTCGATTTAATCTAAAGCTTAATGTGCATGATCATTAAAATTATCACAATATTTAGCTATTGGGTTAATAAAATTTAATGTACATTGTGTGTTTCTAAATGAAGTAACTTGGGAAGAGCTACAAGTGTGTGTTTGGGTGCGTGTGTGTGTAATTCAAAAGACATTGATGAATTGCTAGAATTCAGAGGGTTTTTCTTCTCCAGAAAAGGTGGCCAGGATCAAATAGGAATATAGAGTTCACATTCAAGTGAAAGCATCGACACTGACGTCCACAACAGCATAACTACCATATACAAATTCCCTAGGTGATTCAATCCTTGATACCTTGTATGGATGAAGAAGACCTAGACAGATTTGCACTCGACGCCGCTGCCCATCGGATACCTTATGCATTCGCCACTGCAGATCTATATCAAGCAGGTCAATCAACTTGTCTCTCCTGTCAGGATCAACACCTTCGACTGTCAAAGAAGATGAGCATCTTAGTTTTTCTATACATCAAGACTAAAGAACAATTATTTTAGGATAGCCAAACAATATATGGAACCTGCATGCAACATTTGTATCCATGACATGATTTAAGTGTTCATTATTTTACTAGATTTTGTCCTTAATAGGGGTTTATTGAAGGACTCCATGATATGGTATGATTAGCTTTTCACAAGATATTTAGAAATTGAAAAATGGAGATGCAGTTGCATTTGATAACAAAGAAAACCATGATCGAAAACCCACCACCAAATATCATATGTTCAGCAGAGAAGTCTCCCTGAAGTGGAATGTCTCCCTGGATAACAGCAACAACATTAATATTTGAATGAAATTGATCAAAGCAAAGGCAAAACAGGTTACTAGGAGGGATCAAGGTACAATCTTAGGCTCAACTCCTTTGACCATTAACCGCAAAAATAATGAGGTTAAATGAAGAAACATCATAAACAAAAATTATGTGAAAAGAAAACTACTAGAGATCTAAGGATCTGAATTGAGTGGCTATATTTTATGACCATCAAGCTCTTGCTACCACCAAGTTCACATTATGACCGGGTTGAAAATACATGTGTGAGTGTGACTCTTGTATGAGTGCATGAGGATAGCTTATGATATATTCTTAAGTTGCTTTCTTATTATTTTCATAAGCTTCGAGGATAGCTTATGAAAGCAAATCAAATCATAGCTAATATGAAAACTATTCCAGTTTATTTTTATCTTTCTTTATAGAAATAACTTATACATAAGCACTTATACGATAAACACTTATGATATAAGAAATGCATCAAAGATTGTCTGACAAATAACAAATCACCAACCAACATTTCATTTTGGCTACATGACACAACATTACAAATCAACAAATAGTAAATTAACAGATCAATTGTGAAAAAAGAAAAAACCTAACCCTATCTCGCATTTAAAAAATCATAAAAATAACTTTACATTGACGCTGCATAGCAATTAAACTCAAATTAAAAATTAACTTTACACCGACAGTGCATAGCAATTAAACTTAAATTAATAAAAAGGAACTCACAGCGCATCCAACGTTTTTACTCCAAGATCCACCTAAATAAGCAAGATCACCACTACAAACAAGGTGAGTATCATGAAAAGCAGAACAATTCAAAACACGAACAACGTCTTTTCCTCCAACCATATGCTTCCCAGCCAGAATCTTCAGCAGCGTAGTCTTACCGGATCCGTTTGCGCCGACGAGGAGACAACGAGATCCAGGTTCGACGTGGAGGTTGAAATCGAGGAAAAGAGGCGGTTGTTGTGGTTGTTGTAGTCCGGTGTCGTAGGAGAATTGCATGCCTTGAACTTGAATTCCACCGGAATTTTCTTCATTCTGTTTTTCGATCGCCATTGTGATTTGGAAATTGGAAGTGTTGGAAACGGTTATAACTGCAAGTACTGCGAGTAGAGAAGTGGGAATGAATGGAGATTGATTGATTGAGGTTTTTTATTTATTTAAGTTTGTGAAGTTTGAGTTTCGCGCCGATGGAAAACGAACACGTTTGCGGTTAGTTGGTGTGGCGGGTGTAAATGAAATCTGTGAATTAACGACGATCCACGTCGTCGCCACCTCCACCTACCTCTTTTCATATTATTAATGGAACAATGTACTGTACGGTGTAGACTAAAGTCACTTAGCAAAAATGATTTAACATGTGCCCCACTGCTATTAATGAAAATTTAGGCCGAAAATGAGTTGAGTCGAATATATTTGGGTTAGACTTGATAATAATTAGTTCGGTTAAAAATTTAGTTCGAGTTTGATAGGAATTAGTTTTTCAATTTGAGTCCAATTCGTTTAAATTTTACGAATAATTCGGCTCAATTGTTAAGTTTAATTCATTTTTTAACTTAAAATGTTAGGTTCAATTCATTTTTATTTCGAAATTTAACTTAAGAGATTGATACTATTTTTCTTTGGGAGTGGTTATGGTGCATAAGTTTTTTCCTTATGTATTGTAATAAAAATTGCTTAGTGCACCCTTCAAAATTTCTAACGCACCCCCAATTTGGAGGGTGCGCTAGAAATTTTGAGGGTGCTCTAAGCAATTTGGATGGGGGTGTACTAAAAATTTGAGGAGTGCACTAAATAATATTTATCCTTATGCAAGGTGCATAAGGATGATTTATGCACCATAACTTGTGCCTTTTTCTTTTAACTCGAACTCTACTCTATTTAAGTTAAAAAATAATTTGATTCAACTTATTAAAAATTATAGCATTGTGTATGACATTGTCTATTAATTTTATCATTTTATTGTTAAGTTTTTATGTTAGTTTTTTTTAAGTATTATATATATAAAAAAAATTAAATTTTTATCAAGAATAATTTAGGATTTTAATAAAAAAAGTGAAGGTAATTTTATCAACATAATAAATTATGTTTTACCTCCTCTCTTTAAAAAATTTTCCCCTCCTCTCGGTTGAACTAAACAGGCTCTAAATCTATGAATTTTAAAAATATATAAATTTTAAAATATTTTTGAAATATGATACATGTAATATGAGTCATCTCGTAAATCAAATGAGTCGAACTATATATATATAATTCAAGTTCAATTTATTTAGGTTTAAAAATTATTTTAGTCCTTGTATGTACACGAAATTTTGGTTTTAGTCCCTGTATCGAATTTTGTTCAAAATAAGTCTCTAAATCAACCAAATTTTTTTATTTTAGTCACTAAAGCGAAAATCCGCAAAAAAATTCGCAGGAAAATCTGCAGGAAACTTGCGAATTTTCCTGCGGATTTTCGCTTTAGGGACTAAAATAAAAAAATTGGTTGATTCAGAGACTTATTTTAAACAAAATTTGATACAGGGACTAAAATCAAAATTTCACGTACATACAAGGATTAAAATGATGTTTAAACCATTTATTTAATTAACAAACTTAATTTTCAATTTGAATTATTTAATTTATGAACCAAGTTGAACAAAACAAATCAATTTTGTTTAGTACCATTTTTATTTTGGAAAGAAAAAACTATGATTATCTTTTTCAGTAGTTCACTATTGTAATTTTTTCTTTTTTCAAGCAGTCTAACGACTAGAAATTTCATCTATAAAATAGATAATTGAGATAATCGGAATTTGAAGTCTAGTCCCCTACATATATAGTGTAATGTGCTACCAACCAACCTAAATTCATAGAGTATAAGGATTCATACTATGATAATTTCTTTTTCTATCCTTTGTATGAGGATTCATACTCTATAAGTAACTCAAATTAAGATGTGTTATCCCCTATAACACTCACTAGTAGTTGTGTTGTGGTTGTGAAATGTGAGATGGCTAACTCAAACTCCTAAGCTCAACCTCTCCATTCAATGAATCAATCCAAGCACTAAACGCAAAACACAAATAATTGCACTTATGCATCGCTTTCCCATAAACATAAACCCATACGTTTTGTCTTCTTAGGCGCGGTTTCGATTCTCCGCAAACTTAGATCACTCTCTCCTATCCTATCCTATCCTATCCATATATTCATAATCATATTTAGATTTTTTCTATTCAGCCAATCGGTCACATCAATTGTCGTTATATTGCAATTCAACGGTGAAGATTTAATCCTCAACTTAGTTTCAATCTCCTTCCTCTATACTATTGTTGAGTTTGGGCATCCACTTAATTTACGTAAAATATACAGTATAATTTATTGACAATAGATTAATTTCATGATTATGCATGCAACCAACCAAGCATACCCGAACACTATTAATTTGCTTCGCGGTAAATATGATGGATCTTGACACTTCAATTCAAACATTCCCATTACTATGCTTGTTATTTGTTAAGCATACTTAATGTCTGTTTGTTTTGTTTTGGCGTTTCAGCAGTCTAAACGCGAGTTTTGCACAGCATATGCAAGTTTCCCATTTTATGTGTTGTTTGGATAAAATCAAAATTGTGATTCTAGGAGACAACAAACACGACTTTATTAGAAGCTACAAATTCAAGTTTCTGCGGCAAACTAAACATGCATCCAAAAAATAATAAATTTTCAAGATACGTACACTTATACTCCTTCTATTCTTTTTTAAATGTAGTTATAGAATAGTAATACCAAGTTAAGAAAGTTGATTTTTGCAACTTTTTTATATGCATACATGTTTTTTCTTAAACAAATATAGTGCAGTCGCTTAACAGTGACAGCACTGTAGTTAATCAAATTTAGATCATTTATTGTAAAATCAGACAAATAAATATAAAATTCAATTTTATATTTAAAATATAAATTTAAATTTAAACTTAAATCATAACTATTTGATCAGAATTGAACTGTCTATATTTATCGACCGCAGTGCACAGTCAAGTGCACCGTATCCATTTTCAACAAATATGCGTACATGTTTAAAATATCTTGTTACCTGTCAATATCATGTGTATTACAAGTTAAAAAAATATTATTTTTAGCAGCAGTAGTAGTAGTATATCTTGAGGACGTGTGTGTTTTGATCTTAAAATGAAACTTCTGGAACTTTGTTTACCCTTATCCATATACCTCGTGTGACGTCCCTTGTACTATGTCTTTTTCTTGTACTATATGTTTTATTTATTATCATTTAAAAAAAACCTTAGTAATAATTTGGCTTTTTCTTTTGTCTTTATTTAAAGGGTGGTGAAGGTGGAAATAATTAAAGAGAATTTGATCAGAACACTTGTATTTAATTTGAGAAGCTTATAATGGTTACTTTCTGTGGCGGTAGTGAAAATTTTGTGGAAAAAATGGTGAAGATGAAAGGTGGTGTGAGTGTGATGATGATGAGAGGGTGGAAGGATATTCCAGTTGAACTTTTGATGAAAATTTTGTCACTTTTGGATGATCAAACGGTGATTATAGCTTCTCATGTTTGTCATGGTTGGAGAGATGCTATTTCTTTTGGTCTTACTCGTTTATCACTCTCATGGTATATACATACTATTTCATTGCATACATGTTCTGTCTTTTTTCTTCTTTTTTTCTAATGTTTTTCTCTTGATACTATGATTTTATCATATATACTATGTTTTCTTCACCTTATGATTAATATTGTATATATGATTCAAAATTTGAAATATGTGTTTTTTATGTGTCTATATGTATATACCAGTATGAGTATGTTGATTTACTTCCTTTTCTTTAGGAGAATTAGGAGGTTTTATAATTTTGCCATTGGAACTTGCATTTTTTTTCTTTCAATACTTAAATAATTGGTTAGGAATTTCACATGAGAGTTTTTTGGATAAACATGTTATTGGTGTATAGTATCTACAAGCTTTGCCACCTTTAGAATTAGTGGTAATCATGCTATGACATTTTTTGACAAATTTTCTTGAAGATTCTAACTGAGTATCTTTATTGGAGTCTCTACTTTGAATAACTTTGTTATTCATAAGGTTTGAACCCGAGACCTTGCTTAAGATATTTGAGTCTAACCAACTTAATGTTGGTAGTAAAACCATGTTATGACTTTTCTTTTTAGTAATCTCCGTCTGGGATTCTGGCTGACCACTTTTAGCGGAGTCTCTACTTGGAACAACCTTTGTTCATGAAGTTTGAACTTGAGATATTACTTAAGAGATCTGAGTTTGATTTCATTCTGACCAACTTAATATTGGTACATGGTCTAATATAATGGCTATGCAGTTGCAAAGTATTTTGGTTAATTGACATGAATTGGTTTTCTGTTTATAAAAAATAATACAAGTTTTACTGATCTGAAAATTATAATCGCTTGATACTGTAAAATATCTTTACACTGGCATATATGAAAAAATTGATTTATGCTTTATGCACGGGGTTCGCGTGTAGTTAAATAAAGACCTGCGCTGCTAAATTGTTAATAACTGCATCAAGTTACTTTTTTAGGTGTAGCAAGAACATGAATAACTTGGTCCTATCACTTGCTCCGAAGTTCACAAAACTACAAACTCTAATCCTTCGTCAAGACAAACCTCAACTAGAGGACAATGCTGTTGAGGCTGTTGCGAAATTCTGCAGCGATCTGCAGATCCTGGACCTCAGCAAAAGTTTCAAGCTTACCGATCGTTCGCTGTATGCTGTTGCCCTTGGTTGTCGTGATCTTACAAAACTGAACATTAGTGGCTGTTCGGCTTTTAGTGACAATGCTCTGGCTTATCTAGCCAGTTTATGCAGAAAGCTGAAAATTTTGAATCTGTGTGGTTGTGTTAAAGCTGTATCAGATACTGCATTACAGGTATGCGTATGATTTGAGACTAGCTGTCATCAATTTCAAAAACAAAAAAGTTTATTTAGATTGACTTATTTGAGCATGTCTATTGACACTTGCGAGACTGTTTAGGAGAGTTTACAGAAATAGCTTATAACACGTCGGTGAGCTATTTTTTTATCTTATTTTCATAACTCTTCAAGATAGCTTATAAAACAGTTTATTGTTTATACAGAAATTAATTTATACACAAGCACATATATAATAGGCGCTTATGATATAAGCACTTGACTAAGTTTTTTATCCAAACAAGGTCTTAAGATGGTTATGAACTATGATCCTGTAAATAAACAAAATGCAGGCAATAGGACATTACTGCAATGAGTTACAGTCTTTGAACCTTGGATGGTGTGAACAAGTCAGCGATGTTGGAGTGATGAGTTTAGCATATGGGTGCCCTGATCTTAGAACACTTGATTTATGTGGCTGTGTCCTTATAACAGGTATTGCTTTCGAAATTGCAGCAGTTTATATCCACTCTATTGCCAATTAGTTGTAGTGTTCTTAATTTTTGACTTGAGTGCAAGTTCCATATCCATGTTCCTTATTTACTTCAGTTTATTCTAGCAAATAGATGTATTCTTTCATCTTTCGCAGTGTTGTCAAATAGCGGTTATAATGCTATTGCATATAAGAATTTACACAGACCGCTATTTTATGTGATTTGTTGATTGACACTTGACAGCACTGATCTATAGATTACCAACAGTGCAACGTTTTGACTCTGATGTTGTTGTTGCCACAGATGATAGCGTAATATCCTTGGCAGACAAGTGTCCTCATCTGAGGTCCCTTGGATTGTACTTCTGCAAAAACATAACAGACAGAGCAATGTATTCGTTGGCACAAAGCAAAGTGAATAACAAAATGTGGGGATCTGTGAATGAAGAGGACGGTCTCCGGACTTTGAACATTAGTCAATGTACATCACTCACCCCTTCTGCTGTTCAGGCTGTTTGTGACTCATCTCCTGCACTTCACACCTGCTCAGGAAGACATTCACTCATCATCAGTGGCTGTCTTAATCTTACATCTGTGCATTGTGCTTGTTGTGTCCGTCCGCATGGAGCTATAAGCCCTTTCCCTCACTCAGCTCATTGAACCAGATAGGTTTTGATGTATAAAGAAACTTTAGGTAAGTCCCTTGAAGGAACTAGAGAAGTGAGAAATAATTTACTTCTATTAAATGTTTATGTTGAGGACTGTATATTATGTAGATGTAGAAGAGCTTGAACTTGTCTAGTTTTGGACATTTTATATGTAAATATTAGTTTATTCAATAAACTTATGGTAAGAAATCAGACATGGAATTTCAAAATAATGGTTTTGTGGAAGGATGTTAATATGATGTTAGATTTCTTTGATTTGGACTTCTCTAAATGAGAAATGCACTTCTTAGAACTGATTATGATAAATGTTTTTTTTTATATCTCCATATTGGTAACACATAGTATTAGTAGTTCAAATAACATAACGAGATAGAGCAGGGAATACACAAGGATTTTCACTGTGATTAATCAATCACACAAATTTGTCATGTGCAGTGTTCAAGAACAAAATCTGGGATATTTTAATCCCTCTTAAATAAAAGTTGCTTTGAATTTCCAATTGGATAACACACAACAGGATAGGAAATAAGGGGAAAAGAGATGTGGAATTGACTGAAATTGACATATGATAAAGTGTTATGTTCGTGTAATTTGATGACAATGTAATTACATCAAACAACAAAATGTTCATGGTTTGCACCATTGTCTTCACAAAACTACGCTCAGAGGGTATCGAACGATTTCTTTCAGTATATCATCCAACGAAATATTGGCAATGGCTAAACGTTGGTTTCATATTCCATATGTATATATGGATCATTTGCCTTTGTAAACTATCTCATCTTCATCATCATCCACATCAAATGCTGGATTACAAAGGCATTTGAAGAGCCTACCAATACCCTGCAGAAGCAGAAATATTTACATATCTGTGTGCTTAAAGTATCAACACCTATAAAAGCATAACACACGCCGAAAGATAAATAATTTGAAAAAGTGAAAGTCATTAAACAAACTACATGCATCAATGTTGGCATTACATGTCAGACACTACGTATCTTCAATTTGAAATGTCGGTGCTACAAAGACCAACATGTGTTTGGTGTTGTAACAAAATTTCGGATGTTTTAAATCCTAAATTTGAAGGCTGATCTTACGTTTGTGCTTAAAAATTCATCTTTTGAGGTAAAATATCCGCAAAATCGTTGCAATCTGATCAATATAGTTCGATCGTACCTGATTGAAAAAGGGTGTTCGATAGGTAAGTCCTCTATGTGATTCATCATCTGATGAATCAGAGCTGCTTCCTTCGTCATCAGAATCAACAGCGAGTTTCTTCTTCAGTGTATCTCCTTTTGAATCTTTTTCCTGAAGGAAGCACATAGCATCATACCAAGGATTAATATAAAAGAATAAGTATTAATCTGTTTTCCTAAAAAGGTGGAAGTTAAAACACTTTGATGCTAAACAAACTAAAAGTGCACCTGAAATATCTTCCCAAGAATTTTAAGAGCATTAGCCCGAACTTTAAGTTCCTCTTTCCTAACGTTATTTTCCTTCAGCACCTGCAATAACATATTTATGCGTCCAAATCTTAGGCCTTTCATTTCTCACAAAAAGCTATATCTAAGATTGGCTATCACTCGTCTCAGATGCATTAGGCTCAAGTCTTTATAGGTGACAAATGACAATTCCCCATTTCATTATATGGTAAGAGCGTTATATTTTTATACCACGGCTTCATTGTATCTGGACAAAAGGTACTGAATACAATAACTTGTTTGCTGATCAGCTACTTATATCAGATTACGTGCACAGAAAATCATCCAGTGTTTTATTAAATACTCGTTAAAAAGCAATAAGAACTCACCATTTGACACACGTGTGCAAGGGTTACTTCTATGTCCACTACATTTAACTTCCACAAGGAGTTCAACAAAGTATCCTTATTCAGACGAATATGGGAATCAACATTTTCATGGCAACTACCACCCGTTTTAAATTGCTTGCTGAGTTCTTCTTGAAGTTGGATTAACTGAAAGGCACCTAAATCATTTGAACACAATATAATCAAACTTTGTTTGGAACAACTAACTTTCAAGAAGAAGCAATCGACATTTATGGGAAGGGGTTTCTAGTTGAGAATTCAGATGTCTGCAATTATACCTTTAGCAGCTGTTAACTGTGATTTCCAAAAATGTCCTTTATTGCGAACCCATTCAGCCACAAATGGCACTCCAAGATAAAGGGCCTTTTTACCTAGCTCTTGTGCTGCTTGTCTTGAGTATATATATCCTATGGTATGTAACATATCAACTCCAAAGGCTGCAAACGGAGACACGGGTAACTAGTTAGTTAATATCTAATGTTGTCAATCGCAAAAAAGTAGTGGTTTGTTCAAATTCTACTAGGCTACAGTGTTATAGTTCACTATAGGTGCTATGTATCGTGTAACAATAGTGATTTTTTCATATTCTACCACGCTGCTTGACATAGTACTATCCTTGACACAATAGCATGCTATAAAGCAAAATCTGTTTGATTATACCGACATTAGTACCGTGCATAAATCACCATAGGTCATGGCTTGCAATACAGAAAGGGGAGAGAAAGCATTCCAGTTTTGATGAGAAATGTATGGGTCAATTCGCTTAAAATTTCAATGCGAAAAGTGTTAAGTCAAGCTTTGAAGGTCCATGTTAGGCATTCAATTTCAATATCTACAGCTTTTAATGATAAGCAATTGCAGCATGTGTTTGGCCCTAAGAAATGCAGCTAAAGTTCACTAACCTGCTTGAGAAAGCCGTCTTGCTTCAGATTCTGCGCGCTGGAAGAAACCCTTTTGGTCACCACGGGCATATTGGCTGAGAAAACCTTTCAGAAATCTTGCTAGCTTTTCCTCTCTTTCTTTCTGGACAGCCTATATTGAAGCATAACATAATCTAAAGTTCATAAAAAGGATCCTTATTGATATTTTATGTCATAATAAGAGAAACTGTGGAACTGAAGTTGTGCTATTTACTTATTGTGTTCTAGACATGTATAGAAAGAGCTTATAAATAAGCCTTATTTCTTTTTACAAAATTACAATGACAGAAACAAAGTTTTAATGAGAACTGAATTTCAAAACATGCTTGCCTTTAGCTTTTCCTGCAAATCCTCGCTTTCTTCAGCTAGTTCAGAAGCAGCCATCGATGCAACAGCTAGATGCCCAACATAGTCCTCAAACAATTCACTGCCAAAGAGCAGGGCGAAGACAGCCATCGGATCAAGCATAGTTTCTCTGTCAAGGAACCAACATAATACTTTGAGAAAACATATAAACTCAGTTGATTCAATTCACATTCACAACTACATGATTAACCACAGTAATGAAAGTGATTTAAGTAACAATCTACTCAACTAAATTAACCATAATTTTGCACGCGATAAAAAGGATAGTCCTAAACTCAAATTCAATAAGGAACAATGTTTTCAAACTAATTAATTAGTGCTAGAGATTAATTAACAGCAAAATACTATAAACTTCCTCAAAGAACGAGATTAAATCGAAAAAGCATCATGATATATACCTAGATACCGAATGCTTCCCATTTTGATCGTAACCATTTCTCTGTACCGGATCACTCAAAACCTGATAAGCTTCTCCCAAAATCTACCAACAACGTCACTTCAATTACATAACTATTACATATATTACTATTATTAGATCAATTACACATCTCACAACTGAACAAAAACAATAAAAAATACTATAAACATAGATTTATTTACCTGGAACTTTTGTGCAGCGTGAGGATCGTTTTGATTTCGATCAGGATGAACTTGTTTTGCCTGTAAAAATCAAAATCAAGTAAGCAAAATTCGCAATCGAAATTTAAATACTGATAATAGTAATATGAAAAGAAAAACAAGAAATGAATGTTGAATTAATAATCAAACCTTGTGATAATAAGCTTTGCGAATTTGATCATCGGAAGCAGAAGGTGAAACTCCAAGGATATCGTAATATTCAGTTTCCTTCGCCATTATTATCGATGAAAATGAAGAGAAACCGAAGAAGAGAAAGAAAGAAAGAAAAAAAGAAGAAGAAAGAAAGAATGAGAAAATGAGTGAATCTGAGCTTTACAGTTATAAATGTGTGTATTATGATTTCATGATCACGGGAAGTGCTTTTTAGCGGGAATAACTGTTTTTTTTTAAGTTGTTTAGTGTATCTTTCATCATTATATTGTTTATTTTTGTGTAAAAGTTGGAAAAAGAGAGTTACTTTAGAGGCTGTCAGTGGGGCTTTGGTTCAATTGTCAGGTTAACTTTTGGACTTGTTGATGGAGCATACTTTAGCTGAGGTCCTTTTTTGTTGGCCTTCATTTGTGGGGGTCGTTGTCCTTCGGGAATGGGGTGTATCATGTTGATTTATAATGGTTTTCGTAGTGTAAATTTTATCGAACGATATTTTCCGGTAATGCAAATCTTATTAAGATATCTCATTTTCTCTTATCTAATTGCTTTAAATTGGACCATTCGATTTTGATCAGACGATTTGCTTTAAATTGGATGTAGTATAGAGGTCCGGTAATATTTTGACCAATAAATGTGAATTTAATATCAGAAAACCGAGAGAAATATATTTAAGGATATGGATTTTCGCAACAGAAAATATAACGGTAGGAAATCCATCTCCGTATATTTCAATTTAATGTTTAAAAATATTGGAAGATGAAGAAGAAAGCTTTGTTTCAGGTCACATGATATTGAAAGAGAAAGTAAAATGGTGTATCAAAGCATAATAATTGTTCTGCTTCTGTAGATTTTATTTTAAATTTCATCTATTATGCAAATCTAATCCAATGTTGAAACATCAAAGCATAAATATAGATAAAAAACATATTTAGAGGAATGCAAGAAACTCCCGATTGATAACATGCTAAAGCTCACACTCAATAAAAGGAAAGAGATCATTAAGGTAGGCAAATTCTGAAGATCGATACTATTACGATAGACAGACTTTAACGAAATTAATTTTTCTGGTACATTATGAAATTACACAGCACTTGAAATCCACATCATACTAAAAATTAGAAGGTGAGAGTTCCTTAGAAATATTATAATCACCATGAGCAACAGCTACTAGTTGATGCATCAGACTCTTGGGGTTTCTGCTTGAAGATGTTCTTTTTCACACCAGATGAACCCTCAGCCAAGAGGCTTGGTGTATCCAAAATCTGAAAATAACAAACAAATACAAAATTTGAATAATTACTACCATTTTCCAAAGGTACTGAATTGTACTTGATGCAAATAAGTAAATGCAAATGGGTTGCTTGGATAGTGGGGAACAAAACCATTTTTTAATATTATCTTTTGGTTCAAGTTAACTCAACAGCTAGGTTTAGGCTTATTCTAGGATTTGTTTGATATTAGGGTTTGCAATAAATTTAATAGCTAGCCAAAAGATAATCTCTCTTTTGGATGTGTCTCATATCTCTTTCTCATACACTTCTCTTATAACATCGTGAAGGCCACTCGCATAGTTGTACTACCCCTGTCCTTAAATACAGGAACTTAAGATTTTTTCTTGCACAATTTCATAGGATTCTATAATTTTCAACTGCATTAATTTGTTCTTTATCAATATATTCATAATTATGTTACATCTTTTCTATGATAAATTACTATGATGAAAACAAACTAATTCTCTCTCCTGGAGGATAAACTTATAAAACAATATGATGTCAACAAATTTAATACCTATCAGCTTTTTTATTTCTCGTGATTTAGTCCTATATTTAAGGAAGAAGGTAGTATACCTCAACTTTTGTACCACAAAAAAAAGTTCCTACTTTTATCATGTATCCAAGAACAATTTTTTTGAGTTCCTGATTGGTTTTATTAGTTATTACTTGGAAGGTGATTTTTCTTTAAGAGTATTTCACAACAAAAAATTGTCAAAGGACAGAAACATCAAAAAGATTAGTCTGCAATGACGTCCATCTGTTAGAGGAGGAACCCCAATAAAGGTCCAGATTTGGCTAAATTTCTCAAATACCAACTTTCAGCAAGCTTGAGTTTACTTATTTTCTTGATTTTGAGGAGATAGGGGGAGTTGAATATGTACCTTCATTACAAGCTCCTCAAAACATTGCTCAACATTTTCTCGAGTTTTAGCACTGCATTCAGTATAAAGGCATCCATATTGCCTTGCAAAGTCCACCGCTTCCTTTTTGGTAACAACCCTTTCACTTTCCTAAAATATGATATAATTATAAGCAAACTTTTTACTGAATCGGTGAATAAAAACTTAAGACCCAATTTGGTAGAATAAAGTATTATTTACACGTGCAAATACATAAATGGTGTACCTTGTCAACTTTGTTTCCTACAAGCATCTTGATGCAATCTTGATTTGTTGAGTATAGGTCAATTTCTTTAGCCCATATGTCAGATAGATTTGTAAAGGTGTCCCTCCGTGTTACATCAAAAACTGTATTCATAACCCAGATTCAGTGATAGGTTTATAATATAATCTGATAGATAAATGTGGCTGCAAGCCTGCTACGGCTAAAGAAATAAAACAATCTCATTGCATTAGAAGCAAAACAGGACACTGAGAAGTCAGCTCACAATTCATAAGACAATAATGAGACTGAATGGGTGATGTAGAGGCCCGAAACAAACCCATCATATAACATTAGCAAGGAGAACAGAACAGAGAATCAATAACGGGTCTCACACTCCCACACAACAGATTTAAGGGAGGGGGGGTTACCAAAACAGATTTAGGGTTTTTAAGCCCAAAAACAACCATTTTGCAAACGGTTCAGGTCACGCACGTAATAGATGAGCTCATGTTTGCCGTAGGAATGGCAAAATCACCCAATTACGGTGATTCTACGGTTAATTGTTCTGCAGAGCCCACCCAAATGTGATTTTTAGCAAGGACGAACACGGTGCGGGTGGCAAGATCATGGAAGAGCCCGATTTTATGCTTCAAATCGCAATTCCAGCTACCATGGTCACAACATATCTTCTGTATCTGCTCAGATTAGGATAGGGTAATCCTAATTAGGCAGAAACTTCACATTTGGGTGGATAAGAGTATAAAAATGTTTACATTCAAGTATCCATGTTTCATCCGAAATATTGAGGGCATATTTCCTTTTGAGAAATAGCAATAGTGCCTTTTACCGAGCCCCTTCAATCTCAAGAAAGTATCACAATCGATCAACTTGAAAATGAATCTATTATTTTAGAATGAAATGTACAAAAGGAAATAGTATCATGATCCCAGAATTTAGAAATTAAATCAATTAGCTTAGGCTATCAATCTATGGTAACTATGAAACTTAAATAAGACGAAAGAATTATAACAGGAATGCTAATAATAATAACAATTAATATCATAAATCAATATCATCAAAGTAATCTGTTCTAATTGCTGAGTTTGCTATACATTTACCATAAAAACACGAAAGGGATTGAAAAGAAATGGGTATGCTGCATGATTTATGGCTCAAAAAGTCAACAAAATTCAAACAAATTACGAATAAAATGTACATATATATCCATAGGATAACAAGCAGGTAACATAGCTAAGAAATGGAGAAAATCAAGGAGCATACCCATAATTATTCCTTGTGCCCCTCTATAATATGAACCAGTAAGTGTTCTAAACCTTTCCTGCCCAGCTGCACGACAAGAAAATACAAAATTATACAACTAACTTATTCCAGATATGGTTGAACAGACTACTGCAAAATTTTAGTCATGTAAATTTGTAACAAAGAGTGCAGAATTTAGTATACCAAAACAAGCAGCTCATCTCTGTCTGTAAGAAATGCTTTATACAGCAGATAGCAACTAAAGCATCACTCTACGCAATACATTTTCTTAAATATACACAAGAAATTTCAATCTGCCGTTCAATTCAACAAAATAGATTTGAAATTTTAATGTAATAGGCTGATAATGACACCGTGGGCGGCAAACTAAATTTTACTCAGCCCTTCAACATGAATATAAGGTTGATGTCTCATATTCTTCATTTTTAAAAACATTAGAGTTTGCTGAGTTCTGTTGTTACATGTCATCCTGAGATATGTTAATGAACAACAGTGAAAATTCAAAAACAAATTTGAAGATTTAAATTGGTATGGCATACATTGTGAATTGCGATTATTGCTCAAAATAGTTAAGTAAATGAGAGATGTAGCACTTCCAAACTCAAATATGCATCAAACAGGTTTGTAATAATAGAAAGAAGTTCCACACATTAAATTAAATACAATAAAATTTTGAAAACATTAGATGAAAACGAAGAATGAAGGATATAAAAAGAAATCCATAGATGACTGAAAAATAACAGAATCTTGACTTTCCAAAACACTAAATCAGCATGTCACGAGTTACCTGTGTCCCAAATAGCAAGTTTTAACTTTTTTCCACCAAGTGTAACATATTTAACTTTGAAGTCAACACCTGCATTATGTTCAAAAGAGTCAATGAAGATAAGATAAATTACGAAAGCTATACTTTAACCAATAATTGAGTGGTAGGGATGAGAAAACAGCATGATGAACCACACACAAACCATCATATTTCATATGACTACTTACAGCAAATGAGAGGTGTTAACGAGACCTTCCCCTATGAAATATAAAGTTTGTTCACATCTATATTAACGCTATTTTGATTCCATAAATTTCTACCAACACCCACCATGAGAGAGAAGCTTTATTTTGAAAAAATGAGAGAGCTTGAAGTCAATATTACATATATAGATAATGAAAGAGTACACTAGCTAAAAGAACATGTGAGACAACAAGCAAATACAAATACTACTACGACAATGACACGTGGTGGAATTTCACATCACTTTAAACCAAATGAGACCTGCTGGTGCCTATGTTTGGTTCCACATCTTGACCTCCCAAAATCAAGCTTGAGTTAGTCAAATGCGATTTGACCGCAAATTTACTATGTTTAGCTTCAAGTCTCAAAATTTGTCAACAAAAAAAAAGATTCAAGTCTCAAAATCAATTCTACCGACAAGGTAAGATTTCTAGCTTGTGCAGTAAAATAGAATCACTGTGGTTCTTCAGTAGCAAAAATTGATATTGATGTGATTTATTTTGTAATATTAATTCAACTTAAAAGTGAGTTTAAGGTAACATAATTGATATCTGGATATGTTCTTATGAAAGTGAATTGATCAATAAATTTGAGTGTTTAAAATCACATTTGAAGACAAAAGCTACAAATCTTACCTTTAAGTTGGAATCAAATCTAGAGACAAAACAATTATAATTAATAACCTTCAAACATACACCAAAATCAATCTTAACTCTCAAGTCTCCGTAATCCAAACATGCACTAAAACTGCCACACACACATACAACAACTCATTTCTAATCCAAACACAAATTGATAAAAATCACTTTGTAGCTGATATATTCAAGCATAAATCACTTTACGTCCCTCTCTTGTTCAAAATCAATTCAGTCAAAATCAATTTTCGTCAGTGCGGAACCAAATTCAAATTATAACGCATGATACATACATACATACATACATAATAACAGTTACAAAACCGTTATAACACGTGTGATACATACAAGTGTTGGTTGTAAAATAAAGAAGAAACAATTAAAACCTAAATGCATGAAAGTGAATCTTGGAAGGACAAACCGATGGTGGGAGAAAGATCTTCGAAGTTATCAGAAGTGAATCGGAGAAGTAGCGTGCTTTTGCCGACACCGGAATCACCAATCATAAGAAGCTTGAACAAGTAATCGAATTCAGCGGAACTCGAAGAAGAAGAAGCGTTCATTTCAGAGTGTTTTTCTGAGACCTGTGTGTGTTGAATGAATTCAGGGAAAAGAAAAGAATATTTGGAAGGTTGCCGAAAGTCAAAGAAAACTTGAGATGTAGTACTTTACTTTCATTACTTGCTTGCTGCGGTCACTCAATCGGTGCATAAACCGGTTTGCTTTCTTTCGGTTTTATTTATTGTCCAATGCAGCGATTATTATTTTCTTTTTGTTGAAAGCACTTTAAAAATGGAATAATTAGTTTAGAGATTTAAAGTTATTATGTATCCAAAGAGATGATTAAACTCTCTGAGATCATCTCTATGGGTGAACTACACCAATGGTATTTTGTGGGTCATATTAAAGCCACATCATTTTGAAATAACTCACTTATTTTTTACTCCATCAGTGCAACTCTCAATAACTCATATTGAGTCCCACAACTTTACATCACATATTAATATTTTATTGATATTTAACTTTATTACAACTTAAAATATTAATTGGGTCCCACAATTTTAATTGAAGAACTTTAAAGTAGTGTTGCTTCACCATGATACGGTTGTGCCAGCTGGCCTACATTCAAAGTTACAATATCAAAAGAACCAAATTTATGTGATTACATGTGACAGACGAACCAAAAAAAAAGACCAATAAAGTTGCTCTGAGTAGTTTTCTTTAGGTTTTTGTAATCACTATATTTTGTTATCAGATAGTCTATTGGCTAAACTTTCACTTCTTAAAAGTGAATAAGTGATCATGCTAAAATTGGAACATTGATCCCTACAATTTAAATATAATGTATTTGCCAACTGAATTATGTTCATGGACACTTAATCATTAAATTCCTAACATCTTAAGAAGTTTAAAATGATAAATTTATATTGAAATTTGTGCATTTTATAATACACATATTAGACGAACTCTTTTACTATTTGTAAATATTATGCTAAGGTGTATAAAAAATTACACTTTAATATATGATGTTTCACTAAATAAATTCAATCTTTTGATCGTTTAAAGTTATTTATGATTTAGAATATTGGTTATGTCATTCACAAATTTTAATTCAATTGGTTAAAAGTTGAGAAATTATAAGATTGAACAGTATGATCGAGGTTTAAATCTTGACTCTCTTATCTATATGTGTGAATTTGTGTTGCTTTTGACATTTTGTATACTCTCCGGTTTATTATAAGAAAAAAACACTTTAAATTTTAGACACTATGAAATTAACTACTTTTAAAATAATTAATACTGCTATTTCAAATATACCCTTATTTAATTCTACTATTTTTTAGACAATTATTCTACTTTATGTTTTGGTATTTGTGATTTAAAAGAGCAATACAGTAAACTTAATATATTTTACATCAAATAAAAAAAAATTAATTACACTTAACTAAATTTCTTAAACACTACTAAGTAATTTTTTTATTTATAATAATGACTGAAGAGAATGTGTACTAAAAAAATATTTGTTATATGTCTTTCTCTCCTCCTTCCATTTGAAAATTAAAATTAAAAAACTAAATTTTTAAAAGGTTTAAATATGTTAGGTAAAAAAAAATAGTTTAAATATGTAATAATTTTGATCGAGCTAGATTTTAAGCTCATTTAACCAATTTATTCTTATGTTGTGAGAGTTACTGATTGTCCTCTCATAACTAAATTTTCTACATACGCATGAGTCAAAAATTAAATCTTTAATCACATATTTAAACGGAGCAAAACTCTTATCACTTGAACTAATTCATCGTTTATGACACTTAGTTTTTCTCTTTAAGAAAAAAAACCACCTTTTTTCCTCTTAGATAAAAAAAAGAGAAGAAACAAAAATTAAAACTACGTTTTAACAAATGACACTCCTACAACATTATCTTTTTTGACCGAGGAGAAACAAACTCCATAAAAAGCTACCTTTAGTTAATTCTTTTGCCATCAAATGACTCCATAAAAGATCAATGAGACTCATATATGGTCAAATGCTTCTAAATTTTCTAATTTTTCTTAGCCACCTATTCTATGCTAAATACCTTGATAGATACTGCTAATAAAAAGTCTTAATTCATCATACGAATAAAAGTCATAGCATTGATTTTGATTAACATCTCAATTTGCAATAGCAGCCACATATGACTTTGTTATTTTAAAACAAAGTAAAACATATAATCAATCTATAGATAATCAATCAACTTAAACAAGATGAAGTAATATAAAATTTCCTTTAGCATTATTAATCAACAAGCTACAAAAGATGTAACAACAATATAATCAATCAACTTACACATACATATTAATGTTTCATTGTATCATGTAACAATCTAACCTTACAATATAGTAGTGTTTATAAACTCTGAAGTACTGAATTCGATTCCTACTCATATACGGTAGTTCTCAAGCTGAACATCTTTAGCGGTCAAGGGTACATACTCCCCGAGATAAACTTCAAGGTGATCGGCCAACGCAGACTTATCAATATTCTCATGATGATAACTCTTGCAAACCAAATACAACACAGTTTGCAAAACAAGCCCAAACAAGAACAAACAAGACAACAACAATAAACTTAGTATCCCATATCCTATTCTGTCCACAATACCAAAACACCATGTTCCATTCACAACCACAACCTTAAAAATCAACCTTATCAAAACAAATGAAACATTAAGCACTAAAAATATAAATATTGATAAACCCATTTTACCCTTGATCAATTCTTTGCTTTTAACCATAGCTTTAAATCCATAGAAATCTTCTAAAACCGTGACAACACTAGCTAGTTGCCAAATCAAAGTTAAGTAAACAAATCCAATAAAATAAAATATCATAATAAAAATAAATAAAATCACCCCACCATTTTTTATACCAATAGTAAGTGCTAACAAAATCATAACAAAAAATGTTATAAAATTGTAAACAAAGAAAACACCATAGGCACATAAAAATGTTACCATGAGTCTCTTCCAAACCTTAGGAACAATTTTCATAACTTTTTTGAATTTAACATCTTTGGAAGTGAAGATTGATGCTGTTGTGTAGACAATAGCTGAGGTAGATAGAAGTGAAAAGATGAGAAAAAAAGTGAAGTAAAGTAATTTGAAAAGCAAAAGATTGATGAACTGTGAAGATATTATGTCGGTGAGTTTTTCATATTTTGGTGTGCCTTGTTGAGTTTGATCTATTTGTTCTTCAGTGTGTTGGATTTTTTTGAAGATGAGATTGGAAACTTCTATGTGGAATAAGAAAATGAAGGAAAGTGGAAGGAGAAGAGTTAAGGTGATTTGTGTGAAGATTTTTCTGCATGAAAATATGAGCTTGAATGATTCTTTGTAGCAACCAAAGAAACCAAGAAATTGCATGTCTTCTTGTTCTTTGTCCATGGTTTTGTTTTTTTGAGATTGGTTTGGAAAAGAGATTGGTGTGGTGAAGATATGATGAGAGACGGAGAAGACTATATTTGATAAAAGAGAAGTCAATGATTTATTATAAGGTTGAATTGAAGAGTTTGGGACTACAAAATATCAAAATACAATACTTCTAGATTGAATGAGTCAAAAGAAAATTGTGAACAAAGCCTCCTTCCTCCTTGCTTTCCTTTGTATGTTTCTAAGTTCCTACTTCCTTCCTAGAGGAAGGGGTATAATAGTCTAAGGTTCGACAACATGTTAAATAAAATCCGATAAAAAATTGTTCTATTTAAAAATTTGAACTCGGGTTTTTGTAAAAATTTATTCTTTGGTTAAATTCACAATTTTTTGAATTTATTACCAAAATAAATACTACATTAATCCTTAAAATGTAAGATTTCATTAACTAAATCACGAAAATTAAAAAAAAAATAGTAGTAATATTAATATTTTTCTTTTTGACTAAAAACAAAGGCATTCATTCATTCAAATTTGGAAATTACATCAATCGATATCATTACACATTCAAATTCGCTAAAAACTAAAAAAGATGAATCGGCAAACAGGCTCACCGCATCCGAGTTAATAGCATAAACCGGCCAAATGATAAAGCCTACAATTGATTTGATAAAATATAAATGTTCGGAATAATAATGCTTCCGAATCTGCAACGTTGAAGATGCTGAAGTCATTGAATCTGCTCTGAAGTTGGATTGAAGCAAATCTGCAAATCTGAAGCAAAACAAACAGCGTACGAAGACGGGAAAACAACACCGTACAAAAGACGGGAAATCAAACACCGTACAAAGACGGGAAATCAAACAACTCCACACTATGGGAGTAAAACAAAACCGAAAGAAGAAATCACTGTGAAGAAAACCTCAAACAAAACCTAAAAATATGTGAAAAACACTTATTTAAACAAAAAGACTAAAAAGAAACGATCAAGAGGGGTGATTTTGGATCAAAGCTGACCCTAAATCACCCCTCTTTAGAGGATGAACAAGATAAAAGACACAAAAAAATTAGAGTTTATAGAGTGAGGGTATTAATAGTAAATGTTATTTTTATGTCCCATGAGTTTATCTCAATTTATAAGATATATTGCACATATATGTAGGGATCGAGGTTCCAACTCTGATACGCTCACTTATTCATCTTTAAGGAGGTGACTACTTGACCAAAAAATGTTGATTTTATAAATTTGTCCTTAAGAGAGATTTTTTTATGTTATTATCATAACATTAATTTATCGTAAAATACTATAAAAATAGAAATGAATTAGATATAACTATTTTATTTCTATTTTTCATGATCCTGCTTACTAAGTATCCACTACAGTAATTATTTCTTTCGTTAGATTAAAGACACTTTAAAGATTGGGCTAGCTGGCCCAAAGATGAAGTTTAATTCCTTTGAGGCAAAGATAACTCTAATCCCTTATCCCTGCTTGTATTCCTTCCTCATTTTTTAGGAAAACTCTAATTTTGGAAGGCTAAGAATAGATGAATTGATTCATGCAAAAAATTTCTATATTTAACTCGTGCAATGCATATTCAATTTGTGAGTGTTTTACTTTTATGTAGTGATTTGTTTAGTAAGGGAATATGCAATGTCATTTATTACATTTGTAAGTAGTAATTCCATGATAAAACATCAATAACCAATTGATTCAAATGAAAAAAACATTGCTATATGAGCAAAAAATATTTGCTCTAGCACTTTAGTTTAGCGAGCAAATCTACAATCATATATTTTTTTGGAAAAGTATGTTGAAGTTGCATAGTCCAATCCCTAATCAAGAATCAATGGATTATTTTTAGAATGGACAAACTCTAAATGTTTATATATGAATACAAGTATACAACTATATATATTGTCTAAATGTTTACGCCCACATAAAGTTATCCTACAATATGAGTCAAAAAAATTATAAATTAGATTGATGATATTTAAATTCTATTATAAATATTCAATAAAGTTGTACTTTCTAAACTTGTGTAATGTACCTCCCATAATCTACAATTTTAAATTCCTGAAATTTTCTAACAATGATACTAAAAAAACGAAATAACAGTGGAAAATTACTCTACGCACCCCCTGTTTCTCTTTTCCCCCCCTAACTACCTGTTTTGCCCTTACTTTCATATAAGAGGGATTCGGATAGTATTATCCGAATTTTCCATATAAGTCCGGGAAAAAAAATCCGAACCTGGTAGTTTAAAAAACCTGAAAACACGATTGCAGATTTTAGGGGTTAGGGAAAAATAATCCGAACTAGTTAGGGAAAAATAATCCTAACCAGTTAGGATAAAATAATCCGAACCTGAACCTGTCTAACTTAAGTTCAGTTGCAGCTCACTTTCTCCAACTTCTTCTACACACAATCGAAAAATCTCTTCTGGAACGTCAACATAAGGTAATCTCTCATTTAATCACTCCAAAGTACATAAGGTAATCTCTCATTTAATCGCTCCAAAGTACACAATCGTAGCTTCGAAGAAGCATCATGGCTATTAGTCTTCCTAGATTCGGTCTCCAAGTACACAATCGTATTTTTACGGATAGCTTTTTCCAATGCTTCAAGCTGGTAGCTAGACATACAAAATTAGAGAGGGATTTGCACACACTTTGGAGCGTCAACATTTTGGAGCGATTAAATGAGAGATTACCTTATGTTGATTAATGAAAGTTTGTGCAAATTAATGTTGAGTTTAGATTTTCAAGCCAACCAAATGAGATAGTTTTGAGAAATAATTTTATGATTGTGTGTAGAAGAAGTTGGAGAAAGTGAGCTGCAGCCGAACTTAAGTAAGGCAGGTCCAGGTTCGGATTATTTTTTCCTAACTAGTTAGGATTATTTTTCCCTAACTAGTTCGGATTATTTTTCCCTAACCAGTTTGAATTTTTTTTCGAACTTATACTAAAGTACTTCGGGAAAAATTATCCGAACAAGACAATTTCTCATAAAATGTTTCGGATTATATTACCCGAACCATGTTTTCCATGTAAACTGAAGGGTAAATTGGGATTTCAGGGAGTACATGAGAAGTGTAGGGGGGTGCGTAGAGTAATTTTCATAACAGTTCTTGTTTAGAGGACCAATACTTATGGCCCAATGATACTGCATATGTAAATGTAACAGAAAAAATATAAGGTGGGTGCTAAATGTATCCCTACATTTTCTAAGTATACCCCCAAATTGACTGTTTATTTATTTTTTGGTATTAACCCTCTAGTTTTTAGAGGAAGAGAGCTCTAATAGTCCATAGATTAGCAGCGATGTAAGTAAAGTGTAGTAAAAAAATTGTTCCACTTAAGAATCAAATCGAAATTCTCCCAAAATCCTTTTTTTCTTTGTGAAGCTCATTTTAATTGTGGCATTTGTAGAAGAGTTTTATTTTGATCTAGTTGTCATTATCGAAGTTTGAACAGCAATAACTAAAACTTTAAAAATGATTTCTTTAACTAATTTTGAACAAACTTATACCTATTTTTTAGTTTTTCCTTTTGTTTTTCTCTTCTCATATATCTAAAATAACAGAGGCATAACCTATTAGTTAAAGAAAATGATTTCAACATTAAAGTAATATTAATGGCAAGATGCAACATTAATTCATGTAGTTTCATTCATGATCTCAACGGATTTGATTTGTATATGATTAATTAAATTCTTTGGTTAGGTACAAACCAAATCTTGAATCATTAGGCCAAATCCAATTGTATGAATAAAATAAAGTCAACAAATATGTATGATGTGTATACATATACGAAATTCAAAAATAATTTTATCATAACTAATTTTGAGGCAAATTATATTGGGACTATTTTGATAGGTGATCCCATCCATCCTATGCATGTGGATCAATATTTGAAAATTTTAATATGAGATACATAGTCTTTTAAAAATAGAAGCTAGTCATCAAAAATTAAACAATAATTTGATGGTGTCAATTTGATAAAAGTAAGAGAACATAAATACATACTACTTAAAAAAATTAACTTTTATTTATTAATAATTAATTAGTTTAAGTAGAGTTTGATCCTTAATTTTTTTGTTTAGAGAAAACTCTGTTGTGAGATGAGAAATAGTCTTGTATACTCTACAGATTCTAGATTCTAAGACATAGGTTAATTGCTGAACAACGGTGAATTTTTTTTGGCAATAAATAACCTAAAAAACCAAATTTATACCTCTTTTTCTTGAACTATCACTAATTAGATTATTGACAATATGTAATATGTTACATACGATCAAAGAATCAATGGGCAACTATAACATATATCTAATGATAAAAAATAAGACACTAAGGTAATCATTTAGGTAATTACAGCTTAAAATTGAGATAACTTTCAAATAAAATCAACAAGAAGTATACATTTTTTCCTCAAAAATCATTATGTCAACTACTAGTATTTTCCTTGTATAACATTCCAACTCTTTTAGTTTGGTCAATTGTGGATAAGATGAAGGAACAACGATTAAGACTTTATTATTAATAAATATAACTTATATGGATGTTAACCTCTTGGATTCTTACTAATTCCACATAATAGTGATAAAAAAGATGAACGTGATTAGTGACATATTGATTCGTTTCACACAATATATACACATAATTATTTTGCTACCATAGTCCTCCCCCACTAGATGCACATTTAGATAATTTAACAAAGTAAATATTTTAGGTGAATTATAATAAATAAAGTGCTTTTTTATAAATAAATTAAATAAAGTGCTTTGGTTCTTAAACAATGTTACTTTAATCTTTGTTGAAATGTTTGTTATAATAATAACTTTATCCAATAAATGTTTTGTTGGGAGGGCTAAATTGTCATTTTGATTTATTGTTCTTTGAGGACTTAACGCGGTAGTAGAAATGATAAGGAAAAATGGAAAATTGTCAACTCTTGCCTACCAATATTGGGATGTTGGTGGCAAGTAAGGTTTGAAAAAGAAAATGATTTGTTCAAATAAAAAAATAAACAAGAAAAGAAGACAACTTTAAAATCTCCGACTTAGTCAAAAAGTACATTGATTTTCCATTTTCTTTTTTGTCTTTTGAGTTTGAAAAAATATATTTAATTTGTGTGCATAGTTTTTACCTAGATGTTCAAGTGTTCAACAAGATCATGTTGTTTAGATACTATTTATTAATCATCTTTGAAAAATATAATATAACTAGATGTATATCATGTAAATTTAAAATATTCACACTAGTTTTTATCTTAATATAATAAAAACTGTTGTTGAAATGAAAGTATGGAAACTTCTTTTATACACAACAATATAGAAAATTTGTATATTCTTTTAATTTAACATGAGCCTGGTAATTGAATAATTATTGATGGTCTGCTTAACTTGTGAAACAAAAAAGAAAACATTGATTCCACACTTTCATATTTAATATGCACAACAAAACAAGGACATGGGAGTTAATTAATGATGAAGATAGTATATTATATATGATGATGAAAGGTTGTGCGTCACTACTACTACATGCGGTTGAATTTTTACGTTTGCATTTGAAGAATGTGACTAACCAAATACAAATAATGGCTTGCTTGCTTTATTGCTATCTCTCCCGTCCCACTTCTTGTGTTTTTTTTTTTAGGCTATAGAGTTTAATTTGATATCAAAATTAGTAGGTTTAAGTCATGCTTAACTATACGACCACTCGACCAGCCGACCCTAGTTCTAAAATCTCCCTTCGAGTTGTGATTCTAGGTCATTTTTGACCTAAAATCACTCCCTCTATATTTGTTTTCTTCTTCTTCTTCTTCTTCTTCGTTTAATATAAATAAATGTTTCACATAGATCAATTTTTTTTTTGCGTTTTTTCGTGATTTTGTCGTCTGAGTGTGGTGTTGTGTTATTCGTCGTTTTGTGCGGCATTTTGTTGTTCGTTGTCTTGTGCGACACTTTCTTATTTCTCGTATTGTTTGTGGTATTCATTTGGTTCTTGTTGAAAGATTGATTTCAATCAATTACAGATTCAATCAATGATTTGAGCATTAACGTTGCAAATCTGGAGACATGAATAATATTCTAGTGACTTTAATTTTATCATATTATTTGTTGTAGGCATTTTGCCGTTGTATGCTATAAATTTGGATGTTGTGAGTTTGTTTACATATTCATCCTTTACGTTTTTAGCAGTATTCGAATATACGGTGATATTCGATGTATTATATCAATTTGAATGAATGAATAACATTTTATTTTGGTCAAAAAATTAGTAGGTTTAAATTGAGTCAAAATCCATGTAACATTTATTTTTATTTGAGGCCAAAAAACTTGTGCCTATTTTTTTCTTATATTCAACATCTGTAGGGCTGGCACAAGGACCAAATGACTCAAACTAGGATATAGGTCTTTAAAATAAATCTAAAAGTATTACTTTAGTTGTATAGAAAATATCTTCATTTGAGAATCCTGAATTTTAAGCTCTACAAGTAACTTTCTGAAGGGAGATAAATGTAAGTATTTTTGCAAGTATGATCAGAACCCTAAGAATGTGATTGATTTGTAAAAAAATAAATACCGGACATAAAAACACATTATAGAAAAACACGACAATTTTTATAAAATATTGAACAACTTATTTGTACGATGTTTGATGGACAAAATATTATTTTGATATTTTATCCAATTTTATACTTGAGACTATTGTGAATTCCAACCTATTTCACAATCAATAACTACAAAAGAGAGTGGAGCAAACATTCCAAAGCAATTAAAATAAAACTAACCAAGTAAATAAAGTTCTAACTTAAGCAAAATAACAACCTCAAGCAACAACGAAAAAAGAAAAGAGAACAAAAACACCAAGAAATTAATTAAAATAGGGAGAGAACAACTCTCAATTCACTATATATAATCAATGTAGATAGGCAGAATGTTTCAAAAACATGAATTTCCTGATTTTCAAGTAAGATTTCAAGACATATCCAATAGACACAAAAATTATCATGTAATTTTATGATGTACAATTTTTAAAATTTTTATTCCATTTGTGACCCCAATTGATCCATTCACAGAAATAATTTTAAAATTAATCACTATACAGCTAAAATTATTGTCTCATTCTTTATATTTTTACCACAAGGCACATTTAATTTTTTTTTTCTTTCATGAGGTTATTTTATTAAGGATTTAATTTGTATGCACCACCGACGACAGTGTAAAATAATTTTACACTGTCAACCAATGACAATCATGTATTCCGCCACGTCACTTCAATTTACCCCATTTTCTTCATATGACACGGGAGATTGAAAGTTTTTTATTGGATAATCGTGTAAAATTGTTTTTACACCGTCAGTGCATATCAATTAAATTTTTTTTTTAAGCAATTAAACTCTTTTATTAAAACAAAAGCGGCTGTGAATTGTCATTTACCCAAAAAAGAAAAAGGCAGGCGGAATGATGGTAAAAATTATGGGCAAAGTGTTTCCATTTTAAGTTTGTACCGCCCACCCACAATGTAATGCACACTTTGTCATAGTCGCAGACATGCAACAAGTTACATGAATACTACCAAGAAATTTCATCTACTCTATGTGATTTTCCACTTACTTTCCACTTCATTAATTGGATTCTAGAAACCTCTTACTATTGCTTCTTTTTCAATTTTACCAAAACAACAATAAACAAATAATGAGCCTCTTTAGTTGATAATATTGATATTTTCTTAAATTTCTATCATATTAAATCACAAGTCACAATTTAAATATTTGATGTTCATGGTACAAAATAACAATGATGTCTAGAAGGGGATGTACACAATTATGTTCAAGTTGGATGGTTGAATTGGAGGAAGATCTCAATTTTTTATGTGATACTAACAAAAGTACAACTCAAATTGAAGGGGAAATTTTATTGTATAGATGTAAGGTCTACAATGTAATATGAGACAATGTGTTAGGTGGTAAAAAAAACCCAGCACAAAAATAAATAACGTTTTGTGTATATATGGTAAAATTAGACGAGATAGAATTAATAATGACAATCTGTCAAAAAAGAATTAATAATGACAATTAGAGTAACACCTATCATAAATAATATAGTTGAGATTTGACTTACATGATTTTTTTAAAATCAAAAGTATCCCCGTATAATGGTAAAAACTAATCTTTCGAGATACTGAGACTCATTTAAATGGTTAATTTCTTTCAATAAATATTTTTTCATACGCATCAGTAAGCAATCAAATAGTTAAGAGACTCAATATATAATATGGAGAAATGACTATACATTTTGTAGATGCAGTAAAGAAAGTATACTAGATGAAGGATATTATAGTAGTATTTTTTTGTTATCATGATGTTGGTACGAAATTTCCACCTCCGTTAATGATGATTAATTTCTGTGGAACCTATAGAGCGAGTTCTCTCCTCTAACTGAAATTTTTTTCATACATATAAACTAATAATCAAACTTCTTTTTTTTGGTACAATATTTATTCTAATAATAATTGAATTTCTAACCACATTTTTAAGAATCTCAAAATTCTTGATCAATTCATTCATGGTAAATTTTATAGTTTTTTTTGTCTAAATGTAGACAATTTTTATATTTTATATTGTTCTTGTCCATCTACGTATCGTTCCCAAAACGCTCCTCATATATATATTTATGCATTTATTTATTTATTTATTATGTATTTATCTCATTCGTTGATTTTCACCAACCAAACAAACAACAAACAAAAAACAAAACAAATGATAAATATATGAATGTGTCTTGAGCAAGATTTTCTTGATATAATCTCTCTCTCTCTCTCTCTCACTTTGGTCAAAAGCTTCACCTCAGCTTCTTTCTCTCTTTCTATTTCAATCAATTTTTTCAGGTTACAACTGACCAAAAACTTTGCTTAATTGGTTCTTCATTTCTTGTTGCATCAGGTGCATATTCTCTCTTCTCTATCTTTGTTCTTTATTTTTTGCTTCAAATTTATTGTCCTAAACACAAGTTTTGTGTCTCTCAAATTAAAACTTATTTTTAGCAACATATATTCATATGTTTATGCTTATAATCATTTGTTTTGTCCTAAGACAACGTTGTTATCAAGTAGATTTTTCATCTAGCTAAACACAAACATGTTTTTGGTCAAAACAAAGAAAAAAAACCAACATGGTCATAGGTTTCATCCAAAAAGTTTGTTTTTTTAAGACAAAACTTTCGTTGTGTTTTTCAAAGTTGGAGGTTCAATTCTTGTGGAAAATCATCTTTTTTCTTGTGTGGAAGATAAGTTTAATGATTAGTGTCTTAAGAATCTTTGATCAATATGAAATTTTTTGATAATTATAATTTAGTAATTCAAAAAATTGCATTTTGTTATGAATTATGATAATTTGATTGTGGTCAAGCTAGCATATGCAGAGTGCAAGCAGAGTCAGGGTTTTAAATAGCGGTTGCGGTCGCATTACAATCCTTGATATTGAGGAGAATTGTGCTCAAATCTCAATCACACAATTGTGTTATGGTTTTAGATAACATAAAAAACCATTAAGTTGTGGCTCAGATCGCGGTTGCGAGCCTAGCAATTGAATTTTATTGAAAAAAGGATGTTTGCTTTTGAATTCTCTTTACTTTACAAGTGAGAGTATAGTTTATAGTTACTAATTGTGTATATTCAAAATCTCAGTACTGGTTTATGGATCAAGCATCAACAAATTACCTTCAAGTATAAAATCCATTTTTACATCTGTTTTCTTCAATATCTAGATAAAATCTTCTGCAAATTGAATAATTATCAACTAGTTTATTTTTGAAAATCTTTGCTTTAAAATACTAAACTCAAAGTGGATTTGGTATGTTTCTGTCTTTTGTTATATAGATCGATTATTCTAACTGAAAGCGTCTTCTAATATTGTCTTATGCTTTTGTTTATTTTATCTCAGCAAAGATATCCTAGAAGATTCAACTAAACTTAATCGGTGAGCTAGTTGTACTATTTCTTTAATGTGTGGAAAAAACTTGGTCAATGGATTGCAGAATTTATAGTGTTTTCATGACTGATCTTCTTTCTGTTTTGTGTACAGACTGAAATTTTATGTGACCTGACTGGATAGAACGGAAACTATGTCATTGATTATATCTCCGGAGTTGGCCGATGCATCATACAGGAATGCCAAACTATACTCGTTAAAGGGAACCGATGTTACACCTGGCTTGTCCTCCCATAATTTTGCTCCTGATAAGCACAGAAGCATGTACATGAACGATTCTTACTCGAGTGAGAGTTACGAAAAATACTTCCTTGATTCACCGACAGAAGAACTCATAGAACCATCTAGTTCTGGCATATCAGGAAATTCAGTTCATGCTGATAGCGATTCTTCTTGCCAGCTCAGAGCTAATTCTGGAGGTTCTATGGTCACTGACAACCCATTTGATACTTATGTAACGTCTACAAGGAATCGTGGTGCCTATCAGTCAAACTTCGAATCAGATTTCTTGGAAAATGAGAGCCCAGATTGCTTTGAATTTGATGGTGAAATGCGATTGAAACTACAAGAATTGGAAAGGGTATTGCTCGGGGACAATAATGATGATTGCAATGACGATGATGGGGAAAACATATTTAGGACTGTACAAAGTATGGATATTGATCCTGACTTTGCTGAGTGCACTAATCCCGCTCAGAACATGTCGCTTCACGACTCACCAAAGGAATCTTTGTCATCAGATTCCAATCTTAGTAGCAGCAGCAGCACCAAAGAAATATCGCAAAACTCTCCTCGGACCCCGAAGCAATTACTTTACGAATGTGCTAGTGCAATTGCAGAAGGAAATGAAGTAAAAGCCTCAGCTATGATAGACGATCTCAGGCAGATGGTTTCAATTCAAGGAGATCCTTCCACAAGAATTGCAGCCTACATGGTGGAAGGACTTGCAGCTCGTTTGGCTTCATCCGGAAAATCTATTTATAAAGCTTTGAGATGCAAGGAGCCTCCTACTTCCGATCGTCTAGCAGCAATGCAGATATTATTCGAGGTGTGCCCGTGTTTTAAATTTGGATTCATTGCTGCAAATGGTGCTATTGCTGAGGCTATTAAAGATGATAAGAAGGTTCACATAATAGATTTTGATATCAACCAAGGAAGTCAATATATAACCCTAATACAAACACTTGCTTCTAGGCCAGGGAAACCACCTTTTGTGAGATTGACCGGCGTTGATGATCCTGAATCCGTGCAGCGATCTGTTGGAGGCCTAAACATCATAGGACAGAGACTTGAAAAGCTAGCAGAAGTACTCGGATTGCCATTTGAATTCCGTGCTGTAGCATCAAGTTCTTCAGTTGTTACTCCATCAATGCTCAACTGTCGTCCCGGGGAAGCAATTGTGGTGAACTTTGCATTCCAGCTTCATCACATGCGCGACGAAAGTGTATCAACAGTAAATGAGCGAGACCAGCTTCTTCGCATGGTTAAGAGCCTTAATCCAAAACTTGTAACAGTTGTGGAACAAGACGTAAACACCAACACTTCCCCGTTTCTACCAAGATTTGTTGAAGCCTACAATTACTACTCTGCCGTGTTTGAGTCGCTCGACGCCACTCTTCCGAGAGAGAGTCAGGATAGAGTGAATGTTGAAAGGCAATGCTTGGCTAGGGACATTGTCAATGTCATTGCGTGCGAGGGCGAGGATAGAATAGAGCGGTATGAAGTCGCAGGAAAATGGAGGGCAAGGATGAAAATGGCTGGATTTACTTCATCACCAATGAGTACAAATGTGGAAGAAGCAATTAAGGAACTCATTAGGCAGTATTGTGACAAGTTCAAGATAAAAGAAGAAATGGGGGCTCTTCATTTCGGGTGGGAAGACAAAAACTTGATTGTTGCTTCAGCATGGAAGTAACCGTGAAAATACTTTTTGTTAGAGTAAATAGTCATTTTAGTCCTTAAATGTGTGAATCGCTGTCAGTGTCACTATAGTCCATGAATGTTTCAAAATTACAAAAAACAAACCGGAATGTGTCTTTTAACAGTCCTCGTATTTGTCTTTCGTTAATTACTTTGATCTTCTGACGTGTCTTTAATTAGTCAATTTGGTCGATAAAATTACATACAAACGACATACTCGAGAATGTTTTTGTAATTTCAATACTTTCAAGGACTACAGTGACATTGTCTTGCACATTTAGATACCAAAATCACAATTTACTTCTTTTTGTTATATAGGCTCTTTGGTATTTGGTTGTGCTTGCTTAGTCTATGTATTTAGCTGTGGTTCAGAATTTCCATATCAGATGTCTTTCTAATGTGCAATCTTAAGCTGATATGAACTTTCTTGTAACTTTCTTGTAATCTAAGTGTTTAACATAGCTGGAATACACTATTGTTGTATATGACAGCATAAGACATTTATGCTTAGGCTTGTAATTACAATGTTGCTTGCTTGTTACCATAATTTTGCATTTCTTCTATTGAGTAAGAGTAACTAAGCTTTTGATTTTTGATGAATTTCTTTGAATATAATTAAATAGTTTATGATATGTTATAAGCTCTTTTTTATATATGCTCTTCTAAATATCTATACTAACTATGGTCTACAAATAACTCTTCAAAGTTACAAGTGTCTTCATGATGAAACCAGATGATCTCATCAGGCTGAATAGTAATGCATTGATGGAGACAAACTAGTTGAGTCAAAAGTTTGATTATTGAGAAAAATTCTATCCAAAAGACAATCATTAACAAGAATATATGTTATTTTATTGGATCATAATTGAAGTTTAAGAATTGTAAGTTGTTTTGTTCAGTGCTGTAAAAACTTGTTCGCCAACAATTATACGAGCAACTGTAGAAAAAAGAGTACAACAAAGACAATAAGTTGATTTTCATGTTTGCATTTTGTCAACAGCTTTTTGTTTTATAAGCATTTTCTCAACAACAGTTGAATGGGCTAACCAAACAGCTGTTTTTAATCACTATTTTCAAATATATCATCCAGCAGATTTTGTTTAATGATGCTTACAGTTCTTAAAACTTACTCCCTCTAGAAGCATTTCGATGGAGACATGTAAGTGAGTTACATAGAATTATGAACCATTCATTATTTTTTCGCATCATTGGATAATTGTTATCTAGCAGTATGGGTAGTAAATAAACGGTTGGGTTAAATATATTTTTAGTCTCTATCATTGTTAATGCTCACAAGCCGTATGGAAGATTATTTACTAAATATGCAAAATCTAGTTATGGCCATAAACTGAACAGATTAATTTAAGATCAATTGTAAATCTGGTATGAAGGGAAATATCTGTTGACACAAATGATAATGGCTAAAACAATGAATAACTTAAGAAACAATAAGCAGAATCAAATACAATATTTTGGGACTATTATCTTCAAAATTTTCAAGATATTGTCATGACACATTTAGAACTCATGCCAAGTGACTAATTGCGGAATCAAATACAAATATTTACATTTAGAACGTTAACAATCAAAATTATGGCTAATTGCCATTTGCCGCGGGTTACAAACATTCATTTTGTATTCTTCTATTGTCAGTGTTTTACACCTACAAAACACAAAGCTACTTCGGCTCTAGCCTGAAACTCTTCCAAGCTTTCCACAACCTTCTCACGATCAAAATTAGTTTCACCCTCCTCCGTAAGCATTTTCCTCAATCTTCAAAAACGGAAAGAAAAAAAAAGGGTTAAAAACCATCAATTTTCATTCAAAACATAACATATTAATTAACATCGGTGAAAAAGTACAGTTTAATCAGACATGGATTAACTTCCCATGGAATTGCATATAATTCCATGAGACCTTGATAAATGGTGTGTGTGTGTGTGTGTGTGTGTGTGTGTGTGTGTTTGCGTGTGCGCTGATGTGCACAATTTAGCCCCAACTGATTAAGTGATTGATGAAGAATTTAATGTCAACAGGGCAAAGGATGTGCCATTAGAGTATGATCCTATATTCCAAATGAGCTACAGATAATCAAGATCCCCAAGTCAATTCAAGGGTTTCCGCTGAAGATGATAAAAATGACATTTCTAACCCCATGTGTCATAGTTTGAGTGAAACCCTATTATAGTCTTTGAAATTGTAGGCCATTGATCGATTGGTCCTTTAATTATGAAATTAACGAAAAACGTCTCTAAAGTTTGGTTGTAATAAGTACACAAATCAATGAGTCCAATATAAACCAGGTTCCATGGGGAAACAATAAATTACATCGGATAATCTGCCAGTGCCAGTCAAAATTGACTCCTGTTGGTGAAATGAAACTTCTTGATTTAACCATACAGAGAATTTTGTCTTTTTTTTAAGTAAAACCATACAGAGACTTGTATATACCCAGTTAAGGAAATAACTATACTAAAATTCAAGTGGGAATATTTATATCTTTCTGGGGTTAAGATGAAAAATGTATAGCTATAGCAGTAAAAACGAAGCAAATATAGAATAATTAGACATAAAAAAGGCATGTGTATCTTACCTGCGGACAACTGCCGTGTCTCCATGACCGGTGCAAACTATCATCATAGCATTTGTTGGTAACGAGTTATACAGTTTATGAATTCTATTATCCATGCGCGTAAGAATCTCCTTTAGTTCAGCAGATGCCTTCGACTTGATGCCTTTCCCTTTTGAAGAACTCTTCTGACATGTATGTAATGCAATCATCTCTGCAAGTTTTTTATTCAAGCTCTCAGAATCCTCAGCCTGTTTCTTTAAGTATGAGTGTAACTCTGAAAATTGAGTCCAGATAAAATGCACCTTTTCATTCTTCAACTGAAACAGAAAGGCAAAAAATAATTGAAGACCATTTGCAAGTTTGCAACTATTATTTAAAAAGGAAAACACTTGCAAATATAGGGCTTGTTTGGATTGGCTTATTTGAGCTCAATGCTCATACACTCTACAAATATAAACACTTGAGAGACTCCTTGGAAGATCTTATGAAAACAACTTATATGTCCATAAGCTGTTTTTACTTTTTAGCATATTTCCGTAAGCTCCCCAAGATAGTTTATGAAAAAAACTTATAGCTTATATGAAAATAATTTGAATTTATTTTATCTTTAGTTATAGAAATAGCTTATACATAAGCACTTATATGATGAGTGTTTATGTTAGAAGCGCCTAATTAAGTTGTTTATACAAACAGGGCCATAGCCAGCTAAGACATTTATTACCTCCTTGATGGTTTTTGTAAGTGCTTCTTCATCAGACGTCACTGGAATTGCATTAGAGGACTCAGAGGCAAATCGTTTTACGATCGATATGTCATCAATCATTGAAGAAGTTTTGCCAGACTCGCTCAAAATGGAAAGGAGCTTTTTCCGCATAAAGGATGGTGGAGCACCAAAGCCAGGCCCTGTTTCAAGAGTAAATGCCAATAGCATGTCATGGCAGTTAACAACAATGGCAAGCCATGTGAATATATAGGGATAACACAATAACATGAAAGTATGAAACAATAAATAAACAAAAATCAAAATAATACTTTGCCTGCACTTTTAAATTTGAGTCATACAAGGATTATAACTCAGTACAAAAATGACAAAAATGTCCATCATATATAAGATAGTGTGACAAGCACGATTAAGCATAAACATAAATAAGGCTCCCCTTAAAGGTAATTTATTGAAGCGTGTTAATCCAAACAGTAGTTTAAAATGGTGACTGATACGTAAGATACTAAAAGAGCAAGAAAAATATTACTTAATGTATTACAAACATGGTTATGTGATATGCACTATTAGAACTTGTATTTCTATTGATAAAAAATAAGACAACTACACATAACAGAAGCTATTTAAAACCAAGTATCAAGTGTTGGTAACTACAAAATTGAAAAGTATAGGTAAGAAAACATGTCCATATTTCTAAGATCATGCATGTGGCACCACCTCTTGGATTTACTAAAAATATCATTTCATAAATAGATCTCAGAAAAATATGTATTTGATGTTATTCAATCTGAATTTACAGCAAAAAGTAATCTGCCTTAAGTAAAGCCAAACAATAAACAATTCATATGGAAGATGAAATAATGAACACAAATTTTGTACATAAATAAAATAAAAAATGTACATATGAATGGTAACAGCTTTGTACACAAGATCTATTTGAATCCAAATCCAAATCCAAATATTATCATATTGAAACTGCATATGTACTAAATACCGTAATTAGTTAAGTAACTTTCACACAAATAATGCATGTAGAAGATTTACTTGCCATTTCTGATCTTCAATAGTGCTAATTCCATGGTGGCTCTAGCATCTTCAATGCTGTCATGTCCATTCCCTGATTGCTGTATCTCCCTTGAAAGAAATCTTTTAGTAAGAAACCGTAGAGCGGATTTATGGGAAGACCCTCGGGGGTGTTTGTATAATACTGCCGTGTCAATGACCAAGTCATGTGATATCTTCAATGCCAATAAATCATTTTCCAAAGAATGCCCAACAAGAATAGTTTCTTTGTAAACCAGTTTTCGGAACTCTTCCTGAACAACCGGAAGCAATTGAAGTTATGTCAGAAAAACATATAGTTTCAACTGAAATAGCTCAGAACTGTAACAGCAATTTGTTCCGAAACAGATCAAGACAGTTCATGCAACACAACCTGAATGTCTGTCAGACTTGTCGTCACCCCATCTAACATCTCGGCTGTTATTCCACTAAATCTGCACGAGATCAATATTACTAGCTGCTAGCAATTTTTACAAAAAATAAAAATATTCTCAACATTTTCTTTTAGCTTTCCTTTGAAATATAAAATTATATAGAGAAACTGAGAAAGATAACAAACATAAAGTCACTCAGCACACGTATAACTCAAAGTGGGGGGTTAATATTACAAGAAAACAGCTCACCTTGTATTGTAATCAGTGATATGATTTGAAGGTTTCACCAGTTTATCTAACAAAACCTGAAAAGATAAAATTTAATGGTTACAAATATCTGGAAAATGGTCATAATTTTGATGAGTTGACCGGGTCTAACTATACAAAAAGGTTAATGAAGTTCTTAAACTTGTGAGACAGAATAAAGAACATCCAAAACAGAATATCAATCCAATAGCATGCAGTTTTTTCCTCCAAGGCCTAAAGGCAATTAAAATGATAAAATCTCAAAGAACAAACACGCAGCTTCCTCCCCGGGTGGTCTGCTACAAGCCTACAACCTTTGCAATCCCTTCTTAAATTTGGCAGGACAGTTATATTGAATTTGTCAGTGGTCTTCCTAAACTTCTAACTTCTAAGTTATAGATTTTTTCAAGTTTCCCTGCCAAAGGGAACAGTGAGCAGGATGATGTGGTGGAACCTGACTAATGTAACTGCCAGATGGAAGTTACTATGGCTTTAGAGAGACAACAGCAGTTGTGTTGGTGGGCTAAGGGACATTGAAGGAGTTTTAAGCAGAAAGTTAACATTAACATAAGACCCAACAAAAATAGACACAGAAATTAACATTAACATAAGATTAAAAATCGATTGGTAAATAGGGATAGATATTTGTTTAATTTATTTTTTAAAAATCAGTTCAAAAGAAAACCCAGTGAGTACCTGTCCTTTGACATCCACTAGAGTAACTCTTGTCAGCTCAAACCCCTCACCTGTTATGCACTGCGTATAAAAACGAAACAAATGAAAAACAGACAAAACAGAGAATGACATTAACCAAGATTACATTAATACACAATACTAGATAAAATTTCCATAACTAAATTATATAAAGAATGAAGTTATTCAAATATTGTGTATTCCAATAAAATCCGGGTTAATGTAACTTAATTCCATGAAATGAATCCATTAGCAATAGCATTTAGTTTTGCTTAAACAAGTAATACTCGGTGCATCATCAACAGCAATCCAAGCTAATCATATAATTTTGAATTCAGATAAACTGGCTCAAGATAACAACAACAAAAGCAAAAGAAGAATTAAAACAACGGGAGATAAAAAAACTCATTCTCTCGCTGTAGATACCCAGATTTGATGAGGGTTGTAAAAGAATTTAAGCTTCATACAGTTCATACGGCGTACAATAAACACAAATGGTTTTACACTTTTGTCACTGTTAGATCTTTATTACTCCCTCCGTCCCAAAACTATTGTCCTTTTAGAGTTATGCACGTAGATTAAGAAACAACAAAGATTGATAAGTAAAGTCTCTTTTACCCTTACTTTATTAAGAAAGAGAAAATATATTTAATTAATGCTTTAACTTTTGTAAGGATACAAATGGTAAACTAACTTTAAATTTACATTGGTTTCCGAAAAGGACAATAGTTTTGGGACAAAACTAAAAAGCTCAAAGGACAATAGTTTTGGGACGGAGGGAGTATTAATTTATTTTGCACTTTGAGAAATTGAAAGAAATATGTTATCCCGCTAAGATTATGATACCAAATCCATCAATTTAAAAGGTTTATTCTCACTCTCGCAAGCAAAGACTCTAAAGCTGGAGTATCATATTATGAGCACATTTCCCTAAGCAGAGATATTCACTCGCTCTTTATCGACAAAGTATGGAATGTTTAACAATATTGTCATTTAACAGTAATTTTATTAAACAAAACAGATATTGATTGACTAACCATCTCACAGTCAAGTGCTACCATCTCATGAAAAGAAGATCCCAGAGGAGCAGGAAGAGTAGAAACAAAACCTGTACGAAATTGGCAAAGAAAAAACTGTTTAATATGCAGAAGGTCATAAGATTAACATATAGTTTATAGCAGAATAACAATGACCTGGCTTATTAACAGGGTATTCATTTTCTTCCAGATCTTTCTCTGTTAGTGTATAGTATGCAACAGGGAAAGGTATGTCTTTCGTAATCTCCTTAAATGATAGACCAGCAGTACCACCACAGACTTCTTCTGCACAAAGATGTCAAATCACAAATGTTTCATACAGAGACAAAATTCATACTGCTATAAACTCATTTCCTTGAAATGACACTGATGCAATCATGTTTATGGCCAACAATGCTCCAAGAAACAACACACTTGAAGCAGCAAACTTAAAATAATGGTTATTAACTCTGAATTAGTGCAGTTAAAGGAATCACAACAAGCCTTCACTAGCACTTGTGTTGTCAGAGTCTAATCTTTTTTTTTTTTCTTATTTGAAGTACAAAGAGGATGATTTTAATATAAACAAAAATTCAGAAATATCCTACAGACCTTGTTGAGATGTCAGAGTAGATTTCCTCACAACTGAATCATTTTCATCCCTTTTTCTTTTCTGCTTGCATGTTAGGAGTGCATCTATTGTCTGCATACTATCTGATACACAGCTAACCAAAAAAAGAAAAAGAAAAAGAAAAAATTGAGTGCAGAGAAACAACATTTGGAAGGGAAAAAAAACAACCGAATGCATTTTCTACAGACCTGAGAGCAAGGACTGGTCTTGGTTTGCCACATGATTTTTTTAAATTAGGAAGCGCTTTGGACAGTGACAGATACAAAGCTGCATCCAGGCCTGGCATATAGAGCATAACCACTTTGAGAATAAGAGGTTTATTCTGCAAATCATATCAGTATTACATTAGCAATTTTTGTAACACAAAGATTAATATGCAATATAGGGGTTAAAGTTGATTGTCTAACACAATTTTGTATTGACAGGAAATGATGAAATCATTTATTGGGCATAAAAGAAGGATTCTCTGGCTGGTATATAATCTAAAAGCTTTTCAAGGTTGCCTAATGATTTTTTCTATGTTTACCAACACTGCAACACATACTACTTCACTTTAATAAGTATAAAGATTTGAGAAGACTTATCTTTTTCTGATACCACTCAATGAGTGTAGTTTAAAATACAGCAAGTACTAAACAATTTGAAATAAAATTTATTATTGCGAAGATGTTTTTTGAAACAATAGAAAGGAAAATATGATTTGTACCTTGATAAAAACCCATGATGGCATGAATCCTTCACCGATCACCCAAGTTACAAGTCCTTGAATGTCCTGTAAATATGTCCCAATTATGATTATTTAAAATTAAAACTTCAAAAGTAACACAAAGGTGGTAAGAACCTACAGCAAGATTCAGATTTGAATTATCGTTTTCCTTGAAAACAACATCTGCTTTGGCCTACAAAAGCACAAGAGATTAAGCAACTTATGTTAAACATATATACCAATAAAAGAAAATCACTTGAATATACAAACATCAAAAGCATCAAAAGGCAAATATGTTATTGTAGATGGCATCAACAAACAGAATTTAAGGGTCCGTTTGATCTGCAAAATAAAAGTACTGGACAGAACAGTACAAGACAAAACAGCACAGGACAAACGTTTAAGGTATTGAACAAATTTTGTCTTGTACGATGTTTGGTGGAGAAAATGTTAATTTTGTGATTTAGACAACTTGTGCTGAGGACAAAAAGTTGTCTCGTGGTTCAGTGGGGGACAAGAATATTTGTTTTTGACCAGTCCCTTGACCCTCAGTTGTCCAGTCTCAGTGAAAGTTTTAGAATCAAACACAATACAACTGAAGTTGTCGTGTCAAATCCCTTATTTTTTTAATAGATCAAACTCACCCTAAAAGACCAACTACTAGTTACAATATATGCTATGTAGCCCGAACACTTAAGATTGTAGGTGTGTCCAATGTCTGAAATCAACACAGCACTAACACATGTATGATGTTATTTACATTCAATTATTCAATTTTCTCAAATTATTACTAGTGACAGTTTCGTGTCTGGTTCTCGTGTCAATGCTATATGTGCTAAGGTGCATGTAACAGATAAAGTTGTCAATGACTTAGTAAAGCATCAAAGTTACCAATAACCCCAATGACTTAGTAATGCATCAAAGTTGTCAATTGCACCGCAAAGAACAGATTGTTAAAATTCCTCCATGCAATAGTGCTATAGAGCCAACATAGCATCAACTCGACAACATTTTTTACTAAATAGCATATTGCAAAACAATAACCGTTTCCCCAAATACCGCTACACCATAGCGGTATGAGTATAATAGCACCACTATAACTTCTATTTAACAGCATTGCAATGCATAATATAAAACAGAAAACAAATAATACTAAATACTAACGTCGACGGTTTAAAACAAACAATACATACAGAACAAAAAAAATTTACTAAAAGTGAAGTTTTTACACATGAGAAAAAAATAATGTTACAAAAGAAGTCTTATTTTTCATAATAAGCTTATAAGCTATAAGCCATAAGCTCAAAATGTGACCTTTATTATTGCAACAAACAAACTATAAACCTTATTAGTATATAAATGAATATAATTAAACTAAACAAAACAAATAACATTTCCAATAAAATTAAAATATAAAAATGAAAGAAAAGATATACTTGGGGACCATAGATATCGTAGAAATTGTTGCATTTGTTAGAATCATCATCTTCTTCAACGTTATTTAGGGTTTCGTATTTATTCTGCGAAGATTCCATTGAAGCGGAAACTGCTACCTGAGAGAAAGTGAGGGAAGAGCTCGACAGAGGGAGTTGCGGCGGAGACCTCACGGACGAGTATGGGAAGAAAGCGGCGGTGAAGGGAGTGATTTGTACGGTGTTGCCAAACATGAACTATGCTGCTACGTGCTCTTGAATAAAAATGGTAAAAAAATAGTATTTTATTATCATAGACTATAATAATTAATTATATTAGATTAGATTAATTTTATTTTTTTTGACGCAATTATATTAGATTAATGAACAATACAATAAGTAATTTATTAAATTAGTCAAAAATAATTAGACCAAAAAAAAAATAAGTCAAAAAAAAAAGTAATTTATTAAATTAATTTCATAATTGCAAATCAAAAGTAAATAATTTTGATGGAAGGTTTTAAAGTTTAGGGTCAGTCATGTACTTTGACCGATAAATCACGTCTTTTTTTCTCCATTATTTCTTTTCAATTTCTCTTACACAAATCGACACTTAATCTAAAACTCTCATACTTCTCTTTTTCTCACCTCTTTCTTGCTTCTCATTTTCTCTTCATAGTCAATCACACTCTAAGTCTCTAAAAAAATCTTGTGACAATGATAGGTACGATTTACTATTAATAATATGTTATATATATATGTACACGTGATTTAGGCTTATAGTTATTCCACTAGTTTGTATCAGAGCTTATTAGATAAGTTTAGGGGTAGTAATGTACTTTCGCTGATAAATAACGTTTTTTTTTTTATTTCTTGTCAATTTTTCTTACACAAATCGATACCTCAAATCTAAATCTCGCATATTTCTCTCTTTCTCACCTCATTCTCGCTTCTCATTTTCTCTTCAGAGTCAATCACACTCTACGTCTCTACAAAAATCTTGTGACATTGATAGGTACGATTCACTATTAATAATACTCTATATATGTACACATGATTTAAGTTTATAGTTATTCCAACAGTTTTGTATCAGAGCTTATTGATGACATAGTCGTGATCAAAGTTATTGATTATTCTCATTATTTTTTGATAATATATTGTTTCAATCACTTAATAAATCGTATGAGTTTTACGTTACCTCGTTGTACCGATTTCGTTGTAATTGTTTGTAGTGTGCTTTTTCAAAATTGCTCAACGAACCCTAAAATTAACACACAATGCCCTTCCAAACTATAACGAAGATTAGGGCTTATGTAGTCGCTTTTGACCATATATAAGACATATATTGACAAGAAAAACCTCTTGCCAATGACAAAGGAACATTTCATCGGCACTCATTTGCTAATTGTACAAAAACACTATGAGTCCTCTGATAGGATATTTTGAGTGTGTGTTTTTTAGTCCACTTTACTGCCTTTATTTACCTTTATTTTCAAAGTTGTCTGACTTTGTTTTGCAGGAGGTATGCTAAACAACTTGATGACCAAGTACAAGAAAACTAAGGGCGGCTCTTCCGATTCTCAGTCGGCTAACCACCACTCCCCCCTCAATTTTAGATCGGCAAATACGATGGAAACTAATGTGGAGGATGTCATCCATGGTACCCATCGGAAGGTTATTTATGGTGGGATGGAGGAAGAGAGACACATCCACAAAAAGCGGAAGAGGACAGATAAAGAGGTTCGTATGGCGGATAAGGAGTTTGCAAGTGCGGAGGAGAAAATGAGGGATAAGTTAGTGAAGGTTGAACAAGAGAATGTTGCCCTTCAAGCAAAGGTTAGTAGTTTGGAAAGTGAGTTTGCTAACAAAATGGAGGAATTGAAGGTTGCTAAGGATCTCCAGACCTCCCTTACCAAAGTCGAAGTTGAGGCGGACACTCTTTGGAAGAAAGTGGCGGATCTTAGAGCTGAAAGTTTTGAATTGGTTGAGTTGATTAAGAAGGATAATGAGGAAAATGAGGTTGCCCTTGACAACAAGGCTAAGAAAGAGTGGGCAACCTGTCTTGAAGCTGTGAAGGAGAGAGATGAAGCAACTAAGGAAGTTGACTTTGTTTGTGTGCAATCATTTGTGAATGCTGTGGAACAAATCAAAGTGTTAAATCCTGGTGTGGAATTAAAGCTTGATGGCCTTGACTGCAACAAGATCGTGAAAGATGGCCATATTGTTGGTGAATGATTTAAGCAATTATTGGATGTTTTACTTCGCACTTGCCTCCCTGTACTTTACTTTATGCATTTATTACAGTTTCTTGAATGTTTGTGTGTTGCATACTTGCATGCATGTTTGATTTGTTTAGAGAACAATAGTCTTATGACAAACTTATGTTTTGTATCGTGACTTTTATTATTATTAATAATAAAATATGATACACTCTTTATTATGTTTGTTGCAAAATACATAAAATCATTGGAATTGCTATAGTCTAAGTCTGTTGGAGATGAATATTTATTAAAAAGTCTCAAATTAATCAAATCAAACTATCAAATTGATTCTTATATTTAACCACAAAATGTTAATTTAGTCCATAACATTATATCATATTACTATTGAATTTGGTCATTGGCTCTCAAAAGAACTAATTTAACATATTTTTTAAATATTCATAATTTCAAAAACCTATTTGAGAGCGCCTGTATAATAAATGGCAAACTTGATGCTTTACTCTATAAATTGCATAAGCTTAACAAGCATAACTTTCCCAACATAGCCACACAGTATATGATGGAACGAGAAGCATACCAATTACCAACTGTTTTACTCTTCAAAAATGGAGGGAGTGTTCAGAACCACCTTTGCATACTTTGAAAATAGTACTTTGTATCAATATCAATACCATTTTCAACAACTAGTGGTCAAGGTTACAGTGAAATTTCTTGATGATGGAAAACTATTCAGTCCCTCTTTTCTTCACTGCTGCTTATCAGAATTCAATGTCCAATTGGGATTACTATAACCCATCAAAAATATTTTTGCTTTAAAATCAGCTGTGTCAAACCTATCCACCACTGATGAACATATGCTCCCAAACAGTTGCAGTTTGCACCCCAAAACATCACCTCTCTTTGCATGTGCGTAATGGATAAGGTTGTGTACTACATAAATGTATTATAAAAATACAAAAAGTAAAAGTTACAACTGAATACAGAGAAAAATCAGCCCCATCAGCCAAACAACCAGCCAACAAATTTTCATTCTCTTATATATATATATGTAAAAGAAAAAACAGATTAGTACAAAGACCTATAACTACTCAACTGCATTCTGCCATCAACAGGAGGGTGCTGATTGTAAATCTAGCATTCTTCGCGCTGCACAAGAAGCTTCCCAAGAACAACTCTACATCCGAAAGATTACGCCTATGTTTGGACACATGTTGCCATACTTAGTCTGGCGTCCCTAGGCTTTTTTACTGTAGTTTTTCAGAAGCAAGAAATTTTAGTGGTGAGTGGATGATGCACGGTTACGTGATTGCAAACAGGCACTACAAAGGCTCTCGTGGACACAGGGTTTCTAATCAAATTGAAGATTATTAAAACCATTTACTGCTCCTAACCCACTAAGTAGTTGGCTGGACAAATCCTGTTGATGATTCATAGCCTGTTCCCGAGCAATAGACGCCATTCCTGCCCTTCCATTCATGACTGAATTATTTCCCATTCCAGGCCTCATTCCATTCGGTAAACCAGATGGACCAAGACCCATTGTGCCATAACCACCAACCCCAACACCAGAATTACCGTTTACACCTCCATTAACCATCATGCCATTGCCACCGTTGATGCCTGTATTACTACTCACTGGTAGGATGCCATTTACATTCTTCATCTCATTTCCGAGAGAATTAGCGCCTACCATTCCACCTGTTCCATTCATCTGGGAGGACATCATCATCTCGTGAATGATTTTCTGGACTGAGTTCTGAGCATCGTTACTAGGGTCAGCATCGCCAGAAATTGATGTTTGCTGTTGTTGTAAGGAAATATTAGCCGGTGAGTTTGCTGTACTCATGTGATTTGCAGATGTTATGCCCGGGTGAGAAGTTTGTGGGTTGTTAGATGAGGACGGTGTTGGTGAATGAAAAGGGGATGAGTTTGGTTGCGCTTGTGGCACTGTATTGCAAGAACCTGGGGATGGAATATGGGCAGAACTACCACCATATGGACTGCTAGCATTGTTCATTGAATTTTGCTGTCTAGCATTCATAGAGTTCTGGTGGAGAAGCCCAACAATGGTGCTTGTGGTGGTCGATGCAGATGCTGAGCTAACACTGTTATTTACATTTGGCACGCCGTTGTTAGAAGGAATTTGCATGGCAGCATTTTGCACGGAGTTTTGGTCACCATTTGAGTTATGGGCTACCATATGCTGTTGTTGCTGCTGTAATTGATCTTCAGATTGTTGCACCTGATTATGAAGTGCAGATGAATTACTTGTTCTCCGAGGGAATTTGGCTAAGCTGTCTGAGAATGCAACAAAACCATTCCATTATCAGTATATCATTACAAGCAAATAGATGGCAATGTTAAATTATCAAAGAATAGTGTGACGATGTCCAACTCAGCTTATCTGAAAGATGAAAACTTTCCTCTGTTTAAGGTACATGACACTATGTAAATAGTTTGACCTCAAAGGCAACAAAAATTAGAAAGGGGATAAACTTAAGGGACTAAATTTGCACAAAAAATACTTGGGGGACTAAAATTGCACAATTTAAAAAGTTGGGGGGCCAAAATTGCATTTAAGCCTTTAATAAAACATGACACATTTCATAACAATATCAATTCACAGGTGTGTTATAAAAATGTGAACAGATTAACTTACCCATAGGTCCAGTCCCTGTTTCTCTGCTATAATCTATCAAGTCTTTCATACTATTTACCACTTCTGATATCTGCAACATAAAGAAGGAAATAAAATTGTCATGTTAAACTCAGCAGACCCTACTTCAAAAAAATATTGGAAATCATATTAAAAATAAATTGAAAATTCTGATAACTTCTCTTTCACTTTATCAATACAGGATCAATTGCAGAGGAAAAAAAATGATTATTCATTCTCTTAGGTAGTGCGTCAGGAAGTTAAAAACGAAAAACCCTATACAACTATTTTCCCAAAGATTAAAGAAAAGTATAAAGCATCAAAATATCGCTCATTCATAATGGTTCCATGTCCTCATTCAGAAGAAGACTTTAACACACAGGAATTCATGAAACAGTGTAGAATATATCAACAAACTAGAATAATTGTCTTACTTTGCAATCAAATAAGACATGATTTTTTTTCCAGAATAGCATTTCAAGAGCTAGGATTACAAATTTACAATGGTATCAAGTAAGACGAAAAATTCAGGCAGGCTAATAAACCAAGTGCTATAGAGTAACTTAGCACGGCTTCTTTGTCAAATTTGCAATATTAAAAAAGAAAAGAAATACATAGTCATGCATAATTCAGTAAGTAATATTTTAGATAACTGGTCTGTGAAAGACTTGAATCCAAACATCAAACTCAATGGCTGGGGAAACCCACAAGATCTAAAGCCTAAATGATGCTGCTGATTCTTACAATAAAGTCATTGCACATCACGCTTTAGTGGCACTGACAAAAACCCAATATTTTATTAGAAAGAAATAGGAATAAGCCTCAATTACAAAGGTAGGATACAGTAAAACTTTGCAGTTAAAGTTCCTTGTCCCAATATTTTATTAAAGTTCATTTCACTCCCTCCGTCCCTCGTATCATTTAAATACACTGTCATCCCTCTCTAACTATCTCAAGATAACTAATATCATTTAACCAACTAATTGGGTAACTAGCTAACTAAGAGGGATCGTGCAGGAAGCTAACAAAGAGACTATTTAGTGCAATCTTATTTGAATTTTGAAGCACTAAGCTAGTGTTTGGAAGCAAGGCTTGGTAGAACCAGACAAAACATGTGTTCTGTTTTATGTTTGGTGCATTTCAAAAACAGAACAGGAAACAAGTACTATTAAATAGCAGAAAATTTTGGTCCCCCTAAAAAGCTGGAAAAATATAGTAGTCTATTCCATAATATTCTCTCCATGTGCCAAATACTAAATGAATCTTAATTGCAGGAAGATTTATGAAATCAAAGAAAGATGCTCTAAACCATATGTTCATCAACTATTAGTATAAAGAAATTATATTATTAGGAGCACAGTATTAAAGTAAACCAGTATAAACCATTTCGCAAACTGAAGCTTCAGAACAAATATTAACCTACTTGTAATACACTCCCTAATGTAAAAGTACCTCAAACAAAACATTAGCAGACTGAACCAATACACACCTAAGCAAAATCTGCCACTGTTTAGGTACAGTAGTTAAAGAGCAATGGCATTCAACTATACTAAATAATTTATTCGTCTCATATTACGTGTGGAATAAGGTTATGCACATTTCTTAAGAAAATCATTGAGTGTATTAATTTTCATGATAATATGAGCTTCGCTGACTAAAATACTCGTATTAAAAGTATTTAGTGCAGTAATTAAGTGGATTGAAATGCAATAAATAAGAATAATAAGTAGAAAAGAATAGTTAATGCTTCATTGGTATTTTAAAAGGACATAATAAAAGACGAGCAAATATTCCAAACATGACACCAACTTTAGACGGAAGGAGTACTAAAGTCAAAAGAACATGGCTCAGAAATTAGAGTATTACTTGTAAGCACCGCACGTATCTCTTTGTATATCCTAAATCATTAACCAATGGAACTTCTAAAGCTTTTGCCAGCTGACGGGCTGATGCAACAAACCTGGAAAAAAATATACCAGAAGAAGAAATTACAAGATAATTAACAAACAAACTTTTAAGTTTTAAAGAGAAGTGGCACTAGAGATCAGAAATAAGAATGGCAAAAATACGGAAAAATGGACTCACATATTGCAATTATTTTGTAACTCTGGAACAGATAGATTGGGTGCTGCATTTTGAGTACATGCCTGATATTTTTGAGCAACTGCTCCAAGCTGACTAACCTGATACAACAATTACACACATAGATAAGAATAATGTATATAACACTTTATTGGAAACAAGATCAGGATATAAAGAAAGCTGAATAATGTATATAACACTTTATAGTTTGATACAAGATCAGGATATAAAGAAAGTATTTAATCAGTAACCTGAGGTATTAACAATCTTCTGGGGATGAGCTCTTCATGACGCCGAGCGCAAAACTCCCAAGAGCATATCTGAAAAAGAAAGAATGAACAAAGGAATGTCAACTAAAAATTTGGTTGGACATATAAAGATAATATCAAGAACAATGGAAGTTCAAGTCAGTTAAAAGCTCAAGATAACTATTCCTATCCCTAACCTTCAGGTCTGGAGAGAAAACTATTCGAAGTTGACCATCACGAACAACACGAAGTTGCTCAAAAACACTTTCTTGTATTGCTTTTGCATAATCTAGAACAATTTGGCCAGAGGAATTATGATATTCGCGAGGCATGTCAACATACAGTAGCTCTTCTAAAGTACCACTTTCATACTTTATTTTGAAAAGCCTGGGAAGAACCTCAGCAGTTGCCTCTGAATACACGTTAAAAATTTCAGAAAGAGGTTAATATAGTGCAATCATGTTTTTAAACTACCAATAGGTTTTAAAAGTTTATAACATCAATACTTAGATGTTAAAGAACCATAAATGGATAAAATAACAGAAAAAACTTACCAAACCCACGGCCCGGTTTGCGATTACATATTTCACAGTGCCATATATCCTGAAAACATTTCAAAATTCAATGTTAGCTTGAATTAATGCTTAGTTTCACGAACCTAACACGGCCACACCTTGAATGTAATAGAATATTTGAAACAGTAGCTGCTTGAGATATAACATTACAGCGATCATAACAAAATGAAGACGCTAATAAATGAATATAGTACAATGGAGAACGGACTATGTACATCATTCAACAATCAAGATACTAACTCATATAGGGATAAACAGGGATGAAAATAAGGTTAACTCTTGCAGCAGACCTGAGGGAAAACTCCAGTTGTTTGTCTGCCACTTCCATACATGGAAACACACCACTTCTTTTTGGCATTCGGAGCAAAATACTCGGCAACAAATTTCCTCCAGAAGTCGATATTGTTATCCTACGTTAAATCAAGAACAAATGTATATAAATATGATAGACAATAATATAATATACATATTTAGAAGGAAAAAAAAAAGAAGAAAGAATAATTATTACTTCAGGTCTATGTTGTTGCTGATACATGTAATGTGTCAGTCGCCTAGCGCACATCCCAGGTTCATATGCCGGTTTCACAGGAGATCTAACAGGCATATTCTGCTGTTGAAACTGCTGAGGTAACTGGGATCGTTGCTGCTGAGGCATTGACTTTAAGAGCTGCTGCTGCTGATGTTGCTGCTGTTGAAATTGCATAATTCTCTGTTGTTGTAAGAGACTCATCTGTGCAGCAGTAGGCTGAGAGGTTTGCCTTGACATATGGAGGAGTTGTTGCTGCTGCTGCTGCTGTTGTTGTTGTTGTTGATGCAAAAATGGCTGATCACTATGCTGGGGCTCCATTTTTACAGAAGCCATACCTCTCATTGATTGAAGTTGCTGCGGTTCCAATTTCACCTGAGCAAGATTCCTCAGTGATGACAACTGCTGCTGTTGCTGCCCAAACTGATCGTTGTTTCCCTGAGGCTCCATCTTCACAGGTCCGATACCACCTATCCCTCCTCGCATTGATTGAAAATGCTGCTGCTGCTGCTGATGTTGCTGTTGTTGTTGTTGAGTGTTCATAGGAGCTGAAAACTGCTGTGCTGACTGCTGCTGACTATGTTGGAAATTTTGAACATCAAGTTGTTGAGAATGTTGTTGATCCGACAACAACTGGTTACCAGAGGGGTTTGAAAATTGCTGACTCTGACCTTGTCCTTGACCAGATGAACCAGGGTTAGCCACATTAGCTTGCCCAAACGACGACGAAGGACTACCAAATCCCATTCCATTACCAACACCAGACAAAGGGTCCTGTTCAGCCCCAGCATCCATACCACCCCTCTGACCATTTCCCAATCCACTAAGTCCCGAGTTCGGAATCCCATTGGAAAAAGGCTGATTCATCATGGAAGCAACATTAGACATATTACCTAGCATATTATTCATGTTATTAAACTGATTTCGCTGCGAAACCAACGAAGGAAATGAAGCTTGTCCACCTTGACCCCCCATCATCCCCGAATTCGATCTCATAAGTGAAGGCGTCAAAGATTGGGCACCACCAATCGGAGTCGGCGGCCCCGGAGGCACCATTCTTAACAAACAATCACTCAAAAAACACTAAACACAACAAGAACAATAACTAAACTCACTAAACATGAGTTCACCCAAGCTTCAACAAACTCTTGATAACCAAACACAAAAATAAAAAACTCTCCAAAATAAAATTAAAAAAAAAAAATCTCTGAACCCAAAATCCTCCAAACCAAAGTGATAAAACCACAATTTCACTAAACCACGAGTAAAATGCTCAAGCTTCAATCTTCAAGCAACTTCAAAATGAATCTCTGCACGAAACACACGAAAATACAGATCCAAATCATAAACCAAAGTACACAAAATCACTACATAATAAAGTTAATAATAAACAAAATTAAAAAACATAATTACAAAAAAATTTAAAACTTTCTTTGAATCAACTACTACTTCAAAAATTAGCTTCTAAAATTCTACTCAAACCAAGTCTAAGCTCAATTGAAATTTTAAAAATCAAAAAAAGTGTAACAAATTAAAGAAAAGACTGTAAGAAACAAAAATAGTAGCTAAAGATCGAGTTGTAGTTGAGTCAAATTGAACGATCCATGACTCGGACGAGTTGAACCGGAGAAAAAAACTTACCAGAAGTTGAAATTGAAGAGAAAAACAAAACAAAATGAAATGAAATTTGAATTGTGTTGAAGAAGATAAATTATGAAGAGTTTGAGTTTGAGTTTGAGATTGAGAATTTCTAGGGTTTGTTTCTTTGTTCTGCTTTCTTCTAATTTGTTCTTAGTAGTGAAAGAAGAGAAGAGAAGATGACCCTATGGTTCTGTTATTATCTTACAGAGTTTTTTTTAGAGAGAGAAAGTAGAGAGAGAATTGTGTGTGTAGCGGACGTGAAAATAGAATTGGATCTGATTAATTTTTTGCTTTTTTTTTTTTTTTTTGCTTTATTGTTGGTGTTAATGTAATAACACTTGCACACACAGAGACACACATACATAACATACACACTCTGTCTTCTGAAAACAAGTCAAATCTTATTCTTCTTTGTGGCGCCTCTCTGTCTTCACCACATGTATCATGCCTTTACCATACATACATACATACATACATGATACACCCTCATCATACATGCATGTATTAGCAATTAACATCCATCTATTTATGGGATATTTATTGGGTTATCCTAACTAGTGCACGGTGCACTAGTTAATAATACAAAAAAAGTAAGTTTTATATTGAAAACAATATTTTTTAATTTTTGCATATATTGATTACACAAGTTTCAATACAATAATACTATATTAAGATTCATTAACTAGTGCGTCCCACTAGTGCATGAGATGCACTAGTTAGCTTTTTTCATATTTATTTATGTTTGCGTTACTCTTTTGTTTCTTTTTAACCGTCTGAATGAATTGATAACTACATATTTCATCCGTCCTATAATATAAGAGAGAAAAAAATTATATTTATTAAGAAAAAGTAAAATTTAATGATTGAGAATATGTTATTTTGAAAAAAAATTGTATGAAAAAATGTAAAAACAATTTTTATTAGTTGTTGGTTATAGAAAAAAGTAAGAGAGAGAATAAACTTTTCTTGAAAAGATAAAGGTTTGAATTTTTTCTCTTAGGCTCGTTTGGTGCGCATGATAGAGAGACGGAACAGAGTAAGTATGTATATACACATTTTCATCACTAATATATGTTCTCCCTCTGTCCCAAAATGTAAGAGAAAAAATAAAAATCACACTTATTAAGAAAAAGTAAAATATAATGATTAGAAGTAAGTTTTCTAGTAAAAAGGTTACTTGAAAAGATGTATAAATAATTTTGATTGGTTATTGATTATGGAAAAGGTAAGAGAGAGAGTGAACTTTTCTTTTTTTGACATTAGAGTGAACTTTTCTTGGAAATGTAAAAGTTTGTGTTTTTCTCTAATATTTTGGGACAAAAAAATTTGAATTTTTTCTCTTACATTTTGGGACGGGGGGAGTATTATTTTTTTTTTTGCTCGAGACCGAGGTATCCACCGCCGAACGCAGTGACTATTCCCTCGCTAGATTGGAGGCACCTCAATGGGTGGGATAGCTGGCCCAAGGATTTAAAGCTGCTTCATACCCAAGGTGAGGATCGAACCATCGACGCTTGGTTAAGGGAGGATGAGCCACAACCGCTCAACCACACCTCTTGGGTTGACGGAGGGAGTATTATGTAACAATTTAAATTATACATATTTTTTATGTTGTCTCATAAGTGTAGCTTAAAAAAGACCAACCAGCAACACATATCTAACATATCTAACAGAGAAAAACAACCACCAATTTAGATCTCATGGTGGTGCGGAGGGCTGACCGCCGCCTCGTCGCACCACCACCCGTCTATATAGTGAAAACAGAGGTTTGAATTTGAGAGAGGGAAAGCACGATAGATTTGGTTTTTTTTTAGAGAGAAGGTAGAGAAAAAAATTAGAAAGAGAGGAAAATTTTGCAATTAATCCTCTATATTTAATTGTGTATTGTATAAAAAATTATATTTTAAAAAAATATTCTTCGAAACAAATTCAACAATTTTTATATATTATTTTGTCAAAAAAGACATTTATAAATTAATATTTATTTTTATATATTAATAAAAAATATAATCAAAATATATTATATGAATAGCGTGCAAAGTATTCCAAACCACGATAATAAAAATAACGAGTATATGTTCTATGAGCTTAATTCAATTGATTGAATATATTGCATAAAAGTGTAAGAATCCAAGTTTGAATTCAAGTACGCTCATTTATTCACCTTTAAAGTGATTTTTTAACAGCTAGACTAACCAAAAATAAAAATAACGAGTATATCATTTAAAAGGGTAACCTGTCAATATCATCCATCATATTGAGTTCATGACAATCATGGCATCTATACATGCATGCGATATGTATGTATCATACATCCTCATAACATGCATGCTTGTGTGGCATGTATGCTCTAATTTACATTAAGACATGTGACATATGAGAGACCCGGATGAAAAGGGTAAGCAATGTAAACATCATAAATTCTTTTTTTTTATTCTTGACTAAACAATAAATTATTTTTATGTGTTTCCTTTTCTTTTTATTTTTCCATTTTGTAGATATTTTAAATATAAAATTAGAGTTTTTTTGTCTAAAAATCTTAATTCAACTGTCAAATTATTAGACTGAACGTCTATAATTTGGGTTTGAACTTTGATCTCTCTTTAACTTTGTGTGTAAATTTTTAATGTTTTAACATATGTTTAGATAAATCCATATAAATATTATACTTTTATATTCTTTTCCTTTCCATTTTCAATTAAATTATACCATATTACATTTTAGGTGAAATAAATAATATTATACTGCACTTCAAAAAATTTATATTTAAAATTACCATGTGATAGAATTATACTTCATTTATTAAAATGATTTTATATATTTTATAAAAACAATTATAATATAATATAAATTAGCAAGTCATAGTAACTTAAATAAACTATAAATTCATAATCTAATTACATGTTGATCTTCTAATTAACTTGTATAAACGATCCAGGTATATCTTCAACCTAGTAGAAACTTCATTGTAAAAGTGTCATTTTCATGCCAAAATCACCTTTCTTTGTTTAGGTATTTGTTGAGGTCAACCAAAAAAAAAATTGACGATGAGGTCAACCGAATTCTTGCCTTTAAAATGCAGCCTTAATAAAAAAATCTCATTCCAAAATTTTTGTTTTCATCTGAAGATGTTTTCTTCCTCTCCATGTTATAATTATTTTCTTCAACATTGTGAATCCTAGTAACCTCAGCAGCTTCATATAACTCGTATAAGTTGTTTCAAATAAAAAAATTCTTCATTTTGCCGTATTGACTTCAAACTCTCTAGCTACCTTTATAGCGTGTGTATATTAAAATTATTGATGTATTGAGGTATTTGACCTATAATATAAACTAAATACATCAATAATTTAAAAAATAAAATACCTCTTATAATATTAAAAACTAGAGGGAATATTCACTTTAGCTCAATCACTTGATTATGTGTGAGAGAGAACTTAATTAATCTCAAGCTCATCTAACAACACAGTCAAGATTTTTATGTCAAGCTTACTAGTTCATTAGTTTGTTAGCATCATTTGTCAAACTGTTAATTAATCAATTGTATAGTACAAGTAGTTTGTAAATTGATTCGATTCACTATTACTCCCATAATCTTCAAGCTTTGTATTTTTAATTTAATGAATCTTGGCTTTTAGTCTATGGCTTAATAGATTAACTATTTAGCTTTGTATTTGGTCAATCAAACATCTAAAAAGGATGTCCCAAAGTGGAATGGTGGATTCCATGTCATTGTATGGTAAACAACACCATGCATCTTATTTAGTTACTCCCTCCGTCTCAAAATATAAAAGAAAAAAAATAATCTTATTTATTAAAAAAATATAATCATAAAAATTTGAAATATAATTTTGTGAGATTTTTTTTCAAATAAGTTGCATAAAAAGGTGTATAACTATTTTTTATTGGTTATTGTTTATTGAGAAAAAGAGAGAGAAGAAAAAATAAATGCAAATTACATTTAATTTTACGAGAATAAAGAAAAACACATCCTTAAAAATAATTTTTCTTTTATATTTTGAGACAATAAAAAGTGATTTTTTCCACTTATATTTTAGGACGGAGGAAAAACATATTTTGTTGACCATTGCAACACAATGTGGTTGTGGTTCAATGTGGACTTTGAGGGATTGTTTACACTATGAGGTTGTTAATTAGAGTCTATATATAGGATCATGGGTTGACTGTTTGTTGAGTCTGTAGAAGAAATAGATTGGGGTTGTTTGGTGCATACCTTAATTGGTTAGAACTTAGAATGGACAGAGAACCTTACAAATTTATATTGCATTATATGTTCCTTAACACGTTTTCTTGAGAATGAAATTATAAGGAAAGTTGTCAAAGAATAAACAATTAATTTAGTCCGCAATTATATTATTTAAATTAACATGTGAGTATGTGACAGATTTATACTTCATTTATTAAAATGATTTTATATATTTTATCCAAAAAATATTATATATGTTACAAATAAATTAGCAAGTCATAGTAACATAAATAAACTATAAATTCATAATTTAATTACATGTTTTTTTGACTAAAATTTATTTACATGTTGATCTTCAAGTTAACCGGTAGAAAGGATCCAAATATATCTTCAACGTGGTACATTTAGTATTACGATGGATGTGCCAGAATTGCAGTGATCCACCGTGACTTTGTAGAAACTATAACTTGTAACTTTTAAAAATTACGGTAGATCACCATGATTCTGACACATCTACCGTGATACCAAACATGCACGTAGCCTATTAAAAACTTCATTGTAAAAGTGTCAAATTCATGCCAAAATCACGTTCTTTGTTTAGGCATTTGTTGAGGTCAACCAAATTCTTGCCATTAAAATGTAACCTTAGTAAAAAACAAATCTCATTCTAAATTTTTGTTTACATCTGAGTGGGTTTTCTTCCTCTTCCATATTATAACTATTTTCTTTAACATTGTCCAACAAATCCTTAGTAATCTCTGAAGCAACTTCGTAGAACTCATATAGTTGTTCAAATAAATAAAAAAGTTCTTCAGTTTGATAAGTTGTTCACATTATAAGTTTTTTTTTTGTTCTTTTGGAATTCATAAAATTTCACACGTGAATTATAAATTTTAGTCTCATATATTATGTTATTCATAACATTGGATCTTTGTGTCTTTTTTAAAGTTTTGTTGTTCACTTTCAGACAACTCTTCCTATGATCCTATCCCTTTTTCCTTCCATGCAGCAACTTGTTGGCTTTTTTTGGATTGATAAAATGTGATGTATGATATGAGATAGAGTGATAAGTACTTAGATTTCATTGTTCTAAATTCTTTTTTTTTTTTTTGTGCTTATTATTGTTCTAAATTCTAATTTGTAAAAATGAATAGCTAGAGCCTAGAGTGTAGAGGGTAATGAAACATTAATATAACCCATTCTATATGATACTTAATCTTCACATTTTCCTTTCCTCTAATTTGACCATGTATGAATGGAGTAAGGCTTCATAACTAAAATATAAAAAAAATTTATGCCCCCAGCTTTATTTCATTTTATCAATGTACATTTTTCTTTTTCTCTCCCCTTGAGTACACTATTCTTCACTTATTCACTTAAAAAAAAAGGTAAAATTTTAGCTAAAAGACTACTTGGTATAACATTGTAATATACAAACACTTATTCATCTTAAAAATTAAAATTCTAGCTATTAGACTATTTAGTAAAAATCCAATTTATATAAATTGTATAGAGAACATTGTATGTAATGTACATTACCTAAAGTTCAAACTCTGATACGTTAACTTAGTGCATATTTGGTATTACGGTGGGGTGTCAGAATCACGGTGATCCACGTGATTTTACAATCACGATAGATCAGCACGATTCTAACACATCCACTATGATACTAAATATAAACTACTCATTTTTAAATGATAAAATTCTAGCGATGACTTCTGACAAAAAAAACAAAACAAAAAAAATTCTAGCCATGACTACCTAAAAAATGAAAATGGATTGTGCAGATTATGCTCTACTTACAATGTTATCAAACAGAAGCAAACAATATTGGAAAATAAATGAATTACTCCATGAATCAATTATTCAATAGCATTGCAGCTAGCATGCGTCACTGTTCTGTTCATTTGTTTCCTAATTCATCTCAAGTTTTAACCAAGAAAGCAAGCAACCAAAAAGCAAAGTTCTGTTTTGCACTTTTATCTCCGATCATGCATCAATGCTCTCTAATGTTACAATCTCACCACATTGCAATTTAGCCATCTTAACCCTAATTTTTTACTATATATATGAGTAACATTTTGAGATCAGAGAACTGAAGAAAAAAAAAACAGAGCAAGAACAACTCCATAACCATTTTCACCTCTCTCACAAAAAAAAACAACCACTATATTCAACCTATACCACCACCACACAACACCCACCATTCCTAACCCACCACCATCTCCAGCCGAACAATACCTCTAATCTGCCGCCGCACTTCTTGCTCTCTCTCGCCGCACCTCCTTCTCTCGGTGAAGCTTCTCTCTCTCTCTCTCTCTCTCTCTCTCTCTCTCTCTCTCTTGATGTTTTAAGGAGAACAATAGATTGTGTTTTTTTTTTACGTTGGGCTGTTTGTTTTATTAAGTGTGGGCTCTAAGCCCATGTGTTATTTACACACCTAAGCCTTGGTTTTAAACTAAAAATAAATGATATTTAGTGCTGCTAATTTGATATATAAAAATTTGTGTGGATTAAAAAATGATGGATGAAGGTACATCCATATGTGCTTATCAAAAAAAAAAAAAAAAAGGTACATCCATATGTCTCACGAATAATCGAGGTTGGTTTAATGTACGTTTAATGAACGATAACTTGTCTTCCATAAACAAAATACTAATAAATTTAAATTAAAAAGGGATGTGCATTTGCTTCTCTCTCTTGAACAATTAAGGACTTAACTTACGCTTTGTCCAATGATCATTTGTCTTCCTCACTTAAAAACAACCTCAACATATCAATCAAATTTTAACCTAATTTGCAATCAAATCAAAAACAATTTTTTTTTCCTTTTCACAAATGAACACGTTTAGGCGTTCTAAACTCTTTAAACCGTAAAACTAATTAGAAGATTCCTGATGAGTAGAACAAATGTGAGGAGTGTTAATATATTCTCCTTGTACAATCAACTACCGAATTCGAAAATGATTGTGATGACCATCTTTCTATTGCTTTCAATGTTTTATCGATATTTTCCTTTTCATTCAAGCATAAATAAAGTTCAATTGAAACTCTGTGTCATTTCGATCATTTGTACGCTCAAGCATTTTTCGCGGCGTGACAATATGGTCATCACAAATACCCAGTTTCAATTACGAATGAAACCAACATAATCAAACCATCATATTTCAATGAGACAAAAAAACTTTCAAAATATACCAAAAATATGAATATATTTTTATGAGCAACATGTTGAGTATCCGAATGGCTTCCCCGACACCTCTAAGTCGGTCACATCCGCGGCCAACATGAGAATGTAGCTCTCCCTTCATGGTAAAAACATTTCGTTACATATTTGGAGCAAAATAACGAGGTAACATGTACATCACATCAATCATCTCTAATAGAATTTAGTTATATTTTGGAAGTCATATAATAGTTTCTTTTATGGAATTCATTTGTCGTGTGACTTCTCTTCTACTGAAGGGAACTTGTTTGCTAATGCTCCTTAACCACTGTGGGTTATCGGGAATGTTTAGTAATGACTCCAAAAAGTTTTCCCTTCTATCCCGATTGGTTTTGTCGAGACATTAAATTATCAAGATCTGCAGTTGCTATTACAACAATATCTACACGATATAGTGTGACACACACCCACTTTTGTCACAAGTGGGGAAAAGAGCGATCATTTGTGTTTGCTCTTCTCCTCATTTGTGACTAAATGGGTGTGTGTCACACTATCACTTGTAGATGTTGTTGTAATAACAATTGCAGACATTGACAATTTAATGCTTCGACAATCGGGATATAAGTGAAACCTTCAGGATCATTGATAAACATCCCTCCTGATCCGCAGTGGTCAAGGAGCATTAGCAAACAAGCTCCCTTCAGATGAAGATAAGCCACACGACATATAAATTCCCTAGAAAAAACAATTATATGACTTCCCAAACAGAGCTAACATTTATTACCGATAAATTATGCGATGTATATGTTGCCTTGTTATTTTGCTCCAAAGAGGTATGTAATGAACTGTATTTGCCCACAAAGGGGGATTAGCCTTCTCGTGCTGGTTGTGGACATGTATGCCGTAAAGGGGATGGGAAGCCCTTCAGGTACTCATTATAGACAACAATATAATTTCAAAGGAGATATAAGAATAGGAAGGAAAAGAGAGAAAGAGAACTTTTCGAAATCTTAGTAGACCTTCCTATTTGATCAAGCCTTTGTTGTAGTTTACCTCGACCTATATTTCATCTAGTCCAAATTAACTCAACATTCATCATACTCGGCACAATTTTATAAATTCTATTATTATTTTAAGAAAATTATAACTTTTACTATTTATCACTTAAAACTTTCAAAACGTCAACAACATTGAACAATTAGTCATAGTATAGTCATAGAGGTTAAAGTAAAAGATAATAAGAGAAATATGAAAAAGAAAAAAAAAGGGGAGAAAAACAAACATAATAAGTTTAATAGAAATTGAAAATCTATGTAATGTGATTTAAGTTGAATGAATAAGAAAAATGATTTTCATCAGCTCATTGGTGGTTTGATCAGCTTGAATCAAATTTTTTGAGTGAATATGCAGCTGCCATATAAATAGTTTAATTAAGAGATGAATTCTTCAATATCCAATTTATACAGTGTTCGGAAAAAATTCAGTTGGAAGAAAAGATCTACATGTTAGTTTGTAATCCATAACCATATATGACGATTAGTTGTATACTAGATAGTTGCACTTAGTTTGTTACATAGTTATGGCTAACTAATTAGTTGAAAGTTAGTTTGTGGTTTACTTATGTGACAAGTAAAGTAGTGCAACACTATATATAAGAAAAGCTTTGTAATGTGATACTTCACTACTTCTTAATGAAAACTTTTCACATTGCAAACACATTCTCTCATATTCTTTCTATTGCTTATTGATCATAGAATTTTTCCACTCTTTTCATCATCTATGTGGTAGTGCCAAATTGGCATGCCCAAAACAGTGCCAAATTGGCATGCGTGCGCTAATTTCACAGCTTCCGTGCCAATACTACCTTGCGTGCCACACACCCAACTTGTGTGTCGGAGAAAATTTGATTGAAAGGAAAAAATTCAACTCATCTTACAATTCATCGATAAAAATTAATTATCACTAAACAACGTATGAAACTTTGTATCTACATTTAAAACTTCGTATCCATATCATTGAACAAATTTTAAAAAATGAATATGTTGTGAGTAAGGCACCTCAATCAAAACATAACCCATAAGTGAGTGATAGAGGTTTGGATATAGATACAATTCACTTTACCCAATCCAATATTGGCCCCATCTCTAACTAGGAACCACTTGAACCGATCATGATAACGTGAAAGCTGATGTTAATAAGCTATTTTGTCCTTCCTTCTTGTTTGGATCTTGTCATCCTCAAATCAAATTACATTAATCCCAATTCACGACAACAATTTTACTCAAACACCCATGTCCTTTTTCACTATTTTTTTCATTGCATCACGACAAATTTTCAGATTCTTAAGTTAACTACCAGAACCAAGCATGCATTAACGTCATATATACTTATACTATGTACTAAGAAGGAAAAAAATAACCAAGATTCACAAATCACAAAACTTGCTATGCAATACAATGTGCTATGCTAGAAATAAAATCCCGGTTTTCGTTTCAATAGCTATTAGAGTAATGATATTTAGACACTAATATTTTCCTTACATACATTTATCATATTTGGTGATTCACGTTAAAAAATATGATTAATTTAATTAAGTAGATTATTAATTTAATTTATTGTCAACCTTAGAGAGTGAATTCAACTACATGTACAATTTCACAATTTTTTGAATCGTTCATCAAATACTTTTGTAATGTTCAAATTGTGGCTAGAATACTATGACCAAGTGAGTTGAAACTAAAAATATATATTTTGTATGCAAGTTTTTGTTGTTGGCACAATATATGCGTCATTTGTGTTTTTCACATGCATGATTAATTGTGTTCTTTAAACATTTTTTTAGACATAATTTAAAAAGACAAATACTAGCAAGTGTTCAAAGAACATTAGATAAGAAACTAAATTTAAAAAGTTGTACATTCAACATCATAAATTTTTTAAAGAGTCTTGAAAGTGAGACTTCTACTATCAAGTTTTTTTTTAAAAAAAGAAAAGTTTGAAAGGTGTCAAAACTAACTTTCAATTTTTTTGTTTCATTCTACCCAAAAAATAAAAATAAAAAACGTAGCTCACTTTCAATATGAAACTTGACCAATGCATGTAGATAATTTGTTCTAAACTACAAATTTAAAGTACAAAACATATTGATAAATTTCAAATCATATATCATTGGATAAGCTACCAATCTAGATCGAATTACCATTGCCATAACAAAGAAGTAAACTACAACAAACAAACCAATGATGAATTAGATATCATCATCACTAACATAGAATACAAAGTAAAGTGGTACATAATTGGTGTGTGACAAATAGTAACAAACATAACCGAGAATTATGTTGATGTTTATATTGTGACTAATACTATGTTTTAAACTAACACGTGTTAGTTCTTAAGACGTGTCTCCTTTGATTTCTTCATTTTTTCCTCCCATTGCATTTTTGGATGATGGTGGTTTTGCGGTGCCCATTTCCATTGATTCTTCTGGTGAAGTTGTTTTTGTTTTTTCATTCCCTTTGTTGTCACGATATATGAAATACAATATTAGTTGCAATGTCCCTAATGCTGACCCTACACCATTTGGTACCTACAAATAACAAAATTAACCCATCATTTTGTCACCATCTTTGCCAAATACAATGCAAAGGGAATTAATCAGTCACAAGTCATTTCATCATTCCTAGAACATAAAAATAATTTTTTAATTATGAAAAAAAAAAGATAAAATTAGTTGTAATTTATTTTAGTTAAAATTTATTTTTTACTATATAATTATGAAAGTAGTAATTGAAGTGATTATTGTGTACTTACAGCAATAAATGGGTCACGGCCAAGTAGACCAAAGATAAACCATGAGGTACCACATAGAAACACAAATAGTGAAAGGAAGAATGGCATGAACTCCACACTTTTGGTTTTGATCACTAATCTCTGCACACATCAAAATTAAGAAAATGAATTAGCACAAGAAGAATATGTATAAAATGAATTTTTTATATTGTACCAAAAAAATGAATTTTTATAGGGAGCATGTACATATAGATTGTTTTAGGAAACATATTGGACTATTACACAATAATGTAAACAATGATTAACAATAGGAAAAGTAATCAAAATTAGAAAGGAAAAAAAAGAAAAGGCTTGTGAATGTGTATTATTATGTTTAAGAAGGAAACAGATTCCATGCACTAAGCATAATGCTTAATTTAACTAAACACTTGCTAATTTAAATAAAAATAATTTTTTTAAAGCATTTTTCTATAGAATATATAAGGAAAATTAAAGTACATGATTTCAATTCCAATGACAAAATAAGGATAAGAAAAACAAAGACACAATAATTAACATAGAAAGTATAAATATAATTAACTTACCATAATTGAGAGTGGTGAACCATACATAGTGATGGAAAATATTGCAGCAGCAAAACCACAAAACACTTTCCTTGAATTACCATGCAGAGCAAACAGAGAGATGAAAACAACAGCTGAGAAAATTGTTAACACAATGGCAAATAAGCCACTTATTTTCAACTTCTCCTTCTTAGGTGCAAACAAGATGAAAATGAAAACATATATGATTTCAATTCCTGCTCCTGCTCCATTGATGATTGTTACTAGTATGTTGTCTGGTGACACAAATGGTAAACCATACCTGAAAATTATTCAATTTAATACTCAAATCAAAACATGTTCTATATAAGTCATAACTTATAACTACTAGAAATTAAATGAACATTTTATATTTGCACATGAATGTAATTATGGAAAATCAAAATTAAACTTTTATATATAGAATCAACCCACTTGAAATTTCCCATATTCAAATTCACAAGAACTTGCTAATATCAAAATTAAGAAGAATTTTGTCAAGAAAAAAAATTAATTAATAAAAAAAGATGTACCATGTAGTTCTAACTTCTAAGCCAAAATTTACCAATTTAATTTAATTTAAGATAAAAATTCAACTTATAAAAAAAAGGGGAAAATTCAACTACTAATCTACTAGTATTATAGTTCTAGAAACTGCACCATATATCATATAGTTACTTAAAAATGATTTTCTTAATCACAGACATAACTAACCGCATTTTCTTAATCAGACATAACTAACCGCCAAAAACATAAAAAACTGACAAACATAACCGCCACAAATAATGAAGAAAAATCACAAGTGAATGAAGAAGAGAAAAAGAAAGAAGAAGAATGAAAGAAAGAAAGTTACCAAGAAGAAAGAAGACAGTTGAGAAGTGTCATAATGTAAGGAACACCTGAGAATTTCTCTGTTGATTTGTTCACAATAATCCTCTTAAAAGTGATTCTGCAAAAAAGCCAAATTTCACTTACTTAAACCTTGTACAACACACTAAAAGATTAAATTTTTATACATTATAAAGAACAAGAAATGAAAAAGATTAAAAGGGTCATTGTAAAAAATGTTGAAAAAGTGGAAAAGTTCATGAATCAATACATTGGAGCCAAGAAAAGAAAAAGGCCAAAAGCATTTCCTGCAATGAAGAAAAAAGAAAATGAGAAACAGAGAAAACAAAATTTCAAAAAACCAAGAATATAGAAAAAGATTATGAAGTTAATTACCAAATAAACCGAATACAAAATGAGGAATATCCATGATCTTGATGATGAAGCTATGAAGATATTAGAGAAAATATCTTGTTTTTGATGAAGAAACTAACTAAGAAAGTTTTTTGATGAAAGAATGAATTGGTTTCTGTTTTGATTTGTGAATGAAAACTGACACTAATGAGTGGTAATGTGCAGTTGGAAAAGCAAGTATTTATAGCAAAAATGGAAGATTATTTTATAGTGAAAAAAAATGAACTGAAAGAATTGAAAGGTAACTAACTAACAAGTTGTGTTCTGAGAGTAAAATAGAGACTAGTGTGTGTGTGTGTTGTATAGTGAGATGGGTTTATATTAATCTTTTTGATTAGGTTCATTTGAAGTTGTTTTTATATATAAAAATGTAACTAGAATAATAAGGCCAAATTGCTTGTTTTTGATTAAAATGCTAAGAGTTAGAGAAAAAATGAAACCCATTTTAAAGAAAGTGGTTTGAATACACTATATTGTGCTTTGTATACAAAAATCAACACCTTAAGAGTCTCTTTGCGTTTTTCTTTTTCTCTGCCTTTTTTTAGCATAAGGAGACTCTTAAGGTGTTGATTTTTGTAGTGTAAATATTTACTGCCTTTCATTGATACTAGTGTAAATGTTTATTGTAATTATGTAAATGAAATTTTGTTGTTGTGGATTTCACTTAGATATATTTAGATATTGAGTAATAGGTTAAAGATGTCTAAATTAAATAGTATTAGATATATGTAAATATTGAGTATTAGATTAGAGATATCTAAATTTGGTTTAGAAGTTCTAGTTCAACTGATAAAAAATATTGAAGTTGCTAAATAAAACGTCTATAGTTAGGATTCAAACTTTGATCCTTCATGTTATGTGTGTGAGTTTTTAATTACTCTATCATTTTGTATACGTACTTAAATAAATATCTAAATTTAATGATTAATTAGGATTAAAAAGCAAAAAGTCAAAGGAAGAAAAAGAGCTCAAGTCAAAGACATGTTGAATCATTAAAATATAACTACTCAATTCGGTTCTTATTAAAAGAATAAATTTCCTTTTTAGATTTATAGAATATTTTATGTACCATGACGGTATTATAAATTAAATACATCAAATATTTTATGAATCTAAAAAATAATTTTTTTTTTAAATAAGATTAAGAGGGAGTAGTATTTTATGAGTCAAACACATGAGACAAAATAGAACATTAGTTGATTTCGGAGAACCAAAATGGAACCTTAATACTAGCATGCACTTCGTGTGAGACACTCCATATTATTTTTTCAAGTAATGACGTTTATTCGTTTTTTTTTCTTTCTCGTAGAGTAATGATATACACATTAAATTTGTTGGGTTAAGATTGAAATTTTTGATAGAACAAGTTGTGTATATACTTTGTGTGCTTCAAAAAAATCATATACACTAGTATTTGTATCCATAATTTTGATGTAATGTCTCATTACATTATAAATGTTGGCACATGTACCTATAATATGTGGAGTGATATCATAGAATGAATCCTCTATATACTACTACTAGTAGTAGTAGTAGTAGCGGTGCACTTCCAACATAAGGGCACCCTTCTCAATGTCCATCTCATGCTACACCATGCATGATTCAGTAATATGATACTATGAATATAAATAATCTTACCTCATTCGGTTATCAATATCTATCTAGTCACAAATTGAAATTATACAATAAAAATCTAGAAATTTGCTGTTTTTTCATAGACAAATATTCGTGGTCCATCAACAATAAAACATTAGGTAGAAGTTACTTGAACAAGTTTGTCATTGAAGTATCTGAAATCGGTTAATTAATGTTTTAATTAATTACTCAGGCATATACAAAAATTAAAAAATACAAGCAAATCATGCCTATATACCACCATACTTTTGGGATACAACTAATAGAAAAGGGATGTAATGTATGACAGGAGGGTTAAAAGGATTTAACATAATCTTAGCTACAAAGTTATCAAAAATAAAAATCTTACCTACAAAAATAGACAGATTCAATATTTTGGCTAGTGGGGACAATATTGTATAGTACTATAAAGATTCATACAAAAATACACGATTGCAAAAATTTACTTTTATATGTGATTAATTTAGATTAGATTCATAGATTGAATATGATGATCATTTGTTTATTTGCTTTGCATCTAATGGCCAAAATTAAGGAAACTAAAAAAACTAAAGGATCAAAGATTCTCTACGAGATTGTAGAGAATTTAAATTTGTTTCAACTTTTACTTTTTATCTTTTTCCCCCTAACTGACAAGTACACTTTTCAGCTGCTGCAGTTACTAGTTTCCTTCACCTGGTGGGGTTTGTGAACAATAATGGAAAGGTTTTCATACACCAAAATAAGTATCATGCTTATCAGTTATCATGTTGAATTCGTGTTAAAAAAATAGTAACAAGTAGTATTATCACCTCAGAAAGAAAAATTATAATTTCAAATTAGAACGTAGTTCACTGTGATACTATCAATCTCTAATCCAAACATACACAAAATCTTTCCGATATAGTAGCAAGAAATAATCTCAATCTTGTACACAGGAAGAACACTGTGCACTCACATAATCACCAGTTTTTTAATGTAAGAACATTAATAAATATAATAGAAGTATAGAAAGTGGATGGTTTGGTTGGCACTTAGTGTTCAATAATCTATTATATGATATATCCCTGCCAACAGATAAGAGAAATTAAACTTTCAACTTGGAGCAACATGTTGAAGAAAATTATTCAGCAGAGGAAAAACAAACAAATCTTTGTTAAGATCACATGTGTATTAATCAATGAAAAGTCATTCTGTTTTATATATACTATATAGATAGATTACTAGAGGACAATGATGAACTAACATATAACTGGTAAAGAATCAAGACTATAATAATAGTGATAAAAAAATTACTTTATACAAGAAAAACTTTATCCCAAGCTTATCAAGGCAAAGGTACAGGGAGTTTCCATTTAGAAAATTCGTCCAAGTTTCTGTTTACAAATGATCCATTGTGTAACCAAAATGTTTCAGCTGATTGGTGAAACTGCCTTACTTTCCTCTGCAGCTCCCACATGATTCCACGCATTGCCGAACAAGATTCTGAGTCTGAAGCATAGACCCACATGCACCTAACTTGTCGACCGCGAGCTATTATTGCCTCTATGTCTTTATCTGCACAAATTAAAACAATGCATTCGAAGGTAAAAAAAGAAGGACATGATGGGTATGGTTGAAACTGGGAGGTAAATGGTTGAGAATTTTGACCTGGAATGGATTCCAAATACTCCAATAGTTCAGGACCTATTCGACTGGATGGCCACTTTATTGATATTTGACTGTAATCGATGACATTCTGGAATGGCAATTCTATTTGATCTGATAATATAACTGGGACACATTCCTTTGAAATGGAAATATATGGTTATTTCTTTTCATTTAAACCAGTCTTTAGAGAGAAGAACAAAGAGGGAGAGGAGAAACATACCACAAAAAAGGACTCGTAAAATCGAAGGGTCCAAGATGATTCCCCACGTGGGGCAAGGCAAAACTTGGAATTGCGCAAGTGTTCAAAGTAATCTTTCCTTCCCAGCTTTTCACCTCCACTGAATTTCAAATCTGGACATTCTAACTGTTTATACCATCAATATATGCTTCATAAAATATATAAGAAAATAAAAATATATATGCTTCATAATATTTTTTTGAATGATCGTAAAGACTAATTCTAGCTTGAACAAGCACAATATTCTGAACAGAAGATTATCAAAAAAAAAAAAAATTCTGAACAGAAAATAGATGATAACAAGTGTATTTCTACTGTTAAAAAAAAATGATGGGGAAACCATTCATATCTTGTGAGTTGTGAAAGAAAAGATGAAACTAGGACCCACCACCTGAAGCCATTCATATCTTGTGAAAGAAAAGATGAAACAGAGTTGGGAGAAAAAAGAGCGATGAAACAGAACAAAAACAAGAGCGATGAAGGAAGGAAACAAGTGTGACGTCGACGAAATTAGAGGTGTATGGCATCGCACAGAGGAGAGGAATTGCAGATTAGAGTTTCCAATTTCATCGGTGTTGAGAAAAGTGAAGGAAACACGGGTGTTCTCAGCTTTTTAAGTAAATTGTTTTTTTGTAACAAAACCCGACCCGATTAGCACCCCCAAGAAAATGGGTCACCAAACGACCAATCTTGCCCGAAAAAGCTCAATCTTGACCACACCGTTGACGAAAACGATTTTCACCAGATCGGAGCACGGTGAGACGGCGTTGGATCATACAATACTACAAGTTGACACTTGATCTTGACTATCTTGATGTCATGCAACCAAAATATTTTTTTCTGAGAGCTACACTGTGTACATTGGCTGATAGCAATTTAGTTTGTAAAGAATCTTAAGTGCTAGTCTTTAGAATTTCAAATATTGATATGAATTTATTTCGATATTGAAATGTTATATTATTTGTCGACTTTTAATTGATGTATGCTGTAGAGGCTAGTTAATAGAAACAGTTTTTGAACTAGTTTGAAATTTTAGCCACTTCAGAAAATCAGTTCAGAACAGTTCGAAAACCATTTCATAAAACAATTTGGTTGAACTGAACCAAAGTTTCAGTTCAGATTGGTTCAGAGTTGTATCAAGAAGAGTTCGGTTTGACAAAACTGGTTTCTAATTCAGTTCAATTATCACTTCTGAACTAAACTATGACCAAGTAAATGGATTACTATCTATCACATGAAGCTCCGACACGGCTAAAGTAGGGCGTGTCGCCGTGTCGGGCACGTGTTGGACACCGACACTCGTACGACACCCGGACGACACATATCCGGCACGTTTTAGATAATTTTCCTAAACTAAAAGTACTCAAACTGTTTTGATGGGATTCTTTCTATGGTTGATTGAGAGTACTAAGTTTAAATAAACATAAAGTATGCTTCTCATTAGACTATTTTATAAATTGTGCTCACAAATTGTTTTATTTTATTAATATATAAAGTATATATAGCCGTGTCCGTGTCCTAAGTTTTTTTACATTGTCTCATGTCCGGTGTCCGTGTCCGTGTCCGGGATTCATAATATCAGGCATTTTATTTGCTTTAGCATAAAATTCTGAATGTAGGTAAAATTTTCATTTATTGGAACTCAAATTAAAACAAAATCCTGAAATACCGTATTATGCCAATAAGATAACTTCACTAATAGAACTAACCAGTCACTATTTAAGATGACATACCTTCTCTGGAAATTGTTTTGAAAGCTCTATTAGCTGAAGACGACCAGCTTTTCCTTGTGCACGACCTAAATAATTTGCCAAGTACTTCCGCTTAGACAGAGGCAAAGGCTGGACCATGGGAGATCCAGCCTTGGTCATACCATCTTCGACATTACCTGGAACGATTATATCTTTCCATGTATTAAAAGCACTAGTATCTCTCTTATCAGTGCGATCCCCCTACATTGCAAAAGAAGATACTTTAAGAAAAGACAGCCTTTCATTTCATGATAACTTCATGAATTTAACCATTACAGTCTTGGGTGATTCAAGCCCCAATAGTTAAAGCTATGAAAATATAGAGGTTTTTCAACTGACAAAACTGAAAGGCAAGTTTGGAAGAATAAAAATAAAGGCTATATTGTACTGTTGTTTCCTAATCTTAATTTTAACTTTTAAGGTTTCAATTTGATTTCTCTTTTTTTGTTCTGATATGGTTTCTTATTTTTCAAAGTTACAACAATATGGTCCCTCTTTTATTTTTTATTCCAAAATGGTCTATTGTTTTACAAAATTTATACCAAATTTGTCATTTTTAGTTCTAGAATAGTCCCTTATTTTGTATTAATTTATACCAAAGTGATCCTCTCCATACCACAATTTAAATGGAAAGAACCACATTGATATATGAACAAGTGTTTAGTTTCTGCTGTACTGGATTACTAGAGCTTATGTAGCCTCGGTTGTACAAGATTATTGCTTCTGTTTTGTTAGAAGCTATTAGAAGTAAGTCATAGATTAGTCTTCAGAGTGTCTATGATTCTTGTATTACATATGCGGGTGCTCTCATAACTCATACTATAAGCAGTTTAAAATTCAGAAAGTCCTTTCGGTTTCTCTATTTTCAAACACTAATAATAGCCTCCAGCCCTCCACAAGTACAGAGGATCGTGATATTATGCAATGCTGCAGCAGATAGGAGGGAATTATGAGTAATTTCTAGGATGCACCTGGCCACCTAGGCAACCAAAATCAACTGTTGGCTCATTGATAAAACGATCTAGTACTACACCGGTAGATCAGTTTCCCGTATGTTGATCTTGGTGTCCCCGTCACTATTTGATTCCTTAGAAAAGGCATGCGAGCTGTCTTCCACCTTGCGGTAGTAGTTAACTCAAGCAGTCAACAATCTATGATAGGATAACTGTAGCCTTCCATGAATGCAAATCCTCCCTAAGATCTCCTTCAAATACAAGAATTCCTATATGTTCCTCCTTTAATACAACTTAAACTAGCTTCGATTATTTGGGGAGATCTAATATTGGTGATCATTTAGTTCAGTATATACAGATGAATTAGAAAGAAATATTAAAAAAAAATTGTGTATCATCCTCCCACTTGTGAACAGCGGGTATCCATGATTAAGAGCAAGAATGTGAAACAGCGGTGTCTTCACTGGAGTGAGAGAACCTAGTCTACCACCCAAAACTAACTTACCAACCATCTAACTCCCTGTATCTTCTCCTCCTTTGTTTATAACAGCCAAACAAATCAACAATTCCATCAGATTTTCTTACAAGGCCGTCTCTTAACTAAGTTCTAATGCGTACTGTAACAAGGTCTGCCAACTTGATTCCATGGCCCATCTTGAGTTAATCGATTCTTTCCTAATTAAGGGTTGATCCTAACAAACAAATAGTGTGTGATTCAAACTTTACTTCTTAAATACTCCAATGCTAACAAAATAACAATACAATATTGTAGAATGCAATCCTCCAGGGTTTTCACGTTCATGGCCATGAAAGAGGAATGTTTAATTCATTTAAGCATAGGCAAATGGCCACAGGACAGAGGAATGTTAAATTCATTTAATCAAAGGCAAGTACTCACTACTCAGTTCATGAAAACTTTTTCTCCTACTTCAACAAAAAGAAAGGACAAGTCTAAATGAAAACCAACACTATGAGATATGTTCAACTATTCCCTCATTGTTATATTGTATCCCTTCTGTTTCCGTGATTCCATCACCTAAATTATTGAAGTCATTAACACACCAAACAGAAACACACAGTTGGGCTTACAATTGTTATTTCAGTGTTTCTAGTAAAACATACAAAACCAACAATTTAAACCGAGGTTTAAAGCCACAATTGCAACCAAAACACCTAGAATTCTGATCTTCACAACTACAATTGCAGCCTCGATAACAACATTTTCTATTGTTTTCATCAAGCCAGCAACAAAATTTAAAACTGTCGATAAAACCTATAAACTACAAGGAAAAGTAAAAGTTAACCTCAGGAGTAAGAATAATGGAACGATTTATATATGTTGCCCAAGACTTGAACAAGTGAGCTCCAGCTCCACTGAAAACAAAGCAATTGACAAGTATATTAGCTAATAGGAAAGCCTACTGATGTCTGCATAAAAAAAAACACGAACTTTCATATTTGTATCAACCAATTAACCTACTAACCTAAATAAAACACAATTACCACATGCTATTCACAATGCAACAAATAAAATCATCACCAGCATTATTACCTTGGGAAAACAAACATGTGGTTCCTGCCTCCAGATAATCGAAAATAGGGCATTTGGCTAATAACCTAATCAACACAGACACAAAATTTCAGCTATGTAATTCCTAATCCTAAGAACCATTTAAACATAAACAATCCAACTCCAATAGAAGAAATGAAAGAGTTTCTTACTTTCACATAAGTGTGATCAATTTCTTTGTCGTTAAGTCCACCCATCATACGCACACATTTAACATACGATGGAACAAAAAACAGATCCGCTTCCTCCTTCTTTCTCGTCCTGTATCTTGATTCTAAAAGTAACTTGTGTATTTTTACCTACAAAAGCAGTAATTAGCAGAATTTCAAAATTGATCCCAAAACACAACATCAAGGTTTCAATGTCTCCACAACTTCAACCACAATTGATACTACATCATATTAAATCTATATCAACCACATTTGACTGAAAATTTCAGCAATATAACAATCACAACCTTTGCAGCACTGACACATCAGATTAAAGACGCATCTAGTGTTCAACATTTGTCATTGTCTAAAATTTACACAAGTCTGACAAATGTGATTACATTCAATCACTTCCATTTCTGGAAATTATTAGTAGTGTCAAAGTGTCAGTGTCATATACGAACACCAACACATGTGATTACATTTAATCACTTCCATTTTCACAAATTATTACCGGTGTCTACATATCGGTGTTGGTATGTGTAGTGACATATACAATCACATTCAACCAGTTCCATTTTCAGTAATTATTACACAAATTACTATCAGTGTCTGTCTACATATCAGTGTCAGTATGCTGACACTGACACATGTGATTACATTCAATCAGTTCAATTTTTACAAATTACTATCACACAAATTACTATCAGTATCTACATATCAGTGTCAGCATACCGACACATGTGATTACATTCAATCAGTTCAATATTATTACCGGCAATTACATCGCGACCTAGACATTGGTGGAAATTACCTGACTACCCCACTGGCCTTTCAAACAAGCTTCAGGAGCAATCTTACCATCTCTTCCTTTTAAAAGTTCATTCAATCCATCGATCTCATTAACATCATAAACATAGATCTTAACCGAAACTTCTCGAGATTCCGGTAACCGAAGGAAATTCCGTTGCGACGCGTTGGTGGAGGAGATGCTACAAGGCGCGTCTAAGAGTCTTGTGAAGAAGAATGTTGCGGCAATTAGGAGTAAGGCGCCGATCTGGTGCGTGCGTGTGCATAGTGGATGATGCTGATGATGAAGCATTGTTCTTGATTTGTTGTTACTGATTGAACTCAACATTAGATTTTAGAGAAGAGAGAAGAAAGAAGGAATGCTGAGTCGAGAGAGATTCTAGTTCTAAGATAGTAAGATGCAAACTCATATCATCCTTCTTTTTTAGATCAATTAAACATGGTTTTATTTTTATTTATTTTTTTCAAAATGTTTATTTTTATTTTCTTTTTAGTTTTTTCAAAATCTTTTATTTTTTATTTATTTTTGTTTATATTAATTATTTTGAATTAATTTTGTTTTAACTATATTAGTTATTATTTGATTAATTTTGTTTTATATGTACTCCATGCGACTTTATTTATAAACAAAAATTGTTCTGCCTAATTGTGGGCATATTTGCATTTTAAAAATCAAAATGTTTAAATGGTTAATAGAATGCTATATGTCTTGATTTCTTTGTCTGTCTATACTCTTTCCTTCTTCAAAGTTCCATTAGATATAATCTTTTCTATTGAATCTTACTTATATAAAATTTTTTGGGAAAGGTGTGAGGACATAAGAAAAATTTCATGGGTCTTTTAGAAACATGTGTGTTTGAGTAAGGTGGATTGGGGGGTTAGAAAGTTGAGGTTTGAAGGAGTTCAATTTTGCTTTGCTGGGTAAGTGGTGTTGGAGGCTGTTAGTTGACCGTGGTGGGTTGTGGTATAGCGTGTTGGCTGTGCGTTATGGAGAGGAGGCTGGGAGATTGGTGGATGGGGAGTGGTTCTGTATGGTGGAGGGAGGTTAGGCGCATTATAGGGATGACATAGGTGTTGAAGGAAGGGGTGGTTTGAGGATAATATTGAGAGAAGGACTAGGAATGGAGTTGACACTTACTTTTAGTTGGACCATTGGGTAGTAGAGGTTCCTCTAAGTGTTTGGCTCATACGTCCTTTTGATTTGGCTAACAACAAATTAATCTCTATTGCGCGCATGAGGGAGTTAGGGTGGGAGAATTTGGGGGGGGGGGGGCAGCGTGGCAGTGGCGCTGTCAGTTGTGGGCGTGGGAGGAGGAGTTGTTAGGAGAGTGTAGGTAACTTCTAAATGTTATTTCTTTGCAACCTAACATTTCAGATACGTGGTTGTGAAGACATGATCCGATTGATGGTTATTCTGTGCGGGACGCTTACCTTTTGCTCACGAGTCAGGATTCTCAGGTTGCGGAGGCGAATTCATATCTAATTTGACGTAAGCATGTTCCTTTGGAGGTTTTTATTATGGCATAAAGGCTCTTTTGTAACAGGTTACCGACAAAAGATAATTTGGCTGGTTGCGGGGAGTGGAAACAACTCGTCTTTTATTTATGGCCTGTCCTGTTGACGCTCCTCTATGATGTTTGGTTAGATCTTGGTTTGGCATGTCTTCAGTTGATCCGGAGGCGGTTCAAGATTATTTTGTGCAGTTTGTTTTTTTTCTGCAGGGGGATTGCGCGCTCTTCGTTCCTTTTTACAGCTCATTTGATTATGTTGTATTTAATCATTGTGAAATTACCTAATTATCGCATTGGCCTTTCAAACAAGCTTACTGCGCAATTTTATCATTTCTTCCTTTAAAATATCAATCTCATCAACTTCATAAAGATAGATTTTAACCGAAACTTCTCGAGATTCTAGTAACCGAAAAAAGTTGCGACGCATTGGTGGAGGAGATGCTACAAGGTGCGTCTAAGAGTCTTGTGAAGAAGAAGGTTGCAGCAATTAGGAGTAAGGTGCCGGTCTGGTGCGCGTGTGTGCATAGTGGATGCTGATGATGATGATGATGATGATGCACTGTTCTTTGTTGTTACTGCTTGAACTCAACATTAGATAGAAAACTAAAATCAATGTGTGAATGAATGGTGCAACTATGTTAAAAATATGGGGAAAAAATGACTAATTTAGTTTTTTTGGTCAGATATTCTAATGGCTAGAAAATTCTTCCCTTAAAGGTGAATAAGTGGATGTATTCAAGTTCGAACCCAGATCCCTGCACTTTCGTGCAATATGTCCAACCAATTGAGTTATACTCATGGAACAATGATTATTTTAGTTGTTGGCATTGTTATTTGTGAACCGATTCAAATTGAGATGGATGATATGATGTTGAATATAGCATTGTTGATTATAGACAAGGGGAGATTATTCAAACTAATGTGGAGTGAGAGTCTTCATTCTCTTTCTCTTGTGATAACGAAGAGTTGACACTTTACATTACATTCCTAACTTTTTCCATATGATCTATTACAATTTGATGACGGGACCTTAAAGCTTTTTTAAGATAAAACTTCAAGTCCTGAAATCAATGAATTCCCCAACATTGATTTGAAGAGTTGAACTTTTTTCTTTAAAAAGTTTTGAAATCCATTCATCAAAGTATAGTGAATCATATGGAAAGAGTTGAGAATATGATGCAAACGTTAGCTCTTCATTATCACAAGAGAATCGAAGACTCTGACCCCACATTAGATCCAATTGATTTTCATTTTCCTTTATCAAAAATATTAAATTGATCATCATTATTATCAAGTAACAATGTCACCAACTAAGTGTGTGTTTGGTTTGGCGGTGAAAATAGTTGAGTTTAGTATAATTGATTTTGAGAGAATTGATGATTAAAAGTGAGTTGATGATAAATTGATTTATGTTTGGATACATTTGTATAAAAGTGATTCTTCTCAAATAGATTGTTTGGATGATATGAATCAAAATTGCTTTTGTTTGTCAAATTATCAAAATGGGTTTTAATTTTTTTTTTCTATACTTTTAAGTGTATTTTTTTTTTGACAAAACTTTTAAGTGTATTTAAAACTAGAATTTATTTAAAAAAATCTAAAATATTTCTTTTTTTTTTTGTTACCAAATCTAAAATATTTCTTGATATAGCTATTTAGATTTTTATTTTTTCATTTAGTCATTTTCACTTTCTAATCTAAAAAATAAAATAGCAAATTTTTGACAATTTCAAACTTTGACAAAATAAAATAAAATAAGTATTTAAAAAGAAAAAATAAAGAGAAATAAATTTGATCCACGTGCACAATACAATAAATAGAAACTCAACAATTCATTAAAAAAATAAAACATAGATGGACTGAGTCATAAATAGATCTAAGCCCAAACTGCTTGTCTTTCTTCTTCAACCTAAGAGTAACACAGAAGCCGCAAGAACAAGGGTAACAAAGGAATTTAATCTTTGTGAAGCATATATATTTTCTCTGTTACCCTTGTTCTTGCGACTTCTGTGTTACTCTTAGTTTGAAGAAGAAAGACAAGCAGTTTGGGCTTAGATTTATTTATGACCCGGTCCATCTATGTTTTATTTTTTTTAATGAATTGTTGAGTTTCTATTTATTGTATTGTGCACGTGGATCAAATTCATTTCTCTTTATTTTTTCTTTTTTAAATGCTCATTTTATTTTGTCAAAGTTTGAAATTGTCAAAAAGTTGCTATTTTATTTTTTAGATTAGAAAGTGAAAATGACTAAATGAAAAAATAAAAATAAAAAATCTATATCAAGAAATATTTTAGATTTGGTAACAAAAAAAAATATATATTAGATTTTTAAATAAATTCTAGTTTTAAATACACTTAAAAGTTTTGTAAAAAAAATACACTTAAAAGTATAGTAAAAAAACTTAAAACCCATTTTGGTAATTTGACATCCAAAAACAATTTTGATTCATATCATCCAAACAATCTATTTGAGAAGAATCACTTTTATACAAATGTATCCAAACATAAATCAATTTATCATCAACTCACTTTTAATCAAAATCAATTCTTTTAAAATCAATTATACCAAACTCAACTATTTTCACCGCCAAACTAAATACACACTAAATTAGTCCATATTGAAACCACACTTTCAACATGTTTGCATCCTCCTCATTAATTGAATTCTTTGGTATCCATGAAAATGTAAGACTTGGTGGTAGAATGTTAAAAAAGTATATACAAGAGGGAGGCCAAATCTAACCCTCAAAGCAACACAAAAAAAAGATACACATATAACAATATATCAACTGACAAACACACAATACAACACACTATTAGATCTTAATCGAATGATCCAGATAGATTCATAAGAGTGTGATTGCATAACGATAAATAGTGCATTTCTGAAAAAACCAACTTATAATAAGGGGCATATAATATATATGAACATGAAGATAGTAAAAAATCAACTAGTAAAATTACATAAGAAATGAAAAGATTTAAGCATACGTATCTCCCTAGCTCCAAACGAAGGTATGAAACTGTGAATGGAATGAAGATTGAAATTAATTAGACTTCTTTGAAATATATAGCCAAGACATATTGACCAGCAATGAAAAAAATACTAAATTTATTTTCTATCCTTAATTGTTTTTTTTTTTACAAAAATTTGGTACATTTTTCCTTAATTGTTTTTTTTGACCAATCCTTAATTGTTAAATAATACATTGCATGAATTTGCTAAAATTATTTCACCCGGAATATTAAATTATTGTTTCAAATGGCTTACCAACCTTTTTCGTCACTTCCATTAAAAGATTGTAAGAAATAAATGTCGTTGGAGTAAAATGTAAATTAAATTATTATTATAATTATTTTGACCAAATTACTTTTTCTTTTGACCAAAATTACTTTATGAATATGATTTCATATTTTCATTCATATTTTCAACTTTTTGGTCAAAAAATATATAAATTTCCATATGTACTCCCTCCGTCTTAAATATATTGACCAAAAAATTTGATATACCCATATCATTTTTAATAACTTTTGGTAAAATATTAAATTTTCTCTCATTTTTTGTATTATGACGAAATTAATTTTTTTACTAAAATTGACAAAAGTCCACCGGTAAACCTTTTTAAGAGACCATATTAAACATATTCCACATCAAACAGATTAAATAATTGAATTTTTAGTAAATTTAAAAAAAGTAATTTTTTTACTAAAATTGACATGAGCCCATATAGAACATTTTAAATAGAGTAGACTAATTTTTTTTGTCAAAAAAAAAAATAGAGTAGACCAATTTTTTTTAAATAATAAAATTTCAATAAAAATCAATAAATCAAAAAATTTCATCTCAACCAAATTTTAATAATAGCTTAAAAAAAATTAAAAACTAAACATAAGAATGTACCATATAGTTAAAAATAAAACTACCAATTTTATAATTCAAACCAATAGTTTTTTTAAATATAAATTTTAACCCAAGTTTAAATATAGTTTTTTAACACAAGTTTAAATATAGTTAATACAGGTTTAATTGCACGTATGGTACTTGTTCTCGTATGGAACTGGAAAGGTGAGTAAAGCTAACAAGGATGCAAGAAGAATTATCAATTGTGTTGTTGTGCAAGAAGAAGAAGAAAGGTTTGAAATTATTAAAACGAGAGACCAAAAATGCAGAAAGATAATATAATAAGGAAACAAAATAAAAAATTTAGTAAAATAGAGGAACTAAAATTGCATTTAAGTCATAAAATAATTATATTTAATCAATTAAAAATAGAGGATAGATAGGGAATGATATATTTTTTTGAATAGCAAAATATAATAAGAGAAGAATAGAGAAAGAGAGTCAACAATACAAAAATAAACTCTTATAATATGTACCAGAGGTACTCATAATCAAAGATTCAAACACCTAATTGAAGCAAGAAAACAGAAAAGTTTGAAAAACATACAAACCAAACATACCAGAAAAACAAACCCACCACGATCGAAAATCATAAAAGGCACACATAATAGATAGGGAATAATAATAATAATAATAATAATAATAATAATAATAATAGTAGGATAATAACAACATCTTAATCCCACAACCGGGATCATGCAATATAAAGAAATCTGAATAAATGTGCATGCTTTGATACATGTTTGTTACTATCTTTATTCCAAAAACAGAGAGAAAATGTCTTAAAGATTATGATCCTTGAACATATTCATAAGAATTAATGTGCAAGCGATCTAATTTCATCTTCACGCCAAATATCCTCGAAAGGTGCATATGGTCCCCTACTTGGATCATAAATCCATCCATTTCTGCACCTGAGACACCTGCTTCTGCAACAAAATAGAAGCTTCTGTAAACCCGAGAGTCCCAAACGTTTTGGTAGATCACGAGGTTTGTAAAACACAAGTACACCATCTACTTTATCCCAAAGAAAACTGTTGCATATGTTTACAACCTCCAACTTTTCCAGGCTATTGAGAATATTGAACAAAGCTGTTATGTTTACCATAATGTTTCTAACACTTAAGCGCCTTAAATTTGGAGTGTGGCTGATAATGAGGTCTGCTTCATATGAGTCGAACTTATCCGTGAGTTTCATTTCAGAAATATTTATGCAATATTTGCTAATGATAGGAAGAATGCGTCTCGGCTTCATCATGGCTGTGATGGTAATGGATTCAAGACCACCCCATGAATATTTCAACACCTTTTCAATTGCAGCCGTAGATAGTGTGCCTGAGAACGGCAATACTAACCGTTTGAGATTCGGTGTCCTAAAAATACATAAAACACATTAAATTTGTTGAAACTCATTAACAACTTGAATCCGAAACTATATAAAAAAATATGAGATGAAAATTAAAGAAGAACTATGATTACAATACCCTACATATATATATATATATAACATGCAGTTTATATAGAAGGGTAAGTGAAAAATGATAGTACCTTTTAGCAACGAAGATTAAATGGGCATCTGTTAAGTAGAGATAGAAATTGAATACCACACAACTTGTATTATAATTGCTCAAACTGAAAGCATACTTCATAAATTTCCTCAGTTTATTTCTTGAAATTGCGTCATCATTCCATGCTCTTGGCACTAAGGGTATATTAAAAGCATTGGAGTTCAGTCGAGATAAATCAAATTTCACCCACAGTATAGGGCTGCGACAAATTTCTTTCCACGACTTGCAGACCATGGATGCAATTGCAAGTTCAACAACATTGAGATTCAAGAAAATTCTAGTTAAAATATCATACGTAAAATCTTGGATGGAAAAGCCAACAACTGAATTCATTTTCTTCATTGTTATATTTCCTGCATAAATTATTAATTAAGACATTAATAAATATTTTACTAATTGATCATGTCATCAAAGAAATTAAAACATAGTAAATAGACCAGTCAACAAAATGCTTAACAATAATCTTTTAATAGAAGTAAAACAAATTTAGATTTATAAACCTAAATAATATGAACAAAGTAAAGAAAATGCTATGTAATATAGAATACTATTTCAACATATATACTCAAATGAAAATGTTCGAACTAAACCAATATTTATTCATTTTTTACAACCCTGCAAAAAATTATTTCAATATGAGTCTTAGTTAATTCCAATACTCTATTTTGCAGTTCTGAAATCAATAGTATTTATGGTTAAAAGAATCTCACAAGAGATTTTTTTTAACTCAAACAAAATATACTTTTAAGATAACACAAATTAATTAAACAGTCCTCTATAAATATTGCAATTTAAAAGCAAAACAATTGCACTTCAAAAGAGAATATTTACATATAATTAACACAAATTTTGGTAGTTGCATCTACAAGATCAAGAGCATATTGGCATGAAATTTTATGAACTTATTGTTTCATCATAAAAAATAATTAGCCAGCCCTTTTACAGATATATACTTGAATTCAATCATGAAATATAACCAATTAATAAGTTATATATATTTGATTGAACACTGTAACACGGCCATCTTATTTTTAATCTAAATTGATCCAACATAACTATAGCTCAAAACATATCAAAACAATAAAAAGCTGTGTTTTTATAATTTAAACAATTTGAAAACAAATTATGTCAACATTGTTATATATATATATATATATATATATATATATATATATATATATATATATCAATTTATGTCAAGAGATTTTAAAATTTTAAGTCTATTTGAGAGTTTGGACGTGAGGAGATTAATCAAAAGAAGAAGAAAATAAAATAAAAAATAATCAGATAATTCAGATTCACAATAGGTTAATTCGTTGACTGCAGACAATCTATTTTCATAGAATCTAAAAAAATGCAAGAGTTTGTATTCGTTTGACCTAAATAAAACTTGGACACAAATTTTTACAATCATATTGTCATAGCCATCTGATCTTAACCAAAACATCTTGAATTTCAATTTAAAAAATAGATCTTTAATATAAAATGACAATATATAGATCTTAATAAGATAATCCAGATCCACAACATTGTAATTATATAGCTGGAGAAAAACCTAAGAAACAAAAATAAGTAAATTATTTGTTCTACCTAAAGAAAAACCTAACACTGATACTTTTTTTTTACTAAAGAAAAACCTAACATTAATTCTTTAAAATCAAGATACCACAAATTCACATAGTCGGTATGTTCAATCACAATTGTTTAATCTTAACCTAACATCTTATATTTATTTTTCAAAAGCGGATCTAATACACGAAGTAGAAGTATATACTATCAAATCATAATCGAACGATCCATATCCTGAGCCAGGATCTAGATCCAAATCCAGATCTAGATCCAGATTTATTAAAACCAACTTATTAAACGAAGAAAAAAAATATTTAAACAAGACATATAGTAAAAATTACAACTAAAATCGCATAAGAAATGAAATTATGGCATACCTGATTTTTGCTGCTTGATTGTATTTTGCGTTAATGTTTGTGGGGTGGTAGTGGTGAGGTTAACTTCACTGATATTATATTTCTCAGTAATATTGAGGTAAAATTCGATAGGTTTTTCTGAAAGGGTCTGTACTTCTTGTATTTCTGAATGGTATATATATATATATATATATTATTTGGCTGTTAAAAAAAAAGTTTAACTTCAATAGACCTAGCAATGTCACTTATTTAGATATTTGTATGAATGAAATAATGATGACTGAATTTGACTTCTTTGAAAATATATAATTGGATCTAGATCAGCTGCAGTAAAGTTTAACACAGTTTCATACTGTTTCAAATCATAACCATTTATTTAAGATCAAACGACTAAAATGAAATAGTAACTACTGCTATTGATTTAGATCGAACGTCTGATATTAGTTATTGCGTCATGTGTTAATCGATATCGTGTCCCATATATAGTTAAAACCTTAAAATGACAAATAATAAAAAAATATTATATTTGTTTTTTTTCCTTTTTAATTATTAGAACAATACTCTCTCTGTCCTAATTTATAAGCAAAATTGTCTATTCACCTTTTTTGTCTCTTCCATAAAAGATTGTAGGAAATAAATGTGATTGGTTCACATAAAAATTAAAATGTAAATTAATTTATTATGATTATTATTTTTTGTGTTAAATATATTTTAATCTCTACATAAGTTTAGTCCCTCAAAAAATAATATTCACTTTTAGTCTTTAATTTGTGGCTAGCTCTATATGGACTATTTTGAGGGACTAAAAGTATATATTTTTAAAATGAGAACTATTTTTACAAAACTGCAATACTGTAGAGGATGACTATTATTATTAAAATTTAATAGATTTTTTTTTGACTATTATTAGCAAATTATTAACTTGAAAAAACTGTGATTTTATAAGTACTAAACATATATATTCAACCTTATTTTTGTTGAACAAACTACTTTACGATTATTATTTAATTAATTCATATTTTCAACTTTTCATCAAAAAAAAAAACAATCTAGCAAGGGAATAGTCACTGCATTCGATGGTATATACCCCAGTCTCGACCAAAAAAACTTTTCATCAAAAAAAGAATTCATATGCACCATTAGTGTAAAAAATTTGTACGTAGTCAATCAATCATGTGTTTTTTTTTTTTTGATAAGCAACGAATTATTATTAGAATAAGGGAGTACAAGGGGTACTCAATCCCTTGCAAGAATTAGGAATTTACAATGAAAGGCATAGGGTCCTGAGACCATTCTGAAAAAGGAATAAGAGAATGTCAAGCAAACCGACTACTGAACCAAAACCAAGAGAAATAGTTAACCTCATCCAAAAAAGAAGTAACCTGCGAAACCGTGCCTCCCTTAAAAATGACATTGTTACGGAGCTTCCAAATATTCCACGTGGTTGCGAGCCAAAACAAATGCTTGATACGACCACCCTTTTTACACTTAATCAAGTTGGCATTCATCGATTTAAAATAATTGATGTAATAAATTTGTTTTACATATTGACAATATAATTTATAAAAATTAAACTCAATAATTTAAGTTTAATTGTATATATAGTACTCACATTAAATCAATTTTTCAATAAAATTAATTAATTAGTAGATTATTTAATTTTCATAAGTTAGTAATGAAATATTTTTTAATTATATTTTTCCTCAAATTTGTAGTCATAAATAAGGTTTTGACTAATTAATATGATATGAACATCTTTAGTAAAAAAAAAGACTAAAATAAACATCAAAAAAATATAATGGTGTAACCTTATTATATTTAGTAAATTTAATTAAAATATTAAACTTTTATCTTTACTAAAAGTCAATTTTTTTACTAAAACAGGTAAAAGTCTATTTATAAACCTTTGATAGTTCATATATGTTAGACAAACTCCATAAATAAAATAATTTCATTTTCAATAAAACATACGGTAAAATTTGTATATGTTCCTTTCAATATTTATTCATCAATTAGAAAACTATCCTTGCATTTATACAATTCCTTTGATTTTTGGGTCATAGGCATTGCGGTAAAATTGAAACATTTTTTAAGTAAGTAACTGTATTAATATTTTTAAAATAAATGTTGTTTATTCCATATGTAAAAATCCGTTAAAGTATTGCTTAATGTCTATTGTGAATTTTATTATGCGCTTATATTTGTAGATATATATAATTTTGTTGGCACTCCTGTTGGCCCTATAAAATATTGGTGTAAAACCATGCATAACCTTTTTTTTTTTTTTAACGGCAAATCAAATAACATTTAAAAATATAAAAATTGTTCATTTGAATAAAACTAATGCTATAATTTGGTGATAAATATTTATCTATGTTATTTTATATATATTAGTGACAATAGCTTGTCATGTTTTATTTTTATGTTTTAGTCAAAAAAAAATGTTTTATTTTTATTTTATCATTGGCAAATATTTGTCTCGTCTTTCTTTTATATTATTTTTTGCTAAATCTTTCTTTTATATTTACCAAAGAAAAATCACCTATTTTTATATGAAATAATAGTTTTCTCGGTTCAATCATCTGCAATTGCGTTTGAGAGACGACGAAACTACTTAATATCATAATTTATCCCGAATTCTAAACTACTAAAATCCGTTTCTCCTAAAAACTAGAGGTAAAAACAAAATAAATACTAGTAAATAATAGTTTTCTATACATCTGAATGTTTCAACATACTCTAGGTAACATAACTTAATTATTGTACAGTGTCTTATAAGACAAACATAGATAGAAATACCGGACACAATACAAATAATAATGACACATTAAAATTGATAGAATTTTGAAATAATAACATGATTTAGTATATAATCATGTGGGTCGGCTAGTGCTTCCATGTACAAATGCCCCATATTATGCACCATACACAAGTCATCAATTATGTTAAAACGAATGCGAATTTTATAAAATCTACTATTGAATTGAAAATTCATATCATAGATCATTTCAGCAAAATTTTAAAATAATTGAAAATAATTTGATATATTATTGAAATTTGTTCTGGATAGAACTCAAATTTATCCGTAGAGAATAAATGAGGCTATGTTCTAAACCGACCTCAAGTCCACATCTCTGAGAGATTGTCCGCTTTGGGGTTAACCCGTCACAGTTTTGTCCTTTATAGAAAAAGTGCCTCGGTGGATTGAGGAGTGTAACATGTTGTAAATAAACTACTGTAAGCCTCGAGTTCCATAGGATGCGTGACTTAAAGGTGAGTCAGAACAAAACCCATTAACGACTTATGGATTTTTATCGAATACCGTTAATTTTGATGAGTTTCAATAACATATCAAATAATTTTTACAGCAAGAAACTTATAGCATTTCATTAATAATCAAATCTTGAATACATATAAAAATACTAATAAAAATATGGAAACTAGCTAAAAATATGGCCACTCTTATCAAACAGGACTTTTTATGTCATATGAACTTAAGTTATAACTTTAAAATAGTGGCTTACCAAACATACCCTTAATATTTACAATTGACTTTTGCCACACCGAAACATGTTATAAATGACAATCATTAACGTTAACAAATAACAACAGCAAATACCACTAAACACTAATCACAATACCTCAAAAGTAAATTAAACAATTTTCCAAGGCCAAAAAAGTCCATAAATGTCCTATAAAAATATACAAACCCATCCATTTTCCAACCATCATAACAAAACATTAGTACAAAATAAAAATGACATTATAAATACACACCCTCTCCTATAATAAACCACAACACACATCAATTTCAATCAAAAGATGGTGACAGAACAAGATTTATACAACGTGATGTGTTCAATGGTACCGCTATATTTTGCAATGCTAATTGCTTACGGTTCAGTAAAGTGTTGCAAAATGTTCACTCCAGATCAATGTTCAGGCATAAACAGATTTGTAGCAGTTTTTGCTGTTCCAATTCTATCTTTTCATTTTATTTCTCTCAATAATCCTTATCAAATGGACACAAAATTTATCTTAGCAGATACAATTTCTAAGCTTATTGTTCTGTTTTTTCTTTCTATTTGGGCTATTTTCTTTACTAAATTAGGCTCATTGGATTGGGTTATTACTTTGTTCTCTGTTGCTACTTTGCCTAATACTCTTGTTATGGGTATTCCTTTACTTCAAGCTATGTATGGTGATTTCACACAAAGTCTCATGGTGCAACTAGTTGTTCTTCAATGCATCATATGGTATGTTATATTATTAGCTAGTGATATTTAATTTCTTTAATTTAAATAACAAACTCTCATTCAATATTACTCTTTCAGATCATAGTTATAAGCAAAAGTTTATTTTTGAGATGATTGAATAGTTTATGTATTTGTATATATTGTATATCGACTAAATACATTAATTATTCCTTACAAAAAAAAGATACATCAATTATTTAATAAATATATAAAATGGATTTTTATAGCTAGAAGATTATATGTTTCTACTAGAGGACAAACAAATGAATTGATTGAAATTACTTGTTTGTCTATTAATTTCTCAATTATTGTAATTGAAACATAGCTCATTTTAAAAGTATACATTTTTCTTAATTTATGAACATTAAGAAAGAAAGAAAGAAAAAAATGACGTAAATTCCCAACAATTGATTAAAATTAAGAACAAGTCTTTCAAAACATTTTAAGAGATGAATACCATTATGTAAAATGATAAGCTCATTTTTTTTTTCAATGAGAACTAATTTACAATTGAGAACTACATATTGTCATAAATAAGCTCATTTCATAACTACATTTTTTAAATAACAACATATTGAAATTTTTAGTAGATGTCAATATAAAACTAATTTACATGAAAAAAGTATGCTTATTTTTCTCTTAATTAATTTTTTAATCAAGCTCTTAAAAATATATTTTTAACAACTGATTGTACTATATATTTATTTTTATTTTAGTTCTAATTGTTTAAATTATTAAATTTTGAGTTCAGGTATACTCTACTTCTCTTCCTCTTAGAATTCAGAGCAGCAAAACTGTTGATCAAAAAGTCATTCCCAGGAAACACAGCAGCCTCCATAACAAAATTTGAACTCGACAGCGACGTAATTTCTCTCTACGGCCAAGACGCACCGCTCACAACTCAATCAGAAACTGATCAAAATGGACGTATCAAAGTTCGAATCCGAAGATCAATTTCCTCAGCACCACCAGAATCAACCTCATCATTAACCAATGACATTACTCCAACAAGACTCTCTAATCTCTCCAGTGCCGACATTTTCTCCATCAACACGCCGATGAATTATTTTGATAATATTGCGAGTGCAAGTCCCCGTCTCTCCGGTTATGCCTCGACCGATGCTTATTCATTGCAGCCAACTCCGCGGGGGTCGAATGTTAATGAAATGGATGTAATTGGTACGCCGGTGTTGGGGAGGTCTCCGGCGGGCGGAGGGAGAGGTTCACGAGGGAATTCCCCGGTGGTGGATGGAGGGAGGGTGGTTTGGGAGTCGCCGGAGAAATGGCGGGGTGAAGAGAGACAAGGATCCAAGGACATTACTATGTCAGGTACGTGTTTGTTGCTATGTTCCTTAATTAGGACAATATAGTGAGTAAATTGTGTGGTCAAGCATGCTATAACAAAAATACAAAAGAGTATAAGAAATTTTTGTCTTTCGAATTAATGTAAAGTTCTAGCAAATTTGTCTATCAAATTTACGAAATAGCAATTTAGTCCTTTCAAATTTTTCAAAAAAAAAAAATGCACCCAATATTTTTGTTCCAATTAAGAATTTATTAACTCCTGGAGTCCTGGTTAACAAGTAAAATTAGTATATATTTTATAAAATGAAAATAGATTAGTTTTTATGCAATATAAAATGATTTTTTTTCTCTTATAATTTAGAATAGAGCGTAAGAGTTTTTCTTGTATATGTATAAATAATCTTAAATCCAAAACCACGTATATATATATATTAATGAGTACTATTTACAAAGTTCTTGGATCATTATTTACAAATCGTGTTGTAATAATTTTCAAAAAAAGTCAAGAAAGGAATAAAGCCTGCCAAATAAAATTGAAAATATAGATCCATTAAATTATTTCAATTGTCACGTGAATAAATGTTGTCATGTAGCAAGAATGGCATGAATAAAACATTTACTCATCGTCTTATTATAAGTGTCATTTCAAATTTAAAATAATGTACCATTTTATTAGATATATTTTGATTAGTTATTATTAATTATTACTATTACAATTACTATTATTATAACAAAAATCAACTTCCCGGAGGTTGAGGGTGGCCGATATCTAGCAGAGGGTGCTCTTTTTCGATCATGATAATGTCGGTATTGGTTCGGATGTGAGGTGCTTACAAAACACTCTATTACAAATTTGTTTAGGCATTAATATAATAAAAATGTAAGAAGACGAGAGATATCTGAATTAGAATAAATCATACTCGATATTTATATACAAAGTGAGAGAGGATTCAACGTGGATCTTATCTTATCTCTTCGATCCATAAGGCAACAGAGTGAAGTCACATATTCATTCGGTCATACTAACATCATAATTAACGGAACTCATACTATCTCCGCCGCTTAGTATGAGCTTAGTATGAGTTCCGTCTTATGGATCAAAATTCTTGATACCTAACATAACCCCGGCCCCCGGGTCACATATTCTGAGGTGATGTGACTTTGAGCCCAAAGGGTGAAATCAGTTTGAATGACTTTTTTCAGAGAGTATTCGAATGACAGTGTCTTGGCAAAAATACAGTATAATATATAACAGAAAACGTATGTATGTATGTGTTTGTTGTGTAGCGCATGCTGGCCCATGAAACCTTTCAGGTATAGGGTGTACGTTTTGTCCCCGACCATTGTCTGTGTCTTTGTCGTATTATCACTCATTCATTGCTTGTGTCATAATTTGTTGAGCATGTTTATTATGAATGCGTGAACATATGCAAGATCAAATTCTCAAGAGTTGTGTTGTGTGTATCATAATCATAGAATTGAAAAAGCTCTTTTTCAAGTGTACGAATGTCATAATATTTTGTAGATTATGTATTTTTATCCAAATCATATTGTTTATCATTAATGTTTACTTTTTAATCTGGGGTTGATATAGTGGTCTTGGTTTGAGATGTTGGTGTGATGTTTCAGCTCTGACTTTAAGTAAGTCCGACAAGTGGACAATAGGATTAGACTCTTTAGATTAGTCAATCTTTGAGCTGGATACTGATTTTTTTATAAATAAATTAATGTTTACATTTTCATAATTTTTTTTTGAAGAAGAGCATTTCATATAATTTAATTTATTTAGCTCCCTTATCAAATATGTTAACTTGAGTAATTTGTGTTTGGTTTCATATTATTTCATGAGATACAATTTCTAAATCTAAGACATATATATATATATATATATATATATAACTATAACTGAACAAGAACAATTACACAAATATTTTGAGTGACCTTCGTTTTTAAGGTTAAATAAATTCATGTCCTTGATGATCATATGAATTGCAGTGTGTTTTTTTTAATTAGATATTCTCCGCACGTAACTACGGAGAATATCTCGAATCAAGTAGCTAGGACTACAATGAATGATAAAACTCTCTCGATGAGCTAGAGCCTAGAGAGATTTAACACTCTTGTATTCAAGACTGAATTTGAACTCAAGACTTTTTGTTAAACTTAAAGTTCTTATATCTCATCCAAGTGTTGTTAGGTTGTAGTGTGATCTTTAACTGAGGAAATAATAATGATAATTCCAGTAACTCTTGGTAAATTGTCATTTCTATATATAGTAATTTCATCATAACACAACTGCACGTGAGAAATGAAGATAGGTGTAGTGGTGTAGTTTGTAAACACTGCAAAAGGATTAGCAAGCATTCATAATTTCTTTCATAAAAGATGGCTTTATAATTGATTTTTCGAATCTATAGATACTGCAGAACACTAGACAAGTGGTCCCTTCCACCCCCATGCCATCTTCTCATAATATAAAAAACATTCACCTAATTAAAGTTAGTAGAAATTTTAACTTCTATATAGTTTATATAAATTTGATACTTTACTTAGTCTGAGGCTTAATTAATTGATAGTAGCCATCATTTGGTAGAGAGCACGTGTGTAATGATGGTCAATATATGATTACCTAATTTGTGGTGAAAATAGAATCTAAATTTCTTGTAAGAGAAGCTTGCATTATATATCATGCAGTAATTTTTTTTTTAACAGCAAATATTTATATATATCATGCAGTAAATAATCTCGAACGTTAATTTGATATCAGATACTTCAGATTACTCAATAATAAGATCAATATTAAACTATCTTTACTATTGATTTGGATCTAACATTCATTATTTAAGTTGTGTGATCCGGTGTCCCCGTAGAATAGTAAGAGCTAGGGGACATGAGTTGGGTAGGGGGAGGTCCAGAGTTCAAATCCTGGTGGGAGCATTTATCTTTTCGATATACCAAAAAAAATGTTGTGTGATCCGGTTACAGCAGGAAATCTATTTCCGTAAAAATAGTAGACATTATTTGACTTCCAAATCATATAACACTGAATTATAGTTACCAAAAACTTTTCAATATTTGTTACCTAAGTCTCCTTTCATCATTGATTCACAATCAATTATGTAAGTAGTGGTTGACAAATGTGAGCTTAAGTAATTAGCATTATCATATGTCTTTTATTTGTTTCTTAATTATTGATGATTAATAGCTTTCATAATTGTTTTGGCTATTATATGACAGATAAGGAAATTAGCTTCAGAGATAACCTCAATGTCTCACTGGCAGCAGAAGCTATGGACACTAAAGATGAAAATGAGAGTAACCAGAAATTGCCATATGCCTTTGCAATGTTAAAGCTTATACTTATTGTAGTTGGAAGAAAACTTTCTAGAAATCCTAATACATATGCTAGTTTATTAGGACTTCTCTGGTCTCTAATCTCCTTCAAGTAAGTGATTTTATGAAACATTATAAAAAATGAACAAGTGATACCAAATATAATTTACGAAACACATACATAAATATCAGACACGACATTGATACATAGAAACTGTTTAGTTTAAGAAAAATAAAAGTCATTGAATACATATGTTGGTGCCATATCCGTTACATGTAGTGTCAGACACCAAACACGCCACCTTTAATATGAAATATTGGTTCAGCATAGATTACAACTACATCAATATCATTTACTGCAATCAGTAAGTCAAAACCGTTTAATAAAGATACAATGAGTCATTGATCTTCAACCGACGGTTTTGATTTACTGATTGTACCAGTGACCATGTGATAACTAATTTGTCATATCCTAATTTTTATATTTGTACAAAATATTTTTTTAACATATAGTTTTAGGCTATATTTTGCAGTATAAACATTTTCATATACATTTTATGATGTCAATTTGCAGATGGAATATAGAAATGCCTAGTCTGATCAAATCATCTATCAAAATTTTATCTGATGCAGGTCTTGGGATGGCAATGTTTAGCTTAGGTACATAACTACATATACATATACTATACAAATATATAGACTTATTAATAATTTAGTACTATGAATCCTTTATAGACATTCACCCACTTGCACACATGGTGTTTCTTTAATATATGAATATGAATGTTATATACAAATACTCATACCTAATATTCACAATGGGAAGGAAGACAAATTAGGAAGAGGTGAAAAAGAAAACTAACACATGCATTGTTATGTACTTAGGTGTTTGCGACAACCCAAGAAAATAAATGTGACACATGATAATGATATATTGTTAGATTGGAAATGGAAAAAATGTGAAATTGATGTGACTAATTTGCAACATTTATAGTTAAGATGAGTACAAAAATGGTTACTATATCTATATAAAGTTATAAACAATGACAGATACTTATTGGAGGTTAATTATGCAGGCCTTTTCATGGCACTTCAGCCTCGTATTATTGCTTGTGGTACCAAGAGAGCAGCCATGGGAATGGCTATCAGGTTCCTATGTGGTCCTCTTGTTATGTCATTATCCTCCATTGCCATTGGATTAAGAGGAAAAAAACTGCATACTGCTATTGTACAGGTACTTGTGTTATACATATTTGTGGCATGAATTCATATCGTTTTTTTAAACGTACAAACCGAGCTATCTACATGCTATGAAGCACAGACACTTTTAAGATTAGGCGTGTCGAGTGTCTAACACATGTCCGTGTCCGACACCATTTTATATATATGTATATTCACATGCAGCACATGAAAACTTATATCTAATATGTCAGAACAATGTGTGTATGCTTCCTATGTGATAATTGTTTATAGAGGGAATATATTAAATATAGATAAAGTTCTTGCATATATGTTACTACTTAATTAGGTTTGATTTCAATTTAATTGGTTCTCAGGCTGCTCTTCCACAAGGGATAGTGCCATTTGTATTTGCAAGGGAATATGGACTGCATCCTGATATTTTGAGCACAGGGTAAGTTAATTTCTAAAAGTTATTTGTGTGACAATCTTTTAAAACAAACTATTTTCAAATTCACTTTTGCAAAATTAATTATGGGACAATATTTTCTCTATTTGTCTAAATATGTATAAAATTAATTAGAATATTTTAGTAGTGCATGGAATAAATCAATACCAACATGCATTAGGAAATGTTATTGCTAGGGCTATTTTGGTCCATATAACTTAATTTTCACACCAAATTTAGATTTTTTTAATATGTATGAAAATGGAAAGAGTTGCTTATAAATCAAGTCCGGGGAGTAAATCGGTAAACTTTATACAATTGTATTCAAGTTTTTGAGAGTTGGAATGACAATAACATTGAAGACTTCACCACATTATATATCTTCTCTTACGTTAACTATTAATGTGTTGTCGCTCTTGTCTCATAATACCTCAAATACTAACACTAAAAACATTTTTGTCCTCTAGAGTCTATGTAAAGCTTGATTTGAACTGACCAACAATTTCTTAGTGATTCATATATATAGTTAAGTTAATTAAATTAATCAAATGCTAGTTTTCCTTTATCTATGATCAAAGATATTGATTGAGCATATTTAATTTTCATGCATGATCCATAAATAGAATAAATTTTTTGCTCTTCTTTTTTCTTTTGCAGGGTCATCTTTGGCATGTTAGTTTCCTTGCCAATAACTCTCATTTATTACATATTTCTTGGCTTCTAAAGACTTAGAGGAAAAAAAAATACAACTTGAAAGAAGAATCAATGGATATTGAAAAAAAGTGAGTATGTATTATCCAAATTCCAAACTATGATAGCTTTTGTGCACTTCTAAACCATGTTGGAATTCATCAAAGATTAAGTTCCACCATAATTAATGTGTCATCACCGACCACCATTACTATATATTATGGTTTTCCATATTGTAGCTATAGACACTAGCTACTTAAGGAGAGGATTGACTTGTGTGTAAAAATAAAACCAACATTTCAAAAGCCAAAAAGGGTTGTAAACAAGGCTTTGATCACTAGCTGATACTAAAAATACTAGTTGAGGTTTATTCTTATCCACATCATATGCTTCTATATATATACATGTTTTTTATGATACATGTGCTACAAATAAAAAACTGATTAATACTTAATAAACTTTAAATATACCCCTCAAGAATGAACTCGGGGCCATTATCATTCCATATGACTTTGAACTGGTTAGGAGAACTGAGTGAGTCTCCAACATATAGACAAAACCACTAGAGAATAATCATCAAGATTTGTAAGATAAAAAGACCAAAATTATATTTAAGTCATAACATAATTATATTTAATTAACTAAAATCAGAAGTTATACTGAGAATATCAATATATTGATAACAACATTAAGAGTATAAACTGTATAATAACAACATCTTATTCCCACATATGGGATAATGCAATATAAAGGAATATGAGTAAACATGCATGCATTATATATTGATACATTATTATTGTTGTCTTTATGCATCCTTGAACATATTCATAAGAACTAATGTGCAAGAGATTTAATTTCATCCTCTCGCCAAACATCCTCAAAGTAAATATATGGCTTATTTTTTGGATGACTGTTCCTTTCAATTATGCACGTGCGACACCCCTCTTCGTTACAAAATAGAAGCTTTTGAAAACTCGAGAGACTCAAACGGTTTTGTAGAACACAAGGTTCGACATACACAGGTTTACCCTTTACTTTATCCTCCCAAATGTAACTGTGATATATATTGACAACCTCCAACATTTTCAAGCTATTGACTATATGGCACAAACCTTTTAAGTTTACCAAGATGTTTCGAACACTTAAGAGCTTCAAATTTGGAGTGTACCTGACAATGAGATTTGCTTCACGTATGTCAAGCTTATCAGTAAGTTTCATTTCAGAAATATTCGTGCAATATTTGCTAATGGCAGCAAAAATGCGCATTGGCTTCATCATTCCAGTAATGGTGATCGATTCAAGACCACTCCATGAATCTTTCATTGCATTTTCTATTGCTTCCATGGATAGTCTGCCTTTGTAAGGCAATACTAATCGTTTGAGATTTGGTGTCCTAAAAATACATAAAACACATTAAATTACCATAAGGCTAATAAAGTGCGATTGCAGGAAGAAAAAAAACATATATAATGGGTGCAGACATAAGAGCGGGTTCCTTCAAAATTTGTCCTTTGACGAAGCTCATTAATCACTTGAGCTCAATGTCTTGGTTTGTTATATACTTGTTACTTCAAAAAAGCTTGTATTGAAATTGATACAACAAGCATCTTAAATAAACTACTATATACTTGCTACATCAAACACAAATTATTGTCACAAAAAATAAGGGATTATAGTCATTGACTATAAAAAAAACATCAAAAATATAATTCTTTGAATCCTAAATTAAGGAGATGAACAAAATGAGACGTGAAAAGAAGAACTATGGTTATAATCCTACATATATAATTAACATGCAATTTGTATAGAAGGGTAAGTGAAAAATGATACCTTTTAGCAACGAAGATGAAATGTGATTCTGTCAAGTAGAGAAAGAAATTGAATACCACACAACTTGTATTATAATTGCTCAAACTTAGAGCAGACTTCATAAATTTGCTAAGTCTATCTCTTGAAATTTTGTCATCACTCCAAGCTCTTGGCTGTTTTGGTATATCAAATGCATTTGAGCTTAATCGAGATAAATCAAATTTCGCCCACAGTACAGGGCTGCGACAAATTTCATTCCATTCTTTGCAGACCATGGAGGCAACTACAAGATCAACAACATTGAGTTTCAAGAAAATTTGAATTAAAATTTCATACATTAAATCTTGGATGGAGATGCCACCGGCTGAATTCCCTTTCTTCATTGTTAATGTTCCTGCATGAATTATTAATTAAGACATTAATAATATTTAACTAGTTGATCATGTCATCAAAGAAATTAAAACAACACATTAAGTAGACCAGTCACAATAATTTTTTTTGGGGTCAAGTACAAGTTAGAAATTTCACCCTTAAGATGAATAAGTGTGATGTCTGGAGTTCGAAATTCAGTCACTGCATATAAGTGCAATAGTATTTAATTTCTTAAATCAATAGTATTTATTATTAAAATAATGCTGCAAGAGATTTTTTTTACGCAACAAAATCAATAGTATTTGATTATCAAAAAAAAATCAATAGTATTTAACTAAACAGTCCTCTATAAATATTGCAATCTAAGTGCAAATTGAAATAATTACTTGCACTTCAAAAGAGAACATTTACATACAATTAACACAAATTTTGGCAGTTGCATCTACAAGATCAAGAGCAAGTTGGTGTATAGGGTCTAAAATTTACATACATTTTATGAAATTATGGTTTCATCATAAAAAATAATAAGTCAGCCCTTTATATATAATAATTAATAAGTTCTATAATAAGGAGGACTTTTACCTAAAGAAGAAGAAAATAAAAGATAATCAGATAATTCAGATTTACAGCAGTGTTATTGGTTGACTACAGACAATCTATTTTCATAGAATTTAAGAAAATGTAAGGGTTTATATTTGTTCGACCTAAATAAAATTTGGACACAAATTTTCTGCAATCAATATAACAAAATTCAAACAGTCATACTATTATAATCATTTGATCTGAACCAAACATCTTGAATTTCAATTTAAAAAGTAGATATTTAACAGAAAATTACAATATATACACTATACATATATGATCTTAATAAGATGATCCAGATCCACAACACTGTAATTGTATAGCTGAAGACAATCAATTTTTTTTTTTGATAAATTTTCGATTAAACCTAACATTGATACTTCTTTAAAATCAAGATGACCACAAATTCACATATATAGTCGGTATAATCAATCACAATTATTTAATCTTAACCAAACATCTTGTATTTCATTTTTAAATGCGGAACTAATACTCGAAATGAATATATATACAATCAAATCCTAATTGAATGGTCCAGATCTAGATCCATTTAAAAAAAAAAAAACTCACTTATTAAAAGAAGAAGAAAATATTTGAACAAAGAGATTGTAATAAAAAAACCAAGCTGAATTGCATAAGAATTAAATTTATCAAGCATACCTCTTTGCCCTAAAAATGGAGCTTCAATAGACCTCACTTTTTTAGAGTTTGTTATGAATAAAACTAAGACTTGAAATTTGTGTATATATATATATATATATAACTGGATTTCGATTAGCTGTAATGAAGTTTAACATCAATTTTACATTGTTTTAAATCACAACCATTGATTTAAGATCAAACGTTTAAAATTAAATAGAAACCACTGACCTTAGCCATTAAGTAACGTCTGATATCAGTTATTGCGTCACGGGATTCCCATCCCAAATACAACCAAAACCTTGAAATGGCCAATAATACAAAAATAATTATTTTTCCTTAATTATTAGAAAAATAACGTAGCAAAAATATTATTAGAATAATATATAGCATCAATTTGGTACTTTCACCTAGGAAATGGCTATTCAACCTTTTTCTTCTCTTCCATAAAAGATTAGTATAGGAATAAATGTGATTGGTTCACATAAAATTAATTATTAGAAAAATAACGTAGCAAAAGAAATTATTAGATTAGTCAAAAAAAAATTATTAGAATAATATATAGCATCAATTTGGTACTTTCACCTAGGAAATGGCTATTCAACAATTTTCTTTTCTTTTTTTTTACTAAAAATAACGATATTCATTCATTTCAATAATTGATAGAGTACATCAGATACAAATACAAATTCAATATCGCTAAAAACATAAAGGATTAATTATTCAACGTTTTTCTTCTCTTCCATAAAAGATTGTATAGGAGTAAATGTGATTGGTTCACATAAAAGTTAAAATGTAAATGAATTTATGATTATTATTTTTTGAGTTAAATGTATAAAACAAAATTGTATATGTTAAATATGTTTTTAATCTCTTCATAATCACAAGATTTCAATTTTAATCCCTCAAAAAATAATATCCACTTTTAGTCCCTATTTGTATTTTATAAAGACTATTTGGAGAGATTAAAAATATCTATTTTTAATAAAATATTTTTTTTTAGTGAAAGATTATTGTTACAAACTGCAATGTTATATATGGAAGGATAACAATTACCATCAAAATTTAATAAGAAATAAACTAAAAAAAAAACATTATTTTAAAAGGATTAGAAACATATTGAACCCTTATTTTTTTGACCAAAATTACTTTATAATTATTATTTAATTAATTCATTTATATAAAATGAAATTCAATAATTTAATTATAGTTTTTTTTTTACTACTAATAATAGTTGTTTGACTATAATTTAATTATAGTTGTTTATATAGTCCTCACTTTAAATCAATTTTTGAATGAAGTTTTTTTTTACATTAATTTTTGAGTGAAATTACATTAGTATATTTTTTTAATTCTTATAGTTACTGAAATATATTTAATTATATTTTTGCTCAAATTTATAGTCATAAATAAGGGTTTGACTAATATGAACATCTTTAGTAAAAAAAAATAAGACTAGTATAAAGGTGTACCCTTTTCATTTTCAATAAATATACTTAAAATATTAAATTTTAATCTTTATTAATAATATTATTAAGATTATTATTATTATTATTATTATTATTATTATTATTATTATAAAATTCACTTTTTTACTATAAAACTAGTAAGAGTCTATTTATAAACCCTTTGAAGTTCATATTAGACAAACGCAAACTCGATTGATAAATAAACATACTGTGAAATTTATATATGGTTACATTCCACTTTTACACATAAATTAAAAAACTATCTTGTCTTTATAAATTAGTTCAATTGATAAGAACATTGCATATAATGTATAAAGATAGAAAGTTCAATTAGATAGAGAATTCAATTATGTTGATAGTTGAACTTTCTTATTATTGTTAGATTGAGCTTCTTTGTCCTTAAGGCCCATTTAGTTTATTATTTCTAGTAGTACATGTCTTTGACACATTTTAACCTAATCAAGAATAAATTTAAATATTTTATTTTATATAGTTACTTGTTTTACTTTATACTTTCTTAGAAAATTTCAGTTTATCTCAATTTTGTTTTAAACTAACTTTTAAAAATCTCAATTTTGCTTTAAATTAACCTTAGAAATACCAAAAAATTTGGCGAAAACCTGAGCAACTGCTCGGACTTACCGGACTATAGATCCACCCATGGCAAATACTCCCTCTCTCAAAATATAAGAGAAAACTGATCACACATAGTTGATATATTTAGTCTAAATTTTTAACCGATATACATCAACTTTCTTTGATATTTATTTTTATATTTTGGAACAAAAAGAATACTACTAAACACTAATCACAATACCTTAAAACTAAATTTAACAATTTTCCAAGGACAAAAAAGTCCATAAATATCCTATAAAAATATACAAACTCCTATATATCCATTCTCCCCCTACTCCTAAACACACATCAATTTCAATCAAAAGATGGTGACAGGACAAAATTTATACAACGTGATTTTTTTTTTAATCGATATATATGGCAAACAAATATAAAAGGATAATAAAATACAAAAATCAATAACATTACCAATAATTCTACCCCTACTCTATCCGAGAGACATGAAGCTCGACTCTGAAACCAATATGATGTGTTCAATAACACCTATTTTTTTTAGTAAAAAAACAATTCTTATAGACCACAGTAGGTAATGGATTTAGATTCTTTTCTGGTAGAGTATTAAATTTCATGATTTTTAACTATTATTATTCTTCAAATATACAATGCAGGATGCAAGGAAAACATTACACACCATAAGTCTCACCTATTTTTCATCCACACAAACAAGTAACAACATATTGTTCATTCTTATAGAATATATTCTCTACTTCCTTAAGTTCCTTGTTTTGTATCAAGACAAGATGAGTTGTTTAGAATATTAATCTAAGTCTCGACTAAAACAAAATTCACAAAATAACCTCATTATTGAAAATCCAACTAAACTTAACCCCATATGGTTTCATCTTACGGGCACGTGCATCGGCACGCTCTTGCAGCCTCCTAATCCTCGGCGCTAGCCCACACACGAAATCTTGTGCACTTTTCCCCTCAGATGTTAATCCTTCCAGTTTCTCCAATCTCCACCGTTCGATTAAAAACTCCAAGATATCAGCGTAATCATTGGCCGTATACACTCCCGTACGCTGTGCCACAGCCGCAAAGTGTTCGAATAGCTTAGGGTCTTGTCCATCGTACATAAGGTGTGCCGGCATTGTGATTTTTTTTTCCATCATATCACCAATGGCTAGCATTGCTCCATTGGGGTCCACTTCTAGAAGCTTCTCAACAATTCTTGAATACGCATTTTCATGACGCTTCTCATCTGCTGCAATGGTACCACATATGCGCGCAAGCACGTGATCACCACCTTCTTTCGCTAAGCGAGCCGTGTTTCCGTGTGACACAAATGTTGCACGCTCTTGGAATGATGTGTAAACAAATCCCAAATATGGGTTGTTTTCTGTCCCTGGGTCCTGTCCAATGCAAACAAAATACAGTGTGGACATTATTTTCAACTTAGAATAAATCCATTTAAGAACAGAGGATTTTGTGATCAAATGACAACATTTGTTGTAAATAAAAACCAAAGGATTCTATTTAGATAGATATATGTAAACATTTCTCCATCATATGTTTATATTTTTTAACATAACATGATCATTGATCTGACATCAATTGAAAACGACATTGTCAGAGGGGAAAAAAGAATCATCATAAAGACCCAAATTAAATTAAATTCAATACACAGAATATGCTTGGTATTAACTCATACATCATTACATCCTGTGTTACATTAAGTGAAACTTTACAAATAATTTTCAGTCTGAATTTTATTTTATTTTGGGCAAATTAGTCTCAATTTATTTTTTATTAACTAAGAATACCAACATATTTTTTTTAATAGCTAACATTTATTTAATTTTGTCAAAAAAAACATTTTTTTAAATATAATCAACCTAAACACTCCAACTACTATCAACCACTTTAATTAAAAGAAACATTTTAGTTTAATCACTATATGCTACTCCCTCCGTACCAAAATATATGTCGTTTTGAGAAAAAAATTTGTACCACAATATATGTCGTTTTACATTACCAATGAAGCATTTAATGCTCTTTTTCCTCTAATACCCTTAATTAATTATTTCTCTTTCTTCTTTCAATTCTATAATTTATCTCTCACATACCATTAATGAGGGATAATCTTGTAAACTAACCCATAATTTACCTTTTCTATACAACAATGATTATATTTCTTAATTTGTGTGATTTGGTCAAAACGACATATATTTTGGTACGGAGGTAGTATTAGAATTTATTTCTATACATTATCATATATAAAATATTGGCTAAATTGAATTTTTGGTCTCTTAATTTATTTATTGATTTCATTTTAGTCTCTTTATTAATTATTGTTATATTTTAGTCCTTTAACTATATTATGTCCGCCAAATAAATCATTTTCTGTTAAAATTTGTCAAAAAAATATTAACATTCATCATTTTTCATCATCAATCGATAAATCTATCACTTCTTTCATCACCTTCCTCATCAAATTCATAAAAGTTCATCACCAAACTCAAATTCTTCATCTTGAAGAAGATGAATTTTTCTAGATTTGGTGACGAAGGTTGCATGGAATTTTTAGGTTGGTTTAGTGGATTTTTGATAAATTTTCACAAAAAAAAAATTATTTGACAGACAAAATATAATTAAGAGACTAAAATATAACAATAATTAATTAAGAGACTAAAATAAAACTAATAAATAAATTAAGGGGCCGAAAATCTAATTTAGTCTTAAATATTCAACAAATCTAAAAAAAGTAAACTTTTCAAATAATAGACACAACAAGAGGGAGTATAAAGCAATTTATCTAACATTTCTTAATCACCCTACAGTACCTTAAAAATGCACAAAATATATTCTACATAAAATTAAAACAAATTAAGGAAAACAGAAAGAGAAAAAGAATCTCACCATGCCAGCTCCAATGAGGTACTGAACAGTTTTCTCAATCATCTCCATATCAACCCGACCAGAAAGATACAAATAAGTCCTAAGCAAATCACCATGTCTATTTTCTTCAGCAGTCCAAGCCCGTGTCCAAACGGCCCACGGACTTGGACTCGAACCAATCTCATCACCAACACCATCTAAACCATTAATCATACTCTGATATGTTGGAAGCGCGTCTTCCGTCACCATATCACCCACCAACACAACAAAATACTCATCGGGAAGGTCCTTCGTGCGTTCACGAAGGGCCTTCACCTGATCAGTGAATTCATCAAACGGTAACGTAGGATCAGGGAGAAAATTCTGTGGCTGCCAACATTGTTCCACTGGCTTTAACAATGGTAAAACAGATTCAGAAGCCCATGTTTCTAGTGATTTGAAAATTTCAAGTTTTTCTGGTGGCATTGAGTGGGTTTTGGAGATTTTTAGTGATGGTGGTGGTGGGGCAATGATTGTGGATCTTGGTGGTGGTAATAGGTGGCGATGTGTTCGGTGGTTTTTTGGAATGTTGCATGTTGATGGAAGTGTCTTAATTGAGTGACAAGTTTGAATATTCATTGTTCTGATTTTGATACTATACTATGTTGTATTGTACATGTGAAAAAAAATGAATGTTGTGATACATATATTTGTAGCAAATTACATTAGTAATTACCCTTGTATTTATCATAATTTGCAAAAGTGCCATTTTATTTTTTTTATCGATGTGATTAGATGTGAGAGGGTGGAAATGTTAAGATTTTCAAGAATTTTGTGTAGATGGGTTGGGTATATTTGGTTGAGAAATTAATGTTAGCATAGTTTTGGAAAATTATTGATAGAAAGGGAAGGGTATAAATGTCATTGACAATGTATTACGTGGCATTGGAAAGAGCATGTTTCAGTCGTAGTAAAAAGGTGGGATTTGTAAAACAGGGGGTGCTGTGGTTTTGGTGGAAAGAACTATTGGAGATGGAAAATACAGGTTATAGTCATTCTGTGGATGTAACTGACAGCACATTTCTTTAACATTTATTAATATAGTATAGTATATTTTTGGTGAATCAGTAATAAATATTTTCTTTTCGCAAAACATGTAGATTTAAATGTAGTTGTAGCCATTATATTTTGATAGACTCGGATTTTCACCCTCTTATTATAAAATTTGGAATTTTACCCCTCTTATTTTAGATTTTTAAAAAAAATACTGATATTGATAAAGTTAATAAAGTAGTAATATATATTCCTTTTGTCCTTATATTCAAGACTCTCTAGTAATATATATATAATGTAATTGTGAACAATTTATACTTTAAGATACATGTAACAAAATAAAAGGGGGGAATAACCAGGATATATTTAAATTCAAATTAGATATACTTTTGTCGTAAGAAGGTTTAACAAATGAATGGTTATTAAACCAAAAGGAACAAACAATAACAATTAAGGATATTTATTCAATGAAAGTAATTTAAATGAAATAGGATCCTTGTTTGGAGTCCATGCATGTACGAGGATAGATAATATCTCTGTGGTGGGAATATACACACAACATTTCCCATCATCAAGGCTTGTTCTCAATTTGTGGATGAATATGATGATGATGCTCATGACTAGGAGAAGAGGTAGTTGCCACTTCATTGCTACTAGAAATATTGTCTTGATTTGATTCAACTTTTGATGGTTCAGCATGTAAACCATGACCAACTTCTTCATTCTTCTTAATTACTTCATCAACATGAACATCATCTTCGACCGAAATCACCACGGTTGGCGGTTTTCCAGAAGGACCAGGAATAATTGTTTCTGTAATCTTTTTATGTTCATCGATATGAACAATATCGGTTTCTTGTGTCTTCTTCTTCTTTCTCTTCTGAACGCAACAAAATAGCGCGAAAGCAAGCATTGAAAGCAATGCAAAGCCACCAAATGCGACGATCACAATGACAATGACTGTTGGGTGGTATGGAGTGGGTGATGGTGGAAATGGTGGTGGTGGGGATGGGAGCACATGCGGCGGTCGAGGAGGAGAAATTGGGTGATGTGGAGACGGTGGGGGGCGGACGTGCGGTGGTGGAGGAGGAAATGGGTGAGATGGTGGTGGTGGAGGGTGTCCGTGTGGAGGAGGAGGAGGAGGGGGAATAGAATGAGATGGTGGCGGCGGAGATTTGAAGTAGTGAGAAGGTGGTGGTGGAGGGTTAAAAGGGTGGAAAGGTGATGGTGGAGGATAGAGGGGATGGGAAGGTGGAGGATAGATAGGGTGTGGAAAGTAGAAATTGGGTTGAGTTGAGGCCATCTAGGTTATTTTGTACAATATTTGATTTGATCCGATGATGTTTGTTTGGAATATGTTGTGGCTTGAGTGTACTATTGACTTGAAGTGTGGATTTATTTATAAGAAAAAACTATGTTGGTACTTTCTTGCAAAGTTTCTCAAGGGTTGTTTGTAGTAGAAAACACGTTTCATAGGACTTCCTTAGCTTATTTTACTTGCATTGCTTGTTCATATTTTGCTTTGAAATGCTTGCTGATCTGATTTTTTATTATATTTGAAAACTTGGTAGGATTCTTTGCTGTATGTGATGTTGGAAAACTTTGCTTAATTTGGATACAATATTGACATGAAATTTGCTAATATTGACTCCAATAACTTGCATATTGCAAACTGCCAAGAAGTTTTATGGCTTGGAACACACACAAACAAAATATGCAATTTTTGTGTTGTCCAAAACCAAACTTTCACACTTTAGAAAACATGTACAATATTACCAATGCTATATTCACACTTATGAATATCAAATCTTACAAAACTCATTGATTAGTTTGTTACAAATAATAGAAACTGTACTCATAATTGTGCATGACTATAAGATATAAACCTCTGAAAAACTATAATAACGAGCTGCTCCATAATACTGGCCCAAAAACAATTTAGCAATCATATTTTGTACTAAAAAGAGAAATCACATCACATTGTGAAAACATGTGAATGTATATGGGAAGTATGAAGCGAAGTAAACTCATAAAGAAGAGAGAGATTTGGTTTTGACAGCAGGTGGCACATTGTTAACGGTAGAATTATCTGTCCAATTCTTTTCACCCCAATGCCATAACATACTCTCCCAGAAGCAAAAATCCTCAAAGCACGTTTTCAAACGCGGGTCTTTTATCTTAATTTTCCAGTGACCATCGCTGTAGTTTCCTTTCTTGGCTTGTCTACGATCCCACTCTAACGCTGCCTTCTGCTTCGACCTAAGCAAACAGAACTTCTGCAAGTTTTCTGGCATGGCATCATGGACCTTCCACCATCTCGCATGAGCTACATTGCTGGCAAACTCCTGCAGAATGTCCACATTCCAGTTGCAATCGTAATCTCGGAAACAAAGCCACGGTTTATTGCCAAGATAGTGGATGACATAAAGGATTGGTGGATCAGCTCCAAAGAGACGAGTTTTTGTCGCCTTCTTCTCTTCCTCATCACCTTCCCAGAAATGCTTCAAGTAGTTCATGTGTTTTGGAATCCGATGCCACCATGTGAAAATTTCATTTAGATAACCCTGGTCCCCACCGTTGTATGACACAATCTCATTAATGTGATCCATTAGTAGTTGAAATGTACAATTTGACGGCTCAACCACCATTATACCTGAGTTGAACAGTGTAGCATTGTTTCCTATGGCTGATATTTCAGGCATCTCGAAAAGGAAATCAATATTTCTGAGTATAAGAAGATCAGCGTCGATGAAAATGATTTTGTCATAATCTGTTAACTGCCAAAGACGGAACTTGCTGTAGTTCCACTCATTATATGCCTCCGGTTCTGCTTTTGGATTCCTGATTCTTTTAATCGGGTGGATCTTCCATCCAGCTGCTGCCAAGCCACTCCTATGATAATCAGTAATTGTTTCATCAACAAGAATTACGAGATCCCGTGTTGAACCAGACATTCGAATACTTTGAGCTGCAGTGATGGCTCCACAAACATATATATGTGCAGAGTGCAGGATAGTTGCATAAGCTTCACGGTGTGCCCTTTCGGAGTGAAAATTTTCTGTTTTAAGGTAAGACAGTCGCTGATCAATATATCTAGTTAACTCCTGTATACTGGAACTTCAAAGGAAATGCAATAATATACTTTCAAAAGCCATATTGGCTTTTTGGAATACATCTAGATTAAAATAGACTGATCTAAAACATGATTTTTATGCTTAAATAAATATACCAGACAATGGGATTCAATTAATTTTAAAGTTCATGCTTTTTCTGACATTAAGCACTAAATTTCTTGACATGTTATAAGGTAATCGGTTAGTTGGGGTAGTTAGTTAGCCATATGGGGTGTGCGGTGTCAATAAATAATAATTGGAAAGGAAAAGTGTGCAGCTTGTAGGATTTTTAGAAATTTGGGAGTTAGAGTCCTGATCACTTGAATGAATACCCTTCACTGGTCATTCTCTCATTTAGCAACAACTCTGAGAGTTGGCAATATACTCAACAATAGACACCTTGACTAGTATATCTAGTGTTCATTAACATTGAAAAAAGTATTACTCAAGGCATAGTTGTAAACTGCAGTTCGCAATTGCAATTGTGGCTGCCAAGGTTTTAGAGACCTCTGAAACGGCATCCCAAGTGCAATTGCAGTCACATTAGCCACATTTTTCCAAAACATCAAGGTTGCGTGGTTGACAATGAAAAGTGCTAAAAGAATAAGGACACAGAGTAAACACAACTTAGAAATATTAGAAGTTCATTGGAGCCTGACCTTTAGCCTTCAAAGGAACTGATAGTTCACATGAACCAATTGGTAACTGCAGCTTCTCTCTGAGTTTATGCAGGTCGGGTTCATAAAGCCAGACATTTCCATCACGCTGTATAACATCCTTGCAAGTAAAGAGATTTGGAATTGGGAAACAATCAGTCACAAAAAGTACACGCACCGGACGAACCCCTTTGGAAGAGGCAGCAAGTCTTGCTGCTTCAATCTGCAGGTGCAAACGAGCTACATCTCTTGACCAGCGCCCTGACTTATCGCAGGGAAGCTTAACAGCAATAAGATCAAGCCGTGGTTTTCCTGGTGCCTGAATCCTAGGTAGTGTTGGACAAGTAGGAAACTCATATTCTTCTTCTTCATCGATCCATTCTGGATACAAGTCTTCCCAAGTGATGTTACTAGAAGCATAGTTCAGGCGGAGGACTACATGCTCTGCTTCTGGTACTAGCTGCTTCCAGTGGTCAATCTCACTGTCATTGAAGTTTAATAAGCCAACACCCTGATATGTGTCTTTATCCTTCAAATTTTCAAGAACGTTAGTAATTTGGTTCCAGTCGACATTAAGAAATGATGCATAACGGGGATCAGTTCCATCAAGCTCTCCATTCGAGAGGCTTACAAATGTTGGCCTGCAGCCCAAAATATAAAATCTCCATAATAAGATACCAGAAAAGTAAATAAATAAAATCACTCTTTACTATTCAGACAAATCAATTATCATTTAGGGATATGTCAATCGCGAATCGCAGAAAATAGCAGTTTGTCCAAATTTGTTATGCTACAGAGCTATAGCTCTACTACAGTCGTTATTTGAAAATACTGTGTACTAAATAGCTTATTGCATAACAGTAGTGATTTGTTCATACTCCACTATGCTATAACCCGTTTTTGACAATATTGTTGTCATTGTATTACAAAGTGAGGAGACAAGACACAATCTCATAAAGGGATGCGTGCTTCGAAGAATTGTATTTGTAAGTAAGGAGACAGATACATTCTAACAAGTGTAAATTAATGCTCCATGCTTTAAAGGGATGGATAATTTTTATGAGAAAGAAACCGTGAGCAAACTACATTTTCAATAATAGACCAAATTTAGAAATGAAACTAATACAATGACATGAAACCACCAAATTAAGGCATACCGTGATATAGAGTTTGATATATGATCAGTATTATAAACAGCTGGAGGATGGAAAATTGTAAGCAAGGTTCCCAAGATAATAATAACCAAAACAAATTTCCAATTCGGCCTGCAATTTATACTCCTATCTAGGAACGGAACATGTGAAGCTTTCTCAACATCTTTAAAATCCTTATTTTTTTGAGACCTTCTCTTGGTAGTATCTTCACTGCATCCAATACAGAGGAAAAAATCAATACTTTATATCTACAAGAGAGTCCAAAACCCAAATAGCAACAAAAGAATCAGATGTATATTGAACTTTAAGACAATGTACAATTTTCTGTCATCATCAACAAATACATGTAAGCTAGCTATAAGAATCTATGTAAGGACAGGAAATTTCTTCATTTTTACTCAATTTATTTGAGCTAAAGGTTAAAGAAGTTGAAGAAGTTAAAAGAATGAGATTCAAACCCTCGTTAAGGAGAAAATAGTAACATTACAACTAATATGACATTCGTCTATTAAAAAATAATAATAACATGGATAACATATAAGAAAACAGAATCCCAAATAATTAGACAACAATGCCCATATCTCCTTATAAACTAACTCTTCTAAACCTTTTTTTTTTTTTTTTGGATAACAGATTCAGAATCTCTGCCTCTTCAAATGCAAATAATGGAATCTAAATCAATTGAAAATCCTTGGCATAACAAGGTACAAATCTATGAAGCTATTTAACAACTTTGACCTTAGCACTATTTAGCACTATTCTTACTATCCTAGCACTATTTAGAACTAAAACTTTGTATTTGCCACACTTACTCTTACTATTCAAATCAATCTCAAGGTTCATCCAATCAAATCAAACAACCTCCTTCAAAGTTGAAAGTTAGTTAATTTCTACTTACTACAAAGTTCCAAATTCAAAACAAAAACTAACAATAATACCATTAGCTTCCATACAAAAATATCTAACAAATAAAACAAATCTGACAATGACGAGCATTTAGCATCACAAATAGCTATAAAGGATTTTAAGATTATCTATAACTAAAGTTCCTAAACTAGCTTTTTTTTTCACCACCAGTATCCGGCTCACTAGGCCAACTAATCCTGTTCGAGGCGAATTCAAGCATCAAGTGGTTCCAATCTCCTATGAAGCGTAGTTGCAGGGGATCAAATAGTGGTCTTCCCTACCAAGTACAGCGTCAATCACCACTGAACCAACTAACATTTGTTATTCCCAAACTAGCTCTCATATCTAATAAGGAGTTTAGCTTAAACCATAAAAATCAAAACAATTACATAATTGTTACAACAACAAATCCGACTCTAAAGTAAACAGATAAATAAATGCACACAACAATACGATCACAAACTTCAACCAATTGTGCGTACGTCTCAGACAACCGAGTAACCGATATAGCTATTCAATTTCACAATACGTAGGTTTACATAATACATACAATCCAAATTCTAAATATACTAAACTCATTATGATTTTAGCTCCACTCGCTCTACTATACACTCGAGCGAGGCCTTCGCTGGAGTGTATGCACATTTATCAGTAAATACGAGTCATACTCAACAATAAACACATAATTAAGTAGCTAAGATTAACCAAATTGATATATACACAAACGAATTTCAACTAAGACTAAACCAAAAAACCAAAATTCAAATGATGATTCAATTTTTTTTCTATTTTGCATCAAATTAAGCGACCTGAATGAAGTTGATAACCGGTGACGCGGCTCGACGGTGTTCGGGGTAGGACCCCTCATCTTCGATTCAGGTCAAACCAGTTTCTAACAGAACAAAATGCGAAGTCAAATGCACAAAGAAAACGTTGATGCATGCAAAAGAGATAGCGAATTCGAAGAGCGTGTGAAAATGAAGAGTGTTTAGGGTTGAAGTTGATTGGATCAAGAATGATGATGGTGGAGAGTGGTGGAAACAACCATGACTTTGGAGTTGAAGCGGTTATACTTATAATTCTCGCTGACCAGTAGAATTTTTTATTTTTATTTTTATTTTTTATTTTTATGAATTTAGATCTAATTATTTTTAAATAAATTTATTTTTAAAGAGATATTTACTTTTTTTTCTTATTTTTTTTACATGGAGATAGAATGTATGTACTAAAATTTACCATTATTTGTTGTCATTTTTAGTATTGGTTCGGTGATTTTTTATTTTTCATTTTGATGAGTATCGATTTACATTCGTGTGAGTATAATTTAGTTGATATGAATATCGCATGAAATATACATAATTAGAGTTTGAATTTTGAGAAAATTGTTAAATGTGAGCACTATTGGTAATGTGTACAAATTGCATTAATTTCTACTTCAAGAGTTTGTAGAACAAAGACATTAGTAATAAAAAAAAAGGACATTGATAATCGTGTATAAAAAACTTTGGTAATCCATAAAGTATTAATACAATCACAACAATTGATAAAAGATCATTGGTAATCTATATGAATTACATTAATTACGTTTAACAATTTACAAAATTAAGACATTGGTAATCCGCATTGTATTAGTAGATCACCATTAATTACATTAATTGTTATTTTAGTGATTTGTAGAGAACCAAGACATTGGTAATCCACATTACATTGGTACAACCAATAACATTGGTAATCTCAAAAATTATTAGATATGAATATCATTGGTAATTTATATGAATTGCATTAATTACTATTTTAAAAGTTTGTAGAACTAATAATACATTGGTAATCTACATTAGATTAGTAATCCGCGAGGTATTAGTACAACACCTATACCATTGATAATATACAAAGATTATTTTTTTTTTTTTGAAAGCTCGGTACCTGGCCTAATGACCGACTAATCCGAGGGGACCAATCCCACCGCCCACTTGCGGGGACCCTATTTAATGCCAGAGTTTTTGCTCAGTATGGACAATATACAAAAATTATTAAATGTGGACATCAGTGATAATTTTGACGAATTGCATCAATTGCTACTACAATAGTTTTTAAAAACAAGACATTGATAATTCACGTTACATCGGTACAACCCCAACATTGCAAGGAAATAAATGATAAACTTATCATGTTACATAGTGTAGTAAAACAAAATTTACATGGAATAAAGCAAATCTAAAACTTGTTTACATTGCAGGAAATAAAGGTCTATTAATCTATAAATTAATGAGAATTAATTTAATTATATGTTAATTATATCAAATATCATTTAGCATATTAACATATATAAATTTTTTAATTAAATTTTTGTTAATTAAATATGAGGTTATTTTGAGATTATTCTGATTAATTTGATTTCTGATTAATAATTTAATCAATATTTTCTCTTTCAGATTATTCTGCTAATTAAAATGATTGATAAATTAAAAAAACTTCTTTTATATCCCTAACAATTACAATTATTTTAAAATCATATTTGAATATATTTAATGAATCCAAATATAGAATAAGTTTTTAATATTTAATGAAATTAAATATAAAGAGTTTAACAATTAATTTCAATTTAAATTTTATTAATTTTTGTATAAAAAGTTGTGTGTCATTCTTTATACACGTGTACATATAGACTAATGGGATGACATCTCATCAATATTATGTTTCTAGTTGTATACAGGAAGTCATTCTTCCTCTATAAATTGAAAAGAGTACAGACTAAAATTTTCATCAATCTTCTAAATCACATCAATCGTTTAAGCAGTCAAAGTGAAGTCCTAAGAAAGTATGGAGCATGGAATTCCGTCCTTTAACCACAGTCGTTCGACACAACCACCCTCTGGTAAGCACTCTAAACAACAACAAAGTAGATGAGGAGAATTATTATCGAGCAAACACCCATAAGATTATATATCATTAAACAATTTTGATGTATGTGTGTTATGATTTGTGACTAAACTTTGTGTCCATACAAGTCTTTCTCTTTCCTCCGTTTATCTTTTACAAAATAACACAATATCTTATACTATTATGCCAATTATTTTTTTCAATGACATTTTTTTGTGTAAATTACTTAGCTATGTAATTTTGTTTGGATTTATGCACAGCCAAAAACAACAACGATATTGATTCTGAAATTGAGCAACAAGATTTACCACCAACAATTGAGGAGGAACTACGTCTTCCCATGAGAAATTTGACAAGAATCATGCGACGTGCTCTTCCATTGCATGCTGAAATCTCTAATGATGCTAAGGATTCCATGCAGTTGTGTGTGTCTGAATTCATGAACATCGTCATGAGTGAGGCTAATGAAAGATGCAAGGTAGAGAATCGAAAGATCGTTACTGCTGATGATTTAATATGGGCTATGAATATGTTGGGCTTTGAAGACTATGCTGGGATTTTGACTAGTTTTCTCAAAAATTACCGTGCTCAGGCTGGGTTTAACAAGAATGGATCGAATGCTAGTGATTTGAGCAGTGACAGTGGTAATGGTCAATGTTGATATGCAATCAACGTGATGACCTAAGGTACAACAAAATGAGCATATGGAATAAGAGTAGTTTTTTAATAATTAAGGTTTGGTCAAAGTATTGTGTCATCATGACTTGGTGGTGTTGGTAGTATGTTGGTTTTTTTTTCTTTTGTTTTTTTTTATTTCAATGCTGATTTGAATAATTGAGTGTCATATATGACAAAACTTGAGAATTATAAAATTTTATTGTTGGTTTGCTGTTATTTTTATTTATTTTATTTTATTTTTTACATCAATCACAATAGTTTCATCCGATGACTATATAAACATATTCAAACATCAAAGAACAATAATTTTATGTCTTATTTCAAACATATTAAAAGATAAAAACATTAATATACTTAAAAGAATGGCCATATGAAATAAACAGTGACAAGGAAAATAAAAAAGATAGAGAATGAAAAAAAAGGAAATAGTTGATCTAAAAAAGAAAAGAAAAAGAAAGTGTGATAAATCAATTTCGAGTTGCCATAAGATGCATGTTATCTCTTCATAAAAATCAAAATATAGTTGATCCTAAAAATTGAAGAGCGCATTAAAGGGAAATTAAACGATATATTATTATGAAAATTTATCAGTGCATCTATCTTTGATTTCAATTTGGTACATTATGACTTTTTAAACAAATTATTGTCAAGATTTTCCCCTTCTTCTCTTAAATTGAAGTATTTACTTAAGGATGATTCATTTGTGTTGATGATAATGATGAACTCAAGTTGGTTTAAACTATATCAGCAGATTCTTGTCACACAACTAGTGTAAGAACATATTCACATTACATGAAATACAATGGAAAAATATTTTATATTCAAGTTTCAAGCAAATAAAATCTTTTACAATATTCAACTCGATTAATAAAAACACTGGTTATTAATTAACTCCACAACCCTCAGATTTATTATAAATATTTTGTCCATCAAACCACTCTTTGATAGTAAATTGATCTAATTCTCTACCTGCGAGGCACCATCTATCTATATCAATTTCAAATCTCAAGTCTCATGTTCATCATATTTTCTTCATACTAACTTGAAATTGAAATCTTATATCACACACAGTGCAAATTAGAGTGGTAAAACGAACCCAACACACCGGACTGATCTATTTAACTACACACTAATTTAGGCAGTCTTACTGAGTTGAAGTTTTAAACTCGACTTTTTTAGGAGGTCCACCCGGCTTAACTCGTTAAAAAACGGAACAGACGGAGGCAGAGGAGGGCCGACCCGTTTAACTCGTTAAATATTTGTCATTTTTTATTTTACTTCAAGAGTTTGTAGAACAAAGGCATTGGCAATCAAAAACCAAAAAAAAAAAAGACATTGATAATCGTGTATAAAAAATATTGGTGATCGACAAAGTATCAATACAACCACCACAATTGATAAAAGATCATTGGTAATCTATATGAATTACATTAATTACCTTCAACAATTTACAAAATTAAGACATTGGTAATCCGCATTGTATTAGTAGACCACCATTGGTAATCTACAAAAAATATTAAATGAGAGCATCATTGGTAATCTAAAAAAATTACATTAATTGTCATTTGAGTGATTTGTAGAGAACCAAGACATTGGTAATCCACATTGCATTGATACAACCAATAACATTGGTAATCTCAAAAATTATTAGATGTGAATATCATTGGTAATCTATACGAATTGCATTAATTATTACTTTAAAAGTTTGTAAAATCAATACATTGGTAACCTACATTACATTAGTAATCCGCGAGGTATTAGTACAGCCACCTAAACCATTGATAATTACAAAGATTATTAAATGTGAACAACAGTGATAATGTTGACGAATTGCATCAATTACTACTGCAATAGTTTTTAAAAACAAGACATTGATAATTCACATTACATTGGTACAACCCCAACATTGCAAGGGTATAAATGAAAAAATTATCATTTTTTTTTGTTTTTTTTTTATAAGCAAATGATAAATTTATCATGTTACATAGTGTAGTAAATTAAAATTTACATGGAATAAAGCAAATCCAAAACTTGTTTACATTGCAGGAAATAAAAGTCTATTAATCTATAGATTAATGAGAATTAATTTAATTATATGTTAATTATATCAAATATCATTTAGCATATTAACATATATAAATTTTTAAATTAAATTTTTGTTAATTAAATATGAGGTTATTTTGAGATTATTCTGATTAATTTGATTTATGATTAATAATTTAATCAATATTTTCTCTTTGAGATTATTCTGCTAATTAAAATGATTATTTAAATTAAAAAAACTTCTTTTATATCCCTAACAATTATAATTATTTTAAAATCATATTTGAATATATTTAATAAATCCAAATATAGAATAAGTTTTTAATATTTAATGAAATTAAATATAAAGAGTTTAACAATTAATTTCAATTTAAATTTTATTAATTTTTGTATAAAAAGTTGTGTGTCAACCTTTATACACGTGTACATATAGACTAATGGGATGACATCTCAGCAATATTATGTTTCTAGTTGTATACAGGAAGTCATTCTTCCTCTATAAATTGAAAAGAGTACAGACTAAAATTTTCATCATTCTTCTAAATCACATCAATCGTTTAAGCAGTCAAAGTGAAGTCCTAAGAAAGTATGGAGCATGTAATTCCGTCCTTTAACCACAGTCGTTCGACACAACCACCCTCTGGTAAGCACTCTAAACAACAACAAAGTAGATGAGGAGAATTATTATCGAGCAAACACCCATAAGATTATATATCATTAAACAATTTTGATGTATGTGTGTTATGATTTGTGACTAAACTTTGTGACTAAACTTTGTGTCCATGAGAAATTTGACAAGAATCATGCGACGTGCTCTTCCATTGCATGCTGAAATCTCTAATGATGCTAAGGATTCCATGCAGTTGTGTGTGTCTGAATTCATGAACATCGTCATGAGTGAGGCTAATGAAAGATGCAAGGTAGAGAATCGAAAGATCGTTACTGCTGATGATTTAATATGGGCTATGAATATGTTGGGCTTTGAAGACTATGCTGAGATTTTGACTAGTTTTCTCAAAAACTACCGTGCTCAGGTTGGGTTTAACAAGAATGGATCGAATGCTAGTGATTTGAGCAGTGACAGTGGTAATGGTCAACGTTGATATGCAATCAACGTGATGACCTAAGGTACAACAAAATGAGCATATGGAATAAGAGTAGTTTTTTAATAATTAAGGTTTGGTCAAAGTATTGTGTCATCATGACTTGGTGGTGTTGGTAGTATGTTGGTTTTTTTTTCTTTTGTTTTTTTTTATTTCAATGCTGATTTGAATAATTGAGTGTCATATATGACAAAACTTGAGAATTATAAAATTTTATTGTTGGTTTGCTGTTATTTTTATTTATTTTATTTTATTTTTTACATCAATCACAATAGTTTCATCCGATGACTATATAAACATATTCAAACATCAAAGAACAATAATTTTATGTCTTATTTCAAATATATTAAAAGATAAAAACATTAATATACTTAAAAGAATGGCCATATGAAATAAACAGTGACAAGGAAATTTAAAAAGATAGAGAATGAAAAAAATGGAAATAGTTGATCTAAAAAAAAAAGAAAAAGAAAAAGAAAGTGTGATAAATCAATTTCGAGTTGCCATAAGATGCATGTTATCTCTTCATAAAAATCAAAATATAGTTAATCCTAAAAATTGAAGAGCGCATTAAAGGGAAATTAAACGATATATTATTATGAAAATTTATCAGTGCATCTATCTTTGATTTCAATTTGGTACATTATGACTTTTTAAACAAATTATTGTCAAGATTTTCCCCTTCTTCTCTTAAATTGAAGTATTTACTTAAGGATGATTCATTTGTGTTGATGATAATGATGAACTCAAGTTGGTTTAAACTATATCAGCAGATTCTTGTCACACAACTAGTGTAAGAACATATTCACATTACATGAAATACAATGGAAAAATATTTTATATTCAAGTTTCAAGCAAATAAAATCTTTTACAATATTCAACTCGATTAATAAAAACACTGGTTATTAATTAACTCCACAACCCTCAGATTTATTATAAATATTTTGTCCATCAAACCACTCTTTGATAGTAAATTGATCTAATTCTCTACCTGCGAGGCACCATCTATCTATATCAATTTCAAATCTCAAGTCTCATGTTCATCATATTTTCTTCATACTAACTTAAAATTGAAATCTTATATCACACACAGTGCAAATTAGAGTGGTAAAACGAACCCAACACACCGGACTGATCTATTTAACTACACACTAATTTAGGCAGTCTTACTGAGTTGAAGTTATAAACTCGACTTTCTTAGGAGGTCCACCCGGCTTAACTCGTTAAAAAACGGAACAGACGGAGGCAGAGGAGGGCCGACCCGTTTAACTCGTTAAATATTTGTCATTTTTTATTTTACTTCAAGAGTTTGTAGAACAAAGGCATTGGCAATCAAAAACCAAAAAAAAAAGACATTGATAATCGTGTATAAAAAATATTGGTGATCGACAAAGTATTAATACAACCACCACAATTGATAAAAGATCATTGGTAATTGTAGTACCCGGCGCAAAAAATATACAGATATGCAATGATGAAATGCAATGCACAAATGTAAGCAATGAAGCCGCCACCATATTTTATTTATCCCATGAGGGGAAAGGAAAATAATGATAAAACCTTAAAGATCGGGTTCGGGAGTTGGTTACATGAGGGGAAGACGTTAACACCCCCTCATATCCGTTGTACTCAACGGGATCCAAGTCTGCAACCTGCTAAAACAACATTTTGAACATGTGCTTCATGAATGCATGATTATGTATATCTGATGCCTAAATGTGAAACTAATGCGCATGAATTATCTGATAATATGCAGGAGTTTGTGTGCATGTATGCGTGAATGCATGTATGCATGAATGCATGAATTTATGAGTTTCTGTTGAAGAGAGTTTGAATTTCCCGGCACCGAGAATCTGAATAACTCTGATATTGTTGAGATGAAGACCCTTGCAAGCTTCTGTTGCAGGACGGGTGTTCAAACAGGCTTCCAAAGAGGAACAACAGCTTCCTTTGACTACAACAGCGTGCACTAAGAGTGGAAACTCTTCATCATCCATGATATTGACAACCACGGTTCTACCAAATCTCACCACATGTAACTTTTCAAAAGGATATAATCCTAACATATTATGCCCCAAGCACTTGAATCTTTGAAGGGTATGTCCTTGACCAACTGATATTTGCAGTGTAACTAATTCTTGAACCAATTCACCTTGATAAGCAGGGTATTCAACTTGGTTGCCCCTGATTGACAAAATTCATAGATAACTTGCCCCTAGCTAGGAGCGTCTCAAATCAGCTTTGCCTGTGATCAGACCACAGCTCAGATTTCTTTAATGTCAAGTATTAATTTGCAAGTAAAATCATTTCTTTTGAAAAGTATTTTGCACATGCAAGTTTTTTTTTTTTTGAAACACATATGATGTGTAGAAAAGAGAGATAACTATTAATTACTCAACAAACTGGAGGAGTCAGCTTAACAATACATTTACTGAATGTTTTCAAAGTGAAGCTAGCTTCAATTAGGCCTTTTCAGTATTATAACATGCAATTAGGATTCATGTAAATCAAGCCAAAAAGATATAAATTTGTGTTATCAGATTCCCCATACTTGAACATTTGTTTGTCCTTGAGCACATAAATAGTAACTCTTTTTTTTGCAACACAGGTTTGAAACTGACCACGACAACTTTAATCATACGTGGTTGCCGGCTAAAGAAGAAAATCAAGTAATATAAATCAATACCAAGGGTACTGTAATAACACAAAACAACATAATGCAGTCAGAGACTCTCATCATATGAATTCAAATCTGAAGCATTTTATTGTGACTCTAACTTTTGCTTAAATTTTATTCACCATTTTCATTCGGACGCAATCACATTAAGCCCGTTATCTTGTACACACTCATGGTAGAGAAATCTGTTAGTGATTTTGATCATAAATCGAGGGGAGCTGGTAAAAACAGTTTGGTAAACCCCTCTTTCTCTTCCAAATGCAGTTGTGGGGGATCAGATAGCAACCCGCCCTACCAAGTTCAGAACCAGTCTCCTCTGAACCAACTACTAAATGGGTACATTTACTATGGTTTTTCAACAACTGCTGGGTTAAACAACCGTGTGAGTGTCATCTAACTTAATAAGTGCATTAACCAAAATATGCAAATTTTCATTTCTGGATCATTCACTTATGTTCATCGATTTCCTACTTAGTTTGTGTACAAGATGGTGCCAACTGCTAAGATAAACTACTGAGGGTTACCTTAAAACTTATGTTCAGGTCTTCGTCAAAATCAGTACTCAAATTGATCTTACATACTTCTAAGAGTCTAAGATGTTAAAACAGTACCGATTTTATTGAATCATTTCTGAACCTTCATAATGTAGCCTATAGTGTAAAACAACCTATATACTCTTAAAGCGTCAGGTCAAGTATCAAACCAAAATTGATTTTTTTTTCTAAAAAAGATATGTCTCAAGAAACTAGGAGAATCAGATAACAACAAACATATGCAAGAATGGCTCAATTCAATTTTTTTTTTATGCAATAATGAAAGAAAGTAAAACGATGCCTTACATCCTTAACTAGGTTTTTTTTCATCATTGAAAGCATATATCAGCAAAGATCAGTTATTTGTTTTCATCATCCTCGCTCCAAGTTTGTAAGTAATGAAAAGCGAATACAAATGGATTGATTCCAAAAACATGCATGTTTATTATATGAAATGTACTTGACAAAATACATAATCTTAAAAGCAAACAAATGCTTGACAAGAAAGAAATAAAAAGCTAGTTTGCAAAGACTATGTTTGAAGAACACAGGTGCAACCTATCTTGACTATTTTCATTATTCTCTTCATCTTTTAGCATGGAAATTTGTTCATCACTTGTAAAACCCAAGATTCAAGGAACTTGTTGAATGCCCCATTCACTGCTTATCTTTGATAACCGGTTCACCATCCTCGAAGGACAACAATTGTTTATCACAAAGCTCTTGTATCTTATACTTGAAAGATCTACAGTTATCAGTGGTATGCCCCTCAGTTCCGGCATGATAATCACACTTAGCCTCTGCGTCATACCAATCAGGGAATGGTTCAGTCAATGGCTTTTGGACCTTAGGAACCACTAATCCATTGCGTACAAGATAAGGAAGGAGTCGACTGAACGACATAGGGACCGGATCAAAGACTTTTCTAGGTCGCTGCTGGGCATGTTGTGGTTGTTGACCTTGTTGTGGTACATGATTCGCAGGCACTTGAAAAGGATATCCTTGGAACTGCTGATGTTGCATTGTTGCCACATATGGATATGAAAAATATGGGAACTGAACAGAAGCCTGGTCATTTTCAGAAGTATCAGCATCAATTTCCTCCTCTTCTTCATCTGTGAAGTTATTACTAGCCTTCCATTTTCCATTCTGAGAACTAGCAGTAAGCTGAATCTTGCCACTTTTGATCGCCATTTCAATTTTTTCCCCAATTCGAACCAAGTCAGAGAAGTTCGAGGAAGTACTACAAATCATATTTTCAAAGTATATCCCTTGCAGAGTGTTGATGAACATGTCCACAAGTTCTGTCTCTAGGAGTGGTGGACGTACTTGAGAAGCCAATGTTCTCCACCTTTGTGCATAGACCTTGAAGGATTCATTATCATTTTGATTCATATTCTGAAGTTGAGTACGACTGGGACCCATATCCATGTTGTATTGGTACTGCTTAAGGAAGGCATTAGCCAAATCTCTCCATGAAAGGATACTACCACCCTCGAGTTGCATGTACCAATTGAGAGGCACATCAGCCAGACTGTCTTGGAAACAATATATCATAAGTTTATCATCATGAGAATAAGAAGCCATTTTCCTGATATACATGATCAGATGGTTCTTTGGGCAGCTCAGACCCTTGTACTTTTCGAAGTCAGGCATCTTAAACTTTGGTGGGAGCACCACATCAGAAACCAAGTACATCTTTGTGAAATCTAATGGATCACTGCCTGTTTCCATCAGATTCAATCTTTCCTCTAGAGCCTGGAATTTCTGCATAGTCTCCTCTAGCTGAGGGATAGTAGAGTCCACTTTTGACACATCAGCATGTATCACATTACCCTGGTGAGAATTCATAGGGTCAACCAAATTCCTTTGAGACAGATTGAGTCCTTGACGAACTGGAGGTACTCTATTCTGATTCTCGGCAGCTTGGGAACCGGGTGGAACATCAAACACAAACGGCACATATTCAGGTATAGCATATGTAATTGGTACACCATGAGGTGGCCAATTCACAGCAGTCACTGAAGCATTCTCTCGTGGGACCTCAATAGTAGGTGCAAGAACCTCATTCACAATCGATCTTGGTGGCAGATTCAAACCAGACAACATCTCTAGAACTCTGTCCAACTTTCCACCCATCTGATTCACTTGGCCTTGCAAGACATCATGTTTTTCTCTCCAATTGTCCATGGTGCAGTGTAAACTTTCTAATCCAAATACCAGTGCCGGGAATGTAACTGTTGGAATGAATAAATGAAAATGAGATTTTTTATGATTGAAAAATGCATGATTTTTTTTTTTTTGAATGAAAATGCATGTTTTTTTTTTCAAAGACTGTTTCCAACATTTATTTTTGTAATTGTATGATAGATGAATATGTATGATCACAGTAACATTGTATCATCTGGCGAGCTTGATCTCAAAGTCACAAATCTTCCATATTCATAACAACAGGGTTCTTTTCAAAATGGAATCTCTGAGGTCAAAAGTTCAAAGTTACCTGTAACCCATCCCTCTCACATGTTGTTCTAGGTTGACACGGTTCCCAGAATTCTCGATTACTTTTCCCAAAAGCAACCTCATCGGAGCGAGATTATAACGCCAACTGGATGAGTCAACATCATAACCTCGACACGGGTTCTAGACGGTGGTCCCTAGACAAAAGTTTCGGATACCTAGACTGGATAAAAAGGCCCCCGGAGTTCTGGACCCCACATGGAAAAAACTGAACCCAAAGCCATGCGGCAGAGAGCCCAACCTTTCCAAGGGAATCTATTCCGAGCGGAATTTTCACACCGGAACTCAAAGTCACATGTCAGAGAGCCCAATGCAAAAATCCCTCAACTAATCCTAAGTTTCTCTCCGGTCCGGTGATGAACCATAGCACACAGTAACCAAGAACCAAGCCATAAAGGCAAAAAGAAAAAAAAAGGAGTAGAAGAGAAGACAAAGCCAGCAAGTCCAGACAGTTCAATATTTTGCGGTAATGTAAAAGATAGGACAGATACGGCTAACCTGGAATAAGCAAACCAAAAGCCTCAAACTAGGCTTAACTCTATACACAAGTGTCCCCAGTGAAGTCGCCAGCTGTAGTACCCGGCGCAAAAAATATACAGATATGCAATGATGAAATGCAATGCACAAATGTAAGCAATGAAGCCGCCACCATATTTTATTTATCCCATGAGGGGAAAGGAAAATAATGATAAAACCTTAAAGATCGGGTTCGGGAGTTGGTTACATGAGGGGAAGACGTTAACACCCCCTCATATCCGTTGTACTCAACGGGAACCATTTGAGGAATTTTGGTTTGCATAAACAAAACTAGCCGCATAAAAAGAATTAAATTACCACACATTAAACAGAAAGGAAAAAAAAAAGTTTTTTATTATTTGGCTTGACGAGAGAGGCTCTCGCTCCTACGTATCCCCTAAGTACAATGAGGAAGTCAAAGTTCACGTAGTTCTTCCTGAAAAGAAAGATTTGCGTGTTGGTTGTTTTTAGTGAACAATGCTTAGGTCACATTCCACTGATACAACAGTATGCTTGTATGCTCGCTTCGGAGGCTTAAGCGTTTGTCTGTAGCAGGGGAATAGATAAAGCGCCATCCATTTAGGAAAAAGAAGTTGAAAAAAGATTTGACTGCACAAGGGCAGTTGAAAAAGAGTTAACTGCGCAAGGGCAGGAAAACAGTTGAATGGATTGATTGTCTTTTAGATTTTCTGAGAAATTATTCAGTGAATGAGAATAGTCCTCAGTCGCAAGCCATGCGGCAGGTACTTGGACTATTCAAGAAATGAAAGTCATGCGTCAGACATCTCTCTTTTCATTCAATAGATTATTTAAGGTATTTTCAGAGTTTTCAAGCTTCATAAAAGAAAAAGAAAAAAGAAAGATAGAAGAAGAGAGAAATGCAAATGCATGAATGCAAATGACATATAATCCATGATACTGAACAATTAAAAATGCATCAGATATGAGCATATAAACAAGTAACCATGTATCAGACAAAGAGAAATGAATCATCTAACAATTATAAGCAAACAGCATAATTCAGTCAAGTAGGAAAAAGTCAACTATAAAAAGTCAACCTAAAAGTCAACGCGAAAAGTCAAGCTAAGAAGTCAAAGTAAAAGTCAACCTAAAAGTCAACTCAAAAGTTGAGACAGAGACAAGTCATGCGTCAGGCTCTGCCTCGTTGTTTTTAGAAGGTTTTGTTTTAAGTTTAAAAAGTCTCGAATTAAAAATAATTTAGTCAAAGTCATGCGTCAGAGACTAATTATTTTTAACCCGTTTTTCATATTAAAGTTTCAAACTCAAAGGTTCCGAATTAAAAATAAAATAGCCAAAGTCATGCGTCAGAGACTATTTATTTTTAATCCTTTTTTAATATTAAAGTTCCAAAATCAAAAGCTCCGAATTAAAAATAAAATAGCCAAAGTCATGCGTCAGTGACTATTACTTTTTTAATACACTTTTTCTAATCTAAGTTGTAAAAACTCCGAATTAAAAAATTAATCGATCAAAGTCATGCATCAGAGACCAATTACTTTTTTAATCCGCTTTTTCATTTTGAAGTTTCGTAATCAAATTTATAAAAGGTTCTCAAAAATAAATAAATAAATAAATAAATAAAACAATCAGCAAGGGTGCATAAGAAAACTAGGGTACAGCAGCAGTAAAAAAAACAAAAAAAAAACTGAAACTGGGCCTCACAAAAAGGCCCAAGTCCACTTGCTACCAGACCGGGTCGGGTCCGGTTTAGTACTGGGTCAACCGACCCACTCACCCACCCAGCTGGGGGGTGTGGCGAGTAATGAAGGGGGGCGCGCGTGAGTAAGCCTTGGCCACTCACGCAGCGCCACGTGGCGATGCCACTTCCTCTCTTCTTCCTCACGTGGGAAACCTCCATTGGAGGAGCTTCATGAAGCTTTTAAAACAAAAAGGATTTTTATAAAAAATGCACCAAAATTAACAAGTGGATAGTGCTTTTCATAGTTTTTTTCGCAAGGATAACGAATATACAGTTAGTTTTCACAATAGGTGTTTGTGTAGAGAGTAAAAAGCCACGCAAGTTTTGATGCCAAAAATCAAAAATGAGTTTCAAGAATGTACAAGCTCAAACGATGATCGATTTGTGTTCAGAGAGGTACCATAAGCACGAAATGATCCTTATATACCTTCGTTTGTGGACGAAAAGCTCGGATCGGAGAGTTTTATTTTGACCGCGACTTCGAGCTCGGTTTCGAAGCTTTTCCGTTGATTTTTTGACGAAAATGGTTGCGGATTTGAGTTCAGAGGGTCCAAACTATAAGAATTGAGTATTTGATTGTTGATATTGGTAGATTTTTGGGTGGTTGAATTTTCCGGCGAGGGTGGTTTCGGATCCGGCGGTTTCCGGCATGTTTGGCGGCGTTTTTGGTGAAATTAACGATGGATTAGTGATGAGAAGATGATTAGGAAGCTAATGGTGTTTTCGGATTTTGATTTGGATGAGTTTTGAAAAATGGGTGGTGGTTTTCCGGCGACCGGAGGTGGTTTTCTGGCGGTGGTCGCCGGAAAAGTGTTGGTGGAGGAAGGAGGAAGGATTTTCTGATTTTTCTTCTATTGGAAGTGTGGTGTGAAATTGATTTTTTTTGATTGAGTGATGTGAGGTTTGTATTTATAGTGGTAGGATTAGGTGAGTGGTATTTTTGTAATAAATGTGTAATTTTGGGTTAAGAAAAAAAAATTATGATAATGATAGTATGAAAAAATTATGATGTGAGGTTTGTATTTTGATGTATGTGTGTTATGATTTGTGACTAAACTTTGTGTCCATACAAGTCTTTCTCTTTCCTCCGTTTATCTTTTACAAAATAACACAATATCTTATACTATTATGCCAATTATTTTTTTCAATGACATTTTTTTGTGTAAATTACTTAGCTATGTAATTTTGTTTGGATTTATGCACAGCCAAAAACAACAACGATATTGATTCTGAAATTGAGCAACAAGATTTACCACCAACAATTGAGGAGGAACTACGTCTTCCCATGAGAAATTTGACAAGAATCATGCGACGTGCTCTTCCATTGCATGCTGAAATCTCTAATGATGCTAAGGATTCCATGCAGTTGTGTGTGTCTGAATTCATGAACATCGTCATGAGTGAGGCTAATGAAAGATGCAAGGTAGAGAATCGAAAGATCGTTACTGCTGATGATTTAATATGGGCTATGAATATGTTGGGCTTTGAAGACTATGCTGGGATTTTGACTAGTTTTCTCAAAAACTACCGTGCTCAGGCTGGGTTTAACAAGAATGGATCGAATGCTAGTGATTTGAGCAGTGACAGTGGTAATGGTCAACGTTGATATGCAATCAACGTGATGACCTAAGGTACAACAAAATGAGCATATGGAATAAGAGTAGTTTTTTAATAATTAAGGTTTGGTCAAAGTATTGTGTCATCATGACTTGGTGGTGTTGGTAGTATGTTGGTTTTTTTTTCTTTTGCTTTTTTTTTTTCAATGTTGATTTGAATAATTGAGTGTCATATATGACAAAACTTGAGAATTATAAAATTTTATTGTTGGTTTGCTGTTATTTTTATTTATTTTATTTTATTTTTTACATCAATCACAATAATTTCATCCGATGACTATATAAACATATTCAAACATCAAAGAACAATAATTTTATGTCTTATTTCAAACATATTAAAAGATAAAAACATTAATATACTTAAAAGAATGGCCATATGAAATAAACAGTGACAAGGAAATTTAAAAAGATAGAGAATGAAAAAAATGGAAATAGTTGATCTAAAAAAAAAAGAAAAAGAAAAAGAAAGTGTGATAAATCAATTTCGAGTTGCCATAAGATGCATGTTATCTCTTCATAAAAATCAAAATACAGTGTATCCTAAAAATTGAAGAGCGCATTAAAGGGAAATTAAATGATATATTATTATGAAAATTTATCAGTGCATCTATCTTTGATTTCAATTTGATACATTATGACTTTTTAAACAAATTATTGTCAAGATTTTCCCCTTCTTCTCTTAAATTGAAGTATTTACTTAAGGATGATTCATTTGTGTTGATGATAATGATGAACTCAAGTTGGTTTGCAGATTCTTGTCACACAACTAGTGTAAGAACATATTCACATTACATGAAATACAATGGAAAAATATTTTATATTCAAGTTTCAAGCAAATAAAATCTTTTACAATATTCAACTCGATTAATAAAAATACTGGTTATTAATTAACTCCACAACCCTCAGATTTATTATAAATATTTTGTCCATCAAACCACGCTTTGATAGTAAATTGATCTAATTCTCTACCAGCGAGGCACCATCTATCTATATCAATTTCAAATCTCAAGTCTCATGTTCATCATATTTTCTTCATACTAACTTGAAATTGAAATCTTATATCACACACAGTGCAAATTAGAGTGGTAAAACGAACCCAACACACCGGACTGATCTATTTAACTACACACTAATTTAGGCAGTCTTACTGAGTTGAAGTTTTAAACTCGACTTTTTTAGGAGGTCCACCCGGCTTAACTCGTTAAAAAACGGAACAGACGGAGGCAGAGGAGGGCCGACCCGTTTAACTCGTTAAATATTTGTCATTTTTTATTTTACTTCAAGAGTTTGTAGAACAAAGGCATTGGCAATCAATAACCAAAAAAAAAAAGACATTGATAATCGTGTATAAAAAATATTGGTGATCGACAAAGTATTAATACAACCACCACAATTGATAAAAGATCATTGGTAATCTATATGAATTACATTAATTACCTTCAACAATTTACAAAATTAAGACATTGGTAATCCGCATTGTATTAGTAGACCACCATTGGTAATCTACAAAAAATATTAAATGAGAGCATCATTGGTAATCTAAAAAAATTACATTAATTGTCATTTGAGTGATTTGTAGAGAACCAAGACATTGGTAATCCACATTGCATTGATACAACCAATAACATTGGTAATCTCAAAAATTATTAGATGTGAATATCATTGGTAATCTATACGAATTGCATTAATTATTACTTTAAAAGTTTGTAAAATCAATACATTGGTAACCTACATTACATTAGTAATCCGCGAGGTATTGGTACAGCCACCTACACCATTGATAATATACAAAGATTATTAAATGTGAACATCAGTGATAATGTTGACGAATTGCATCAATTACTACTGCAATAGTTTTTAAAAACAAGACATTGGTAATTCACATTACATTGGTACAACCCCAACATTGCAAGGGTATAAATGAAAAAATTATCATTTTTTTTTTGTTTTTTTTTATAAGCAAATGATAAATTTATCATGTTACATAGTGTAGTAAATTAAAATTTACATGGAATAAAGCAAATCCAAAACTTGTTTACATTGCAGGAAATAAAAGTCTATTAATCTATAAATTAATGAGAATTAATTTAATTATATGTTAATTATATCAAATATCATTTAGCATATTAACATATATAAATTTTTTAATTAAATTTTTGTTAATTAAATATGAGGTTATTTTGAGATTATTCTGATTAATTTGATTTCTGATTAATAATTTAATCAATATTTTCTCTTTGAGATTATTCTGCTAATTAAAATGATTATTTAAATTAAAAAAACTTCTTTTATATCCCTAACAATTATAATTATTTTAAAATCATATTTGAATATATTTAATAAATCCAAATATAGAATAAGTTTTTAATATTTAATGAAATTAAATATAAAGAGTTTAACAATTAATTTCAATTTAAATTTTATTAATTTTTGTATAAAAAGTTGTGTGTCATCCTTTATACATGTGTACATATAGACTAATGGGATGACATCTCAGCAATATTATGTTTCTAGTTGTATACAGGAAGTCATTCTTCCTCTATAAATTGAAAAGAGTACAGACTAAAATTTTCATCATTCTTCTAAATCACATCAATCGTTTAAGCAGTCAAAGTGAAGTCCTAAGAAAGTATGGAGCATGGAATTCCGTCCTTTAACCACAGTCGTTCGACACAACCACCCTCTGGTAAGCACTCTAAACAACAACAAAGTAGATGAGGAGAATTATTATCGAGCAAACACCCATAAGATTATATATCATTAAACAATTTTGAAAATACACTTTTTTTTTCTCTTTTGATATATGTGTGTTATGATTTGTGACTAAACTTTGTGTCCATACAAGTCTTTCTCTTTCCTTCATTTATCTTTTACAAAATAAAACAATATCTTATACTATTATGCCAATTATTTTTTTCAATGACATTTTTATGTGTAAATTACTTAGCTATGTACTTTTGTTTGGATTTATGCACAGCCAAAAACAACAACGATATTGATTCTAAAATTGAGCAACAAGATTTACCACCAACAATTGAGGAGGAACTACGTCTTCCCATGAGAAATTTGACAAGAATCATGCGACGTGCTCTTCCATTGCATGCTGAAATCTCTAATGATGCTAAGGATTCCATGCAGTTGTGTGTCTCTGAATTCATGAACATCGTCATGAGTGAGGCTAATGAAAGATGCAAGGTAGAGAATCGAAAGATCGTTACTGCTGATGATTTAATATGGGCTATGAATATGTTGGGCTTTGAAGGCTATGCTGGGATTTTGACTAGTTTTCTCAAACACTACCGTGCTCAGGCTGTGTTTAACAAGAGTGGATCGAATGCTAGTGATTTGAGCAGTGACAGTGGTAATGGTCAACGTTGATATGCAATCAACGTGATGACCTAAGGTACAACAAAATGAGCATATGGAATAAGAGTAGTTTTTTAATAATTAAGGTTTGGTCAAAGTATTGTGTCATCATGACTTGGTGGTGTTGGTAGTATGTTGGTTTTTTTTCTTTTGCTTTTTTTTTTATTTTAATGCTGATTTGAATAATTGAGTGTCATATATGACAAAACTTGAGAATTATAAAATTTTATTGTTGGTTTGCTGTTATTTTTATTTATTTAATTTTACTTTTTACATCAATCACAATAATTTCATCCGATGACTATATAAACATATTCTAACATCAAAGAACAATAATTTTATGTCTTATTTCAAACATATTAAAAGATAAAAACATTAACATACTTAAAAGAATGGCCATATGAAATAAACAATGAGAAGAAAAATAAAAAAGATAGAGAATAAAAAAATGGAAATAGTTGATCCAAAAAAGAAAAAAAAAGTGTGATAAATCAATTTCGAGTTGCCATAAGATGCATACTATCTCTTCATAAAAATCAAAATATAGTTTATCCTAAAAATTGAAGAGCGCATTAAAGAGAAATTAAACAATATATTATTATTATGAAAATTTATCAGTGCATCTATCTTTGATTTCAATTTGGTACATTATGACTTTTTAAACAAATTATTGTCAAGATTTTCCCCTTCTTCTCTTAAATTGAAGTATTTACTTAAGGATGATTCATTTGTGTTGATGATAATGATGAACTCAAGTTGGTTTAAACTGTATCAGCAGATTCTTGTCACACAACTAGTGTAAGAACATATTCACATTACATGAAATACAATGGAAAAATATTTTATATTCAAGTTTCAAGCAAATAAAATCTTTTACAATATTCAACTCGATTAATAAAAACACTGGTTATTAATTAACTCCACAACCCTCAGATTTATTATAAATATTTTGTCCATCAAACCACTCTTTGATAGTAAATTGATCTAATTCTCTACCAGCGGGGCACCATCTATCTATATCAATTTCAAATCTCAAGTATCATGTTCATCATATTTTCTTCATACTAACTTGAAATTGAAATCTTATATCACACACAGTGCAAATTAGAGTGGTAAAACGAACCCAACACACCGGACTGATCTATTTAACTAAACACTAATTTAGGCAGTCTTACTGAGTTGAAGTTTTAAACTCGACTTTTTTAGGAGGTCCACCCGGCTTAACTCGTTAAAAAACGGAACAGACGGAGGCAGAGGAGGGCCGACCCGTTTAACTCGTTAAATATTTGTCATTTTTTATTTTACTTCAAGAGTTTGTAGAACAAAGGCATTGGCAATCAAAAACAAAAAAAAAGACATTGATAATCGTGTATAAAAAACATTGGTGATCGACAAAGTATTAATACAACCACCACAATTGATAAAAGATCATTGGTAATCTATATGAATTACATTAATTACCTTCAACAATTTACAAAATTAAGACATTGGTAATCCGCATTGTATTAGTAGACCACCATTGGTAATCTACAAAAAATATTAAATGAGAGCATCATTGGTAATCTAAAAAAATTACATTAATTGTCATTTGAGTGATTTGTAGAGAACCAAGACATTGGTAATCCACATTGCATTGATACAACCAATAACATTGGTAATCTCAAAAATTATTAGATGTGAATATCATTGGTAATCTATACGAATTGCATTAATTATTACTTTAAAAGTTTGTAAAATCAATACATTGGTAACCTACATTACATTAGTAATCCGCGAGGTATTGGTACAGCCACCTAAACCATTGATAATATACAAAGATTATTAAATGTGAACATCAGTGATAATGTTGACGAATTGCATCAATTACTACTGCAATAGTTTTTAAAAACAAGACATTGATAATTCACATTACATTGGTACAACCCCAACATTGCAAGGGTATAAATGAAAAAATTATCATTTTTTTTTTGTTTTTTTTTTATAAGCAAATGATAAATTTATCATGTTACATAGTGTAGTAAAACAAAATTTACATGGAATAAAGCAAATCCACTTGTTTACATTGCAGGAAATAAAAGTCTATTAATCTATAGATTAATGAGAATTAATTTAATTATATGTTAATTATATCAAATATCATTTAGCATATTAACATATATAAATTTTTTAATTAAATTTTTGTTAATTAAATATGAGGTTATTTTGAGATTATTCTGATTAATTTGATTTCTGATTAATAATTTAATCAATATTTTCTCTTTGAGATTATTCTGCTAATTAAAATGATTATTTAAATTAAAAAAACTTCTTTTATATCCCTAACAATTATAATTATTTTAAAATCATATTTGAATATATTTAATGAATCCAAATATAGAATAAGTTTTTAATATTTAATGAAATTAATTATAAAGAGTTTAACAATTAATTTCAATTTAAATTTTATTAATTTTTGTATAAAAAGTTGTGTGTCATCCTTTATACACGTGTACATATAGACTAATGGGATGACATCTCAGCAATATTATGTTTCTAGTTGTATACAGGAAGTCATTCTTCCTCTATAAATTGAAAAGAGTACAGACTAAAATTTTCATCATTCTTCTAAATCACATCAATCGTTTAAGCAGTCAAAGTGAAGTCCTAAGAAAGTATGGAGCATGGAATTCCGTCCTTTAACCACAGTCGTTTGACACAACCACCCTCTGGTAAGCACTCTAAACAACAACAAAGTAGATGAGGAGAATTATTATCGAGCAAACACCCATAAGATTATATATCATTAAACAATTTTGAAAATACACTTTTTTTTTTCTCTTTTGATATATGTGTGTTATGATTTGTGACTAAACTTTGTGTCCGTACAAGTCTTTCTCTTTCCTCCGTTTATCTTTTACAAAATAAAACAATATCTTATACTATTATGCCAATTAATTTTTTCAATGACATTTTTTTGTGTAAATTACTTAGCTATGTACTTTTGTTTGGATTTATGCACAGCCAAAAACAACAACGATATTGATTCTGAAATTGAGCAACAAGATTTACCACCAACAATTGAGGAGGAACTACGTCTTCCCATGAGAAATTTGACAAGAATCATGCGACGTGCTCTTCCATTGCATGCTGAAATCTCTAATGATGCTAAGGATTCCATGCAGTTGTGTGTGTCTGAATTCATGAACATCGTCATGAGTGAGGCTAATGAAAGATGCAAGGTAGAGAATCGAAAGATCGTTACTGCTGATGATTTAATATGGGCTATGAATATGTTGGGCTTTGAAGACTATGCTGGGATTTTGACTAGTTTTCTCAAACACTACCGTGCTCAGGCTGGGTTTAACAAGAGTGGATCGAATGCTAGTGATTTGAGCAGTGACAGTGGTAATGGTCAACGTTGATATGCAATCAACGTGATGACCTAAGGTACAACAAAATGAGCATATGGAATAAGAGTAGTTTTTTAATAATTAAGGTTTGGTCAAAGTATTGTGTCATCATGACTTGGTGGTGTTGGTAGTATGTTGGTTTTTTTTTCTTTTGCTTTTTTTTATTTCAATGCTGATTTGAATAATTGAGTGTCATATATGACAAAACTTGAGAATTATAAAATTTTATTGTTGGTTTGCTGTTATTTTTATTTATTTAATTTTATTTTTTACATCAATCACAATAGTTTCATCCGATGACTATATAAACATATTCAAACATCAAAGAACAATAATTTTATGTCTTATTTCAAACATATTAAAAGATAAAAACATTAATATACTTAAAAGAATGGCCATATGAAATAAACAGTGACAAGGAAAATAAAAAAGATAGAGAATGAAAAAAATGGAAATAGTTGATCTAAAAAAGAAAAAAAAAGTGTGATAAATCAATTTCGAGTTGCCATAAGATGCATACTATCTCTTCATAAAAATCAAAATATAGTTGATCCTAAAAATTGAAGAGTACATTAAAGGGAAATTAAATATAATGGAGTATGTGCAATGTTACCAACTAGAAATTATTATGAAAATTTATCAGTGCATCTATCTTTGATCTCAATTTGGTACATTATGACTTTTTAAACAAATTATTGTCAAGATTTTCCCCTTCTCTTAAATTGATGTATTTTCTTAAAGATGATTCATTTGTGTTGATGATAATGATGAACTCAAGTTGGTTTAAACTATATCAGCAGATTCTTGTCACACAACTAGCATAAGAACATATTCACATTATATGAAATACAATGGAAAAATATTTTATATTCAAGTTTCAAGCAAATAATATCTTTTACAATATTCAACTCGATTAATAAAAACATCGGTTATTAATTAACTACATAACCCTCAGATTTATTATAAATATTTTGTCCATCAAACCACTCTTTGATAGTAAATTGATCTAATTCTCTACCAACGAGGCATCATCTGTCTCTATCAATTTCAAATCTCATGTTCATCATATACTAACTTGAAATTGAAATCTTATATCACACATAGTGCAAATTAGAGTGGTAAAACGAACCCAACACACCGGATTGATCCATTTAGCTACACATTAATTTAGGCAGTCTGACTGAGTTGAAGTTTTAAACTCGACTTTTTTAGGAGGTCCACCCGGCTTAACTCATTAAAAAAGGGAACGGACGGAGGCAGAGGAGGGCCGACCCGTTTAACTCTCTAAACATTTGTCATTTTTTATTTTAAATCAGTAAGACAAAAATTATAAAGAAATGAGTGGAACCAGACCAATCAAATATAACATTTATTCCATAGATGATTGATTTGGGGTTAATTGTATTGCTTTATTTTGGGACTCATTTCAATGAAGTTAGATTTATTTTTGAATTTTTTTTATTTAAAGACTTGTTTAATATCAAAACTTATTTAATACTACCTCCATTCATATATATATATATATAAGAGATAATAATTTAGGAAATTTTTGGTTCTTTTTATAAGAGACATCCACTAAATTAAAAATTTATCAAATGTACAATTCATTTTATATCCTTGTTGAATAAATAAAATAATCATCTTCCAATACAAATGCAATTACTTCAATACAATATAATTGTTTCCGATGCTCATTTATCCGTGCATATACCTATTCTCCACCTCATATTAATGATTTGGAGGTGATTAAAAAAAAAACATTAGTGATATGGAGGGAATAAACATAATTTTTTTAATTAGTAAAAATAGTTTTATTGGTTTGTGTAATTTTTTAACTTTGTCTCTTGTATATAAGAGCAGGTGTAGTATTATATTTTGTGACTCTTAATGTCTGTTTGACCCGACTTTATTTTAGTTTTACTTCTCTTTTAAGTCATAAGTAGAGCCAAACACATATTTTATTAAGCTCTTATTAAAAAAATGTGGCTTAATACTAATGAAAATATATATAGAGATTTGTCTTGACAAAAAAAATAATATCAAAATACACTATGTAAAAAAAAAATAAGAGCAAAATATAAACTATATCAAAATATTTTAGTTTAAAATAAAAAAAATAGATAAGTAGTTTTAAATATAAAAAAAATTACCAAACAACTTTTACTTTATTTATAAAACTCTTTTTATTATTTTAAAGTTTAAAGCAACTTGTACTGTTAAAAAAAAAATCTGGGCCAAACGAAGCCTTAGTGTTTGTTTGTTATAGCTTTTTTAAATATAAAAAAATCACTTTTAAGAAAATAACATTTGTCTGTTATAGTTTTTAAAAATAATTAGAATCTGGAAATAATCTAAAAAACGTTAAAAATGAGAAGCTGATATCGGTGGCTTATTATTTATAGATTTTTTTAGATGAAAGTCTCAAAAAATTTCAAACAAAAATATTCAAAGTTTATTCTGATATCCCAATTATATCCTTGTTGCCCTATCCTTATGTAATTTTTATAAAGGTAAACAAACATAACATAAAATAACTTCTGCTTTTTTGTAAAATCTCTAAATAATAATTTTTAAATTATTTAATATCAAAATCACTTTTTTTTTAATCTGTAACAAACAGACTCTTAATCAATATTTTCTCATTGAAATTATTCAACTTATTAAGAGGATTAGTCTTGTGGGCTTAACTCAATTGATATGACATATTATACATACGTGTTGGGATTGAGGTTTGAATTCTGATATGTCCATTTATTCACTATCAAGAGATGAAATTCTAGTCACTAGACTACCTGACAAAAAAAAATTATTTAAATAAAAAAAATAACTTTTTTTTACTTAAAAAAACTCCTTTTAAATCCTTAACAACTTTTTGTCAAAAGAAAATCCTTAAAAACTATAATTATTTTAAAACCATATTTGATTATTTTCAATGAATCCAAATATAGAATAAGTTTTAGTCAAAAAAATATAGAATAAGTTTTTTTTACATTTAATGGAATTAAATATAAAGGGCTTAACAATTAATTTCAATTTAAATTTTATTAATTTTTTTGTCATCCTTCATTATACACGTATACATATGGACTAATACGATGACATCTGAGCATTGTTACATTTCTAATTGTATGGTGTAAGCCATTCTTCCTCTATAAATGCACAAGAATACACACTAAAATTTTCATCCATTCTTCTAAATCACATTCATCGTTCAAGCAGGCAAAGTGAAGTCCTAAAGAAGTATGGAGCGTGAAATTCCCTCCTTTAACAAGTGTTCGACACAATCAGACTTTGGTAAGCACTCTAAACAATGGAAATAGAAGAAGAATATTTGGTTGGACACAACCGACCCCAAAATTTTTTATTAGGCAAACATGCATAACTTTATACATCATTAAAATATTTTAAAAATAAACATTTTTTCTTTCTCTTTTGATGTATGTGTTATAAGTTGTGACTAAATCTTATGCCAATACAATTCTCTCTCCTCTGTTAATCTTTTATAAAACAAAACCATGTCTTATATTATTATGCCAATTATTTTCTTTTTATTGATTTTTTTTTAATTTGTATAAATTACTTAACTATGTACTTCTGTTTGGATTTATACATAGACAAAAACAACAAAGACATTGGTTCTGAAGTTGAACAACAAGAATTACCACCAACAATAAGGGAGGAACTACGTCTTCCCATGACAAATTTGACGAGAATCATGCGATGTGCCCTTCCATTGCACGCGCAAATCTCCAATGATGCTAAGAATTCTATGCAGTTGTGTGTGTTTGAATTCATGAACATCGTCATGAGCGAGGCTAATGAGCGTTGCAAGGTAGAGAATCGAAAGATCGTTACTGCTGATGATTTAATATGGGCTATGAATAGGTTGGGCTTTGAAGACTATGCTGAAATTTTAGCTACTTTTCTCAAAAACTACCGCGATCATGAGGATGGATTCAACAAGGACGGGTCAAGTGCTAGTGGTTTGAGCAGTGGTGGTAGTAATGGCCAACGTTGATATTCTGGTGCAACAAAATGAATTTATAGAATAAGAGTAGTTTTTGAATAATTAAGTTTATGGTTAAAGTACTATGTGATTCATGACTTGTGGTGTTGGTTCCTTTTTCTTATGCTTTTTTATTTCATTAGTGATTTGAATAATTGTCATATATGACAAAACTTGATAATTATAAAATTTTACTATTGGTTTGCCGTTATTCTTACTTATTTGGTTTTTTATTTTCAATTTGAATTATAAAATTTTCACATTGTTTTCATTTTATGCATTTGATAATTTTTTAAGGAGTTTATTTAAATAGTTTTCGTATGTGGTAATTTATGAAGCAATACCATTGATAAAAAAATTTAAAAGAAATTATTGATTGTAATCATATTTGTTGTGTTGTATTGAACAACAATCACGCCTTTCATCAAAAATCTCGATTTTATAGATGTGGTAACAGTTGTTTCATAATTTTCATACACTGTTTTTTTTTCTTTCAAATCTGAAAATTATATTAACACCAATATCAAAGCACAAAAATAACCTTAATAATATTACAACCAAATACACAACATTACTCTAGAAGTAGGTAAAACATAATCTTTTTTACACCCAAATCTAATATTTTCTTATTTTACATCAATCACAGTAATTTCATCTGATGACTACACAAATATATTCCAACATCAAATAACATTAAAAGACAAAAACATTTTAACATACTTACAAGAACGACACATGAAATACATAATAACAAGTGCAATAAAAAGATGAAGAATGAAACAAATGGAAATAGTTGATCTAAAGATAAATAGTGTGATTAACTTTGTAATTAGCATAAGGACATATTCATATTACATGAAGCAAAATAAATAAATAAATAAATAAATAAAAGCATAAGAAATTGGCAAACACTAGTTATTAATTAACTGCATAAACCCTCAAATTTATTATAAATATTTTGGCCATTATGCCACTCATTGATAGTAAATTGATCTAAATATTATACCAACTAGGCAGCATTTTTTTTTTTTGGTGAAAACTAGGCATCATTTATCTCCATCAATTTCAACTCTCAACTCTCAACTCTCATGTTCATCATATTTTCATATTAATTTGAAATTGAAATATTATATCACACATAGTGCAAATAATCTATTTGGTTTTAGAAACAAAATCAATTAAAAGATTATGACCGACACAAAAGATGAAATTAAAATTGATAATCATAAGACTAAAAAAAATCTAAGATTTATTGCAAAATGACTCTTTGATTCAGCATCAGCATTAAATCTTTGATTCTTGATCATCTTTTCAGAGTATCTATATTTGTTCATCAATTAACACAACAATCTACTTCAAAATTCACAAATGATACCTAATAGACCTATCGAAACATATCAAAGAGGATTTGAGCCGCATCAACAAATTCATGAGCAATGGTATTATTAGTGATAGTGTTTCTACACCTTTTCTTGATTTTATATGATCTTGGTGGCAAACTGATCTTGATAATCATAATTATTACTCCTCTATTCTAAGGTTGATGCAACACCCTTGAGGCCTTTTGACTGTGCCATTTACTGTGGACACTGAGTACATTACCTCATGTGAATTGTTTGTCACAAATCACATTTGTTTTTAGAAAATCCATCAAAAAACATTACTATTTTAATCCCTATTTATATTTTATAAAGACTATTTTAGAAGAATAAAAAATATTTATTTTTTGTATTAAGTTTTTTTTAATCAAAGGAAAGCTTGCTAAGAAAAAAAGTCCTGGAAGATATTTTTGTAATTTTTTTTTAAGAGAATGACTATTTTACAAATTTCAATATTACGAACGACAAATTAACTACACCATTAAAATTTAATATAGAGACTATTCTTAAAAGAATATAATTTTATAAGGACTAAAGTTTAAAAACATATTTAATAATTGTTTTTATCATCCACTTATCTTTATGTTTATGTTTGACAATTATTCTCTTATACAATTATACTGGTGTTATCCTATAAATACATAAATTAACTTCAAGGTATTTTCGACCAAAATGCTGGTCATAAAAAATTATTCTTTTATTTTTATTCATTTATTTATTTTAATCTTTCTTATTATATAAAGAATATTTTAATCTTTTTTATTTTCTTTTTATAAAATCAACATTTTTTATTCTTATTCATTTAGTAAGAAATAATATATTTTATTTTTTACATACCAAAAAATATAATTTCTAATTAAAAAAAAACATACCAAAAAATATATTTTTATTTTTTAGAATAAATAGTATGTTTATAGTTGACCTTTGTAATAAATATTTATTCATGACAATCAATAATTAAAATGGTCATAATTTTTTTGAGATTTGTATCTTTTTTTTAACATGACTCTTTTTTTCTTTTTTATAAAATAAGAGGATTTAGATATCAAAATAGAGATAGACATCCCAACTATATATGTTGTCAGTTGGCACCACATCTTTTCCCATGCTCAAATAATATAAATAAATAAAAAGAAGAAATTAAAGCAATAGAAAAGAGTGGACTATAAGAGTAACTTTAAGATAAGTTACTTCGTTTAATATATCTCATTATCATTATTCAAGATGAAAGTCACTAATTTAAACGTCAAATTAAAAGATTTTATTGAAATAGATCAACTCTACAAATTTTTATGAAATTTTAAAACAATTTGATACATCATTAAATAATTTCAAATTAACATATAATAAAATTTTAAAAACCACAAGTAAATATCAATATTTATATTTATATTACACAACTACGAATTTCAAATTTATTTAAAAATGCGTGCATTTGATCATTGATATATAATAATAATAATAATCAACAGTTGGATTAATAAAGTATATTGTGAATAATGAGATATTAAACAAAATAACTCATCTCATAATTACTCTTGAAGTCAAATAATCCATACCCAATACAAGAAATTTCATAAATGACTTTTTTTTGGTAAAATTTAATAAGGAATTTTTTATATTTGAATGATGTAATTAAATATATTATTACTCTATTATGATAAAATATAAACAAAATTCGCTTTTTTAGGTTCATTGAATTATTTTTGTACCTAAATTGTAATTATTTTAAAATCATACTTGACTAAATTTAATAAATCCAAATATAGAATAAGTTTTTTACATTTAGTGGAATTAAATATAAAGTGCTTGATAATTAATTTAAATTTAATTAATTTTTATATATAAATGTGTCATCTTTTATCTTTTATATACGTGTACATATGGACTAATAAAAGGATGGCATCTCAGCAATGTTACGTTTTTTTTATTGTATGGTACAAGTCATTCTTTCTCTATAAATTCAGAAGAGTATTGACTAAAATTTTCATCTATTCCTCTAAATTACATTCATTGTTCAAGCAAACAAAGTAAAGCCCTAAGGAAGTGTGGAGCGTGAAATTCCCTCTTTTAACGACAGTTGTTTGACACAATCAAACTCTGGTAAGTACTCTAAACAACAACAACAATGCAATTATTAGTTTTCTTACAAATTTAATTGTTGATCTATCTAAAAAGATGTAATAATTTTCTTACCAATATACACACTAGACAAAAAATATGTATTTTTTCTTAGTCGTAATGATCTTGTTCACATTAGGTGATGCGTACTTTCAACAAGCTATTTTACCAATTTTTTGACCTTTTACAAATCACACATTATTTATAAACAAAACTAACAATTTCTCCAACCATACGAGAGTTAATTGATCATTGTATTTGGCGATAGATATCCTAATTTCGACAAACAAAAAAAAAATAACAATTTTAAATATAAATTTGTTGTCAATTTTTGCTGCGTTGTCTTATGCTATATTATGCCAAAAAAAATTTATTGACAAAATTATTTTTGTGTAAATTACTTAGTTACATAATACTATTTGGATTTATACACATACAAAAGCAACAATGACATTGATTCTGAAATTGAGAAACAAGAATTACCACCAACAAGTGAGGAGGAACTAGGTCTTTCCATGACAAATTTGACAAGGATCATGCAACATGCTCTTCCATTGCACGTGAAAATCTTTGATGATGTTAAGAGTTCCATGCTATCGTGTGTGTCTGAATTCATGAACATTGTCATGAGTGAGGCTAGTGAGCGATGCAAGGTAGAGCATCGAAAAATAGTAACTGTTAATGATTTAATATGGGCTGTGAATAAATTGGGCTTTGAAGACAATGCTAGGGTTTTAACTACTCTTCTCAAAAGCTACCGTAGCCAAGAGGTTGGGTTTAACAAGGATGGGTCGAGTGTTAGTGGTTCTAGCAGTGTTGGTGGTAATGACCAAAGTTGATATGCAATCAACGTGATGGCCTAAGGCAGAATAAAATGAGCTTATGGAATAAGAGTAGTTTTTGAATAATTAAGTTTATGGTTAAAGTATTGCATTGTGTGTTTCATGACTTGGTGGCGTTGCTAGTTACATTGGTTTTTTTTTCTTTTGCTTTTTTATTTTATTGGTGATTTGAATAAATTATTGAGTGTCATATATGACAAAACTTGAGAATTATAAATTTTATTATTGGTTTACCGTTATTTTTACTTATTTAGTTTTAGTTCTTTTTCTAGTGTTAATTACAAAATTCTCACATTATTTTTTATCAAAAAAAAATCTCACATTGTTTTAATTTTAAGTATTTGATGTTTTTATATTGAAGTTCAATATATTTAAATAGTTTTTATACGTGGTAATCTATGAAGCATTGCCGTTGATAAAAATTTGAATGAAAAAAAATGAATGATTGTAATATAATCACATGCATTGTGTTTTTTTTTTTTTTTGACAAAATCACATGCATTGTGTTGTATTGAACAAAATACAGACTTTTCATTACAAATGTCGGTTCTAAAGAGTTGGTAACAATCACTTCATAATTTTTCATACACTATTTTTTTTCAAAACTCCAAATTATATATTAACACTAATACCCGAGCACGAGAAGAACCTAAATACTAAAATTAAATACACAACACTGCACTAAAAACATATAATAAAACAATGTCTTTTATTACATCCAAGCAATCTAATACAGTATTTTCTTATTTTACATTAACAAGGTCTGCCTGCTCAAGGGCCAAACAATCCAAGTAAAGACTTTAGACCTCTAAATTTATTTTAACATGTAATTTTTTTTACAAGTAAATTAATTATCTCTTTGTTAGAAGATAATGATGAGTATTCATCATCATATTCAATATATATAATTTAATTACATATAAATAGAAGGTAATCGGGCAACAAGCTACGCCGCTACATCTTTTTAAATTGCAAAACTCATTATTTTAAAAACTACATCAAATACCTAGGAGAAATAATGCATGACCTTTTGAATTTTATTTAATTACATATTCAATGTTATCTCTTTATCATACAAAATAATTGTCTCTTTTATGTAAATTAGTTAACACATCCTCGGCCTCAGACCAAAATAGTTTTGCAACAAACTAAAAGAAATTCACTTTTTTTTGGTCGAGATCGGGGTATCCACCGCCGAACGCAGTGACTATCCCCTCGCTAGTAAAAAAAATTCACTTTACGGATCTCTTAATTTCGCGATACAAAATTGAATAAAAAAATACTTATAAGAAGTTGTTCTCATGATAAATGTTTTTTTGTAATATACTAACACCTATACAAAAGTCAAACGTGACATTTTTAAGGATAAATGGGCCATTTTATTGGATCACATATGAACCGGCCCAATAAAACAAAATTAGGGTTTCTTTCCCTTTCCCTTATAAACCCAACGCCACAACACATCAATTTCATTCACTTCTTAGCAGCTTTTCCATTCCCATAGCTTTCTCTGTTTATCTTTCATAATCTATTTATTTTTTCTTTCACAATTTCACATTTATTTAATATTATGATTATGATATGATTTAATTCCATGGGCTATGATGAATTGAGGTAGTCATGCACCACTCTGATTTTCAGTGCTGATAATTTACTCAAACCCATAAATTTTCTGAGCCTTATATTATTAAATTTAATTAATTTAATTTACTTTAACCTGTTATTGAAATTGTTGAACCAAGTGATGCGGGGTTTTATAACCCTAACCATGATGCGGACCGTATAGCTTTAAGCTTCTGGGGATGAAATTTGGTTTCTGATGGTTCTTTTTTTTAATCTGTATATTCAATTGTTTATTTTGTTGATTATTTATTTTTGGCTAAGATAAAATGTTTTTTCCTTTGAAGAGTATTTTAGTAATCTGAATGGAGAGAAAATCAAAATTTGAGCTCCCTTTTGTAATTAACTAAGGTTGAGGAATCCATTTTGATTTTTGTAATTTCTCTCCCAGGCTGATACTTGGCTTTCTGAGGAATCATTTTATAATTTTGTGTCTTTTGATTTCATTTCAAGATCTATTTTTTTTATGTAAAAGATGACTACTGAAAATTTTGCTATATAAATTATAATTTGATTTTCAAAAATATCAATTTTCTAATGTAATTTTTTATTTTTATGGTTCTTAACTTTATTATTTATGATATTTTTAATTTTTAATTTCATGGTATCTTTTTATTGCTATAGAAAATTTTATCACTTGCTTCAATTCATCACGACTAAGACGTATAATAGATTTTAACCTTTTGTATAGTGATGCCAATAAATTATATGATGCTTTTAGGTAATTTTTAGACATTTTAGAAATATTTTGTTGATCAATTCATGTGAAAATTCTAAGAATGAAGTTATTTGGCTAAGAAGCAACCAATGAACAAATTACCCAAAAAAATAAGTAATATGAAGAAAAATGCTGAAATGCAGTGTACCACGATATTCTTATTGCGCATGATGAGATAGACATATTTTGGACAAGAATTTGCAAAGTAAAAGGAATAAATAATTTTGCATTGCGCACAATCAAAAATGGGTCGGGCCGATCGGCCTTACCATTAGCCTATTGGCTTGGGTGAGTTATGATTCAAAAAAGCTACTCAAATACAATTAGATTTTTTTCCCTTCATGTAACCCTCCTGATGATTGGTTGGGCTGGGTTTGTCTATCGGTCTTTGAGCCGGCTTATTATCAATTTTTTTTTATAAAGATATATGTAGTTTAATACGTAAGTTCAATAAAAATGGTTATATTATCTAAAACTTTAATTAAAAATAATTGTATAATTTATTAATATATATTTAGTGACGATGTATAAATTATTTACACTTGTATATAATTATAGTTCAATAAAACTAATAATTATAAAGAATTAACATATCAAGTCATTGAGAAAAGATTGAATAAATTGAAAAAATTAAAATAAATTAGGTCTAACAAGTTCATAAGTCGGCCGGATTGAACCCGTTAAAGCATGATCCAACAATAATTGGGTTTGCATGACCCGACTCATTTAACAGCTCTATGTGCCATAGTGGCTTCATCATACTATGATATATGATTCACGCCACATCTTGCCACGGATGGTGCGTAGTCCAAACCCATTGAAAGCTTATGTGTAGAAGTTTTCATCATTCGATTCAAATCATTTTAGAGTAAGCTTTTAGAGGTCTCTTCTTGTAGTGTTTCTACAACAACTTGAAGGTCAATTCGAGGTGAAGGTTAAGAAGAAGGAATCTATTTCCAACATTAGGAATAGTTTCTCTCACCTTATATAGATTATTTCATATATGTAATTCCTTTAATTGTCTTTTATTATGTTCATGAGTAACTAAATCTCTTATGTTAGACCACTTAGATTAAATACTTAATGACTACTTGAAATATGTAATTGATTTGAAAAAGATTATACTACTTGCAATTAAAGTCATTACTTGTGTTTATTTTTTTTTCATTCACATGTATTCATAATAGTGATCATATTAAGAATATGTCATTCTAGCAGTCAGATCATCGTAGCCGAGCCCTGATCACATATATGGAATAATCAATCTAGTCAACAATAGGGCGGTTATCACTTATTATCTTGAGATTAAAAGCAATAAGATTAACACACAATTAATGCCATATCACCAAGTAGAATTAAAGCAAGGATTCGAAAGTACATAACCACTATTTGTCACCTTAAATTTATTATCTTTCATATTTCTGCATCTAAACCAAACCATAAAGCGGGAACACTACACGTTAATACATAAACTCCTAATTACACTAGTTATTTTGACACGATTCCTGTAAAGACGATATTTTTTATACTATTACGTGACGAAATATTGATGCACTTGCCAAGAACCCAGCCATATAGCAATTTTGTAAAAACAAAACAAGAAAAATGAAATAAAAAACCCTAAAAAAGATGAAACATTTCGATTCACCATAACAACAGTTCGGTTCTCTTCAAAAATAACTTTATACCTCTACATCCATAAATGCTAACACGTCATATAAAAAATATTCTCCACTTGCCATGGAGCTGATTATTGATATTCTTGAAGATCCATTATCTTGTATAACAACGATAGAAACTCCTACCTATAACAATGTCCTATAAGAAAGCCTCCCCATTACAAGATTTCATATGGAACTTTCATGTTGAGAACACCAAGAATTTTAATAAATTCACCTTACAATTGATAGACTTTTTCTACCCAAGATGCAACAACAGTTTCATAATTCCTCTACATAATTTATCATCACCTTAACAAATAAATTAATCTTCATATAGTGCATCAACAAATTCAAGCAACATCAAGTTGTTGCATTGTATTGTATCTATTATCTCTACATTGTTAGTTTACACTTGTATAATTTCATGAACAACTATAACTACTCCCACGGAAGTGCACCGGGATATGGAGTTGGTCCACAATATCTGAACAAAGGTTCAATTTCTGGACATCCATTAGGATATGGAATCGACCGATGAAAAGGATCACGCTTTAGTTTCTTGTGATAGAGTGAACCTCGACATCCATATGGATCTCTAGAGAATTGTGTTCTCACCAATTCCTCACCTCTTAGAGCAGCTTCTTTTGCATTTGATGTAGCAGGTGTGCCAGCATAGAAGAATCTTGACTTCGGAAAGCCAATCGCAGATCGATGTAGGTTTGCAAATCTGTCTTCCTTGAAGTCATAACTTACAACCTGATTCCCAGATTTAGCAAATCAGAATAAACTCATGATGCAACTAAAAAAACAATGCAAATCATCATTCAAATTATATTAGACTTTATATTAAGTTAAAGGGCTTCTGGTGTAGTTTTTCCTATTTGTTATTGAGATGGAACAAAAGTATGGCTATCCGATTTTAAATATAATTTTATTTGTCCTTTAAATTTGCTTTGCCAATTCCACAAATATATTGACATATGTTTTTATACAGAAAGGAACAGAATGCTTCAGAACACACAGAAGTAAGGCTTACATACAGTAATATTTTGAGGATAGGTGCCGGTAAGCTCTCGGAATCGACATACACTAAATAGAAGATTTTCAAAGCTGTCCCGAGCATGTTCCTCCGTAAGTGCTCTCCATTTCACACTTTCTTCCTTACCTACATAGACAACCCAAAGGAATGACAATGTTTCTACAGTAGCAGTTTATGTGGAAAGAATATGCAGATAAATCAAAGGTGAAACACTTTCAAGTTATCCATATCAGATATACCCGAGAAAACAAAGATAAACGATGCAGCAGAGACTCGTGGAGCTAAATTTTTTGAAGTTTTAGGAAACATTTGAGAAGCTAAAGATTAGAAGAGGAACTTTACTATGAAACTAAGGTCCCTGAATGCTGTATCGCTAAATCATGACTATTGGAAATACAAAACCATAGTTTTAAATTGCGCCACAAGTTAAGATTTTTAGGATCTCTACAACCACAATTACAGTGGCAAATTATCTGCAATTGTCCACAAATATCAACTATCACAAACATAACCGTAATCAAATTTCAAAAAGGGTCGCCTATAGCAAATGTACCTACAACATCACAGCTTATTAGATTGCGCCACAAGTCAAGATTTTTAGGATCTCTACAACCGCAAAACTATTGCAATAACCACATCTATCATATTCTCTACTATATCAAAGATCACAACACAACCTACTTCTAAAACCTTAACTACAACCTAAAAACTTTTCGAGACAACATTTATTTCTCTAACGAACTTTCAATAAACAAACATGACGATTCCTAATTGTGTAAGTTCCATCATTATGATCCTTGAATGTATCAAAAATACAAAAGCACCCCAAGTGTGCTTTCGTTAGTAATTTTATCAATCAAATTAACTAACATAAGAATACGATAATCAAACTAACTAACTAACTAACTAACTAACTAACTATAGTGACCGCGTCTCACACATTTAAGGATAGAAATCTCCATTTTCTCAATAAACTTTGAGAATCTACTACTACTATCACTAATGCCAAAACAATCACATTATAAAATCTCAACAAAACTCACCAAACCATCCTTTAAAATCAGCAACAGCCCAATAACTCTGCGCCTCACTCCGCGGACCAGCATCTTTCCTCGTCTCACCACCACTAAACAAAAGCAAAGCATCCACATCTCTATCAACAATCTCAACCCCTTCTTCAATATGCTTCACAAACGTTTTAGCTTGACCAGGATTCTTCTGATAAGATTCCAAATACCAAGAATCCTCTTTCTCAATCTTCCCACAATCATTACTCGTATAAATCGAATGACCAGCTACCATTACCAAATTCCTAAGCTTGGAAAACGGAAAATCATCGAAACCCGAATCGGTTTTCGAAAAACTGGTTAATGGGGTTTTATTGTAAGAGAGAAAAACGAAAAGGGTTATCATAAATGAGAGAGATAGAAGTAGTAAAGCTAATAAAGGGTGAAGTTTGAAAAAATGGTGAAGTTTTTTGATCATTTTGAAAAAGTGATGAATTGGTGAGTTTTTGGGTTTTCTGTTTCGGGTGATTGTGGTGATTCCGGATTCTAAATCGAAATCGGATTTTGGGTATGCAGGGAAGGATTTGATGGATTGAGATGCGTAATTGTTCATTGTTGATTGAAGCGATGCAATGGAATCATTGGATCGTGGGTTTGTGAAAGAGAAAGCTACATGGAATGTGTGTAGTGAAAATGTTGCAAAGGATCCAAATTTGAAGGATCTTGTTTTGGTCGTTTGTTAAAACAAAAAGCAATGCATTAGAAGATACATTTCTTTTTCATTAAACGAAAAGTAAGGTAAGCGTGTAACAAGATACATCCTTACCCTTTTTTGAACGGTAAAATTAATCATTTTAAAAATTACATTTTGAAATTTAGAAGATACTATATTGCAAATCGAAATCGATACCGTTTGATCTTAAATTGATGGTTAAGATTGTTTTGATTTAAATTTATTATATGAAATTTGAATCGTCTGAGATTAAATTAATCGTCAAGATATGTTACTATGCCAAAATGCGTGTTTCTGTTACTCTAAGTTATTTGGATTTGGGACATGTCTAACATAGACGTAATTCGTCTCAAGAAAGAGTTTTAGAGGGAGATCAAAAAGTTGGAAGAAAGTTTTTTCTTGTCATAAATATTCGATTTAATAATTTTAATATTATTTATTAGTTGAATTAGAATTTGTAAATAAAAAGTTTTTAATTTTATGAATGTTTTAAAAATTTGATTGCTCTATTAAATTGTTATATGAATTTAATTTATATATAACGTAAGTGTAAAATTATTTTATACATGTATTCAATAGTATATTGCCCACATTAGATATGGTATTTAAAAACACATAATGTGTCATATTTATTAAATAACATGACATGATTCAAAAAAAATAAAATTAAATAACATGACAATATAGCCGTGCGACGCACATATTAAAGAATACAATCATTATGTCAAACTAGTAAAATATCCGTGCGACGCACGGGTACTTGATGTGTAAATAATTTATTTAATGTAATTTTTGATTTTTGATAATAAAGTCATCTTTTAGTCTTTGCGAAAAATAAAGTCCTAAAAAATTACATCATTTAATTTTAATAGATTGATAGATTTTTTTTTGATATATTCATAAAATCATATACTTATGAGTGTATTATAGATGGTTTAGTGTCTATTCGAGAGTGTATTATAAAGTCGGAGACTAATTTGATGGTTTAGTGTCTATTTAATAGATTGATAGACTTTTTAAGTTTTGTTTTGTAAAATTAGGAGTGTTTAGTAAAAAGTTTTTTTACTAGCTAAATTTATCAAACACTATTTTTATTCTACTAACTTCAGCTAATTTATAGCTTAATTTTAACAAATAGAGCCTTACTTATTTTCTTTGTGTACTTCTATTTCTCTTGTGTAAAAAATTTAGCGGATTACAGTTTTGATCTTTAAAAGTGTTCTGTCAAAAGTGTAACTTGTTGTTATATTAATTCTTAAATTGCAAATATATATGTATATTTTGATCATCAAATATATTTTTAGGTGGTTAAATTAATTCTCAAATATGCTTTCTGTTGGTTAGTTTTGTCTATAAAATCAACAATATAGGAGAAACACGTACTAAGAATGTGTTTCAATATCGATATATTTATGGAGAAACAGTAAGAATGTGTTTTAAAAAATTTCAGATAAAATAAAAACTTCAAATATATATATAACTTCAAACCTTTTACCATATATACAACATTTTTATATGTACATCAACTTAACAGGAAGAAGCAATAACCGAATTTCGCAATAAGAAAAAAAAAAACTCGAAGAAGGAAGCTAAAACACACTGATCGAATTCCTTGTTATATAATCACTTTTATATTGACTTCAAATTGATTTCAGCTTATCCAAGTTATATAATCTCTGCAAAACAAATATAAAAGTTAGTCAAAAAAAATATATTGTATATATATATATATATATATATATATATAAAAGGTCAAGTTTGTATGTAGAAATTTAATTTCATGACCATGACCAATTGATAATAATAGGAAGATGAAAATTAATTAAGCTTACTACAATACAGTGGATATCTTCAAGAAAAGGCACAAGTAGAGGAACCAATATCTGCATTTTCTGCAAAAGCGTTTCATAGTCTTCATCTTCAGTCTTAAGGAGATCTATGAATGTTTTACTTTCTGGAACTAATTTTAGAGCCACCTGCAATGCCAATTACATATTTGTTAATGATCATTATGATTTTCATTTTCAATAATATAGAGATTAATTTTAATTTTTATAGAATTGAGGTTAATTCCTTTTCGTATTTAACATTTGCTGATCAATGACATGAGTTAAATTTGATACTTGTAATCCATGTATTGACAGACCAAAATCGCAAGTTTTCTGCAGATTTTCACTTTAGAGACTAAAATAAAATAAAAATTGGTTGATTTATGGACTTATTTAGTATAAAAATCGATACAAAGACTAAAACTAAAATTTCGCGTATATATAAAAACTAAAATAATGTTTAAGCCTAATAAAAACTTGGTTATTACCCTGGACGCAGTTGATGCAATCCATCCATGCCACGGTTTTAATGTTATATCATAAGATTCTTCAACTACTTTCTCCATTTTCTTTTCAGGATCTTTTGATAGTATTTGGAGTAATGAAGATGTGAAATCCAAGGTCCTGCAATATATTATATATAGTATTTGTGAGGAATAGCAAAATACTTCCTCTATTCTAAAATATAAAAGAAAATTAATCAAAGAATATTGATATTGTATTTGATTAAAAAATTGGTTTGTATGCATCTCTTTTTTTAATCAATTTTTTTTTTTTATATTTTGAAACGAAAGAGTATATACTTTTGCATATGTGTCTCATTGAATTGAAATGTCATTTTAGATTAATTTTTTTTAAGGTCATTACTCTTTATTTTAGATTATTTTGATCCAAATAAAAAAATTGTAAAACATAAAATAAGTGTAACAATATTTATAAAGTTATTTTTTTTGTTGAGAAATAATAATCACGAACCAAGCAAGAAAAGATATGTGAACAATATTCATCTAAGTTTTTAGATATTAGAAGTAGGGTCTTGTTAACTAGTGCCCTTGGGGCACTACTTAAGGTTACCAAAAAAAGAAATTGTTGTATTGGAAATTGTGTTTATTATTTTAGAAAAGTAAAAAACACAATTTTTAAGAGAATCTTTACTATTTTTGTCTTCTTAACCATTGCCCTAAGGGCAATGTTTATCATTTTCCTTAGAGGTATGAATCACCTTTTATCTTTATATCATTCATTCAACAGTTCATTTATAGTCGGTATGAAATTTAGAAGGTATACTCTACATGTACTTGCAACATTCTTCAAGAATTTTTTTCGATTACAATTTTTTGTCAAGTGAATTTCATCTTTTTAAATGAATAAATAAGCGTACTGGAATTTGAACTTTGCATATCTGCATATTACATAAAATGTTTCTATATACCAATTGAGTTATGCTCAAAGGGACAATTCTCTAATAACAATATTTTTAATCATTAGATGTTAATCATTGTTATAAACACATATTGCATTATTGCATGTTATAATGAACCGAAAAAATATACACATAATACTACATCCGTTCCTTATTATAAGAGACAAATCACTTTTTAGATTCATTGAATAATTAATATATTTGGTATATATTATAAACTAGATACGTTAATTTTATAATGAATTTAAAAAGTGACTTATCTTTTATAATAAGGAACTGAGATAGTATTAATTTTTGAGTATATAATTGAAAATAATCAAATTTTCATTTAAAACATAAAATGAAATTCATTATAAAATAATTTTCTTTAGTTAATATGACACTTAATTTGTGACAAATTAACTAAAGATTATTATAGTGTTATATATTAGAGTTTCACCTTGTGAGCCAAACAAAGGCTTTACTGCAGCTAGACCCTTTCTTTGCATTGCCTTCTCTTGCTTCTAATTTTAATATTTCTACCAAATTTGAAATCGTTGTTGGATTTGATTCATGCATCAGTTCCAATCTCTGCGATCAAACGGAATTTAATATACAAAACTATTTTTTTTCAACAAATAATACACACCTTAATCATTGGTAGTTGACCGATCATCAATATTTTATAACCTAAAGAGTACAATCAAATTCATATAATATAAGATACTACTCAATTACTCTACTAATTAATCCAATAACGTAACTTACTTAATTAGCTGACTCACATGAACTATATATGTTGGTTAAATAACTTGTAATAGAAAGGTTTGTCAACTTGAAATTAGTTGTCAAAAAACTTGTAATAGAAAGGTTCCCTTAATTGGGTCATTACTTGTTAATGTATCTTCCATCGATCCCATATTATAATTTAAGATTTCGTCAATGGATTAATATCATAATGTTCATGAAATTGTATAATTTCCTACCCTCATATGTATAAATTACTATAAGAATTGATAATTAGACATTAATAATGATGAAGGGTTTGGTAAATACATCTCAAATGATAAAATGTTGTATGAACATTTAATTTTTTTTGTTAATGGCAAAAATATTATTATTAATCATAATATATTTGTACAAGACGAAAATAGACCGATAAAAAATGAACTATAAAACAAAAGTGTTGTATATAAGCCGAACACCAATAAAAAATATCAAAACAAACATCACTTATATATAGAGGTCAATTTCTATCTCATTTTTACAAAAAGACTCTTATATGAACATTTAATATGTTTGGGTTCGGGCGCACGTTACTAATATATGCAATCCTCCCATTTATATGCATCTAATGTGTGTGAGTTTCACAATTAGAATTGAGATAAATAGTTTAAAGAGTGACGTCGTAAATAAAATGCAATAACTCTGCCAATTGAGTTAAGCTTATAGGGACTAATAGTATTAATTAGGGTATAAAGTGAGGGTGTAAAATTAGTATCTATGCACCAAGGCTATAGTATTAATTATGGTGTAAATGAGAAAAATTGGTTATTTCTAAATTGATTAATAATATGGAAAGATGAAACAAGAGCGAGTAATATAATTAAGTAATAAGTTGAATTAAGAAATTTAGCTATGGTTATATATTCTTTGTATTATTACCTTGATATTTTGGTACACATCTTGTCTCAAAACAGCCATTGTTGGCCCAATTTTATCTACACACAATAACAATGTGTCAATATAAATGTTAAAACTCACATCAAACTTTGAACATATAAACATAATTAAAGAATGAAGCAAGAAAATCTACCAAGAACTTGTAGAACCAAATAACAAATAGAGAGGAAAGGCTTAATGGGAATATGAGCATCTTCATGATTTTCTCCACAAGGTTTAACTATTTTCACCATAGAAAGCTCTTCAATGACACAACTTATTTCTGATTTCTTCTCCATTTCTCTCTTACCACTCTTCATATTTCACTTCCTTAATTTCTTCTATCTCCACAACTATAGTGTTCTTTCAATATAAATACCACTAGCATGGATATTTCCATCTTCAAATTTTATCTAGTTTCTTCTTTAATGAACAAAGTCTTGCAACCTCAACTATTAATTAATTATTATTCTACGATTCTCTTAAGCTTCTTAGGCTTGAAGTCTTTATTTTATTTTCATTAATTTTCTTGGTAAGTTGATAACTCTTGTGCTTTGTCAATTCTTTCCTCTAAATTATAGATGGTGACCTATATATTTGACCTTTTATTTATAATTTATTCTTATAATGTTTTTCAAAACATTATCTTAGTAAATAAAAGCCATATAGGTCCCATATTGAAATTGACATGTCTAAATGAATATAAGAGGAATCATTTTGCCATGTTGATATAATTTAGAGTTCACATTTCTGACCGCATCATGATCTACAGTCATACGTATTAACTATGGTATTAAGAAGTTATATGTTTTTTTCTTTGACAAAAAGAAGTTTTATGTTTTATTCTCTTTACACTATATGCAAATGGGGTAAGACATGCCACTCTTAATTTTGTCCATGTAACCCGTTTGTACTTATCCAAATTCTCACTCTAACGAAAATTCGAAGCTACCATGATTTTTATTTTTTTCAAGTTTTTACTACTCCCTCCGTCCCAAAACTATTGTCTTTTTAGAGTTATGCACGTAAATTAAGAAACAACAAATATTGATAAGTTAAGTCTCTTTTACCCTTACTTTATTAAGAAAGATAAAATATATTTAATTAATGCTTTAACTTTTGTAAAGATACAAATAGTAAACTAACTTTAATTTTACATTGGTTTCCGAAAAGGACAACAGTTTTGGGACAAAACTAAAAAGCTAAAAGGACAATAGTTTTGGGACGGAGGGAGTATCAGTTTAATCTGGTTCAAAGTCAGTTTCGATATCAAGTGATTTCGGCCTCTTCCAGAACGCAATTGTTGGAGATCGAACTGTGATACTCTATACCAAGTTCAACGTCAATCACCGTTAAATCAACTAAGTTTGTTTAACAAGTGCAATCATAATGCATCAAAAGTGTAAAAAACTATGTTAACAATATTTATTTTATTTTATATGTTTATTTTTAACATGCTTAACACTATTCCGAAAATACTATTTAACATGACCCTTATATAAAAAAGCACATAAAAATATTGAGACGGTTGTGGCCTGAATATCAATAGCTTATCTGATCCGATCCAATTTTCATATGGGCTAAGTGGACAAGGCTCAAAACAATTCAATTGTATTTGGACTAGCATTTTAAGGCCCAACCATCCAACAACAAAAAATTTCTCTACCCAACCCCATCATTCTCTTTTTTCCTTTAACTACTATTTTTGTCTTTGAGGGTATTTAAGTAAAATTCGGAACGAAGATCTCGAATTAAAGTTCGGGATGTAGAACCCGAATTTGTGCGGATTTTTGGGGGGTATAGGCACTAGTTCAGGATCTAGAACCCGAACTGGTGCAAGTCCCCAAAACTTGCACCGGGTTTTAGATCCCGAACTGGTGCCTATACGCCTCAAAACTCCGCGTAAACTTCGGGTGGGTATAGGTACCAGTTCAGGATCTAGAACCGAACTGGTGCCTATACCCCCCAAAATTTCGCACAAACTTCGGATTCTACATCCCGAACCTTAGCTCGGGATCTACGTTCTAAATTGAAGGACAATTTGAGATTTAAGGGGGTTATAGAAAATCATGGGGAGATAGAAAAATTTTCCCAACAATATGAATGGATTAGTCCACAAGCCTCTTCTAATTTCGACAACTATATTTTTAAACATATATTTTTATATTTTTTTTATTTATGCAAGATTTTTAATAGTTAATCTATATATTGTAGTATGACTTTTCCATTTTCAAGATTATTAAATTTTATTGTATTCCTTAGTGAAAATAAATATTTGTTGCATTCTATTGTCAAAAAAAAAAATTGTTGCATTCTTTTGAATATTGTTTTTTTTTGTTAGACATTCTTTTGAATATTTACTGTATTTCATACATATTCATGCAGAGTGTATTTCTTGGTCATACATAGTTAAATGTCCAGTAGTCACACAAAAGAATGACCCTTTTCTGAATCATTTACCATCAATTTAATCTTTAATTTATTCAAATTATTTTTAATTTAGTCCATAGCATATTTTTTGAAGATTAAAATAAGTAAAATTTAACAGAATTTTATATATAATCCACTAATAAAATTTTGAGATAAAAAATTCACATGTAACCAATAACAGAATTTAAACTCAATTTTTTATTTTGAGATTTGAACTAATCAACTAAATACTTGTAATTATACAAATATAGACTAGATCAAGATGAACATAAGTTTGATTGATGCAAATGGAATTTTCTTTCAGCAAAGAAAGTGGTAAATCAATTAATAAATAAATAAATACCATTAGCAAGTGACTTTAATTTGTTGCACTGAACTGAGTCAGGACTCAGGAGATAGTAAGTAGAGTAGAGAATGGATGTATCATGTATCTCTTTTCTTTGTTGGAGACTTTGAGTCTCTCCTTTGACCCTAAAAGTGGTCTGGCTTCAGTGGCTTGGTCCATTGAAACATTCTCTTTTTAGCTATGAAGTCAATTGAAGCTTCCAATATGAAACCACAAAATTTCTACGTGCATTCACTTTTTATGGAGTAGTTGCCAATCAAATCTAATAGCTGAAGAGGAGGGATCAAATCTAAACTTTTTTTTTTGTTGGTTCAATCATGTAAATCAAAATCGATCGATATATTAATATATAACACAAGTCCTGTGCAGTCATGCAATCAGTGATTCGTGATCGTCTGATCATCATTCAAACAGTTCAAAATTTATAGATCGATTGATAAAATAAAAAATTTGATCATTGTTTGATCAAAATTGGACAATCATATATATATATATATATATATATATATATATATATATATAGAGAGAGAGAGAGAGAGAGAGAGAGAGAGAGAGAGAGAGAGAGAGAGAGAGAGAGAGAGAGAGAGAGAGAGAGAGAGAGAGAGAGAGAGAGAGAGAGAGAGAGGGAGGTAAAATAAAAATAAAATAAAATATAGTGAATAAATTCTTTTGGAGCACAAAAGTCCCGATACATTTGAAATGAATCATTTTGCATGTTAGAGTATATATATGGCAGTCCTTTGGCGTGCTATATATATATATATATATTGATAGTCTTGTTTTTGTTTAATTAATACACGCTGATTAGTTAAGTACTTCAATAACTTCACTTCATTGACAATGTCAATGAGCAGCAATATATACGAGATCAACCACGGTTGAGTTTTGTTAGATTATTCTCTCTGCTGCTATTTATTTTTTTGTAGCCATATATATCTTCTTTAATCTTTTCTAGAGTAACTTCTATTTTTATTTCACGAAGAATATAGATATATACAACCATTCACCTCAAATATATCTCAATTTTTTGCACATTTGTATTTATTTGAAATTTTCAACTGCACATTTGCATTCACCCCTTATTTAAGAAAGAACTCAACTACCTTTGTAAAAATAAAGAAAATAACCCAATAATACATTGCATGCATAACATAAAGACAAAATCAAATAGCCACGTAGCCATAACTTTGTCAACTCATTTTATCCATTAATTAATTAATCCAAATTCCACATGAGCAGCCAACTCTTCCGTACACTACATCAATATATATAGCTATGACATATATATACTTTGTCAACTCATTTTATTCATTGAAATACCGCATTTTAGTATTTTATTGGTGTTCCGTTTATATACGGTGCCTTTGATTTGTAGTTTTTTTTTATTGGTCTCTACTCTTCTTGTGTAAATATTTAGTTTTATTAATAAAATATTTACGGTTAAAAAAAAAAGAAGCTATGACCTATAGTCCTAGGTATAAAATACGCCGCATAATATATAATAATAAAAAATTGAGAAAATTAATGCATGCATAGACAAATTCAGACCAACTAACCATTAAAATTTACCGTAGTATAGGAGCCATATTTTACCAATGTATATGTTGCATTAAAATAATCCCTATTTACTATTGACCATGTCTCCATACATGTTTCATGTTACATATATAAATCACAACATAAGTTATTCACATCATCATATTTGAACACAATTTGTTCACAATTCAATATTCATTCAATATATCTTAATTTTCATTAGCAATATGAACTTCCCTAACAATATTGCTAATGAAAGATCACCACAAAGAAAACTTCAATTACAAGGCCCTCGTCCTACGCCTCTAAAGATAAACAAAAACTCTCATAAGATCAAGAAACCACCATTAGGCCCACAAGCTCAAATTCACAAACCGGTTATTATTTACACAGTCTCTCCAAAAATAATCCACACCACACCAAATGAATTCATGAGCCTTGTTCAACGCCTTACTGGTTCTTCCAATTCCTCATCGAATATGGTATCAATGTCGAATGATGATTTAAATAACAATAGTAGTTGTGAAACGACAACGCTAATCGAGACACCTTATCTTACAATAGATAAGGTTAGAGATCAACCTAATCAAGAGATCAAGAAAGATCAACAAAGTGAGAATAGTGGCGATTTTTTTCATGGGATTTTCTCGCCATCATCATTGTTGAGTTCGAGCATGGTTAAGTTCATTAATGACTTGAACCCCGATCTTTCTCATAATAAAAGTTGTATTGAGAATAGTTTCCTCATGCAAAGTCCTTCAAATTTGTTTTCCCTTTCGCCTTGTGCTCCATCTATAGATTTGTTCAACAATTTCTCAAATTAATCAATTTGCTGTTTGTATTTTATGTTAATTCAGTACATGTATATAGAAGGAAAAATAGATATATTTTATTCAATAAACTTATATAGTGGGAGTAGGTTTATGTTGGAAGATGACCTAGAAATTAAAGGGATTGAATGGAAAATTGTTATTATTCTTTAATGGGTGCATAGCTAGTTTTAAAATTTTTTTATCAATGACGATATGTGTTACTCCTTTGATTTTGTTTTCCCTTTTTATATTTTATTCAATATGTTTAGTAAATTTATTTATTTAATATTGCTACACCCTCCTTCTTATTCACACCCCCTTAAAGAGTTTAAAATTTAATTTCTTGGCCCGTCTACACTCTCCTCCACTTGGGCTTCATCATTCAGCCCACTCCCTCCCTTATTTCTCACACCCTCCAAAATTCTGAAAATACCCCATCATGATTATTCATTGACTTAATGGTGAATCCATATCCACTTTTGGCATTTTATTCAAATAATTATAATTAATGCCATTAATATATGACAATACATTACTATTAATTATGTGATTCTAAAACATGTATGAAGATTTTTTTTAATCAGGTATTTCTGCGTATAGTTGCGAAGATTAATTTATCGAATTTCGTAGTACTTAAATAATCACAAACTCTCCCTAATAATTTCAACATAGCTGCATGTTGAAATTCGGAATAGAACTTAAAGCATTGGTTAAATTAGGAGAGGCTCACACTCGTACTATCTCATCTAAACGTTATTAGATTGTGTATGGAATATTAATGTTCTTATCATAATTTTACTTTAAGCATCAATTTATGCTAGTTTAGTTTAGTTATTTGACTTTTGAGAAAAGCACCTCCAATTTAGCAAGAAATTCCCCTGCCTATCCTTAGCTTAATTTCTTACTAATGGATTGCTGGTTGGTTGTTACTATGATAAGATATTTTATTTGATTATTTATTGCGTGGCCTTGCATGTTTTGGTGGGAGAAGCAGTTTACAAATGGATGTATAACAATATATAATTGCCTTTAAAAAAATGTTATGGTCATCCTTAATTTTATCTTTTAATAATAAGATTTATATAAAGAGTATTTCTTTGACAATGAGGATGAGTCTTATAAAGACTGATTTGGTCTTTCATATTTAATTTGTGTGTGTTATTTTAACACTCAAATGAGAACAAAAAATATTGAAATAAAGATTCCATATACACACTGTTTCAAAAGAAGGTAACATACTAATTAGGTGCAATAGTGTGGCTTTTTCAAACTTTTCTTTGATTTTATAAACTACTTTTGGAAAGAAAAAAATGTATGTGAATTTTGGAAACTTGGTGATAAGAGTCTTTTTGTTAGAATTTGTTTATTTTTTGTTTGGTTTCCAAGTTATCATCAAGACTTATTTTATTAACAAATAACAATGAATTGTTTGAAGTGGTACAAATTTTGAGTCTTTAAGTATATTTAATTTTTAATTCATGCATATCAAAAGAATTTTTGGTTGGAAGAAAAAAAATAATATTAAAAAAATAATATTGAGATCAACGGATGCAATTGATTATGAAAACGAAGACAAATGATTGGTGCTTAATTACAGGATTTTGCCTAATAACAACAATGTTGAACCCCTTCTTTCGGTGATGCATACATCAACATTTTATGATGTTGATGCTCTCCTAATCCAACACCAAATTTAGTCAACTACTCTATTTAATCTTTGTTTATTTTGTGGTTAACACATGTAAACAAAAACATATATGTTCGTAGACTTTTTAGTCTTCACCACTATCCAATTCCAAACAGTGTATTTCTATTTTATTTTTTAAAAATATTAATTTATTGTGCATAATTTAGATTTTTTATTCGTCGAGAATTCGATTTTTGATCCTCCACTTTGCATATGTGTGTAGAGTTTTATCTGTATATGCAATTCGTCACGCTACCAACTCTATGTGATATCAAGTTGAAAGTGTATTTACAATTTTGATTATCACAAATTACTATCTAGAGCACTGAAATCCAATTAATTAATGTCAAAGAAGCACTTAATTCAAAGGAGAATAAGTTATCAATACACTAATACACTAATATTATTTTTTGACATGAAAGAACTAAATGAAATACACTATAGGCTACTCTATGTTGTAGGACATGGGGCACCTACACATGTGTAAACCAAGCTCAAGACAAACCTCATGAGGTAACCTCTCAATCTTGTCTATCAATCTACACTTCTCTAGTTCTCTATATTATTGCATCTCTATTCTTTCCTTCATTCAAATCTCTATAGGTAGAAGAACCATAGAAAGTTTTGTCCATAAAAGCTAGAAACAAAGGAAAAGGAGAAACAACACAGGTATGACTTAATTTAAGGTTGTTAATATTTTCATCAAGTTTGTGTGTTTATGACATGATAAACTTATGTATATAGGCTTTCATGTTTGTCCTATTGCTTCAATGAGTGTGGTTCCTTCACATGCTAATCCCTATTCTTGTGGCAAAAGTTATCTTTTTAGCCTTTGGTTTGTTAATGACTATGAAAAAGGTTTCTTATCTTTCTTTAAGTTCATGTTAAGTGACCACATAAGAAATAAGTTTATGGTGCAGTTTATGATTTTAAAAGGGTATTTTGGTTTTTTTTTTTTTATAGTTTGTACTCTAGACAAAAAGTTTGTTCATGGTTTGATGATGAACAAAATTCTTGTTTTTTTCCAATCTCTTGTTACCTATTTTGCCCTGTCCGTGACGTTTTGCCTTGTCCGGTCACTAATTTCTAAATCAAATAGGGTACGGAAATGGTAGTTCACTTCAGTCTACTCTCCAATATTTTTAACGTATCAAACACAACCGTATATAAAAGTTTTGATTCTTAGCAATCGCAACTGTTTGTTTAATTATCTATTTGCTTTTGAGCCTAGTCTTCTATTCTAATAAAGTTTCAACATTCAAAGTTTGGTATACATCTTTTTGATTGCACTCCCTAGGGAAACAAACAAAAAGTAGGTGAACAGAAAAAAAAGCTAATAAGCTTATTTCCCATGTCAAACATGCTGCTTATTTTGACCACAAAGTCACTTTACTATTAGTTGTTTATTTTTCATCCTTTAATGTCAAAATCTAAGAAAATAAATCCAATATATGTAGTACCATACATTATGTACATAACATAATTTTATCATGCTTCTCACCCAATTTTCTTTGTTATTTCAGCTTTGAAAACATATCATATATTTGCTTTGCAAATTGCAACCAAATTTCTCTATTCAATCTACAAAAATGAGAAACAAGATGGCCCTTTTGTTCATTTATTCAACAACTTTCATGATTGGAGCAATGTTCTTTATTTGTGTTGATTCTGAACCAGTAACAGATAAACTAGCTTTACTTGATTTCCTTCACAAAATGAACCACTCTACACATCTCAACTGGCACAAGAATTCTTCTGTATGCAGAAAATGGACTAGAGTTATCTGCAACAAAGAACAATCAAGAGTTATATCTCTTCAGCTACAAAGTGTTGGATTGAATGGTTCAATTCCACATAACACTCTTAGTAGACTCTCATCACTTCAAAATTTGAGTCTTGCATCAAATAGTATAACTGGTTTTTTCCCTTCTGGTTTCAATAAGCTCAAAAATTTAACCTATGTTTTTCTCCAGTTTAACAAGTTTTCTGGTCCATTGCCATTAGATTTTTCTGTTTGGAAGAATCTAACTGTTGTTGATTTTTCCAACAATGGTTTTAATGGTAGCATCCCTTTATCAGTTTCAAATTTAACTCATCTAAGTTCTTTGATTCTTGCTAATAACACCCTTTCGGGTGAAATTCCTGATATCAATATTTCTAGCCTCAAAGATCTCAATTTGGAAAACAATAATCTTACTGGTGTTATTCCTAAATCACTTTCTAGATTTCCAAGTTTGTTCTTTTCAGGTAACAATCTTACATATGTAAATGTTTATCCTTCGAATGTTCATAGAAAAAGGCGAAAAAACAAAGGACTTAAAGAACCGGCATTATTAGGTATCATCATTGGTGGTTCTGTGTTAGGACTTTTAGTTATAGGAGCTTTCTTGATTGTGTGTTTCTATGAGAAACGCGGTGAAGATGGAAAAATTATTAAGTCTCAGAAGAATAAAGAAGTTTTTTCGGAGAAAAAAGATGCTTCTGAGAGTCTAGAAGGAAACAAAATTGTGTTCTTTGAGGATTGTAATCTTGTATTTGACTTGGAAGATTTGTTGAGAGCTTCTGCTGAGGTGCTTGGAAAGGGAACATTTGGTACTGTTTATAAGGCTGCTCTAGAGGAGGCAACGACGGTCGTGGTGAAGAGGTTGAAAGAGGTTACGGTCGGGAAGCGCGAGTTTGAACAGCAGATGGAGATTGTGGGGAGGATTAGGCATGATAATGTGGTTGCATTAAGGGCTTATTACTATTCAAAGGAGGAGAAACTTATGGTTTATGATTTTTTTGAACAGGGAAGTGTCTCAGCAATGTTGCATGGTATGTTATTTTTTTAACAACCACTTTTCTCTCATCATTTCATACATGACTTGAATATTGAATTATTTTTACGCTTCATATATGATATATCGGTTTACAATTTTGTTATGTCGCTTGTTTTCTACTTGAAAATGTCATTTTTTATTGACAATGTATCTTACAATTTATAATAAGATTCGATTCGGATTAAAAAAAAAGTCTTCCATTTCACGATTTTAATCTCGATTTTAATCATGCACCACTATGCAGGCAAAAGAGGGGTAGAAAGGACTCCTTTAGATTGGGAAAGCAGGTTGAGAATAGCAATTGGTGTAGCAAGAGGCATTGCTCACATCCATGAAGAAAAACTAATCCATGGAAACATAAAAGCCTCAAACATCTTCCTCAACTCACAAGGATATGGTTGTATATCTGACATTGGTCTAGCAACAATGATAATAAGTACAATATCACCAAGAGCAAGAGGATACCTTGCGTCAGAAGTAACCGAAACTCGAAAAGCAACGCCTGCATCCGACGTCTATAGTTTCGGTGTCTTTTTACTTGAACTTTTAACAGGAAAATCTCCCTTACATGGAGGTGAGGAAGTTATTCATTTGGTTAGGTGGGTGAATTCTGTGGTTAGAGAAGAGTGGACTTCTGAAGTGTTTGATTTGGAGTTATTGAGATGTCCTAATATTGAGGAAGAAATGGTTGAGATGTTGCAAATTGGTATGGCTTGTGTTGTGAGATTACAAGATGATAGACCAAAAATGAATGAAGTTGTGAGAATGGTTGAGGAAATTCATAGGGTTAATAGTGGAAATAGATCTTCCATTGAATCTAGATCAGAATGTTCTACTCCAACTCCTCATGCTATTGAGAGTTGACACACCAACTTCTCTTCCATATTGAGATTTTGTTTCCTATAGCCATTTCTTGGCACCAAGCTTTAGATGCCGTTTAGCGGTAACTCGATCTTTGTTGGAACATCTATTGAGTGCACAAGGTGAATTCTCTCTCCAGACAAAGTTTTTTATATAAGTAAAATACAACTATCAAATCTCTGACCATTTATTTAAAGTGTATGAATCTTTATGTTTCTATAAATAGTTGTTAACACTTGCTTAAGATTCCTTTGTTTTTTTAGTCAATGGCTGTTAAATATATAGTCCTATTAATTCCAATTTTTTACTTGATAGTAGAAATTATGTTTCATCTAGTTGGTCATAGATTTGGTGGTATAAGTTGTTAAAGTAACCAAATGTAAGTGCTATATTATTGGGTCCCTTAATTTGGTATTATTTGGTGAGGGAATCTTCTTTTGAGCCATGATTGGGGGGTTGGGCTCCACAATTTAATTTCTTCTCCCTAGATGATCACACCTTTTATTAGTCAAAATTAAGTGAATGAAAAGAAGAAGAAAAATGTAGAGTTTAGTATTTGAATGGTTAATTTTTGTTTAATTGAGTTTCCATTGCATAAGCATGCACAAGTATATTACTAATTTATAAAGAATAATTTAAAAGTATTATGTGTTTAGACAAATGCATACTTTGTGTGGCCATGTTTGTTGATATGCAAATTAAAGAGGTTGAAGATTGTGTGCTTGAAATTTTTGTCACGGGTAGCACGAACAAAATTAAGGACCCTTTCCCTTTAAGGGTACATATGAATTTGGTCTTTGCATGAAACAAAGGTCCACAAAGATTGAGTTTGAGATATTGAAAGAAAAAGATAAATTGTTGCAATGTGTTCAAATTGAAGGAGAAGAGACACACACCCACCACAAAAGCAAACTATTTCTGAGATATAATATTAGGACTATTTAGCTATACAGAGTATGTTGTATCTTTCCCATACATAAATTCTACATAATTCTAACTATTTTATCCAAAATATTTGGATGAAACAACATGAGTCTTTTCTAACTTAATCGAAAGTTATAAATGTAATTTTTTTTTTCATTCATTTAAATCCCATAAAATTCAAAAAATTAATTTATGTGATTACATGCGAAGAGCCCAATTTATACAAAGTAATTGTAACTATTTTTTTTACAAAAAATGAATTCAAATGCTATTGAAATTTGATCGAAAAAAAAAGAGAAAGAAAGAAATCTGATGAATAGGAAATAAAATAATAGATGAATGAAATTATGATCTAGAATATAGATTGATCAAATAGTAGAACATCAAAAATATAATAAATTGAAAAATAAAAATAGTTAAAATTACTCTATGATAAAAAATTAATTTACATTTTGGACTTAAACGTTGACTCCATGTGATATATGCTTTCATTAAGACACATGAGGGTAAATATCTCTAATTCATTATAGACTAGTATCCTCACCCGTGCCAAGCACGGGTAAAATTGGCAGGGTAAAAATGCGTCTATTTTAGTATTAAAGTTTTTATAATTATCAAATAAAAAATATAATGAAAAAAATTATAACATAAAAATTGAATATACTTAAAAAGTCATTGAATATTCACCACCAACAATAAATTGATCCAAGTGTTATGGATTTTGTGTCTCATAAGTATGTAGTCAGGAGTTCAATACATACCTTTTTTTAAAAACAAAATCAGAGTGAAAATCTATTACATGATGGATATGTTAGCACCCCACAACCGCCTTGATTATGCGCTTCATATATTTCTCAACAGAGATTAATCTTTTATATATATATATATATATATATATATATATATATATATATATATTTGAATTACAAAAAAAATCTTAATTGCCCCACCCACATGAATTACTCCACGCTCCCCCCCCATTAATTGTTGTGCCCCACCTTTACCTTTTTTTTTTTCTTCATGTTTTTTAGTGGAAGGAGGGTTTGCTAACTTCCTCCCACATGATTTTAGGTAGAAGGATGTTAGCAGCCCATATATATATATATATATATATATATTTGAATTAAAAAAAAAATCTTAACACAATTCAAGTTTTTCCCAACATAAAATAACATATAATTTCTTCTATGTCCATATATAAATATAAGTATCTATTACTTTTATTTAACTCTTTTTAAGAAAATATGATATATGTTGTGAAACTAAAGGAAATAAGAGTAGAGATGAAGAAGAGAAAGGGAAGAGTGATCTATGTTATTCACCATTAGGACTAGGATTAGGGTTATATTACAATAGTACATTATATATAGGTGGTTACATGGGCCTATGACTTGGGCCAACACTAATGGGCATCCACTTATTATATTCATAACACTCCCCCTTGGATGTCCATTGAGGATATGCCTCGTTAAAACCATTACTAGAAAAAACCCGGTGGGAAAAAAATTCTAGTGAAGGAAAAAGAGTACAACATCCTTTGTGTTTAAATCTGCCTCGTTAAAAACCTTACCAGGAAAACCCAATGGGATAAAACCATGGTTAAGGGAAAAAGAGTGCAGAACACAATTATATCTCCCCCTCATGAAGACAATTATATCTGAGACGAATAAGACCAATTAATCTTCTATATAGTTGAGCAAAAGTTTTACTTGATGAAGACTTTGTAGAAAGATCTGATTTAGCTCATTTTATATACTCTTCTCTGAATTAGCCGTTGATGTAGTATTATCTTCTTCAAGTTTCTTGTATGTGAAGAATCACAAACTTCAACAAAATCATATTCTCAACTTTCTTGATGTAGTGCTGAAACTTCCACTTATTTGGATGATATTGCCGTATCCTTAAGATATAAATTATATGCTCGACTTCTTTGATATATATAATTTTCTTCATGTACAAAACTTCATTGAAGTACTAAGTTTGCAATTTCAAACAAACTTTGATCATCGAATGTATTTCATTTCAATTTTTTTTTGTAATCAACAAATTTCATAAGCTCTTCAAGAGTTATGATAATATTATAGTGTTTCATGTGGTACTTCAGGACCACCTAATGAATCATCATTTTCTCAAACTCTAATGAGATGTTTGTTCATAATGAGTGGCCTTACAACAACTAAAGCACACAACTGATAACAATTTCATATTTCATTTCAATAGAAGAAATAAACTTTCAGAAACTCTTCGAGAGTTCTTATTATGTTCATGTCATGAAATTTGTTTCCAAATTTTTTCTTTAAAATTGACAAATGATGTCATTATCATATTTCTCATTTGGAAATATTCACTAAAATTAGTATACAATATACGTATATATTGTTTGAGTAACAATGAGACTTATAGAATTTGTTAAATCATCTATTCAATAGTTTGAATAGTATGTCTCATGAAATTACATCCTTCAGGGAGTTTCATATAATCATCACTAAAAAGTGAGCCATACAAATATATTGTAACAATTTCAATAAATTGAATCTTTCAAGTGTTACTAAACTTAATCAAGTAAGAAAAATATTTTGATTTCACTTCAGGTGAATATTTCTCTTCACAATCAATGACAAACTTTTATTGATATTCTTCAATAATAAGTCAAACTTCTATTCGCACAAAAATTGATTCGTATCTCATCATTTTCACATCTTCAGATGTACGGACTGCTGGTCCAAAAAAATTTCACTTTGCAAAGTGATTTTAAATACGTAGCAATTGCGTATTTTCATATAGCCAATCATAGATAACCATTGCATGGTCTATAATCCTCAATAGACTTTGTTTCATGATCCTCATTATCTCTTATCATATAGCGCTATATTGTATATAAGAAAAAGAATATCGTCAACGTTGACTTTCTTTTTGGTTCCATCGTATTCCATTTATGACATAATTTTTCGAGATCTCTTTATTTACATAAATCTCAAGTACCTGATAAGTTCTTCTGGAACTTAAAATCAATTATGTCAATACTCTTTTAGAGTTTTCATATCCTCACTTGGTCATCTTTTATTTTAGCTCCTTTTCTTATTTGAGGATTCTTTGAAACCGATTGACCTACCACGCTTCAGGGTGGTTAAAACTCATTTGCAATATAGAATTGTTCAACAGGAACATCTATTTTGATTGGAGCATTAGCAGCTGATATTTGATTTCATAAACTTTGTAAATGATTTTTCTTTTGAACTTTTAGTTCAAACTATTGTATACAAGGATCAAGATGAGATACTAATAATAATTTATTTCAAGTGATTCCTTTGAACTTCTAGTTCACATTTCAGCTGCTTATTCTCTCCCCCTAATATTTGGAATATTAATTCATCACTTGAGAAGTAGCCTTCTGGGCTATAAATCTATTTTTCCCAATATTCTTTTACGACCGAATTAAATGCATTATATTGGAGCAATTGTGACGTACACAACACATCCAAAAATGCTTATATCGGAAATTAGGTTTATAAACCAAAATTCAAATAAATTAGGGAAGAACTTATTTATATAAAAATTTGTTGGCATGATGCAATCCAATATCATATTTGAATGTTCCCAGAATATAAATTAGAAATTATGATCTCATAAGTATCAGTCATGTGATTACTTTAGACGTCTAAATGATGGATCTTCAAGTCCATTTTTTTTTTGTATGATCGATCACATTCTATTCGATATCAATTTCAATTGACATACGATACTTATCAAATATTTTCTAAGAATTTAGAAAATGAGATCTTATCAAAACTATTTGAGAAAATAATCTCACAAACTTATGGTTGTGAGTAAACATGCATGTGACCAATTTAGTTTATGCATCAATTCAAGTCACAAAGTGTCTAAATGGTCCATATTCTCAAATTATCAATTTCTTTTGGGAACTTGCACAAAAGCTATTACGTTGAAGAAACTTCTGGCTCTCCAATACATATATTTTTTTTTTACATCATAATAAATTCGGGATGACCCAACCAGTATTGCCAATAATAAAAAACTGAATATAATTTGTAAGCTTCTGGTTTACAATAATAATGACTCAAATGTCATTCATAATTTTATTTTATTTTGAAGTTCTTCAAGAACTATATAAATATCTCTATGAAATAATCGTGTGCAATCCTTTAAGGTTGCATATTATTGAATTTTTTTAAAATTCATGAAAAAAAATTGAATTTTTCTAAGTTCTTCAGGAACTAGAGAAAAATAATTGAGTTTTTATGTGTTCTTCAAGAACTAGACTATTGAATTCTTCTAGAATTCATGATTCATAAAAACGGTGATTTTTCTAAGTTCTTCAGGAACTAGATAATAAAGATATCTTTTGTAATCCTTCAGGGATGCATGTATATTGAAATTCTTCAAGAATTCATTATAAATGAAGATTCTTCGTAAGTTCTTCAAGAACTAAATTAGTGAATTCTTCTTGAATTCATGATGAAAAAAATTGATTTTTCGTTTGAGTTCTTCAGGAACTACATATATTGAATTCTTTTAGAATTCATAGATTAAATTTATAGTTCATCAAGAACTAATATTATTGAGTTCTTCAAGAATTTATAATAACAGATGAATTCTTCAGGAATTCATTATAATAACATATATAGGAATTCTTCCAGAATTCGTTATAATTACATAAGAATTTTTCAGGAATTCATGAATTATAATAGCAATTTTTTTCTTGTAATCCTTCATGAATGTATAAATATATTTCTTTTCAAATACATAAAAGATTAATAAATTACTAAAAAAAATATTATAATATTATGATTCATATTAAACATGAAATGAAAAGGAATTAAATCTACAAAATTCCTGATAAAAATGGATCAAACTAAAATTAGATCTATGTTGTTCCATATGTAAAATAGATCTTTTATCGATGCAAAATAATAATAATATGTGTTACTATCAATCAAACAAAACATTAGATCATAGCTTTATAGCATGTGTTATCGATCAAGCAAAAGTGAACCAAACTAAAAAAAAAACAGTATATATCAAATTAAGAGAACATCGTTATAATTTGGTAGCTTGAAAAGCGAAAAGAAAGGTTTAGTTTGTACACACCTTTGACAATTGAAAATAATAATTTGGTAGAGACTCTCGTGCTGATAACGTGTTGTGAAACTAAAGGAAATAAGAGTAGAGATGAAGAAGAGAAAGGGAAGAGTGATCTATGTTATTCACCATTAGGACTAGGATTAGGGTTATATTACAATAGTACACTATATATAGGTGGTTACATGGGCCTATGACTTGGGCCAACACTAATGGGCATCCACTTATTATATTCATAACAATATAGTATATTAATGCATTTATTTTAGGCGTAGATATACCAAAATTATCCTTTAAATTCTACGTATAGTTAATTTTGATGGGTATGTAGACGAAATACCAAATCATTAGAATTTTTCTATTATTGGACGGTAGAATTAATCCTCTAAATTAATTGATCTTTAAACTGATTGAGATTCTAAAATAAAAAAAGACTTCTATGTTGTTGTTCTATCAGAACCTGCATATATGAAAATTTATATGTAGTATAAAAATAGAACATGGGTGCTTGCACTTAAAGAGATGGTAGATCAGTCAACATTTTTCACTAAAATTGCAAATTAAACTTAGTATTCGTATACATTTTATAATAGCAAAGAAAAATAGAAAAATTTGAACGAAAAAAATATCAATAGTATGAATTTTACATCTACTTTTTTTTCTTTAGGAATCCCAACTTTCTCTTCACATGCAAATCAATATTCATTTGAATCTCTGACAACCAAAACATGCTTCTATGATGGAATATTGTACAATTTTGAAATAAAAGAAGAAAGAAAAGAACATTATCAGAAAGAAAAAAAATGAGGAAGAAAAAAAAGTAGAAATTAATTAATCAACAATTTTGTACAATTTTTAGTGACCGGCATGTCTTTATACAGTGTAGGAAATATGGTAATGGGTAAATATGATTTGCTACAAATGAAAATTAATTAGTGGCAATCAATAATCAATCAATAAATATTTATAATAGCAATTCCATTTTCAATTCATTGACTAATATGATAAGGAATGATTATCAATTAATATTTTGAATGTCAAATTTAAAATCAAATTTCAAAAAACATTATCGGTTAGAAAACAAACAAAAAATCATTCTCATTTTTCAAAAAGTTAAAGATTGTTATTTTAATTATTTTCATTTTTTTTCTTGTCAAAAAAATAAATATTTTCATTTGATTTTCATTTGTTTGACGCATTAATAATTTTCATTTTGTTTATATATTTTTATTATTTGAAATATTTTAAATAAAATAACAAAATAAAACACTTGATTGTTATATTTTTTAATCCAACAATGTGATAATTTTTTAAAATAATATATTTTTTAATATTTAAAATATATTTTGACATAAAAATATAATCTGATTTTTTTATGGTAATTATATTATATTTAAGGTAAACACATAAATTTTAAATGAATTTTTAAAAAAGATAATATAATTAAAAAATCATCATATTGAATTTGGAAACATAATGCTATAAAACTTATACAAAATAATGTCTTTTTTTTTCTGACCAAAATAAAAATGTATTCATTTAAAAATTAAAGAAAAAGAATCATATCATAGTTATTACAATTGCATTAAATGATTAATGCTTGTGAGAAAATGGAATTATAATAAGTGCCACGTGGCAGAGAATGAGATAAGATTAGAAAAAATTGGTAAATTATAGTATTAAAGATACTAGATAGATTAAAAAAAAAATTACTTCTTTATTTTGATCAAGTAGTTTAGTGGCTAAAAATTTCACTCTTAAGATGAATAAATCAGATGTATTAGAACTCTTAGATGAAATTTCCTATGAATAATAAGCCAAATGTCCGGCTAACTAAACTAAGTTTAAGAAATTATTTTTTTACTTTCTTAACAAGCGTTTAAGCATGACTGATCAAATTTAAACTCCAAATATAAAAATAATAATAAAAAGATAGTATTTTTTTAAAAATCTTACATATTTTTTTCTTTCATACCAGGTCATTTGGTTAACTATGGGCAATCTCCGGACTAAGTTTATGATACAATAATTGATCAATTTATGCACCGTATATAAGTTATAAATAACACTATATCCTCCTCTAACACATCCCCTCAAGTTCAGAAAACTGAATAAGCTAGAACTAGGGGTGGACAACGGTCGGTTATGAGTGGGTTCGGGTCCAAAAAATCTAAACCGAACAAACCCACAGATGAGAAAGTAAGACCCAATTTCACCCAAGTTAGATTTCGGTTTGTTCGGATTTCGGTTTAACGGGTTAATCGGACAAAGCGGTTGGGTTAATTCGATTTTGAGCCACCATTGAATTGGATTTTGGTCCATAAAAAATTTACAACTTTTTTTTGTAATGAAATAACCAAATTAGGCAAGTAATATTAATTTTTGCCCATAAACATAAGTTTTAAATAGTGAAACAAATTAATAACACATATATTACTTGTCAAAACATATAAGACAATTTACTTAGAAAATCCTAAATTCATGAATCATCTCATAATTCTTCCATGTAATTAAGCTGGTTTAGAAAAGCCTAAACACACTATTTAATCGGTACATAGTGACAGTGCAAAAAAATATTAATAATAGGATTTAATGTATAAGCTATAACTTCGGTCAGTTTTGGATTTCGACGGTTCTAAAAACCAAATCCGAGCCCGTCCACCTAAACCCCTTCAAACCCGCTTTTGTTAACCCGTTTAACCCGCAACCCGAACCATTACCGCCCAACATCCAATTTAAATTTCGGTTTCTTCGGTTTCGGATCGGGTCGGGAAAATCTATCCACCCCTAGCTAGAACATAAGTGATTCAAATATGAGACGTCTCTACAACAAATAACTAATAGATCTAGAATGAACTCTACTACGATGTTGGAAGACCTATATCTCTATTACTCTATATCATATCTCTAACCAACTTAAAATTTCTAACAATTCATATTTATTTTTATTTTTTGATAAAAAAACAACAATTCATATTTATTATAACTAGTGTCGATCCCGTGCGATGCATGGTTCAATAAATTTTATTTTACTTTTTTTTTATTTTTATTATCGGTATTTGATTTATTGGATTGGTTAATTTGATTTGGAGCGTTTCTGACGTCTCTCAAGCGTAATTGTGGGACAGAACCATGGTCCTTTATTTTATTTTATTTTGTAATAAATTGCTTTTTTATCTTTTTTATTTATAACAAATTGATCATTTATCTATACTAACATTTACACCTTAGTGCATCTTATTTGTAACAAATAATATAAGATAAAGGATCAACGGTGCAAATGTTAGTAAAGATAAATGACCTATTTGTTATAAAAAAGATAAAGGTCCAATTTGTTACAAATGAAAACAATAAAAGATCAATTTGTTACAAATGAAAAAGATAAATGTCCAATTTATTACAAATGAAAGATAAAAGATCAACTTATTACAAATAAAAAATATAAAGGATTAATAGTATAATTTTAACGAAAAAATAAATCATGCTATTACAATGCCAAAATAATGTGGGACAATAATAAAATAATATATGAGTCTACAATTTTTAAATGGAAATAGGGCTAGATAGGTGCTAAGGTGGGACAACCCCTAGTAAAAATTTCTTCATACGTGGTATGCTTGTAGCAATTGGAAAGACAATGTAAATGATCTTAGAAGTAGGGATGGCAACGGGTAGGATCGGGTGTGGGTTTGACACTACCTAAACCCGAACTCGAAAAATCGGGTACACCCGAACCCGAAGAGGCTTTTGGGTGTCAAAATCCCACCCGCGCCCGTGCCCGATGGGTTCGGGTTTTTTCACCCGAACCCGAAACCCGAAGCCAGAAAAGGAAAAAAGACAACAAAATTAAAAAAATACGGTCTTCAATATTGAAATTAACGTCTACAACATTAAAACATAGACTTTTAAGAAATTCAAACACAAGCATGGTAACATAATGATCCAACCTAGAAATTAAATTACAACTAAAATTATAGTCTTCGGAGTCTTCGAAAGAAATTCAAACACTTACATTCTAATTACAACTAAAATTTTATATATTCAAGGATAATTTTCTAATTAAATATATAAACGGGTGGGGGTTCGGGTTTCGGGCGTGGGTTTTGATCTACCCAAACCCGAAATATCGGGTGGCGCCCGAACCCAAACCCAGACCAAGTCAAATCGGGTTTTACCCGTTGACTCGGGTTCGAGTTCGACCGGGACCCGCGGATACGGGTTCTTTTGCCATCCCTACTTAGAAGAATGAATAGTGCATTTTAAAACTATTGCTTTATTAAAGTTTTTGATGTTATATAATGTTATTAACCTTGTGCACATTACACCCTTTAATCAACTATTGCACTATAGACAAAGCCCAACCTTAAGACTTTCACTGTGATTAGACAAGACAAGAAGAGTGTATCAAATTAGGATCCAACAACTATTTCCATCTGTACTATACTACACTCAAAAGTCAAATACACAGGATATATTTCTATCTGATAACTTCTCCAATACTCTTCTTATGTTATTATTAAATTATTAAATAAACATTTCCGTCCGGAAATTTTAATTTAATTTGGAATTTCATTTTAGTCTCATTCCTTTCTTTACAGCCTTCCTTTTCTCCTCTCCAACTTGTTTGTAGGGTTCGGTCCTTATTTATTCTTTTGGTTTCATGTGTTGTTTCTTCAATCTGATGACCGGAAATTGTTTGGTATGCTTACACCTTCTTTCTCTATCACTCTACTTTATATAATTTTGCATTTCATTTTTTAAGCATTATTTTTATCATATATAGAAGGTTCTTTTATTGATATTTTAGGGTATGGACTATAGTATTAGAAAACTACATCTTTATAACAATTGTTATAATGTCTACAATATCCTTTACACATTCTATTAGGGCTACATTGTTAAATAAGATAAAGATAAAATAACTATCAAATTGGTCTCCGACTTTTGACTTAAAGAGTTGTTCTTTTGATTATGATGGGTCGATCACTTTTGATTCAAGATCGGGAGTTAGTGTCTAGTGATTATCTTTTTGGGTCGGGTTGAGGTTTCTCTGATGGTCTGAAAGCTGAGGATTCTCTTTCTAAGAATGAGATTAGAAGTCAACCTCTTTTAGTAGTGTAGGTTTTAATATTTTCATTGATGTTCTGTATATATACGACATCTTTGTTTTGTAGTTCTTCTTTTACCGATCCTTGTTCGTCTTGTGCAGAGACCTGGTCTTGTTAATAATATATTTGTCGTTTAAAAAAAATTGGTCTCTGACTTTTTAAGAAGTAAGATATTCTCGAATAGTTCATTGATTTATGAATATTTTAAAAAAGTATCCTACTTTGTTAAATTTAACTCATATAAGTCCTTCTAAAAATACGTTAGGTATTAAAGTGAGAATATGTAGATAAACTTAAGGACCGAATTGATAGTAAGTTTGCTTTTGCCCTTAATTAATAGAAAGTGGTTAAATATAGAGATCAATTTGACAGTTTTATAGAAGTCAGACAGTGACTAATTTGATGGTTTATTCAATAAAGATCATGTCCAAAATTGTTTCTATATCTTTTTATGATATTAGTTTGACTTGGTGAATGGTGATTGTTGTAGATATAAGTTAAGGAGTGAATTGGTAAAAAGAGTGCAGTTGATCCTCGCCCCCAACATATTATTAGTAGTAATACTAACATTTGACATGTAATCCAGTGACATGAGTTGAGACACTGAACTGAAGAAGTATTATGTATTGTAGTAAGTTCGGGTTTGTTCTTTGTTACTAACAAATTTTCCCGAGGTCATTCACAAATTAATCGCTAACATTTGCCATGTAATTTCTTGGATTTACTTATTTATGTTTTTGGTAAATAACTTTTGAATTTCTATATTCAATTGTTTTACATGAATGTGATATTTGAGTTGATAAAATGGATGGAATTCTTTGATGTAACCAGGGAAGGAAGTTATAAAAGTTGACATTTGAAATTGAAGAGAATTAAATCAAAGAAATGGAAGCATCTACTACACCCATTGGTGAAAAATCTTGTTCTGCAAATGTAATTGATATCGTTGGCAGCGACGATGAACCTGATATTTCTCAGATCGTTGAGGCATCTGCTACATCCATTGGGGTAAAATCTAGTTCTGTAAATGTAATTGATAACATTGACAATGACGATGAACCTGATATTTGTCAGAACGTTTCGCTCGATATGAAAGATAGTGGAAACAGTTCTGTTGCAACATGTTTTGCAGAAGAAAAAGGAAAGAATTTGGAAAACAATCCAAATGTTTCGCAAGATATGCAAGGTAGTGGGAACATTTCTCATGCAACATGTTTTGCAGAAGAAAAAGGAAAGAACTTGGATAGCAATCATGCCGAAAACAATGGGGAAAACTTAGATGTCTGTGAAGATATCTTATTTACTGCAAATACCAAGAGAAAACGGGCTTGTAATGTCATTATGAGCGAGTCTGAAAGCGATCATGATGATGATAATGAAATGGACAACTCTCTAACTAGTACTAATTTAGAGGCTGATAATGTCATTGACATTCGAATGCCAAGGCGCCGTCTAAAGACTCTAAGAAAAATCGAAAGTAAAAGTCTGGATAATAAATCATATCAGCAAAGTATTCCAACAAATGGTGATGATGAATTAGAAGAGGATTTGTCATACAGTGAGGATGGTAACATGAATGATTTTATTGTTGAAGATTTTGATGTATCTGATTATGAAGACATGTCCAATGAGTCACAAGATGAGTCTAATAGCGACGCAGAATCTAATTCCGGTAGCTTGCAAGATTTACAGGACATTAACAAAGATTCTTATTTACAAGATGTATCTGATAGGAAAGGTAGCAGAAATATTTGTCTGTCAAAATGTTATGCAGCAGAAAAGGGAAAGAATTTTGACTCCAATTATGATCAAAATAATGACGAATATTCTGATTTACATGAAGATCTCTTATGTGTTGTACCTTCGAAAAGGAAACAGACTCGTAATGTTGTTATAAGTGAGTCTGAAAATGATGACGACAATGAGGATGATGATCATTTGCCAATTAGTAGACTTGTACAGAATCATGTTAAGGAAATCAGTGTTGACGAGTTAGTAAATGTTGTCGACGATGATGCTGATGATGGTGAATATGATGATGATATGCCAATTAGTCAAGGTATAATGATGAACAAACCGCGTAAGCGCCGTCTAAAGCCTCTTAGAAAATGTGCAAGCAAAAGTGATGATGATAAAACATCTTCATTTATTCCAACAAATGATGATGATGATGATGATGAATCAGAAGAGGGCTTATCAAAAAGTGAGGAAGGAAACTTGAATGGTTTTATTGTTGATGATTTTGGTGTATCTAATTGTGAAGTCACCTCTAGCAAGTCAAAAGATGATCATGTGGACTCTGATGATTCTAATGACTCGCAAGACTTACAAGATCATCGTAGCAAGAATTCCTATTTGCAGGATGAATCTGACGGGGAAGTAGACTATCGTAAGATAATATCCACAATTCAGAGGGTAAAAAAGCCGAAAATTAAGTGGGAACTTAAAGGTGACATGCTCGCAGATTTTGGAAAAGATGATGTGTTATGTATGAAGGCTGTTTGCGTTATTAATCGAGAGCAAATTTCTAAGGAACAGATGTACAAGGAAACATGTTATTACCGTAGCGGACGTGGATTTAACAAGTATGATGTTGCCAGGTAGGAGAAAAAAAATTCTATAAAAGTCATGCTTGTTTGGAGCAACCTTCTCCCAAATGGTAGTTTTCTTGTTAATACTTATTTTATTGAGTATTGCTATATGTCACGAAGCATCCGTATCACACAACTCATGAAATAATACATGTTTTCAAAAGAGTAGTCAAATTTTCAACATCGTGTATGACAGAAAACATGGAAGGATAAAGGTGAAGTTGAGCAAATATATAAGTTTGTTATTTTTTTCGAAGTTGCTTTTTATGACAAATAACATTTTCCTTTTAGTAAATATGGTTAATTATGTTAGTTTCTGTTATGTGTGACAATTTGTAACCTTTGTAAAGTATGTAGTATTCATATTCCCTCTAATCTTATTTACCGCCTATATAATCTACATCTAACATCAGCTTCCTATGACATTATCTTACAGTTACGCCGCAAACCTTTATATTGAAATGCGGTTGAAATTGTCATTCTAGAAACCTCAAAAATTTCTATTACGGCTGCAATTTTAGTTGTATATTGAAATTTAAAAGCAGGCACCACTTTTGGTTTATATTAAATAATTGGTGTTTAAGCGTCTCATGACTTTCTCAATACTATGTCAATTTTAGTGTAACTGAAAACTCAAGAGATGAAGAAAAATCTGAATATATTATTTGATGATTGAGCATTTATTACTTGGTCAATTATTTTCTTATCAGTTTTCCAATATATTTGTCCAAATTTTCAGAGGCAGTGATTTGGCTCACTTCATCACAGATGGCGATCCTCAAGGTGATATAAAGAAGACTAAGGCGGAGTTGCTAGAATTCAAATCCAAAGGAGTTAAAATTTGCAGAATACTTGCTACGCGCTACGTGAGACAACTATATGCGATTTTCAAGAAAAATTCGGATCCCTTTTTCCCTTGACTAGCACAGCAACAGGTTCCTTCTCAAAATGTTAAGAAATGGAATCATATGTATTAATTTTAGCAAATATTAGCACATTAGAAATGCAATCATGTTCATTATATTTGAATGCCTTCATATATGCATAAATCATAATGCATGTTTTTTTTGGATAGGCAAATGGTAATAGTGTCTAGGGTTTGAATGGCAAGAGGAATAGCTCGATCTTAATTCTTATTCATTATGTAATTTGGCCCGTTGGATTGGGCTATGCTGAACCACTTAACACTATCCCTAACTTAGATTCACTGTTGTGTTAGGTCAGTGTGACATAAGCTCAATTTATGGCTAATGAAACTCGAGAAACTTCTAGTAGCTTGTTAGCATTTTGACCCGCAATGAATGTAACCGTCGACCTATATTTAAAAGAGTAATCTACTTAGCATTTTTAACTTGTGATGAATGTAACAGTTGATCTATTGGACCGCTACTCTTAGTACTTCTCGGCGTTCTCATCCCTAGTAACCTATAGACAACTAATTTACTTAGAATTATGTGTTTAGACAAGTGCATACTTTGTGTGGCCATGTTTGTTGATATGCAAATTATAGAGGTTGAAGATTGTGTGCTTGAAATTTTTGTCACGGGTAGCACGAACAAAATTAAGGACCGTACATATGAATTTTGTCTTTGAATGAAACATAGAGGTCCATAAAGATTGAGTTTGAGATATTGAGAGAAAGAGATAAATTGTTACAATGTGTTCAAATTGAAGTAGACATCCACCACGAAAGCAAATTATTCGTGAGATAAATTGTTGCAATGTGTACATATGAATTAGGGAGATGTTTTTGTTCATTTGAGTCCCATACCAAATTCGAAAGAATAATTTTACCAAAATGAAATCAATGGTTTATACAATTTATCAAGTATAGAAAAATAATAAAATGATGGTTAATCTACCTATCTATCTTAAGGTTATCCTTGTCTACAAGTTTATTCTTATATTTTGTTTTAGTTACTATATTTTTTTTTGACCCGAACCAAATCAAAGTATTTCATTCATAATAATAGGAGTAATACAATCAAGAATTACATCAAAAGTAATGTGAGAAGCTTGAGATAGAGCTACTCTTGCAAGAGCATGAGTGCTTTCATTTGCTTGCTGCCTAGTAAAGACAACTATAGTCGTTCCTATATGCGCTTTTGTCAAAAAAGACATTGAACTCTTTTTTTTCAACGGAACTCTTTTAATACTATAAAATTTTATATATAAATTTTCATTATTGTTAATCTTATACCTTAACAAGTACTTTGGTATGACTCAAATCTAAACTTCAAATATAGAAAAATCCTTTATTTCCAAACTTTGTTAGGTGTCCAAAACCCTAATGCAACCCTAAATGGTGCCAAATAAGTGCAAAATTACTAAAATGACCCTTGGCCCTTTAAAACTCAAATGCTAAGCAAATTAACCAATAGTGGACTATTGAGTATTCAATGAATGTAATCAAATTTTATTGGCCAATATTAGATCAATAAACCTCCTTAGTTACAAGTAAACCTCTCTCACAAGATATATTGATTGTACATATTTCCAATGTTTGAGTGTCCATGTACTGAACAAGTAATCCTACTTGAACAAGTAAGCATACTTAAACAAGTAACCATTTAGATGTTTCATGGAACACTTGGCGTTTTGCATGAGAAACAAATGACAAGTGTATGTGATGACAAATAGTAAAGTGTATGAGTAACACATGTTGTGGTGCATGCATTGCAAGAGACACATGGTGTAGTGCATTCATGGCAAAGAACACTTGGCGTTTTGCATAGAAGACATGACAAGTGTCTTCATGCATGTAAGACAACTTTAACTTGTTTCACTTATAAATATAAACCATGTGTTAGGATTCACAATTCATTCACAATACTTAATTTTTTCTTTGATATATTATCGTAGTCACTTGTTTAACTCTAGTCAACCTTAAAACTAGCATAGTAATGAGACAAGAAAAGCTCGTCAAATTTCCATTTGTACTAAATAAATATTAATACTAATAATAATATTAATGTAATTCTGGACAAGTACTTACCCCCAGATACACACAAGATTTCCATCCTATATATATAACTTCTCCAATACTCTTCTTATATTAATACTATAAATTAAATAATAAATATATATTTCAGAACAGTACATCACACCCTTCCTTTTCTCCTCTCCTACTTGTTGGGGTCTGTTTCTTTGATTTTCATAAATTGAATTGTTTCTTCAACCTTGAATTGGACACAGTTACGCTAAACACAAGTTCAGATCATTTTCCATTATGTGGTATGCCTACAACTTTCTTCCTCTGTCATTCTACTTTACATGATTTTCTGTTGTTAAGCATATAGAAGCTTCTTTTATTCATGTAATTTAATAATATTGGAAATGGAAAACTACATATCCTTATAGTGTTCAGCATGGTCTTTGCTCTTTACACGTACTAGAGCTACATTGTAAAATACAAAAAAAGTAAAATCATGTTCAAAATTGTTTCTTGGGTGCATTTGCGTTTGATCTACTAAAAAATAAAGGACATGACAGGACAATTTTTTTTTTTGAAATCCGTCTTAAGGACCGACTAATTCGAAGGGATCAATCTCACCGCACACTTGTGGGGACCCCATTTAAAGCCAGAGTTTTTACTCTGCATGGACTAGCCCATCGAAATTGGCACAAGTGAGATTCGAACCTGAGACCTTGTGAGGAGCACACTCCAAGGACCCAAGTCAATGCCACTAGGCCAACCCAAGTGGGTTGACAGAACAATTTCCGTGTTTGATTTTAAAATTGTCACTAGAACTGGACAAACTGTGGGTAAATGACTGGACAAAAACAAATATTTTTGTCCCCCACTAAATCACGGGAAAACTTTTTGTCCTCAACATAAGTTGTTAAATCACTAAAATAACATTCTCTCCATCAACATCGTACAAGAAAATTTGTTCAATAAACGTTTGTCTTGTGTTGTTCTGTCTTGTATTGTCATGTATTGTTCTGTCCAATTCTTTTATTTTGCATATCAAATAGACCTTTATCTTTTTGTTATATAAGTTTGGCTTAGTTTGATTGATGTAGATAAGCTAAAGAAGTGATAAAAAGAGGCGTGGTCGATCCTCGCCCCCATCAAAATTGTATTATTATCTTTATATTTAGGCATGACTAAAAAAATCTGTACGCGGTTGGGTAGCCTGTCAGGGACGGAGAATGCAAAATCCGTCCCCGCCTCGCCCTGTCTTGTCATGCCTAGCAATACTAATATTTGACATGTAATCTAGTTGTATGGATTGGGATTTGGGACACTGAACTGAAGAAGTAAGTTTAGTTTAGGGTTTGGTTTGGTTTGGTTTGGTTTTTTGTTACTAACAAATTTTCCCTCATCCCAACAAATTATTCATTAACATTTGCCATGTAAATTTTTAGATTTATTTTCATGTACTGTCAGTATAAAAAGTTTTATACCGTAAGCACACCATAATCAATCATTTATTTGACTTTAAAAGTAGTTAACGTAGAAGTCAAACATTTCAACTAATCTGACTGTTAACTTATATTGATTGACATTTGATAGTGTAAAAATTTCTACACTGATGTGTATATGAATTAGTAAATCCTTATTTATATATTTTTAGTCAATTGTCTTCTTTTTGTTTGACACAGTTTTTAGTAAATTGTCTTACATGAATGCAATATTGTGAAATTTTATGATGCAACCAGGTAAGAAAGTTATAAGAGTCGAAATTTGGAACTGAAAAGAAGGAGAGTCACAGCAAAAAGATGGCAGCATCTACCTCTCCAATTGGTGCAAAATCTTGTTCTGCAAATGTAATTGATATCATTGATAGTGACGATGAACCTGATATTTGTAAGAACGTTTCACTCGATAAGAAAGATAGTGGAAACATTTCCCTTGCAACATGTTTTGCAGAAGAAAAAGGAAAGAGCTTGGACAACAATCTGAATGTTTCACAAGATATGCAAGGTAGTGGAAACATTTCTCCTGCAACATGTTTTACAGAAGAAAAAGGAAATAACTTGGATAGAAATCATGCCGGAAGCAATGAGGAAAAATTAGATATTTGTGAAGATATCTTATTTACTTCAAATACCAAGAGAAAACGGGCTTGTAATGTCGTTATGAGCGAGTCTGAAAGTGATCGTGATGATGATAATATGAATTCTCAAACTACTGCTAATTTAGAGGCTGATAAGGTCATTGACATTCAAATACCAAGGCGCCGTCTAAAAACTCTAAGAAAAATCGAAAGTCAAAGTCGGGATGATAAAACATATCAGCTAAGTATTCCAACAAATGGTGATGATGAAATAGAAGAGGATTCGTTATCTGATTGTAAAGACATGTCCAATGAGTCACAAGATGAGTCTAATAGCAACGCAGAATCTAATTCCGGTAGCTTTCAAGATTTACAGGATAATAACATCGATTCTTATTTGAAAGATGTATCTGATAGGAAAGGTAGCGGAAATATTTCTCTGTCAACATGTTCTGCAGCAGAAAAGGGAAAGAATATTGATTCCAATTATGACCAAATTAGTGAGGAAAATCCTGATAAAAGTGAAGATCTCTTATGTGTTGTAAGTCGCAAAAGGAAACCAACTCGTAATGTTGTTTTAAGTGAATCTGAAAATGATGATGACGGTGAGGATCATATGCCAATTAGTAAACTTATAAGTAATCATGTTAAGGAAACAAGTGTTGATGAGATAGTAAATGTTGTTGATGCCGATGCTGATGATGATTATGATGATGAGATGCCAATTAGTCAAGGTATAAGGAGGAACAAAGCGAGTAGGCGCCGTCTAAAGCCTCTAAGAAAATGTGTAAGCAAAAGTCATGATGATGAGGTCAACAATCGGCAAAGCATTCCGACAAATGACGATGTTCATGATGATGATGATGAATCGATATCACAAAGTGAGGAAGGAAACTTGAGTGGTTTAATTGATGATGATTTTGATGTATCTGATAACTCGCAAGATGAATGTGATGTGGACTCTGATGATTCCAATAACTCTCAAGATTTACACGATCATAGAAAGTATTCCAATTTGCAGGATATAGCTGATGACGACATGAGCTTTGATGATATAAAATCGAAAATTCAGAGGAAAAAGAAGCACAAAATAAAGTGGGAAGATGAAGGTGACATGCTTGCCGATTTTGGAAAGGATCCAGTGTTATGTATGAAGGCCGTCTGCGTTCTTTATCGACAGCAAACTGCTGGGGAACAGATGGTCAAGGGAACATATTGCCGCAACGGGCGTGGATTTAACACGCATGATGCTCGCAGGTAGACAGAAAATCGATAATAAGATTCATGCTTGAGGTGCTTTGATGCCATATGAATCTTGCACATTGTGTTTTGATGTGGTCATATGAATCTTGCTTGAGATGTTTCTAATATTTTCTTGTTGAAATTCCAATTTTACAGAGGCAGTAAATTGGCCGAATTTCTCCTTGATGGCAGTCCTGATGGTAGCATGAATAAGACTAAGAAGGAGTTGAAAGAATTCCATCCCAAAGGAGTTAAAGTTTACAAATCAATTGCTTTTCGTTACTCAAAACAACTATTTGAGATTTTCAACAACAAAGAGGATCCTTTTTTCCCTTGACTGCCACAGCAAAAGGTTCCTTCTCAAAATGTTAAGAAATGGAATCATGCATGTGTATTAATTTTAGCAAACATTAGCACATTAGAAATGGAATCATGTGCATATATATTAGAATGCTGTGATATATGCGTAATGCATGTTTTTTGGATATGCAAATGTTAATAGTTTCCAGGGTTTGAATCCCGAATCTCTTGGTCGGTACTTCTTTACTGTCCCTCAGACCTCAGTTCACCAACCGAGCTACCTGCTCGGGACATATGTATAAATATAATGCATGTGTGTATTTTAAAATTATTCGGTTTGCTATGGCGAATTGTTGATTATATTTATTATCATTAGAAGTATGTAACTTATGCCTTTGGTCTTGTGATTTATGTTACTTAATGCCTTTCTATTCTGCAGCATGCTTTCCTATTCTATATTCCTTTGTATTCAGTAACTCTAGAGGTGTCAAACTTGACCAGGCCTAATGAGCCAAAAAAAAATATGCGAGCCAGGCAAATAGACAAAGGCAAAATGGGTCAGGATGGCCCATAGTTGTGCGGTAGGGTTTTTGAACCGTTTACGGCACAATGGCAAGAGGACTAGCTCGATCAGACTCATTTATGTAACATGGTTCGTTGGATTGGGCTAGACTGAACCATTTGACGCTATCCCTAACTTAGATTCACTATTGTGTTAGGTCAGTGTGACATAAGCTCAATTTATGGCTGAAGAAAGTCGAGAAACTTCTAGTAGCTTGTTACCATTTTGACCTGCAATGAATGTAACCGTCGACCTATATTTAAAAGAGTAATCTACTTAGCATTTTTAACTTGTGATGAATGTAACAGTTGATCTATTGGACCGCTACTCTTAGTACTTCTCGGCGTTCTCGTCCCTGGTAACCTATTGACAACTAATTTACTTAGTATTATGTGTTTAGACCAGTGCATACTTTGTGTGGCCATGTTTGTTGATATGCAAATTATAGAGGTTGAAGATTGTGTGCTTGAAAATTTTGTCACGGGTAACACGAACAAAATTAAGGACCTTACTATGAATTTGGGTCTTTGAATGAAACAATGAGGTCCATAAAGATTGAGTTTGAGATATTGAGAGAAAGAGATAAATTGTTACAATGTGTTCAAATTGAAGGAGACATCCACCACGAAAGCAAATTATTCGTGAGATAAATTATTGCAATGTGTACATATAGAAAAATAATAAAATGATGGTTAATCTACCTATCTATCTTAAGGTTATCCTCAACCTCAAATACAAGTTTATTCTTATATTTTGTTTTAGTTACTATGATTTATATGAAGTTTTCATTATTTAATTTTCGTTAGAAAATTTGTGGGACACTGAATTCTCTTTTTTCAATTGAGTTTTTTAAATACTAAAATTTTTTATATATAAAATTTTCAATTATTGTTAATTTTATACTTTAACAAGTACTTTAATATGACTCAAATCTAAACTTCAAATATAGAAAAATCCTTTATTTTCAAGCTTTGTTAGATGTCTAAATCCCTAATGCAACCCTAAATGGCGCCAAATAAGTGCAAAATTACTAAAATGACCCTTGGCCCTTTAAAACTCAAATGCTAAGCAAATTAACCAATAGTGGACTAGTGAGTATTCAATGAAAGTAATCAAACTTTATTGGCCAATAGTAGATCATTGAATTTCCTTAGTTACAAGTAAACTTCTCTCATAGGTTAAGATGTATTGATTGTACATATCTCTAATGTTTGATTGTCCATGTATTGAATAAGTAAACATATTTAAACAAGCATACTTAAACAAGTAACCAATTAGATGTTTCATGAGACATTTGGTGTTTTGCATGGGAAACAAATGACAAGTGTATGTAATGACAAATAACAAAGTGTATGAGTAACACAAGTTGTGGTGCATACATTGCAAGAGACACATCGTGTAGTGCATCCATGACAAATGACACTTGGCATTTTACATGAAAAACAAATGACAAGTGTCTTCATATATGTAAGACAACTTTAACTTACTTCACCTATAAATAGAACCATGAGCTAGCATTCACAATACAAATTGATTTTTTCTTTGATATATTATTGTGGTCACTTGTTTAACTCTAGTCAACCTTAAAACTTGCATAGTAATGAGACAAGAAGAGCTTATCAAATTAGAATCCAACAAATTAGTTTCAATCCCTTTTCAATTTTGATCACACCCTTCCTTTTCTCCTCTCCTACTTGTTGGGGTCTGTTTCTTTGATTTTCATAAATTGAATTCTTTCTTGAATCTTGGATTAGACACGGTTACGCTTAACACAAGTTCAGATTATTTTCCATTGTGTAGTAATAATGCCTATAACTTCTTCTTCCTCTCTCTGTCATTCTACTTTATATGATTTTCTATTCCATCATTGATTAACCATTATTATAGAAGCTTCTTTTATTCATGTAATTTTAGGGTATAATAATATTGGAAAACTACATACTCCCTCCGTCCCAAAATATAAACAAAAGTGAGTCAAAAAAACTTGATGTATTTGGTTTACAATTTAGACCAAATACATTCATTTACTTACATTTTGGGACGGATGGAGTATCTTATAGTGTTAAGCATGGTCTTTACTCTTTACGGTACTAGGGCTACATCTATCTATCTACTATCAATCTAAACATATCTTGCTTAACTACCGACCTTACCCTTGTCCTTATATTTTGTCTTTTAGTTGATTATAACTGCTTTTATGAAGGGCATTTTGGTACTAAAAGACTTACTTTTCATATAGCCATCCATGGACTCCCATTTTGTCTAAATTACTGCATCACCCTTACCCTGATTAATCAAGAGACCCAAAAAAGTTATGTAATGTCCATTTGAGCGGGAAGGTTAAACTTGGTATTGTATGTATGTAATTTTAAATATTGTTTCACACGGAGGATATAGATTATACACACCGCCCAACTCCTTCTCTGCAGAAAGATATTTAGCTTTGTTGATGGGACAAGTTCCTACTTCTTCTTTGGTTCACTTTATCAAACCAGATCTCATTTTGGCTTCAAATCTATAGAAAACAAAACCAAAAAGGTGTGTTTTGTTCATTAGTATTTTGTCTAAACTGTTGGATTCCATCTTCAAACTTGCTTAATTTTGTAACTTTATCATTGTCACAGTGGATTCCTTGAACTCCTGAATCGTTTTCTTTGTTCTGCAGGTTGTTTTTCATGGTGCTCATTTCATCAAATATATCTCTCATTGTAAGTTTCTTCATCACAAACATGAGCAAGTTTATGTAGATCATAAGTTTATATTTTAAAACATTTTGTCTTAGATTGTCATGGTGTTTTATTCAAAATCAACATAAGATGTTCTTATTAAGTTTATTCTGTTTTATATAGACTTCTATCTGTTTATAACCAAAATGTCTGTTTATTTTATATAAAGTTCGATCTTTTGTTGATAAATATGTTTGTTTACTTCTGATTGTATTTACTTCATAATAGTACATGATATATTTGACATGTAATCTAGTTGTATGAATTGACATTTGATAGTGTAAAAATTTCTACACTGATGTGTATATGAATTAGTAAATCCTTATTTATATATTTTTAGTCAATTGTCTTCTTTTTTTTTGACACGGTTTTTAGTCAATTGTCTTACATGAATGCAATATTGTGAAATTTTATGATGCAACCAGGTAAGAAAGTTATAAGAGTTGAAATTTGAAATTGAAGAGAAGAGAGTCACAGCAAAAAGATGGCAGCATCTACCACTCCAATTGGTGCAAAATCTTGTTCTGCAAATGTAATTGATATCATTGATAGTGATGATGAACCTGATGTTTCTCACAATGTTGGGGAATCTACTACATCCTTTGGTGCAAAATCTAGTTCTGTAATTAATATCATTGACAGTGACGATGAACCTGATATTTGTAAGAACGTTTCACTCGATAAGAAAGATAGTGGAAACATTACCCTTGCAGCATGTTTTGCAGAAGAAAAAGGAAAGAACTTGGACAACAATCCGAATGTTTGGCAAGATATGCAAGGTAGTGGAAACATTTCTTCTGCAACATGTTTTACAGAAGAAAAAGGAAAGAACTTGGATAGAAATCATGCCGGAAGCAATGAGGAAAATTTAGATGTTTCTGAAGATATCTTATTTACTGCAAATACCAAGAGAAAACGACGGGCTTGTAATGTCGTTATGAGCGAGTCTGAAAGTGATCGTGATGATGATAATTTGCCAATTAGTAGATTTGTAAATAATCATGTTAATGAAATCAGTGTTGACGAGTTAGTAAATATTGTCGACGATGATGCTGATGATGGTGAATATGATGATGATATGCCAATTAGTCTAGGTATAATGATGAACAAACCGTGTAGGCGCCGTCTAAAGCCTTTAAGAAAATGTGCAAACAAAAGTGATGATGGTAAAACATCTTCATTTATTCCAACAAATGATGATGATGATGATGATGATGATGAATCAGAAGAGGACTTATCAAAAAGTGAGGAAGGAAACTTGAATGGTTTTATTGTTGATGATTTGGACTCTGATTATTCTAATGACTCGCAAGACTCACAAGATCATCGTAGCAAGAATTCCTATTTGCAGGATGTATTTGACGAGGGAATAGACTATCGTAAGATAATATCCACAATTCAGAGGGAAAAAAAGCCGAAAAATAAGTGGGAATGTAAAGGTTACATGCTTGCAGACTTTGGAAAAGATGCAGTGTTATGTATGAAGGCTGTCTGTGTTATTAATCGAGAGCAAATTTCTAAGGAACAGATGTATAAGGAAACATCTTATTACCATAGCGGGCGTGGATTTAACAAGTGTGATGTTGCCAGGTAGGAAGAAGAAATTCTATAAAATTCATGCTTGTGATGTCTTTATGCCATAAGAATCTTGCACTTTGTGTTTTTGTTTGGAGCAACCTTCTCCCAAATGGTAGTTTTCTTGTTAATACTTATTTTATTGAGTATTGCTATATTTCACTAAGCATCCGTATCACACAACTCACGAAATAATACATGTTTTCAAAAGAGTAGTCAAATTTTCAACGGCGTGTTTGACAGAAAACACGGATGGATAAAGGTGAAGTTGAGCAATTATATAAGTTTGTAATTTTTTCGAAGTTGTTGGTGACAAATGACATTTACCTTTTAGTAAACATGGTTAATAAATCATGTTAGTTTTTGTTATGAGCGACTTTTCGCAACCTATTGTCCTGTTTGGAAGTAAATAATCCCAAACTATCAATAAAGTATGTAGTATTCATATTTCCTCTAATCTTATTTACTGCCTATATAATCTGCATCTAACATGATCTTCCTATGACATTATCTTACAGTTACGCTGCAAACCCTTATATTGAAAATGCGGCCAATGCCGTTGAAATTGTCATTTGTAGGAACCTCAAAAATTTATATTACGGCCGCAATTTTAGTTGCGGATTGAAATTTAAAAGCAGGCACCAGTTTCTGTTTATTAAATAATTGTTGTTTAAGGGTCTCATGACTTTCTCAATACTACGTAGTTAATAGTGTTTCGTATTTGCAGAAATCAAATTTTGAACTTGTGTAATTGAAAACTCAAGAGATGAAAAAAAATCTGAATATATCATTTGATGATTGAGCATTTATTACTTGGTCCATTATTTCCTATCAGTTTTCTAATATTTTTTCTGTCCAATTTTATAGAGGCAGTTTTTTGGCTCATTTCATCACAGATGGCAATCCTCAAGGTGATATAAAGAAGACTGAGGCGGAGTTGCTAGAATTTGATTCCAAAGGAGTTGAAATTTGCACAACACTTGCTACGCGCTACTTGAGACAACTACTTGCGATTTTCAAGAACAAAGCGGACCCCTTTTTCCCTTGACTAGCACAACAACAGGTTCCTTCTGAAAATGTTAAGAAATGGAATCATGTGTATTAATTTTAGCAAATATTAGCACATTAGAAATGTAATCATGTACATTATATTAGAATGCCTTCATATATGCATAAATCATAATGCATGTTTTTTTTGGATAGGCAAATGGTAATAGTGTCTAGGGTTTGAATGGCAGAGGAATAGCTCGATCTTCATTCTTATTCATTTATGTAATTTGGCCCGTTGGATTGGGCTAGGCTGAACCGTTTGACGCTATCCCTAACTTAGATTCACTATTGTGTTAGGTCAGTGTGACATAAGCTCAATTTATGGCTAAAGAAAGTCGAGAAACTTCTAGTAGCTTGTTACCATTTTGACCTGCAATGAATGTAACCGTCGACCTATATTTAAAAGAGTAATCTACTTAGCATTTTTAACTTGTGATGAATGTAACAGTTGATCTATTGGACCGCTACTCTTAGTACTTCTCGGCGTTCTCGTCCCTGGTAACCTATTGACAACTAATTTACTTAGTATTATGTGTTTAGACCAGTGCATACTTTGTGTGGCCATGTTTGTTGATATGCAAATTATAGAGGTTGAAGATTGTGGCTTGAAAATTTTGTCACGGGTAACACGAACAAAATTAAGGACCTTACTATGAATTTGGGTCTTTGAATGAAACAATGAGGTCCATAAAGATTGAGTTTGAGATATTGAGAGAAAGAGTTAAATTGTTACAATGTGTTCAAATTGAAGTAGACATCCACCACGAAAGCAAATTATTCGTGAGATAAATTGTTGCAATGTGGTACATATGAATTAGGGAGATGTTTTCGTTCATTTGAGTCCCACACAATATTCTAGAGAATAATTTTACCAAAATGAAATCAATCTTTGCCCTTCAACTATGATGGTTTATACAATTTATCAAGCATAGAAAAATAATAAAATGTTGGTTAATCTACCTATCTATCTCTTTTTTCAACCGAATTATTTTAATACTATAAAGTTTAATATATAAAATTTTCATTATTATTAATTTTATACCGTGACAAAAGTACTTTTGGTATGACTCAAATCAAATCTAAACTTCAAATATAGAAAACTCATTTATTTCAAAACTTTGTTAGATGTCCAAAACCCTAGTGTAACCATAAATAACGCCAAATAAGTGCAAAATTACTAAAATGACCTTGGCCCTTTAAAAGTCAAATGCTAAGCAAATTAACCAATAGTGGACTATTGAGTATTCAATGAAAGTAATCAAATTTTATTGGCTAATAGGAGATCATTGAATCTCCTTAGTTACAAGTAAACTTCTCTCATAGAGCAAGGTATATTGATTATGCATATTCTCAATGTTTGTATTGAACAAGTAAGCATACTTGAATAAGTAATCAATTAGTAGATGTTTCATGGGACACTAGGTGTTTTACATGGGAAGCAAATGACAAGTGTATGTGATAACAAGTAGCAAAGTCTATGAGTAACACAAGTTGTGGGGCGTGCACTGCAAGAGACCACATGGTGTAGTGCATCTATGGCAAAGAACACTTAGCGTTTTGCATAGAAAGTAAATGATAAGTGTCTTCATGCATGTAAGACAACTTTAGCTTGCTTCACCTATAAATAGAATCATGAGGTAGCACTCATAATCCACCACAAGTCCACAATAGAAGAATACCAAAATGGCTTCTCCTATAAACCGATCAAACAAGGTGACCTCTCTCATAAATTAATCAAACTGATGTCTTATCAACATGAAAGATAATATTCAACAAGCAATATTCTCACTTCACAAGTAATCTTCCTTTCAATTCATCTATATAAACCAATTTTCCTAAAATTATTATTACTTATTACTCTTTTTCAATACGATCACAACATGCAACAACGCTATACAACAAAAAAATGTAAGTCTTATTTCCAATTTGTTTTTGCTTTAACAACTTATTTGATTTTAGTATTTTATTTTATTAATTAAATATGACTCGCGCACACACGACACGAGTCTTATTTTCTAAAATCTTACAACATTTTTTCTTTTATATATTATTAGGGGTGATCATAGTTTATAAACTAGATTGGACTGCACTATTTTCTAGTTACAATTCAGTTTAGAAAACCACTTCTATAAAAACCAGTTTTTTTTCAAACCAGTTACAATCCAGTTCAGAACCGGTTCATAACCGGTTTATACTTTAGAACCGGTTTAGTTCCAGTTAATTGGTTTCAAACCAGTTTTCAGTTAAAACCGGTTTTAAACCGGATTTTCTGCATGTAAAAAAATCCAGTTTTCTATTTTGAACCAGTTTTAAACCGGTTTTCTGTATTTTTTTTATTTTTTTTTATCAATGTTTCCTATACTTTTTTTGAAGCAATTTCCTATACTTTTTTAAAAACCAAATTTAATGATTTTTTATTAAAAAGAGTTGGATTTAAAACGAGTTTTCAATTACCTTACCAAAAAACTAAGACTCGATTGTGTCATAAACAAAACAACTTGAAAGTTAAAACTTTGCCTTAAAGCAAGTAATGGTACAATTTGCCCTTAACTTGTAAATCAAAATCTAAAACATCAATGACCAATCTATAATTAGCATGAGTCCACACACAACAATCTTCTTATAAATACAACTTTAAATTTCTAAAAATAAACACTCTTCTACTTTGTCAACTTCAACCTTGGCAAGTTCTATCATCTCTTCCTCTTTTCGCTTTTCACCCGCCTATAGGAAGGACAAAGCATGAACCAAAATCAATTCATTAAAATGAAGATAAAACTAAATCAATAGATGTTAATACAATATAATTCCCAAAAGATCAAATGAACCAAACTAATCAAATAGAGTATGATTGTAGTTCTATACTAATCAAATGAAACCAACTAATCATATAAGGGATGCATTGAAGCCAATTTTGCATCCAAACAATATATGAAATCAATGACAAAAATTGGACTCATTCCATTGTACCTATAATGTTGCAACATTCAACAACAATTATGCAACATGTGTATCATTTAAAAGTTTCTACTGCATTATACAAAGCAAGATGACATTTACTTAATTTCAAAATCACAATAATAAAATCATACAGCTTAATTGTCAGTTTGATTCAGCTTAATTGTCACAATAATAAAAGTTAATACCTGACCATATATAATCTGCATTTGACTCAAAGTTTAAATTTTATAACTATAGTCATTCAACCACTTATACCATAATGTATACATCAACTACTTGGAAATTTCTTCTACAGAAACTATTCATAACAGTGTTATTTTCCAAAAATTAAGTCATAAAATGAACTCCAAAAATATCAGGTATTTAGCTACAAATCTGCAACTGACAGATTAATTGAACATATATATCAAAACAAGGACCTATATTAAAATGCACATAAAAATGAAAGTGTTGTCGTAATAAGTGTGAAACTGTATGATTATTTCTAAAGCTTAGCAGAAATATACTGACAATTAACCAGTCAAAGAATCAAACTGATGACTTCTCTAATTCAAAATAAACATAATAAAATCATAATTTATTACCTTCAATTATCACTAAGCCTTGTAGAAGCCGAAGAACCACCATGATTCAATTGAGATAAAAAATCTACAAAACACAAACTAATTTATTACTTATCATTCTATAATTTAATATAATAAGTAAATAGAATACATCTTTATAAATCTTACCTTGCTCAAGTTGTTGTAGAGTATTAAGATCATCATAGGTATACAAAGACGAAGCCTCAATGCCCTGATCATTAATTTTAACCCAATCTTGGGTGCAAATCAATGCTTCTACTGTTGTCGATGATAGTGAACTTCGATATGGATCAAGCACCCTCCCTCCGGTGCTGAAGGCAGATTCAGAGGCTACTGTTGTAACTGGTATGGCCAACACTTCTCTTGCAACACTTGAAAGGACCGGATATATAGTGGATTTACCCTTCCACCACATTAGGACATCTAATTCTCCTTCATCCTCTAAAGTTTCATCCAAGTAATCTGTTACTTCTGGACCAGCTTTCTTGCTTCCACTTGATTGGTAGAATGTAGAAAAGCCATAATGATCAACTTTACCACCCTCACTTTGTCGGTATTCTTGTGAGCTACCATGAGAACCCCCCACACGCCTATTATACTCGTTGAAAAGTGAAATAAAACTTGAACTTACTGCTTTTTTAAAACAAGTTGCATCATCACTACTAAAGAAGTTATCGGCATACCAATTGATGAACTTCATTTTATGCCTAGGATCTAATATAAGAGCAATCACAAGCAACAAGTTTAGGCTTTTAGGTTCCCCCCAATACTTATCATACTTCTTCTTCATACTTATAGCCATCGATTTTATACGCGGATCTTCATGACTACACATTTCTATTATTTTCTTTCCAATACCGAAGACCTCAAACATGTACATATTGCTAGTTACATAAGAGGAACCAGAGAGGCGCACAGTAGCATCATAAAACAATTCTAAAAATGGAAGAATCGAGTACACATATGCCCAATCCTCAGCCAAAGGGAGACCTCTCCCTTTTCGTAACTCTCTAGCATATGTAAGATCTTGCATTTCTAACTGTGCAAACGTTGACATATGTTTTAGAGCAGCCTCAAGCATTAAATAAGTAGAATTCCATCTTGGGTCCATATCTAGGTTAACAAAACCCTTATAGTCAACTTTTTGTGGATCAATACAAGCCTTGAATGTCTCATACCTAGTATTTGAGGAATGAATATACCTTACTGCACCACGAATCCTTAAAACCGCATTATCAATATCCTTTAAACCTTCCTTCACAATCAAATTTAAGACATGTGCAGCACAACGGGTATGAAAATACTTTCCTTCCATAACCAAATCGGGCATGAGGTTCTTTTTGAGGTGTAAAATTCCAACATCGTTCGATGATGCATTGTCGACTGTCATTGTGAGCACCTGATTTAATCCCCAATTAGTCAAGCAATTCCAAACAGTTTGAGCCATCACCTCTCCCGAATGGCCAGACACTTTACAAAAATTTAAAATCTTTTTGTTCAACCTCCAATTGTTGTCAACGAAATGGGCCGTCATAGACATATAACTATAATTTTGACAAGAAGTCCAAAAGTCGGTAGTTAGGCAAACTCTACCACAATGTTGAGAAAGGAAAGTCTTCAGTTTTTGTCTCTCATTGTCCCACAATGCTAAGACGTCACGCGAAAGTGTAGTGCGCGAAGGAATCTTAAATTGCGGCATTCCAAGATTAAGAAAATGATGAAGAGCTTCATGATCCACCTTTCTAAATGGAAGCTCCAAAGCTATGAACATTTTTACCAATGCTTTCCGAAGTTCAAGTTGATCAAACTTCGAAAACATAGAAGAACTCCCTTCAATATTTGCCGTTGAGGTAGAACCAGAATTTTGCCTCTTGTTAGAAGCTTCCTTTGGAATATTTTGACACCTCTGCCAATGAGATTTCATTGCAGTAGTTCCACTCTCATATCTGATGAGGGTATGACAACTGTTACATCTTGCTTTCTTTTCCTCTCCTGGCTCAGGTGTAAAGTGATCCCAAGCGTCAGAACGGTTCTTGCGTGTTCGAATGCGAGTAGGTAATGTGTTGGCTGTGTTTGAGACAGCAGGCAAAGGAGTACAAACTTCTTCAGAAACCATTCAGACTACATGTAAACAATGAACATACATTAATACATTATCAACAATACCATAAATAAACAAATACCAATAAACCCATGAATCACAATACCATCAACAATGAAATGGTATAATGAAAGTTTAGTTTTTGAATGATAGCAGCCACGCACTAGTGTTTAGGGGTGTGCAAAAGAATTGGTTAACCTCAACCAAACTATAAACCAAACTTGATCCAAACTTTTAAAGCCCAATCCAATTACTTAAAACCAAAACCGGCCCATATATATCAGAAACAAAAAACCGGTTTACCATTTTATTGAACCGGTTCAGAACCGGTTTTAAGGCAAAAAAAAACAAAAACCCTATTCAGCTTCAATTTCACCAAATCCAAACGCATCACGACGGCTCCGATCACAAACTTTCGATCTCAAACCCATTCACCTTCGATCTCAAAACTCTCCGACGACTCCGACTCCGACCAAATCCTCTCCGACTCCGACTCCGACCAAATCCTCTCCGACGACTCCGACCAAATCCTCTCCGAAAATTTCAGGTTAGTTTATTTTTTTCACTTTTCATTCTGTATACACTTTGTTTATCAATGATTTAATTCATTGTGTTGTTTTTGTTTTGAATCAAGTAAGTGTTCTTTGTGGGTTTATGGGTTTATTATGATTTATGAGTTTATTGTGATTTATGGGTTTTTGTTTACCAACTTTGAGATATATATTGAGTTTCGGTCACTAACTTTGACTTATGGGTTTATTATGATTTATGGGTTTATTGTGATTTATGGATTATATGATGATTTTTCTTAGTGTTAGTACTATTTGTATTTTTCATAGTACGTTATATTGGCTTATTGCTTCTCTAGTAACTTTGTTTGTTATGCATAGTTTCTGATGATTATGGCTTATGATTTTAAACGAACCTAGTTCTTCTAAACTAAACTTAACCTAACACTAGTGCGTGGCTGCTATCATTCAAAAACTAAACTTTCATTATACCATTTCATTGTTGATGGTATTGTGATTCATGGGTTTATTGGTATTTGTTTATTTATGGTATTGTTGATAATGTATTAATGTATGTTCATTGTTTACATGTAGTCTGAATGGTTTCTGAAGAAGTTTGTACTCCTCTGCCTGCTGTCTCAAACACAGCCAACACATTACCTACTCGCATTCGAACACGCAAGAACCGTTCTGACGCTTGGGATCACTTTACACCTGAGCCAGGAGAGGAAAAGAAAGCAAGATGTAACAGTTGTCATACCCTCATCAGATATGAGAGTGGAACTACTGCAATGAAATCTCATTGGCAGAGGTGTCAAAATATTCCAAAGGAAGCTTCTAACAAGAGGCAAAATTCTGGTTCTACCTCAACGGCAAATATTGAAGGGAGTTCTTCTATGTTTTCGAAGTTTGATCAACTTGAACTTCGGAAAGCATTGGTAAAAATGTTCATAGCTTTGGAGCTTCCATTTAGAAAGGTGGATCATGAAGCTCTTCATCATTTTCTTAATCTTGGAATGCCGCAATTTAAGATTCCTTCGCGCACTACACTTTCGCGTGACGTCTTAGCATTGTGGGACAATGAGAGACAAAAACTGAAGACTTTCCTTTCTCAACATTGTGGTAGAGTTTGCCTAACTACCGACTTTTGGACTTCTTGTCAAAATTATAGTTATATGTCTATGACGGCCCATTTCGTTGACAACAATTGGAGGTTGAACAAAAAGATTTTAAATTTTTGTAAAGTGTCTGGCCATTCGGGAGAGGTGATGGCTCAAACTGTTTGGAATTGCTTGACTAATTGGGGATTAAATCAGGTGCTCACAATGACAGTCGACAATGCATCATCGAACGATGTTGGAATTTTACACCTCAAAAAGAACCTCATGCCCGATTTGGTTATGGAAGGAAAGTATTTTCATACCCGTTGTGCTGCACATGTCTTAAATTTGATTGTGAAGGAAGGTTTAAAGGATATTGATAATGCGGTTTTAAGGATTCGTGGTGCAGTAAGGTATATTCATTCCTCAAATACTAGGTATGAGACATTCAAGGCTTGTATTGATCCACAAAAAGTTGACTATAAGGGTTTTGTTAACCTAGATATGGACCCAAGATGGATTTCTACTTATTTAATGCTTGAGGCTGCTCTAAAACATATGTCAACGTTTGCACAGTTAGAAATGCAAGATCTTACATATGCTAGAGAGTTACGAAAAGGGAGAGGTCTCCCTTTGGCTGAGGATTGGGCATATGTGTACTCGATTCTTCCATTTTTAGAATTGTTTTATGATGCTACTGTGCGCCTCTCTGGTTCCTCTTATGTAACTAGCAATATGTACATGTTTGAGGTCTTCGGTATTGGAAAGAAAATAATAGAAATGTGTAGTCATGAAGATCCGCGTATAAAATCGATGGCTATAAGTATGAAGAAGAAGTATGATAAGTATTGGGGGGAACCTAAAAGCCTAAACTTGTTGCTTGTGATTGCTCTTATATTAGATCCTAGGCATAAAATGAAGTTCATCAATTGGTATGCCGATAACTTCTTTAGTAGTGATGATGCAACTTGTTTTAAAAAAGCAGTAAGTTCAAGTTTTATTTCACTTTTCAACGAGTATAATAGGCGTGTGGGGGGTTCTCATGGTAGCTCACAAGAATACCGACAAAGTGAGGGTGGTAAAGTTGATCATTATGGCTTTTCTACATTCTACCAATCAAGTGGAAGCAAGAAAGCTGGTCCAGAAGTAACAGATTACTTGGATGAAACTTTAGAGGATGAAGGAGAATTAGATGTCCTAATGTGGTGGAAGGGTAAATCCACTATATATCCGGTCCTTTCAAGTGTTGCAAGAGAAGTGTTGGCCATACCAGTTACAACAGTAGCCTCTGAATCTGCCTTCAGCACCGGAGGGAGGGTGCTTGATCCATATCGAAGTTCACTATCATCGACAACAGTAGAAGCATTGATTTGCACCCAAGATTGGGTTAAAATTAATGATCAGGGCATTGAGGCTTCGTCTTTGTATACCTATGATGATCTTAATACTCTACAACAACTTGAGCAAGGTAAGATTTATAAAGATGTATTCTATTTACTTATTATATTAAATTATAGAATGATAAGTAATAAATTAGTTTGTGTTTTGTAGATTTTTTATCTCAATTGAATCATGGTGGTTCTTCGGCTTCTACAAGGCTTAGTGATAATTGAAGGTAATAAATTATGATTTTATTATGTTTATTTTGAATTAGAGAAGTCATCAGTTTGATTCTTTGACTGGTTAATTGTCAGTATATTTCTGCTAAGCTTTAGAAATAATCATACAGTTTCACACTTATTACGGCAACACTTTCATTTTTATGTGCATTTTAATATAGGTCATTGTTTTGATATATATGTTCAATTAATCTGTCAGTTGCAGATTTGTAGCTAAATACCTGATATTTTTGGAGTTCATTTTATGACTTAATTTTTGGAAAATAACACTGTTATGAATAGTTTCTGTAGAAGAAATTTCCAAGTAGTTGATGTATACATTATGGTATAAGTGGTTGAATGACTATAGTTATAAAATTTAAACTTTGAGTCAAATGCAGATTATATATGGTCAGGTATTAACTTTTATTATTGTGACAATTAAGCTGAATCAAACTGACAATTAAGCTGTATGATTTTATTATTGTGATTTTGAAATTAAGTAAATGTCATCTTGCTTTGTATAATGCAGTAGAAACTTTTAAATGATACACATGTTGCATAATTGTTGTTGAATGTTGCAACATTATAGGTACAATGGAATGAGTCCAGTTTTTGTCATTGATTTCATATATTGTTTGGATGCAAAATTGGCTTCAATGCATCCCTTATATGATTAGTTGGTTTCATTTGATTAGTATAGAACTACAATCATACTCTATTTGATTAGTTTGGTTCATTTGATCTTTTGGGAATTATATTGTATTAACATCTATTGATTTAGTTTTATCTTCATTTTAATGAATTGATTTTGGTTCATGCTTTGTCCTTCCTATAGGCGGGTGAAAAGCGAAAAGAGGAAGAGATGATAGAACTTGCCAAGGTTGAAGTTGACAAAGTAGAAGAGTGTTTATTTTTAGAAATTTAAAGTTGTATTTATAAGTGCCCGTTTGGCCGGACTTATTTTCTACTTTTTTTCTTCTCCTTAAAAATAGTAAAGTAGGAAAAAAATGTGTTTGATTCTACTTTTTTTTATTTTTTAATTCTTTAGTTTATTTCTCTAATAGTTTTAAAGAGAAATATGGCTAAATTCAATTTTATACTTCTCTATTTCGTTTAAGCTAAATAGAAAAGTAGAAAATAAGCCGGGCCAAACGGGCACTAAGAAGATTGTTGTGTGTGGACTCATGCTAATTATAGATTGGTCATTGATGTTTTAGATTTTGATTTACAAGTTAAGGGCAAATTGTACCATTACTTGCTTTAAGGCAAAGTTTTAACTTTCAAGTTGTTTTGTTTATGACACAATCGAGTCTTAGTTTTTTGGTAAGGTAATTGAAAACTCGTTTTAAATCCAACTCTTTTTAATAAAAAATCATTAAATTTGGTTTTTAAAAAAGTATAGGAAATTGCTTCAAAAAAAGTATAGGAAACATTGATAAAAAAAAATAAAAAAAATACAGAAAACCGGTTTAAAACTGGTTCAAAATAGAAAACTGGATTTTTTTACATGCAGAAAATCCGGTTTAAAACCGGTTTTAACTGAAAATTGGTTTGAAACCAATTAACTGGAACTAAACCGGTTCTAAAGTATAAACCGGTTATGAACCGGTTCTGAACTGGATTGTAACTGGTTTGAAAAAAAACTGGTTTTTATAGAAGTGGTTTTCTAAACTGAATTGTAACTAGAAAATAGTGCAGTCCAATCTAGTTTATAAACTATGATCACCCCTACTAGTGTTAGGTTAAGTTTAGTTTAGAAGAACTAGGTTCGTTTAAAATCATAAGCCATAATCATCAGAAACTATGCATAACAAACAAAGTTACTAGAGAAGCAATAAGCCAATATAACGTACTATGAAAAATACAAATAGTACTAACACTAAGAAAAATCATCATATAATCCATAAATCACAATAAACCCATAAATCATAATAAACCCATAAGTCAAAGTTAGTGACCGAAACTCAATATATATCTCAAAGTTGGTAAACAAAAACCCATAAATCACAATAAACTCATAAATCATAATAAACCCATAAACCCACAAAGAACACTTACTTGATTCAAAACAAAAACAACACAATGAATTAAATCATTGATAAACAAAGTGTATACAGAATGAAAAGTGAAAAAAATAAACTAACCTGAAATTTTCGGAGAGGATTTGGTCGGAGTCGTCGGAGAGGATTTGGTCGGAGTCGGAGTCGGAGAGGATTTGGTCGGAGTCGGAGTCGTCGGAGAGTTTTGAGATCGAAGGTGAATGGGTTTGAGATCGAAAGTTTGTGATCGGAGCCGTCGTGATGCGTTTGGATTTGGTGAAATTGAAGCTGAATAGGGTTTTTGTTTTTTTTTGTCTTAAAACCGGTTCTGAACCGGTTCAATAAAATGGTAAACCGGTTTTTTGTTTCTGATATATATGGGCCGGTTTTGGTTTTAAGTAATTGGATTGGGCTTTAAAAGTTTGGATCAAGTTTGGTTTATAGTTTTGGTTGAGGTTAACCAATTCTTTTGCACACCCCTATATATTATCATGGTCACTGTTTAACTCTACAGTCTAGTCAAACCTTAAAACCTGCATAGTGATAGTGATGAGACAAAAAAAGCATGTCAAATTAGGATCCAACAAGTATTTCCATCTGTACAAGTACTTACCCCCAAATACACACAAGATTTTCATCCTATAACTTCTCCAATACTCTTCTTTTTTTTGGTACGTCAATACTTTTTTTATACTCTCTCCGTTTTAAAATGAGTGTCGCTTTAGCTCAAAAAATTTGTTTCAAAATGAATGCCGCTTTTCAATTCCCAATGCAACTTTTTCCATTTATATCATCTATTTTCTACTTTATACACTATTTCCAAGAAAATAAAGGAAAAAGTATACTTAATTTAGCAAATGTACTATTACTTTTAACATAATGATTGCATTTCTTAATATGTCTGAAAACACCAAAAGTGACACTCATTTTAAAACGGAGGGAGTATTATTACTACTATTAAATTAAAAATTAAAAAAATATTCAAAATTTTCAATCCCTTTTCAATTTTGATCACACCCTTCCTTTCCTCTTCTCCTACTTGTTGGGGTCTGTTTCTTTGATTTTCATAAATTGAATTATTTCTTCAATCTTGGATTGGACACTGTTACGCTAAACACAAGTTCACATCATTTTCCATTATGTGGTATGCCTACAACTTCTTCTTCCTTCCTCTGTCATTCTACTTTACATGATTTTCTATTGTTAAGCTTTATTGTAGAAGCTTCTATTATTCATGTACGTAATTTTAGGGTATAATAATATTGGAAAACTACATATCTTTATAGTGTTAAGCATGGTCTTTACACGTACTAGGGCTACATTGCAAAATACAAAAAAGAAAAATCATGTTCAAGATTGTTTCTTTATCTTTTTGTGATATAAGTTTGGCTTAGTGAGATTGTTGTAAATAAGTTAAAAAGTGATAAAAAGAGGCGCGGTTGAGTTGAGCCTCACCCCCATCATATTTAGGCATGACAACGGAATCCGTACTTAGCAGGGGCGTTTTTAGAGCCCGCCGGCAAAAAACTTTGGTATTTTTAGGGTTAGTTTCGGCTAAAATTGAGATTTTTAGATGTTAATTTAGGGAAAAATTGATTTTTTTTTTTGTTCAAAATTGAGATTTTCATTTAAAATTGAGATTTTGGCCATACTTTATAAATTTTCTGGCTCTGTCACTGACCATGGGTACCCCCCGAATCCGATCTGATATGTGGATGGGCTTCTAAACTTTAAGTCATCCTGGATTGAGACGGGCACGGGAATACCCGAATCCATTCGGGTTAGGGGATGGAGAAGGCAAAAACAGTCCCCGCCTCGCCCTGCCCCGTTGCCATCCCTAGCAACAGTAATATTTGACATGTAATCTAGTAGTATGGATTGGGACACTGAACTGAAGAAGTAATTTAATTTTAGGGTTTGGTTTTTTGTTACTAACAAATTTTCCCTCATCCTAACAAATTAATCACGAACTAACATTTGCCATGTAATTTTTCGGATTTATTTTAATGCACTGTCAGCATAAAAAGTTTTACACCCTAAGCACACCATAATCAATCATTTGTGTGACTTTAAAAATGATTAAGGTAAAAGCCAAAGTCAAACATTTCAAGTAATCTGACTGTTAACTTATATTGATTGACATTTGATAGTGTAAAAATTTCTACACTTATGGTGTATATGATTTAAATCCTTATTTATTTATATTTTTGGTAAATAACTTTTGAATATTTTTAGTCAATTGTTATTACATGAATGCAATATTGTTAAATTTTATGATGCAACCAGGTAAGAAAGTTATAAGAGTTGAAATTTGAAACTGAAGAGAAGAGAGTCACAACAAAAATATGGCAGCATCTACTACTCCAATTGGTCTAAAATCTTGTTCTGCAAATGTAATTGATATCATTGATAGCGACGATGAACCTGATATTTCTCACAATGTTGGGGCATCTACTACATCCTTTCGTGCAAAATCTAGTTCTGTAATTGATATCATTGACAGTGACGATGAACCTGATATCTGTCAGAACGTTTCGCTCGATATGAAAGACAGTGGAAACATTTCTCTTGCAGCATGTTTTGCAGAAGAAAAAGGAAAGAATTTGGACAACAATCCGGATGTTTCGCAAGATATGCAAGGTAGTGGAAACATTTCTCCTTCATCGTGTTTTAAGGAAGAAAAAGGAAAGAACTTGGATAGCAATCATGCCAGAAACAATGAGGAAAATTTAGATGTTTGTGAAGGTATCTTATTTACTGCAAATACCAAGAGAAAACGGGCTTGTAATGTCATTAAGATCGAGTCTGAAAGTGATTGTGATGATGATATGAGAAACTCTCAAACAACTGTTAAGTTAGAGGCTGATAAGGTCATTGATGAGACTCGAATACCAAGTCGCCGTCTAAAGACTCTAAGAAAAATCAAAAGTAAAAGTCGGGATGATAAATCATATCAGCAAAGTATTCCAACAAATGGTGACGATGAATTAGAAGAGGATTTGTTGTATAGTGATTGTGAAGATCTCTTATGTGTTGTAAGTCGCAAAAGGAAATCAACTCGTAATGTTGTTTTAAGTGAATCTGAAAATGATGACGAGGATGATGATTTGCCAATTAGTAAACTTCTAAAGAATCATGTTAAGGAAATAAGTGTTGATGAGTTAGTAAATGTTGTAGATGCTGATGGTGATGGTGATGATGATGATATGCCAATTAGTCCAGTTATAAGGAGGAACACAGCAAGTAGGCACCGTCTAAAGCCTCTAAGGAAATGTGTAAGCAAAAGTCATGATGATAAGGTCAACAATCAGCAAAGCATTCCGACAAATGACGATGTTCATGATGATGATGATGAATCAATAGATCACTTATCACAAAGTGAGGAAGGAAACTTGAGTGATTTTATCAAGGATGATTTTGAAGTATCTAATTGCGACGTCACATCTAATATGTCACAAGATGAATGTGATGTGGAGTCTGATGATTCCAATAACTCGCAAGATTTACAAGATCATAGCAACTATTCCAATTTGCAAGATGTATCTGATGAGGACATGAGCTTTGATGAGATAAAATCGAAAATTCAGAGGAAAAAGAAGCATAAAATAAAGTGGGAAGATGAAGGGGACATGCGAGCTGATTTGGGAAAGGATCCAGTGTTATGTATGAAGGCTGTCTGCGTTATTTATCGACAGCAAACTGCTGGGGAACAGATGGTCAAGGGAACATTGTGCCGCAACGGGCGTGGATTTAACACGCATCATGCTCGCAGGTAGGCAGAAAATTTACAATAAGATTCATGCTTGAGGTGCTTGATGCCATATCAATCCTGCACATTATGTTTTTATTTGGTCATGTGGTCTATGTAGACTATAAAGTGTGCTAAAATCTTTCTAATATTCCTGTTCAAGTTTTTGCACAAAATTTAATTTACTTAACATCGTAATCATTTAAATTCCATGTTATAAATTACTCCTTTTGCAGAGGCAGTGAATTGGCCGAGTTCCTCCTTGATGGCAGTCCTGATGGTAGCATGAATAAGACCGAGGAGGAGTTGAAAGAATTCGATCCTGAAGGAGTTGAAGATTGCGAAGAAATTGCTTTTTATTACTCAAAACAACTATTTGAGATTTTCGACAACAAAGAGGATCCTTTTTTCCCCTGATTACCACAGCAACAGGTTCCTTCTCAAAATGTTAAGAAATGGAACCATGCATGTGTATTAATTTTAGCAAACATTAGCACATTAGAAATGGAATCATGTGCATCTATATTAGAATGCTGTCATATATGCGTAATGCATGTTTTTTTGGATAGGCAAAAATGGTAATAGTTTCTAGGGTTTGAATCCCGAATCTCTTGGTCAGTACTCCTTTTGTGCCCTCAGACCTCGTAGTTCACCAACCGAGCTGCCTGCTTTGACACGAGCACTGTTAATGATTGGAGAAAGTCTAGAGGCTTCTAGTAGCTTGTTAGCATTTTGGCTCGCGATAAATGTAACAACCGATCTATATTAAAAGAGTCATTTACTTAGCATTTTTTACTTGTGTTGAATGTAACAGTGGGTCTATTACCCTATTGGACTGTTACTCTTAGTACTTCTTGCCCAATGGTAACCTATTGACAAATATGCGAGTTTTTTCCTTTTTGGCATTTGAATCTTGTAGTTATTCAAATCCCAAAGAAGACAAAAACTCACTTATCGGTTAACACGTTATCAAGGGTTGCGTGAAGTACTATGAATTACGATCCAATAGGTATGTTGTTACAATGAATGCGCACACAAAAACATCAAATAGAAGATGTTAAGTTAACCCATTAAATAGTAGTAACTTATTTTATTATTTTTTGTGCATAATTAATTAATTTTTTTGTATTAACTTTCTAGTTCTTAGAGGAAGGGGAATTAGTAGTTCAGAATTCGGTCGCCAAATAATTTTAGTTACATGTATATTTTGAGAAAATGGAAAGTTCAATTAGTTATATAAAATATTAGTATTTTGTGAAATTAACTGACTATTCAATTAATTACTATATAAAGCAATTAATTGATAAAGTAAATCTTTTTAGACAATCATATCAAAAAGTTATTTACAGTTTACTTATTCTGTTTACAAAGGCATATTTTAATGCTAAAGATTCATTTCATTACAACTATTCTCTTATTGTAAATCACAAAAATGGAATGAATTAACATCAATTATCAATTATTAGACATATATACAATCTGTCACTCCTAACTACAACTCCAAATCAATGATACATTACAAGGATACACAGCACACAACCAACTCATCAAATTCTAGAAAAGGAAAAATAATGCAATCTCTTTCCCTCTAAACGTGCGGTTGCACCTCTAGTTTTACATCTCAACATTGCTGGCTCTATCATATGAAAATTTGCATTCTTATAAAAGGAACACATAACTCTTTGTATTCACCACCCGCCCATAGTTTCGATTCTATTCTCTCTCCTTTTTCTCTCTCTCTTTTCTCGCTCTTTTAAATTTTGAAACGAAATTAAAAGAGAGGAGAAAAGTTAAGGAGAGAGAATTATTAAGAGAAAAAAATGGCAATTTCATCTAGGGTGGTTGTCTTTCTTGGTCTTATTTATACGTCTCTTATGTCAATCGCTTGCTCGCAATCCATTGCTCCGGCACCTGCTCCCACAAGCGATGGTAAGCTTTCATGAAGATTTTGATTTTTAACATTGTTATATCAAGTAATTCATAAATTTCATTCTTCTATGTTTGATCTCACCATATTATATGGTTCATGGATGAAAACCTAGATTGTTATTTTTCTTGAGAATTAATTTTTCCAATTGAATGATTATAAAATTATGATTGAATGTTTTTGTTTGTCTTGGTAATTATATCTATATCAAAAAATTTAAATAAGGTTTGCGATTTCAATTTAGACCGCAACATTTGGTATTTGATGTCTCAATAACGAAAATGTGATTGTGATTGTGGTTGACGTCGCAACAATTGTGTTCGCTGCGATTTTGCAAAATATAAAAAATTGTGATGTACGTGTGGTCGTGATTTGAAACATTTTTGTTATTCTCCTTTGATTTTGTATACAATGTTTTTATGTTGTTGTTTGGTTGCATAAGACATGGCTAATAGTTAAACTGTTGATTTAAATTTGCAGGCACATCAATTGACCAAGCTGTAGCATATGTCCTAATGTTGGTGGCCTTGCTTCTCACTTACATCATTCATTAAGGCATCAATCAACATTAGAGGACTAGTCTTTTAGTTCTAAAGTTAATTTAATCAAGGACATGTAACATGTAATAGGAGGAAGTAAGGAAGAAGGAAGATGTTTTAATTGTACTATAATTTTAATCACTTCCATTGCTCCTTGAATAGTTTCTTTCATTCAGTTGTCTATTATTGTACTTGTTATTCTAAGTTGTTGTTAACTTTGTTTTTAATTATGTTATTGATATGAAGTATTCAACGATTTTGTCAATACGTAATCTCTATTGAAGAGCTTAATTGTTTGTCTTTAGCGAGGTCTCTTCGCATTTTTGGTATTTTCGTTTTGAAATTTCAATCAAAGTAAATATGAATTAGTCGAAATATATTGAGTTTGTTTATATTATTTCATAATTCTGTAATAATAGCAATAAACATTGTCTCACTCATATATACTTTAATATTGTTCTTATTCTTAAGGAAAAACCATAGTTCATTTTGAGCAACAAACATAATGTCTCAACTTTTTAACTATGAATTTATATAAGTATAACTTCAGAGAATAAACACTTAAATATAAATAAACTATAATTGATCAAAATCAGTTATATATACAACTTCATCTACCTCTAACTAAATAAAACTAAGTTAACATTATAAAATAGGAAAAATCAATTAAAGATAGAAGATGAATATTCCACTCTCTCTATATATCTCCAAATCTCAATTGAGCTTGTGTCTCTCTAGTCTCCCCTACCCCCAAATTAACTTATTGAACATGTCTTTATTTTGTGTGAAACATCCCACATTGTTTAGTGTCATATTCTCCCTGAAACAAAATGGAAAAGAAAGTAAGATCACTAACTGCAATTTAGTATACTTGTGAAATTAACAAATATAAAGTTTATGGTTGTCAAGTAAAAATCAACCATCGACCGATGGACGACCATATTCATTATCTAATTATCTTATATTCGATCACTAACTATATATCTCATTTGCCGCAATGACTAAGGGTTGATGTGCTTCGAGGCGCTACATCCTTTAAAATTGTTACATACTGAAATTGGACTCAATTGATAATATAGTAGCTTCAAGAAATCTTTTAAATGTAAATGTTAGTTAATATTTATACTAATTAACTACACTAATTAGTTGATTATACTAGTTAATTGATCTAGTCATTTGTTATATTAATCTTTATATACCTTTTTGATGTAATTCATTATCTCATTATCAATACAATTCCCATTTTACTTATTTTCAATTTTCTCTTATCAATGTCTTCTATTCAAGAATAGTATTAAGCCAAGTTGGGCAGGGTTCCTGAGCAGCATACTCATTGGCCTTATTTAAGATCCAGAACAAGATTCATTATCAAAGTACTTAGCTTAATTGTTAGTATCATAATTGAGATTAGAACACGAGACCATCCTTATATTCCCTTCATACACACATTCTTGATACTATGTTTATTAAGATTAATTTCTATACATATACATTGTTGGTGTAAAATTATTTTGCATATGCAACAAATTAAATCATATTATTGTATATCATTTTCATAGACCGATTCCTAAAATATCTACGTGGTACGATTTGATTAGGTGCATGTGTAAAAAATCCATACGTTGTTTACAACTTAAATTATGTTTATATCCGTAATTTTTTTTTTTGGTATAGATATCCGTAATTTGTCTTCACATTCACCTCATTTGAATTGCATTTGCGTATTATTGTGACCAAACAGCTAAAAAACAAAACAATGATAACACAATAGCTCCCTCTTTTAACACCTAGTTGTAACCAAAACAAAACTAGTTCAACATTTTTTAACATTCCCAATAAGAATATCCTAATTAATTGATCAATACAAGGTGAATATCCATATAAATTAGCTAGCAATCTCAATTTTTCTTGTTCACATCTCCTAAGCTAACTTAGGACTAAACGTCCAATGTTACATTATCAAACACACATGAATGCTTAGCTACAATAATATATATAAGAGCATACACATAAACAAGTAAATCAAATTAACTCCTAAAACTGATTTGAGATTTTTCTTCTTCAAAAATGGGATTAGAAGTCCTTGAGGCTCTTGATTCGGCTCGAACACAATGGTATCATGTTACGGCTATCGTAATTGCAGGCATGGGCTTCTTCACCGATGCTTATGATCTCTTTTGCATTACGACCGTTTCAAAGCTCTTAGGACGTTTGTATTACTTTGACCCGAGCACAGGACACCCAGGGAAGCTCCCAGCAACAGTTAACAACGTTGTCACCGGTGTGGCACTTGTCGGAACACTTAGCGGCCAATTATTCTTTGGCTACCTTGGTGACAAACTAGGACGCAAAAAAGTCTATGGCGTCACACTCATTCTCATGGTCGCCTGTGCTATTTGCTCCGGCCTTTCTTTTGGTTCCTCACCAAAATCCGTTATTACAACCCTTTGCTTTTTCAGGTTAGTGACGGATCCAAATTTTTTGAAATTCATACAAATAATTCTAAATTACTTAGAAACATTTTGTTGAAGCATTTGAATAGCCTAAATTAAAGTTTTAAATTTCCTTAAATTTCTATTTACTTTATCGAAACATGCACACTTTACCATGAAGATTTGCCTCATGATTTAGGTTCTGGCTTGGATTTGGTATTGGTGGAGACTATCCTTTATCTGCAACCATCATGTCAGAATACGCCAACAAAAGGACACGAGGCGCATTCATAGCAGCTGTTTTCGCTATGCAAGGCGTGGGAATTATCTTTGCCGGATTAGTTTCAATGTTATTTTCTGCTATTTTCAAATCATACAATGAAGCTCCAATTTTCTCGAAAGATCCAATCATGTCAACACAACCGGGAGGTGATTTATTGTGGCGATTAGTTCTTATGATCGGTGCTGTTCCGGCTGCAATGACTTACTATTGGAGAATGAAAATGCCTGAAACCGGTCGTTACACTGCAATCATAGAAGGGAACGCGAAACAAGCTGCAGCAGACATGGCAAGTGTTTTGGACATTGAAATCATCGCGGAGCAAGATAAGTTGGCTGAATTTAAAGCAGTGAATAGTTACTCTCTTGGGTCGAGCGAGTTTTTTAAAAGACATGGTCGTCATTTGATTGGTACAATGAGTTGTTGGTTCTTGTTAGACATTGCTTTCTACAGTCAGAACTTAACACAGAAAGATATTTTCTCTGTAATGGGACTTATCGATAAAGATACAGCCATGAACGCTATTGAGGAAGTTTTCCAAACCTCGCGCGCCATGTTTCTTATCGCTTTATTCGGAACTTTCCCTGGTTATTGGTTCACTGTTTTCTTCATTGAAAAAATCGGACGACACAAGATCCAACTCGTTGGTTTCTTCATGATGTCTTTCTTCATGTTTATTATAGGTATCAAATATACATACTTAAAAGAAGAAAACAAGAACCTATTCGCTCTTTTATACGGGCTAACATTTTTTTTCGCGAACTTTGGACCAAATAGTACAACATTTGTGTTACCGGCTGAGCTGTTTCCAACACGGGTAAGGTCTACCTGCCATGCACTAAGTGCGGCGGCAGGGAAGGCTGGTGCTATGGTTGGCGCGTTTGGGATACAATACTACACATTGGACGGTAGTAACCCGAAGATTAAATCAGCAATGCTGATTCTGGCTTTCACTAATTTGTTAGGATTCTTCTGCTCCTTTTTGGTCACGGAAACTAAGGGACGATCATTGGAAGAGATTTCGGGTGAGGATGGAAGAGAGAGTGAGCTCACTGGAACACCAAATGACAGGGTTTCGGGGATTCATAACGAATCATCAAGAACAGAGAAGATGTAAAGGGAGGACTGAATTCAATTACTTGTTGCAAAATCTATGTTTATTTTGATAATATTATTAATGTACTAATAAAAATAATAAGGCCAAAATTTATGTGTTTTGCTAGTTTATGATAAGATGAAACAAAAGTGATATTTTGTTATGTATGGTGAAAAGGAAGGAAAAAAACCTTATTGTAATGTTTATTATTTTACTAAAAAAACTTATTGTAATGTTGTATTTGCTCTATATATGCTTAAATTTCAAAATTTAAAGAGATGATTTTAAATAATTTGTGTCAAGTTAGTTTCATTGATGGCATATATAATATGATCCAAAAATATATAACTTTGTTTAGTCACATTTATGTACAAAGTATGAGACAATGATAATTAACATTTGTTTCAGAATAATACTTTTGTAAACTAGCAAAAGTATGAGACAGATTAAGGCTTTGAACTAATAAGGAACTGCAATTTCAACCTTTTCAAACTCATTTGTTTTTGAATATTTCTGTTGTAAACATTAGTAAATGCTAAGAAAATTGTGAAGTACCCGAAGTTTGAAGTTTTATGAGTATAAGATAAAATTAAAGGTAATCAAGTTGGTTTATTGATTATTAAGCTAAACTTAACTGGGAGAGGCACAAGTTATGGTGCATAAGCATGACTTATGTACCGTGCATAAATACTCCATATTACTTAGTGTTCCCCCTAAATTTCTAATGCACCCCAACTAGATTGTTTAGTGTACCCCCAAATTTCTAGCGCACCTCCAATTTGGGGGTCGTTAGAAATTTGGGGGTGCACTAAGCAATTTGGTTGGGGGTGCACTAGAAATTTGGAAGTGCACTAAACAATTTTCATTATTTATGCACGGTGCATAAGAAAAAAGCTTATGCACCATAATCACTCCCAAATGAGAGAATCACAGTTTTATTCTCGCAGAGAAGATTGAAACCAATTTATACTAGTGGGTGTTGGATACTTATAGTGGAAAAAAAAATTACTCCCACCTATCCTTTTTTACTGTGACAATTGACAAATGCACATGTTTTTTGATTGGGAAGAAAAGAAGAAAAAAAACAACTAAAAAAGAAGAATAATCATGAAAAAAGAGTTCCCATCGCATCGGTTCTAAGGAGATCTCGAATGTTTTCTAGAGGAAAAGTATGAGGTAAAAAGTTGGCATATGAGGATTTTCTAAGTATAGCGAGAAAAACTGCACATTGATTCTTCTTAAGAGATACATTAGTTTGAGAGAGAAGCTCTCCTTCGTGTCTTAGATCAACGTAACATGAATATGATATTTAATTTGAGAATTTTTGATGAGGTTGACCACTAATATCTTTTTTAATTATGAATTACAAAAAATTACATTTCAAAAATATTCGTCGAAATAAATTGAACAACATATCTTATATGTTAATATTTGTTTTTATATATCAACAAAAAAATATTGTTGTCAAAATATGTTTTATGAATCCTATTGGTATGTATTTCAAACGACATTTAAAAACAAATAGATAGACTAACAAAAATAATAATAAAAGAGAATAGTGTATATTTTCGTTTTCATTTATGTTTCACTTATATACGATATCTTTATTATGTAGTTACGTAACTCCTTTTTTATTCAACTATACTCGTCTTATCTTATGTAAAGATTTAACTTTATTAATAATATATTTACCAGTTAAAAATATATATAATAAAGCACTCAACATAGTTATGGTCGTCACTATGCACAAAACATTATTTAAATTTCAAAAAAGTAACTGTATATCTGGTCAGTGGTCACGACATAACTACTTTACATTAAAAAAATATAAAAATTTAAAACTAGGTATGAAAAGCATTTCTTCTTCAACAAGACAAAACGACAACGTTTCAACCACAAATTCGTTTCGTTGTCATCAAGTATATACACTCACTCACACTTTCCATCATAAAAAACAAATCCAAAAAATTTTCATCTTCTTCTTCTTCTTCTCAATTAATTTCGCAATGAAAAAATGAAAAAATGGAATATTCAAATGGAAGAAGTAGAAGCGATTCTCGAGAAAATTTGGGATTTACACGACAAATTAAGCGATGCTATTCACTCTATTTCACGATCTCATTTTCTCAATTCTACGAAAACTTTAACTAACTCTTCTCATAATCAAAACGACGCTGTTGTTACTCAAACGACACCCGAAGGTAACGGTTTTGTTTTCGTCAAAGATTTTCGTCCCAAAAATGATGATGATGCTGTTCATGAAGCCAAGAGTCTTAATGCTATTAGAACTGCTCTTGAGAATCTTGAAGACCAACTCGAATTTTTCAATGTGAGTTTTTTTTTTTTTTTTAATTTTGAATTTTTTTTCTTCTAAATTTTAGGGTTTGGTTAATTGCTAATTAGGCGCGAAGTTGTTTCTATGGTGTTTTAATTTTATTTTATTTTTGACAAATTCTATGGTGTTTTAATTGTATGTTTGTTATGTTGTTATGATTTGAGATTTGAAATTGTGATGAAATTGAATGTTAATTTGAAGAGAAAATGGGAGAGATGGATAAGGTAGTTTTAGGTTTTACTGTATTAGGGTTTAGTGTTAATAACTGATTTTATATTGACTTTCAATGAGAATCTGTTATTAGTTAATTATTGTTTAAATGCGGTTATAAAGAGGGCTAATGTGGCAACAAGATGGGTTCTCATCTATGAAGCACGGAAACGCCCTTGGATTAGGTGTGTCCTAGTGTTGGACATGTGTCGTGGCAGACACCGACACTTACGATTACATTGAATTATACTCCGCGTCCGTGTTGTGTCCCGGTGTCGGAGTATCATTTTTTCAATTGTTTAGCTCTGTCGACTTGTCAGTGTCCGTGTCGTGCCCAGTGCCCGTGTTTGTGTCTGAGCTTCATAGGATCTCATTAGATGTAGGTGTAAAATTATTTTACACTGAAGTGCATTTCGATTAAACTAGAATTTTAATTACTCACTTTGCTTCTCCAAATTTGTGGTTCAAAATTTCGATTAAACCTTGAGATTTAGTTTGAATTACTTTTTGAATTTTGAGGAAAAGAATGATAGAGTACTATTGTGTGTATGATTATTTCACCATTTTTAATTCGAGTTGATGTATCAATTGTTTAATAAGGTGAAATAGCATTGAATGGGGACTTAATACTGTAGTACTGTTTTTTTTTTTCAAAAAAAAATGAAGCATTTGCTTTACAATTTTGTAAGTTCTGATTTGTAATACTCTGTTTGAGTATCATACATGTACTAGGCCAGTTGGAGAGTGCAGGCACATGAATATATTACCCGAGGATGAAAATGTGGACTGGACAAATGAAAGGAAGGATGAAATCATGAAACATGTTAATAATCTGATTTTATTAACTAATTAGGTTATATTTGACTGTCAAACAACAGAGTGATGTTAAAAGATATTTATTGCATGGATTATATGGGGTTCTGTGAGTGATATATTGTTCAGAGATAGTTAAGGCCTTACTAGATTAGGTCGGCTTTTTAACCTCAGTTCAGGTTCAATGGTTTATGCAGTAAATTTATGAGTTGTTGTGATAAACAAAATGCTTGCAATCTTCCTTGTTATGTCAATCATATTACCATACTGTAGGTTCTGACTTTCAACAATGAATTTAGGCAATAGAGAAATTGGAAGGTTGTCTGATAAGTGGGATCTGTGATATTTAACATGTTAAATGTGGTAAATATGCTAATGTTGCAAAAACCAACATAATCCTCAAGTAGTAGCGTAAAACAACCAGATGAAGCTTTGTCCCGTTAATGCTACATAACACCTAACTATGTAATAATGTAACCCTTACCATCAAAATGAAGCTTACTGTTCCTATTAGCTTGTTGAAAACGTACACACCTAAAGAAAATAATCTAAACATATAATGTGCCATAAAACATAACTGGAAAAACCACTAGTTTCTTCTGGAACATGAGAAGGTTTACCAATCAGTTTATTGCTTGCTTAAGTTTTTTACCATGAATTTTTTTTGCCATGTCTTGTTTGGTTTTTTGAATATGGTTTTGTTCTAAATTAGAATTTCATTCTGCATAATATGTAGACCATTCAGACTCAACAGCGTGTTGAGAGAGATGCTGCAATTGCACGTTTGGAACAGAGTAGAATTGCTCTTGCAATGAGACTGACGGAACACCGTGGTAAAAAATATAAAGTCATTGAAGAAGCTCTTGCTTTTGTTGGAGATGTACAGGATGCTCGCTGCCTTGTTTCACCTGAAGTTTATGGACAACAAAAATGTACAGCTGAGAATTTTGTAGCCGATAAAGGGAAAAGATCTAATATCCTCATTAATGTTTTTGTCTCAAGTTTAAATTTTGTGAAGAAAACTCTTGGGTTTGATCATATGGGCGGAATAGTGGGCAATGCTGCTTTGGTCGCAGTTAGTATGATTGCTTTGCTTCAATTACATCAGGTAACTAATCATGAAAATCCATTTAGGGAAGAAAATAGAGTTCACAGCAACAGAACTATTAGAAGAACAGGTCAATTGGAGGGTTCTTCGTCCAGTAGTCATTCTGGTAATCTGGATGTATTGTTAGCTAGAGGTTAGGATTAAACCTCTATCATTGTAGTGGAATGATAAGGTTATGCTTTTAGTTTATCGAGTGATGTGTTCATTTTTTTTTCTTTCTTTTATTTGTTGTTCTTTTTTTGCTCTTGGTCCTTTGTTTTATCTTTGGTTTCAAAAAAGGGCTCAAAGGAAACCTGCTCCGGAGAGCGGGGAGAATAGGCGGAAGTTGATGCATAACTACTTTAGTGAGTTTGCCCAAAGGGAGTTGGTGTCATTTGATATATGGTTTTTGTTGCCGCCAAAAGTATGCACTCGTTACATAATAGTTGATCTGGCGATGTGTGTGACCGAAGATGTAGATTCTGTTTGCGGATTCCCACTTGTGGTGCAGCTGCTTACACTTAGTTGGATAGTGTCATCTGTGATGAATTCCTGCACCTTTTTTTGTGGGCTTTAGTTTACGAAGTAAGGATTCCTTTTACCTTGATTTTTCTTGTTTGTTTCGCTTCCCACTTAGTAGAATCTTTTGTGAGAATATTGTTGCAATGAAGGAAGTATTTGGTGTCAATTTTCACGAAATTGATTATGCAGTACTTACTAGTAGTTAGTTGATGCCTTTGGTTCCCTCTTTAATCCAACAAACGGTTCCCCCTAATTCTGGTACCTTTTAACAAATAGACTTGGGATACTTGTATATAAGTGAACAACTGTCTGGTACACCTTTTAACAAATAGACTTGGGATATGAAGTCTCAGAATTGAACCCTCAATTTTAGCTATGTTTGGAGTACAAATTAGAATTAAATTCATAGGTCAACATTCTGGAGGTGAACATTCACTAGTTTTTCCTAATTTTATTTGTAGCATGAGCTTTAAGAATTATAAATATTTTTGGAATATAGAATTATAATTTTAAATGCTAAAGAAAGTGATATTATTGGCATTGCTCATGTCACCATTAATGGAGTTCAACTATCGATGAATGCCTTTTAACAAAGGTTTCATGTTGAATCCTTATTTAAGGATAGGCATGGCTCCCGCAGATATTTCCCATTAAAACTGCAGAGTATCTTAAGCTTTGATCTTCCTCGCAGTCTTCTAACACGGATTCTTTTTGAGGTATCATCATAGAAGCAGATTTTCTCAAGCATTGTTACTTGCCAAATCAAGCACCTCATCCATAAGGAGTGGGGGTTTTAGTAGCAAGTAGCAGATTTCTTTTAGGCCCTATTTGGGAGTATAGAGAATTTAATCATGTAGCAAATCCCTATTTTTTGTATCCTCCTTCATTTCTTGCTCTGTTAGGTTTTGCTTTTGCCTTTTCTGTTTAACATAAAAATACACTTACAGGATCGTTTTCAAATCATTATCGTTGTTAACTAAGAATATACTACAATTAATTCAGAATCATTATTTCAGTTCATAGTTTTATTTTTTAACATTCAAATAGGCCATTAGACTTTCTATAAAACAAAAATATGTAATCATGTTATTGGTAAGAAGTTTTCACTACTCTTTAGCATTGATTAGTCTCCATCAAAGAACATATGTGACACATAAGATGAATTCTCTTTCAACGATTCTTTTTCACACGCAAGAACCAGATATCGAACCTCTAATCACTTTTAACATTGATTACTGCTTTGACCAATTTATTTTTGGTCACTTAATGATATAGATACGGAATATATATTTCAAATTAAAAGTAGGGCTACTTCTAATGAGTAATTGCTTATCAAAAAAAAAAAAAAAAACTTCTAATGAGTAATTGTTTTTGACAATAACTAAGAAGAACTTTAGCACATGGATTGTGGGACAAAATCGCCAGAGTTTCGTTAGATTTCTCAAGAATATTTTGAATAAAGTAAGTAGTAACATTATAAACAAAGTTTGCAACAAGTTTTTCAAACGACAGCTCATAAATTATAATTAGCTTCTTCTTTTTCACCAGAATTATAATCGTTTTTCTGTGACAAATTTTCAGAAGCTTTTATTTAACTTCCTCTTGCCCGATGATAATTGTATATAAGTTAAAAATTTGTTCCTCCTAACATGAGTTTAGACATACACATTAAACCATTACTACGAATTTTTATAGTTGATAAGATCATAGCAAATATACTATATCCCTTAAAACAAAAATTTTATTTTTTAAATTTATTGAAGAACTTATATATCTAGTCTATAATCTATAATAGATCAATATATTATTTATTCAATAAATTTAAAAACTAACTTTCTATTTATAAGAATCGATGGAGTAACAAGTAAAGTGATTATCCGAATTGGAGTAAAATGTCAAAGATAGCCTTAACGGAAGGAATGTCGGCAGATTTTCTTGTCACTTTGCCTTTAGAATTTGTGTCTGCCTTTTATGTTAGGAAATAAGGAAAATGCTAGCTTATGCATATTGAGATGAAATAAGTGGCAAAAAGTATCCTAACAAAATAGAAAAGTCCTAGTCAAGGAAAAACCAAAATATGAAACTTCCTACATACTAGTAGTATAATTACAATTAGCCTCGTCATATTCACCTACCTCTAAAATACTTCCTTTGACTTCTCATTGGATTCATGTCTCACAATCTCACATCATTTTAAGCATTTAGGAATGAAAAATATTACTCTTGGACAAATAGAAATACGTACCCCTACTCTTTGTACTCATTCTCTCTATTATTCTTGCTTGCTAAGTAATGCTAACTGAGTTTATATGTTTTTTTCAACTAATAATAGCCCAACATTAATGGCAATGTATGTCTGGCTCCATTTTCTATTTTATAACTTGTTAGCTTTGTGTCTTACAGATATAATTCTTGTTACAAATATAAAGAAAACCTATAAAAAAGGATACTAACGATCATTCATAATCTGGTTTGAAATAACGCAATGGTTGTTGAAGGCATATGAGTTAGAGTTCGAAGGTGGCCGGTGGGAGTGCACTTACAAATAATTTGACGTTCAAATAAGTAGACATTATTAGTGTTTGGTTTAGAGTTTAGAGTAGTGTGTACTTCGGTATAGACCATATGAGTTAGGATTTATAGGAATAACGTTAGGGTTTTGAGATTCTAGAATCTTCTATAGAAGAGTTGTTCTCTTGAACAAGTGTAACCATATTTTCTAATGAGTTAATGACCTATATAAGAGAGAAACTCTAGCTAGTGTAACCACCCTAAATTTTCTAATGAACTAATGACTTATTTATGAGCTTACCCTAGAGGTGTATAGACAATGACCTGTAGGAGAAAAACTCTAATTCAACAGTTCAAAATGGTCCATCGACCTTGTTCTATACATATCTAAGGTGAGTCCATGTCTGCATAGAAGGAAATGATGTGACCTAATCCTACATGAGAATTGAATTTTAGCTTGATATAAATTACATAATATAAATATTCCAGTTTTTCTCTCTTTTATCTCTATTCTCCCAATATCTTATTGTATATTTTTAATTTCATTACAAATATTCTTGTCTATTTAAAAGTAGAGTTTGGTGTAGCCTGCCTCTCACATTGATTACATCACACACCCATATAGAATGATCTCATCTATTATTTCTTTCCTATACATACCTAGAAATATCTAGCTAGTGAGTGTATCTCAACTAAATTTATAGATCAAACACCAAAGAATAAAAAATATATTTAGCGCCATAAAACAAAAAATCACATTGCACATGAATCTTCACACTCACACACACTCTCTTGACTCTTTCTTTCAAATCCCTGCTCTTGCCAACACACCCTCCTTCCTCCCTTGTCTCCTGTCGGTAGGTAACAACGAAAATAGGAGCAAACTATGTATCACTCTTTTGGTGGGTCATTCTTTTTCAACTTGTTACACTCTTCTTTATTTGTGATCTGAACAAAACACATGATATTCATTAATGTTATCATCAACCCCACCATGCCACGTGTTTTCTTATTACCATGATGACACACTCTAATGTTTGCCACGTAGATAATCGCTTTCATTAAATATTATGAGACAAACACTTGCTTACCATACGCATTTCACGTGATTACCTCACTCTTCCACACTCTTTTTTTTTTCTTTGAATATTGGTGCTTTTTTTTTATGAAAGTGGAAAAGAAATGTATGTATGGAAGAAAATTCCATTTGCATGTGAGATCTAATTGTAGTATCTTTTATTGAAAAATTATTTCTTGGATTACAATCATAAACAAAATATTGATAAAAGAAATTAATATATATATATATATATATAAATTTTAACTAAATACATTATTTTTCTTTAGTTCTTAATCAAATTTTACTTATATTTAATATTTAATATTGAAATAACAATTTTGGTCAATATCAATAACAAAAGAATATAGAGTAATATAATATTAAATACATTAAGTTTAGACTAAATACTTGTTTGTCATATTTAATATTTAATACTAAAATTATACAAAATTATTAACAAATAAATTGATCTAAGTAGTAAGTATTTTGGTCATTTTAAATATGTGGCAGGTTTGATTCTTGACCAAATGAATATAGAAAATTTGATTGAGAAGAAAAAATTTACATTGTATTCTCTACAAGTATTCCGACAAAAATTAATTATCAGTAAATACGATAGAAATTTTATACTAATATTATAATAACTCGTACTAAAATTATAATAAGGGTCATGCTAAACAGTACCCCCGGAGCACTTGTTAAGCATACTAAATAAAGAAATAAAAGATAAAAGTAATGCACAAGTTCCAAGACAAAAATATTAAATGCACAAGTTCTAAGACAGAATTTCCTTTTTAAGAAGCTTAACTAATGCCCCAGGAGCACTGTTTAGCATTTTCCTTATAACAATATTTCAAAATATATATGAAAACAAAAATGTCTTAGAGATCTACTCCCTCCGTACCACAATATATGTCGTTTTAGAAAAAAAATTTGTACCATAATATATGTCGTTTTACAATATCAATGTAACATTAATTTTGATCTTCCTAAATTACTCATGCATTTATACTTTTTTACCAACAAAAGTAACTACTCTCTCTCCAACTTTATTACTTTTTCATATACCAACAAAGAGAGAGAAAGGGTAAAAGAAGAAAAACATATATAATTTTGACAAGATTCATAGAAGTTACAAATTTTTTAATATGCGTAAAAATGTCGGAACGACATATATTTTGGTACAGGGAGGAGTATCTATGAGTCAATACCCCAATAATAATGGTAGTAACTCAGGGTTCTAATTTTGTGGGTCCATAAGGATTGTGTTGGACTTGCACGGGTTCCGTACAAATTAACACGTGGCTAATTGTTACTCCCATAATCTTATTTTGATTTTTGAGTTTGAGGGAGACACTATTTGTTTGGAAATGGAGTTACTAAAACAAACAAGTTGGAAGTAGTTTTGCACAAATCGTGCATTAGTAGGTGGAGACCGCATTGATTATGTCGGATCAAGAAAGGTTTTAGTGGGGTCCACAATATTTACAAAGTCATAATATGGACGGCTGTGATTTTGTTGAAAGTGGTGCTGGCAACAACTTATATGGACCAAATAGTCAGTTAAGGGTGGCCCAATCCAGAGAGGCCAACTGTTGGGCCTTGACTTTGACTATTCTTAATTTCTAAAATTAAAACATGAGTTTTAGATTACTTTTGGAAATAGTAGCACTGCTATTTTGTGAGAGGTCAGGCCTATGATCCTTGATTAAGTGGTGCATAATGTATAAATAGTACTTTTTTCGTTCTAAAATGTACTCTCTGGTCTCAAATATAAGCAAATATTCTTTTCCAAGGTTCATTGAATCATTTATGTATTTGGTCCACATTTTAGACCAAATACATCAAAGATTCAATGAACCTAAAAAAAGAATTTTTGCTTATATTTGAGACCGGAGGGAGTAAGAGGAAAAAATAAAAAACACATTTATTAAGAAAAAGTAAAATATAATAATTAAATATAAGTTTTTTAGTAAAAATGTTGCTTGAAAAAATATATAAACAATTTTGATTGGTTATTGATTATGGAAAAGGTGAGAGAGTGAACTTTTCTTGGAAATGTAAAAATTTGTGTGTTTGCTCTTATATTTTGGGACAAAAAAATTTGATTTTTTTCTCTTACATTTTAGGACGGAGGGAGTAAATAATAATATGGCGAATGTAAAAATTTTCGTTAAATCAAAAGTTTATATTATATAAATATTTTTTGTTAAATTTTAATGAAATTAAAAATCATTATTGATATAGTACTCCCTCCGTCCTAAAATGTAAGCAAATTTGATTTTTTAGTTACATTTGACTATCGATGTATTTGGTCCATAAATAAAATTATTTTCACTCTCTCTCGCCATATTATTATGTACTTCTTATGCTGTATTTTTGGGCTCTAAGGAGGGTGGGATTGAAAAAATTATTGATTTTAATAGCATATGTATATTAACAAAACATTTAATTATGATATTTTTTGGATCAACCTAAATAAAATATTGTGTCTTTACACTACTAAATCTCTTACTTTAGACTTTACAAAAACTAATTATTAGATTTTAACAGAAAAATGTCTCATATGAAGACAAAAAAAAACATATTTTAAATTTCATTTAATATTAATGTAAATTATTTTTACTTGCTTCAAAATTATTGGACTTGGTGTATATATGCTACTAAAATAATCAAACATGCATGTTCATATTATAAAAAGCATATCAGTGTTAAGCCTTATATGCAATTTCGGAATGGAGAGATGATTACATATATAGAACAAACAATAAACCTATGATTTCTTGTAAAAAAAGAAAAAGAAACCTAGGATTTCTTGTTTCTTGTAAAAGAAGAAAAAGAAACCTAGGATTAATGATGTTGGAATGTTAATTGATTTGACTGGGTGTAACTCATCTTATCCCCCTTTCTACATAAATAGGACTGTATAAAGGATTTATCATAAAAAAAAAAAAGAGGCTTGTATAAAGGAATGTTTTATTTTAGTACTTCCCTTAAATTAGCTTAACCTAGCTAAATATGTGTCTCAATTATCATTAAACACTTCCCTTAAATTAGTTTTCATATACGCATATTTAACTAACTTTTTTTAGTCTGATATTCAGGTATTCATCGATATTTTTTTTTTGGTAAATCAAAAAGATAAATTGTTTCTATTAAAAATTGATCACCGGACTTTCTCCTATTTAACAAATACTGTATATCATTAATCTCTTATCACTTGAACTATCCTACTAAGATATTATTCATCGATATATATATATATATATATATATATATATATATATATATGAAACAATATTTGTTAATAAAGATCAATCTGTTAAATAAAACTCTTAGTTAAGGGTCGAGGGTATGGAGCCGTTTTAAATTTATGGACCAGCTATCCCACCCTTTGAGTGTCTCTAATCTAACGAGGAATTAGTCACTACATTTGGCAGTGGATACCCCGATCTCGACAAAAAAAAATTGTTAAATAAAATTCACTTACACCTAGAAGATACTTGCACTTGTCTTCGTGAATTTAACTTAGTTGATAGAGATATTTTATTATATGGATTAGGATTTGAATCTCGAACATTTTATTTATTCACTTCAAATATCACTAAATTACTTGGAAAAAAGAAATACTTGCACTTGGTTTAAAAAATAGAACAAATTATGATTTGAGTGGAATAATATATGGGAGGATATACAGATTGATGTTTTGTTAGATTCTTCAGGTGAAAGAGCGCATGAAATTAACCAATCATAATGCTAATTGGATTTGTTGTATTCATATACACTTTAAAACATACAATAAGATCTTGATCTTGCTTGCAAATTACGACATAATAATTCAGTGGGACGGTTTATATATCATATTCATATTCCACTTTTCGATTTTATAACGCTCCTACCATGCGTTACTATATACTATATGCCAATATTAATGCATGTGTATGTAATTAAAGTGATGTGGAGTAATACCCAAGCAATCATTAATTTCTATGCACACGAGTAATAGCCTCACTCACTCACTCACTCGGTCACTCTCAGTAGTACCACATGAATCACAGTCCCACAATCGTCTATTATTTGATTTATTTCACTGACCCGTGACTTTACAAATTTTCTTTTTTTATATTATTATTACTGGTAAAGTTATGTGTGTATGTTAAAAAAGGTAAAAAGCTTCTATAAATAAAATGGTAGTAGCATATTACTAGTAATGATTAATATTGAATTTGGTAGGGGATCGTAGTTCGATTCTTTACAACTGTGATGAGAAAAAATTAGAATCATTTGATGCTAAAAAGACATAAACTCTAAATTATTATGATTCATTTCTTTAAGAACTAGAAAGTGAAAGTAAAAAAATGTTAATAGTAGTAGTGATAAAAAGTATAAGTTCTAAATTTCATCACATGTCAAATTGAGAATAGCTTTATGTAGTACAAAACAACTATTCAATGTCATGTAGTTGTCTAATTCAATGGATAGTATTTCCTATAGCTAGTAAATGATATACTTCCTCCGTTTTAAAATGAGTGTCGTTTTTAATGTTTTCATACATATTAAGCAATGCAATTATTATGTTAAAAGTAAAAGGGGTCATGCTAAACAGTGCCCCCGGGGCACTTGTTAAGCATACTAAATAAGAAAATAAAAGATAAAAGTAATAGCACTTTTTTGAAACTAGTTTAAAGGGTTCATGTATAATTATATTGTATCGTCTAGATTTATGGATGAAGTTTTTGAAGGTTGAATTTTGTTATACAAAAAGATTTGGTGCTACAACTTGTTGTAGTAAAAAGTTGAACCACAAAACTCAGATTTATATGAGGGAGGGTAAATGATAGTATGTTCTGACCCGACTTGAAGTTCATATATCAGAGATATTGTCCGCTTTAGAGTTAACTCATCACAGTTTTGTCTTTTGTAAAAGGCGTCTCAGTTGATTTGAGGAGTGTGGTGGATTGTATATAAACTTTTGTTAGCTTCAAGTTCCAAACGATGTGAAACTGATAGGTGAACCAGAACACTCGTTATGTCTGATAAGTGGGTGATGCCACCAAAAAATATGACCGCTATATTGAAAGAGTAAAAGTCTTTATAAACATCGACTTTATAAGTTGTGAAAATATTGTTAAGACTCTTACATTGTATACATAAAAATACACAATGTAATACTTAATTCATGGGCACCAATAGTCCTCTCACCTAATATAACTTAGTTAAATTTTATGACTTGATCATGTTGAGAACATCCACAAAGCCAGAGTTTCCTTAAAAGTAGAGTTCTATGGAGTGCATGATCACGTGATATTGAAAGTCCATAAATTAATTGATCAAGCGGTTTTGGATTTGGATCGTAAGAGTACATGGTCACATAGCCTAAGGGTGCATATGGAAGGACTAATTAATGTCTTTTGTGTCATAAATTGTCCATCCAAAAGCTTCCTCAGTGTCCCTTTAACATGCTCAAGAGTTCCTCTTCAAGAACATATATATGTTGAGGTATATAATATGTAATATAATATATATGCTAGATTGCTAGTGTGCTTATTCTAGTAAAAAGAAAACAATATGGTTGTGTTGGACAGAAAATTCTCAAATAGAACTATAGAAGGAACTTTTATGTCTCTCTAAAGTCACTTCAAAAGTACACACAAAAATAACATAATTTTATGTTGTACGTATGTGTATTTTTAGACAAAAATACGGTTTTTTTTAATCATAAACTATGTATAATTCTTTCAAAAAATTGAAGGATAAGTAAAGTTACACTCTTCTCAAATGGAATCGAATATATTATAAAGCTCAAAAACTATGTAAACTTTTAAATCTTTTTCCACATGCAGGCTATATGTTATTTGAGAATTTTGCTGCCCAACACAAAACCATATACATTTACTTTCACCGACGTTCACTGAATCACACACAGAGTATAAACTATAGTTTTCAAAAAATGTAAATGTACTATAGACTTAGATAAATCAATATTTCAATGTGTTGATTCTCGAATTCTCAACCACCAAATGGTAACGACCGCAATCACCGCCTGCAAGAGGTGACTCAACTCTTTCACCATTTCACATAACTTTGATTAATATATTCACACACACATAACCAAAAATTTAGAACAGAAACAAAGCTCCAAAATATAAGCTTATAAAAAAAACTCCAAAATATTAAAACAATTAAAATCATCTTGCGCTATGTCTAGTCTTCCTCTCTTCGTCTTTTTTTTTTTGGTATGAAGTTTTCCTCTCTTCGTCTCAAAATTATTATCTTTTTAATTTTATCGTAAAATTATTATTCTTTTCGAAAATCAATGTTAAACTAATATTAATTTATCATTTAATTTTACAAAAGTTAAAGTATTAATTAAGTATATTTTCTCTTTCTTAAAAAAGTAAAAGTAAAAGAGAATTAACTTATTAATATTTGTTATTTTTTAATCCACATACATAATGTTAAAATGACAATAATTTTAAGAAAGAGAGTACGGTGTTTATAAATCGAGACTAAGAATATATACACAACTTTAAACTATTCATATTATAAAGGCTCACACAACATTTAAAATGGACAATATTTCATAACACAATGTAATGAACTTGAACAAATTAAAATCAGAGTGAAAAATAACTTGATAATACATTTGCATTAATATTTGACAACATTCTCGTAAACCCTTAATTATTGAGCAACAAAATATAAATAATAAAATTAAACAAAACTCAACTCAACTCTCTTCCTTACAAAATTTCATAAGTTAATATATTTAACAAAATATAAACTCCTAATTTTTTTTGAAGATTTTCTTGTCAACGGAATCAAAATCTGCTGATCAAAATCAACAGGTCAACGACGACTTCTGATCAATTTGATATCATGATTCAAAGCACAACCAAAGGTTCTAATCCTAACAAAATGTCATCAAGAAAATCATCCCCTTCACACAAAGCTGATGATGATGATGCTGGTGAATGTGTTTTATCAAATTCCACATGATCACTTAAACAACATTCATTAACCAAATCCAAATTCGTTTCATCAAAAAATTGCATAGAACCTTCCTCAAACATACTTGAATAATATTCACAAGTTGTTGGAAAATTAAACAAGTCATCCATTTCTTGTCGGAAAAACTCATTAGTTTCGTCAAACAACCTCGTCTCATCTTCACATTCACCAAATGGTTCAACCGATTCAACCGGTTCAGCTTCATTAAACAGTTTTTTTGTTTCTTCATTAATTTCCTCCGGTCTAAACCGGAGAACAGATGTGGGAGAAGATAAATTAACAAACTCATCGCCGGAATCTTCACCGGAACCAGAAACCTCCGTCTTAACATTGTTAAGATTCATTTTAGTTTTACCATTAACTATAACCGTATCTTTAACATTTTCGGCATTCTCAACCTCCGGTGCAGCGAAGTTTGTGATAGCATCTTTACCGCGAAACTTAATCGCGGCAGCATCATAAACCATAGCAGCTTCTTCAGCAGTGTTAAAAGTTCCCAACCATAACCGAACTCGAGTACCCGGATCTCTTATCTCTGCAGCCCATTTTCCCCACGGTCTCATCCGAACACCACGGAACTTTCTCTCATCTCCAGTAACAGCAGCAGCAATCTTCTTCTCCGGTCTTCTGGACGATTTCAATCCTCCAGAAGACCTTTTCTTATTACCAGAAACCGTCATTTCAGCGACGGTTTCAATTTCAATATGATTAACATAGCGTTTGATTCTTCTACGGGGAATCAAACGCTGTGTTTCTTCATCGCTTGATGAATCAGTAGCATCTGGATCAGTATATGTTACTCGAATCATTCCTGGTAATTTTATATGATTAAAATTTGTATCATCATTGAAGTGTTGTTGTTTCTTTGGTTTTTTTGTGTGTTTTTTCTTAGTAACACTTTGGTGGAGAGTGGTTTTACATAGGATACTCTGATCCATGTTTGTTTCTTTGTGTTTTTGAGTGTTTCGTGAGAAACTATGTTTGTGTTATGAGAAAACAAATAAGAAGAGATTTTTAATTTATGTTGGAATAAATGAGAAACTTGAGTGAGAAGATTGAAATATGAAGAGTGAGAGGCTTTTGGAATGAAAAAAAATAAAATTAAAAAGACATTAAAAGGGGTGAAAATGAAAAGGGAAGGTAGTAATTATGTAATAAATAGTATTAAAATGTGAGAAAAAAATGGAATTGGTAGAAAGAGATAGGAGAATAAAGTGTGAAGAAAAGTGCTTTTAACATCGTGGGGGTGATGGTTATGGACCTTATAGTTATGGTAAGAAGAAGAAAAGCTGAAAAAAAAAGTGATTAATTTGAGACGGTGATGATTCTATAACACTGTATATAACACTAGAAACTTTCTTTGAAACTTCTTTGTGATTTTTTTTTTTTTTTGATAAAAGGAACAATATCTTGAGATTCAAAGAGAAGAGATTTTAAGCTAAAAAAAAAAAGATGTAGATTCTATGGTTTGGTTTGTGATTATGTGTGTGTAATATAAGTAGTTGAATGAGTAGAATGAAACAAGTGTTTATAAGTTGTTGAGAAGACCGAAACACCGAAATAGCTTTTTTATAGGATCAATAAGCCGAAATTGGAAAGCTCGTTTAGGAATTTTTTTAATGAGATTTTTTTTTAATTTTACTTAAAATATTTTAGTCAAAAACAAAATATTTTATTTCCTATTAATGAGATTTTTTTGATTTAGAAAATAGTAACCGGTAATGAAGCTAATGCATTGTATTAAATCAATATTCGAAGCGCCGCATAATTACGATTTGGACAGGTTGGTTTTAAATAGTGACTTTATTATGTTTTACTAATTCAAAATTAAGAAAATCTAACGGTCGTGAGTGAACGTGTGTGTGAAATATCGAATAACGAGGTTACAGAAAAGTCACGTGAGCAAGATACTCGGGTTATTAGCATTAATAATAATCAGTCAAATTTGCTTTGACTACTCAAAAGTATCTTTTGGTTAGTTGAAGATTTTTTGCTCTTAATGTTGTGGAGCTTGGGCTTCAAGTTTACTATCTTAGGGTAATTTAGTAATGTTGCTGATCTTTATAATCTGAAAATGGAAAAATGGAAACGTTTTATTTTGTGTGTTTGCCAGTGTATGTTGGAGTCATTATTTTCTCTAGCAGTTGGTATTTTATGTGTCTCAATAAGTGGCTCATTTATAAATATAGTTATTTTAAAATGAATGATTCACCTAATTTTGAAGGTGATATAGGACAATTACTTATTTTTGATTATTTTTTTAATTTAGAGAATACAATTTCATCTTATAAGATAAATAAATAGGGTAACAAGGTTTGAATTTCGTCCTTTATATACAATGTCTCTATGAAACGGAACAATGTTCACAAAGACACATTCAATTTTAAATTCTAACTCACTTATATATAATACTATATATTTTCCTAGTATTAAGTATTAACAATGAATTGATTGAAATAGTAAGGTTATGGACCGCTTAAACAAATGATCGGTAGTTTGATTCCTACTTCATGCTATGGGAAAAATTTAGTTAAGAGGCGAGAAATCACCTCATGTGTTGCATACATTTTAAAGAGGATTAATCACCGCAACATTATACAAACTTTATATCAATATCTTGATATTAAGAAAATATATTAATTTTCCTACTTCCAAATCAATATATTTTCTTGCGTCAAAAAAAAAAATCAATATATTTTCATTATATATTTTGTCAAAAATAATATTTATTTTAAAAATTTTACTATATAATTTGTATATAGTGTTTTGGATCGGTCAAAAGGACCAGTACAAGTCCATCCATATATAAGATATGTTTCAATTAGTGACAAACATATTGCGTATCTCCTATCTATACAAGGGACACTTTACTAACTACTAAAATATCCTCTCATCCTGCAAAAATTCTAATCTACATCATTTGTCTACTAATAAGTGTCAAAGTGTCTTTTTACATATACATCCCCTCATTGATGACATTTCCATGAATTCCAACTATTTTCTCCATCAACCCATTATCATCGGGAAATTCTCAATTATAGATTTGAACATATACTACAGGTACATTTGATCTGCTAAAAAATAAGAGATTAAACAGGATAATTTCAGTTGTACTGTGTTTGATTTTGAAATTGTTCATGTGACTGAACAAATTGGGGGTCAAGGGATTGGACAAAAACAGATTTTCTTGTGTCCACTTAACTACGTGACAACTTTTTGTCCTCGACACAAGTTGTTTAAAATATCAAAATAACATTTTTTCCACAAAACATCATATAAGACAAAATTTGTTCAATACCATAAATATTTGTCATGTGTTGTTATGTTTTGTATTGTTTTATCTAATATTTAAATTTTGCGGATCAAACAGACTCTAATACAGTAATAGTGTACTCTACTTGTTTTTTTTTTTTGACAAGAAGTGTACTCTACTTGTTAAAATATACATTTAATTTTTTTTTGGTAAAAACCGTAGTTTTTATCATCGAACGCAGTGGCTAATCTTTTACTGGATTAAAAATACCTCAAATAATGGGATAACTAACCCAAAAATTTAAAATTGTTTCATACTTAAAATAAATATCAAATCCTCAACTTTAATTAAGGAACGATGAGTGTTTCAACTACTTTTATTTAATTTTTATATATTATTTAATCTATGTGAAATTGGGTAACTATACTCACACTACTTGATAATTTTTATTTTATTTTTATCATATGAGTAAAAAGTTTTAAATTTTTGCTTATGACTTTAAAAAACTGGATATTTTATTTAACTTTTTTACAGCTAGCAATCTATAGATAGAAAGTAACGTGGCTGGCAACCTAGAATTCGGCGCCATTTACAAATGGTTCCCCCCAAATACTCATGTCATGTACGTTTCTTTGTTTTTTTTTTTTTTGCTTTGGAAGACAACTTTATACACTTGTAAAATTATTAAATTAGTATCTTCCGACTTAGTAAATTCAGTGGTGATTGACATTAAACTTAGTATCTTCGCAATTATGTTTGGAGGGAAATTAAAATCACTTATACTAAAATTCGTCTCGAACTCTAATTACCAGGACTCATTTCTTCTAAAAATCAGAGGATGAAAGACCAAAAAATTAATATCATCCGATTTTATTTATAAATAGGAGTTATTTTTTAGATTTACTAAATAATTAATATATCTATCTAAAATATAAACTTGTTTGAAGAATTTAAAAATTATAAATTTTACGTATAAATAGAGTCAAGAGAGTAATAATACATCTATTCTTATTATATTGTTCTTCAATACTCTCTCCAGTCTTAAATATAAGAAACTTTTTAATTTTTAGGTTCATGGAATAATTGATGTATTTGGCCTATATTATGAACCAAATACATCAATCATTTCATGAACATAAAAAGCAAAAATTCTCTTATAATTTAGGACCGGAGATAGTAACTTACTTGTAATTTTGTCAAAAAGAACTTACCTCTAAGAAAGATTAACGGATGCCATTACTTGGCAAACAAATTTGGTCTTTAAAGTCTCTTTAGTATAATACTATATGTTAAAAGAGTTTAATTTGTAAAAAGTTTTGTCCCATTGATGCTTGAAAATGTCTTGTATGTCCCACATATTTTTCGATGAAGATTAGTTATCGTTAACGGCGGTAAAAACTTCATATTAATATTATAATAACTAAAAAAACTTTAGTCTCTCCATGAAAAAGGAAGTAAATTAGCAAACAATTTTCATAATTAATAGAAATCATAGCTTGTTATTTTCGTATCAATATTGAATTTAACAAACCATATAAAACATACACCTTAAAAGACAAGAAATATTCATAATTAAAAGAAATCATAGCTTGTTATTTTCTTGGGTCCTATATAGGTACAAAAGTTGTAAATGCCAAAACAATCTTTGAAGTTAGGCATATTGTTAATTGTTTGATAATTGGAACCAAAACTAGGGACTAGTGATGGTTATGTCCAAAGTACTCTTAATTTGTCTTTTCATTTTATGATTAAGCTATGGCTATATAGCTTTTGTCCGGACAATATAATTAGTGAAATTCAAGTAATGTATATGACTGCATTGGCTTTACAATACATCCTAGTAATTGTTTTCATTTGTATTTGTATGAATGAATGTTCCAACAACAAAGGAACTCACTTAACAAAGTTAACACAACAATTCAAATAAGTAATTAAAATACAAATTATAATTTGTTTGAAGCAAATTCATTATATAGAAACATACAAAATTAACTTTAGTAAAAGATATTATGCTGTTTAAAAAAGTACAAGACAACAATTACTAACAATTTTTTGGCTTTTATTTTGTCAATTTGGTTAAATAAATAATTATAATAATTAGGAATCTAAGCTTATGGGCCTAGTCCGGCCCTGTAAAGGACCCAACAGGGAAATTAAAACAATGTATAAAACAAAGAAGCCGACTTGTTTGGTTCTATATAGAAAAATAAAAATAATAATATTGAGAAAAAAAATGTGAAAAAAACATTTTGAGCTGGCTCTAATAAATCCAGCTAGGACAGAAATTGTTATGTGTCACCTAATGATTAGTGGTTAGAATAATTATGTTCAAATAGGAGGCTGTTTTGGCCCTTTTTTATTCAAAAGGCTGTTTTGGTTTATGCAGCATCCGTTTGTGGCCATAGCTTCATACATAATTATTGTTTTGAACGTGTAGTTTAATTAGGCACAAGTTATGGTGCATAAACCATATGTTTATGTACCGTACATAAATACTCTAGATTGCTTAGTGCACCTCTCAAATTTCTAGCGCACCTCCCAAATTTTTAGCGCACTCCCGAATGGTTTAGCGCACTCCTCAAATTTTTAGAGGGTGAGCTAGAAATTTGAGGGGTGCGCTAAGTAATCTGAGAGGTGTACTAAGTAATCTGAGGTTGCAATAAGCAATTTTCATTACTTATGCACGGTGTATAAGGAAAAAGCTTATGCATCATAACCACTCCAATTTAATTACATGTAAAATATTTTTTTGTATGACAAATAATTGAAAACTCACATAAAATAGAAAGATTGTTCAGAAGTCTAACTCAATTGGCAAAAAAATAGGGAAATTGTTAGGTCGATTTCCGGTCCCCACTTTGTGTGAGTTACCATTTCATTTCTGTACATAAAAAATGGAAGGATCGAAATTTAAACCCTGATCATAGTTTCAGTCGTCCGACCTAAAAATTTTGAAATTTTTTGTCAGTTTAATTATGATTTGTAGACTTATTATGTGTGATTTAATTGGTACAATTGTTTTTTGTTTTGGGCATGTGAATAATCATCCGTATGGATCTATGCAAGTATTTACAACGGCGGGTGACCAATGCCCTACAGTTTTATGGTATCTCTATCCTAATTGCCAATTTTTGTGGAAATATCTCATTCTCACCGTAATTTATTTTCTCATTAAAACTAACATACATATATTCTCACCTAACGTGAACATTACATTAAGCACATTGGCATGAATGTAGTAGTAGTAGCTAGGTATGGCCACAAGAAGGGAAGTATGCTTGCACACTTCACGCCTGCAAGTGAAAACTGAAACAAAAATATTATTATCAAGATGGACCTAATTATGGGATGATGGTTCATTACATGCTCATGTGTTCCCAGAATTTTTAATTTTTGGTTTTTCGAATGAATGGCACGTGTATATTATTATTATTATATTATTACTATTATGTACCTAGCTTAGCTACCACAATCTAGTGTGTTTGTGAATTGTGGGTCTAGTGTTGGTAGGTGTGTGGCACCAGATTTATGTGCATAATATCTAAGCTTGTTACATGTGACTTCACTGTTTTGGCCCAAAATAGGTGGAGATAGTTATGACTCTTGGTCCTTACCGAACTGAGATCTTCATAATCATAAATATATTAACAGATAGATAGACTTTACAGTCACTACCTATTTTTAGCTAGCATTTAGTTTCTACAATTTATAGTTTTTCATAGTTAAAAATTTATTATTTTTGGCTTTTGATCTTTAGAGTATCTCCCGCCAGAGTTTTACTATTGAGTTTTAGATATATGCATCTGGTTCATAACTTTTGTTTTCAATAGAGCAGATATATGTGACAATAGAGCAGATACTATGCAACTGGTTCATATAACTTTTGTTTTAAAATAATCTAATGATTAGAAATTTTACCTTTAAAGTGAATAAGTGGGGTGTCTAGAGTTCGAACTACTACCTTTGTATATATATTTTTTTTAGACGGCAAAAAAGCTATATAATATACATATTTAAACGGAAAATAAAAAGACAAAATACAATAAATTTAATATAAGAGGTACTCTACCCATCTGTATAAGATAAGTACGTATAGTACTCAAACCAAAATACCCCATAGCTCATGACTACTTGCCAATAAGTAATAGTATAGCTAGTCCCGCCATTAACATTATCTAGGCTATACAATCGAAAGGATTAACATGCCATTCAAATTACATACACGGAGCATTGGTTTTCTTAGCCATCAGCCATTTTCAACAGGTGACGTTAATCCTATCCATAACCTCATTAAGCATTATTTCCTTGTTTTGAAAGATATTTTCATTCCGGATGTGCCACAACAACCAAACAACCGCATGGCAAACTAATAAAATCCCTTGCGCGTCTTTTTCCCCTAGAAATCGACGACAAGAAGCACTCCAAGAAAGTCAAAATTGAACTCAGGATCATTTCCACCACCACAAACCACATAATTGCCTTCATCCAAACTCCCCAAGCAAAGAAATAGTATATGATCAGGGACAGATGCATGTTGAGTCCAACTGTGGCCATGGCCACAGTGGAATTCTCATATTTTTTTCTTATATATATATATATATATATATATATATATATATATATATATTAGTTAAATATATTTTTCTTTCTCACAAAATGGTGGCATTCTAAGTTTAGTCTTTACTTAATTTTATATTAAATTTTAGTCCATAGAAAATTATCATGTCCTCAGTTTTGGTCCTTACTAGTTAACTCAACATGTATTTATCAATGAATTTTTCGCAAGTATATTAATTAGAATATCAAAAAATTCCTCTAAAAAACAAACTCGATTTTTAGATCATGATTTTTGTTATTTTTATCTTAAACTTACTAAAACTAAATATGTTTAATTATCGTTAAACTCTAAAAAATTTGAATGAGTTTTTATAGACGTGTTTAAAATTTTGGCCACACCAAAATTTTATACCTGGATCCGTCCCTGTATATGATATTCATAGTTTCATACCAACTGAGCTAAACTCACATGTACTCGATGAATTTTTGTTTTGATAAGGTCATTTCCGCCTAGTTAGCTAAACTGTATTTTATGGGATTTTAAAAACTATATAAAACATTTTTTGTGGTTGCTCAATCCACACCCCTAATAAAATGCGGTATTTTAAAGCACGCTTCAAATAAAATACTTTGAGAGATTTGAGACTCCTTAATATGCTGTAACTTGTAAGGCCCCTCAACATGCTTGCTTTAGAAACTTGGAAGTCGATCTTAGAGCATGTTGATCTTAGAGCATGTTGAGAGCTTAAAAGAGAATTTTTCATCGCAATTTGACACCTTTTGATTTGTGAATATGGGGGAGGGTTCTTGGTCTCATTGCATTTCATGAAAGGGGGAGGGTGGCAATAACCAATTAACCATAACTTATCTTTTCCATCTAAATAAACTTTGAAAATTTTATTATTATTATTATTATTATTATTATTATTATTATTATTATTATTATTATTATTATTATTATTATATGTTCTTGATCAACATTGAGAAGTTGAAATGTGGAAAGCCTCCTAAAATTTCAAATTCAATAGTACATATTTTTGTCAAGAAAAACAGTATTAAACTTGTATGATTTTGTACGATTTTAGTATCACACAAAAAATTAAAAACAAAACTTGGTTGATTAACAGGTTTCTAAGATAAATTTGTGAGAAAATAAAAAATAAAAATAATATATTTCTTTACAATAATTAATTATTGATGAAAACAATTATAAGCTGATAATAAAACAAGCCAAACAATCTCTAAGTGCATCATGAAACTATTAATACATAGGTTAACACATTGAACAAACTTTTAATTGGGCTACATTTTGTTGTTCTAAAAATAGCATTTGCATAATACAAACAACATAAGAAATTTTCCCCAATTCATTCTTAAATGGAGGGGACCTTAATTGAAGACAACAAATTTTCATACAAAGGCTGTTAGGCCTAGACATTTTAAGTAAAAATGGCTCTCCCTCAAACATACCATTTGGTTCATTGTTAGCCCATGGCATATTTCTGGGTCCAGCTTCTTGCAGTTGACTCATACTTGTTCTTGTCTGTCTTGTACATATGAGCAATTTCGGGAACCAAAGGATCATCGGGATTTGGGTCCGTCAACAAGGAGCAAATAGAGAGCAACACCTATAGATACAGAGAAATAATGAAAATGTAAATAATGATTAGATGCAATCGATAACTAGATAGGATACATGTACCATAGTGGCAATGTAAAAAAAAACTGCATCAAATATGTATTCTACATTAAACCACAATGTATTCCAAATTCTTTCCATATAAATTATAAAATAGGGTTTAGTGCGTTAGGTGAACCCATCAGTTCAGTAAACAATAGCAACATTTAGACTTCAGGACATCCTTTGAGGATCATTTTACGATGTTGTATTGTGGAAATTGAAACCCTTCAAGGTTATTTTTCAATACATTGTGATGAACTACTAGTTCAGTAAGGAACAATAGCATCTTAATTCTGAAATGGATTGCAATTGCATTGGAAGAATAATATTATAAGGAATGAAGGCTTATCTTACTATCTGATAAATTGATAAACTAACCTTGGAAATAGTTAGAGCAGGGCTCCACTGCTCCTTTAGTATATCAAGGCAAATGCTTCCATTGCTATTGATGTTTGGGTGAAATACCTTTGTCCTGAATGCAACCTGAAAGATCCATAACCATGCATTAGCAATTAAGCATACAGAAGAGATCAGATGTAGTTATATTGTGTTCTTACATACTGAGTGAATATAGTCCTAACTAAAATTTTCAACAGAGCCACACACTTAAGACTTTTTCTCTTTCAAGAAAAGAAATTGAGCATGTGTAAGATCCTGATCATTGTCAATAAATGAATGCTTAAATGGCAAAGAAGCAATCAAAAAAAATAATAAGGGAAAATACAAAGCGACATTCTTTAAAATAAACTAGCAAGAATTGAATACAGATATAATCAACAATACAGAAACAGACATGAGATAGAAATGCAAACCTTGGGTGGCTTAAAGGGATAATCGGGAGGGAAATGAATAGTAACTAGGAAAACACCACCAGAATAAGGACTGTCTGGAGGACCCATAATCGTTGCTTGCCAATGAAACATATCTTCAGCAACAGGACCTGTAATGTATTGAAACAAGGTCAAAACAAGAAATAAGCGCAAATTGTTTTCAGATGCCACCACAAATAGTGTACATAAAACTAAAATGACAGAGTGCTACATAATGTCCCGTTAACCAAACAAACAAAGTCCTAGAGCCTATTTGGATTGACTTATTTGAGTTTATATAAGCATTGATGAAACTGTTTGGGAGAACTTATGAAAACAACTTATGCCATGTTCTCCATAAGTTCTCCAAGATAGTTTGTGAAAACAGCCTATAGCTTATCTACTGACATAAGATTTGTGACACTGTTTGGGGGAACTTATGAAAACAACTTATGATATTTTTCATAAGTTTTTTCCATCTTATTTTCATAAGTTATATAATCTTTTGCTATAAAAATAGCTTATGTAAACTTATATATAAGATATTATCATGATAACCATTTCTGTTATATGTTATAAGCTGCAAATAAATTACTTGTCCAAACAGGCCTTTATCTTTTATCATACAGATAGCTTATACAAAAGCACTTATCACGACAAACGTTTATGATATAAGCTACAAATTTAGTTGTTTATCCAAACAGAACCCTAATCCACAAATGAAAGTAAAACCAATCTCAAACCAAATCTACTACATCCACAATTAAAAAAAAATCACAAAACAACCGAAAGTCGAAAACCATAAAATTCTCAACATAAACACACCAAGCACCAAATATTGTAATTTATCAACAAATCTCAAACTATAAACACACCAAGCACCAAATATTTAATTCCAATAACAAAAAAAACAGCAAAAAATTCACATAAAAATTAAAAAAAATTAAAAAATATATATATACCAGCACTGCAAGAAGTTGGAGGATCCTTCTGCAAATCCTTGAGTTCTTTCAAGATCCGTTTAGAAGCCATAGCAAAAACCTAAAAAAAAACCAGATCGAAATCAATAATCAATAATAAGCTAAAAATCAAATCGAAAAAAAAAAAAAAACGAATAGATCGAAAACGCGAGATGAAAATTGAAAAGAGATAATCGTAGATATGAATGATTATTATTACCTAGAGAAAACGCAAGATTCTCCTTCGAATTTGCAACGAATAACGCAAAGCGATAAAAAGATTGAAGAAAAGAAAAACGAGTTGTTGAATATAAATATATAAATAAATGGTGTTGGTGTTTATTCGAAATTTTTTTTTTGTGAATTGGATATTATTAATTTTTGTTAATGATTGTGATTAATTAATGTATTTATTTAGATTCCAAATAATGACTCGTTATTGAAGAATCTTATAAGTAGGTCCACGCATGCGGAATCGAGGGCAATATACGGTGCTTGTTCATTGTTCTATTTTGTGTTGATTGATGCAAAGAATTTAACGAGGATAATGCTAAAAAGTGTAATTAAAGATATTGTTTAAAGAAATTTATTTATAAAATTTTATTTACAAATATAAGTCAAATTATCTTTTTTAATTTTTTAAAAATGAATTAATGTCTTAGGACTTAGAGATACTTATTAGAATTATCCGTTTAGCAATCTAATTAAAAATCAATTCACGAAAATAAATCTCATTTTTCGTTGGCCACAAAACTCATGTAAGGAGATGTTAGGTTAGTCTAATTCCTTAAAAGTTGGATAAAGCTTAATAACGATGATATATGCAAAAGGATATGAAAAATCTTCTGAGACGGTCTTTCACACAACTCTATAGATAAACGGATCAAATGATACATTAGAAAGAATTGAGCGTGTGATGTCTTATATACTGAATTGTAGTGCATGTAACTAGGTTTTAATATTAGTAGAGATAAGATATATTTTAACAGCTCATTTGTGGAAAATAATTCTAAAATACTTATTGATATGGTTTGAATAACTTCAAGTTGATGCGACATATTTGATTTTTTCTTTTGGATATAGATTGACGTGTCCAATTTAATCATACATGAAGAAAGTACAATTATTGTGCTAAAATTGACCAACTATAATCTATTTTTAGGGTTTTTTTAAAAAAAATAAAATTGTATTGTTGTAAAAAGTCGACATAATGAACTCGTAAGTACTGTACTTAACTAAACTGACATTGATGATCTTATTAAGTTGAACACCTTCGTGCAAATTCAAATTTGATAGCTCACATATGTGTGAGTTTTAACTTCTTTTGAGAAAAGAGTATATGTACTGTATCTAATAATGTCTTGAATGAAAGTTTGTCTGCCACTCTCTCTAGTTTGTCGTACTCACAATGTTGAATGTAGAGAACTGAACAACCGAATCCCAAAAGATATAGGGCAGAAACTTTGTATAATCTTTTCTGTTCTAGTATTGGGCAGAAACCAATTTAAGTGTTAGAAACATTTTAAAGCTTACACGACTTGATTTGTCACTTGAATAATCTCCGTATTGAAACTATGGTCTCATTAGGCAATATACAAGGACTTATTGTCCCTCACAATTTATAGAGTATCAGCATTGATTGATGCCAAGGCTTGTGAGGAACTAAGTGTCTCTTTTGGAGGAGATTTTTGAAGGACTTTATAGTAATGTGTTTGGAAAGACTAAATATATACTTTAAAATATATTTGACATTTTAAAACAATTTAAAGAACATGATAAAAGATCATAAAATACTTCAACCATATTTATTGATTTTGAAAAACATTTTATGGTGTCTATAATATAAAAGAGAAAAATAAGTTTTTACAATACTGGTAGACTTGCCATGTTCAACAAGTTTTTCGCGCCATTGCATAGAACAATGATTGATAAACAGCAAAAATTAATGTTATTAATCAAAAACCAAATAAAAGCTGATGATAATAAACAAGCCAAACAATATTTAGACGCATCATGATACTGTTAATACATTGGTTAACAGTTAAACACATTGAACAAACTTTTAATTAGGCTACATTTCATTGTTCTAAAAGTAGCTTTTGCATTTTGCAATACAAACAACATAAGAAATGGTTACCCCCAATTCATTCTAAACTGGAGGGGCCTTAATTGAAGACGACAATTTTTCATACAAAAGGCTGTAAGCCTAGACACTTGAAGTAAACGTGACTCTCCCTCGGACATACCATATTAGCCCATGGCATATTTTTGGGTCCAGCTTCTTGCAGTTGACTCATACTTGTTTCTGTCTGTCTTGTACATATGGGCAATTTCAGGAACCAAAGGATCATCGGGATTTGGGTCCGTCAACAAGGAACAGATAGAGAGCAACACCTATATATGTCAAAGAAATAATGAATAGTAAAGAATGATTAGATGTAACTCCACAACCAGATCAGCATACATGCAAAGTTATTGCTGTACTCTCTCCTGAACAACATTATGCAAAACTTCAAGCAAAATAGACATTCGAGATTCTTTGCATATAAATTACAAAGTAGGGAAAAGCACATTTTGGTGAATCACATAGTTCTGCAGATACAGATGGACATCAAGACTAAGGAACATTATGCCAAACTTCAACTCTCTACTGAACATCAAAGACTACTCTCTACTGAACAACATTATGCCAAACTTCAAGCAAAACAGCCATTCAAGATTCTTTGCGTATTAATTATAGAGTAGGGATAAGTACATTTCAGTGAATTTCACAATTTGGTAAATATCGGTGGATATCAAGACTAAGGAACATCCTTAAAGAAATTTTGTTGTTCTCGTATTATGAACAACCTGCACGGGTGGTGTTTAAAACTAGATGCCAAACTTCATGAAACCAACCAACCTCTAAATTTCAAGAGTTTAATAACTAGGTAGAGTTTAACCACATCAAGTGTTTATAAAGTAGGTGTTATAAGGTTCTATACCTTGTCACAGAGTAGACAAATTTTAAGTAACGTTATAAGGTTTTCTATCTTGTCTGTGTAAAACATGCTTACACAAGTTCAAAATTCACAGAATAAAATTATTATATAGGGATTATATGTTGTGATGAGCCCCCCTATTCAGTAAATAATGTTGACGGTGAGAATAGGGGAAAATGGATTCCTTAGGTAGAATAGGAAGAAGCATATAGTTTGGAACATATTTTGTATGGGAGTGATCCAAACCTAATCAAATTATTCTCAACTTCTAGGACGACAACAACCATGCGTGACATGCATAAGGAGATGCCATTCAAACATCAAGACAAAAAACAAAAGAAAAGTATATGTAATAAATAGGAACTAGTACACTGCAATGAGTCCCTTGTTCAGTAAACACCATATGACATCAAGTGTATGGATCAGTCACGTCTAGGTTTAGACTTCAGATATGAATTGCATTGAGAGAATAAGAAACATACTTCAAGTATTGCAGGCTAATTTAACTATCTAACAAATTGATAAACAAACCTTGGAAATGGTTAGAGCAGGGCTCCACTGCTCCTTCAATATATCAAGGCAAATGCTTCCATTGCTATTAATGTTTGGGTGAAATACCTTCGTCCTAAATGCAACCTGAAAGATCCATCACCATGAATAAGCATGCTAGGGGATCGATGTACTATATGGTGCTCATGATTGATGCTACATGTTCATACACACAAAAAAGTACAGTCCTAACTCCTAATAAAAATATAAACCAAACCGAAAATATATGACCTTTTCCTTTCAAGAAAGAAAATAAATTTGGGCATGCATAAGATCCCGATCACTGTCGAGAAAAGAATGTTTAAATGATAAAGAAGATATCCAACAAAACAAGGAAAAAGCACCGCAGTTTTCTTTACAATAAACAACCAATGAATTGACAACAACAGTATACAAATTACAAACAGACATGAGGTTAACATACAAACCTTTGGTGGCTTAAAGGGATAATCCGGAGGAAAATGAATAGTAACTAGGAAAACGCCTCCAGTATAAGGACTGTCTGGAGGACCCATAATTGTTGCTTGCCAATGAAACATATCTTCGGCAACAGGACCTGCAGTGTTTTAAAACAAAGTCAAAACAAGATATAAGCACAACTTTAATTTTCTGAGTACCAGCAGAGATGATGTACCAAAAAGGCAAAAATGATAGTAATACATAATATCCCATTAATTAAACTGATATTGCCAAAGACTAGAATTGTATTATTGGCAGTTTAGAAATGAGGCGTGATAAAGTACTTTCATCCTCCTCGGCCAATAACATAAAAACATGTTACATGGTTGCCACAATTAATTTAATGTAGAAATCCAAAAGAAGAAAAAAGAGTACGAATATTCAACACTTCAAAAATATCAGATGATAAAATATTTTTCTGATTCGGGTAACAATAAATCATTTCCAACAAACAACAGCAACTCCAACTTCCATTTCTGCATAAAGTGGTCCCAAAACACACAGCACCACCAACAAATACACAATCTAAACAATAGCATAATCAGATAACAAACAGATGAATATAACTCATTACATGCACAAAGAAATGTTACAGAATATGCATTCCACCTACCTTAACACAAATGAAACGAAAAATTGAAGACAACTATAGAGATAATCCAAAAGTCCACATAAACCCCCAGCTATGAGAACCAATACAAGTCCAACCATTCAATTCTTTAGCAATTTAACAAAAACAAACAAAAACACCGTCCTAATCCACAAACAACGGTAAGACCAATCTCAAACGACATACATTTTTTTATTTTAAATCGGCAAAGAAAAATTATTATTAACAACAGTAACGCTGATGATCATTTTACAACTATCTCATATGCGATTGAAACTCTGTCCCCTCGAGGTTACAAAGTAAAACTCTTACAAGTTACCACTGAGCTGACATCTCATGGACAAACAACATACATACAACAAATTTCAACCAATCGAAAAACAAAATCGAAAGATATAAAATTCTCAACATGCATTAACCTTATGTAACTAATCATAACATGACTTAAAATTGAAACAATTAGGAACAAAACAAACAAGCACCTAATATTTAATTTTATTTAATAAAAAAGAGCAACAATAAAAAATAAAAAAAATAAAAATATATATATACCAGCACTGCAAGAAGTTGGAGGATCCTTCTGCAAATCCTTGAGTTCTTTCAAGATCCGCTTTGAAGCCATGGCGGAAACCTAAAAAAAAAAAATCAGATCGAAATTGATAATAAGCTAAAAATCAAAACGGAAAATATATGAATAGATCGAAAACGCGAGATGAAAAATCAGATCAACGTTACCTAGAGAAAACGCAAGAGAGATCCTCCTTTGAAATAGAGAGAAAACGGAAGAGAGATGAATGAAGGGAAAGGTGTTTGTGAATTGTGAAGAAGGAAACGGGGTTGTTGTGGTGTTTCGTATATAAATGGTTTTGGTGTGGGTTCGATTTTATGCGCTTTTTTGTTTTCGGTGATTGGGTTTTGGTTGGTATTATTGTGGTTAATCATTGCTAATTTTTTGCTTCAAAAAATATTATTGCTAATTTTTTATTTGTTTTTTAGAGGATTTTATTTATTTCTTTGTTTTTTTTTTCTTTTTGATTCTTAAACGAAAATGGTCTTAATATTTCAGAGTTTGAACGAGTTCTGATATTAAGGGCCTGTTTAAAACAATTTTAGTTTTTAAAATGTGTTTTACAAAAGTGTTTTCAAAAACTGTTTTTAAAAAGAGAAAAGCAAAACTTGTTATACCTGTTTTACTTTTTTAGTTTTAAAAACTCATAAATAGAAAACAGTTTTTGAAAACAGTTTTATAAAATTGGATTACCTATCAAGTTTTTTAGTTTTTAATTTTTAAAAACTAAAAAATTGTTTTTGAGAAGTCATTCAAACATGCTCTTAAGTGATTTCAATTCTCTTCTAAAAGTAGTTCTCTTCTATAGTTCTATCACAACTAAATCAATTAACGTTTAACTAATTATTTATTTTTTTAATTGAAAAGATAGACTTGTTTGTAATAAAAAAGAAAGAAAAGAATGACTTGTTAATGAAGGAATATTGCAAAGAAAGAAAAAAGGACTAGAATAGAAATGAGGCGGTGTCTTTATCAAAAAGTGAGGGTGGTATTTTGTGCTTTTTCATTTATGTAATTATGGATGAATTTAATTTTTATTTAAATTTAACAATTAAAAATTTAATTTAATTTACACATATATACATGGATTGTTAAGGTATATCTTTTTTGTTTTTCAAAATTAAAAGTATTTTAGGCTTAGCTCAACCTGTATAATATATTGTACGTATGTGTAGTGATTGGAGTTTGAACTTTGATACATCCACTTATTTATATTTAAGGGATAAAATTATAGTTACTATATTACTTACTTAACAAAAAAACATAGTTAAATAAGTCTTTAGGTGCATGTTGATGTAATACTTCTAAAAATTAAGAATAAGAAATGTATACAGATGTAAGTTGCTCTTATATTTAAATCTCAAACCAAATGAATTCGAAGAACCTTATATCAAAACAACATTTGATTGTGATAATATAAAATACGATCGCGAGTAAGTAAAACATGACTCAAAAGTCAAAACTTATTCATTTGAAAATTTATTGTTCCGGTACATTCAAAAAGTCACACACTGTTTGAAATTAGAGGTTAATGGTAGTTTCCACATACTTCAATCCAACGAGACACTTTTAACAAATGACAAATCCGTGAGGGCTCAAAGCAACTCAAAGCGGATAATACATCGGAACGCAGTGTGACACACTTGAGAATGAAACAAAACATTGACGCTAGAAAGAGAGGACAGACGCTACATGCCTCTAACTCCTCTTAGCCTTGACTTAGGGATGACTGTTTTGGTATATTCAAAAAGTCTCACATTGTTTAGGTGCTAGAATTATTTTACAAGGACAAATCTGTGAGGATTTAAAGTAACTCAAAACAGACAATAGCTCGGAACACGGTGTAACACTTACACACTTGAGGATGAAACAAAATATTTATAATATTAAAAATCATTGTTAATGTATTCTAAATATAACCTAGATGAAAAAGATGAGTTTGATTTCATATTTTCTAAAGAGTAAACCATCTATTAGTTCTCTAATTTTTTAAACACTGTAAAAAAAATTCAAAAAATCAATGAGTATGGTAAATTAGATTCATATGCTCTTTTTAGTTTTTATGGAAAAGTAAAATGTCATCACTTCAATTGTCGGATCCGGATACTCGCGTGCACTATATTCTATATGTTATGATCTTTATCCTGTCATCATCTCAACCATTCATTTATCTTTTCTTCTATATTATTTTATTTTTCTTTGTGAATCAACAATCATTGGATTAAAAAAATGAGAGAAGGTTAAACACAAATAACAGAATAACCACTTCCTCAACCGTCTACTTATGATTGACACAAAATTTAGTAAATGATTACAATTCCACAATTGCGTTTGTAAAAAAATTAAAACCACTTGATATTACAACTTGTCCAAACCGAATTAACCGAATAGACTGTGAAAACCAAAAAACCAAAAACAAAAAACATCATCACTTCAATTTGTGCAGGCTCACTCACGAACCTCGCTGCCGGCACCACCACACCGTCCGGCGTCGATCTGCTGCCGGCAACCACGCGAAAGCTTCCCTTTCTCTCTGGTTTGGTTGAGCCAAAACAACTCAGTCATCCAAACGTGAATCCTTCTTCGTTATTAAGCAATCCTCCACCACAAAGAAACTGATTACAACCTCCAAAACCTTGAAACAATCACTAAGGTAATCAATTAAAAAAAATTATGGTTTATAAAACATTTATGTTTTATATTTATTAAAATATTGATTAAAAATTTGCATCAGGGTCCGAGCATCGCCACTGAACATGCTTCTACACTTGAAAGCATTTCTATCCTCATCAACACAGAGAGGAATCACGATGAAAATACGTTCCATACGAACCATGTGTTCTTACCGAGAGGATCTAGAAATGAAAGATTTACTTGATTACATTGATTCGTTGAAAAATTACGAGAAATCTGGGGTTCCTACTGGTGCAGGCACTGATTCTGACGACGGCTTTGATCTTGGCAGAATGAGACGCTTAATGGACCGATTTGGTAATCCTCACTCCAAATTCAAGGTACAATCTATAAGCTATTTATATTGCAAAAGGTAAATAGAAGTTAAATTATTTTCATATTAGCTATAAGTTGTTTTTATAAGCTATCCTGGAGAACTTATGAAAATAAGCTGTAAACAATTTATGAACAATGTCCTTAGCTGGTTTCATTAGTTTTCCCAACCACTCTCACAAAACTTATACCAGAAAATAAGTTCAAATAAACCAATCCAAATAGGCCTTAAGCGAGAGAGATAGAAATAAACACATACATTGTGTATATTTTGATGTTCAAATAACACAATGTATTGTAGTAGAATTTTGAAAGATTTTGTGTGATAAAAGAGTCTTGTATATTTGAGCAAGACTTTTATGTAATCTAAATAAGTCGTGGTATTCAATTAAGACTTTTTACATCTTACAAAAAAATTGTAGTATTAAAAAAATTAATTTTCAAGGATTGTTATCTAAAGAAGATTTTATGAGATTTTGTTGCATTTAAAGCGACAAAAAGTTTAACCATATCACATTGGGATAATGGGATCCATGATATTGTGAAGCGTCAAGCTCAAATGAGGCCTCATTCACTGTCGCATAGTTTAACCGTGATGACATGATCTGGTTTGTAGTTGTGGATCTTTGTAAAAAACCTTGTCTGCTACTAGTGAAATAATTTGTGGTTCAGACCTTACAGGAATCCACTGGATTTAGCCTCGTTCAAAATGCCATTAGTGTCGCTCTCATTAGCCTTGGGGTGCTTCTTTTTGCTGTCATTTTATTCTTAAGGGTCATTCATGCATTTGTAGTACTTCCACTCAATTTTATACAGTTGAAGTTATATTAAGTGTTTTAGTTACTGGCAATTGTAGGCCGTTCATATTGCTGGGACAAAGGGAAAAGGATCAACGGCTGCTTTTATATCTAATATTCTGAGGACAGAAGGTTATTCTGTTGGTTGTTATACTAGGTGAAGTTTCTTTATCATTTAAGTTGTTTTTCTTTTTTATTTACATCTATATAACTGTAACATCTTGCAATTTTTTCTTCAAACCATAGCTTCTTTATGATTGGTATATCATTGACGACAGGCTTTATTTTTATCGAGCAGTCCGCATATCCAGACTATCAGGGAACGCATTCTGCTAGGAAGATCAGGTGATCCAGTTTCAGCGAAATTGTTGAACAATCTCTTTCATAGGATCAAGCAAGATCTTGACCAAGCAGTTAAAGAGGAACATGGTTGCATAAGCCATTTTGAGGTATGGAACTATGGAATATTGTTATCAAATTATTGTGATAACTTAAGGAGTTACTTTGTTGAGATTTTGGTGGAAATTTTGTGTAAATGCTTATTGATTAAGAATAGGTTAGGTGCGGGGTGCGGCCAACATAAGTGAGTAGAGCTATTGCTGTAATATAGTTGCGACTTGCAGCTGCAAGCTCATTGTCACGGTTTCTCTCATTGATCCAGATATTTTTTTTCCAGTTCCCTTTTTTGACCCTGTAGCAAGTGATTCCATGAGACCAATTGAGAGCTTGGGATTTTGTTTACTCAGTTCTATTAATCACTTTAGCTCTCCTGTTTGTTCTGGTAACTTAAATCACCTATGGAGATATTTCAGGTTTTCACTGCCATGGCATTCATCTTGTTTGCTGATGAGAAGATTGACGTTGCGGTTATTGAGGTTAGTTATCTATTTTACTGTCCAGTTACTTCTGTTACAAACATGATATCAAATGATTCTTCTGATTGTACTGTTGTTATCTCTCCCCCCAAAAGAATCTTGATTTGATGCTCACTTTTCATGCCTCCAACTAGTGCATCGGGGATTTAGGGCTTGGTTGAGAATGTTAATAGTGGCCTGATTGGAATCTGAAATAGCCGTATTAACGAAAATGGAAAGGAGAGGGGGGATGGATGATGATAGGAAACAACAATGTTGAAGAATAGAGAGAATCTGAAATTTATATTGGCCAGAGATGCAGGATCATGGGATGAATTCCCTTACTATGTGTGGTCCTTACAACATAATAACTCAGTTAACTGACATTTATTCCGACATGTCCCTGATCTGTACAATTGCTGCTATGTAAACTTCTAACTGACTACTGCTGCAACCAATTCTGTTTACTGACTAACCCGCTAGCCATCTTAGTGCTTATTCCTTTGTGTACTGACCTTCAAAACCTATTTTATTGTACAGGCTGGGTTAGGAGGTGCACGGGATGCAACAAATATTATATCAAGCTCTGGACTTGCTGCAGCAGTCATAACTACTGTAGGTGAGGAACATTTGGCAGCTCTTGGGGGTTCGTTGGAAACTATTGCAATGGCAAAGGCTGGAATCATAAAACAAGGCTGCCCAGTTAGGTGCATCTCTTTGTTGATCTCATTTTCATGTTAACGTGATATGCTGAAATTGACATGGTATATCCATTTTTTGTGGTCATTAATGGATTTTTATTACTACAAGAACTTTCTGACTGTATTGACAGATGTAGATCCAAAATTGTATTTGGTGAACAAGATCCGATTCTTATATGCACAAAACTAGCAGCTTTTGTTCTAAAAAGGGGAAACAATAACGAGGAATGCAAAATATGTGTTTTGTTTGCTTTTAATCTATAGTCCTGTGACATTTTGTAAGACAGATATTCGAAGGGTCAAATTGTGCATTTTTTAATGTTAAAGTTTCTTTTCTTGTATTGTTTATATGAAATGTGTAAATACAGACTTTGAAATTCATTTATTAATTGTTGTATTCGCATTTGTAAATTACTTTATTTTAAATATAACTTTGAAAGAGGTCCATTTTCTCCTTTAATTTTTACTGACTAAAATATATGTTTCAGTTGGTGTTGGGTGGGCCATTTCTTCCTCATATTGAGCACATTATTCGAGAAAAAGCAGTAAACATGGGTTCCCCTGTAGTGTCGGCATATGACTCTGGGAATAACTTAGCAGTAAAAAGTTTCAGCATACTCAATGGCAAGCCTCGTCAAATTTGTGATATAGAAATACAAACTGCCAAAGACTTGAAACTGGTAAGAGCTTGTACTCTATAGCTTTCAGTGTTTGTTCAGTTTAGCTAATGCAGTTTAGTACACTGAGTACTTGGTAGGCATCTAGTCAACATGATGTGCAATTTTGGACTTAGCATTCTTTAAATTTGATGTAGTTAGGTGGTGTTTGATGCAAGACATATTTTGTCTCCATTTAGACCACAGTTCTAGGAATTCATTCTTAGGAATGAAGTTTGTGGGAAATTTTTAAAAATCGTATGGTTTGCAATTTTGGAGCTAGCATTCTTTAAGTTTGATGTAGTTAGGTGGTCTTTGGTGCAGTACATAATGTCTCCATTTAAACCACATTTCTGGGAAATTCATTCTTAGAAATGGAGTTTCTGGGAAAGTTTTAGATATCGTGTTTTTTTACCATTCATGGTTTTTAGAATAGTGTTTTTTTAACAATTTTATTTCCATATTTGGTTCAAGTGAATTACTCTCACGATTATAATCAACCTTTGTCGGAAATACAATTAAATAAAAAAAATCTAGATGCGCTATTTATAAGTTTGTGTGTTTGCCAATGAACGAGGATAATATTGAAGCAACAAAAGTAGGGAGTCCAAAATTATAACCCTGTAATAGAGAAATTTTTGAGCTTCAAGCAGTGTCATGGCATCACTATCACATGTCTTATGTTGTATCATATCATTCATCTGAATGTTCAAAGAAATGCAGCCCATATAGATCTCTACCACTTTGGTGTGCTATTTTTACTGATTTTCCATTTATATTTTATTATTGATGGGAAAGTTTATGAACAATTTACTGAGTATAGATATTATTCATGTAGTCCTGTAAGTTACATGATTTGAAGCTGCAAATGCCTGGTGCTCACCAACTTCAAAATGCAGCAACTGCAACTTGTGTGGCACTCTATCTTCGTAATTTAGGTACATCTTTTTAACTTATGCTTGGCCTTCTCTTTTCTTATGAACATAATAGGTTGCTACTGTAGTTCAGAAGCTACTTGTGGTTCAGATGTGTGGATTACATCTAGGGTTTCCGTCAAATTTAAAGGCCTCCTACCCTTGCAAACCTTTTAACACACACTTGTGTGTGCTATGTGATATAATGTCTCTTGTAAGTTGTATTTTTGTGCAGACATTGCTCAAGTATTTTTGACTGCTCCAAATCAGTTATTTTGTTAGGTCCCTGACAGAAAATGGATAGCAGAAAGAGAATTATACATCCTGTAAATCTTTTGATATGAAAAGGATAAGTACACAAGAGAATCTACTCTCTTCCACTGAAAAATCTCCAGTCACAACTAGGGAAAGATCAAAGATGGATTTTAATGTTCACTCATTCCCTTTATATATAGGGAAGAAGGCCACCTAACAACCTAACTGACTTGGGAATAACAGGCACTAACACCAATTCTTGTTGGTTGTGTTTCCTTTATTCCTCCTATGATAAACTATTACATTCTTACTTTTTGTAGAATTATTATTGACATTGCTATTATGCCTAACATGTTTTTATAGTTTTTCCCCATGATCCATTTTTTTGGCCTTGGCCCATTCTTTTATACCTTTGAAGTTCTACATTGTTATGAAACAAAACAATTCCCCATTTTGTTCTAGTAAATTGCTATTCCATTTTGTTAAGTATCAATTTTCTCAATGTTTTTTGCTTTAGTAATATCCTCAGTATCCCCTTGTTTATTTGATGGTTAGGATGGAGAATTTCTGATGAATCTATCAAGTGTGGTTTGGAGAGTACACACCTACTTGGAAGGAGTCAATTCCTAACATCTGAAGAAGTCAAGATCTTAGGACTTCCTGGAGCAACAGTGCTGCTTGATGGAGGTTGACTGCTCTTCTCTTTTATTACCATGGGATTAACTGATGACTTGGTTTTGTTAACAAAAAATTGAATTTATTTGCTTTGGAAATTTTTTCAAGAAAATCCTGTAAACTTTTTCGAAGAAAGTAGGCATGAAAATATGATAATTTTGTAATGCAGACTGGACACATTGTTAATATTTCATATTGTCCTTCTTACATGTGAAAACAATAGGCTGTCAAGATCTCACCCTGGGTGTGAGTAATTTCACGCCAGTCGGTGCCTTTCATGTTCCATATAATAAGTGAAAAAATGTAACATCATTTAAAACGTGAATTCATAAGTACCATAATTATGATTGTGTGGATTCATTCTGTAGCCCACACCAAAGAATCTGCAAAAGCACTGATGAATACAATAAGGATGGCATTTCCCAAGGCTCGGTTAGCATTTGTTGTTGCAATGGCATGTGACAAAGACCATGCAGGTTTTGCTAGAGAGATTCTCTCAGGTAAACTAAGTTAAATTGATGTTGTAAATTGTTATTTAATTAAAATATCATATCATAGTAAATATTAAATATATTTTCATAAAGTGGGGAGTATTAGGAAGTGACAGCCTGTCTTTTAATATGATATAAAGTTTGTTGAATGAGGGAATAAAATATCAAGTTGATTTGATTCATTTAGACTTTTTGTTTGAGCTTGTAATGCCTTTTTGGGTTAAATGATTTAAACCATTGATTCAAAAATCAATTATCAAACCATGAAGTTGTGTATTGTAAATTTATTGAAGTACACTCATTTTAAAAAAGTCAAATTACTTAATGCACAATATGCAGGCATTTTTAGTTAAACATATAAAGCTAGTGCGAAATGAGTGTCAAAAACTCTAAATATGTTGTTGCATTTGTTCAGGTGCATATGTGGAGACCGTTATTTTGACTGAAGCTGCTATTGCGGGAGCTGTAACTCGAACAACACCAGCTTCTTTGTTGAGAGATTCTTGGATTAAAGCTTCTGAAGAACTTGGCGTTGACATTTGTCACGAGGGAATGACAGAATACACAGAATTATTAAAGGAACAGTCAGTAAGCTCTGAAAGCAATTTGAACAATGATAAAACCATATTGGCTACTGAGTCTTCTTTAAAGGGTTGCTTGAAAATTGCAAATGAGGTACTAAACAGAAGAAACGATGAAAAGGGTGTTATTGTCATCACTGGATCACTGCATATTGTTTCTTCAGTCTTAGTTTCTCTCGCTGATTAATGACTTTTTCATAGTGAAGCTAATTAAACGGATTTTCCTTGCAAATGAAAACAAAATTTAAGGAACCTTGGATGTTTGGCGTCAACCGTGCAAAGAGTATCCTGAATTGCAGTCCCTATGCAACTTGTACTGAGACTGGAATTTTGGATGGCCTTGCAACTTGCATGAATGATCAACTTTCAATAGCAATGTACTAATTAAGTCTAGAATGAATATTTTATGCTACTATTTAATTGGAACAATGTGGTTTTTCTAGGATTTATAAGATTAAACCAATGTTTTGTACAATTTGGATCGAAAATTATATTTAGAAAGCTGATATTTTTTCACAAAATAAATTTACATTGTTGGTAGATAGTCATTAAATCACCATATCCTTTAATGAAATATTGAAAATTTGAATTTCTTAAATTTTATGGTAGTTCCAGATGTACTTAGCAAGTTACAGAAAACATAACAATGGCAATTAGCCAATTACATTAATGGCCCTGGCGCCCTGCTATCCGCACCCTTAGTTTTTACTTTTTACACACACTCCCATTCTCCTTCTCTAGGTGCCCAGCCCATTATACATCACTCACTGATTCTCCTTCTCTAGTTTTCTTCCCAATTTTATACTTTATTTTCAAAAGCTTAATAATTTGATTTATTTTTGAAAAATACGCGATATTTTTTTTAATTTTTTATCGATCACAACCGTCAAATCAGTAAAATATTTGATAGATTTTCCTTACTCCTTCTAAAATTATACATATAGATATAGATAGATGATTATAATGTATTGACGGTATAATTTTTGTATCAAGTATTTAGTGGCCGGACTCATACATCTTATGTGTAGAGAAGTAGAAAATTCCAAATAACTTGCGCCCTTGTCCCTACATATTAATGTTCTGCTACCAACTGAATTATATTTACGAGACGACAATTCCGAGAGCAATAATAGGTATGCTAACGTTAATTTAAATTGTGGGGCTAAAACAAAAGCAAAAAACATCAAATATAAAGAAAGCATGTAGTCACTATCATGAAAAACAGAGATCTAATTCAAAATTTGGCTTTGTATGAAGTACATGCAACGAATACAAACAATAACATTCAAAGTTAATGTTTTGCTTAAATGTACGTACGCTTTTATTTTTCATATATAGTAGGCCACATTTATGTCGTCTGTACAAGATTGATTTTGTTTTTTGTTTATATGTGAATATTACTATTAAGACACACAATTTGCAAAGGTTCACTCATTCTGTCTCATTCTCATAACTCTCCAAACTATATATTATAAAAATGAAATTAATAGTATGTGAAATTGTGGCACATGAAATGTCAGGCACCTTTTCCTATATATATCATGAAAGGGACTAAAGATCTTCAAAATAAATAGCAACTATAAGACAAAATAGAACAACGGATGCATCTTTTTTCTGGGTTATAGTATGTTCTTTCCACTGTGCCCACTTAATTGTGTGACTGTATTTTCTCAACTACCACTGATAGTTTCATAACTGTTGACCATCCATAAATATAGATTAGCATGCAGCATTCACCATATTGCATTCAAACTTTATTTGTTAAGTTCTTTAACCATGCATTTCATTTCCATAAAATATCAAGTTTAGTGACAAGTATTAATTAGTTTAGTAACACGAATTATTAAGGGATAAATTTCAAATGCCTAGTTGTAAAAGACATGTCGTTTCTAAGGTCAAACAACTCAAATTAGAATTTTAGACTAAAATTTTAGGCCTAAGAAACATTCAATAAGTAGATGTGCTAAGATTTAAATTCAATTTCTATATATATTAAATACAACATCCCTACCAGCTGCTAAACTAAATTCACAGAAACTTTAAAAAAAATTAATTTAATTAGTACTCATCGAGAATGGACGTGAAAATTCTACAGATTGGACTGATGCAACACTTTAACAATATCACATTAAATATTTTGATTAAACAGTTTAGTGCAAGTGATTAGTGTGCACAAAGTATTGTAAATTTTGAAATACAAAGCTTGATTTTAAAAATAAAATAATATTAAAAATCCCTCACTTTAAAATGTAAAATAAATATTATCAAGCATTGAACAATAACTTAAGAGTAAACAGTAGAAGTCAAGAGGTGTGTGTGTGCACCATATAATCAACCATAATTTTTTTGAAACAATAATTTTTTCTTTTAAAACTTGAATGACTCTAAAGTATGCAAAGCAAAATTTAAACATATGCATGATTGAAACGAAATTTAGGCGCCAACTGTCAAAGGAAATGGGATGGAGACATGGCCTGTAGATGGGTCACTCATGGAATGGAAACATTACAGAATCAAACAATATTGTCATGTGGGACTGACTCTCCCTGCACGCGGCAGAGAGAAAGAGAAAGAGAAAGAGAAAGAGAAGTTTAAGTGAAGAGAGCAGTAATGTTTTCCTCACACACATTTCGTGTGTAGTAATCAATGTGTTTTCAGATTGTGAAATCAATGAACTTTTCTTATAAACCAACTCTATCAAACTTAAATATTCTTATAATTTTTCTATTTATTTTTTGCTTAAACATACATTTGGTCCCTGTATGTACATTAATTTCTCGTTTTAGTCCCTGTATCGAAAATTTTGACAAAATAATCCCTGTATCGCGTTTTTTTTTTTGACGTTGGTCCCTGCCGTCCAATTTCATCCAAGTGGCAAACGTTTTGCCATCTGGACCCTGTCACGTGGCTAAAAAATATTGCTGACTGGATTAATAAATGCTAGAGGGACCAAATATATGTTTAAGCCTTTATTTTTTTTGTTAAGTTTAACAAGTCTTACTACAAGCTGATTATAAGTAAGGTTAGTTATCAAATAAAAAGGGTTAGTGGAGTATCAAAGGTTTTATTTATATATATCTCAACTCTTTGTTTTAAAAATTTGTCACATTTCTCATTTTACATATTTGGAACAGAGACTTAATTAGAAATTAATTGAGACCCAGCAATAGTGTTTTGGGACTTTAGTAATTGTGTGTCTTTGTCAAAGTTTATAATTTTTTTATGCAAAATTCAGTGAAAACAATTCGAGAGATCATCTCATTGAATTTTGAGCAACTAAATAAGTGGATCAGATACCTTATTTTTATCTAAAATCTTAAGATATTAGATATATGAGTCATCTCATTAATATATTGTTTAATATTCACTTTTTTTTTGAATGGCAAAGATATATATTATATAGAAAAAAACAACCAACAAAGATTTGTACAAAAATGATACAAGACAAAAGAGTACCAGAAGTACTCAAAAAAAATATAAATAAAAACAATCCCACCACCTGAGGAAACCACAAAAAGGCGAGAAAACGGGAGATCACCACGAGAAAAGCCACCAAACTGCTCAAAACCTATACAACAAACATCAGAAAACAAAGAAGAGAGAGAGGAGGGAAGTTTAGAGAAGGCCACCTCACAACCACTTGAAACAACAGGACCCAAACTAACATTCAACTAACCCCTATCGACTCCAGCATAAGACAGGTTGCACTTCCCACTCATAGAAGGAGCAGGGGGTTACCAGGTTTTTTTTTGCCAAATAGCACTTCCAAGATGAAAATTTTCACCTTATCAACATCCACTTTTTTATCCAATATTAAACTCCTTAGAATTAATATACCAACGATCTCTCTTCAAGTAGTGTCAGTCTATCAATTCATTTGGGATTACTTTTCCACAAACATAAAATATTTTTTTATCCACACTTACACCACAGTTGGTACACAACATCTTACCACCATTGTTTTGAAGACTTTTCATACCATTGTTGACTTGTTGTGTCATGAGATGGTCCTTAGGATAATCACATTGGACTTGAGCAACATTAACAAGAGTAGAATATTAAACACCATATTTTAACTTAAGACTTTAAGGCAATTCCCCACCTCAAATGAGTCAATCCATTCATTTAAAATTTCACTCAAGCGGAACCCTTTACACTCACATCCACTTGCATCGCCGTTGGCACACAGCATCAATAGGACACAACATCTAATCACTACTGTCAAAAAGACTTTCGATACAAGGAGTCGGTCAAACTATTGACTTTACTACTATATTCACTTATATATTGTTTAACATCCAATATGAACTCTTACTCACATTTACATGCTCCGGCCCTTTTTGAACTCATGAAAAACTTTCAAAATATCATTGTCTAATTTTGCTTCAAATAATGTGTTGTCATTGAACCTCGCGTTAAGAGCAGTATTTTGAACTGGTAGATGAGAAGAAAATATCAAGATTTCCTTTTGTAGTCAAATGTATTGATTATTGAATCAAACGGGAGAAGAAAAAACAATATTAATAAATAAAATAGAGACAAGAACAGAGGGAATTTCAAAAACAAGCACAAAATTGTTGAGTGTTGCAATTGTGTTAAAAATAGGCAAATTCATAAGAATTGTTGGCTATTAAAAAAAGGAGAATGAAGACAGTTGTAAAGAAAAGAAGATCATTCTAATGAAGATACTTCTAATAATGTGCTACCTGCCATTCTCCTCAAGCTCCCAAGATGATGCAACTCAAGGTTCACATGGTCTTTTTACATGTGCAGACATTTGAAGGGATTCCAAAGATACATTTTGTTGGTGGATTTTGCTTCTCAAATTAGTGTGTCTCACTCTTTGATTGTTGAATTGATTGCAACAATTTTTCAATTGACATTGTGTCTCACTCTTGAAGGTGGATGAATTTTTGGATTGAGTGTGATTTTATTTTTAGTGATTCAATTTTTTAAAAAATCCGATGAAATAATTGTCTTGATGTCATTAAAAAATTTTGAGGTCTTGTTAGGACACATGTTAAGTACTCATAAGTAGTAATTTTGTATTGGAAAAATCAACATATATACTCCCTCCGGTCTTGAATATAAGAAACAAAAAAGAAAGACACACACTTTAAGAAAGTGAGAAATAATTAGAAAAAATATTTTATTTTCCATTTTATCCTTACTTTTGTTGTTAGTTAAAGAGAGTAGTCTTGGAAATTGTAAAGAAAGTAATAATGATTAAGGGTAAAATTGAAAGATTAACAACAAATAGTAATGATTGTAGTACGTTTTTCTTATATTTGAGACCATCAATTTGTTTTTTTTCTAAACGGTTAAATGTACAATTTTTAAGACAAAATTTTTATATTAAATATCTTAAAATGTGTCTTAAAGACACATATTAACATTTTCCAAAATTTTATTTTGTGGTTTCTCACATCTATATGTAAAAGAATATTTAAGTCGGTGATTTGACAAAGATTGTTTTTGATAGTAATTTAATCATTCTCCAGCAAAAATAGTTACGGTACATAGGGTGTGTTTGATCTGCAAAATGAAAGTACTGGACAGAACAGTACAGGACAGTACAAGGTAGAACAGCACAGGACAAATATTTACGATATTGAATAAATTTTGTCTTGTATGATACTTGATGGAGAAAATGTTATTTTGCTGATTTAGATAAGTTGTGCTGAGGACAAAAAGTTGTCCCATGGTTCTGTGGGGGACAAGAATATCTGATTTTGTCCAGTCCCTTGACCCCCAGTTTGTCCAGTACCAATAACAGTTTTAAAATCAAACACAGTACAACAGAAGTTGTCCTGTCCAGTCCCTTATTTTTTAGCAGATCAAACGCACCCATAAGGTATGTTTATACCTCTCTCCCTTTACCTCCAAATTAAAATTATCGCAACCATGAGGCTTAATTAAGTGGCACGCCAGGTGCACTTGGGTTCAACAAGGATGGTACTGATGCTAGTGGTTTGGATAGTGGTACTGTTGAGGCCAACATTGATATTCAATTAACATGATATATCTATGAGGGAATTAGACATTACTTTTAGCGGTTAATATCCTGATTCTTTTTTCTTCATTTAATTGATGATGAGAATTTATTGAGTTTCATGCATGTCCAAAACTTGAGAAGTATGAAGCATAAGTGTCATGTCCTAAATTAATGAATCCAAATGGTCTATACTCTATATACTCTTTCTTTTTTGGTAGAACACACTAGAGGATTTAGAAATAAGGTATGAATCCAAATAAAATATATATCTTTTTTTTGACTAAAAAAATGTATCTTTTTTTTATTAATTGGAATTTAATATAAAGTGCTTGAAAAATAATATTAATATTTTTTCATTATTAAATTTTTATTAATTTCTAATTTATAATGCAAATCATTTTTATTTTATAAATTCAAAAGAGTATAGACTAAAATTGGCCCCCATTGTTGTGTCAATATACATTTTTTAATTATGTTTTACAAAAATGTTTACAACATTAGAAAAAAATTCCTTCACAGAAAAGAAGATCAATATTTGATTTCTATGTCCAAGTTTTTGTTATTTTTATCTTTAGATTTCGGGGTTTAAAAAATTCATATATAATACATATCATGTTTAAAAATTCTAATTTTGTGTAAAAACATTTTATAATGTTTCAAACTAAATTTAAAAAATCATTAAAATATTTATAAGTTGAAAGACATTTAATTAGATTTTGTTTCAGACTAAAAATGTTTACATAATAATTTTATAGGAACTAAAAACATATTTAACAAACAAAAACTAACAAAACTATAAATAATAATATTATAATTATTTATAATAGTTTTTTACACTTATTGAAACTCAATATAAAATTGCTTGAAAATTTTATTTTTTATTAAAATATAATCAAAAAAGTGTTTCATCGCCTATACACGTGTACATTGTCAGATAGGCGACAACAAAGAAATTTTACGTTTCTAATTTACAAAGCAGGTCATTCTTCGTTTATAAATTCAGATCGAAGAGTATAGACTGAATCTCTCATATATTGTTCACTCAGTTTAATTTAGGTCTTAAAGTCTATAATATTTCGAAATTGTAATTTATTATTTCATTGTATATGAGTGTTATAAATTTTAGGATACAAAATTTGATTACAAAATAAATTTGAAATCTTGAAACTAATGTCTTTGCTTCAGATCTGCGTATAACGAACGAGGAAAAACATATTTCCATTGCGAGTTTGACAAGAATCATGGAGCGTGCTCTTCCCCCGCCCTTCACTATCAATAATGAAGCTAAGGAGTCAACTAAATTGTGCATGTCAAAATTCATAAAGTACATTACAAATAAGGCCAACGAGCGTTGCAAATCTGAATACAGGAGAATCATTACAGCGGAGGATATAATATGGGCCATGGGTAAGTTGGGCTTTGACGACTATGTTGGGCCTCTCTTCCTTTACCTCGAAAAATTTCGCAAACATGAGACTCAGTTCAGTGGCATACCAGTTACAGTCGGGTTGAACAAGGATGAGTTTCATGCTAGCGGTTCGAACAGTGGCAGTGCTATGGCCAACATTAATTAGCAATGCTAATTAATTAGCACTGATGATAGCAAACGGACTTTTTATGGCTATGGTTAAATAATTATGTTCTTAAAACTTCATGTCTTGGTGGCATTGAAAGTATGTTGGTGTCATTTTTTATGCTATGCTTTTTTTTTGGGTAGATCATCGGTGATCAGAATAATTATCGAGTTTGTTGTATGTCAAAAACTTTTTTTTTTGTCCAAGTATGAAAGTTTGTTGTTGCTTTTGTTTTATTATTTTATCTTAACTAGTTTTAATTTTCAAAATTCTGTTTTTATTAATAAGATCATGGTAGAAGATTTTTGCCAATAAAACTCATCCCTAACAAGAGGAAAATTAGCTATTCATAATACGAGTTTGTAAAAACGCTATAAAAGAATTGAAAATTACACGTAAAATTGCAATTGAGTGATGCTCAATGTCAGTTGAATTACCCTCCAACTTTTCTTCCAAAGTTACGCCGCATTCTTCTCCTTTTTTTCTCTTAGATCAGCTTTTCTTCCAAAGTTGTACCGCATTCTTCTCCTTTTTTTCTCTTCTGTCAACTTTTTTTCCAAAATTGTGCTGCATTCTTCTCCTTTTTTCTCTTAGGTACTCTTTTCTTCCAAAGTTGTGCCGCATTCTTCTCCTTTTTTCTCTTCTGTCAACTTTCCTTCCAAAGTTATGCCGTATTCTTCTCCTTTTTTTCTCTTCTTTTCTTCCAAAGTTGTACCGTATTCTTCTCCTTTTTTCTCTTCTGTCAACTTTTCTTCCAAAGTTGTGCCACATTCTTCTCCTTTTTTCGCATTCTTTTCCTTTTTTTCTCTTCGGTCAGTTTTTATTCGAAAGTTGTACCGCATTCTTCTCCTTTTTTTCTCTTTTGTCAACTTTTTTTCCAAAGTTGTGCCGCATTTTTCTCCTTTTTTCTCTTCGGTCAGCTTTTCTTCCAAAGTTGTGCCGCATTCTTCTCACTTGTTTCTCTCTGGTAAACTTTTCTTTCAAAGTTGTGCCGAATTCTTCTCCTTTTTTATCTTGTTAAGGAACAAATAATTTGAGATATAAAAAATACTCAAAGATGACACTTATTGTGAAACTAAAAGAGTATTAATTTTACTCCTTCTTGGCCCGGACACAAATTAAACATTTTGAGTGTTGACAAGTAAAATGGGCTTGGTGGTTGCATGATGATTTCATATTTTGAGATCAATGTGAACACACATGCTTTAATTTTCAGATATTAAACATAGGAAACTAATATTGGCCAACACATTATAAACAACATGCATTTAGTACTAGTATTTATTTATAAGTGCAGTGCCTTCACTGCCCGGGCATTTGTATAGTGAGATTTCATACAGAGCAGAACATTCTCTACTTTCAATTTGGCTTTGCGGCTACTGTCACTTATTGTATTTCTTTTCCCCTAAAAGAAGGTAACTCTACATAGATAAATTGTCTTCAATTTTATGTTTTTGATAAAATGAATGCCGTTATTATTCTTAACTACACTCCCTTCAAATTAAAATAAATGTAGATATATAAAGAAAAGTATATGGATGATAAATGAAAAATTGTTGTATTCGAATTTCTATCCTTTTTTCTTTTCTTTTTATCATCTACATGCAATTTGTTAGAAATAATATAAAATTATGGATGTGCCATTTTCTAATAGCTTAATTTTTTTGGATATTCGGTTATCTGACATGGTATCAGAGCCTCTATGACTAAGTGGTCTAGAGTTCGATTCCTGCTCGCCTCACTTTCTAATTAAAAAGTGGAATTTTAAACATATGGTAGGTGGTCTATGCATGATCCACGCTTCAAGCCCAATGGACTCTTGCGTGAGAGTGTGTGTTAGAAATAATATAAAACTCTGAATGTGGCATTTCCTAATAGTTTAACCTTTTGAGATATTCGATCGTCTGACACAATTTATACATTTTAAAGAATGCGCATAAAAATTAAGGACACAAAATGAAAAACAATAACTATGTGAAAATGAAAAACAATAACATATTGAGATGAGACTGAGTAGAACACAATAATGACCATGAAAATCAATAACTATGTGAAAATGAAAAACAGTTGATACTCTAGGATACTACTCAGCTTCTTTTCAGTGACAAGAAATCATAAATGTTATGTCAAACAAAAAAAATCAGAAATGTGGTTGGAATAGATTAGCACTATAGTGTAAAATTATTAATTATTTCTTATCCAAACAAAAATACACTACTATTGAAAAAACAGAAATTTGGAACAAAGTTGAACTAATTCTCTGTAGGTACATTAATGAATGATAGCAGAGGTATTTATGAATGGCAACTTTAATGATCCTCAGCCTCTTTCTGCAATTTTGCTAAATTACAAAACCAACCAAACCCTTGTTGGGAATCCAAAATTGATAGTAACCCTAGTAGTACTCCCTTACAATCCTTACATGTACAATGATGATGAATAACTAACTCATCAAAATATAATGATTTTCATATTAACCCAACAACAACATTTGTATATGCTAAATTCCGTCCCAAAATATTTGTCACATTTGAATATTTTACACTGATTAGAAAAATATAATAAATGAAAGAGAATGATGATCTTACAAAAAATTGCAAAATAGAGAATAATAGTAGTAACTTGCAGTGTGACAATTTTAGGACATAGTTTGAAAGGTGACAATTATAAGATACAACTGGAAAAATGTAATTAAAGTTATATCGAAATCAAAAGCAACAGTTTTTTTTGAGAATTTTTTTTTTCTTCCAAATGTGACAGTTGTTATGAGACAGAGAGAGTAATAAGTTTAAGTTAAAAATGATTTGTTCGAAAGAAGTCAAATTGATCAATTCTAACTAGAACAATTATATATTGATTAGCCTTTATATATGTCTGGCTAAAAAAAGTTTCACCTTCTTGAGGTGAATAAGTGGGAAATCTCAAGTTTGAACTTCGATCCTTACACATATATATAATGTAATGTCCATATTCTATCAACTGAATTAAGCTCACAGAGGCATCGTGCAAGTAGTTTATTCGCTTATAATAGTGATGAGAATAGTGTTAGTGCAAATTTAGAATATATGTATAAATTTCCTATCAATGGCATTACTAGACAGTACCATTTTCACACACACTCTCTCTCTCTCTGTCAAACATGTTTCTCCAAATTTGAAGTTTTGAAAACTGATTTGGTGTCTGTCACTCTGCTTTATTGCTCTGCCTTCTTCTGCTAACTAAGAATCTTCCTTTCTTTCTTCCCATTTTAAAAACCACATAATTTTCAGTGAAGTACAACACTGAAACTATCATAAATCTCTCATCATTTTCCTTATTCAGTTTTTCTCTTAAGTACAAAATGGAAACTCAAAAAGTTTCAATAGATGATGACACCTTATTACTTTCTGATATTTTTAATGACTCAGAGTTTGGAGCAGAAGATCTTTTTTCCATTTTGGGAAACTTCAATAATTTTTCTCCTATTATAAATGAGCAAAACACAAAAACAATATCTTCAAATGCTCCTCAAGATTCTGAAACTGAGCTTGCTGAAACATCACAGAAATGCAAGAGACAGAAGATTGCGACTAGTTCAATAGATGAACCTAACAACGATGGACAACATCGAATGTCGCATATAACAGTCGAGCGCAATCGAAGGAAGCAAATGAATGAGCAGTTATCTATCTTGAGATCACTTATGCCTTGCTTTTATGTCAAAAGAGTAAGTTCATACTAACTAATTCGAAATTATTATTTGTTAAAGTAACAGACACTAATGATTATTTTACAACTGTTTACGCACGAGGTATGAATTTCACTTAGAGTTACAAAGTCAAACTCAAGGTGACATACTATATAAACAAAGTTTATCAAATTTGTTTTATCTTAAAAGTGTGATTCTAATTATGTCCGAGTATTATACCTCATACGTGTTAGTTCAGCGATAAGAGTTTAATTTTTAACTTCATGTTATGGAAAGTGAGAGTCTAGGTCCAATATTAGAGTTTTTTAAGAGAAATTTATGTTTCTCTTCATGCCAATTAATATATCTTATGCTTTTTTAATTTGTATTTTATTTTTAAAAATGCAACTAAATACTCTCATATATGATTTAGGGGGACCAAGCATCAATAGTTGAAGGAGTAATTGATTACATCAATGAGTTACATCAACTAGTACAATGCCTAGAATCCAAGAAACAAAGAAAAGTTTACAATGATGTATTAAGTCCAAGACTATTAATTTCAAGTCCAAGACCTTCACCACTAATTAGTCCTAGAACAATTTTACCAATTAGTCCAAGAACTCCACATTCACAACAATGGTTACAACAATGTGGTGGATATCTTTCATCTGAGCCTTCTCCTACTTCTTCGGCTTCTTCGATCAACGATAACATCAACGAGCTTGTTGCGAATTCAAAGTCTTCGGTTGCTGAAGTTGAGGTTAAGTTTTGTGGTTCACATTTGATTTTGAAAACGGTTTCGTCGCGAATTCCGGGACAGGTTTTGAGAATAATATCTGTCCTTGAAGATCTAGCACTTGAAATTGTTCATGTTAGTGTTAGTACTGCTGATGAAACCATGCTAAGCTCTTTCACTATTAAGGTAACACAATCTTAATCTTTGTTTATCTGTTTAGTTATTTACAATTATTTACATTAATGATCCTTGTGAGGAAATAAAAATGGAATATAAGGCTTTAAAGCACACCTTTAACATTTTTCACATATATATTCAAAAATAGTTGGTAGTATAATTAATGTGTACATTTTGTATTTTTTTTTTTGTTTTATGTAAATTTTGTATTCAACTATTCTTTGTGTGAAATATATCCAATATTGATTTTTTCTATCTTTCAAGACTAATTAATAATATTAATTGTTGATATATTTAATAAAAACAAGTAAAAAGTTCATCTAGTAATTTGAAAGAGATCTTCTATTTGGAGACTATTACTTTTCAAAGAGAGCTTATAGGACCATAAGAGTTATTCACTAGGTATATTTTTGAGAAAAGAAGTGAAAAGATTGGTCCCCATTTTTAACACATGTATGAAGTGTTATTTTCCACTTAAATATTTGAAATTCAATGTTTTAAATTAATGTGGCAATCCCAGAAGTGGCTGTGATTGTCTCAATTGTAACTGCAGACATTGAAGCAGTTGCAATGCATATAAAAGCCGCATCGAATTGCAGAACTTTTCATAATTTACAAACACGATACAACTAAGGTTGTTATCGTGTTGCGGACATTGTTGCATTTGCAATATAACGTCCGCATCATGTTTGGTAGTTTTGATCCTTATGAAGCCTCTAGAAGCTGTCAATTTTTTTTATTTTGAAAAGAAAAATTGATAACATAGAGTCATATAGAGAATGAATGTTGAATAATGTGGTAATAATGGTAATTTTTTTGTTGCTAGTAAACTACAGTAGTGAAGTACATTGCTTCTGCAAAGTGTATTAATAATCAATGACATATGCAGTACACATAGCATCTTTTCACTATATCATTCATAACATCATTCTGGCATTGTATGTATTTGTTGAAAAAAACAAACATGTACAATAAAAGCATGCAATTATATATATGGTCCAATATGTATCATATATGTTATTTATGTGTTCAATTTTGGTCCATTAATACTTATGTTTTCTTAAAATTTGTCATATGTAGATTGGAATTGATTGCCAATTGAGTGCTGAAGAACTTGCTCAACAAATTCAACAAACATTCTGTTAAAGAAAGTTTATTACCATCTAGAGACAAACAAGACCAAGAATCGATGAACATGTCTTCATTTTGTATCTCTCATCACTATTTTTGTACGTTTTTGTAGAACAGAGAAACAATAGCATTTTAATTAATTTGTTTTGTTTCTTCTATTAATTGACTATAGTAACTAGTAAGTATTGTTAGTGTAATTTATCATGAACTTAATTAGTCTTGGGTATGCTTGTATGGAACAATTTGTTAGAGAAAATGCAACCTTTGCTTATTTCATAATGGAAGTGGGATAACATTTTTATGCACTTTGTATTTTCGGGGCTTACGAGAAGTTCAAAGTTCCCGGCAATCAGATCTTTCACACATTCAGGTCATTTGTAATCGTTCGATCAAGATCGGACGATCATCGATATTCTGAATGTGTGGTCACATGATAGTAAAGAATCTAAGTTCAACATGTTGTGATGTCATTTGGATGATCATAATTGGTTGACTAAGGTGGCTCATTAATTCCATTTCTATGAATATGGAGTTTGTTTGGAGTGAGGATAAATTGTGCATAAGAGATTGTGAGGTTGCCGGAAACATTTTGATGTTTGATATGATTTTAATACTTAAGAAAGTATTGTAGCTTGAAGTGTGTAGAGACGGGGGGATACAATTCATACTTTGTTTCGGCCGAGATACTTTGAAAGTAGCGTCTGATACTTTGAAAGACTATCAAGCACTAAACATGAGCACTTATTTTTCGGCCGAGATTTCAACTTTGTTTTGTCACTGTGTGTAAGGCTAACCTCTTCTCCACTAAATTATAATTTGTTAGGTATAGTTTCTATTAACATATGTGTCTGGATGTATATATATACTTCTACACATGGGCAAATGGGGGTGATTTTTTTTGGTAGGTAAAATGGGGGTGTATTAATAAAACATGAATGCATGCAAATATTGTTCACTTAAATTGTTGTTCTTAAATATGCCGGCCCATTTTACTCGTATGAAAATTGGCCCTTCACTTTGTAATTGCTATAAATACAACACATGAAATAAGATAAGTCACACTGTAATTGCTATTCAAACCCGCCCACCTTTTTACACATACATCCCCTTATCCATTGGTTTCACCTTTATTTTTCTTAATTATGAGAACTATTTTATTTGCTAAAAAGAAAATTAATAAAATGTGATTTATGTATAGTTTTGTACAACAAATTATAATTTTCTCATCACCCAAAAAAATTATATTGTTTCTCTATTATTTACAAAATATTCATGAGATATTGTAATAGTAAGATACAATTCCATTTTCACTAAACAACTCATATTGTTTTTTTATTCACTAATTGATCATTGACATGATATTATTCTTGGGTCTAGTTTACACAATAATATAATAACTGAACTTTTATTCAACTTAAAAAGTGTTTTTCTATGCATGAGAAAAATTACTCTCCAATAAAAGTTTGACACCTTGAACCAAAAAGACATAGAAATCATGGTGGCTATGTATTTAGTATATTATTTTCTTGACTTCAAAAATATATATCTTAGGGGTCTTTTAGTCAAAATCCATTTAAGTTATTGGCAAATTAATTTCAACTACCTCCATTGATTTAGCTTTTATGTCCTATAGTTGGTGAAGAAGGGACCAATTGAGAATCGATATTGAGCTTATTCTCCAACATTCATTATTTTACATGACAAGATTCATCATTTTAATTTGAATATTAAATAAAATATAATAGTAATACTACATGTATATCCAAATGAGAAAGGAGAAAATGTTACTCTCGTTCAATATTATTTTGTACTAAAAAATACTAATAATAAGAGAGTAAGGCATTAATTTAAGGGAGATTCGAGTGCTTTATTAGATTTTAATACCTAAAACGCAATTGCATTTGATTGTAAAGCTAGTCTAGTAAGTTTACACTCATAAAAGTTGCTTATACTATTTTAGATAGCTACAAACAACATAATAGTTAAAGAAAAAAAATCCAAATAATATAAAATTGTATGTGAATTTATTTTAATTAATTTTTCTTGGCTAATATATCTAACTCTGTCCCAAAAAAAAAAAAACTTGTGGTTCACAAAATTTCTGATATTTTTATCTCATATGTTGGAGCTTAAATGTTATATATTTATAAAACAAGCGTTAAAATTATAATTTTATCACAATAATATAAATCATCTCCTGTTTTGCATAATTGCAAATTAAACAAGATATATAACATTCTCTCTTTTTTTTCCATTTGAAATGAAATTTTGAAATAAGCTTCCGTAAGCTATTTTTATAGAAAAAAAATATAATTTTTTTATATATGTATTATGAACTATTTTCATAAGGTACATTAATAAATTTAAATAATCTTATAAAAATTATCATAAATTTTCATAAACTTTTATAAACAGTTTCACAAAACTTATAATAGTAAAACAAAAAATTCAAATAAATCAACTCATATAATAGATCAATGATAAAGCTAGGTTGATAAATTCAGATTGTCATGTCAAAAAATATCTATTATCATGACATACATGACATTATATATGCTATCAATAGTAAAAGATATTTGAGTATCATTTGAAATAGTACTCCATGATAAAATCGATAGAGACAAAAAAATTAAAATGATACATAAATTGTTAGGTGGGTAAATAATATTGTAGATATATATACGAATGCATACATAATTTGGTGTGTGCCCACTTTATTCATGCTGCGTAATCTGCTTATAGAAATAATAATCATGCATCCTACTCGAGAACTACATGGCAATGACACAGATCCAACTCAATTTGTTACTATAGAGCAACAATATTGCTTCCACAATTGGTTATTTTATAACAAGGTCAAAACTCAACAAATATTTAGTGGTTCAAATTAAAACCGTACATATTTATGTCCACCAAAAAGGGTTGATAGTAGTGAATGAATGGCCTATCAAAAAATTAATTATCATAAGTCCAAATCAGTGGGAAAACTAATAAACTAAATACTTTAATTAGTAGCGGTATAAACTTTGTTAAATATGATTTTAAAATGTTTGTGGTAACTAGAGTTTGTTTCCATGAAGCTTTCCTCATACTTTGAGGAAGTATTTTATTTTGATCATGTGATATCTACAAATTAAGGGAGCAAACTCCAGCTAGGATGTGGCAAATTCTTCTGCCTTCCAACTGGTTCTCATAACAATTTTTTTTTTTTGTCATGTAGCCTATCGGCTTGAAAATCACCTTTTTAAAGGTGAATAAATGGGCATACCGGGTTCGAATCCCGGTCCCTGCACAAATATGCACAATGTCCAACCAATTGAGCTAAGCTCATGGGACTTCTCATAACAAATCTAACTCAACATATATATGGTGAAAATACACGCCACTTTTATATTTAGCACATTTTAAAATCATATTGATTTAATGTGAAACTTTTAGTTAACACTATTTTTCATGCGTAAGATTAAGTATGCGGATGTGTGATCCAAGTGACATAATAGTATATGGCCTAACGTAACATATATCTTTGATGTTTTTATCATCTTAAAATTTTGAGCTGAACTGTTCCTTCAAAAAAAATCAGTTTGTAGACTGCCTACCACTTATTATTATAAACACATTTTTATGTTATATCGCGTATAAATTATTATTTTTCGACGGACACAAATAATGTTGTTCTCTTAAAAATATGATTTTTTTTTTTATTTTTAATTTGTTGGGCCATGCATGTGAGTTATATGGAAATCCCCTCTCTCATAATTATAATTCATAAGTAAGATTTGATTAAATTATATGCTTATAAAGAATGATAATTATAACCACATACATGTAGTCTTGTTTAAAAAATTATTTTTATTACCAAGATTATCTTTCAAAATAGTACTAGTAAATTAGTTAAATGTTGAAAACAAAAATTCAATGAAATTATGTAGAGAATTTTTACTGAGGAGTATTATTAAGTTAAATGTCTAAGAAGTTTTACTAAGGGTTAAGGAGCTGCTGGAGGTAGAGTTGGGTATATGGGTTGAGGTCCGTGGGCCAACCCGTTTAACCCGCAGCCCGCGCGGACTTAAGTCCTTTTATTTTTGACTCGTTTATATTTTGGCCCGCGTGGGTTGGACCGTTAAAACCGCGGGTTATATGGGCTAAATCCGTGGGTTTGTGGGTTGGCCCGTATAACCCATCTTTATTATCTTTTAAAAAAAAATTAGTTAATCGTATACAATATATTAATATAGTGCTATTTTATTTTTAAATCGGTTGATATATGACTTTTTATTGTACTTTTAATATTAGTTTGAACTATTAAAGTTATTTTTATTAATTATTTTAACAAGACTATTGAAGTTCTTATTAAATATAATTTGTGTTTATCTTATGAATTTGAGGACTTTAGTGTGGAAAGAAAGAATGATAATGTGAACTAGTTTAATTTGATTTTAGTTTCATTACTTGCAAAAAGAATATTGATAAATTTAAAAATGTTACAAAGAATTTTTATAATATCAAATATTATAGTTTTATTTTAAAAAAAGTGAATTTTTTTTATAAATGTAATAGTCCGCGGGTTAACCGTTTAATCCGCGGGTTTATGTGGACTGTACTCGGGTCAACAAATATAATTCGTTTATATTTAGTGACGGGCTTGTTCGCCGCGGACTTATGCGGGGTGGGTTAAACGGGGCGGGCTAGCCCGTATACCCAGCTCTAGCTGGAGGTCCAGGGTTCGAATCCTGACAAAGGAGAAAAAAAATGTATAATATACTAACAACTAACATTTGCCTATCAAAAAAAAAATAATAATAATAATAATGCGTTTATTTATATTAAATGTTCCCACGTTTTGTTGACGTACGTAAGAGCACAGAAAGCTTGCTTCCAAATTGTGCTACTATATAATAGTTCCACTGACTAGGGAGCTAGAGTGCTACTATATAATTTATTTAAAATTGTTCTATAAGATAAATGTTTGCTAGAGGCACAAACGATAATTTAATTGCACTTTTAAACCATCTATTTATCTAAAATGCAATTTTGGTCTTTTTTTTAAAGAATTTTATACTTTTGATTCTTTAATTCTAATTTCGTTTGACATTTTATCCTATCATTAAATTGTATTTTAAATTTACTGACATGGCACGATGTGATAGTTTTTTTTTTGAACCATATCATTCTTTAGGTGTAATAAGATTTCAATTTGCATTTATCAATAGGATATATGCGGATATTATATGTTTGGAGCTTAAATTTTGAGAATTTTTCCCTTTGTAAGAATGGGGATGGAAGAAAAAATTCTTTCCACTGTATTTTGGGGCGGAGATCGAGGAAGTACCCTCTGTTCTATTGAGTTCTTAAAATTGATCAAATTACTTAACTATCCTTAAATTATATACTCCCTCCGTCCTTTAATATAAGACCCTTTTTGACTAAATTTTACTATTCATCTATCATGTTTTGACCGTATTTTTCTAATAATATACAGATGCAAATATTAGCATATAAGATCTTGTTTGATTTGTTTTGATGAGTATTTTCAAGATATCAAATTTTTATAATTTTTACTGCTAGATAATTAAAGATATTAGCGATCAAAATTGTGCATTGACAAACGTGTAGTGGTCAAAAAGGGTCTTATAATTAGGGATGGAGGGAGTATATAGTTTTAAATACTGATTTTCTTTTAATATTTTATGTAAAAAAATTATTGACAATTCTATTTTGCTATATATTGTGGACATCACATATTGTTCTGAGTTTTTCTAAAGTCATACAAAACTCCATACAAAAAATTTGTGTTTTGTTTTCCGTCACTGACACATGACAATATAGGGACAGTTTATACAACTAAACTCTAAAAAATTTGCAATTTGGCACCGTTATAAAAATAAGAGTAGTTCTATTAATTGTTACTCCTTCCGTCCCAAAACTATTGTCCTTTTAAAGTTATGCACGTAGATTAAGAAACAACAAAAATTGATAAGTTAAGTCTCTTTTACCCTTACTTTATTAAGAAAGAGAAAATATATTTAATTAATGCTTTAACTTTTGTAAGGATACAAATGGTAAACTAACTTTGATTTTACATTGGTTTCCGAAAAAGACAATAGATTTGGGACAAAATTAAAAAGTTAAAAAGACAATAGTTTTGGGACGGAGGAAGTATTTATCAATTTTTCTTTATATTTTAAGACAGAAGGAATATATATCAAGAATCAATTCAAGATTCAATTGGTTGAATCGTCCTATATGTTGGGTCTATTCACTTTCTTTAAAAATATATTTAACTCAACATTTTATTGGATCTTTTCCCCTATTGTCTCCATAATAATTGTAATGAAATGATCGATGCTAATGAGGCAAGAAGTGAGAACTCCAAGAGTAGTGCGCGCATGGCCAACAAATGAACGAACAACATTGTTTGTAGTAAGTGAAAGTGAAAAGAGTGATGCAATGTTGCACTATATGCATGTTTGAATCAAGACTACGTACGGTGGCTTTTCTCTTAATGTGTAACCAAAAGCCCTTAAAATAGAAGATGGAATAAAATAAAATGATTGATGCCATTTGAATTTTCTATTTGATTGTGGTGAATAGTCATATTGCCATTTGCATACACTTTTTAGTATTAGACATTAGTTATCAATAGATAGATATGTTATCTACCTTTCCTATGTCAATGATTTTCATACTTTAAATAAATGGATTTGTAATAGTGGTATACACGGATCTTTACTCTATGTGTAGCTCAAATTAGAGCCGTTAAAATAGGTTAATATGACAAAACCGATCTATATATCTTGTTAAAATTTGATATATCAAACTAAAGTTTTCAAAATACAAACGAGCAAATCGTCAATTCACCTATGAAATTGTAGACTTTAGAAACTAATTACACCTAAAATTTGCAAATAGACAAAAAATAAATTAAATGTCAAATTAATTGATTTATTATATCACTTACTAGCAAATTAATTTCTAAATTATCACTTAATTAGTGTCGAATTTGTCGTTTAATTAACATGAATTAAATTGTCCGACATAATTCAAAATTATATGTAGGATTAAATATATTTTTGATCCCTATAAATATATCAAATTTTGATTTTAGTCCCTCTAAAAAATTTCTTTGACTTTTAGTCCTTATAAAATTTTCAAAATTAGAAAGGGGTGATCTTTGATCCAAAATCACCCCTTCAAATAATTTTTCTTTCTCTTTTAATTAAGTGTGATTTACACACATATTTAATCTTTCTCTCATTTTTTTTTTCTTTTATTTTGTCGTCTTAGTGCGACTTTGTTTTAATTTCTTGTCTTGGTACATTGTATTATTTTCTGACTTAGTGCGATGTTCATTTGTTTCAAGTTGAAGGGTTAGTTTTACTAGTGCAGATTCAATTAATGACTCTACAAAGCCGGAGACTTGGACCAAAATATATTCCGGAAACTTAAATACAATCATATTTGTAGGCATATGCAATTTTTCGTTTTATATTATTAACATGGATGTTGTGGATTTATTTACAGTTTGATCCTTTTTGTTTTTGTCTATTTTGAATTTGTATTGCATCGGTGTATGCTATATCAATTTCAAATAAACAAATCGGTAATTTATTCAATTTGAAATCTTTTAATTTATTCCCTCTTGCAACTAGTTTCATCTTCTTATCTGTTTTTAATCCCCATCACTAGTTACACTAAGATTTAATTTAGTGAATCTTGGTGATAAAACAAGAAGAAAAAACACTAACCATAATAAATTAAAAAGTTGAATTCTTCATTAAGTATAAATGATAAGATTGGAATAGGCTAGATACTTAAGTTTCCTACTTGATTGTGACAAATCAAATTATGTCATAAACTTCTAAGTTCTCTCTGTCTTTGAAAATTAAAATGCTCAAAGAAGCTATTCTATGAATGAATGAATGAATATATCTAAATTTCTATTTTTCGTTGGAAACCCATGTGACAATTAAGGGTGGTATAGTATCAACAACATTGTAGATTTTGTGCTTGCAACCACAAAAAAACACTTATTATTCTGGTTTAGGATTAGAACATATTCTATGTTCTTTCATAAATCATAATAGATATCATATTTGTGTGGTAAAACATTTTTTGTGTGTGTGTTGTTGTTGCTGATCCATCCATTTATCTTACCGAATATGCACAAGCTAGGCACCCTATTTGGAGAGTGAAACACAATTAATGGTGTAGATAAAAAAGTGGATATTGTATCAATTGGTCTATTTTGGGTTTTAAATTTTACATTTTATATCATATTTAATTGATAAATTTAAACATTTAGTCAAAAAAAAATTTGATCAATTTAAACATCTCAATCTTATTTCTTTCGTAGGGGAAACCATTTTTTATTTTAAAAAACAAAGAATCTAAAGTGATTTACCCTGAAGATGACTAAGCGGGCCAATTTATTATATTTAGACTCATTCCGCTTTTTGATCCATCAAAATAGGGCAAAATGGCGCTTAAATGGTTGAGTTCAAACTGTCATCATGTCCCATCCCTACGAAAGAAACTATCATACACCCTTGAACTCATTCATGATCAATATTGTTAGTTACATTTGAACACTAACAATTTTCACTACATATATCACAGAAACTATTGATTTTGTTTGGTGGGTCGAGAATGCCCGACTTTATATGATTTTTTATTCGAATGAAGATTAAGACAAAATATAGGTAAATGGTCTCAAACAAAACACAACACCATAAAAAATTTAATGGTGTCAGATACTTTAAAATGAGAGAAATTTTTTAAAAAATTAAAACCAAACTTCTCATAAGAATAAGTATAAATTAAGTTCACGGGAAGAAGTAATGTTATCGAATTTGATGATGTTCTGACCAAATGTAAACACCAATCTGGTTTATTTTTTAAAAACTCTCATGTTGAGCTTAACATGAGACAAATAAATGAAATAATTCAGACTCTTACAAATATCGCCACATCAAACTAATCTCTATATTTCAATTAACGTAGTCACATAGGTATAGCCTGTTAATTTTTTTTTAAAAATAATCTATTAGCCTCTTAATTTGATTATTAAGGAAATGTTATAAACATTTTAATTATAATGATTTTTTTGTAAAGAAAAAAATTAAGTAAGTAATAGTAATATTGCACTTTTTTGTCTTAAAATACATTGGGCCGACATACATTCAATGAAGTCAAAATAAAAAGTGATGCTTTAAATTTGAAACTGTAGCCCATTGCAATTTGCAAGCAAAACAAACCATTGGAGGAGATATATACTTATATATATGCTAGCTAGCCTATAATCGGTGTATCATAAAATATTGTTATTCTTAATTTTTTATTTGCCAATAGCATCACATCATCAATGTAAAACCAAACATACGAAAAGAATCAGAAACCAATATTGCTGCGCTCATGCTTTAGGACATTGAATTTCCAGTCTGTTAAGGCAATTTGCTACCAAACAATGTCACTTTGATGACATGACTAACAAAAAAGGGTGTTATGGATTACAACATCTTTCTATAAAATTTCTTGGCTGGTTCCCATTCATTCAATAGGAGAAATATGTTGCACTTGCACCACAATAATGCCCTCCATCCCATATGCTTTAATAATGTGTGGTTTTTAATAATTTTATTTTCCTTATACCATTTCTAATGATACAATTGTTGAGGGAGTAATTAAAATTTTAATCACTTTTAACTTTTAATGTGTCGCGTCGTCGTAATCCTTATCATATCTTTATCGCATTGACCTTTCACTCAAAAATTGTAGTACTTATTAACTTCAAGCAAATTAGAATGTTGGTTACTAGTATAAATTTGATGAAATATGATTTAGAAGTGTCTTTATATAATGGTGTATATAATGGTGAGTAATTCTCACTTTATAAATCGATTTTATAAATGTTGAACTATACATTTTTATGATGATACTACAGTCCTATTTAAAATTTATTGGGTCACTTGTTATCATGTCGTTTTTTAGTCGGATTTCTTTTAAGATTTTTGGTAGAAAAGAGACCTAATTATAATTCTTAAATGTTTATTTTTTTAAAAAAAGATATTAATATTGCATATATAGTGGAACATTACCTTGGATTATATTGGAGCATGCATTACCTTGGAGAAGTATAACCCCCGCTTTATGAGCATTGAAATTAAATGAAATGAGACATGTTTATTCTAATGATTATTTTATCAACGGCATATCGTTGAATTCCTTTCAAGAAGATGAGTTTTATTATTCCACACACTAGCAATTGTTTTTTCAAGCAGCTAGCTTCAAAGAATTATTGGTTGTGCGTGAATGAGAATAATATTATATAATCCTATCCACTCTTATTGGGCAATCTTAGTGTTGTCTCCTTTTTGTACGTACTATTTCAATTAGATTTATTTAGCCAATGATTAATTTTCCTAGGACGAAATCTAATTTAAAATTTTATGAGATTAAATTCATTTTAGTATCATGATTGTGTAATTTTAGTTATTCTCTTATTTTTAAGCGATTTTGATCTCTTATATATATATATATATATATTTCTCCTTTTAATTTGGTTGGCCTCATTTTCTTTCAATTTTAATTGATATAGTAAGTAATTTAAGTATAAAGACTAAATTTATACTAGTATGTAGTTAAAATATAAATACGTACTCCCTTGCCGTCCGAAAACAATTATCCCCGTTGATTGTTGACATTTATTTTTTGAGTGTATTTTTTACTAACACAGTATATCTAAAATGGGTACATCATGAACACTTATAGGATTATTCCTGTTGACTGTTGACATTTATTCCAATAAAGACAAATAATTAGCAAATAATATTTGTTTGATTTGTTTCAATAAATATTTTCACAATATTAAATTTATGTATTTTTTCTTGAAAGAAAATTAAAGATATTAATTGTTCAAATTATACATTGGTATGAACCATTGTTTTGTGACTGAAGTAATAATTGATAACAAATAGTTAATCATACGTATAAAAGAGTCAAGGCCTTTTTTTAAGATATTCATAATTATATGAACTTATAATAAAGTTGGAGACTATTTTAATAGTTTGCCTGTTGTTGTTGTTGTTGTTTGTGTGTGTAGGTGATGATCTTGACTTAGGGCATTACCATCAACAAGTACTACATATGAACCCCACTTATTTTTTGCTAATGATTTTATCAACGTACGGCACATCATTAAAATTGCTTTCAGTTAGATGAGTTTTAATCCATTCCACACACTTGAAATTGCTCATCTAAGCAGCTTCAAAGAATTATCGGTTGTGTTTGTGGATGAGAATAATATAATTCTATCTCTTCTTATTGGGTAGTCTAATTATTGTCTCCTTTTTGTAGTGTTTCTATTAGGTTGGTTAGTTTAGCCAATGATTAATTTTTGTACACAAGAGGAAAACAACTAGTTTTAAATTGAATTGTATTATTTGAAAATTAAAATACAAACATGGTAATTAAGTGATACTATATATATTTATCTTTATTTATTCTTTTACAAATTACATGTATTTTTAAAAGACACATAAAAATCAAATGATAGTATGTATATATTTGACATCAAGCTAAGTCTTGTTTTTTTTTAACAGACATCAAATCATGTTGATATCAAACTATCATTTCTCTTTAATATTTGAAATATCAAAGTAATTTTAACATGAGTTGTATCTAAATTTAAATGTGCTTTTGGCCCTACTTTTTTTAATATAGTGTTAATCTCATATGTTTTTCCCTTTTATAATTTGGTAGTCTCCACTATTTTTTCTCTAAATTTATGTTAAGCTGATATCATTCATCATGAACATAGCATCACAATTTCAGTCAGTATGGGAGAATGGATAGCTCAATTTGTCAAACTATTTGAGCTAAATATTAAGGAGTTGGAAGTCTAAAGTTCAAGTTTCTGACAAATATGAAAAAATTAATATTGTAATATACTACTCTCTCTGGTCTTATATATAAGAAACATTTCACTTTTTTGGTTCATTGGTTCGTTGATATATTTAGACTATATTTTTGTCTAAATACATCAATTCTATAATGAATTTAAAAAGTCAATTTTCTCTTATATATAGGACCGGATGGAGTAACAACTAACATTGTCTATAAAATAAATAATTTTAGTCAGTATAACATTATTTCTTTAAAATTAATATCTTATAAACCAGAATCTGGAGAAATTTTGGTGGTGACTACAAAATTATAAAGGCAAAAAATATAAGGGACCAAATTACTACCTTGATACATCTTTTACATCAGGTATTTAATTCACCGATGTATAAAAACCCTCTAGCAAAAGTGTTTTTCACTAGTGCCAAAACGCACACTACAATATTTGGATAGTCAAAAGTAAAATTAAATAATCCTTGTATTTATAAAAATCACTTTGCTAATACAATTTTTTTTCTTAATTAAATACTAGTATATCTAAAATTGGTACATCATGAGCACTTATACGTTTTGCTGTAGAAGTCAAAATAAGTGTGATAATTATAATATATGGTAGGATATTGTCACACCCCATTCATGCAAGAATAACAAAATAAATTTTGCATTGAGCATCTTCTTTACTATCTTAAAATTTGAGGGGACTAGAAGAAAATAAAAAGTGTTCTTTCTAAACATAGGAAGCCAATAGTACAATTCCTATGAACATAATCTATTGCTTGTCAAATGAATTGCTATATATCAAGAAAATGGAATCCACATCATGAAGAGTAGATCACTTCAATTAGTAATGTATTTTAAGGCATTATTGGTATCTATAATGCTTTACCAACATAAAAGTAGAAGCCACTTATCACATTGTATCCATAAAAACAAAGAAGGAACATAACAAACATTTTTTAACCTTACTTAAAATTTCAAATGACACGCATGAATTATGTCAAAAAGAGATGGTGCAAATCTAGTGCAATCTACCAATCTAAATTCTCTATTAAGAGTTAGTATGCAAATGTGTATTTTGTCTTTACCTTACATTAACCTCTAAACGAGGAAATTAAAAAGAAATTCAGATTACAGCTCATATCTACCGGAAATTATGAATAGGCGACTTTGTATTATTTATGTTGATTTTTGAGTAGAATGTTAAATTTGAGATGGATCTAACCTATTGAAAAAATTAATTTTAGAGATGTCTTCTAAAATTTTATTAAGGGCACTAGTTATCATTTTTCATAGATTAGGGTATGTATTATAGCCAATATAAACAACTTTTATTACAAGCTTGGACCATTAAAAGATTAGTCCATAATGGACCATTATATTCCACCGTTGGATTATATCATCCGTAAAATCTTATCATGCTCTAGAAAACACCAAATCTAATTTTTTGGCTTACAATTACATGCTAATGATAATGATAGGCTTTTGTTTGGGTTTTGAAATTTCTCATTATAAAAAAAGAAAAGATGGAATTTACTTCAGCCTTGTAAATGTGTTTCTCTCAAACCGAAATACAATAGAAGGGAGAAAAATTGAAAGAGAAAGGAACCGAATGAAACATAGCTTGCAATGAAAGAGAATAAATGAGTTAAAATTTGGTGCATATTGTCTATGATAAGAATTGGTGGATGGTCAAATCTAAAGGTGGAAGAAAAATGGTCCATTATAGACCAATTTTTCAATAGGTCCAAGCTAAACGGATTCTGGATGAATTTAATAACTAGTCTTAAATTCAAGAGTTAGACATGTTTAAAATATTGTAAAAAGTTCCTCCAAAAAAAATAATTAAAAAATTTGATTTTTAAATCGAGATTTCGGTTACTTTAATTTGTAATTTTTAAAATTTGAAAAATTCATATTTAATTATTTTCAATTTAAAAAATTCTAAATTTTTGTTAAGAAACTTTTTATAGTATTCTTAACATGTATGAAACAAAAAATTAAAAATTTAATGATTATTAAATTATTTTTAAAATTTTGAAAAATTGTAGGGACTAAATTGCATGGATAAAAATTTTATAGAGACCAAAACATGCCTTTTTTTTATGAGGACTAAAAACAAAATTTTGTAACTTTACAAAAATCAAAAACATATTTAACCCTAAATTCAAATATTAGAGATACAACACTTTTTTTAAAAAACCATTGGACGTGTGTTTTGTCATTCATTAGTCTTACATGACTTGAGAGATTCCTCTCTATAAATTACAATTGCATATATATGCACATAAATAAAAAATGTGTCAAAAAAATATACTTGAAAAACAATTCTCGGAATTTTTCCAATTTTGAGAAGAAAACAAGTTTTTGGAATTTTTTTGATTTAATGTGAAGAAAACAATTCTCAGAGTAAACAAGTTCTTGGAGTTTTTTTGCCGATTTTAGGGTTCAAGGCGGATTTAAGATCGATTTTAGGGTTTTCTTGATGTTGGTGGGTTCAATGTTGATTTTTTGGTTTTTAGCTGATTTTACTTTTTCGACTAATTTTAGAGTTCAAGTAGGGTTTAAGGTTTATTTTACATTTTTTGCCGATTTTAGGGTTTGGGTCAGGTTTAGGATTGATTTTAGATTTTTTTTGCCAATTTTAGAGTTTATAGTCGATTTTAGGTTTTCTAGACGATTTTAGGGTGTAGGTTAGGTTTAGGGTCGATTTTAGGATTTTTTGACCGATTTTAGGATTCGGGTTGGGTTTACGGTCAATTTTAGGGATTTGGGTCGATTTTAGATTTTTCTATCAATTTCAGGGTTTCGGGTGGATTTTAGATTTTTCTACCGATTTTAGGATTTATAGCTGATTTTAGGTTTTTCGACTAATTTTATGGTTTTCTGGTATGATGTAGGATTTTTGGCCTATTATAGGGTTCGAGGCGGGTTTATTGTCGATTTTAAGGTTTTGGGCCGATATTACATTTTTCGGCTGATTTCAGGGTTCGAGATGGGGTTAGTGTTTATTTTATGTTTTTTGATCAATTGGTAATTTTTAAAAGTTTATGGAGAGGGAGAAATTTCAAATTTCTAGCTTTAAGCGTCACTTGAAATTCTTTCAAGTTAACTTGAGCAATATACTTCATAAATTCTCATCATTTTAAAAATTCTCTCAATTAAATATTCAATCAAGAGAATTTACATAGAGGAATTTAAAATGCCTCAAAACATTACCTCATCCAAACACACTCTTTTTAAGATCAAGATCTGCTGCTGTAAAAACAACACGTAGTTTCAAATATTGATCATTGATTTAAATCGTACAATTCAGATTGCAACTAATAAAATCAACTACAAATGTTGCACCAAAAAAAAATCAAGTACAAATAATCTCAGACGTTAATTGTAGAGCAGATGATTAAAAATAGTTACTGTTTCAAAGTAATTATTGCATCTAACCTAAATCCCTTTTTTTTATTTATTTAAAAGAAGACTAACCATAGTGTTAACCCTTGTTAGAATAATTTCACAAGTTTAACTAAGAACCTTTTTGATTTTGAAATTCTCTATATTCTTTTTTCATTTTCTTTTTTTACCTTAATACTTTTAAGCATACCTCTACTAGCTAGGTGTTGAACAGTACTCAAAAAGTGTTATAAATAGAGCACCCTCAAAGTGTCTTCTCACTCAACATTACAAAATATCTTCATCTCATATCACACACTAAAGAGCAATAACTTCAAACATGGCAGAAAACCTTCGTTTGGTTGTTGCTGTTATTGGTACTTTTTTTAATCCATTCCATACCCTCTTAGCATTATTAATTATTATGATACATAAATCCTCAAATAACAAAAAAAAATGACTCATTTTGAGTGTTTCATTAATTTCTTGCAGGAAATGTTGCCTCAGTGTCTCTTTATGCTGCACCAATGTATGTTATATGTTACATGACATTATAGTAAATTATCAGTATTATTATAAATCACAAACTATACTTAGAGATTATGAATATTTAAATATTTTTTTTATTCTTGATTTGATTTTGTAGTGTTACTTTCAAAAGGGTCATAAGGAAAAAAAGCACAGAGGAATTTTCATGTGTTCCTTATATCATAGGACTATTGAACTGTCTCCTTTTCACTTGGTATGGATTGCCTGTAGTTAGCTACAAGTGGGAAAATTTTCCTCTTGTTACTGTTAATGGAGTTGGAATTGTTTTGGAGCTAGCTTATGTTCTTATTTATTTTTGGTATTCTACTCCCAAAGCAAAGGTATGTACAAAATAGTAAAATATGTTACCAAATTTTCCATTTTATTATTCTAAGAAAATAGTATTAAGTATTAGCATGAAAGTTTTCTTAGTATTTTAAGTTACTTCCAAAACCAAAGGAAATGGTTTGGTTTTGTCAATATTATTTTATCAATATTTTCTCATATTTGCACTAAATAAAAAAAATGTGAAGGAAAAAAGAAGTGAATAAGCTTAAGTGATTAATCAGTTCCTTTAGAAACGAATTGTTCGAGAGAATTCAAGTTTGATTTTTGGAATGGAAAACTCATGACCACTTGATCAGATTTTATTTACTTCACACTCCGAATCATCACACTTCTTGACCTGAAAACCGGAAGACTAACACAAAAAAAAATTGAATCGAGAGTTTATGCATTTTTTTTTTTTGATAAGCAGAGTTTATGTATTTTAATTTTTTTCACTAAATTAGTAATTTCTTCATTAGTCAAAAATCTTATACCATCAAACAAAAAAAAGATTAGATCAAAGAAACATGTGAATTAAAAAAAAACATATTGATCAAAGAACTTCATAACTAGGTGAAAATACATAATTAAAAGTTGTTCATAAAAAAAAAATACATAATTAAAAGTTAAGTATTTTATGAAACTAACTATGAAGTTATTTTACAGGTGAAGGTAGCTATGGTAGCTATACCAGTTCTTCTAGGGTTCTGTGCCATTGCTCTTGCATCAGCTTTTGCATTCCCTGATCATCGTCACAGAAAGCTACTTGTTGGTAGCATTGGTTTGGGGGTTTCAATAGCAATGTATGCTTCCCCTTTGATTGTTATGGTGAGTCTTCTTTTTCTTCCACTCAAAAGGAAACAGAGTTACCACTAGAAAGAAAAATACAGGGGAATAGAACAGAGTATAGTTCAAATATATAATGGAATAATTTTATTTTTTTTGACAAACATAATGGAATAATTAAATATACTAAATTATAAGATTGTGTCAACTTTGTCATTTACATTATCATTATTCTAAAATTATTTTTTATTTAATTATAAAATATTAATTTATCTTAAATATAAAAAAAAAGTAGGTTAGTTATATATCAGATATATCAATTTTTATTAACAAAACTTTTTCGTATATTTAGGACTAGAGAGAGTATATTCTGAAATTATTCCCTTTGTTTCAAATGCATCTCCCACACTACCAATTTAATAGGTGTAGTCTATAGTCTTCTTCTTTTTTGTTGATAATATGCTTGGATATGTTTGGAATCATATCATCATAGTCTTTGTATATACCAATTGAGGGACATGCAAGATTAATTTTTTATGATAGAAATTATTATTTTGATAAATATTAATAATGTGAAGGGGTAAGTTGATATGGTTCATATTTTCATAGTCTTAAAAGTTAGTTTTTTAAAAAGAAAAGAAAATGAAATACTTTTTAGATGAACAAAAAAAATGAAATACTTTAATTTGACATGTTTCTCTGTTGTGAATATATCATTATGAATCTCACTTACTATATACTTGAAGAGAAATATGAGAAGTTATAACTATTAATTAAAACTTACTGATTAAAATTTTCAAAAACTGTAATTAAATTATAAAAAACTTTAACATAAAACTTATAAAAAAAATTAATTATCGACCATAATTAATCTAGTAGACAGGGCTAGTGATTAAAACATAACAAGTCATGGTCTTAATTTTTAACGAAAGAGACGTTTACATTTACTGTTCGACAATTTTTAGAATAAGATCTTCTTTTATAGTACAATTTATCATTAGAAAAAAATTGAAATTCTTTTTGTGAAATAGTGGGTATAATTTAATATTTTATTTTAATAAGTTCTTTTTTTAAAATTATAGTCATTATCTTACATAATTTTGATTTTGATTATTGCAGAAGAAAGTGATACAAACAAAGAGTGTGGAATTCATGCCACTACCCTTATCATTTTGCACATTCTTAGCTAGTGTATTGTGGCTTACATATGGACTTCTCATTAAGGATATATTCGTTGGGGTTAGTATCATATTCAGATAATTTGATTATTGAAATTAACATAATAATTATGAAGATAATCTTATTAATAATAATGATGTTGTTTATTACTTTTAATAGGGACCAAGTGTGATTGGAACTCCCTTAGGAATACTCCAGCTGGTTCTCCACTGCAAATATTGGAAAAGAAAAGTTGTTATTGAAGAACCAAACAAAGTGGATCTTCATAATAAGCTTGGAAACATAGAGAATTTTGACATGGAAAAGGGTGGTTTAGAAAAGGTGAAACTTGGAGATGAATGTGACAAAAATTTAGTAACTACAACTTGTGATGTGTGACAATGTTACGTTCAAGACCTAAGATGATGATGATTTTCATTAGTTTTTATTATGTTTGTTTATTAACACCCCCTCTCCTCCCTAAGAAAAAGTGAAGTTATGTTCTTATTAGTTATTACATCTAATTTGTCAATTGATGTATTCATCACATAAATTCGAATTAGTTTGTTTGTCTCGTTGCAGTTATGTTCTTGTTAGTTGCGTTTTCTTTTTTGTAGAAACATGTAGTAGAAGAACCTGATACAAAATCGAGTTTTAGTATTTCTTTGATTTATTTAAGTTTATCAAAGAAATTGAGCGTAACGAATTGACTTGATCAAAATTTAGTGGTACGTAACTTAAAATTGAGTACAATATATCTCAAATTTGTTTGTTATTCACTGGTTCTACTTTAATTTATTTGTAACAATGTTTTTAAGTGGCTTCTTAAAAAAAACAATGATTTTATATGCAAAATATTCAAATTGAAATTCATGTTAATTTAACTAGTAATTATTACTATAGCAAATATAGGGTTCGTTTTTCGTCTAAGAACGAGTTAATGTCTAATTGGGAGGTCAAAATTAAAGTTTACTGTTAAAGGATCAATATACTATTATTAGATGTGTCGGAGTTCGAACTCTGAATTTCCCACTTCTCTCCACTTAAAATCTGTGAGTATGTCCACTAACAATAAATGTGGTGTACATATAGTGGTCATTGTGAAGTCAAAAAAAAAATATAGTGGTCATTGTCTTTTTTTAACCCTTTCAAGAAAATAAACATTGATAATTTAGAAGTCAGCTAAAAAGATAAATAAAATTTAATCAATTATTTTCTACTTTAAACATATAGGTTTTTGTATGAACTAATTCTGTCTTTTGATTTGGGAATAATGACATCACTTAGCTCAAATAAAGGTTAAGTAGGTGAAGAGTGTGAGCTTAAAAAATTGTGGGATATTTACTTACACCTCATGCCCTAACTGATTAATATGTATGTGGTCCTATTATATGTCACGAGGTACTCTTTCCTCAAATGTAGCAAAAATGGAGCAATTTTAATTTAGTTATATCACACATTTTAAACTTGAATGATTGTATATATAAATTAAAAGTATATGTGGAATAAAATTTTCAACTACTATTAAAATTTCCAAAGATTAGTTAGCAAAAAAAATTCAAGAGAATAAACCCCCACAAATAATATATTTCCAAAAACAGAATACAACTTGCATTGTGTTATATAGACATAAAATATAGACATCGTATTTCAACACTAATATATGAATAATGTAGACATCATATTCAAGGAGAAAGAAAAATGACCCACAAAAAAATATATAGACATCGTATTTCAACACTTATATATACCGTCGAATTTAGTGTGAAACACATTTTCTACAACTTGAACATTTTCAATACATAAGGGAGTTCACATGTCAAAAACAAGAAAATATAATACACCACCTTTGAGTCACCAAAAAACTTTGAGAACACCTTGATGAACATCATTTTCAAGACAAGAGCTGCTTCTTTTATTTCTTGTCGTTTCTTCCTTCACCAAAAGAATGGGAATTATGGAATTCATATTGCTTTATTATGTGTTATTTTTGGGAACAAATATTCTTTTAAGCTTTGTCAGTTTGTTCAATCAAGATGAAATATGATGCAGAAGCATAGTCACATAGAAACCAGAAAGCATGAAAAGTTGCGTCAAGTAGAAATAGTCCAAAGAAAAATGAGATGAAAAAATACTTAATCAATTTATATGTAAAAAATTGTTAGAGTAAATAGGTATTTTTAGATTTGTATGTAGTCATAAGTTTTTTGTATGGAAACATATTTATATTAATATTAATACGAAGGACATAATTTTTTGTAATTTTATTAGGACTTATATTAACATGAGTGTTTTTTTTTATAATTTACATCAGATCAATATTTATATTCATATATTAATACAAGTGCCAAAATTTTTTTTGTAAGTATTGATTATTAGGGTTTTTATCCACTACTATACAAGAACTTATCTTGATAACAATCTTCACAAAGCATTTATTAGTTCTTGAATTTTTTGAGCTGATCACAAAGTATAAAATGCAAAATATGTAAGGTTAATAATAACTTCATCAAGAACTTTAAACATAATGAAAAGCATAGTATATACCCCGACAATATAGTCAAAAAAATTATAAAACCAGATATGCACTAATCAAATTGTCACTATACCACAATTTTCTTAGTAATATTACTATCATATTAGAGCCTAATCCACAATATATTTATCCATATCCCATGAAGATAAATGATTCTTGAAAAATTAACACCAACTTTAATTTCATTTCTTATATAAGATTTAAATAACATCCGTAAGAATCATACATACTATCTTATCTATGCCTTTTTATTTTCGAATTTGGTTAAATGTAAGAGTCACTAGACTAGGGGGGGAAGCAGAAACCTATCACCAAAATCATGTGCTTGACTTGAGTGAGAGACAGAACAGAGAGCATGGTGTTATGGGACACATTACATATACAAACTTTCACAAGCTCTTTAGTTTATGATGATTCATCAAATTATCTGACATCTTATTAAATTCAGAATCACATGACTACTTATACCGTAAAGTACTGACTAGTTACTCAACATCCCTCTGAACTTCGGTTAGAAATAATATAAAATTATTGATGCGGCTTTTTTAACAGTTAAAATTTGTAAGATAATCGATCATTTAACACGGTATGTATCAGAGCCTCTATGATTAAATAGTTTAGAGTTTGATCTCCGCTCCTCTCACTTTTTAATTAAAAAGTAGAATTTAAGCATGTGAGTCTATGCATTATCCACGTTTTAAGTCTGATGAGCTCTTGCATACGAGAATATGTTAGAAATAATATAAAATCATTTATGTGACATTTCCTAACAATTTAAACTTTTGAAATAATCAGTCATTTGACAACTTTAATGGTTACTTGACACAAATATTGAATAAAAAATTTGGCAGTCTTTTTGTCGATTTTATGGTGCAATTGATTAAAATTGTTACTTGTTAATCAACCGCATCATAAAATTGATTGTCAAGAATTCACTGATCATGTGTTATGAGTCAATAATTAGATAATAATTTCTTAAAAGTTGTTATCCAACTTATTACATTTCCATGTGTCTTACTAATAGCATGGCGAACGATCGAAGAAGATGAATTTTGAAGTATTTTGAAATTAGAGGGGATGAGAAAAAAGAGAATTTTCTCTAATCATATTCGAAACAACCACTTTTATTACTTGTCACCTGTCGTATGATTAAACTCTAGATTATTAAGACTTCATTTTCCAAAAAATAGTAGGATTAACACAATAGTAGTATATATTTTATCTAAAATTTTGATTAAATACATCAATATTTTTGACAAACTTTTACCTATCAATATATACTACTACAAATTAAATTCACATCCCATGTGAAATGGTCCATAGATATTGAAATTGTTACAAACAGAATAACACGTCATATACAAATAGAGATGTGAAAAAGAAACTCATCTCTCGTAAGTCGTAAACACATAGCACAAGCATTTGTTTCCCTTCTAGTGGCTTTAACTCACTGAATTATATCAAAAGGTGTACACTTCAGTTTCTATTTTTAACTTTTACTCTTTTCACTCAACGATTCCCTACACACTTTTCTGAATTTTCAGTTTCACACAAACCAAACCAAGCAAGTTCACAGTTAAAGTTTTGAGACGTGGCAACAATGTAGTAGGGGATGCTATTATGTGCATTCTTGTTCCTACTCAGATCAGAATTGTCTTTTTCCTAACATTACTACTCAAGATTTTTGGAAAGCATGGAGGTGTTTTCAAAGGACACGTAAAGTTGATACCTATGTGTTTCATATCTTCCCAATAGTACACACACATGATCATAAATATCAAGGGATACTCAAATGAAAAAATTGTCTTTATATTATTAGAATTCTTTTTCATATTTTCAAGAGAATAAAATATTTGCGCAATAGATTAAGTGCATGTTTAATTTACCTTGCAAAAGTCAAAAATAATTTTAGAAGTATATAATTGATTTTTGAGTGATCTTAAAGTGTTTGTTTCTTTTAAAATAGAATTGATACTGTTAAGAGTTAAAGATTTATAACTTCTGATTTTAAATATGATTTTTATATTGAAGTTCATTGTTCAACTCACTTTTAAATAAATGTATCCAAACATAAATTCAATTTTTTTAAAATCAATTATATCCAACTTAATTCTATCAAAATTAATTATGTCAACCGCCAAACCAAACACATACTATCTAATACATAATTTTCAATTGATGGTGTAGTTTGGTGTGACAGCTCCAAGATATTTAAGGTCGGACTGAGGCTTCTTTAGAGACAAAGTTAGTTTGTCTGATTAATCGCTTTTGTTAATCTTGTTTTGATGGATTTGATATATGTTCGGTCCCCACCCTTATTTTCTTTTTCGTATTAATAATATTTTTGGAGGAATTGTATAAAATTGATAACGTATTGAGATGCCAATATAGTTGAAATGTCAATATATTATAATGATTCTAACATTTCCAATTTTGCTTTATTTTTTTTTCTTTCTACATTTTTTCAAATATTGGATATGCCTAATTTTGATTCTCAAATGGTTGTGATCAATCAAGACATCGTCTTCATGTAGATTTATATACTCTCACAAAAAATTGTAGATGACCCATACAAGAGATGTTTTGGATGGGATTAGAGTTATTTATTTATTTTCTTTTAAAAGTTAGTATTGGAACTAATTTATGCAGCCCATTATCCAATTTTTCTAAACTTATTTCTTTAAATAAAAGTATTAGGTCTAACTTTTTTAAGGGTTATTGGGTCTTACATTTTTTGACAAAGATATTGGGTTTAACTTTTATATTGGGGTCTAACTTTTTTTGACAAAGGTATTGGCTCCATTTTTTTTATTTGGGGTTTAACTTATACTACATAGTCTATATATACTATGATTTGTATTAATTTTTCATTTCATAATATATGAATTGAACCAATTAAACATTGATCACTTTTGGAAAAATGTTGGTTGGATGCACATGATAAATTATTATTGGGCCTAATTTATGCAGCCCATTATCCATTTCTTTTTCTAAACTCTTTTTGTAAGGTAAAAGTATTGGTTCAAACTTTATAGGGTTAATGGTTCTAACTTTTTCTTTGAACAAACTAATATAAACAAATTATTGTAACAATTTTTTTATATTTGTTCTATGAACAAACTAGTTTTAGTGAAAGAGACATAGGAATACCACAAAGGATGCAAACTCAATGATGAAGTAGAGGAATACAATTCAATTGAACCAATTTTTTAAATGTCTTTTTTTAAAATGATCAGTAAAAATTTGCAGTTGCCTTTAAATCAAACCAAAAGAATACATTTTTAAAGATTAAACTTTTCAACCCATTTAATAGTCTCTGTCGAAATTCCAAAATTCTGCTGTTGTGACCTTTTCGATAAATAAAAACATCTCAAAAAATATATTGGCACAAAGGTACCAAATACAATATTAGGTATACAATTCGTCGTCAGAAAAAAATATTAAGTATACAAGATTTAGGGATGTCAATTTGTATTTGATAACGGATTGTTTGTAAGGATTATCTGTATAGAGATCCGAAGTCACAGATTTTTTTTCGTGGGAACGGAGATGGAGGAAGGTCCCTCCGCCACCGCGGATTCCTCGACCTCGATCATACTATATAAATTATATAATTATATAATTTATATGTTTTTTATAATAAAAAATAATAATTACTATGTTATAAAGATTATGATTATGTATTGTGGCAACAAGTTCAATTGAATATTTAATTTTTTTGACAAAAAAAAATTAGAAAGTGCTTTTGCAGTTTTTTTTTATCAATGCAAAATGTACTTTTATCTTTTAAAAAAATGAAAGATACAAAACATATATTTTTTTAGAAAAAAGGAAGAAAAAACAAGATATTAGTTTCGTTATTTTGATTAAAATGTATAACAATTTTGTTAATTTTTTTATGTCCGTGGAGCTCTGTGAATATTGTGGACATTCGTGGGGATAAGGGTGGAGGAAGAAATCTCTCCGCTGTGATGAGAATGAAAGAAGAAATATTCCCGAAATAGAAAACGAGACAAAAAGTGATAAAGTATACTCCGCACATTCCCCACCCCATTGACATCACTAATACAAGACCCTATGTCAACACCACAAAATTTTGTGAGGAAATGTTTTACTATATCACAATCAATATACTTAGTCTTCTACAAAAAAAAAATATTTATTATTTTTTTATCGAGACTAGGATTTTCACTGCCGAATACAGTGACTATTCCCAAAATTATATTAGAGACACCTAAAAGAATGAGACAAGTGACACTTTCATCTCTGTATGTACACACATATTTTATATTTTATTTTAGTCTCTGTATGTTAAATTGTTTTAGCTTTAATCTCTAAAGCAAAAATTCGTAGAAAAATTCACACATTTTTTCTTGAATTTTTTACGGATTTCAAATAAGCAGATTTTTTCTTCAAATTTTCTTGCAAAAATGTAAATTAAATCTATCAAAAATAAAAAAAGGCTTTTAGACGAATAAACATATTTTTTTTATCAACAAATAAATAAACTTATATTTTTGGAGAAAAAAAAAAACAAAGAGAAGAAGGCAAGCGCTACGATTGAACCACATATCACACGCCATCGTGACTCATCTTTATTACCTTCATCTATCTACGTTTCAGAAGACGATAAACTACAGCGCCTCTTTTGGAACCCTAATTTCCACAATTCTCTAATTTCACAATCCCTATCTTCTCTCAGGTCATTCATTCTTTTCTTCTTTCTTTCTCTCTCTCTTCTTTGTATCTTATGCGTTCGTTTCTCAATTGCTTATTATACTATTTGTTATTACCTTAATTCATACCGTTTTATTTCGTCATTTTTCAATATGAATTGTTATGGATTGTTTATTTTTATATTTTAATAAGTAGAATCTATATTATAAATGTTTGTTATAGTGACTTAGAATTTGTGTATTTGGCAAGGCAAGATTTGGTTTAGTTTTAGCTATGAGACTTGAGAGGGAACTTTCTAGGTGGGGTTGGTTGGCAAGTTTGGTTTATTCGCGAAACCTTCTAATGACCTTGGTATGCGATAGTTGTGGTTCTTGTTCCGATTCAGACCACAGGTACCCGATCCAAACTAATTGTTGTGAAATGAAGTTGAGTTTTAGCTTGTGAACGAGTTGGATATAGTGCATGACTTCTTGCATCTATTTATGCCCTTAGCACCTTCTATGTACTTGCGTGCCACATGAATTTCATCCGATTTAATTCCTGATGCGAGATGTTAAATGCTAAAGGATAAATTTTAAGCTGTAAAATGATATAACTAGGGCTTGAGGTGAAATGTTTCATGTAGTTTGAATTTTTCTGCAAGTATATCCTTAAATTTTTATTCTCTTGCTGTTGTGATTTGATGGGGGTTGAATTAGTGTAGTTGTGCTAGTTTATCCTTAAACTATTATTCTTTTGCTGTTGTGAACTTGTGATTCGATGGAGTCTAAATTAGTTTAAATGTGTAGAAGCAAATTGTTTGGCTATCTACATAATTTATGATAGAACAATATAGTGTTGTTTGATTCATACAGCTGATCCTACCTAGAGGGATCAGTTGATACAATTAATTTAGATAGGATGCTGGTGGAACAGAAAGTTTGAACCTTTATAAAGCATGTCGTCTAAATTGATCCACTTTCGAAAATTATCTAGATAAAGATTTTTTTTCCTAATACTTATACTTCTAAATACTTCTATGATGGGTTGCCTGATCTTGAAATGGACATTGTAGTCCAAGGGACTGCATATTTTTGTGGTTCCATTCAACAGGTTTAAGGTTATAATCTGAAATGGCATCAGTGTCTACTCAACCACAGTTTCGTTACACGCAGCCACCATCAAAGGTGCTTCATTTGAGAAACTTGCCATGGGAGTGCATAGAAGAGGAGCTAATTGAACTTGGAAAGCCATTTGGTAAAGTTGTGAACACAAAGTGCAATGTTGGAGCAAATCGAAATCAAGCTTTTATTGAATTTGTAAGTAGAAAATGCTCTTTTTTTCCCCTCTATTTTGCTTTTCCTTTCAAATGAAGCTATTGATTTTAGCTTTAAATAATATATTGCAACCTGCAGGCAGATATAAATCAAGCTATTGCAATGATATCATATTATGCTTCATCATCAGAGCCTGCTCAAGTACGGGGGAAAACTGTGTATTTGCAGTATTCCAATAGACAAGAAATAGTGAATAATAAAACTGCTGCGGATGTTGCTGGAAATGTACTGTTGGTAACAATTGAGGGTGAAGATGCCCGCCTTGTGAGCATAGATGTTTTGCACTTGGTAAGCAATTGCTTATGTGTCTATGGCGATATATATGATAAAAATGTTGTCTTCATGTGGTTGCTGTTCTTTTAGTTTTGTGATTAGGTTTTTGTCTTTGTCAGACTATGGAAATATTTTTGACGTGTATGTAAATAATCGGCAGGCCCATATCAAGGCAATATCTTCGATGGCAGCTTAGTGCTTTTGGAGAAAGAGCTTGTGTGTGTTTGTTTCCTTTCTCCTTTCCTTAGAACTGCCTCTTTCTTCCCTACTCTCTCCCTCAGCTCCTACATTGTTGTAGTATAGGTTTTTTTACCATTATTTTTTCATTTGTGCAAAGTGAATTGTTTATCAATTTTCCTCACAAAGCATTTGTTTGAATATAAGTGACAGTGAATAACACCACTCACCACATTTGAAACTAATATAATAATTTATTAATTTTTATGTTTAAAGTTGTCATTTTTTTTAAGAAAACAGTATCAAAGTTGAATCACCCATATTCCCCCTTGGGGCCTTCCCCCAAATTTCTGCAGTTAATGCTAGCACTGTTGAACAATTGTTCTGGTGGAATGGTTTCTTCATGTTTCAATACAATCCACAATCTTTGCTTACAAATTACAATAGTCTAAATCATCATTCGGTAAAATATGCAATAAGAACAGTATCTAATTAGCATTTGAAGAGGTATATTGATTTGCTCAAACAAGCCGTTAGGGTTTCCCAAACAGCAAAATAGTAATTCTAATAACAGTCATTTTAAACATATACTATAGGATCGAAATAGAAAAGTGAAACTGTATTAAGTTAACACTGAAAATGTAAGATCGCTATAAACCAGAGCCTATGGCTCGCTCAGAGAGTTTTCTCACTCCAAAACTACATAACAAACTCCTGTGCTTTTGCTCTCTGCATCACCCTTTTTATTCTTTCATTCCCGACCAACTCACTCCCAGCTTATTCTTCAATTACTCATTACCCTATTACCCATTTTCTTTTTCCAAGATTTGGGTGTACCCATGATCTGTCACAACAACACTAGTAGGTGTAGATGAAAAACCATTGCGCTGCCGTTAAAGCACTACCTTCTCCCAAAGCTGAATTCTGGAAATTCTTCTCGTTGAACAGGTTCATCCTCCCAAGTAATATCGTAATTAAAATCTCCTTTCCACATAACAAACCACTGCCTAATAGAAGAACCACACTTGATTATATCCCTACTAGCTAAGACAAAACTGTGTCTGCCAACGCCTACCTCAATTCCTTAGGTAAAGCAGCATTGAGGGAATACTCACCAATTACCTTCTTCAGCTGGGAGACATGAAAAACTGGACAGGTCCTTGAATTTGCGGGTTATTTTAATTTAGAAGAGTCTTGAACACTGTTGACCTGCAGACTATTTCATTTGGATCTGTCTTGAATTTTGATCAAGTGTTGCTTGAGCTGATTAAGAGCTTCATTCCGATCCACTCATTCTTGGTACACTCCTCTTAGCATCCCCTCCTTTTTATTGTTTCAATCCTTCGACCTATTTTATTGCCAGCTCACCCTTCCCTTACTCATTACCTTACTACCCATTTTCTTTTCCCTAGAGTTGACTCATCATAATATTGGCTTACCCTCTAGCAGATGCATTGTGATAGTTTTTTCCAATCATAACTGTTCATTAATTCGTTCTTGTATGCACAATGATGTTTGTTAGTTTATGTAAATGGGGAGCTGTTTTACTTATTTTGAACTTCTAGATTTGTTAACGTTCTTATCTCATGCAGGTTTCTGTTAATTTTAGGTTACTAGATTCATTAATTCTAGAGTTAATTCTTGATGCTAGATTTGTTAATGTTAGAAATTCTGATTTAATTGCTCACTTATGCAGGTATTTTCAGCCTTTGGATTTGTGCATAAGATTACTACTTTTGAGAAGACAGCTGGATTCCAGGTTTCATGATCAGTCACCTTTCATCTATTTTGACTTTATTTTCAATGCTATTTGCTCAAGCTTATTCTAAATACAACTGTTTACTTTAGGCACTGGTGCAATTCTCAGATCAAGAAACTGCCACTTCTGCAAAGGATGCTTTAGATGGAAGAAGCATTCCTAGGTGACAGTTGTATTACTTGTTTGGCATGGTATTTAGTTCAGCTGTTTTGAATGTATAGTTGTTAATGTGGTGCATTTCTTGGTTAAATTTGGACTGTTGTATAGTAATGTTTATATTTATTGTCTTCTAGAGTTCATACACTATTTTTGTGATTTGTTGTAATTGTCTGAATCATTGAATGTGTGAAATATGGTAAATGGTTAGCTACATACATCATTTCAACTGAACCCATCATGAGTAGATAATTTGTGTAGTTATTTGCATCTGCATTGGCACTGCTGAATCCTGATAGCCTGTATACATTAAACATTATTATTGCTCAGTTGTTGTTTGTTTAATATGATTGATCTTAATTTTTTCCCCTCTGTATCAGCTACTTGCTCCCGGGGCATGTGGGACAATGCACCCTTAAAATCACATATTCTGGACATTCAGACTTAAGTGTCAAGTTTCAAAGTCACAGAAGCAGGTATTACTGCTTTCTTTTGGCATCTAAGGCATATAGGAAACCTATGTTCTATGATTTATCTTCCCCCCGGCCTAGTGACTTTTAATTGATTCACTGTCATGGGCATTGGTTCTACATCTCACCCTTGATGGTGTTTTAGCCCTTTTATTTGCATGGCTGTAATCATATATGTATATTTTTATTTTACTTTTTAGGTATGTAACTTTTTTTTTCTTCTTTCAGAGACTACACTAATCCTTACCTTCCTGTTGCTCAATCAGCTATGGAGGGAAACGGACAGGTAACCTTGATTATGCAAAATGAACCCTTCTCAACTCCTTATTTTAACTTGATATGCACTTCATTCACATTGGTGATGGGTATCTACTCTTACACTTTGCGGCTGCATCCTTACAAAGGAGCATGATTTTCTAAATATATTTATAGATTTACAATTTTTGCAGTCTGTGATGGGTTTGGATGGGAAGAGACTGGAGGCCGAGAGTAATGTTCTTCTTGCATCAATTGAGAACATGCAGTACGCTGTAACCTTGGATGTCTTGCATATGGTACTTTATGCTGCAGTTGGCAGTTGTTTACTTTTGAAATGATGGGTTGATATCGCTGTTTAGCTAATATTATACTGCTTTTCCTCTGCTATTTGTTAGGTTTTCTCTGCTTTTGGACCCATCCAAAAGATTGCAATGTTTGATAAGAATGGTGGTTTACAGGCTCTGGTTCAATATCCAGGTTAGGTTCTTTCAATACCTTCTTTGTTCAAATCTTCTGATATATTATGTTTCTGTTGTTGATCATTTGTGCATACCAGTGTGCTTCTCTCTGTCAATATCCTCTATGTTGCTTCAATTTTAAATTGTTAACCTAAAAACTAATGTTGCTCGAGGAGGTTTTGCCGCTAAGTCAAGAGTTCTTGTTATTAAAGTTGCTTTTAAATTTATATAGCTTTTCAGTTTGTGTTTTTGAAACATGCCTTCACCACCTTTGTTAATAACTACCTCTCATCCTTTTCAATTTAATAACCCTTTTGCTACGTTTTAATTCATTCCTCACTTAGTTGGCTGAATTCTTTACTGATTTTTTTTCTTATGCTTATTATTTCTTTTGCATCTTACTATCATATTTAAAACTGATGTATGGATCTTATCATGTGTTTTATTAGGTAATTATGCCATGGTCAACACATATGAATTTGAAGAGCTTGTGAAATTGTATTCATTTGTCTGATGAATTTTTTGACATTTTAAAGGTCTCAGTGTCATGAGTTTTTTTTTTGAATTTGTTAGTGACCGTCGATCTTTAAAACATTGATGAAAACTGCCGTGGATCTATAAATATCATATTTTGGGAGCCTAGCAAAAGAGTGTTCAATATTTTTAAAAAATATTAAATTTTTTGAAGAGATTATTGAACGTTTGGGGGGAGGGGGAGTTTGGTCCCCTCCCACCTCTCACACTTGAAACAAAAGCTTATGTGTGCATTTGAGTCTGAATAATGGTGTTTTTTGCCTGGCTGGTAATTAGAAACAATTTACTTGTTTTATTATTTTATAATTACAGTTAATGATATTGTTGAGATATTAAATTCTATGGACTACAGATGTTCAAACAGCTATTGTGGCCAAGGAGGCCTTGGAAGGACACTGCATTTATGATGGGGGATTCTGCAAGCTTCACCTCTCCTATTCACGTCATACTGATCTGAGTATAAAGGTAATCAGCCTACGCTGTTCATAGAACATGTATTTTTGTCGTTTTAGCATGAGACTAGTGTAATGGCTAAAAGGAAACATATACTATAGTGCAATTGAAAATATAATCTTGTGCGAGTGTGCGGCTACGATAGTTCCATGGTCCATCCATTTGCTGTAAAAGCAGTTGTCATGCTTGTTTGCATGATACTAATTGCTGACCTCAAACTGAACTCTAGTTTTGGTTCTATAATTTTTGGGTTGGTGTAGGTGTACCAATATTTACTTACTGAAAATGCTTCTACTAGATCCCATCAATTTGCTTTGAATATTGCGATATATCCTCTTTCAAAGAATATGATCCATTAGTGGTTTTTATTTGTTAGTGACATAATTTTTATACTTATAGTATGGAGTTTCATTTTATCTCGGACTCTGAGAATTTGTGTTGTTACAGGTCAATAATGATAGAAGCAGAGATTATACCATGCCAACTGCACCGCCACCACTTATGAACGTCCAGCCCTCAATTTCAGGGCAACAGCAAGCTCCCGTGACTGGTCCGCCTTCTCAGCAGTACAATGCTGCTCAGTATGCTCCAACTAACAACCAGAATTTCATACCTCAATCTCAGGCTGGATGGGGACCAGCTCCACCAGCACCACACCCTATGCAACAACGGATGCATCATAATCCTTACATGCCACCTGGTACGATGCCACCACAAGGTGGCCCCGGAATGATGCAGTATCCCGGTCACAATCAATAGCCTTGCTCTTTTGTTTCAACTAAGCCAAAAATTGGCTAACAGTAGGTACATTGGCAGAAATGCGGACTGACTGTCTTAAAAATGATGTGTTCTTATATTTGATTATGTAATTCTGAATGTCACTTTGTTTCCACTTTCCATCATATTTAATTTTGAAATTTTTTGATGTAATTGATTTTTTAAGAACTTCTAGTTGGCTAGTAGCATCTGAAAAATCTACTCAAATTTCTTTTATTTATGTCTTCCTGGTTTCTATTGGCTTCTCGTGTCAAAAAAAAAAGTGTACTAACTTGTAATTGTGTTGTGTGCAACCTTGCTTCTATTCCCCAACAAAACAACATCATATATCCTCTCTTTATCTCTCTAGATCTCTTTTATGTTTTGAATCTCCACTATTAAAGTTTTTGAAACCTTGATTTGAGATTTCTTCACGTAAGTATAATTGTTTCATTTTATTCATTTGATTGATTATACGACCAGAACTACGAGTATTATACTTGTGCTTATATCGGAATGTTCTTGTTATAAGAGAATGAGAATAAATTTGTTATTAAACAAGTTTACCATCAAATGACCAAGAATATGCTCCTTTCCAACAATATATTTAGTCTAATTTGGAAAAGTTGTCATCCGATTCTAGAAAGCGAATGATTGGCCTTTTGTAGTCGTGATGAATCAACAAAATCCGCCTATTAAAGTAACTTGAGATTCTTAAATGGCTTGTAGAGAGGTTTTAGTGAGACAAATTCTATCGAAAAATCTCCTAAAAGTCATCAATTGATTGATCAATTGATCAAAGTATTTATTAAAGAAACAACAAGCAACAATGTCCTTCTGATCAAGGCTATATATAAAACTATAGATATTACTTTTTTTTTTTTTTTACTAAAAAGTGCTTATAGCATTTCATTTATAATAATAGTGTTAATATATGTTGGTACATCAATGAAAATATTGGAGCTAGCTAAAGATGTGGCCACCCTCGCAAGAGCATGAGCTGCCTCATTTGCTTGTCTCCTATCAAACTCGACATGAGAGTTTTCAAAATACAAACTAAACACACACTTACATTCTGTCAAAATAACACCAAACTCTGTAACATCATTTTGGCCTTTGTGGAAATAATCAACAACTTTTTTCGAGTCCAAGACAAAGTCGACTCCCTCCAGTTGTAGTTCATGCACCCAATTGATAGCATGTAACAATCCTAAGGCTTCTCCTACATCCACATCACAAATAGGTGAGGACCACATCGTTTTAGCGAGCACGAAGCAACCCTCGTCATCTCGTATACACATGCCAAAACCAACATGATTCCCTTGTTGAGAGAAAGAAGCATCTACATTACATTTATATCGTCCCGCACTTGGCTTTTTCCACTTAACTTCATTGCGCAAAGGGACATCACTTTGTTGTTCCTGCACATGACTGTGATTGTTGCTAACAACATTAGTTGCTGGAGGCTTCAATTTGATTACATTAGCAAGTCTCCAATCTTCAAGAAGATTTTTACCTCGCTCAAAAATTTGCATGTCTATCTCTGTTAAGTTATTCCACAATTTTAAATTGCGATGTTTCCATATACTCCAAACAAGAGCAGCCCAAAGTGCCGCCTGCTGCACATCTAGCTTCTGCAGAAGCAAAAAAACTGCAGTTGGTGCGGTAGTTGTTGCATGAACCGCTTCTTCAATTGTGCTCCATAAACCACTCATGCGCCATATTCGAACAGATATAGGACATGAAAATAGAATATGCTGGCTGTCTTCAAAATTATCATTACAAACTACACAATTTGAGGGGCACTGAATACCTTTTTCAAGAAGTCTAACTTGTGTCGGAAAACAACCTCGGCAAATGCGCCAAATAAGATTCTTAATCTTTGGAGGAACTTTGAGTCTCCAAATTCCAGACCAAAAACCAGGAACTTTGATATGAAACGTGTCAATTAACTCTTCCACACACAAACGATTATTATTTTGTACCCCTAATTCAAGGCCCTACTCATGCAACTAACTAGTATTTCAAATATTGTTTGATTTTATAATTTTTTTTATCTGAATTTTGTCCTCTTTATCTTTGATTGAATTTTCTTAATATTAACATAATAATAATATTTTTTTGAATTTTCTTAATGTTAACATAATATTTTGCCCACACCATCACACATAGTGGGATTTCTTGGTGTTGCTATTTTGTGTACAGTAGTTATAAAATCTCAATCTGAATATCAATATCAGAAAATCAAATCCACAAAAATCTGTAGCCGGCGCCAATTTCATTGTTGGATAAGGTTTTAGTTACTACTTTACGTGCTTCTTCTTTTTTCTCACTTCACTCATAAACCATTCCATGGCTACACTCCAAACCTCTCTTCTCTCCAAACCTCTTCTCCCATTCCTCATTCCAAACCACAACCTCTCCTCTCTTAAACCTCACCACCGTTTATCCTTCTACCCCACGCGCCTTCACCCGCGCGTCCCTCTCTTCTGTACTTTTCAACCCGACACAACAATCCCCGAACATAACCCTAACAACCTACAACCAATTAACGAACCAATTACCGAACCTATCTCCGATTCTGCTGACGTGGATGAATCTATAAATCCGTTAGAAAACGTAGAAAACGAAACCGTTACGGTTTTGGATTCAAATGCAAACGAATCAAGATTAGAAGGAGAGAGTGAAAAGAAGGTTGAGAATGAAGGTATTCGTAGGTTACCGATTGTGGTGTTCTTGATTGGACTTTGGGTGAGAGCCAAGGAAGGTATTCAAAGGGCATTTTCGGAATTGTTTGATTGGTGGCCGTTTTGGCGACAGGAGAAACGGTTGGCGAAGTTGATTTCGGAGGCGGATGCCAACCGGGAGGATGCTGCTAAACAGAGTGCGCTTTTTGTTGAGCTTATTAAGCACAGGTTTTTGTTAATTTCAAATTTTCATATGTTTTCAGTTTTTTATGATATGAATGATTGAATGAGTTATAGTGTAGTTTAGGAATAAGATAGAAGAAAATTTTACTTATTTGGAAAATTTAGGAATTTGGATTTTTTAGTTGGGTTTAAGTGATTAATGAGTTTCGGTTAAGTATGAATTGTTCGGGAGAATCTGAGTTCGGGTCATGGTAGGAACAATCTTGATCAGATTTTGCTTACATTCCGGCTGATTACTAGGTGCCTTTTTTTTGAGAACCGGAGGGTTAAATCCAAAAAAAGAAAGAAAGAAAGATTGTAGGACATGCAACAATTTACTTGTGAAAATTGGAATTTGACATTAGGGGATAATCATCTAGGTTTACTATTTTGGTTACAACTTAGGTTAGGTTTACTATAGTAATGTTTAGTTCATTTGTAGTTTTTTAGTTTTATTCAATTTTCATTTGTGTTATTATATGTTTTTAGGAAGATTTTTGTTGTTGCTATGAAATATAGGGTTCGGAGACTAAGAAAGAGAAGAAGAGGAAGAGAAATTAGTTAGAAATTAGAACATTTTTCTTCATTTCCTTTCTAAGACACAATACAATTAATAACCTTTTCTACTTGAATGGTAGCCATCCATGCGTCACCATCTTAGAAAAGCATAATATAATTCAAAACATAAATAAAATGAACATAACGGTTATTTTTTGCTGGGTGGGTTTCTAAATCTAATTCTTGAGCTCGATCAATCATAAGCCCACTATAATATGTTTTTCATTTATTTATTATAGTCCTGAGTCTGTTATAAAGAGATTTGAAGAAAGGGATCGAGCTGTGGACAGTAGAGGAGTTGCAGAATATCTTAAAGCTCTAGTGATCACTAATTCTATTGCAGAATATCTTCCTAACGAGGAAACTGGAAAACCTTCTGGCCTTCCTAGCTTGGTAATCATTTTGAAATTGTATTTTTCATGTTATTGTTGTTCTTTTGTATTTTGAATCATTTTCAGTCTTTTTTGCGTACTTTACATTAGTGGAGGTGGAGTGCAACTAGGCATTATGTTTACGTATCTATTTGTTAACAATATTCTATTGAAAAGTGAATCTGTTTTGTTTTATTTTCCAAAAGATATGAATCTAAGATATATTTTGTGAGGATTGTGTAATAGGTCATTTACCTAGCTCAAGTTTTTAGTTTAAGCTTATGCTTTTAGGATAGTTGTTTGTTTATGGCACTATCATCCAAGGTGATGCAGAAATTAGGGGGACATCTGAACATGATTTGAGTTGGGAGAATGAGATGGAAAAATGTCTCAAGTTTAGATCTGAGAGAGTGCGTGGAGTTTGAAAATATTTCTCAAGTTCAAAGGAATTTTTTCTCACGACCACATAAACTGTAATACTGTGTGGTGCTGAGTTTTGGTCCCTAAAATCCAACGAGAAGCTCATGTTAATAAAACAAGGATGCAGCATGAGTGTGTAGACTGTAGACACATGCTAGAATGAGAAGTGAATGCATTTGAGAGAAAGTAGGGGGTAGCATAGCATCTGTTGAGAAGAACATGATTGAATCTTACCCTAAGTGATTTAGCAATGTAGAAAGTGTCTGACTAGAAGACGCAGTAGGCACAGTGGATAGAATGCGGATATCTTATAGATAGAGATAGAGGATGACCAAGATAAACTATAGAAGGAGAAAGCATTAAATTGGACTTGATCTAAATTGACTTTTTGAGGATTGGTTCTTTCTTGACAGAAGTACAGAGCATATTGACATTGTTTGATAAATGTTATCGACAAACCTAATGAAAAAAAAGATTTGCTGGTTTTCTTTCTACTAAAAACTTGGGTAATTATTATTTTCATACTTCTACAATGTATTAGGTAGTATTTGTCCGACATATGCTTCTGGATCTGAAATATTTGATTAGAGTACGTGATAGAATTTATGATGAGCTTAAAAGATAGTTCTTGTGTCTACTGATTCTTGCAATTTTGCCTTTTGTTAACACTACTTTCTTCTGATCAAAGTAACATCTTCATTTGACATCTTCTGTTCATAATTTACTTGTATTATGCCGTGCAAACTTATGGAAAACATATATTTTCAGTTGCAAGACTTGAAACATCGAGTATCGGGTAACACAGATGAGACTTTTCTTAACCCTGGAATATCTGAGAAGCAGCCGTTGCATGTGGTTATGGTAAATTTTTTATCAGAAGACTTTCTTTTTATGCTTTGAGTGGTTAGCCTAATTTCTACTTTACAGAAATAATTTATTCAATTTCATTTGCATCCCAGATTCTATTGTTTGATTGTTCTTGGAATCTCATAATGCTGTTTTATTGTTTAGGTTGATCAGAAAGTATCAAACAATTCACGTTTTACACAAGAGCTTATCCCAACCATTTTGTTTACTGTAGCTGTTGGATTGGTCTGGTATGAGCCTCTAGTTTCCCTATCTCTCTCCTTTTCTTATTCTGGTGTATAAAATCCACCCTCTGATTTTTGTATACTAATATTTTTACTATATGTCTGTCAGGTTTATGGGTACTTCCGCACTTCAAAAATACATCGGAAGCTTGGGTGGGATTGGTTCTTCAGGTGTTGGTTCAAGTTCATCCTTTACCCCAAAGGAGCAAAACAAGGAAGTAATGCCAGAAAAGGTTAAGCCGGTGATATACTTTTATTTCTATTACAATATGGCATATATGCTGTTCTTTCTTTTGGATAATTCATGATTGAATAGTTTAGGTGTGTATTAGCAAGAAATTTGGGTTGTCAGTGAGTATCTTGGATGATAAAATTGTAAATGCAACGAGTAAATGTTATACGTGAACAATTATTGTATTATCCAAACAAGATAGTCCCCGCTAATCATGCAGTTACTAAATATTTCATTGACCAGTCAACAATAAAGCTGGAAAATATGACCACCCCAATTAGTTCTTGAAGTATATCTAATGCTATCAAATGAGTTATTATTTCCTTATTTGTCATATGTAAGGTCTTGAAGTATATCTAATGCGTTATATAATCATAATTTTAATCTTTATTCCTCTTTCTCTCACTTTGCAGAATGTAAAAACTTTTAAGGATGTGAAAGGTTGTGATGATGCAAAGCAAGAACTTGAGGAAGTTGTGGAGTACCTAAAAAATCCAGCTAAATTTACACGCCTTGGAGGAAAATTGCCAAAGGTCTACAGAAGTTATTGGTCTTTTTGTTTTTAATTTACTTATAGCTTTTGTTCATATATCTTTCTAATTTACATGTATGGGTTCTCAATTGTTAGTAACAAAGTCCTTAATCCCATCACTGCTTAGGAACTGATAACATATTTAGTACATATCTTTACGCACATTGTGTTGTGCACACTAACAAATATGTTTGTTGAGCTCTGGTCATCATTCATGATATTATGCATTCTTATTATTTTTATTTCTTGCTATGCTGATGAACTTGCTTTTATTGAAATAAAATGTCATGCTTCCATTGTATGTATATAAAAAAAATTAATCATGCCTGTTGTTAATGCAATGGTTGTGATATATTGTTTATGAAGTCTGGCTAAGATGGTCCTCTTTTCAGGGGATTCTTCTGACAGGGGCACCTGGAACTGGAAAAACTCTGCTAGCCAAGGTCAGTTAAATTCTATAGTCAGACATTTTCGGGAAGTTCTTTGAAGGGCTTAAATCTGGACACTGGTTCTTATTTGTGGCATTGATATTCTTATACTCTTTGCATAATTCTAAAGTCATGTTTTATTGCAAATTGCAATGTTCGCTATAAACTAATCCATTGAAGTTTATTCTTATTATGATCTGATTATTTGCTTTATCTGGGGACCTTGAAGGCTATTGCTGGAGAAGCCGGTGTTCCATTTTTCTATCGTGCTGGGTCAGAATTTGAGGAGATGTAAGTCTTCTTTTGCTAGACTATGTTGAGAAGTGGACACCTGTTATGCTAGAATGGGGGTACATTTTGTTATTCAAATAGTTGTGCATAGAAAGGCTGTTGTTAACGACTATGTTGTCAATCCTGGATACCGGGACAGCATGTGACTGGATGGCCTATAGTTTAATATTTTTGAACAAATTACATGATTAAGATTATAAATTCATTGTTACTGTATAATTAACCAAATAATTATAAGTTCATGAAATATTCTTAATTAGCAATAAAAATTGACAAGTCCTCAGCAAATTACAGATATAAATACCAACAAAAGCCATGGAAACAAACAAGCTAATTCTCACTAGTTGAAGTAACTAAATATTAAAACTCATATAAGTTTTAGTCAATAGGAATCAAAGTCATCATCAAGATCAAGATTGAAATGAAGTTGCCATCGCTGAATCGAGGGGGGGGGGGGGGGGGGGGACACAAAATGACGCCCACTCTGCTCCTTTAGCATGAAAAAGAGGGGAAATTAAAAATAAAACACCCTTAATGTGATCTTTTCTGTTCTATTTGCACAAAACCGGGGAAAGTAATTGAAACAAGGCAGATAAATATATTGAATCACGCAGAAAGTGTGCTCCTCTGAGAATACACATGCAGTGGCAGGGTCGATGGTGTTGCTGGGTCGGCAGTGGCTGCTCAGACGAGGGTCCTGTTTTTGTTCTGCCAAGTTTTAGCAGAATAGAGAAGGAAAGGGAAAGCTAGGGTTTTTTAGTGTGTAAAAAAACCAAAAGTATACTGTAGCCTCTTTCATTGTATTAAGGAAAGTTTAATATGTTGGCTATTATGGATGATTGGATTTTATATTTCTTTTCATGCTCAGGTTTGTTGGAGTTGGTGCTCGACGTGTAAGATCCTTATTTCAAGCAGCCAAAAAGAAGGTTTGTTGCTTTTTGTTGATGATCTCTCAAGACAGTTTCCTATTGTGGTTTATTCTAACTCACAGGACTTTTACATGTTTCTGATTGTGGATGTTTTTTCTCCTTTATCTTTTGTAGGCACCTTGCATTATTTTCATTGATGAAATCGATGCTGTTGGATCAACCAGGAAACAGTGGGAGGGCCACACCAAGAAGACATTGCACCAACTACTAGTTGAAATGGATGGGTTTGAGCAGAATGAGGTATCTTTGAACAGTTTGGGTTGCAATTTGTTTGTCTCTTTTCCAAATTTATTTATCGTTTTTATGCTGTAGGGAATAATATTAATGGCTGCAACAAATTTGCCTGATATTCTCGATCCAGCTTTAACGAGGCCTGGTAGATTTGACCGACATGTAAGTTCTTATATTCACTGTTTCCCTATTAATGAATTTTTGAAGAGAGAAAGAGCAGTAGAAATATGAAAATAAGTCCTATTTCAAGAATTAACAAACTAAACAAGAGACAAAGGTAAATAAAAAAACAAAGGTCAAAAGTACTTTCCAGTTTCTCTTTCAATCCAGGTCGTTGTTCCCAGTTAATGTGTATATAATATAGATTATTAGATGACTGACGGATTCTGAATTCCAGATTGTTGTACCAAATCCAGATGTACGTGGTCGGCAAGAAATATTGGAACTCTACTTGCAAGATAAACCTACAGCCGATAATGTTGATATTAAACAGATTGCTCGTGGTACCCCGGGATTTAATGGGGCAGGTAAGTTATCATTGAAATATATTTGACATGACATAATTTCTATCATGTACGATTCTTCAGAACCCTGAATGATGTTCTCTTTAATTATATATTCACATAAACTAGATCTTGCAAACCTGGTGAACATTGCTGCCATTAAAGCTGCGGTTGAAGGTGCAGATAAATTAACAGCTTCTCAGTTGGAGTTTGCAAAAGACAGAATAATTATGGGTACAGAGCGAAAAACAATGTTTGTATCGGAAGAGTCAAAAAAGGTATGTCTAAGAATCAGTATGTCAGGAAATTCAGTTTGGTACTTAAGAACTGTGGCTTATTTGGTTGGTGTGAATTGTGAACTATAGGTTTCCACAACATTTTCTAACCTTATCTTTTCAAAACTTTTGAACATGAAACTTCTGTGCTTCATTATCTTAAAATTCTAGGCTCTTTCCTGTAGTTTTAAACCCATGTTCTGAGGTTACAACAGCCTTATAGGTATACTAAAATTCTAAATATAAAAGTTTTAATCATAATAGTGAACATATATCTTATGATTGCAGCAGGCTTAACGTTAAATACTGGACAGAATTTTTTGGTAACTTGACCATTGCATATACTATGCAATGAAATAGTCTGAGAAAATATCTATCTTTTACATTAATGAAAATAGAAAATTGGATGACCATCTAACAAATAGTTAGATGTTAAATTAGTTGTTAGCTGGTAAGTTGATATGATAGGTAGATTGATTTTTTGTAAACAAATCCATGTACCTTAATCCATTATCCTAGAGTAACATCTGACCTGCTAGTGCTAAAAAAAAACTGGTCAATTTTTTGGGCGTCTTTGTGGTCCATTTTATTCAGTATATTTGGATTGTGCTGGTATTATGAAACACTATTCTCTCTGTACCACTGCAATAGTAAATATTCATCTTTCAAATTCAAATAATAACCTTTTGACAAATAATAAAATAGTCATTCATTGATGTATGCTCATTTATGTTACTAATGGTTGTAAAAATTTCAGCTTACTGCTTATCATGAGAGCGGCCATGCAATTGTTGCCCTTAACACTGAGGGTGCACATCCAATTCACAAGGCAACTATCATGCCACGTGGATCTGCCTTAGGAATGGTCACTCAGCTTCCCTCAAATGATGAGACGTCAATAAGTAAGAAGCAGTTGTTAGCTCGTCTTGATGTTTGTATGGGAGGAAGAGTTGCAGAAGAACTTATCTTTGGTCGGGAAAATGTCACAACTGGAGCAAGTAGTGATCTTCAATCTGCTACCGAGCTTGCCCAATACATGGTATTGTTTCACTCCCTTTTGTTGATGTTCAATTGTTAATTGGAATATTGAAAAGTAATAACTTAAATTCTGGACATATCTTAGTTTCTAATGAAAGTTTTGACATCATTTCATTTCAAAATGAGCATTGAAATTCATTGTGTTTCTGTTGTATTTAATCTCTCTTCACAAGGTATCAAGTTGTGGGATGAGTGATACAATCGGACCAATTCATATAAAGGAGAGACCAAGCTCTGAAATGCAATCGCGTATTGATGCAGAGGCAAGTATTACAAATCTATGTACTTTTAAAGCTTTTGACAACTGAAATGATTTTTGGATGAGTTTATTTTCTCTTCTAAGAATATCAATAATAAAATTTATGGTTGGAGCTGAGCTTTTCCTGTATTTCAGGTTGTTAAACTCCTTAGAGATGCTTATGATCGTGTGAAAGCTCTTCTGAAGAAGGTTTGTTGAACTTTACCGTCTATATAATTTTTTATGTTAAACAAGAAACCTCTTGCTTTCATTGAGATAAAGAGAAGAAATTACATAATGTTTGGATGATAAGGAGTTTTATTTAACGCAATGGTACTTTTGTATGCACACAAAGAAAGTGTAATATGATGCAATGTTTGATATCTACACTGTTCGGCATGTAAAAAAACATAACTTGTCATGTTTTACATTTGTTTAGCACGAGAAGGCATTACATGCGTTGGCAAATGCATTATTAGAGTATGAGACACTTAGTGCAGAAGAAATCAGGCGATTACTTCTCCCGTATCGGGAAGGTAGACTACCAGAACCACAGGAACAAGAAGAAGCAGAAGGAGATCTTGTACTGGTGTAATCTTTCTCTCGACTTGGTGTCCATTATTGTACTAATTATAGGGGAAGCTCTGTACAGTATATCTTGAAGTCCTATAGGTAATATATTAATCTATTCTGCAGTTTCCCTCATTAGCCCATGCTATTCTTGTCATAAGATGATCATTGGAAGTAAGTTATACACCTTTGAATATCAATGTGTACCAAATAGTCCTTGCTATAAAGATGACAAAGGTCAACTATTAGAATACTACAGTTCTTGCCAAGGGCAATATATTTTTTGGAGAGAACCATGTAATTTGTAGACAGATATTTATTGGATTTTGAACAATAATTCTGTTTAGTAGCCTATGCATTCTTCAAATTTTCTTTTTTGTATTAATCTAAGAATTTCTTTTTTGTTATGAGGTTGTGACCCAAGTGTCTCTTAGCAAGGTTAAATGGTGAATGGAAGTGTGTAAAGAAATAACAAAGTTCCCTGGCCCTGGTTAATGGTTATTGATGGTTGAATGAATAATCTTTGAATAAGCTGGAAAATAATAGTAATTTACAACTTAAATAGGCATAGGCAATGCTTATATATTTTTACTTAAATCTTGGAGTCTTCTACATATTAATACGCAAGATCACTCTGTGTATGGTACAAAACACCTGTAAACAAGCTCAACTTTTAGGTTAATTAGCTGTGCTTATTGTCAACTAATTTTTCCTTTTTAACTGAATTATAAAATTTTACGGGTTTATATAGTATTGGAAAAATACACTATCAATATTGACCAACAAAAGAAAAACACTATCAATCATCAAGAGAAAAATCAGTGTATGGATTATTGACAACTAAGTTGTTCTTTTATAACAAAGAAAACTAAGTTACACTTGAGAGCATTTTAACAATGTCATTTGTGATTGATTATCACTTTAATATTTTTTCACCGATAGTGTATAGTGTACTGTTACTGTATTAATCAAATTAATAAATTATATATAATTTACTACTGTATATTTGTATGTTCAACTGAGATTCAAAGACAAATAATATAAATTTAATGTTGATATCTAAATATCATCTTTTGTCAAAAAATTATGTAAATATCATCTTCCATCCATTCACCGTTAGCACTTATTTTCCACGTACTTAATCGCGCAATCTAGTCAAAATAAATATTAACACGAGGAACATAAATCGATCAAATATATATTAATTGGTAATATAAGGGCTTCAAAGAGAAATGTCTTTGAAATGGGGTGCACTATTTCTAAACAAGTTGTGCATGCTCAATTTTTTTTCATAAACTCTCCGTATTGAGTTTGTTAAAAGAGAAGCAATTGTGGTTGCTCACTCGTTATTACGGATAATTACATCTCATGCTAGTTCTCACGTTTACCATGATGCTCCTACACACAACTCTTTTATCATGAGTGAAATGCATTGATTTTTCCTAGGTTAAACACAATGGTAACCTAATTATAATATGTGGAGTAAAGAACCATGTCCCCTAATCCCCTTGACAATTTAAAATTTGTGATATATGCAAATAATAGTGTGCAAAAGTTCAACCTTCAAAATGTACCATATCCCCTTTCCATTCTCTATCGATGAAAGTCACCGCAACCAATAATCTCAACCATTGAAGATCAAACGATTCAGATATTGAGTTCCTAATTTGTTGAAGTCACGATGCGAGTGATCTAATCTCTATCCAACAAGTAAGATCAATTGATTGCAATCACTACTGAAATTATTGTCTGCAGTGAATCCAAGTAGCTTTTCTAGGACTCACCTTGGTGGAATCTCATTCCCATGGAAACTATAAAGAAGAAAAAAGGAAGGAACTAAAGTATGTGCAAAGGAAACACAAATTATAAGTAGTTAACTAGCTATAGAACTGTCACAAGAATTAACCTCGGCCACCGCAGATGAAACTTAAACTGTAATCAAAACAAATCTACATACCATGTTTAACCAATTAACCACCACCTATATACAACAAATAACATGCAAAGAAAACAAAAAACCTTAGACATCTTCAAGAAGCACCTGATCTATCACTTGTTACTGCACTGGAAGAATCGAATCACGTCTCAAATACTGTTGTTCTTTTACTACAGAAAAGAGAAACCAGCATATATAACAAAAGATAACCAATAGAGAAAATGAAACTAAATCACTCAGTACAATCGCCAGTCCGTCTCCTAAGCCTCCGAAAAGGAAAACCGCTGAAGCTTCATCCATGGCAGCTATATGTCCTTGGAAGCAACTTCTTATTTTAAGATCCTATATCCGATCAATCGGTTCAGTGCGGTCTTGTAAAGCTATCCCTTCAGAGACATCAGCAAGTGATTTAAGATTGCACTTAATTACAGCTTCAACAAAATAACAGGTCTCATCCTTGGTGTTCCCGTCGGGTATATCCACCACAAAAGATTCAATTACAAGTGTACCTGGCCTTCCATCAATAATTTCTGGATGGAGAGACATCACAGACGAGTAGTTCTGAAAGATGAAATATCAGTTCGGACCCGCATTAGCACAAGATTTTAGGCAAAACTACATAAATCAAATGAACAAAAAAGTTTCTGTATATCATTCATACTGTAAGTCGATGATCACCGCCAATAATCCTGATGCTGAGAACATGTTCATTGTCATCAAGGAGCTCCAATCTCTCTGTACTTGTAGTTGCAGGAAGCCCTGACTTAACATCAACTTCTCTAAGACTTCCAATCTCGAGGTTTCCCCTTACAACACATCTGCTTACAAATGGTTTATACTTTTGCGGCTGATCGAACCTTCTCACCAAGGACCATACCTATATAAAGTAAATCTAAGCATCCTAAACAAACATCACACAGAAAGGGTAGCGGCTAAAAAAAGCATAAATATAGCATTATACAAAAGCATTGTCATGTAGTACTCAGAACTCAATGTAGTGATTCAACTTTTGCAACACACTTCTGCATCAACTAAACCAAGCTGATTGAACCTTTGGTGTGCTAACATTGCAGAATGTAATTGAAGAATCCCACACTCAATCATAAACAGAAATTGCACAGTAATATTTTACACATGCAAAAAGACTCAAAAATAGATAGTTCAAGTTGATTGCTAAAATATTAGAATACGAAGAGTGAAGAGCAGTAATTAGTCCGAAATTACTAGAATTATGATTAATGGATTTGACTTCTTTAAAGTGAGGAATTCATTTTAGAGAGTAATAAAACAAATAATCCCAACCATGAATTTTATCATCAACAGGTTAGATTACTTGCCTTATCCTCGTTAAGAAATTGCTCACTTGAAAGAATCTAAATCTATGATCAAGCTATGCTTCACAAGGATCACCCTACTTCCATGTTTTTCATTATTTGACAACAAATAGATCATTTTTCACTTAAGCTCTTCTTAACACAAATATTGGTTACCTAAACCTAAAAATTAGAAGCAGATCAAATCACATTGTACAGCTAAACAAGTCAACCATAAAATAGACCAAATACAGCATCAAAACATTTTCATATATACTCTTTACCTAAATAGCACCAACACTTCTGATCAAACTGAAGACACGCCCAGTATCCGATAAGACACATACAAAACTCCAACATAAAATTGTTACATTCAATCAATTTCATTTTCTCAAATTATTATCGATATCGAACATTAGTGTAGTGTTTGAGCTTCATAGCTCTCTACCCAAAATCAGCTAACCGTTTATCATATAATCATAACCGCAACCTTCCCTCCAAATCAAACCACCAATCCCAATATATCCAATAAAAACACATTAACTAATTTTTTTTTCTTTATTAAAAAAAAACACACCATTGAAGGAAAAATAAAAAAAACAGATTCCAACAACCATAACTGAATATCCAACACAATCACAACCATACATCCAAAAAACAAAATCTTTACACCCACTCACACATAGATTCATTTCAACAAAACCATTAAAAAAATAATAATAAATAAAACTAAAACAAAAATAAAAAATAAAAAATAAAAAAGAAGAAAGAAGGGTAACCTGAGGAACAGGTGCTCTAATATGCTTAACAAGAGCAGAAGCACACTGATTATGTCCAGGCTGGTGCCGGTGATGTCTTCTTATATACTCCATCTCTGTGTTACTAAACCTTCCATTTCCAATACCATTCATTTTTTCTTTCAGATTTCAGAAGATAAAGATGAAGAAGAAGAAGATGCAAGTGTTTGTGTTTGGATATTCAGAAAAACACCACCATGGATCGTGGAAACTATTACTAAGTTTAGTCTACTACTTAGCTATGAATTTTTTTGGTTGTTATTATCCTAAAAAAGTAAACGAATTAATAATTAAATTATGTTTATTGTTATCTATTCATCACTTGTTGTTAATGTTAATGTTTGGTAAGTAGAGTTGTTGTTTTTTTGATTAAAAAATGTAAAATATCTATGTTAAAATAGTAGTATTTATGTCAAAATGGGGTCCATTTGTGTATAGTGCTGCTATTATTACAAACTAACAGTTTGCTTGTCTTTTTGTGTTTCTCTTTGCTTTCCTCACCAGCCAATAGCTCATTTCTTCCAAGAGGAGAATATTCTCACTGGTTTTCTTATTTCATCATGTGTGATTTTCATTTTTTTTATTTTTTTTACATAGACGAAATGATAATGTTACTGAAAACTCATATACATAAAGTGGAGAGATTGAAATTCGAATATCAATCATGATGTCTTATCTAACAATTTCAACATTTTCTGTCTGTTGAGACTTTGAGCAGTGACTTCTGAATGATTTTCAAATTTTATTTTACATGCAATGCAATATAAATCTGCTTGGGTTTACTAGTTTATTAGTAGACCGAAACTAACATGTGCTCTAAAGACATTTGATAATAAAAAATTTAATATAGTGCCATTGGTAAGTTGTTCAAATTTTAGCACACTAGTAGCCTCTGACTATGTGGGCTGAGCTATGGGGATACTTCATGGGCTCTAAGCCTCTGACTAGCCATGAATAAATGACTGAAAGCTACTTTTAATTACACCCCCACAACATATTTCTTAGAAGCCTCCAAATCTTTTTTCTTCTAATTCTGACAAATCATTCCAATCCAAATGAGATTTGTCTAGATATGTAAAAATTGTAAATTTGAATTGAATATTTTTACTCATTTGAATTGTAAAATTTGAAGATGTGAAAAAATAAAATGGTAACAGAAAAAAAATAAAATTGAATTTAACATTTCACCACACCTCTAAGTTGTAGATTTCATGGGGTATAAAAAATGTTGAAAATATTGAAGTGGGCATTTTACACCTCCTATTTGGGGATTTTCCTTTTTTGGGAGTTTTTAACTAATGTTAGTGGGAATAGCTTTCTAATTCTTGAATCTGACTCAAAAGTAGCTATTTATTTAGCTGATATAGGATGCTTATCTCTTCATCCTTACTATCCATTTATTGGCCAAATTAGAAGCTTCATGGTCAACTGTACAATCTTTGTTGGAAGTACATTTTTGGCAAAGACAACTAAGAGCACAATTATCGCCGTAGTTTTGATGGATGTCTTGCCACATATTACTACGGGTGTCAGAGTAGCTTGAATATTTACATACATGTTGAGTGTCTTTTCTTAACCACGTAGTAAAGAATGGCTACCGTATCTTTTGCCTTTTCTATTGATTTTGAAAATCTTTTTGGATTAAAATAATAGAAATAAACCCATATTTAGCATTTTATATACTATATGTTGTGATTATTTGTGGGACCCATATTAGAGTTTTAGATGAGTGGTATGGATATTTAGAAAAAATGATTGAGTGGTATAAATAATTGAAAAGTGTAAAATAATATAATATATTAAGTGGGACCCATTTATACCACCCACATGAGTGGTTGGTATGGATGTGGATGGTCTAAGAGCATCTCCATTGGTGAACCACACCAATGGTATTTTGTGGGTCCCATTAGAGCCACGTCATTTTGAAATAACTCACTTATTTTTTACTCCATTAGTGCAACTCTCAAGAACTCATATTGAGTCCCACAACTTTACATCACATATTAATATTTTATTGATATTTAACTTTATTACAACTTAAAATATTAATTGGGTCCCACAATTTTAATTGAAGAACTTTAAAGTGGTGTTGCTTCACCATGATACGGTTGTGCCAGCTGGCCTACATTCAAAGTTACAATATCAAAAGAACCAAATTTATGTGATTACATGTGGCGGACGAACCAAAAAGAAAAGGCCAATAAAATTGCTCTAAGTAGCTTAAAGTTAGCAATTTTTTGTCATAATTTAGATAAATAAGACACAACGTGATTAAATTAAACCTATGATAAATAAGACAAGATTGGTGGAGAAAAAAAATTGTATTACTATCAACCTCATAAATCCATTTGGATTTGGCTTGGTGCAACCAATAAATTCCTCTCATGAAATGATTAATATCTTAATATTCCTTTCACAAGATAATTCCTAGAGCCTCAACCATAAAGTACTTTCTACAAGTGGTGGTATAACTATTTTATGAAGATGTGTAGCAAACCATAACAACATCGAATTATACAGAAATTCTAGCATTACAAGATGTTTAGGTAATAATTTGTTTATGAAAGGAGGACGATTATTCAAAGGTGAATTTTATGGTCACTCTCATATACTCCAATTACTCGAAGTGGAAATCCTAAGCCTCTTATATATCATTCATTTGCCAATTGAGCTCGAACAACATCTGATGATATTCAAGTTTGATCCAAAGAACATGGTGGATGACAAAAAAATTAAAGAGGAGGACAAATATGAGTATGGGTCTAATAATTTAAATTCTAAGAGTATATTAACTTCTTATTTTCATAACTCTTCGGTAGAGTTTTTAAGAAAGAAAGCCTATGCAGTGACTCTATTAGGGGTGACTACATATATTGCTATTTTCCAAAATTGTGATGATGTTCCGATATGTATTACGAATTTGATTATTAATGAATTTGCTTAGTTTTACTTTTGTCAAAAAAAAATAAAAAATAAAGCAAGTAGAGATCGTGTTTGGTTCAAATGAGTTATGTTGAGGTCTTTGATTGAACACATAAAAAGATTGCACTTGTATATTAGAAAAATAAATGCAACATATATATCTTTTATGAAGATAACATTATATGCATCGATGAGTTGAACCGGTTCATCAAAGGGAGATAAAAAAAAAAACTCCAAAAGTTCATTTTACTCATGATCAATCTTTATAAGAATAGGCATAAACAATAAAAGTGTAGTAATAAAATAAAAATAAAAATATAAACAACAAACTAAAAGCTACCTTTTTTAGTTAAGATACTCAATTGTAAATCAAACTAGGTTTGAATATAATATACTTTTAATCAAACTCAATTCTACCAATTTAATCTATTTAACGTTTATTTTCGCCATCTCATAATCAAACACACATAATTTTTAATTAAAACACACTTTCCCAAACGTGGGTCTTCTTGCACATATTTTAAAATTCAAAGAGTGATACTAAAGTTTGCAAATTTTCTACGAGTGGTAGCAACAAGGTTGGTTGAATATGCACTATGACTAAATTAGGTTTTGTTGACGTCAAACACGAAAAGAAAAAGAAGTTGAGATCCTACGTGCCTTGACATAGGAAAACTTTTTTTTTTAATTAGACATTCTTCCCTTGTAATCTTGGACATTAATCTTTTAATTTGTAGAACTTCAAATAAACGAAAATCTTTTTTATTAATCATATAGTCTTATGACTAGAAATTTACTACTTAAAATGAATAAATGGGTATATATATTAGAATTGAACTCCGATTTATGCACAAACGTGCACCGTTCTTTACCGATTGATATAAATTCATGAGGACCAAATGAGCGAAAATCTATTTCTAAAAAATTTAAGATTGTTGTAATCTAAACTTGAATTTAAATATGGAATCTTGATTAAATTAAAAAAGACCCGCAATATCTCATTTAAACATCCTTAGATATTAGCGGCATAAGTTATGCCATGTGGATAAGCAAATTTGTTTAGCCCACCCCTTCATTTTCTCGCGCGCCCCCGGCTTACCCCCAATTTTTATTTTGTTTTTTTTATTAACTTCTTTTTTTTTGGTTTTTTATTTTTATTTTTGTTCATTTGAAGTACATACTATAACAATTTATTTTCGATGATTATATAGCTATATTTTAATTTAAAATTACATACTAAAATATGTACTATATAATTATTATTTAATTAATGACAATTAATATAAAAGCTATTAAGTGTGTCAAATGATTTTGGGTTATAATCTTTTGAAACTATTTCACAGCAACAATGATTTTGATATAATTAAATACATCTAATGGTTTTGGCGTACAATTCTCTGAAATCATTCCACAACAAAAATGATTTTGGCGCACAAATCTCTGAAATCATTCCATAACGAAAATGATTTTGGCATGATTAAGTACATCTAAGAGTTTTGGAGTACATACCTTTGAAACCATTCCGCTAGCAAAAATGATTTTGACGTACAATTCTTTGAAACAATTCCACATCAAAAATGATTTTGACATGATTTTAGTTTAAAGGAAAATGATAAACATTGCTCTTAAGACAATGGTTAAGGGAACAAAAATAGTAAAAATACTCTTGAAATTTGTACAATGTACTTTTCTAAAATAATAAAACACAATTTCCAATGCAAATATTACCTTTTTTGGTAAACTTAAATAGTGCCCTTGGGGCAAGGGCACTAGTTAGCAAAACCCTAATTTAAAATTAACTACCAAAATATTTAACCATACATAATGAAGTTATAAAAAAAAACTGGGGGGGGGGGGGGTGCGCGAGAAAATTGGGGACGCGCTAAACAAATTTGTTTATTTGTGTTTATGCACCATAACCAATTCCGATATTAGCTATAGTCCTTTTTTAATTAATTCACAAATTGTTTTTGACTAAATTAATTCACAAATTTTAAATTTTTTTTGAATCAAAATTTAAATTTTTTATATCAATACTTTTATATAAATAATTTAAACACTTTTAGCATACACTTTCTCACTGATTAATCAATTGAAAAATGCTTGTTTGCACGATAAAATCAGTCGTGCAAAAGTAACGACATGATTATATATCTTTTGGAAAATGCTTGTTTGCACGATAAAATCAGTTGTGCAAAAGTAACGACCTGATTATATGTCTTTTGGAAAATGCTAAGTGACAATTGATTGTTGAAAGAAACATAAAAACCTTCGGTCGTGCATGTCGTCTGTCGTGCTATATAGCACTTCTGCTTTATACTTACTTTTTTTTAAAGCAACAAACTTAACATATTTCATTATTGATCAAAGTGGCAATATAAGGATGTACAAAATCAAAGAACCGGTGACAAGACCACGAAATGACTGCCCGACCTAGTGTGTGAGCGGTCATATTCGCTTGCCTCCTAACAAACTTAACTTCAAAGTTTGGCAAATTAACATTAAAAATTTCAATACAATAAAAATAAAATTTTGATACTTTTACTCGAGTCTTGACTTAAACGTTTTTAGCACATCCTTTTTTCTCGCCGATTAATCAATTTAGTTTTTACCATAATAATCATAAAATTTTGCAACTTCAATTAATGGTATAATGTTTCAATATTCAATACCTAACCAAATCGCAGAGCAGCAAAATATTTGCCTAAATTTAATATCACAATCAACTTTAACATACTTTTTTAATTGCGAAGATTTATTAAAAAAATCCTATTCTAGGGACATATGATTTTTCATAAAAATAACTTTGTCTTTAACTCTACAAATTTAAAAAGGCATCTATTACTATTTTTCAAAAGATATTGACCTATTAATACCGTTGACTTGACCAAAAAAACCATTGACTATCATTAAAATGAAAAAAACAACATTAAATATATTTAATACTCCATTCATCCTTAATTATAAGACCACTTTATTTTCCTTTGTTTTTTTTACAGTATAAGACTTATTTCTCATTTTCAATAACATTAATTAATTTTTTTCTCCAAAATTATCTTCATTTACTACTTCACTACTCGAGCATCACACTCATTGTCTTTCCACTTATCCTCTCTCCCCTCGTTATTAAGGATAAATATGAAAAATCAATATCATTGGTCAACCAATTTAATACTAAAATCAACTTTCTTAATACTCGTGTTTTGTAAAAATAGTCTTACAATTATAGACCAAAAAAATATAAAAGTTAATTTAACAATAGTCATTATATATTTGTTAAAATATAATAGATGAGTAGCACAATTTAATCAAACAAAATCTTATATTCAAAGACGGAGGTCGTAACTTGATCATAGAGAGTAATGTTTGATTGGATAGTCGTTCTCGTTTATGATGAGTCCTTTTTGTGAACACAACAACTTACTACTTGACTCACGTCACAAACAAACAAAACAACAAAACAAAACCACTCAATTTTTTGAAACCTTAAAATTTGATAACCCCACTCACATTGTACTGTTTTCCTCTGTCTTTGTATTTTGTACTAGTACACACACACTCCTCCCAAGTCCCAACCCACTCTCTATCCGTTTCCTTCCACCCACTTTCCTTCCTTCCCTTCCCTCCCATTTCATTTTCTTTCCCCCCCGTGTCTCTCTCTGTAAAAAAAAAAAAACTCAACAATTATTATTACTACTTTTTTTCTTTTGTTGTTGTTCTTCTTCTCTAAGAAGATTTCTCATCTTTTTCCAAAACCATAGTCCGTGACTCTTTTACTACCATCTGTCACTTTCTTACTCTTTTTCGAAGAACCTTCCTCCTTCTTCTTCATATCCTTTTCACTATTTCTTCTCTCTCTCTCTCTCTCTAATCCATTCTTCTCAGTTTCTCTTTCGGTATTTGGTAATATACACTACAATCCCTTCTTCTTTTTCTTCTTTATTCATATTATCATTTTCCAAGTTTCGATTTTTTCAACTGTTTATTTCACTTTTCTGTGTTTTCTATATTTTACTGTTATCAATACATGCCATTTTCTCTTATTGCTTATGTCCCATTACTTCATTTCTTTGATCAATGTGTTACATTATAACAAGTTTTGATTTTTATATATTGGGTTAGTTGGTGTTTAATCAATGTGTTAGTTTAATCAATTTTCGATATTGATTTTGAAAGCACAAATTTTTATACATTGGATGTTTTGTCAATGTGTTAGTTTGATCAATTTTGGATATTGATTTTGAAAGGAGAAATTTTTATATATTGGGTGTATAGTAAATGTGTTAGTTTGATCAATTTTGGATTTGGATTTTAAAAGGGGACATTTTGTTTTTGTTTAGTCATTTGGGTGTTTGTTTTTATATGGAAATGGAATTTTTCCCTGTTTGATTATTTGGTGCCTAATGCAACTTATGGGAATGTATCCATGACCCATCATTTTGGAGTTGTGTATATTTGGTGGTTTGTGAATGATATGTTGTTTTTACTAATCATCTCTATGATGATGTTGATTGATGTGTAATTGTGTACATTTATGTGATGATTTGGTGCCTTAATTTGGGGTCAAATTGTAGATTTCTTTTGGCCTATTTCGAGGGTTTTAGGAAAGGAATAATGCCATTGTTTTAAGTTTGAGTTGATCATTTGTGTGTTTGGTTCTGGCATTTTCTATACATGATTTCAATTTGTTGATTTTGTAAAATTTATTTGTTTAACAATTGAGTATGAAATTAAGTATTTTTAGTCTTAGCAGTTTGATGTAAAATTTAGTATAAATTTACAACTCAATGCAAGTCCTAATTTTTATCATTTCTAGTCAAAACTGAAAACACACTTCATCATTTTTTGGTTTATATATTTACATGGATAGGTGTTACTTTGTTTGATAAATGTAGTATCTAATTTGCCTTCCATTAAACTAATTGGCAATGCCATTTTTTGTTTCAGGAGGTAGCCAGTAAGCTCAGTTATGAATATTACTCATCAAGAGAAGTTTGTTCGGTGAGTTTGATTATGCGGGCCTCAATTTACATTCTTGTGTTTTTTTGTTGCTGTCTTAGGTAATGTTAGAAGCTAGTTTTGTTGATTAGACCATCTTGTGTGGATGAATATTAGAATCTATGAAACACTACCACAAACACGCACACTGACACATAGACAATAATAACTTAAGTAAATGGAAGTAATAATTGAAATGTAACCACATGTGTCATGTTGGACACCAAAACGTGTCAAACACTAGACATGCCTTTGATATGAAGTGTCGATACTACATAGATTAGAATCATCCATTGAGTTTCTGTTTAATTTTTTTGTGGTGTTCAGGTTTCGGGAATCTAATTCAGATATTTCTGAGAGAAACTATGTTGCATTTAAGACAGCACAGTCAGGGAGATTTAGAAGCACATTAAGTTCATTTTCTGAGAAGTTTCGAAGAGGACTGGAATCTGGTTTCGAGAGGTTCAGAACAACATTCGACTCTTTTCACTATGACAATGCTCTTTCTAGAAACTTTGGTTCTAAAAGGAAAATCCTCGATCCACAAGGTGCTTTCCTTCAACAGTGGAACAAGATATTTGTCTTGTTATGTGTTATTGCTGTATCATTGGATCCTTTGTTCTTCTATGTGCCTGTGATTGATGGTGAAAATAAATGTCTTTCACTGGACCGAGGGATGGAGATTACGGCCACATTTTTGAGAACTTTCTGTGATGTGTTTTACATAATCCACATGATTTTCCAGTTTCGTACTGGATTCATCGCTCCGTCTTCTCGAGTATTTGGAAGAGGTGTTTTGGTGGAAGATTCTTGGGTAATTGCTAAGAGGTATCTGTCATCATATTTCTTAGTTGACATTCTTGCGCTTCTTCCCCTCCCACAGGTACGCCCCTCTAATATGTCAAGGGTTTATGAGGCTTAGATTCAAAATTTTACATCGTGATGTGTTCATTTGTAAGCTTATTGACTCTACTTGATAAAATATTGCTAGGTGGTGATTCTAGTTATCATTCCGAAGATGAGTGGCTTTGAATCACTCAATACAAAGAACTTGCTGAAATTTGTTGTTTTCTTCCAATATGTGCCTCGGCTATTGCGAATAATTCCATTATATAAAGAAGTTACAAGGACCTCTGGCATTCTCACTGAAACAGCTTGGGCTGGAGCTGCATTCAATCTCTTTCTTTATATGCTTGCAAGTCATGTAAGTCATTGCTTGTACATTCTTATGTTTATGGAATTATTTTTGGTAATATATAACTTTCTATTAATATGTTTATGTTTGGACTATTCATATTCTATTTCCATGTTTACATAACCTGATAACTTGATAGTAAATTTATTCTAATTGTAATAGATACAAGCATGATGGTTGATGCTGGTCAATAAATAGAAAATAATTAATAATTGTATGGATTTAAGATATTTTATTCAATTCTTTTAAGCTTCTTTTATGGACAGTATTTTAGGCCAGATTTTTGTTACGTAAGATTTTAAGCTTCTTTTGTGCATTTTGTTTACGGGTACTTATGAAGCATATAGACTTATGCCTTTGTTGGATTCATTTCACATTTGGCATTTGTATCAGTCTTAAAGTGTTAGCACATTTGCATTTGTTTTTGCAAAATTACAATTTTGATGCATGTTTGAAATGATGTTATCTCATTGCTAAGTTTTTTGTTTTGTTTAGGTCCTTGGTGCCTTTTGGTACTTGTTTTCCATAGAACGAGAAACCACATGCTGGCGACAAGCCTGTCTAAAAAATATTATGTGTAACAAGGCAGATATGTATTGTAATTATCGCGGAGGGTTTAAGTCAATTTCGAAATTCTTGAATGGCTCTTGCCCAATACTGAAGGAAGATAAAAATAAATTTGATTTTGGAATATTCCTTGATGCGCTTCAATCCGGTATTGTGGAATCAAGAGATTTTCCCGGAAAACTCTTCTACTGTTTTTGGTGGGGCCTAAAAAATTTAAGGTGTGCTTCATTGATTTTTTTTCCGTATACTGTATGAACTTATAACTCATTATCTTAAATTTTGTAATTGTTTCTTTATCCTTTTTTGGATGCTTTTATTGCAGTTCTCTTGGCCAGAACCTGGCAACAAGTACCGACTTTTGGGAAATCTGTTTCGCAGTTTTCATTTCCATAGCTGGTTTGGTTTTATTCTCATTCCTCATTGGAAATATGCAGGTATGTACCAAATATCTCTCAAGTTTCGTCTAATAATGCAATGAAGATGAGAAGCACTATTTATTAATCTTCAGTTCAATTTTGTAAATTTGATTGTCGTTCCCTTTTACCTTTTGTGATTTCGCCGATTGAATTTTATAGTTTACCATTTTTTGGTTTTTTCTTCTTCAGAAAGTCTTTAATTGTTTTTTAACTGATTATACTTGATTTGTTTTGAAACAGACATATTTGCAGTCAACAACGACAAGATTGGAGGAAATGAGAGTGAAAAGGAGGGATGCAGAACAGTGGATGTCTCATCGGTTGCTTCCTGACAGCCTGAGAGAGCGAATTAGGCGGTATGATCAGTACAAATGGCAAGAAACTAGAGGTGTAGATGAAGACAGTTTAATTCATGATCTCCCCAAAGATTTAAGAAGGGACATTAAGCGTCATCTTTGCTTAGATTTGCTTATGAGGGTAACTTTTTTAAACTTTTCTAATCGTCTCTTTACTGATTTCATTGTATCAAAAGGAAGTCTTATAGATTTTAATGACAACCCTTGAAATGTAAACAAATATCATTGCTATTAGAAGATCAAATACTATATAGTTGATTTAACATTTGTAATAATATGTTTTTTTCTCGTGTATGAAATTTAGGTGCCAATGTTTGAGAAAATGGATGGACAACTTTTGGACGCAATGTGTGACCGTCTCAAGCCTATACTCTACACAGAACAAAGTTACATTGTTCGGGAAGGAGACCCTGTCGATGAGATGATCTTCATAATGCGAGGAAAACTATTGACCATAACCACTAATGGTGGAAGAACCGGCTTCTTTAACTCCGAGTTCTTAAAAGCCGGTGACTTCTGTGGAGAAGAGCTTCTCACATGGGCCTTAGATCCTCGTTCCTCATCCAACCTTCCCATCTCCACTAGGACGGTCCAAAGCATCGTAGAAGTCGAAGCATTTGCACTAAAAGCCGAAGATCTTAAGTTCGTGGCGTCTCAGTTCCGACGCCTTCACAGCAAGCAGCTGCGCCACACTTTCAGATTCTACTCGCAACAATGGCGCACATGGGCCGCGTGTTTTATACAAGCTGCATGGCGGCGCTATAGCAAGAAGAAGCTTGAAGAGTCTCTTGTTGCAGAGGAGAACAGGCTGAAAGATGCATTGGCAAAGGCTGCTGGTAGCTCAGCAAGTCTAGGCGCCACCATATATGCTTCAAGGTTTGCTGCCAATGCACTCAGATTATTGCGACGTAATGGCACTGGAAGGAAGACAAGGATTCTACCTGCTATGTTACTTCAGAAGCCTGAAGAACCTGACTTTACCGATGAAGAGTAATAGTATACAGTTAATGTGGTTGGATATGTCTGGTTTATTAATTAGGAAAGGTGAACGTGCAATGACATTTCTGTAGAATATGGTGTCCATATTAAATATTTAGTTGTTTATATAAATATATATATATAGATGCTATTGTTATTAAATGATTTTCAGGTTAAATTTTGCTTTCTATTCATTTTTTCTTGAATGCTTGGTCTGAACTCATGAAGCTTCATGAATGTAGAGACCATATATAGAGTTTTTTTCCTAATTGTTTGTTGTGCCATCCACTTTGGGAATCAAACCTCAGTCATAGGAACCATGACTTAATCCTCAAGTTTTAAACCACTTGTGTCGACTCCTATATGTGCGCTTATAAAATTACTTCAATCTTCTTATGATCACAATTCAGTTGGTAGCGATATTGTTATATGCAGGAGTTGGGGTTTGAATCTTGAACTCTTCACTTATTTTTTTTGATAAAAAAAAAAAACTTGTATCAAATTGACAAAAGAAAATATCTTCCATAGGCGCAAGATGTGTTTTAACATTCTCTTATTTTTTTATTTTTTTAAATTATCTTGTGAAATTATATGTATGTATGAGATTGGAAACTTGAAAAAACTTGTGTTAGTTCCTACTAATAGAAATGAGTAGTGTTATTTGAGCATTACAAATGTGACATCATTTGTAGACGCGGTATAAAAATACACCCAAAACAACTATTAACGTGACCTCGGAAAACAGTAAATAAAAAACACAAAAATATATTGTAGAATAAAAAGAAAAAGAGGCCATGAAAAATGACCAAAGTAAATTCATGATGCAAATTAACATCCATTGCCATTGCAGTGTGATACAGATGCAGTGTCACGCAGCAGTTTCACTTCCCTCTTCAAAAATGCTGGCAAAGCAAATGCAGCTTTGTGCATCTGCAAAAAGAAACATAAGATAGATATATTACTCTTTTTTTGTTTAGGATCTAACCGATATCATTTACTGCATTGACACATTAACTGCGACTAATCCTATTCCGTCAATCAATATGCAAACCAATTTTTTTGGGACCATCATCATGCATGTTTACTAACCTCAGAGTTATAGAACCTAAGTTCTCTTATGTAGTTAGCAGTAACTTCAATATTTTCAATAGGATTGACGGGGTTAACAAAATCAACATATGGCCCCTCTTTTGAGCATAGGATAAAGCCTATCAAACCACTGCATGCCAATAAAGGAAAAAGAACAAATGAGATGCAATCATTAATCATTAATTAAAGATAACTTCTGAGAATCCTATAAATGTTGCAGTACTATAACGCCGCAATAACTTCTATTTGACAACACTTTGTAATAAATAGCGTATTGTAGAAAAAAACAACTTATAGAAATTCGGCTATGTCAAATTGAAAAGTGTAACTAATTAGCTACCTCGGATATGTTGGAACACTTGTCCATGCATAACGTACAGAAGCAAATGTTTGCTTACAAATTGAGATCATATCTTGAATAAGATGAGTATGAAGCCACATACTTTCTGCCATATTACATAGTACTCCACCAGGTCTTAATGCCTTAGCTAATGTCACAAAAAATGGTTTCTCTACAAGTTCCTGAGCAGGACCTAAACACCAAACAGATAAATAATAACTAATAAGAGTTTATGTGATTTTTACCCTGAAGCACCGACACTGACACAAATACTTGACACGACCAACACATCGTCGTATATAATAATTTAAGAAAATTGAATAATTCGAGTTAAAAATCAAATGACATGCCTACTGGGTCAGAGGAATCAACAATTATGGCATCATACTTTCCTTCAGGAGTACATTTAAGAAATTCCACAGCTACACAAATTTGATGAAAAGAAACAATATTATAATATTTATAATATAAGCTATAGAATTGAAAGAAAGAAAAAATCAAATATTGACAATAGCATATAATTAGAAATAGATACCATCACCAACATGCAGGTGTACTCTAGGATCTTCAAATCCAACAGCTAACTCAGGAAAATACTTCTTAGAAACCTAATGAATCAATGATCAATGTTAATGAGTTTTTCACATTTAGAAAATTAATAATTTGATTGATGAATTATATTTTGTTTTTCATAACTTACATCAATAACCATTTTATCTATCTCACAAATATCAACATGAGTTACAGAACTATGGCGGCATACTTCCCTTAAAACTCCACCATCTCCACCACCCACAACTAAAACCTGAATCAACAACACTAAATTCATTTAGCATATATATGAAACCGAAAAAAAAATGGAATCAATATGTGCAATAATAAACATAAGTCAAAAACCATTTGATGCCGAATGTGGCATTGAGATTAAAAAAAAGCACCAAGAAACAACATGAACGGTTTCCGATATGCTGAATGTTAACTTCTAATTCAAAAAGTCAACATTCGTCATATCAGAAACCGTTTGATCAAGTTGAGACGGTCAATATCTAAGGCTTGAAAATTATATTTAAAATAGGCACGTTTGTGAGTCATTTGATCAAAATCAAATGGTTTGGATCACTTCATAGTGAATATCCGCGAATGCATAATCTATTCGGCGATGGTGATAAGATCAAACAAAGAAACATTACTGTTTTGGGGGACTGAATTGAACAAAGAGGGAGATGAGCTATCATCTCTTGGTAAGCACATTCATCTTTTTCAGTCAACTGAACAATTCCATCAAGTACAAGCACTTTCCCATATGCTAATGACTGCAAAACCAAAAATAATTAGTGTTAATTAATTTTAGTTAGAAAAAGAATCTTGAGTACCAAGGAAGATGAACAAACCTCAAAAACCAAAACCTCTTGGAACTCTGATTTTTCCTTGTACAATATTTTTTCTACTTTAATTGAATGTGCTTCTCCTAATGATAGATACCAAAATCATTATAGCACTAACAATACACAAAAATATGAGCATGATTGTAAATGATTTTTTTTCATAAATAATTTTAAAATAGAAAGAAACAAATTTGTCCAATTTTATCATGTTATTCTACATTCTATATACAACAACTCAATAGTCACTTTTGTGTCAAAAAAAAAACTCAATAGTCACTTTAGAAAATTTTACAAATATTATGCAATTGGACAAACCTGGCCACATTGGATTGTTGAAATAAACAACTTTACCTATCATAAACAAAAAATTAAATAAGTGACAATATTTTATAAGACAATTGTAGTAAAAAGTTTAACTTATAGTAAAGGGGTGATGAATAAATCCAAGAATGCAAAAAAAAAAAAAAAAAAAATTAGCATGATTATATTGATGAATGACCAGAAGATGATTGAGACTGTGAGAACCATCCAGAAACAACAGTAGAATGACACTTTGCCTCAAGTTCAGTGGCTGAAACCTTAGCCTTCAAACAACAAGAAGGAATCTCCTCTATATTTTCACAAGTCATGTTTCTTTCTGATCCGACCTCAAGTCCGCAACATTGATTTTTTAATGTATTGTTCATAGTGTTCTTGCAATGGTATAAGATCACTAAAACAATTCAACAAATATAATAAGATCACTAAAACAAAAACGTATATATATCATACTAGCTAGGAATTTCAATTACAAATCTCACCGTGAAATATTTTCCTATTAAATTCCTAGCTACTACAGAGTCTTTATTTATAAGGAAATCTAATATTTGGATTTCCATGCCAAAAAAAGATTGACTTTTTTTTTTAATGAAAGAAATAGATTGACTTTAAAATTATGAGTATTTTATTTGATTGCCGCATAAATAAATTTCTACCTTGTAAAGTCAACTATATTTGGTAATGGACGGATTGATTTTTATCAAGCAAGAAAGTCAAATAATAAAAAAAAGTAAAATCGTAATAAAAATATGAAAAAATCTACATAGAAATCTAAAAGGTTTCTAAAAACATAGTACAATTAATCATTAATTGCGGATGCATATTTAGAATTAATTAAAGATTAATGTCTAAAAGTCAATTGCTCAATTGATAAAATTAAAATATCAAAATTGTTAGGTTGGACTTTCATGACTGGGTTCAAACTTTAGTTCTTCTGCGCTGTGTGTGAATTTCTAAAACTAAACGTTAGTTAATTCAGTGATGATTGACTCTGAATTTGGTAGAGAGGAGCACAGTTCGATTCTTGCAATAATGTTCAAGTGAAGGCTGAAACCACTTGATAGACCCCAAACTAAATTAAATTAGTGGTGAAAAAAAATTAATGTGCAATACAAAATTAACTTGTAAGGTCAAAACAATATAATTCATTCGGTTTATCCCTAATTTAAAATTTAAGTAGTCTGACCAAATCATTGAGTTCGAGTGGTAAATGAATTTTCCTAAAGAACGAATTTTGAGAGATCTCAAGTTTAATTTTTGGATAGAATAATTTTTTTCCCAAACATTACTTCATGACCGAACTTTGGATTACTCCTTTCCTTAAAAAACAAGACATTTGACTTAAGCAATTAATGAACTTCACTAAAATATGAATCATTTGAAAGAATTTGAGTTTAACTTCCTGATGAAACCCTTTTTTATCAGAATTTAATTATCTTGTAGCAAATTCTTGATTAATAGGCTCTCTTTCTTGAAAACCGGAGAATTAACGAAAGAAAACGGATTCATTGTATCTCAGAGAGAGAAAAATATTTTATGGAATCCCACTACTATAAACACTACAAATTGAGCTATTGGTAGTTGAATTTCATAAACTTTGAGAATGTCACGAGCAACCATTCTAGTCTGTCTAGTCCACCCAACTTTGTGGTCGTTGGTTGATTTATAATAGTGGTCATGATGACTAAATGGGTAACTATTATTAATAGTGTTAGTTTATTATTATTTCAGTTTCTTTTTAACCGTCACAATTAACCACCGCATATATGTCAATACATAGTTTTGACGACCAATATTTTTAATTATGTGTTGTAAAAAATTATTAAAAAAAATTATTTTTAGAAAATATTCATCAAGACAAATTGAACATCTTATATATTAATATTTATTATTATATATTAATAAAAATATTTGGTTAAAATAAGTTATATAAATAGTGCGCACGTATGTCAAACGACAAACGACAGTACAAAAAGAACAGAGAGGGAGTAATAGTGTTAATGGACTAATCAAGTGATTTGAAATACAAAATAATGAGACAGAAGAAAGGAGTAAAAATTGGAGGGAATAACCGACTAACTAACTAATGGCGACAGTTAATTAGTGCACGAGAAGTGGACACATAACTAACTTCATTTTGTTTCTGAATGCCAGCTTACTTTCTTTTTCAATGAAAATGGCGTTTTCTCTATAATGACCATTAGTTAGGGATTAGTCCATTACATATCTTTTTCTTAAGCGCACCTACCAAGCATTCTTTATTTTGTCTCTCGGTTAATTTAACGACTAAAATTTTACTTTTTTAGAATAAATAAATAGATGTATCAGAGTTCAACCTTTAATCTCTATTTAGTGAGTTAATTGCCTATCATTCTATTTGTGTACAAACAAAATCTTAAATATTTAATTGAGAATTGTTAGACTGCAAATGCTATAGGATAAAATCAAATTCACTTTCATCATTCATGTGTAAGAAACGAATATCTTCTATAACACTTCACCAAACAAGCTAGGACGTACTAAGATATTCTATACCTTTAGGCTTTAGCATTTCAAATTTCAATCATATAAAACAATAAAAATAAATATTTAGTACTAATAAATATGAACTTAGGAATATTATGTCTACAATATTTAAACTTAGATATATCATCATTAATTGATTATGTTACTTTACTATTTGTCTAAGTTAAGTACTTGATTTCTTCTTTAGTTATCAAAGTATTGTGCTTGTATTATTTTGATCTTTAACTTTTTATTTGCTTTATTTTGATTCCTCAATTTTTTTTTGGTACATAGATGAAATGACAAGTTATTGAAAATTCACACAGACAAAATGAACGAGTTGGGGTTAGAATTCCGGTCATTGACGTCCGGCCTAACAATTTCGACATTTTCTATTGTACAATAAAGGAATCACTTGTTTTTCTCTCAATTTTTCCCATTGAATATTACGATTGTGTAATTTAGACAGTCATGTAAATATTGTGATTGTGTGCAATTTTAAAGTTAAAAACCACAATTGCAACTATGGACACAAAAGTATATATAAAGAAAATGAGGGAATAAAATCGCACATTCACGTCTAGAAGTCATAAAAATGCCGAAATTATTAATTTAATTTCAAAGGATTACCAATTTAATTAAGACAAAAAAAATCGCACATTCACTTATATGGCGACATACTAGGAACCAAAATTGTGTAATTGAGAAAAAGAAGGAAAGGAAAGCGCACATTGAATTCGCAGTATTAGAGATGTTAAAAGTAACATTAGGTCATATAAAGTTATGATATACACACTTAAACTAGAACTATATATGTATTATTATTTTTTTGATAAACAAAAATTGAATTATAAGGACTAAGGAATATAAGGGTATTCAACTCTTACGATTTAAAGAAGAACAATCTATATAGTATAAATACACTCTAAGGGTATTGCTACACCAAAGCTGAAAAGATAAATTAACATTAGACTGAATTCTTCTAAAAAACCACGACCAGGCTATATAACGGATTTGTTGCATCAGGGATGATATAAAAAAATTATTTATTTTTAAAGTTAAAAGTCTTAATTTTTTTTGTTGATAATTTATTGTAATTTTAATTCTGCAGGAAAATAATATATTTTCTCAGAACTAATTGATGTTAAAGTAAATTAAGCAAAACATTTTTTTTACAACAAGATACCTATTTCATTTTCAAATCAATGAGGGCCCAACACAATCATGAATTTGTTTTTTGTTGGTTCACAATCATGAACTTTAACAAAGCATATGTAACAACTTCTAAAGATTTCTCCTTAAGAAATACACATTTGAATGATGTTGTACCTTATTGCTTCTAGAATACACATTTGAATGATTTTGTACCTTATTGCTTCTGGAATTTACATACGGATCCATACCTTGCTTCCTAGAGTAACACAAGAATCCAACAAATTTTACATATATAAGGTGGCTAATATTGACCAATTATAATGCATTCAAATACTTACAATATTCAATTAAACTCATTGTTTCTAACTAATCAATGGCTACTTCAACATTTCTGTCCCTTTCATGCACTAGTCCTCAAAGCATGTTACATTCTAAACATAAGTCTCAAACACAATCCTCAACCATGTCATTGTTGTCACCTCAATTAGGACAAAAATACATGTATAACCCTTTAAGACACAATGTGTCTTCTCCAATTCAAGTGAAACCTAAGAGAGTTGGTGGCTTAGTTAAGGCAGCAATGAATAACAACAAAGATGTGCATGTGTTAAGCAAGGAACATCTTGCTGTGTCTTTGGCCAAATATGTTGCTGAGCTCTCCGAAAAATACATTCGAGAGAAGGGGCGTTTCACCGTCGTTTTGTCTCCTGGGCCCGTCAAGTACCTCAGGTAGTATATGTTTTCCTCTTTTTCCTATCATCTATCTTGAACTTAAGTTCCCGACGTCATGAAAATCAAGAGACTTGTAACTTAAATCCAATAAATGAATTTTAAAATAAATTTCTAAATATTTTCGTCTAATAGCTGAGATTCATAAATGTGTTACAATTTCAGAAAGCTGGTTGAACATCCATACTGCGACACTATTGATTGGTCTAAGTGGCACATATTTTTGGTGGATGAGAGAGTGGTGCCAAAGACTAACGTAGATAGCAATTACAAACTTGCTAATGATGGATTCATCTCCAAGGTATACATATATACATACATTATATAGTAATTGTTATGTCACATTTGAATATTTCTTGTTCAAACTTCTGTATGTTTTACATTGTAACAAAATTTACACATACATATGGTCAATTTTTTTTTTACACATACATTTAGTCACATCTCGCTACATATAAACATACGCATAGATATTAGTATAAATAATATTACGACATAATACCTCAATAAAGTATAATTTGATGCATGTATAAGACTTTTGATCGTACGCATTGCATAGTAAAACATATATGATATTAATTTTGATGTACCATAAGTATTAAAAATTTCTATTGTCAAATAATTACAAATCATCATTTGTATGACTTTTTTTAAGGCAAACATGACTATATTTTTCTATACATTCTATGCACAAAAAAAACATTTTTAACGGTCCAACGATTACAAGAACTCTGATTCACATTTTTCTATTTGGAAGGTACCAATCCCCCCTCTAAATGTGAGCACAATTGATGATGCCTTACCCGCTGATGGAGCGGCTGATGTTTATGAAACAACTCTTCGACGCTTAGTGACAAGCAATGTGATATCAACATCATCCCTAACTGGATTCCCAAAATTTGATCTTATGCTATTAGACATGGGACCTGATGGACATGTAGCTTCTCTGTTTCCGGGGTACCCTGCGGTGAACGAAACTAATAAATGGGTTACATATCTCACGAATGCGCCTAAACCACCACCGGAGAGGATTACTTTCACATTACCGGTGATTAATGCTTCTTCGAATATTGCAATGGTTGTGACCGGTGCTGGTAAAGCTGATGCTGTTTACTCAGCTCTTGAGAAATCTCCAAATGCTGATAAGCTTCCTATTCAAAAGGTGAATCCTGAAGGAGATATTAAATGGTTCTTGGACAAGGGTGCTGCTTCAAGGCTCTATAGATAGATGAGATCCGAGTAATTTCAACATTAATCATAACATTCTCTTCAACATTTTCTTTCTTATCGAGTGAAATTCATGTAAATCTAATCAGTATATGTGGGACCCATTTTTAAGATGGTGAAACATACGTGAATTTCACTCGGTAATAGAGGTAATGTTGAAAAGAGCGTTAGAGTGAGTGTTGCAACATTATTCATTTATATTGCTGCTAAAGATAAAATAAAGCAATATGATGGTATTGTTGGTCATGATTCAAATTAATTAAGTTTTCTATGTGATGTTATTGTCTTGTTTCAAAGACAATAAATGATTTTTCTTTTTGAATGTAAATGGATACTGCTTCAGTATCCTAAAAAGTGTGTGTGCTTTTAAGGAGCAAAATATGTATGGTTACTTATAATAATGATATATTTATCTAATTTATATAAGATTGCACTATAGGTTGTTTTCTATTTTTAAAAGTCAAGTTTTATTTGAAATTTATAGTGAAAGATGAAGAGAACGAAAAACCATAACTTAATGGTCTATAATATGGCTTTTTACAAATGTAAATATGGGGATGCACTATAGTACCCTGGCTAGAGGGTACCCATTTTTCCATCCCTAAAAGAATGCTTATTTTTAAAATTTATAAATAAGCAATTATTTTTATAAATTAAAAAGTTATTTATTGACTATTATACTTTAGAAAACATGATTTCATAAGAAAAATTACAATTTCATTTTTTTTATAAACATTATACTAATTTTTTTATAATTTTTCATAAAAAATTTAATATTCATTATTTTGAATAATAAAATTCAAAAAAAAATCAAAAATTATTTTTTTAACAATTTTGATGAATTCTATTTAGTTATTATAATATTTCATAAGATATAAATTTTATTTTTTTCAAAATATAATTTTATTTTTATTAATTTTAAAACCTATTGTACCGGTATGTACATTAGATTTTGTCTATTGTACTATAGAATTTGCCTTAAAAATATATTAATCATGATATTCATTTTTTGACAACAAAAAACTTAAGACATTTCATTAATTAAAGTAGGTTTAATATAAGTAGGTAAGACATCAAAGAAAGAACGACTAGACCATGAAACGGCCGCCCTAGCAAGTTTATAGGCAACCATGTTTGCTTGTCGTTTTACAAACTTCACCTAAAAGCTAGAATTTAGAGACATAATGTGGCGTATACAACAACCTAAAGAAATATAATAAAAAAAAAATTTCACATAATAAAAAAACAAATTAAAGAGCTAAATTCAGACCACCCGTGTGCAACTTTTGAACTACTATTTTGGAATATTTAAAGAAAAACCCATATAAGGTAAGTGATTTCTATAATTTTTCCTATTACTTTCCGGCAACAAATTGCTATTTTCCTTTGTTCGATTTTTTAGTAGAACAATCTATTTATTAGACTTTACTATTCGGGCTGCATTTTGGACTATTAATAAAACTTTTTCTAAGAACAAGAGGAGTAATACTGTCTCCCCTTCAAGTTCAATGTTTGACATACTGACGTGAAACCTTAAACACTTATGTGTCTATCCACGATCCACCTAATCAGCCATGTATGTATAAGAACTGATTTGCTTCAATTTTTCTCTTTTCTAAAATTCAAGGACATAATGATGGATGGTCACAAATTCAATGGCAAAGTTGACCATTTACCTTCAACATATATGTAATTATCTTATATATATAATACATATTTCACAAAAAAAAAAAAAAACTATTTACTACAAATCTTTTACTATCTTTTTTTCTGTCTGTGAAATTTGTCTTTTTTTTTTTTATGTCAAGTTCATCCTTAATATTTAAAAAAGAATAATATTGCACCGAAATTAGTTTTTTATTTATATTATCAAAATTCTTGAACTTTGGTAAAAAAAAGGATTAACATTAACAATCAAAAATTACTTTTAATATTAAAACCTTGTTGGTAGTTAAAATGATAGGAGTTGGAAGTTAAAAAAAGATAATATTAATTATAAGTCTTAGCTTAACTAATAAAAAATATCGAAATTGTTAAATTCTATGACCGAGGTTCGATCTCTAGTCCCTCCATTTTGTGTGTGTGAATTTATGATGACTACTTTGTCATTTCATCTATGTACTAAAAAAATGTTAAAAAAATTGGATTGATGAAAATAAAAACACTAACATATGTAAAAAAAAAGTTAAAAAAAAAATTGGATTGATGAAAAGGCAAAAATATTAACATACTACACTTAATCCCTAAAAAAACTAGTGTGATCTTGTTGTTTTCAATACTTGTGTCATTGAAGTACTAATTCAATGTGTGAAAAAAGTTGATTAAGAACCAAAGTTGATTAAGCGCAGTAAACCTTTTTAAAAATAAAATAATTAACTTAACCAAAAAATTGATCTAAACTTTAAATTAAGTTAAAGATTCTCACGAACTTTACATTAAACAATTCTAAACTAAAAGAGAAGTTTTGATTCTTCCTTGTTATTTACAAAAGGATCCATGTCATATTATCATTTGCTTCTTCTTCTTTTGGTATTCTTCGTATGATTTGCTTTACTAGGTTACTTCGTTGGGCAAAAAAGAATGAAATATCAAGTACAAGGATCATTAAAAATAATCATGTTAAATATATTTTTCTATATAAAGATTTGAATCAATAAATTGATAGTAACATATATGTTTATTTCTATTTTTTTCTTATGTTTTTTTCGGTCGAGATTGGGATATCCGCTTCTTGATACTTTAAATGTGTGAATTTAGTTATAATTAGACTAATTGACAAAAAAAAAAACTCATAACAAAATTACTTATATTTATGAGGTAAGACAAATTATATAATCTAAGGATAAAAGTTAAGACAAATTGTATTTTTTTCGTACCCTTGTGTTTGATTTTATTCTTGCCGTGTGGTAACAAAAGGATCCGTACTATATTGCTTTACTTGTAACATTGAAAAAAGAATATATTATCTAACATATAAATAACACGATAAACAACCTAATATTTACTTAACATAGCATACTCAAATCTTAATCAAGATACCAAAGATGACATTCTCAACAACTTTGTCTAGTTCATGCACTCTCCAAAGTAGTTTATTTTGTGCACAAAAACCAAATCCACTATCATTAAAGACATCAATTTTACCAACCCAAATTGGGAACAAAATTGCTTTTCAACCTCTTAGGCATAATAAAGTGTTTTCTCCTAATAGATGTGTTGGGAAAATTGAGGCATCACTTAAATGGGAAAAGGGTTATAAGAATGTTGAGGTTTTTAGTAAGGAACATCTTGCTGTGTCATTGGCTTATGATGTTGCTCAACTTTCTAACAAATTTACCAAAGAAAGAGGTGCTTTCACTGTTGCTTTGTCTGGTGGATCATTGATAAAGTATCTTAGGTGAGTATAAAATATCATGACACTATTATGTATATAAGATTTTTAGCAACATTTTAGTAATTATTATCTATGTTACATAGTTTAGCTTGTTTCATTTCAATGAAATTGCAATCACATTTTTAATAAAAGGTCCGCAACCGCGACATTTTTGTATCTGCAATTGAACATGGACGCGATTAAAACCATATTCAACATATTTAGTTGATCGTACAATTCTAGGCAATGCACATGTTTGCGATGCAACTACAATTTAAAATTGTTTCATATCAATTACTATCTCTGGTTTCAAATATAAACAAACTAAATTCAGTCATTTAAGAACCGTAAACGCTTAAGTTGGCACCTTAATTAATTATTTCTAGTCTTTAATATGAGCAAAGCTTTGTGAATATTTTTATGTTCGGATTTCAGGAAATTGGTTGAGTCTCCATATGCTGAAACCATAGATTGGGCAAAATGGCATATTTTCTGGGCTGATGAGAGAGTAGTCCTAAAGGATCACTTAGAAAGTAACTACAAGCTTGCTAGTGATGGATTTCTCTCCAAGGTAACTATAATTCATGAGCCAAGTGTTATTTTCTGCAAGATACACTGCTTTTAATCTAATTGTTATTTATAGAAATAGCATGAAATTACCATCATATTGTGACAAAAGTACTTCAATCGCTTAATCATATGGTGTAATGTTCGATCTCTAGATATTGCGATCTTTTGAATCATGTCTAGACATTTTTTTGTTACAAAATCATAGATGCAAAGAATGTACCAAGTTCGCAAAATGGTTAATTTCCGTCTATAGTGAGGTTGCATTCTAATCACAAATTTTGATTAAATAACTGAGTTTTTTCATTTTCAATTTTCTTTTGGCAGGTGCCAATTCCTGCTCTCAATGTTCATTCAATTGATGATTCGCTACCACCTGATGGAGCAGCTGATGTTTATGAAACAACCCTAAGACGTTTGGTTACAAGCAATGTGATAGCTACATCAAACAATGGTTTACCAAAATTTGATCTCATGCTCTTAGGCATGGGTCCAGATGGACATGTTGCATCTTTATTCCCAGGTCATCCTCTTCTCAATGAGGATAAAAAATGGGTTAGTTTCCTCAACGACTCACCGAAGCCTCCACCAGAGAGAATCACTTTCACATTTCCAGTGATCAATGCTTCTTCCAATGTCGCAATGGTTGTTACCGGCGCAGGTAAATCCACCGCAGTTTACACTGCACTTGAGGATGATAAGAAAACTACTGTGTTGCCTGTTGAAAAGGTTTCACCTAATGAGGGGGAATTGAAATGGTACTTAGACAAAGGTGCTGCTTCAAAACTGTTTAAGGAGTAGATGCATTATGCATATGTGATGATGATACATATGCAAATAATAATTAATATGCTTTATTTATTTTAAGATGCATTTTGAACCAATTATGCAGGCTTTCTTGATCATTTGAAAAAGTATATTGAGATGTATTGTGTTATGTCCTTGAAAAATTAATGATGGCATTATTAAATATTTATTAGTCAATAAAAAAAAGGATTTGTTCTTTCTGTTAAGAGTTTTTATTTTTGCAAATCTTTCTGGTAGAGTTATAAATTAAATTTTATCTGTTTCTTAACAGGAAAAAAAATTAAAAGACGATTAAATTTTACCGATATTTGGAAAATGTCACCAACAAGAAATAATATTGCTATTTGCATTTATAATAACAGTTATAGTATTAGAAAGACAAAATCATATGTTGATAGAAGACAATCAATTTCAAGACTCATGAATCTAAACATTTAAATTATTGCTAGTAACACATTGCAGTTCTTATATATCTCTTTTCTTTTCAAAATGGTTGTTAACCAAAGAGTTTTAAATAAACATTTTGATTATAAACTTCAACACAAAAGTGATAGATCCACACAATTGATTGAGTAAACCGAATAAACTAGGTTCTCTTGTTCATGACTGGTTTAACCCATAAACCAAAAATATACCTCCTGTCATATTACATTACATATTGTGCACATTATGTTGATGGTGCACAAAAATAAGTTAAGCTTCGGAGTTTGAAAAGTCATCCCAGCGCCAAATTGTCCCATCCTCACAGCAACTCAAAATAGTACTACAACATAACAAAATGAAAAAGTGCAGTTAGAAAAATTAGTCCATCAAGTTTATGAGTAGTAGTATCACCAAAAATATACAGAAATCACCTTCCATCAAAGGACATGGCAGTTTGCCTGATTGGAGATTTTGATTGAATATGCGACAACCTGAAGGTGACTCACAATTAGCACGAGATGATAAGAATTTGATCAAATATAAATCCATCAACACAAATTTGAGAAAACGAACTTTGCAATAAGGACAGGAGGACTCGACTGCAATTCCCAAACAAAAATTTTGCCTTCCCTGTTGCCTGGCAGATCCAGAAGAAAAAAAAACGGAATATGAAAAAACACATTAAAAGCACAAAACTCAACTTTCCACCAAAAGATTAGTTAAAACTAAAAATTGTTAAAAATCTGTGAGGACTAAAGCTGTGCATTAGAAAAATAGAAATACTGAAAATATGCATTTTTTGCAAGTAGTTAGCCTTACCTATTGCAGCTGCATTGAAATGGAAATCACAAGAAAATTTGATGAACCATATATCACACTCAGGAACAGGGTATTTGTGAAGTATGTCAACTGAGCCCTAAACACTCAATAATAGAAAGGTTAAAGCTAAAACAAAACTTTATGAATAAAAATATTAAGAAACATATGATAGTTCTAAGTTCTAACTAACCTCTCCTGCAGAATGTTCCTTCACTTTTGGCTCCCACAAGACAATTTCATTGTCAACACTCTGGAAACATAACGCATAATTTCATGAAATTAGAGAATATACAAATCACTGACTAATGGCCAAGTTTTCAGTTAAATGCACTACGGCCTAAAGCCTCAAAACTTTCTCTCTCCCAACTATTGAATTACTTTTATTAACTATTAAAGGCTTGCAGAGAAAAATCAAGTATGTTTAAACCAAACAAAAAAGAAAAATATAGAGATACATGAATTTTAATATAATATATAGACTGACACTAGAATGACCAAACACTCACCTTTGAGAGGATAAAATCACCCAACCATCTATTACAATCAACATAATTTGAATGAACTGAAGCAGTGAATACCTGAAATTAGATATTATTAGACGAGAGAAGATACATGATACATGTAATAAAAAAACTGTTACTTACAGGAAACTGCACATATTTTGTAGGAAACTTAGAAGGGATATCTGTCCATGTGAATGATTGTTCTACATAGCCCCAGAAATCTGCAATAACATGAAGGCACAGATGGTTTACAATGGAAACAAAAAGAATATATTAGATACAACACCACTATTGTCAATTTAAATTCTGTAACCCTTCATAGTCAAATATAATTTTGAGATTGACTCTAAGTAGTAGTATGAGTACACAAATTTCACAAATTTATATACTTTCTATTTGTGATAATTGAATAGTGTTTGCAAAACATAAACAGTCGTAGTTATTTTTGAAGAAAATTATGTGATCTATTCTGGTATAGTTTTCATCTTTTCTATATGTCACCATCCCTTACATTATATGGAAGATACAATGAAACTCAACTATATGATATAAGGGATAAACAAAAGAAAACAATGGAATAATAGCGGCCGACATGAAACTAACTGCTTTACCTTTCATAGACCATATCTTTACAGTATTATCCATGCCACAACTAGCAATCTTATATAGATCTGACGGATGAAAATCCTACAGTAAGAAATATAAAGTTACTTGGGTTAGTAACCAAATGTTAAAAATTTGATTCGATTATCACCACATTTGATAATTTATCAAGTGAAAAGGATGATATATTAAAAGCATAATACACTTACAACACTTAACACTTCATTACGGTGTCCTCCAGCTCCAGCAAATATCAAAACACACACTCCAGTGTGAACATTCCATATCCGAACAGATTCATCCTGGTAAACCTTATAAGTTATTGTATGAAAAGATAAATGGTTCTTTAGTTAGTGAAATAACAGAGAGAGCTGCCATTTACTTTGCTAGCAGATAACACAAGTGATGGCTTCAATGTTTGAGTCCTGATTTCATTTATGGAATCCCCATGGCCAACAAAACTCTGTAGAGAGAATGGTATCATGTCAAGAAGCAAGAAGAATTACATTACTAGTACTTTTGAATACTATTGAAATAAAACAAATTAATTTAAGGCATTTAGCTATCATTAGTTGCCACAAAACTTCAAGCTAACAAGTTACCGATACTAAATTTTTAAAATATAATAATCTGATTCCTCTGCTTCAAATAGACTGAACAATAACTATCGTTGTTGTTACTGCAAAAGCAAAAGTACCTTGTGTAGCTTCTCATTCCCAGCATCAATGACTCGAATTATACCATTGATTCCACCGGCCACAACAAATGGACTCCCATCAGTATTGCATGCCCAGCTCGCTGTATAAAAAGATTCTTCCTTCTGGACTACAGAAAACATAGATTAAAATTGATGCAGTTTCTCATATAATACTACTACTAATAATAATACATCACTCTCAAAGTGGTGATAGAGACCAAATAAACAAAAACAAAAACAAAACAAAAAAAATGTTAGCACAGAAGAGAGTAGAGTGTTGCCTTACATCTTCATCTACATAAGACTGCAACACAGCAATAACTCCTCCTTGAAGGCAATGATAAAGAGTAACCTAATAAATAAATGAAGAAAATAACGGGTTAAAAATTAAAATTTTCAAGTGCAAAGAAAAATTGTTATGATAGAATTGAATGGAAAAGAATAGAAAAGGGAAGAGAACCCGATTGCCACCAACAGTGGCGAAAACGTTGAAGTAGCGGGAGTCAATGAAGTTGAAAACAACAGCATATATAGGACGCTTTCCCTCTTGGAGGCGATTGGTGACTCTATATTCTCTCTTCTTTGAAGGATTCAAGTTACCAATCACTGGTTCAGATCCCAAATTAAACAACTTCACCATCACTAACTATCAACTTAGTTTGAAGAATTGCTGTTGTCTCCCTACACGCTATTAACAGGTAGTGTAATTAAAATCAACAACTCAACTCGAATCAACAATACAAAAGCAAATTAATGAGATATAATAATCCCATCAAATATCTACGTGATGCTATTAACTAAATAATCTCAGCATTAATATTGCCCCCATAAAAATGTCAATCAAGAAATATATTGCATTGCGTCTTTTATAACCTAAATTCCTCAAGTTATTCGGTTAAGTACATAAGACTGTAAAAGCAACAAAAAGAATGGAGTTTATTGCTCACAACTTCAGATATAACATGTATGTTCACAGCATCGATGATCGTGAAATTATCAATTCTAGTAGCAACTCACAAAATACAATAAAGCATGTGAAAATTAGGGTAGTACAGAAAGAAACAGATGAAGAATATGAAAGGACGTAGATACCAATCAAGGAAGCATGTGCGGAAAAAAAAACACACTCACATTCAAACTATAAACGGGCAAAAATGAAAAATATCATGAAAATAGAAAAACCTTACTGCAGCGACAAACACAGATTCAGCAAGCAAATGATAATAACCTAAGAAAGGGGGAAGAAATTGAGTACACAGAAGCTTCGAATTAATTCAACAACAGCTGCAGAAAAATCCCTAGGCGACTATATATATAGTTAATATTGGATCAACGGCCCATCATTGATTGGCCTCAACCCTAACCCATATAATCTTCGAAGTTTGTGAGCTAGGGTCAAAATAGCTATATCATTCACGAGTTATACTACGGGAAAAATGTGATGGGCCGTCCAATTGAAAAAAAAGTAAAAATACAAAACGTAAACAAAAATAAAAAATACTTGAGAAAATGAAAATTGTGGGCACTAGACTTTCATTTATTTTTCATTTAACAAAAAAACTAAGTCTTTGGTCTAAGTTCAATAATTACAGTTGGCATTGACCAAGTTCGATAACAATTTAAAACAAATTCAAATCCAGTTCCAAATGATAAATTGAAAATAAGACAGTGGAAGGAACAAATTAATAGTAACCAAGTTATTTGGAATCCATTGCATACATGGTATTCCCACTCATTCAAAACATATCAAAGGTTTTCCTAAATAGGTTGAAACAATCTTTTTCACTTACAAGATTTAAAGAGGAAAAAATCACTGCTTGCTTTCCTTCCAATTACGCTCTTCCTATTATATTCTCATAAGTCATAACCGATTGTATGTCACGTGTCAGATCTCTTCCATATAGGATATTGATAGACTACAACTCTCTTAATATTTCTTCTTACATGCTTCGTGAAAAGTTTATTGAAACTAACTCCATGTGATTATTTGAAATCACAGTAGCAATTTCTAAACCTGCAGTGAAACTAAAGCTACTAGTTCTAGCATATTGTCAAAATGTGCGGTAAAACTGAAATGACCGTCAAAGTTTGGATTGACTTATTTGAGCTTATCTAACGGCATGGGTTTTGTGAGATTGTTTGGAAGAACTTACGAAAACAGCTTATCACCATTTTCATATAAAACTTTTCAGCTTATTTTCATAAGTGAAAATAGCTCATAGCATATATAAAAACATCATCTTTATTTCATCTTTTGCTATAAAAACAGCTTATGTAAGCTTATACATAAGCGATTATCATAATAAACGCTTGTACTATAAGCTGCAAATAAGTTGTTTTAGCTTCTGACTTAGAAAATAGAAAAAGTTTGTACCAAATTGACATTTCATCAAATACTAAGTGTGCAACCAAAGAATTATAGCTTCTCTCATAAACTCAGTGTCTAGCAATTAATAATCGACATATCGAATCAAATGCAAATGATGAATGAGTTCACAAATAGCAACCATAACTTAAAAGAACTAAATGAAAATAATAATTTCACAATATGTATAAGGAAACATTGAAATTATTACAAAAATGGAAACTTTACTAGACAATAGTGAGTAGTGACATAGTGTAGCTAACATTCCAAAGTGAGCACAAAATTAATGAAATAAACGAGTCTGAAAGGTTGAGAGTGAGAGCGAAAGAAGCTTACATCTGAGAAGTGAACAGCGCTACTGTTGATGCGACGGCGCACGGTGGCCGGTGTGAAACAGAGTGGGGGAATCTGGTGATGGACGATTGTTAGATTCTGAGAGTTTAAAGTTACATTATTATTTATTTTTTTTGAGTTTTTTTTAGAATATTTTGTATTCAGGAAGTTAGAGAAGTCAAGGTTGATTCTTTCAAGACGAATGTGTAAGGTTATTTTTTTTAGTTTTTTTTTTTTGACACATTAACTATTACTCCATAAAATATAAGTCATTTTGACATTTTTATGTATATTAAGAAATTTGTAATTTCTGTACCAAAAAAAAAATTGTAATTTTTATAAATTTTGTCAAAATTATACATATTTTTCTTCTTTTATCATTTATTTTTCTTTGTTGGTATATGGAAAAATAATAAAGTTAAAGAGAGTGTAATGACTTTTGTTGATAAAAATAATATAAATGCATGAATAATTTAGAAAGATCAAAATTAATGTTACATTAGTATTGTAAAACAACATATATTGTAATACAATTTTTTTTAAAACGATATATATTGTGGTACAGAGGGAGTAACCGCTACTCCCTCTGTTCTAATATACTCCTTGTGGCGGAGGAAGTTGGTATTGTCAATTTACCACATAGATGTTTTAAACAAACCGCAGGGAACAAAACCAAAAAATTTGATTAATGCATGAGTTTATTTAGAATAAAAATAGTTACTGAAACTAAAACTAAAATTTTATATACATACAGGAATCAAAAAAATGTTGAAGTTTTTTTTTTTTAATTTCAAATATAAGAATATTTACTAGGTAGTAAAAATTTTTTGGTAAGGTACTAGGTAGTAAATAAGAATACTAATTTTAATTAAAATGTTTTTTTCTAAATTTTTTATAAAATTGATGAAATGCATAAAAATGATTGAAAATGCTTGAAATTAATAAAATTACTACTTCTAAAATATAAAATTAAAACAAACACAAATGGATTACGCTAACAAATTCGAATGCCAAGTAAAAAAGACTGAGACAAATTTGGGTGCTACAAATAGTATCAATATTAATTAGGTCTTTTAATTGTTATTTTTAAATATTTGCAAATTTGCTCCTAATGTATGTAATTTTATATTTAAATTTTCAAACTTGTCCTTTCATCTCCAGCCTGGTATAACCATGAAATTAAATTTATTGTTATGGTGATTAAAGAGTAATGAACGATTTCATCAAATTCTTGAGACTTTACTACATTATTTCGGTCACCGCAAATTTTAGTTTTAGTCCTTATAAATATTTGTTTTTTGACAACAGAAAGCTCAATTCATTTTATTTTTTTATTTTAGTCCTTGCAAATACACATTTTTTTTCTTTAGGTCTTTGTTTTATTTTATTCCCTGCAAAATTGATTCTTGTTAGAATTAGTCATTGTAATATGTAAAATATTTAATCCTTTAAAAGAATAAAATAAATATAATATATAAGAAATAATTTCAACATGAAGATATTTTACAGGACTACAAATAAAAAGATTAAAAGCACGTTTAAATCTAAATTCTTTGTATGTTTAATCTTTCCTTACACTCTTTATTTTCAACTACCAAGTAAATCTAGCTAGTGTTTGCAAAAGAATTTAAAAACATCTAAAACACAACTCAAATCTCCAATTTCTTGTGTTTTTCTTACCTTATACATTAGGCAAACCTGATTATATTAAATTCCTTATATCCATCTTCTTTATCCCTTATCTCCTTCATTTTGATAGATTAGATGCATACCAAATACACACCAATCTTCTGTTTTACAACTAACACCAATCATGTTATCTCAACAAATTTTATTATTTTCTCTTTATTTCGATTAAAACCACCATATATCATGGTTCTTAAGATATAATAGCTTTTTAAGAGCTCTAACTAAAATATTGAGCTATATGACAAATATTGTTTTTACATATAGAAAATTTAGTAACTAATGTAACAAATTCATATTTCATATTTTACAAATAAAGGAAACAGTACATTGAATTATTATGACATTAGACAACAAAAATAGTAGATATGTAAGGTATGATTTACCAGCAACTACTTGTAGAGCCAAAATCTGAGAGAGTTTCATTTGAGTTGATATCAGTATTCTCTTGAATTGTTTCATGTGGATATAGTAAAGGCTTTGGAGGAATTTCAATATTTTCAATATCTCCTTCAAGCATCTCTACTACTTTGTTCATTGAAGGACGATCATTCGGCTTCAACTGTATACACCAAAGTGCAACTATGAACATTTTCTTCAAAACATCATTCATTTCCTCCATGATGACATCCTCCACTTCTCTCTTCCTATTTTTAACCAATTGATCATAAATCCAAAAGGGAAAGTAAAGTTGACTTGAATTCTCTGCATGTGAATTCAAATTTCTTCTCCTACTTGTCATTTCAATCAAAAGCATTCCAAAACTATACACATCAGCTTTGAATGATATTCCCCCGAGATTTTGGTAGAACAATTCAGGAGCCATGTAACCAATTGTCCCTCTTGCCGCTGTTAAAGTGACAATGCTATTGTCAATAGGATAAAGTTTTGCAAGACCAAAGTCCGAAACTTTAGGGTTGAAATTTTCGTCAAGAAGGATGTTGTGAGGCTTAATATCAAAATGCAAAATTCGTATATCACAACCCTGATGAAGATAAGAAATTCCACGAGCCACTCCGAGAGATATCTCGTATATTTGGTTGTAAGTTAAAGATATAACTCCCTCTTTGTTGAAAATATATTTATCAAGTGAGCCATTGGGCATGTACTCGTAGACAAGAGCGCGTTTTGATCCTTCAACACAAAATCCAACGAGTCTTACCACATTTGAATGGTATATTCTTCCCAAGGAGGCAACTTCACTTATGAATTCTTGCCCAGTAGTATTTGATTTTACCTTCAATATCTTTATGGCTACAAATGGTCCACTTATTAGATTGCCTCTATACACATCTCCATAACCCCCTTCACCCAATTTCACCTTGAAACCTTTTGTCATTTGCTTTATCTCTTTGTATGAATACCTTATTGGCATAAAAGTATTATCTTGCAGAAAATCTTCAATGTTTTCATATATTGATGCATGTCTTCTTCGATATGTATAGATCAACAACACAGAGAAAAGTATGAAACCAAGTATAACTCTAGGTGCAAGGTATGGCAAAACAAATCTTCCTGTAACTATTCCTGCTTCGTATAGGTGAAGGTTAATACTCCAGTTATCTGTGTTTAACTTATCCATGCCTGTCAGCTCCCTAAGTCCTGCAATACATATCATAAAATTTTTTGCTCACCATAAACACTACAGTCTACATATACATTATACATACATATACAACGGAAGCTCAGTGTACTAAAGCTCCTGATAGATAGGGTCTGAGAAGGGGTCTCATGATTTGTTGGGTCGGTTCACTCCCCAAATGAAACCCACGCCAAAATAAAGAAATAAAAGAAACAAGAAAAAGAGGAGGTGTGTGTTTATGGTTTGAGCTTGGTTTCTTTGGCCCGTATGCTAAGCCTTGTCCATGTGAAGACAAGAAGAACAAAAGGGAATTTGAAATCCCTAGAACACAACAACATAACAACATTAGCACGCAGGTCACACATACAGAGAAAGAAAGAGGTGTGCGACGGCAACGTGCGAAGGAGAAGAGATTTTGGTTCTAGGTAATAATTAAGAGTGTGTAGCAAAGTTACTTGTTTTGAGCTACAATTTGAGTAAATTTGAGTATGTTTTCTATCACTTAGCTAGTTCTTACAAGTAGTTTAAATAGATCGTGTTAGTTTACCCACTCGTGTGTAGAAGTTTGAGTTGTTATTTGATACCACTATAGGTGATGATTATTGTTGTAACTAGTGTTTATTAAAAGGCTGATTGTGTACCCATTATTTATTTATAATGGAAGGTCTATTTGGCTAGTGCCCGTGTTTTGTTTATACTAAGAAGATTTTCCACGTTAAATTCTAGTATTTGATATTTATTTTCTATCATTATTATTTTGCTTTAGATTGGAATTTGTTTAGTTGCTCATTTAATTGCACAGATAGTTGAGAGAAATTAATTTTGCGCTATTAGAGACTTTGAAGTCTTGGTTTTCCCCAACATGATTTTAGTGTATTGTGCACAATTTTACCCTATATTCTATACAAGAAACTGATTCGGCACTTAAACTCATAACCTTTTAGTCACGTGACAACAATATTATTTAAACTACATATGAATGGATGAAATGGAAGTCATACCTTCGTAAATGCCAATAAAATAATCTGCAAAGAAAGGAAAATGACAATGAAGTTGTGTTTGGGTAGATAATTATATTTGTTGATTAACTAAAAATGGATATAATGCTAAAAAAAACTATTTGTTGATGAATATTATTTTATTAAATTTTTTAACATCTGTTATATATAAGAGAACACGTTCACTTTTTCTCTATAATTTTAGGCAAATTCTACAATATAGTAATAGACTAATTCTAATTACTGCTACACCAGGTGTTAAACATAATAGAAAAATAAGTATATTTTAAAAGAATATTTTTATTGTATATTCTTTTTATACCTATTAAAAATTTTAAAAATCAATTTTTTTAAGCAAATTTAAAAAATCAAATTAAACAAGAGAACCTTACCAAACAAACTATTGACGTATGTCTGAAGTCCTGAAAATCACAATTGGAGAATAAATTATTGTGCGTTCAAATTAACTGAAATATCCTTTTTACACGACGCTGAAAAATACTATAAACAAAGCATAAATTATTTTTGTATGAATTGGCCTTACCGCAATAGAAAAAAGGACAGTAAAGTACGTAACACCGAATCTTGCCGGTGGTTTTGTTGAGGTAGCATAGATCACAAGGACAAAAGGCTTGCATCCACGAAATGTCAAATCCATAGCGTAGCGCCTTATGAATATCAATGTATGATGAAATATTACCTATCATTATGAAAGAACACATAATATTTAGGATTAATTACATTTTATCCGCTGTAAAATACTAAAATTGTTTTACTTACTATAAATTTTTTTTTGTTGTTTTACCTTGTGTAATATTAGATTTTGTGCTTTACCTCTCTTTGACTTAATTAACTTGGCAGAATCTGGAAATAATACTTATAGTGACGGTTTTAAGGGCTTTAGTGACGGTATTCAAAGCTGCTGGACAAAATCTGGAAAATAAAACTTATAGTCACAGTATTCAAAGATTTAGTGAAGGTATTCAAACACATTCACATATATAGTGACAATGTTCATAACCTTTGATGACGGTATTCAAAGGTTTTCAAAATCAAAAATGCAAAAATCTTAAAACAAACTCAAAAAACTTGTGAAACAAAAGTCTAATGTGAAATCTGAGCTTAGATTCGTGATTGGGAGGAAAAAAACAAGTGGAATAGACTTTTGTTTCACAAGTTTTGAACTCATTTTAAGATTTTTACATTTTTTATTTTGAAAATCTTTGAATACTGTCACTAAAGCTCTTAAAACCGTCACTATAAGTATTTTTTTCTAGATTTGACCAAGTTGACTAAGTTAAAGGGGTAAAGCACAAAATCTGATATTACAGGGTAAAGCAACCAAAAAGATTTATAGGGGTGTAAAGCAATTTTAACTTATTTTACAGGGGTAAAATATAATTAACCCTAATATTTAATATCAATGTAACAAATTAATTGTAGAAAAAATTAAATAACACCAAACCTGTAATATTGTTGTTGTCGTATCTAGATGAACCTCCCCACAAGGATGTGAGAGTAATATGCTTAACACGGCATTGAGGTTCCAAAATTCCAAATTGTGGGTCCCCAACAATAGCGTATGTGTGTTCATCTACGCATGAAGCTGTATCCGTATAATACCTATCCACAGCCTTACTAGGTGGACTTGTACACTTCATGTAAATTACAGGCAAAGATAAATCAATATCTGTGGAAGAATTGGAATCGGAATACAATATTTTGAAGCTGTAATCAAAATCAGTGAAATTGTGGCGGTAAAAGAAGAATTGAGGAAGAGAGGAACAATTGTTAGGTTGAATGTTGGGATCAACAAGTCGGATTGTGTAATTGTCGTAATTAATTGATTCTACTATGTATTCGCCATGAAACAACTTTAATGTTGTAACGTTGTTCACACAATTCAACTCGTACTTTTTGTTACCACAGTGATCTGGGTCGTGTTTTAATCGAAATGGATAAGTTATGTTGGAAAATTTTCCGCATGAAGAAGAAAAACAAGGTTGGGATTGGGGATAAGTTTTGTGTGGAAGTAGGAGAAAGAGAAGAAACATTATGACACATCTTGCATAGCAAAATCTGGCTTTTCCTCCAAAAATAGAGACTGAAACCATTTTCACTCACGGTGCTGGTTTTGGTTCTCAAGTATATAAAGTCATATTTTCTACGCAACTTCGATGGGGAATTGGGTCAAGATTTTTGAAAGAGCATGTATTCGTGCATTTGAAATATGAGCGTTAATTTGATTTTGATCACACAATTAAAAAATGAGCAGTGCTATATAGCACGACTCTCTTTGAGACAAGAATTTGACAAACGCCTTGGACCTACTATTTGTGTGCTATTTATTTCATTTTTCATAGCCAAAAATATGTTCAATAAGGTGAAAAATTAATTTTTCCATTTAATGGAAGGGAATAAGAGATTGGGAACCATGCATGGTACCGTAGTACTAACTAGGGGTGACAATATTGTCAACATAAAAAGTCAATAACTTCAAATTAAAACTAACTGGTGTATATTTTTTTGATGTATTATTTGCTATTAATTTTTATAACAGATAATACGTATTATCACAAAATAAAAAGTCAATAACTTCAAATTAAAACTAACTGGTGTTAAGCCTCATCTTAGAGATGCAAGTTGAGTCATTCTGATGTTCCGGTCCTTTTTTTATGTTCTAGGACTTGTTTCTGCTATTCTGCCGTAATACCCTTGTTCTTTGCTCTTTGTTCTTGTTTTTGGCTTGATGTCTTTCCTTTGTTTCTAGAATTGCTTTGCTTGTGCTTGGCTGATTTTGAAAAATAAATAAATTAAATTTATGGAAAAACATACAAATTGATCACATATTAACAAATAGGAAATATTTGATTTGAGTTCATACTAATAATTTTATTTTGTGTATACACACGATAAAAGTTTCTTTTAAATGTTTCAAACCAATCAACCGAACTAAAACAATTAATTTAGTTCGGTTTTATTTTAAAAATAATTAATATTAAAAAATGAATCAAATCAATAAAAAAAATTATTAGTTCGGATATTTTTTGACTAAAAATCTATCAAAACCAGTTTAATTATACTGCTAAACTTCAAATGAATAAAAAAGAAAAAAAAAACAAAAACAAAAAATTAAAAAAGTGCAAGCTAGGTGGCGCCATTTGGGGTTGGTACCACCCCTTTGGACGAGGCGCCATTTGCAAGCACACAACCACAACATCTACTTTTTTATTAATTAATATAAGATTTTTAATTATCTACAAATTTTCACAATTGTCCTCCATAAACTTCATAATCTCACTAATTTTGTATACTTAATTATCATTTTGTCATTATAAGTATCATGTTTATTTAACCGTTTCATTAATTGTACATCTCTCAATTAAAAAAAGCTGGTATATTTCATTTCCCAATCCCAAGTAAAATGCTGTATTCTAATCCATACTTCCTCCGGTCATTATTATAAGAAAAAAAATACGTACGTTGTATTTAAGAAATTTAGTTAAGTGTACCTAATTTTCTTAATTTGATGTAAGACATCTGTTAAGATTATTATATTGTCGTTTTAAATCACAAGTATCAAAGCATAAAAGTTGAATAATTGTCTAAAAAGTAATTAAAAACTAGTTGAATTAAATAAGGTATATTTCAAATAGTAATATTAATTATTTTAAAATTATTTAACTTTTGCTTATAATAGTGTTCAAAATTTAAAATGTTTTTTTGCTTATAATAATAAGGAGAGAGTACTTTTAAAGATTGAGTACATTTTTTTTTATATCTATTAGTGATTAAAGTAGGATATTTAAGTATTTTTGAAAAAAATAGGATATTTTGATATAATTAAATTCTGACTAGGACAACTGGAAAAAAAATCCTGTGTGCCACGTGAAGATTATGAATACCACACCCTAACAACAAATTTCGTCTTTGTAACATTTATTTAATAGGCAATTTGCAACGGACCCTAAGTTTTCTTCTTGGTTATTATACACGATGACCACTAATAATTAGTAGCCTTGCAAAATATCATGACATCATCGACATATAACACATGTGAAAAGACTTTATTTCCTCTAATGCTTTTATTTTTTTGATAAAGCCTCTAATGCTATTAATCAAAGTCCTCTAATGATTATTTTATTTTACTAAAAGTCCTCCAATGTTCTTCTTACAGTTTTCCTAATTTACTCTATTCTTCTTAATTACAAATCTTGAGAAGTAAACACTTTTAAACCATTAAATTTTTTAGTGGACTAAATTTGATTCCTATATTTTATTTCTCAAATCAAAACCAATTAAATACCAAAATTTATAATAAACAACAATAACAAAAGTAACATTATACAATAAGTTTTTATTGAATAGAGTATCAGTAATATGTAAGATATTAATCTTGAATCACTTGATAATTTTATAATTGACTATCTTATTCTTATCTCATTCATTTATAGATTCTAACTCTAAAGTTGAATATTTTGTTGGAATTTGATCAATTCCAAAAGATGTGGAGCTAAAAGGGTTTGGGGGCACAATCAACTTTTCTTCTTCTAAAGCCTCTAACATTTGGAGTACAACTTTTATAGATGGACGATTTATTGGGTGCCACTGAATGCACCATAATCCTACAATTGCAAGTTTCTTTAAAATTATTATCTCATTTTCTTCTCCCTCAATTTTCACTTGCATATCTCGCCCTTCAAGCAAATTGTGAATCCATTCTGGATATAGAATTTGTAAATTTTCCTCAGACAACTTACCTATATTCTTTCTTCCTCCAACCATTTCAAGTATTAACATGCCATAACTATATATATCAGCTTTATAAGATACATTTCCAAAGTTTCTCGAAAATACTTCAGGTGCAATGTAACCCAAAGTCCCTCTCGCGGCAGTTACAGACACTATGCTTTGATCTTTAGAACACAATTTAGCCAAACCAAAATCAGTAATTTTTGGTATTAACTTGTCATCTAATAACACATTGTGCGGATTAATATCAAAGTGAAGAATTTGTTGATCACAACTCATGTGAAGATACTCAATACCTTTAGCTATGCCGAGAGCAATTTGTTGTAGCTTCTCCCAACCGAGAAAATGATCCATGTCATCAGGATGAGTTATGAAATTTTGTAATGAACCGTTTGGAAAGAAATTATAAACAAGAGCACGATAACATCCATCAGCACAAAATCCAACCAAGCGAACCACATTGATATGATGAACTTTTCCCATAACTTTCACTTCGCTAATGAATTCTTTTCCATCTCCCTCTGTGTTGCTAAGCATCTTCACAGCCACAAGAATTTCGTTAGATAGTTTACCTTTGAAAACTGCTCCATGAGCTCCTTCACCTAATTTTTCCCGAAAATTATTTGTAATCCTCTTTATATCAACATAAGAGAATCTCGCAGGATTAAGCATCGCATAATCCTCTAAGAACTTTTCAATTCTAGCCTCATCTTCACTTTTGAGTTTAAAATAACGATAGAGACGCACACATGCTATAGGAATCAATGTCACTACAACCAAACCAATAAACACAACTGCACAAAACAACAATAATTAATTTATGAGTAATTCTTATAATAAAACTAAACAAAAGAATTAAAAATGAGTAAGCCAAACAAAAATTTACTTTTCAATTTCATTAGATATTAAAACAAAACAAAACAAACGAATCAAAAACTAACAAACCACTAAATGTCTAAACCCGTTACTTTGCAGGACACTCAAAAAGATAAATGATGATTTTATGAATATTTTAAAAATGCCATTAATTTTATCAAATTTTAGTCATATTAATTTATTCTTCTGAAAATATGTTAGAGATCAAATTAATAATAAGTAGATAAAATTAAGAGACTAAATTCATAATACATTATTAAAATATAAGAACGAACAATAAGTGTCTAATTAAATAGACTAACATAAATAAAATCAGAGACATGTTTGAGAGTGTCGTAGTAAATTAATCAGGAGCTAAATGAGTTATTTGATTACAAATAAAGAAAGATGTATATGTAAATGTTAGAGAAACTTAACTTTCTATTCAATTTAAGAATAAAAAAAGAGTATTACACTAATTTGTTCTATATATGACTTTGTAATGCACTTTCGAAGAGGTCATTGACTTTGAGAATATTTCAAAAATGTTCGAGACTTTATTCGTATGTCAAGTTAATCCTCGTATTTAGTTTTTTACATCGATAAGTTTCTATATTATCGAATTGATCTTTGTTTTTGTAAGTCACTCTCAAATAAGTTGTTGACTCCATTAATATCTTAAATAAAAGTCTTTTAGTATTTGTCTCTTTATCAATTGTTTCTCAATTTAATCCTTCAGAAGGACTAAATTGAAAAAAATTTCACAGACATAGACTAGATTGAGAAGTATTTGATAAATACAAAAACTAATTTGAAACATTGATAGAATCAATAATGTATTTGACAGTGAGTTTGAAAGATAGAGACTAATTTGATGATTTACTCATTTTGATAGCTTACTGTTATTATTTGGTATATAATTTTATCTATTTACTATCAATTCAATCCCTAATATAAATAATACATGCTTATCAAAAAAAAGAAAAACAAATATAAATAAAAGTTAATAAAGTTAATAATTTTTTAAAAATAATCTAAAAAATCAAAATGATTTCTGTAAAATAGAAATATACTCCCTCCATCCCAAGATATAAGACAAAAATGGTCAACAAAAGTTGATGTATCTGAACCAAATTCTTAATCAGATACATCAACTTTTGTCGATTACTTTTCTCTTATATTTTAGGACAGAGGGAGTACTTTGTAAGCTTAAGGAAATAAAAAAAATGTAAAGAAGTATCTCTCACCTGAGGCATATAGAAGTATCTTCTTAGTTGGTTTGTGATGACGATCAAAACATTCTATCTCATCTTCAGTTCCATTATTGCCTTTTAGTTTACACATCTTGTCTTCTATTTCACATTTGCTACAATTGGGTTTTGACCAACTCAAAGACAAAAAACTCTTGTCGTATATCGGCGGAGACACCCTTGAAGAAATAATATCTCGAGTCTTGATGCAGAGTATTGGATCGTAATCAGACGCAAGGAGAGTATTACTAGAGTAAACAATAATAACCGGGCAAGATAATGAACTACAATGAAGGATAGTGTAGTTAGAGTCAGAGATATAGAAGGGATACTCAAATAATTGAAAAGGTGAATTTTGTGATTTAAGAAGCTTTAAAAACTTTCTTGGAAGACAATTTTCGGGGTCTGATACGTCTAGAGTTTGGTATTGATAATTTATGTCTGTGACTTCGAGTAAAATAGAACCAGAATCTGAAGGGATTTCAAGTAGAGTTTTGTGTGTGTCGGAACAAGTAAGCTCAAAGCCGGTATTACTGCAACCATCTTCTGTTTCTCTGTCTTTTAGTCGGAAGGGAAATCTAATATGCGGGTCGTGACGCCCGCATCTGGACTCCCTTCCGCTACAACCATTAACTAGCCTTATTTCTGTGTTGCAATTGTACACCAAGATGAGAATCGTGACCACCAAAATATTGGAACAGGTTACCATTTTTGAAACACGCTAATATTGGAACGTGTTAATTAATTGAACACAAAAAAACTAGACGAAATTATAGTTTGGAGAAGAACTTAAGTTCTATGAATCAGTTTTTTTTTTGTGCGTGTGGAATTCCAGTGCTGATTCTTATAAGTACTTATCAGTTATGGAATTATTTGGTCATGACGTGAACCATACGGTTTTAAAATTGTCCACTCGTTGGTTCATGAGTTTTTATGCTCTTTAAACTTCTCTATTCAAATTTTAAAATATTAATTTTTTTTTTATATAATTACATATTAATTTTTTATATGCAGATATTTTAACATGTGTGTCTTAAGATTTAAAGTCTGGTTGATCTGCAAAATTAAAGTACTGGACAGAATAGTATAGGACAGTACAAAGTATAATAGCACAGGACAAACATTATGGCTTTGAACAAATTTTATCTTGTATATAATTGATGGAGAAAATGTTATTTGGATGATTTAGACAAGTTTTGCCGATGACAAAAAGTTGTCCCATAGTTCAGTGGGGAACAAGAATATCTGGTTTTGTTCAATCTCTTAACCCTCAATTTGTCATGTCTCAGTGACAGTTTTAAAATCAAACACAGTACAACAGAAGTTGTCATGTTCAATCCTTTATTTTTTAGTAGATCAAACGCACATAGGATATATTAACGAGAACCAAAAAAGTTATTATTATGTTTTCGTTTAAAATCGTCTACTTTTGACTTTTATTTTTTTGGAAAAGTCTTCAATTACTTTTGTTTGTACAATAAGGGTGTAATCTGTTTAATTTGAACCGGTTTTTAGTTAATAAAAGTCTTACCTGTTAACAAATGATTTACAATTTTTTAGGAATTTTACATGGTCAATCCTATCATAGATCAGAACCTTAGCATCTATAACACTTCCCTTAAAGAATCATTTTCTATGTTGATATGTTGGATGTAATAATTAATAAGGTTTGAAGAAGACTATAATGGATGGATGAATGGTTGAAGATTAAAGAAATGAAAGAAGGTTGAAGATTAAAGAAATGAAAGAAGGTTGAAGAAGATTAAAGATGTCATGAGAGTTTTAAAAAACTATATGCCTATAAGACTTTTAATTTTCTTTCAATTAAGCTATGATCCCATATGAATTATTATAAAACAATGAAACAACATAAATCAATTATTGGATTACCACACTAACACATGTGTCTCATTTCTATTGTAGCGAAATCTATTTGGAATGCGAAGAAACTCGCATAAATTTCAACCAATTACATAGAATGCGCATTAAAAGGGTGTGTTAGAGATTATGTTTCTTAGACCGTACGTTGCTCTTCATTCTCTCTAAATTTGTAAGTATCCTTACCAGAAAATATCTTCCAGTATTGCTTTTTTTAGGGTGAACAATGGAAGAGACAACCTTCTATTGCTTATGCTAATTAATTACCATTATTATATATACCAAATAATATCTTGGAACAAAGGGTGCATGCATAACCTTGGTTTGGTTGTAAATACAGAGGCGTCAACTAGATGTTAATGTTCCTCTTAGGTCAACTACAATGACACTAGTATTGTCTCTGCTACCCTTTGCCAATGCTACCTCAGACAATAGTGTTGCAGCTTCAGCAGCACGACTACTTTGATTCCCAACCCCATGACAAACTCTCCTAATTTGCCCTTTGAAACATTTCCTTACAATTTGGCAAGCAATTTCACTAGACATGACACCCCATAATCCATCACTTGCCAGTATGAGAAATTCATCATCGTTGGTTCGCTTTGTTACAGTGACTTCAGGTTTTGATATTACATATGGTCGAAGATATTGATCTCCTACATGTATCAAATTATATAGTTAGAACAAATAGAATCGGTTGTTGATGAAATTGATCAAGCACATATAAGAGAATGGATTTGAATCATTTGATAGAATACATTCAACTCTTTGTAAATATTTTCTATTATTTCTAAATCTATTTTATAGATCACACTTGTAATCAATTTAATTAGTTGTTTGTTGAGAATAAATAAATTAATGATTTGATTTTTATGTTCAAAAGTTCATGTTCATGTGACTTTAGCAAGGGAGTAAGAGTCTAATCGAGCCAAATACCCAAAAGTTTAGTTTGTTAGTTTGACTTATGAATATAAATAAATTATTTGAGCTTAGCTAATTTAATTGAATAACTTTGAACAGCTTAACTCATTTACACCCAGAATTTTAGAAGTTTCCCACGGCCATGTAATTTAATGGATGATTCCTATGACATTGGAAATTTCCACGTGTTTGACCATTAAAACACTAAAGAAACAATTACTGTAGTACTTTTAATAATAGGTCAAGACATTTGGTTGTTAAAGAAGAGAATAGATCAAGAATCATAATATTTAATCATTTATCTCCATCCACTAATCTTCAAAGAATTTAAAAAATGTACCCAAAACATGTGGAAAACTTGAAGAAGAATCGCATTCTAATTAGATTCCTCTTCATTTAAATATTTAAGCAAAACATCGTGTCACATCTTGATTGGTTAAAGATTTCAAACCAATTATCACATATGACACATGATCAAACTATAAAATTATCTTTTTCTTTGGTCAAAATTACTCTGCTATTCTAAAAAAGAAGCTTTTTTAGGGTCTGATCTGATTAGAGAAAAAGGTCGTTAAACACCAAAATGAAAAGATATGCGTGTAATGTAAAACAAAGAATCAAATAGAGATAACCCCATAAACATGGATTAACCAACAAATCCATTGATTAGATAGCAACTTATGTATATAATGAAGACTTGAAATTTGAAACAAACCTATAGATCGTGAAGTGGCAAGAACACCAAGAACACGGTGACCATTCCAGTTTATGACCCTTCCACCAGCTTCTTCTATTCGTATCAATTCATCAGGCCTGTCCGGCTGTGCAAACGCAAGGAAATCAATATTTATCTACTTAATTATTAAATGCACCCCATTAGATTTAGTATCACTATTATATACTATAACATCTCAAATCTTACTAATACTAATCAAAATAATTCACTATATGCACGCCACATTGTATATAGACGATACACATATTCACATTCCTAACATTCTGCAACAATATTAAAGTTTTAATCATCAAATTGAGAATTACTGACTTACACAAAATTGTAATGTCAATTAAATTAATACATTAGCAATTTATACCATAGCTATATACTAGATATAATTTAAACTAGAGAAAAAAGTAGTAAATAATCGAAAAATGCTAGCAAAATTTTAAGCTGAATCATGAATAATGCATATTCAGCAATAGATACACTCTGGTCTCGACCAAAAAAAAAAAATTAAAGAAATTTGCACAGTTGAATAATTATATATGAATTAATATTACAAATTACAAAAACATATATTTGTACCTTATGATCACTAGACAAGTCCACAGCTTCACCACCTCTTCCCATAACAGCTCTAGAATCACCACAATTAGCAACAACAATCTCAGCCGTAGCCACAACCGCCACAACAGCCGTGGAACCAACAGTCCTAACCGCCGCATCACCAGCCACCTCTCTATCCATTTTACAAAAACACCCTTCCATCACACTTTCCCAGTCCCATTCATCATCATTCCCACACCTCTCCACCTCCTCCGCCACAACACGATACAACCTCTCTCTACACGCCTCCGCCACCTGAGCTCCACCGTGACCGTCATAAACACCGAAGAAATCACACTTCTCTTTCTCCTTAATCGCAAAACCAATCTCCACACTCACCGCATCCTCCATTTCCTTCCTAGTCCCTATCATCGCCACCGAACCGTACGATAAAACTTCTGATGATGATCCGGTTCGCTTCGACGTCCGATCTTCCTCCTCGGACGACGAAGAAGTCGTCAAAGACAACGATATCTCAACCGATTCATGAATCTCTCGTCGTTCATTTTCCATCTCCGTACCACCACCGGAGGAGTCATTTCCGACGTGGATTTTCGCCTGACAACTATACTTCATTCTCCGGATTTTCAACCTTCTCCGGTGAACATTCTCCAATTTTGTAACCGCTTTAACAGAATCAACTCGCTGGAGAGTAGATTCCGATGAATGTCGTTTCGTGTTTTTCATCGTCGTTTTTGCATGTAACGAAAAATAGAATAAAAACGGCGGTAGTGGGGAAGACGCAAATTTAAAGTGTATGATTGCGAATCTGAGGAGAATGAATCTGAGCCGTTGATTTTGAAAGAGTTGGTTAATCTGGTAACAGGTGGAATTTTTGAGGATCGGTAAACTGGATTTTTGTGAGGGAGACGTGGATGGTTGAGATTAAAATGATGGGTACGTGGAAGGTTGATGTTTTGGAAAGTACATTGTGTGGGGACAGTTGGTAAGGAAAAAATCAGACCAAAAAAGAAAAGTATTTTTGTAAGAATTTAATTGCATAGACTAACACTAACCTTTTAAAAAATTTGTTAGAATTATTATAAAGGATGACAAAATCATAATGGATGACATAACTCCCTTTCAATTACATGAAATTGTAGACATAAGTTTCTTGAATCGGTAGGATATACAGAGCGTGATAAAAAATTTCAAAAAATATTTAACACTTGCGTTTTCTTATATAAGTACGAAAGTTTTACTGTATTTAATGATAACTAAATTTTGTCGGAAGACTTAAGATGAATTTTCTCATTCGAATCAAATTACTTTTTCATAAACATAAGAATTGAATTCTTAATCATTAAGAGGTCTATAAATTTTGTCACTTAAATCAATTCATTGTTGAATTTAACACTTACATTACAATAGTTAAATCCGAACATAAAACACATATGTTTGAATTGAAAAAGATCTTTTATCATTTCTTCAAAATGCTATTTTAGTTAAAAAGATTTGGGTATTTCATCATCTAATAATAAAGATATAACATTAGTTGTAATTGTAATGTATTTTATTTTAAAATGATTTCTAAGGCCTTAGATAATTTGGGACAAAAAATTGGAAAAATTTGTAGTTTTATTATCACTAAATTACAAAACAATTTTTTTTGTTATATATACAAATTCTTTAAAATATAAAAAAAATAACACTGTATCTATTAAATATTACTCTCTCCGTCCCAAAACTATTGTCATTTTAGAGTTATACACGTGGATTAAGAAACAATAAAGATTGATAAGTTAAGTCTATTTTACCCTTACTTTATTAAAAAAGAGAAAATATATTTATTTAATACTTTAACTTTTGTAAGGGAACAATTGATAAACTAACATTAACTTTACATTGGTTTGCGAAAAGGACAATAGTTTTTAGACAAAATTAAAATGCTAAAAGGACAATAGTTTTGGGATGAAGGGAGTATTAAAATAGTAAATTATTTAATCTTTTTATAATCTTGTCATAAATTGTTTTGTCCATTAGATATATTTTGTACATCAAGATAGACCTTAAAAATGTTTAAACTAGATTACATATATAAGTCTATATGTCTCTTACATAAAAAAAAAAGTCTATATGTCTCTTTTGCTTTAACGAGACTTTCATATAGTATGAATTTGGGTTTAAACATGCAACAATAATAACACTTTTTAAAAGAATTTGTAAATCACACAAAATTTAAAAAAAAAAAAAATTACAAAACTCAAATAATTGATCTTTATAGTTGTGCCGAAAAAATATCTAACTTAGACGGGAATAAGTGATAAAGATATGGGTCCTAATCAAAGTCATAGGATAGTTTACGTGGCAATATACACGTTGCTATCAGTAAATAATGCTTTTGTTGAGGTTAGAGAGGTTGTAGGACATGTGTTATGTGGAGAATGGAGATAGGTTGCGTTTTTGATTTGGACCCCTAGAAAGAAAGACTAGATATAGAGTAGATACCATTGAAACTTCCTAACCACAGCACAGTATTTAGACACGCATGCATTCTTCTTTCTTTGTCCATGCTTCATATTTGGCGTGGCTACCCACGTTAGTTATGCATCTTGTTTTCTTTATTCTTACTAGTACTATATTCTTTGGATATTTATTCTTTTCAAAGAAACATATATATGTACATGAGGATGAGGTGGTGGTGTTGAAAATTAAATATGATTTATTCAAAATATTAACGTAAAAATGATATTAAGGAGTGCTAATACAATAGTATTTTCGAATTAAATGTTTAGTAGAAATATTGTTTTCACATTGTTTAGCATTGTGGTAATTTTGAGTATCTTTATATAGTTCGTGATAGTACTTTAGAATTACATTTTTTTAAGAAGTACTTTAGAGTTTAGAATTACATTTTAATAAGTGATTGATAGAAAATGAAATAAATTTTAACTTTTATGATTGAGAGTCATGTTTAACATTTCTTCTTAATAAGTGATTTTTTGAACATGAGATTTTGTTGTGTAGTGCAAAATTAAAAATTTCACATTATTTTAAAAAAATGAAAGGTTAAACATTTTAAGATTTTGAATAAAGATTTTGTCAATTTTTTTTTAATAAATATATTGTGTTCAATTCACTTATTTAATTGATATTGATCTAAGGGTTAATTAGGTTTTACCCCCTGTAATATACATCAAAATTGTTTTACCACCTGTAAAAAATTTTGTTGCTTTACCCCCTTGTAATATCAGATTTTGTGTTTTACCCCCCTGGACTCAAGTCAACCATACTATAACCGCTGCTAAAAAAACCGCCGCAAATAAAACCGCCGCATAATATAATTTAGCGAGGGTTTTTAACCGCCGCAAAAAACCGCCGCAAAATATGAATTAGCGACGCAAAAAACTGCCGCAAAAAAAAAACCGCCGCAAAATAAAAAATTTAGTTGCGATTTTGAACCGCCGCGAAACAAAACTGCCGCAAATTATATTAAGGTTGACTGAGTCCGAAGGGTAAAACACAAAATCTGATATTACAGAAGGGTAAAGCAACAAAAGAATTTTACAGTGGTAAAACAATTTTAGTGTATAGAGGGTAAAAGCTAATTAACCCTGATCTAATATACATGGCATTCAAAATTTGGAAGACCCTAGTTTTATATGTGACACGTATTATAGCAATCAAATCAATTTTCTTTGACTTGTACAACCCTTTTCAGTTTTTCCCTACATGCAATGGTGGAAAAGATATCACGAATCTTTCTTGTCTGTATGTTGTATAGTACTAGTACTAGTAAATGTAATTATCAATTTTATGTTTAATTCTTTGAAGATAATGATATATTTGGAGTACATATTTTTCACAATTTATTTGGAACAATCATTTATTTGGAGTATATATTATTATTCGCAATTTATTTGAAAGAATTTTTTTTAGATAAAGGCTAGTGTAGTGCAAAGGCATCATTTGTAAAAATTTACATTTCAACTATGTTGGCACTCCAAGCACCACCAATCATTAGCAGCACCACACACAATTTATTGAAAAATAACAAACAATAAATTGGGGGGACTTGGCCAAAACCCAATTACAACAATCATCTGAACCTATAAGAAGGTAAAGCCAACCTATTGCGAGAAAAATCCGCAGCAATAAAACTAGGAACATTCCCCACCAATGATTTGCCATAGTATTTAAACTAACATTTGCTAACTTATCCGCACAACAATTTCCCTCCCTAAAAATATGCGAAATTCTAAAGTTAATAATAGAGCAAAAATAAATACAATTATACCAACGATTTCTAAGCTTTCAAGGGATGATATGGTGATCTTTGAAGGCATCGACCACTAGCTTGGAGTCGTATTCTAGCCAAAAACTAGACCAATTATTTTGATGAGCAATTTCAATAGCATGCATAACTGCCATTACTTCAGCAAAGAGAGAAGAGTGAATACCCAAATATAAACTAAATCAACCCTTCATTTCTCCATTAGAGTCACGAAAAATGCCACCAGCTGAGGCATGTCCCAGAGAATTCCTCGCTGCACCATCAGTACGATGATATTTGAAAGAATTATTTACGTAAATATCAATTTATTTGGTATAGTACATTCTGTTTGGTGGAATTATTGACAAGCTGTAGGTTTGTAAGGGTGTGGTCCGGAGCTTAGCTACACGTAAATATCCTGGGGCCATCTGCGGTTTTCTGCTTCCCTCCATGTTTTCATCAAAAGTACATACGTAATTGCCAATCAATGCTTGCTTTTGCCTCTTTCATCGACAGGTGGCTCTAAATTACGTGTTGTCTGTGTAGTATTATTGTTTTCTGGGAAAAGTCACAAGCTATACAAAAGCTATGCACAGTTATGTATAAAGGTGTAATTAGACCGGTTTAAATCAGTTAGTTTTTGAGTGAATTCGATATTTGAACCAATGAATTTTTAATTAGTTAGGTTTTAAAAAATACTCCCTCCGGTCCTTATTATAATAAAAAATTTGCTTTTTAGATTCATGGAATGTTTCATGTATCTGGACTATATTATGAACCAGATACATGAAACATTCCATGAATCTAAAAAGCAAATTTCTTCTTATAATAAGGACCGGAGGGAGTAAATTCAATCTGAACTAGTCGGTTTAGATCGGATATTATATTCTGTTCACGATATTTTGTTTTTTTAGTATAATATTTGCTATTATTTTTCAAACACGATATATTTAAAGCTTTATTTTTCAAACGACTTACAATAATAACATGAAGCATATAAACAATAACATAGTTTCTATGTTTACTTGTGTTGTGTGTTCTGCTTCTACCTGCGTGTTTTGTTTTGAAGGTGAATGTAGTTTGAGCCTTTCAAAATATGAGCAAAATGGACTATTATAAGATGGTCGGTTCGGTTCACCGGTTCATCGGTTTTCAAAAATGTAATCCGATATCCGAACCAAACTTGTTCGGTTTAGCTCGGTTCGGTTTTTGATCCGAACAAAAAAAAATTAGTTTTTTTCCAGTTTAAATCGGTTGGGATCACTGATTTCATTAGTTTTGTCCGATCCGCTTACACCCCTACAATTATGTATAGTATAGCACACAAATTCTTGATATCGATGAATATAAATTTTATTGTTTTATTAAAAATTTATATTTTATATATTATTAGTATTTGTATAAAATTTTAAAAAATTGAATATCACATGACGATATGTAATTGAAATTAATTAAAATTAACGATATTTAATAAAAATTTATAAACTATTAATTTTGACAGGTATTAATATGAGCAACTTGTGCGTCATACACATTTTGTATGGTCTATGAATATGATTATTAGACATAGCCTTTTTTTTATCCTTTTAGTTTTAGAAAAATTAACGTTGAACAATATATATAAAAATAAATGTATAACGACTTATAAAATAAATTTAGTATTTTGGATGAATATATGATGTTCAACTCAAATGTGTTTAACATAGTAAGACTCTTGACGTAAAAAAAAAAAAAAAAACATAGTAAGACTCTTCTTGGGTTCATAAGTGGTTTTAGAGTTAATGTTTCGAAGAAGAGTTTCATCAGTTCTGTGTTAAAAGTCGTTTTTACAATGGTGATCAGACGTCGACAATGTGTTCCATTATATTGAAGCAGTGGCAACAATGATGTCAGTGTATGTGAAATAATTTTATTGTTGTCTAGTACAAATAATAGTTGACATATAAGTGAGATAACCTATAAAAATTAATGACTTTAAGATTTTAAGTTAAATGTGTCTAACTCGTCTGATATAATTGATTTTAACCTAATATGAATAATTCACCAAATTCTCCTCCTTATGACCCAAAACTATCCAACCTGATTCATGAAGACACTTAACAATGGATCTCGAAGTTGAATTGGTTGTAAAGCTAGCTTTGAGCAAGAGCAACATAAGGACGAGACAAATGTGTGTTCAAAACTTCAAATTTTTGGTTTGTTGCATATTTATAAAATATTTGTTGAAAATGTTTAAATATTATTTAATTGTGAAAAATGGAAAAATTGTCCTCCCACCCCTATAATTAACCCTTTACCCCTACAAACCACTTGATAATTCCTTTTTTTTTTTGACAATTCCTATTTCGCCCTTTTTATTATTAAATTTTTTACATTATTAATTTTATCATTCATTCCACCCCTACAATACATTTTTCCAATATTTTTTTTTTCTTTTTCGGTTTGATGTATTTACAGAACAATTTTTTAATGGGTTCCGGTGTGATAATTTTAACAGCTAATTCCATCATTCGTATTCGAACATTTGAAAATTTTGTTCCGATTTATTAAAATATGCATATAGTATGAATATATATACTCGAACATTATTCAAAATTGTTCCGATTTGTTACTTTGCAAAAGAAATTGTTCCGGAACACATGCAAAATTAATAAAAGGATGCTAAATTTAATAATTTATCCTTCTTCATCTCTGAAATAATGTAGCAATTCTTTATTCTTCATTCTAAGACCATCTCCAATGGAGAACCCTATTTTGGAATACTTAAAGGGTTCCACCATTACACATCATTTATTTATTATTTTTTAATAAAAGTATTTAATAAGCACTCAATCCCTCCAATCCAACATCTTTTTAAAAAGTGCTTAACGGGTCCCACCAATAACTCTACATCATTTAATTTAATAATAAAATATTACTATTATATTATATAAGAATCCTTGGGCCAGCTATCCCACCCTTCGAGGTGCCTCCAATCTAGCGAGTGATTAGTCACTGCGTTCGGCGGTGGATACCCCGGTCTCGACAAAAAAAAATATAAGAAGTGGGACCCGTTAAAAATAATATATAAAAACCTGTGGGACCCGATAAGAACTATGAGAGATAAAGTTCTTATTTAAAAAGTGGTACCTAATAGGTACTCAATTGAATGTTGTTACAATTTGAGTACCTAATAGATACTACCCCATTGGAGATGGTCTAAGATATTTATCCCAAGAACCATTTGTGAAGACAGTGATCCTATTGTAGCAATTTAATACAAAGGCCCGCTTTCTTCATTCTTTCACAAAGTATGGAACACGATCTTTCACAAGAACCTCTTTCTTCATTCTTTCACAGATGTACCAGAACATTATTCTTCATTCTGCATTATTACACACCGGAACAATTTTGTAAAAAAAAAACAAACCGGAACAATGTTTACTACTTTTGCATGTGTTCCGGTAACAACTTCTTTCACAACGTAACAAACCGGAACAATTTTGAATAATGTTCCGGTACATATATTCAGACGATCTACATATTTTAATAAACTGGAACAAATTTTTCAAGTGTTCCGGTAGAAATGTTTGAATTAGGTGTTAAATTTATCACACTGGAACACATTAAAAAACTGTTCCGTTAAACACATCAACCTGAAAAAAATTTTACCGGAACAATGTAGTGTAGGGGTGAGATGAATGATAAAAATAATAGTGTAAAAAATTTAATAATAAAAAGGGTAAAATAGGATTATCAAGTGGTTTGTAGGGGTGAAGGGTTAATTGTAGGGGTAGGAGGACAATTTTTCTGAAAAATGATGCAATGTTTTTTTTTTTAAATTTTTTTGTCTATATGACCGGCCCTAATTGATTGCATTAGGAGGTTGTTGTGGCTGCAAATCCTAATGTTGATCAGCAGAAGGTCTCACATTAGTCTAGTTATTTTGCAATCGAGATCCTATGAGATGAAAATGAGTTCACATCTAAGAAAATCAACATTAGCTAGCCATTTTAAAAATTTCACTGTGGTGCCATTGCCATACTTTCATCATATGCATAATTTAATTCCTCACAGAAATCATTGTACCAAGATCAACAAACTACTTAACAAATATATTTATGAAATTTAATTTATATAATAATCTATAGCCTAATCTTTAATACAGTATGCATTGCATGTCTAACATAGTCCATATATTGACATGAATTATTACTCTCTATGAAGGTGCCTTCCAATTAAACTCACATTCATTATAGCAAGATCAGCAGAAGCAAATGGATTAGGTGGCATACTTAACTTCTCTCCATCTCCTTCAAACATATGAACTACAACTTGCATTGAAGGACGATCAATCGGGTGCCATTGAATGCACCGAAGTCCTACAATCGCAAATTTCTTTGCTATTTTCGTGTATTTCTCCATTCCGGAAATCCATTCCGGAAAACATCTGAAACCACTTCTTTTCTCTACGACTTCAACATTCTGCCTTCCACCGACCATATCTAACAACAACATTCCAAAACTATAAACATTATACTTATACGAAACGTTCCCAAAGTTCCTAGAAAAACACTTCTAGTGCTATGGAACCAAAACCAATGGCCCCCCCTAGCAGCCTTCATGGAAACCGCACTTTGATCCTTTGAACAAAGTTTAGCTAAACTAAAATCAGATAACTTAGGATTGAAGTTATTGTATGTCAAGTAAGGTATTGTACGGTTTTATATCGAAATGAACTATCCTCTGGTCACATCCTTGATGAAGTTATTCAATCGCTTTGGCAATTGCAAGTGCGATTTCTTGTAACTTCTCCCAACTCAAAAAATAGTTTTTGAAATCCATAGTGGAAATGAATTTTTGCAATGAATCATTTGGTAAATACTCGTAAACCAGAGCTCATGTGTGTCAATCGGCACAAAAGTCAACTAAGTGAACAACATTGACATGATGAATTTGAGTAATACTTCATTGATGAACTCGGGTCTGTTTCCTGTTGAAGTTTTGAGATGCTTGACCGCGACATATATGTCGCTAGATATTTTACCTTTGTACACCGTTTCGTATGCTATTTGTCCAAGTTCGTTCTTGAAATTGTTTGTGATCCTCTTTATGTGTGAATAGCAATACCTTGTAGGTTTCAATGCTGTATAATCTTCTAAGAACTTCTCTATTCTTGCATCATTTTCTTCTTTTTGAGTTCTATATGGGACATGATATATAATACAGTGACTAGTAGTAAAAACACAAGACATGATAACATTGGTACCGCTTGAAACAGAGAAAACAACAATACTTAACCTGCTAGATATCTTAATTAAGATTTAAACATTTTTAATAAAAAATATTCAATTTTGGTTGCAATATCAAGATTTTATCTTTATGTTTTTGGGAATGTGGTTGAAATCACAACCACACTTGGGAGTAAGTGTTACCTAGAATCTATATTAATAAGGATCAAGAAGTGGATTTCAAGGGAGTTGGTGGCCCCATAACAAGGATTAGGATGAAGAGATTAAAAGAAAATCTTGAAGAACAAATAAATCTCTTTATTTTTGGACATCAAGATGATTCCCCAATGCCAATCCATACTACATTACCTTTTGTTTAGTAGATTAGAATTAAAATTAAACAATACTACTTGTTTTTGTAAATGTGATTGTTTGTGGGCTTGGATTGGGTCTTATAGTGTTATGGGCTTTTCCCATATAGGTTTAGTATAAATAACATTTTGTAATAATTTTTTTATTTGGTTAATACCATTGATTTTTTTCAATCTTTGGATTGAAAGAGAGCTAGTTTGCTTCTCTAGGTTATTGCTTGAACCAAACATAGTTCCAAGAGCCTCTTATTCTTGTGGCGGATCCGCGATGCCATCTTATTGTTCATCCGTGATCGTGGCGATCGTTCATCCTCTTTCTTGTCTATTCCACTTTTTAGGTTTTCCATTTCTTTCCTCTCTTTCTTGAATTTTCCTTCATTTTCCCATTGAATCAAGTCAATAACACATTGGTCAAGATCCATTTTCAGGGTAAATTCACATTGGATTCACATCATATATTCATATAAAATGTAAATAAAATAGCATAAAGGAAACTAGGTGGTGGGGGAATTGCAAATAAAACATTCTCAAAATTAAAATAACAAAAGCACAGAAGCATGCCTGCTTATATATGAATTTGATGTATAAATTATGAAATTTCAAACTTAAGAAGCTTTTGTACCAACCAAAAATCAAAATTAAGTTCAAAGAATCCTTAGCGCAGCATATTCACATAGTAATGGCACCATCGATTTTTGTCTGAAATTTCTGGTATACTCAGGAAAGATGTGCAGTATGATGTGCGCACATTAATCAGACTTGCAGAACAAGTAATAAAGTAACAAATAAAAAACAATAAATAACACAGGAGAATTGTTAACCCAGTTCGGTCCAACGTCCTAATCTGGGGGCATACCAATCCACTAGTGTAATGTTATTCCTAAGTTATCCGGCTTACCCTCGGTTTACAACTTAAGAACTCGTCAAATACCCGTGATATATTTCTACCTAGGTACCCCATAGGTAAGAGAAACCCATCTCACTTCCAATCCTAAACACAGGAAAGTGTTATCTATGAAAAACAACAATAAAAAATTTAGAGAACACTCCCCAAACAATAATACACTACTCGTACTTCAAAGCTTAGAGTAATGAATAATATTCCTTGCTTAAAAGCTTCGGATTACAACTCAAATAACTCAGTCCTTATGCAAGCATCAAGACAATACTTTGCAAAGGCTCACAAATAACAAAGACAACAAGACTCAAACCCTAAAACTCTATTCTTCAATGACAGCGTGAGTGATCTTTAGATTTAGTCTTCAAACTCAATAAAACAAACCTTCTCTGTGATTTGATAGTGAATGGCAGCAACCAGAGAGTAGGGGTGGGAATAGGCCAGGCCGAGTCGGGTTTTGTAAGGCCTGAGCCTGGCCTTCTTCGAATTTATGAAGTCTAAAGCCTGGCCTATTAGCTGTGATGAACTTTTTTTTATGTCTGGCCTGGCCTTTTTAAAAGCCTGATTTGGCCTATAAGCCTATTTAAAAGCCTATTTTACATTGAGATTTTTTTTAAAAAAAAATATTCATATTGAGACCTTTAAATATTTTATTTTGTCTATTATAATGTAGGTTTATAAAAGTCTTTATATATCATTTGACCCATTTTTGAATCGTAATGTTAATTTACAGTTACATTATCCTAATATTAGAAAAAAAAATAACTTAAATACTCAATGGATTGAAAAGAAATAAAATTAGAATATCATCAAATACGTAAAAAAAAATTAAAGTCATATATATACTATAAATAGGCCGGCCTGATAGGCTTTGTAGGCTTTTTAATAAGCCTAAGTCCGGCCTATTTAATTAAATAGGCTTTTTTAAAAGCCCGAACCTTGTCATTTTACTAAATAGGCCGAGCCGAATCGAGCTTTTAATAGGCCGAGCCATAGGCCCCTGTCGGGTAGCCTGGCCTATTCCCACCCCTAGTAGCAACCTAACGTAGACTTCAATCTAACGAGGGATTAGTCACTGCGCTCGGCGGTTGATACTCCGATCTCGACCTAAAAAAAACTTAAGGTAGATTTCTAAATTGTCCAATGCCTAGTACCGGCAATCCATTGGGAGTTTGAAATGGCCTAGGAGGCATTTTCAATGACTCAACATCTCCTTCAAGTAACTCAACCACTTTATTCATATGCAAATCAATGCCTCCTTCTCCATTTATATATCATATACATATATAGGGATAAATAATACTCCTCCTATGATTCTTATTAGAAGAATTAGTCCTGTTTTGCATACCAATGATAGCTCCAAGTTTGTTAGGACCTATAAAACAGAAATGAGATTTAAATGTTAGTACCAGAAAAAAGAATGATTTCCTTGGATTCATGTCTTTTACTTGTCTATGATCTTTTATGCATTAACTTATTGTTAAAAATGGACAAGAATAGAAACATCACCTTCAACCAAATCATTGATTGTATCGGTAACAGCTCTTAAAGCACCTGAACCGGTCGAATGAGAAAAATATTTCATCGGACTGTTAAAGGGGAAAACCTTATAAAAATATATAAACATGTAATGAGAGAAAAATATAAATCATGGAAATAGAAAAATAATTAAAAGAGATAGAAGATGCACAAAAAAATTGTGATTGTGACTAGCAGCATTCATTTCAGATATACTCATTAAGTGATTATAGAGTATAGACTATAGTATGTATAAGAGCTTATGTTCTACAATAAGACAGTACTGTAAAAAATTTCATACTCTTCCAAACAGTTGAGCAAGATAACTCCTGATATAAGCCTAAATAAGCTCTTATCAATTGCTTTTCATATCAATCATCATTATATCCTCTTAACCATGGTTTTAAATTTTGGTCCGCAGCCGCGCCTGCAATATAATAGATTTTAAGGTCTTTGCAACGGCATCACAACTGCCTTTTCTGCATTATAAAGGTTTACAGTGTAACCACAACCATGGTTGCAATTTCGCGCCACACTCTTAACATAACCCATATCCTTAAAGTAAAGGAAAGAGAGATTTTTACTTACATTTAGAAGAGGATGTATAGTCATCGCTACAAGGTCTATTTCTTGAACATCCAATGACTTCATTGTTCTTATTCAACTTACAGTAACCCCTACCTTGACACTCTTTGCAGAATATCTTACTCCAAGAAAGCTTCAATCCATAAACATGTTACATGTTGTTGATGAATATTCACATATGAAAAGTTTTCATCACCTTTGTTCAAATTTGAAGTCATTACCATGGAAATTATGCTACATGATTTCTCCAACTCAGAGATTTTCAAGTCACCAAGTACAGCATAAGTACAGCATAATGGTAAGAGTTGTTTAATCCTTTGATACAAGATGAAGTATCCATGTAAAGAGGAGAAATAATTGAAGCTGCACAGTTTATAAATGCTATGATTTCTAAGTTATTATTATCATTTAACAAGCTATAAGGTTTTCTAGATGTGAAATTTTCATTTGTTAGAGTGTAGAGAGGAATGGAAGAGCAATTATTTTTGTTGAGAGCTGAATCTGTGATTCTTATTGTGAAATTATTGTAGTTGATGGATTCTACAATGTATTTTCGATTGTAAAGATTTAGTATTGTTTGATTGTTCTCACAGGAAAGTTCATAATTTGGATCTCCACAGTTTTCGGGATCGATTTGTAGACGAAAAGGGTAGCTGGTGTTTTGTATATTGCCACAAGATGAAAGGAGACATTGGTGATTTGTTTCTGTTAGGCAAAAGACATTGGTGATGTGAAATATTTAGTTATATTTTGATGTATGTGGAATCTATTTTGTAGTTTGAAATATTTTCCTATTAGTGAAAAGACAAATAGTAAATTTGATTTTGGTGAGTATGACACTTGCATTGTAATTTTGATTATGTCCATATGATATGAGAAGATGTGATATAAACATAAAGTTGAGACATGAGAAGAGGAACCTATATGTGTAGTGTTGTTTAATTTAGCATCATTGACAATTTTGCTGTTTTTGTGTTGGCTTCATTTTTGGTAAAATATGATGTGCACCAAGATGTGCACATAGTTTTGTTGTGATGATGTGTGGTACAATGTGGGCACATTGTGACGACGCACGCGTATTTTTGAGCGAGATCTTTTTGAAGATTTGGTATGGTTTTATCTTCATTAATTGTGTAGAAAGTCTCACCTTTTCATCTAGAACCTTCAGCAGGTGACGTTTTGCCCTAATTGCTTTGAAAAATATATTTCTCTATTTTCTCTATTTATGGAAATATATTATATGTTCTAAAATATATTTGCTAGGTTTCTTTTGGACCAGCTGTACTCTGAAGCCCATGTTGCTTGCAAAACACGTTCTTGCTGAAGCTATATATTCAAGGATGTAAAACCTAAAAGATTACCGAAGCCATTATTTTACAAAAAGAGTCTTTTAGAGTTTTAGGGTTTCGTTGTTAAGCCTTGTGCTTTATTTGTTAAGCCTTGTGCTTTATTTGTATACCTCTCTGGTAGGGGTGGGAATAAGCTATGCCGGCCTACAGGGGCCTACGGCCTAGCCTATATAGGCTCGGGTCAGGCCAGACCGTTTTCTTAAATAGGTCAGGCCAAGGCTTTATTATAAGCCTATTTAACTAAATAGGCCAGGCTACAGGCCATTGAAAAAGCCTATAAAGTCTACTAGGCCGGCCTATTTAGATAAATATTTGTAATATTTTTATTATTGAATATTAAATATTTAATTGTGAACTAAATTTTAATTCCACAAATTTTACAATGTACTAATTTTTTGCATATATAAATATATTACTATAAATTAGAATTGAAGTATGATAATTATATAGTTAAATTCTCTAAAGTATTATGTGAAATATCAAAAGAAATTTTAATCTCATTGGTGAATTAGTTGATTAGTTTATTTAAATATAAAATGATTACTTATTTAAAAAAATTCATACGAAATAGGCTTTTAAACAGGCTAACGGGCCAGGCCAGACTTTCTGAAAGCCAGGCCGCAGGCCTAAAAATCAAGCCTATCACAGGCTATAGGTCAGGCTTAGGCCTTTAAATTTTTGATAGGCCAGACTCAGGCTTGGCAAAGCCTAGCTCGGCCTAGCCTATTTCCACCCCTATTGGCGAGACACATATATTAGTTTATAGCTTATAAGCTCATTTGATATAAGAAGTTTTGTTTGGTAATGTCATTTCATTATGAGCTTATAACTTATTTTATGAGACGCTATTTAGTGCCCGTTTGGCCCGGCTTATTTTCTCCTTTTTTTCTTGTCCTTAAAAATAGTAAAGTAGGAAAAAATTGTGTTTGACTCTACTTCTTTTTATTTTTTACTTCTTTACTTTATTTCTCTAATACTTTTAAAGAGAAATATGGTTAAATTCAATTTTATACTTCTCTATTTCTTTTAAGCTAAATACAAAAGTAGAAAATAAGCCGGGTCAAACGGGCACTTAAAATAATATTTTAGCTTATAATTTATCAATTTTTATTCCACTTTTACCCTTGCTATTTTAATTAAAAGGGTTAATATGCTTTTATACCCTGCAAAGTTGGCAAATTTCGCTTTTTCCTTAGTAAAATTATTTTTTTGGATTACGCCTTTAAATTTATTTTTTTGGATTTATCCCTTATGTTGACTTTTTGCTGATGTGGTAAACAAAAGTCAACTGCCACGTAGCAAAAAGTGCACTACCGCGCATCAGCGAAAGTTGATTTTTTGCCTGCCATGTCAGCAAAAAAAGTCAACACAGAGGGGTAAATAAAATTCTTGTTTTACAGGGAATAATTCAAAAACCTATTAACCCGTCCCATGAACTTAACTCAACCAACTTTACAGGAGGTAAAAACCTATTAATCCGTCCCATGAACTTAACTCAATTGATTGGATATATTACACGAAAGTGCAGGATCCAAATACGCCCACTTATTCTCAGTGAATTTCTAACCACTACCTGACCAAAAAAAAATTAAAACCTATTAACCCTAATTAAAATTCACATTTACTCTATTATTTTAAGGCTAGTTTTCTGTTGTGTTGTTTTTTGCCAACATATGTATTATTATTTTTTTTGAAAGGAGTTCAGCGTGAGTCAGTTTTGTTTTGTATAGTTTTTTTTTTATAACAGTAGCTTTGTTATTTTTTTGTTTATAATAGTTTTGTTATGTTTTTTTGGTTAGGTAGCTTAGTGGATATACACTACTAAAAAAATCTTAAATACTGATGGCCAAAATTTGTCTCTAAATGGCAAAAATTCCGTCACTAAGCACATTAGAGACAAAATTAGAGACGGATTTGATTTGGTCATGAATTTCCTCGTATCTAAGTCATTAGAGACAGATTTTATATTTCGTCTCTGATTGGAGACAGAATTTATCCGTCTCTAATTCAGAGACAGATTTTATATATCTGTCTCTAAATGTTGAATTCAAAACACAATAAATCCGTCTCTATTGGAGACAGAATTATCCGTCTCTGAATTCAAATATTTCTGTCTCTAAAATTCCGTCTCTAAGCAAAAAATTTCGTCTCTGTTGGAGACATAATTATCCGTCTCTGAATTCAAATAATTCCGTCTCTAAAATTCCGTCTCTAAGCATAAAAGTTTATCTCCATCAGAGACAGAATTATCCGTCTCTAAATTCAAATAATTTTGTCTTTAGTCATAAAATTCCGTCTCATAAAACAAATTTTTCATCTCTTATTAGTTAATATTTGTCTATTTAGCAATTAAATGCTTATACAGTTTTTCAAATATTAATTTTTATTTATTAAATATAATTCATATAATAATACAATGTGATAAAATCAAATTTTAATTAACATTAAATTTGAAACATTAACATAAAAATGCTCTAGTGATCTCTTCGATTTTTGCTCCGCCGCAGTTGCAGCATTGGTTTTTGTCGGTTCTGCTGCTTTGGTTCTTAGTCTAATAGTTGCTATATTGTCTTGTAGGTTAGCTGTGTTATTGCCTTCGGTGCAGTTGTATAGTGGGGGCTGTGTTTGTTTCCCCTGTTTTTTTTCTTCTTCTTCTTTTGTTCCTTTTTAGGCTAGTGTTGTACATACTACTTGTTTTCCTATTTGCCAATTCATAAAACTTAATGTTAAAATCAAAAACATAAAAATCATATCATATTTACAAAGTATTGATATCAAACTTAAAGTTGTCCAACACATAAATAAATTTAAACAATTTAATAAAAATACATAAAAGAAAGTAATTAAAGTTAAACTTCATCACCTTTCTCATCATTTTTATCGTTACCTTCTCTTTCAAGTTGAACCGGAGAGTTTTGATTAACATTAAACACAAACCTTCCAAAAAACTTACAATTAAAATTCTATAAAGATTACACGTTAGAAAAAGCATACGATAAACAAAAACAAACAAAACTCATAAAAACTCTAAGAACTCTTAGACTTTCACAATATTTTTGGGTGAGTATATATTGTCGGTGGACATGAGTCTCTATTTATAGTAAAATAGACTATCAGATAATATTCAAGTCTTCTATAAAGGATTAACTTCAATTTGATAAAGTTTGTTAGCACTAAATTTTTTATTAAATCTTTTCCAAAGATTTATTTTACAAACAAGACAAATCTCTTCCAAAAACACATTGTGCTTCCAAAAAAAAATCTTCAAACGAATTTATTTGTTTGGAATACTTTAAATAAAATAAAAATCATTCTTCAAAAAATTACTAGTTTGAAATATATAATTTTAAATATTTATCTTCAAACAAAAATATATTTGTTCAATTCCAAACGAATAAAAATAATTTTCTCCAAATATATGAAGAAATATTTGTTTAAAATAAATCTTATTCAAACAAAGATATTTTTTTTTTACTCAAACAAAAATATATTTGTTCTCTTCCAAACAAATAAAAAAATTTCTCAAAAATATATTTAATCCAATCCAAACAAATAAAGTTTGAATAGATAACTTCTTCAAGAATCAAATAAATGAATCATTTAATTTCGTAACAAACTTCCAACGCGCGCACATAAAAAAACATTCACAAAGCGCGCCTAATGTAGAGACTTGGTGTGTAAGACATCATATTTAACATGTTATTTTTACAAAACGAAATTGACAATCAAAAGAGTAACACCTACTTTCCTTTAATTATATATTATATTTAGAAAAATTTAATTTGTTCAGTTTTCTGAAAGGTAGTTAGATTCTCTCCCATGTTGCATTATAATTTTGGTGAATTTTTTTTTCTAATATTAAAAATAAATCTTTTTTATTTATTTATTTTAGGTGAATTTTTTATATCTTAATTGACACATATTAACTACTCCGTCCGTTCCTAAATAAATGTCACAATTGAACAGATATGTATGCCGATGCACATCTTTGATCAAACATGTTTAGTCTTTATTTAAATTTTATTAAATATTTAGTTCGTGAAAAATTATTATGCACCCAATTTTGGTCTCTATGGGTAAACTAACATGTATTTTAGAATGATTTTTCACATCTATGTTTAAATCATTGTAAAAAATTTCTCCAGAAAAAAGAGCTCAAACTTGATTTTTATGTCATAATTTTTATTACTTTTATCTCAAACTTTTGCTATTTGAAAAATTCATACTTAATTCATATCATGTTAAAAAATTCTTAATTTTAATAAAGAAACTTTATATGATAATTTAAACATGCTCATAAAAAATCATTCAAAAATTTAAGAGTTTAATTATAATTGTTTAGTAGGGACTAAAAGCATATGGAAGAAACAAATTATAGAGACTTAAAATATAATAAAAATTAAGTAAGGACTAAATGAAGACCCGCATTTTATAGGGACCAAAAACATATTCCCTAAATTTTTTTTGCGGACAATAAAAAATTTGGCGGGAAATATTTTGGCGGGATGAATCTTCAATGTTATTTCGTTTAGAGATGGATTTCAGAGACGAATTATTTCAGAGACGAATAAATTTCGTCTCTGACATATGTTTGACCACTATAATAACAAGTTGACTAATTAGAGACGGATACAGAGACGAAAACTATTAGACACAATAAAAATCTGTCTCTAACATCTGTCTCCAATAACTTTTTTATTTATAAATTAAAAAACTAATTAACTAGAGACAAATTTAGAGACGGAATATTTTTGAGATAGATCATTATGTCTCTAAAATCTGTCACTAGTGCATATATTTTAATTTTTGTCTCTAAATACTTTTTTCTGTCTCTAATTTCGTCTCTAATAGAGATGAAATAAATTTCGTCTCTAAATTCCGTCGGTATTTAAACTTTTTCTAGTAGTGATAAATTCATCTTTTAAAGATCAATAAAGGGTGTACCTGGATTCAAACTCAAATCCTTACACTTTCGTGTAATATGTCCAACCAATTAAGCTCAATTCATAGTGGTATCTTGTAACCAATATGTCCCTACACTTTCTACAACATTGTTAACTTTTTTACCGAGTTTTTTTTACTGAGTTAGTATGTTAGTATTTTTTTAGTTATACTGTGTGTTATTTTTTTTCGTACAATACATGTTATTTATATTTTTTACTAAAATTTATTTATTTTTGGTAAGATTTTTTACAAATTTATTGCTTCTTTACTTTGATAGAATATTTTTATTATGTTTAATGATTATTGTTTATTTTTTTTTTTTATAATTATTAAATTTTAAATCCTTATAATTTTTTTTAAATATCTTAAATATAAACTATATTAATTTTGAATGTTATTTTATATCATTTTATGTTTATTATTAACTAAACTGTTAATTTTAACAAACACTTTATTTAACTTATCAGTTATCAGTCACTAATCATCAACCATAAGCTTTCAAGCCATAAATTATCAGTCATTAGCTATAAGATAACTTATCACTTATTCTCTATTTTTGCCAATCAAACCCTTGTAGTTATACCAAAAAAGTTAAAGAAGTTGTTTATTAGACATGTTAGAGCATCTCCAATAAGGGTATCATAGAGAGTTTCATAGATTAATGATCCGTATCTTATTTTTTTTTAGCATTAGAGTTCCATGACGTGGCATATATGATATCAAAATTGATGATACGGTACCTTAAATAAGGTACCGTATCATCAATTAATATTACCTTTTTTTTGTATATCAAATTAAATATAATTAACAATTTGTTATTAATGTATGATACCCAAAATAATATCACCATAGGAGAAAAATATGTATGAGTTGCATAAATATTATATGGCATTGTAGGGACCACATTTTAAAAATATATGATACTCAAAGTGGTATCACCATTGGAGATGCTCTTATAGATGTGTCTTAGGATTTAATGCTCTCTTGGAAAATTTATTTTGATTTGAACCGGATATCTTTTGCACGCAACTGCAAAGACTAATTCTTCGAGTCGGATATGATTATAAAGGGTGGCAAAACCCTCTGAGAAGCGGAAAAGGTGCTTGCTTTAACTTTAAAAAAGGTGATTTTTTTTTTGTATTTTTAAAAATAATTTTTATGATTATTTAATTAAAAATTTTTTAAATTAATTTTTTTATAAATTAAGAGAGTGATTTTGATATTCAATAACTTAAATATTCTTGTTTTGTCAAAAAAAACTTAAATACTCATGCTAAAGATTTTAACTTTATAAAATAAAAAAATTTCAAAATACTCTCTCTAAAAAATTAATTTTATGAAAATCTATTTAAAATAGTTGTTTTTAGAGATTTTTTTAAAAATTTTAAGATAAAAAAAAGTTATAACAAAATAATTAAATACTTAAAACAACATTTAAAAGAGACGATTTTAAAAAATCTAAAAGAGACGTACTCTATGTTTTTTCTACTACTGAGATTGTAGTTTCTTTGAAAGTTCATCTTTCAACGTCATGTCTTTGGCGAGGTTAGCTTGTATTCTAGAGACCTATTCCCATTTCAATTTTTCCATAATTGACGAGTATCTTCTCTATATAGGTGCCACATAATCTCAAATTCAACATTTTCTATGTGCCCGTTTGACCCGGCTTATTTTCTACTTTTCTATTTAGCTTAAACGAAATAGAGAAGTATAAAATTGAATTTAGCCATATTTCTCTTTAAAAGTATTAGAGAAATAAAGTAAAGAAGTAAAACATAAAAAGAAGTAGAGTTAAACACAATTTTTTCCTACTTTACTATTTTTAAGGAGAAGAAAAAAAGTAGAAAATAAGCCGGGCCAAATGGGCACTATGGCCAGAGTTTGGCAGCCAGTGTCTCCAGGTGCGTGTTAAGCTGGGTTTAATTAGGATCCTCATTTTTCATCACATAATTTAGTGATCATTCAATTCAATTTCTCTCCCTTTCTTATCCCTTTCATAGAAACTTCACTAGAGACCCATGTACACTAGCTTCCATTGACTGACCCTAAGTTTTCTTCTTAGCCATTATACACGATGGCCACTAATAAGTAGATATGATTGAATGGTTCATGTGGTTGTGAAGTTGCTACGTTGAGTCTATAAATTTATTGTAATTGAGGTGAGTTAAATCACATATTGCTTAGAAATGTAGAGATTGAATATTTTATAAGTGAGAAAATTCATAAATTCAATGTTTTAAAATATTTTGAGTAAAAGTGCGGTGTCTAAATTCATTTGTATCAATGTTCTTGGTCTAATATGGATGATCCTATTAGAAAGTCTCGCATCAGTTGCATCGGTTGTGTAAGGTTGAATTAGATCAAATACTCAATTTAAAATGGTATCAAAAACTTGATAGCAAGCGATCCAACAAAAATGCACTAAATATTACTACTATTTTGACAATGGACTTGGTTGGTTACGTCACAGTGGTCCATTTGTTTTAATTACAAAACAACAGAAAAATGAAAATGAAACATTGGCATGATGACTCGTGAAGCTAATTGGAATAACATTTGTTTGGCTGCTATATATTGAGCGTTTATTATGGCCTCTTACAAAGCCGTTGCTATTGACTCAAACTCAAAACAATATTAATTTGAACCGTAAGTATGGTAAGTTCAGGGGGACAGAATCTAGTAATTTATTTTTATTGGTAACAAAAGGTAGAAACAATGATATCAAGAACTGAGGCGATAGGTAACTCAACTGGTTAAACTGCCCAGACAAAAGAGATTGTAATATATTATTTTGATCGAGAATGGGGTATCCACCGAATAACTAATATTGCCTATAAAAAAAATGATATCAAGAACCCAAATTATAATGTTGGGGCGCAACTTTAGGGTGACATTTAATTGTTAATGGAGTAAATATTAAGGTTTTTTAGCTATAACATGCAAATTTACATATGTTAAAAAATTTAAAAATTAAAATGGTAAGTTTGTATTGGAACTTGTGCATTTTATAATAAATATATCAATTTTTAATAAATAAATATTGTTTTTCAATAAAAAGTTATAAAAAGTGGAAAATTGTTTATAATTAAAATTGGAGAGAGTATTACTTTTGAACATCTTTACGTGTACAATCTTACATATATTTTACAAACTCAAATTAAATATTAATATCAATGAGATATGAGATATGAACTTGGTAAAACACATCAATTAATACCTACTAAAAATGTTCAAACAAAAGAGATGATGAAGCTCAAATCCCTTTGAAAAAAAAGCTGCAACTATCAGCATGTAATATTAAGAAGGCAAACACATCAATTAATACCTACTAAAAATTTCATGACATTTCCATTGTACATTGTCCCTAAATTCACAAACATACTACTTTGTTGTAATAAGCCATTGACAATGAAAATTTATTCAATACATATAATCTTTGTTCAAAAAACAAATTATAGATCTAATCTAATTCTTGAATCACATCCAACTCCAAATTCATACGTTCTATATCAGCAATTGTATTAGTTGAAGTTGTAGGTCCAAAAGGATTACATGGTACTTTTAAATTGTCCCTTTCTCCTTGAAGCATTTGTATCACATTTTTCATTGGTGGTCGATGCAAAGGGTGCCATTGGATACACCAAAGTCCCACAGTTGCCATTTTTTTTGCAATTCTAAAATCTCCCTCTTCATCAATAGAGATTTGTGCATCTCCTCCTTCAAGCAAGTTGTGAATCCATTCAGGATACACAATTTGGATATTTTCTTCATTATTGGTTGTTTTTGTATTCTTTCTTCCTCCGACCATCTCTAGCAATAACATGCCGTAACTGTATATATCAGACTTATATGACACATTCCCAAAGTTTCTTGAAAAAACTTCAGGTGCCATGTAGCCTAATGTCCCCTTAGCTGTAGTCATGGATACAACACTTTGATTTTTCGAACACATCTTTGCTAAGCCAAAATCTGTTATTTTCGGAGTGAAATTGTCATCTAGCAAGATGTTGTGCGGATTGATGTCAAAGTGTAGAATTCTTTGATCACAACCTTGGTGGAGATACTCAATACCATTTGCTATGCCGAGAGCGATTTGTTGTAATTTATCCCATCCAAGGAAATTATCTTTGTTGTTCGGAGGAGAAATGAATTTCTGCAACGAACCATTTGGGAAAAAGTCATAGACTAAAGCACGGTGAAATCCATCTGCGCAAAAACCAAGCAAACGAACCACATTGAGATGGTGAATTTTGCCCATAGTTCCCACTTCATTTATGAACTCTTTCCCGTCTCCTTCTGCATTATTAAGAATCTTCACAGCAACTAAAATTTGGTTCGACAATTTACCTTTATAAACAGCACCATGAGCCCCTTCGCCTAACTTATCTTTAAATTTATGAGTAATTCTCTTTAAGTCTGCATAAGAGAACCTAGTTGGGTTTAAAGCCCTGTAATCCTTCAAAAAGTTTTCAATTCTTTCATGATCTTCACCTTTCATCTTAAAATAGCTATATATTTGAAAAATGGCACCAAATAAAAGAACAAGCACAGTTGAGCCTATTATTACACCTGCAAATTAACCATTCAATATCCTTAAAAAAAACTCTCAACTACATCATAAAATAAATTCTTCTTCAATTTGAATTGAACTACCGCAAAATAAGACTAAATAAAGGATAAATGTAAAGGTTTCTCACCTGCTGAGGATAAAATAATCTTCTTCTTTGATTTGTGCTTGCATTCGAAGCATCTTTTATCAAGATTTGTTTCCGACCAAGACAATGAGATTGAATTTACTTTTATTCCATATAGAGATTCTTCCGAAAGAATAAGGGGTGAAAATCGTTGAGACAGTTTGGTGCAGGAAAAAAGGTTAGATTCAACAATATCATCGTCAACGTTTGCGATATAAATTGGGCAAGAAATAATGTCCTGCTGGTGTTGTCCTAGCGAAGAACAATCAAAGAAACTAACATTAAATCTATAATTTGTAGGTTCGACATAATTGAACAGCAACCGAGAACCGTTAATCCGCAAAGGAAAAATTGATGAAGAGAAATTGTGGTAAAGTAAGAGTCGTGAAAGACAATATTCAGGATCATGTGCTTCTAATATTTGAGATGTGAAGTTAATATGATCTACTAAGAGTTTTATAGGGAGTGGATAAGCAGGTATTTCAAGAATCTTGATCTTGTTATGATGTTTACAAGATAGATTGAAGGGACATGATCCTATGGATGATGGGATATTATTATGGCCATTCCCAATCAGTGGCATTAGCATTAAAATCATTGCTATCATGAAGGAAGAAGTAGTACTGTGACTGCAAATCATTTCCTAGCTTTTTTATGTTTGATTGAAGTTGGTGTTGTGTTTGATTCTTATAGAGATTTTATTGGTAGCTAAATAATAGAATTCAAATTACGTCCAAGACAACTGATATTATGCTATGATTATTGTAAGTAAATATGCTTATGATGACTTTGACCTTGAGAAAGATAGTTATAAAAAAACTTAAGCAATGAAAATTAAATTAAGTGATTAAAAGAATAATGTAGCGAACTCACTTATTTATCTTTAAATATGAAATTTTAGTCATTAGCTGATAAAAAATGGTGAAAAAAAGTTGAACGATTCTCTCCGCATAATGAAAATTTCTATTTGTGTCACTAGATGTCAATTTTCATCTGATAGAGAATCGTTTTGATGGTGAAAAAAACACTGAAAAAAAGTTGAACGATTCTCTCCGCTTAATGAAATATTAGAAATTGTAATATGAAAGAAATATTTGTGTCACTGGATGTCATTTTGACAAAAGAAATATTAGAAAGTGTTTTTACTGTTTTTTGTTATTGATGCAAATTGTAATATGAAAGATACAAAATATGTATTTTTTTTAGAAAAAAGAAGAAAAAACAAGATATTAGTGTCGTGCTTCTGATGAAAAGGTATAGCAATTTTGTTAATTTTGATCTCCGTGGAGCTCTGTAGATACTGCGGGAATCTATGACTGTGAGAATGGGTTATCTCCCCGCGAGAATAAGAATGATATTCCCAAAACAGGAATGGAGCAAGGAGTGGTAAAATATCCTCCAATCAATCCCTGCCCTGTTCTCCCTCCCTTTCTACAAAACCTACCCTAATAAAAAAAACTAGAACCACTAATAAATGTCTTTGCAATTGCGTAGCTGGTTCAAAACAAAAAATAATTGCAAGTCTTCCTTTCTACGAAACCTACCTTTTATTATTATTATTTTTGGTTTATAGCCTCTAATTTCGAGGGGAAGGGGGCTCTATTAGTCCTTGCAGGAGATCACCGTGGTCCCCTCTATCATGTCTAATACCGATTATCATTGGACCAATTAATGTTTAGTTATAAAACCTTACCTACCTTTTAATTAGAACCATACAAAAAGTCTCAGCACTTGCGATAGCCGGCTCAAAACCAATAGTTTCCGAAGAATAAAAAAAAGGTTAAGCTAACTAGTGCAACCCATGCACTAGTTAAGAATACAAAAAAAGTAAGTTTTACATTGAAAATAACATTTTTTAACTTTTGCAAACATTGATTACACAAATTTCAATACAATAATATTATATTGAGGTTTCTTAACTAATATATGGGGTGTACTAGTTAGCTTTTTCCTAAAAAAAACCAATATTTTTCTTGCAAGTCTTCTTTTCTACGAAACCCCTTTTAAATAGAACCAAAACTAAAAGTTTCTTGCAATTGCAATAGGTGGTTAAAAAAAAAAAAAAAAAAATTTGCAAGTCTCCCTTTCTACTAAATCTACCTTTTAATTAGAACCACTATTAAAAGTCATTTTATACAAATTCCCGTTCAATAATCACAACAAGGAAGTGAAAATTAATTTTCGACAAAAATCATGAGTAGAGGGAACTTTCCCTGTTCTTCAGAATCAATATCACTTGTATGCTTCCTCCAAATTGTTATGGTTGTTGCTGTGATACTATTGCATCATCATCATCAAACATGTGATGCAATTACTATTACTAATAACCAAACAAATTGTCCACAACCTTATTCTTCTTCATGCGGCATAATCACAAACATAACACATCCCTTTCGACTTAAAGATGATCCAACAGCCTGCGGTGATCCGAGATACGAGTTATCATGCGAAAACAACATGACAATGTTAACTCTGTATTCGGGTAAATACTATGTGAAATCAATCAACTACAATAACTACACAATTCGAATAGTTGATTCTGGTATTCAAGAAGACGATTGCTCTTCCATCCCTCGCTATTCCTTAACCAAATTCAACTTCTCATACAATAATGATCTTCCTTCTAGCCATGATGCCGATCCGTATCGGGAGGACCAAATCTACCATACGTACATAATATACTTGAACTGTAGCAAACCAGTGAAGGACGATCCTAGCTATATCGATACAGCTCCCTGCATAAACTCCGACTCCAAAAGCTATGTTTATGCTTTTATGGACTACTACTTATCGGCTGAGAGTTTATCGGTTGGGAGATTAAAAGATTATTGCCAAGTCGAGTCTGTTTCTATTTTACAAACAATTTTACGAGGTCCTGTTAGACGACCAAATTCATACGAAGACATTTATGGAATGCTACTCTATGGATTTGAGTTAACGTGGTTGGGTGGTGTTTGTAGAGATCATTGCGGCGATAATAAACTATGCAAATTTTACGTCTCCTACGAAATTGAATGTTGTGATGGCCCGGACACAATCGATTGCACTTATCCATGGGGAGAGCTAGGCCATTGCAGTAAGAAATGCATCTTTTCAATCTAACATATTTTAGTTTCTTTTTCGTGTTGACTTGTGACCTTCTATAGTGCACTCACAATCTCTCACATTTGATTATTGTTTTTAGGTTTTTTTCTTGTTTATATAAGATTCGGGAATATTTATCCCCAACTACTTAAATTTTTTTTAACCGATATAAATTTTTATAAAATAATATATCCTTAGGGGTACACAAGTTGTCAATTTCAATACATCAGTCCATAAACAGCAAAACCTTGACTTTAAATGTCTCTTGCAAAGTTGCAACGGTGTAGTTGGACCGTCGAAGTTAAAAAATAAATCCATGAAGTTATTCAATAAATTTCTAGTATAATTGTGTTGCAACTAGTGTGAAACAAAAGTTACTGTTAGTATGAATCCTGTTGCAACAGTATGATTCAAGTATGAAGTATGATTCAAGTATGAATCAATCATCTTCTTCAATTTGAATCCTAAATTCTTCGGTATGATTCTAGATAGCCCAATTCATTTTATCAATTATACTAGCTAGTAATAATTTATTTTGTTTCACACTAGTTGCAACACGATTCATACTAGAAATTTAGATGATCCAACACATATTTAGGATGAATCATATTGCAACACATGATCAAACTTTTGTTCAGGATAAATTTGTCAAAAAAAAATAATAACTTTTATTATTCAATAAATCAATGAAGTTACAACATAAATTACTAGCTTACATTTAATGCTAGTTGCAATTTAATTTTTATTACAAAACTAGTTCTAATACTTTTAAGTTCACTTTATTGTATGAAAAATGCTTTATAGCACGACACGACAACGTTGGCTTTATTGGCTTTATAGCACTTTAGCATTATCTTTTACCCATTATCTATTTATCTGCCTTGATCGTGCATATTGGACGACATATTAGTCGTACCATATAGCACTGCTGTTATTGTATTGCTACTATTATGTTTTATGAAATGAATTAATTTATTTTTGATTAAAAATAAAATGTAAAGAGTTTAAAAAAAAATAAGTTTTTTTTTGAGTAAAAGTTGTTACAATTTGTTATCTTATTAAAATTTTATTTCTTCTATTTTTCTCTTCTTTTAGGCCGAATGTCAAAGCCGCGTATATTAGTAGAAGGTATGTAGTACTTAACTTTTTTTTTTAGTTTAATGACTAAAATTTTATCTTTTAAAAATGCGTACAAGAGTTCAAACTAATGAATTTGAAAGACACATATCAATTATAAAAAAGAAAAAGAGACACACATCAATAAGATTATAGCCATGTATACCATCATTTTAATCTCATTTGTGAGTCAATTTTTATATTAAGTGGTTCAAAATCCTCCCTAATGCAATTGTGGGAGATCGAATCGTGATTCTTCCAAAATATAGTCTTGTATTTTATCTCTTATGATTGTTGACTATTTGACCTTATAATTTATTGCAGATATTATACTTGGCATTATTAAAGGTAATATTTTATTTTGTTGATTGATCACTTCCTTCTAAGTTCTATACTATTATTTTTCTTTTGTATTATAGGTTTTGACTTTAGAAAATAAATTCTAATAATTTAGAGTTCGGTTCGAAAAGTATATAAAATCTAATAAAAAGTTATTACTCTAATTTTTTTTAAAAATAACAATTTACGGAATTATTTGAAAATTAATCAATTTTTTTACAATAGTAAACTTAACTCATCACATTAAACAAACGATTCTTTAAATATATAGGAATGTAATTAAAAATACAACTACTACACCAAAAATTGACATCTCGAACAATAGTGTAAGTTATCATATTCACTTATCATTTAATAAACTTCACCTTAAAATTTGAAATAACAACTAGTAAAAGACCCGTGCGATGCACGAGTCACATGACAGATTTGAATTATACGAAGGACAACAATTATAAATATCATCTAACATATTTCATAAATGTAAATTTTTAATTGTTTATATATGTGGATACAATTTATTATATATTTTAATCAAATATTTGTTCTGTTAAATTGTTTGCACCACACCCGTTGTAACTTTTAAATGTTGATATATACGGATATAATTTATTATATATTTTTTATCGATGACAAATATTTATTCTATCTTGGTTTTAAATATGAGTAACAAATACTAGCCCAATTTTTTTTTATATATATGAATGACATATTTATCCCGTGTTTAATTGATGTATATCAATGACATATAATTCTTGTGTTTTTAATTTTATTTATTAAGGGATAAAACTTTTTTTAAGGGATAAAATTGTAAAAACAACATTCACTATCAATAAATTTACTGCTCTTATCTATTTTCTTAATTTCCGTAATTTAGTCAACATGATCTTATATTTAAGAACGAATATATTATGTTTTTGTGAGTTTTTCATTTGGGACATAGGGAGTAGTTAAGTGATTCTTAGTCCTCACAATTTTATACTTTCTTTGTCCCAAATTAATTGACACAACTGACACAGTAGATAATTTTTATTGTTAATATCTTTAATTATGTATCTTTGTCCCAAAATAATTGATGAAATAACATTTAAAAGTATAAAAATGAATAATTCTTGAATACAAAAAATAATATAGAAATAACGCATTTGAACTAAATTAATGTTTTTTGGTGAAATATATCTATAGGTAACAAATATTTGTCATATTTTTGAGAAAGGTTAAATATGTTTTAATCTCTACTGTTAAATCAATGTGTATTTTAGAATGATTTTTCGTAGATCTAGACATGTTTAAAACATTGTAAAAAGTTCATCGAAAAAAAAGAACTTAAAAATTTGATTTCTAAATAGAGATTTTGGCTACTTTTATCTTTAGCTTTTAAAATTTCATATTTAATTATTTTTATTTTAAAAAATTCTAAATTTTTATTAAAAAGCTTTTTATAGTATTCTAAACATGTACGAAAAAAAATTATTTAATAGTTTAATGATTATTAAACAATTTTAAAATTTTGAAAAATCGTAGGGACTAAATTGTGTGGACAAAATTTTATAGGGACCAAAACATGCCACTTCTTTTTATAGAGACTAAAAACAAAATTTTGTAACTTTATAAGGACCAAAAACATATTTAATCATTTTGAGAAACAATGAAAGTACAATACTCACTCCATGGCTCCATCCTAAATTATGTGCATTTATTATTTTTTACATACATATGCTTACTTATTTTACATCTTTTTCTACACCTTACAATAAATAGTTTGATAAACTTCTTTTAAGAGATAAAATTGTAAAAATAACATTCACTATAAATAAATTTATTGCTATTATTCATTTTCTTAATTTCTTTAATTTAGTCAACATGATCTTATATTATTTAAGGACGGATATAGTATGTTTTGAGATTTCATTTGAGACATAGGGAGTAGTTAAATGATTCTTAGTCCTCACAATTTTATACTCTCTTTGTCCCAAATTAATTGACACAGTTGATAATTTTGACCGTTAATATATTTAATTATGTATCTTTAAAAATTATAAAGAAATTATGTATCTTTAAAATATTCATCAAGACAAATCAAACAACATCTAATATGCTAATATTTACACTTATATATTAATAAAAAAAATATGATCAAAATAAATTACGTGAATAGTAGTCAACTGTGTCAATTATTTTAAAACTGAGGGAGTTGTACGCTTTTTTTATCGTTAATATTTTTAATTATATATTATTCAAAATTATAAAAAAATTATATATCTTTAAAATATTCATCAAGACAAATAAAACAACATCTAATATATTAATATTTGCATTTATATAATAATAAAAAAAATATGATCAAAATAAATTATATGAATAGTGATCAACTGTGTTAATTATTTTAAGATTGATAGAATAGTACTTTTTTTTTTTTACCGAGAAAGTAGTACGTTTTTCTTAGAGTGATTAGAAGAAATAAATAAAGTCATAATGAATTTACTTTTTGACGGAGGGACTGAGTGATAAGAACAATTTTGCTTTCCAAATTTCAATGAATTTGCCTTTTGTTTACGTGTATTGGGACTTGGAAGTATTGGAATTAGATAGTAATAATGGAAACATAGAGTCATAATTAAAATTTTAAATAACTAAATGACCATTAAGTCCATTAAATTAGTAACTTCATTAACTTTGGTGAGGTTAATTTAGGAAAATTGATAGTAATTAATTTGATTACCTATAATAACATTACATTATTACCTTTTCTTGAAATAAATAAATCAATTTTTTTAGGAACAGTTGTGTCATTTTAATTTTTACTTTAAACTATTTTATTATTTTCTCTTTCTTACTTTTTCTCTTACTACATTCTCTCTCATTCAATTTTCATTTTTTTTCCTCTCAATATTTCTTCTTACTCATCTTTAAAATCTAAAATATTTCTTTCAACTTTTCTAATAATAAAAAATTCCTCATTTCTTTCTCTATTAATAATTGTTTAATCTCTTCTGGAAAAAAAAACTTCCGTATTTATTTATTCTCCAATTTCTACTATATATATATATTTTTTTTTTATATTTCACCTTTTATTAAATGTCTAACATTTTATCAATGTTTACTGTACTAATATGTATCGCTGTGTATGATTATAGTAGATTCAAATGATTTGACTATAGTTTTGTTCTGATCTACTATCAATTTCTTTTAAAGATAAATTAATGTCATTTTAATACTTTAATTTTTCATTATTTAAATTTGTAATGGGAACGGTAATTTATTTAACGAGTTTTTGCATATAAAAAGATATTTAAATAAAACTCTACATGATTAAAAAATAACATAAAACTCTATATGAAAATATTTGTTTTCTTACCTAATATTAATTTATAGAAATCCTACATTAATCTTGGTATTTTAAAATATGTAGAAAATGTCGAAATTTTAGGCCAGACGTTTCTGATGGAGTTTGATCTCCGACTTCTCCATTTTGAGTGTGTGGATTCATATTTAAATTACAAATCAACACAATATAAAAATATAAGTTTTTGCAAATGTACATAAAATTCACAACAGAACCACATGTAAATGTACAAATATTTTATATATATTTATGATGTATATAGTTTTGTTATGATATACTATCAATATAATTTTTTTAATTACCTATATATAATCACTTTCTTATCATTCCTTCAAATTAATAGATTCAATTTATTTTAAAGACACATTAATCATTTAATATTTTACTTTTAATTACTTAAATTCGTAACGGGAACGGTCATTTATTAAAGGGATATTATCAAATAAAAATATATTTAAATAAAACTCTACACGATTAAAAAAACATAAAACTCTATATGAAAATATTTGTTTTCATTTAAATTTATTTTATTATTGAAATCAACAAAAGTAATTTTTTTATATAAAAAATCAACAAAGTCAATTATTTTTTTAAAAAATGTAAAAATTCTAAAGGGACACCTATTATGTTATTAGAAATGTGTGATAAAAGTACGCGTGTCTAAATTATTATATGTTTACCTTTCAATCTTATACTTCTTCTGTATCAAAATAATATAAGCAAGAAAGAGTCAACAAAATATATATTTGATTTAAATTTTACACAAAATACATTCAATCGTATTGACCAATTTGTGCTTATATTTTTGGATAGAAGGAGTATATATATGTTACTCCCTCCATACTAAAATATAAGTCTTTTTAAAAAAAAAAATTGTATCGAAATATAAGGCACTTTACAATTTTAATGAAACACTAGTGTGTATATCCGTGCTCTGCACGGGAAAAAATTATTTTGAATTAATAATAAGAAATATAAATAACTTTATTAAATTATAAATAACTTTCAAATATTTGTCAAATTAGAATAATTATCTATTGGATATTGTTTCAAATGAGGTACATGTACAACGATATATTTGAAGTGGATAGAATTCATAGTTAATATTTATCCAAATAATTGTCCAGCGAGAAAATTCATCAACTAAATTTCTTATTTTTTTAGAAATAAAATTGTTCAATGAGAAAACCTGGAAGTAGAAAATGTAGATTACTATTATATTATGTATTGATTGAATTAATGACTATGCACATTTTCAAAATGAATCAACTAGTTCTTTGATTAAAAAAAGACGTTATGGTAAAACATCGTTTTAAACGATGTGGTAAAAAACAACGTGCAATTTAAAAAATATGATTAGATAAACTACAATTTCTTACATACGCTACGAAGTTAATAAAGAAATGCTATTTATTTAAAAGTTATTCATTATACTTTATAAAAGTCAAAATGTTATTTTCTCAAAAAGCTATTTTTGTACTTTTAAATTCTTAACATATGCTTTTAGGGTAAAAAACATATAAGAAATGAAATGATAGGATCATAATGTTTCAATTATTGAAACAATTAAAATGCAGGTTTCATAATGTACCAAAAAAAAATGCAGGTTTCATACTACCACTACTACTACTAAAATGACCCTTCAATCAAATTTCACTTGATCAAATTCTGATCATATATCGTTGACAAAATTATTTACTGAGTACTATTAGTCATACATTATAGGTTTATTGCATATACATACGTGAGGACTAAGTAAAGACTAATTCTCGTATGAATCTTTACTTATACTCTTGACAAATTCCCTTCTAATGCATAATACCGATACCTGAAAGAAAACATGTAAAGGAAGTATATTAGATCAATTTATATGTATATGGAGCATCAAATGTAAGTCGATAAACTCTGTGAATTTTAAATGCAAAACATGAAAAATTCAACATAACTAACAAAACTCATAGCCCAAATTAGTAAATTCAAAGTAGCAATGCAAATACAAATATTAGAGCTTTAATATGATGAAAATACACAGTAGATTGAAATACCTATAGTCTATGAAAAATATATATTGTTAGATTTCAAATAATACAAATTAAATAAAGAAAATAAAGTGTCACAATAAAATCTGAAAGAGATCAAAACCTTCACATCTATAAGAACCATCTATAACAAAACATAAAGTTTAGCAAAAAAGTTCATATTAGGATGAAACCATAAACGAATAACACAAACAACTATAGCTCATAACTATAAAGGAGTAATTGCTAATTGTTGCCCAAAAAATTGAATATCAATACTTGAAAACACAAGTCTCAAAAAATTAAGATTAAAATCAAATATTGGAAATGAGAAATATGGAGGATCATCATACGATTTATTTGAAGGAAGTACATGTATCAAAATAAAAATAAAATATAACACTATTTATAATTATAGATAAAAATTTCAAGAAGATAATTCAATTACAATCATAAAAATAAAATCTTAAGTGAAGCACTTTGAAATTGGAAAAGAGTAGTTGAATCACCGGTGAGAGAGAGAATTGATGATTGTCATTTGCCTTCTTTCATTGATTTTATCTGTGTGAATTAAATAGGTAGTGGCTCAAGAAGAAAATAAATGGTTGCCTTGGAAAAATTGCTCAAAATTCCCCTTTTTTTGTGCTAATTTATCATTGCCATTTTGTATAGGTTTATTCATTGAATCGTGTATCCCAAAAATTTCATTAACTATTTAATTTAATAATTTAAAAAAATAAGAAATATATTTAATAAATAACAAATTAAATAATTAAAAATTAAATAAAAGACAACTAAGGAAATATTACTAATAATGGAAACTTTTAAAATAGTAAGCATTCTTAAAAGTTGACAAATGACAAATTTACCAAAGAACTACTTTTGCTTTATTATATTCTATGATTTAATACTATTATATTTCTTATTATATCTTTAACTATTTATTACTCTTTTTTTTTTTTAGTTTTTCAATTTATATTTTCCATATTATTAATTAAGAATAATTTTGTAAATTAACTCAAAATTTCTCTTTTTCATACAATATTAATTACATTTCTTAATTTGTGTAATATTTTATACTACTTTATTACGGATGGTACTAATATTTATTTGTTTATTTTTAATTTGTTTGAAGAAAATAAATGAATTTTCCTCGATATAATAACCATCACAGGAATACTACAAGTAATTGGGATCGAGATAGGAAGAATCATTGGCAAATATATCTTGCCAGCATATATAGTGAGATCTGTAATGGGCCTTATAGTTTTTTTGGTACTAGTGATAAATACATGTCGGAGAAGGCATATATCAATATATGAGAGTATTGAAGTCTTTCTTCGAGTGAGTACCTTGATGCCAATAAGGTATTCATACAAAGACATAAAGAAGATGACTGGAAATTTTAGAGACAAGTTGGGTGAAGGAGGTTTTGGAGCTGTTTTTAAAGGAAAACTACGCAGTGGACCATTTGTAGCCATAAAAATGTTGGGTAAATCTAAGGGTAATGGACAAGATTTCATTAATGAAGTTGCAACTATAGGAAGAATTCATCACACCAATGTGGTTCGACTTATTGGATTTTGTGCTGAAGGATCTAAACGCGCTCTTGTTTATGAATTCATGTCCAATGGTTCTCTTGATAAATATATTTCTTTTAGAGAGGATGGTAATGGTAACTCTCTTACTCACAAGCAAATGTACGAGATATCGCTTGGGGTGGCTCGTGGTATTTCTTATTTGCATGAAGGATGTGACATGCAAATTTTACATTTTGACATCAAGCCCCATAACATCCTTCTCGATGAGAACTTTATTCCCAAAGTTTCAGACTTTGGTCTTGCAAAGCTTTATCCTAATGACATTAGCATCGTTACTATGACTGCCGCAAGAGGAACAATTGGTTACATGGCTCCTGAGTTGTTCTACCATAATATTGGAGGAGTGTCTTATAAGGCTGATGTCTACAGTTTTGGAATGCTTTTAATGGAAATGGCAAGTAAGAGAAGAAATTTGAATCCACATGCAGATCGTTCAAGCCAACTTTTCTTTCCCTTTTGGATTTATAATCAGTTGGTTGAAGAAAGGGAAATAGAAATGGATGAACTTACTCATGAGGAAATGATTAATGTGAAAAAGATGTACATAACTGCATTATGGTGTATACAATTAAAACCAAGTGATCGTCCTTCAATGAACAAAGTAATAGAGATGCTTGAAGGAAATATTCAGAACATTGAAATGCCTCCAAAACCATCTCTGTATCCAAATGAAACTTTTCAGAATGATCTCGAAGAAACCTCTGATGAAATTGACTCGGATGTTGTTGATGACTCTGTTAGTCTTTTGGGAGGAAACTAAAAGGTGGCATTTTTTAATGTATTATTCTTGAAAATATTGGTAGTTTTCTTTCACAATTATATCTATGTTTCCCTTTATCTTGAAATAGTTAATTTTCATAAGTTGAAGTAAATTCTTATAGGTCCTACCTAAATTATAAATCTACCTTATAACTTAAGTTGCTACCTGGAGATTCTACAAACTCGTTTACCATCGTTATAAATCGACATTAATCTATTTATAGCATGTTTTGAACTGAAGGAGAGGTGAATGACCTCTTCGAGTTCAAGGCTTAGATTTATTTTTGAAAACACTAATTCAGTTGTACTGTATTACACTATTACATATTTTGTTTGTGTGCATTACATTAATGTTCTTCCTTATTAGATATTTTTGGGTTAGATCCTCTGAATAAGAATTTTTTATATGAAGGAAATGAAGGGTGATCTCTCATACTCCCTCTGTCCCAAACTTAAATAGTTTATCCACCATAAGCTTTCATGCGGTACACTCTTATACCATAAAACGCTAAAATAAGTTGTTTATCCAAACATGGTCGAAGTGTCTAAGGATTTACTTTGTGTCAGCGGGAAGCCGTTGTTTTCTTTACTGCTGAGAGTGCAGTTTCTTTGACAGTCCATCTTTCTGTTAGGGAAAAGTCCTCAACAAAGAACAACTCAACAAAGAACTAAGAGAAAAACTGAACTAATTGTGTTGAAAAAGTTTATTGAGAAAAGTGTTATTTACAAAGATCACTTAACACCTATTTATAGGTGAAGTAAGTGTAACTACTTCCTAATAACAAGGAAACTAACAACTAACTAAATCCAGCTGGCATAACTGCCAAACAGCTGAGACTAACTACCTTAAAAGAAACAAAATACAATAAACCAGAAAAAATAACAGAAAACTACACGTGCTTCTGATGCTCTGCTTCTGATAAGCTGCTTCTCATGCGCAGCTTCTAACACAGTTTGAATTATATGAGAACCAATACTCCTCCTTAATTCAAGCTGTCAAAATTAACCACTCCTAGTTCTCTTCTAAGCTTGATAAACTGATCCCTCTTCACAGCCTTGGTTAGTATATCAGCTTGTTGATCATTTGTGATACAATACTCCAAACACAATTTACCTTTAGTGACTTGGTCTCTAATGAAATGAAACCGGGTTTCAATGTGTTTGCTTTTGCCATGACTGACTGGATTCCTAGCCAGATTAATTGCTGATTTGTTGTCAATGTACAACACCACAGTCATGCTTTCCACAATCTTCATTTCACTTAGAAGTGATTGAAGTCAATTTGCTTGGCAAGCTGCAAAAGACCCTGCCACATACTCAGCTTCACAGCTAGAGAGTGCAATGACACTTTGCTTCTTTGAACACCATGATACTGGAGCATTTTGAAACTTGAACAAGTAACCACTTGTGCTCCTCCTATCGACCTTGTCTCCACACCAGTCAGCATCTGAGAAGCCTACTAGCTCCAATTTTCCATTATCCTTTGCAAATGGAAATAGAACACCAAAATGAATGGTGCCATTAATATAACTGAGAATCCTCTTGGCTAGCAGTAAGTGAGACCTTAGTGGTTTACTCATAAAGCTGCTCACATAACCCACTACATAACTGATATCTGGTCTTGTTTGGCATAGATATCTTAATGATCCAATCAATTGTCTGAAATTTGTTGGATCCACATCATCACCAATTATCATTTCCTCAGCTTTGACTCTTGGATCTTTAAGTGTGACTGATGAATTACAGTCAAGCATTTCAAATTTCTTCAAAATTTCAGTAGCATATTTGGCTTGATGTAATATCAGTCCCTTAGGAATTTCCAACAACTCCATTCCTAGGAAGTATGTCAACTTTCCTAGATCAGTCATTTCAAATTCACACTTCATTTGTGATTTGAACTTGTCAATCTGTATTGGTGAGCTGCCAGTCACCAATAAGTCATCTTCATACAAACATATGATCAGCATATGTTTATCATCACTATGTTTCACATACACACCATATTCTACACTGCATTTTCTGAAACTTTGCTCAACAAAGAATTGGTCAATTCTCTTGTTCCATGCTCTAGGAGCTTGCTTCAATCCGTACAAGGCTTTGTTCAGCTTCAGTACCTTGTCTTCTTTTCCTTTCAGCTCAAATCCTGGTGGTTGTTTCACATAGACATCTTCCTCTAATGGTCCATTTAGGAATGTAAATTTCACATCTAAATGAAATAGAGGCCATCTTCTACTACAGGCTAGAGCAATTACTAACCTTATAGTCTCATGTCTTGCAATTGGAGAGAAAACTTCATCATAGTCTAGCCCTTGTTTCTGTAGAAATCCCTTTGCAACTAGCCTTGCCTTGTGCTCTATAACTTTGCCTTCAGGATTCTGCTTTACTTTGTAGACCCATTTCACACCAATTGCTTTCTTGTCAGAAGGTAATGTGCATAAGTACCATGTCTTATTCTTTTCTATTGACTTCAACTCATCAATCATTGCATCCATCCACACTTTGCTCTTTAGTGCATTGCTAACATCTAAAGGTTCAGTGTCTGCAAGCATAGCATAGTGAACAACTTCACCTTCATCATTCACTGCATTATCTGAGATAGTCTCACATTCTTCCAATCTTCTTGGAAGCTGAATTGTTCTCTGAGATCTAGCTCTCAGTTGTGGTTGTGGCTCTTCATCTGAGCTTTCATCATTTGCTTGATTATTAGTGCCTTGAACTGGATTAACAAATGTCACAGTCTCATTGTTAACCAATCCATCATCTAAATCAACTTCACAAGTGTTTTTAGACATGGATTTCTTCTTCCAGTCTCAGGTCTCATTCTCTAAGAACTTCACATCTCTACTAATCTCCAATTTATCTGAGATGGGATTATAGAGTCTATAAGCACCAGTTCTATGATACAAATATCATAGGCTCACTCTTGTCATCTAGTTTCTTCCTTCTAGCATCAGGAATGTGTTTATAACACAATGAGCCAAACACCTTGAAATGAGCCACACTTGGCTTATTTCCAGTCCATACCTCATCAGGAACTCTATCCTTTATCTTCTTGGTTGGACATCTGTTTAGGATGTATACAGGTGTAGACACAGCTTCACCCCAGAACTTGTGAGGCAGGTGCTTCTGCTTCACCATGCTTCTAGCCATATCTAGAATGCTTCTGTTTCTTCTTTCAACAAGGCCATTATGTTGGGGAGTGTATGGTGGAGTAACTTCATGAATTATGCCTTCATCTTTGCAATAATTCTCAAACTCCTTTGATGTATACTCACCTCCACCATCTGTTCTCAACACCTTCAAAGACTTGGCACTCTGCTTCTCAACTAAGGCTTTGAATTTTTTGAACACATCAAAAGCTTCACTCTTTGCCTTAATATGATATAACCATATCATTCTTGAGAATTCATCAACAAAAGTGATGAAGTATTTGTTTCCACCCGTTGATAACACATCAATTGGCCACAAATATCTGAATGAACCACATTCAACAATTCCTTAGACCTCATAGGTAAACTGTTTTTGAAAGAAGCTCTTGGATGCTTTCCCAGCAAACAAGTAGTACAAACATCAATTGGAGTTATGACTCTAGGCAATCCAATAACCATATCATTTGAATTAAGCTGTGACAAGCTTTTGAAATTCAAATGGCCATACCTTTTGTGCCATAACTCACTATCCTTGCTTTCTGTAGTTGTAGAGAGACATTCTGCTTCAATGGCTTTGAGTTGAGTTTTGAATATCCTATTTTTGCTTTGTGCTGACTTCAGAATCAGATTCTTCTTTGAATCATAGAGCTTCAGGGTTTCATCTTCTAGCACAATTTTGAATCCCTTCTTTAGTAACTGATCTACACTCATCAAGTTACACTTCATGCCAGGCACATATAGGACCTTCTCAATTACTGTCTTCTTGCCATTCTTCTTCCGAATAACAACATTCCCCATACCTCCTGCTTTGATGGAGTTGCTATCAGCCAATTTGATCTTGGTATTGACACATTTATCAAAATCAGTCATGATGCTTTTGTTGCTAGTCATGTGATTTGAACAGCCCGTATCAAAATACCATTCCATGGAATCACTACTTTCTTTAGTGATGGTAATCATGAAACTTACATCATCATCTGTGCTTGAATGATCTTCTGCAACATTTGCTTCTTCACTGACTTGGTTCTTCTTCTTCTTTGGATTCTTGCATTCATTTGCATAGTGACCGTACTTGTTACAATTGTAACATTTGATCTTGCTCTTATCAATGGGTTTCTTCTTTCCATTGATCTTCTGTTTCCCTCCTCCTCCATTTGAAGATTCAGGCTTGTCTTCACTTTTCTCACTGGTTTTCTTGAAATTTTTGTTCTTCTGCCACTTCTTGTATTTTGCAAAGAGAGCTTGCTCATCTTCCTTGCCATGATTTTTCTCTGTATGCTTCAGTTCATGTGCTTCAAGAGTGCTCTGCAGATCTTCAATTCTGATTTCACTCAGATCTTTAGTTTCTTCGATGGTGACCACAATGTGCTTGAAGCTTGTGGTTAAAGTTCTGAGTACTTTTTCAACCTGTTCTTGTTCATCAATCGTTCCCCCACAACTCTTCATTTGATTAGTGAGTGTCACTAATCTTGTGAAGTACTCTGCAATCTTCTCATCAACCTTCATCTGAAGGAGTTCATATTGCCTCTTCAATCCTTGCAACTTCACCTTCTTGACCTTCGCATCACCACCATAAATCTTCTGTAGTGTGTCCCATGCTCCTTTTGCAGTTTCTTCATCTGCAATCTTCTCTAACACGATGGAGTTCACACATTGATGTATGAGGTATAGACCTTTGGTGTCTTTCTTCTTTGCAAGTCTGAATGTTGTTCTTTGTTCTTCATTTGGATTTGCTGGTAATGGAGTAACTGCAGTTGTAACTTGATCATACACTTCATGAAAGTTGAATACGACCTTCATCTGCTTTACCCAAATGTCCCAGTTCTTAGATCCTTCAAGAACGGGAAAATTCACATGGAAATTGTTTGTACCAGCCATGGTTGATTCACTGCAACCACAAGGAGTCTTTCTTGGATTCAAGAAAAATCAAGAATCGATCCCTAGGATCGTATAAGCTCTAGATACCACTTTGTTGGGGAAAAGTCCTCAACAAAGAACAACTCAACAAAGAACTAAGAGAAGAACTGAACTAATTGTGTTGAAAAAGTTTATTGAGAAAAGTGTTATTTACAAAGATCACGTAACACCTATTTATAGGTGAAGTAAGTGTAACTACTTCCTAATAACAAGGAAACTAACAACTAACTATGTCCAGCTGGCATAACTGCCAAACAGCTGAGACTAACTACCTTAAAAGAAACAAAATACAATAAATTAGAAAAAATAACAGAAAACTACACGTGCTTCTGATGCTCTGCTTCTGATAAGCTGCTTCTCATGCGCAGCTTCTAACACAGTTTGAATTATATGAGAACCAATACTTTCAACATCATGTTTTTGGAGAGGTTAACTTATATCTGGAGACCTATTCGCACTTCAATATTTTCATAATTCACCAGTATCTTCTCTACATGTCCCTCATAATCTCAAACTCTACATTTTTTATGGCCTGAGTTTGACTCCCAGTCTGTAGGTGCGTGTATAATTAGGACCATTTCTCATCACATAATTTAGTGGTGATTCAATCTCTCTGATCCCTTTCTTACCCCTTTCATAGAAACTTCACTAGAGACCCACTTCCATTGACCCTAGTTTTCTTTGCCATTATACGATGGCCACTAATAAGATATGATTGACACTACAAGAAAATTCGCCTTTAGCTACGACTTAAATTGTAGCTAATTCGTAGCTAATTTCTAGCAAAGCGGAGTTAGCTACAGCTTAGTTGTGAATTTGCTGTCAACATGATCGTAGCATGGATTAGGCGGCAAATTATCTAGGCAAATATTTCCTAGCTAATCTGCAACTAATATAACTAAAATCCTAGCGAATTCCCAACTGATACATAGTAAATATAGCTCAAAAATTTTATATTTCCTAACTAAATCGCTAGGATATTGTCACAACAATTTCGCAACAAATTTGTAGCTATATTTTCCTAGCGATTTCGCAACTAAATCCAAGTTTTTTAAGAATTTGTATAATTACAAAATGCAAATTATGAAGGCGGGACCAAAATCCAAGTTAATTATATATCATTTGTCATCCATGTCATTTGTCATTCCATTAGAAAAGCTAGTTAAATATGCATGATATACAACTACAAGACTAAGTGCCCGTTTGGCCCGGCTTATTTTCTACTTTTCTATTTAGCTTAAACGAAATAGAGAAGTATAAAATTGAATTTAGCCATACTTCTCTTTAAAAGTATTAGAGAAATAAACTAAAGAATTAAAAAATAAAAAAAAGTAGAATAAAACACATTTTTTTCCTAGTTTACTATTTTCAAAGAGAAGAAAAAAAGTAGAAAATAAGCTCGGCCAAACGGGCACTAAGTTTGACACATAACAGAAATTAAACACATGTTTGCAAGAAAGAATTCCTATTGAGATCATCAAAGAGATTGAACCAAAGAGATTGAACTCATCAGTTCAAGTATCTATGCTTTCATTTAGTGATGAGTAAACTATTAGTCTACATTGAAGAATAGCACCATACATTTCAAACCATATACTACAAATTAAGGGAATATAAGATTAACCTTGCTTCTAGTTGAAAGTATTGAACTAAAGGCCTTAACATTTTTCCTTGTGGACCTTTCTCTTATGTTTCGTGCTTGAACAACTTGTTTCTCTTTTACTTCAGATTCATCATCAGAGCTGGTGATAATAACTTCAGGTTCTGTAGGCTTTGGAGCTTGTTCCACCTTTGTTGATTTCTACAACATCAACAAAAAATTCTATTAAATCAAACTTAGAGAGAATAGAGATAAAACATTTCTATAACAACAACAGAACAACAACAAGGATCTACAAATTATACCTTGGTCTTCTCTGTGGCGGCTTGAGCGAGAGCCGCTAATTGAGCCCTCCAACCAAAATATCTTGAAGCACCCTTCTGTTTCTTCCTTCAACCCAAACACTCTTTTGCTTATAATTATTCTCACCTAAATCCAACCACAAAAAAAACAAATCAGAACAATAAAAAAACCACTATTATATTGAAGTAACAAAGGAACTTAACACATGTAAGAAATAAACTAAACACATAACCATGATATACAAACTACAAGACTAAATTCGTCACATAACAAAGGAACTAAACACATCTAAGCAAGAAATTGAAGTAATTAGTTCAAGCATCTATGCTTCATTTAGTGATAGGTCAAAAACTTGTGTATCTTATTTGAACCAAGTAAATTTAAGAATTTAATAAGATAGAACAAAGCACTTATCTAAAGTGATTAGGCTAGAGGATTAAAAACTATGCAGTCAGAGAAAACAAATCAAAATCAATTGCCTGGAAAACACTACAATCACTCAAAAATGATCAGCAATAACCACAAATATCATCAAGGTAGCACCAACACTATAAACTTCAGCAAAAAGTTACTTACTGCACTGAGTCAATTCATCTGCTCCTCTGTGCGCAAAGTATTCAACTACAAGCCGACCAAACTTCTGTATAGACAAAAACAAATATATATAATCAGTGATAGTCATATATGGTGATGCCCTCATGCTCTTTTGAAGGCTGCACTGCATACATCTAGAACATATAATCAGTGATGAACAATCAAGTGTAAAAAATACAGAGAAAGAAAAATATCTATCAGCAATATACTCATTTTATTAACACACAAAACAAGCATAAATAATTTCCACAAATTTCAGCTATGTTTAGGAGGTGCAACTCTGAGTCCTTGGTTAGGAATGCCCACAAATTACATTAACCTAGAACCTAAAGTAGAGAACACAAACTCTTTAGAACAACTCTGGTCTAGTATTATCTAACCATCCCTATGGAGTAACAACTCTAACCATCTAACGATCCCTCTTAGAAGCAAACATTAGAGAGATTGAACATCCCCTTACAAAAGAATGACCAACAAGAGTAATTGCATTATAGCATCAGAAAGTTATTGTGCAAAGTAACATAAGTGTAACTAAATGCAAAGTAACTATATAGCAGCAAAATATCCCCTCCTGGATGTCTTTAATAATATTTTTCTCGACATTAATAGAGCTACTGCATGTCATAGTTCGAGACAAAAGTCATAAATATATGGATCAATTATTGAATACGCAAAACCCCTCGCACACAAACACACATCATAAAGAAACTCCATTATTTAATATACCTTACTATTGGTCGATTGACAATAAATAAGAATTCAGAGTTAGCAATAAGCTACACTTGTAATGCTCTAACGAAACAATTCAATTTAGAACCAACAATAGGTAAGCAATATACAATATAATTTTAGAAGCATATTGGGTGTTCAGCATATATGCCTATGGGGGTACATATCAAAACAAATTCATGCATATTTAAAGACATGGATTGCTCATAAAAATGATAACTACCCTTCATATCAAAACAATCTTTATCCTAATACTTCTATAATAAACACATTATCCAGAGACATGGATTGATCATCACAATCTGAAACTGATAATCTATTAGAAAGGGTGATTGACTCAAATTACCTATAATTTTGCTACCCTTGAACTCTGACCCTAATCTTATATTGCACCACGCTCCTAAATTCTTCACTTTCTTAGCATTTTACTGCAACAAAGCAACAATAAAGAATAGTTACTACACAAATTCATCCTAAAATAAAATTGATCACATAAGACAAACACACCAGTAGGTATATTTCTTTACAGAGACAATACCTATGATTTCTTTCATTTAAGTATCTTTGCTTAGCTTCAAGCTCAACAACAGTCAAGACACCTGCATAGGAGGTGATATTTTTTACTAGGCTAGTCTTATAATAAAACATTGGAAAGTTCCAAAACAGTATCATAAGATTAATTAATGTAAAAATAGAACCACGACAAATTTCAAACGTCATAAAAGAATAGGACAGAAGATTTATAAACATGTTTGTTTCAAGTTTCATCTCAAATTTTTATTAGTTAAAAGAAACAAGTCAAAGTAAAACTAAAAATTACTAAATCAAATGGCTCAAAGAACTCATGCAGCTTGTGATAGTCTAGGTGGTTAAATGGGAAATTCACAAGTAAATTTTTCGGCATGAGGGATAAACTTCTCACTCTTGCTTTGAGAAAAGTTGAAGGGTTAATAGATCTCAGGTTTATCCAACATTGAATGTAATCACTCAAACACAGAGCCAGCACTAAAGTCAAATTATTAACTAGGTTTTGCTTGACATACTCAGCAGAACTAGCACCACCATGAACTGAACAATTTAAACAAGAAATACTAGAACCTAAAGTAAAGGACACTGTATCTTTAGAGTTTAGACTACCTCTGATTTGGTATTATCTAACCATCTGTATGGAGTAATCACTAATCAGATATATTAGAAGAATTTCATTATAATTACCATCAATGAGAAATTAAAAATATATCACAGTGGAGCTTCTAATAATTCAAAGAAACGCATTTATAAACATTTGAATTAGATATAGTGGGGGAAAATGCAGATTGATAATGAAGTACGATTGGAAATTGTTTCTTGGCTAAAGTAATTAAGCACAATCACTAGTTCCAACAAGTTATCATATGTTTTATAACAGGTTTGGAAATCAAATTCTAAAAACACAAAAAGAAAAAGAATGTCAGGATCCAAATTGAAGAGGGAATGAATGTTATGAATCTAAGGGGGAGTAATAAATGTAAATTAAGTATCTTACAAAGAGTGTATCATATGCTTCAGTCTTGACATAAGCCCTTGAAATTTTGGCTTTGATTTTCCTTCTTCCCTAGGTTTCGTACATGATTCATCATTAATTAATAGAGCTAAATTAGGCTAGGTAGAGTAAGTATGATAATCATACTGAACAATCCACTATTGCATAGGTATATCCATAGCACTTGACTAAGGAATACTATCATAGAATCTTAGGAACTAAAGAATAATGCAAACATTCATGATAAAAAGAAGATAAACACATGTATTCATGATAAACACATTCGATAATTGCAGTCACATTTATAATGAGGCCACAAATCAATAGTAGCACCAATGAAATTATCATCATTTTCAGCAATTGCTTGAACTCAATCTCTTAGTATACTTGTTAGAAACTTCCTATATAATTATATTATACTAATTAAGTTTTACTCCAAACTCCCAATAGCAACAATTAGTAGAAGAAAATAGATTATAAACTATATTAATAGTGTTCAATTCAGCATAACAACAACTCACACATGCTTCAAAGGGAGTTTCAACATTGAATAACACTAAGACAAGTTTATAGGTTGCGTAGCAATGAATTGGACTATATCTATCTAAACAAAAGTGATAATTCATGCATTGATCCTAATTCATGGAACTAGAAACAAATATACTTTCGTTGCAATTCAAAGAAATTGATCATAGTTCGAATCAATTTGACTTCAAGTTTGGTCATAGGTGTAGGATTCAAGAAAAGAAAATTACAAAGAAGATGAAATTAGGGTTCTAACCGAAGAAACACGTGATAGAAATTCGATTGAATTGGAGAGAGAATAAATTGTGTGAATCGACCATTAGAATCAAAATCGGAGATTCCATCAGCGTAGAACGAAGTATAAGGTGCCGGTAAACTCGCCGGATTGAGCAACTGCGAAAATTTGAAGATCTCGGACATGGCGGTGTAGATCGAGAAGAAAGAAAACTCTGGTTTCTACCAAGAGATGGAGCGTGGCAGATTGGGGAGTCAGTAGAGATCGATGCGGGCGACGGCGACGCCGCCGTCGATGGCGTCGGCGATGGCGAGATTAGGAGTGAGAGTTTCACGAGAACTATGGTGAGGATGGTGCGTGTTTCTGAGAAAATGTGTTTTTTATTTAAGAAGAAAATGAATATGAAATGTATTTAAACGTTGTCAAAAAATAAAATGTATTTAAACATAAAAAAATCAAATTAAAACTAATTTCAGTCAAATAGTAGCTAATTGACTTGATATTCACTACAATTTCATTTCGTAGCACAATTTTGGTAGCAAATCAGATCTTTTCTTGTAGTGTGAATACTACAGGTGCGGTTTAAATTCAATGTCTTAAGGTTGAGTAAAAGTGGAGTATTTAAACTCACTTCTATTCAAAGTTTGACATAGTAGTCTTCTTGAGAGTGAATTAGTCATCGTATTCCTTTTTTTTTTTTTGCTTCCTCTCTGTTAGATAAAATGGTCATAATTGCAGAAAGTAGAAACTACAACTTGTAAATTCTACAAAATTATGGTACTATGATTTTGGCACATTCACTGTGATACCAAACATGCACTAAATATTATTTTAACAATGGACTTGGTTGGTTATTTCACCATCTATTTTAATATATTAATTTAGAATCCCAAACCATTTGATTGACATCTCATCGTTCTAACCATTGCCAAGTAATAACATTTATGCCACATCATTAAAAATCCTATATGTCATTCTTTATATGCATAGTAGCTCCCAACTTCTATTTTCTACTCTTTTCCCATCCCATCCATTAGTAGCTTTTGCGATTATATCTCTGTCTCCAACTAATTCAATGCTTCATCCAAAACCGTTTATTGTACATAATGTGCTCGATAACCTCTGCCCATTAGTGTTCCCATTAGTTTCCATTTTCCCTATACGACTCTTTCTTTAGTTTGCTCACGGAATTCCCAAAATTCATCTCTCCTTCTTCTATTATGTTCATAGAAGAGTAATTCTAATTTCAAAATCGTTCTTCTATTCTTATTGTGTCGTCTTCTTGCCGTCGCCGGTAAGAGATGAGTATCCTCCACAATCTCCTCGCCATTTGCGGCGGTGTTGCCGAGCACCATACCCAATCCACCGCCAGCTTTCACCGCTGTACCTTTCGGAACCCTTGCATTCAACATAATACAATATTCCCGGCAACCAACTCTGGCGATAAAGTGTTGAAAAAACAATTACAGAATTTTGCAAAAAACAAGTTTTGATAAAAAACAGTAATTGATAAAAATTGCCAACCGAAAATTCGTAGCTGAGTCACGACCAGGTCGCTTTCTTTAAGACGTTTCGTGGTACTGCCAATTGTGCAAGCAGTTCTTAATTTACCGCGACGCCTCCAGGATAAAACAGCTTCGTTCTAAGTATACCGATAATCTACTGCACTTGTAGAAAACCGGTCAAGAATTACACCCTCTATGATAATGATTAGTAAACTAATCACTCGAATATTGGCAAAGGATTACCAATTCTGAAACAAAGCAAGCAAAATCGTGTTTGAGATTTTGCCGGAGAGAAATTTTTTTCTGTGTGTTTGTTGTTGTTCTGTGTTTTTCGTATTTTGAGAAGAAGAAAAGAGAGCAATATATTCTGATTACTGAATCAATAGCAATGAAAGGTAATGAAAGCAAAAAACGAAAACTGAAGACAAAGGATTAATTGGCATGGATCAGAAACGGATTTGCAATAATACCGTTTTTATGGCTTGGTCTCTTCACATTTTAAATGTGTTCTTTTTTCTTTTAGGTTAAGGAATGGATCAGAAACGCAAGTCTTAATTTTTCGGTCACCAAAAAATTAATCATCACACAAGCAAACCCAAGGCCCAAGCCCAAATCCAGACCCGAGCCGGCCGCCGGACGGACAGCGGCGGCGGCGCGCGCGTAATGGTCAAGATTGATTGCGCTCTCTCCCATCCACAAAACTCTTATACCCCAAGGGCACACCCTTGTAAATGAGGTTGTAGTATATAAACACTCATAAGATGTTAAGATTTTCCAATATGGGACTTAACAACTTTTCAAATTCACACATAAGTGTTCATTTCATACCAAGTTCTTTTCTCATCATTTCCATGTTATTTCCAACAATCCCCCACTTGAATTTAGAAGAGTTGTTTCAGAAGTAACGCAAGTAAAAGTCTCATGTCTGAAAAATTGTGCATAAGCAAAGGTGTCTCTTGACTTGAACCTTTACATAGCAAGTAAGAGTCTGATTTAACAAGAGTGACTCATGTCTTGAACTCTATCTCAGCTTTTCCTCAAACCTGCACACAACCTTTCTCTTTAGGGTGTATTCTAATAAGCCCGTGCTTTAATGGCCCTGCACGTCTATCCCAGATTCATGAATGCTCTAGGAATTCTGCCTCAAAATTCCATAGGAACTGGCCTAAGTTCAACATTCACATAGGTGAGTCTATCAGAGGTACTTTTGTAGCTTGGTACCTCACTCGTAAAGAGTATAGACCTCATTAAGAGTTTCTATTATCTCAACCTATCGCTTCAGGATTCATGCGTACCTCACATTTGCATGATTCTCTCATATTGTTCACGACTTGTTGTTTACCCATTGTAACCTATTTCTTGGGATCTCCAGTCTATTAGGTTGGGTTACCATCATGACAATTCATAGGCATTAGTCCCATCTTTATAGATGTATTTAGGACTTTCTCTCTAGCTAATCCTTTCGTCAAAGGATCTGCTATATTATCATTACTGCGTACATGATCCACTCTCACAGCACCTTTTGTGATGAAATCTCTCACAGTGTTGTGCTTTCTTCTAATTTGACGTCTTTTACCGTTATAATAACGGTTCTCAATTTTTGCAATAGCCGCGGTACTATCGCAGTGGACCAACTTGCTTCTTCACTAGCATTCGCTAGTGCTATCATTTCAGACTCCATAGTGGATTGCGCCAATATGGTCTGTTTCTTTGATTTCCAAGATACTGCTCCTCCTGCTATATTAAAAATATAACCACTTGTTGCCTTGGAATCATCTGACAAGGTGTTCCAATCGGCATCACAGTATCCTTCAAGTACAGCTGGAAATCTCTGATAGTGTAAGCCGAGCGTCATGGTCTTTTTTACGTATCTCATGACTCTCTCTATAGCTTGCCAATGTTCATTACTAGGTCTACTAGTAAACCTGCATAACAATCCCACGACATAGGCAATGTCGGGTCTAGTACAATCAGTGGCATACCTAAGGCTACCAATGATGCTCGCATATTCTTTTTGTCTTACACCTTCACCAGTGTTCGCAAAAAGTTTTACACTGTGATCGTAAGGGGTGCTGGCAGGTTTACAATCAAAATAGTCATATTTCTTTAAGATCTTTTCCACATAATGAGATTGATCCAAAGATATTCCTTTTTCAGACCTAGTAATTTTGATCCCGAGAATTACACTTGCTTCTCCGAGATCTTTCATATCAAAGTTGTTACACAACAATGATTTCACTGCATTCACTGCAGAAAGATTTGATCCAAATATGAGTAAGTCGTCTACGTATAGACATATTATAGTGCAAATGTTATTTTCTGATTTATAATAAATGCATTTGTCACTTTCATTCACTTTGTACCCATTTGATATGATCAAATTATCAAACTTTTCATGCCATTGTTTAGGAGCCTGTTTTAGCCCATACAATGACTTGTCTAACTTGCAAACCTTATTTTCTTGCCCATGAACTACAAAGCGCTCTAGTTGTTCCATATAGATTTCTTCTTCTAGATCACCATTTAAAAAAGCAGTTTTCACATCCATTTGGTGTACTATTAAATTATAAATCGAAGCAACTGCTATTAGTACCCTTATGGACGTGATTCTTGTGACCGGAGAAAAAGTGTCGAAGAAATCTATATTTTCTTTTTGTCTAAAACCCTTGGCTACAAGGCGAGCCTTGTATTTATCAACAGTACCATCAGGTTTTAGTTTCTTTTTCAAAACCCATTTACAACCAATTGGTTTGCATCCAGGTGGCAAGTCAACTAAGTGCCAGGTCTGATTGGATTCTAAAGAATCTATTTCATCGTTAATAGCTTCTTGCCATAAATCTGCATCCAGAGATGACAAGGCTTCTTGAAGATTTGCTGGATCTTCTTCTATTGCATAGGACACATATTCTGGTCCGAATTCTTTAGCAACTCTTACTCGTTTACTTCTTCGAAGTTCTGATTCATCTGTGTCATTGCTTTCAGAATTTCTTATCACAGGAATGTGACTCGTTTCAGTTCCCCCACTGTTTCCGTTGCCCCCACTATTTCTTGATTTGAAAGGAAATTTATTTTCATAGAAATCAGCATCATTTGATTCTATGACAATTTTAGCATTTAGATCAAAAAATCTATATGCCTTACTGTTTGCTGCATACCCAATGAATACGCATTCATAGGCTCTACTAGCGAGTTTAACTTGCTTCGGGTCTGGAATCCTGACATATGCCAGACATCCCCAAATTCTTAAATAAGACAAGTTTGGTTGTCTTTTCTTTAATATCTCATACGGAGATATTTTCGTTTTTGACTTGGGAACTCTATTCAAGACAAAGCAAACAGTCAATATAATTTCCCCCCACCAGTGAGTAGCGGCACCTGAATTCAACATTATAGCAACGACTAATTCTGTAAGAGTTCTATTCTTTCTTTCTGCTTTACCATTCATTTCAGGGGAATATGGTGCAGTCGTTTCATGTATAATTCCATGTTGTTTATAAAATTCATTAAATAAACTGGAATTATATTCAGTTCCTCGATCACTTCGAAACTTCTTAATTTTACAACTAAATTGATTTTCAATTTCAGTCATAAAATTCTTAAACACATCAAAAGCATCACTTTTATTTTTTATTAGATATACAAAAGTGAAATCAGAGCAATCATCGATAAAGGTGATAAAATAACGTTTCCTATTTCTAGTCAAAGTACCGTCAAGTTCACAAATATCTGAATGTACTAAATCAAACGGTTCAAATTCTCTTGTTACGGACTTATGAGAACTTTTAGTTATTTTAGCTTGACTGCAAAATTCACATTTATCTAATTCATTTGTGTTTAGTTTCGGTATATGTCCCAAATTACTTAAATTTGAAATGCAACGGTTATTCACGTGACAGAGTCTATTATGCCATAAATTAAAATCACACAAAGAGTAAACGGAAGGAGACATTTTATTCATTTCAATGTTAAGCTTAAACATACCATCAGTTGCATACCCTTTCCCAACAAAAATACCATTTTTAGTAATGGTGTACAAATCAGCCCCTATAACCTGATTAAACCCAGCCTTATTCAAAAGATACCCAGATACAAGATTTTTCCTAATTTCAGGAGCATGCATAACATCCTTTAGGATCAAGGTTTTTCCAGAAGTGAAGTTCAACTCCACATCACCAATACCAGCAACATTAGTGGTGTGAGCATCTCCCAACAACACCTTTTTGTCCTCAACAGCTGTGTATGTTTTGAACATAGCACGATCATAACAGACATGGCGAGAGGCACCAGTGTCCATCCACCAACCATCAGTTCCACCAACCATGTTCAGTTCAGCAATCATGGCGATGAATTCTTCAGTCAGGTTAGCCTGAGCATTAGAAGCACCAAGTTTTGGCCTGTTCTTACATTTTTTTGCCATATGACCTGGTTTTCCACAATTGTAGCATAGGAATTGACCAGCATCATTTCTAGGTGGTGGCTGCTGCTGCTGTTTACCATTGGAAGCCTGTGAAGGATTCCCATTCTTAATTCGGTTTGCCGGATTAGGATTGCAGTTCTTTGTCTTAAGTGGTTTGCCCGTAGGCTTCAGAACCGCACCAAATTTCTTTTTGTTGTTGTTACCAACAACCATAACTTCTTCCTTCTGGTCTTGTCTCCGAGACTCTTCTTCAATTCTAAGGCTAGTAATCAGACTTTCAATTGAAAATTCTTTTCTTTCATGACGAAGAGTGTTTTTAAAATCTTTCCAACCAGGGGGCAGTTTGTCAATAATAACAGCAATCTGAAATTGTTCATCAAGGGTCATACCTTCGTTCATGATTTCATGAGCAATCCTTTACAGCTCGTGAGACTGCACTTCAACAGATTTTTCGTCCACCATCTGATACCTGAGATAGCGGCTCACAACATATTTTTTGACACCTGCTTCCTCAGTATCGTACTTCTTTTTCAGAGCCTCCCACACCTCTTTAGCAGTAGCACATTTGCAGTAATAATCATATAGGTCATCAGCAAGACCATTCAGAATATGATTCTTACAGAGATAATCATTTTCTTTCCATAGGAGTAATTCTTTCTTAAGCTGCAAAATATCTGCAGCCGTAGGCTGTGTTGATGATTCAGTTGCATTAGAAGCACTTGCATCATCCACAGGTTTCTTACCATTGGTGCTATCGATTTCTGGAACAGTAGGCATAGGTTCACTCAACACGTTGGCAACCTTTTTTAAGGTTAAGAAGAAAAACATTTTCTGTTGCCAACGATTGAAATGAGTGCCTTCGAATTTGAAAGGCTTATCAGTAGCACCAGTAGCAATAGCAACAATATCTTCGGTTGACATGGCAGTAGAAAATCGTCTTAAAATTGTTGAAAAAACAATTACAGAATTTTGCAAAAAACAAGTTTTGATAAAAAACAGTAATTGATAAAAATTGCCAACCGAAAATTCGTAGCTGAGTCACGACTAGGTCGCTTTCTTTAAGACGTTTCGTGGTACTGCCAATTGTGCAAGCAGTTCTTAATTTACCGCGACGCCTCCAGGATAAAACAGCTTCGTTCTAAGTATACTGATAATCTACTGCACTTGTAGAAAACCGGTCAAGAATTACACCCTCTATGATAATGATTAGTAAACTAATCACTCGAATATTGGCAAAGGATTACCAATTCTGAAACAAAGCAAGCAAAATCGTGTTTGAGATTTTGCCGGAGAGAAATTTTTTTCTGTGTGTTTGTTGTTGTTCTGTGTTTTTCGTATTTTGAGAAGAAGAAAAGAGAGCAATATATTCTGATTACTGAATCAATAGCAATGAAAGGTAATGAAAGCAAAAAACAAAAACTGAAGACAAAGGATTAATTGGCATGGATCAGAAACGGATTTGCAATAATACCGTTTTTATGGCTTGGTCTCTTCACATTTTAAATGTGTTCTTTTTTCTTTTAGGTTAAGGAATGGATCAGAAACGCAAGTCTTAATTTTTCGGTCACCAAAAAATTAATCATCACACAAGCAAACCCAAGGCCCAAGCCCAAATCCAGACCCGAGCCGGCCGCCGGACGGACAGCGGCGGCGGCGCGCGCGTAATGGTCAAGATTGATTGCGCTCTCTCCCATCCACAAAACTCTTATACCCCAAGGGCACACCCTTGTAAATGAGGTTGTAGTATATAAACACTCATAAGATGTTAAGATTTTCCAATATGGGACTTGACAACTTTTCAAATTCACACATAAGTGTTCATTTCATACCAAGTTCTTTTCTCATCATTTCCATGTTATTTCCAACATAAAGTTCAAGTCATACACAAGTTCCCATTAGTAGCGTTAGTATACATTAGTTAAACTAAGGTGACAGAGAATCCGGTAATGCGTCTCCTCTACTCAATCACCATATTGTCAGTCACCGTAATGTCGGCAACGCACTTTGCGTGATTTGCGCTCCCCGTGCCCGGACTTCTATCTCTTCGCCGTCGTTCGCCCACCCCGTTTCGCGCGTTTCAATCAATGACTGCCTTCAATTGCCGCCGAGTAAGTTTCAGTGTATGTCATTGTTGTGCAATTTTTGTTCTTTTTTATGTTCTCTGCATCATGTCAAGAATCATTTCTTTTACAAATTATTGTTATCAAGACATTCTTTAGATCACTGTTTTATAAAGATACATCTCATGTTTTATATCAATTATGTGTAGCTTATTTCACCATATGATAAAGTTGATTTATTTCTTTTGGATTTGTACATAAATAGTATAGTTTCATGACTCATGAATGGTATACCCTGTATTTAAATCATTGATCAAGACTTATTTTATTGAAACTTATGGTTAAATTTGATTTTTGATAATTCATGTGTTATATAATTAAGATTATATGATCTACTTCTCTGTCAACATTATTTTGAATTCTACCATAATTTTCATGATCAATGCACCCGTGCAATCCAACAGTGACATTCCAAAAACCACAATGAAATCCATCCATATAATGAGAAATTATGACTAGCATTTCAATAAAATGTTACTATTACCCTCAAAATTATACTTGAATTTGCGATTTTGTTACTATTAACTTCAGAATTACACATTTGAAATTGCGATTTTGTTACTGTTAGCCTCATTTGAATTTGCTATTTTGTATTAGCCTCACAATTACACATTTGAATTTGCTATTTTGTTTTGTCGTGCTGCCTTGACAAACACCATACATTTTGTTTTTGCTTCATGTTCCCATCGTTCCATTTTGACAAAAATATCTCGCTTAAAAAGGCGCATGAAACTGAATGTCAAAAGAGGTCGTATCCAAATGGATAATCTTACTTCCATGCTTTGCGACCTTGGTATGTTTTCTGCTTACGCCCTTAACAACATTTTTAACCGTCCATTTTTTAACATTTTATTCGTTCATTTTGCGCACATGTCTTGCTTTTGTCAACTCTAGAGGCTCAAGAACAACGGGTGCGTGCACTATCTAAATACCGGGATGCTCGGTTTCGTAGAAAACAATTGATTATTTTTCATGGTTTTTATTTACGACTTTACACAATATCATATAAAACTAACTCACAACCGCGCAACGCGCGGGCCTCATGCTAGTTTGTCTTAATTACAAAACAACAGAAATAGGAAACTGAAATATTGGCATGAAGCTAATTGGAATTGTAATAACATTTGTTTGGCTGCTATACATGCAGCGTTTATTATGGTCTCTTACAAATCCGTTGATATTGACTCAAACTCAAAACAATATTTGAACTGTAAATATGGTAAGTCAGGGACAGAACCTTAATTAAAATTTATTTTTTGTAATCTGAAGAAACGATGAAATTCAAATATCTTTGAAAAAAAAAGATGCAACTCATGAGTTCATACCTACTAAAATTTCATGCCATTTAATCCACCAACATAGTACTTTGTTAAAAAGAAACAAGCCATTGAAAATGAAAAACTATTCGATACATTTAATCTTTGACAAGAAACAGAATAAAAAGTGGCAAGAGCTAGGGATATGGATTGGGTAGGAGAAGTTCAGGGTTCAAATTCTGGTGAAAGAATTTATCTTTCCGATGTACCAAAAAAAAAAGAAAAAATCTACTATAATTCTTGAATCACATCCAACTCCAAATTCATACGTTCTACAACAATATCAGCAGTTGTATTAATTGTAGTTGTAGGTCCAAAAGGATTACATGGTACTTTTAAATTGTCCCCCTCTCCTTGAAGCATTTGTATCACATTTTTCATTGGTGGTCGATGCAAAGGCTGCCATTGGATACACCATAGTCCCACAGTTGCCATTTTTTTTGCAATTCTAAAATCTCCCTCTTCATCAATACAGATTTGTGCATCTCCTCCTTCAAGCAAGTTGTGAATCCATTTCGGATACACAACTTGGATATTTTCTTCATTATTGGTTGTTTTTGTATTCTTTCTTCCTCCGACCATCTCTAGCAATAACATACCGTAACTGTATATATAAGACTTATATGAGACATTTCCAAAGTTTCTTGAAAAAACTTCAGGTGCCATGTAGCCTAATGTCCCCTTAGCTGTAGTCATGGATACAACACTTTGATTTTTCGAACACATCTTTGCTAAGCCAAAATCTGTTATTTTCGGAGTGAAATTGTCATCTAGCAAGATGTTGTGCGGATTGATGTCAAAGTGTAGAATTCTTTGATCACAACCTTGATGGAGATACTCAATACCATTTGCTATGCCGAGAGCGATTTGTTGTAATTTATCCCATCCAAGGAAATTATCCTTGTTATTCGGAGAAGAAATGAATTTCTGCAACGAACCATTTGGAAAAAAGTCATAGACTAAAGCACGATGAAATCCATCTGCGCAGAAACCAAGCAAACGAACCACATTAAGATGGTGAATTTTGCCCATAGTTCCCACTTCATTTATGAACTCTTTCCCGTCTCCTTCTGCATTATTAAGAATCTTCACAGCAACCAAAATTTGGTTTGACAATTTACCTTTATAAACAGCGCCATGAGCCCCTTCACCTAACTTATCTTTAAATTTCTGCGTAACTCTCTTTAAATCTGCATAAGAGAACCTAGTTGGCTTTAAAGCTTTGTAATCCTTCAAAAAGTTTTCAATTCTTTCATGATCTTCACCTTTCATCTTAAAATAGCTATATATTTGAAAAATGGCACCAAATAGAAGAACAAGCACTGATCCAATGATAACACCTGCATGCAAATTAACCATTCAATATCCTTAGAAAAACCCTCAACTACATCATAAAATAGAATCTTCTTGAATCTGAACTACAGCGAAATCAAACTAAATAAAAGATACAAGTAAAGGTTTCTCACCTGCAGAGGAGAAAATAATCTTCTTCTTTGATTTGTGCTTGCATTCGAAGCATCTTTTATCAAGATTTGTTTCCAACCAAGACAATGAGATTGAATTTACTTGTATGCCATATAGAGATTCTTCCGAAAGAATAAGGGGCGAAACTGGTTGAGACAGTTTGGTGCAGAAAAGAACGTCAGTAGTAACAATACCTAGGTCATTATTAACAATATCTTGTTCATCTGCTGCGATATAAATTGGACAAGAGCGTTGTCCTAGCGAAGAACAATCAAAGAAACTAAGATTAAAACTATAATTCGTAGGTAATAGGCCATTAATCCGCAAAGGAAAATTTGATGAATAGAAATTGTGGTCAAGTAAGAGTCGTGAAAGACAATTTTCAGGATCATGTGCTTCTAATTTTTTAGATGTGAAGTTAATATGATTTACTAAGAGTTTTATAGGGAGTGGATAAGCAGGTATTTCAAGAATCTTGATCTTGTTATGATGTGTACAAGATAGATTGAAGGGACATGATCCTATGGATGATGGGATATTATGGCCATTCCCAATCAGTGGCATTAGCATTAAAATCATTGCTATCATGAAGGAAGAAGTAGTACTGTGACTGCAAATCATTTCCTAGCTTTTTTTATGTTTGATAGAAGTTGGTTTTGTGTTTGATTCTTATAGAGATTTTATTGGTAGCTAATCTACTATCTATCTATCTATCTATCTATCTATATATAAATTTTGATTACCAACAAAATTACTTTTATATCATTATTTCAATTGGATAAATTACTTTTTTTAAAGGTAAATTAGTCATTCAATACTTTATTTTTACATTTTTTATTAATATTTTACATTCTCTTTCTAACTTTTTCAATTTTTAATTATTTTATCTTTCCTCTACTTTTTTCTCTCTTACTATTCTTCTAATGGTATTTTCTTGTTTAACCGATAATTTTTTTTATAAAATACACCGTTGGATTAAAAGTTTATATCATATAGATCATCTGTATAAAATTTCAAACAAATCTAAAATTATTTGATATGTTATTGAGACGCAATAAATTTCTATGATTTCTTCAACACCGTTAATCTTTATGTGTCTCAATAACATATCAAATAATTTTAGATTTGTCTGAAATTTTACACAAATGATCTATATGATATAAACTTTCAATCCAACGGTGTATTTTATAAAAAACTATATCGCTTAATATTTTTTATAGTGGTTGGGGGTAAATACTCCCAAATCTTAAGGGGTACACAAGTTGTCACCTTTCTAATATTTATTATTTTTTATTTCTCTCTCTTACTTTTCAATGTTTTTATTAGTTTATTTTCATTTTCAACTTCTTTTATTTATTTTATAATTCATATTTAAAATTTAAACTTCTTTTATTTATTTTTTAATTCATATTTAAAATATCCGTGCATAACAATTAAACTCTAGTATGTAATCGATACTTCATAAATTCAAGAAAAGTCACAAAAATGTTTGTAAACACCGATATAAGCATATAAAATTTTCAACGGGCACGAAACATTATTTAAATGACTTTCCACATATAAAATAAATAAATTTTTTATAAAATTATTGTACTGATATTTATATATAAAATATCACTTAATAAATTTTCTCCATATTTTTTTTGGATACATAGATGAGATGGCAAAATCAGGTTTCACCATGTTATAATAGCATTTATTGTCAAATATAATTAAAAGAAATATATTTAAATAACACACTTAAAAATTTTATAAAAACCTTAAATTTGTAAAATTTCATAAATTATCAAAATTTTATTATATCGACTTTATGTAACATTAATTAAAGTGGTAAATAATGCATGATTACTTCCGAGTCCAAGTCAATGCTTATGAAGTTATGACGATGACTTTGACCTTGAGAAAGATACTCCCTTCGTGCTAAAATATATGTCGTTCCGACATTTTTACGCATATTAAGAAATTTATAATTTCTATGAATCTTGTAAAAATTATACATATTTTTCTTCCTTTATCCTTTCTCTCTCTTTGTTGGTATATGGAAAAATAATAAAGTTTGAGAGAGAATGGTGACTTTTGTTGGTAAAAATAGTATAAATGCATGAATAATTTAAGAAGATCAAAATTAATGTTACATTGATATCGTAAAACGACATATATAGTAGTACAATTTTTTTTCTAAAACAATATATGTTGTGGTACGGAGGGAGTTGTTATCTACTACCGACTCATCTTGAGGAAAAAAAAAACATAATTAATGAAAATTAAGTTAAGGCTATTTTTGGTTCAACCTATGAAGAGTGGAGGGGAAGTGAGGGATATATTTTTAAGAAGTTAAAGTGAGATAAAACATAATTTATTATGTTGATAAAATGACTCTAATTTTTTTTAAAATCTTAAATTATCTTTGTTGGAATATTAAAAATTTAGGTTTATTTTGTTTACAACAAAAAAATTTAGGTTTTCTACTCATTAGATTTTTTTGGTTATATATTCATTAGATTTTTTTTGACGTAATATTTATATCTATTATAATTTAATCCTCATTTTGAATTTATAAAATTAAGGGTAAAAAAGTAAATTAATTCTTTCCTCCTCTCCCCTCATTAAAAAGTTGAACCAAACATAAAAATTTAAAATACCACCTCCCCTCCCTTCTAAAAACCCTGAACCAAACATGGCCTAAGTAAGAAGAATAATGTAGCAAACTCACACTTATGCATCTTTAAAAGTGAAATTTTAGTAATTAGCACCAATACTATGTTTGGCCTGACTTTTTTAAGAGTAAAAGAATAATAAAAAGATATTTACAAAAAAAAGTAAAAGTTTTTGTATTTATAAGTACAATATATTTTAAATTAAAATATTTTTTTACTAAAAAAATTAAAATATTTTGATATATTTTGTACTTATCTTATTTTTATAAAGTGTATTTTGTATTGTAAAAAAATAAAAAAATTGATTTCTATTGTAAAAAAACATTGATTTGTAACAAACTTTGCAAAAATAAATAAAAGAAAAAAGAAAAAAATTATTTACCAAAAGTTCATTCTTATGGCTTCCACTTTTTTTATTTTTCTTCGTTAATATTAAGTCATTTTTTTAATAAGAACTTCATAAAACACGTGTTTGGTTCTAGCTATGACTTATAAGAGAAGTAAAGTTAAAATAAAGCCGAGTCAAATGTGCACTAAAAGTCTATGCAGTTGCGATATCTAGTTTTTTTTTTTGACGCATAGCGATATCTGGTTAAAAAAATGGTTAATGGGTTAATAGCTTATGTAAAATATGTGAGTTTTGCATTACGTTTGTAAAAAATGTTTATGAGATTTCCCATGTAATGTTAGATATTTTGCAATATTCCATAGACTTAGTCAATCTTAATATAACAGCCGCAAAAGAAAAACCGTCGCACATTATAATTTTAACAAGATTTTAAAACGTCGCAAAAACTGAATCGAAAGATATTGCAAAAATTTAACGTTACATGGAAATTTTAAAAAAAAAATTACAGGAGAATATTGCAATTCTCGCATATTTTACACAAGAATATTATCTTATTAACCAAAAAAAAAAGGCTTAAATACACTTTTGGTCCTCTAACTATTTTTAAGGTTTCATTTTAGTCCTTTAACTATTTTTCGTTTCAAATTAGTCCTTTAACTTTCTCTCCGTTAAACAAGTTGGTCTTGACCGTTAAAAAATTAAAAAAGAACGTTAAGTCTTATAAATTGTGGCAGTTTAGACAGCCAGTAGTTGTTTATTTTAAAAATAAAAATAAAAATTCCACATCTCTTCTCTTCTCCACCGAAACAATCCAGAAAGAAACCATATCAAAAAAAAAAAAAAACAATCCAGAAACCTTCTTCACCACATTCTTCACTCTCAAACCACCAAGCTTTCTATTCTCTTTATCTCCATAAGCCTCACCGCCGAATTCCACATCACCTTAATCTTACTATTACTCAACTTAATTTTTTTTTCTATTTCTTCATCTTCTTCCCTACCTTGTTCTTCATATTCATCACCATGTTCATGAATTCATCAAATAACTCAGAAAAATTCGGACTTGTAACTTCAAAGAATGTTTATAGATCTGTCAACATTTTATAAATTCGGACTTGATTTTCTCTTCTATTTATAGATCTGTCAACATTTTAGATCTTGAAATCATCAACAACAATGAATGTTTTTGATGGAAACAAGTTCCTCAACACATGTTTTCTCCTCATCTTGCAAACGTTTCTGCCCATTTTTTTTGTGTATTACCTTTTTTGTAAATATGAGTTTGTTGCTAATAGAGAAATATTGAAGTTGCAAGCTCTAATTTTTCTGGGTTTGTTGCTAAATTACCGGCGGCTTACTACATGATACCGGCGGCTTAAACCGCCGCAACATATAATATTTATATTCCTTGGTGCACATCAGCGAGACTTAATGTTTTTTAACGGTTAGGACTAACTTGTTTAACGGAAGGAAAGTTAAAGGACCAATTCAGAATGAAAAATAGTTAAAGGACAAAAATGAAATCTTAAAACTAATTAGAGGACAAGCCAAAAAAAAATCACAAGTCTCCCTTTCTACGAAACTACCTTTTAATTGGAACCACTACAACTAAATGTCTCTGCAGTTGCGATAGCCGGTTCAAAACAAAAAACTACCTTTTGATTAGAACCACAGCTAAAAGTCCTTTTATACAAATTCCCGTTCACTAATCACAACAAAGAAGTGAAAATTAGTTTTGGACAAAAATCATGAGTAGAAGGAAATCCTTCCCCTGTTCTTCGGAATCAATATCACTTGTATGCTTCCTCCAAATTGTTATGGTTCTTGTTGTGATACTATTGCATCAACATCATGAAACATGTGAAGCAATTAGTCTTACTAATAACCAAACATTTTCTTGTCCACCTTCTTCATGCGGCATAATCACAAACATAAAACTTCCCTTTCGACTTAAAGATGATCTAACAGCCTGCGGTGGTGATCCGAGATACCAGTTATCATGTGAAAACAACAAGACAATGTTAACTCTGTTTTCGGGTAAATACTACGTGAAGGAAATCAACTACATAAACCAAACAATTCGAATAGTTGATCCGGGAATTGAAGAAGGTGATTGCCCTTCCATTCCTCGCTATTTCTTAACCTCATCCAACTTCACAGACGAGAGTTCCCATATTAATTGGCACCCAAGCGATGCCGGCTCTTCGTTCTTGCCTGGGTACTGGCACCGGTCTGAGTATGAGTACATAATATACTTGAACTGTAGCAGACCAGTGAAGGACGATCCTGGCTATGTGATGTATACAGCTCCCTGCATAAACTCCGACTCCAAAAGCTATTATGTTTATGCTTTTGCAGAGGCGGTACCGGTAGAAGATTATAATCGGTACTTATCTGTTAGGAGATTAAAAGATTATTGTCAAGTGAAGCTTGTTGCTATGTCATCATCCAAATTACCAGATCGACCCCTTTCATACAAGGACATTCATGGAATGCTACTACATGGATTTGAGCTATTGTGGTGGCCGAGTCTCGATTGTAAACAACAATGCGGTCGTCAACGGTGCGACTTCAACGGAACCACCGGAAACATTGTGTGTTATGGATCTTTGTCTGTTGATGATTCAGGTTATTGCTATTATCCATGGCGAGTTGATGGGAAATGCTGTAAGAAATGCATCTTTTCAATTTATTTATTTAACAAATGTTTTGTTCTACAATTTCAATCAAATTGGTTTAATTTTTAAAATAAATTATTCAAAATCTAGAAAATCAATAGCCAGCGTGACAAAAAAATTGTTATTTCGTTATATTTAAAGATAAGTTATACAACCCCGTCTCAAAACTATGGTCTTTACGCATACCAATGCATAATTTGAATCATTAATATTTTTAATTTTATTTCGTGTAAAATTTTAAAAATTTAATATTGTGAAAATATTCATTGAGACAAATCAAACAAGATCTTATTTATTAATTTTGTCTTTATATATTAGTAGAAAATTGCGGTTAAATAAATTTTTAAAGTCAACAAGGACAATAGTTTTGGGATGGAGAAAATACTAGTTAGTTAAGTCGTGATTGATGTTGAACTTTATAAAAAAGATTATAGTTTGAGACGTTTAGGAAAAAGTTGAACCACTTGATATCAAAATTCGAACTTTTGACTATTAAGGTTCCTTTCTTTAAAATCCAAAGATGAAAATAAGAAAAGAAAAAAAACAAAAGGTTACATCTAACAAGATACACAAAATCTAACTTAATTGTTAGAAGATGTCGAGATTAGTAGGTTGAACGTTTATGAAATTTGATCTTTAATTCTTCCACTTTACATGTGAATTTTTTTGGTTACAAAGAGAGAATCCACTTTACATGTGAATGTGGATTTATGATAGTTTTTTCATTTTATCTATGATAAAAAAAGGAAAATATTAAACATTGCCCTTAGGGCAATGATAAGGGCAATGATTAAGGAATCAAAAGTGGTACTCCCTCCGTCCCATTTGAGTGTCACAGTTGACTAAATCACACACTTTAAGAAAAGTGTGTATATTTTGTAAAAAAAAAAGTGTGTATATATATGAAAGAGAGGGAATATGACTTTTACTAAAATAGCTCATATTTTTATTGGTAGTAGACATTGAAATACTAAAAAGTAGACATTTAAGTGTACTTTGTCTCTCTCTCTCTCTCTTAATGATTGTTTTAAGGGATAAAATAGGAAAAGTTAATGTTATAAATAGTATAGAATACTTATGTAGAGACAAACAATTTTGACAAGTAGAACACTTATTTTGAGACGGAGAGAGTAAAAAATTTCTTGAAACTTATACATTCTACTTTTTTAAACTAATAAAATAGTACATTTTTAATACAAATTTTAGTTTTTTTGAAGCACCAGTTAGCATGACACTTAAAAAAAATTATAGCTGACAAGTTTTTTCTATTTTTCTTTTCTTTCAGACCAAATGCCAAAGCTGCATATATTAGTCGGAGGTATGAAGTTAATTATCTCTAGATTCATTTTACATTCTTTTTTGTATGATTGTCATTTTTCCCTTCTTTTAATGACACAAATAAATGTATATACAATTCTACTAAATAAAAATGCATATACAAAAACACAAATGAATACGACATTAAATATATCTAATCTGTTCAAACAAAGCAACACCAATCAGAATACGATACATCGTAGCTAATCGTTCTACAACTCAAAACTAAGAAATATATCTAATATGTTCAAACAAAGCAATAACATCAAAAGCTATTCCCCTAAAGATAAAGAAAATTTCTTTTTTGCCCCCCACGTTTCTCTATTACCCACCTAAAACCCCAAATTGCCTTTCAATTCGGGATGTAGATCCCGAAATGAGGTTTGGGATGTAGAACCCGAAGTATGTGTGGAGTTTTGGGGGGGGGGGTGCAGGCACCATTTCGGGATCTAGAACCCGAAATTGTGCAAGTTTTTAAGTTTAGCATCGATGCTGAAATGATTTCTGGGTGAGTTTTGGGGGTGCAGGCACCACTTCGGGATCTAGAACCCGAAATGGTGCAAGTTTTGGAAACTTGTACTAGATCCCGAAGTGATTCCTGCACCCCCAAAACTCCAAAAAACTTCGGGTTCTACATCCCGAAATACATTTCGGGATCTACGTCTCGAATTTTGCTTAAATACTCCTAAGGACAAATAGGGTAGTTAAGAGGGGGGAGGGGGGAGGGAAGTTATTCCTCATGCACCAGAGACTCCAAATAGTTGCTAACCAAATAATGTGTTGAAATTTCTTGCGATTCTTCCCCTATCACCAAAGGCAAGAAAATGTGGAATCACATCAATATCTATAAAAGTCCCGGAATCTTGCCCCATCCATTGAAAAATTAAAGTCCATACCTGACAAATAAAACTACACGAGAAGAACACATGATACAAATCTTCAATCACCGTGGTAAAAAAACACAAACTTGGTCTTGAGCATTAAGGAGAATATCGCGTCGGTGCAACACCTCTTTAGTCAGTAACTTAGCTAAAAGTAACTGTCATTATAATGAATTCATCATTATTCTTAGAGCTTTTGGCTTTCATTAACAAATCTTATGATTTTTACATTTAAAAAAGTAACAAGCACGAACAAAATCCTAGGAAAATTCAAATTTTCAATGAATATGTACAATTTAGTGAAAAATCCCCACAAGCAAACAAAATTGAGAAAATTTGCCCTTCTATACTTATATTTAATCTTTCATCCTTACAAACTACCTAATAATTCTATTTTATCTTTTATGTTATTAAACTTTTTATATTATTATTTTAATCAATTATTTCAACCGTTCTGAAAAACAACTTTCAATCCAACAATAAATTGTTCCGGTAAGTCTCTTAATATTCCGGTTTGATTTAGCTACCAAAATTCTTTTTATATTATTCTGATGTGTTATTCTTTTCAAAATTGTTCGTCGTAGCTTGCAACCGGAACAATATAATGCTAAATTGTTCCGGTTCCAATTCGTATACCAAAACACATATACGACTCGGAACACATATATATACAATTGATCCGATTTGGTTTCATTTCCATAAGCTCATGATACTAGATAGTAGATATCCTTATTATATTGATGAGATTTATTTGAACGGCATTCATATCATACTTATTAGCTCCTAGCTACATATTCTTATGGTGTTATGCTTAAGTTCATACTTGAACCATATTGATCAATCTAGTATCTTAAGTTTTAAATTTTCCATTTTTCTTAACATGTCACTGCCACACACACAGTAGAAAAATTCATGGTGATGGGCTTGTTAGACACCGGGGAATGAACAACCCAAGTGTTCTGAAATTTCAATTGAATAAACACTATATCAGAACACATATTCCACTGTTCCGGTTTGTCAATTTTTAGAATAAATTATAATAATGTTTCAGTACACATATTCATACGATCCGCATATTTAAACAAATCGGAACAAATTTTTTAAGTGTTTCGGTACAAATGTTTTAATTAGTTGTTTAAATTATCATATAGGAACACATTGAAAAATTGTTATGGTCAACACATCAAACTGAAGAAAAAAGAGAGCATAAAACTATTGAAACTGTGTATTTTAGGGGTGAAAAAATATATAATAACATCTAATTATAAAAAAAAATATAATAACTAAAAGGATAAAATGGAATTATTAAATGATTTGTAAGGGTGAAATATTAAATGTACGAGTGGGAGACCAATTTTTCCAAAATTGAAAGTGATTTAAGCCCAATAAATGGGTGATGCCCAAGAGAAACAACCAAGTGATTGAATATGATTTTTTTTTCACCACAAAAAAAAAAGATACATTTTGTCTTTTATTTTGAGTATTTTTTATGGTTAAATTATATTTTCAAGTTTAATTATGTTTTTGTCCTTTAACTTATTTTTTGATCTTATTTTGGTCTTTTAACTATTAAAAATTTCATTTTGATCTTTTAATTATTAAAAGTTTCATTTTAATCTCATAAATTATTATTTTGATTTCGTTTTCATCCCATAACTCTTCCCGTCAACCACTTTGATCCTTTCTGTTATGATGAATGTATTAAGAGTTAAGGGACCAACAAAACAAAAATAAATAAATTAAAGGATTAAAATGAAACTTTTAATAATTAATTAAAGAACCTAAATAAAACAATAAATAAATAAATTAAGATCAGACTAAAAGAATAATTAAGCTTATTTTCGTTCACTTAAACTGATTTTAGGTTACATTTATTTTAGTTTTAAGATTTTTTTGTTTCATTTTGCTCTTTTAAATTATGAATATTAGATAATTTTGGTTCTTTAAGTTTCTTCAATTTTTTTTAACATAACTTATAAATATTAGATATTTTAACCCCTTAAATTACAAATTTTAGGCCCTGTTTGGTTCGGGGTTTTTGGAAGGGAGGGAAGGAAAGAGGAGAAGTAATTTATTTTTTTATCCTTAATTTTTTAAACTCGAAATAATGATTAAACTACAATGGATATATTATGTCAAACAAATTTTAATGGATATATATATATATAAAAAAATACAATGAGTAAAAATCTTAATTTTTTCTGTTGACAAAAAAAAAACTTAAATTTTTAATATTACAACAAGGATAATTTAATTTAATATTTTAATAAAATTTTACGTCACCTCCTCTCCGCTCTCCTCCCCTCCCCCCTCCCCTCTCCTCCCCTCACCAAACTGGGCCTTATACAATATAGTCATTCTTATAGTAGGCTTGATGTAAATTTAACATTTTTTTTAACGATTACTATGTTTTTTCTTACTAAATTGCAGGGTTGATGTAAGTTATCTCTTTATTTTTGTCTATAAAAAAAGAAGTTATCTCTTTATTTTTTTTTTATTTTTTTGAAAGCTCGGTATCTGATCTAAGGACCGGCTAATCTGAGAGGATCAATCCCATCGCCCACTTGCGGGGACCTCATTTAAAGCCAGAATTTTTTGCTCTGTATAGACTCGCCCATTAAAATTGACACCAATAGGAATCGAACCTGAGACCTTGTGAGAAGCATACTCCAAGGACCCAAACCAACACCACTAATTGACGTATAATTTTTTGCTCTTATTTTTATCTTGTTTATTATAACCGTGTGTTATCTCTTCTGATAATTGACGTATAATTTTTGCAGATTTTATTAGAGATATTTTGTTTGGCATTAATAAAGGTAATATTTTATTTTTGTAGATTTTATTGTGTGTTATCTCTTTTTTTTTCCGTCAAAAAAAATCTCTTTTATTTTATTTTATTTTATTTTATTTTATTTTATTTTATTGGTAACAAGTGTGTTATCTATCAGTTTAAATAATTCTTTTTAAATAATTGAGGCGAGATAAGATGGTGTCCAAAATTTATTCATTTTGAATCAAATGTCCAAAGTTTATTATGTCATTAGAAAGGTGTGAAATTTCATTATATTTACCTCTTTCTATTGTGAATTGTTTGGTTTGTAAAGCAACACTACAATGTTATATATGTATTAATTTTTCCTTTATCTTTTCGTGAAAATAAATTGTTTTCTATTGATATAATCTTCACAGGAGCACTGCAAATATTTGGCAAGACAGAAAATTATACATTACACAATAAAAAAGTTTCAATTTCTAAAATTGGCATCGAGATAGGAAGAATCATAGGCAAATATATCTTGCCATCATATATAGTGAGATTTGTCATGGGCCTTATAGTGTTTTTTGTGCTATTAATATATACATGTCGGAGAAGGCATATATCAATATATGAAAATATTGAAAATTTTCTTCAAGCAAGTACCATGATGCCAATCAGGTATTCATACAAAGATATAAAGAAGATGACTCGAAATTTTAAAGACAAGTTGGGTGAAGGAGGTTTTGGAGCTGTTTTTAAAGGACAACTACGCAGTGGACCATTTGTAGCCATAAAAATGTTGGGTAAATCTAAGGGTAATGGACAAGATTTCATTAATGAAGTTGCAACTATAGGAAGAATTCATCACACCAATGTGGTTCGACTTATTGGATTTTGTGCTGAAGGATCTAAACGTGCTCTTATTTATGAATTCATGTCCAATGGTTCTCTTGATAAATATATTTCTTCTAGAGAGGATGGTAATGGTAACTCTCTTACTTACAAGCAAATGTACGAGATATCGCTTGGAGTGGCTCGTGGTATTGCATATTTGCATGAAGGATGTGACATGCAAATTTTACATTTTGACATCAAGCCCCACAACATCCTTCTCGATGAGAACTTTATTCCCAAAGTTTCAGACTTTGGTCTTGCAAAGCTTTATCCTAATGACATTAGCATTGTTACTATGACTGCCGCACGAGGAACAATTGGTTACATGGCTCCTGAGTTGTTCTACCATAATATTGGAGGAGTGTCTTATAAGGCTGATGTCTACAGTTTTGGAATGCTTTTAATGGAAATGGCAAGTAAGAGAAGAAATTTGAATCCACATGCAGATCGTTCAAGCCAACTTTTCTTTCCCTTTTGGATTTATAATCAGTTGGTTGAAGAAAGGGAAATAGAAATGGATGAACTTACTAACGAGGAAATGATTAATGTGAAAAAGATGTACGTAACTGCATTATGGTGTATACAATTAAAACCGAGTGATCGTCCTTCAATGAGCAAAGTTATAGAGATGCTTGAAGGAAATATTGAGAACATTGAAATGCCTCCAAAACCATCTTTGTATCCAAATGAAACTTTTCAGAATGATCTCGACGAAACTTCTGATGAAATTGTCTCAGATGTTGATGACGACTCTGTTAGTCTTTTGGAAGGAAACTAAAACATATGTTGTTTGTATGGTTTGCATTAATGTTCTTCCTTATTAGATATCTTTGGAATACATTCTCTGAATGAGAATTTCTTATATAAAGGAAATGAAGGGTGATCTCACACAGTTAATTTTATATAAGCATTTTTAATTCCTCTTATACCATAAACGCTAAAATAAGTTGTTTATCCAAACATGGTCGATGTGTCTAAGGATTTAATTTGTGTCTCTTTTTCTCTCTTAGCGGGAAGCCGATGTTTTCTTTACCGCTTAGAGTGTAGTTATTTTGACAGTCCAACTTTCAACATCATGTATCGGGAGACCTATTCCCACTTCAATTATTTCATAATTCACGAGTATCTTCTCTTCAGGTCCCACATTATCAACCTCAACATTTTTTATGGACAGAGTTTGGCTCCATTTATCTATTCAATCTCTCACTTTCTCATCCCTTTCATAGAAACTTCACTAGAAAGTAGAGACCCATATGTGCACTAACTTCCATTGACCACTAATAAGTAGATATGATTGAATGGAACATGTGGTTGTGAAGTAGCTACGTCGAGTCCATAAATCTATTGTAATAAAGTGTGAGGTGATTCAAATCTATTTTAATATATTAATTTTAAGGCTCCAATTTTCTTATTGTCATGTGTCCTTTTACTCTCTATCTATGCATCAAATGCCATGTCTACAAAAAATCTGATGTGTCATCTCTTATAGCCCTTCACTTTTTCTACTTCTTATTATTCACCTCCAAAACTCAATCTTCTCTATATATAAACCTCCTTTTATTACTTCTCCAACATTGCATATAATATCCATTATTACTGTCTCTTTGATTTTGTCAGTTACAAAACTCCTTATTATTATGTAACGAGAAAAAGCTCCTAATAATTAGTATATATGGAAATGATGGGTTATCTCACTTCTAAATTCTAACACCTCATATAGTGCATACAATATTCTTCCATTATTCTTATATCATGGTTTATATGATTTTTCTAATCTCTAACATCTCAATCATTCCATTTCTACCCCACTATTCGGTAATGAATAAAAAAGCTTACATGAGTTATCATTTTGCTTACATATCAGTAGTTAAATATTGTTGACATGAACATGCTCTTTATTTGCAGGTTCTATAAAGCGGGTGCCGATACTAACCTATGTAAGTGCACTTTTTTCATGTTACAAGGTTTAACATGCTTTAAAGCTTTTTCTCATATTTTTTAAGATTAGCTAGATAATATTTGTTATTTATTAAAAATCACTTGAATGATTAGAAATTTGTACATCTAAATTGTTTCTACAACCTTACTAATAGATATTGATGTTCTGCCAATCTAATGATCAATATCCATTAACAACAATCTAGGTATGAAGAAGGAAGGAACTCTTGCAACCATTTGGACCTTCAAAACTCTTCGATGTGCAATCTAGAATGCAATAACACGGAAGCAAACACCGAATGGTAATAATTTAAGACAATGAATTAATTGAATATGGTCACATGTGCCAATGTTTGGACAATAGATACATTTTCACAATCTTTTGATCCGAAGTGGCACTACTACATGGAGTGCATACCTATGATTTCATCTGGATTATCTTGAAGGTTTTGGTCTAGATTTTTTTTTCCTTTTTTTGAAAGGGTACAAATGTTTTAAATTACTCCCGTAAATATTAGACTACCTCACCGTGAAATTTTTTATCATTGAAAAAATTTAGTATATACATTTTGTATAAAAAAAATAAAAAATTAGTATACATTATTGCTCAATTTTTTCCCATAATAAGAATATAGATATTATCTTATGTTCATTACCCATTTTCATATGTCATTTCTATGACTCTGATAGACGGTAAATAATGGAGATTTGATAAAATAAACCTTCCCTTATTCAATGTCCTTGAACATTCTTAATACTCGATAACATTCTTTATACTTGATAAACTTTACATTTATCATATTTGATTAATTGATTTTTCTATATCGTAAATTTTAACAAACTGGCTGCATCTAATATTATAAAGACAATTGAATGATGAAATGTTGCATCTAATATTTTAAAGGCAATTAAAAAGTAACTCCTATTTCGAAAAACTAAAATAATAAAAAAGGTAAATAACCAAATTTATCTTCCTAAATTTTCTGATGATGCAAAAAAAAAATTATCTTCCTAAAGATTTTTGTTTACCACAACGTCCTCAGATTAGAATTTATGGTGATTGTTTAAAAAGGGCACAACAACCCATCGATCACCTTTTCCCTCTAAAAAATATATAGTGGGGAAAATGCATAAACATAACCATCTAACAAACATATCATCACTTACTAATTAATCTTATTATCCTCTAAAATTTAGTTTAATGTTCTACCAAGAAGGCTTAAGCATAAGCACTATATATGAACTAAACTTCCAAGTTAATCAAACTCAAGTAGTAGACTATAATTAAAAATAAACATGTTGAAAATAAAGTGAAAATATCAAACTTTTAAATATAAATATAGAATCAAATTTCAGTAATACGTTTTCAATTCATTACATGTATATTGTATATATTTTCTTCTTTTAAGAAAAATTACAATATTTTTAATTTCTATAAATTATTTTACGCATAATCAATTATATCCGCGCAACGCGCGGGTTATTATCTAGTTTAATATTGTTTAAAAGATTAGAGATTAAATATTTTTTAAGTGAGAATTCATAAATCCAATATTTTAAGGTTTTGGACAAAGCTCATATCAATATTATTGGTCCAATAGTCTTCTTGTCACTTCTCTGCTTCCTCTCCGTTAGATCATAAAAGTGTCAAGTTTGTACTCTCCCCATGACAGTACAGTAAATCAGTAACTATAAATTAGGATTTTACATCATACTTTTATAGTATTTGCCGATACGTATATGCAGATATAAAACAATTAATTTTCTTTGACGGATATAAACAATTAAAAATCACCCTACAAGTTCACACTTAAATATATCTGCAAAAAAAATAATTTGTTACCGAGTTGATATCTCATCGTCAGTCCTATAAATTAGGACTTGCCTGTTTCATGTTTTTAATTCCGGTCTTTGCCCAACCCTAGCATCTGATAAAGAGAATGGCAAACACATCATTTAATACCTAAAAAATTTCATAAATTCACAAACAAAGTATGTACTTTTGTTATAAAGAAATAAGGCATTGACAATGAAAAATTATTCAATACATATCATCTTTGTTCAAAAAACAAAATAGATCTAATCTATTTCTTGAATCACATCCAACTCCAAATTCATATTCTACAACAATATAAGCAATTGTATTAGTTGAAGTTGTAGGTCCAAAAGGATTACATGGTACTTTTAAATTGTCCCCCTCTCCTTGAAGCATTTGTATCACATTTTTCATTGGTAGTGGATGCAAAGGGTGCCATTGGATACACCAAAGTCCCACGGTTGCCATTTTTTTGCAATTCTAAAATCTCCCTCTTCATCAATAGAGATTTGTGCATCTCCTCCTTCAAGCAAGTTGTGAATCCATTCTGGATACACAATTTGGATATTTTCTTCATTATTGGTTGTTTTTGTATTCTTTCTTCCTCCGACCATCTCTAGCAATAACATGCCGTAACTGTATATATCAGACTTATATGAGACATTCCCAAAGTTTCTAGAAAAAAATTCAGGTGCTATGCAGCCTAATGTTCCCTTAACCGTAGTCATGGATACAATACTTTGATTTTTCGAGCACATCTTAGCCAAACCAAAATCTGTTATTTTCGGAGTGAAATTGTCATCTAGCAAGATGTTATGAGGATTGATGTCGAAGTTGTTAGCTTACTACCTATTTTGAAGCAATCTTAACCAAGAAGCAAGATTAAACTTAGTCATTAAGTTTGTTACTTGGTCACCAAGACAACTTGGTCATGTTGGTCAAAACTTAGTCACCAAGCTTTGTTACTTAGCTAGCAAGTTTACTTGGTCATGAAGGAAACTTGGACATGAAGTAAACTTGGACACCAAGACTAAAATCACTATAAATAGGAGGTGATGGTGAAGATTGAGATTCATTCCAACATTGAGAGAAAAACATTATAACCTTGAGAGAGTTTCAAGAAAATTAGAGAGATTTCTAGTTAGTGAAATTCTTGGGTGTAATTGGGTTTTGGGTAGTGAGAGAGCTTAAGAGTGTTTGTAAACACTTTGTGTAAATTTCCCTTTTCAATAGAAAGGTCTGCAGCAGCCCGGAGACGTAGGCATATTTGGCCGAACTCCGTTATCAATCTTTGTGTTTTATTATTCCGTATTTATCGCTTTTCATTAATCTGACTTTACGGAAATTCGACGTAATTTCCTAACAACTGGTATCAGGAGCTTTGGTTCGTTGTCAACGGTCCTAAGAAAGTCAGATTCGAGTGGGAGCAATGGCCGCTGACGAAGGAAAGGTGAAAATTGAAAAGTTCAACGGTGAGGACTTTGGCTTTTGGAAGATGCAGATAGAGGATTATTTGTATCAGAAAAAGCTTTATCAACCTCTCTCAGGAAAGAAACCAACCGACATGAAAGATGATGAGTGGAAGCTTCTCGATAGACAAACTCTCGGTGTTATCCGATTGTCGTTGTCTCGTAATGTTGCATTTAATATTGCAAAGGAAAAGACCACCGCAAGTCTTATGGCAGCTCTTACTAGCATGTATGAAAAGCCATCAGCATCAAATAAAGTTCATTTGATGAGGCGGTTGTTTACGTTGCGGATGGTAGAAGGTGCTTCAGCTGCTCAACATCTCAATGAACTCAACATCGTCACAACCCAGTTGAGTTCAGTTGGAATCGAGTTTGACGATGAGATACGAGCATTGATACTTTTGTCTTCCTTACCGGAAAGTTGGAGTGCTACTGTCACTGCTGTGAGTAGCTCATCAGGAAGTAAAAAGTTGAAGTTTGATGAAGTCCGTGATCTGGTTCTCAGTGAAGAGATCCGACGAAGAGAGTTCGGTGAATCTTCATCTTCTTCAGTATTGCATACAGAGTCGAGAGGAAGAAATTCAACCAGAGGAAATGGACGCGGTAAATCAAAGGACAGGCGGTCCAAATCCAGAAATCATCGTAGTTCCAATAACTCAAGAAGTAATATTGAGTGTTGGAATTGTGGAAAGACTGGGCACTTCAAAAATCAGTGCAAGAGTCCATCAAAGAATAAGGAGGCGAAGGATGAGGCCAACGTTGCTTCAACCTCAAGAGAAGACGATGCTTTAATATGCTCTTTGGAGAGCAAGGAAGAGTCTTGGGTGTTAGATTCTGGAGCATCATTTCATGCTACTTCACGGAAAAAATTCTTCGAGAATTATGTCCCTGGTAACCTTGGTAATGAGCAATCTTGTGAGATTGTGGGCAAAGGTGAAGTAAAGATTAAGTTGAGTGGGTCTGTATGGGAATTGAAAAATGTCAGACATATTCCAGACCTTACAAAGAACTTAATCTCAGTAGGCCAGTTGGCCAGTGATGGATACACAACAGTATTTCAGGGTGATGATTGGAAGATTTCAAAGGGTGCAATGATGATTGCTCGTGGTAAAAAGAGTGGTACTCTTTACAAGACAGCAGGAACTTGTCACTTGATTGCAATTGCAGCAAATGAAAGTCCCAATCTATGGCACCAGAGATTAGGCCATATGAGTGAAAAAGGGATGAAGATTATGCACTCAAAGGGAAAACTTTCAAGTCTTCGATCAACAGAAATTGACATATGTGAAGACTGCATATATGGAAAGCAGAAAAGAGTTAGCTTTCAAACAAGTGGAAGAACTCCGAAGAAAGAGAAACTTGAGCTTGTTCACTCTGATGTTTGGGGTCCAACAACTGTCTCATCTATTGGTGGGAAGAATTACTTTGTTACTTTTATCGATGATCACTCTAGAAAAGTATGGTTATACTTTCTAAAACATAAGTCAGAAGTATTCGAGGCTTTCAAGAAGTGGAAAACCATGGTAGAAAATGAAACAGATTTGAAGATCAAAAAACTGAGAACTGACAATGGTGGTGAATATGAAGACACCAGATTCAAGAAGTTTTGCTATGAGCACGGTATCAGAATGGAGAGAACCGTGCCAGGTACGCCTCAACACAACGGTGTAGCTGAGCGTATGAACCGAACGTTGACAGAAAGAGCCAGAAGCTTACGTATGCAGTCAGGCCTACCAAAGCAGTTATGGGCAGAAGCAGTCAGCACAGCAGCTTACTTGATCAACCGAGGTCCATCGGTACCATTGGAGCATAAGATACCAGAAGAGGTATGGAGTGGAAAAGAGGTAAAACTCTCACATCTTAGAGTTTTCGGTTGTGTATCATACGTGCATATTAGTGATCAAGGTAGAAATAAACTTGATCCAAAATCTAAGAAGTGCACTCTCATCGGTTATGGTGAAGATGAGTTTGGATACCGTTTATGGGATGACGAAAACAAAAAGATGATCCGCAGTAGAGATGTGATCTTCAATGAGAGAATGATGTACAAGGATAGGCATAACACAACCACTAGAGATTCAGATGTTTGCGAGCCTGTTTATGCAGACTTAGATGATGTTCCTGAAAGTCCTCAATCTGAGGAATTATTTGAATCAAGCAGCGGAGAACGTTCTCCTCAATTGAGAAAGTCTTCTCGACCTCATGTTCCCAACAGGAGATACATGGATTACATGTTGTTAACTGATGGAGGAGAGCCTGAAGATTATGCAGAGGCATGTCAGACGCCAGATGCTAGCAAGTGGGAGTTTGCCATGAAAGACGAGATGAAGTCTTTAATCTCCAATCAAACATGGGAACTAGTTGAGTTACCTATGGGAAAAAGGGCACTTCACAACAAATGGGTGTATCGAGTAAAGGAGGATCATGATGGCTCCAAGAGGTACAAAGCCCGGCTAGTGGTCAAGGGATTCCAGCAAAAGGAAGGAGTTGACTACACAGAGATTTTTGCTCCGGTTGTGAAGCTCAATACTATAAGGTCAGTGTTAAGTATTGTTGCCAGTGAAGAGCTTTTTCTTGAGCAGTTAGACGTGAAGACTGCGTTTCTTCATGGAGACTTGGATGAGGAAATATACATGCACCAACCTGAAGGATTTCTAGAAAAAGGGAAGAAAAGCATGGTGTGCAAATTAAAGAAGAGCTTGTATGGTCTGAAACAAGCTCCAAGACAGTGGTATAAGAAGTTTGAAAACTTCATGCACAAGGAAGGTTTCCAGAAGTGCAATGCCGATCATTGTTGCTTCTTCAAGAGATATAAGTCTAGTTATATCATTTTGCTACTTTATGTCGATGATATGTTAGTGGCAGGTTCAGATATGGACGACATCGGAAACTTGAAGATGCAGTTGTCAAGAGAATTTGACATGAAGGACTTGGGTCCTGCAAAGAAGATCCTTGGAATGCAAATAACGAGAGATAAAGAAAAAGGAGTTTTACAATTATCTCAGGCAGAGTACATCAACCGTGTTTTGCAAAGATTCAACATGAGCAATGCCAAATCAGTTAGCACACCTTTGGCAAATCATTTTCGCTTATCCAAGGAACAATCACCTCAGACAGAGGAGGAGAAAGAACTCATGGCTAAGATTCCATATGCTTCAGCCATAGGAAGTTTGATGTACGCAATGGTCTGTACAAGGCCAGACATTGGCCATGCAGTGGGAGTTGTTAGCAGGTTCATGTCAAATCCAGGTAAAGCTCATTGGGAAGCAGTTAAGTGGATTTTGAGATATCTACGAGCCACCACAGAGAAGTGTTTGTACTTCGGTAAAGGAGAAATTAAAGTACAAGGCTATGTAGATGCAGACTTTGCAGGTGAGGTCGATCACCGAAGAAGTACTACTGGTTACATTTTCACTGTCGGTACTACGGCAGTTAGTTGGATGTCGCGGATACAAAAGATTGTTGCTATATCCACTACAGAGGCTGAATATGTAGCGGTAACTGAAGCCAGCAAAGAGTTGATATGGCTTCAAGGGTTGTTGACAGAGTTGGGTTTCATCCAGAAGCAGACTGCCTTGTATAGTGACAGTCAAAGTGCAATACATCTTGCAAAGAATTCAGCATTTCATTCAAGAACAAAGCACATAGATCTTCGTTATCACTTCATCAGATCTCTTCTTGAGGATGCGGTACTAACATTGAAGAAGATTGAAGGAAGAAAGAACCCAGCAGACATGTTGACAAAGGTGGTAACCATTGACAAACTAAAGTTGTGCTCAACTTCAGTAGGTCTGCTAGAGTAACAGACCAGAAAAGGCTGCTGCATGATCGAGGTGTGAAGACCGATTGAAATCAGTCTTCAAGTGGGAGATTGTTAGCTTACTACCTATTTTGAAGCAATCTTAACCAAGAAGCAAGATTAAACTTAGTCATTAAGTTTGTTACTTGGTCACCAAGACAACTTGGTCATGTTGGTCAAAACTTAGTCACCAAGCTTTGTTACTTAGCTAGCAAGTTTACTTGGTCATGAAGGAAACTTGGACATGAAGTAAACTTGGACACCAAGACTAAAATCACTATAAATAGGAGGTGATGGTGAAGATTGAGATTCATTCCAACATTGAGAGAAAAACATTATAACCTTGAGAGAGTTTCAAGAAAATTAGAGAGATTTCTAGTTAGTGAAATTCTTGGGTGTAATTGGGTTTTGGGTAGTGAGAGAGCTTAAGAGTGTTTGTAAACACTTTGTGTAAATTTCCCTTTTCAATAGAAAGGTCTGCAGCAGCCCGGAGACGTAGGCATATTTGGCCGAACTCCGTTATCAATCTTTGTGTTTTATTATTCCGTATTTATCGCTTTTCATTAATCTGACTTTACGGAAATTCGACGTAATTTCCTAACAGAAGTGTAGAATTCTTTGATCACAACCTTGGTAGAGATACTCAATACCATTTGCTATGCCTAGAGCAATTTGCTGCAATTTATCCCATCCAAGGAAATTATCTTTGTTGTTCGGAGAAGAAATGAATTTCTGCAATGAACCATTTGGAAAAAAGTCATAGACTAAAGTACAATGAAATCCATCAGCGCAGAAACCAAGCAAACAAACCACATTGAGATGGTGAATTTTGCCCATGGTTCCCACTTCATTTATGAACTCTTTTCCATCACCTTCTGCATTATTAAGAATCTTCACAGCAACCAAAATTTGGTTCGACAATTTACCTTTATAAACAGCACCATGAGCCCCTTCGCCTAACTTATCTTTAAATTTCTGCGTAATTCTCTTTAAATCTGCATAAGAGAACCTAGTTGGCTTTAAAGCCCTGTAATCATTCAAAAAGTTTTCAATTCTTTCATGATCTTCACTTTTCATCTTAAAATAGCGATATATTTGAAAAATGGCACCAAATAGAAGAACAAGCATTGAGCCAATGATTACACCTGCAAATTAACCATTCAAGTATTCAACATCCTTAAAAAACTCTCAACTACCGTGAAATCAAACTAAATAAAGGATAGAGGTAAAGGTTTCTCACCTGCAGATGATAAAATAATCTTCTTCTTTGATTTGTGCTTGCATTCTATGCATCTTTTGTCAAGATTTGTTTCCGTCCAAGACAATGAGATTGAGTTTCTAATTCGTATATCATATAGAGATTGGGAAAGAATAAGGGGTGAAACTGGTTGAGACAGTTTGGTGCAGAAAACAAGGTTAGATGCAACAATATCTTCGTCAAATTTGGCAATATAAATTGGACAAGAAATCATGTTCTGCTCATCATAACTGTATCCATCGTAGTTCCATCTCATATAGCGTCGTAGATAATCGGCCATTAATCCGCAAAGGAAAATTTGATGAATAGAAATTGTGGTCAAGTAAGATTCGTGAAAGACAATTTTCAGGATCTTGTGCTTCTAATATTTGAGATGTGAAGTTAATCTGACTTACTATAAGTTTTATAGGGACTGGATATAACATTAGTTGTAATTGTAATGTATTTTATTTTAAAATGATTTCTAAGGCCTTAGATAATTTGGGACAAAAAATTGGAAAAATTTGTAGTTTTATTATCACTAAATTACAAAACAATTTTTTGTGTGTTATATATACAAATTCTTTAAAATATAAAAAAAATAACACTGTATCTATTAAATATTACTCTTTCCGTCCCAAAACTATTGTCATTTTAGAGTTATACACGTGGATTAAGAAACAATAAAGATTGATAAGTTAAGTCTATTTTACCCTTACTTTATTAAGAAAGAGAAAATATATTTAATTAATTCTTTAACTTTTGTAAGGGTACAATTGATAAACTAACATTAACTTTACATTGGTTTGCGAAAAGGACAATAGTTTTGAGACAAAACTAAAATGCTAAAAGGACAATAGTTTTAGGACGGGGGGAGTATTAAAATAGTAAATTATTTAATCTTTTTATAATCTTGTCATAAATTGTTTTGTCCATTAGATATATTTTGTACATTAAGATAGACCTTAAAAATGTTTAAACTAGATTACATATATAAGTCTATATGTCTCTTACATAAAAAAAAAAAAAGTCTATATGTCTCTTTTGCTTTAACGAGACTTTCATATAGTATGAATTTGGGTTTAAACATGCAACAATAATAACACTTTTTAAAAGAATTTGTAAATCACACAAAATTTTTAAAAAAAAAAAATTTAGAAAACTCAAATAATTGATCTTTATAGTTGTGCCGAAAAAATATCTAACTTAGACGGGAATAAGTGAGAAAGATATGGGTCCTAATCAAAGTCATAGGATAGTTTACGTGGCAATATACACGTTGCTATCAATAAATAATGCTTTTGTTGAGGTTAGAGAGGTTGTAGGACATGTGTTATGTGGAGAATGGAGATAGGTTGCGTTTATGATTTGGACCCCTAAAGTAAGACTAGATATAGTAGATGCCATTGAAACTTCCTAACCCCTGCAGCACAGTATTTAGACACGCATGCATTCTTCTTTCTTTGTCCATGCTTCATATTTGGCGTGGCTACCCACGTTAGTTATGCATCTTGTTTTCTTTATTCTTACTAGTACTATATTCTTTGTATATTTATTCTTTTCAAAGAAACATATATATGTACATGAGGATGAGGTGGTGGTGTTGAAAATTAAATATGATTTATTCAAAATATAAACGTAAAAATGATATTAAGGAGTGCTAATACAATAGTATTTTCGAATTAAATGTTTAGTAGAAATATTGTTTTCACATTGTTTAGCATTGTGGTAATTTTGAGTATCTTTATATAGTTCGTGATAGTACTTTAGAATTACATTTTTTTAAGAAGTACGTTAGAGTTTAGAATTACATTTTAATAAGTGATTGATAGAAAATGAAATAAATTTTAACTTTTATGATTGAGAGTCATGTTTAACATTTCTTCTTAATAAGTGAATTTTTGAACATGAGATTTTGTTGTGTAGTGGAAAATTAAAAATTTCACATTATTTTAAAAAAATGAAAGGTTAAACATTTTAAGATTTTGAATAAAGATTTTGTCAATTTTTTTTTTTAATAAATATATTGTGTTCAATTCACTTATTTAATTGATATTGATCTAATGTACATGGCATTCAAAATTTGGAAGACCCTAGTTTTATATGTGACACGTATTATAGCAATCAAATCAATTTTCTTTGACTTGTACAACCCTTTTCAGTTTTTCCCTACATGCAATGGTGGAAAAGATATCACGAATCTTTCTTGTCTGTATGTTGTATAGTACTAGTACTAGTAAGTGTAATTATCAATTTTATGTTTAATTCTTTGAAGATAATGATATATTTGGAGTACATATTTTTCACAATTTATTTGGAACAATCATTTATTTGGAGTATATATTATTATTGGCAATTTATTTGAAAGAATTTTTTTTTTTAGATAAAGGCTAGTGTAGTGCAAAGACATCATTTGTAGAAACTTGACATTCCAACTACGTTGATACCCCAAGCACCACCAATCATTTGCAGCACCACACACAATTTATTGAAAAATAACAAACAGTAAATTGGGGGGACTAGGCCAAAACCCAATTACAACAATCATCTTAACCTATAAGAAGGTAAAACCAACCTATTGCGAGAAAAATCCGCAGCAATAAAACTAGGAATATTCTCCCACCAATGATTTGCCATAGTATTTAAACTAACATTTGCTAACTTATCCGCACAACAATTTCCCTCCCTAAAAATATGCGAAATTCTAAAGTTAATAATAGAGCAAAAATAAATACAATTATACCAACGATTTCTAAGCTTTCAAGGAATGATATGGTGATCTTTGAAGGCATCGACCACTAGCTTGGAGTCGTATTCTAGCCAAAAACTCGATCAATTATTTTGATGAGCAATTTCAATAGCATGCATAGCTGCCATTACTTCAGCAAAGAGAGAAGAGTGAATGCCCAAATATAAATTAAAGCAATCCTTCATTTCTCCATTAGAGTCACGAAAAATGCCACTAATTGAGGCATGTCCTGGAGAATCCCTCGCTGCACCATCAGTATGATGATATTTGAAAGAATTATTTACGTAAATATCAATTTATTTGGTATAGTACATTCTGTTTGGTGGAATTATTGACAAGCTGTAGGTTTGTAAGGGTGTGGTCCGGAGCTTAGCTACACGTAAATATCCTGGGGCCATCTGCGGTTTTCTGCTTCCCTCCATGTTTTCATCAAAAGTACATACGTAATTGCCAATCAATGCTTGCTTTTGCCTCTTTCATCGACAGGTGGCTCTAAATTACGTGTTGTCTGTGTAGTATTATTGTTTTCTGGGAAAAGTCACAAGCTATACAAAAGCTATGCACAGTTATGTATAGAGTTGTAATTAGACCGATTTAGGTCAGTTTTTGAGTGAATTTGATATCTGAACCAATGAATTTTTAATTAGTTAGGTTTTAAAAAATAAATTTAATCCGAATTAGTCGGTTTAAATCGGATATTATATTCTGTTCACGATATTTTGTTTTTCTAGTATAATATTTGCTATTATTTTTTCACACAATATATTTAAAGCTCTATTTTTCAAACGACTTACAATAATAACATGAACCAAATAAACAATAACATAGTTTCTATGTTTACTTATGTTGTGTGTGTTTTGCTTCTACCTGCGTGTTTTGTTTTGAAGGTGAATGTAGTTTGAACCTTTCAAAATATGAGCCAAATGAACTATTATAAGATGGTCGGTTCGGTTCACCGGTTCATCGGTTTTCAAAACTGTAATCCGAGATCCGAACCAAACTTGTTCGGTTTAGCTCAGTTCGGTTCGATTTTTGATCCTAACCAAAAAAGGTTGGTTTTTTTCCGGTTTAAATCGGTTGGGATCACCGGTTTCATTGATTTTGTCCGATCCGCTTACACCCTACAGTTATGTATAGTATAGCACACAAATTCTTGATATCGATGAATATAAGTTTTATTGTTTTATTAAAAACTTATATTTTATATTTATTAGTATTTGTATAAAATTTTAAAGAAATTGAATATATGTAATTGAAATTTATTAAAATTATCGATATTTAATAAAAATTTATAACTATTAATTTTGACAGGTCTTAATATGAACAACTTGTGTGTCATACACATTTTGTATGGTCTATAAATATGATTATTAGACATAGCCTTTTTTATCCTTTTAGTTTTAGAAAAATTAACGTTGAACAATATATATAAAAATAAATGTATAGCGACTTATAAAATAAATTTAGTATTTTGGATGAATATATGATGTTCAACTCAAATGTGTTTAACATAGTAAGACTCTTCTTGGTTCATAAGTGGTTTTAGAGTTAATGTTTCGAAGAAGAGTTTCATCAGTTATGTCTTGAAAGTCGTTTTTACAATGGTGATCAGACGTCGACAACGTGTTCCATTATATTGAAGCAGTGGCAACAATGATATCAGTGTATGTGAAATAATTTTATTGTTGCGTATGTAGTAAGTGTGAAGTTGAAAGTTTTACATTGTACAAATAGTTGACATATAAGTGAGATAACCTATAAAAATTAATGACTTTAAGATTTTAAGTTAAATGTGTCTAACTCGTCTGGTATAATTGATTTTGATCTAATATGAATAATTCACCAAATTCTCCTCCTGATGACCCAAAACTATCCAACCTGATTCATGTAGACACCTAACAATGGATCTCGAAGTTGAATTGGTTGTAAAGCTAGCTATGAGCAAGAGCAACATAATCCTTCGCTCAGGACGTAACAAAACAAATAGTGTGTTCAAAACTTCAAATTTTTGGTTTGTTGCATATTTATAAAATATTTGTTGAAAATGTTTAAATATTACTTAATTGTGAAAAATGATGCAATGTTTTTTTTTTAAAATTTTTTTGTCTATATGACCGGCCCTAATTGATTGCATTAGGAGGTTGTTGTGGCTGCAATTCCTAATGTTGATCAGCAGAAGATCTCACATTAGTCTAGTTATTTTGCAATTGAGATCCTATGAGATGAAAATGAGTTCACATCTAAGAAAATCAACATTAGCTAGCCATTTTAAAATTTTCACTGTGGTGCCATTGCCATACTTTTATTATATGCATAATTTAATTCCTCACAGAAATCATTGTACCAAGATCAACAAACTACCTATCAAATATATATATGAAATTAAATTTATATAATAATCTATCAGAAATGATAAATAGACAAATTTTGTCAACAAAAGTATAACACTGTTCACTTATACATAATTTTTTCTTTTTTATTAAACGCACAAAAAACTCTCTCTCCTCTGTAACCAAAAATTCCTCTCTCCCTCCTCCATACTCACCCAACACCACCTCTCTCTCATCATCATCACCACTGATCATCTCCCCCTCCCTCTCTCTGCAAACCTCTTCTCCGTCCACCACCACTCGCCGCCGCTGAACAAACCTACTTTCTGTGTTGTGAGTTACTCAATGCTTCAAACGCATTTTGCAGCTTGTCGTCTCTGCCGAGTTTCCATCTCCATCGCAACAGGTAATCTGTTGATTCTATTCCATTTCTAGTTTCAACTCTCTAAACCTAATTGTTTGAATTGATTAAATGAAAAAATTAAGGTTAGGTTAAATGAGCATGAAAATCTATGAACATGATTTGGGGTTAATTAGGTTAGGTTAATTTGTGGTAGACTTTATTTTACTGTTATTGTGATTTATTCATAAGTAGTTAAATCATCTCAAAATACAGACCGTGTTTGTTTTATGAATGGGTTTAGATGTTTTGTGATGGTTATGAATGCTTTTACTATCAATTATATGCTTCCAATTTTAAGAGAGATATCAACAATGTTCATAAAAGTTGTGTATTGATTGAATTTGTAAATGGTTGAGAAGTCTACACATTACTGTCATTGTATTTAAGCAACACTTATGCTTTTTATGATTCCTCCAAATATTGCATTTTGTTTGATTCTTCTCAAACATGGTTTTCAATAAAATGTCCTCATGAGAGGGAGTTGAGCTATGTGTAGGATTTAACTTGGTGTGATGCTCACCTATTTCAATCTAAAAAATCTTTGTAATTTTGAGTCTTGGTGATAATTTAAGAAAATTGAATTAATTTAAGTGTTAGTGCTACATAGCTTATAATATTGAATTGATTATTGTTCATGATATAGGTCTTCTATTGGAAGATTGTTTCTGATTTTTTGTGACTTTTTAAAACCACATACTTTGTTGTTGAGCAGGCACTTATGTGGGATCGAGTAATATGACTTATCAAGATACATCAAGATCTAAAATCTTACCTCCAATTGTGGTTAATGGTTAGAAAATAATTCAAACATTTTTTTTACTTTTGGATTTGGTCCTATATTATATTAATGACATTCTTCTTACAGATGGTACCAAACCTAATTCAACCACCAAGGCAAATCAAATGAGGATGTAGGTGCAGGAGAGCAAAATGCCATATCCAATATTGTTCTTGTACTTAGGTTTTCTATTCTTCATTTTGACATATATATATATATATATATATATATATATATATTTTTTTAAGTTTTATTTATAATATGAGTTACATTTGATGGTTTTCTTTTGAAGGGTCAAGTTGGTTGCACCGAAAAAAGTAGATGTATGGAGTGCGCAAATTTTTTGGGCATAAAGAATATGAATATCTAGCTTGAAGAAACAGAAGCATTGCAAATTTCCGGGTTTGACATGCTAATTTTTGATATGCTAATTTTTGTGTTTGATGACTTGATGAATTTGTTTTTCATTATTGATTTCTATTCATTTGTATGTGACAGAACATTTCCTCCATTACCTTCGATGATATCTTGCGCTGAATTGTTTGGCAGCCAAAACCAAGAGCTTGTGGAATCAAATGCTACTGCCACTGGATCAATAACTATTCCAATTCCAAATGATGTAATTTGCATTTCTAGTCCTCATTGTGAAAATGTTGTTGAGTCATCTACTACTCGCAGTGGTGGCAGGAACTCAACATTAGAATGATCAATAACCGTTACCTTCAAATGATGTAACTTGCTTTGTTACAGTTCAGGTTGTTGTGTTGTTGCTGTGTATAGGATTTGAAGAGAACATGGAATTTCTTGCAGAGATTTTGCAACACCTAAATTAACCTTGTCAATTTAGTAGAATTATAGATAACAAGCTTTGGTCAAACTTGAAAACATGATTACTATCATCATACATACTATTACTATTAAGCTATATGACAATTAGGATATTAATTTTAATGAAATGTGAACTTTTAGTAGGATGTTAACGTTACCAACTTTGTTCTGCTTTCGTTAATAAAAAAAAAACTTTGTTCTGCTTTCATTTGATTACATAGATACAGTTATTTACGAATTGGTAACTATTGTAGAGAGAATTATGGTTCGATCCCAACACATTTAAAATGAGACTGGAACCACTTGACGCTAGGATTCACCCGAACTGAATTAGTCGGCCCAGTGAACCGAATAAACTTCATTATTTATTCGTTGGAAGATTTTATATCCGTTAACCAAAGTAGTTTATCAACTCCTCACTTATATGAACACGACTCCCCACATCTGTAACAACAACAATTTAAATGAATTTTATTGTTTTTTCACACGTGGCACTTTACATTGGGTACACTTTTGATTGTTTGAAGTTGCTAAAGTTAAAACAAAGTTAAAGGTGAATAATTTTTTAAATTTTGGAAGATTTAATATCGGTTAACCAAAGTAGTTCTTATGACTCCCCACATCTGTAATGACAACAATTTAAAAGCAATCTTACAGATTTTTCACGCGTGGCAATGTGCATGGGACACACTTATGATTTTTAGCAAATGATAAAGTTAAAACAAAATTAAATGTGAAAGATTTTCATTGTATGAAAAATTTTATATCAATTAACCAAATATATGTGACAACACCCCAGTTATATGAACGTGACTCCCCACATTTGTAATAACCATAATTTAAAAGAATTTTTTTTTTCACGCGTGACATTGTATATAAGGCACAATTTTGATTGTTTAATAGTGATAAAGTTAAAAAAAATTTAAAGGTGAGTGATCTTTTAAACTTTTAAAAAATTTACACCGATTAACCAAAATAGTTCATCAACTCCCTCGTTTTTTGTACTTGACTCTCCTCACCTGTAATGACAATAATTTACAGGTGTGGGAGTCAAGTTTATATAATTGGGGAGTTGATGAACTACTTTGGTTAACTAATGTAAAATATTTCTAAGTTTAAAAAATCATTCACCTTAACATTCTTTCACATTAGAACCTTCAAACAATCAGAAGTGAATCTCATGTACAGTCCAACACGTGAAAAAATTTGTATGATTCCTTTAAATTATTGTCATTACAGGTGTAGGGAGTAAAGTTCATATAATTGGGGAGTTGATAAACTACTTTGGTTAACTTGTGTGAAATCTTTAAAAGTTTAAAAAATCATTCACTTTAAAAAAAAATTCAACTTCAAAACTTTCAAACAATCAAAGGTGAATTGTTGCATAAACAAAAGTGGGGAGTCAGGCATATATATTTGGAGAGTTGTAGACCTAGTTTGGTTCAATGACTTAAACTGTTTCAAACTAGTAAAAATTACTTACTAGTTTAAACTATTTAACCAAACTATGTCTCTAAGCAGCGGTTATTTCTACATGACTTCCCATTAGTGTCTTTGCAATGATTTCACCAAATTTTATTATTTCTTCACGCATGGCATTGAACATGAGTCTCACTGAATGATTTTTTTTTCAGGTACTAATGTTAAAACAAAGTAAAAGTGAATATACAAGTGATTTTTAGTAGTTTAAACTATTTAACCAAATTTTGTCTCCAACGCCCCAGTTATTTCTACATGACTCCCCACCAGTGTCTCTGCAAAGATTTCATCAAATTTTACTATTTCTTCACGCATGACATTGTACAAGGGTCTAACCAAATGATGTTTTTCAGGTACTAAAGTTAAAACAAAATAAAAGTTAATTTACGAGTGATTTTTAGTAGTTTAAACTATTTAACCAAACTTTGTCTCCAACTCCCCAGATATTTCTACACGACTCCCTACTAGTGACTTTGCAACGATTTCACCAAATTTTACTATTTCTTCACGCATGACATTGTACATGGGTCTAACCAAATGATTTTTTTTTTCAGGTACTAAAGTTAAAACAAAGTAAAAGTTAATATACGAGTGATTTTTAGTAGTTTAAACTATTTAACCAAACTTTGTCTCCAACTCCCCAGTTATTTCTACACGACTCCCCACTAGTGACTTTGCAACAATTTCACCAAATTTTACTATTTCTTCACGCATGACATTGTACATGGGTCTAACCAAATGATGTTTTTCAGGTACTAAAGTTAAAACAAAATAAAAGTTAACATATAAGTGATTTTTAGTAGTTTAAACTATTTAACCAAACTTTGTCTCCAACTTCCCAGATATTTCTACACGACTACCCACTAGTGACTTTACAACGATTTCACCAAATTTTACTATTTCTTCACGCATGACATTGTACATGGGTTTAACCAAATGATTTTTTTTTCAGGTACTAAAGTTAAAACAAAGTAAAAGTTAATATACGAGTGATTTATAGTAGTTTAAACTATTTAACCAAACTTTGTCTTCAACTCCCCAGTTATTTCTACACGACTCCCCACTAGTGACTTTGCAACGATTTCACCAAATTTTACTATTTATTCACGCATGACATTGTACATGGGTCTCACTGAATTATTTTTTTCTATATAAATACATTGTGTTAACCAACTCATATGCTTCAATCACATTATAATTTGCAAAGTTTCTTCACCCAATTAATAATTTGCATGGTTAGATATTGTTTGAAGATTGAGAGGAATGGCGAAGAAGATGAAGAAGAATAAGAAGATGAAGAAAGAGTAAAATTCATTTAAATTATTCTTATTACAAATTTAGGGAGTCGAATTTATATAATTGGAGCGTTGATGAACTAATTTGGTTATAACTGGTGTAAAATCTTTCAAAATTTAAAAAATCATTCACTTTAACTTTGTTTTAACTTTGTGTGCCCCATGTAAAGTATCACGCGTGAAAAAAGAGTAAAGTTCATTGAAATTATTGTCATTATAAATGTGGGGAGTCATGTTCATATATATGGGGCATTGATGAACTAATTTGGTTAACTGTCTTAAAATCTTTCAAAATTTAAAAAATCATTCATCTTTAACTTTAGCACCTTTAAACAGTCAAAGTGTGGCGAATGTATAGTGTCACGCGTGAAAAAACAGTAAAATTCATTTAAATTGTTGTCATTAAAGATGTGGGGAGTTACATTCATAAAATTGAAGAGTTGATGAACTATTTTGGTTAGCCGTATTGAAATCTTAGAGTAGATAGAACATTTAATTCATTGATCAGTCATGTTATTACAAGCTAAACTATTACAAAGTGTGATCCTAGTATATATAGAGTACAAGCTCTCTAACTAACTCTCATAACAAAGTGCGACACCTCAAAAAGGGATCTGACATGGAACATACCAGAGTCGTATCCGCGTCTGCGTCGGAACCGTGTCGGGTTCGCCGATTCGCCACTTGCTTGCCGCATCGGAGCTTCCTTGGTGTCAACTTTCCAATTTTTGACAGAAACTTTGAAATTAACCAAATGTTTGAATCACCTACCCACTTATTAATACATAACTAACCACATATTGTTCCCTGTTTTATCATGTAATTTTTTTCATATAAATAACATTCTAACAATCATAACTCCTCTACTAAGAGCACAAACTATTCCACAGCTCAAATTAAGAAAACAATTTCAGTTTTTCTAAGTCTAGAAACATAAAATTAAGTTGAGGAAATCAATATTAAACATATTCATTCAAGACCACTTGTACATGACAGTTTAAAACAACATGGTAATCGATGATGGTCAGCCTCCTGTTTTTTTAATTGTTCCTTTTTCATTCTCAAAACCACTAAATTAATTGATAAAAATCCAAACATAGTAATCAACAACGAAAGCATAATTTTAATTGAATTGTACTTAAACATAGTAATTAAAATTATACATCCAAAGTTTTAACTAAGATAATATTACTTGTTCAACACACATGTCACAAACTCTGAGTACATACTGCTCGCAGAGAAAAGCAAGAGGAGTAAGCACCAAGACCCTATACATGGCACGAACATAAAAAATGACATGTAAATAAAACTACATCAACTACCAAAGCATTCTAGTGAGGCAATCACCATTATGTATACAGACTCTACCCTAATAACAAAGCATATTCACTAACCTTGACCATTTCAATTCTTGTTATTTGAAGAAATTGTGCATGTTACAAGTACCATTTGTGCCTTTGGTTCAGCCTATGTCAAAGAATAACATATTAAAAGGTAGGTACCATGAAAGAAACATGCCGATGATGTTGTTTATTGTGTTTACCTGATTTGAGGAATAATAGTTGGTGCCAAAGAATTATATGAACAAATTAAGTCCACTTGAACCTTGTATATGTTTTGAGTTTTAAAATTCAGTTGAACCTTGTAACTTTCTAATGATTATCATCTAAAATCCTAACTAACAGGGTAAGGTATCAATTTAGTACCAGATTATATGAGCAAATTAGTTACACAAATCAAGATAACAAGACCAAACACTAATAGGAAAACCAAATTGCTTAGGCTTTGTTTGCGAGTTTGGAGGGGATAGGAGGGGAAGGTTTTGGAGGGAGGGAAATAGAGAGAAAAATAGAGAAATCTATTTTTTCAGAAAGTATTTTTTATAGAGAATGACAAATAAATACTTTTGATTAATATATTATGAATATAAGAATATTATAACAACATTAATTAAATTTGAAGAATTCATATAAACCCTCCAAACCCCCATCTAATACAATTTTTGAGTTCCACCAAATTGGGGGGTTTTTGTGTTATGAAGAAAAAATAACCCTCCAAACTCCTCCCCTCCCAAACTCTTCTATTTCTTCCACTTGTTTCTTCCTTTTTTTTAAAACCATTCCCTCCCCTCCCCTCCAAACTTGCAAACAAAGCCTTAGTTACTTATTTTGAACATAGATGAAGATGAATTACATTACAGAGATTAGATAACATGATATTTCAGTGAAATCACCAAAGACACAAATTGACAAAGGATTGTTGTTATTATAAACCCTAAGATTTCCAAGATAAATGCCACTATGGATATTAAAATTCAAAATCGAGCAAAAACAGTAAATCCAATTGATCAAAGATGGAGAACGATGACGGAAATGCAACGATACAAATCTAAACAAAAATGTAGATTAATCGGATAAAAGAGATAGAAATCATACCGCAATGCAGTCAGAGGAACGATGTTGCCGCATTCTTCATACTCAAATGACTACGGCGACCCCATATGGTGTCGATGCCTACGGCGAGGCTGATGAAGATGCATACATATCGTATATAACTACTGTTTTACACAAAATTCATGTCATCCATAACTAATTCAAGAACCTAAACATAAACATAAATCTATTTCAAGAAGTAAAAAAATCCATAAAATAAACCCTCAGTCCAAACCCATTGCAGGAAACAGATTACACAGACAATCGATTTGAGATCATGCAAACAGATCAAACCCTAGAAAGCAAATCAGAAATAAAAGAAAATTAAATCAAACCTGAATGCATAAATCGCCTAACACTCCTTCGATGCGCCTTTGGATTGCGTTCTTCTTCATCAATTACTTTCTCTTTTTCAAGTGAGCAGTGGGGGTGGTGATGATGAGAGCGAGTGGTGGACTGGTGTTGAACGGAATTGACGAGAGACGAGGGAGAGATCATGCGTGTTGTGTGAGTATAGAGGAAGAGAGTGTGGGATTGGTGAGAAGTGAGAGAGCACGGTGGTGTTGGTGAGTAAGGAGGGAGAGAGAGTGTGACTTTTAATAAAAAAAAGAAAAAATATGTATAAGTGAACAGTGTTATATTTTTGTTGTATTTTTGTTGACAAAATTTGTCTATTTATCATTTCTGATAATCTATAGCCTAATCTTTAATACAGTATGCATTGCATGTCTAACAATAACATAGTCCATATATTGACATGAATTATTACTCTCTATGAAGGTGCCTTCCAATTAAGCTCACATTCATTATAGCAAGATCAGCAGAAGCAAATGGATTAGGTGGCATACTTAACTTCTCTCCATCTCCTTCAAACATATGAACTACAACTTGCATTGAAGGACGATCAATCGGGTGCCATTGAATGCACCGAAGTCCTACAATCGCAAATTTCTTTGCTATTTTCGCGTATTTCTCCATTCCGGAAATCCATTCCGGAAAATATCTCAAACCACTTCTCTTCTCTACGACATCAACATTCTGCCTTCCACCGACCATATCTAACAACAACATTCCAAATCTATAAACATCATACTTATACGAAACGTTCCCAAAGTTGCTAGAAAAACACTTCTAGTGCTATGCTATGTAACCAAAACCAATAGTCCCCCCTAGCAGCCGTCATGGAAACCGCACTTTGATCCTTTGAACAAAGTTTAAACTAAAATCAGATAACCTAGGATTGAAGTTATTGTCAAGTAAGATATTGTACGGTTTTATATCGAAATGAACTATCCTCTGGTCACATCCTTGATGAAGATATTCAATCGCTTTGGCAATTGCAAGTGCGATTTCTTGTAACTTCTCCCAACTCAAAAAATAGTTTTTGAAATCCATAGTGGAAATGAATTTTTGCAATGAATCATTTGGTAAATACTCGTAAACCAGAGCTCATGTGTGTCAATCGGCACAAAAGCCAACTAAGTGAACAACATTGACATGATGAATTTGAGTCATTGTTCCTACTTCATTGATGAACACGGGTCCGTTTCCTGTGGAAGTTTTGAGATGCTTGACCGCGACATATATGTCGCTAGATAGTTTACCTTTGTACACCGTTTCGTATGCTCCTTGTCCAAGTTCGTTCTTGAAATTGTTTGTGATCCTCTTTATGTGTGACTAGCACTACCTTGTAGGTTTCAATGCTGTATAATCTTCTAAGAACTTCTCTATTCTTGCATCATTTTCTTCTTTTTGAGTTCTATATCGGACATGATATATAATACAGTGACTAGTAGTAAAAATCCAAGGCATGATAATATTGGTACTGCTTGAAACAGAGAAAACAACAAATACTTCAACCTGCTAGATATCTTAATTAAGATTTAAACATTTTTAATAAAAAATATTCAATTTTGGTTGCAATATCAAGATTTTATTTTTATGTTTTTGGGAATGTGGTTGAAATCACAAACACATTCGAGAGTAAGTGTTACCTAGAATCTATATCCATATAAAATGTAAATAAAATAGCATAAAGGAAACTAGGTGGTGAGGGAATTGCAAATAAAACATTCTCAAAATTAAAATAACAAAAGCACAGAAGCATGCCTGCTTACATATGAATTTGATGTATAAATTATGAAATTTCAAACTTAAGAAGCTTTTGTACCAACCAAAAATCAAAATTAAGTTCAAAGAATCCTTAGTGCAGCATATTCACATAGTAATGGCACCATCAATTTTTGTCAATGATGTTAAACAACACTACACATATAGATTCCTCTTCTCATGTCTCAACTTTATGTTTATATCATATCTTCTCATATCATATGGACATAATCAAAATTACAATGTAAGTGTCATACTCACCAAAATCAAATTTACTATTTGTCTTTTCACTAATAGGGAAATATTTCAAACTACAAAATAGATTCCACATACATCAAAATATAACTAAATATTTCAAATCACCAATGTCTTTTGCCTAACAGAAACAAATCACCAATGTCTCCTTTCATCTTGTGGCAATATACAAAATACCAGCTACCCTTTTCGTCTACAAACCGATGCCGAAAACTGTGGAGATCCGAATTATGAACTTTCCTGTGAGAACAATCGAACAATACTAAATCTTTAAAATGGAAAATACATTGTAGAATCCATCAACTACAATAATTGCTCTTCCATTCCTCTCTATACTTTAACAAATGAAAATTTCACAACTCAAAAACCTTATAGCTTGTTAAATGATAATAATAACTTAGAAACCATAGCATTTATAAACTGTGCAGCTTCAATTATTTCTCCTCTTTACATGGATACTTCATCTTGTATCAAAGGATTAAACAACTACTCTTACAATTATGCTGTACTTGGTGACTTGAAAATCTCTGAGTTGGAGAATTCATGTATCATAATTTCCATGGTAATGACTTCAAATTTAAACAAAGGTGATGAAAACTTTTCATATGTGAATATTCATCAACAACATGTTTATGGATTGGAGCTTTCTTGGAGTGAGATATTCTGTAAAGAGTGTCAAGGTATAGGGGTTACTATAAGTTGAATAAGAACAATGAAGTCATTGGATGTTCAAGAACTAGACCTTGTAGTGATGACTATACATCCTCTTTGAAATATAAGTAAAAATATCTCTTTCCTTTACTTTAAGGATATGGATTATGTTAAGAGTGTGGCGCGAAATTGCAACCATGGTTAACTGTAAACCTTTATAATGCAGAAAAGGCAGTTGTGATGCCGTTGCAAAGACCTTAAAATCTATTATATTGCAGGTACGGCTGCGGACCATAATTTAAAACCATGGTTAAGAGGATATAATGCCGATTGATATGAAAAGCAATTGATAAGTGTTACTTAAATATTTTCAAGGGGTTTTTAAAGAGCTTATTTAGGTTTATATCAGGAGTTATCTTGCTCAACTGTTTGGAAGAGTATGAAATTTTTTACTGTCTTATTGTAGAACTTAAGCTCTTATACATACTATAATCACTTATTGAGTATATCTGAAATGAATGCTGTTAGTCACAATTGTTTTGTGCATCTTCTATCTCTTTTAATTATTTTTCTACTTCCATGATTTATATTTTTCTCTCATTACATGTTTATATATTTTTGTAAAGTTTCCACCTTTAACAGTCTGATGAAATATTTTTCTCATTCGACCGGTTCAGGTGCTTTAAGAGCGGTACCTACCGATACAATCGATGATTTGGTTGAAGGTGATGTTTCTATTCTTGTCCATTTTTAACAATAAGTTAATGGCATAAAAGATCAAAGACAAGTAAAATACATGAATCCAAGGAAATCATTCCTTTTTCTGATACTTACATTTAAATCTCATTTCTGTTTTACAGGTCCTAACTGTTGGGACATCGAGTGGGCAGCCGGGGGATCATCCATATTGGGTCTAGAACAACGATATAAGTGAGAACAACGATATAAGTGAGGGACACCACACTCTTACCCAAAACCTTAAGGCAATGGGTCTAACAATCTCCCCCTCAAGTGTGAGTTTCTCCAATCATATACACTTGTACCGCCATTGCCACTCTGCACACGGGACCCGCCGCCTGACCATCTTTGTTAGGAAGACTTTCGATACAAGGAGCCCGATCTTTAACCGTCGGCTCTGATACCACTGTTGGGACATCGAGGGGGCAGCCGGGGATCATCCACATTGGGTCTAGAACAACGATATAAGTGAGGGACGCCACACTCTTACCCAAAACCTTAAGGCAATGGATTTATAGGTCTTTCTATTTATAAAGTGTTCAACCTCCACTTTTCTAAACAATGTGACACTTAAGTCACACTTGCCACAACACTAACAAACTTGGAGCTATCGTTGGTATGCAAAACAGGACTAATTCTTCTAATAAGAATCACAGGAGTATTATTTATCCCTATATATATGATATATAAATGGAGAAGGAGGCATTTATTTGCATATGAATAAAGTGGTTGAGTTACTTGAAGGAGATGTTGAGTCATTGAAAATGCCTCCTAAGCCATTTCAAACTCCAAAAGGATTGCCGGTACAAGGCATACATTAGACAATTTAGAAATCCACTTTAGGTTTTTTTTGGTTGAGATTGGATATCCACCGTCGAACGCAGTGACTAATCCTTCACTAGATTTGAGTCTACCTTAGATTGCTATCTGGAGATTCGACAAACGCGCTTACCATCGTTATAAATCGACGTTAAACTATTTACAACATGTTTTGAACTGAAGGAGAGGTGAATGACCCCTTCATCAAGGCATAGATTTATTTTACCAAACACAAGTTGTACTGTATTACATATTTTGTTTGCATTGTATGCCTTGCATTAATGTTCTACCTTATTTTATTTATTGTTTAAGTAATTAGATGTATGTTTAGATATCTTTGCAATAGATCCTCCCAATGAGAATTTTTTATATAAAAAAAATGAAGGGTGAACTCTGAGTTATTTTTATCTAAGCACTTTTAATTGTACACATACAAACGCAATTAACTTATCCACCACCATAAACTTTCATGCGAAACGCTCTTAGGGTCTGTTTGAAAATGTAATTTTGTTATGAGTTTATAGTTTATTTTATGAGTTTTTAATGTTTTTAATTTATTTTTCAAAGGCTATTTAAAATAACATTTTAGTTTATAACTTATCATTTCTTATTCATTTTTACTCTTGCCATTTTAATTAAAAAAGTTAATAAGCTTTTACGCCTTGCAAAGTTGGCAAATTTTATTTGTAAAATTATTTTTTTGTATTACCCCTGTAAAATTTTTTTTATTTACTTTTTTTATGTTGACATTTTATTCACGTGGCAGACAAAAGTCAACTATCATGTCAACAAAAAGTGTACTACCATATCAACGAAAGTTGATTTTTTGTCTGTCATGTCAGATAAAAATCAACACCGAGGGATAAATACAAAAATAATTTTACAGGATAATTCATAAAAATAATTTTACAGAGAGAAAAAATAAAATTCGTCAATTTTACATAGATAAAAACCTATTAACTCTAATTAAAATTCACATTTATCTCTAGTTTTATGTTGTGTTTTTTTTTTTGCCAACATATGTACTGTAATTTTTTTTTTTGAAAGGAGTTCAGCGTGAGCTAGTCTTGTTTCAATTTTTTTTTGATAATAATAGCTTTGTTATTTTTTTATTTACAATAATTTTGTTATATATTTTTTTTGCTACAACATTGTTATATTTTTGTTATGTTTAATGATTATTGTTTACTATATTTTTTTTATAATTATTAAATTCTATATATTTACCTTATCAAAACAAATTCTAAATATCTTAAATATAAATTTATTTTAATTTTGAATGCCCTTTTATGTCATTTTTCGTTTATTATTAACTAAACCGTTAATTTTATCAAACACTTTATTTAATTAGTTTATCAGCTATCTGTCACCAATCATTAACCATAAGCCATCAGCCATAATTATTTTTGTCAATCAAACCTTATACAGTAGAATATACCGAAAAAGTTAAAATAAGTTGTTTATAAACATGTTAATGTGTCTTAGGATCTAATTTGTCTCTTTTTCTCTCCTAGTGGAAAATTGTTTTGATTTGAACCGGATATCCTTTGCGTGCAACTGCAGAACTAATTAATTGAATCGGCTAGGACTATAAAGGGTGGCAAAACTCCTTCATGAGAAACAGAAAATGTGTTTGCTTTAACTTTAAAAAAAAGTGTTTTTTTTGGTATTTTTAAAAATAATTTTTATGATAATTTAATTAAAATTAGAAAAAATTATTTCAAATTAAATTTTTTATAAATTAAAAGAGTGATATTAACATTCAATAACTTAAATATATTCATGGTAAAGATTTTAACTTAATAAAAATCACAAAATTTTAAAAAAACTCTCTAAAAAATAACTTTTATGAAAATCTGTATTTAAAATAGTTGTTTTTTGAGATTTTGTTTTAAAATTTTAAAATAAAAAAAGTTATAACAAAATAATGAAACACTTAAAACAACAATTTTTTTTGACAAAAGTTAAACATTTAAAATCTAATTTTAAGCTATGTAAACTTATTTTTCATCTGACTATTTTATATAAAATCTAAAACAGACGTACTCTTTGTTTTCTCTACTACTGAGAATGAGGTTGCAGTTTCTTTGTAAGTTCATCTTTCAACATCATGTTTTTGGAGAGTTTAACTTGCTGTATCTGGACTCTGGAGACCTATTCCCACTTCAATTTTTTCCATAATTGACGAGTATCTTCTCTACAGGTCCCACATAATCTCAAACTCAACATTTTTTATGGCCAGAGTTAAGCTGGGTGTATAATTAGGACTATTTAATTATTTATCCTCATTTTTTCATCACATAATTTAGTGATCATTCAATTCTCTCCCTTTCTTATCCCTTTCATAGAAACTTCACTAGAGACCCATGTACACTAGCTTCCATTGACTGACCCTAAGTTTTCTTCTTAGCCATTATACACGATGGCCACTAATAAGTAGTAGATATGATTGAATGGTTCATGTGGTTGTGAAGTTGCTACGTTGAGTCTATAAATCTATTGTAAGTCAGGTGAGTCAAATCTTATATTGCTTAGAAAAGTAGAGATTGAATATCTTATAAGTGAGAAAATTTATAGATTTAATGTTTTAAAGATTTTGAATAAAAGTGTGGTGTCTAAATTCATTTGTATCAATGTTCTTGGTCTAATATGAATGATCCTGTAAAAAAGTTTTGCATCGGTTATATATATAAATAAGGGTAATCTTCACCTATACAAGTCGGTTTTATAAGATTGAATTAGATTGAATACTCAATTTAAGATGGTATCAAAAACTTGATAGCAAGCTACCCAACAAACATGCACTAAATATTACTACTATTTTAACAATGGACTTGGTTGGTTACGTCTTTGCACCATAAATCTTCCATTTTTCTTCTTGATAAGCACTAATGTTAGCTTGCATTTAATTTCTACCTTTGAAAAGTAATTATACAAGAATCCAATGAACTAGTATTAGAAAATCTGAAGATAGCGTGAGATGAGAAACTTACGTCACAGTGGTCCATTTGTTTTAATTACAAAACAACAGAAATATGAAAATGAAACATTGGCATGACTCATGAAGCTAATTGGAATAACATTTGTTTGGCTGCTGTATATTGACTCAAACTCAAAACAATATTGATTTGAACGGTAAGGGTTTGTTTAATTTTGAAGAGAAGTTGTGAAGAGAGAAATAGGTAAAGAAAGAGTAAGAGAAGAGAGAAATATGTGAGAAATTGAGTAGATTTGAAATGTTGATTGGTAGAAGAGAAAGAGAAGAGAAATAGGTAGTTTTTTGGTGGGTGGGTGCCTGAGATTCCTTTTCCGATTTTGTAGTTGTGTTGCTTTTGTTATTTGGGCATAATACTATACTTTTTTTCTTTTGTGGGTGGAGTACCTCTTGTAAAAAAAAGAGAAATAAAAAAGAGAAAAATTGTTGATTATTTCAAAAGTTACTAAAATATCTTTATATTTTATCAAAATGTCAGTATTTTTTGTTGACACATTTAAAATGTCAGGATTAAAATTAATTAATTTAATTAAGTAAAACAACTATAATGCGTGAAAAAATTAAATCAACATATAACAATTTAAAAGAAAAAAAAACAAAACACACATTTTATAGAAGATATCAATTCTTATCCTCCCACTAGGGGATGGGTAGTTCAACTGGTCAACTGGTTGAGCTAAGGATTAAGGAACAGGAGGTCTAGGGTTCAACTGGGTAGCTAAACATATGTAAATTTATACACATAATACATAATGTGCATCTCTTCCATCTCTTTTGATTTCAATAAGTGGTTTCCACACCATTTAAGTTTTTACTTTCGTGTTATTTTTGTGATTTCGTCGTCTTAGTGCGGCGTTTTGTGTTTTCCCGTCTTGGTGCAGTGTTTGTGATTTTCCGTCTTGGTGCGGTGTTTGGTAATTCCGTCTTCGTACGGTGTTCATTTGGTTCAGATTGTCAGATCAACTTCAATCAACTCAGATTCAATCAATGACTAGATCCTCAATGGTGCAGATCCGGAGTCATGGATATTTCGATTACCTTTATTATGCCACATTACTTGTAGGCTTAAATATGCCGTTTTATGCTATTAACTTGGATGTTGTTAGTTTGTTCGCAGATTCATCATTTTCGTTTTTAGCAATATTGAATTTGTGCTTGTATGATGTATTCTCTCCATTTGAATGAATGAATATCTTTGTTAGTCAAAAAAAAAATGGTAAGTTTGTATTGGAACTTAAGCATTTTATAATAAATATATAAATTTTTAATAAATAAATAATTGTTTTTCAATAAAAAGTTACTAAAAAGTGAAAAATTATTTATAACTAAAGCATTAATTTTGAACATCTTAACGTGTACCATCTTACATATATTAGACAAACTTAAATTAAAAATTAATATGAATGAGATATCAACTCGGTAAAACACATCAATTAATACCTACTAAAAATCTTCAAACTCAAGAGATGATGAAGCTCAAATCCCTTTGAAAAAAAACCTGCAACTATCAGCATGTAATATTGAGAAGGCAAACACATCAATTAATACCTACTAAAAATTTCATGACATTTCCATTGTACATTGTCCCTAAATTCACAAACATACTACTTTGTTGTAATAAGCCATTGACAATGAAAATTTATTCAATACATATAATCTTTGTTCAAAAAACAAATTATAGATCTAATCTAATTCTTGAATCACATCCAACTCCAAATTCATAGGTTGTACAACAATATCAGCAGTTGTATTAGTTGAAGTTGTAGGTCCAAAAGGATTACATGGTACTTTTAAATTGTCCCCCTCTCCTTGAAGCATTTGTATCACATTTTTCATTGGTGGTCGATGCAAAGGGTGCCATTGGATACACCAAAGTCCCACAGTTGCCATTTTTTTTGCAATTCTAAAATCTCCCTCTTCATCAATAGAGATTTGTGCATCTGCTCCTTCAAGCAAGTTGTGAATCCATTCAGGATACACAATTTGGATATTTTCTTCATTATTGGTTGTTTTTGTATTCTTTCTTCCTCCGACCATCTCTAACAATAACATGCCGTAACTGTATATATCAGACTTATATGACACATTCCCAAAGTTTCTTGAAAAAACTTCAGGTGCCATGTAGCCTAATGTCCCCTTAGCTGTAGTCATGGATACAACACTTTGATTTTTCGAGCACATCTTAGCCAAACCAAAATCTGTTATTTTCGGAGTGAAATTGTCATCTAGCAAGATGTTGTGCGGATTGATGTCAAAGTGTAGAATTCTTTGATCACAACCTTGGTGGAGATACTCAATACCATTTGCTATGCCGAGAGCAATTTGTTGTAATTTATCCCATCCAAGGAAATTATCCTTGTTGTTCGGAGAAGAAATGAATTTCTGCAACGAACCATTTGGAAAAAAGTCATAGACTAAAGCACGATGAAATCCATCCGCGCAGAAACCAAGCAAACGAACCACATTGAGATGGTGAATTTTGCCCATAGTCCCCACTTCATTTATGAACTCTTTCCCATCTCCTTCTGCATTATTAAGAATCTTCACAGCAACTAAAATTTGGTTCGACAATTTACCTTTGTAAACAGCACCATGAGCCCCTTCGCCTAACTTATCTTTAAATTTATGTGTAATTCTCTTTAAGTCTGCATAAGAGAACCTAGTTGGGTTTAAAGCCCTGTAATCCTTCAAAAAGTTTTCAATTCTTTCATGATCTTCACCTTTCATCTTAAAATAGCTATATATTTGAAAAATGGCACCAAATAGAAGAACAAGCACAGTTGAGCCAATTATTACACCTGAAAATTAACCATTCAATATCCTTAAAAAAAGCTCTCAACTGCATCATAAAATAAATTCTTCTTAAATCTGAATTGAACTACCGCAAAATCAGACTAAATAAAGGATAATAGATGTAAAGGTTTCTCACCTGCTGAGGATAAAATAATCTTCTTCTTTGATTTGTGCTTGCATTCGAAGCATCTATTATCAAGATTTGTTTCCGACCAAGACAATGAGATCGAATTTACTTGTATCCCATATAGAGATTCTTCCGAAAGAATAAGGGGTGAATCTCGTTGAGACAGTTTGGTGCAGGAAAAAAGGTAAGATTCAACAATATCTTCGACAACGTCTGAGATATAAATTGGGCAAGAAGACATGTCCTGCTGACTATAAGAGTATACATGGGTGAGCGTTGTCGTTTCCAGATGGCGTTGTCCTAGCGAAGAACAATCAAAGAAACTAACATTAAATCTGTAAAATTCGTCAAATTGGTGCCGACTCAACCCAGAACCATTAATCCGCAAAGGAAAAATTGAAGAAGAGAAATTGTGGTCAAGTAAGAGTCGTGAAAGACAATTTTCAGGATCATGTGCTTCTAATATTTGAGATGTGAAGTTAATCTGACTTACTATAAGTTTTATGGGGACTGGATAAGCAGGTATTTCAAGAATCTTGATCTTGTTATGATGTGTACAAGATAGATTGAAGGGACACGATCCTATGGATGATGGGATATTATGGCCATTCCCAATCAGTGGCATTAGCATTAAAATCATTGCTATCATGAAGGAAGAAGAAGTAGTACTGTGACTGCAAATCATTTCCTAGCTTTTTTTATGTTTGATTGAAGTTGGTGTTGTGTTTGATTCTTATAGATTTTTTATTGGTAGCTAAATAATAGAATTCAAATTACGTCCAACACAACTGATATTATGCTATCATTATTATAAAGTTAATTAAAGTGGTAAATAACGCATGATTACTTCCTAAGTCAATATGCTTATGATGACTTTGAGTCTTTGACCTTGAGAAAGATATATAGTTATCTACTACTGGCTCACCATGAGAAAAAAACTCAAGGAATGAAAATTAAATTAAGTGATTAAAAGAATAATGTAGCGAACTCACTTTTTTTTTTTTTTTGACACTAATAAACTTAACTCATTTCATTAATCAACTGATTCTCAATACAAGGAGGACATACATAGAAAATACAGCGACTAGCCCAAGAATTGGCCACCCTAGCTAACTTATGAGCAACCGAATTCGCTTGACGCTTAATAAACTTTACCTCAAAGTTAGAATATGAAAGCAACATATTTTTTATGCTAGAAATAAGAGCACTAAACATTGATACACCATCATAATTAGTCTGCAATGCTCGTACAACAGATTGTGAATCACTCTCAAAAATAATATGCCTTGAGCTCATATTGCATGCTTCTTTCATTGCTTCCAGGAGTGCTAATGCTTCAGCTTCAAGGATGGAATACACACCTCTTGCCCATGCTGTTCCTGCACGTATAAACTGGCCAGACTCGTCCCGTATGCACCAACCTCTGCTTGTTATTCTTCCTCCGTTATGAAATCCGGCATCAACGTTACATTTCAAGAAACCCCGTTGTGGCGGTTGCCACCGGTGTTGTTGCTGGACCTGTGCAGTGCTTGCTGTGTTGTCCCCAAATCCATGTGCTAAATACCACTCAATCCATACGTGAACAGCTTGCATTCCCAATTGTGTTGCTTCACTCTTTTCATGATTCCACAACCAATTATTCCTATTATTCCAAATTACCCAAATCATAACTGCTACTCTTCCTGCTACTTCCTTTGTTTCCTTGCTGCATATGTCAAAAACTAAGTCTCTAACATTATTAAATTGATGTAACCTTGCTTCTATCACAGTATATAACTGTGCTACTGCCCAGCAGTCTTTGCTCTCCATGCACTCAAATAAAATGTGCCACGCATCCTCCACGCCTTCACTACATAATTCGCAGCTAGCTGGGCACTGTACATGGTGTTGTCGAAGCCTCTGTCTAGTCGGAAGGCAGTCACGGCATATCCGCCAAAGTAGATGCTTGACTTTCGGTGGTGCACGAATTTGCCATAAACTCCTCCAATCTCCCTGCACTCCACGGCACCCTTTCTCTTCACGTTCTTGCATCAGTAATCTATAGCCCGACCGTACCGTGAACTCCCCATTCTGGTCCTCCTTCCACACCAATTTGTCTTCTTGAACTTCGAAAACTAATGGTACTTCTAGTATTTGTTCAGCTGCGTCATATGAAAATAAATTCATGATTTTTTGAATGTCCCATTGTTTCTGATTCTCAAGCATGAGACTATTCACATTAATATGATACGCACCTTGGGATTGCGGTGCATATATCCGATCATGAGCTGAATTTCTTAACCAAGGGTCTGTCATCACTTTAATAGATCTACCATTACCAACAGTCCACCTGCAGCCCAGTTTTAGCACATGACAGGATTTCCATAAGCTTCTCCAAACATAGCTTGGATTGGACCCAAGGTTAGCTTCAAGCAAAGTTGAGTGTGGAAAATACCTTGCTTTGAACATCCTTGACACTAATGTCTCCGGCTTTGTCATTATTTTCCATCCTTGCTTCGCCACCATAGCCAAGTTAAAAGCTTTAAAATCACGGAAGCCTAAACCACCAATATCTTTAGCACAAGCCATCCTCTCCCATGACAACCACCTAATGCCTTTGTTATTGTTACCTCCTCCCCACCAAAATGAGTTCAACATCTTTTCTATATCATTCACAGTCGCATCTGGAATAATGTACACGCTCATAACATAAGCTGGTATTGCTTGAAGGACAAATTTGATCATTACCTCCTTCCCGGCTTTGGACAATGGTCTTCCCCTCCATGAGTTAATCCTCTTCCATACACGATCTTTGATGTAGGTAAATGTCTCCTTCTTACTCCTTCCAACCATAGACGGTAGTCCCAAGTATGTACCTGTTCCTAGCACATGGTGAACCCCCATGATTTTTGCCAAGTCCTCCTGTGCTGGCCTACTAATGTTCCTGCTAAAGAAGACCTCCGATTTGGTTATATTTATCTCTTGCCCGGCTGCCTCTGCATATAATTTCAGGATTTCCATAATGTGAGTAGCTTCAGATATATTGGCCCTGCAAAAAATAAAACAGTCATCGGCAAAAAATAAGTGAGACACCATTGGTGCCCCTCGGCATATTTGTACTCCATGTAAGTCTCCTCAGCGAACTCACTTATTTATCTTTAAAAATGAAATTTTAGTCATTAGCTGATAAAAAAATGGTGAAAAAAAGTTGAACGATTCTCTCCGCTTAATGAAAACTTCTATTTGTGTCATTGGATGTATAGAGAAAGATAAATTTGTAATAGGGACGTCAATTTATATCTGATAACGGATTATCCGTGAAAATTATCTGTACGGAGATATAAAGTCGCAGATTTTTTTCTCTGTAGAGACGAGAATGGAGAGAAAAATTTCCCCGTGAATAATTTGGGGCGGGGAACGGGGAAGGTCCCTCCACCACCGCAGATTCCCCGACCCCGACTATATTATTTAAATTATATATACAATATATAATTATATAACTTTATATGTTTTTTTTAATAAAAAATAATAATTAATATGTTATAAAAATTATGATTATGTATGGTGGTAACATGTTTAATTGGATATTTATTTTTTTTGACAAAAGAAAATATTAGAAAGTGTTTTTGTAGTTTTTTGTCATTGATGCAAAATGTACTTTTATTTTAAAAAAATGAAAGATACAAAATATGTATTTTTTTTAGAAAAAACAAGATATTAGTATCGTGCTTTTGATGAAAATGTATAACAATTTTTTTAATTCTTTATCTCCGTGGAGCTCTATGAATAATGCGGGGATCCATGCATATGGGGATGAATGAAGATATCTCCCCGCAAGGATGGGATGGAGGAAGAAATATTCCCGAAACAAGAATATCATAAAGATTGGTAAAATATCATCTGCTCAATCACTGCCCTATTCTCCCTCCCTTTCTTTATAACCTTCCCTTTTAGTTAGAACCAATACTAAAGTCTATGCAGTTGCGATAGCTAGTTCAAACATATTTTTGTTTTGAGTTAATAGGTCAATACTCTTTGTAAAATACGCTAGTTTTGCAATACCTTATGTAAAAAAATAATTTGAGAATCCCCTTGTAATGTTTGATTTTCTTGCAATACCCACATGGACCCAGTCAACCATAATATAACCCCCGTAAAATATAATTTTTGCGAAGGTTTTAAACCGCCGTAAAAATAAACCGCCGCAAAATATTATAGTTGTCTGAACCCAATGAGTATTCCAAAAAAATAAATGTTACAGGGAGATTCTCAAAAAAAATAAAAAAATTTAAAGAAGATATTACAAAATTCGCGTATTTTACAGGGGTATTAACCTATTAACTTTTTTTTTCTTTCAAGTTTCCCTTTCTACAAAACTTACCTTTTACTAATTAGAACCAGTGCTAAAAGTCTTTGCAGTTGCGATATCTGGTTAAAAAAAATTGCTAGTCTCCCTTTTTACGAAAAATACATTTTAACTAGAACTAGAACCACTAATAAATGTCTTTGCAATTGCGATAGCTGGTTAAAAAAAAATTTGCAAGTTTTCTTTTTGACGAAATTACTTTTTTAGTATTACCAAAAAAATAAATAAATTACATTTTTAGTTAGAACCACTGGTAAATGTCTCTGCATTGCAATAGCTGGTTCAAAACAAAAAATAATTGCAAGTCTCCCTTTCTATGAAACCTACCTTCTATTTTTTTTTTGTTTATAGCCTCTAATTTGGAGGGAAGGGGGCTCTATTAATCCTTGCGGGAGATCGAACTGTAATCTTCTCTATTAAATCTAGCGTCGATCAGCACTGGACCAATTAATATCGTTAGTAAACCTTACCTACCTTTTAATTAGAACCATATATACTAAGTCTCAGCACTTGTGATAGCCGGCTCAAAACCAATTTGTTTTTTCTTGCAAGTCTTCCTCTCTACGAAACCTACCTTTTAAATAGAACCAAAACTAAAAGTTTCTTGCAATTGCAATAGCTGGTTCAAAACAAAAATAAAATAAAATTTACAAATTCCCGTTCAATAATCACAACAAGGAAGTGAAAATTAATTTTCGACAAAAATCATGAGCAGAGGGAAATCATTCCCCTGTTCTTCGGAATCAATATCACTTGTATGCTTCCTCCAAATTGTTATGGTTCTTGTTGTGATACTATTGCATCAACATCATCAAACATGTGAAGCAATTAGTGTTACTAATAACCAAACATATTGTCCACCTTCTTCATGCGGCATAATCACAAACATAACACATCCCTTTCGACTTAAAGATGATCCAATAGCCTGCGGTGATCCGAGATACGAGTTATCATGCGAAAACAACATGACAATGTTAACTCTGTTTTCGGGTAAATACTATGTGAAATCAATCAACTACAACAACTACACAATTCGAATAGTTGATTCTGGTATTCAAGAAGACGATTGCTCTTCCATCCCTCGCTATTCCTTAACCTCATTCAACTTCTCAGGCGATGCTTATTTTGTTTCTAGCAATGCTGCCAATCCGTATCAGCTTTACAACGTCAACCATCAGAGGTACATAATATACTTGAACTGTAGCAAACCAGTGAAGGACGAACCTGGCTATATGGATACAGGTCCCTGCATAAACTCCGACTCCAAAAGCTATGTTTATGCTTTTGTCACTATTACGGGGTACTACTTATCGGTTGAGAGATTAAAAGATTATTGCCAAGTGGAGTCTGTTTCTATGTCATCATTATTACGTTGGCTTGGTACTGGATATGATGTACCACGTCGACCAAATTCATACAAAGATATTCATGGAATTCTGCTCTATGGATTTGAGGTTTCGTGGTTGAGTGGTGCTTGTAGAGATTCTTGCGGCGATAATAAAGTATGCGTACATTCCCTCACCGACGAAATTGAATGTCGAGAACCGTTATCAAACTATTGCGTTTATCCAATGGGAGATCGAGTCCATTGCAGTAAGAAATACATCTTTTCAATTTAACATATCTTAGTTTCTTTTTTCGTGTCGACTTGTGACCTTCTATATATAGTGCGCTCACAATCTCTCACTTTTGATTATTCTTTTTAATGTCAATTTCAATAGATCAGTCCATACACAGACACAGCAAAACCTTGACTTTAAATGGCTCTTGCAAAGTTGCAAGTAAACGGTGTAGTTGGACCGTCGAAGTTAAAAAATAAATCCATTATGTTATTCAATAAATTTCTAGTATAATTGTGTTGCAACTAGTGTGAAACAAAAGTTACTGTTAGTATGAATCCTGTTGCAACATTATGATTCAAGTATGAATCAATCATCTTCTTCAATTTGAATCCTAAATTCTTCGGTATGATTCTAGATAGCCCAATTCATTTTATCAATTATACTAGCTAGTAATAATTTATTTTGTTTCACACTAGTTGTAACACGATTCATACTAGAAATTTACATGATCCAACACATATTTAGGATGAATCATATTGCAACACATGATCCAACTTTTGTTCAGGATAAATAACTTTTGTTATTCAATAAATCAATGAAGTTACAACATAATTAAATTATTAGTTTATATTTAATGCTAGTTGTAATTTAATATTTTTATATTCATTTTATTGTATTGCTACTATTATGTTTTATGAAATGAATTAGTTTGTTTTTGATCAAAAATAAAATGTAAAGAGTTTAAAAAAAAATAAAATAAGTTCCTATGATAAACCGTAACAAAAAAGTTGTTATAATTTGTTATCTTATTAAAAATTAATATCTAATTTTTTTTTCTTGTATTTTTCTCTTCTTTTAGGCAAAATGTCAAAGCCACGTATATTAGTAGAAGGTATGTAGTACTTAACTTCTTTTAATGATTATGTAGTTTGTTTGCTAAAATTTCACCTTTTAAAAATGCATTTAAAAGTTCAAACTAATGAATTTGAAAGACACACATCAATCAATTATAAAAAAGAAAAAGAGACACACATCAATAAGATTATAGCCATGTATTTTTTCACCATCAATTTAATATCATTCGAGAATATATTAACTCTCTAATGCAGTTGTGGGAGATCGAATCATGATTTTTTCAAAATATACTAGTGTTTTATTTTATCTCTTATGATTGTTGACCATTTGACCTTATAATTTATTGCAGATATTCTACTTGGCATTATTAAAGGTAATATTTTATTTTGTTGATTGATCACTTCTATGCTATTATTTTTCTTTTGTATTAAAGTTTTTGACTTTAGAAAATAAATTTTAATAATTTAGAGTTTGATTCGAAAAGTATATAAAATCTAATAAAAAGTTATTACTCAAATTTTTAAAAAAATAGCAATATATGTAATTATTTGAAAATTTATCCATTTTTTTACAATAATAAACTTAACTCATCACATTAAACAAATGATTCTTTAAATAAAGAGGAATGTAATTAAAAATACAACTACTACACCAAAAATTGACATCTCGAAACGTGTAAGTTATCATATTCATTTTTAGTTTAATAAACTTCACCTGAAATAACAATAACAAAATTTAATGTGTAAAATTATATGTATATATATGTAAAATTAAAAAGTTAAACAGACAAACCAACACAAATAAACAACAGGAGGAGATTGCATCAACCACATGAATCACTTTAAAAATTAAATTCTTTTATTATTAAAATCAACAAAATTAATTATTTTGTTTATAAAAAATCAACAAAGTCAATTATTCTCTTAAAAAATGTAAAAATTATAAGGAGACGCCTATTATGTTATTAGAAAATTAGAAATGTGTGATAAAAGGGCATGTGTCTAAATTATTATGTTTACCTTTCAATTTTATACTTCTTCCGTTCAAAATATATAAGCAAGAAAGAGTCAACAAAATATAATATGTATTTGACCTAAATTTTACACAAAATACATCAAATTTTATTGACCAATTTGTGCTTATATTTTTTAGACAGAAGGAGTATATATATGTTACTCCCTCCATACCAAAATATAAGTCATTTTGAAAAAAAAAATTGTATTAAAATATAAGTCACTTTACAATTTCAATGAAGCATTTAATACTAGTATTTTTCTTATTATACTTTTAATTATTTATTACTCTCTCTTCTTCTACTTTTTCATTTTATCTTTTCCATACCATTAATGAAGAACAATAATATAAACTAACTCATAATTTCTCTTTTTCATGTAACATTAATTATATTTCTTAATTTATACGTCAAATTTTTTTTATGTAATATAGTCAAAACGACTTATATTTTAGTACGGAGGTAGTACTAATATTTATTTATTTATTATTAATTTGTTTAAAGAAAATAAATGAATTTTCCTCGATATAATAACCATCACAGGAATACTACAAGTAATTGGGATCACAAAAACCTATAAACCATCCACGGTTGCAGTTTCTATGTCTAAAATTGGCATCGAGATAGGAAGAATCATTGGCAAATTTATCTTGCCACCATATATAGTGAGATCTTTAATGGGCTTTATAGTTTTTTCGGTACTACTGATATATAAATATCGGAGAAGGCATATATCAATATATGAGAGTATTGAAGTCTTTCTTCGAGTGAGTACCTTGATGCCAATTAGGTATTCATACAAAGACATAAAGAAGATGACTCTAAATTTTAGAGACAAGTTGGGTGAAGGAGGTTTTGGAGCTGTTTTTAAAGGAAAACTACGCAGTGGACCTTTAGTAGCCATAAAAATGTTGGGCAAATCTAAGGGTAATGGACAAGATTTCATTAATGAAGTTGCAACTATAGGAAGAATTCATCACACCAATGTGGTTCGACTTATTGGATTTTGTGCTGAAGGATCTAAACGTGCTCTTGTTTATGAGTTCATGTCCAACGGTTCTCTTGATAAATATATTTCTTCTAGAGAGGATGGTAATGGTAACTCGCTTACTTACAAGCAAATGTACGAGATATCGCTTGGAGTGGCTCGTGGTATTTCTTATTTGCATGAAGGATGTGACATGCAAATTTTACATTTTGACATCAAGCCCCATAACATCCTTCTCGATGAGAACTTTATTCCCAAAGTTTCAGACTTTGGTCTTGCAAAGCTTTATCCTAATGACATTAGCATCGTTACTATGACTGCCGCAAGAGGAACAATTGGTTACATGGCTCCTGAGTTGTTCTACCATAATATTGGAGGAGTGTCTTATAAGGCTGATGTCTATAGTTTTGGGATGCTTTTGATGGAAATGGCAAGTAAGAGAAGAAATTTGAATCCACATGCAGATCGTTCAAGCCAACTTTTCTTTCCCTTTTGGATTTATAATCAATTGGTTGAAGAAAGGGAAATAGAAATGGATGAACTTACTAATGAGGAAATGATTAATGTGAAAAAGATGTTCATAACTGCATTATGGTGTATACAATTGAAACCGAGTGATCGTCCTTCAATGAGCAAAGTAATAGAGATGCTTGAAGGAAATATTAAGAACATTGAAATGCCTCCAAAACCTTCTCTATATCCAAATGAAACTTTTCAGAATGATCTCGAAGAAACCTCTGATGAAATTGTCTCAGATGTTGATGACGACTCTGTTAGTCTTTTGGAAGGAAACTAACACATAACTTTTTTCAAACTAAGTTCAGTTGTAGTGTACTACATATTTTGTTTGTATGCCTTTCATTAATGTTCTTCCGTATTAGATAGATATCTTTGGAATACATTCTCTGAATAAGAATTTTTTATATAAAGGAAATGAAGGGTGATCTCTCACAGTTATTTTTATATAAGCATTTTTAATTCCTCTTATACCATAAACGTTAAAATAAGTTGTTTATTCAAATATGATTGACGTATCTAAGAATTTAATTTGTGTCTCTTTTTCTCTCTTAGCGGGAAGCCGATATTTTCTTTACTGCTTAGAGTGCAGTTTTTTTACAGTCCATCTTTCAACTTATTTCCCACTTCAATTATTTCATAATTCACGAGTATCTTCTCTTCAGGTCCCACATTATCGAACTCAACATTTTTTATGGACAGAGTTTGGCTCCATTCATCCTTATTTCTCATTATATAATTCAGTGGTCATTCAATCTCTCGCTTTCTCATCCCTTTCATAGAAACTTCACTAGAAAGTAGAGACCCCATGTGCACTAACTTCCATTGACCCATGTTTTCTTCTTATCCATTGTACGATGACCACTAATAAGTAGATATGATTGAATGGTTCATGTGGTTGTGAAGTTGCTACGTTGAGTCCATAAATCAAAGTCTGACATAGTCTTCTTGAGAGTGAATTAGTCCTCGGATTCTAATTTTTTACTCTCCCCTATGTCACATCTATGCTTCCTCCTATACTTCCTCTCCGTTAGATCATAAAAGTGTCAAGTTTGTACTCTCCCCTTCACAGTACAGTAAGTCAGTAACTAAATTTTTTGATTTTATAGCACACTTTTACTATAGTATTTGCCGGTATGTATATCGGTATATGAAGATATAAACAATTTTTTTTTTTGACGGATTTAAACAATTAAATGTTAATCTACAAGTTCACACTTAAATTAGGACAGTAACTATAAATTAGGATAGTAATTAGTAACTATATGGATTGTGCCGGTTTTCGAATCCATGCCCAAACCTAGCATCTGATAATGAGAATGGCAAACACATCATTTAATACCTAAAACTTTGATAAATTCACAAACAAAGTAAGTGCTTTTGTTATAAAGAAATAAGCCATTGACAATGAAAAATTATTCAATACATAGAATCTTTGTTCAAAAAACAAAATAGATCTAATCTAATTCTTGAATCACATCCAAATTCATACGTTCTACAACAATATCATCAGCAATTGTATTAGTTGAAGTTGTAGGTCCAAAAGGATTACATGGTACTTTTAAATTGTCCCCCTCTCCTTGAAGCATTTGTATCACATTTTTCATTGGTGGTCGATGCAAAGGCTGCCATTGGATACACCAAAGTCCCACGGTTGCTATTTTTTTTGCAATTCTAAAATCTCCCTCTTCATCAATAGAGATTTGTGCATCTCCTCCTTCAAGCAAGCTGTGAATCCATTCGGGATACACAATTTGGATATTTTCTTCATTATTGGTTGTTTTTGTATTCTTTCTTCCTCCGACCATCTCTAGCAATAACATACCGTAACTGTATATATCAGACTTATACGAGACATTCCCAAAGTTTCTAGAAAAAACTTCAGGTGCCATGTAGCCTAATGTTCCCTTAACCGTAGTCATGGATACAATACTTTGATTTTTTGAGCACATCTTAGCCAAACCAAAATCTGTTATTTTCGGAGTGAAATTGTCATCTAGCAAGATGTTATGAGGATTGATGTCAAAGTGTAGAATTCTTTGATCACAACCTTGGTGGAGATACTCAATGCCATTTGCTATGCTTAGAGCAATTTGCTGCAATTTGTCCCATCCAAGGAAATTATCTTTGTTGTTCGGAGAAGAAATGAATTTCTGCAACGAACCATTTGGAAAAAAGTCATAGACTAAAGCACGATGAAATCCATCAGCGCAGAAACCAAGCAAACGAACCACATTGAGATGGTGAATTTTGCCCATGGTTCCCACTTCATTTATGAACTCTTTTCCATCGCCTTCTGCATTATTAAGAATCTTCACAGCAACCACAATTTGGTTCGACAATTTACCTTTATAAACAACACCATGAGCCCCTTCGCCTAATTTATCTTTAAATTTCTGCGTAATCCTCTTTAAATCTGCATAAGAGAACCTAGTTGGCTTTAAAGCCCTGTAATCCTTCAAAAAGTTTTCAATTCTTTCATGATCTTCACTTTTCATCTTAAAATAGCTATATATTTGAAAAATGGCACCAAATAGAAGAACAAGCACTGAGCCAATGATTGCACCTGCAAATTAACCATTCAAGTATTCAACATCCTTAAAAAACTCTCAACTACCGTGAAATCAAACTAAATAAAGGATAGAGGTAAAGGTTTCTGACCTGCAGATGATAAAATAATCTTCTTCTTTGATTTGTGCTTGCATTCTAAGCATCTTTTGTCAAGATTTGTTTCCGTCCAAGACAATGAGATTGAGTTTCTAATTCGTATATCATATAGAGATTCTTGTGAAAGAATAAGGGGTGAAACTGGTTGAGACCGTTTGGTGCAGTAAACAAGGTTAGATGCAACAATATCTTCGTCAAATTCTGCAATATAAAATGGACAAGAAATCATGTTCTGCTGATCATCACTGGATCCATCGTAGTCGCTTCTCATAAAGCGTGTTCCTAGCGAAGAACAATCAAAGAAACTAAGATCAGAACTATAATTTGTAGGTAATTGGCCATTAATCCGCAAAGGAAAAATTGATGAAGAGAAATTGTGGTCAAGTAAGAGACGTGAAAGACAATTTTCAGGATCATGTGCTTCTAATATTTGAGATGTGAAGTTAATTTGATTTACTATGAGTTTTATAGGCAGTGGATAAGCAGGTATTTCAAGAACCTTAATCTTGTTATGATGTGTACAAGATAGATGGAAGGGACATCCTATGGATGATGGGATATTATGGCCATTCCCAATCAGTGGCATTAGCATTAAAATCATTGCTATCATCATGAAGGAAGAAGAAGTAGTACTGTGACTACTGCAAATCATTTCGTAGCTATTTTATGTTTGATTGAAGTTGGTGTTGTGTTTGATTCTTATAGAGATTTTATTGGTAGCTAAATAATAGAATTCAACTGATATTATGCTATGATTATTATAAAACTAATTAAAGTGATAAAGAATGCATGATTACTTCCTAGTCCAAGTCAATGCTTAGATGACTTTGACCTTGAGAAAGACATTTATCTACTACTGACTCACCTTGGAAACTACCTTTTAATTAGAACTACTACTAAAAGTACTTTTATACAAATTCCCTTTCAATAATCACAACAAAGAAGTGAAAATTAGTTTTGGAGAAAAATCATGAGCAGAGGGAACTTCCCCTGTTCTTCAGAATCAATATCACTTGTATGCTTCCTCCGAATTGTTATGGTTGTTGCTGTGATACTATTGCATCAACATCATCAAACATGTCATGCAATTACTATTACTAATAACCAAACATATTGTCCACCTTCTTCATGCGGCATAATTACAAACATAAAACCTCCCTTTCGACTTAAAGATGATCTAACAACCTGCGGTGGTGATCCGAGATACCAGTTAACATGCGAAAACAACAAGACAATGTTAACTCTGTTTTCGGGTAAATACTATGTGAAGGAAATCAACTACAACAACAACACAATTCGAATAGTTGATCCCGGAATTGAAGAAGGTGATTGCCCTTCTATTCCTCGATATTTCTTAACCGAATCCAACTTCACAGACGCCTTTGATTCCATTGATACCCCTAGCCGCCACTCAGGTGGCGCCTCTGCGTTCTATACTGGGTACTATCACAGGTCGTCTGAGGACCAGTACATAATATACTTGAACTGTAGCAGACCAGTGAAGGACGATCCTGGCTATGTGATGGATACAGGTCCCTGCATAAACTCCGACTCTAAAAGTTATGTTTATGCTTTTACAGAGGCGGTACAAGATTATAATTCGCAGTCCAAAAAAAAGTACTTATCGGTTGGGAGATTAAAAGATTATTGTCAAGTGATTATTGCTGCTATGTCATCATCAAAGTTTTCTAGTGTCAGTAGTGTAAAAGATGATGTGCCCCTTTCATACAAGGACATTCATGGAATGCTGCTATATGGATTTGAGCTATCGTGGTCGACTGGTAGTTGTAGAGAATTATGCATGGATGATGATCGGTGCCGCTTCAATGTAACCACCGGAAATATTCTATGTTATAAATCTTTGTATGGTTTTGATCCTGAATATGGTTATTGCTATTATCCATGGCGAGTTGAAGGAAAATGTGGTAAGAAATGCATCTTTTCAATTTAACAGATGTTTTGCTCTAGAATTTCAATCAATTTGGTTTAATTTTTAACAAGAAAAAAAAAAAAGCTTATAGCTAACAGGATACACAAAATCTAACTTAATTGTTAGAAAATATCGAGATTAATAGGTTGAACGTTCATGAAATTTGACCTCTGGTTCCCCCACTTTACATGTGAATGTGAATTTATGATAGATTTTTCATTTCATTTATGTTAAATAAATGTTAAACATTGCTCTCAGGACTTAGTTAAGGAAATAAAAGTAGTAAGGAAACTTTTGAAACTTGTGCATTCTACTTTTCTAAACTAATAAAATACTATTATTTTTGATACAAATTTTACTTCTTTAGGACACCGGTTAACAAGACACTTTAAAAAATTATATCTAACAAGTTTTTTCTATTTTTCTTTTTTTTCAGTCCAAATGGGAAAGCTGCATATATTAGTTGGAGGTATGGAGTTTATTATCTCTAGATTCATTTTACATTTTTTTTGTATGGTTGTCATTTTTTTCCTTCTTTTAATGACACAAATAAATGTGTTTACAAAAACACAAATGAATACGACATTAAATGTTTATGTGTCATTGTAATGAATTACTAATCATTATTCTTAGAGCTTTTAGCTTTAATTAACAATTCTTATAGTATATGATTTTTACATTTAAAAGAGTAACAAGTACGAACAAAATCCTAGGAAAATTCAAATTTTCAATGAATATGTACAATTTGGCGAAAAATCCCCACAAGCAAACAAAATTGAAAGTGATTGAAGCCCAATAAATGGGTGATGCCCAAGAGAAACAACCCATGTGATGTGAATAGATGCATTTTGTCTTTTATATTTGAGTATTTTTTATGGTTAAATTATATTTTCATTCACTCAAACTGATTTTAGGTTTCATTTATTTTAGTTTTTAAATTTTTTTGTTTCATTTTCTCTTTTAAATTATGAATATTAGATAATTTGGTTCTTTAAATTTCTTTCATTATAGTAGGCTTGATGTAAATTTCTTTCATTACTAAATTATAGGGTTGATGTAAGTTATCTCTTTATTTTTATCTTGTTTATTATAATCGTGTGTTATCTCTTCTGATAGTTGACGTATAACTTTTGCAGATTTTATTAGAGATATTTTGTTTGGCATTAATAAAGGTAATATTTTAATTTTGCAGATTTTATTGTGTGTTATCTCTTTAAATAGTAATTCTTTTTAAATAATTGAGGCAAGATAAGATGTGTCCAAAGTTTATTCATTTTGAATCAAATGTCCAAAGTTTATTATGTCATTAAAAAGGTGTGAAATTTCATTATATTTACCTCTTTCTATTGTGAATTGTTTGGTTTGTAAAGCAACACTACAATTTTATATGTATTAATTTTTCCTTTATCTTTTCCTGAAAATAAATTGTTTTCTATTGATATATATAATCTTCACAGGAGCACTGCAAATAATTGGCAAGACAGAAAATTATACATTACACAATAAAAAAGTTTCAATTTCTAAAATTGGCATCGAGATAGGAAGAGTCACAAGCATATATATCTTGGCACCACTTATAGTGAGATTTTCATTGGGTCTCATGTTGTTCTTTGTGCTATTGATATATACATGTCGAAGAAGACATATCTCAATTTATGAAAATATTGAAATTTTTCTTAGTGGGAGTACCTTGATGCCAATAAGGTATTCATACAAAGAAATAAAAAAGATGACTAGAAGTTTTAGAGACAAGCTAGGTGAAGGGGGTTTTGGTGCTGTTTATAAAGGAAAGTTATGCAGCGGACCATTTGTCGCCATAAAGATGTTGGGTAAATCTAAGGGCAACGGACAAGATTTCATTAATGAAGTTGCAACCATAGGAAGAATACATCACACCAATGTTGTTCGACTTATTGGATTTTGTATTGAGAGATCAAAGCGTGCTCTTCTTTATGAATTCATGCCCAATGGCTCTCTTGATAAATATATTTCTTCTAGAGAGGATGGTAATGGTAACTCTCTTACTTACAAGCAAATGTATGAGATATCGCTTGGGGTGGCTCGTGGTATTTCTTATTTGCATGAAGGATGTGACATGAAAATTTTACATTTTGACATCAAGCCCCATAACATCCTTCTCGATGAGAACTTTATTCCCAAAGTTTCAGACTTTGGTCTTGCAAAGCTTTATCCTAATGACATTAGCATTGTTACTATGACTGCCGCAAGAGGAACAATTGGCTACATGGCTCCTGAGTTGTTCTACCATAATATTGGAGGAGTCTCTTATAAGGCTGATGTCTACAGTTTTGGAATGCTTTTAATGGAAATGGCAAGTAAGAGAAGAAATTTGAATCCACATGCAGATCGTTCAAGCCAACTTTTCTTTCCCTTAGTGATTTATGATCAATTGGTTGAAGAAAGTGAAATAGAAATGGATGAACTTACTAATGAGGATATGATTAATGTTAAAAAGATGTTCATAACTGCATTATGGTGTATACAATTGAAACCGAGTGATCGTCCTTCAATGAGCAAAGTAATAGAGATGCTTGAAGGAAATATTGAGAACATTGAAATGCCTCCAAAACCATCTCTGTATCCAAATGAAACTTTTCAGAATGATCTCGAAGAAACCTCTGATGAAATTGACTCAGATGTTGTTGATGACTCTGTTAGTCTTTTGGGAGGAAACTAACAGATGGCATTTTTTAATGTATTATGCTTGAAAATATTGGTAGTTTGCTTTCACAATTATATCTGTGTTTCCCTTTATCTTGAAATCGTTAATTTTCATAAGTTGAAGTAAACTCTTATAGGTCCTCTCTAAATTACAAATCTACCGTATAACTTTGTTGCTACCTGGAGATTCTACAAACTCGTTTACCATCGTTATAAATCGACATTAATCTATTTATAGCATGTTTTGAACCGAAGGAGAGGTGAATGACCTCTTCAAGTTCAAGGCTTAGATTTATTTTTGAAAACACTAACTCAGTTGTACTGTATTACACTAGTACATATTTTGTTTGTATGCCTTACATTAATGTTCTTCCTTATTAGATATCTTTGGGTTAGATCCTCTGAATGAAGGGTGATCTCTCATACTCCCTCCGTCCTAAACATAAATAGTTTATCCACCATAAGCTTTCGTGCAGTACACTCTTATACCATAAAACGCCAAAATAAGTTGTTTATCCAAATATGGTCGACATGTCAAAGGATTTATTTGTCTATTTTTTCCTCTTAGCAGGAAGCCGATGTTTTCTTTACTACTGAGCGTGCATTTTCTTTGACAGTAGTCCATCTTTCAACATCAATTTTTTCAATTTTAGCTTGTATCGTCTCTATAGGTCCCACATAATCTCAAACTAATGGAAAATTATTCAATACATCTAATCTTTGTTCAAAAAAACAAAATAAATCTAATTTAATTCTTGAATCACATCCAATTCCAAATTCATACGTTCTACAGCAATACTAGCAGTTGTAATAGTTGAAGTTGTAGGTCCAAAAGGATTGCATGGTACTTTTAACTTGTCCCCCTCTCCTTGAAGCATTTGTACCACATTTTTCATTGGCGGACGATGCAAAGGGTGCCATTGAATACACCACAGTCCCACAGTTGCCAATTTTTTTGCAATTCTAAAATCTCCGTCTTCATCAATAGAGATTTGTATATTTCCTCCATCAAGCAAGTTGTGAATCCATTCAGGATACACAACTTGGATATTTTCTTCATTATTGGTTGTTTTTGTATTCTTTCTTCCTCCGACCATCTCTAGCAATAACATACCGTAACTGTATATATCAGACTTATATGAGACATTCCCAAAGTTTCTAGAAAAAACTTCAGGTGCCATGTAGCCTAATGTTCCCTTAGCTGTAGTCATGGATACAATACTTTGATTTTTCGAACACATCTTAGCCAAACCAAAATCTGTTATTTTCGGAGTGAAATTGTCATCTAGCAAAATGTTATGAGGATTGATGTCGAAGTGTAGAATTCTTTGGTCACAACCTTGGTTGAGATACTCAATTCCATTAGCTATGCCGAGAGCGATTTGCTGTAATTTATCCCATCCAAGGAAATTATCTTTGTTGTTCGGGGAACAAATGAATTTCTGCAACGAACCATTTGGGAAAAAGTCATAGACTAAAGCACGATGAAATCCATCTGCGCAGAAACCAAGCAAACGAACCACATTGAGATGGTGAATCTTTTCCATCACCTTCTGCATTATTAAGAATCTTCATAGCAACCAAAATTTGGTTCGACAATTTACCTTTATAAACAGCACCATGAGCCCCTTCGCCTAACTTATCTTTAAATTTATCTGTAATTCTCTTTAAGTCTGCATATGAGAACCTAGTTGGCTTTAAAGCCCTGTAATCCTTCAAAAAGTTTTCAATTCTTTCATGATCTTCACTTTTATTCTTAAAATAGCAATGTATTTGAAAAATGGCACCAAATAGAAGAACAAGCACTGAGGCAATGATTACACCTGCAAATTAACCATGCAATATCCTTAGTAAAACTCTCAACTACATAAAATAAATGATAGAAGTAAAGGTTTCTCACCTGCAGATGATAAAATAATCTTTTTCTTTGATTTGTGCTTGCATCCTAAGCATCTTTTGTCAAGATTTGTTTCCTTCCAAGACAATGAGATTGAGTTTCGTCGTATCCCATATAGAGATTCTTCCGAAAGAATAAGGGGTGAAACTGGTTGAGACAGTTTGGTGCAGGAAATAAGGTTAGATTCAACAATATCTTGGTCAACTTCTACGATATAAATTGGACAAGAAATCATGTCCTTCTACGATAACTGTTTTTTCTCTTTCTGTTTGATTAAGGTTGGTGTAGTGTTTGATTCTTACCAAGTCCTGATGGTAGATAGAACCCATATTACCAAGTCCTGCTATTACTATTACAAAAATGATTAGTATAGTATTGGTTGGTCAACATAAAAATTCTGTCTTTTGCAGAAAACATGGAGAGGTGGGGTATAACAATAGATGAGGGTGAATATGTTATTAGCCTTTCTTGTTTGTATTTACATGTTAGTCCGCATCATAATGCATCATGATCACTTTAGAATGGTAAAAAATGCACGAACACTACCAAGTCCAAGTCAATGATATGATGACTTTACAATTTACATTGAGAAAGACAGTTTCCTACTTGGTATTATGTCTCATTTATTGTGTTGACAATAATGCATCATGATCCAATCCCACTCACTTAATACTCTTTAATTAGATTCTTATATTATTATTGGACTATGAGGCGGAGTCTCATACTCATTCATATTGACTTTGAGTGTCCTTGTTACAATTAGTACTCTTGATAATAGTGTGTATGTTCCATTTCAGCGGATGGAATCATTTTTATGCTTCCTTCAAATTATGTTTGTTGTACTAATACTGCATCATCATCATCATCAAACATGTGTTGCTGCAACAAATACTAATAACCAAACATATTGTCCATCTTCTTCATGCGGCAAAATCACAAACATAACACATCCCTTTCGACTTAACGATGATCCAACAGCCTGTGGTGATCCAAGATATGAGTTATCATGTGAAAACAACATGACTGTACTAACTCTATTTTCGGGTAAATACTATGTGCAAGAAATCAACTACATAAACTACACAATTCGAATAGTTGATTCTGGTATTCAAGAGGACGATTGCTCTTCCATCCCTCGCTATTTCTTAACCTCATCCAACTTCTCAGACGAATCTTATCCTATTTCTAGCAATGATGCCGATCTGTATCAGGTTCAGGACGTCATGTACAGGTACATAATATACTTGAACTGTAGCAAACCAGTGAAGGACGATCCTGGCTATGTGGATACAGCTCCATGTAGAGTCAACTCCAACTCCAAAAGCTATGTTTATGCTTTTGCGGGGTACTTATCGGTTGGGAGATTAAAAGATTATTGCCGAGTGGAGTCTGTTTCTATGTTATCGTCCTTAGATTCTCCTAGTGTTAGAGATGATGTACCAAGTCGACCAAATTCATACAAAGACAATCATGGAATGCTACTCTATGGATTTGAGGTATCGTGGTTGAGTGGCGCTTGTAGAGATTTGTGCGGCAATAATAAACTATGCCGCTTTAACATGGCCGGAAAATTTGAATGTTATGACCTGGAATCAAACCATTGCTTTTATCCATGGGGAGTTCAAGGCAATTGCAGTAAGAAATGCATCTTTTCAATTTAACATATCTTAGTTTCTTTTTTTGTGTCAACTTGTTATAGTGTGCTCTTTATAATGTCGTCTATGTCTCATATTTGAATCTCTTTAATGTCAATTTCAATAGATCAGTTCATAGACAATAGAACCCTGACTTTAAATGAGATCTTGCAAGTGAACGGTGTAGTTATGACTTATGAGAGACCGTCGAAGTTACAAAATAAATCCATTGTTAGAAATAAATCACTAGAACAAGAGAATAGAACTAGAGATAAGATGAAAACTTTGTATTCCACTTTTCACTTGGATGATGTTACACCATAACAATAGTCCTATTTATATAGGATACAAGAGAGAAGTGAGAGGACAAGAATTTACTATCCACTTGTTGGAATTAATTTATAGGATTACATACACATGTTCGGCAACAAAAGATTAAAACAATAATCATACTTTAGACGGAAGCAAAGAGCATGTATATAAAACAGGATCTACGACATGTTTGATTTATCAAGAATATATATTAACAATTAGGTATTAATAGGAATACCTGGATATAGCTTTAACGGTAGCCCTCTCGACAACAACGATAAAGAGAAGTGATCTGAAACAAACATCAACATCTACATGGTTAGCGGCGACTGATTTGGTTCTTCCTCAACCGGTACCTTTATGCCTCGAGTTCTCTTCAGATGGAGAGAATAGAGAGTTTTGCCATGTACGGTGTATTGGGGACTATAGCCTCTTTTATATTGAATGGCCATTAGGGTTTCCCATTATTCCGTTAATGGGCCATTCAAATATCTGGACATCCACTCATATTGAGCCCATACCAACTAATTAATCAATTAATTAATTATCTAAATAGAAATCTAATTACCCTTTTACTTAATTTGATCACTAATCAACTAAGGCTCTTAATTGCTAAATAGCTAATATAATTAACAAATATATTTGCCCACATAATATTATTGAAATATCATAAAATATTCCAACACCACTCACTAGTGGGAAGTGTAGTGGGATTTGGAAAGGAAGGGATGGACATCCACTAAGTATGTATATTTATTCATAACACTCCCCCTTGGATGTCCATCGAGGATGTGCCTCATTAAAACCTTACTAGAAAAAAACCCAGTGGGAAAAAATTCTAGTGAAGGAAAAAGAGTACACCATCCTTTTACATCGTTTATTTATTTCTCCCCCTCAACCATACAACCATCTCTAAAACGGCGAAGACCAATCTTTTGTATCAATTGTTCAAAAATTCTATTTGGAAGTGACTTTGTGAAAAGATCTGCTAGATTATCACACGAACGGATTTGTTGAATGCTTATATCACCATTCTTTCGAGCATTTTTCCACTTCTAGTAAAAAAATGTGTTCTTGTAGTGGGAAGTATAGTGGGATTTGGAAAGGAAGGGATGGACATCCACTAAGTATGTATATTTATTCATAACATCCATGAAGTTATTCAATAAATTTCTAGTATAAATGTGTAGCAACTAGTGTGAAACAATAGGAATTATTAGTATGAATCCTGTTGCAACAGTATGATTCTAGTATGAATCGGATCATCTTCTTCAATTTAGATCCTAGATTCTTCTGTATGATTCTAGATGGCCCGATTCATTTTATCAATTATGTTTCACACTAGGATGAATCCTATTGCAAGTTCAGGATAAATAACTTTTTTTTTGACTAAATCTATGAAGTCATAAAATAAATTTCTAGTTTGTATTTAATGCTAGTTGCAATTTAATTTTTATTACAAAACAAATTGTTTGAGTTAGTCATAATCTTGTTGTAAAATTGTCTATAACTTAGTCTAGTTGTAATATTTTTTATGTTCACTTTATTGTATTGCTACTATTATATTTTATGAAATGAATTAATTTGTTTTTGATTAAAAATAAAATAAAAAGAGTTTAAAAAAATAAAATGAAATGAAAATAAGTCCCTATGATAAACCGTAACAAAAAAATAATCCAGCCGACCTTAGTTCAGTTGGTAAAGCGGAGAACTGTAGTAGGAAAATTAACCTCAAATATCTTTAGGTCATTGATTCGAATTAATTCGGTGGGTCGGATTCTGTATTAAGTAGTTAAAAAAACCTTAAAAAAAGTTGTTATAACTTGTTTTATTATTAAAAATTTATATTTAATATTTTTTCTATTTTTCTCTTCTTTTAGGCCAAATGTCAAAGCCGCGTATATTAGTAGAAGGTATGTAGTACTTAACTTTTTTATGGTTAAAAATTAAAATAGTTTAGTGTCTAAAATTTTATTTTTTTTATAAATGAATAAATAGGCGTACATTGAGTTTTGAATAATATAGTATGAATTTGAGAGACACACATCAATTATAAAAAAGAAAAACGTGGTTTGAGTCGGGGCTGGCTCGGAGGGTGGGCGATGGAGAGATGACTTCTTTTTGGGATGATCCTTGGTTGGGGGAGGGGGAGTCATTGAGAAAACGTTTTCCACGGTTAGCAGGGTTGAGTGTTGAACCACAAATTACGGTGGGTGAGATGTGTAGGAGGGGGTGGGGAGTCGGCGGTGGCGGGTGGGTGTGGAGGAGGGCTTTGTTTGCATGGGAGGAGGAGTTGCTTGTTGGATGCTGTGATATTGTGCATGATGTTTTTTTGCAGTCAAATGTGTTAGACAGGTGGAGATGGCTCGGCGGTACTACCGAGGGGTACTCAGTTAAAGAAGCTTATCACTCATTGACAAGACAGGTTCAAGATGATTCAGTTCCGGAACAAGCTATTCAGTTACCGTGGCTCAAAGGTGTTCCCCTTAAAGTCTCCGTGTTCGCTTGGCGATTCATACATAACCGACTTCCGACACGTGACAATCTTCTACGGCGCGACATTCTTACTCAGGACAATCAGACTTGTAGCCTTGGGTGCGCAGCGAATGAGACTCTTCAGCACTTGTTCTTCATTTGTGACCATGCTCGTTTGGTGTGGACTGGACTACTTCGTTGGTTAGGTGTTCAAGGAGCCTTGCATTCGACGACAATTGCTCATGCCCACCAGTTTATTGGCCTTGCATTACCGGGTTTGAAAATCAAGACAGTTTTTCACATGTTGTGGTTAGTAACTATTTGGTGTATTTGGAGGTCACGTAATTTATGGATTTTCCAAAATATACCGTTTGTGGCCGAACATGTGCTGACTCAAATCCAATTACAGAGTTGGTGGTGGTTGCAAGTGCAAAGGAAGGATTTCTCATATGATTTCAACTCGTGGTTTAAAAACCCGTTGATATGTTTAGGGTGGCGTACGGTATAGTTTTCTGTTAATGGTTTTTGATTGTTTTGTTTTGAGACTCTAGTGGAATTTTGATGTACTATCAATTTTCTTTGCCTTAGAGTTTGCACATCTTGTGCCACTCTAATGAGCTAATATATTATGCATTTTTGATTGTTTCAAAAAAAAAAAAAAAAAAAAAGAGACACACAACATCAATAAGATTATAGCCTTGTTTTATTTTTCATCAGTAGTTTAATTTTTTTCGGAAATCAATTTTGATATCAAATTGTTCAAAAATCCTCTCTATAGTTGTTATGAGAAATCGAACTATGATTTTCCAACTAAACTCAGAACCAATAACCACTAAATCATCTAACATTTTTTTAGTTTATAGTCTTGTATTTATCTCTTACGATTATTGACTATTTGACATTATAATTTATTGCAGATATTATACTTGGCATTATTAAAGGTAATATTTTATTTTGTTGATTGATCACTTCTATCTATGTTATTATTTTTCTTTTGTATTCAAGTTTTTGATTTTAGAAAATAAATTTTAATAATTTAGAATTCGGTCCAAAAATATAATATTAATATTTAGAAAATCTAATAAAAAGTTATTACTCTAAAAATTTATTACCAATTTGTGCTTTTATTTTAGGACAGAAGAAATATATATATTAATATTTATTTGTTTATTATTAATTTGTTTGAATAAAATAAACGAATTTTCATCGATATAATATCCATCACAGGAACACTACAAGTAATTGGGATCACAAAAACCTATAAATTATCCAAAGAAGTTTCTATTTCTAAAATTGGCATCGAGATAGGAAGAATCATAGGCAAATATATCTTGCCATCATATATAGTGAGATTTGTCATGGGCCTTATAGTTTTTTTTGTGCTACTGATATATACATGTCGGAGGAGACATATATCAATATATGAAAATATTGAAGTTTTTCTTCGAGCAAGTACCTTGATGCCAATTAGGTATTCATACAAAGATATAAGGAAGATGACTAGAAATTATAGAGACAAGTTGGGTGAAGGAGGTTTTGGAGCTGTTTTTAAAGGAAAACTACGCAGTGGACCATTTGTAGCCATAAAAATGTTGGGTAAATCTAAGGGTAATGGACAAGATTTCATTAATGAAGTTGCAACTATAGGAAGAATACATCACACCAATGTGGTTCGACTTATTGGATTTTGTGCGGAAGGATCTAAACGTGCTCTTGTTTATGAGTTCATGTCAAATGGCTCTCTTGATAAATATATTTCTTCTAGAGAGGATGCTATATCCCTTACTTACAAGCAAATGTACGAGATATTGCTTGGAGTGGCTCGTGGTATTTCTTATTTGCATGAAGGATGTGACATGCAAATTTTGCATTTTGACATCAAGCCCCATAACATTCTTCTAGATGAGAGCTTTATGCCTAAAGTTTCAGACTTTGGTCTTGCAAAGCTTTATCCTAATGACATTAGCATCGTCACTTTGACTGCCGCAAGAGGAACAATTGGTTACATGACTCCTGAACTGTTCTACCAAAATATTGGAGGAGTGTCTTATAAGGCCGATGTCTACAGTTTTGGAATGCTTTTGATGGAAATGGCAAGTAAGAGAAGAAATTTGAATCCACATGCAGATCGTTCAAGCCAACTTTTCTTTCCCTTTTGGATCTATAATCAATTGGTTGAAGAAAGAGAGATCGAAATGGATGAACTTACTAATGAGGAAATGATTAATGTGAAAAAGATGTTCATAACTGCATTATGGTGTATACAATTAAAACCGAGTGATCGTCCTTCAATGAACAAAGTAATAGAGATGCTTGAAGGAAATATTGAGAACATTGAAATGCCTCCAAAATCTTCTTTGTATCCTAATGAAATTATTCAGAATGATTTCGAAGTAACCTTCCATGAAACTGATCACTCAGATGTTGTTGACGACTCTGTTAGTCTTTTGGAAAACTAACACAGCATTTTTTAATGTATTATGCTTGAAAATATTGGTAGTTTGCTTTCACAATTATATCTATGTTTGCCAGCTTTATCTTGAAATCTTTAAGTTTTCATAGGTTGATGTAAACTCTTTAGGTCCTCTCTAAGTTTAAAGTATCATAAGATTATACTCTGTAATTGGTGCTATGGGTCCAATTTTATATTCAATTGAAATGTGTCCTCTTTCTTTTTCTGTTGTTGTTGTTTAATAACAAAACTATATTTCTAATAACTATAAACTTGTCTTGACCATTTTTGTAGTCATTGATTTTGTCATTAACAAATAATCCTGGCTATTGAGCTATTTTTTTTTATCAATCTTCTGATTTCTAGAGAAATGTGTTCATAGTAGTTTATAGTTTGACTGCAAAATAAATAAAATATGACAAAAAAAAGATTCATCCAAGAATTAAATCTAAATTTTTCTGAAGGTTGTTCTTATTGAAACTCATTAACTACTTGATTTTAATATCTACTATTGAGCTCTTGTCAAAAAAAAATAAAATCTACTATTGAGCTGTCTTGATTATGAACATTCTTCCACAAATCTCTCTATATTCTACTTTTGGCATTAATAGTGATTTGGAAGCATTTACCTTACTATATTTATGCTTGCTATTGGGACTAGCTAGCTCCATGCCCTGCTTAGTCTCTTCACATGCATTATTTATTTCTTATAATATAAAGATTATTTTTTTCAAATGGTAACTTGCAATAATACAATTCACAGAGACAACAATTTTATGAACTAATATTACATTGCTAACTTATATTATGTTCTTCCATATATGATAGAAATCATGAGGCAGAATTCATCAATAAAGGCAAGGTTGAATCTTCCTCGATAGAACTAACTGAACCAACACCATTTTCTATTTCAATATCATTAGAGTTGACTTCAATGTCTTCTTGAATCATTTCATTTGGATAAAAAGAAGGTTTTCGAGGCATTTCAATATTCTCAATGTCTCCTTCAAGCATCTCAATCACTTTGTTCATTGCAGGACGGTCATTTGGTTTTAACTGTATACACCATAACGCAATTATGAACATCTTTTTTACATTATTTCGTTCCTCATATGTAATTTCTTCCATTTCGATCTCCCTTTCTTCAATCAATTGATTATAAATCCAATAGGGAAAGAAAAGTTGACTTGAACGATCTGTATGTCGATTTAAGTTTCTTCTCTTACTTGCCATTTCCATTAAAAGCATTCCAAAGCTATACACATCAGCCTTGTAGGATACTCCTCCAATATTTTTGTAGAACAACTCAGGAGCCATGTAACCAATTGTTCCTCTTGCTGCAGTTAAATTGACAATACTATTGTCATTAGGATAAAGTTTTGCTAAACCAAAGTCTGAAACTTAAGGCATAAAGTTCTCGTCAAGGAGAATGTTATGTGGTTTGATATCAAAATGCAAGATCTGCATGTCACAGCCTTGATGCAAATAAGAAATTCCACGAGCAACTCCAAGAGATATCTCATACATTTGCTTAGATGTTAGAGATATAGCATCGTCATTATCAGATATATATTTATCAAGAGAGCCGTTGGGCATGAATTCATAAACAATAGCACGTTTTGATCTATCAACACAAAATCCAATAAGTCTCACCACATTGGCATGGTGTATTCTTCCTATGGTCGGGACTTCACTAATGAAATCTTGTCCATTACCCTTAGTTTTACCCAACATCTTTATTGCCACAAATGACCCACTGCTTAATTTTCCTTTATAAACAGCTCCAAAACCTCCTTCACCCAGTTTGTCCTTAAAACTTTGAGTCATCTTCTTTATATCTTTGTATGAATACCATATTGGCATCAAGGTATTGCCTCGAAGAAAATTTTCAATATTTTCATACATCGATATATGTCTTCTTCGGCATGTATGTATCAATAGCACAAAGAAAACCACGAGGCCTAACATAAATCTCATTATAAATGATGGCAATAGATACTTGCCAGTGATTCTTCCCAATTCTATGCCAATTTTAGAATCAGAAGCTTTGATGGATTCGCCTGATAATTGTGAATTTATATTTCTGATGCTGATTATTTGCAATACTCCTGATCAAGTTATTTCTCGAAAAAACAATAAGTACATAAAACATAATCAACATTGGACACTTATCTTGAACGACTCAAATGCATTTTCAAATTTAACACTCATTTTTATAAATCATCAAAGTATTGAACGACTCAAATGCAATGTTGGTAATTAATATAAACAAAATTTAAGAGTGGTGCCATTTCACCACCTAAGTGTTTTCTGTTACACTACTAACATTACATGCCTTCCTCCTGCGAAAGATTAATCATAGATATAAAGCCTAATAATAAAGTAGGAAATTGGTTTTTCTAGAAGTATGTATATATGTATCACATAGGTTTTGTTAGAAGTCCCACATTGACTAGAGATATGGCATAGATAGTCTTTATAAATGAGTGAAAACCTCAACTCTCAAGCTAGCTTTTGTGGTTGAGTATAGGCCTCCCAAATTCTAATATGGTATTAGAGCCTATCCTAGATCCATTTGTTGTTTGTTGTGGAGACCTCCCATATTTGGGGCACCCGTTATTGTTGATTCCATGTTCCAGCTTGTTCAGTTCTGGACGTGAGGGGGTGTGTTAGAAGTCCCACATTGGCTCTATCTATGGCATAGATAGCCTTTATAAATGTGTGCAAACCTCAACTCTCAAGCTAGCTTTTGTGGTTGAGTATAGGCCTCCCAAATTCTAATAGGTTTTTTGTATACTCTCCCAACATTCATGGTTTTAAATTGCCGTTGCAGCATATTTATCAAACTAGAAGTATGTATCACGTAGGTTTTTTTGGATACTCTCCTAACATTCATGGTTTTTGTGACCACGTCAACAAAGGATACAGCAGAATTCGTCCACATTCTAAATGAATAAAAACCTATTAACCATTAATTTAATGATTAATACTCACTCCGTCCCGTAATATAAGAGAAAAAATTCAATTTTTTTGTTCCAAAATATAAAAGAAATAGTCAAAATATTTATCTTTTGAAGAAAAGTTTACTCTCTCTCTTACTTTTTCTATAACCAACCACCAATAAAAATTCTTTTAACATCTTTCCACATAACTTTTTTCAAAAAAACGTGCTCCCAATCATTATATTTTACTTTTTCTTAATAATTTAAGTTTGATTTTTGTTTTTTCTCTTATATTATGGGATGGAGGGAGTATCTTAAGAAATGTGTATTTGTATCTTAAGTTATGATTTGTGTATAGGATTACAACTTATAGCTGGCTAGGGAATGTTAGACTTAAGAGTGTTAGCCTTATTTAACTCAATGCGTAAAAGTTGGTGATTATCTGTTTTTGAAGTAATAATTGTGTGATTGATATGCATATAATAAAATAGAAATAAAAAAATTAAATGTTAATTAATTTAGTGGTGATCGATGCTGAACTTAATAGAAGATCTTTCTTTTCAGAACCAAAATGTGAAAGTAAAAAAAATAGAAATGCAAAAAAAGAAACTTATAAATGAATGTAAACAAGAAGAAAAATTGACTTTGTATTTATATACTACATGAAAAGCTAAAATATTACCTTTAACAATGCCGAGTATAACATCTGCAATAAATTATGTTCAACATAAATAATAAGATAGCATACCAACAAAAAAAAAAACTTCTATTTATATGCATCAATGTGGAGTTGCTAACTTTGACTATGTGGGTCGAAGTTAGCAAATATGACACATAAGTAATTACTAGAGGGTGGGAGCGCGCAAAGACAATAAGGGGTGCTAAGTAATTACATGTGAGTCAAACATTGTTTAATTTTGACTTAAGTTGAAGTTAGCGATCCCCTATATATAGGAAATTGCTAACTTCGATCGTGGGTCAAAGTTATGACAGACATGTAATTATTAGGGGTGGGGGGGCGAAGACAATAGGGGGCGCCAAGTAATTATGTGTGTGTCATACATTGTTTAACTTTGATCAGGTTGAAGTTAGCAATCTCCTATATATAGTGGATTGCTAACTTCGACTGTGGGTCAAAGTTAATAATGTATGACAATGTTAGAAATAATATAAAATCATTGATGTGACATTTCCTAACAACTTAAGTTTTTGAGATAATCAGTCATCTGACATAGTATCAGAGTCTCTATGACTAAGTGGTCTAGAATTCGATTCCCGCTCCCCTCACTTTTTAATTAAAAAGTGGAATTTTAAGCATATGATAGATAGTCATATGCATTATCCACGCTTCAAGTCTAATAGACTCTTATGTAAGGATGTGACATTTTCTAACAGCTTAAACTATTGCAGATCAAGCACACTTTAATTTGTGGTGGAGACTGTTCCAAAACTGTAATCCATCACAGTTGATAAAAGAAAGGTTTTAGTAAAATATTGGCCAAGATTATCGAGTATTTGCAAAAAGCTTCTGGTGATGAATTTAATCCCAATTCTTTTTGATGGATGCATGGAATTTTCTTTTCCTTTCCTTTTTATTGTTACCATTTTTTTTATCAATGTTAATTATAAAAAGGGTCATAGTCGGCACTTACACTAAAAATGAAAATATAAGATATAATAGATGTTGTTAAAATAATCTTTTGCATTTTCAATGTATTGAACACATAAATTTTAAAATAAAATTTATTTATTTATATGTTTAACCAATTTTCCGAAATTAATATTTATCATTTTTTTTTATAAAAATAACGAGTGTATCAACAAATTATAAAAAGTAATGACATATTATTCAAATCACTAATGCCAACTCAATGTCACATCATTAAAATAGAAAGCCACTAAATTTTGCATTGACTTTTTAGATAAAATGATCAAAAGATTAGTTTTAAAAATAAGGGGGTAGATTTTGTCAAAAAAATAGAAATAAAGACCAAAAATTTAAAAATATGTAAATAAGACAACTAAAAACGTATTTAAGCCAATTTTTTTACACTATTACCAATATTTATACACATGTATCAACATCAAGAAGGTGCGCTTCCACAGCTCCACTCAACCAAAGTTTAAAGTGTTATACTCATTTGTGTTGCTAGAAAAACACAATTTCTATAAAAGAAAATAAAAATTAAATTTATTTACATAAAATAAAATCTTACCTTCGATAAATATGAGCAGCTTTGACAAGTCTCCTATAAAAGGAAAACTCACACAAAATAACTAACGATAACGCAGTTGTGACATTAAATGGTCAGTTCTGACATTAAATGGTTTCAATCCCTCTCGATCGCAGTTGTGGAGATTGAACCGTATTCTCCCTACCAAGTTCAGCGACAATCACCGCACATAACTAACGATAACGATTGGTTAAATACTAAATAGTAAAATACATGGAAAGATGAAGTTGTAATTACCGCAGTTGATTAAATATCAGAAATGATATTTAGACATATTTTGCTGACAAAAATACAAACAAAGGTATGTCACTGTTCATTTATACATCTCTTTTTCCTATTTGAAGACCTAGCACGTGTGAGGTTCTATTTTTTTTGTTACTCTCAGCAAACCTATCATCACCACCACCATCTCTCGTCTTTCACTATTCATTTATCCTTCGTCCATCTTCTCACCGCCAGCCTCTCTACTCGCCGCTGACCACTCTTCGTCCGTCGCTGGAACTAGGTTTGCTTCCAATTCATTTCAATTCATCTTCTTTATCATTTCACCTTCGTTCATCTTCAACTTTCAAGCTAAATATTAGTTCTATGATTTCACCTTCATTCAACCTTCAGCTTCAATTTTCAAAATCCAGGTTCAATTTCTCGTTTGTTTATTGTTAAATTTTTTAGGGTTTTGAAAATTTAGTATGATTTTGTGGGTTGTGGATACGTAACAAATGGTAGAACAATATTTTGAATGAAATTATGCAATTGTGGGAAAAAGCAACAAAGACTATTTTCCTCCTTCCCATTTTAATTGATTAATTTTATGTTAGATTGTTCAATAGTCATATTATGCTGTCATAAACAATCAACAAAGAAAGTTTCAGTTGGAATAAAAAGATGAATAATGGTGGGGTGACCAATACAGTTCTATTGAGACACATAACTTTTTTTCTCCAATAATTTCTGTCACAATAATGGTGGTGACTTATGTTTGAGACATAAACGATTCATGCACTATGACACTATGACAATTCCATTCTTTTTTTGCGTTGACATTATAAATTGGGGGTTAATATTTGTTCCTGATTTGTGTTGATTTGGATTAAAACATAAATACTATGACAAAACTGAATTTGTGTTGTTAATTTGAGCTGTGGAATAGTTTGTGTTATTAGTTGATGAGTTATGGTTGTTGTAATGTTATGAGATGAAAAAAGTGACATGATAAAACAGGGCAAAAAACGTGGTTAGCTATGTGTTAATAAGTGGGTAGTTGGTTCAATTATTTGGTTAATTTAAAAGTTTCTGTCCAAAATTAAAAAGTTGACACAAGTTATAGGTGCTATTTTAGGATTCAAAGTACCATAGTACTAGAATCAAAGCATTTACGATAGTGCTATTTTAGGAACTGCATTAGCCAAGCATTCAAATATGGTTGTAACTTATATGAGAAAATCAAGGAGTGATTTGTTTATTCTTGTTTTTTCGTTGTTCTATTTCCATTTAAAATTGTAGTATATATTTGTGTAGATAGACATCCATAAAATAACATTGAAATAAAGTAAATAATTCACTTTCAATGTTGTTCAATATATGTATTTCTCTTTCAAGTTTTGATGTTTCAATCCTTTTGGTCAATCTAAAATTTTTCCCTTCTTCAAAATATTTATTATTGAGCTTGGTTTATTGTCGAAAATTGATACTCTAAGCATATGTTTTAAAATTCTCCAATCTCAAATTGATATATCCAAGTCGTCGTCGATTAAACGATCATGAGCCAAGCGAGAGGTTATATAGATTATATTGCTTAGAGGATTTCATCTGTAATATTTGAGGTATTGATAATTTAAATGAGACTACGAAACTTGTAGAGTTATGATTGTGTTATACCGCAAGTAAATGTGACAGTTGTTGTCGTTATCTGATACTTTAATTACTTTATAACTCAGGTTCTCTGTTCATAATTTGAAGCTCTCGTGTTGGATAGTTCAGCTTCAAAATGTGATGTCTCGTTGAGAATGATTTTTTCAAGCAACACTGGATGTCTAGAGCAAAGGCTGAGATAGTGCACTATGTGATTCTCAAAATGGACAAGTGCACTTGTTATTGGTTTAGGCATATGCTTGAGTTTTGCATTACTTTTGTTTTTATTTCAGTACTTTATGGTATGGTGTAGAGTTTATTAATGCAAGTTATTTGATCTTAATTAAGCATGGCAATATTTTTCTTTTGGTTCTAGTATTTATTTGAGTTTCATTTGGTTCTAGAATTTATTGGAGTTGTGAATGGAGATTGATTTTGTATAGCATAAGATTCCTTGAAATTATTGCCAAGGTAGAGGTGGGAAGTCAGGCAGATATAAGTATAACTGGGGAGTTGGAGATTCAGTTTGGTGAAATGGTTTAAACTCTTTCAAACTAGTGAAAATCATTTGTATAATGAAAAAAATTATTACAGATGTGGGGAGTCAAGCTCATATAATTGGGAAGTTGATGAATTATTTTAGTTAACAGTGTAAAATATTTCAAAGTTTAAAAAATCATTCAACTTTAACTTTAGAATCTTCAAACAATCAGAAGTGAATCACAATGTACAGTCTCACACATGAAAAAATTAGAACGATTCCTTTAAATTATTGTCATTACAGATGTGGGGAGTTAAGTTCATATGATTGGTGAGTTGATAAACTACTTTAGTTAACTAGTGTAAAATCTTTCAAAAATTAAAAAATAATTCTCCTTTAACTTTGTTTTAACTTTAAAACTTTCAAACAATCAGAAGTGCGCCCCATGTAAAATATCACGCGTGAAAAAAGAGTAAAATTCATTTAAGTTATTGTCATTACAAATATGGGGAGTCATGTTCATATATATGGGGCGTTGATGAACAAATTTGGTTAATAGGTATAAAATCTTCCAAAATTTATAAAATCATTTGCTTTAACTTTAACGCCTTCAAACAATAAGAAGTGTGCCCCGTGTAAAATATCACGCGTGAAAAAAGAGTAAAATTCATTTAAGTTATTGTCATTATAAATATGGGGAGTCATGTTCATATATCTAGGGCGTTGATGAACAAATTTGGTTAACTGGTATAAAATCTTCCAAAATTTATAAAATCATTCGCTTTAACTTTAACGCCTTCAAACAATAAGAAGTGTGCCCCGTGTAAAATATCACGCGTGAAAAAAGAGTAAAATTCATTTAAGTTATTGTCATTACAAATATGGGGAGTCATGTTCATATATCTGAGGCGTTGATGACCGAATTTGGTTATTTAGGGTAAAAATCTTCCAAAATTTAAAAAATTATTCACTTTAACTTTGTTTTAATTTTAGCTACTTCAAACAATCAAAAGTGTGCCTAATGTAAAGTGTCACGTGTGAAAAAAAAGTAAAATTCGTTTAAATTGTTGTTATTTCATATGTGGGGAGTCACATTCATATATTGAGAACTTGATGAACTATTTTGGTTACCTGTATTGAAATCTTATATTAGAGAGAACATTTGATTCATTGATTAGTCATGTTATTACAAGCTAAACTACTACAAAGTTTAAAATACGAGTAATTTTTACTAGTTTGAACTATTTAACCAAACTATGTCTCCAACACACCAGTTATTTTTACATGACTCTCCACCAGTGTCTGTGCAATGATTTCACCGAATTTTATTATTTCTTCACGCATGACATTGTACATTGGTCTTACTGAATTAATTTTTTTCATGTACTAAAGTTAAAACAAAGTAAAAGTTAATATACGAGTGATTTTTAGTAGTTTAAACTATTTAACCAAATTTTGTCTCCAACGCCCCTTTTATTTCTACATGACTCCCCACCAGTGTCTCTGCAAATATTTCATCAAATTTTACTCTTTCTTCAAGCATGAAATTGTACATGGGTCTAACCTTGATTTTTTTTTCAGGTACTAAAGTTAAGACAAAGTTAAAGTTAACATACAAATGATTTTTAGTAGTTTAAACTATTTAACCAAACTTTGTCTCCAACGCCCCAATTATTTCTACACGACTCCCCACTAGTATCTTTGCAACGATTTCACCAAATTTTACTATTTCTCTACACATGACATTGTACATGGGTCTCACTGAATTATTTGTTTCCCTATAAATACATTGTGTTTACCAACTCATATGCTTCAATCACATTATAATTTGCAAAGGTTCTTCACCCAAATTAATAATTTGCATGGTTAGATATTGTTTGAAGATTGAGAGGAATGGTGAAGAAGACGAAGAAGAATAAGATGATGAAGAAAGAGTAAAATTCATTTAAATTATTACAAATTATTCATTTAACTTTGTTTTAACTTTAACACCATCAAACAATAAGAAGCGTGTCTCATGTAAAGTATCACACGTGAAAAAAGAGTAAAATTCATTGAAATTATTGTTATTATAAATGTGGGGAGTCATGTTCATATATTTGGGGCATTGATGAACTAATTTGGTTAACTGTCTTAAAATCTTTCAAAATTTTAAAAATCATTCACCTTTAACTTTAGCACCTTTAAACGGTCAAAGTGTGGCGAATGTAAAGTGTCACGCGTGAAAAAACAGTAAAATTTATTTAAATTGTTGTCATTAAAGATGTGGGGAGTTACGTTCATATAATTGAGGAGTTGATGAACTATTTTGATTAGCCGTATTGAAATCTTAGATTAGAGAGAACATTAATTCATTAATCAGTCATGTTATTACAAGCTAAACTATTACAAAGTGTGATCCTAGTATATATAGAGTACAAGCTCTCAAACTAACTCTCATAACAACTTATCATGAGTGTAACTAACTTCTAGTTGGTGGCTTGTAGGCTTTCTTTTCCTTTAATTAGTTCTAGTTCTCCTGCAAATATAGGAAAAGCGGAAAACAAACATAATGGAACCGTCAAACAACTCGGGTGAAATATTCACCTCTTAATTAATAATCTGAATCACCCTGATAAAAGTAAATTGCACCCATTTTTCTTTTTGCTTTGCAGATCTATCTTGCATTTCAAAAACATGCATATCTTTTCCAATAGTGAAAGCTAGGGCTAGAGCAAATGTCTAATTCAAATTTGCACTAATAAAAGATAGTAATTTTCTTACCATAAGCTATAGCCTCATCAATAATATCCTTGAATTAATGTGAGTCGAGTTTAGCATCCGAACAAAGCATTGAACAAAATAACCTGCAAAAGGAATATCAAACTCAAAAGTGAAATCCCATCCAAAAAGCTAGCTCTTATTCATCAAAATTCTTCATTACCTGTTCATATTACCCTTGCATTCCTTGTAAAGATTATTGAAAGAGAACCACAAACACTCTTAATATTTTACCCTTGCATATCCTCCATGATCATGTACTTAATGAAGTAAAAGATAAGCTTGATATCGAAGATGTCCTCCCTGACCATGTCCTCCCTGATCATGTACTTTGGGAAGTAAAAGATAAGCTTGATTCCGAAGATCTCCTCCTTTTCGCTCTTGTAAAGTAGAAATCAACAAGAAATATGCAGAACCAACAAATAAATGCAACAAATATGCAGAACCAACAAATTCAAGCTAATTTGCATGCTACAAGCCCTGAGCTAATATTTTTCAAGACATATTTCATTCAACTCTTTCTTCCTAAATTTCTTAGAATGAGCTGATATTCATGATTTCACCGTCCATAACTTGTGTCAACTTTCCAATTTTTGACAGAAACTTTCAAATTAACCAAATATTTGAACCAACTACCCACTTATTAATACATAACTAACCACATATTGTTCCCTGTTTTTTTTTGAAACTACTTGTTCATACTGTTCCCTTGTTTTATCATGTCATTTTTTTCAACTAAATAACATTCTAACAACCATAACTTCTCAACTAAGAGCACAAACTATTCCACAGCTCAAACTAAGAACACAATTTCAATTTTGTCTAAGTCTAGAAACATAAAATTAAGTTGAGGAAATCAATATTAAACATATTCATTCCATACCACTTGTACAACTTTATCATTTAATCACTTCAAACAATAAATAATATGTTTGTGTACATTTGAATTGCTACTCAAATTACTCCTTTAGTTTCTAATATCACATACAACCACATTTGAATGTTTTGCTAATGCAATTCCTAAAATACCACTATCGTTAAATGCTTTGATTCTAGTACTTGCCAATATCACAGTCTCTAATGACAAGAGTAATAGATAGACTATTTTGACTGACATTTTATAATTTCAAGAATGTATTTGCCAATAACCAAAATCATAGACTATTTTGACCGATACTTATAACTTCAAGGACTAATTTGCCTATTAACTCAATAAACAAAAGGTAAATAAGCACTAAAGGGTGTGTATCTAGGATGGTTATGCCAAGCTTTGCATTGTAATCACCATCAGCCTAAACCACTCAAATTAATTCAATAGTCAGCAACATGTAACCCCACCACTGTCTCATTCATTCATTCATTCATTCATTCATTGTTATTGATCACCAAGACAGTCACCAAAATTATACATCAATACAACACCACTATAAACATAACAATTAACAAGTTGCAAATTATAGCTAATAAAACTACGCTCAAAGATTAATTTTTTATTTATTTTAAATAAAAAAAACGAAAAAAGGAATAAAATTTGAACCTGAAAGAGAATAGTGAGTCTCGCAAGTGGTGCCGTACATGTTTTACCCAAAGCGCCGGCAACTCCTCCGATGAGAAGCTGAGAAACCGTTCCAATCTGTTGCAGTGGCGGTTGTTGTTGAACTAATTTCGTTACACCACCGGTTGGTGGTGGAACGAGAAGATGAAGGAGAACACGAAAAGCACGGCGGCGGTTTCACGGCGGTTGCTGATTATCGGAAGAGGTCAATTAGTTTGGTTTTGGTGGTGTGAATGAGAAGAGGAATGGAAAGGGTTAGGGAGAGAGAAGACAAAGTGCGTGAAACAAAAAAAAGAGAGAGAAAGAAGATGCTGCTAGGTCACCAAAAAGAAGAATAAAATATAGGAAAAGATATGTATAAATGAACAGTGACATACATTTGTTTGTATTTTGTCGGCAAATTATGTCTAAATATCATTTCTGATTAAATATCCCAGTGGAGTCGTGCAATAGTCAGATTGACATTCAAAACTTCCAGTTGTTAGACTTAAAGAGCATTGTTGATTAATGTCACAAGAATCTTCACAAGCACGTCTCAACCACGAAAGGTAAAATCCATAACTTAACATTTCATGAATTTCCAAATATGAATAATTTTGTTCATTCCTTTTATGATTCTGGAAAATAGGCTCAACAGCAGGAGATGATGACATCCCAACAAGCTTAACCTGGCAACCAACATTTAAGCTCCCGGTCTTGATGTCGCCGGAGATAGCGTAAATATGACCTTTGGAAGAGTTCCATTTGACACAGGGAGATGTATCCACATACATACCATCATTCTTCAATGGCTTGCTACAGTTCAAGTATATTATGTGCCCCAACCAAGATTGTCGGTCTATTTCGAACGGATCCCCGTGTTGAAAACTGTAATAACTTGTGAAATTGGATGTAGTTAAGAAATATTTAGGAATGGAAGAGCAATCTCCTTCTTCAATTCCGAGATCAACTACTCGAATTGTGTAGTTTTTGTAGTCGATTGATTTCACATAGTATTTACCAGAAAACAAAGTTAACACTGTCCTGTTGTTTTCGCAGGATAACTCGTATCTCGGATCACCACAGGTTGTTGGATCATTCTTAAGTCGAAATGGATGTTTAATGTTTGCGAGTTTGCCGCATGAAGAAGGTTGACAATTTGTTCGGTTATTAGTAATTGCATCACATGTTTGATGATGGTAATGCAGTAGTAATATCATAACAATAATTTTGAGGAAGCATAACAGTGATTCCATGTCTCTGCTACAAAGTACTGCTGATGCTGAAATAAATGGAAACCATCTACCCAACTGTTATCAATATTCAATAACTAGTTGCAACTTGCAAGGACAAACAAAAACTACATCAATCATATATCAAAATAGTAAATACCCATCACCATCCACTCCACCCAACCATTATCAATAAACTATACAACTATCATATTTCAAAAAGCATTATCAATAAACTATACAACGATCATATTTTAATGGGAAATATTAACATGTGCCCTTGGGATAAAATTTGGTCTTGGAATTTGTGCACTTCATACTTTTCAAAGTCAAATATTATTTTCTTCAAGATAAAATTACTATTTAAAGTATCCTTAAAATGTGTCGTAAGGGCACATGTTAACATGACCCTATTTTAAAATAGTAAATACCCATCACCATCCCCACCCCCACCCCGCACTCAAATGAAACAACTTTTTCCCGCTAAATTCGGGTGGGTCTGGATCTCATTGTCATGCCTACTCAAAACTGTCTTTTCCTGTGTCTTTTACCGGATTATTATCTACATAGAAAAAACAAGATTTCCTTGGATCTTGAACCAGACTCAAATATCATCTTTAAATTAAGAGTTGAGTCTAACTAATTCCTACAAACTCGATTTATAAGATAAAGATTACCTCTATTTATAAACTCAGATAATATCAATTTTTGATATAGGACTCTTTAATACTCTACACATAATTGGTGCTTAATTCTCTTTCAATTTTGAGCCATACAATAAACCTATACCAGATAAAATCTTCTAGTTCTGCCTTCTTTCAATTGTGAAGTTAATACCAATTTAGTTTTAAGTGTGATTCCCTTCAACCTGTCATCACCAATGGCAATACTCACACTGCTACTGCTGCTAGTGAACCTTGGAAATTGTCTGAGTGATGCATCTATTGGGTGTCCCTTCAAGATCAAGTGTACACATAACAAAAAGATTCTTGAACTTCCTACTCATCCTGTTCTTGGAAAACTCATCATTGATCGCATTGATTATACATACCAATTGTTACAGCTATCGGATCCCGGTAACTGTTTACCGAAACTCCTTCTTGATCACAACTTTCCGTCAATACTTCCTTTAAAGCCGTACGACACGTATGACTTTAAAGTAAATTATAATATTAGTTTCTTCAATTGTTCTTCAGTAGTAGAACTCAGAAACAGCAATTATATAAGTGCTGGGGAAAATATCAAATCTTGTCCAATTTATGTTGCTGACTCTGATCAAGAAAGTATCGTTGAATCTGACTTAATATACTGCATCAAACTGTTTGATAAGGTTTCATCATTTTACTCATCTAGAATTCAATACAACCAGCTATTACTGACATGGTCTGGAACAAATTTTGACATCGGATGCTTGAAATGTGAACATAAATCAAAGAAGAAGATTACATTCATTATTTTATCCTCTGCAGGTGAGAGTGAGACATCTTTGTTTTTGTCCTATTTAATTACCTTTTTATTATATAGATAAGATTCTTAAGGATATTGAATGTTCAATTTGCAGGCGTAATGATCGGTTCAACTTTATTAGTGCTTGTGCTCAGTGCTGTTGTTCAAATTCATCGCCATTTCAAGATGAAAGGTGAAGACCATACAAGAATCGAAAACTTTTTGAAGGATTACAAGGCTTTGAAGCCAACCAGATTCTCCTATGCTGACATAAAGAGAATCACAAATAAATTTAAGGATAAGTTAGGCGAAGGAGCTCACGGAGCTGTTTACAAAGGTAAGTTATCGAGTCAAATTGCGGTTGCTATTAAGATGCTCAATAACGCGGAAGGAGATGGGAAGGAGTTCATAAATGAAGTTGGAACTCTGGGCAAAATCCACCATCTCAATGTTGTCCGTTTGCTTGGATATTGCGCCGATGGATTTCACCGTGCTCTAGTCTATGACTTTTTCCCAAATGGTTCGTTGCAGAAATTCATTTCTCCTTCGAGCAACAAAGATAGTTTCCTCGGATGGGACAAATTGCAACAAATTGCTCTTGGCATAGCCAATGGAATTGAGTATCTTCATCAGGGTTGTGATCAAAGAATTCTTCACTTTGACATCAATCCTCATAATGTCTTGATAGACGACACTTTCACCCCAAAAATTACAGACTTCGGTTTGGCTAAGATATGCTCGAAAAATCAAAGTATTGTATCTATGACCGCAGCCAGAGGAACATTAGGATACATGGCACCTGAAGTCTTTTCTAGAAATTTTGGAAATGTCTCTTACAAGTCTGATATATATAGTTATGGTATGTTGTTGTTAGAGATCGTTGGAGGAAGAAAGAATACGGACACAACCACTAACGAAGAAAACTTTCAAGTTCTGTATCCCGATTGGATTCACAGTTTGCTTGAAGGAGGAGACATACAAATCCCAATAGATGAAGAAGGGGATTTTAGAATTGCGAAAAAATTGGCAATCGTTGGACTTTGGTGCATTCAATGGCAACCTATGCACCGTCCATCGATGAAAACTGTGTTGCAAATGTTACAAGGAGATGGAGCCAAGTTAAAAGTTCCCTCCAATCCTTTTGGACCTACAACTTCAACTAGTACATCTACTAATATTGTTGCAGAACGCATGAATTTAGAGTTGGAAGTGATTCAAGAAATGGATTAGTATTTTTATTGTTTTATTACGATTCAAGAAATCAAAGTAACTCCAATAGTACAATTAATAGGGATGACATTTTATGAACTAATATTACATTATTGAGAAGTGTTTTTCTGTAGATGACACAAATATACTTATGAAAAAAAAAGAACAATTAGAAATCATCAAGCAGAATTCATCAATAAGGGTTCTGTTGTATCTTCCTCAATAGAACTATTAGAGTCAACATCTGTTTCTGATTCAATATCATTAGACTTGACTTCAAGGTCTTCCTCAATCATTTCATTTGGATAAAAAGAAGGTTTTGGAGGCATTTCAATGTTCTCAATATTTCCTTCAAGCATCTCTATTACTGTGTTCATTGGAGGACGATCACTTGGTTTCAACTGTATACACCATAATGCTATCATGAACATTTTCTTCACATTATTTTTTTCCTCATTAGTAATTTCATCCATTTCTATTTCGCTTTCTTCAATCAACTGATTATAAATCCAAAAGGGAAAGAAAATTTGGCTTGAACGATCCGCGTGTGGATTTAAATTTCTTCTCTTATTTGCCATTTCCATCAAAAGCATTCCAAAGCTATACACATCAGCCTTGTAGGAAACTCCGCCAATATTTTTGTAGAACAACTCAGGAGCCATATAACCAAGTGTTCCTCTTGCAGCAGTTAAAGTGACAATACTATTGTTATTAGGATAAAGTTTTGCAAGACCAAAGTCTGAAACTTTAGGGATAAAGTTCTCGTCAAGAAGGATGTTATGGGGTTTGATATCAAAATGTAATATTTGCATGTCACAACCTTGATGCAAATAAGCAATTCCACGAGCCACTCCAAGAGATATCTCATACATTTTCTTTGAAGTTATATATATAACATCATCATTAGTAGAAATATATTTATCAAGAGAGCCGTTGGACATGAATTCATAAACAAGAGCACGTTTTGATCTGTCGACACAAAATCCAATAAGTCTTACTACATTGGCATGGTGTATATTTCCTATTGTTGCGACTTCATTGATGAAATCTTGTCCATCACCCTTAGCTTTACTCAACATCTTTATGGCTACAAATGGTCCACTGCTTAGTTTTCCCTTATAAACAGAACCAAATCCTCCTTCACCTAGTTTGTCCTTGAAATTTTGAGTCATTTTCTTTATATCTTTGTAGGAATACCTTATTGGTGTTAAAGTACTCCCTCTAAGAAAAACTTCAATATCTTGATATATTGATATATGTCTTCTTCGACATGTATATATCAATAGCAAAAAGAAAACCACAAGACCCAAGGTAAACCTCACTATAAAGGAAGGCAATAGAAATCTGCCGCTGAATTTTCCTAATTCAATGGCAATTTCATTATCAGCAACTTTCTCTGATGATTCAAAGGTTCCTCCTGATAATTGAGAATTTATTTTTGTCGTGCCATATGTTTGTAGCAGTCCTATATGCAAGTTATATCATGAAAAAATTAGTACATATAATACTCCACTTTTTAGTTTTTATTTTTACCTTATACCATTGTGGCGTGGCTTCGAAAATTGAGATAATGATAATGAAAAAGAAAATATAATGTGTTAGATAATAAAGTATTGGGCTTATGTTATTGAGTCCGTTAGGTTTAGAGTCAATTAGGTTTGTTATATATATTTGCTTGTAATTGTAAATTGGTATTCTAACGAAACCCTAGCACGTATTTCTTTATTATTCTCTCCTTGTTTTGTCTCCGTCTGATATTCTCTTATTTTGTATCAATATTGTTAACATGGTATCTAGAGCATGGTTTGATCCGCCTCCGCCGTCGAATTCCCAAAATCTGGTAATGTTTTTCTGTAGTTTTTGATTGCTTTTGGGAATATATTTGTTTTCGAAAATCTGATAAAAAGTTTTACTTCTATCGAAATAGTCGGCACCGTAAGCATATGAGTTGTCCACTCTGGTTCGGTATCTTTGATTTTATTCGATTACAGTGATTTTGTTTGAATTAGTTTGGTTTCGTGTTGGTACTGCTACATGATATGTTGTTGGCATAGTAGTTTTGTGGCTTAATTTTGGTAGTCTCCCATGTAGTCACGATTAGCCTTCCCTGTTTCTTTTGCCTTTGGTTTTGTTTTTGGAATTGCTATTTGACTGTGTGGTGGCACCTTGGTGTTTTGTGGTGTTGTTGTAGTATGTGGTTTTGAGTTTTTGTTCTCGTGACTCCTTGTTCCGATTTTGTTGGTTGCCATAAATTACTTTGGTTTGTAAACTTTGGTTTATTTTAGTTTCTTTGATTGATGTCTCTGTTGGTTTGAATTTGTCTATTTGGTGAGTCAAGATAGTATTCACAATCTGAAATCTGAATCTGAAATCTGAATCTGGTGAGGGAATATTCACAATTTAAAATCTGAATCCGGTGAGGAAATACTCACAATCTGAAAATTTGAATCTAGTGAGTGTTACTCACAATCTGAATCTGGTGAGGGAATGCTCACAATCTGAATCCGGTGAGGGAATACTCACAATTTGAAATCCAAAGCTGAATTTGAAGTTTGAATCTGAAGCTGAATTTAGTTAATGTTATTAGTTAATTTAGTTTATTTGCAGGGGGTTAAATTTGTAACAAGCTTCAGCTTGAGGGGTAGTATTAGAAGTTTATATTATTTAGTATGTTATTTTGTATTTTGTTTGACAAACTCACAATGTTTCTTGTTGATGCATTATGAGTTTGAGGGTAGGTGTTAGATAATAAAGTATTGGGCTTATGTTATTGAGTCCGTTAGGTTTAGAGTCAATTAGGTTTGCTATATATATTTGCTTGTAATCTTTTGTAATGTTAAGCTATTGGTATTCTAACGAAACCCTAGCACGTATTTCTTTATTATTCTCTCCTTGTTTTGTCTCCGTCTGATATTCTCTTATTTTGTATCAATATTGTTAACATAATGAACATAGGACTATTATCAAATACTACTAACCGATTATCCCAAAAAATTTAAGCTGTTATGGAAATGTCAAATCAATAATTTAATATTATTTCTAATAACTACCATTCAAATATTGAGTAGGATTCCAAATCATTTTCCTCTTTTTATGATAATTAATTTTTTTTTAATATTTTGTCAAAAACAATATAATAGAAAATATGATTTTCATTCCCCTCTTCTAGAGTCATTGCCTCATTTCTCTCTTTAATTTTTTTATAAACTCTCAATTTTTCACTAACTTCATCAAAAATAAGTATCGAAGTTATTATATATACAAAAACAAAAAATGATATAAACTTCAGCTTTAACTTGTAAGCAAAAAACCTAATATGAGAGGTAGAGAGAGAGAGGCGGCGGGTTCAGGGTCAACCTTGGCCAGCCGCGCCGGTCATTTTCGCCGGCAGAGAGTATCAAAGGGGGGGACTGGGACTTCGGCAGGGTGCCACAGACGGGGGGGTACGGGGAAGATTGGACCGTGCTGAGTCAACGACGGAGGAAAGCACGTCGACGAGAGGATCGAGGTCAACGACACGGGCAATATCACGATCACCATGACAGAATCGGTCTCTCTGGTTTCCGATCACTGCTTCCACGTCGACAGAATCGCTTCCGTTATCCTTCTGTTCCTGGTTCACGTTACGTTGAAAACAGCTTGCACTACATCTCAGAGTACGATTATAAGCCCTCACGAGCTGGTAGTTTAGAATCACGACCGCGATCACGACGTCATGGGAATGAAACTGATGGACAGTTCCGGACACAGCAATGGCCACACTATTTTAGTAGAGAAGTCGGTCGTATTGGTGATCGCGAAGGAAGGGAGGGTTATTGCGATCGTTATACCGCTGGACCGGTGCATGGTAAGAACGCAGCGGTGGCTGCAATTTCTAAGCCGCGGCAAACTCTCCGTGGGAAGGAAATTGGGCAAGGAAGAGAGCAAGCAGCTGCTGGCATGGGGAAGGAGAACAAAGTTGCACCGGTCCAGCAAGCCTCGGGAGGGGAACGAGAGAATGATGAGGGTAATAGTTTTGTCTCTTATTACTTTACCAATTTTCCGCCATATATTTCTATTTTTCATCTTCGCAAGGGTTTTGAAGTATGTGGGATTATGGAGGATGTGTATGTTGCGAAGTCTTTGAACGCGTTAGGCCAATCTTACGGGTTTGTGCGCTTTTCTAATGTTAAGAATAGAGATAGCTTAGCTAAGGCATTGAATAATGTTTGGTTTGGCCAATTTCGCATTAGGGCTAGTGTGGCAAAAACACGCGCCAAACCTGTGAATGGTACTTCAAAAAAGGCGGAGTTGGTAGAGGCTCCAAAGGGGGGAGTAGTGCGAGACACAGCTCAGGCTGCCGTCTCCCAATCGGATACTGCCGTTGCGGTGCCTGGAAACGGAGAGTCTATGAGAGTGGGAGAGGTAGAAATCCATTTACAGCAAACTAAGGATGTAATAGGGGGTAGTAGTGTTAAAGAGGCTGTAGAACAGGGTGTTTATGTGCGTAAGTATACGGTTAGGGAGGAGGAGGCTCAGTGGGTAGCTACTGGTGTGGTTGCCTATGTGCGCAACGGCGAAGCAATACCGGTGATCCAAAATCGTATTCTAGATGCGGGTTTCGAGGATCTTATTGTGACGCCTCTGGGTGCGGACCGTATTTTCATTCGCAGCTCATCATCCTCGGATGCTTATGCTATTTTGGAGGGGGCTAAAAAGTTTTTTGTCCTTTTCCTGTCGCATTGGGGGCGATGGGAGAACGCGACGGAGCACGTCCGGAGAGGAGCGTGGGTGAGGTTGTATGGAGTTCCTCTCCATGCGTGGACGGAAGAGTTTTTTAAACTCTGTGTCTTAGATTGTGGGAGATACCTCCGGGCCGATTATAGCACCTTGAATAAGGATAGATTGGACTTTGCCAGGATTCTCATTGCGACACCGGCTCTGGAGGTTATCAAGCAAACCGAGAGACTAATTGTCGGGGGTTCACTGGTGGACATTCAGGTTATTGAGGAGTGGGGTTTTGCGTTGGGGGATGATGCATGTCTGGTGCGGGAGGATAGTGTTTCAGATAGAGATGTATCTGACGATGAGTTCGCATCAGGAAACATGGGGGATCATCATGTGGATTCTAGGGTGGTGGATAAAGTGGTAGAGGGTTTAGATCATCCTACTCATGATATAGAAGGGCAACACGGGGAGTGCGGGGATGGTTGCTCAGGCGCGTGGTTTATAAAGAATACCCAAAGCACGGTTAAGAGAGGGGTTATGGCGACTCGGTCTCGTCGATCTGATGAAGCGCCTAATGGGACTTTTGACATTATCCCGGGACGTCCCCGGACTAAGTCTTGTCCCCCGTCCGCGACGCGTGTGGCGATGTCCGGACCTTGGAGTCTGGAATGGCTGCGCGACCATAATAAAGAGGTGGGAGATGCCGCGTCAATAGGAGGACATACTCAGGAGTGTGGTGGGGGTGAGATCCCGGCCAAGGGGCCAATAGAACTACCAATCCAGCCGGTTGTTCGCCTCAAGAAGATAGCACGATTACCTAGTCAGGATCGTAGGGAGGTTTTAGGTGTGATACGGCAGCATGATCGTAAAGGACACAAGGTCGGTCCTCCGGTTTCTACCACTGAGGTTTCCTCATCAGTTTCTGTCAATAATGATTGGCAGAATTGGGTGGCGCTGCAAGGAAACGCCGAGGCAACTACTAAGGATATGGTGGGGTTTGGGCAGGCTTTAGGGATTAATGTCAAAGGGGCTAATGGGAATATGTTTACTGTTCTGTCTAGGACGGGACGAGGTAATAGTAGAGATCATAGTCAGGTGAGGGGTAGTGTAGGCGACGCGAGGGAGAGGGGCCCATGAGGATTATTTCTTGGAATATTAGAGGGTTAGGAGGGGCGGAGAAGCGCAAGGAAGTGCGCAGACTTATCGGGGAGAAGAGACCTTTCATTGTGTGTATACAAGAAACCAAAATGCAGGTTTGTGAGGGAGCGTTTGTGTCTAGTCTGTGGGGTCCTTCCCCACACGGTTCTTCTTTTCGCCCATCAGTAGGGGCCTCTGGGGGTCTGTTAACTATGTGGGATTTAGATGAGGTTGATATGAGGTCTTCCTCTAGCCAGCCCCATGTTTTGTGGTGTCAGGGCAGGTTTAAGAGTAAGGGTGAGGACTTCAGTGTGGCCAATGTTTATGCTCCGTGTGACTTAGGAGAGAAACAACAACTGTGGGTAGTGTTGTCTGGCCGTCTCCAACATGATTTAGGCAAGTCGATCTGTGTGTGTGGTGATTTCAATGCGGTTAGGCATCCTGCCGAACGCAGGTCAGCCCGCTCTGGTAATTCTTCTTCTGACCACATTCCTTTTAACTCTTTCATTGAGGATAATTTTTTGGTGGATCTTCCCCTTTGTGGACGTCAGTTCACGTGGTATAGAGGGGATGGGTTGTCAATGAGTAGGATTGATAGGTTCTTACTCTCTGAGGAATGGTGCGAGGTTTGGCCCAATTGCATCCAGACTGCCCAGCTGAGGGGTTTGTCGGACCACTGCCCCATTATTTTGGTAGCGTCTGAGGAGGATTGGGGGCCAAGGCCTTCACGGATGCTAAAATGTTGGGCAGATGTTCCGGGGTATCGGGAGTTTGTGAAAGAGAAATGGGGTGCTCTTCAGGTGGATGGGTGGGGAGGTTATGTTCTTAAGACAAAATTTAAATTAATTAAGTTGGCTCTGAAGGATTGGCATGTTACTCATAGCCAAAATTTGCCAAGTAGGATTGAGTCCTTGAAATCTCGCATGCTAGAGCTGGATAGAAAGAGTGAAGAGTCTACTTGTCGGGGTCAATATTCCGGAGTACTGGTTAGTCGAGGCAGCGAGTGCTTTGAGATGTAGAGTGGGTAAGATTTCGTTTGTTTATCTTGGTCTTTCTATCGGGGGTGATCCTAGACGGTTAGGTATTTTGGACCCGGTGTTGTCACGTGTTCAGCGGCGTTTGTCTAGTTGGAAGAGCCGATTCTTGTCTTACGGTGGTCGTTTGGTATTGCTCAAATCAGTTTTGACCTCTCTTCCTGTCTATGCACTTTCTTTTTTCAAAGCTCCCACAGGTATCATTTCTTCCCTTAATTCTATTTTACTTAATTTTTTCTGGGGGGGATGTGAGGATTCTAGGAAGGTTTCTTGGATTAGTTGGAGTTCCATTTGTATGCGTAGGGAGCATGGAGGTTTGGGGGTTAGGCGATTACGGGAGTTCAACACTGCTCTTCTTGGGAAGTGGTGTTGGAGGCTGTTGGTGGATCGGGGGGGTTTCTGGTATAGAGTATTGGAGGCTAGGTATGGAGTGGAGGGTGGCCGTTTGCGTGAGGGGGGGAGAAGAGGGTCAGCATGGTGGAGAGAGATAGTGAAGATTAGGGACGGTGATATTGGGGGCGGAGGAGGATGGTTTGCAGAGGGTGTAGTGAGGCGTGTTGGGCATGGGAGGGACACATCATTCTGGCTGGATCCGTGGAGGGGAGGAGTTCCGTTGAGTGTGCGGTTTAGTCGCCTGTTCGATTTGGCAGAGACTAAGCAGTACTCTGTGGCTGATATGTTCTCACTGGGATGGGGGGTAGGAGGGCGGGCGTGGGAGTGGAGGAGACAGTTGTGGGTATGGGAGGAGGATCTGTTGGGGGAGTGTCAGGCCTTATTACAGGAAGTTCAGTTGCAGGAGCAGGTGCCTGACGATTGGCGGTGGAGTTTCGATCCTGAGGGTGGATATACGGTGAGCGGTGCTTATCAGCTTCTGACCACTCAGGAGACGGTTCCGGTTGACCCTACAGGAGATCTTATCTGGCATAGACACACACCTCTAAAGGTGTCTATTCTTGCTTGGCGACTATTGAGAGACAGGTTACCGACGAAGACAAACTTGGTTCGCCGTGGCATTCTTTCTTCAGCGGATCAGTTATGTATTTCAGGTTGCGGAGCCATCGAGACAGCTCAGCATATATTCTTCTCATGCGGTGTTTTCGGTTCCTTATGGACGCTAGTCAGGTCTTGGATTGGTTTTGAGATGGTGGACCCCTCGACTCCCACTGCACATCTCACTCAGTTCACTTTTGCAGTTGGTGGGAGTCGGGATAGGAGATCTTTCATGCAGATTATTTGGTTGGTTTGTGTCTGGGTGATTTGGATAGAACGCAACCAGCGTTTGTTCAAGAATTCGACACACTCCATTTCACACTTGATGGACCTGGTCAAGCGGCATTCGTTTTGGTGGTTGCGTACTCAGTACCCAGGGGCAGGGGTTAATTTTCATTGTTGGTGGGTTAATTCCTTATTATGTTTGGATATCTGATACTGTATTTGAGGCTGGATTTCTTTTTACTGTTGATGTAAACACTCTTGACATGTCCTAGCACATCTTGTGATGGGATATATATATATCCCATTTTAGCTTGTTCAAAAAAAATATTTCTTACATGTACAAAAAAAAATGATATACTTAATCTAGGCGTGCTCACATGGTTTAAGTCACATGTTTAATCTGATGATCCAACTCAATTAAATCCAACCCAGATGTGTGGACGTGGAGTAATACGAGCTCAGGTGTGTACACGGTCAAAGAAGCATATTGCTGGCTTTCTAATCCAGCCCCGCTGTTTGCACATCCTAACTGGCAGTGGATCTGGCGTCTTGATTTGCCGGCAAATATTCAATTCTTCACTTGGCAAGTCATCCACATGTCTATTCCAACTAGAGCGGTGCTCCACCATAGACATGTTTGTGCCACAGACCTCTGCCCGCGCTGTGTAGTAGCCTCGGAAAGTATTGAACATTGCTTATTCACTTGTAATGACGCAGTCAGTGTTTGGCGTGCTTGCGGTGTAACTATCTCCCTAAACTCTTCTCAAGATGTTGATAACTTCACTTGGTACAAACAGATGGGCAAGGAGCATGGTAACATCTTCTTTATCACTATGTGGGTGATTTGGTGTGCTAGAAATAAGTTCCTCTTTGAAAATCACAGGGAAAGCGATATTACAAGTATGTTGAAAGTGGATTCCTTGCGGCGAGCGTGTTCTGCCGCGTTTGGATCCTCACAAACAACAGCAAACCAATCATCTAATCCTCGCCTCGTATCGTGGGCTAGGCCATTGGAAGGAACTATATGCCTTAACGTGGATGGGAGCTTGCTGAGTTCGACAAATTCTGCAGGCTATGGAGGACTTCTTAGAAACCATAAAGGTGATTGCATAACAGGTTTTTATGGAAAAGCTTCCTCTCCGAGTGTCCTTTTTGCCGAAATCATGGCGGTTCTGCATGGTCTCACAATCTGTTGGGAGAAAGGCTATAGGAGGATTAATTGCTTATCAGATTCACTTCAGACTGTTAATTTAATTCGCAATGGGGTTGTCCCTCACCACTGGTTTGCGAATGAGATTTTGACTATTCGACAACTTCTGGCGCGTGAGTGGGAGGTGGTCCTCTCGCATACCTTTCGGGAAGGCAATTCCTGTGCAGATCTGTTAGCAAAAATGGGAGCTGTTGCAGATACTCCATTGGTGATATTTGTCACGCCTCCTATAACTTTGACTAAGTATTTATTTGAAGATGCTAGTGGGGTGATTTACACCCGAGAGTAGTCTCTCTTAGGGTGTTTTTCTTTTTCTTTTTGTTTTCTCTCTTCTGTAACCAAAAAAATAAGTTTGGCTTCATTATATTCTTTTTAATTTTTACATCAAAAAAATAAATTATAACCTTAAGTATTTTATATTTTCATGAAACTATATATTTTTTTGGTTTTTTTTTAAAGTGATATCCTTCAACCGGTTATAACTAAACCTAAAGGTAACTCACTCACTCATCACCAAATTTAGTTAGTTCAAATAGATTTTTGGAGTGGCTGGGTTATTTATTTTTAGTACATCGAAAATATAAATTGTTCCCGTCATGAATCGAACCCTAAATTTACCCTTACCACTTGAGTTATTCTACCAGGGTTTAAAATTCAGATTCTATATTTCTTCATATTTTAATGTGAGTCTAACCACTAGGCTATAAGACAAAAAAATTAAATTATTTGAATTTGATTGGTTGGATAACATGTTTGAGTTAACCCGGCCAAACTGACCTACGAAAACTCTTAATTTTTTTGTTATAAACACTATTAACTTTTTTTTTTAGGAAATAAACACTATTAACTTCATTTACAAATAATAATATAAAAATACTAAGAATTTAATTTTATTTTTTGACAAAATACTAAGAATTTAATTGTTATACATTAATAATGTAATTTTTTTATACGTTTATTCAATCAAATCACATTATATTGACACTTTTATAAAAAAAAAATTAAAATATCTTCACAAATATTTATTTTGTATGATTTTTTTTGGTATGGTTATATTGTATGATTTAATTGAATAGATATGTAAAAAAATATTACACTATAAATATATATATATACTCCCTCCGGTCTAGAATATAAGAAACAAAAAAAAAATTGTTGGTCTCAAATATAAGAAAAAATTACTACAATGCTTACTTTTTTTATCATTATTCCAGTTTTGCCCTTTATTAAACTTATCTAACTTTTCCAATTAACGTTAATCCTAAAAACTAGTAACTAAATCTAATATCTTCCTCAAAGTTAATCCTAAAAAATATTAATTATTTAATTTAATTAAAAACAAAAGTTAAGGGTAAATTTGGAAATACAATAATTTCCTTAATATGTATTTTTTTTTTTTGTTTCTTATATTCGAGACCGGAGGGAGTATATAAATTAGATTCAAATATGGATAGATAGAATATTTGTAAAAAGAAAAAGAGAATAGATAAAACATTTCTACCTTTTACGATGCCAAGTATAGTATCTGCAAATAAATTGTAGTCAACGTCAACAATTAATATGAGTGGAAGTTGTGTTTCACATGCATAGTGCTGTCCTCTAGTGATCGTTATTAAAAGAAAAAATACATTATATAAATAAATTATTATATACTACTCCCTCTAAAATATACGATCAGGAAATTAATTAAAAAATGTATTTGATAAAAAATTAGACTAAACATAATAATTTTATTTAATTAATTTTCTTTTATATTTTAATACAGAGAAATATATAATTAAACTTTGTACAACCAAAAAGAGTTTACCGTATATAACCACATAAAAGTCTCTGGTCAAAATATAATAATTAAACTCTTTAGAAAATGATAAGAGAAAGGGGAGGGATTATATGACCTCACATATATATATATATATTATATATATATATATATGCTAGTGTTGCTCACATAATTTTTATTTTATTTTTGGGTACAATCTCACATAATTATTTTAAGGTAAATATTTTTTTGTTTTTTTTTTCACCACCAGTTTAATCTGGTTCAGGGGTCAGTTCTGGCATCAAGTGGTTCCAGCCCCCTCTCGATCGCAGTTGCGGGGGATCAGTGGCGAAGCCAGGAAACATATAAAGCCCGGACAAAATTTAAAATTTAAACAAAAATTTCAATTTTACATTGAAAATTTTCAAATTTTAAAAAAAACTCAGTTTTGCCCTAAATTAATTCCCTCGAATCTCAATTTTACTCTAAGTTAACTCCTAAAACACCAAAAAAATTATTTTGCGGTGAAAAATCTGAGTTTTGAACAAAAAAATTTCAATTTTGCCCTAAATTAAGTCCTAAAAATATCATTTGTACCCTAAATTTACCCCTAAAACAAAAAAATATTTCGACCGAGCCCGGGCTGCAGCCCTAGCAGCCCGGGTGGTAAATCCGCCCATGCGAGGGATCGAATCGTGGTCCTCCGTACCAAGTTCAGCGCCAATCACCACTGAAGCAACTAACGATTGATAGGTAAATACTTTTTTTTTGATAGGTAAATACTTTTTTATCCTTATGTAATATGGATAAGTTTTGTGTGAACAACACTAGCATAGCATGTATTTGTGAACAATTTTATTGATTCAAAAAAGAAATGTGAACAATTTTAATACACTAGCCTATTTTATCAGCTACAATTTTATTTAGTCTTCATACTTATAGCCGTTTGTTTCCCTAAATATAATGCATGCTCGATCTATAGAAAAGTAAAACTTTTTAGAGAATATAATTTGTTACCTTCCATCAATAGTCGCAGCTTTGACAAATGTTCTGAACAAGGAAAAACACAACAAAAGTTAGCACTAAATTTTTTATGATATTACAAAACAAGATTTTTCGTAAAAAAAATAAAATTGACATTGTTTGCCCAACGATCGAATTAGTTTTTTTGGTCGAGACTGAGGTTTCCACCGCCGAACGCAGTTCACAAATTTTTCAATAATTAATGAAATTCATTTATTATTATTATTATTATTATTATTATTATTATTATTATTTATTTACTATCGATGTATGAATTCTTTCAAAAAGATAAAATATATATGAGTGTACAAAAGTTTTTAAAATTGAAATTGCTGTAATTGTATATGTAGTGGCGGAGTTAGCCAAAACAATGGAAAGGACTGTAAAAAAATTAATTTATAAATAAAAAACACAAATATAATTTTTTTATCATTTTCATTGTTGAAAAAGATCTCTTTGTTATTATGGTTGTAGAAACCAGAAGAGTTAAGATAACACGAAGTAGTCTATTAATCAAGAAGTAAATTTCTACTTTTTTTTTCCAGTTGCAACCAAACAAGAATTATAGACGAAGTAGTCTATAATTCTTCAATTAATGATAAGTTCTTTAAAATTGAATGTTGACGAGCATCAACAATGAAATGTCAAAATTGAAAGCGCAAATGAAGAAGTTGTTCTTGTTCAATGAAATTCATAAGATAATATTTTTTAACATAATTAGAGTGCAAATAGTTTCAACCTTAAAAGTTTTGTAGTTTTTCTCAAGGGTCAAAACACAACTAATTGTTAATAATTTCATTAATTGCTCGTTAAATCTACTATTTAACTCTTGCAATTGTTTGTCAATGATATAGTAAAATAATAGAACAGAAAGACTACAATGCAGCTGACTTAGTCTACATATAGAGTCATATCCGACACCTTGTTTTTTTTTTTGAACAGTAAAAGTATATGATTTTTTTTTGACAAGAAAAATATATGATTATATATAATAGAATGGGAAAAGTACAAGAAGTAATCAACCCAAAATAGAAAAAAAAGTATAAGATCATACTCTACCCAAACACCCAACACAGTTAATCACCCAAAAAAGGAAATGAGTAAAAAAAACACCCAAACTCGCCCCCAATCAAACTAAAAAAAATATCTAAACATACAGTAGTATCGAAGTTTAAGGAAGGGTGCGTGCTAGGGTGGAGTGTCTCACAAATTCACAATAGGATGGAATATTTTTATAATTTTTGGATATATGATTTTATATTGAGTGGTTGAGGCTAAAAACCTATATATATTTATAAAAGACTTAAACATTATTTTTGTCTATGTATATACATAGCATTTTGATTTTCATATTTGTATTATTATTTTTTTTTTTTTGGTTTTCACCCTTTGGTTCCTAGGAGAAGGGACCCCTAGTAGTTCAGAGTTCGGCCGCGAGGTAAGTAAAGTCTGGCCAAGAAATTGTTCCACCCAGGAATCGAATTCAGGTTCTCCCGAAATCCATCATTTGGTGAAACTCATTAACCACTTGAGCCCAATAAATTGTAGTATCTATTTTTGTTTAAAATAAATCTCTGAATCAACCAAATTTTTTACTTTTGTCTTTAAAGTTAAATTGCGCAAGAAAATTCGTATGAAAATCTACAGGAAGTTTACAATTTTTCCTACGAATTTTAGCTTTAGAAACCAAAAGAAAAAAGTTTGCTTAATTCAAAGACTTATTTAAAACAAAAACAGATCAAAATTCGGTGGACAACTAAAATAATAGCTAAGCCTTTATTAAAAAAAGGATCAATTATCATTGTACACCGGCCAAACACCCCATCTGATCTCATCTCAACCATGAGATAGATAAAAAATAGAGATAATATTGAAATGAAAAATGAACGAAGTTGTACTTACCACATATGATGTTATAACCCAATGGAGTCGTGCAATATTCATATTCACATTCAAGACTTCCGGTTTCACTTAAGTTGCACTGTTGTTGGTTAATGTCACAAGAATCTTCACAAGCACGTCTCAACCATGAAAGGTAAAATCCATAGCTTAACATTTCATGAATTTCCAAATACGAATAATTTTGTTTCAGCAAATAATTAGGATCAAAATTAGGAGCTGATGACATAGCAACAAGCTTCACCTGACAACCAACATTTAAGCTCCCGGTCTTGATGTCGCCGGCGATAGCATAAATATGGCCTTTGGAGGAGTTCCATTTGACACACGGAGATGTGTCCACATACATACCATCATTCTTCACTTGCTTGCTACAGTTCAGGTAAATTATGTGCCCCAACCAAGATTGATGGCCGATTTCTATCGGATCCCTGTGATAGTCATAACTGTAATAACTTGTGAAATTAGATGTAGCTAGGAAATATCGAGGAATGGTAGAGCAATCATCTTCTTCAATTCCAGGATCAACTACTCGAATTGTGTAGTTTTTGTAGTCGATTGATTTCACATAGTATTTACCCGAAAACAGAGTTAACACTGTCATGTTGTTTTCACAGGATAACTCGTATCTTTGATCACCACAGGTTATCTGATCATCCTTAAGTCGAAACGGATGTTTTATGTTTGTGATTTTACCGCATGAAGAAGGTGGACAATTTGTTCGGTTGTTAGTAATTGCAGCACATGTTTGATGATGATGATGATGCAGTAGCATCACAGAAACAACCATAACAATTTTAAGGAAGCATAACAATGATCCCATTGCTCTGCTCATGACTTGCTGCTGGCATGGGAATATCATATTATCATGTACCAAGTCCATCAATTCAACCATCATCAGATACTAGTTGTAAGGACAAATTTGTCTTTATCTATTTCCTTAAGTCATGTTCCTTCCTTAAGTCAAAGTCTTTTAGCCGTCCTTGTTATATATCATATCATGTTCCTAAAGTCAAAGTCTTTGATATGACTTGTCGTGAATCGTGATGGTTTTGGATTTACAACGATTCTTAACCTATTGCAGCATTATTTTCAATTTAAAATTCATATGTAAGTTAATTATTTATGGTTATAAATTATAATATCATCTGCTTCTTCAAGTGTGATAATAAACTTCAACATGTCACTCACAATATTAGCACTGCTATTGCTACAGATGAACCTTGGAAATGGTCAGACCGACGCATCCGTTGGATGTCCCTTCAAGCTCAACTGTACACATAACAAAAAGTTTCTTGAACTTCCTACTCATCCTGTTCCTGTACAACTCATCATTTATGATATTGATTATAGATATCAATGGTTATATCTATCCGATCCCGGTAACTGTTTACCGAAACTCATACTTGATCACAACTTTTCGTCAATATTTCCTTTAAAGTCTTCTAAGCAAGACTTTGAAGAAAATAATAATATTAGTTTCTTCGATTGTTCTTCAGTAAAAGAACTCAGAAACAACAATTATATGAACGACAGACAAGATATTAAATCTTGTCCAATTTATGTTGCTGATAACAATCGCGAAAGTATAGTTGAATCTGATCTTGTTTACTGCATCAAACTGTTTGACAGTGTAACTTCATTGGACCCAACTAATATTAATGTCAACCTACTCTCATTTACATGGTCTGGAACAAATTTCAACATAGGATGCTTGAAATGTGAACACAAATCAAAGAAGAAGATTGCATACATATTTTTATCCTCTGCTGGTGAGAAAGAGAGAGAGACATCTTTGTTTTTTTACTGTTAAATTACCTTTTTATTATGTAGTTGAAATTCTTAATGAGATTGAATGTTAAATCTGCAGGTGTAATCATCGGTTCAACTTTGCTAGTGTTTATGCTCGGTGCTATTGTTCGAATACATCGCCATTTCAAGATGAAAGGTGATGATCATACAAGAATCGAAAACTTTTTGAAGGATTACAAGGCTTTAAAGCCAACTAGATTCTCCTATGCTGACATAAAGAGAATCACAAATAAATTTAAGGATAGGTTAGGCGAAGGAGCTCACGGAGCTGTTTACAAAGGTAAATTATCGAGCCAAATTGTGGTTGCTGTTAAGATGCTCAATAACGCAGAGGGAGATGGGAAGGAGTTTATAAATGAAGTGGGAACTATGGGCAAAATCCACCATCTCAATGTTGTCCGTTTGCTTGGATATTGCGCCGATGGATTTCACCGTGCTCTAGTCTATGACTTTTTCCCAAATGGTTTGTTGCAAAAATTCATTTCTCCTTCGAGCAAGAAAGATAGTTTCCTCGGATGGGACAAGTTGCAACAAATTGCTCTTGGCATAGCCAATGGAATTGAGTATCTTCATCAGGGTTGTGATCAAAGAATTCTTCACTTTGACATCAATCCTCATAATGTCTTGATAGATGACACTTTCACCCCAAAAATTACTGACTTCGGTTTGGCTAAGATATGCTCGAAAAATCAAAGTATTGTATCTATGACTGCAGCCAGAGGAACATTAGGATACATGGCACCGGAAGTCTTTTCTAGAAATTTTGGTAATGTCTCTTACAAGTCTGATATATATAGTTATGGTATGTTGTTGTTGGAGATCGTTGGAGGAAGAAAGAATACGGAAACAACCACTAATGAAGAAAATTTTCAAGTTCTGTATCCCGATTGGATTCATAGTTTGCTTGAAGGAGGGGACATACAAATCCCAATAGATGAAGAAGGAGATTTTAGAATTGCTAAAAAATTGGCAATCGTTGGACTTTGGTGCATTCAATGGCAACCTATGCACCGTCCGTCTATGAAAACTGTTTTGCAAATGTTGCAAGGAGAGGGAGACAAGTTAAAAGTTCCCTCCAATCCTTTTGGACCTACAACTTCAACTAATACAAACTCTAATATTGTTGCAGAACACATGAATTTAGAGTTGGAAGTGATTCAAGAAATGGATTAGAATATTTTTTGTTTTAGTATTTATTAATTGTGAATGTCTTATCACTTTTAAATGAAGTAATTAACTATGGTATTGGATTTAGCCTTAGGGATGTATTCTAATTATTAATAAATTGGAGTGTAAATTAAATAATTTAGCCTAGTTTATATGGCTTATTGATCTCTGCATAAAGTTTTTATCCCACTGAATAAATCCTAGTAATGATTTTAATGAAATGAAATAGATGGATAAATATTACATTAATAAGAAGTGCTTTCTGTAAATGACATAAATGTACTTATGAACAATTAGAAATCATCAAGCAGAATTCATCAATAAGGGCTCTGTTGTATCTTCCTCAATGGAACTATTAGAGTCAACATCTGTTTCTGATTCAATATCATTAGAGTTGACTTCAAGGTCTTCCTCAATCATTTCATTTGGATAAAAAGAAGGTTTTGGAGCCATTTCAATATTCTCAATATTTCCTTCAAGCATCTCTATTACTTTGTTCATCGGAGGACGATCACTTGGTTTCAACTGTATACACCATAATGCTATCATGAACATTTTCTTCACATTAGTTTTTTCCTCATTAGTAATTTCATCCATTTCTATTTCTCTTTCTTCAATCAACTGATTATAAATCCAAAAGGGAAAGAAAATTTGACTTGAACGATCCGCGTGTGGATTTAAATTTCTTCTCTTATTTGCCATTTCCATCAAAAGCATTCCAAAGCTATACACATCAGCCTTGTAGGAAACTCCGCCAATATTTTTGTAGAACAACTCAGGAGCCATATAACGAAGTGTTCCTCTTGCTGCAGTTAAAGTGACAATACTATTGTCGTTGGGATAAAGTTTTGCTAGACCAAAGTCTGAAACTTTAGGGATAAAGTTTTCGTCAAGAAGGATGTTATGGGGTTTGATATCAAAATGTAAGATTTGCATGTCGCAACCTTGATGCAAATAAGCAATTCCACGAGCCACTCCAAGAGATATCTCATACATTTCCTTCGAAGTTAGGAAGATAACATCATCTTTTGCGGAAATATATTTATCAAGAGAGCCGTTTGACATGAATTCATAAACAAGAGCACGTTTTGATCTCTCGACACAAAAACCAACAAGTCTTACTACATTGGCATGGTGTATATTTCCTATTGTTGCGACTTCATTGATGAAATCTTGTCCATCACCCTTAGCTTTACTCAACATCTTTATGGCTACAAATGGTCCACTGCTTAGTTTTCCCTTATAAACAGAACCAAATCCTCCTTCGCCTAGTTTGTCCTTGAAATTTCGAGTCATTTTCTTTATATCTTTGTAGGAATACCTTATTGGTGTTAAAGTACTCCCTCTAAGAAAAACTTCAATATCTTCGTATATTGATATATGTCTTCTTCGACATGTATATATCAATAGCAAAAAGAAAACCAAAAGACCCAAGGTAAACCTCACTATAAAGGAAGGCAATAGAAATCTGCCACTGAATTTTCCTAATTCAATGGCAATTTCATTATCAGCAACTTTCTCGGATGATTCAAAGGTTCCTCCTGATAATTGAGAATTTATTTTTTCCGTGCCATATATTTGTAGTAGTCCTGTATGCAAGTTATATCATGAAAAAATTAATACATATAATACTCCACTTTTTAGTTTTTACCTTATACCCTTGTGGCGTGGCTTCAAAAATTGAGATAAAGATAATGAAAAAGAAAATATAATGAACATAAAACTACTATCAAATAATCGATTATCCCAAAAAGTTAAAACTAACCTACAAAAATTCTTAATTTTTTTTGTTATAAACACTATTAACTTCATCGACAAATTATAATATAAAAATACTAACAGTTTAATTGTTATACATTAATAATGTAATTTTTTTTATATGTGCATTCAATCAAATCACATTATATTGACACTTTTATAAACAAATTCTTTTTTTTTTGACAATTATAAATAAGTTCTTAAAAATCTTTACGAATATTTATATGGTATGATTTAATTGAATGCATATGTAAAAAAATATTACAATGTAAATATATATAAATTAAATTCAAATATGAATAGATAGAGTATTTGTAAGAGAAAAAGAGAATAGATAAAATATTCCTACCTTTTACGATGCCAAGTATAGTATCTGCAAATTAAATAAATTGTAGTCAACGTCAACAATATGAGTGGAACTCATATTATAATCTAAGTAAATTGTCATGTCAGATCTCTTTGTTATGTTAGATCTGTTTGTTTTTTTTTTCAATTTACAATCTAAATAAATTCTATGTTGCTTATGGAAATTCATTTGCACTATGTGCTTTTGTGGTTGCTATAAGGTTTGATTATAAACATATGAAATTTTATACAATGGTATGTATGTCAATTAATATAGCTACAATGGTCTGCATCATTTTTATTACTAATTATATGGTTTTAATGATATGTAGATCAGTTGAAATATGTTTTTGATATGATGTCATTATGGCAAAAGATAGAACTAGTTTCTTGGCCAACACTGCTTGATGAGGTGATGGATCAATATGAGAACAATGCTATAATTAAGATTCAGCTTGGTAATTTGACATTTCATTTTTTAGATTTTGTGGCTTGTTTTCTAAAGTAACTTTTTTAATCGCTGAACTATACACCTTGATTGCATAGCTTAGAGATATGCATGTCTTAGTATGAAATCACAATCAAATGGGGGAAATAAAGTTTGTCTTAGTATGCATGTACTTTGTTGTGAATTATGTATACAAGTGATTTGATATATCTGGTTAAGTTTTATGAACTAAGAAATAGTTAGTTTAGATGCAATTTATGTGGATAGAGAGGTCAGTGTCAATCATAGAGCAATGACTTCTCTTGTCCAATTACAGAAGATCAAATGAATTGACTCAAGTGAGAGCGTTGCTGCGTTAGTTTAGTGTTATGAATGATAATGGGGAGTTAATTAATGAGGTTACTACTAGAGTAATTGAGGAATTTACTGATAAGAATAAGACAAAAGCGGTTGATCACTCTGATGCATCACATGGGCCTATTAGACAGGTGGAGAGTGATCATATCATCAAGGTGGCAAGAAGGAGCAATAGGGAAAGAAAGGCTAATCGAAAATATGATTAAATAGAGAGAATATACCACTTTGAGGGGTGTGGAATATGACAGCTATGAATTCTTCTCTCTCTCTTAGGCTGTGATTTCTACAATTTCCTTTTCCTTGTATTAACTTTTGCAGAGTGGTTACTGCCCTTTTCAGCTTTACTCTAAAAGGATTTGTCCTTTTGCAGTCTTCATTTTTGTACTCATCTACTCATTTAATTCAATTAGTACAAGAATTCTTCCATACATTGTTTATTTTATTATTTTTGGAGACTATAAAAGTATCACACCCTTTCATTGGTGCTTTCCATTGAGTCTTTTCACTATGGCAGAGGTTACTCGTCTCAAGGATGTTCAAAGTGATCTCAAAGAAGTGCAGAATAATTTACAAAGGGTGTTGGACCTCATGGAGTTACGCCACACTGAATACTTACGAGATCGTGTTGGTGATTCCAGCCGATTGGATCGTTTGGAGGCAAACGTTGGAGCTCTTCAGTTAACCGCGTCGGTCACTGCGTCTTCGCCGCCGCCGCCGCCACCGACTCATCAACCATTCCAGATCCGCAACATCAAGCTGGATTTCCCCCGATTTAACGGAACCGACGTGTTACAGTGGATATTCAAGGCAGAACAATTTTTCGAATATTACAGTACTCCAGATGCACACAGGTTGACGATTGCCGCCGTTCACATGGAGAAGGAGGTGGTTCCTTGGTTCCAGATGTTGTCTCGCAATCATCCTTTCCAGTCATGGTTAGCTTTCACTCGTTCCCTTGAATTAGAATTTGGCCCTTCACCGTATGAATCTTCACGTGCTTCCTTGTTCAAACTCCAACACACCACATCTGTTAGTGAATACTATTTAGAATTCACCGCCCTTGCTAATCGTTCCCAAGGTGTAAGCTCTGAGGCTCTCCTAGACTGTTTCATTAGTGGGTTGAAACCTGACATTCGCAGGGATGTCATTGCTCAATCACCACCTAACATACCTAAAGTTGTTTCTCTTGCTAAACTTTTTGAAGAGAAATATAACCCAAAAAGAAAACCTCTGAACCCAACAGCAGCATCCAAATTCCAACATACCCACAACCCATACACTTCCCAGAAATCACCTCTTCCACCCTTACTACCTACACCTAACCAGAAACCTTTAAACAACACAAATCATAATTCTCAGGTCAAACGTATGTCCCCTGCTGAAGCCCAGTTACGAAGAGCAAAAGGGCTTTGTTATACTTGTGATGAAAATTTTTCCATAAACCACAAATGTCCAAATCGAACCTACCTTCTTTTCACTTATGAAGATGAGGAAGTTGAGGAGGAAAAAAAATGTTGAATCCACTGAATCAGAGTTGAGTAATGAGATTGAGCATCTTTTGTCTTTCAATGCTTTGAAAGGGTCTAGAGGATTGGGAACACTTCGTTTTCAGGGTTCGATACAGGGAGTGCAAGTTCAAATTTTATTAGATAGTGGAAGTTCTGATAATTTTTTGCAACCTCGGATAGCTAATTGCCTTAAGCTACCGGTCCAAGCTGCTGAAAGTTTTAAAGTATTGGTTGGCAATGGTAATAGTCTTACAGCAGAGGGTTTCGTTGAGAACTTGCAAGTTCAAGTGCAAGGTCATACTCTACACTTGCCGGTGTACCTATTGCCTGTGACAGGTGCAGATTTGGTGCTTGGTGCCACTTGGCTAGCCACTTTGGGGCCTCACATTGCTGATTTTAGTAATCTTTCCTTGAAGTTCTATTTAGGTGACAAATTTGTTACTCTACATGGAGATAAACCTTCTCTCCCAGGCCCTGCACAGTTCCACCATATTAGAAGGATGTCTCAAACACACTCCATTGATGAATATTATGCTATTCATGTTCACCAATTGAGTCCGACTCTTGAAGATTCTAATACAACTTTGTTACCTCCTGCATTACAAGCATTATTGTCTAATTTTGATGATGTATTTGAAATTCCGAAGGGCCTTCCCCCTCCTAGGTTGCAAGACCATGCTATCCCTTTGGTGGAGGGTAGTAATCCCGTGAAAGTGCGACCATATCGTTATCCCCACAGTCAAAAGTCACAAATTGAATCTATGGTACATGATATGCTCCAAGAGGGGATCATTCAACCAAGCACCAGTCCTTTTTCATCTCCGGTGTTATTGATTCGAAAGAAGGATGGATCATGGCGTTTTTGCACCGATTATAGGGCCCTAAATGCTATCACAGTGAAGGATAGTTTTCCTATTCCTACTGTGGATGAGTTGTTGGATGAACTTTATGGTGCTACACATTTTTCAAAATTAGATTTGCGCTCTGGTTATCATCAAATTCGTGTACAACCAGCAGATGTTCACAAGACAGCCTTTCGAACTCATCAAGGTTTATATGAATGGTTGGTAATGCCTTTCGGACTCACTAACGCCCCTGCCTCTTTTCAGAGTTTGATGAATGAAGTGTTTAAACAACAATTACGCAAATCTGTTCTCGTATTTTTTGATGATATACTGGTTTTTAGTCCGTCATGGTCCACTCATTTACTTCATTTGGAGCAAGTTTTGTTACTATTACGACAACACTGTCTCTTTGCCAAAATGTCTAAATGTAGTTTTGGTAATTCAAAGGTTGAGTACCTCGGTCATGTGGTGTCTGGCTGTGGAGTTGAGATGGATACCTCCAAGATTCAAGCTATTCTTGCTTGGCCTAGCCCAACAAACTTGAAGCAATTAAGAGGATTTCTTGGGCTCACGGGTTATTATCGGCGTTTCATTAAAGGGTATGCTACTATTGCTTCACCTCTCACATCATTGTTGAAGAAAGATTGTTTCAAATGGGATGTTTCAGCTTCTGTAGCTTTTGAAGATCTTAAAGCTGCTATCACAAAGGCCCCGGTGTTAGCCTTACCAGATTTTACACAGCCCTTTATTCTCGAAACGGATGCCTCTGGTTCAGGCATTGGAGCGGTATTAAGTCAAGGTAAACATCCTATTGCATATTTTTCAAAGAAATTGAGTCCTAGGATGCAAAAGCAATCTGCATATGTGAGAGAATTATATGCCATTTCAGAAGCTATTGCCAAGTTTCGCCACTATTTGATTGGTCATAAATTCACCATTCGCACAGACCAGCAGAGTTTGAAAGCTCTTACCAATCAAACCATACAAACACCGGAACAACAAATTTGGTTACACAAATTTCTTGGCTATGATTTTTCCATTGAATACAAACCGGGAAAAGAAAATATAGCAGCAGATGCTTTATCTCGCTCTTTCTATGCATCGGTGTCACAACCTCACAGTAGTCTAGTGGACCAAATCTCTGTTGCAATAGCCCAAGATCCGGTGTTGAAAGAACTCAGTGAACAATGCCGCCAAGGTATACAAGCTGACAAGCAGTATCAACTAAAGAAGGGAAAGTTGTTTTGGAATTCTAAGTTGGTTGTACCGCACCAGCCAGAGTTGATTCAAACTATTTTGGAAGAGTATCATTCATCTGTGATAGGAGGGCATGCAGGCATAAAAAGGACCAAGGCTAGGATTGCTTCACAGTTTTATTGGCCAAATTTACATAAGGATGTATACGCATTTGTGTCCAAATGTCTCATTTGTCAACAGACCAAGCATGCTACCGCTGCACCGGCGGGATTACTCCAACCACTGCCTATTCCTCAGCAAATTTGGGAAGACATTGCTATGGATTTTATCACTGGCCTTCCTCTTTCTCAAGGGTTCACAGTAATTTTTGTAGTGGTGGATAGGTTATCCAAGTATGGTCACTTTTTTCCCCTAAAGGCTGACTTTACTAGTCTCAAGGTAGCAGAATTTTTCTTCCATAACATAGTCAAATTACATGGTTTCCCTAATTCCATTGTGTCGGATCGTGACAAGGTTTTCACTAGTACTTTTTGGCAACAATTATTCAAGATGAGTGGGACTACACTAGCCATGAGTTCAGCCTACCATCCTCAGACAGATGGCCAAACAGAGGTGCTAAATAAATGCTTGGAGCAATATTTAAGGTGCTTTACTGTGGATCAACCCAAAACTTGGTCTAAGATGTTAACATGGGCAGAATTTTGGTATAACTCATCCTTCCATAGCAGCATTGGCATGACACCTTTTAAGGTCGTATACGGACGTGAGGCACCTACGCTAATTAAGTATACTCCCTCTGTGAATGATCCCATTACTGTGCAAGAGTTGTTAATGGCTCGAGATGCTGTGTTAGCCCAACTCAAAACAAATCTGGCAAAGGCACAAGTTGCTATGAAAAAATATGCGGATCAGAAAAGACGCTTCATGGAATTTAAAATTGGGGATATGGTGTTAGTAAAGTTGCAACCATATCGACAACATTCGATTGCCCTGCACCGCAATCAGAAGTTAAGTTTTCGTTACTTTGGACCTTTTCCTGTCATTGAAAGAATTGGGTCTGTGGCTTACAAGTTATTGCTACCTCCTTCGGCAAGGATACATCCGGTGTTCCACATTTCAGTGTTGAAACCTTGTAATGGAGAACATGATCGTCCATACTGTCCGTTGCCGCTGTTGACTACAGAGGAAGGTCCTCAATTACTCCCAAAGGCTATTCTCAAAACCAGAACTTTGCTTCGTAACCATGAGCAAGTGCCTCAGGTTCTGGTTCAGTGGGATTTAGATTCACCAGAGGATGCTTCATGGATGGATTGGGCACCATTACACCTTAAATATCCATCACTTAACCTTGAGGACAAGGTTAATTTTAATGGAGGATGCATTGTTATGAATGATAATGGGGAGTTAATTAATGAGGTTACTACTAGAGTAATTGAGGAATTTACTGATAAGAATAAGACAAAAGCGGTTGATCACTCTGATGCATCACATGGGCCTATTAGACAGGTGGAGAGTGATCATATCATCAAGGTGGCAAGAAGGAGCAATAGGGAAAGAAAGGCTAATCGAAAATATGATTAAATAGAGAGAATATACCACTTTGAGGGGTGTGGAATATGACAGCTATGAATTCTTCTCTCTCTCTTAGGCTGTGATTTCTACAATTTCCTTTTCCTTGTATTAACTTTTGCAGAGTGGTTACTGCCCTTTTCAGCTTTACTCTAAAAGGATTTGTCCTTTTGCAGTCTTCATTTTTGTACTCATCTACTCATTTAATTCAATTAGTACAAGAATTCTTCCATACATTGTTTATTTTATTATTTTTGGAGACTATAAAAGTATCGCACCCTTTCATTTAGTTAATCAAATGAGTTAGTTCATCTACTTCATTGTTGTAGTTATAAAATTAGAGGCTTGTTGCATTTTTAGAGATGATTTCTATCAGCTAGATATAGTAGACCTTATTTCTACTAATAGTAGAAGTCTTTTGTTTCTTAAATTATATAGTGATTCCATTTTAAAGTATATTTTGTTGGATGATCACTAGATTCAATTGAATGACTTAATCAAGAACTTTAGTAGTGAGTATTAAATATTGTACATATTAAATTTTAGTAGTTTGCATTGAATAACTTGGATTTAGCTGCGAAATAGTTAGGAATATATAGCTAGAGATTTATTGCGAAAATGTTGTGACAATATCCTAGCAATTTAATTAGGAAATATAAATTTTATAACATTATTTAACTATGTATTAGTTGGGAATTAGCTAGAACTTACATTATTATTTTAAGCTAAATAAGTTTTTATCTTTAGGGTGAATTGCATAGCAAAAGTCTAACACATGACACGACCACCTGATCATACATGGTTGCTGGCTAAGAAATGGAAATTGAATGATAATACCAACACCAAAAACACCGTAATGACACAGAACCGACTTTTCCGGTCAGAAACTCCCATCACATGAAAACCAATTTGAAGCATTTCCTTTTGACTCTATCTCTCCCCTAAGTTTCGTTTCCCCTCTTCATTCTAGCGCAATCACATTAAGCCCGTTATCTCGTACACGCCCATGGTGAGAAACCTGTTAGTGATTATGATCATCATATAGCAAAGGGTGCTGATAACATAAGTTTGGTAACCCCTATTTGCTTTACCCATTTCGCAGCTGCGGGGGATCGGGTCGTAACCCGCCCTACCAAGTTCAGAATCAGACACCTCTGAACCAACTACTAATGAGTTTTTCTTTGCTATGGTATTTTTTTCTTTCGCATGTATCAACATTTGTTGAATTTTTTCAATTATTCTAAGAATCAACCAATAGCTTTCATAACATTTATATTCTGATCATTCACTTATATTCTTCGGTTTCCCACTTAGTTTGTGCCTTGAGATGGTGCCGACTGCTAAAATAAACTACTGAGGGTACTTTGAAAACTCAAGTTCAAAAACTTCGTCCAAACTCGTACTCAAATTAATTCTACACTTTACTGGGAGTCTAGGGTGTTAAGACGGTATTGATTTTATTGAACCATCACTCAACCTTCATAGAACAGCCTAACAACCTATATACTCTCAAACAATCATGTCAAGTATGAAACTCAACGCTTGCTTTTCACAAATTTTTTTGGTATAGCTCAAAAACGGGAAAATCAGACAAAAACAAAAACAATACGCAAAATTAACTCAACTAACTCATGAACTAACCTAGGGTTTTATTATGCATGCAAAACTAAATGACTGAATTTTAAAGAAAAGCGATAAAGCTTCCTCCCCCACACTTAAATCGAGCATTGTCCCCAATGCAACGACTATAGGTGAGTTTGGAAGTAAGAACCTGCGAGATCTCTACTCGTGGCCTTGGCCACGTCTTCTCGTGCGCCTCTCATTGCTGGGCCGAGAGGGAGCTGCACCCAACTGCTGAAAATAGTCATCAAACTCGTCCATGCGCAAAGACATGTCCGCCATACCATCTACCAGACCACGCTGATCACTCTGGAATTGCTGCATCATCAACATCATCTCTCTCTGGCTAGTCTGGATGTCCTGGACATGTTGGTCTCTCTGGGCGTCTAAAGTGAAGCGTTGCCTCATCTCTGCTAAAATGGTGTCAAGTGTGGCAGTGCCACCCTCCTGGCCAGCTCTAGATGAATTACCTGCAACATAGTTAGAAAAAGTATGTGTGGTGTGTGCATCATCCCCAGGGGCGTCTTGCTCCTCTCCATTTTGTTCTCCACCCGCGCCCCCACCAGCAGCAATATCCGTTGGGACGTGCGCAGGGGCGTCTTCAGGGTCGGGGAGCAAAAGATAGTTGCACGCTAAGCGCACATTTGTGCGGACCGGGTCGGGAAGAACAAAATCAACGACTTTGTTATCTACCATTAAGTAAAATTTTCCATCATCTCTAGGTTTCACAAGTTTCATACTCTTAGCCATGTCGAGGTCAATGGTGCGTGAAGGCATTGCGGTTAAAGTGTTAAGTTGATCCTCGAGTTTTAGGACCCGTGCTATAGTGGTGATCAAACCCCCAAAGACAATACCCCCATTTGATCTAGCTATGGATACCATGTGGTTCATCATAAGCCCGGCTACATTGAGTTTCTCTGGAGTTATAGCAGTGAACAATAAATATAACTCTTTTTCATTCACTTTGTTTCCACTACTACGTCCAAAAATGGTGCCTGCAATAAGCTGGCGGAAATACCGGACGGCGGGGTTTTGAATTAAGGAGGCTCTATTTCCCTCAAAGCTATCCGTTTCTCTAGCCGTCACACCCCGCCAATATTGCTTCGCAGCAATCGGCCAGCGCGCGTGGGTGGGCACATCGTCGGTTGTGTTTTCCCCAAGGTGGAATCGCAACATACGAGCCAACTCTTCATAGCTAAAATTATACTCTACATTGAAAAGACGAAATCGGACTCGGTCTGGAGTTGGAGTGGGGTTGACGATTATCGAGCTGAGGAACTCGGCTGTGAGTTGCACATTGACTGGGTCTTTGAAAGATAGAAAATAGTCTAGCTTAAGCACTTTAAGCAAATAGGTGACACTGTCTTGGATTCCCAAAGCTTCTAAGCAAGCTTCATCATGGTACCGAGTTGCTTCATAGTTCCTCTTGAGAAGTGCACGATAGGTTCTAGCTTGGTCTGCATCTCGGAAAACAATCTCATACTCTTGTTGTTGAGCCATGATAATACTTTGAAAGAAAAAAAAAAACTTGAACTCTAAGAGGAATGAGAGAAAAGTGAGGTTCTGTGAAGTTTATGAAAGTGTGGTTTGAAGCAATTTCCTTAACCGTGTACTTATTTGCAAGTTCAAATGTAGCATTAATGATGTATAGTTGAGGAATGGTTGAATAAAAGTTATGGCACGGTCAACAATCACAGAGTTCATTCACTTCATTGTCAAGCATGCAAGGGACAAAAGCTTTTACACTATTCCACGCGCTCTGCACGAAGTAAATTCTGCAGAAATTTCAATTTTGCATTGTGTGGCGGGCGCCATGGGTTTGTGGCGGGCGCCATAGATTTTTGCTTTGCAGATTTTGTTTTATGTGCTTTGTCCTGTAGTGTGTATTTGTTCTTTGCATCACAGTATATACCATTCTGAAGAAAAACATCCCGCTCGCCTATAATTTCTAATGTTCTAACAAAGCAAATATATAGATAAAACTATCATCACAGAGAGTAGTATTTTGAGCGCACAAGAGAAAAAAAAAACAACATGATCTCTCGACAGGATCCTTCCTTTTTTTGCGTTTTTGAAAATTTTGGTTTTTTTTTGTATATTATTTTTTTTTTATTATGGAAAGGAAAAGAAAATCATACCTAAGCCAAAAATGGTGGGTTGCCTCCCACCCAGCGCTTCTTTACCGTCACTAGCTTGACTCCAACCAACCCTTGACCACTGTTAGGGTGGCATATATGACATAAAGAACACATCATCCTCCTTTTTCCTTTTGTTTGGTAGGAACTCCATGAACTTGAGATAGAGAGGCAAATGCTTCCACGACCCCTTAACTAAGCTTTTGGAATATGTGTTTTTCTGAATAAAAGACTCCTTTTTCAAGTGATCCTTCTCTTCACTCTTAATTGGTTGAGATTCAAATGTCCCATAGAGATCTACATTAGTCACTTTTGGTTTCTCTCTTATGCCATTATTCTTGTTTTCCAAAATATCATCTTCTTTTTCAACAACGGCATGTTGTTTCATCTCCATCTCAACCAACTTTTTCTCACACTCATTTACTTTCTCCATGAGATTACCACATTGTACTTCCAGTCTATCACAGGGAACTTGACAGGACCTCCAGAATTCATCAAAAATACTTTCGAGTTGTGAATTGTAATTGATCATGATCACTTGTGGTTCTTCATCCTTTCTGCAAGGTTTCTCATTATACTCACAATCATGATTCTGATCACAATAAACACATCTCTCTTTTAGCCTCTGTATATCTATTTCCCTGTATCTTTCCTCAAGTCTTGATCTTAATACTTGATAACGAAGAAGTGCAATTTCATCATTATCAATCAGTATATTCTCAAACCATGTTCCTGTCATTACTACAAAACTCAAGAAAACTTTTCAGTAGCACCGCACAATGAAATACGCATGAAGAACATAAATTTTTTTTTTTTTTTTTTTATATATATATATAAAACTAAAAATAAAAAAAATCCTAAATAAAATAAATTGCCTTGTCAAAATTAATCAACAATCCCCGGCAACGGCGCCAAAAACTTGATGGATAATTTAGCAAGTGTACTAAACTGTCGTCAAGTAATAATATTTATAAAGATTCGTCTCCACAGGGATTGTTTAAACTTCGACAAAACAATGATATTTAATTTAGAATGTAAATTTAAAAGCAAGGGGGGATTTGTTTGATTGAATGTTTCAATTGATAGAATTGAGAAATAGATAAATTGATTTCAAGTAAAGAGAATGATCAGGTTATTCGAATCACTTTCTCGTCACAAATTGGTAGATGCGGTCTTACTCTACAATTGCTTCCCTAATATCACGATGAATTAACTAAGTGGTTCAAACCGGTGTTAACGACTAAGAACCCTTTTCTATAAAAATAATCCCCTAATGTCTTAGGCCAATTCAAGTTCATAGAAAGTTTTATCGTCCGTTAATTCTAGTTATCATGGTTCAATAATCCGATATCTCTAAAACAATTATTGACCAAACAATTATCTCATGATCAAGTTTCGAAAGTTATGGTTAGTAATCATTCGATTCCTAAAGTCAATTCATAAATTCGTCAATTCGTAAAAAGCATTACAAACAGAGATAACTGAATAATATTAGGATTTCAATTGCATAATAAGATCCTCAACAATCTACATGGTTCAATTTGCTCAAAGAAAGATCATCTAATAACCTAATCACTAGAGAATTAGCTACTCATGATGATAATAACCATTACAAAGAGTTATAGAAATTACACATGCAAGAGATGATGATATGAAGCTTCCAATCTTGTTTCCAAGCTAAGAATCTCCAGTTCAAAATATTCAGCTGCTAAAACTCTGTCCAAGGCATCAAGAAGAGGTCCCCCCTTTGCACGGCTCCCTTCTGTCCTTTTTATAGAGAAGAATGATGTACTGATAAGCTTCTACCATCCTTCAAAATAGGAAGTGATAAGGTTTAGCTTTGCTTTTATGAAGACCGTGTGATTAGGAGACAAAATAGGAATGGGTAGTTGTGATCTCCGCTGGAAACCAAACAGAAACGACGAATCAGCAATTCTGTTCATCCAAATTCTGTGGCGGGCGCCACAGAATTCATGGCGGTCGCCATAGACTTCTGGGGGCAAATGCCCCTTTGGGCTGGTTTGGCATGGGCTACGTGTTCTATGCTCTTTGCACCTCCTTTTTGGTTCACTTTGAGTGCTTTTTGCTCACTTCCCTTCTCCGACCTATTTTATTCAATAAAACTGAAAAGGAAACAAATACCGGCATAAAAAGAGACAATTGAAATAAAAACATATGAAATGCAACTAAAAGTTCATGTAAATTGAGCTAAAAATACGATATGATTTCGTGTCATCACATAACATAGTCAAATTACATGGTTTCCCTAATTCCATTGTGTCGGATCGTGACAAGGTTTTCACTAGTACTTTTTGGCAACAATTATTCAAGATGAGTGGGACTACACTAGCCATGAGTTCAGCCTACCATCCTCAGACAGATGGCCAAACAGAGGTGCTAAATAAATGCTTGGAGCAATATTTAAGGTGCTTTACTGTGGATCAACCCAAAACTTGGTCTAAGATGTTAACATGGGCAGAATTTTGGTATAACTCATCCTTCCATAGCAGCATTGGCATGACACCTTTTAAGGTCGTATACGGACGTGAGGCACCTACGCTAATTAAGTATACTCCCTCTGTGAATGATCCCATTACTGTGCAAGAGTTGTTAATGGCTCGAGATGCTGTGTTAGCCCAACTCAAAACAAATCTGGCAAAGGCACAAGTTGCTATGAAAAAATATGCGGATCAGAAAAGACGCTTCATGGAATTTAAAATTGGGGATATGGTGTTAGTAAAGTTGCAACCATATCGACAACATTCGATTGCCCTGCACCGCAATCAGAAGTTAAGTTTTCGTTACTTTGGACCTTTTCCTGTCATTGAAAGAATTGGGTCTGTGGCTTACAAGTTATTGCTACCTCCTTCGGCAAGGATACATCCGGTGTTCCACATTTCAGTGTTGAAACCTTGTAATGGAGAACATGATCGTCCATACTGTCCGTTGCCGCTGTTGACTACAGAGGAAGGTCCTCAATTACTCCCAAAGGCTATTCTCAAAACCAGAACTTTGCTTCGTAACCATGAGCAAGTGCCTCAGGTTCTGGTTCAGTGGGATTTAGATTCACCAGAGGATGCTTCATGGATGGATTGGGCACCATTACACCTTAAATATCCATCACTTAACCTTGAGGACAAGGTTAATTTTAATGGAGGATGCATTGTTATGAATGATAATGGGGAGTTAATTAATGAGGTTACTACTAGAGTAATTGAGGAATTTACTGATAAGAATAAGACAAAAGCGGTTGATCACTCTGATGCATCACATGGGCCTATTAGACAGGTGGAGAGTGATCATATCATCAAGGTGGCAAGAAGGAGCAATAGGGAAAGAAAGACTAATCGAAAATATGATTAAATAGAGAGAATATACCACTTTGAGGGGTGTGGAATATGACAGCTATGAATTCTTCTCTCTCTCTTAGGCTGTGATTTCTACAATTTCCTTTTCCTTGTATTAACTTTTGCAGAGTGGTTACTGCCCTTTTCAGCTTTACTCTAAAAGGATTTGTCCTTTTGCAGTCTTCATTTTTGTACTCATCTACTCATTTAATTCAATTAGTACAAGAATTCTTCCATACATTGTTTATTTTATTATTTTTGGAGACTATAAAAGTATCGCACCCTTTCATTTAGTTAATCAAATGAGTTAGTTCATCTACTTCATTGTTGTAGTTATAAAATTAGAGGCTTGTTGCATTTTTAGAGATGATTTCTATCAGCTAGATATAGTAGACCCTATTTCTACAAATAGTAGAAGTCTTTTGTTTCTTAAATTATATAGTGATTCCATTTTAAAGTATATTTTGTTGGATGATCACTAGATTCAATTGAATGACTTAATCAAGAACTTTAGTAGTGAGTATTAAATATTGTACATATTAAATTTTAGTAGTTTGCATTGAATAACTTGGATTTAGCTGCGAAATAGTTAGGAATATATAGCTAGAGATTTATTGCGAAAATGTTGTGACAATATCCTAGCAATTTAATTAGGAAATATAAATTTTATAACATTATTTAACTATGTATTAGTTGGGAATTAGCTAGAACTTACATTATTATTTTAAGCTAAATAAGTTTTTATCTTTAGGGTGAATAGATAGATTAATACCCCGTGTAAAATATGCAATTTTTGTAATACTCTTTGTAAATTTATTTTGAGAATTCCTCTGTAATGTTTGATTTTTTGCAATACCCCCTGGACTCTGTCAACCATGATAAATCCCCCGCCAAAATAATATTTTGCGGCAGTTTAAAACCTCCACTAAAATAATATTTTGCGGCGATTATATTATGGTTGATTGAGTCCAGAGGGTATTGTAAAAAATCAAACATTATAGGAAAAAATTCTCAATTTTGTTTTTATTGCAAAATTTGCATATTTTATAAAGGAGTAATGGCCTATTAACCCTTATCCTTATGTAATATGGATGAGTTTTGTCAGCTACAATTTTATGTGATTAAAAAAAAAATGTGAGCAATTTTAATACACGCCTATTTATAGGCTACAATTTATTTAGTCTTCATACTTATAGCCGTTTATTTCCCTAAATAGTAAATATAATGCATGCTCGATCTTTTGGTACATATCGGAAATAAAAATTGTTCCTATTAGGGATCAAATCTTGGACCTCCCTTATCTAATCTATATATTCCTCAATTCTTACTACTTGAACTATCTTATGGGAACAATGCATGCTAGATCTATAGAAAAGTAAAACTTTTAAGAAAATATAATTTAATTTGTTACCTTCCATCAATATTCGCAGCTTTGACAAATGTTCTGAACAAGGAAAAACACAACAAAAGTTAGCACTCAATTTTTGATGATATTACAAAACAAGATTTTTTGTCCAAAAAAAAAGATTTGACATTGTTTTGCTTTTAGTTCTTAAAGTTAAAATCCGCACAAAAATTTGTAAGAAAACCGGCAGAAAATTTACGAATTTTCTTAGAAATTTTAGCTTTAGGGAACAAGAGCAAAAAATTTGATTAATTCAAAGACTTATTTAAAACAACAATAAATATAAAAACTAAAATCAAAATTCCGTGTACATACATGAGACCAAAATGATAGTTAAACCTTTATGTATAAAAAAGGGTAAATTATCCTTGTACACCCAAACACTGTTGAGTGGATTGGGCCATGTGTTGTAAGACCCAATCTACTTGGTCTTGTAAATCACTCCTATATAAGGAGGTGCAACTAGTGAAATAATAAGATCATCTTCAATGGAGAACTCAATATTTGAGTACTTAAAGGGTCCCACCTATACACATCATTTAATTATAATTTTTTAATAAGAGTACCTAATAAGCACTCAATTCCTCCAACCCAACACCTCTCTAAAAAGTTTTTAATAGGTCCCACAAATAACTCTATATCATTTATAAATTATTATTTATATGTCATAAAGTATGTGGAAAATAAAAATAATATATAAAAATGTGTGGGCCCTTTAAGAACCAAGAGGGAGGAGTGCTTATTTAGGAATAGGTACTTAATAGGTACCATTTTTTAATGTCTTCCAATGGGAGTACCTATTAAGTACTAGTTCTTAATAGGTACTAGTCCATAAGAACTCACCATTGGAGATGGTCTAAGGCATTGGTTCACAACTTTACTAGCACCCCATTTCATCTCATCTCAACCATGAGATAGATAAAAAATAGAGATAAATTTTAGATGAAAAATGAATGAAGTTGTACTTACCACATCTGATGTTATAACCCAATGGAGTTGTGCAATATTCATACTCACATTCAAGACTTCCGGTTGTTTGCTTTAAGTAGCACTGTTGTTGGTTAATGTCACAAGAATCTTCACAAGCACGTCTCAACCACGAAAGGTAAAATCCATAGCTTAACATTTCATGAATTTCCAAATATGAATAATAATTTTGTTTCAACAAAATAGGATCAAAATTAGGAGCTGATGACATAGCAACAAGCTTCACCTGACAACCAATATTTAAGCTCCCGGTCTTGATGTCGCCGGAGATAGCATAAATATGGCCTTTGGAGGAGTTCCATTTGACACACGGAGATGTGTCCACATACATACCATCATTCTTCACTTGCTTGCTACAGTTCAGGTATATTATGTGCCCCAACCAAGATTGATGGCCGATTTCTATCGGATCCCTGTGATAGTCATAACTGTAATAACTTGTGAAATTAGATGTAGCTAGGAAATATCGAGGAATGGTGGAGCAATCATCTTCTTGAATTCCAGGATCAACTACTCGAATTGTGTAGTTTCTGTAGTCGATTGATTTCACATAGTATTTACCCGAAAATAGAGTTAACATTGTCATGTTGTTTTCACATGATAACTCGTATCTCGGATCACCACAGGTTGTTGGATCATTCTTAAGTCGAAATGGATGTTTAATGTTTGTGATTTTACCGCATGAAGAAGGTGGACAATTTGTTCGGTTGTTAGTAATTGAAGCACATGTTTGATGATGATGCAGTAGCATCACAGAAACAATTTTAAGGAAGCACAACAATGATCCCATCGCTCTGCTCTCAAGTCTTGACTTCCTTCTGGAATGGGAATATCATATTATCATGTACCGAGTCCATCAATTCAACCATCAATTACGGGATTGTCATGTTCCTTCCTTAAGTCAAAGTCTTTTAGCCGTCCTTGTTAAATATCATATCATGTTCCTCAAGTCAAAGTCTTCTGGAGCGATTCTTAACCTATTGCAGCATTATTTTCAATTTTAAATTCATATGTAAGTTAATTATTTATGGTTATAAATTATAATAGCTTCTTCTTCTTCAAGTGTGATAAACTTCAACATGTCACTCACAATATTAGCACTGCTATTGCTACAAATGAACCTCGGAAATGGTCAGAGTGACGCATCCGTTGGACTTGGATGTCCCTTCAAGCTCAACTGTACACATAACAAGAAAACTATTGAACTTCCTACTCATCCTGTTCCTGTACAACTCATCATTTATGATATTGATTATAGATATCAATGGTTATATCTATCCGATCCCGGTAACTGTTTACCAAAACTCATACTTGATCACAACTTTTCGTCAATATTTCCTTTAAAGTCTTCTAAGCAAGACTTTGAAGAAAATTATAATATTAGTTTCTTCGATTGTTCTTCAGTAAAAGAACTCAGAAACAGCAATTATATGCATCAAGATATCAAATCTTGTCCAATTTATGTTGCTGATTGCAATCGCGAAAGTATAGTTGAATCTGATCTTGTCTACTGCATCAAACTGTTCGACAGTGTAACTTCATTGGAGCCATCTAATATTAATGTCAACCTACTCTCATTTACATGGTCTGGAACAAATTTCGACATAGGATGCTTGAAATGTGAACACAAATCAAAGAAGAAGATTGCATTCATATTTTTATCCTCTGCAGGTGAAAAAGAGAGAGAGACATCTTTGTTTTATCCTGTTAAATTACCTTTTTATTATGTAGTTGAGATTCTTAATGAGATTGAATGTTAAATTTGCAGGAGTAATCATCGGTTCAACTTTGCTAGTGTTTATGCTCGGTGCTATTTTTCGAATACATCGCCATTTCAAGATGAAAGGTGAAGATCATACAAGAATCGAAAACTTTTTGAAGGATTACAAGGCTTTAAAGCCAACAAGATTCTCCTATGCTGACATAAAGAGAATCACAAATAAATTTAAGGATAAGTTAGGCGAAGGAGCTCATGGAGCTGTTTACAAAGGTAAATTATCGAGTCAAATTTTCGTTGCTGTTAAGTTGCTCAATAATGCGGAAGGAGACGGGAAGGAGTTCATAAATGAAGTGGGAACTATGGGCAAAATCCACCATCTTAATGTTGTTCGTTTGCTTGGATATTGCGCCGATGGATTTCATCGTGCTCTAGTCTATGACTTTTTCTCAAATGGTTCATTGCAGAAATTCATTTCTCCTCCAAACAACAAAGATAGTTTCCTCGGATGGGACAAGTTGCAACAAATTGCTCTTGGCATTGCCAATGGAATTGAGTATCTTCATCAGGGTTGTGATCAAAGAATTCTTCACTTTGACATCAATCCTCATAATGTCTTGATAGATGACACTTTCACCCCAAAAATTACAGACTTCGGTTTGGCTAAGATATGCTCGAAAAATCAAAGTATTGTATCTATGACCGCAGCCAGAGGAACATTAGGATACATGGCACCTGAAGTCTTTTCTAGAAATTTTGGTAATGTCTCTTACAAGTCTGATATATATAGTTATGGTATGTTGTTGTTAGAGATCGTTGGAGGAAGAAAGAATACGGACACAACCACTAACGAAGAAAACTTTCAAGTTCTGTATCCCGATTGGATTCACAGTTTGCTTGAAGGAGGAGACATACAAGTCCCAATAGATGAAGAAGGGGATTTTAGAATTGCAAAAAAATTGGCAATCGTTGGACTTTGGTGCATTCAATGGCAACCTATGCACCGTCCATCGATGAAAACTGTGTTGCAAATGTTACATGGAGATGGAGACAAGTTAAAAGTTCCCTCCAATCCTTTTGGACCTACAACTTCAACTAGTACATCTACTAATAGTGTTGCAGAACGTATGAATTTAGAGTTGGAAGTGATTCAAGAAATGGATTAGAATTTTTATTGTTTTATGAACTCCAATAGTACAATTAATATATAGGGATGACATTTTATGAACTAATATTACATTATTGAGAAGTGTTTTTCTGTAGATGACACAAATATACTTATGAAAAAAAAAAGAACAATTAGAAATCATCAAGCAGAATTAAGCAATAAGGGTTCTGTTGTATCTTCCTCAATGGAACTATTAGAGACAACATCTGTTTCTGATTCTATATCATTAGACTTGATTTCAAGGTCTTCTTGAATCATTTCATTTGGATAAAAAGAAGGTTTTTGAGGCATTCCAATGTTCTTAATATTTCCTTCAAGCATCTCTATTACTTTGTTCATTGGAGGACGATCACTTGGTTTTAACTGTATACACCATAAAGCAATCATGAACATTTTCTTCACATTATTTTTTTCCTCATTAGTAATTTCATCCATTTCTATTTCTCTTTCTTCAATCAACTGGTTATAAATCCAAAAGGGAAAGAAAATTTGGCTTGAACGATCCGCATGTGGATTTAAATTTCTTCTCTTATTTGCCATTTCCATCAAAAGCATTCCAAAGCTATATACATCAGCCTTGTAGGATACTCCTCCAATATTCTTGTAGAACAATTCAGGAGCCATGTAACCAATTGTTCCTCTTGCTGCAGTTAAAGTGACAATACTATTGTCATTTGGATAAAGTTTTGCAAGACCAAAGTCTGAAACTTTAGGCATAAAGTTCTCATCAAGAAGGATGTTATGAGGTTTGATATCAAAATGCAATATTTGCATGTCACAACCTTGATGCAAATAAGCAATTCCACGAGCCACTCCAAGAGATATCTCATACATTTTCTTCGAAGTTAGATAGATAACATCATCTTTAGTAGAAATATATTTATCAAGAGAGCCGTTGGACATGAATTCATAAACAAGAGCACGTTTTGATCTCTCGACACAAAAACCAATAAGTCTTACTACATTGGCATGGTGTATATTTCCTATTGTTGCGACTTCATTGATGAAATCTTGTCCATCACCCTTAGGTTTGCTCAACATCTTTATGGCTACAAATGGTCCACTGCTTAGTTTTCCTTTATAAACAGAACCAAATCCTCCTTCACCCAACTTGTCCTTGAAATTTCCAGTCATCTTCTTTATATCTTTGTAAGAATACCTTATTGGCATCAAGCTACTACCACGAAGAAAAACCTCAATATTATCGTAAATTGAGATATGTCTTCTTCGACATGTATATATCAATAGCACAAAAAAAATCATGAGACCCAATGTAAATCTCACTATAAATGGTGGTAAGATATATCTTCCTATTACTCTTCCTATTTGGATGCCAAAATTTGAATCAGAAATATCCTTAGATAATCCAAGTCTTCCGCGGGTTAATTCAGAACTTTTTGTTGTACCAATTATTTGTAGTAGTCCTGTGCAAGTTATATCATGAAGAAACAATAAATACATATCAGAACATTGATCCGTACGTAGCTTCGAAAACTATGGCAATGGACAAAGAAAAGCAAGAGATAATGAACATTGGACACTGATCTTTTCACACCTCTTTTGTATAGCTAACTTTTAATAACGTGTCTCATTTCTTTTTAATCTTGACTTGCACTAAACATGAAATGCATCATAGTAAAGAAGAATGGTAAAATGATAAATTGTACTAACATTTTTCTTCTTGACTACCAACAAAGATTTAAGAATTGAAAACATTATTTATACAAAAATAATATTGAAATAATATAATTGATGTAGAAATCAAAATGTAGAAATGAAAAATAAATTTCCACAAAGAAATGAAATAAAAAATAAAATAACATAGAAATGAATGTAAATTAAACAAAAAGATTAAATTTTACCTTTAACAACGCCGAGTATAATATCTGCAATAAATTTTAATCAACATAAAGAAATTAGACGAGATAACATATTTACTAACAAGAAAAAAACATGGTAACCACAATCAATTAACTTCTATTTTCTACTTCTTATATATTTGTGTTGTTTAAAATGGAAAAAATTGATTAAAAAAATGGAAAAAAATTAAACTAGTTTTCTATTAAAAATAAATTTATTTTATAGAGAATGTCTTACCTTCCATGAATATGTGCAGCTTTGACATATGTTCTAAAACAAGAAAACACAAAAGAATAAGTTTTTTTTGAGGTAACAAAAGAATAAGTTAGCTATATGCATTTTGTATAATAATAATAATAATAATAATAATAATAATAATAATAATAATAATAAGAAGAAGAAGAAGAAGAAAGTAAAGAAGGGGCCTAACTTGGAGAGGATCCAGTCTCATAGGAAGAGTGCTATGAAAAGAAAAAGGTAATTTTATTGCTAAATTTACAGCATCAATAAGCATGAGAGGCTTAAACAAATCAAAATTTTTATCAATAGAATCTGCACTTGAATTATTGGGAACTATGGTGTATTCTTTTTTAGTGCATTAGTATATCATTTTCTGTCATTATTATAAGTAAAAAAAGTTACATTTGTTTATAATAGTGAATAGTGATAGGAAAAAGTATAATTTCTATAAACATATACTAAAATCAAAATTTTTGTCAAAATGAAAAGAGGAAATGTTACTTACCACAATTTACGTAGTTTCCCAATGGAGTTCTGCAATAATCAAGATAACATTCAAGTCCTCCAATTTCTCCATTAAACTGGCAACTCTGTAGGTTAGTGTCACAAAAATCTTCACAGGCACGACTCACCCAAGTAAGATCAAATCCATAGCTAAGAATTCCATGAATTTCCGCATAGGAAAAAGGTTTTGGATTGTTGCCGAAAAAATTCTGTAACAAAGAATAAGCTGATGACGTAGCAACACGCATAACATGACAATCAACATTTAATCTCCCCGTGTTGAAATCGTTCGCAATAGCATAAACATGTCCTTTCGAATTCCATTTAACACATGGAGATGTATCCACATACATAGGATCATTCTTCACCGGCTTGCTGCAGTTCAAGTATATTACGTGCCCCACCCAAGGCGGGGATCCAACTTCGTATGGATCCCCGCGGTAGTTATAATTGTAAGAACTTGTGAAATTGGACTTGGTTAAGAAATACCGAGGAACGGAGGAACAATTACCCTCTTGAATTCCGGAATCAATTATTCGAATGGTGAATATTGTGTAGTTGATTGATTTCACGTAGTATTTGCCCGAAAACAAAGTTAACACTGTCCTATTGTTTTCGCAGGATAACTCATATTTTTGATCACCGCAGGTTGTTGGATCATTCTTAAGTCGAAAAGGATGTTTTATGCTTGTGATTTTTCCGCATGAAGAAGGTGGACAATATGTTTGGTTGTTAGTAACTGTTGCAGCATCACATGTTTGATGATTATGATGCAATTGTAGCACAAAAATAACCATAATAATTTGGAGGAAGCATAAGAATGATTCCATTCCTCTGCTCATAAGTCATAACTGATGCTGAAATGGAACATATATCACTTATCAGAGTCAAGTTAGTTCTAAGGACAAAATTATATCTCTACATCAAAGTCAATATGAATTATACCATATAGCAGATTAATTTTTTTTCTTTAGCACATCATTCTTAGGACATGTATCTTAGGACAAAATTGTCTTTCTAACTGTTAAAGTCAAAGCCATCATTCTTGAATATATTACAATTTAGAAGTGTGAACTCCCTCCCCCCTACATGATTATGATTCCAGTAGAGCATATATAAAGTATTCAATATTGAAGCTTATTCAAAAAGAAAATATTATTCAACATTGAACAAACTAATTGGCCATATCAACTTGGCCCACATGCAAAAAAAATTGGTTTTCACCCTCTGTTTCAGAGTTCGAGGCGAGTTCTGGAATCAAGTGGTTCTAGTTCTCTCTCAAACACAGTTGCAGAGATCAAACTGTGGTCTTTTCTATCAAGTCCGGCACCAATCACATCGACTAACTAACGTTTGGTGCCCACATGCAAATTTTATTATAGAAAAATGATAAAGATAATATTTATTTCATGTTAAAACTTCAAACTATAACAACATCCTAAACCTGCAAAATCTTTCAAAACAATGACCAATTTTCACAATTTCCCCTTTCTACTACTAACTCTATTCTTTCTCCTATTAACAAAACCAGTAACATCCAAAAATCAATGTACTCAAAAATGTGGAAATGTTAAAATTCAATTTCCATTTCATCTCAAAAACAACAACATGAATCAAACAAGTCCTCAAGGTTTTGAATTATCATGTACTGATAAACATGAAACTGTTCTAGAATTTCCCACACTTTCACTCAGACTTTTCATCAAACGGATAGACTACAAATCACAAATGTTCCAAATCTATGATCCAAAGAATTGTCTTTCAAGTCAATTATTGAAACTAGGAAATTCATCAGTTTCACCGTTTCTGTTACATTTCCATGAGTATAATATACAGCGTAACGTTTCATTCTTTCGTTGCAACTCGAATAAAGGTTGTTCGATATTGCAACGTGAGTCTACTGGTGATTTTATTGATCCTGAATTAGTTTCTTGTAGAAAAGTGAGTGAGGTTTTGAATGTGGGTTGGATGGTTGAGGAATGGGAAGATGATGATACAGAGAGTTTGATTATGGAATGGTCAAAACCTAATTGTAGTTTTTGTGAAGTTCAAGGGCAAAAATGTAAATGGAAGAATGGTGGTAAAAATGGTGAAGTTGAATGTTTTGTTTGTAAATCAGATGGCATTGCAAGATCTACTGTTCTTCTAATTACTGCTGGTATGAAATATTCTCGCATATATGTCCGTGACTTTATGAATATTTCAAAAATGTCTCTGACTCTGTTAAATTTTAATCATAATTATGATGAACAGAGGATATAGTTTCATAATACTAATTTGTTATGTATGTGTCATGATTTTTATGAATAGGGGTTATAGTTGGATCGATGATTTTGCTGCTATTAGGAAATGGATTGTTTCGAATTTATCGCTATTTTAAGATGAAAGGAGATGATATAGCAAGGATAGAGAAGTTCTTAGAAGATTATAGAGCAATGAAACCTACAAGATTCACTTATGCTGATATTAAGAGAATAACAAATGGTTTTAAGGAGAGCTTAGGAGAAGGAGCACATGGAGCAGTTTTCAAAGGCATGCTCTCCCAAGAAATTTTGGTAGCTGTGAAAGTACTCAATGAAACACAAGGAGATGGAAATGATTTCATTAATGAAGTCGGAACCATGGGAAAAATCCATCATGTCAATGTTGTTCGTTTGCTCGGATTCTGCGCGGATGGATTTCACCGTGCTCTTGTTTATGATTTCTTTCCAAATGGGTCGTTGCAGAATTTCTTGGCGTCTCCGGAGAACAAGGATGTTTTTCTCGGTTGGGAAAAGTTGCAGCAAATTGCTATTGGTGTTGCTAGAGGGATTGAGTATCTTCATGTTGGTTGTGATCATAGAATACTTCACTTTGATATCAATCCACACAATGTGTTAATAGATGATAATTTGAGTCCTAAAATTACTGATTTTGGACTTGCTAAATTGTGTCCTAAAAATCAAAGCACAGTGTCTATGACTGCAGCTAGAGGAACATTGGGATACATTGCACCAGAAGTTTTCTCGAGAAACTTTGGAAATGTGTCTTATAAATCTGATATTTATAGCTACGGAATGTTGTTGCTCGAGATGGTTGGAGGAAGAAAGAATACTGATATGTCAGCTGAGGAAACATTCCAAGTTTTGTATCCGGAATGGATTCATAATCTGATTGAAGGTAAAGATGTGCAAGTTAATATTGAGGAAGAGGGAGATGTTAGAATTGCAAAAAAGCTAGCCCTTGTCGGACTTTGGTGTATACAATGGAATCCGGTGGACCGTCCCTCTATGAAAACTGTGGTACAAATGCTTGAGGGTGATGGAGAAAAATTAATGGCACCCCCTACTCCTTTTGACTCTATTGGCGCTAACGGAACAAATGCCGTTGCTCTAACTAGACATCTGAATTTTGAGTTAGAAGTTATTCCTGAAAATGAGTAAATGACTTTACTTTCAGGTTCATCAAATGTAATATAAGTTCTTGTGAAATGTTTTCTAAATTGTACCCCTGTTACTGTTCAGTTGTAATCATTTTTTTCTCTTCCTTTGTTTCACTGATTTCACCTTCATAATGCAAAATTGCAAATTCACACTTACTGGTTACTGCAACATAATTGAAAAAATTTGTTCATGGTACAATACAATTTTACTTTTGCACCATAGAAATAGCCTACAAGAATATTGTGCCGTTATATTTGTTACATTAGTTCTGGTCGTAACTGATTGAACTTAATTCTGTTATAATGGCTACTATTTACATTAGAATTATGAGCTATACATTGAAGTGTTAACAAATCAGACAATAATCAATATTTAAAGTACTTAAGGTGAAGTATGTTTTTTAATCTACTTTCACATGAAGGGAAGAGTTTTTGAGTTCTCAATATTTTTCGGTCTACTGCAGTAGCACCAGAAGAGTGATTAGGTTCTCACATGAAGAAAACAGTTTTTGAGAGTGTACGTTGGTGCAAAAAATAGTATCAAAGTCGATGATTCGACTACACAGAGGCTAGTATTCAAAGAAAATTTATGTACTGGGTGTCTAAAAGTTTTGGATAAAGATGTAATGTAATTTGCACTATGTTAAGATAGTAGTTTGAATGTAAATGTACAACTGAACCAAATAAATTACACTTTGCACGACAAAGACAAACAAGAGAAACAGATAATGAAAGAAAGAATCATGAGTTGAAGAATTACAATACAAAGACTTATTTCTTTGCCATAAGATGGAATCAAAGAGGACCATGATCTAAACCAATCATAGTTTCAAACCAGAAACTTTCACACACGTAAATAACAGCACCAAAGTTGTCAAGAGCCATTGTCCAATGAATAATTAGTTTGAGGTTTGGCCAATACTATTGGAATCACCCCATGATGATTGATCAGAGTCGATATTATCATGATGTTTATAGTTTTCATTGTGATAAAAAGAAGGCCTTGGAGGTAGTTCAATGCTTTCAGTTTTCCCTTCAAGCATCTCTACTACTTTGTTCATTGAAGGACGACCACTCGGTTTCAACTGAATACACCAAAGCGCAACCAGGAACATCTTTTTAGCTATAGTCATCCCCTCTTCTGAGACATCTTCCATTATTTCGATATCTCTCTCTTCTTTAAATTGATCATAAATCCAAAACGGAAAGTAATGTTGACTCGAATGCTCTGCGTTAGGATTCATGTTCTTCCTTTTACCTGCCATTTCCATCAAAAGCATTCCGAAGCTATATACATCAGCCTTGTAAGACAATCCACCAATATTTTTGTAGAACAATTCAGGAGCCATGTAACCCAAAGTTCCTCTTGCCGCAGTTAATGGAACAATGCTATCGTTCACAGGATATAGCTTTGCAAGTCCAAAATCCGAAACCTTTGGAACAAAATCTTCATCTAGAAGAATATTATGAGGCTTGATATCAAAATGTAGAATTTGCATATCACAACCTTGATGTAGATACCCTATTCCACGAGCTATTCCAAGAGATATTTCATATATTTTCTCATAACTCAAAGGGATAACTCCTTCTTTAGGGAAAATGTATTTATCCAACGATCCATTCGGCATGTACTCGTAAACTAGTGCACTCTTTTTTCCTTCAACACAATATCCAACAAGACGAACAACATTAACATGATGTATTCTTCCAATGGTTGCAACTTCGTTAATAAAATCCTGTCCATTATTAACATTGGTTTTTGTCAACATCTTTATTGCGACATCCGGTCCACTTCTTAGCTTTCCTTTATACACAGCACCGAAACCGCCTTGACCTAGTTTCACTCTGAAACCTCCCGTCATCTTCTTGATTTCTTTGTACTCATACCTAATGGGATTTAGATTGCTTTCTAGCAAAAAGTTTTCAATGTTATCATACATTGATACATGTCTTCTTCTCCATTTATAGATAAATATCACAAATAGAGCTGTAACTCCAAATAGAAACCTAGCTGCTATGTATATTGGTATAACATTTCTTCCTATGAATATTCCTCCATCAAAATATTCTAGTCCAACTGGATTATCCAATTGTCTTGTGTTAAATGTGATTCTACTTCCAAGTCCTGCATTGATATTTCATCACAAGAATTAGGAGATAAGTATAAAATATGATAACAATTTTTATGTGACTCATTTCAATATATAACAGAATAAGAAGGTTCTTACCAATAAATATGCCTCTAAGGTAAGCTGCAAAACACAAAGGTAAAAATGCAACTTATTAAATCCAATAAATTATGCATATAACTCATATAAGTTCAATTACACAAAGAACTCAATATTTGAATCCAAGAAAGAATAAAGAAGCAAATTAATCCTTACCACGGACATAGCCAAATATCTGCTGCTGAAGTTCTGAAACACCACAAAACAATAACATTATTAGCTTATTATTAAAAGACTTACATGGGCAACAATTAAACATTTATCGGTTTTCAGGAAATTCACTCATTATCAGCTGATTCAATTGCTAAATTTTACTATATACTACAAATTCAATCAGCTAATTTATCTGGTATCCGTTAGTTTATTCGCTATCAGGTTATCCTTTATTAGCTATAATTCCATCCGCTATTAGCTAGCTTATGAATTATCCACTACAACTAGTAATATTTTGCCAAAACTAAAACAAAGATATTATTTTTTTTATTACTAAAACTGAAGAAAGGAGATAGAGGAAGGTGGCATGTGCCAATGATACATACCACACTTATCAGTTGTTTGGTAAGCATAATGACAGAATCGCTTATCACATTGAACTTCACCACTTTCTTCATTAACAACATTACAACTTGTCCCTTTTCCACATTTACTTTCACAAACCACAGGCAACCAAGAAACCTCAACTCCACCAACAATCATCCCATGAATCTCATTATACGAAATCTTCCCCTTCCCAGTATCCGACCGCGCCTTAGCCAACGTAGCCACCATAAAATCACACCCAACCTTAATATCCTCAACATGATACTCAAACAATGATGGTTCCAAAACAGCATACACATGACCATTTCCTCGTATGCTACAACGAGGACTCATGTCCACGTTAACATACCGTGGATTTTTAACTGGATTGGAACAATTGAAATACGCTACTCTCGTTGGATTAGGTGGATCCAAAATGAACGGCTCAGATCCAAAATCCTCTTCACCATAAAGGATATTATGGAAACTACGGTCGTATAAAAAGTACCGTGGGATGAAAGAACAATTAGTATCTTCAACTGCACCCGCGTCACTTAATAAAATTTTATATCTCTTGTAATCTATGTGTTGTACGTAGTATTTCCTCGAGAACATAGTTACTGATGGACCATTTTCGTTGCAATCTAATTCGTACCTTGAGTCGCCACAGTGGTTTGGATCGGTTTTCAGACGAAATGGATATGTAATGTTGTGGATTTTTCCACATGATGAAGTTGGACATGGTTGGTGATGCTTAGCTAGAGAATTTTGATGGAAAAGGAGAAAGATTGAAGCAAATATTGATACTAGTGTTTGTAGATATGATGAACAAGAAATTTGAGGTTGTTTTTTCATTATTCAAGTTTTGAAAAGGATATGAAAATTACTAAATGAACCCCTCATGGGAAATTTTTTGATTGGTTTGTGTTTTTTAATTTATCAATAGGCTGCCATTATAGCTATAGCTATCTTTGCTTTTTGGTTGCAAATTGTTGACTTTTTTCTTCTTCTTTCTTTCCTACCATATTGATAGTATTAAATTTCGCAAGTTGCAATATGTTAGTATTGTTTTAGGGACAACAATAACGAGTTATCAATTGCGTATGTCTAAATTAAATGTTCATTGATCATGACACTAAATTTCAGTTTCATGAAATCATGTTTCAATTTGACGTAGAATTTTTTTTTAGAATTCAAATAGATAAAGTACTTAATATTTACCTCCATGCAAAAGAATTGGTACAATTCATATACAGTACTTAATTTGTAGGACAAAAAAACTTATAAATTGATAATTACAAATTATTATGTGTTGTTGAAAAAAAAAAGTGTTTCTAAAATGAATAAACAAAAATTTCTATTTTATTGATAATTTTGATAAGTAAATATGATAATTAATTTTCTAAATACAATAAAAAGAGAAATTACAATGAAATAAGATATTTTTAAAACATATAAACAAATAATTCCTTTAAATTTTATTTTTGTTGCAAATTTTGGAACAAGTACATGATATAGTTTGTTTTCACATTCACTTGGTTTTGATCTATTCCACTAATCATTTTATCCAGATGAAAGAGATAGTTGGCAATTAAAATTGATGCCTCCGATTTAGACTGATCTGCAAACCTGTAATTTTGTAATATTGTAATTGTAATAGCAACTACAATAACTGTAATTTTTAACTCAAAGGATGTGGTTGAGCGGTTGAGGCTCATCCTCTCTTTAAAGGTCGAGGGTTCGATCTTCATCTTGAGTATAGAATAACTTTAAATCATGTCACCATTCGAGTTGTCTCCAATCTAGTACGAGATTAATCACTACGTTCGGCGGTGGATATTCCAGTCTCGACAAAAAAAAATTGTAATTTTTAAGTTAGATCGAATATAATTTTATATCGTTGCATTGTCTCTCATTAGTTCTGATTACAACTTACGAGTTGCTCTTGATTCATGGGGAAGCTTTTATTGTGTGTGACAAGCATAGGCAGGACGGAGGCTTAAGTACCGTATTTTATATTCATTTTGGTTGCCAACTTTTTTTTCTTCTTTTTTTCACTGCAAGTAGTTTAATCTGGTTCGGGGTCAATACTGATATCAAGTAATTTTAACTTCTTTTCGATCACAATTGTGGGAATTAGACTGCAGTCTTTTCTATCAAGTTTAATGTCAATCATTACTGAACTAACTAACGATTGGTTTTTGATTGCCAACTTTATTTCTCAGTGAGTTACTAATTTAATTATGAAAATATCAGAAGTGAGTTACTATTATGAAAAAGTCAGAGTAATTTAATGCTTAAATTAACAAATAAAATTAGATGACATTTGTAATTATAATTAAGTTTAAAGGACAGAATTGACATTCTAAAAATTTAAATATGATCAAATAACTTTCATTCTAAATTTGAAATTTTCTTAAATTTCTAAGACTAATATATGTTTTAATAAATTTATGTGCCTTCTTCAATTTTTGATAAATAGTGGTTTATTGCATGCCTCTTGGGTTTTTTAATTTATTTTTTTCAATGGTTTTTTACTTTCTTTGGTACTCTACGATTATGAAGATTCTGTATCTTTTTATTTGTTGTTTTTCTATAAATTTGCGTGCCTAATATAATTTTATTTGAGACGTGTTAGATACTATATAATAATTTTTTTTCCAAATGGAATTCAAATTTTTTAATGATATTGTGAGAGAGCATAATCACGGTTTATGGGTGGCAATAAATCGAACTAATTTGAAAAAAGTTTAAAACTCGATTTGACAATTGATTCGTTGAATTTGATTCATGAACCAAATGAGTTAAACTTGAGTTGTGAATTAAATTTGTTAATTAAATGAATTGAATTTAAACTTTATATAGTTCGGTTTTATAGCGTTTAATAGACTACCAATTTTGTAATCAAAAAACAGAAAAATTAATCTTAACCACCAAACTGAATTGTTCGTAAACTTTAAACGAGCCAAATTTGAGTTGAAAAAAGTTTATGTTAAACTCCAATCGAGTTTTAAGTTGAACAAATTTTTATCGAATCAAAGTTTATGTTAGACTACCAATTTTGTCGAATCAATTTTTATCGAGTTTTATTTATATTTTCTAAAATTTAACTTGTGCTTTAAAAACACACATTAATATGACTCTTACTTTGTCCCAAGTCTACTAAACTTAGTTAGCAGCCTAAAAGTCACAAAGAAACCATATCCAACATGTGGCTTTGGAGGCTAATTACCCAACTAATTCTGGCTATATGTGATTATAATTTCTAAGACATTTTTTTTTTCAAATGAAGCACATATTATAATATACAGGAATGAAATACTTTTATGCGAGGATACCAGGTCAATCTTGATTCCAAGTCAACAAAACTTAATAAAAAGCCAAAGATATGACAAAGTCACAAAGAAACTATAAAATAAATTTTACAAATCACATATATAAATAAATGAAACCCTCTTCCCATTTGAAACAAAAGATAAAACACAATGAAACAGAACACAAAGCTCACACAACTATGCACAATTTTAATGGTTATAACAATAGCATTTGCTTCTCATGAATCATTTTCTACATCCCTACCCGGTTGCAAAAACACATGTGGAGGTGTGGAAGTTCCATTTCCATTTGGTATATCAAATTCATCAAATTCAAATCAAGGATCCTGTTTCCTAGAGCGTAAATTTAGTCTCAAATGTGAAGATGACAAAAAATTACTTTGGGGCAATGTACAAGTTAACAACATAAGCTACCTCGAGGGTCAACTCGAAGTGTCCTTAAATGTCTCAACTTATTGTCATAATGAAACTCACTTTAATTCCTCTCAACCCTGGTTAGACACGGGCGCGTTTAGCATATCTCGCAAAGAAAACAAGTTTTTGACAGTTGGTTGTGACAATTATGGTTATATCGACAGCCTTTTCAACGAAGAAAAATATACAACGGGTTGTTTAACAAAATGTAATGGTAATCGGAAGAGAATTGAAAACGGAACATGTTCAGGTATTGGTTGTTGTCAAGTTGACATTCCGCCGATGATGAGGAATATAACCGAATATGTTTTTTATTTTGATAATTCCACGGAATACGGGTGTAGCCATTCATTTGTTGTTAAAAATGGATTTTATAATTTTTTGGTTTCTGATTTGGATAATTTTCCTTATAAGAAGTTTCCATTGATTGTTGATTGGAATGTTGGAAATGAAAGTTGTAAGGTTTCAAAGAGTAAAGATGATTATGCTTGCAAGAAGAACAGTGTTTGTGATGATAAGGAGGTTGATTTTGGTTACCTCTGTAAATGTAAGGAAGGTTATGAAGGAAACCCGTACCATCCAGATGGCTGCATAGGTAATTTAATTCATCTTCTTTACATTTTTTGTTTCAATAAATAAACAATCCCTTAGCACCAAAAAAAAAAAATTCCCTCTATTGCGAAATATAACTAAAAATTGATTAAATAAAATTGATGTATTTAGTCTAAAATATTAACTAAATACAACAACTTTTTTGAACAACTTTAATTTCTTTTATATATTAGGACGGAAAAAATATATTTTTTTATATAAATGATGATTTTTTTTGTTTTTTATTTGGTTACATACCAATGATGAATTGATACGAGTGTAAAAAAATTTGTGTTATTTAATTAAATAAGTACTCCATATGTTATAGTTTGATTGGTTTTAGACTTTTAGTGTATGTTTGGTTTCACTTCTAGAGATGCTAGAATTGATTCTGGATGTGTAGAATTGATTCTGACATGTTTGGCTTCTGTAAAGTAGAATTGATTCTGCCTCCAGAATTGATTCTGCTTGAAGCTACAATTTGTAGCTTCTGGCTTTAGAATTGATTTTTACACTGAAATTTACTATTCAACTCACTTTTAGTTGAATGTATCCATACATAAATCAATTCTACTAAAAGCAATTCTGATAAAATCAATTCTACCAAAATCAATTCTATCTAAAGCCAAACCAAACATACCTTAAGTAGGTCAAACATTGAAAAAGTTCATGTTATATAGAATTAATTATGAAATGGTCCGTGTGTGTTAATATAGTTGGCATATTAGACTATAGAAACATATTTTTATTTTTTGACAGTGACTAAAAACATATTTTATAAACTAAGTGGAAAGTGATAATATTCAAAAGAATTCGAAAGATATTATGAAAAAAAAGAATTCAAAAGATGATATTTAATCTTTTTTCTGGAAACAATTTAATCTATTTATTTGTATCTCACTTATTTAACCATTAATTATGCTTCAAATATTTAATTTGTTGAAAAAACTTGCCCTTTAAATGAATTTAAATTATTTTGTGGAATTAGTCTTCACCTTTGTGTTAGACTTTCAAGTTTAGTGCAAACAAAAATTATAGGGAAAACTAAAAAAATGTAAAAAAAAAATTATTTCACATATTCTTGAAACATATTTCACCAACCGAATAAATATATATTAGTACATATTTCTTTTATTTTTTTCATTAATATAAGTGACTTCATTTTTTCAACAGACATCGATGAATGTAAGACACAGAATAACACATGCATAGATGAAAATCATTGTCGCAACACGGATGGACACTACGAGTGTTTTTGTCCTGATGGACAATCTGGAAATGGAACGTTGGCAGGAGGAGGGTGCCATAGACGAGATTTAGTTACAAAGATTGCCATCGGTAAGTACGTAATTAAGCATATCCCAATTTTTTCCCGGTTTAAATTGTTTGTATGCGTAATGATCATTATTTTGGGACGGATATAGTAACTTTTAAGTTAATTAAACTTTAGATTATCACGAGTCTTTTCTTTGAAAAATCGAGTTGCAAAGACCACAAAAATTTGTGATTAAACATTTTAATTAGTTATAGACTAGTTCACAAATTTGCTTCAACACATTTCAAATGCAGGATCAGGTGTTGGACTCATTGTCTTATTTGTGGCGATTTCATCTCTATACTTGACGTACCAGAAAAGGAAACTCATCAAACTAAAGCAAAAATTCTTTCAACAAAATGGTGGTTCCCTTTTGCTACAACAACTATCTACAAGAGAAGACACATCACAATCAGCTCAAATATTCACAGAAGAGGAACTTAAGAAAGCTACCAAAAACTATGACGAAAGCTTAATCATCGGTAGAGGAGGTTTTGGTACAGTCTTCAAAGGAATTTTACCGGACAACAAAATTGTCGCGGTAAAAAAATCCAAAGTAATAGACGCGGATCAAATTGAGCAATTCATCAACGAGGTTGTTGTTTTGTCTCAAATAAATCATAGGAATGTAGTCAAACTCTTAGGATGTTGTTTAGAGACCGAAGTTCCTTCCTTGGTTTACGAATTTGTTAGCAATGGTACACTTTTCGACTTCATACAAAGTACTAAAGATGACGCAAATAATCCCACATGGAAAACTCGTTTAAGGATAGCAGCAGAGACAGCCGGAGCTTTATCGTATCTACATTCATCTGCTTCAATACCAATAATTCATAGAGATGTAAAGAGTACCAACATTCTCTTGGATGACAATTACACTGCAAAAGTTTCTGATTTCGGTGCTTCGAGATTAGTTCCAATTGATCAAACCGAGATAGCAACAATGGTGCAAGGAACTCTAGGATACTTAGACCCAGAGTATATGCAAACACATCAATTAACCGAAAAAAGTGATGTTTATAGTTTTGGTGTAGTTCTTGCGGAGCTTTTAACTGGCGATAAGCCTCTTTCATTTAATAGGCCAGAAGAGAGCATTAGTCTTGCTATGCACTTTTTGTCGTGTTTAAAGCAAGATAAACTTTTTGAAGCCATTCAAGTTGGAATTTTGAATGATGAAAACAAGAAAGAGATTAAGGAGGTTGCTATTATTGCAGCAAGGTGTTTGAGACTTAGAGGTGATGAAAGACCTAGCATGAAGGAAGTGGCTATGGAGTTGGATGGTATAAGGTTAATGGAAAAGCATCCTTGGAATGATACAGAGCTTAATTTTGAGGAGAATCAACGTTTACTTCATGAAGCATCTTCTAGCATTTATAATGAAATTGGTGATCATAGTTATAATCCTGGATATACTATTGGGTTTGATAGCTTGAAAGATCAACCATTAATTGCCTTAGATGATGGAAGATGATTGTACTATTGATTTTGAAAGCGATTGTAATTAGATTTTGTATTGTGTATTGGTGACCATATGATTTTTTATTTTATTTATTGATATGTATGTACTTTGATAATTCTTTTCTATAGAAACTTTCACTATGTAATTTAATCTTTAATTTATTGTTGTGAAATATCTATCAATTTTTTTGTTAACTAACCTACATTTAACCATGAAAACTTAAATGTGGTTACCACTATATATTAACTGTAAGTCAAACTTAATTTGTCATATTATGATATTATGATGAGAGTCTAACATCTTCTACCGGACCCAACTTCTGTCGGTCAAAATTCCTATCATCTAGTGTTAATCAAATCTCAACATATACATAAAGAAAATTTAGGCATGACAATAGGACGGGGCAGATTTTGCTCTCGCTAAACTCATAAAGTATTTATGGATATACCCATTGTAAATATTTTAATATTGTAATTGCAAGTACAATTATTTTTTAAGAGAATAGTTTAAAACGAGAACGAATAACTTAATAAATCTTACGAGATATCATCACACTTCGCAATTTATTTATTGTTTATTAAAAATTAGACGGCATATAATTTTCCAACGTAACATTGTCTCTTTCATTAGTTCTTGTTATGTTACAAGTTGCTGTTGCCTGTGACGAATTGGCATGACTTTGATTCATGTGACTGCTTCATTTTGATAACTTCTACGGTTGCATGCATGCCTCTTTGGTTGTTTTATTTTTTTAATCTTTATTAAAAGACTCCAATTGATAGTCTAAAATTACGAGGATTCCGTCTTGACGTCTTACTTTTATTTTTATTGTTTTTTTACTATCAGTATCCGACTTGTTGGACTGACTATTCTGATTTTGAACAAATTCTACTATCAAGTGGTTTGTCTCCTCCTAAGTTTTTACAAAAGTATAAAAAGTATAGTTTTTATAAAAGTGGTAGTGACAGAAAATATTAACCGTACCGTATATTTTGTACACTCATATACCTGTTAAGGTATATACTAAGAATATACAATGGTCTTTTTCTCTTAAAAACGATGCCCCCATTTAGACTGATAAGCAAACATGTAATTTTTTTAATATTGTAGTTGCAAGTACGATTATTTTTTAAGAGAGTACCTACGTAGTTTCACTACAACAAATATGAGATTTAGTAACATTTGAAAAATGTTACTAAATCAAGAAAAATGTCACTATTTCAATTTAGTAACATTTTATCAAGTGTTACGTAAAGCCTATGTTACTAAATATGTTTAGTAACATTTTAAAGAACTAATAGTAACATTTAATAAATGTTACTGATTTATACTTTTTGTAACACTTGAGCTTATCATTAGTAACATTAAATAAATGTTACCGAGTTTATGTTCCTTGTAACATGTAAAAATGTTACTAATATGAAATCATACATTAGTAAAATGGATTAGCTATGGGGGTTTATGTTCATTGTAACATGTAAAAGTGTTACTAATTATCATTGAATATCAATTGTATTTTACACAATCCACACAAATCACAATACTGTACACATAACATTTAGACCAACACTTTCTTATAGCAAGACAATAAAATAAGATTCCCTAACTTAAATCTACTAATCAACCATGATAGAATCTAATCAGCTAAAGCTAAGCAACACTTAGAAAACACCATCTTTGTAAGCTTTACTTGAAGAAGCAATAGAAATCTTCTAACTGCGAATAAATCAAAATTGAATCAATATAACAAAAACCAATAACAGTGATGAAATTAAAATACACAAAAGTTAAGAAATTAACGATAAAGACGAACTTCAAAAATAATGTCAAAGAGGAGACATTGCACTCTTTGGCATAAGCTCTGCTTTACTCCACTTTGTTTCAAGCTCAATTTTCCTAACTCCAACACATACAAACCCCATTAATAATCTCTAGTGTCATAGCAATCCTTCCATTTCAATTAAAGAGGAGACATTGCACTCTAAGATAATAAACATCAATTAGAAATGAATAAGGAGGTAGATTATCACTTTACTGATATCTCCATAGGTTCATCATTCACATAGATTTCATCTTGTGAATCATATCTCTATAGGTTCGTCGTTCAGATGAGTGAAACTTATCACCATTGCAACTAAACTTAGAAACACAATCATTGATAAGCATCCATACACAATTCATATGAGACCCTTGGCAACATTAACCTTAACTGATACCAATAGTAAATTCAAATAAACTACGAGTAAGAAATATTTTATAGTAAATTCAAATCATCAATTGGACTCATCAAGATAAAGAAAATAACCTAAAAAAATCAAATGAACATAATTGGATTCAGCAAGAGAACACATTCAACTAGATAAAAATAACCTAAAAAGTTGAGTTCAGTAACAAGATTAGCTTCCAGCGAAGAAAACAAATAATGAAATCAATCGAAGAAAAATTCGAAGATGAGAAAATTCGCCGATTAACTGAACGAGAGAGGTGAGATGTGAAAACCGAATCGAAGAGGTGAGATTGTGATTGTTAATTTAGGAAACGACCAAACGTGTTTGATGAATCGCCGAATACTTCTCCACCATTGTACACTTCCTCCGCCACCATCCTCCAATCTCTACAACAAAGTGCAATGCAACATTGGCAACACATCGCCTAAGTTAGTACTGTAAATGATTAACAACTACACATATATACCTACTTCTTCCTTGATGCATATATATGCATGGAAACGAAAAACGAATATACCACAAGAGAAAAGTAATTCTTACTAGTTGAGGTTAGATATCAATCGCACACACTTCATAGTGCAAATGTAATTAAGGCTTGCAAAATCTTACCACAAATAAAAGGTTTCTATCACTATTAGCAACACTAAAGTCCCTTAATTAGATTGTTTTTGAAAACCAAACTACAAAGGTAAATCAATTCAACATTAATAACAGTGATGGCTTAAACAATTCTAATCTCCTGTGGTTCATAGCATGTCCTTCAACATTTGAGCAATGAAACCTTAATAACAGTACTGATTACTGAACCATTATCATATATGCAGTGATGCAATAATATCAATGAACAAAGAAATTTGATGAATAGTACCTAAAACTAGTATGAGAACAGGTTGAGCAAGATAATCACAATAACCTGAAAAGGTTGTGAAGAAGAAAAACAAAAGAGGATTACTAAAATTTGGTTGAGGCATTTTATCAAACAGAAAAGAAGCATTGTATAATGAGGCAAAACAAAGCAAATAACAACACGTACAAAAAATCACTTCAACTCAATTACCTTTGGCGGAGACGGCGAACGAAGATACGAAACTGGTGGTACGAGAAACCACAGTGAACCGTGATCGAGAGCAAACCAAATCGAGATAGTCCATGAATCGAGCACTTCGATGCCATCGCCGATGAGGAATTACCTATGGCGGGGGAAGAAGACGGTGGTGGACGAATGAGAACTCAAATCAAAGAGATTAGAAATTTTGCTACGGTGAAAGAATCTGAGTTTGAGAGACAATGAAGAGCATGTTGTTTGTTTGGCTTCTCACATTTGCTTCTTGTGTTTTCAGTCACACTTCAGAGAAAATGGAAAGTTAAAAGTGTTTTTTCAAAAGTTAATAAGAGTTAAAATTGAAAAAAGTGTTACTAATTATGTCACACTTGTTAAAAAATGTTACAAAATCATCATTATCAGTAACATTTTTATAAAATGTTGCATGTGAGTGTTACTAAATGTCATTAGTGTAGTAGTGTTTAAAAATGAGCACCAACAACTTAATAATCTTATATAATAAATAAGAGATATCATCACATTTCAAAAAGTCAACTTGAATTTTATCAACAAAAAAAGTCAACTTGAATGACACTTGACTTTTGTCTGCTACATAAAAAAAGTCAATATAAGAAGATAAATTAAAACTCACTCACACTGTAGGGATAACCCAAAATGGGTAAATTAAAATTCGCCTATATACTGGAGAGGGTAAAAACCTATATATTTACCCTTAAAAGTGAGATGGCATATAATTTTCCAACATTGTCTCTTTCATTAGTTCTTGTTATGTTACAAGTTGCTATTGCCTGTGACAAATTTGCATTTCTATGTAACTCCTTCATTTTGATAATTACACAGTGGTTTATTGCAAGCCTCCCTGGTATTTTTTTTTAATCTTTATATAAAGATAAAACTCACTCAAGTAAGTACAATAAAATCTCTTTAAATTAATACTCGGTAAATTAATAAACTCTCTAAAATAATAAAGTTGTTTAGTTCTAATTTGGGCCAGTGTAAAAAATTGAAAAATTCGATAAAATAATAAGATAATAATTTTTCGAGAGATCCCTTTGTAATTTTCGGTCCTAAGAAAATCATAAATTAATAATTCATAGAAATTGAAAAAAAAATATATTATACTCTCTTAAAATATGATTCAATAGTTCTCTGTTTTCCTTTGTTTATAATCCAAATACATCCCTCGAATTCCGTGTTTTTCTTCCTTCCTACTTTCCTTCCTTCAAACCAAACGGAGCCTTAAAGTTCAAGTCCATTTGGAGTTCATCTCTAACTTTTTTTATTGCAACCAATAGCTCAGGTGTTGTATTTTTGTATTGTATCATAAAGTTGTGAAAAGTGTTTGACGTCATAAGTGCTTCCTTTCGCGTAACAGGCTCCAAAGACACCATATCATCTTTGCCGTATTAAAAACTCCTTAAATTAATAATTATTAATTATTGATAAATTAATAACTCTCTAAATTAATAAATTTCTCCAGTCCTAACTTTATTAATTTATAGAGATTTGGTTAGAGTTATAGTTAAAGATATTTGACCTACTTTGAGGGTTATAGCCCTCTAGCGCAGAACCACAACACAACTATCAACTTGGTGAGTATTTTGGCCTCGTCGTTGGTACCAGGTCAATCTTCATTCCAAGTCAACAAAACTTAATAAGCAGCCAAAGACGGCAAAAGTCACAAAGAAACTATAAAATAACTTTTACAAATCAAATATATAAATAAATGAAACCCTCTTACAATTTGACAAAAAAAAAAAACCAAAATGAAACAGAACACAAAGCTCACACAACTATGCACAATTTTAATGGTTTTAACAATAACAATAACAATAACAATAACAATAGCATTTGCATCTGATGAACCATTTTCTACATCCACGGATATAAAAAATTAATAAAATTGCTATACTTTTTAATCAAAAGTACAATACTAATATCTTATTTTTGCTTCTTTTTTCTAAAAAATATACATATTTTCTATCTTTCATTTTTTAAAAATAAAAATATATTTTGCATCAATAACAAATAAAATGCAAAAACACTTTCTAATTTTTCTTTTTGTAAAAATAAATAACTATTCAAATAAATTTGTTGTCACCGTATCTATTAGTTATTATTTTTTATAAAAAAATATAAAGTTATATAATTATACATTATATATAATATATATAATATGGTCGGGGTCGGGGAATATGTGGTGGCGGAGGGACCTTCCCCGTTCCTCGCCTCCAATTATCCACCATGGAATTTATCCCTCCATCCCCATCCCCACGAGGGAAAATATCCGCGTCTTCAGATCCCCGTACACATAATCCCCACAAATAATCCGTTAACATATGCAAATTAACATCCCTAGTTGGTATTTCAAGTGAGTTTTGAGTCTCACATCGGATGAAAAAGTAGATGATGAACACTTTATAATTGAAAGGACCCATAAACCAAAAGCTTTAAAATTTTGGATAAAGGTGTAGTTTCCAACTCATTTGTGTAGTTTGTCAAGGTCCAATGTGATGATCCTCGTACCCCCTCATGACCCAACACAAAGTTTGAATTTTAGACATTACTTGGATTCTTCCAAAAAAAGAGTTTAATCTCATTGGTGAATTGGTTGATTAGTTTATTTAAGTATAAATAGTTATTTATTTAATTATGTTCATATGAAATAAGCTTTGAATTTTAGACATTACTTAGCTTCTTCCAAAAAAAAAGTGTTTAATTTCATTGGTGAACTAGTTAATTAGTTTATTTAAATATAAATAATTACTTATTTAATCATGTTCGTATGAAATAGGCTTTTAAATAATTATGTCAGATCAGGCTTTTCAAAGGTCAAACCTCAGACCTAAAAATGATCGCCTATAATAGACTATAGGTCAGACTTAACCCTTTAACTTTTTGACAGGCCAGACATGGGAAATACAACTCAGCATAGCCTATTCCATCCCCTATTAACAATAAAGAAAAGCGATCAGGTCTCATCAAATCTTCAAATTCTAGTCATTTGGAATTAATTCGGTCTTTCTAATTAATCACTCTATTAGTATCACGATAGATTAACAAAATAGTTATGACCAATGTCTTGACTCATAACCCTCTTCATTAATTATTATTCCTTGATGTCTTAGGCGAAGTCATATATAATTAATAATGAAAAAAAAATTGATAAGCAAAAATGAATTATGACGAGTACAAGAGGTACTCAACCTTTACAATTTATGTGGTCTATTTGGAAATTTCAGAATGATTTAATCTTTGCAAGTGGTATGTTTCAGCCGACTATTTGGTTGATAAGGTGAAACTTTCATCATGAAAGCGGTATTTAGCAAAAAAAACCTGGTAACCCCTACTCCTTTTACGAGTGGGAGGTGGAACCTGTCTTGTGCTGAAGTCGATAGAGGTTGGTTGGATGTTAGTGTTGGGTCCCGTTGTCTCAAGTGGTTGGTGAGGTGGCCTTCTGTAACTAACTGTAAGCTTCTCTCCTCTCTTGTCTTCTTTGTTATCTGATGTTTGTTTTGTAGGTTTTGAGTAGCTAGTCTTGTGGCTTTTCTCATGGTGATCTTCTATTTCTTGCCTTTTTATGGTTTGTCCTCGGGTGGTGGGATTTTTTTTATTTTTATTTTTTTGAGTACTTCTGGTTTTGTCTCTTTTTTAGTTGTATCATTTTGTACAAATCTTTGTTCGTTATTTTTCTATATAATATCTATCTTTGCCATTAAAAAAAAAGGATTATTACACTAATTAGAAAAAGTCACATTAGCACTAAACCTAAAGCGACCTACTAATCAAAACCACGAAATATATGGAATGCGTAATGGAGGTTTAATTGAACATTAATCTCTAAATCCAAATTAACATTAATCTCTATATCTAACTCTAATTGTAATTGTCAGTTGAACACCTATTCTAGATCTAGAATTGATTTCCTATTGTCAAAGTAAAATTGATGCTCGAAATCGTCTCTTGTAATTAAGATATGAAAAGCAGTAAGAGCAAAACCTAGTTGAATAATACTAGAACTATGAAATATGCCAAGCTTGTTGCTCTATTCCATGATGCAGCTTCCTCTTTATTCCTTTGTCGCCCAGCGATGCAGCTTCACACCCTTTCTTGGGTCAGCTTATAATGTTATGTTCTTTGTCTATTTACATATAATAATAATAATAATAATAATAATAATAATAATAATAATAATAATAATAATATTTGCACTTAATCAGAAACACATGTTAAGTTAAACTAAAAAAATAAAAATTATACAAAATATCGTATTAATTAATAATGAAAAATATTTAATTGACTTGATAAATAAAAATTCACAGTTTATTTAAAATAATTCTAAATTAAACACGGAATTGATAAAATTAAATTAAAACTTAATTCAAAAGATTTTAAAAATAGTGACTGATGAAGACTCTTCTAATCGATGAAATAAAGAGTGATTGTCGATGAACGAAGAAATAAGTTAAAGGAGAAGGAGAATTATCTAATGTACCATAGAACTTGCCGGAGAATTAATGGAAAAGATGACTTATGAAAACCTTAATTTATCATATTATTATATAGTAAAGAGTCTAATCAATTTTTTCGCTAGATCCAACTTTGTTGTTCAGAAGCATTAATTAATTTTAGTGCTAAGCAATTCTTCAATATACAAAATGAATACTTTAAATTTCCTATAGGCTATATGCCTATTGCTATTTGCCTGCTAAGATAGGAATATATCGGTCTTTTCTCTTCAAATATTGTACCAATACAATAGTATATGAAAGAGATGGTCTGCAATTAAAAATGATGCCTCCGATTTAGACTGATCTGCAAACTTGTAATTTTTTAATATTGTAATTGTAATTGCAAGTACAATAATTGTAATTTTTAAGTTAGATGGCATATTATTGCCTATCGTTGCATTATTGTCTCTTATTAGTTCATGTTATGTTACAAGTTGCTCTTGATTCATGGGGAGACTTTCATTTTGATTGCCAACTGTATTTCTCTGAGCATTTTTAGTGGAAACAAACTAATTGGGTGAACTAAGTTACTTTTAGTGGATCCAAAATGATTTGTAGAATTTAAAAAATTTATAGTTGATTTGAGTAGTTTTTACTTCAATAGTGGTTGGTTATAAAAAAACTAAATCTTAACCCCACAAATTTATATTTGTATTTAGTTTTCTATTATTTTTAATGTATTGAAATAAAATGGAAGTTACTTTTTGCAAGTTGATTGAATGAAATATTGGTTTTAACTTTTAATAGATGCAGAATTGTAGATAACGTATGTTGTATGAATGGTATGTAGACCTGTTGGATTGTATTCTTAGATAGCTAGATCGTGTGGTCAGGTATATATAGTTCTTTGTATTATGAGGATTGAGTACTTTTCTACATGTGCGGGTTGAATACCTCTCGTATTTTCTCCCTCTCTTTCTTTAATAAAATCTCTTGTTGTTCAAAAAAAAAAAAACAAAGATAACGTATGTTGTATAGAGCACATTATTTAATTTTAGTTCATCTACTATGCCATGTGTTTTTTGTGCAATGGTGATAAATTAAACTACAAGGTATGTATTACTAAGAAACTCACACATTAGTGAACCAGCGATAATCATGCTCTCAGTGAATTACTAATTTAGTTATAAAAAAAATCTGAGTAATTTAATGTTTAAATTAACAAAAAATTTAGATAACATTTGTAATTATAATTAAGTTTGAAGGACAAAATTAACAATCTAAAAATTTAAATGTGATCAAATAAATTTAATTCGAAATACCATAGTGCAACTTTCATAAATTTCTAAGACTAATTTGTGTTAATAAATTTATGTGACTTCTTCAATTTTGATAAATAGTAGTTTATTGCATGCCTCTTTGGTGTTTTACTTTCTTTATAAAAACACTCTTTCAATTGGTAGTATAAAATTATGAGCATTAATCTATATTTTTATGCGAGGATATCAATCTTCATTGCAAGTCAACAAAACTTATAATATATAAAAAATCCAAAGCTCACACAAATAAGTCACTAAGAAACTACATAAATAAATGAAACCCTCTTCCCTTTTAATTAATTAACAAACAAAACAAAATGAAACATAACACAAAGCTTACACTACTATGCACAGTTTTAATGGTTATAACAATAGCATCTGCTTCACTTTCTACATCCCTACCCGGTTGCAAAGACACATGTGGAGGTGTTGAAGTTCCATTTCCATTTGGTTTATCAAATTCATCAATACCAAATCAAGGACCCTGTTTCCTAGATTCTATATTTAATCTCACATGTGAAAATGACTCAAAATTACTTTGGGGCACCATACAAGTTAACAACATAAGCATCCTCGAAGGTCAAGTCGAAGTGTTCTTTAATGTCTCAACTTATTGTCATAATGAAACTCACTTTAATTCCTCTCAACCCTGGTTACACGCGGCCGCTGGGTTTAGCTTATCTCGCAAAGAAAACAAGTTTTTGACAGTTGGTTGTGACAATTATGGTTATATCGAAAGCTTTTACAATGAAGAAAAATATACAACGGGCTGTTTAACAAAATGTAACGGTAATCGAAAGAGAATTGAAAACGGAACATGTTCGGGTATAGGTTGTTGTGAAGTTGATATTCAGCCGATGATGAGGAACATAACTGAATATGTTTTTTATTTCGATAATTCCACGGAATATGGGTGTAGCCATTCATTTGTTGTAAAAAATGGATTTTATAATTTTTCTGTTTCTGATTTGGATAATTTTCCTTATAAGAAGTTTCCATTGATTGTTGATTGGAGTGTTGGAAATGAAAGTTGTGAGGCTTCAAAGGGTAAAGATGATTATGCTTGCAAGAAGAACAGTGTTTGTAATGATACAGAGGTTGATTTTGGTTACCGTTGTAAATGTAACGGTGGTTATGAAGGAAACCCGTATCATCCGGATGGCTGCATAGGTAATTTAATTATCTTTTTTTTTCTCATTATTAACGGTATTCAATATAGACGAATAAACCATTAATTTCACATTCATGAATCATGACACATTTTTCTGTATACACAACCGAATAAACATGTAATCGAACATGTTTCTTTTGCTTTGTCCTTTAATATAGTGACTTCATTTTTTACACAGAAATCGACGAATGTAAGGCACAGACTCACAAATGCATAAGTGAAAATTATTGTCGCAACACAGATGGGAGCTACGAGTGTTTATGTCCGGATGGACAATCCGGAAATGGAACATTGGGAGGAGGAGGGTGTCATAGACGAGATTTTATGACCACAATTGCCATTGGTAAGCCCTTAAGCATTTCCCAAATTTATTTTTCAGTTCAAATTATCTATGTCTAATATATTGTGTTACTAGATTGTGTTAGATAAGACCGAGCAATAAAAAATACTCGAGTTCAATCATTGGCAGAAAAACAATCTTTAGTTTGAATTATTTGACTTGAATTTGAACTTCAGATTATAATTATCAAGATATTTTTCTGATTTTCTCCAACGAATCAAAGTGTTAAAACCACAAAAAAGTGCTATTCAACATGTTAGTTATTGACATTTATAGAACAATTCATCAAATTTAAAATGCAGGAACAAGTGCTGGCCTCATTGTCCTATTTGTGGCGATTTCATCTCTATACTTGACATACCAAAAAAGGAAACTCATCAAACTCAAGCAAAAATTCTTTCAACAAAATGGTGGCTCCCTATTGCTGCAACAACTATCTACAAGAGAAGACACGTCGCAATCAGCTCAATTATTCACAGAAGAGGAACTTAAGAAAGCCACCAAAAACTACGATGAAAGCTTGATCATCGGTAGAGGAGGTTTTGGTACAGTCTTCAAAGGAATTTTACCCGACAACAAAGTTGTTGCTGTAAAAAAATCCAAAATAATAGACGCGGATCAAATTGAGCAATTCATCAACGAGGTTGTTGTTTTGTCCCAAATAAACCATAGGAATGTCGTCAAACTCTTAGGATGTTGTTTAGAGACAGAAGTTCCTTCCTTGGTGTATGAATTCGTTAGCAATGGTACACTTTTTGATTTCATACAAAGTACTAAAGATGATGCAAATAATCCAACATGGAAAACACGTTTAAGGATAGCAGCAGAGACAGCCGGAGCTTTATCGTATCTACATTCGGCTGCTGCAGTACCAATTATTCATAGAGATGTAAAGAGTACCAACATTCTCTTGGATGACAATTACACTGCAAAAGTTTCTGATTTCGGAGCTTCGAGATTAGTTCCACTTGATCAAACTGAGATAGCAACAATGGTGCAAGGAACTCTTGGATACTTAGATCCGGAGTATATGCAAACACATCAATTAACCGAGAAAAGTGATGTTTATAGTTATGGTGTAGTTCTTGCGGAGCTTCTAACCGGGGATAAACCTCTTTCTTTTAATAGGCCAGAAGAGAGCATCAGTCTTGCGATGCATTTTTTGTCGTGTTTAAAGCAAGATAAACTTTTTGAAGCTATTCAAGTTGGAATTTTGAATGATGAAAACAAGAAAGAGATTAAGGAGGTTGCTATTCTTGCAGCAAGGTGTTTGAGACTTAGAGGTGATGAAAGACCTAGCATGAAGGAAGTGGCTATGGAGTTGGATGGTATAAGGTTAATGGAAAAGCATCCTTGGAATGATACGGAGCTAAATTTTGAGGAGAATCAACGCTTACTTCATGAGGCATCTTCTAGCATTTATAATGAAATTGGTGATCATAGCTATAATCTTGGATATACTATTGGGTATGATAGCTTGAAAGATCAACCATTAATTGCCTTAGATGATGGAAGATGATTGTACTATTGATTTTGAAAGGGATTGTAATTAGATTTTGTATTGTGTATTGATGACCATATGATTTTTTATTTATTTATTGATATGTATGTAATTTGATAATTGAAGTCAAAAATAAAATGTAATTTGATAATTCTTTTCTATAGAGACTTTTACTGTGTAATTTAACCATTAATTTATTGGTGTGAAGTATCTATCACATTTTCGTTAACTAATCTTCATTGCAAAACATACCTAATTTCTTTTTGTGGAATTTCTCTTTTTTCCTTTTCTTTTTGTTAGTATGTTGTAGACCGTAATTTCTTTAAGTTTGTCATTTTTTTTTACTTTTCTTAATGATGACATTTTGACACTCGAATAGTCTTTGAATTCAGGTTTGGATTCGGATTCAGGTGGTCCTTTCGAATTTGAATTTGGTTAATGTGAAATCCGCACCCGTTGCCATTGCTACCTGCTAAGATATATCCTAAGAATATATAATTGGTCTTTTTCTCTTAAAAACAATGCCCCCAATTTAGACTGATATGCAAACTTGTAAAATTTTGGCTTAAACGTCATTTTAGTCCCTATATGTGCACGAAATTTTGGTTTTAGCCCATGTATGTGATTTTATTCCAAAATAGTTCCCGTACCGACCAAACTTTTTACTTCTGTTCCCTAAAGTAAAAATCTGCAGGAAACTTGAGAATTTTCCTGCGGATTTTAACTTTTGGAACCAAAAACAAAAAGTTTGGTCGATACGGGAACTATTTTGAAATAAAATAATATACAGGACTAAAAACAAAATTTGATCTACATACAAAAACCAAAAAAATGTTTAAACCTAAATTTTTTAATATTATTGTAGTTGCTTTACGATTATTTCTTAAGAGAGTACGTACGTAGTTTAAAAGTATTCCAATCTAGAAAGTATAATAACGTTCCAAATGAGAACCAACAACTTAATAACTCTTATATTAATAAATAAGAGATACCATCACACTTCAAATTGTTTTTTAAAAGTTAGATGGCATATAATTTTCCAACATTGTCACTTTCATTAGTTCTTGTTATGTTACAAGTTGTTGCCTGTGCAAATTGGCATTGCTCTTGATTCATGTGACTCATTCATATTCATTTAGATAATTCTACGGTAACCCAAGGGGTGTGGTTGAGCGGCAGTGGGCCCATCCTCCCTTAACCAAGGGTCGAGGGTTCGATTCTCACCTTGGATATGGAGCAGCTTTAAATCCTTGGGACAGCTATCCCACCCTTCGAGGTGCCTCCAATCTAGCGAGGGATTAGTCACTGCGTTCGGCGGTGGATACCCCGGTCTCGACAAAAAAAAAAAAAATATAATTCTACGGTGGTTTATTGCATGCCTCCCTGGTTGATTTTCTTATTTTTTGGGTTAATAGGTATATACTCCCTGTAAAGTACATGATTTTTGCAATACCCCTTGTATTTGAGAATACCCCCCTATAATATTTGAATTTTTGCAATAGCCCCTAGACTTTTTCAACCATTATATTTTGCGGGGTTTTTGAACCGCCGCAAATAAAAACCGCCACAAAATATAATTTTAGCGAGGGCTTTAAACTGCCGCAAAATATAATTTTAGCGAGGATTTTTCAACCTTTTTTATTTGCGGCGGTTCAAAACCCCCACTCAATATAATGGTTGAAAAAGTCCAAAGGTTATTACAAAAATTCAAATATTATAGGGAGTATTCTCAAAAAAAATAATTTTTTATAATTTTAAATTTATATTCGTTTAAACTTATTGAGAGATGTGAATTCTAATGCGTCCACTTATTCGTTAAAATTATAACCACTAAACTATCTAACCAATCTATGATAAACAGCCAAAACTTCATTTCACGCCAAAAATTCTAGCCATGTTGCCATGGCTAAATACCAGGTCAATCTTCATTCCAAGTAAACAAAACTTAATAAGCAGCCAAAGACGGCAAAAGTCACAAAGAAACCATAAAATAAATTTTAAAAATCACATATATAAATAAATGAAACCGTCTTACAATTTGACAAAACAAAAAAAAAACAAAAAACAATGAAACAGAACACAAAGCTCACACAACTATGCACAATTTTAATGGTAACAATAGCATTTGCATCTGATGAATCATTTTCTACATCCCTACCCGGTTGCAAAGACACATGTGGAGGTGTCAAAGTTCCATTTCCATTTGGTATATCAAATTCATCAATACCAAATCATGGACCCTGTTTCTTAGATTCTAGATTTGATCTCACATGTGAAAATGACTCAAAATTACTTTGGGGAGATATACAAGTTAACAACATAAGCATCCTCGAAGGTCAACTTGATGTCTCAACTTATGTCTCCAGTTATTGTAATGAAACAAATTACTCTAAACCCACTTTTGAGATATACAGTATTGGTTTAAGCATATCAAGCACAAAAAACAAGTTCATAACGATCGGTTGCGACACTTACGGTTATCTCAACAGCGTTTACAACCAAGAAACATATTCAACAGGTTGTATAACAAGATGTAATGGTAATCGGAACAAAATTGAAAGCGGAACATGTTCCGGTATTGGTTGTTGTCAAGTTGATATTCCACATCTGATGAGGAATATAAGTGTAAAAGTTTATGAATTTCGTAATTCTAGTGATTCTTATGGATGTAGCTATTCTTTTATTGTTAAAGATGGATCATATAATTTTTCAGTTTCTCATTTGGATAATTTTCCTTATGAGAAGCTTCCATTGATTCTTGATTGGAGTGTTGGAAAAAGTTGTAAGGAAGATGCTTATGCTTGCAAGAAGAATAGTGATTGTGTTGATAAGGATGATAGTATTGGTTTTGGTTATCAATGCAAATGTAAACAAGGTTATGACGGAAATCCGTATCATCCAGATGGTTGCATAGGTAATTTAGTTCATTTTCTTCTCAATATATTAATCTTTTTTTTATTTTATAAAATCTTCTCAAAAATCAAATCTGGGTTTTCCCGAAAATTTGTCCTTTGTAAAGCTCGTTATATATTTGAATCCAATGTCTTGGTTAAAATTTATATGTTTTTGTTTGATTGGTTTTAGACTTTTAGTATGTCCCATTATGATTTTAAATTTTGTTTGTTAACACGCTAGTCATGGATGTCTGAGTTAGCAATCTCGACACATTTTTTATCAGTTGAGCTAGGATTTTTAGACTTTGATGTCTTTGTTTTTTTGCTACATAGTTGAAATGAAGAGTCAATAGAAACTCACCCACACAAAATGGAGGGATTGAAATTCAAACGCTGGTCATGGCCCAGCCTTAACAAATTCGCTATTTTCTGATAGTTGAGCAAAAATTTAATTTTTAATTTTAGAATAGGTTTTAATATATTTCCCTTTAATACAGTGAATTCATCTTTTACAATACAATTAATTCTTCATATAAACATGTAGTTATGGACGAGAATGAGTGTAAAATAGAAAATGCAACTAGTGATTTCTCGTTTTTCTTCAATTTATGGCGATTGTGTTTCTGAGAATACTATTACTTCTGTTACTTACACCTGCAGACATCGATGAATGCAAGACAATGAATAACACATGCATAAGTGAAAAACATTGTCGCAACACGGATGGGCATTACGAGTGTTTTTGTCCGGATGGACAATCCGGAAATGGAACATCAACAGGAGGGTGCAATAAAAGAGATTTAGTTACCAAGGTTGCCATCGGTAAGCCCTCCCATATATATGCATATCCCAATTTGATTTTTCAGTTCAAATTGTTATTCAACATGTTATTAGTTATTGACATTTAATTTATGCTACAATTCATTAATTTGCTTCAACACATTTTAAATGCAGGATCAAGTGCTGGACTCATTGTCCTATTTGTGGCCATTTCATCTCTATATTTGACTTATCAAAAAAGGAAACTCATCACACTTAAGAAAAAATTCTTTCAACAAAATGGTGGTTCCCTTTTGCTACAACAACTATCTACAAGAGAAGACACATCGCAATCAGCTCAATTATTCACAGAAGAGGAACTTAAGAAAGCCACCAAAAACTACGATGAAAGCTTGATCATCGGTAGAGGAGGTTTTGGTACAGTCTTCAAAGGAATTTTACCCGACAACAAAGTTGTTGCTGTAAAAAAATCCAAAATAATAGACGCAGATCAAATTGAGCAATTCATCAACGAGGTTGTTGTTTTGTCCCAAATAAATCACAGGAATGTAGTCAAACTCTTAGGATGTTGTTTAGAGACAGAAGTTCCTTCCTTGGTGTATGAATTCGTTAGCAATGGTACGCTTTTCGATTTCATACAAAGTACCAAAGATAAAATAAATAATCCAACATGGAAAACACGTTTAAGGATAGCAGCAGAGACGGCTGGAGCTTTATCGTATCTACATTCATCTGCAGCAATACCAATTATTCATAGAGATGTTAAAAGTACCAACATTCTCTTGGACAACAATTACACTGCAAAAGTTTCCGATTTCGGAGCTTCAAGATTGGTTCCACTTGATCAAACCGAGATAGCAACAATGGTACAAGGAACTCTTGGATACTTAGATCCAGAATATATGCAAACACATCAATTAACCGAGAAAAGTGATGTCTATAGTTTTGGCGTAGTTCTTGCGGAGCTTCTAACTGGGGACAAACCTCTTTCTTTTCATAGGCCAGAAGAGAGCATTAGTCTTGCTATGCACTTTTTGTCATGTTTAAAACAAGATAAAATATTTGAAGCTATTCAAGTTGGAATTTTGAATGATGAAAACAAGAAAGAGATTAAGGAGGTTGCTATTCTTGCAGCAAGGTGTTTGAGACTTAGAGGTGATGAAAGACCTAGCATGAAGGAAGTGGCTATGGAGTTGGATGGTATAAGGTTAATGGAGAAGCATCCTTGGAATGATACAGAGTTTAATTTTGAGGAAAATCAACGCTTACTTCATGAGGCATCTTCTAGCATTTATAATGAAATTGGAGAAAATAGCTATGATCTTGGATATACTATTGGGTATGATAGCTTGAAAGATCAACCATTAATTGTCTTAGATGATGGAAGATGATTGTGATTTGTCAAAATTTATATGCCTATTTTTGTTGTATTGACTTTGAAAGGGATTGTAATTAGATTTTGTGTTTTGTATGATTGACTAAATGATTTTATTTTATTGATAAAATTCATTACAATTTATAATTGAAAGGACTCATATACCAAATGCCTTAAAGTTTTAAGGGAAAGCATACCAATAAAAATGGATGGCCTCACATTTGAGGGGGAGATAGTTTGGGGCGGGGAATGTGCGGAGGTTGTTTCCCTGTTCCTCGCACTGCCTCCCAGAATTTTCCCCGCCCTCGTCCTCAATCCCCTCCGTGGGGGAAATTTTCTCCCATCCTCATTTTCACGGATCACCACAATATCCACGGAGCTCCACGGATATAAAAAATTAATAAAATTGCTATACTTTTTAATCAAAAGTACAATACTAATATCTTATTTTTGCTTCTTTTTTCTAAAAAATATACATATTTTCTATCTTTCATTTTTTAAAAATAAAAATATATTTTGCATCAATAACAAATAAAATGCAAAAACACTTTCTAATTTTTCTTTTTGTAAAAATAAATAACTATTCAAATAAATTTGTTGTCACCGTATCTATTAGTTATTATTTTTTATAAAAAAAAATATAAAGTTATATAATTATACATTATATATAATATATATAATATGGTCGGGGTCGGGGAATATGTGGTGGCGGAGGGACCTTCCCCGTTCCTCGCCTCCAATTATCCACCATGGAATTTATCCCTCCATCCCCATCCCCACGGGGGAAAATATCCGCGTCTTCAGATCCCCGTACACATAATCCCCACAAATAATCCGTTAACATATGCAAATTGACATCCCTAGTTGGTATTTCAAGTGTGAGTTTTGAGTCTCACATCGGATGAAAAAGTAGATGATGAACACTTTATAATTGAAAGGACCCATAAACCAAAAGCTTTAAAATTTTGGATAAAGGTGTAGTTTCCAACTCATTTGTGTAGTTTGTCAAGGTCCAATGTGATGATCCTCGTACCCCCTCATGACCCAACACAAAGTTTGAATTTTAGACATTACTTGGATTCTTCCAAAAAAAGAGTTTAATCTCATTGGTGAATTGGTTGATTAGTTTATTTAAGTATAAATAGTTATTTATTTAATTATGTTCATATGAAATAAGCTTTGAATTTTAGACATTACTTAGCTTCTTCCAAAAAAAAAGTGTTTAATTTCATTGGTGAACTAGTTAATTAGTTTATTTAAATATAAATAATTACTTATTTAATCATGTTCGTATGAAATAGGCTTTTAAATAATTATGTCAGATCAGGCTTTTCAAAGGTCAGACCTCAGACCTAAAAATGATCGCCTATAATAGACTATAGGTCAGACTTAACCCTTTAACTTTTTGACAGGCCAGACAGGGGAAATACAACTCAGCATAGCCTATTCCATCCCCTATTAACAATAAAGAAAAGCGATCAGGTCTCATCAAATCTTCAAATTCTAGTCATTTGGAATTAATTCGGTCTTTCTAATTAATCACTCTATTAGTATCACGATAGATTAACAAAATAGTTATGACCAATGTCTTGACTCATAACCCTCTTCATTAATTATTATCCCTTGATGTCTTAGGCGAAGTCATATATAATTAATAATGAAAAAAAAATTGATAAGCAAAAATGAATTATGACGAGTACAAGAGGTACTCAACCTTTACAATTTATGTGGTCTATTTGGAAATTTCAGAATGATTTAATCTTTGCAAGTGGTATGTTTCAGCCGACTATTTGGTTGATAAGGTGAAACTTTCATCATGAAAGCGGTATTTAGCAAAAAAAACCTGGTAACCCCTACTCCTTTTACGAGTGGGAGGTGGAACCTGTGTCTTGTGCTGAAGTCGATAGAGGTTGGTTGGATGTTAGTGTTGGGTCCCGTTGTCTCAAGTGGTTGGTGAGGTGGCCTTCTGTAACTGTAAGCTTCTCTCCTCTCTTGTCTTCTTTGTTATCTGATGTTTGTTTTGTAGGTTTTGAGTAGCTAGTCTTGTGGCTTTTCTCATGGTGATCTTCTATTTCTTGCCTTTTTATGGTTTGTCCTCGGGTGGTGGGATTTTTTTTATTTTTATTTTTTTGAGTACTTCTGGTTTTGTCTCTTTTTTAGTTGTATCATTTTGTACAAATCTTTGTTCGTTATTTTTCTATATAATATCTATCTTTGCCATTAAAAAAAAATGGATTATTACACTAATTAGAAAAAGTCACATTAGCACTAAACCTAAAGCGACCTACTAATCAAAACCACGAAATATATGGAATGCGTAATGGAGGTTTAATTGAACATTAATCTCTAAATCCAAATTAACATTAATCTCTATATCTAACTCTAATTGTAATTGTCAATTGAACACCTATTCTAGATCTAGAATTGATTTCCTATTGTCAAAGTAAAATTGATGCTCGAAATCGTCTCTTGTAATTAAGATATGAAAAGCAGTAAGAGCAAAACCTAGTTGAATAATACTAGAACTATGAAATATGCCAAGCTTGTTGCTCTATTCCATGATGCAGCTTCCTCTTTATTCCTTTGTCGCCCAGCGATGCAGCTTCACACCCTTTCTTGGGTCAGCTTATAATGTTATATTCTTTGTCTATTTACATATAATAATAATAATAATAATAATAATAATAATAATAATAATAATAATAATAATAATAATAATAATAATATTTGCACTTAATCAGAAACACATGTTAAGTTAAACTAAAAAAATAAAAATTATACAAAATATCGTATTAATTAATAATGAAAAATATTTAATTGACTTGATAAATAAAAATTCACAGTTTATTTAAAATAATTCTAAATTAAACACGGAATTGATAAAATTAAATTAAAACTTAATTCAAAAGATTTTAAAAATAGTGACTGATGAAGACTCTTCTAATCGATGAAATAAAGAGTGATTGTCGATGAACGAAGAAATAAGTTAAAGGAGAAGGAGAATTATCTAATGTACCATAGAACTTGCCGGAGAATTAATGGAAAAGATGACTTATGAAAACCTTAATTTATCATATTATTATATAGTAAAGAGTCTAATCAATTTTTTCGCTAGATCCAACTTTGTTGTTCAGAAGCATTAATTAATTTTAGTGCTAAGCAATTCTTCAATATACAAAATGAATACTTTAAATTTCCTATAGGCTATATGCCTATTGCTATTTGCCTGCTAAGATAGGAATATATCGGTCTTTTCTCTTCAAATATTGTACCAATACAATAGTATATGAAAGAGATGGTCTGCAATTAAAAATGATGCCTCCGATTTAGACTGATCTGCAAACTTGTAATTTTTTAATATTGTAATTGTAATTGCAAGTACAATAATTGTAATTTTTAAGTTAGATGGCATATTATTGCCTATCGTTGCATTATTGTCTCTTATTAGTTCATGTTATGTTACAAGTTGCTCTTGATTCATGGGGAGACTTTCATTTTGATTGCCAACTGTATTTCTCTGAGCATTTTTAGTGGAAACAAACTAATTGGGTGAACTAAGTTACTTTTAGTGGATCCAAAATGATTTGTAGAATTTAAAAAATTTATAGTTGATTTGAGTAGTTTTTACTTCAATAGTGGTTGGTTATAAAAAAACTAAATCTTAACCCCACAAATTTATATTTGTATTTAGTTTTCTATTATTTTTAATGTATTGAAATAAAATGGAAGTTACTTTTTGCAAGTTGATTGAATGAAATATTGGTTTTAACTTTTAATAGATGCAGAATTGTAGATAACGTATGTTGTATGAATGGTATGTAGACCTGTTGGATTGTATTCTTAGATAGCTGGATCGTGTGGTCAGGTATATATAGTTCTTTGTATTATGAGGATTGAGTACTTTTTCTACATGTGCGGGTTGAATATCTCTCGTATTTTCTCCCTCTCTTTCTTTAATAAAATCTCTTGTTCAAAAAAAAAAAAAACAAAGATAACGTATGTTGTATAGAGCACATTATTTAATTTTAGTTCATCTACTATGCCATGTGTTTTTTGTGCAATGGTGATAAATTAAACTACAAGGTATGTATTACTAAGAAACTCACACATTAGTGAACCAGCGATAATCATGCTCTCAGTGAATTACTAATTTAGTTATAAAAAAAATCTGAGTAATTTAATGTTTAAATTAACAAAAAATTTAGATAACATTTGTAATTATAATTAAGTTTGAAGGACAAAATTAACAATCTAAAAATTTAAATGTGATCAAATAAATTTAATTCGAAATACCATAGTGCAACTTTCATAAATTTCTAAGACTAATTTGTGTTAATAAATTTATGTGACTTCTTCAATTTTGATAAATAGTAGTTTATTGCATGCCTCTTTGGTGTTTTACTTTCTTTATAAAAACACTCTTTCAATTGGTAGTATAAAATTATGAGCATTAATCTATATTTTTATGCGAGGATATCAATCTTCATTGCAAGTCAACAAAACTTATAATATATAAAAAATCCAAAGCTCACACAAATAAGTCACTAAGAAACTACATAAATAAATGAAACCCTCTTCCCTTTTAATTAATTAACAAACAAAACAAAATGAAACATAACACAAAGCTTACACTACTATGCACAGTTTTAATGGTTATAACAATAGCATCTGCTTCACTTTCTACATCCCTACCCGGTTGCAAAGACACATGTGGAGGTGTTGAAGTTCCATTTCCATTTGGTTTATCAAATTCATCAATACCAAATCAAGGACCCTGTTTCCTAGATTCTATATTTAATCTCACATGTGAAAATGACTCAAAATTACTTTGGGGCACCATACAAGTTAACAACATAAGCATCCTCGAAGGTCAAGTCGAAGTGTTCTTTAATGTCTCAACTTATTGTCATAATGAAACTCACTTTAATTCCTCTCAACCCTGGTTACACGCGGCCGCTGGGTTTAGCTTATCTCGCAAAGAAAACAAGTTTTTGACAGTTGGTTGTGACAATTATGGTTATATCGAAAGCTTTTACAATGAAGAAAAATATACAACGGGCTGTTTAACAAAATGTAACGGTAATCGAAAGAGAATTGAAAACGGAACATGTTCGGGTATAGGTTGTTGTGAAGTTGATATTCAGCCGATGATGAGGAACATAACTGAATATGTTTTTTATTTTGATAATTCCACTGAATATGGGTGTAGTCATTCATTTGTTGTTAAAAATGGATTTTATAATTTTTCTGTTTCTGATTTGGATCATTTTCCTTATAAGAAGTTTCCATTGATTATTGATTGGAGTGTTGGAAATGAAAGTTGTAAGGCTTCAAATGGTAAAGATGATTATGCTTGCAAGAAGAATAGTGTTTGTGATGATAAGGAGGTTGATTTTGGTTACCGTTGTAAATGTAAGGATGATGGTTATGAAGGAAACCCGTATCATCCGGATGGCTGCATAGGTAATTTAATTATTTATTTTTTTCATTATTAACGGTATTCAATATAGACGAATAAACCATTAATTTCACATTCATGACACATTTTAATTTTCTGTACACACAATAAACATGTAAATATGTAATGGAACATGTTTCTTTTGCTTTGTCCTTTAATATAGTGACTTGACTTCATCTTTTACACAGATATCGACGAATGTAAGACACAGAATCACAAATGCATAAGTGACAATCGTTGTCGCAACACAGATGGGAACTACGAGTGTTTTTGTCCGGATGGACAAACCGGAAATGGAACATTGGTAGGAGGAGGGTGTCATAGACGAGATTTTGTGACCAAAATTGCCATTGGTGAGCCCTTATAGCATTTCCCAAATTTATTTTTCAGTTCAAACTATTTATGTCTAATATAATGCGTTACTAGATTGTCTTAGATAAGACTGATCAATCAAAAATACTCGAGTTCAATCATTGGTGGAAAAACAATCTTTAGTTTGAATTATTTGACTTGAAGTCGAACTTCAGATTATCAAGATATTTTTCTGATTTTCTCCAACGAATCAAAGTGTTAACACCACAAAAAAGTGCTATTCAACATGTTAGTTATTAACATTTATAGAACAATTGATCAAATTTCAAATGCAGGAACAAGTGCTGGCCTCATTGTACTATTTGTGGCGATTTCATCTCTATACTTAACATACCAAAAAAGGAAACTCATCAAACTAAAGCAAAAATTCTTTCAACAAAATGGTGGTTCCCTTTTGCTACAACAACTATCTACAAGAGAAGACACATCGCAATCGGCTCAAATATTCACAAAAGAGGAACTTATAAAAGCCACCAAGAACTACAATGAAAGCTTAATCATAGGTAGAGGAGGTTTTGGTACAGTCTTCAAAGGAATTTTACCCAACAACAAAGTTGTCGCTGTAAAAAAATCCAAAATAATAGACTCAGGTCAAATCGAGCAATTCATCAACGAGATTGTTGTTTTGTCCCAAATAAATCACAGGAATGTAGTCAAACTCTTAGGATGTTGTTTAGAGACAGAAGTTCCTTCCTTGGTTTATGAATTTGTTAGCAATGGTACACTTTTTGAATTCATACAAAGTACTAAAGATGATGCAAATAATCCAACATGGAAAACACGTTTAAGGATAGCAGCAGAGACAGCCGGAGCTTTATCGTATCTACATTCGGCTGCTGCAGTACCAATAATTCATAGAGATGTAAAGAGTACCAACATTCTCTTGGATGACAATTACACAGCAAAAGTTTCTGATTTCGGAGCTTCGAGATTAGTTCCAATTGATCAAACCGAGATAACAACAATGGTGCAAGGAACTCTAGGATACTTAGATCCAGAGTATATGCAAACACATCAATTAACCGAGAAAAGTGATGTTTATAGTTATGGTGTAGTTCTTGCGGAGCTTCTAACTGGGGACAAACCTCTTTCTTTTAATAGGCCAGAAGAGAGCATTAGTCTTGCGATGCATTTTTTGTCGTGTTTAAAGCAAGATAAACTTTTTGAAGCTATTCAAGTTGGAATTTTGAACGATGAAAACAAGAAAGAGATTAAGGAGGTTGCTATTCTTGCAGAAAGGTGTTTGAGACTTAGAGGTGATGAAAGACCTAGCATGAAGGAAGTGGCTATGGAGTTGGAAGGTATAAGGTTAATGGAGAAGCATCATTGGAATGATACAGAGTTTAATTTTGAGGAGAATCAACGCTTACTTCATGAGGCATCTTCTAGCATTTATAATGAAATTGGTGATGATAGCTATAATCTTGGATATACTATTGGGTATGATAGCTTGAAAGATCAACCATTAATTGCCTTAGATGATGGAAGATGATTGTGATATGTCAAAATTTATATGCCTATATTTTTGCTTTTTATATTTTGTAATTGTATTTTGTATTGTTTTTAAAAGTCTCACATGCACTTCAAGTTGTTTATTAAAAGTCAGATGGCATATAATTTTCCAACATTGTCACTTTCATTAGTTCTTGTTATGTTACAAGTTGCTGTTGACTGTGACAGATTGGCATTGTTTTGATAATTCTACGGTGGTTTATTCTATGTTTCAGTTATGTTTTTGCTTCATAATTATCCGTTGTGCGTTTGAAACCTGCAAAGCTAACGTGGCAGTTAGAAATAACTATAGGTCTAACTCATCCTCACAAAAACCAGATCGTTATAAGTTGAGGACTACCACTTGAATATAAAAATTTATTAAGGTCATCTCATATTTGATGTGGGACTATTTAACACACCCCTCATATTGAAGACTACCACTTACTTATAAAGACTTATTCATGTCATTTCATATCGGATGTGAGACTTTTTAGCAGTGGCAAACACACATGTTATTGGATGAGAACAAGTGTCATCATCTGTTAAGAGCACAAGGGTTGGTGTTGTACCAGAAGAGGTCTTAGGTCCAATTATGGGTGTGAAAGCCATTGGACTGGGTCATCTGCTCTTTGCGTCAAGCAAATGCTCTTGGACACTATCTTTATAATATAATGAAACCATCATGACGAGTTATGGAATTACGAAATCAAAATTACAAAATACATTGGTTAATCATAGTCTAGACAATACAAAATCAAGTTACAATTACAAATCCTTTGAAAATCAATCAAACAAAAATAGAAGTGCACATTTGACATGTCATGAATAAAGATAAATCACCTTCCATCATCCAAGGCAATCAATGGTTGATCTTTCAAGATATCAGACCCAGTAGTAGTATATCCAAGGTTATAACTATCACCATTATCATTATAAATGCTAGAAGATGCCTCATGAAGTAACCGTTCACTCTCAAAAAATTTCTCTGTATCACTCCAAGGATGCTTCTCTATTAACCTTATACCATCCAACTCCATAGCCACTTCCTTCATGCTAGGTCTTTCATCACCTCTAAGTCTCAAACACCTTGCTGCAATAATAGCAACCTCCTCAATCTCTTTCTTGTTTTCATCATTCAAAATTCCAACTTGAATAGCTTCGAAAATTCGACCTTGTTTTAAACAAGACAAAAAGTGCATAGCAAGACAAGTGTTCTCTTGTGACCTGTTAAAAGATAAAGGTTTGTCCCCTGTTAGAAGCTCGGCAAGAACTACGCCAAAACTATAGACATCACTTTTCTCGGTTAATTGATGTGTTTGCATATACTCTGGATCTAAGTATCCAAGAGTTCCTTGCACCATTGTTGCTATCTCAGTTTGATCAATTGGAACTAATCTCGAGGCTCCGAAATCAGAAACTTTTGCAGTGTAATTGTCGTCCAAGAGAATGTTTGTACTTTTAACATCTCTATGAATAATTGGTATTGATGCAGATGAATGTAGATACGATAAAGCTCCGGCTGTCTCGGCTGCTATCCTTAATCGTGTTTTCCATGTTGGATTATTTGTTTTACCTTTAGTACTTTGTATGAAATCGAAAAGTGTACCATTGCTAACGAATTCATACACCAAGGACGGAACTTCTGTCTCCAAACAACATCCCAAGAGTTTGACAACATTCCTATGATTTATTTGTGACAGAACAACTACCTCATTAATGAATTGCTCGATTTGATTTTCGTCTATTATTTTGGACTTCTTAACAGCAACAATTTTGTTGTTTGCTAAAAATCCTTTGAAAACTGTACCAAAACCACCTCTACCGATGATTAAACTTTCGTCATAATTGTTGGTGGCTTTTTTTAGTTCCTTTTCTGTGAATATTTGAGCTGTTTGAGATGTGTCTTCTCTTGTAGAGAGTTGTTGTAGCAGAATGAAACCACCATTTTGTTGAAAGAATTTTTGCTTTAGTTTGATGAGTTTTCTTTTTTGGTATATCAAGTATAGAGAAGAAATCACCACAAATAGAATAATGATTCCAGCACTTGATCCTGCATTTGAAATGTGTTGAAACTAATTCTTAAACTATTAGGAGAATAGCTAACATGCTTAATCATTTTTATGTCATAATTAAATGCGTGGTTGAATTCGAGTACTCTCAATTTATTCGAAGTTAAATAAAAATACTAGTAACCAATATATATATATATATATATATATATATATATATATATATATATATATATATATATTACGCATATTAGTAACTTGAATCGTAAACAAATTTAGGATATGCTTAGTGGCTTACCAATGACAACGACGGGCATGACATCTCGTCTATGACACCCTTCCGGCAATGTCCCATTTCCGGACAGCCCATTCGGACAAAAACATTTGTAATTTCCTTCCAGGTTGTGACAATGATCTTGATTTATGCATGTGTGATTCGATGTTTTACATTCGTCAATGTCTACATGTGTATATAACAAAAAGAATTAACGTGCTGTCAAAAACAAAATAGTTATAATTAATGTAAATCATCAATCTAACAATATTGATATTTGGTAATTGATTTAGGTGTTACTAACTCAGAAGATGAATTAAATTACCTTTGCAGCCATTCGGATGATACGGGTTTCCTTCAAAACCTTTCTTACATTTACATCGGTAACCAAAATCGATGTCCTTATCATCACAAACACTATTAGTCTTGCAAGCGTAATCATCTTCAACCCTTGAAACCTTACAATTTTTACTTCCAACACTCCAATCAACAATCAATGGAAGCTCCGTATAAGGAAAATGTTCCAAATGAGAAACATTAAAATTATAAAATCCATTTTTAACAACAAATGAATAGCTACACCCCAATGTTTCACTGGAATTAGTAAAACCAGAAGCTTCTATACTTATATTCCTCATCATAGGTGGAATATCAACTTGACAGCAACCAATACCGGAACATGTTCCGTTTCCAATTCTGTTACGATTACCATAACATCTTGTTAAGCAACCGGTGGAATATGTTTCTTCGTTGTAAACGCTGTTGAGATAACCGTAACTGTCACAACCAACGGTTATGAACTTGTTTTCTTTGGGTGATATGCTGAACCCATCAGTAGTGGCTAAAGTGGAGTCACGGTCATTTTTGCTATTGGAATAATTGGCGACAAAAAACGACATTTCAATTTGTCCTTCGAGAATGCTTATGTTCAAAACTTTTAAATTGCCCCAAAGTAATTTTGTTTCCTTTTCTTCACAAGTGAGTTCAAATTGGGAATCTAAGAAACAAGGTCCATGATTTGGTATTGATGAATTTGATATACCAAATGGATATGGAACTTTGACACCTCCACAAGTGTTTTTGCAACCGGGTAGGGATGTCGAAAATGATTCATTTGATGCAAATGCTATTGTTGTAGCCATTAAAATTGTGCATAGTTGTGTGAGCTTTGTGTTTTGTTTCATTTTGTTTTGTTTGTTTCAATTGACTAGTTTCCTTGCAATGCTTTGTAGTTTTTTTTACTTATATATATGTGATATTTGAAATTTATTATATGATTTATTTGTGACTTTGGATGCTCACTCACACAACTTTGGAAACTTTGTTGACTTGAAAAGAAGATTTTAAATAAAATTATAAGCCATGAGGTCAAAAAAATATAAACCCACGCCATTCACATGGTTACAGTCAAAAACATAGCACTCCACTTTGCATTGTGCTGTGTGCACTGATCAAGCATATATACTTTATCAGAAATGCTCTTTTTTCTACACTCTCTTTATCATTCACTTTTTAATTGAAAATTATTTGAAAAAGAGTGTTGTTAATCTCCTCATATTATATTCAATATTTTAATCTGAACAACAACGTGCTTATACAAATAAAACAAGTACATTTTATTAAGGTACAATAATTAGAGACAGCGCAAGAAGACTATATATAGGTCATCGTTGGTTTGGTCCCCTCTTAACTTTTTTGATAAAAAATTACACTATATCTTTTTTAATGAGTGTGCAAACCGATATGATCGGATCCATGATCTGCTGTAAAAATAGCACATAATTTCATGTGGTTATAAATTCTGACCATTATATTAATTTGAAATCGAACGGTTCAAATTACACATGAATAAAATTAATCGGACGTTGATTGCACATCAGATAGCTAGGAACAGTAATGGCAAGAAGGAGGGAAAACCTTAAATCTAATGCAGACCATTCAAGCCAGATTTATTTTCCCTTTTGGATTTATTATCAACTTGGAGCTATCAACTTGGTTGATCTTCTAAGGTTGTGGATTCAACTTTCGTAGCTGGCATAAATATCTCGTTAGTAGATAATCTAAAAGTACCTCTGTCAGCGCTATCGACAACAAGAGAGATTCATTATCATTAAATCTAGGACCGTTTATGGTTTGGCTGAGAGAGCAAGTTGAACCCCGAGGTAAAACCGAACCATTAATAACTTGTCTTAAACCGAACTAAATTGTCATAACAGTTCAGTAAACAGGTTCAATATTTATACAGGAGCTTGCATACAGGAGAGAGTTATTCCCAATGTTTTTCCAATTTACTTTAAAATTTAAACTGATTTAAATATGAATTAATTTCAACCATTGAAGATTTATAACAACGGGTGTTACATTGATAAGCAAGGAACTAGATATCTTCATTTCAAGGGGATGAGAGGGGGCAATAAAGACTGAAAAAAGCTAACCAACCACACATAGATAGCTTAGAGACTGAAAAAAAATATAAAGACTAAAAATATCTTAAAGATAGAATGAATTATTAACACATTTCTAATAATTGAAGTAGAAAATGAATATGGAAAACTAAAATTAGTTAAACACAAGTGCTCCAGAGTCTAGACATGGTGGTTTCTTTACATCTATAGTGCAGTGTCAAGAAATATTCTCTAGTAGAGGATCAATACTCATGTCTTCCTCAGAATAACTGGAACTAATGAAGTCGCTTGATATTGGTTGATTTGAGTTGATTGTTTCATCTCTTGAAATTACTTCATCTGGATATATGGTTGGTTGTGGAGGCATTTCGATACTTTCAATATCTCCTTCCAGCATCTCCACCACTTTATTCATTGAAGGACGATCATCTGGCTTCAATTGTATACACCAAAGAGCGACCATAATCATCTTCTTTACTATTTTTATATCCTCTTCTGTGCCATTTTCTATTTCTATTTCTTCCTCTTTTTCAAGTTCATCATAAATCCACAAGGGAAAATAAATCTGGCTTGAATGCTCTGCATTGGACTTAAGGTTTTTCCTCCTGCTTGCCATCTCCATCAAAAGCATCCCATAGCTATAAACATCAGCCTTATAGGATACTCTACCGATATTTTTGTAGAACAATTCTGGAGCCATATATCCGATTGTGCCTTTTGCCGCGGTCATTGTGACAATGCTATTTTGTAATGGATATAGCTTTGCCAGTCCAAAATCAGCTATCTTTGGAATAAAGTTCTCGTCAAGAAGGATATTGTGAGGCTTAATATCAAAATGCAAAATTTTCATTTCACATCCATGGTGGAGATAAGCAATCCCACGAGCTACTCCAATTGCAATATCATGTATTCTTGTGTAGCTTAAATTTATACTCCCTTCTTTAGAGAAAATAAATTTGTCCAGAGATCCATTGGGCATGAATTCGTAAACAAGAGCTCGTTTTGGTCCCTCGATACAAAATCCAAGTAATTGAACCACATTCAGATGATGTATTCTTCCAATGGTTGTGACTTCGCTAAAGAAGTCTTGCCCATTACCTTTTGACTTATCCAAAATCTTGATCGCCACGCTCGGGCCGCTGCGTAGGTTGCCTTTGAACACAGAGCCAAAACCTCCTGCTCCCAGCTTGACTTTGAAACCTTTAGCCATTTTCTTAATTTGTTTGTATGAATATGCAATAGGCATGAGGTTGTTTTGTTGTTGTAGATATCTTTCAATGCATTCATACATTGACCAATGTTTAGTTCTCCATCTGTATATCAGGAGTGAAATAAAAAAAGTAATTCCAAATAGAAATCTTGCCACTAGAAATGATGGTAGAACATAGTGTCCAATAGCCTTTCCAACTTCATTGTCTTTTGGTAAACCATAGAAGTATAAGTATGGAACTCCTTTTATTTTTAATAGGTCAATTAGTCCTGTAATGTAATACCAACAAAAGGCAATATCAGTAGCTATTTTATTTTGCATAATATATCAAATATTTTGGGGAAATTAAAAACCAAACCGTTCCTTTTTTTTTTTTTGACAAACCATTCAATGTTAAATATATTCCTTAGAGCATTATATCAAAAAATAGTTTTTCAGAGCAGAAAACTTAAAGAACTTACCTACAATGATACCTCTTGTAGTTTCTGCAACAAAAATTTGACTTAGTGAGTAAATTAGAGATAATAGAGATAATTTAAGTAACCAACTTACATTCTTACTTTTTTTTTTTGACAAAAATAAAAAGATGTTCCATTGAACTTACATTCTTACTTATTTAGGTACTTGTATGCTCTAAAAATAAATTATTTAAATTTAAATTAACATGAAATAGAATTTATTTTTCCTAGAGATATCGGTACTCTAACTGCACCTGAGTGTTAAAAAAAATACATGTTAATTTCAAAAGGAATGATACTAGTATGTACCACTAATTTTTTAAGATAAATTATGTTATTTTTATGGAATCGAAACCAGCCTTGAGAATGTAATAGTGTTAAATTCTCTTTTGGGAGAGTTTTGCCACCCTTTATTGGTTCTACTCCTACCCAGCTCGAATGATTAGTCTCTGCAGTTGCGCGCAGAAGGTACCCGGTTTAAACCAAAAAATCATATGAAAAGGATAAATTGAATAAAGATATAATAGAAAAACTAACATTTGTGCGTCAAATTGGTGGAAGGAAATATGGAGATAGGATCATCAACAGGCTGTGTTGGGAAGTGGATTCAATTCCTCACTCTGCGTCAAATTGGTGGAAGGACGTAGCGGCTGTGAATTCGACATGTCGGTTAAACTGGTTTTCGAGTTCAGTCTTTAAACGAGTTGGGAATGGTGCTGGTACTTCGTTCTGGACAGACTGGTGGCTAGTTAGTGCTCCGTTTTGTGATAGGTTTCCTCGCCTTTATTCAATTTCAGAGCATAAAATGAGTAAAGTAGGGGAGATGGTAGAAAAGGAAGGAACGAATTGGAGCTGGACATTTAGGTGGCGGCGGAGACTTTTTGAGTGGGAGGTAGTGGTGTTGGAAGAATTATAAGCGGTGTTCATAGAGGGGAATTTCAGTTCTGAAGACGACAAGTGGGTTTGGACTTAGTGATGACGGGATTTTTTCTGTCAAATCTGCTTACTCCTTGCTTGCCCCTTTTTTGCTATATGAGACGGGTGAAGCGAGAGTTGATTCATATGTTTTTCAACACATTTGGGATAGTGCAGCACCTTCAAAAGTTGCGGCATTCGCTTGGAAGATGTTACATGATCGTCTTCCGACTAAATCAAATTTAGTGCGCCGAGCTATCTTAACAGCGGGTTCGGGGGTGGACTGTGTGATGTGTGCTGGGCACTTAGAAACTGTTACACATCTTTTGTTACATTGTGATTTTGCAATCAAAATTTGGCAAGATGTTTTTAGGTGGTTTGGTTTAATGATTTTTATTCCCCCAACCCTTTCCTCCCTGTTTGAAATTTTGAGTGGTTGTGCTTCTAGGAAAAAGATTAGAAGAGGCTTATGGTTGGTTTTGCTCACAACTGTGTGGTCGATTTGGTATGCTCGCAATCGGAAAATATTTTCGGGTATTGAGACAGACGTGCTATCAATTATAGAAGATATTAAGCTTTTGTCTTGGAGATGGGGGATAGGTAGTAATAAAGTATCACAGTGTATGTTCTATGAATGGAGTTGGGAACCAATGATGTGTTTACTGCGATGAGTCTGTCATGAGGGTGGAAGTTAGCTTGCAATTGAGTTGTATTTGCTGCTGATTTTTTACACAGGTTGCTGCTGGTTTTTTTGACATTTTGAAGGGTCTTCACTATTGCCTAGTTTGTTATCATGTGGGCTATAGTTTTGCTTTTGTAGTTGTCAAACTTCCAAAGCAATATTATAACCCTTGTGTGATAGTTTTGTTGTATTAAGGAGTTGTTAGTGTTTCATGGTTTTGTCTAGAGAACTTTTCTTTTCTGTTAGGTTTTGATCTAGTAGTTGCTCAAAGCTTGACCCTTGCATGTACCTTGGTTGAGTTTTATTAGCTTTGTACCATTAAGGTGTACTCTTTGTACATGATTTGGTTTTTATATAAAAATTTGCAGTTCAAAAAAAAAAAAAACTAACATTTGTGCCAGGAACTTAACTATGTTGGTAGAGACACGACATATAATATGTAGGAATTAGGATCTGAACTCTAATAAATTCACTTGACTAACGTTTAATGCATTAGTAGTATAATGGATTATATAAAGCATAACTGAATAAGGTGATAAAATTATTACCAGTAACCGTCACAGCTATCTGAGACCAAAATCCTGCATCACCAAATGAAGGAAGAAAATATCATTTTTGAATGAATATACTAACCTATCTACTTGTGTGGAAATTAACAATGACTAAGAAGTAAGATTTAAGAAATCATTAATATGGATGAAAATCAAATGTAAAGATCTATACTTTACCACAACGATAAGTGAACCAATATCCCGTTTGGCATTCATTACATTCAAGTATTTCACTGGAATTGAAGAAGCAACCTGATGAACTTCCGCAAAGATTCTTACAAGAAAGATGCAACCATGAAATCTCAAATCCATACACCAACGCCTTGTGCATTTCATCATAATTTGAAACTACTTGTTTTCTTTTCAACCAAGATGTAGGAGCCACTAAATTAACTTTGCAACCAACTTGAAAATCTTGAGCTATTAAATCACCAGCCATAGCATAAATATAATAGTCTTCGGAGTTCCGATTGATGCAGGGAACAGTATCAACATATTTATGATTGTTAGTTACTTGATGACTACAATTCAAGTATACTATATGCTCGAAAATAAGCCCATTGGAATATACATTATTAGCCGCGTGGTACGGATCCTTGCAATCTTTGTTTTTGTCATCATAGGTATCACAGAAATCAGATTGAGACAAGGATTTGAGTGGAAGTGAAGAGCAGTTATCTTGTTGAACACCAGGATCAACTAATCTGATTGTGTAATTGTTGTAGTTGATGGACTGTACAAGATATTTTGCAGAATATAAATATAAACTTGTCACATTATCTTCACAAGATAATTCATACCCGTTTTCTCCGCAATGATTTGGGTCATCTTTTAACTGAAATGGATAACTTATGTTGGAAATTTTGCCACAGAATGAAGGCCGACAAGCATGCTTAGCGCGGCAGGTAAACGGTAACAACAGTACTAATATCACTCTCATCCACCACATACTTGGCCAAACTGTTGTTTAATTTTGTTGAATCAGTCTCAACAATACAATTATACAAGTGAAATGATTTTTGCAGTAATGGGTTATAACTTATTGATTTAATATTTTAATTTAATGGACAATTTGATCATATTTAAATATATGTTTCATATGTACACACACACCTTTTTGTTGAAATGGAATCTATTCACATCTTTCAAATACGAAAACAGACACGAGACTCGACACAGATTTTGATACGCCGACACCGATAAAATATCAAAAAAAATCATATAATTTAATATAATCATAAGTGTTGTGTCGGTGTCGTACTAGACACTGACGTATATCGAACACCGGAATACATCTAATGGAAAGAGTATAAGTTGCCGATTCTTGGTTATTTGCGCTTGATGGGTGTTTTGCGGTGCGTTCGGTTTATTTGTATCTTTATGAGCTTTTTATTCATCCTCTTCCAGGTTGTTGGCTTCACCGGGGGTGGTGGCTCGTGTTTGGAAGAGTTGGGCGCCATCAAAAGTTATCGTCTTCTCTTGGCAAACTCTTCTTGGAAGGCTTCCTACTAGGGTAAATTTAGCCCGTCGAGGGGTGATTCAAAGTGGAGTGGGGGATTATTGTGTAGGTTGTAATGGGGCTCCGGAGACGGAGAGTCATCTTATTTCGTGCCCTATTGCTTGGGCGGTGTGGTGTAAGGTGCATAGGTGGTTCGGCTTCGAAACGGTGATGCCGGATAATATCTCTTTCTTGTTCGAGTCTTTCCTCACCTCATGTAGGAAGGGGAAGAAGGGCCGGTATGGTGTGGTCATGATTTGGCATGCGGCTATTTGGTTATTATGGAAAGTTAGGAATGAGACAATTTTTCGCGCCAAGAGACTTGAGGTGGCTAGCATTTTTGAGGGGGTTAAGCTTGTTTCATGGAAGTGGTTCATGGCTAAGAAGGGTAGTATTCCTTGTTTATATTATGAATGGTGCACAAACCCGATGGATTGTATTTTTAGATAGTTTGTTTTTGTGCGGGGTTAGTATTGTGGTGTTTTTTGTTTGGTTGTTTTTGTTTGTTTCGCCCTTTTGTTTTGGGTAGAGTACTCCAATGTACTTTTCTCCCGATGTGGGTAGAGTACCTCTTGTACTTTTCTCCTCTTTATATATAAAATTTTGGTTTGCTGTTAAAAAAAAAAACTCGATACAATCACAAAGTGGAGTGCACTGCTTTTGACCGTATGAGCTATTGTATCTTAATAAAATATATATGCTCAAACACACATTCAAATTAAGAATATTTAATCACATAGTGAAGTGCTGTCTCTTTTTGACTGCAAAGATTATTGTCCCTTAATTAAAATAAATAATATATATGCTTGATAACTGTACACACATGCAGCCCATTAGCAACTTTGTTTTATACATAACTTTTGAAAATAATTTGGACCATATGATTAATTTTCATATTTTTTATTTTCATATAGATCACATGTGCACAATATATCTTTCTAATCTCTATCTTTTGTTGATCAAAAACTTGCATATATTTTTTGGATGGAAGGTTCACCTTGTTTCATCAGGCTACTAATTATGCTCTTGTTTATTAATATCAGCAGCAGCCATGATGATTGAAGAGAATCGTCTTGCAGACCTAAAAAATCGATTAATCGATTCCCCTTGCAATTTCCCAAAGACTCACGAGATCAATGTGTTTTTCCGGAGTTTTGCCTACAATACATTGTACTGAAAATAAGAAAACTATACTTTCAACACCTACCTCTTTAAGTCTAAATAATTTTTGTGTCTGAAGTTGACGATGAATCAAACCTAATTTCAATCTCATATTCTAAACGTTGTCTTACAAAAAAGTTACTGAAACTTACCTCCTCACCAGTTCTACCTTAATGATTTGATTCTGAATCAGAAATAGAATTTTCTTCAGTACTCCTCAGTTAGGAAACAACACCCAAGTAACCAAGATCAGTTATCTTAACACTATAACAGTTGCAACAAAATTTAAAACTTATGATTGTAATATGTTATTCAATAAGAATGTAATATATTTGAATCTTCCTATACATTTGAGGTGTTAGTTCAATGGTAAAAGGTTTGTCTTATAATTTTAAGGTGTTAAGTTCAAATCTTGTCAAAGATATTCGTAAAATGGGTATTAATGTCACATAAAAAAGATCTGCAAAATATTTACTTCTACCTTAGATGTATATCTTGCCTTGCCTATTAAAATTATCAAATTATTCCCCAAAGAAAAATGAAAAATCTCAATTGAAGTGCCTTTTTTAACTTCTGGTATAGAGGACTGTGGGAGGGGGACAAAGAAGAATTATATATCAAGGTTATTACACTTTTAGGGTTGTCAAACAGAATCATGAATTCAATAACTCATTTCTAATAATTGAAGTTGAAAAAGAATATATGGAAAAGTAAAATTACTATGTAAAAAGTGTTCTAGACATGGTGGATTCTAACAAATTACATCTTGTGTGGTGTCAAGAAATATTCTTTAGTAGAGGATCAGTAGCACTCACGATTTCGCTAGAATCACTAGAACTAACGAAGTCACTCGATATTGGTTGATCTGAGTTGGTGGTTTCATCTCTTGAAATTTTTTCATCTGGATATATGGTTGGCTGTGGAGCCATTTCAATGCTTTCAATATCTCCTTCAAGCATCTCCACCACTTTACTCATTGAAGGACGATCATTCGGCTTCAATTGTATACACCAAAGAGCAACCATAATCATCTTCTTTACTATTTTTATATCCTCCTCTGTTGCATTTTCTATTTCTATTTCTTCCGTTTTTTCAAGTTGGTCATAAATCCAAAAGGGAAAATAAATCTGGCTTGAATGCTCTGCATTGGATTTAAGGTTTTTCCTCCTGCTTGCCATCTCCATCAAAAGCATCCCATAGCTATAAACATCAGCCTTATAGGATACTCTCCCAATATTTTTGTAGAACAATTCTGGAGCCATATATCCAATTGTGCCTTTTGCCGCGGTCATTGTTACAATGCTATTTTGTAATGGATATAGCTTTGCCAGTCCAAAATCAGCAATCTTTGGGATAAAGTTCTCGTCAAGAAGAATATTGTGGGGCTTAATATCAAAATGCAAAATTTTCATTTCACATCCATGATGGAGATAAGCAATCCCACGAGCAACTCCAATTGCAATATCATGTATTCTTCTGTAGCTTAAATTTATACTTCCTTCTTTAGAGAAAATAAATTTGTCCAAAGAACCATTAGGCATGTATTCATAAATAAGAGCCCGCTTTGATCCCTCGATACAAAATCCAAGTAATTGAACCACATTCAAATGATGTATTCTTCCAATAGTTGTGACTTCACTAATAAAGTCTTGCCCATTACCTTTTGACTGATTTAAAATCTTGATTGCCACCGATGGGCCACTGCGTAGGTTGCCTTTGAACACAGAGCCAAAACCTCCTGGTCCCAGCTTGACTTTGAAACCTTTAGCCATTTTCTTAATTTGTTTGTATGAATATGCAATAGGCATGAGGTTGTTTTGTTGTTGTAGATATATTTCAATACATTCATACATTGACCAATGTCTTTTTCTCCATCTGTATATCAGGAGTGAAAGAAAAAAAATAATTCCAAATAGAAATCTCCCCACTAGAAATGATGGTAGAACATAATGTCCAGTGGCCCATACTCTTTCATAGAAGGGAAAACCTTGGTATCGTGAGTTTGACCCTTTTATCTCAACAAGTCCTGTAATGTTATACCAGAAAGATAAGATGTCATAAAAAAATATACCACCAAGATTTTTTTTTTATGCAAATGGGGTGCAGATGGTGAGCCACCTGCAACACCGAAGATATATAAATACCAGCAAGATAAAATATGTAAGCAGCATCACAAGTTAGGCATATTCTATTTTTCTTCAACTTTTTAAGCAATGTCATTGGTAAGTCAAAATAGTATTAGCATATCCAATGTCAATAACAATGTTGACCAAAAATTTGACAGTATCAAAGGTTAAAGAACTCACCTCTCCAGAAAACAATGGCGGTATCTGCAACAAAAATTTGATTTATGTAAATAAATTAGTGATAATACAATCGTCAATTTAATCATATATCAGTATTAATTTTAGAAGAAATGTCTTAGAGTATGGTTTTCATATAAATAATGTAACTAACTATGTATCACATTTATTTCAATTTTGGTTCAAATTTATATTTTTAACTCAAAAACTAGTGATTATTTGCTCCGATAGGGTTGATTTATTGCCTCAATTGTATATAGAAAGGAAAATACCATTTTTAGAGCAAAATTCACAATTTTTTGGATAAAAAGTATTGATTTGAACTACAATTTCATCATATATAATAAGTGAGCAACTACAAAGTATAATTTTTAAATACAAGACTACTTCCTTGAGTGTGAAGGAATCTCAAGTGTTATTAAGCTTAATTCACATTAGCTAAATAATTAAATATAAATTATATAATGGATGACAAACGATGTAAAACACATAAAAGCACATAGCTAAATTAAGGTGACAAAATTATTACCTCTGACTGATAGAGCAATTTGAGACCATTTCCCTGCATCACCAAAAAATGATAGAAAATAAAATCATTTTATAAAATATAAATCATTCACAATTTTATAATCATTTTAAGGTGTTTATGGTCATTGCCATTCAAGTCAGTCCTGTCGTGACTCGTGAGAGATTTATAAGTGGGATTGATTACCATCTTACAAGATGTAAATTATGCAACAAAAGAAAAAACTAAAAAAATTGTAATGGAGATCAAAATTAGTTGAAATTATCGATCTTTACCACATTTAGTTCTGGCTGAAAAGTCTAAAATGGAGAAGCAGGTCTTCGGATTGCATTCAATTTCCTCGTAGAAAGCATCGAAGGTGCAAGTCTCTAAATCTCCACAATGAGTCAGACAGGAAAGATGCAACCATGAAATCTCAAAACCATAGGCTAACGCCTCATGAATAACATCGTAAGAAAGTCTTTGATTTCGTTGCAAATTTCCCAAAAAAGAAGTGGGAGACACTAATTTCACTTGACAACCAACTTGAACATCTTCAGCAATTAAATCACCAGCAATGGCATAAATATAATAGCCTTTGGATTTGGTGTTCCAATTAAGACATGGAGCAGTATGAACATATCTAGAATTGTTAGTGACTTTTTTGGTACAATTCAAGTAAATTATATGATCAAAAAGAAGGTCATCGATGTCTCCTTTAGCACTTAAATATCGTTCTACGTGGTATCTCGCATGGAACGGATCCTTACAATTTTCTTTGTAGCTGTAGTCATCGGAGCCGGTATCACAGAAATCAGATCTAGACAAGGATTTGAGTGGAAGTGAAGAGCAATTAGATTGTTGAACTCCAGGATCAACCAATCTGATTGTGAAATTGTTGTAGTTGATGGACTGCACATGATATTTTGCAGAATATAAATATAAAGTTGTGACATTATTATTTTCACAAGTTAGCTCATACCTGCTGTCCCCGCAATGAATTGGGTCATCTTGTAATCGAAATGGGTAACTTATGTTAGAAATTTTGCCACAAGATGAAGGCGGACAAGCATGCTTAGCACGGCAGGTAAACGATAACAGCAGTACTAATATCACTCTCATCCACCACATACTGCTCAAACACTTGTCTAATTTTGTTGAATCCATCTACATAATACAATTGTATTAGTGAAATGATTTTTCTGTAATGAGTTATAACTTAAAAAAATATTTTATTATTCTATACACACTCATTTCGGAACATATATCTATTATATACAAAGTACAAACACAAACCTTATTGATTCAATATTTTAATTTAATGGATATTGAAACATAATAAAATATATGATTGAATGATCTGTACATACACATTTTTTTGAAATGGAATCTGTTCACACAACATAATCACAAAGTGGAGTGCTCTCTTTTTGACTGTATGGGATATTGTATCTAAATAAAATATATATGCTCCCACACACATTCCTTTCAGCATTATTTAATACAATATATCCTTTATTTGTAAGTGTGATAGGGTGGTCTTATTTGACTGAATAGGTTATTGTCACTTAATAAAAATATAATATACTATGAATAGATTAAATATTATATTTTTTACATTTGTACCATATGGTTAATTTTCCTATTTTTATTTTCACACGGTTCACAAGCTCAATATATCTTTCTAATCACTTTCTATTGTTGATCAAAAACCTTGCATATAATTTTTAGATGGCAGGATCACATTGTTTCATCAGGCTACTGATTCTGCTCTTGTTTATCAATAGTAGCAGTAGCAGCAGAAGCAATGACGAGTGTAGAGAATTGTCTTGTGGACCTAACATTATTCGATTCCCCTTCCAACTTGCCAAAGACTCACAAGATCCATGTGTAAATCCAGAGTTTTGCCTACATTGTACTGAAAATAAGAACACTATGCTTTCAATCCCTACCCCTTCAAGTCCAATTAATTTTTTTGTGTCTGAAATTGACTACCAATCGAACCTAATTTCCGTATCAGATCCAGAGAGTTGTCTTACAAAAAAGTTACTGAAACTGAAACTTAACAACTCATCATTTCTACCTTACAGTTACATATATGATTCAGAATCAGTAACAAAATTTTCATTCTTCAACTGCTCTTCAATTAAGAAACAACACCTGAGAAACCAAGATCAGACATCACAAGAGTCACAAGATATGATCACATGCCCGATTTACGCTTCTACCTCCGACGACAGTATCCTCAAATTGGACCTTGTCTCGTGTACCAAGATGTTTGACATAAGTGCCTCTTTAAATATAATCGATCTGATGAATAATCAACTCAGTTTGAGTTGGCCGAAACCAAATTGTACTGTGTGTGAGGCAGAAGGCCAGAAATGTAGATGGAACAACAACGGAACGAAAGGTGGCATTGAATGTTTTGTTTGCAACAACAAACGAAAAACTATTCAAATTCCAGCTTCGGCTATTGTCGCTACTTCAGGTTCAATTATATTGGGGTTAGTCACCATTGCATTTATTAAGATTTATCTATATTTTCGAGAAAAAGAAGAAGATCAAGTTAGAATCGATAAGTTTGTAGAGGATTTTAGAGCACAAAAGCCTTCCAGATTTTCCTATGCTGATATAAAAAGGATCACTAGTGGGTTTAAGGAAAAGCTAGGAGAAGGAGCTCATGGTACCGTGTTCAAAGGAAAACTCTCTAGTGAGATTCTGGTGGCTGTGAAGATTCTCAACAATACACAGGGAGAAGGGAAAGAGTTCATCACTGAAGTAGAAATCATGGGTAAAATTCACCACATCAACGTTGTTCGTTTGCTTGGCTTCTGCGCAGAGGGAATGCACCGTGCTCTTGTATACAATTTGTTTCCAAAAGGTTCGCTACAGAGCTTCATATTTCCACCAGATAACAAGGATCATTTCATGGGGTGGGAGAAACTGCAACAAATTAGTCTTGGTATAGCAAAAGGCATTGAGTATCTTCATGAGGGTTGTAATCATCCAATCATTCACTTTGACATCAACCCTCACAACGTTTTGCTAGATGACACCTTTACTCCAAAAATTTCAGATTTTGGTCTCGCCAAATTATGTGCTAAGAATATTAGTGTGGTGTCCATGACTGCAGCAAGGGGAACAATGGGATATATGGCGCCCGAAGTGTTGTCACGAAATTTCGGAAATGTTTCTCTTAAATCTGATATTTATAGTTATGGGATGTTGTTGCTAGAAATGGTTGGAGGAAGAAAGAATGTAGACTCGTCATCTGCAGAAACTTTTCATGTTTTATATCCAGAATGGATCCATAACTTATTGGAAGGTGACATACATATTCGTATTGAAGATGAAGATGAAGTTAAAATTGCAAAGAAACTTGCAATTGTCGGACTTTGGTGCATTCAGTGGCAACCAATGAACCGTCCATCCATAAAAACTGTTATACAAATGTTGGAAACAGAAGATTACAACCAGTTAACTTTCCCACCTAATCCTTTTCATTCCACCACTTCCATTACCACTAGTGAAGGCACTTTGGCAAGACGACCTTTCCAGATGGAAGTGATTCAGGAATAAGGGAAGATAATCATTTTAGATTCATTTTCATTGTAATTTTCGATTAGTATGCTCAGAGTGTTGTTTTGTAAATACTTTTATTTATTTTAAGGATATTTATGTTGCCTACTCTCTCTCTATATCTTTGTCTTCTCTCTCACTTTTCTTTGTCTTAAAACACTGAATATGAAGTTGTGTTTTCCTTACCTTCACTCTGTCATACATACAGCTTAAGGTAACGCCTCACCTAAGTGATACTTCACTATGCCTTCATTGGCCTTTGCAGAAACTAAGCATTCATGATCATTAGGGCATACTCCAACAACTTACAACATATAGAAGAAAGTTGAAAATACAAAATAAAGCATGATTTGTTCAATACACTTTTAAGAAACTAACCTCTACATTGTTCTCTGTCTATCACCAATATTGCCAAGTAGGAGACATAACGACCCCAAGATCATCGTTCAATCTGTATATCACAAATAAATTAACAATGTATAAATATTAGATACTTAAGCAAAAATAAGCGTTAGGAATCTTGGTAAAACCCATAGAATATTGAAAATACTCAAAGTGAAAACAAATTTGGTATTCACAGAATGGGAAAAGTCATTACATCAAAAAGAATACAATGAGACATATATAGTCTATGACTGTATCTCACTCCTAACTATTTTCGAAGTTCAGAAACTTGTGAGTATTATCTTGACTCACAAAATTATTCAACATGGCGAACACCACTTGGCCGGTGTGCACAAGCAGCCTCAACAATGGGCAATACATGTTTATTCAGTCAAAGCACCAACAAACTCCTATAGAACCAATGTCATTTTATGAATGTAGAAACAATATAGACCAATACATTGACTGGTTCTACCATAAAACCAAACAATTTTCCATAATCCATCTTAAAGACCAATCGAAACTATAAGAGAGTGAATCTGTCTTCAAGTAGGATTTAATACAAACACCTTCTAGGCAGAAACAAGCCAACAAGAACCACATTCCATATAACTGTCAAATCTCAAGAAATCTTTGATCCAACTACAATTAATCTTTGAATTTCTAATTATTATACTATGTCCTCTGTCCCAAATCATTTGAAAAAAAAATCATTTTTTTTCTTCAAATTAATATAAAGGAAATGGAAAAAAACTACTTTCAAGAATATTTTTACATTAAATACAAAATGCATTTAATTTTTTCTATCTTTTTTTTTTTCTTTCAATAAACAATAATCAATAAAAGTTGTTTTTACATTTTTTTAATAAACCATAACATTCACAAATTATTATCTCGTTCTCTATTTTGCACAAGTATCGTTAACAAATATAAAAAAAAATTGGACTCAAACAAATATTAATTTTTTTTTTTGACAAATATTAATTTTATAATAGCAATTTTTTAATTTAATTAGTGATTTTGGTCCAATGAATCACAACTCATTATCTTTTGCTGACAAGTCATCTAATCCGTTTAATGTTCAACTTCAAGTTTATGAAGAAAAACAAGTAATTTGAGTGAAAAAAGATTAATGCATGCATGTAATAGATGGATGTTGATAGGTGTTCTTGTCACTGTTGGAATATTTTATCATATTCCAATAATATTATGTGGACAGATATCTTTATTAATTATATTAGTTATTTATCAATTAAGAGCTTAGTTGATTAGTGATCAAATTAAGTAAAAGGTTTATTAAATTTCTATTTAGATAATTAATTAATTAGTTGGTATGGACTCAATATGAGTGGATGTCCAGATATTTGGATGACTCATTAAGGGTCTGTTTGGATTGATGGAATAGGATGGAATGGAATGGGATGGAATGGAGTGGGATGGAATGAGATTCCATTGTTTGGTTTTGTAAAAAGTGAATGGAATGGAATGGAGTGTGACGGAACTCATTCCATCCAATACCATCCATTCCTCCAATTTTTCATTCCGCCCAATTTGGGGTGTATTGGATGGAATGGAACACATTAATTTTATAATTACGTTTCTATCCCTAATTTTATAATTACATTTTTATTAATTGTTATTCATCGTAATCTCCTACGTTTCTTTCTTCCTCATGGCCATGGGTTTCTTGCTTGTTGGCCGCTTCTTGTTTGCTCTTCTTGTTTCAGTACCTATGCTTTGAATAGAAGTGATCTATTATAGTTATATCACTTTTTTTGTTTTATTTTAAAAGATGATTCGATGAGTTGTTGTATCACTTTTTTAGTAACTATGCTTCTTCTCATGAGTTGTTGTTGATTCGATGGTGCTTATCTATTATAATTATATCATTTTTTTTTGTTTTATTTTAAAAGATGATTTTGCCGTAAGTTTTAATTATTAGGATTTAGGACTTGATTTCGCTAAGTATGAGTTGGTGTATATGTTAGTTGAATCAGTAAAAAATTAATTAACATATAATGTCTTATAAATAAAGGGTATAATTGAAATAAACAAGTTATAACGCATACGGTTCCATCTACTATCCAAACAATAGAGTGGAAAGTTAGCTCCGTTCCATCGTAAAATATCCAAACGATGGAATGGAATCTTTGTTCCATTCCGTTCCGTTCCGTTCCATTCCGTTCCGTTACATTCCGCTCCGCTCCGTTACTTTTAAATTATCCAAACAGACCCTAACGGAATAATGGGAAACTCTAAGGCCCTGTTTGGTTCGGGGTTTTTGGAGGGGAGGGGAGGGAATATTTTAAATTTTTGTGTTTGGTTCAACTTTTTAACGAGGGGAGGGGAGGGGAGCGAATGATTAATTTACTTTTTTAACCTTAATCATATAAACTCAAAATAAGGATTAAATTATAATGGATATGTTACGCCAAAAAAATCTAAAGGATATATAACCAAAAAAAAATCTAATGAGTAGAAAACCTAAATATTTTTTATTGTCAAAAAAATAAAACCTAAATTTTTAATATTCCAACAAGGATAATTTAGGATTTTAATAAAAAAGTGTGGGTAATTTTGTCAACATAATAAATTATATTTTCTCTCACTTCACCTCCATAAAAATCCCTCACCTCCCCTCCCTCTCAGTTGAACCAAACAGGGTCTAATGGTCATCCAATATAAAAGAGGTTATGGTCCCCAATACACCGTACATGACAAAACTCTCTCTTCTCTCCATCTGAAGAGAATTTGTGGCATAAAGGTACCGGTTGAGGAAGAACAAAATCAGCCACCGCTAACCGTGTTGATGTTTGTTCCAGATCAATTCCTCTCTTTATTGTTATTGTCGAGAGGACTTTAATCAAAATTTTATCCAGGTATTCCTAATATCTATTTCTTAATATATATCTTGATAAATCAAACATGTCGTAGATCCTATTTTATATACATGTTATTTACTTCCGCCTAAAGTATGATTATTTAATTAATCTTTTGTTGTTGAGCATGTGTATGTAATTCTATTAAATTAATTCCAAAAGTCACAACATATATAAAATATACCATTATACGAATATTTGTACTCATAAGTTTCTAGGTAAGCTAACATATCATAAAATGAGATAATTATTGGAGATTATTTCTACGGTGAGCCACTGTGTAATATATTATATGATCTACAATCTCTTAATTTTTATTTCTAATATTTGAATTTTAAAATTGTACTATCTTTTAATTTTATTTATACGTATTCTACTATCTTTTATTTCCATCAAAACTATTTTCTCTTACTCTTTATTTCAAGGTGTCCGTGTCTATATCATTATAAAATGTACTAGTCATCATGTAGAAGATTGACTTGGCTTGGAGTTTTGTTTTCGTAGCAATTTATTTCCATTGTCTCATATGTAGAAATTCCAAAATCTTGCCGTGTGATTATAAACCATACAATCTACTGTGTTTGAGAATAATGACCCAACGATACCCACATTTTGTTTATAGAGTGGTCCTTATGAAATTTAATGGCAGTTTCCGATTGGCATAATTGTGTGAACTATGATTATGACTGAATATATAAAGTTTGTCGAAATAATAAATGGACGTGTGAAATGGAAGAACTGAGTCTGACCAAAGGAGAATAATTTTACTTTTATTTTTTTAACGTGTATTTTTTTTTGGTACATTTTAACGTGTATTTTTAAAATACATGTTAACATTTTTCTTTAAAATAAAAGAGCAATAAATCTCTATCAATTGTGTAGTTTAGTGATGGTTCAGAATTCATTTTGTCAAGATTTTTCTAATATTGACCGGATCAACAATAATGTGGTTCAAATTAGTGATTCACTAGTCCGATCAATGATCTAAAAATTCGATGTCTTGGTTGGATAGATTATTTGTTAAAGTTTTAACACATTGACATCGAACCTTATATTATAGCCAAATTCAGTTATTGTTGTAACGAGCATGAAAGGTAACTCCAAAATTTTAATACAAAAACAATCTTTAAAATTGAGAGAGGTATTTTTTTTGTTAAGATTGGGATATCCACCGCCGAACGCAGTGACTAATCCTTCGCTGGATTGAAAGCTCGAAGGGTGAGACAACTGGTCCAAGAATTTAAAGTTGCTTCATACCCAAGATGAGGATCAAACCCTCGATCATTGGTTAAGGGATGATGAGCCCCAACCGCTCAACCACAACCCTTGGTAGGGGTGTAATTGGACCGGTTTGGATCGGTTTCGAGTGAATCCGATGTCCGAACCAATGAACTTTTAATTAGTTCGGTTTATGTCGGTTCGTTTGGTTTTCAAAATTGAATCCGATCCGAACTGGTCGGTTTGGATCGGTTTGAATTGGATATTATGCTCGATTTGCAACATTTGTTTTTTCGGTATAATATCTGCTATTATTTTTTCAAACGATATATTATAAACTCTATTTTTCAAAGGACTTACAATAATAACATAAACCAAATAAACAATAACATAATTTGGCTTGTAAATGTACAGTATTGAGCTGGTTCAAATTGAGTCCAATGGACTGTTGTTAGTGATCGATTCGGTTCACCGGTTCTACAGATTACAAAACTGAAAACCGACAACCGTTCCAAACTACTTCGATTTAGGTTGGTTCAATTTTAGATCCAAACGAACAACAATCGATTATTTTTCCAATTTAAATTGGATTGGATCGTCGATTTTAACCGATCCGCTACACTCCTACCCCTTGGGTTAGAGAGGTATGAACCGGAGCAACAGCCAATTATCCTTTACATTTATTTTATAAAAAAAAATTAGGATGATATTTTAAAACTAATTCAAGTTGGGCCACAATAAAACAAACTATATTTGTATAGGTGCAAACTATATAATATTGTAGATGGAGAAAGAAATTTATTTCTCATGATAAATTCTAATGGGAAATCAAAAATAGAAAATTGATATAAGGAAATCGCATAAATTTGATTACAACTTAGAACTAGTTTATAGTTAGATATAAAATGACATAAAACTTAGTTTAATTAATATTTTTTAAGTAAGATCACAAAGGTTAGTCTCGTGAGTTTAGCCCTATACTCCTTGTAATCGTAATATGAGTCATGGCCTCATCTTAATTGGTTGGATACCGTATTATATATGTAGGGGTGGAAGTTCGAACTCCAGTCATCCCTCTTCTCTATTTTAAAAATAGAATTTCTAGCCAATAGACTACTTGACAAAAAAACAAAAGATTACAAAGGTTAAATTAAAACAAATAACAATAAGTTGTAAGATTTGAATTATAAGTTAGTAAAAATACGTTATAAATTCATGAGGAAAAAAGCTACCAAATAATAGATATTCTTTTTAAATAAAGAAATTTATAAATTATAAATAATAAGTTTAAAATGACACTACCAAACAAAGTCAAAAGAGTTCATAGTAATGAAGAGGAAGCCAGCTATAAGAAGATTAGGACAATTATGCAATTTGACTAATAATGAAGCTATATATTATATCTAAGAATCTCACGCGATTGATGTGTGGTTGATATTATGTGAGATTGATTTTCTATGTTATTTGATTTTTTGACCATGCTTCTGAATTTATTAAGATTTGTAGATTTTTTGTATTTAGTTGACTTATACCGGCATCAGTATTAACTATTTTGAGACGGATTTTAGAATAATAAACTCATCAAAAAACAACAAAATTAACATTGCAAAAGGAATTGTTAACTAGTTTAAATTCATCCTTTTTTCTCCTTCAAACTTTAGTCCCTCTAAATTTTATATTTTATTTTCTATTTCTTAAAAAAATTCACTAACATGTTACTGATAAAAAAATTTATGAGACTTCATTATTAAAATTTTAAAATATCATTATTTTTGTTTCTTTCACCCTCTGGTTCTTAGAGAGAAAGAGTTCTAATAGTTCAGAATTTGGAGCGAGTTCTAGTATTAAGGGGAATCCCCTCTCAAATGCAGTTGCGGGCGAGAATCGAACTGTGGTCATTCCTATCAAATTCAGCGTCAATCACCACTTAATCAGCAAAAAATATCACTAGTTAGTAAAGTAATTGCTTAATATGAGAAGGATGAAATACTATGTACTCCATATGTCCTAACATATAAGCAAAAATGAATCAATAAAAATTATGCATTTAGACTAAATTTTACACTAAATACTTCAACTTATATTCACCAAATATTATTTATATTTTGAAATGAAGGGAGTAGTTTTTATGAGAGATGCCAATGTCAATTTTCACTCCAAGTCAAGTAGTCAACTTACAAAATTTAATAAGCAGCTAAAGACGGAAAAGTCTGGAAAAACCATAAAATAAAAAAATTTCTTACAGAAACCATTAAATAAATTTTACAAATCAGTAAACCACATCTATAAATAAATGAAACCCTCTTCCCATTTGAAACAAAAGAAAAACCAAAATGAAACAGAACACAAAGCTCACACAACTATGCACAATTTTAATGGTTTTAACAATAGCATTCGCTTCTGATGAACCATTTAATACATCCCTACCCGGTTGCCAAAACACATGTGGAGGTGTGGAAGTTCCATTTCCATTTGGTATATCAAAATCATCAAATTCAAATCAAGGATCCTGTTTCCTAGAGCCCAAATTTGAACTCACATGTAAAGATGACACAAAATTACTTTTGGGCAATATACAAGTTAACAACATAAGCTACCTCGATGGTCAACTCGATGTGTCCTTAAATGTCTCAACTTATTGTCGTAACGAAAGTGATGACTATAATTCCTCTCGACCCTGGTTACACATGAGCGACTTTAGCATATCTCGCAAAGAAAACAAGTTTTTGACCGTTGGTTGTGACAATTATGGTTATATCGTCAGCCTTCACAATGGAGAAAAATATACAACGGGTTGTTTAACAAAATGTAACGGTAATCGAGATGGAATTGTAAATGGAACATGTTCGGGTATGGGTTGTTGTCAAGTTGATATTCAGCCGATGATGAGGAATATAACTGAATATGTTTTTTATTTTGATAATTCCACTGAATATGGGTGTAGTCATTCATTTGTTGTTAAAAATGATTTTTATCATTTTTCGGTTTCTGATTTGGATTATTTTCCTCATGATGAGTTACCTTTGATTGTTGATTGGCATGTTGGAAATGAAATTTGTAATGTTTCAGAGAGTAAAGATGACTATGCTTGCAAGAAGAACAGTGTTTGTAATGATACAGAGGTTGATTTTGGTTACCGTTGTAATTGTAATTATGGTTATGAAGGAAACCCGTATCATCCAAATGGCTGTAAAGGTAATTTTGTTCATCTTCTAAACTCCTCTGTTTTTTTAGGTGTCAGTTTTAAAAAATCATTATTCCTAATTAACAGTCATTTTGATAATTTAAAGTTATAATCTGTCAATCATATTCTTACTTCTCAATAATTTCACTTTTTATTTTTCATAAAAATTAGTTAACTTCTTTCACAATAACTCTCATTTCTTATTTCAAAATCTCAGAAAGAGAGTGAAAAAGTAAATGGGGCATTAGAATATAATATTCTTTGTCTTTTTTATAAGATTTATTTCAACTTTTAACTACATTTATTTAGGGTGCGTTTGTTTTCGATTTTTTTAAAAAATAATTACTATAGTGTATTGATTTTGTGTTAAAAAAATTTCAACATACTTTTTATAAAAACTTCAAATGAAAAATTTGTTTAAACAGCTTATTTTAAATTGTCGTTTTAAGTATTTCATCATTTTGTTATGAAATTTTTTTGATCTAAAATTTCAAAAAAAAAAGCTATCTCAAGTAGCTTTTCAAGAAAATCATGTTTTTTATTAAGTTAACATCTTTTTTAACATGCATATTTAAGTAATTGAATGTCAAAATCACTTTTTTAATATATAGAAAAAGTAAATTTAAAATAAATTTTACTATTTTTAGTTAAATTATCATAAAAATCATTTTTAGAAATACAAAGAAAAATCACTTTTTTAAAATCTCAAACAAACACATCCTTATTATTTCTAGGATTAAATATCTTTTGATCCTTATAAAACGAAAACTTTCTAAATTTAGTTATTACTTATTTTTCATTTTATTTTTAGTCCTTATAAAAATTTTCTTGGGTATGGAGCAGTTTTAAATCTTTGGGCCAACTATCCCATCCATCGGGGTGTCTCCAATCTAGCGAGGGATTAGTCACTACGTTCGGCGGTGGATACCCCGGTCTCGACCAAAAAAAAAACTATATTTATTTAATTATCATTAAACTGTTAAATTTTTTAATGATTTTTTTATAGGCATGCTTAAAATATCATATAAAATTTATTTACCAAAATTTAGAATTTTTTACCATAATATGAATTAAGTATGAATTTTTTAGATAGCAAAATTCGAGATAAAAGTAATAAAAGGCATGATCTAGAAATCAAATTTTGAGTTCATTCTTTTAGATGAACTTTTATGATGTTCTAAACATATCTATGAAAAAATTACTATTTAAAATTACATGTTGATTTAACGGATAGGGACTAAAAAATTAAGTGCATAGTAATTTTTCAAAGACTAAAAATATAATAAAAATTAAATAAGGATTAAATTTAAAAGATCACCATTTTGTAGATTAAAAACACATTTAACCCTTATTTCTTTACAAACATACCTGTACTTATTTTATCCCATATTTAATCATTTTATAAGGACTAAAAACACATTGTGAATTCTCTTAACAATACTATTACTTCTGTTATTTACACCTGCAGAGATTAATGAATGCAAGACAATGAATAAAACATACACATGCATAAGTGAAGAACATTGTCTCGACTTGGTTGGGTCTTACGAGTGTTTTTGTCCGGATGGAAAATCCGGAGATGGAACATTGGCAGGAGTAGGGTGCGGTAGACGAGATTTAGTTACAAAGGTTGCCATTGGTAAGCTCCTAATCATTGAGACATTAGAAAATCTTTCATTAGAATTATACTTAAGTACTTAACTTTAAGTTGAACTTCATATTATTAGGATTCTTTTCTCTGAAAAATTAAAGTGTTAGGACCACAAAAATTTGTGATTCAACATGTTTGTTATTGATATTTAATTAAAGAAAAATTCATGAATTTGCTTCAACACATTTCAAATGCAGGATCCTTTGTTGGACTTATTGTCCTATTTGTGGTGATTTCATATCTATACTTGATGTACCAAAAAAGGAAACTCATCAAACTAAAGCAAAAATTCTTTCAGCAAAATGGTGGCTTCATTTTGTTACAACAACTATCTACAAGAAAAGACACACCACAATCAGCTCAAATATTTTCAAAAGAGGAACTTGAGAAAGCCACCAAAAACTACGACGAAAGCTTCATCATCGGTAGAGGAGGTTTTGGTACAGTTTTCAAAGGAATTTTACCCGGCAACAAAATCGTCGCTGTCAAGAAATCCAAAATAATAGATGCAAATCAAATCGAGCAATTCATCAACGAGGTAGTTGTTCTATCTCAAATCAATCATAGGAATGTCGTCAGACTCTTAGGATGTTGTTTAGAGACAGAAGTTCCTTTATTGGTTTATGAATTCGTTAGCAACGGTACACTTTTCGATTTCATACAAAGTACTAAGGATAAAGTAAATAATCAAACATGGATAAGACGTTTAAAGATTGCGGTAGAGACAGCCAAAGCTTTATCGTATCTACATTCGGACGCTTCAATACCAATTATTCATAGAGATGTTAAGAGTACCAACATTCTCTTGGATGACAATTACACTGCAAAAGTTTCCGATTTCGGAGCTTCGAGATTAGTCCCACTTGATCAAACTGAGATAGCAACAGTGGTGCAAGGAACTCTAGGATACTTAGATCCTGAGTATATGCAAACGCATCAATTAACCGAGAAAAGTGATGTTTACAGCTTTGGCGTAGTTCTTGCCGAGCTTCTAACCGGGGACAAACCTCTTTCTTTTAATAAGTCCGAAGAGAGCATTAGCCTTGCTAAGCACTTTTTGTCTTGTTTAAAACAAGATCAAATTTTTGAAGCTATTCAAGTTGGAATTGTGAGTGATGATAACAAAAAGGAGATTAAGGAAGTTGCTATTCTTGCAGCAAGGTGTTTGAGACTTAGAGGTGATGAAAGACCTAGCATGAAGGAAGTGGCTATGGAGTTGGAAGGTACTTTAAGGTTAATGGAGAGCCATCCTTGGAATGATACAGAGCAAAATTTGGAAGAGAGTCAAAGCTTGCTTCATGAGGCATCATGTAGTGTTTATATTGAAAATGGTGATAGCAATAGCCTTGGATATACTACTGGGTATGATAGCTTGAAAGATCAACCATTGATTGCTTTGGATGATGGAAGATGATTTGTGACATGTCAAAATATGTATACTTCTATTTTTGTTTGATTGATTTCAAAGGATTTGTGATTAGATATGTATTATGTATGATTGGTCCAATAATTTTTGTAATTTTGATTTAGTTTGTTGTTGATGATGTATATAATTCAACATGTCGTGCGAGTGTTTTTATTATAGATCAATAAAATATCAATGTTTGTCAAAAAAAAAAAAAATAATGTTATCATTATATTTTAGTTGTGTATTTTTGTTATCAGCGTATTTTTTTTTTTTGTTAGGTAGTCTAATGACATTTTACACATTAAAAATAAATAAATAGACATATATTAGAGTTCAAACCACGACCCTGTACATTAGGTACAATGTTCTTACTATTCGAACTAAACTCACGGGATTTGTCTACACTTTTCTAAGGCCTAACATGCATGCAAGTAACAATGATGTATTAGTTCACACATTATAATAAAAACTATTACTAGTATTGTGTTTTTCTTACAAAATTATTATTGTTACAAACCAAGTAAGACATTATTTATTATTTTCACTGTGAGAAAAGACACACCATATTAATTAACAAATACTAGCTATACACACCCTTTTCACTCTACCATTTGATCTCTTATATTGATTAAATTCATGAGTTATATCAAATTTATATAGAATTCACATAAAATTTTAGTGAAATCTATCTTAAAATGACAAGATTCACATGAATTTCAATCAATAAGAGATAATAATGTATTAATATAATAAAATATATTAGAGATTGTTATCACTTCTAATTACTTATAACAACATTAAACTAGCTTAATTTGATCAAGTGATGACTGGACATCGATCTCATTGCCCCCATTTGCTTCCAAGGATTCTTTATAGGTCATTCCAATGTAATTTTGTGGATTTTCATCATCAACAAATTTTGTACCTGGGGCAATGACTTTGTCCAATGAAGGTCCATGAAGGGTAACAATAGAGATCCTTTGCACCTTGTTCTTGTTAACAATTACTCGATGGACATGACTCTTATATTTCCCATTGGTCAAGATCTACAATCAAATGAGTTGCAATTTAGGGGTGAGTATAATAATATTATTCAAAAGACTAAAGTTAACAAATACTCGACTCTTCAAAATGAGTATATCTATTTAATAAAATGAAAAAATTATTGATGATTAATTAATAATTCAACACATTTATATTTTATTATGTTAGTGTATATTATGAGCAAAAAAAGTAAGTCTACATTATATTAATCAATATTGATTTGTTCAGACTCACTTGAGTTGACTTTAGTAATGTTGGTTTGAGATTTTGAAGTGTGTTTCTTTTAAAGTTTCAGCTTTAATTTTCTTTTATACTAATTTTGGTGGGTAGTCCATACAAACTTTACACTCATTTTAAATAGGGGTCCAACAAATAGACGATAAAATTGAACCACTCGAATTTATAAGTCCTTTAGCTGGGTTAATTGCTTGCAATATTGGAAAATTAAAGGAAATAAATTTTAGTGTAAAGTATACCTCAAGATGATCACCAAGTTGAATGAGTATAGCATGATGGGGAATATAAACATTAATCCACTTTCCTTTATGTGAAAGAATTTGGAGACCCCCATTTACATCTTGCACTAGGGTGACCACAAATCCAGGATCAGTGTGATTAGGGAGACCAATATCTCCCTTAGCTTTAGAATTAGGTGGATAAAGATTCATGGCCATTACATCAAACCCTGAATTCATGTTGAATGCGTTTTCTATATAGTTTTCATCAAACCCCAAATTTTTTGACACTGCCCTTGCTAATCCAGCTACAATCTTTCTCATTTCTTTGTTATATTCCTCTACAATTTTGCTGATGCACAAGATGACAAAAGTAGTATAAAATTAAATTAATTAATGGAATATTACTACATAATTGTTATATAATACATTATAATTTTTTTATTTATGTGCCAACAGATTAAGTTGGGTTAAATTTGTTTATAATTTGAGTGTGTCTAACAAGAACATCGATCTTAAAAATAATTTAAAGGTAGAACTTTACTATTTTTAGTAAAAAAATAAATCTCATATAAAATTAATGTATCTCTGAGTTTTATTCAGTTGGTAGAAACATATTATATGTAATATGCAGGAATCAAGGTTTGAACTTTGATATATCTATTTATTCACCTTAAAAGATGAAATTATAGTCACTAGACTACTTAATCAAAATATATATACTTGAACACCCCCATATAAACGGGGATGCGCAATAATTGTCTATATATATAGAGGCGCGAGTAAAAGTCTAGGGATGTCAATTTGTATCTGATAACGGATTATCCGTGAAGATTATCTGTACGGAGATCCGAAGTCGCAGATTTTTTTCCCCCTGGAGATGGGGATGGGGGAAGAAATTCCCCCATGGATAATTTGGGGCGGGGAATGGGGAAGGTCCCTCCACCACCGCGGATTCCCCGACCCCGAACATATTATTTAAAATATATATATATATATATATATATATATATATATATATATATATATATATATATATATATATATATATATATATATATATATATATATATATATATATATGTTTTTTTAATAAAAAATAATAATTAATACGTTATAGAGATAATGATTATGTATAGTGACAACAAGTTCAATTGAATATTTATTTTTTTTACAAAAAGAAAGTGTAAAAAATGTTTTTGCAGTTTTTTTTTATTGATGCAAAATGTCACCTATGAGAAATATTGTGACACTTCTAGAATGTCAACAAGTAAGACAATTTTCTTTTAAAATTTATGGGTATTTTATTATTATTATTATTATTATTATTATTATTATTATTGTTGTTGTTGTTGTTGTTATTATTATTTCTTTTACTAAAACACTTGACAAATATCACTATAAATAAATTGTATGAATCAATGTTTATAATCATGGTTGAATTCAAATATATTGATGATGGTGTTTGGTGGTATCAGTCGTGTCAAAAACATAATATATAAGAAGATCATGGCACAAAGTACTAATGCAAGAGAGCAAAGACATACATCAAAAGTAGTTTCACGGTAAGCACCTAAAATTTTCATTGAAAACACCAATTTTCATAGATTAACTATTTCATCTTAACTTATTAAATCTATTGATTAACTTTTTCTTATTGACTTATTACTATCAATAATTTTGTGTACTAATAAGTTTCATACTCTATATTTTCTAATTTTTTATCATTGCAATTCATACTTTATATTTTTCTAATTATTATCTGTGGAATTCATACTTTATAATGTTCTAATATTTTATCAATGCGATTCACAATATCTTATAACAAAGTTTGATGAAACAGGAGAAGGTCAAAGATAGAACTGCTTTAGATATCGTAGATTTATGCTCACATAAAGTTGATGGTATATCAGTTAAGAGAGCTTACCCTGATGAAGCTGATTTATCCACAACCAAATATATGAAGACCAATATAAAAATTAAGAAAGATTAGACAAATTTATGATCGTCAAACAACAGATTTTTATTGTTTAATTTTAATGCATTATATGCACTTTTTTTATTGACAATTTTATTCAATTTTGTCATTTAGTTTAATAGACCGATATTTTCACTCATTGATTATTATGCATTATTACTCACATTGATAGAATTAATCATCAATTTGTTTGGTGGCATATATTATTTTCGGTAATACATTTTGATTATTTTCAAATGTGCTTTAATACTCTCTCCATTCTTTTTTATTTGTCGTTTTTCAAAAAATATTTGTTTCTAATTATTTGTCGTTTTGACAATTTAGGTTATATTTTACCTATTATACCTTTCTTTCTAATTTTTTGTAACAAACTTTATTTGGTTTTTTTTTACATAAAGTTTGTTATAAATTTTGCACCAAAAAATAAAAGTTTGTTAAAATTTTTTATTTGGTGGTTTTTGTTTTTTTGAAAGAGAAAGTGTATATCTTCCGATGTACCAAAAAAAAAGGAAAGAGAAAGTGTGTGTGCAAAAAAAATAGGAATTTATTGGAGGATTAAAATAAGGATATATATTCTAAAAAGAAAGGTATAATAGTAAAATAAGGTGCAAAAATACACCTTCCTAATTTGATCTTTTTTCTTTCTTTCTAAAATGACAAATAAAAAGGAATGGATGAAATATCAATTAAGAGACATATTTTTTTTTGGTAAGAATTAAGAGACATATAGTGGTCGTTTGTTATAGTTTTTTTTAAAAAAATAAATACTTATTTTTAAAAAAATATCACTTTTTATAAAATAACATATGTTTGTTATAGCTTTTAAAAATAATCATATCTAAAAATAATCTAAAAATAGCTAAAAAGCTGAAGGTGGTATTATTAGCTTTTTGTATAAATTTTTTAGAGGAAAGAGAAAATAAATGTTAAAAAATTTAAAAATTTGTTGGGATATATTTATTTTATATGATATATTATATTTGGATGTTCTTGATGGTAATTTTGTAATACAAAATCACTTTTATATGGTTGCATTCAAACAAGTTAAATTTATTTTATAAAAAGTAATTTCTATAAAGGTAAACAAACACAAAATAGATTCTATATTTTTGTAAAATCTCTAAAAGATAATCTTTAAATTATTTAATGTCAAAATCACTTATTTTTTAATGTGTAACAAAAAGTAATTATTTTAAATCACAAATTTTTTTCATATAAAAAATTTCTAAAATATTAACAGACGATTTTAACACTTAATTTATAACAAAAAAAAAATAGTGAGGATTTTGTGATATGCAAGGTTATCAAGGAATTGTACTTTTTTGTTTTGTTATTTGAAATTTACATGTAGATTAGTACGAAATAGGTTGAATTGTGAAGGTGAGAGAACGATGGAGAAATATATTTAAATTTATACTGTATTTAAAAAAAATGTAGTTTGATGAGATTTAGTTGAATAAATCTACAATAAATATTTATAAAAAAATATATAGTTTGATGAGATTCAGTTGAATAAATCTAGAATAAATGTTTTTTTTAAAAATCTATTATAAAGGTAGTTCAATTCTAAAACTTTTACATAAACGTTCTATTAAAAAAAATTGTTCTAAATCACAAAAAAAAATTATATGAAATAGTTATACAATTTCAATGAACGATTTTTGACACTTCATTCTAACAAAAAAAAACAGTGGCAAATTAGTTTACTGAAACACAAGTGATACACCAAACTTATCAATGAATAAAAATATGGTCTTATGAGATTCAGTTGAATAAATCTATAATAAACGTAGGAACATTACTGAATATGAAAGAAAAAAATTGACAAAAAAAAAGTGTTTTGTACTATTCAAGGTTGTCTATTTTATTATTTGGTTTTGGAAATATATATGTGGATTACTATGAAACAAGTTGAACAAGGTGAGAGAATGATGGAAAAAAAGATATCTTAAATTTAACAAAAAAAGTAGTTTGATCATATTCAGATGAATAAATCTATAATAAATGTAGGAAGATAAGTAAATGTGAAAAAAAAATTGACAAAAAAATGTGAGTTTTGTGACATGCAAAGTTGTCTATTTATTTGTATTTTTTTGTTAAAATTTATATGTAGATTATTACGAAACAAGTTGGAAAAAGAAGGTGAAATAACGATGAAAAAATATTTTAATTTACATTGCATTTAAAAAATATAGTTTGATTGGATTAACTTGAATAAATCTACAATAAACGTAGGAAGATCATTGAATGTGAAAGAGTTATTTTCCGAAAAAAAAATGTGAGAATTTTACGATATGCAAGGTTGTCTGTTTATTTGTATTTTCTTTTTAAAATTTACATGTGGATTACTATGAAACAAGATGGAAGAACAATGTGAGAATAAATCTTAATTTACACTATATTTTTTTTAAAAAAATGTAGTTTGATGAGATTTAGTTGAATAAATCTACATTAAATGAAGGAAGATGATTGAATGTGAGTTTTTTTTTTTGCAATAAAATGTCGAAGTTTTGTAATATGCATGAATTTTTATTTCTTTGTATTTTTTTTGTTGTTCTTCAAATTTACACGTGAATTTCTGCGAAATATGTTGAAACAAGATGAAAGAATGTTGGGTGTCATCTATGATTTATATTTACGGAGGTATCTCATGAACAAAATTTCACAAAACAATCTTTAATGAATCAAAGTTTATGTGTGTCATCTATGTCTCTCTCACGAACAAAATTTAGTATGAGATACACAGTTCGATTCCACCAACAACTACAACTATATTTTTATGATTTTTTTGAAGCAATTTTATGATATTTTATTTTATTGCTTATGAAAAATATTTACACTTATATTAATATAACTTTTTTTTTGTAATTTACTCGGGAGAAATATTTATACTAATATAATAATACAAGTGCCATTTTTTTTTAATTTACACGTGATTTATATTTATATTCATATGTCATACAAGGTTTATATTTCCTTTAATAATTTCTACGATGAAGAGAGAGAAAATATCATATTGTTGAGAACGTAAAGTGAGAGATCACTCTCTAAAGTATTATTTTTCATTTTTAAATAAAATCAATATAAAATTAACGTCTACGTAATTTAAAAATAAAAACTATATATTAATACGAGAACGTGGGAGATCACTCTCTAGAGATTTTTTTTTGTAATTTTACGATAACGTATATTTCTATGAGCATTTATATTTCTACCCATATATTAATAAGAGGACTATTTTTTTTTGTAATTTCTACAGGAGCCATATTTATACTCATGTATGGGTTTTTTTTGTAGTTTTTACGGAATAAGAGCTTAGATATTTATACACATATTAATACGGAAAACCTATTTTTTTTATAATATGAGTTAATATACCAAATTTTGTATTTAGTCCCTCTAAAATTTTTCTTCGACTTTTAGTCCCTATAAAATTTTCTATATTTTGTTTTTGAGGGACTAAAAACAAAATTTGATATATTTATAGGGACCAAAAACATATTTAACCCATTCTTTTTTAAGATATTTTTTTGGGTTAAATATATTTTTGGTCCCTATAAATATATCAAATTTTGGATTTAGTCCTTATATTTTTAATTAAGTTGTGCACAAATGTGAAAAATATTATGATAATCTCTCCCTAAAAAAATTGGAATTTTTTAACAAAATATAAATTATATATGAATTTTAAACCACAAAAAGTTTTAAAATTCATAATTAATTCCTATTTTGTTAAAAAATTCTATTTTTTTTTTGGAGAGATCATTATAATTTTATAAACTTTTCTGCAAACTATTTATTCAAAAATATGAATTCTACTTATGAGTTTATTTAAAATGAGGGACCAAATGTGAAGATGAAAAATTTTATGGGGACAAAAAGTCGAAGAAAATTTTTAGAGGGACTAAAACCAAAATTTGGAATATTTATAGGGATCAAAAACATATTTAACCCTAAAAAGATAAATTGTGAGAATAATTATAGGGACCAAAAATATATCACAATGTGGGAGTTTTGTGATATATGTTTTTTTGGTAGATCGTAAAGATAAATTACTCCCACTAGGAATTGATCCCTGGATTTCTCCAACTTATATGTTCCTCAGCTCCTACCACTTGAGTTATGTAACGGGGACAAAGTTTTGTGATATTAAGAATTATATTTTCTTTGTTTTTTTTTTGTTTTTAAATTTTACATGTGGATTACTATGAAACAAGTTCAAACAAAGTGGGACAACGATGGAAAAAGATATCTTAATTTACACTGTATTTTAAAAAAATGTAGTTTGATGAGATTTAGATGAATAAATATACAATAAACATAGAAACATCACTATATGTGAAGGTTTTTTTTTTGACGTAAAAATACCGGAGCTTTTGATATGCAAAGTTGTCTATTTTTTTTTTTATTTTAAAATTTGAAAATATATCTTAATATACATTGTGTTTAAAAAAATGTAGTTTGATGAGATTAAACTGAATGAATCTACAATAATGTTAGGAAGATCACTAAATGTGAGTTTTTTTTATGAAAAAATGTATTAGTTTTGTTATATGCAAGACTGTCTATTTATAGGGACCAAAAATATATCACAATGTGGGAGTTTTGTGATATATGTTTTTTGATACATTATTAAATATATGTATAATTATTTAAACAATTTAACTATATTTTCTAAATATTCATACCATATATCAAACCACAATATATTCACATTACTACAAACAAATATTGTATATATTTGATTATAATAATATTTAATGTGCACTTTCAAAAAAAAATATTTAATATGCAAAAACAATGGAAAAGAATTCATGCCAAGTACAACCACATTGCCAATTTTGGAAACACAATTTATCACAAAATATCATGAATACTATGTCATAATAGCATTGATTTATCATTTATGTGAGGTATCCACAAAAAATTGTGCTCAAACCGTTCATTTCCCGTGTGGCCCGCACCCAACTATTTTACATATGTATCAATATATATATTGATACATAATATATTGTGTGCAAAAACATATTATTTATAAGCAACTATTTTCTACCGTTGTCCCCTTATTTCGATTCAAGAAGTTGTTCTTTGGATCTGGTGGGCTGAGCACTTTTGATTCGAGTTCAGAAGTTAGTGTCTTTTGGCAACTCTTTGGGTCGGGTTGAGGGATCTCTGGTAGTATGAAAGCAGAAGAGTAGCTTCTAAGAATGAGATTAGAAGTATATCTCTTTTAGGTAGTGTAGGTTTGATTTTTTATGGCGTTCTGCTTATATACGGGGCGCCATTATTTTGTAACTTCTATTTTGCCGTTCTATGTTCGTCTTGTGCATAGATATGGTCTTATTAATATAATATTTGCCGTTAAAAAAAATAGCCTTAAATAAATTCCAGTTATCTCAGGTGGATTTATCTCTGCAGTTGCGTGCGGAAAATACCTTTGATTTATCAAAAAAATATCTCAAATTCACTATTTAATATTAAAATAAATTTAAAATAATAATTTAAAATAAATTAATAAATAATATTAAAAAGAAAATAATCCCGTGCACGGCACGGGTTAACATACTAGTATATATATATATATATATGGGGGCTGCTAACTACGACCATGTGGGTCGTAGTTAGCAACTATTACACCAACTAAAAAAAAAAAAATACTCCGCGCCCCCCCACCCCCTCCAAATTGCTACGCGTGCCCCCCAACCCACCCCCCCCACCCAATTTTTTTATTAAATTTTTTTTTAATTTTTTTTTTACTTTTTTTTTTGAATTCTTTTTTTACATTTTTTTTTTAATTCTTTTTTTACATTTTTTTTTGAATTTTTATTTTACATATTTTTTTTTAGTTTTTTTTTTAATTAATTTAATTTAGTTTATTGATTAATTATGGATAATTTATAAATTATTATATATGATTAAATATTTTCATAGTTTTTTTTAAACTAAAATCATGCCCAAACTATTTTTGGGTGGAATAATTTCATAATGGATGTTTGAAACCATAAACATGGTTTAATGGTTTCAAGAAGTTATAAACTGAAACCATTAGTATGGTCTAATGGTTTCGATACCTTAAATAGAAAAATTGAGTCAAATATTAATACAAAATGATATAGTTTCTAATAAAGAAAAAAACAATGAAATTATAATTGTTAAATAGTTTTAAATAATAATTACAACTGAAAACATAAAATAGATCTTTGAAACCATAAACATGGTTTAATGGTTTCAAGACGTTATAAAATGAAACCATTAGTATGGTCTAATGGTTTCGATACCCTAAATAAAAAAATTGAGTCAAATATTAATACAAGATGATATAGTTTCTAATAAAGAAAAAAACAATGAAATTATAATTGTTAAATGATTTTAAATAATAATATAACTGAAAATATAAAATAGATCTTTGAAACCATAAACATGGTTTAATGGTTTCAAGACATTATAAACTGAAACCATTAGTATGGTCTAATGGTTTCGATACCCTAACTAAAAAAATTGAGTCAAATATTAATACAAGATGATATAGTTTCTAATAAAGAAAAAAACAATGAAATTATAATTGTTAAATGGTTTTAAATAATGATTATGACTGAAATCATAAAATAGATCTTTGAAACCATAAACATTGTTAAATGGTTTCAAGACGTTATAAACTGAAACCATTAGTATGGTCTAATGGTTTCGATACCCAAAAAATATAAATACAAGATATTATGGTTTCTAATAAAATAAAAGAACAATAAAATTATTATTGTTATTGTCAAATATTAATAGTATGCCAAAATCATTTGACACACTTAATAGTTTTTATGTTAATTGTCAAAAATAAGTCATAATTATCAAAATCATTTGATACACTTAATAGTATGCCAAAATAAAACTTTATAAACATCAAAAATAGATTCTTATAATATGTACTTCAAAGTAATAAAAAAAATTTAAAAACAACTATTCAAAAAAAAATGTAAAAAAAAATTCAAAAAAAAATGTAAAAAAAGAATTAAAAAAAATGTAAAAAAAAAATTCAAAAAAAAAAAAGGGGGGTGGGGGTGGGGATGGGGGCGCGCGTAGCAATTATGGGGGGCGCGCGTAGCAACGGGGGGTGGGAGTGGGGGGCGCGCGAGTAAATATATGGGGGGGGGGCTTGGAGTAATCTATGTTGGTCATAGTTGCTAACTACGACCTACATGGGTCGTAGTTAACAATCCCCTATATATATATAGATAATCACATATGATCTATATAAAATTCGACTTTTGGTCCCAAATATTTTCCATCGACACTTTTAGAGTTTTAGTGTTTAGATCAACTTCACAAATTCCATTGTAGATCGAATAGTTGCATCAGTTAGAACAGTTCACACGATTGATTTGGAACTTTTATATTTTAATCTTAATTAATTAGTAAAAACTTGTGTTAATAAATCAGAAAGATTTCTATCATTGAAAAATTTCATGTGACAAGTGCCTCATGGAATTTTGTTTGCTATATATGTTGAAATTCTAACCTCTAAACTACTCTACATGACCAAAAAAAAAAGTTATTTATACCTGAGACTTGTTTGATAGGAAGGAGCTTGATCTTGAGGATGTGCAATAACTTTGAGATATTCTCTATTTTCCCCATCATCAGCAGTTAGGCCCCATCGGATTTTATCTGATGAACCCTTTTTAGTGTAGATCCTTCTCTCATCAATCGTTGTTGGATCAAAGTAATTAGAAATTCCTTTCAAAATATTTTTGAGTGCTTCATCTGGTATAGTATGGTTTACCAGCTGCATGTGCATATCAAGTTAAAATAAACATATAGTATTAAAAATTTGTAGGGCCAGCCCAAAATAACATGAAGCATAAGCCCAACTAACGCTTCTTGTAAGATTTAATAAAAAATTTCTATTGTGTGTCAAAAAATATTCTAATGTAACTATATTTTTGTTACCATGGTACATATGGTATAAAATTTTCACCATCTTATTATCATCAAAAAATAAAGTTTCTATTATCATTTTGTAATGACTAATAATCTTGTCGGAAAATATGTGAGAAACACAAAAATAGATTCTTTCCAACAACTAAACTTTTTCAATTTAAAAGAGTAAGAGATAGAATATTTTGACCAATTTATTATTGTTCTAATGTAACTTTTAAAGTTGTAGTAAATTAAATCACAATAAATTTGTCAAAATCATGTCGACTTATCATGATTTTGCAAAAGTTTTACTTATAGTTTTTGAAAAATTACGATGACTCACTATAATTTGAATAAATTCACGGTGATACCGAACATACAAATTACTATCATATGGATCATGAGTTTGATCGATCGAGAAACTTACATAGAAGAACCCATATTCCTCACATGCATGACCAAGTAGTTCAAGGGCAAGAGATCTTTGATCATTGTCATCAGAAAATAATAGAGAGTAATCAATTGTGGGTATTTCTTCATCACAAGCTAGATAAGTATCCCTATGGTGATGATCTCCCAATGTCTCATGAGATGAGGCATTGGAATAAATTGGAGCATCTTTAAATTCAGTTTGGAAATTGTGTACTTTGGATACAAATGATGTCATTGTTTTCGCCATTAAAAATATGAAGTGAGCAATAGAAGTTTTTATACTTTATGTGTAAACTTAATGTGCAATATTATTTGTGCATTATCATTTGCCTATATATAGGCGTGGAGTGTGATACGAAGTTTATAATTCATTATTAAAAGACTAGAACATACACAACATGTCAAATTTTTTTAGGTATATACATGCAACATGCCATTTGATATTACTATTTCAAGGTATAATGAATCTTTCCATATGTGATATATATGTCATACATAATAATTTGTAATTCATCATGATCATGTAATCAATTAATGTCCAAGATACTAAATTTGGACAACGTAGTAAATTACTCCAAATAATTGCACCGATGCAGCTGCGCGTAGGACCGGACTGTTACATAGAAAACTTATGATAAACAAAAAAAAAATGTTAAAAAAAAGACAAACTAATGTTAGGTACGTACGTAAAATCCAAATAAAACTTGTATAAAATTGGTGAACCAGTTTTTCTGTTACCAGTTGGTTAACGGTAGAAGTTAGCTCGTATCTTGACCCCAAAAAAATATAAAAATAAAAGTCAGCTCAGAAAGAGATTAATTATGTAATAGTTCACGTTAGAAAATACTAATAGCATTTAGTTTGTACTTCTAAAGTTTATTTCTTCTATTAACATTGAAGCTTCCATCTACTATTTTGCCGAACGCAGAGACTCTTCGCTTTGTTAGATTGGAGATACTTCGAAGAATAAGATAGTTGGCCCAAAAAGTTAAAGTTGCTCTGTACTTAAGACTATGATCAAACCCTCGACACTTGGTTAAGAGAGGATGAACCCCAACCGCTCAATCAGACCCTCTGGGTTAGCTTCTTCGACTATGATTGTATGTTTTTGGAGTAGTTGTTTTTTAATTCTTTTTGTTTCTTTTTTTTTCTTCCTATTACCCAAAAAAAATAATTAAAATAAAATATATACTCTATACAACAAACATAGAAACCCGGATAGACGGCTGCCGCTGATTACAAATACTACTAGTATGAAAAGTATATGTTAAACAACCACCATAACGTATGAATAATGCATGTTGCCCTAAATAATGAATATATATACTTTATTAACATGTTCTCACGTAACACATTCACACAATCATAAGTATAATTCATTGATTCTAAACGTACTGGGATCGTTCCTTTACTAAATAAAAAAGACTGGGGGTTCCTGAGTTGCAAATTGCAATGTCTTCTTTGACTTAGTTTTTATATTTGTGATAATTATATTCTTTTATTACTATTATAGGTAATCGTTTAACGGTGGAGATTAATCTATGTAGAGTGACGGAGTTAGAAAATTTATAAAATTTGAGAAAAAATTTAATTTCAAATAGAAATCTCAGTTTTACACTCTGAAAATTTTCAATTTACCCTGAATTATAACCATTAAATATCTCAATTTTGACGTATACTAACCTCAAAGAATAATAACATTTTTTATATGAACTTGAGCTCTTACGGAATTTCCTTTGAACACTTAATAATGTGTATATGTTCCCCATAAGACCAGCTTTTGGTTTAATTTGACTTTTTTAATATTTTTTTGAAAATAAGTTGACTTTTAATTATTTAGTTTAGTCGGTCAAAAATATTTATTGAAATTAGTTTTTTATTTTAAAAATTATTGATAATTTTATGTCCTTAAAATATAGATCCGTTTTAGTGAGAATATTCTTTTTTTTTTCTTTTTTCTTTTTAAACCAGATATATTCCAGGCTTAGTTTTAGTGAGAAAAACTAATTTTATATAATTATCAGATGATATAGAAAATGAAACTTTCTAGACTGAACATTGAACCAATTTAAATTGTTTACCAACCAAAACCAATCTACAAAGTGACATTTTAAAAGAAATATGGATTATTAAAAGAAACAAAAGAATGAAATATGAATCTAATTTCACTAATCGTGGTCAAAAGACGAATCCAAAAATCTATTGGACGAAGGTTCGTATATATAGATGAGATCTTAATTCTTACCTATTGACAAAGTTACACTTGCTGCAAGCACACATAGGACAATCAACTTCAATTCATCTTCATGTAAAGCATTTTCATTCATAAGACAAAAAGTCTGTTGGACTTAAAATTAAAGGCAAAAACAACTCAGAAATTACATGTTTCATCAAGCTCCTAAAACCAAAAAGATTTTGTAGCAAGACATTCAGGTTCATAAACAAATATGTGGCTTACAAATAAATGAATAATATAAAATGATTTTCGTTACTTATTTGTAGGTTATTATTTGTGAAAGTTTGTAACATTTGATGTAAAAATTTCTCCCATACTAAAGTTGAAGGACTTTGCATTTCCATCATCTTTACATTAACCAAAAGAAATATCCAAATAATTGTAATGTATAGGACAAAAAGTTAAACCAGTTTTTTGGACATCAATAGAATTCATATTATGGAGTTGTTAAGTGTTTAAAAGAGTGGTGGCTGGGCATGGTTGAAAACAGCCACCACTTTCATCAGAGAACAAATACTATTGGTTTGTCGAGTGGAACACTAATTCAGTTTCTTCTTCTTTCACTTATAAACCATGTTCTTAGTTCTTACTTAACTTTTATATGAACCTTAAAAATGTAATCAAGGAAGCCACTGCCATTGTGGTAATAAGGCAAACAAAATCATTACTCTTCCACAACAGTCATCTTTCTACTTATCATGGATCAGAGAAATGGGTTCCTTTCTTCAAGGAAAGGAATTCTTGTCCTGATAAATGAGAAGAAAACAGACTAAACACTATGTACACATGCTCTATGATTTCATTCTTTCATGAGTGCTTGTAATTCATTCTAGACTCTTTTCTTCCTCTATTTGTAAGAAACTTACTCGCTATCAATCATTCGTCACAAGCATAATGTAATCCAATTCTACCTTAACTAAGCTCGTTTACAGTATGTTTCGGACTGGGTCAAAGTCGACCCAAACCGTGCCTCCATGTTTCAAGCCCAAATTCACACAGAATGTCACATAAGTTCCACATACAACCATGTAATCAATTGATGATCTGCATAATCTCAGCAATCTCACTATATAAGAGGACTTTATCCTATGAAGCAAGGTTCGCATTACTCTACCTCACTCTCCAACTCAGATCACACTCACTCACTTGAGCTTCAAAGTACTACAGGTACATCACCCTGTCGAAGACCTCAAACTCCCGTCCACCACCGAGCTGCCTACTTTCCAACCAGTTCTCAATATCAACATCTAATAACACTTTTCTATAAATTCAGATCCTAACTAAACTAAATTTTTGAGCTTCAACAAAATCATACAGTCACCTAACCAAGTGACCTGGCTTAAGTATTTAACGAGTTCTCCTAGAACAAATCGTTCAGAAGAATCCGAGTTCGATTCCTAAAAGGAACCATTATTATTGATCAGACTTTATTTACACCGAACTCCAAATTACTAGAGACCATGGGTTAGAACAACAACAACAAAAATAAACCATACTGTCACTGTGATTTTATCAAATACACTTTGTATCTAAACATCACTAAAATGAAGAAAGATTTTCACTTTGTTTAACCTTGATCGAGAATCATAGCAAATACAACCACTAATTCCACTTCTATAGTCTATAGATTATTATATAAGCAACAAATTGAATCATAAATCTATGACTTAAAAGTTAAAATAAATAAATAAAATTCAGATACAAAAGAGGAAATTCACACAATATCCCTACAAATTTGATTATTACGCTATGGTAATGATAATAAAGTAAATAAAAAAAATCTTAAAAATCAGAGCAACGACCGTTTTTTTCCCAATCTCCATACCTAGTGGGCTCAGGCCCTTTAGGTCCGCCGACTTCACCCGTTTCTTTGTTCAAATCAATCTCGTCGCCGTCGTTGTCGTCATCTTGTTGTTGTTGTTGTTGTTCCTTTTGGATTTGTTGATTTTCATTGTGGAGAGATTGTGACTGTGTTTGATCCCTAACGGAATTGTCGTTGTGATGCTGAGTCGATGAGGAGAAGAAGAACTGAGTGACTGAGTTGGAAACGGAACGAGTGAGGTGTTGGGATCCGGTACGGAGGAGAGTAGGGTTAGATGCGGTGGTGGAGAGTAAACGAGAGAAAGAGCTTGATGTCATTTTGTTAGACAAGTTAAAACAGATACTGGAAAATTCAAACCCAACACTAGGAAAATGAATTTGTATTTGTATGGTGTAAAATCTTGGTGACGTGTCACGCTCTCACAAATCCACGTCCATTGCTGAATCTATGTAATCGTGGATTACTTATAATCATTGTTGTCTAAAATATTGTGGCATAACTTTAACTATTTGATTTTAAGTGCCCGTTTGACCCGGCTTATTTTCTACTTTTCTATTCTGTTTAAACGAAATAGAGAAGTATAAAATTGAATTTAGTCATATTTCTCTTTAAAAGTATTAGAGAAATAAAGTAAAGAAGTAAAATATGAAAAGAAGTAGAGTCAAACACAATTTTTTCCTTCTTTACTAGTTTTAAGGAAAAGAAAATAAGGAGAAAATAAGCCGGGCCAAACGGGGCCTAAGTTTGATTTCTAATTAGTGTATATGAAGAAGTATTTGTTTGAAGAGGTCAATAAATTAGTCTTTGCAATCTCTATATAATATAATATAATTACGGATGTCTCTCTCCCGATCATTATCCAACGTGGCAAGCAACCAAGTATTCATATGTCTATGTGACAAGATTTCAAGGCTTCAAGTTTTAAGCAATTAGGCAAGCTAAATATACTCCCTTCGATTCCCTCCGGCAACACTTTTCTAATTTTATATTATTTTACTTAGATTTAGTTAAGAGCTTTAGTAAAAGTAACATGGTTCGATTCTCAACAGCGACAAAAAATCTATTTTTATGATATATATTTGTACTTATACTATGTAGATTTAATTAGGAGTTGTAGCAAAATGAACATGGTTCAATTCTCACCTACAACAAAAAAATCTATTTTTATGATGTAATTTTTTACTTAATTGTTACTAACCATAATTTTTAAAAAGTACTAATTTTTATAATCTCTATCTCTATAATATATATTTACGGATGTCTCTCTCATGAACAAAATTTCACAGGATAATCTATAATGAACCAAAGTTTATGTGTTTCATATGTGTCTCTCTCACGAACAAAATTTAGTATGAGATACACGTTTTGATTTTTTTTGTTGAGACCGGGGTATCCACCGCCGAACGCAGTGACTAATCCCTCGCCAGATTGGAGGCACCTCAAAGGGTGGGATAACTGTCTCAGAAATTTAAAGTTGCTCAATACCACACGGCTCGATTTCCACAAACAACTAAAATTATATTTTTATGATTATTTTTTAGGCAATTTTATGATATTTTATTTTATTGCTTATGAAAAATATTTACACTTATATTAGTATACTTGGATTTTTTTTTAATTTATACGGATCAATATTTATACTAATATATATTAATACAAGTGTCTTCTTTTTTTTTTTAATTTACACGAGACTTATATTTATATTCATATATCAATACATGGTCATCTATATATTTTTTTTATAATTTCTACGAAGACGGGAGAGAAAATATTATATTATTGAGAACGGAAAGTGGGAGATCACACCCTCTAGAGTATTTTATCCTTTTAAATCTTTACATTATTTGTATTATTTTTCATATTTGAATAAAATCAATATTAAATGAACGTCTACGTAATATAAGGGAGGTTATTCAATTAGGATTTTGAGGGATTTTAATGGATTTTGAGGGATTTTAATGGATTTTAAAAGTCTTGTGTTATTCAATCAAGACTTTTTTTTGTTTTTTTTCAATCCCACAAAATCCGTTGTTATTCAATGAAGATTTTTAATAAGACTTTTTTTTTTTCAATGCCACAAAATCCGTTGTTATTCAATTAAGATTTTTAATCAAATTTTTTTTTTTAATGCCACAAAATATGTTGTTATCCAATCAAGATTTTTAATCAAGATTTTCAAAAAAAACAAAGAATCTTGATTGTAAAATATCTTTTAAAAAAAGTCTCTCAAAATCTCACAAAATCAATATAATCCCACGAAGTCTTTTAAAATCTTCAAGACTTTTTTGTCAAAATAACCCCTCGAAATCCCTCGAAATCCCAATCCAATAACCTCCCTAAAAATAAAAACCATATACTAATACGAAGACTTTTTATAATTTCACGATAACGTATATTGCTATCAGGATCTAGATTTGTATCCATGTATTAATACGATGACTATATATATTTTTTATAATTTTTATAGGAGCTATATTTATACTCATGTACAGGATTTGTATCCATCTATTTTTTATATATAATTTTTTTGTCGTAATTTTTACAGAATTATATTTTTTTTACAATGTTTTAATACGAGACGAAATACTTTTTTTATAGGAACTTAAATATTTATACACATATTAATACGGAAAACCCATTTTTTTTATAGTACGACATATATTTACACTCATATTAATTTGAATGTTTTTTTATTTTGTAATTTACACGATGATCAATATTTATACTCATATATTAATACACGACCTATCTTTTTTTGTAATTTCAATGGGGACTAGAAATGAAATATGATATAAGATTATCACAAAGACAATAGCAAACAGGATTAAGACCCATCTTCCTCACATTGTTAGTCCTTACCAAAGTGCTTTTATCCCTGGGAGGCTTATAACTGACAATACCCTTTTGGCATTTGAGGTTTTTCACGCTCTCAATTGTATTAAAAAAGGAAAAAAAGGTTTTGTGGGCATCAAATTGGATATGGCCAAAGCATATGATAGGATTGAATGGAGTTTCCTTAATAATATACTCTTATCCTTGGGCTTCCCTGTGAATTTGGTTTCTACCATCATGAAGTGTGTTTGTTTAGTTTCTTTTTCTATTCTTATCAATGGTAGGCCTACTACTAGTTTTCTCCCTCATAGGGGACTTAGGCAAGGGGACCCTCTGTCTCCCTACCTTTTCATTCTTTGTGCAGAGGTCTTATCTGGTCTTATTATTAAAAGTCAAGAGGAAGGGAAGATTCATGGAATAAAGGTGGCTCGAAATGCTCCCACCATTTCCCACCTTTTTTTCGCTGATGATAGTATACTTTTTTGTAAAAATGATAAAAAGGAAGCCCAAGTCCTAAAAGAGATTTTCGACCTTTATCAACAGGCTTCGGGGCAAAAAATCAATCTTGGTAAATCTGAACTTATGTTCAGCAGCAAAGTGGATGCTAGAAATAAAAGTTCGTTTCAAGAGTGGCTACCGATAAATTGCAGCACAAATATTGGCAAATATCTTGGATTACCTACTCATATTGGGAGATCTAAGAAGGAGGTCTTTAATTTTCTTATTGATAGGATATGGAAAAAGCTAAAAGGCTGGAAGGAAAAATGTTTGTCGTTTGCTGGAAGAGGTGTGCTCATCCGAGCTGTTGCTCAGGCTATCCCCACATACGCTATGAGTTGTTTTTTGCTGCCGGAGAACCTTTGTGAGAAACTGGAAAGATTAATATGTCAATTCTGGTGGGGGGCAAAGGATGATAAGAAAAAAATACACTGGACAAAGTGGGAAAAGTTGTGCCAACCGAAAGCATTGGGTGGTTTGGGGTTTAGAACGTTCAGGGAGTTTAATGAAGCAATGTTGGCAAAACAGGTTTGGAGACTTGCTACTAATCCGGACAGTTTAGTTGCTAAATGCCTAAAAGCCAAATATTATCCAGAACACGACATTTTTACAGCTACGTTGAGAAATGGACCTAGTTATACTAGGCGAAGTATCTTTCACTCTATCAAGGTTATTCAAGAGGGAAGTGTATGGAAGATCGGGAACGGCAGAAATATTAATATTTGGGAAGATAATTGGCTACCTTGTCAGAATGGCTATAAAGTTTTTACAAAGAAACCTGTAGGAATCCCCATCAATTGGGTTAAGGACCTTATAGTTGAAGGCACAAGCAGCTGGAACCAAAAAACTATAGAGGACTTTTTTCTTCCTATTGACAGAGAGAACATTTTACAATTGCCTCTAAACGATATTGAGGAAAATGATCAACTAATGTGGATGGGCACAAAGGATGGTATCTATAGTGTTCGAACTGGATATCAATTTTTAAAGACTAAGATGATGCAGAGGCAGCCAGGACAATCTAACCCTCAAGCAAACAAGAGAGTGTGGACCAGAATTTGGAAGATTCAATCTCCTCCGAGACATCAAGTACTTGTTTGGAGAATTCTTAACGAAGCTCTCCCAATCAGAACTGCTCTTAGTCGACGTGGTATAAATTGTCCTATTTTCTGTCCTAGATGTTTAAATCATGCGGAAACGATTGACCATGTGTTCAAAGATTGTATTTGGGCTATCCAAGTTTGGTTTGGCTCTGACTTAAATATCAATTTTAATAATCATGTTTCTCAAAAGTTAAAGGATTGGATTTATTACATGTTAGAGCAAGCAGACAATGATACTTTAGAGGTGATGTTTGCTATGCTTTACAACATTTGGCAAGCTAGAAACACAAAAGTTTTTGAAGATAAAGACGTACCTGTGTGTGAAACAATTACAGCCACCATGAAGTGCACGCGAGATCACAAGGAAGAGGTTCATCCATACAACAAGGTTAGTAGAACAACACCCAACAAGCACGATTTATTGGTGAAGTGGAACAAACCTCAACATGGTTGGGTTAAAGCTAACTGTGATGCAACCATTACAAATGATGGAAATTGGGGCCTTGGTGTTGTTATTAGAGATGAAGCCGGAAAGATAATTGCAGCCGCGAATTGGAAGAAGAAAGGAAGCAGCGACGTCACTGAAGCGGAGGCTACGGCTTTATTGTACACAATCCAGTTGGCAAGTGATTTGGGAATGGATTCTATTGTTTTTGAGACAGATTGTCAAACCATTGTTAAGAAGTTGCAGCATAGTGACGTGCCTAGAACCTATTGGGGGGGAATATTACGTGTTATCCAAAGATATTTGGTTTTCTTTCATGAATATCAAATAGGCTATATAGGTAGAAATGGGAACAGGCTTGCACATTTAATGGCCCATTTAGCCATCACAGAAAGTGATAGAGTTTGGATAGAGGATTTGCCTTTTGTAATATGTGAACAATCCAATTTGGATGCTGCTAGTTAATAATATGTTTTTTTCAAAGAAAAAAAAAAATGAAATATGATATTGTTCAAAACGGGGAGCAGAAGATCACTCTCCACCCTATTTTATCTCTTTAAAATCCTTAAATATATATTATTTTTATATTTAAATAATAGAAATATAAAATTAATTTCACAAGTAATTGGAAAAATAAAATTATTTGACAAAAATTACATTAATTAACTTAAATTTTAAAAAAAAACTTAAATTAAAAAAATTAATATCTCAACTAATTTATTTTAATTTTAATAATATATACTATAAATTTAAATATTAACCCGTGCATTGCACAGGTAAGTTATACTAGTTAAGTTTATAAAAAAAAACTATTAACACAGCTTGTACAAAAGTTATTCACAAACCTAATGTTCAAAACAAAATACAAACCATCAAATAATTTTGGATTTTGCTAAAATTTTATACTAATGATTTATATAATATAAACTTTCGATCCAACAAAATATATTTTATAAAAATTTATTTCGATTATAATATTATTGAGTGGTCGGAGATAAATACCCTCAAATCTAATATGAAATATAAGACTTAATCAGTAGTTTAATCTATACATATATAAAGAGGATATACTCTTTTGGTAAAGTCTTTTTTTATTGTTATTTTACCTTCAATTTCAAATTATTTTCATAACAACCAAATTTAAAAAAATCGTCATAAAAAAAAATCAAATTTGAAAAAAAACGTACTCTTTATAAATATCTTATATTCCAGTTAAAAAACGGTAACCATTTAAATTCTATTATATTATTATTACTATTATACACAAAAAATCATAAAAAATACCTATCACACGACATTTGCTAGTACTTTAATAAAGGATCTTCTATAGTTTTATCAGAAAAACTAATTGAGTGAGTGACATCATCAGATATAGATTCAGTAGAGCTATTTTGAATAATTTGATCAGTTGGATATGGAGAAGGTTTTGGAGAAATTTTAATGTCTTTAATATCTCCTTCTAGCATTTCTATTACTCTATCCATTGAAGGCCGATCATTAGGATTTAGTTGTATACACCATAAAGCTACCATGAACATTTTCTTCACATTTTTCTTTTCTTCATCACTAATTTCTCCCAATATTTTTATCTCCCTTTCTTCAATTAATTCATTGTAAATCCAATAGGGAAAGAATATTTGGTCTGAATCATCTGCATTTGAGTTCAAATTTCTTTTTCTGTTTGCTATTTCCATTAAGAGCATTCCAAAGCTATACACATCGGCCTTGTACGAAACTCCACCAATGTTTTTGTAAAACAATTCCGGAGCCATGTAACCGATTGTTCCTCTAGCAGCCGTCAAAGTTATAGTGTTATTTTCAGCCGGATAAAGTTTAGCAAGACCAAAATCCGAAACCTTTGCGACAAAGTCCTTGTCAAGAAGTATGTTATGGGGCTTGATATCAAAATGTAAAATTTGCATGTCACAACCTTGATGCAAATAAGCAATACCACGAGCCACGCCAAGAGATATGTCGTACATTTGTTTATAAGTTAAGGAAATATGATCTTCTTTAGAGGAAATATATTTATCAAGAGAGCTATTTGGCATGAAATCATACACAAGAGCACGCTTTGAACCTTCAACACAAAATCCAACAAGTCGCACCACATTGGTGTGATGAATTCTTCCTATGGTTGCAACTTCATTAATGAAATCTTGTCCATTTTTATCACCCTTAGATTTACCTAAAATCTTTATGGCTACCAATGGTCCACTGCGTAGCTTTCCCTTATAAACCTTACCATAGCCTCCTTCACCTAACTTGTCCTTAAAACCTCTTGTCATTTTCTTTATCTCTTTGTATGAATACCTTATTGGCACAAGGGAGTTGTCTTGAAGAAAACCTTCAATGTTTTCATACATTGATGTATGTCTTAATCGATATTTATGTATCAATATTGCAAAGACAACTATGAGACCCAATGTAAATCTCACTATAATGAATGGTAATAAAAAAAATCTTCCAATGAATGTTCCAATGTCAATAGCAAATTTAGATTCAGAAATACCGAATGTGCCATCGTTTACAGTCAAACCAACTGGATGTATTAGTCCTGCAGTATGTCATATATGAAATAATGTAAACATTAAATAATAGAATGATATAATTAATGTTCAAATAACATTATGGATTTGAAAACTTAGGTATATGCATTAGAGTAAAAAATTACCTGCAGCAATGCCGTACAAAAGACCTGCAAGAGTTTTTAAATTAAGTTAGTTGAGAAATGAAAAAGATGACTAGTGACTACAAAATAATTGTAACTATAGTTAATGGATCTATGATAAATCATGTTAAATGATATGATTGATGTACAAAGTATTTGTCCCTCTTATAGTCTTATATATAATAACATGTGAGAAATACATGACCATGTTAGAATGAGTCAATATATCATATTGAACATGTAATTAGATATGAGAATTTTCTCTTTACCTTCAACAAACATTCGAAGCTTTGATATAGTTCCTAAAATTAAGATAAAGAAAAAGTTAATAGACTTAGTATTTGTCACTCTTTTGAAGGGATCTGACTTTAAAAAAAATGTAAAGATTGTTCTTACCACATCTGACATGAAATCCCAATGTTGTTTTACAATAACCTTGAGGATCAAAGCATTCAAGACTCCAAGTGATTTCACTTAAATAGCAATTTGTTTTTCCACAAAGATCTTCACAAGGAGTACTTATCCAAGAAAGCTCAAATCCACTCACCAACATCCTATGAATTTCACTGTATGAAAAATTTTGATCCGGAAAGTCCTGATATTCAAATATACTACTTCTGTTATAACGGTAAAAAGATACCGCAGTAACAAGCTCCGCATGGCAGTCATAGTCTTTTAAGTTACCAACCTTCAAATCCCCAGCAATGGCATAAACATGGCCATTGCCTTGGGAATTCGACTTGATGCAAGACGCTGTATCCGCGTATACTGGATCATTCCTTACAGCATTGCTGCAATTCATGTAAATTACATGCTGGAACATTGGTAAGCTCACAGTGTCACCATAAGTTATATATCTAGAAATTATTCTGCCCTGTGAGGTTTGATATGGATCCTCGTCGCTATAAGAGTAATAGCTCGTGAAATTTGAAGTGTATAAGTAATATTGAGGAATAGAAGAGCAATCACTCTCTATGATTCCGGGATCAACTAACCGAATTGTGTAGTTTTTGTAGTTGATTGATTTCACATAGTATTTACCTGAAAATAGAGTTAGTACAGTCATGTTGTTTTCGCAGGATAACTCGTATCTCGGATCACCACAGGTTGTTGGATCATCGTTAAGCCGAAAGGGATGTTGTATATTTGTGATTTTGCCACATGAAGAAGGTGGACAATTTGTTTGGTTATTTGTATTTGTTGCATCACATGTTTGATGATGATTATGCAGTAGTATTGCTATTACTATAATATGGAAGAAGCATAAGAATGATTTTTGTCTGCACATGATTGATGCTGAAAATTGGAATTTCACTTTAGAGCTACAAGATTAGTGGATTATTATCTGAAAGTGAACATGTGTGAAATGGAACATGTGTATCTAAGACTAAATTTGTGTTTCTCAGTGTCAAAAGTCTTTTAGCCATCATTCTTGACTTTCATTGATACAATAATGATAAAATTGTTTTTTTCTTGACTGAAATGTATGATATAAATGCTGACAAGTGACAACACTAATTTTAACAATATCTTTTCAACATTCTTTAATTGAATTGTATGCGGACGACTTAAATACACAAAGACTATCGTAAGTGGCTGAGTTTCCTTGTTGTAACTTATGTAGCATCGACACTTCTCATGGATGGCGTGTCCGGTGTTCGACATCGACACAACACCAATACATGTGAATCCGTTCAATTAGTTCATTTAGCCATCATTTACTTCTCATGAAAGGGACATGTCTACAGGGTCAAAGGTCTTTTAGCCATCATTCTTGACTTTCATTGATACAATAATGATAAAATTGCTTTTTCTTGACTGAAATGTATGATATAAATGCTAAAAGCATTAATTTTAACAATATCTTTTCAACACTCTTTGATTGAATATTCTTTGCATGCAGCGACTTAAATACACAAAGACTATCATAAGTGGATGAGTTCCCTTGCTGTAACTTATATAGCATCGACACTTCTCATGAAAGGCATGTCCGGTGTTCGACACCAATACATGTGAATACGTTTAATTAGTTCATTTTTTCAAATTTTTATTAGTATTGTGTCCTTGTATTTGTCTATGTCAGTGTTAGGTTAGATCGATCAGTGATGCCTGTAGCTAACACTCCTCTAACTAATAACTATCTAGAACAAATTATAGTTGTTGACGTAGTGGAAACTTTGATTGCAATTTTTTCAACCTTTTATTATCTTTAGTCTTATTTTTTTTCCTTACATGACATTGCAGTTCACATTATGGTCTTGGACTTTGAACATTTCTTAGTCTATAATTTTATTGCAGCATTAATTTCAATTTAAATGTATGCTTGCATGCTATGCTAATGTATATTTCTATATATGAAATTATACAAGTTTGAAATGTAATTCGCTTGAACATGCCACTCACAATATTAGCACTGCTGCTGCTGCTGCTAATGAACCTCGGAAATGGTCAGATATTGATTAACAATAACTCCTCCGTTGAATGTCCCTTCCGTCTATCTTGTTCGGGACCATTAAATGGTCAGACATTCATGGATCAGATCCTTGAATTTCGCTCGCAAACATTATCAGAAAAATTCCTTGTTAAAAGGATATATTGTGAAGCTCAAGATATATCCCTATCTCACCAACAAAACTGTCTTTCTAGTTTCTTTATAACACACAATTTATCTGTATTTTATCCTTTCCAATCAGAATCTTCATTTACCAACATTACTTTCTTTAATTGCTCTTCGGTTCGACAACACCGTCTCAAAAACTCGGAACAAACAGTCTCTGATGCACAAGACATGTTGTCTTGTCCGATTTATGTCGCTGATTCCACTGAAAGTGTCATTGAGTTGGACTTATTACGCTGCACAAAAATGTTTGATAAAGTTTTACCAGTAAGAGCATATGAAATAAGGGACAACTATCTGACATTGAGTTGGTCGAAAACAAATTTTCGCAGTCAATGTTTAGAGCGACACGACAAATCAAAGAAGAGCCACACATCCATTATCTTAGAAACAATAGGTGAATACAATAGATTATATATACTCTCAGTTCTATTTCTGTCCATTATTTTTCAATTTTTTTAATTGAATGCTGAATTTGTAGGGGCAATCATTGGTTCAACTATGCTGGTTGTTTTGATTGGTGGTTTCTTTCGAGTATACTTCTATTTTAAAACGAAAGGGGAAGATCAATCAAGACTTGAAAACTTTTTGAAGGATTATGAAGCTTCAAAACCAACAAGATTCTCTTATGCTGATATTAAGAGAATTACAGGCCAATTCAAGGAAAAACTAGGCGAAGGAACTCATGGAGCTGTCTATAAAGGTAAGTTATCGAGTCAAATTCTCGTTGCAGTGAAGATGCTTAATAATACAGAAGGAGATGGGAGAGAGTTCATAAATGAAGTTGGAACTATGGGAAAAATCCACCATGTTAATGTTGTTCGATTGCTTGGCTTCTGCGCCGATGGATTTTATCGTGGTTTAGTTTATGACTTTTTCCCAAATGGTTCGCTGCAGAATTTCATTTCTCCACCCAATAACAAAGACGGCTGTTTCCTTGGTTGGGACTTATTGCAACAAATTGCTCTAGACATTGCTAATGGGATTGAGTATCTTCACCAAGGTTGTGATCATCGAATTCTTCACTTTGATATCAATCCTCATAATGTCTTGTTAGATGACAATTTCATTCCAAAAATATCAGACTTCGGCTTAGCTAAGTTGTGCTCCAAAAATCAAAGTATTGTATCGATGACTGCAGCTAGGGGAACATTAGGATACATGGCACCTGAAGTTTTTTCTAGAAATTTCGGAAATGTCTCTTATAAGTCTGATATATACAGCTACGGTATGCTGCTGCTCGAGATGGTTGGAGGAAGAAAGAATACTAAAACAGACGTTGGTGAAGAAAATTTCGAAGTTTTGTATCCAGATTGGATCCATGATTTGCTTGAAGGGAGAGACTTACATATCCCAATAGACGAAGAGGGAGATTTTCGAATTGCAAAGAAACTAGCAATTGTGGGACTTTGGTGCATTCAGTGGCACTCCGTGCATCGTCCATCCATGAAAACTGTGATGCAGATGCTACAAGGAGACGGAGACAAGTTAAGAGTTCCCGACAATCCTTTCAATGCTTCATCTTCAACTAATAGTACTGCAAATACTGCTACAGGATATTTGAATATAGAACTAGATGTGATTCAAGAATTAGACTAGATTATAGGTTATTTAATTTTAATACTAGAGGCTCTGATCATGGATGTAAGTGTAAAATATAATACAGTAATCTGAAAATATAGTAATCTATGATGAGAGATTTCATAAAATATTATCGTCTTTTATTCATGAATCACTTCCATTTGGAAAGTTCTTCTTGCCGAAGTACATTGATCATTATTGGTCATTGAAGTCACCGAGTGAAAAGGATTAGGAGGCACAGTTAACTGGATATCCTCTTCGGTTTTTAACATTTGCACAACAGTTTTTATCGATGGACGGTTTATTGGTTGCCATTGAATGCACCAAAGTCCAACAATTGCAAGTTTCTTTGCAATTTTAGCATCGCCTTCATCCTCAACACGAATATGTACATCTCCTTCCAATAAGTTATGGATCCATTCTGGATATAACACATTACAAGTTTCTGCAGATGACGTGTCTACATTCTTTCTCCCTCCAACCATTTCCAGCAACAACATTCCATAACTGTAAATATCTGACTTAAGAGACACATTCCCAAAATTTCTCGATAGAACTTCAGGCGCCATGTATCCAAAGGTTCCCTTAGCAGCTGTCATGGAAACAACACTAAGATTCTTGGAACATAATTTAGCAATACCGAAATCTGAAATTTTAGGAGTGAAAGAGCCATCTAGCAAAACATTGTGAGGGTTTATGTCGAAGTGAATGATTGGATGGTTACAACCATGATGAAGATACTCAATTCCTTTGGCTATACCAGTACTAATTTCTTGTAGCTTATCCCACCCCATGAAACGGTCTTTATTATCGGGTGGAAATATGAATTTCTGTAGCGAACCATTTGAAAACAAGTTGTAGACAAGAGCACGGTGGACTCCATCTGCACAAAACCCAAGCAAGCGAACGACATTAATATGGTGAATTTTGCCCATAATTCCCACTTCATTGATGAACTCTTTTCCTTCTCCCTCTGTATTGTTGAGCATTTTCACAGCCACAAGTATCTCACTTGAAAGCTTTCCTTTGAACACGGTTCCGTGAGCTCCTTCTCCAATTTTTTCCTTAAATCCATTCGTAATTCTTTTTATATCCGCATAGGAAAATCTAGCGGGCTTTTGTGCTTTATAATCCTCTAAAAACTTATCAACTCTAATTTGATCCTCTTCTTTCTCTCTAAAATAGATTTTTATCTTAAATAATGTGATGAAAACCAGCACCGCAAGAATTGAACCTAGAAAAACAAACTATCTGTCAAATAAAATTATCTTCCAACATAAATATTATATACCAAAGTAAAACAAAACAAAAAAGTCTAACCTGCAAAAGCGTATAAAAGATATTCTGGAATTTGAATTGTTTTACGTTTATTGGTGCAATCAAAACATTCCGTTTCTCCCTTCGTGCCATTTTTCTTCCATTTGCATTTCATGCCTTTCACTTCGCACTCTTTACAATTTTGCTTGGTCCAACTCAAACCAAGCGAATTAAACGTTAGGCCTGATTGCATCATTGACAAGTCGAACATCTTGGTACATAATAAAAGGTCTAATTGAATGACACTGTCGGAGGATTTAGAAGCGTAAATTGGACAAGTGCTCAGGTATCTATTCCTAGTTGAAGAGCAATTGAAAAAGGATATTTTTGTTTCTGTTTCTGAATAAAATCGGTAAGGTAGAAAAGATGAAGTGTTAAGTTTGAAAAACTTTTCTGAAATGCAATTTTCCGGGTCTGAAATTGAAATTTGGTTTGATTCGTAGTTTATGTAATCGACAAGGAATTTAATTGGACCTGAAGTGGTTGGAAGTAAAAGCATGGTTTTCTCAATTTGAGTACAATATAGACAAAACTCAGGATAAACACATTGATCTTGTGATGGTTCCTTAATAAGTTGGTAGGGGAACCGAATGATCGGTTGATAAGGACCACATGACGATTCCTTACACTCGTCATTACTGCTGCAACTATCGATAAACAGAAGAAGAACAAGAAGTAGTGTGATCAAAGTACTATGTGATCCTACCATCCCATATGCAAGGTTTAACTTGTTCAACAAATAAAAATGATTGAGTCAAGAAGAAAAACAGCTTGAAATTATTTCTATTTTGAATCTGTTGAAAGTTTGACATTGCAATCACAATACCGCCTGCACATCCAGAGTGCAGGCATCAGACTAAACAATTTTGTTTTCATTTTGTTTGATTGTCCGCCTGCACTTGCTTGATTGATCAATTATTTCTATTTTTGGGACCCAGGTCTACTGGCTTTACCTGTTTAACACCATGCTAAACTGATTGTCATCATTTAATAATAAGAGCACATATAGAAATATTTAATTTAAGACAAATGTCAAGAGGTAAATATAAAAATATTATCTTAGTGTTTAAAAAAAATAATAAGAGCACAATGTTATTGCTGCCTTTAAAATATAGAAATATTATCTTAGTGTTTTTACGAACAAAAACAGCTTCGCTGCTATGTGGTGGATGAGAGTGATATCGGTATTGTTGTTGCCATTTTTGGTTATACTACAACAAGGTAGTAGCAGTACACTTACTATTGAGCAAGTGCATACATGTCCACCTTCATCTTGTGGCATAATATCAAACATAAGTTACCCATTTCGGTTAAAAAAGGACCCAATTCATTGCGGGGATAGTAGGTATGAGCTATCGTGTGAAAATAATGTGACAAGTTTATTTTTATATTCTGCAAAATATCATGTGCAGTCCATCAACTACAACAGTTACACAATCAGATTAGTTGATCCTGGAGTTCAACAATCTAACTGCTCTTCACTTCCTCTAAATTTCTTGTCACAATCTGATTTCTGCGATGCTTATAAAGTCAAGAAGAATCATTATTGCGCAGATCCATATCAAGCAGCAGGATATGATAATGATGGACTTCTTTTTGAGTATATAGTATACTTGAATTGTAGCCATAGTGTAACTAACAACCGTAAATATGTTGATACTGTTCCCTGCCTCAATGGTTTGAACTCAAAAGAGTATTATATTTATGCTATGGCTGGTGATTTAATAGCTGAAGATTTTCAAGTCGGTTGCGAAGTGAAGTTAGTGGCTCCTACATCTTGGTTGAAAAGAAAACAAGTAGTTTCAAATTATGATGAAATGCACATGGCGTTAGTGTATGGATTTGAGATTTCATGGGTGGATCTTCCGTGTAAGAATCTTTGCGGAGACTCAAAGTTATGTTCATTCAACGCTACCACGGAGAAACTTCAATGCTATCGCTTCTGCCATATTTTCTGGTTAGGAAATCCAAACGGCCGTTTTTGTGGTATTACTCAATTCCATTATTATTATATATATATTGAGCAAATTATTTAAACATAGTATGTCGAAATAGCGATGAAAAAAGTGACATTTTCTTCCATTGTTTGGGTAATTCTGCAGGGATATGGTATCTGCTGAGTACATACGCTAGAGGTAAGATTTTTATATCACCTAAATTTACCTGTGCTGTATGGTTTCTTTTTTGCCTTAATCAAAAACTTGTTTCTACATTATTTGTTGACAAATCTTAAAGTTGTAACAAAATCTGACTACTTTTTTTTGATAATATGTTACAGGAATATTTGAGATTATTATAGGATATGTCGAGTTTAAATTAGGATTGACGACCGGATACTATGTTCTACCATCACTTTTGGCCACTAGATTTCTGTTTGGGATGATATTATTTATCGCTTTGTTGATATACAAATGGAGGAAAAGGCATTTGTCAATGTTTGAATATATTGAAATATATCTACAACAACAAAACAACCTCATGCCCATTGGATATTCATACAAAGAAATTAAGAAAATGGCTAGAGGTTTCAAAGACAAATTAGGTGAAGGAGGTTTTGGCACTGTGTTTAAGGGGAAACTTCGCAGTGGACCTTCCGTTGCGATCAAGATGTTGGGTCAGTCAAAAGGTAATGGACGAGACTTTATTAGTGAAGTAGCAACCATCGGAAGGATACATCATTTGAATGTGGTGCAGTTAATTGGATTTTGTGCTGAGGGATCAAAACGTGCACTTGTTTATGAATTCATGGCTAATGGATCGCTTGATAAATTTATTTTCTCTAAAGAAGGAAGCGCAAATATAAGCTATAGCCAAATTTTTGACATATCGGTTGGAGTAGCACGTGGGATTGCTTATCTTCACCATGGGTGCGAAATGAAGATTTTGCATTTTGATATCAAGCCTCATAACATCCTACTTGATGAGAACTTCACCCCAAAAGTATCTGACTTTGGACTGGCTAAGTTGTATCCTATAGGAAATAGTATTATCACAATGACTGCAGCAAGAGGTACAATTGGATATATGGCTCCAGAATTGTTCTACCAAAATATCGGAGGAGTGTCCTATAAGGCCGATGTTTATAGCTTTGGGATGCTTTTGATGGAGATGGCAAGTAAAAGGAAAAACTTAAATGCGCGCGCAGAGCGTTCAAGTCAGCTTTACTTTCCTTTATGGATTTATGATCAAGTTGAAAATGAGAAAGACATAGAAATAGAAGATACCACTGAGGAGGAAAAGAAAATAATAAAGAAAATGATCATAGTTGCACTTTGGTGTATACAGTTAAAACCAGATGATCGACCATCAATGAGCAATGTGGTGGATATGCTCCAAGGAAATATTGAAAACCTTAGCATGCCTCCAAAGCCAACCCTTTATCCAGATGATTCAATGACAAATGCTCAAAGAAACAGCTTTTACCAAACAAGTTCAAGTGATTATTCTGATTCTTATGATTCTCAGGAAATATCAACTAATCCTCTAGTAGAGAACAATGCTTGAATTTTCTTATATATATCTTTTTTCGTCAATAATAATAATAATGATTCGTGATATTCTCATAGTATATTGCATCTCAAATGTTAGAAATAGTGAACCCTTTATTTTACACTCTGATTCTTAGAGGAAGTGAACTCTAGTAATCTAGAATTTGGGGTGAATTCTGACATCAAGTGCTTTCACTATTCTCTCAAACGCAGTTGTAGGAAGTGAACCCTTTATTTGAAGTCCCTAAAAATATGTATTAATATTATATTATTCATGTTCTACTCTAAAACTATATATATATATATATATATATATATATATGGTAATTTATAACGTGTTACCATTTGTTCTCCTCATCAATTGGATATTGTTCTTCTTGCAGATACATCTGAGGTGTATAGACAACGATTGACTTAGAGTCAGTTTTGCAAGACCAAAAAGCTAGCTTATAGCTTATAAGCTCGTATGAGAAAACAAAAACTTATTTTGTAACTGTGACCTTTTAGCTTATGTTACTAGCTTATAGCTTGTTTTTCAGACCCTATTTTAAAAAGCGTTTTAGCTTATAACTTATGGAAAAAGCTAACTAGTGCACTCCATGCACTAGTTAAGGAACCTCAATATAGTATTATTGTATTGAAATTTGTGTAATTAATGTTTACAAAAGTTAAAAAATGATGTTTTCAATGTAAAACTTACTTTTTTTGTATTCTTAACTAGTGCATGGGGTGCACTAGTTAGCATAACCCATAACTTATAGCTCATCATCTTTGCTTTCTTTTTTTACCCTTACGATTTTACCTAAAATCCCAGTTTGTCCCTTATAATTTATTAAAAGAAAACATGCAATGTATGTTCTATACACTTGTAGTGACAATTTTAGCATGATTGATTTTAGTTATAATTGAGTTGAATTAATAGAAACATGTACAGAGAAAACAGTGAAATTATCAAGAAGATAAGAATTTTGAAGAAGTAAAGAATGATGAGACAGTAGAAGTTGTATAAATATGTAAACCTTCTAGATTCTTACAAATTAAAATACTCAAACTATTTTCTATGATGAGGGATTTTATAAAATCTTTTATTCATAAATCACTTCCATTTGGAAGTTCTTCTTGACGAAGTACATTGATCATTATTGGTCATTGAAGTCATCGAGCGAAAAGGATTAGGAGGGACAGTTAACTGGATATCCTCTTCGGTTTTTAACATTTGCACAACAGTTTTTATCGATGGACGGTTTATTGGTTGCCATTGAATGCACCAAAGTCCAACAATTGCAAGTTTCTTTGCAATTTTAGCATCACCTTCATCCTCAACACGAATATGTACATCTCCTTCCAATAAGTTATGGATCCATTCTGGATATAACACATTACAAGTTTCTGCAGATGACGTGTCTACATTCTTTCTCCCTCCAACCATTTCTAGCAACATCATTCCGTAACTATAAATATCCGACTTAAGAGATACATTCCCGAAATTTCTTGATAGAACTTCAGGTGCCATGTATCCCATGGTTCCTTTAGCAGATGTCATGGACACTACACTAAGATTCTTGGAACATAATTAAGCGAGACCAAAATCTGAAATTTTTGGAGTGAAAGAGCCATCTAGCAAAACATTGTGAGGGTTGATGTCGAAGTGAATGATTGGATGGTTACAACCTTGATGAAGATACTCAATGCCTTTGGCTATACCAGTACTAATTTGGTGTAGCTTCTCCCACCCCATTAAACGGTCTTTGTTAACGGGTGGAAATATGAAACTTTGTAGCGAACCATTTGAAAAAAAAATTGTAGACAAGAGCACGATGGACTCCATCTGCACAAAACCCGAGCAAGCGAACAACATTAATATGGTGAATTTTGCCCATAATTCCCACTTCATTGATGAACTCTTTTCCTTCTCCCTCTGTATTGTTGAGCATTTTCACAGCCACAAGTATCTCACTTGAAAGCTTTCCTTTGAACACGGTCCTGTGAGCTCCTTCTCCAATTTTTTCCTTAAATTCATTCGTAATTCTTTTTATATCCGCATAGGAATATCTAGCAGGCTTTTGTGCTTTATAATCCTCTAAAAACTTATCAACTCTAATTTGTATCTTAAATAATGCGATGAAAACCAGCACCGAAAGAATTGATCCTAGAAAAACAAACTATCTGTCAAATAAAATTATCTTCCAACATAAATATATATACCAAAGTAAAACAAAAAACGCGTCTAACCTGCAGAAGCGTATAATACATATTCTGGAATTTGAATTGTTTTCTGTTTATTGTTGCATTCAAAACATTCAGTTTCTCCTTCTGTACCATTGTTCTTCCATTTGCAACTCATGCCTTTCATTTCGCACTCTCTACAATTTTGTTTGGTCCAACTTAAACGAAGCGAATTAAATTTCAGGCCTGATTGCATCATTGATGAGTCGAACATCTTGGTACATGATAAAAGGTCCAATTTAATGACACTGTCAGAGGATTTAGAAGCGTAAATTGGGCAAGTGATCATATCTTGTGAATGGAAGGAAGAAAATTCATTATTTCTCAGGTATCTTTCCCTAATTGAAGAGCAATTGAAAAAGGATATTTTTGTTTCTGTTTCTGAATAAAATCGGTAAGGTAGAAAAGATGAAGCATTAAGTTTGAGAAACTTCTTCGAAATGCAATTTTCCGGGTCTGAAATTGAAATTTGGTTTGATTCGTAGTTTATGTGATCCACGAGGAATTTAATTGCACCTGAAGTGGTTGAAAGCGAAAGCATGGTTTCCGCATTTGGAGTACAATATAAACAAAACTCAGGATAAAGACATTTTCCTTGTGACGGATCCTTAATAAGTTGGAAGGGGAACCGAATGATCGGTGTATAAGGTGCACAAGACGATTCTTTGCACTTGTCATTACAGCTGCAACTATAGATAAGCAGGAGAAGAAGAAGAAGTAGTGTGATCAAAGTACTATGTGATCCTACCATCCAATATGCTTGAGTGAAGATGAAAAACAAAAGAAAATGATAAGAAACAGCCAATTAGACTCTGTGCTTCTTTATATGTTTGACACAGTTTTTATGTGTTATTGTGCTTGTGAGCAAGCTGTGTAAAGACAAATAAACAGCTTGAAATTATTTCTATTTTGAATTTGTTGAAAATACCGCCTGCAAATTAACAACCGATTTTGTTTGATTGGCCGGCTGCACTTGCTTGATTGATTAATTATTTTCTTGGGACCCAAGTCTACTGACTTTGCCTGTTTAACACTATGCTAAACTGATTGTCATCATTTAATAATCAGCATAAATTTCATCTACGTACCAAAATTGGCTTATATTTAAATTAAGACAAGTGTTAAGAAAGTTTCTGACCTTAATTTACTCTGTTTTTACCAATTGAAAAACAGTTTCTTCGCTGCTATGCGGATGTGGTGGGTGAGAGTGAAATTGGTATTGTTGTTGCAAATTTTGCTTATACTACAGCGAAGTAGTAGCAGTACTCATAATACATGTCCACCTTCATCTTGTGGCAAAATTTCCAACATAAGTTATCCATTTCGGTTAAACAATGACCCAATTCATTGCGGAGACAGCGCGTATGAATTAACTTGTGAAAATAATAATGTGACAAGTTTATATTTATATTCTGCAAAATATCATGTGGAGTCCATCAACTACAACAATTTCACAATCAGATTAGTTGATCCTGGTGTTCAACAATCTAATTGCTCTTCACTTCCTCTCAATTTCTTATCTCAATCTTATTTCTGCGATCCATATAAAGTCATGAAGCATTATTATTGCGGAGATCCATATCAAGCAGCAGGATATGATAATGATGGCCTTCTTTTTGAGCATATAGTTTACTTGAATTGTAGCCATCAAGTAACTAACAACCATAAATATATTGATACTGTTCCCTGCATCGATGATTTGAACTCGGAAGACTATTATATTTATGCTATAGCTGGTGATTTAATTGCTGAAGATTTTCAAGTTGGTTGCAAAGTGAAGTTAGTGGCTCCCACATCTTGGCTGAAAAGAAAACAAGTAGTAATATCTAATTATGAGGAAATACATAAGGCATTAGTGTATGGATTTGAGATTTCATGGGTAGATCTTTCATGTGAGAATCTTTGCGGAGATTCGAAGTCATGTTCCTTCAACGCTACCACGGAGAAACTTCAATGCTATAGCTACTGCCATACTCGTCTTTGTGGTATTAACTACTCAATTCCATTTATTATATTCAGATTATATTCCCTCAACACCAGATAAAAAAATGAGTAGATTATAATTTATATGAAAAGTAAATGATTAGTAGTATTTAAACATAAATAGCAATGAAAAACGTGACATTTTCTTCCATTGTTTGGGTGATTCCGCAGATATATGGAATCTGCTGAGTGCAATCGCTAGCGGTAAGAATTCTATATCACCTAAATTATTCGAAAACAACTTGTTTCTACATTATTCATTGACGAATCTTAAAGTCGTAACAAAATCTGCCTAATTTTTTTTGTGATAATATTTTATAGGAATATTTGGAGTTATTATAGAATTTGCCGAGTTTAAATTAGGTTTGCCCAGAGCATACTATCTTCTACCGTTATTTTTGGTGGTTAGATTTCTGTTTGGGATTACATTATTTATTGCCTTGTTGATATACAAATGGAGGAAAAGGCATTTGTCAATGTTTGAATATATTGAAATATATCTACAACAACAAAACAACCTCATGCCCATTGGATATTCATACAAAGAAATTAAGAAAATGGCTAGAGGTTTCAAAGACAAATTGGGTGAAGGAGGTTTTGGCACTGTGTTTAAGGGGAAACTTCGCAGTGGACCTTCCGTTGCGATCAAGATGTTGGGTCAGTCAAAAGGTAATGGACGAGACTTTATTAGTGAAGTAGCAACCATCGGAAGGATACATCATTTGAATGTGGTGCAGTTAATTGGATTTTGCGCTGAAGGATCAAAACGTGCACTTGTTTATGAATTTATGCCCAATGGATCACTTGATAAATTTATTTTTTCTAAAGAAGGAAGCGTAAATATAAGCTATAGCCAAATTTTCGACATATCAGTTGGAGTAGCTCGTGGGATTGCTTATCTTCACCATGGGTGCGAAATGAAGATTTTGCACTTTGATATCAAGCCTCACAACATCCTTCTTGATGAGAACTTCACCCCAAAAGTCTCTGACTTTGGACTGGCTAAGTTGTATCCTATAGGAAATAGTATTATCACAATGACTGCAGCAAGAGGTACAATTGGATATATGGCTCCAGAATTGTTCTACCAAAATATCGGAGGAGTGTCCTATAAGGCCGATGTTTATAGCTTTGGGATGCTTTTGATGGAGATGGCAAGTAAAAGGAAAAACCTAAATGCGCGCCCAGAGCATTCGAGTCAACTTTACTTTCCTTTATGGATTTATGATCAAGTTGAAAGTGAGAAAGACATAGAAATAGAAGATACCACTGAAGAGGAAAAGAAGATAATAAAGAAAATGATCATAGTTGCACTTTGGTGTATACAGTTAAAACCAGATGATCGACCATCAATGAACAATGTGGTAGATATGCTCCAAGGAAATATTGAAAACCTTAACATGCCTCCAAAGCCAACCCTTTATCCAGATGATTCAATGACAAATGCTCAAAGAAACAGCTTTTACCAAACAAGTTCAAGTGATTATTCTGATTCTTATGATTCTGATGCAATATCAACTAATCCTCTAGTAGAGAATATTGCTTGAATTTTCTTATATATAATGATTTGTTCATTTTTGTAATAATAATAATAATAATAATAATAATAATGATTCTTATATTATTATATTATATTGTATTTCTAATGTTACTACCTTCCATTAAAATTGAATAACATGTTACTCCTTCCATTAAAAAAAGAGAGATTATTTTGATGTTATAAAATTCAACAAAATTGGATCCAGATTCTGACAATATTTAAAGTCTGAATCTCTCCCTATATATACATATTTGCATGTGTATATTTCTTGTTGTATAACTTTCTTCTCTTTAAACTTCAAGAAGCTAACCTCACACTACGTTGTTGTTGTCCTCTTCCTTGCTCTTATTTCTTCTTTATGTAGTGCAAACGTAACAATCGATGGCCAAAGTATTATTTCTATCCATACATACTCAAGTGTCACCGGTGAACTATATATGAGTGTGGCTCTTCGGGAAGCTTTGTAGGACAATTGGGATCTACAAAACAACTCTCTATTAATATTTCTTGCGATATGGAATGTCATGCAGTGTGGAACAATTTGCATGGTACTTTTGTTGCACGAGAGGTAGATTATGACGCAAATCATCACTTTATTACTTGGTCGGTGAGATCTGATGGTTTTTATCATAGTTGGGATGATAAAACTATGTAAAAAAATATGATTGGATTCATTGAATTTTAATGATATTGAGATAATAAATTATTTATAATAATGTTTTAATCAAATCATCAAAGTTATTTTTATATTTCTTTTATATAAGTATTTATGTCATTATTTAGATTGATTATTATAATGAAATAAAAGCTTTAGAAACTAAAATAAGTATTCATATGTATACAAGATTTAGAAACTAAGAATATCTGATCTCAAATGTTTAAATTTGCACCAATATCATAATTGTAATATATACTCTCTCACACGCACGCACGCACGTTCGCGCACACACACTAATTGCAATTATTTTTGTTAGATAAGAGATTGTATTGCTCAAAAAATTTCAATTATAAATACATATTTTTTAGATTAAATAAAGAAAATATAATGAATATTTTTAGAGTATTGACTATGTAAGAAACTATACAAATAATGGATTGGAAAATAGTTTATTTAACTTTTTAATACCAGAGTTGTTTGCGAAAAGAAGTCTTTAAGCTGGGCACTCTAATACTATTCTTACACTTCATAACAATGAAGTTACCCACTTCGGCACTTGACACTAAATACCCAACATTAGGTTAACCCTCTATTAGGCAACCAATTACATCATAAACTTTTGAACTCAGATTAGAAGGGTATGGATCAGGAAGAGGACCACAATCATACAACAAAGTGTAGTTTTCATTATTGGAAGTGTACTTGAAGAAATGCAAATCTATGTTTACATCAGTATATTGCTCGGGACAAGAATGCATAGCATGACGATCAAAACCCCATAAGTCGTTCCTGGCAATTCTCAAAACTTCAGATGTTTTATTTAGATGGAGGATGTGAAACTTTAGTGAGTTGATTTCCATACTCAAGCTTCCATTTTGGCAATCAAGCTTGAACACCGGATGTCCACAATAATTTGGCTGGGTGTTCAGACTCCAAAAGGGATACGTAAGTCCAGTGAACTTTCCACAATTGAAAGGTACACAAGCTGTGTACATTTCATCACCGGTAACAGAATGTAACTGGAATTGGATTAAGAAGAGGGGGAGGAAGACAAAGGTGCTGATGAGGAGAGAAAACGATAGATGTTTCCCCATAGTGATTTTTAATTAGAACCTTGATCAACAAGTTACATATGTTAATATACTGAAAGATAAGTGATTCAGGTATTGAAATGCATGCAGTTTTGCATAGATAGACTTTTTTTTGAAGACAATAGTATTAATTAATAGGCACATATGGTAGAGGATTATATAAAAAATATTAGGGATGGCAAAAGGATCCGTACCCGCGGACTCCGTCCGAACCCGAACCCGAGTCAACGGGTAAAAACCGAGTTGACTGGATTTCGGGTTCGGGTTCGGGTGCCACCCGATATTTCGGGTTCGGGTTTGGATAGATTAATATCCACACCCGAAACCCGAACCCCCACCCGTTTATATATATAATTATAAAATTACCCCTAAATATATATAAAGTTTAACACCGTATTTTAGGTGAAATATATGTTACAATGTTGTAGACGTTAATTTTAATGATTAACACCGTAATTTCTTAGTTTCGTTGAATTTACTACATTTTTCTCTTTTCTAGCTTCGGGTTTCGGGTTCGGGTGAAAAAACCCGAATCCACCGGGTACGGGCACGGGTGGGAGTTTGACACCCGGATAGGTTTTTGGGTTCGGGTTCGGGTGCCCGTTTCGGGTACGGATTTGGATAGTGTCAAACCCGTACCCGACCCTACCCGTTGCCATCCCTAAAAAATATGACTGATCTATGTTCGGAATTGAAAATGATGCAAACCATAAATGAAAACTATCACATGGTATCACAAAAAGAAGGAACAACTTAGTGCTAGAGAATTTCAAACTCAATTGAATCAAAATATATTCAAATAAAAGTTAAAGGACTTTCTTCTTGGCATTGCTAATCTTTAAACTACACAAATGAAAATCATCCAATAGGCCAAAAAAAATGTCAAACTCTTAATTATGCCACATCTTTGTCACTGTTTCAATTAAAAAAAACAAAAATTTTACTCTATTAGCTTTCAATTTAAAGTTAACCCGAAGATTAAGCTTTAAATTCAAATTTAACCAATCCCATAATCACATTCAATAACAATGTTTGAAAATCTTCTTCTTTCATCTTCTTCTCTCAGCCGGCCCTAGGCAAAAAAATTTCTTCTTCTTCTTCTCTTTTCTTTTGTTCATTGAAAAGGGGTGGTTTTAGGTCATTTTTGGCCTAAAATCACCCCTAGATATTTGTTTTTTTATTGTCTTTCAATATAAATAAGTGGTTTTCATATATACCATTTTTTTTTTGTTTTTTGTTGATTTCGTCGTCTAAGTGCGGCGTCGTGTTGTTCGTCGTCTTGTGCGGCATTGTGGTGTTCGTCGTCTTGTGCGGCGTTGTTTGATTTTCGGTATTGTTGCGGTGTTCATTTGATTCTTTTTGGAAGATCGGTTTCAGTCAATTACAGACTCAACCAATGATTTGGGCATCAACGTTGCAGATCCGGAGACATGAATTTTCCGGTGATTTTAGTTTTATCATATTATTTATAGTAGGCATTTTGCCGTTGTATGCTATTAACTCGGATGCTGTGAATTTGTTTGCAGATTCATCCTTTACGTTTTTAGCGATGTTGAATGTAATTGCATTTGATGTATTTTACCAATTTAAATGAATGAATATCATTTTATTTTTGTCAAAAAAAAATAATGTTTGAAAATCTTTGAATTTTGTTATATCTACTACTAATCTACTTCTAAAATGAATCTTTGAATTTTGACTCTTTTTTGCTACTAGGCTTGTGCATACTCTATGGATATTAATTGATCTAACAATAAATCTTTTTTTTTATGAAATAACAAATTTATTAAGCAACTGAAGAATGAGAAGTAGAAGAGGAGCAAAACACTAAGGAAACTAACAAAACATGCAAGAAAGAAAAGGGACTATGGAAGCTCCCATACAAAACAACATCAACAGACACAAACCGCAAGCACAAAAACAGAACACTACCACACCAACAAACACTACCACACGGCAAACAACACAAAGTCAGCGGGATATACAAATCTAACAATATTATATTCCAAAAAAAACAAATCTAACAATATTAGATTAAAAATTTGAGTTGATAATTACTGTTAGAAATAATATAAAATCATTGATGTGATATTTCCTAAAAGCTTAAGCTTTTGGAATAATCGATCATTTCACATAGTATTAGAGCATTTATGACTAAGTGGTCTAGAGTTCGATTTGTTGAATATATAAATTGATTTTGGGTTTATTAGTTTTTGGGCTTTTAAGAGTTTAAGCTCAATTTTATGTTATAGTAAGTCCAACATCTAGAAGCTTATTCTAGAGAAATTCATGGAGCTCTCTAGAATAAAAGAATAAATTAATCTTTTGTAGAATGGTGGAGAAAACTCTAGAGAATGACTTATAGCCATTAGATCAAGTTTGTGGTGGCAAAATCCTAGATATGGTAATTTAACGTGTGTTGCCATAAACATAATGTACTGATTCCGTAAAAACAAAAAAACAATGTACTAACGGTTATTGTTTCTGACAACCCTTTTTATGGAACATATGAAACGTTGCCTAAAAATTGTTTTGGCCTTGGTTGTCAGAATCGCGATTTTGCTTTAAATTGAAAGAGGATAGTAAGATCGCAAAATCGTAAATCGCAATCAAAATCGATGGATTCTACTCAATTAATTTTGTTGAATCGAAAAGGGAAAGCAAGATCGCAAATCAAAAATCGCAACTAAAATCGATGGATTTTACTCTATAAATATATAATATTAACTATATATTATAATACTGCATATCATGTACTCAAAATAATGAAATCCTAGATGATAAATTACTAAAGTACTATATCCTTAAAGCCTATATGCTAATACAAATCACTAAAGCGCCATCTACTTAGATAACAAAATATTTATAGCCTATATGCCAATGCAAATTAGCTTTAAAGCGCCATTTACTTGGTAAAAAAATACATAATGCCTATATCCTAATACAAATCACTAGTAAAACGCCATCTACTTGGCCAAAAACCTTTTAAACTATGTCAAAACATTAAACGGGTCAATTTTGACCTAGTTAAACATCATCCAAAAAACCAAGTCAAAATCGGTAAAATCCCTTCAAAATCGCAGATTTTACTGGGATTTTGCGATTCTGTACGATTTTACTATGATTTTGCATAATTTAAAATTTTACTCAAGATTTTAATCTTTTTGAGTGAGCAAAATCGCAAAATCCATAGATTTTACTCGCGATTTTGCTAACAATAATTTTGGCAATGTTTTCCCGACAATATTTCTGCAACTCAGTTTAAGCGTTCCCTAAAATATGTGTGGGAACAGATTTGAAGGGTGCCCATGCTATTGTTTTGGCAATTTTTATAAATGTTCCCTTAGACACTTTTGGGAACACTTTGATATGTAGCGTTGTTTCTAATATTTTTGGACTATAGTGTTGTTTGTAAGAATAATTTGTCAACAATAATTGTGTATTTGTGTATACTGAAAAAAAAAAATTGATATTCATATTTTTGTTGATTCAATTTTGTTGTTGACAATTTCAAGAGTTGAATTACTCCTCCTTCTCAATTAGATATTGTTCTTCTTGCATATACGCGTATAGACAACGATTGAATTAGTAGTATTATTTGCTTGACTTGGAATTGATTGATGGTTGATCCACTTGGTTGACCTGGAATTGACCGTTCCACTTCCAGTCTTCCACTATATACAAAGACAAGACTTAAGCGCAGTGTCGGTCGGGAAAGCAAGCTAGAAGAAGACTTGTGTAATGTTGACTAAAACAAACAATTACTACATCTTCTACTATTGGAAAGTTGTAACCACAATAATTTAATTATTTGCTAAATAGTAATGATAGAATGCCTCAAAAAAAGAGAGAAAATGGAACTGAACAATTTTAATTATACAACTTGTCAAAAATATTAAAAATGACATTTTATCAACCAAACATCCTTTAAAAAAATGATAGTACAAAATAAAAAATTATTGCCAAAGAAAAAAAATTAATATTTCAAAAGCTGATCTTATAATATTTTGGGTGCGTTTGTTTGAGATTAAAATAAAATAGATTTTTTTAAAAAAATCTATTTTAAAAAAATAGATTTATTTTGTAGAGATTTTGAAAAAAATCTAAAGTTGTTTTGTGTTTGTTTAAGATTAAAAAAAATCATTTTTGAGAACAAACACATGGTTCATGTTCTTAAAAAAATAGATTTTGAAAAAAGCTATTCAAAATAGCTTTTCATTTTGAAGAGAAAAATGATTTTTTTTTAAAAATGATTTTTATAAAATCTAAAACAAACACAAGTAAAGTAAAAAAAATGATTTTTTTATAAAAAAAATAGATTTTTTTGAAAAAAAAGCTGAAACAAACACACCCTTTATTTTATGTTATTATGATGTTCTGTCCAATAGAGTTCGAGAGAAGTATTATTGTTCAAGAATCAAGATTGTAAACATTTTTTCTTTTCTTACAAAACTTAACTAATACCATGAGTGTAAATCCAAAGCAAATATGTACCACTTGTGTATGAAAAATGTCAAAAATATGATTTACTCAAATGATTAATTCATGTTGATATATGAAGTTCAATATGCAAAAGTAAAAGTGATTTTAATCGTTCACAATATAGATGTTATTTTTTCGCAACAATGTTTAAACATACGAATTGCGTAAATGCCTAGTTTGTGACAAATTAAAATACTCAATTCATTCCTATGATGAGGAATTTAATCAAATGACTATCTTCCTTTATTCTTGAATTACTTCCATTTGGAAAGTTCTTTTTGGCAAAGTACATTGATCATTAACGGTCATGGAAGTGGTCGAGTGAAAAGGATTAGGAGGCACAATTAACCGGACATCATCTCCAGTTTCCAACATTTGCACCACACTTTTTATCGATGGACGGTTTATTGGTTGCCATTGGATGCACCAAAGTCCAACAATTGCAAGTTTCTTTGCAATTTTAACATCACCTTCATTCTCAATATCAATATGTACATCTCCTTCCAATAAGTTATGAATCCATTCTGGATATAACACATTACAAGTTTCTGCAGCCAACGACATGTCTACATTCTTTCTCCCACCAACCATTTCTAGCAGCAACATTCCGTAACTGTAAATATCTGATTTAAGAGACACATTTCCAAAATTTCTTGATAAAACTTCAGGCGCCATGTATCCCAAAGTTCCTTTAGCTGCTGTCATGGAAACAACACTAGGATTCTTGGAACAAAATTTGGCGAGACCAAAATCTGATATTTTTGGAGTAAAAGATTCATCTAGCAAAACATTGCGAGGGTTGATGTCGAAGTGAATGATTGGATGGTTACAACCCTTATGTAGATACTCAATCCCTTTAGCTATTCCAATACCAATTTGTTGTAGCTTCTCCCACCCCATGAAATGGTCTTTGTTATCGGGTGGAAATATGAAACTCTGCAGCGAACCATTTGGAAACAAATTGTAGACAAGAGCACGGTGGATTCCATCTGCGCAAAAGCCAAGTAATCGAACGACATTAATGTGGTGGATTTTTCCCATAATTCCCACTTCATTGATGAACTCTTTTCCTTCACCGTCTGTATTGTTTAGCATTTTCACAGCCACAAGTATTTCACTTGACAGCTTTCCTTTGAACACAGTTCCATGAGCTCCTTCTCCAAGTTTTTCCTTAAACCCATTCGTAATTCTTTTTACATCAGCATAAGAAAATCTAGCGGGTTTCTGTGCTCTATAATCCTCTAAGAATTTTTCAACTCTAATTTGTTCCTCTTCTTTCTTTCTAAAATAGAGATATATCTTTAACAATGCGATGAGAACCAGCCCCAAAAGAATTGAACCTAAAAAGATATATTATAACTGTAAAATAAAATTATCTTCCAATATATAGTTAATATCATCAAAGAAAAACATAAAACAAGTCTAACCTGTAGAGACATATATAAGAGATTTTGGAATTTGAATTGTTTTCTTTTTGTTGTTGCAATCAAAACATTCAGTTTCACCTTTGGTGTGGTTGTTCTTCCATTTGCATTTCATGCCTTTTGCTTCGCACGCTGTACAATTCTGTTTGGGCCAACTCAAACTGAGTGAACGATAAGGTGGGCAATATTGCATGGATATGATTGAAACATCAAACATCTTGGTACATGATACAAGGTCTAATGTGATGACACTGTCACCGGAATTAGAAATGTATATTGGACAAGTAATCATATCTTGCGACACTGAAGATGATTGATCTTCGTTTCTCAAGTGTTGATACTTAACAGAAGAGCAATTGAAGATAGAAATGAAGATAGAAATTGTTGAAATTGTTTCTGTATAAAATTGGTAAGGTAGAAATGATGAATCGAAAAGTTTCAAAAACATATTGGAAAAGCAATTATCCTGATCCGAAATTGAAATTCGGTTTGATTTGTAGTCTATTTCATCGACAAAGAATTTGATTGGACCTGAAGTAGTAGAGAGCACCATCATGGTTCTCTTATTTGGAGTACAATATAGGCAAAACTCAGGATGAACACATAGATCTTGTGACGATTCCTTAACGAGTTGGAAGGGAAATTGAACAATCGGTTCGTCAGGTCCACAAGACAATTCTCTGCACTCATCAAGACTGTTGCCTTTATGGATAAGCAGTAGCAGAAGCAGCAGCGTGATCATACCATGTGCTCCTGCTAATGCCATTCAAATGATACAGGGACGTCTTTTTTAGCAAAAGAAAGTGGTAAGAACCAAACTTTCTGCTCCTTTTTAATACTCCAATGTCTTTTTTATATATTTAAAAGTATATATATATATATAACAATAAAATTAAATAATATGTACTGCCTCCGTTCCTTATTATAAAATACAGTGTCCTTTTTAGCTTTAGTTATAAGATATTCCTATACGCACGCCAAATATGAACATATAAACACAACTTTCTGACCTTCCTCTAATTGCCTCTGTTTTCTTCAATCAAAAACAGTTTCGCCACTATGTGGTGGGAGAGAGTGAAATTGGTATTGTTGTTGCCATTTTTGCTTATACTACATCAAGGTAGTAGCAGTACTCTTACTATTAAGCAAGAGCATCCATGTCCACCTTCATCTTGTGGCAAAATATCAAACATAAGTTACCCGTTTCGGTTAAAAAATGACCCAATTGATTGCGGGGATAGCAGGTATGAGCTATCATGTGAAAATAATGTTACATATTTATATTTATATTCTGCAAAATATAATGTGCAGTCCATCAACTACAACAATTATACAATCAGATTAGTTGATCCTGGAGTTCAACAAGATAATTGCTCTTCACTTCCTCTCAATTCCATATCTCAATCTAATTTCTGTGTTAGATACAATTATGTGGACAAATATTGCACGGATCCATACCAACCTGTACAATTGAAAGATTCATACCAAACGCTTCTTTTCGAGCATATAGTATACTTGAATTGTAGCCATCAAGTTACAAACAATAATAAATATGTTGATATTGTTCCCTGCATCAATTGGAACTCCGAAGACAATTATATTTATGCTATGGCTGGTGATTTAATAGCTCAAGATTTTGAAGTTGGTTGCAAAGTGAATTTAGTGGCTCCAACTTCTTGGTTCCGGGGTTTGCAAAGAAATGAAGTACTAGTTTCTTATGATGAAATGCACAAGGCGTTAGCTTATGGATTTGAGATAACATGGTTGCGTCAAATGTGTCAAAAACGTTGTGGAGATTCACGTGCACTGTTGTGTTCCTTCAACACTACCATCCAGGAACTTCAATGCCATCACTTCTGCCACAGTTTCTTGGGAGGTTGGACTGATCGTTGTGGTAAATAATATTGCTCCACTCAGTTTCTTTTCTTTTCTTTTTCTGAAGACAATTTTTTTTAGTACAATTCTGAAGACAATTATTACTAATAGATATGACTAATAAAATTATGGGTTAATAGTTCAATATACCCTATAAAATTATACGGTAGTTTTGCAATACCTTTATAAAAAACATTGAGAATCAAAATGTTTGATTTTTTGCAATACTCTTGGATTCAGTCAAACCATAATATAATCCCCGCAAAATAGAACCCCCGCAAAATATAGCGGGGTTTTAAACCGCCGCAAAATATAATTTTAGCGAAGATTTTAATCGCAAAATATTATGGTTAACTGAGTCCAAGAGTATTGCAAAAAATTAAATATTATAGGAGGACTCTCAAAAATAAAATAAAAAATACAAGAGATATTGCAAAACTTGCGTATTTTACGAAAGCTATTGATAACTCTAAAATTATTATACATATTGGGTATCGAATATCGATATTTGATAAAATTAGACTTGAATGTCAGTTTATATTCTTTATTAAAAAACAAAAATAGAGTCTATTCTCACATTGCTTCGGAAAAAAAAAAAGAGTCTATTCTCACATTTAAATTAATTTCATAAGATTGAATTAGACTTAATTAACTTAAATTCTAAAAATTTAAATTAAATTTTAGCTTACATGGTTTTTTTTTTCTGGAAACATTAATACCTTTCATTTTATTGTTGTGATCACAATAAATTTAAAAGAGTGACATTTTCTTCTATTTTTTTGTGGTCCAGGGAAATGGTCCCAGTGGAGTTTCTACGCTAAAGGTATGATTCTATATAATGTTAATTTATCTGTGCTTTTTAAGTTTTAATATAATTTGTCAAAAAAAAAGTTTTGATATGAGTTTTTAATAGCTAATATCATTGAGTCTACTTTTTATAATTTTTTCTCAAACATAAGTTGAAGTAGGGTTTCAAAACTTTTTTGATGCTTTAGTCAAAAAAATTGGTGCCCATGAGTAGGTAAAAAATTCGAAATTGTTAAGTTGAATGTTCATAACTAAAGTTCCAACTTCCTACCTCAGTCCCTTCACTTATGTTTGCAAATTTTCAATAACTTTATGTTGAAAAAAAAATTGAGTTTTTCTTCTCCTTTATTTGTTTTTTCAGCTCCCTATAAATTTTATTAAATAATTATTCTTTTATCACCATCACCAAATTATTCACTTAAGTCAAATTTTGTTGCAGATACTATCATAGCTGTCTGGATAGGTGAGTTCTTACTATTATGCTGCAAAAAATGTTTTACGGTCAGGCAATTTATTTCAACAATTTTACAGTTTCAATTCATTAAAATTCTATGTTAAGACTAAAAAACTATCCCCATCATCCTACAAAAATTATCATACTACTATAGGATACTTTTTTTTTTTGAATTTTATAAATTAATTTATGATGTTCTAACGATAGTTGTTTTCTTAAAAAATTTTGATTAGCTTTTAAAGAAAGTTATTTTTAATAGAAGAGAAAAAAGTTATAAATTGTGATGCCCCTGCTTTTTCAACCATTTCAATTAAAAAAACTATTTTAACATACATAAATATAATCAATGTAGTTTAAAAAAAACTAATCAATTATAAAAAAAATTGAAAAAAAAAACAAACAACTCAATTGGCAGAAAATGCTGAAATTGTTAGGTCGGACGTCCATGATCGTGTGTGTGAGTTTATAATGACTGGCGTTCAATCTATATTTCGTTTATATTTAAAGAAAAATGTATATAACTTGCCAAAATTATTTGCCGCTATATATATGTTTTTTCGTGAAAATATGTTACAGGATTATTTGAAATGATAAAAGGACCAAACCAAATATATGAAGGTCAAACAGACTATAAAGTAGGATTGGCCACAGGACACTATGTCCTACCATCAATCTTGGCAGCTAGATATTTGTTTGGGATGACATTATTTATTGCCTTGTTGATATACAAATGGAGGAAAAGGCATTTGTCAATGTTTGAATATATTGAAATATATCTACAACAACAAAACAACCTCATGCCAATTGGATATTCATACAAAGAGATTAAGAAAATGGCTAGAGGTTTCAAAGACAAGTTGGGTCAAGGAGGCTTTGGCACTGTGTTTAAGGGCAATCTACGTAGTGGACCTTGTGTGGCAATCAAGATGTTGGGTAAGTCGAAAGGTAATGGACAAGATTTTATCAGCGAAGTCGCAACTATTGGACGAATACATCATTTGAATGTGGTGCAATTAATTGGATTTTGCGCTGAAGGATCAAAACGTGCACTTGTTTATGAATTTATGCCTAATGGATCACTTGATAAATTTATTTTTTCTAAAGAAGGAAGCGTAAATATAAGCTATAGGCAAATTTTCGACATATCAGTTGGAGTAGCTCGTGGGATTGCTTATCTTCACCATGGGTGCGAAATGAAGATTTTGCATTTCGATATCAAGCCTCACAACATCCTTCTTGATGAGAACTTTACTCCAAAAGTCTCTGATTTTGGATTGGCTAAGCTATATCCAGTAGAGAATAGTATTATCACAATGACTGCAGCAAGAGGTACAATTGGATATATGGCTCCAGAATTGTTCTACAAAAATATTGGCGGAGTGTCCTATAAGGCCGATGTTTATAGCTTTGGTATGCTTTTGATGGAGATGGCAGGTAGAAGGAAAAACCTTAATCCTCGTGCGGAGCATTCAAGCCAACTTTACTTTCCTTTATGGATTTATGATCAACTTGAAACAAAGCAAGACATGGAAATAGAAGATAGCACTGAAGAGGAAAAGAAAATAGTAAAGAAGATGGTCATAGTCGCACTTTGGTGTATACAATTGAAACCAAATGATCGTCTCTCAATGAGCAAAGTAGTGGAGATGCTCGAAGGAGACGTTGAAAGCCTCGAAATGCCTCCAAAACCAATACTTTACCCAGACGAAACAGTTGTAAACGATCAAAGAACTAACTTTGACCAAACAATGTCGAGTGATTACACTAGTTCTTATGATTCTGTGGAAATAGCAATTGATTCTGCGATAGAGAATATTGATTGAACGTTTGGGAAAACAACCGTCTATATCTTTTCCCTATTGTGTTCTACAAAGAATGTTAGTAAAAGCTTCCCCTTCTTTTGATATCCCTAACATGTAATAATGTTAAAATCTCATTCTATATATTCTAAACCTATCAATATGATAATTTAAAATGTTTTATCATATATGATAAATAGTATGCGCTATTTGTTCTTCATCTAATAATGTTATAAATGGTTTTAATTTTGTTTGTAATTTTGCGACAGTTGGAACTTGGAAATGATTCAATACTACCATATTTAGAGGTAGTTTGTGTTGGATTTCGACTGTGAGCGGTTAAATTCCACATCAACTATGAATGGGAAGAATGTCGAATTTATAAGAGAGGTAACCTATTAACCTAATGCCTTATGGTTTTGATATTTGTGGTTCGAATCATGGATGCAAGAGTAAAATATAGTAATCTTAAAATTCTACAATAAGAGAAGGGTCACAGACTCACAGTAATCTTAAAATGCATTTTTGCCTTTGCCACTTGCTTTTTCAGACTTGTTTCAATTGTTGGTGAATTCACAGTTATCTATTATGTGTGATTTGTATGTTACAACCAGAAAATCTATGGACATATATATGGAAGTAGTAATCTGATCTTTGTAATAGAAGTCAAATAGTTCTGCTTCCTGTGGCTTTCTAGAAATTGATTTTGAATGAATAAGTTTAGCATGATTGATTTTAGTTACAAGTAAGTCGAATAAATAGAAATATGTACAGAGATAACACTGAAGATAAGAATGTTGAAGCGGTAAAGAATGATGAGACAGTAGAAGTTGTATAAATATATATAACTTCTAGATTTATAAAAGATTATCATCCTTTATTCATGAATCACTTCCATTTGGAAAGTTCTTCTTGCCGAAGTACATTGATCATTATTGGTCATTGAAGTCATCGAGCGAAAAGGATTGGGAGGCACAGTTAACTGGATATCCTCTTCGGTTTTTAACATTTGCACAACAGTTTTTATCGATGGACGGTTAATTGGTTGCCATTGAATGCACCAAAGTCCAACAATTGCAAGTTTCTTTGCAATTTTAGCATCACCTTCATCCTCAACACGAATATGTACATCTCCTTCCAATAAGTTATGGATCCATTCCGGATATAACACATTACAAGTTTCTGCAGATGACGTGTCTACATTCTTTCTCCCTCCAACCATTTCCAGCAACAACATTCCGTAACTATAAATATCCGACTTAAGAGACACATTCCCAAAATTTCTTGATAGAACTTCAGGTGCCATGTATCCTATGGTTCCTTTAGCAGATGTCATTGACACAACACTAAGATTCTTGGAACATAATTTAGCGAGACCAAAATCTGAAATTTTTGGAGTGAAACAGCCATCTAACAAAATATTGTGAGGGTTGATGTCGAAGTGAATGATTGGATAGTTACAACCATGATGAAGATACTCAATTCCTTTGGCTATACCAGTACTAATTTCTTGTAGCTTCTCCCACCCCATGAAACGGTCTTTGTTATCGGGTGGAAATATGAAACTCTGCAGCGAACCATTTGAAAACAAGTTGTAGACAAGAGCACGGTGGACTCCATCTGCACAAAATCCAAGCAAGCGAACGACATTGATATGGTGAATTTTGCCCATAATTCCCACTTCATTGATGAACTCTTTTCCTTCTCCCTCTGTGTTGTTGAGCATTTTCACCGCCACAAGTATCTCACTTGAAAGCTTTCCTTTGAACACGGTTCCGTGAGCTCCTTCTCCAATTTTTTCCTTAAACCCATTCGTAATTCTTTTTATACCAGCATAGGAAAATCTAGCGGGTTTGTGTGCTTTATAATCTTCTAAAAACTTATCAACTCTAATTTGATCCTCTTCTTTCTTTCTAAAATAGAGTTGTATCTTAAATAACGCGATGAGAACCAGCCCCGAAAGAATTGAACCTAGAAAAGCATACTTTCTGTCAAATAAAATTATCTTCCAACATAAATATATATACCAAAGTAAAACAAAAAACGAGTCTAACCTGCAGAAGCGTATAAAAGATATTCTGGAATTTGAATTGTTTTCCGTTTATTGTTGCAATCAAAACATTCAGTTTCTCCTTCCGTGCCATTGTTCTTCCATTTACATTTCATGCCTTTCACTTCACATTCTTTACAATTTTGTTTGGTCCAACTCAAACGAAGCAAATTAAACGTTAGGCCAGGTTGCATAATTGACAAGTCGAACATCTTGGTACATGATAAAAGGTCCAATTGAATGACACTGTCGTAGGAGTTAGAAATGTAAATTGGACACGTGATCAGGTATCTATTCCGAGTTGAAGAGCAATTGAAAAAGGATATTTTTGTTTCTGTATCCGAATAAAATCGGTAAGGTAGAAAAGATGAAGTGTTAAGTTTGAAAAACTTTTCCGAAATGCAATTTTCCGGGTCTGAAATTGAAATATGGTTTGATTCGTAGTTTATGTCATCGACAAGGAATTTAATTGGACCTGAAGTGGTTGGAAGTAAAAGCATGGTTTTCTCATTGTGAGTACAATATAGACAAAACTCAGGATAAACACATTGATCTTGTGATGGTTCCTTAATAAGTTGGTAGGGGAACCGAATGATCGGTTGATAAGGACCACATGACGATTCCTTACACTCGTCATTACTGCTGCAACTATCGATAAACAGAAGAAGAACAAGAAGTAGTGTGATCAAAGTACTATGTGATCCTACCATCCAATATGCAAGGTTTAACTTGTTCAACAAATTAAAATGATTGAGTCAAGAAGAACAACAGCTTGAAATTATTTCTATTTTGAATCTGTTGAAAATTTGACTTTGTAATCATATCCGCCTGCAGTGTAAACTAAACAATTTTGTTTTCATTTTGTTTGATTGGCCGCCTGCAATTGCTTGATTGATAAATTATATTTTTGGGACCCAAGTGTACTGACTTTACCTGTTTAACACCATGCTAAACTGATTGTCATCATTTAATAATAAGAGCACATATAGAAATATTTAAATTAAGACAAATGTCAAGAGGTAAATATAAAAATATTATCTTAGTGTTTAAAAAAAATAATAAGAGCACAATGTTATTGCTGCCTTTAAAATATAGAAATATTATCTTAGTGTTTTTCCAATCAAAAACAGTTTCGCTGCTATGTGGTGGATGAGAGTGATATCGGTATTGTTGTTGCCATTTTTGGTTATACTACAACAAGGTAGTAGCAGTACACTTGCTATTGAGCAAGTGCATACATGTCCACCTTCATCTTGTGGCATAATATCAAACATAAGTTACCCATTTCGATTAAAGAATGACCCAATTCATTGCGGGGACAGCGCGTATGAATTATCTTGTGAAAATAATGTGACCAGTTTATTTTTATATTCTGCAAAATATCATGTGGAGTCCATCAACTACAACAATTACACAATCAGAGTAGTTGATCCTGGAGTTCAACAATCTAACTGCTCTTCACTTCCTCTAAATTTCTTGTCACAGTCTGATTTCTGCGATGCTTATAAAGTCAAGAAGAATCATTATTGCGCGGATCCATATCAAGCAGCAGGATATGATAATGATGGCCTTCTTTTTGAGTATATAATATACTTGAATTGTAGCCATAGTGTAACTAACAACCATAAATATGTTGATACTGTTCCCTGCATCAATGATTTGAACTCAAAAGAGTATTATATTTATGCTATGGCTGGTGATTTAATAGCTGAAGATTTTCAAGTCGGTTGTGAAGTGAAGTTAGTGGCTCCTACATCTTGGTTGAAAAGAAAACAAGTAGTTTCAAATTATGATGAAATGCACAAGGCGTTAGTGTATGGATTTGAGATTTCATGGGTGGATCTTTCCTGTAAGAATCTTTGCGGAGATTCAAAGTTATGTTCATTCAACGCTACCACGGAGAAACTTCAATGCTATCGCTTCTGCCACATTTTCTGGTTAGGAAATCCGAATGGCCGTTTCTGTGGTATTACTCAATTCCATTATTACTATATGTATATATATAGATTGAGTAAATTATTTAAACATAGTATGTTGAAATAGCAATGAAAAAAGTGACATTTTCTTCCATTGTTTGGGTGATTCCGCAGGGATATGGTATCTGGTGAGTACATACGCTAGAGGTAACAATTCTATATCACCTAAATTTACCTGTGCTTTATATGGCTTCTTTTTTGCTTTAACCAAAACCTTGTTTCTACATTATTCGTTTCGTTGACAAATCTTAAAGTTTTAACAATATCTGCCTAATTTTTCTGTGATAATATGTTACAGGAATATTTGAAATTATTATAGGATATGTCGAATTTAAATTAGGATTGACAACAGGATACTATGTTCTACCATCATTTTTGGTGGCTAGATTTCTGTTTGGGATGACATTATTTATTGCCTTGTTGATATACAAATGGAGGAAAAGGCATTTGTCAATGTTTGAATATATTGAAATATATCTACAACAACAAAACAACCTCATGCCAATTGGATATTCATACAAACAAATTAAGAAAATGGCTAGAGGTTTCAAAGACAAATTGGGTGAAGGAGGTTTTGGCACTGTGTTTAAGGGGAAACTTTGCAGTGGACCTTCCGTTGCGATTAAGATGTTGGGTCAGTCAAAAGGTAATGGGCGAGACTTTATTAGTGAAGTAGCAACCATCGGAAGGATACATCATTTGAATGTGGTGCAGTTAATTGGATTTTGTGCTGAGGGATCAAAACGCGCACTTGTTTATGAATTCATGGCTAATGGATCGCTTGATAAATTTATTTTCTCTAAAGAAGGAAGCGCAAATATAAGCTATAGCCAAATTTTTGACATATCGGTTGGAGTAGCTCGTGGGATTGCTTATCTTCACCATGGGTGCGAAATGAAGATTTTGCATTTTGATATCAAGCCTCACAACATCCTTCTTGATGAGAACTTCACTCCAAAAGTCTCTGACTTTGGACTTGCTAAGTTATATCCTATAGGGAATAGTATTATCACTATGACTGCAGCAAGAGGTACAATTGGATATATGGCTCCAGAATTGTTCTACCAAAATATCGGAGGAGTGTCCTATAAGGCCGATGTTTATAGCTTTGGTATGCTTTTGATGGAGATGGCAAGTAAAAGGAAAAACCTAAACGCGCGTGCAGAGCATTCGAGTCAGCTTTACTTTCCTTTATGGATTTATGATCAAGTTGAAATTGAGAAAGACATAGAAATTGAAGATACCACTGAGGAGGAAAAGAAAATAATAAAGAAAATGATCATAGTTGCACTTTGGTGTATACAGTTAAAACCAGATGATCGACCATCAATGAACAATGTGGTAGATATGCTCCAAGGAAATATTGAAAACCTTAACATGCCTCCAAAGCCAACCCTTTATCCAGATGATTCAGTGACAAATGCTCAAAGAAACAGCTTTTACCAAACAAGTTCAAGTGATTATTCTGATTCTTATGATTCTGAGGAAATATCAACTAATTCTCTAGTAGAGAATATTGCTTGAATGCTCTTATTTATAATGATTTGTTCTTTTTTGTTAATAATGATTCGTTCTTACTATATTTTTTCTATTGTATTGTATTTCCAATGTTAGAAAAGGTGAAAACCTTATTTGAATTTTAATTTCAAGTCCCTAGATATGAAATATTATTAAAATTCTGCACTATATCTATAACATGAATGCACTGCAATATGTATATGTTACTCCTGAAGTCACATCTAGTTCAATTTTTCAGACTGCATCAATTTACAAAAGAGATAAAATTACATGTATCGATTTTTGTTTTTATTGAAACTAGTCTAACTCTTGAATCACATCTAGTTCCAAATTCAGACTGCATCTTGTAGAAGTATTTGTAGTTCTATTAGTCGAAGATGAAGCATTGAAAGGATTGGTGGGAACTTTTAACTTGTCTCCCTCTCCTTGTATCATCTGCACCACAGTTTTCATGGACGGACGATGAACGGAGTGCCACTGAATGCACCAAAGTCCCACAATTGCTAATTTCTTTGCAATTCGAAAATCTCCCTCTTCGTCGATAGGGATGTGTACATCTCCACCTTCAAGCAAACTGTGGATCCAATCTGGATACAGAACTTCGAAATTTTCATCACCAACGACTGTTTTAGTATTCTTTCTTCCTCCAACCATCTCAAGCAGCAACATACCATAGCTGTATATATCAGACTTATAAGAGACATTTCCAAAATTTCTAGAAAAAACTTCAGGTGCCATGTATCCTAATGTTCCCCTAGCTGCAGTCATCGATACAGTACTTTGATTTTTGGAGCACAATTTAGCTAAACCGAAGTCGGATATTTTTGGAATGAAATTGTCATCTAACAAGACATTGTGAGGATTGATATCAAAGTGAAGAATTCTATGATCACAACCTTGATGAAGATACTCAATTCCAATGGCAATGCCTAGAGCTATTTGTTGCAATAAGTCCCAGCCAAGGAAAGTGTCCTTGTTGGGTGTAGAAATGAAATTCTGCAACGAACCATTCGGAAAATAGTCATACACCAAAGCACGATAAAATCCATCTGCGCAGAAGCCAAGCAATCGAACAACATTAACATGATGGATTTTTCCCATAGTTCCAACTTCATTTATGAACTCTCTTCCATCTCCTTCAGTATTATTAAGCATCTTCACAGCAACGAGAATTTGACTCGATAATTTACCTTTATAGACAGCTCCATGAGCTCCTTCGCCTAGTTTTTCCTTGAATCCATTTGTAATTCTCTTGATATCAGCATAAGAGAATCTCGTTGGCTTTGACGCTTCGTAATCCTTCAAAAAGTTTTCAAGTCTCGTCTGATCTTCCCCTTTCATCCTAAAATAGAGATATACTCGAAAGAAAGACCAAATCAAAACAACGAGCATACTTGAACCAACGATCGCCCCTGCAAATTCAACATTTAGTTAAACAAAAAATTGAAATAATAATAATAGATAGAAATAGAACTGAAGGTATATATAATCTATCCTATTTACCTATTGTTGTTAAAATAATGGATGTGTTCTTCGATTTGTTGTGTAACTTATATTCTAAACAATGACTGGGAAAATTTGTTTCGGACCATTTCAATTCGAGACTGTTTTCCATTATAGTATAACTTGGATCATATACAGGCAAAACTTTTTCAAACATTCTTGTGCAACCTACTAAGTCCAACTCGATGACACTATCTGCAGAATTCGCAACATAAATAGGACAAGTAAACATATCTTGTGCATCACTGTATGATTGGAACCGGCTTTTCAGATGGTGTTGTTGTTGGTTAACTGAATTAGAACAATTAAAGAAAGTAAGGTTGAACCTACCGGAATCTTGTGATTGAAAAGGATAAAATAATGAAAAATTGTGTGTTAATAAGAGATTTGAAAGACAGTTGTTTGGGTCAGCTAAGGTTAGTGTTTGAGATTCACAATCTATGGAATCAACGCGGAGTTTTACTGGAACCGGAAGTGCTGGAAACTCGAGGATTTGATGCGTCTGCCTCTGCCTATATAGGGCATCTTCATATTCAGATTCAGAATCAGAATCACTAGGATCAGGATCAGAATGAGAACAAGATAGACGGAAGGGGCATTCAATGGAGGAGTTATTGATATTCACTAGCAGTAACAGTACCAGCAGCAATGATAATATTGTGAGTGACATGTTCAAGTGAATTACATTTCAAACTTGTATAATTTCATATGTATTAGCATAGCATGCAAGTATAGTACACATTTAAAATTGAAAATAATGATGCAAGAAAATTATAGATTTGGAAATGTTCAAAGTCCAAGATCATAATGTGAACTGCAATGTCATGTAAGGAAAAATAATAAGAAGACTAAAAATAATAAAAGTCTAAGACCATAATTGCAGTCAAAGTTTCCACTAAGTCAACACGGACATAGACATAGACACTGACACAAATTCTATAATTTTGTTCTAGATAGTTATAGTCTTAGCTACAGGCATCACTGATGGATCTAATTACCTAACACGGACATAGACATAGACACTGACACAATACTGATAAATTTTTTTAAAAATGAACTAGTTGAACGTATTCACATGTATTGGTGTTGTGTCGATGCCGAACACCGGACACGCCATCCATGAGAAGTGTCGATGCTACATAAGTTACAACAAGACAACTCAGCCACTTACGATAGTCTTTGTGTATTTAAGTCGTCCGCATACAATTCAATCAAAGAATGTTGAAAAGATATTGTTAAATTAGTGTTGTCACTTGTCAGCATTTATATCATACATTTCAGTCAAGAAAAAAGCAATTTTATCATTATTGTATCGATGAAAGTCAAGAATGATGGCTAAAAGACTTTTGACACTGAGAAACACAATTTTAGTCTTAGAAACACATGTTCCCTTTCAAATTATAATCCACTAATCTTGTAGCTCTAAAGTGAAATCCAATTTTCAGCAACAATCATGTGCAGAGAAAAATCATTCTTATGCTTCTTCCATATTATAGTAATAGCAATACTACTGCATAATCATCATCAAACATGTGATGCAACAAATACAAATAACCAAACAAATTGTCCACCTTCTTCATGTGGCAAAATCACAAACATACAACATCCCTTTCGGCTTAACGATGATCCAACAACCTGTGGTGATCCGAGATACGAGTTATCCTGCGAAAACAACATGACTGTACTAACTCTATTTTCGGGTAAATACTATGTGAAATCAATCAACTACAAAAACTACACAATTCGGTTAGTTGATCCCGGAATCATCGAGGGTGATTGCTCTTCTATTCCTCAATATTACTTATACACTTCAAATTTCACGAGCTATTACTCTTATAGCGACGAGGATCCATATCAAACCTCACAGGGTAGAATAATTTCTAGATATGAATATTTTGGTGACAGTATGTACTTACCAATGTTCCAGCACGTGATTTACATGAATTGTAGCAATCCTGTAAGGGATGATCCAGCATACGCAGATACAGCGTCTTGCAACATGTCGAATTCCCAACGTACTGGTCATGTTTATGCCATTGCTGGGGATTTGAAGGTTGGTGACTTAAAAGACAATGACTGCCACATAGAGGTTGTTTCCGCGATATCTTTTTTCCGTTATAATCAAAGTAATATACTACATGATCCATGGAATATTTCGAATCAAATGTTTACGTACAGTGAAATTCATAGGATGTTGGTGGGTGGATTTGAGGTTTCTTGGATGAGTGGTCCTTGTGAAGATCATTGTGGAAAAACAGATTGCTATTTAAGTGAAACCACTTGGAATCTTGAATGCTTTGATCCCCAGGATTATTGTATAACCACGTTGAAATTTTATGTCAGTTGCAGTGGTAAGAACATCTTTACATTTTTTACTTCTTAATAATATAGTCAATTATTTCTGTTAAATCCACATAAATAACATAGTAGTAATAAGCAATTAAGATAATTTTCAATGCATATTGTTAAGAACTGAATTTCAAATATACATATACATATATATAATATAAAGATAATAAGACACCGTTCAAAAGTTATAACTCAACTAACAGAAAATGCAGAAATTGTTAGGCCTATGATTGTGATTTGTGGTGATATCAAAGTATCATTTCTCAAAAATTAAGTTTGTTTTTAGTTATTCTAAATATTAAGAATAATATATTGAATATTGCAACATGTTAGGAGTATCATTCTGAAGAGAAAACATTGTAAGATTAAAAGCTGACATAAACACTTGTTTAATTATTTTGTTATACATCCTCCAAATTTGAAAGCTAAGTCGGCTAACTGTTCCTCTATTTTAATTTTAGGACCTCCATCAAAGCTGCGAATGTTTTTTGAAGGTAAGAATAATTTTGTCGTATTGTTTGGTACGTAGATAAAATAGTAAATCAATGCATTACAATGATTACTATTTTGAAGGTAGATAATAGTGTCAATTAAAATGATTACTAGCTAGTACTTTATTTCTGTCAATTTGTAGTCTTCTAAATCATCTCTTTCATTTGTTAATCATGACTTATGAATATTTATAAAAAAATGCAGGTATTGTGTACGGCATTGGCAGAGGTAATTTTTTTCTTCAAATGCATATACCAACATTTTCATATTCACAATTTTCATATTCATTTTGATGTTTATATAATTGTATTCTCATATGATATAAAATATATATTGTAGGATTTCTACAAGTAATAGGTGTGACAATATACGATGCGTCACAAAATGTTTATGAATCTATACTTGGTATTGCCATAGGAAAAATCATTGGAAAGTATATTTTGTCATCGTACATTGTATTTAGATTTATGTTGGGTTTCATAGTTTTCTTTGCGAAATTGGTACATATATATCGAACAAGACATACATCAATGTACAAAAACATCGAAGATTATCTCCAAGGGAATTCCCTCATGCCTATAAGGTATTCATACAAAGAGATAAAGAATATGACTAGAGGCTTTAAGGACAAGTTGGGTGAAGGAGGCTTTGGTAAGGTTTACAAGGGGAAGCTTCGTAGTGGACCTTTGGTAGCCATAAAGATGTTGGGAAAACCTAAGGATATTCGAAATGGACAAGATTTCATTAGTGAAGTTGCAACTTTAGGAAGAATACATCATACCAATGTAGTGCGACTTATTGGATTTTGTGTCGAGGGATCAAAACGTGCTCTTGTTTATGATTTCATGCCCAATGGCTCTCTTGATAGATATATATCCTCTGGAGAAGATCACATTCCTTTACCTTATAAGCAAATGTACGAGATATCGCTTGCGGTGGCTCGTGGAATTGCTTATTTGCATCAAGGTTGTGACATGCAAATTTTACATTTTGATATCAAACCCCATAACATACTTCTCGACAAGGACTTCGTAGCAAAAGTTTCGGACTTTGGTCTTGCAAAACTTTATCCTGTTGACAATAGCATTGTAACTATGACTGCTGCAAGAGGAACAATTGGTTACATGGCTCCAGAATTGTTTTATAAAAATATTGGTGGAGTTTCCTATAAGGCTGATGTATATAGTTTTGGAATGCTCTTAATGGAAATAGCAAACAGGAGAAGAAACTTGAACTCAAATGCAGACGATTCAAGCCAGATTTTCTTTCCCTATTGGATTTACAATGAACTGGTTGAAGAAAGGGAGATAGAAATATTGGGAGAAGCTACCGACGAGGAAAGGAAAAATGTGAAGAAGATGTTCATAGTTGCTTTATGGTGTATACAGTTGAACCCCAGCGATCGTCCTTCGATGGACAGAGTAATAGAAATGCTTGAAGGAGATATTGAAGACATTGAAATTCCTCCAAAACCTTCTCCATATCCAACTGAAATTATTCAAAATCATGGAACTAGCTCTAGTGAATTTGTATCAGATGATGTCACCGGCTCAACTAGTTTTCTTGATGAAACTATAGAAGATCCTTTACTACAGTACTAAACTACTAATGATCATAAATACTAGTGATTTGATTTTTTTTATTTTCATTAAGCAATTAAATTTCAGATTAAGATGTTGTTACTTCTTATTGTGAACACACCCTATTTTTTCATGTGGAACAAAACTAATTGTTTACTTAATATTTCCACAAAAGAGTTTTTTACAAACATAATTTTTGACAGTGAGATTTATTGATCCCTTGTTAGTTGTTACCGTGTTTAACTTCAAGACCAATAAACTAATCAAGAGTACATAGTTGTTTGAAAGAACACTGTTGATTTGAGCCATATAGGACAAAATTTAATACTATAGAAAAAGAAAAGGAAAAAAAAAAAAAAACAACTGAAGATAGGTTGCTGCGTGAGTCTCTCATATCAGGCACAGGTGTTTAATAGAATCATAGAATCCTTAAAACACAATGCAGATTTGTGATCCATGTGTTGAGGATATATACCTATATACCTAGATAGAGAGACACACACTCATTAGACCTAAGTTGCAACTTGTGCTGATTTAAAGGTCCTAAAGCACAATGCAGAAATACATTGAGATTGTTTTTAATTCAAGCCAAATCAAGGAATCAAAATAGAAAACACCAATCAAAATAGCAGAAACAATTGCACATCAGAATAAATAATTAATTAACTGACTGTACATTTCATTTCCATGAAACCATAACTAAGAGCTAACCTTCCCAAAAATAAAACCCAAATGAGAACTATCAACAACACTCAAAACTTACCCTAATACCACCAAAAACCAAGAAAACCTCTTACTTTCCTTACACAAAAATAATTATTCTTTATTGTTTTTCTCCTTATTATGCCCCTTGGGCTTGCTAACTGCCAACCAAAAATGCCTAAAAAGTAAACCAATGAAAATCCTGCTTAAACATTGAACATTCATTTTTCTTCTTATTATGTGCATTTGCTATAGGAACTTGTAAAATCAAAGAAGCACCCTAAGTCATAACTGTGTGTTTGCTGCTGCCATGTTGCTTCTTGTTGAGGTCATGTTGCCTCTTGACATATCCATTCCCATCAATACTCTGGTCTTCTTTGGTGAGGTAGTTGTCAACTTGTGCAGCAGCTTGCCTTCCTTCTGAAATAGCCCATACAACCAGCGACTGACCCCGCCGACAATCCCCAGCTGCAAAAACCCCGTCAACACTGGTTGAGAAGCGGCCATAATCAGCCTTGAAGTTTGACCTGTTGTCTAGCTCCACACCCAGCTTTTCTGCAACAGTCTGGCAAGGCAAAGAAAGGCATTATCAGTTACGGCTTATGGAAATTGCTTTTGTGAAAACCCTTTGTTGAACATTGGAATAAGATCACTACAAAATGTCCACTCTTAGCAAGAATCCAGTAAAATATACTGATATAAGTTATAATAATGCAACATAATAGCAACCCATTTATCTATTATAACTTGCTACCATGGTAAAATAGTATTGGCAATAAATTTATCTTGAATTCACATATACCATAAAATACCCAATTCTTTAATTTACATATTTGAAACTTACGATAAAGCTTTTTAAAATACTTACCGCCTCGGGGCCAAGGAATCCCATGGCTAGTAAAACTAGGTCAGCCTCAATAATCTCCTCGCTGCCCTCAATTTCCTTAAATTGAAACTTGCCCGATTCATCCTTCTCCCAGCGAACGCGTACTACTTCAAGTCCTTTTACAGTCCCATTTTCATCTCCAACAAACCGCTTAGTCAATACCTCGTAAGTTCTTGGATCTTTGCCAAATTTAGTTTCCGCTTCTTGGTGGCCATAATCAATACGGAATATGCGAGGCCACTGTATTTCAGAAACAGTGGTTAAACTAGTTACATAATGAACAATGTCTATGAAAAAAAAGTTATTTATACTTCTTTAGCCTTACTAGTTAACAAGTGAAAAATCAATTATTCAAATCTAACCTGAGGCCATGGGTTGCCTGGTGCCCTGGTCGGTGGTGGCTGAGGGAGAAGTTCAAGATTTACAACAGCAGTGCAACCATGACGAATGGATGTTCCAATGCAATCTGTGCCAGTGTCACCACCGCCAATGACCACAACCTTCTTGCCCTTCGCAGAGATGTAGTTACCATCCTGTAAATTGCTATCAAGCAAGCTTTTAGTGTTTGCATGGAGAAACTCCATGGCAAAATGAACTCCTGATAGCTCCCTTCCAGGTACAGGAAGATCCCTGCATGAAAAGATAAATTGATTAGAAACATCCTTCTATATATGCATATTCTGTTCGGTCATAAAGCATTGAACTAAATTCATAGGTGAATATAAACTGGATGACTCTTTCACTGCTTCTCACCTTGGCTTTGTGGCTCCGACAGCCAAGACAATGGCATCATTTTCCTCTCGCAGTCGTTCAAGAGAATATAAAGGATCATGTCCAATGTTTGCATTCACCACAAAGTTGATTCCTTCCTCAGCCATTAGATTGACTCGCCTTTGAACAATATCCACTTTGTCAGTTTTCATGTTGGGAACCCCATACATCATAAGGCCCCCAATCCGATCAGCTCTTTCAAATATTGTTACTGTATGACCCATTTTATTTAGCTGATCAGCAGCTGCCAAGCCAGATGGTCCACTTCCAACTATGGCTACTCTCTTCCTGTATAATAAAATATCTATTAATGACACTTCCAACTTAGTCTAGTTCAATATTACAACTGAGGGCTAATCATATTTGGTTGATAAAAGGAACAACGGAAATAAGAAAAATAAAGAAAAAATCATGTTTAAAATGGAAATATATCATACCCAGTTCTCTTGAGAGGAGGTCGTGGCACCATCCAGCCCTCCTCAAAAGCCTTGTCTATGATAGCACATTCAATGTTTTTAATAGACACGGGATTCTCAATAATACCAAGGACACAAGAACCTTCACAAGGTGCTGGGCACACCCGACCAGTAAACTCGGGAAAGTTGTTTGTCTCAAGAAGCCTATCTAAGGCTTCTTGCCACCTATTTTGATACACTAACTCATTAAATTCTGGTATTTTATTCCCAAGAGGACATCCAGAATTTTCCTGAAATTTTAAGTAAATATTTTTAGTTAGAAGACCAAATAATCTAAAGAGGAAATATGTAAGTAATGAAAACTTGAAAATGGCCATGCCCACCTGATGACAAAAAGGAGTGCCACAATCCATGCAACGGGCAGACTGTGTTTTCAAAAGTGGTCCAGGCTTTGTCTCCATCATTACTTCATTCCAATCATTCAGGCGAACATTAGGATCCCTATACTGAACACCCTCACGCTCATAAGCAACAAACCCTCGATGTTTAACAGCATCAGTGACTTGACTTGGCCTCTTGGGAGCCTGCAGATATTCAAGGACATTATCCAGTTAAAAATGCATAAAACTTACTCTAGATACCTGTACCTTCCATGTTCTTCACATTTTAGAAACAAAAAAAAAACTAGACTCTTGGACCCCGGCAATGCAGCATAGTAATCGCCAGGTTAGTCTAAAATATCATTTAAAATTAAAATAAGACCTAAGGCTAAGAGGAAAAACACAGACACTGACCAGAACTGCATTCACTAAACTAAGAAATTAGTAGTGTAAAGACAACAATGAGAGCCACAAGAATAATCCCGGGTCAAGGCTCTAGAGAGTTTAGACACAGAAACTGTTTACATTAAAACCAGAACGTAAAATGTACAAAAAATTACAAGACTAATAATAACAAGAAGCAAAAAATTACCTCAACTGGTTTCTCATTCAAAGATGCAGTTGCCAACTTCTTTAGCTCTTCAAAAGCATCCTTCTCCACTGCTTGGGCTTCATCATCTTGTTCATCTGCATCTTCAGCAGCACGTTCCACTGCGTCTTTAGAGGCTGCATCAGACTTCATACTTGCAAGAACACGTTTATACTCCCGAGGGAACACCTTGACAAATTTAGGAAGAAGATTGTCAAAATCAACAAGAACCTCCTTGGCAAGCACACTATTTGTGTGACGTTGATGTTGCTGTATCAACATCCTAAGAGTAGTAATGTCCTCTTCCTCTTCGACCTTATCCAGATCTACAAGCTCCAGGTTGCACCGAGACTGGAATGTTCCATCCACATCAAGAACATAAGCGATTCCACCACTCATACCTGCAGCAAAATTTCTACCAGTTTTCCCGAGAACAACAACGGTTCCACCAGTCATGTACTCGCATCCATGATCACCAACACCTTCAACCACAGCAAGAGCCCCAGAATTACGCACACAAAATCTTTCTGCTGCCATCCCATTGAAATATGCCTCACCACGTGTTGCCCCATACAGTGCCACATTGCCAATTAAGATGTTGTCTTTGGGGTCAAAATTACTTCCTTTTGGAGGATACACTACAACCTTGCCACCTGATAATCCTTTACCAATGTAGTCATTGCTATCACCTTCAAGTTCCAAAGTGATGCCAGGGCAAAGGAATGCACCAAAGCTTTGGCCCGCACTACCATTAAATTGGATATGGATGGTGTCAGTTGGAAGACCAGCTAAGTTGTACCTCTTAGTAACCTCATGGCTAAGCATAGTTCCCACAGCACGGTTAGTATTACAAATTGGTGTTTCAATGTATACTGGAAGACTCTTTTCCAAAGCCGCATTGGACAGACTTATAAGCTTATTATCCAAAGCCATGTCCAAACCATGATCTTGCTTTTGCACACAGTATTGTGCTGCTTCTGGCCGCAGTTCAGCTGCAGGTCTAAGCAATAGGGAAAGATCAATGTTCTCTAGTTTTGCATTTCCCTTAACAACTTCTTTGTCAACTTCGAGCATATCTGAACGACCAACCATTTCATTCACTGTTCTAAACCCAAGTTGGGCCATAATTTCTCTCATCTCTTCTGCCACCATAAAAAAGAAGTTAATAACATGCTCAGGTTCTCCAGCAAATTTCTCTCTAAGTACTGGATCTTGAGTAGCAATGCCAACAGGACAAGTGTTCTTGTGGCACTTCCGCATCATGATGCAGCCAAGAGTAATGAGTGGAGCAGTACTGAAACCATACTCTTCTGCACCAAGAAGGGCGGCAATGGCCACATCTCTTCCAGTTTTTAGTTGCCCGTCAGTTTGGAGAGTTGTACGACCACGTAGGTCATTAGCAACCAATGTCTGGTGCGTCTCAGCCAGACCAAGTTCCCACGGCAGCCCAGCATTCTTTATGCCAGTCCATCTGGATGCTCCTGTACCTCCATCATGACCTGAGATCAAGACATGCTCAGCATGACCTTTAACAACTCCACTAGCAATTACCCCAACTCCGGCTTCAGATACTAATTTTACACTAATACGAGCAGATGGGTTGGCATTCTACAAGTACAAATTAACACGAAGGGTCAAAAACAAAGAGGAAGAAAACCTATATTTGCAATACTCAAACAGAAAACATATCAGGAAAAAAAAGGACAGGATGCAGATATGAAAATACCTTCAAATCATGAATTAATTGAGCAAGATCTTCAATTGAGTAAATATCGTGATGGGGAGGTGGACTGATGAGCCCTACCCCGGCTGTTGAATTCCTAGTAATAGCAATGTCTCCTACAACCTTGTGGCCAGGAAGTTCACCTCCTTCACCAGGTTTTGCTCCCTGAGGATTAAAACTACAACGTTAAGATACTACCACTCCACCACAAGTGAAAAACTACACTTTTATTGAACCTCACCAAATAAAATATGTAGGTTTCAATTAATGACGCAAGAGCACCCAGGGGTGCCTTTAAGTCACAGCATCATCTGCCATGAATATAAATTCATAAACAACAGAACCTAATTTCCAACAGGAATGCAGGGGCACCAGTTGATGAAATTTTATTGGGAATAAATGAAAAGGACAATAACATTGATTGGAAAGAACAAGTTACAACAATTACCTGGGCCATCTTTATCTGAAGTTCATCAGCATTTGTAAGGTAGTAACTTGAAACTCCAAATCTCCCACTAGCAATCTGCTTAATGGCACTCCTTTTGGGATTTCTTGATCCATCAGCAAGAGGCTCCATACGAGATGGCTGCTCACCTCCCTCACCTACAACGGATATATTCAAGAAAAAATCAACAGAAAATAAAAAAAAAAAAATGAGAATAATATTATAACTTAACAGAAAGATTTACTGAGTATTCCACGTAATATTTCCATGGAAAAATTGTTCTGGACATGTTATGTCAACATTTGACAATGGGTTAAATACAACATTATGTTCACCTCCTTTGGGGAAGAAAAGAAAAAATGTGACTCAACATTATTAAATAAGCTTGACAAACCTGTGTTGGATTTCCCTCCAATTTTGTTCATTGCTGTTGCTAATGCTGTGTGGGCCTCCAATGATATTGACCCATAACTCATGGCCCCGGTACAAAACCGTTTAACTATTTCACTAGCAGGTTCGACTTCACCAATAGGAATCTTACTTGATGTATCTTTAAATTTCAGAAGCCCTCGCAAATTGCAAGCCTTATTCAATTCGTGAATGGTCTTGGAATACTGTTTATATGCATCTACACTGTTGGTTCTGGTAGCTTCTTGAAGCTTTGAAATAGCAAGTGGATCATTCAGATGAACTTCGCCACCTTTTCTCCAATGATAATCACCAGGATTTGGCAATGCTACAGCCTCTGCACTTCCAGGAGAGAAAATCCGAGAAGGAAAAGCCAACTCATGCAGATGAAGTGCATCATGAGCAAGCATCTCAAATGTTGCACCCTCGACACGACTTGGAGTTCCGGCAAAGCACTTTTCAATCACTTCTGTAGAAAGACCCAGAGCTTCAAATATCTGAGCACCTTTATACGAGGCCAAAGTTGATATTCCCATCTTCGCAAGAACCTTCATCATTCCATAGTTGCTTGCTTTGAAATACTTCTTGACCAACTCATCTTTTGAGTGAAATTCACCACTTGCTTTTGGTGGGATCTTTCCATCAACCTGCAATCGCCAAATTGCCTCTACAGCCAAATATGGGCATATAGCATCAGCGCCAAAGCCAACAAGTGTGCAGAAATGGTGAACTTCACGTGGCTCGGCAGATTCGACCATTAGAGCAACTCTTGTGCGCTCAAGTGTTTTAACGAGATGTTGATGGACAGCACCAACGGCCAGAAGAGAGCTCACAGCAACACGTTTCTTTGAGAAGGCTACAAAATTCAAATATTTAAATACATTAGGTGAAGGTGACTAACAGTATATATGCAACAGAAAGATATCACAGAACTAGAATACCTCTATCAGAAAGCACAATGGTGGTGTAGCCTTCACTGATTGCATTGTGAGCTTCTGTGCATATCCTGTCTAAGGCTTCTTTCAACCCTTTCTTACCACGCTCCTTTGAGTAAGTAATATCTATAACTTTGCTCCTCCATCCCCTATAATTCATTTTTTTGATGGCTTCCATTTCATTAGTAGATAAAAGGGGACCTTTTAGTGAAAGGCGATGGCATTGTTCCTCAGTGGTTTCTGTCAGATCACCTTCTGGACCAACCATACATTGCATAGAAGTGACTATTTTCTCTCGAATAGGATCGATAGGAGGATTCGTCACTTGAGCAAACATTTGTTTGAAATACTCAAAAGTAAGTTTTTCTCTATTAGACATGACAGCTAATGGAGTATCATTTCCCATTGACCCAAGTGCTTCAACACCATCTTTTGCCATAGGAAGTAATAGCATTTCCAGTGATTCAACAGAATACCTGCATGAGGAGAGCAAAATATAAAAACACTTCCTTTGTAAATAGGGTGGATAGAATGAAAGAAATAACCAGGAAGGAGGTTACGTACCCAAAAGCTTTTAATGGAGCCAGCAAACCATGAATACCCATATTTTCCATATCCACGTCATCATTAGATAGCTGTTGTATGGAATATGCAACGATTAGACTTGCCTATGAGAAATTTATAAGAAATTGACATTGGTTTTTATGTTATACTTACTGGAGCCACTCCTGATATGGTTGGTGGTACTATATCAGATTCCTGAACAGAGGCAACTATGTCCTTCAGCTCAATCTTCTGATTTTTTAGCCAGTCCCCATAGGGTCTTGCTAATGAGTACTGCTCTTTTAACGCATCGTCGTTCACAACTATTTGCTTCTCAAAATCTACCAGAAGCATCATGCCAGGATTTAATCTTCCTTTCCTGCACACATCTTCCGGAGGAATATCTACGACTCCAACTTCACTTGCCATTATAACCCGTCCACTGTGGGTGACATAGAAGCGGCCAGGTCGTAGTCCATTCCTATCTAATGTAGCTCCAAGATAATGACCATCGGTAACTGTAATAGTATTATGTTTATATTAGATTAGGTTTCAAATCAAAATACCCATACCAAGAAGAAAATAGAAGCGTGGTCCCAAAAAATTTACATGACATAAGAGCTGGTCCATCCCATGGCTCCATCAGAGCTGAATAGTATTCATATAATGCTTTACGCTTTGGGTCCATGTTTTTATCGTTCTGCCATGCTTCAGGAATCATCATCATAACAGCTTCCGGAAGACTTTTTCCAGAATGAAGCAAAAACTCAAGGACACCATCAAAACATCCTGCAAAACAAAAAATAGAGTCATGATTCAGTAATATGACCATAGTTTAGCAAGTTAGCATAAAAGATCTTAAAAAGTTTCACCTGAATCTGATGAATTTGCATCGACAATTGGTAAAAACTTCTTTAAATCTTTCTCTGATAAACCAAGCTCCTTGCATTTCAGTAGGCCCTCACGTGCCTTCATCCTACAAAATACACCAGATTAGCTGATATATTTGCACCAGTGCACCATATCAATCATAAGGCAATGAGTAAAACCCTAAATACACCACAATAAATGCTGTTAAACCAACCTATAATCAACTAACTACGATTACAGTAGTTGCAAAATGAACATGGATACTATCTACTTTAGAGGGGGGGAAAGGAAACACGGTCATGTGTAACTCCAACAGACAATGTCTACTATCTTACTGATCCATTTCAACAACAGTGACATGAAAACGACGCAATTTAAATTTGTAGTACAATATACTCCAATTTATTTGTAGTATAATACGATCATGGAGTAGTATTCATTTGTAAGGGTCGTTCTATTAAAACTAAAGTAATGCAAAACTTTTCAAGACATACCAATTAACATTGCCTCTGAGTGTGTTGATTTCGCCATTGTGGCCCAATACATGAAAAGGTTGAGCACGATCCCAGCTAGGGAAAGTATTTGTAGAGAATCGGGAATGTATCTACAGAGAAATATACCAAATTGTGAGATTTCACAGTTAAGTTCTTATAATAGTGTAAAAACCAAAGAAGAAAGTTAAATGCAGTTTTCTTCCAGCACTTCAATATATACATATACTGAAGTGCAAGTAGAAATTACAAAAATCCTATCCACATTCACCAAAGTGATTATTCTTTCCGCAACTCTGAAGAAATTGTCCTCCAGACCAACTAACGAGAGAAAACATCAGCAGAAATTTCTGCAAACATGATTATCTTGATAATGAACTTTCTTACCAACTCAACCATTGCATCCAATCCAGCATCCAAAATTAAATAGTAATCAAGGAAGCGGAAGAACTTAAGAGATCATTCAAACCTCAATGCCTCAGAAGTCATTCCCCAACCTTGCATCTCTTCGGTTACTGGTTGTTCCTATGCTGTTTGTTGGAGTATAGAGTTAGTGGAGGAAGAAGATGAGTTAATGGGCAAAATATTTACCAGGGCCATGTAGCTCGTAAACCTTTCATTGCCAAGATCTGCAGGATAATATTCCCTCAACTGAGCTGGAGTTAGTTGACCTTTGTAAATAACAGTCCTGTACAAAATAGGAGAACCGTCAGAAATTTGAAATGATTGGACAAGGGCAAGAGTAACCACAATTGACTTCTCAAGAAAAAGACGATGCCTCTTAGAATACACACCTTGATGACAGTGAACAGATATAGAAATCTGTAATTCCGTCATTTTGGAGGTTTAGTGCAGATGTAATAGCAACCATGCTGAGCTTTCTCAATATGTACAACTGTAAGAAAAAATTCCAAGATTCTATTAAACACTATTCAATTTATAAGTTGAAATTCAATCATACAATAAGCTTGAGCAATTTTTTTAAAATCTTTTTTCCTTGGCAATAAACTCAAATTCAATCAGATAATATGTCTAACTCATAATGTTAACTGAAGTAATTAATTTGCTAATCTTTTTCTTTGTAAAGAAATCCCAATCCAATCGTTTATTCACCAGCTTAAACGTACCTGTTTCTCCAAATCAACTTTTGAGCTAGAACTTGGTGTAAGAAACACTTGCTCAATCACTGGTTCGGTCAGCAGGGCTGATTTACCCAACCCTGTGTTGTCGGTAGGCACAACACGCCAACCAAGAACAGTGTGACCTAGAGACTCGGCAACCTTAAGCAAAAAGCAGAGCAGTATTGTCAGTAGAAGAACAAGTCACTATTCCCAAATTTCAAACAAGACAAAATAAACATCAGAATTAAATTCAGCAACCATAAATAGTTCAATAAAAGACAATCACAATAACGACAATAGAAAATGAAACACGATACATAATAGTACATAAGTAACGTTCTTTGTCCGTGGATAAATTCAGCATGATTACAACTGCCATATACAATACATGAAAGAAGTATGGTATGCAAAAGTATGACAGAAAGACGGCCTTTTTTTGGTGGAAACACAATCTATTTATCCATGAAATCAAATCATATTTCAGAATTAGATTTACCTTTCTGAATATATCTTTGCTTTCCTTTCTCCGACTATCGGATTTAGGCAAGAAAAACATGCCAACGGCATATTCTCCTTGAGGAGGAAGCTGAAAATCCACAACCTGCAATAAGGCAAACCCATTACAATCATCAGCAACTTTCAATATAAGAGTTGAACGATACAAAAGCAACTCCCAATAAATCAAAGTTTATAGGCTATATTTGGTCAGAAAAAATGTTCTGTTTTAATTCTGATATCTATTCTCATTATTAATTCCAAAATTGGCACTTTATTTTCACTTTGTTTTCTTTACAAAACAAATACAAAGTAAAAATAAGTCACACATAGTTTTACTATTACAAGTGAAAACAATAAATGAAATAAAACATTTTCTACAACCAAACAAGCCTAAGAAATCTGCCCAGATGAGAATATCCAAAAATAAAGAAAAATAGAATTAATTTATATGCATGTGTAAAAATATTAGTAGTATTTGATCATGCATCCAATTGAAGTACCAGAAGTCATTTTCTTAAAACTCATTAAATAAGTTTGAAACATATTTATTGAATGACAATAGAAATTAAATTCTACTTAATCTCCACATCCATAATCCATAATAATAAAAATAATAAATAAAGTGTTTTATGCATGCATCCAATTGGTATGTATGCACCGACGGTTTTACACATGCAACAGTTACATTTCATCACATAAATAATTATGGTACATATTTTAACTAATACTATAACAAATGTCACCACATACATAATTGTAAAGGATATTTTATATTTTAAGAACATGGTGGCATAGTAGTGAATTAAGAGTATATGAATATGAATTAAATACTAAAAAACAAAAAAATAAAAGTGGAAGAAAAAGCAACAAAAAAGAGAAAAAAAGAAAGAGACAGCCAAAAAAGTATATACTGCTACTACCTGATTGGGTAGCAACATGCTTTCATAAATTTTATTTTAAAATAACATCAAAAACAAATAAAACATAAATGTAAAATACCAACAAAAAAACAACTTCATCTCACATGTTCATAGAAAAACACTAATCACTCAAACCAGAACAAAAATAAAATTCAGATAAATATTTCATTTTTTAAAAAAAAAATATTCAAATAAAAATACACACAAACAAACAAATATTTAATTTTGTCAATAATAAATAATTTAAAAACAAAAACAAATAAAAACAAACGTGCCTCTTGATAGAACCCATGAGGCAAAGCCACAAGAATTCCAGCACCATCACCAGTATTTGCTTCACATCCACAAGCACCTCTATGTGTCATCCGAACCAACATCTCCAACGCATCAGTCACCTATAAACACAACACAACACAACAATACTTCAATTTCAGTCTCAATCTCAAATCATTTACATGTTATCCAACCACACCACAAGACACTGACACATCAACACCGATAATATTTGAAAATTTAAAAATTCAAATATGTCGGTTAGTCTGGTGTCAGACGCCTTTAATACGTCTTTAATCAGAAGTGTCAGTGCTACGGAAGTGTTACATGGCTGGAACCAATCAGTTACAACAGAAAAACAAAAACAGATTCCTCTAACCGTTTTCCGACTATTTTGACCGTTTAATTCCGCAACAAATCCAACACCACATGAGTCCTTATCAAAAGATGGATCATAAAGCCCCATCGGTTTCTCAGGCACGGCCGAAAACGACGACTTAACCGTCGTTTTCGCTACTCTGAGCTTCGGTAACCTCCCAAGTCCACCTGATTCCCAAAACTGAATCATCCGTTCACCGTTCCCTCGTAATTTCGTCCCAAACCATCTCTTCTTCTCCACACACGACGTAGCAGAACATCTTGCAACGGTGCTTCTACCTCTCGCCAAAGGATGCAAACGCGCGTTAGGGTTGCTTATTACATTAAGCTGAGGATTGTTTAACGCTGTAAACGTTAACGAAACAGAGTTCGACATTGTTCAACCAAAAATCAAAATCAAAATCAAAATTCCGAAAAATTAATTGGATTATTCAGTAATTGATTCAGATTTTGGTAGTTGTTAATGTTTAAGTGATTTTCAGATTTTCGAAAGTTTTTCACATTAATTGTAACAGATCTGAGATTGTTGAAATGAAAGTTAATAAGATCCGAATTATGGAGAAGTGATTTGAAGAGATTCGAATTCGAATCTGAAACAGAAAAAAAAAAAACAGAGAGATGAAAAAACAGAGACACAGAGAGAAAGAGAGGGAGAGAGAATAGCGCCGTTTGTGTGAGCGAGGGTTCTTTGGTCGTAAGAGGAGAAGATGGATTTATAGTGAAAAATGATATGGGGAAGAAGAAATGAAGTGGGGACCACCTTATTTTCTTTAGTTAAATCGAAATATCTTATTCGCAACTACATAGATTAATCTCATCTCGATTTAACCAAATTTTATTTAACGAGTTTGACTTTTCTATATTCTCTTTAAAAACTTGAATTTAGATTAAATGGTTAAATTCAAGTTTAAAGGTGTTGTTTGTAGTTTGTTTATCTTTTATTTATGTGTAATTTTTTAATTATTTGGATAAAAAATTTAATTTTTGGGTTTGTAAATTCCTATTATCCTTAATAAAAAGAAAATAAATAATCTGATCCGAGTATTTTTTTGTTCGTGCTAATCTGATCATTGTTTCTGTTATACTTCTTCGATCCTAAACTAAGTGCCTCTTCAGCAAAAAAATATGATAATGCTAGTTCGTAGTGATGAAACTAGTCCATAAACAGATTAGATTCATCATTTTTTACGTAACCTTAAAAAATAAAATTTTTCTTGTGATAAAAACTGAAATATTTTTTAGTTATTAAATTATTATTTTTGACTAAAATTATTGAGTTATATATTGTGTTTGACTAATTTATTAAATTATATTATGCATTTATTAAATTGAGATTAATTATTTAAACATTATTTATCCGTTATTTAATTAAATTTTAATAAAAAATATTAAAAATATATATTATATGACAATTGACCATATTAATAATTAATGAACAATTTTAATATTTATTCATTTTATTTTTTAATACTTACATTTTTTTGGTACAATAATACTTTACATCTTAAATGAAGAAGAAAAAAAATACATAAACCTTAATATTTTGTGAACGAGGGAGGGAGCATTATGTTGGTGGGACCATTTGTGAATAAATAAATAGATAAAACATAATGGTGGGACCAGCGATTTTGGGTTTGTGTAAATTTTCGTTTACTTCCAACTACCAACTTTGGCCTCACTGTTTTTTCTGTTTTCTTCGTTGACAGCTAAGGATTCAAAGTGTTGACACGTGTGAGATTAATCTATGCGGCACGAGACAGCCGTTTCTGTGTGTGGGTCCCACAGTTTTGGTTTAAAGACTAGACTCTAGACTAGAGTGTGTTACATTAACGAACCTTTGTCATAACTGAACCTACTACTAGTAGTACTCCATACTAGATAGATTCCTTCATGTTCTTTGTAATTTTTCATAGGATTTTACCAAAAATATAATTACTCCCTCAATTTTCTTTAACTAAATTTATTTACATTTGATATGATATCAGAGTAGTATATTTTTTTTAAAATAAAAAGAAAAGACATGAGGCAAAAATTAATGTATCTAAAAAAAATGAATTTTAAATGTTTTTCAAAAAACTCTAAGTGGTTTTCATTTATTTTATTTTATTTGATAGTCAAATATTTTGATTTTAAATTTATTTTATAAGTACTTTATAGTTAAAAAATTAATTTTATAGTCAAAGATCAATGTTAAGTAAGAAAATATTTTATAGACTTTTATTTTGTAGTCATTTATTTTTTAGTCAAAAAATATTTTTTACTTCACATTTATTTTATAGTCAAATTAAAAGATATTGTGATTTTACCTTACAGAATATTTTCATTTACTACGAGTCAAAAATTTTTTTAAGAAATACTCCCTCTGTACCACAATATATGTTGTTTTGGAAAAAAAATTATCTCACAATATATATCGTTTTACAATACCAATGTAACATTAATTTTGATCTTCCTAAATTACTCATGCATTTATACTCTTTTTACTAACAAAACTCACTACTCTCTCTCTCTCTCCAAATTTATTATTTTTCCATATACCAACAAAGAGAGAGAAAGGGTAAAAGAAGAAAAACATGTACTAATTTTGACAAAATTCATAGAAGTTACAGATTCCTTAATATACGTAAAAATGTCGGAACGACATATATTTTGGTACGAAGGTAGTAATAGTTTTGACTGTTTTTATGAAAATGAATTCTATGGTCAACAAAATTTGAATTCCTTTATTTGTAGGGGATAAATAATATTTCTTACATATTTAATTAAATTTAAAAAAATATATAAAGTAATTATGATATTTTAAAAAGAATATATACATAATTATGAAAAAAAATCATATAGTATGGAGGTCCAAAACACATTAATATTTAAAACACATTTAAGAAAAATATTTCATTTTTTATATATGTATCAATTGTCATAGACATTTTGGACCTCATTCATGTTAGTTCTAAGTTTCCATATAAAATTTGTACCAAAACAAATAAAATAAGTTTCCATATAAAATGATAGATAAATAAATCATAAGTGAGCACTACTCAGCTACATCATGGCGAGGATATCTCAACTACAAGTATATGTTGACTAAGTCTACATAAGCAATTAGGAAAATATAGCTCAAACAATTATATATCAAGAAATTTTACATAATAAGTATTTACACATATAAATATAATTGATGCGGCCACATATTTATTTTAAAAAGGTAAAATTATTTTCACTAAATTACTTTATTAGACAAGGAAGAAAAAAAGAAACAGCTGATGTCCAATTGGTAAGATTTTGTGATTTGATGGAAGTTTGATAAATCAAACAAATAACGTGAATAAAGATGATACCGATGACAGGGAAAATGTATATTAATTACTAGTATTTATTTTCTTACTAAATTTAATTTGAATATATTAGTTAATCTTAATTACGCGGCTAATTGAATACGTGAAAACCTAACTTAACAACCAATACTAAGTGCCAACAGATCGACTAATTAAAAAATAAAATATGCCAACAGATTCTACCATAGTCAATTTTACTCTTAAGTCAATTTATATAATGTAATTATCAAGTATCTCTTTTATTGCATGGATGCTTGTAGTTTGTTGCTCTCTGTTGTCAAGGATTAAGTACCCCCTTATACTTCCTTATAATAATATTATTTGTTTATAAAAAAAAATAAAAAAAAGTGATCTTGGTGGTTTGGAGGTGGAATGTAGAAATTAATTAAAGTGATACAAAAGAATTCATAAATCACACGTGAGAGAACTATTAGTTGATACTCTTTTTTTTTGTCAAGTAAGTGTTCAGAGTTCGAACTCCGACCTTTATATATAAAATGTGATGTTCTTGTCAATTCAATTAATCTCACGGAGACGCTATAAATTGATACTTATTAGACTAATTACGTCCACATTCGACAATAAATTAACATTAATGGTAATTATAGGAGTAACTTTGTAAAGCTAAGGTTACATATTGGTGATTATGTTCATTGCCCTGTGCATGTTCAAGTAATTATAAACTCTAAGATTTGTGTTAAAATTATTATATCTTTGTGTCTTTTTTTTGATATATCTTGTTCACGGGAATGAACGTTTAAATAGCATTTGTCAATTAAAAAAAACGTACTATATTTCTTGTGAACACGTAGATTAATAAAATGTCATAACATAACATATATGTGAGTACGATATATAGATGAACCAAAACGTATAGTTTACCATATTCGTGTTCAACTTGATTCTTGGAACACTTCCTAAACTTCACAATTTTGATAGTGACACAGGCTATTTACACTATATACTTTTGAAGATTTTGAAACAAGGTTGAAAAAGGTTGTAGTATTAGTTATGCTTTTTATAAGATTCCTTTACAAATTAAATTACACTCATCAATGTTATCATGTAACAATTGAATTCAAATTTTACCAAATTAGCACTTGGCACACTAAATGGGATCATGTGCTCAGTCTCACTTTTGTTGTTATTATTTACTATCCCAAACGGAAGTGTGTTTAGAAAATACGTGTGCAAATTTGAAGTACAAATGGCAACGCAATGCTAACATTAATGCTACTATATACTCCTAGTTTGCATGCATGACTTGCTTGTGGAACTTCAAAGTAGTTATTCGGTTCACTGAACTGTCTAATTTGGTTCGGTGCAAATTTTGACAAAAGTAATTCTAGTATATTCTCAAACACAGTTGTCGGATTGAACAGTGGTTTTCACTATTAAGTTCAACGACATTCACCATTAAATCAACTATTATTATTTGGTAAAACCATCACAATTTTTATTCAACATGTGTTTTTTACACAATTGAATTGAATCCATAGACTTTGATATAACGCATGCAGTGATGAAATTGATGGTGATGTAGTCCTACAGCTACTTTTGAAAAATTAAAGAGTAAACGGATGCCTTACTTTAGTTGGTGCTACAATTTTCTAATATAAACTTACTAACTATGCAAGTATCATACACATGCATGTGAATAAAATAATAATTTTGGAAAAAGAACAACTTCAAAATGAATTTAGTTGCTTCAATAAATCAAACTTTCTAACTGAATATATGCAACCAAAGCCCAAAGGTGTTAATTATAATTTCCTACACATTTTCCACATGTTGGTGAAGTTTAATTTCTCACACTTTCTTTCAAAAACTTTTTAAGGTCAAACTTTAAATTGTTTATTTAACTTAACAAATAATTTATTTTCTCAATGTTATACTATCCCTAAAATTAATTATGGTTATCTATTTATTTTTTATTCAACTATACTACATCTGTTCCTTTTTAACTGTCGTTTGAACTATGTGTGCACTATTCATATAATCTACTTTGACTTTATATTTTTATTGATATATAAAAGTAAATATTAACATAAAAGATGTTCAATTTGTCTCGATAAATATTTTTAAACTGTAAATCTTTTATAATTTTTTATAATACATAACTAAAAATATTAGTGATCAAATATATACATTAGCATACTTAAACTAGTCAAATTTGATAATTATTTATGAACTGAAGAAGTACTGTATTTTATAGTTTTCATAACTCAAGAAATTATCTTCCCAATTTCTTAGTCGAAGAGTGACAGTCAACTGAAACATCCACATGCTGAGATGCACATCTAGTGGTAGAAACGGGCATATAATCGAGGTCTCTTCTTCAAAATTTTATATGTGTAGGCACACAAATGAAATAGCCCACATCCACATGGACATCGTGTAAATGCTTCTTGAAACTAGTTCAATTTGGTTTTATATACACTTCAAGACAACAGTGATTAGAACTATTATCTACAGTATACACTAAGAAAGTGCATGTTTAAATTGACATAAAATTGTTAAAACTTTTGAGAATCACTATAACTTTAAAAATAAGTTGCACATTGAAATTTTTATAAAATTACGGTGTCAACAATTTCACTATAAATCTAAGCAAACAACAAGTTTTTTTTTTTTAAGATCAGGATATTCACTGTCGAATACAGTGATTATATATTTCCGATTCTTCGTTAGATTAAAGACACTTTAAAGAATGAAATAGTTGATCCAAAGATTTAAAGTTGCTCCGTACTCAAAGCGATGATCAAACCATCGATCTTTGATTAATGGAAGATGAGTCACAACCGCTCAACTATATCTTCTGAGTTAGCAAACAACAAGTTAGTTAAGGGTATATTAATTTTCAAATTTTTGTGATTAATTTATGTAATACTCTCTGTGTACTAAAATCTATGTAATTTTGAACATATTACACAAATTAACAAATGTAATTAATGTTGTATGAAAAAAATTATGAACTAATCTAAAAAAAAATCATTAATAAAAAATTGAAGATAAATTTTAGAATAAAAAAAACAAATAATATATGTATTTCTTCATAATCTTGCTAGAGCGTCTGTATTACCGTTTAATCCCAATATTTTTTATCAATATACCTCCTTAATGTATTTCCTATATTATCTCTATATTTTAATAACTTTTTTAGTTTTAACACAATGATCTGACACATTGTTATTTAAATGATCGAAAACTAGTCTCAAGTCTCAACACCACAATAAGAATCTTGAATCACGAGTTGATCTTTACGTATATGGAGGACAAACATTTTATACAATTTTCTATAATTTGGACGTAGTATGTGCTTGTGACTATTATCAGCATATGGCCCCAATTTGTATTATCTTATGTTTAATGAATTAACAAAAGTATCAATTGTCAAAAAAAATAATTAAATGATGTTATGTTTTCATGTTTTTTGTTGGAATTAGTTCCGGCCTGACTATTAAAATTATTTTGATTTTAATTTATAAAATTAAAATTTGTAGAAAAATTTGTAAGTTTTCTGCGGATTTTAATTTTAGGGGATTAAAATTAAAATGATTTTAATATTCAGATATAAATTCCAAAACAATAACATACAAGAACTAAAATAAAAAACACGCAAATTTACATAAAGCAAAAAATCATTTAAGAAAAGAAAAAAAAACTAAACCAAAAATTGGTGTACGTATTTGATTTAAATTTTATAATAAATATATTAATTTTAGTTTTCTCAATTTTTTTTAATCTAAAAATGTATCGAAGATAATTACATATGTGTCAAAGATAAACGAACAAATTATACCACTATTTTTTTTAAATTGCAAAATTAATTTTCTTAAAGATTACATTAGAAATACTCTAACTACTCGTGTTTTTTTTATTCAATGTCATTTTGATAAAGTTTGTTGTATGCATAAAATAATTAAGCCCGTCGTTTAAGTAAGTACACTACTATATATATATGGTTGGTCAACGGATATTAATTAAATCCACGTGGATGTTCGGTCACATATGACTAAATTAAATTAAACACAACAATGTGACGTGAACATTGTACTACGATGAACTATGAAATGCGGCATATCGAAGAAGTTACATGTATCTACATATATAAGACATGGAATTTGGATTCATGACATTGAAAAAATCGACCATGCTTATGAAGCTAATTTGTCAATATGTGATAGTGGTCGGTGTCACTTTGCAACTCGTAGAATTTCAAATTCCTAAAGTTAAAACATTTTTTTGACTAATTCCTAAATTTCAATAAATACAAAGTACAAAGTTCTTCCATGCATCTATGTCGATATATATAAGTACTGTATGCATAAGCACTTTAACAGCTCATGTTACATATTTATATATATTTTAGAATTTAGATTATAGATTCCGTATTATCTATCTATATTATATTCGGTGAAAGGGTTGAATTTGGCTATAGTTATAAAATTATTGGTATGTTTTGGCCGTTTGGTTAGTTTGAGGAGTTCACTTTGGGGTTGAGTTGGGGCCCTCTCAGTCATGACTCTGACTCCTACTCTTTCATTGATTCTAAGAGTCACTTGTAACGTGGATGTGAAGTTAACATTCACTTATAGTGCTTCATCTGAGATTAGGACACTGTACTAACATATTCATATGTGGAAAATAAAGTACAACAAATAGTCCTTTCAAATGGAGGTTAGTTAAGACTTAAGAGTAGGTTTACTAATACACCAAATTATAAGGGTTATGTAGAAGACTCAATATAAACACATTAAAACACATTATATGATGGTCTTAGACGGATATGGGATAAGTCGAAGATCATTTTTAAAAATGCGTTATTTATAGAGATATGAATTTTAAATTTTGTAGTCAAGCTCGACTCTAAAGTCACCAAAATTAATGAAGGATAAATGTCACACTTAGAGCATCCGTAAAGAGGAGAATGAGAGACATATCACATCAAGAAGGAATTCTAAAAAATGAGTTTTAGTCATTTTCAATGAGACTAAAGCACCTAACTTAACCAAATGATCGTTGCGAAATTTCATTCATAAATTATATCAGTAACCTTTATATTTTAATCCAAAAAAAATATGATCGATGGCTAAGATAAGACTACTATAATAATAACGACATATATTTAGACGGGGGGCTGCTAACTACGACCATGTGGGTCGAAGTTAACAAATATAACCCATGTGCAAAAAGTGGGGCCGCATGCTGGGAGCAATGAGGGCGCGCGGAGAAAATTATGGGAAGTGGGGGCGCGCACGAGTAAAAATTGAGGGTATAGAAAAATTTACAAGGGTCATACTTGGTAAATTTGACCACATGAATCAAAATTAGCAAATCCCCTATTTATATTACTTTTAACAACATCACTTACATGATCAATTGCATTTGACAAGTAACCTTCCTAGCTATATAAGTATAGCCAAAATCTTAACATGATTAGAGCTCATAAAAAAGGAGTCAAAATCTCCATGTAAGTAATACACGAGCAACAACTATTGACATAATAACCATGAAGAAAATCATCATTGTTATCACTGATAACACCAATTTAAAATGAATTGTTTATTTTAAAAAACCGTGTTGGAGCTACAAATTAATCAAGAATCCACGAAAAGCACATGGATGACTTTATTCGAGTATCTGAAAATTCGTCAAAGTGGTTTGATTTGCTTGCTGATTAAACAACTAAAGCAGCATTAAAGTATCTTGTATTTTTTTTTTTTTTTGACTAAATTAAAGTATCTTATATTAAACTAATCCATAATGGACAAAAGAATAGTATCAAAATATGAATCCCACCCACCTGTCTCGTGCTTTTTGGTAACAAAATTACATTAAAAAATAAGTTGGAATCTTAACCGTTTTCAACAAATTATTTTTTTAAGAAATATTCAGCCGTTTGTTAGAGTTTTAATTTTAAAATAAATTGATATGTTTAATTTTATAAATCAATTTAAAATTGCTTAATTAATTTTATGTAACAAAATTTATCAACACATACAATTTTTATGGACTATATAATTCTATTTAGAAACCTAGTATTGTTTGTATATTTTATTTGTTGCCTAACATGGAGTTATACATTATTCAATTAAATGAATGTGATATGAAGGCTCAATCTGGGGTAGATGGTGGTAGGTTTGTACCAACAAAAAAAAAAGATGGTGGTAGGTTTGATTAATAGTAGGTGGTCTTGATTCATATATAAATATAACTAATTGAGTGGTTACCTTGGGATTTTTGAATCTAATTAAGTACTGATTATAAAAGTGAAATTGGGTATTTAATTGATTAATTAAAAAGCTTTTTATAAGAAAAGTATTGAAGTGATCATAGTTAGGGAATTATACTATTTCACCAACCCAATTTTCTTACGTTTTATATATTAGCAATTAACAATAGTTAATTAAAAGAACTCAAATTGTATACTTCTTTTGACATTACCACTTGTCTTATATGAACTATGAACTATGTTACGTTGTTGGTGTGCTGTCTACTTTATAATGATAAAATAATGGAGTAATGATAATTGATTGAAAAAAAAAATTATTGATTACTTAAAACTCAATTTAGTTTTTTTAATAGTGTATTTTATAAAGACAACTCTGTATTTTATATAACTGATTTCTAGCTATTTGAGTTAATCTTATTGCATATAGATAATTAGAAACTAAATGTGAGATATTTTTCAGTTGAAATTTAAATATTTGCATTGCTACATGATAAAGTCTTTTATTCTAATTCTTTCAATAAAAAGGTTGATAATTTCTTTTTTATCAAGCAACTTAATAATCAAAATTTTACTGCTAAAAATGGATAAATGAAGTATTTGGTGTTCGTACCTCAATTCTATAATCTAATATTATTATCAATTGAATTAAAGTCACTAAAACAAAAGATCAAATACTTTATAAAAAAAATATAAAAGTATTCACCATTAGACATGCATGAAATTAAATAACTTTTAATGGCTGGTTGAGATTCCATGATGAGATCCAAGACCCACTGTATGGTGTCCCTACACTGCACATTTATAAAAGCCTTAAATAATTAATTGATTCACGTAAGTTTGTGTGTTTTTTGTTTTAATTCTGTATATTTTTGTTTGGAATTAATCTCTGAATATTAATATGATTTTTGTTTTAATTTATAAAGCTAAAATCTGTAGAAAAATTTCTTATTTCTTACAAATTTTTCTTTGAATTTTTCTGCGGATTTTAACTTTAAAGACAAAAATCAAAATGATTTTAACATTCACAATTTTTATTTAAACGGAAATTTTTATTAATGAAAATGAACAAAGTACAAGACGTACTCCACCCACATATAGAGGTTGAGAATGGAAAGAACTCAAACCAAAACCCGAACAAGAGAAAAACTCCGAAAACTAAAAAGAAGACTAGCACAATCCGCCTAAAAACAAACTACCTCAAAATACAATCTAAGGGATTAGTACTTCATTCATAGTATATAAACACGGAGTCTTACCCTTAAGAGCCAAGAACCACTTCCAAGATATGTATTTGTTTCCTTCAAAAATAATATCCATCTTTATCCCCTTCATCCGAGAAATAGCTTCATTATGAGTTTTTCAAATTATCCAAACAACCGCATGTCAAATCATCATCACAACTCCTTTTCAATTAGAAACATTCAGAGATTAATTAAAATAAAATAAAAAATACACAAACTAAAATCAATCATAAAAAAATGCAAATTATTTAAGCCTCATGATGAAAATTATTTATTTATCATTTGCTACAAAATAAGCTTAATTATTGACGACGGCCAATGATTGCGGTAGGAGATTTACGTTTATTATTTTATTTTATATTTTATATATTTGGCTGTTAGAGTTGTATGATGGAAATTATATCAGAGCTTTTTGTTTTTCAAATGTACTCTACTAAAATATTTAGATATTTATGTGTAATTCTAATTTTTATTTTATTTTTATATGATTTTGTCCAATTATAATCTTCTACGTACATAAAGAAAAGAATAGATGAAATTGAGTTTAGGTAGATAGTAAGCTTTTTGGTATAATTAGACTAAGAGACTAAAGATAATTTTACTATTTTACTATATTTGCCAATTCAAATAAAACTATTTTACTATTTTATGTTTTTATCTCTTTAATTAGTTCACTTTTAGTATCTTTATTTTGACAAACTATTGGTATTCTACTAAATTTAGTCTTTATTTTATTGTTGTTTTTATTTTTATTTTCTATTTTGCATTTCTATCAAAGTCGGGCTAAATCTACAATGTGGACACTTGACTTAGACCATGTACATTGGTAGCATTTTTGCTTGTTGAATTACTGTTAAGTCAGAAAAATTCAGAAAAGCCATTCACAAAACGCAGCCAGTGTTGATCAGATTCACAATTTTTAACCTGCGAGCAAGGGACACGCGTCAAGCCGTAATTCGTTGAAATTGGGCGCGTGCGCCACAATCGCCGACAGGGCGCGTGGCTGGAGGCGTTGACGCGGAAAGAGATGAAATTGAAAATAGTGCTGGACACGCGGCATGCTTCTATTGACTGGGCGGATTTTTAATGAATTCTTATCTTTAAACTTAATTATTTCACTGCAAATTAATTTTTTATTTTTTCACCAAAATTCGTAAAAGAAAATTCTCTATAAATAGAGACTTGGTTGATTTCATTTGGACACAGAAAAAAAATCCGAATTTTTTACTCTCTTAATCATATTATTAGTGTTAATTTTGAAGTTTAAGTGTTCTTTTTTAGTGAAATGAATCCCAATAATTTTTTCTACACCCAAAATTCCAACATTTTCCTAAATCCAAACACTTCTCAAAATCCTAACCCTTCTCAAAATCCTAACACTTCCCAAAATTCCAATATTTAAATTTTTTTGTTAAGTGTTCGTTTATTTTAATTTTTTGATAATCGATAATTGTAATTTTATTTAATCATCAAAACAAAACTTGAAATTTAAATAAGAATGTAAAATAAAAAGTGGTGGGGTAGAGAAAGTGGTGGGGTAGGGTGTTTAATGAAAAAACTATTGGAGAGAGGGGTTTGTGAATGTGTGTTGAATGATGATGTGGAGTGTAAAAAGTGATAAAGTGGGTGTTGAATGAAACCAATCAATGTACATGGTCTTAGGTTCAAATTAGGTGTGTAAGTAAATATTAAATATATAATTGTGTTGTCAGTGTTTAAAATCTCACATTAATTAAATTTTCAAGTTGTTGAATGTATAAATATGCGAGAACAATCTCGTCATCTGATAAACTAATTTTTAGAATTGATCAAGATTCATACATCTTTAACAAAGTCACCTCATTTCATGAACGAGTGAGTTAGTCTAAATAATAAAACAAAACAACACATCAAATATATTTTTTACTAGGTTATTATAACATGGATATAAAGTTTTTACTGCATTTAGCAGTCAGCCACCTCTAATCTAAAAAAGCTTTATTAAAAAAAAACTCTATAAAAGCAATAGTAAAAAAAGGAAAAAGTGCCACACCCACCATTATTTCACCAACATCTACTCCACTGGAACATCTTAATGATAATTAATAAATGTTGATAGAGCAAAATTCAGTACCAGAACACCTGATAAGGACTGAACTATTCTATTTCTAACTACCATTCTAGCTATGATAAGCAGGATGATAATGTTAACAAAATATTATAGCCAGAAAGTTTACAAGTTATCAACGAATATAATCATATATATTCTATCAATATCAATTAAAAAACTAATATAAAATGATTTCTGTACCAAAATTTTTTTATTTCATTAAAATGGACTACATTTAATATTTAAATAAAAAAATTAATATTTTTTATTTCTATTTCCTTAAATATTTTATAATTTAAATGAATTTATGCATGCTGTTGAAATTATATGAAATTAAAAATCCAATAGTAGATAGGGTAGGTGGGAACAAGAGTCACGAGGACTAACAAACCAAGCAAAAATGGGGTGAGATGCATTGAATCTACAAAACAAGAGGGGACACTTTTATTTGATCAATAGTCAATTCTTCTTAAGACATTTCATTTTCAAAGTCCTTCCAACTTGAAATTTTTTTACTACAGTTGTCTTTTTTTTGGCAGTAGTAACTTACTCTCCATCCCTTTTTTATAAGATACTATTCGACAAAATTGCACTATTCATTTATCATATTTTGACTGTATTTTTTTAATAATATATAGATGTAAATATTATCATATAAAATCTTGTTTGATTTGTTTTGATGAGTACTTCTAAAATATCAAATTTTTATAATTTTTACTATTAGATAATTAAAGATATTAATGGTCAAAATTATGCATTGGCGTACGTATAATTGTCTAACATGGTCTTATAAAAAGGGACTGATGGAGTACATTTGTTTTATTGCCTGTTTGACCAACCAATAGAAAATAGTGAGTGAGAAAATACATAGTTTATCCAAATCAAGATAAACTCTAACGTTATTGGTTTTATCAGCACAGGTAAAATAAAGTACTAGTACTAACTAACAATGCCTCAAATATTCACGTGAAAAATGAAAGTTTGAATACACTCATTATGGATGATCACACTTAGGGACTCAAATGCACCATTTACCATTAATCTTCCTTCCTTTTCATCATTTTTATCATGGAAAATTACCATTATCAAGAGTGACAATTAACTGAATTTTTTTTCCAACATTAAACATGCACAAATCATCAATAATGTATTAATTCAAGTGGTAAGAGAATTGAATCTTTTAAGCAAGTGAAAATTAGTCACTGCGTAGTGAAAATTTCGTACAAAACATGGTAAAAAAATATATAAAAATTGGGATAGATCAAATTGTTTGAGGTTGAGCATGTGACTTTGGGTTGACATGTATAAAATGTGTTGGGCTAAAGCTCATGGGCCATCCTTTATTGTTGAGCTATTGTTGCCTACACCTCACGTTTTACAAACCACATGTCACATTGCTAAAAATGCTCAACGTTATTGTCTCCTTATATCCTCTCTCACACTACTACACCATTTTATTCCAAAAAAAATGAAAATTTAGACTGTTTATTTTGTGATAATATTTTAAATTCTTAAAATTTATGTTCAATATAAATTGATAACAAAGAGATGGAAGACTTATATAGTGTGAATATTCGTGATCGTGACAGACTGACAGAGATAAGGTGAAAAGCAAACTGGGAAGCATGCATTTTCAAAAATAATGGAAAAAATGTTGACATTTTTAAATATTTTGAAAATTCTATATTTGTTTTAAAAAATTATAAACGATGGTGAGGAAATAAACTATTATGTTTATTAGATGAAATGAAAATAGAAAACATGAGAAGTTACTGTCAAAAAAAAACCATGAGAAGTAAATGGACCTTAAGTGTTGAAATTGACATTATTTTACCATTTAGAATACAAAACTTGTAAAATATTTCGGAAATGCGGGGGTGTGTTTTCTAAATGTAAGAGTGTATGAAGCATAAGCACAATTGCAGGTAGAGAATTTGAGAGAGGAAAACCAGAGCAACAAACTTCTAGATATGCATATTATTGGTCTTTGGAAGATTGCATTCACTGATCAAGATTACATTCAAGATACTCTTTTTGATGATGTTATGAATCCAAACGTCGCTCATGACCTAGAGATTTTGCAGCAACACTGGAAGGACAATAATGATACAAACTGTGAGCCTAAGATCTATACCGACGAGGAAGAGAGGGAGGCGGCTATCAATTTTTTGAAGAATCGTGCTTTAAGGGAAGAGCCTTTCATTGAGGCGGTGTCTTAGGCCCGAAAAAAACATAAGGGTTTTCAGGTTCACAATACCCGCTGGATAGGCTACCAAATTGATCTCTTGCTTTCTTTTTTCTTTTATTTTTGGGTTGTTTTGTTGTAGTTTTATTTTTCTTTTTTTCCTTGAGAAGGTTTTGGTCTTTGTCCCCCTTCTCCTTTTTGTACTTGCTACTTGTTTTTATATATCTAGGGTGTGGCAGCTTTTCATCTCCACCCCATTTGCGTAAAAAAAAAAGCATAAGCACAATTGTTTTGCTTCCAAATAAAGACCAAGAAGAAATTTCATTGACTCTGAAAAAACTAACATCTGAATTTCATATTATCAATATCAACAATGCAAACTTATCCACAAATCAATCCACAAAATCCAAATGTTGAGCAATCATGTCTACTATAGACCACACGAGACATCTTTTTCTTCATGGTTTAAAGCTCTGTATCGCATAATCTAATCATCAACTCGGAAACCATTCTTCGAGCAAAAGGAATATAACTCAAGCTGTACCTGTAACAACACATTAACGCTTATATTAAACAATAGAAAAATAACACAGAAGCTATAATATGATTCTTTTTGAAATGTTCTTTATTTGTAGAAATGGTTTTTACATGTCACAAGTTTATGTTAGGAAACAAGTTTTTGAAGGCAAAATTACCAAATAAGGGCTCCGATCTCAACTATGGTTGCAAGTAACGTCAGCACCTTGCTATGGATCTACAAAACATGAAAAATGAATATCGGTTATCCGTCTGTTTGATGGCACAAATTAGGGTGTACAATAAATAATCTTAATCATTAATAAGAAAATTAAAAGTTGATATAAACATGACTTTTTATGCATATGTATCTCATAATAACCATTGATTTATCCATCAAAAGTTTATGTTACTTATTTTACACTCTACAGCGAGTTGAATACTTGAGACAAGACAAATCCCATTATCCGATGGGGGAAATAGACAATCCGAAAAACTTTTCAAATTTCCTAACTATTCTCATGAGAATATTAAAGAGAGCAGTTTATTAGTATACCAGAGAAACATAATATAACATGTTTATGGAGATCATAGGAGTAGGGTTTACCAAGAGAGCACAAATAAGTGCTATAACTACACATCCAAGGTAGATGGCTGTTGCGAAAACACGAACAGGGTCAAACATCATTTCCATTTGTTGTGCCGGTCCAAGAAGAAAGCCTGTACTGCCAGATATTCAAAACAAAGATGGATGGTCTGTTAATTAACTAATTGAACTAAATACAGTAAATTAAAAGCATAAAAATGACATGATCTGCCATAATCCTTCCTCCATTCTTTTTTAGTTGTTGTTTTAGGGTTATTTACACATACTGAGAAAGCTAATAAATTTTGTTACTTACCAATAATACCGTCTCAAATCTCAACTAAAATGTTGTCAAGTATTTGTATATAACTTAGCAAAAGTTATTTCTAAAACTATCACTGGACAACAATAAGGGACAAACTAATCTACCTTCCAACTGCTAACAGGTTGCCAAAGGTGAACAATACTGCAAATTTGATGGGTTTGGCGAAAACAATCATAGACTGCAAAATCGAACGAAAACAGTTAAAGATAGTATTTGCAAATTATCAACACAGTTGGGTTGAGGTTGCTAAAATTTAGAACAAAAAGAGGACAAAATATAATATTTTTCGCATTAGGCACCATAAGTTACACAAGATCTAACAATCAACATCTTTTCTGACCACTATTGCATTTTTGAGTCAAGTTACCATGGTTCTATGGGGGAAAAAGCTTCAAAGAACTTCTCAATGCCGCTAGACAAGGACTTCTTTTAACAGTATTACATAGAAGTACAGCACGTAGAGTCTTGAAATCTAATTCATCATATTACTAGGTGAAGTGAAGTACGGTACATAGAGTCTGAGTCTTAAAATCTGCTCGTAAGGTGAGGGATGTGTCCTACTTAATATAAACAGAATTTCAGGTCACGTATCATCCATTTTAGGGACTCTCAACATAGAGAAACACCATTCAATCCCCACATCACCAGAGAAACTATAATATCAATGGCTATAGAAAAATAATTTATATTCTATTCAACTAAATCTATGCACCTAACCTAACTATTTGATTACTTAAAACGCTGAATTGGTTATAAGGGATTCAGGCTCAGCTTGAAATTTGAACAAGTAAAAATCTAAATACAAGAAGACAAATAAATCACATAAAAGAAATATGAAATACACATAAAAGGAGGACACAAAATTCTCTCACCAATAACATCAAAGCCAGACCAGCAATCAAACAAGTAGCAAATCCATAAAGTCTCTGTTAAATCAAAATCCAAAAGTGGCATAACTTAGAACAGAAAACTACGCTACGGTAAAATCCAAAACAGGTAGATCTTGTGTAAGAAGTATTGACAGCACCTGTGTTGTAGAGAGGGAGCAGACATCTGAATCCAACAAGGTGTCTTCTTGTTCTTCATTATCTCCTGATAAAGACCCACCAAGTTTCTTCCACATTATTTGTAAGAAGAGGGTATCTAACTATCTGCTTATCGCTCACCAGTGCCACTATAGAATTCAGAGAGAGAGAGAGAGAGATAATAAAATCATCAACATCTAATGAGGTACAAAAATAAAAGAGATTTAATGGTTAAATTATACAAAATAAATAAATCTAAATACATACATACATATACATATATAGTACATTTTCAAAGATATCCCAGAAGGCAATTTTAAATCTCAATACCATGATATGCAATTTGTTTACTACCTTTGTACACCTTCCTCCCTAATACTACCTTCTTTGTCCTTAAGTAAACGACTCTCTTGAGAATTTTTCTTGTCCCTTTTCAACTACATTAACAATTTCTTAACCAATATACTCATAATTATTGTACACCTTTTTTCCTAACTAGCAATCAATAAGACTATATTGAGAAGATAAGTTAGTTATATCTCCTAGAGGATAAACATGGAACAACAATACAACCCTCAACTTTTTTTTTTGTTCCATACTAATATCAACTTTCTTAATTCCTGTAATTTAGTAATCAGGGTGTTATATTTAGCCGTCTTGTTAAATGGCGGCGCCATGGGCCAAAATGGTGAAGTAGTTTATATGGCGGATTTGTGATATTCCGCCATTCATCGACAACATTGATATTTAGTACTAACATATAAATAAAGCTTAGAAAGATCTTAATTCCTGAATTAAACTAAAATGGCACTAATCTTTCTTTCCCTCTAAAATTTCAACAATCCAACAACTAATTGAAGCACAATTGTGTTCGTTCCCATTTGAAGATTCGAAAATGAATACATACTACTAATTAATTGTTATGAATTAGTATAAAATATGAATATCATGAAAATAGGTAAAAAGAAGATTTGATGAATCAAAGATAGAACAAAGTGGAGGGAGGGAATCTTACCGTTGAGAAGTTGGTTTGAATGAAAGATAGAGTGAAATTCAATTGAACGGAGTGAAGAAAGAAATGGAGGAGAATCAAAAGCGCATTGTGTTGTGATGAGAAAAGTATCGCAGCAAGCAACTGAATCAATCTGTGGAGGTGTGAATAGTAGTAGTTGCTCATAACGACGCGGTCCAAATTTTAGGGTGTGCACGTTCGATCCAATATAAACCCAAAATTGGAAAACCCAAAATAAACCAAAAAATCGGGTTTTTTTTTTTTTTGTTGTTGTTGTTGTTGTATTTTTTTGTCGCGACTGGGGTATCCACTGCAGAACGCAGTGACTAATCCCTCACTAGATTGGAGGCACCTCAATGAGTGAGATAGCTGATCCAAAGATTTAAAGTTGTTTCATACCTAATGTGATAATTGAACTCTCGGTTAAGAGAGGATGAGCCCCAACCGCTCAACCACACTCATTGAATTTGTTGTTGTTGTTGTATGATAACACTTATGATAATGATTTTTTTATTTATTTATCAAAGTAGCTATAATTTCACAGTTGAATAAATGGATGTACTATAATGTTCAAAAAAAAATGAATGTACTATAGATATCGAATTTTGTCAGTGTATTATTACGGATTGAATTAAGTTCATAAAGATTAAAAAAAATTCTATGTAAGTGAAAAAATATTTTACTTTTCATTTTTTCAAGACTCAATATCCGGCCAACGATCTACGAATTCAAAAGACACAAATCTCATCGCCATTTGACGCCGGCGATTAGCTTGTACGGACTGATGCAATATAGGAAGTGATGTCATGGAGATTCGAACATTAGACTTTTGAGAGGAGCATACTCTAATATCACAATTCACAAGTGTTCACCACTAGGGGTTTATTTGGCAAAAATAGCGGATGAGTGATAAGTTAGCTGATAGCTTATAGCTGATAGCTGATAAGCTAATTGAAGTGTTTAGTAAAATTAGCAGTTCAACTGACTGATAAATATAAAATGACATAAAATGACATTCTTAATTAAAAGACTCATATTAATATTTAAATTAGTTAAAATTTAGAAATTTAATTATTAATTCAAAAGTGAATATAAAAGATCTTGTAAAAAAATTTTTATAGATAAATGATTTCAAGTGAACAAATAATAATTTTTACAACAAATACTTATATCATAAATTAAAAGACTAAAAGAAAAGGATTTGATATGATATAGATAGTCAGGCAATAATTACCAACAAAAAAAAATAGTCAACAAAAAAATTAATATGGTCATAAAGTAGATGGAAAAAACCAAGAGTCTCGTACCACACGCATATACAACAAACAGACATAATAAATGTTTATATTAAATTATAAAGGATAAAATGAGATTTTTGGTAAAATAATAAGGACAAAATTGAAAAGAAAAAAAAGATAAGTTATAAGTTAAAATGCTACTTGAAATAACGTTTGGAAAATAAACTATAAGCTAGATTATAAGCTATAAGCTCACAGTTACCAAACAGAGTTTTTTTTTCTTTCTCAAATGAACTTATAAATTATAAGCTAGTTTTTTGATCATGCCAAACAGACCTTAGATCAACTCACGTTGGTTAATTTTATTTATGGTATATAGATGAAATAGCAAACACTACCAATGAGTGAAATATCAAATTCCCCCTTGAAATTTCAAAATTTGGTAAATATCCCCTTGAAATTTGAAAAATGGCAAATACACCCCTAAAATTGTAAAATGTTAATCAAATTGTTTCTGCTCCGTTTACTCCATCTATTTTGATGACATAGGCGTTAACTACATACGTGACACCTGCCAACGTGGCACCACGTCACATGGGAAGAGGATAATTGACTAAAATTTGCAAAATCAGGGATTAATTGACCACAATACCATTAAATTTAGCCCCCTAATTTTGCAAATTTCAGTCAATTACTCTCCTGTAACGTGTATCCTGATCAATTACTCATCCCTCATGTGACGTGGTGTCACGACTCACGCTGGCAGGTGTCACGTATGCAGTTAACGCCCATGTCATCGAAATCGACGGAGTAAACGAAGCAGGGGTAATTTGATTGACATTTTAAAATTTCAAAAGTGTATTTATCTATTTTCAAATTTCAAAGAAGTATTTAATATATTTTAAAAATTCAAGGAAAAATTTTATATTTCACTCCACTACCAATTGACACACAACTAAAGTCTTGAATTTAAACTAGAAAAAAGATGTTTATCTTAACAATATCAACATTATTATTTGAGTTAAATTTTACCTACAAGTGATTAAGAAAATTTGGTCTTAAAAGTGTAAACATATGATGTATATGATTTACCATTGGCCTAATTTTTGAATAGAACTCAAATCACCGCTTATGTGAACAAACAGTCTAACCATTTGTGTTAAAAATCTGTTAAAAAACCTCTTTTCCCATAATAGCTTGTGCTCTCTCACCAGTTGTCCTTCGGTTTACATAAATATTTTAGGTACACAATTCGTGTTCTATTTATCTTATTGTAGAGTTTTTTATCTACATGTTAATCATATAAATTCTTCACATATGCACATCATATAATAAGTGACAACAACACCTTGATTTTTATTAATAATATTTGCCGTTTTAAAAAAAAAGTGACAACATCCTTTGTCTTTAATTAAACATGTTAATGGCTCTCCAAGCCATGAGAGTTATAATACCACTATTGAAATAGGAAAAATAAAACAAACTTCCTTACATGTGAATTAAAGTAGGCACCAATTGTATGTATACAATAAATGATATAAGAAAATTGTCATCTAATAATTAAATTAAACGTTAGTGATGATTAACGTTAGTTGATTCGATCTTTATAACTGCGTTTGAGAGAAGATTAAAACAATTATTGAAACTTACTCTGAACCGGATAAATCGGCCAGATATGGTAAGTGAAAACAAAAAAAAATGTAGACTTAATGTAAACTCATTTAAGTGAACAATATAAACCATCTATCATTATCAACAACAAATTCAAGGATTGAACAAATGTACTTTGATAGTGATCGAATATTTTACTACAGCACTCAATGTTCTTTGACAATTGAACATATAGACCAATAATGCATTTGTGCTATTGTCCCTCTTATACTTTTCATTAAAAAAACAAAATAGAACAAATTTATAAAATTCATGTTACACAAATATTCGATAAAAAAGTGTTTTCAAAATTGACGACGTAGTTTCAACTTCGTTTTTTTTACTTGTAATTCACATTAATTTTTCTCTTTTAATAATATTGTTTTCCTTAAATATTTAATTTAATGTAATGCAACTTGCTTTTAACAAAAAATAGTACTCCCTCCGTCCCAAAACTATTGTCCTTTTAGCTTTTTAGTTTTGTCCCAAAATTATTGTCCTTTGCGGAAACCAATGTAAAATTAAAGTTGTTTTACCATTTGTATCCTTACAAAAGTTAAAACATTAATTAAATATATTTTCTCTTTCTTAATAAAGTAAGGGTAAAAAAGACTTAACTTATTCATCTTTGTTGTTTCTTAATCTACGTGCACAACTCTAAAAGGACAATAGTTTTGGGACGGAGGGAATAATAATATTTTTTGTTTGGACCATAATACGGAGTATTATTTTAATAATAAAACATACACATGCTTGTACCAAAAAATAAACATACACATACACATACATATTAAAATAAATTTTGATCCAAGTCAAATTTATTGATTTTGACTCAATCATACATATGCTTAAAAAAAAACAGTTTAATCAATCTAAACAAAATCTACCAGTTAATTTAAGTGATCAATATGATCTGGACACATGAAATCAACTTCAATGATCAATCATAACGTTCTTACAAATAATCCAAAAAATTTACATCTTTTTTTTTTGTACCATTTTTTACATCTAATCACTAACTAAAATATAATTTTTGTTCTTCATCTTTTATTTAATTATAGTTTTAGTCTTTTACTTTTATTTTTTAATTATTTATTTTGTATCTAATATTTTTGTTTCTATCCTTTATCTTTTGCAAAAATTATACAAGTTCGTCCTTTTACACCTATCTCAATAAAGGATGAAAATTAAAAAACTAAATCAAACAAAAAAATATAAAGAATCAAAACAAATTAAGTAATAGATAAATGATGAATTTCTTCTATCTCATAATGAAAATGTTAAGTTAAATTTTGTATAATACTCGGATATTAATTAGATGTCAAAATATTGGAATGCATAACCATTGCTGGTCTCAATTATGTGCTCACCATTATTAGATTGAAGTGAGACTATTATTATTATTATTTGAAGCACTCGATAGTGGGGGGTATGTGAAGGTTTTTTTATAGGACTTTGTCTAATGGGTGAGTTGAATCCCTTCATATATATGTAACTCAATTAAAGGAGAGACCCCTAATTATTTTTATTATATAATATAAGTGTAGTTACCCCATTGAGGTTACACATTACTTCATCACTCATGAAATAAATATAGTTTCTGTACGTCCGTAATATAATTTCTTTTTTTATGATGACTCCCATGATTTTGACCCCTTGTAATAATATGAAAATGCACATTTTAGTTAAAAATTGCCACTTCTAATTTTGCATCAAGATTAAGAGTCATCAAAAGAGTAAAGAAAAATGTATAAACAAAAATGAACACACAATATTTAGGAATAATGTTTCATCAATTATGTCTACGTATCTGACAACAGAGCAACTGCAATTTCTTTATATTATCGATGGTAGAATATTAAGATTTAAAGTATACGGTTTGTATTTCAATACCAATGTTCATTTTTATCGATACCTATGAATCATACTCATCATTAGCTGCTAATATCTAGAAAAATTACCCAAATTTTTAGTGTGCAAAAACTCTTTTAATGTGAGCAAGAAGAAACCGTGAGACCTATTAGGAATCCCTTCATACAACAAAACATACAAATATGGTTTTTAATATCTCTTAATTCTGAATACACTATACCACTATACTACTATAGTGGAAATAACCCCATTTTTCATAAAAACATTTCACTATCACTCTTCTCTTACACTTTTCATTATTGAAAAATAAAATAAAATGTTGAAACTCGACCATGTTACACGAGTATATATATATATGTATCAGATAACAATGAAGTGGTGTAAGGAAAACCTACTATAGCTAGCAATGTGGACCCTTTCATTTACAATAATTGATTGAAATGGGGATAAGATGAGACGTGCTAACAAAAATAAATTATTTTTAAAAGTTCTCAGAACTAAAAAAAAATTATATATATTATTTATACATTAAGAATAAAAACTTAACCTTATACTAAGAATATTGATGAACCTTTTTTTTTGACAGCTATTGATTGAACTTCTAAGAGACAGTATGGACCATTTCAAATTACTTTTGAAGAACAAACATGCAGTTTGAAATTTGTGTAAACTTTTGAATTTTTAATAATATTGTTTTTCCTTGTGTCAAAAAATTAAATTTCTTTTTCCTAAAATGCATTTAATTTAAAGTGATGAAACATACTTTTAGTGTGTGTATTTAATTCCGTCTTGAAAACAATTGATTTTGAGTGATTTAACTATATAAATTTAAAACTAATTTTAATGTAAGTGATTTATGTATGAATATATTATGTAAAGTGAACTTAACAAAAAATTTGGATGAACTAATTTAACTTCTTAAAAAAAATAATAAATTTGAGTATAAAAATAATTTTATAATCAAAAGTTATAAATCCAAGCTGTTTCAATAAAAGTTACAAATTCTAGGAAACAAAAGTATACTAGAATTAGTCAAAAAAAAAAGTATACTAGAATTTTTTTTCGAAATAAAATCAATTATACTCAAATTTTTTTTAAAAATATTTCAAAATCAATAGTACATCTGTAAAATCATTTTTGCCTTCTCCAAAAGTGGAACCAGCCATACATTTAAGATAAAACTAAAAAGTATTTTCATAATATGATATTAGTATTATTTTAACAAAAATAACATACACATGTATCTTAAAAAAATAATTTTTGGTCTAAATCAATTTTAACAAGCTTGATTCAAACACACACTTGATAATAGTTTTATCTGAACAAAATCTATTAGTCAATTTAAGTAATCCATATGAAATGGACTCACATGAAAACACATTCAATGATCAATGAATTCAATATTATAATAGCAATAATCCAAAAATACCGCCTAATAATAAACTTAGTCAAGTATATATTTCTTCCATTTCTGCTCTCCATTTTTCATCCAAAAGTTTATACTTCTAGCTTTTCAATCATTGAAGGGGTCATGAAAAATGTGGTTCTGTTTTCATTCATTCTTCTGTTTGTTCTGCTCATCTTTTGTGCTAATAGAACTTACAAAAATGAAGAATTATCATCATGGAATATAATAAATGAAACACAATCTTTTTATCACCATGTCAAAGCTAATAGTCATTCAGGTTATGAACATATTTGGCCAGTAAGTTTTTTTGCATCCATTGCCTTGCTATGTAGTATTCCGGTATATGTTTGATATCATGATGAGTACGTCAAAATTACAGTGAATCAACATATGGACATGATTTTGTAGAAGCTATAGAGTCTAACTTCTACGAAATTGTGGTGGATCATTGTGATTCTAGCATACTCATCGTGATATTAAACATAAACTAATTAAGTGTATGTGTATGTTTCATTTATATATAAATGTGTGATTATGTATGGAAATTTTAATATATGAATGAACTTAGAATTTGATTGTTCAATTATTAATAGGATATGGAATTTGGATGGGAAATTATTGTTGGTACCTTGATTGGAATCTTTGGAGCTTCATTTGGAAGTGTTGGAGGAGTTGGTGGTGGTGGCATTTTTGTGCCAATGTTAATCTTGATTATTGGATTTGATGCAAAATCAGCCACTTCTATTTCAAAATGTAAGAATCTATCATAGATCTCTATAATCATAATCATTTACTTCTTCAGAAAGTTCTGTTTTTTGAATTGATCTTTGAAAATGGTTATGTAAATGAATAAACCATAAGTCTAATCTATAAACTATCATTCTTTTTTCAATTTATTCCGTAAAGTATATATATATATATATATATATATATATATATATATATATAATAAGTACTAATACGTAAAGTATATAAAGTCAATTTAGTCTCTACTGTTAATATGTTAGAGACTAAATTGACGAATTTTCATATAGTTTAATGAATTTCTTATTTTTGTATACTTTTGAGAATAATTGGAGATACAATGATATTTAAGAGACTAATTAAATTGATAATTTATTCTTTTGTGAATTAATTAATGATTTCATTGAGTTTTTGGCCATTTATTGTCTATTTTTCAGGTATGGTTACTGGTGCAGCAATATCAACAGTATTTTTCAATTTGAAATTAAGGCATCCAACACTTGATATACCAATGATTGATTATGATTTAGTGCTTCTTAATGCCCCAGTAATCATTCTTGGTATTAGCATAGGAGTTGTTTTAAGTGTAGTATTTGCAGATTGGATGATCACTGTTCTACTAATTATCATCTTCATAGGTAATTAACTAATTATAGAAGATTTCTCTATTTTAAACAAGTCTACTTAATTTTTTTTTTATTTAGTAACTAACATGTTTGATTTGTTATATTGAGATATTCAGTTACATCAGTGAAGGCTTTCTTAAAGGGTCTTGACACATGGAATAAGGAAACCATAATTTTAGAGGTATATACTACAAATTTTTATAGTTACACTCATTGTAAAATTATTCAATTCATCAATTGAAGTCTTCTTTTCTCAATAAAATTATAGAAATATAGAGTTTCATTTATAAAATAGATAAACACAATATTTTTCGTATGCATAAAATTACATCTCATTGTTCAGATATTTACCGATATTTTTTATAAACTAATATAATGGCGAAAAAATTTGATTCATTAAATACAAGTGTTAAAAATTACACGTGTATACACTCTTTGACAAATGATATATTTGATCCATATTATGGACCAAATACGTCAATTGCACAATAATATGGATCAAGTATATTTGTTATTAAATATTGTAGAAAATAAAGTCAAATTTACATAGATTAATCTCTAATTACTTCTCTAATTTTTTTTTTCCAATCTTATGGAATAACAGGAAACTGTCAAGAGGCTGGAGTCTATAGGTGAGTGTATGTGTTGATTGGTGTTCACATGGTCACAAGACAAAAACTCACAAATCACAATAGTTATCTATAAATTAATTAATTATTTTATTTATATGCATCTGTCATTTTCTTCCAGCTACTAGCAGTGAAGATGTGGAATATAAGTTTCATCCAAGTTGTCCAGATGATGGGCCTCAAAAGGAAACTATACAAGTATTCATATTTTAATATTTTTTTAATTCTTAATTAGATCATATATTCTCATATTTTGTTGGGTACTCTTTACTCTTATTCTGTAGAAAAAAATTAGTTAAAATTTAAATTTATTTTAGTATGAATTAATATAAAAATTAACATGACATTAAATTTTGATTAATAAAGGGTGTTAATATCTAACTAAATTATGGAATATCTGAATTTCCAACTTTTTTTTTCTTCTTCTATGTATCATCAAAATTGCACTACTTAAATGTAACTATGCATGCAGGTAACACAAGGGTCGATTGTCAGCAATATTCGTTGGAAACAATTTGGATTTCTTTGTTTTGTTTGGGTTTCAGTCCTTCTCTTACAAATTGCGAAGGTAAACTTCAGATCAAGATTTTCTGCAGTTAGAATACCTTAAAGTCAGTCATCATGAATCTAGCTCAATTGATAAATAACATCGTATATTATTTATATGACATGATTATTAAAAGGATTCACTTTTCAACAGAATTATACAACTACATGTTCAATCACATACTGGATACTTACTTTGTTACAGGTAATTTTGTTCACTTTCTTTTCATTTGTATCAAACAATGTGACTTAATTTGATCCATACTAACATTACATATAGTCTTATGAATTAAATTTTGTTTTATAGATACCAGTTACTGTAGGGGTTTCAATGTACCAAGCAATGAGACTATATCAAGGGAAGGAGATTACTGTTTCAAAACAAGATCATGGCACACATTGGCCTTTGCACCTTCTAATTCTATCACTTTCATGTGCCTTGCTAGCTGGAATTTTGGGTGGACTTCTTGGTGTTGGTAGTGGATTTGTCATGGGTCCTTTGTTTATTGAACTCGGAATTCCTCCTCAGGTATATGTTCTAGTAGCACAGACACTTCTGATTGAAAATGTATCTGGTGTCTGAACATGTCACCAACATATTTCGTTACATTCAATTATTCTATTTTCTCAAATTATTATCAGTGTCGTACAAAACTACTTAAACCTCTCACCAATATTTCAATCCAATATTATTATATTGCTACACTGGTCACCAGTTATTCAATAAATCTAAAAAGTGAATTGTCTCTTATAAAAAAGAACTGAAATAGTATATCAATATTTAAATTTCATAACCTTGCAGGTAGCAAGTGCCAGTGCCACATTAGGAATGTCATTCACAGCATCTATATCAGTTGCACAATATTTCCTCTTGAATCGTTTTCCTGTTCCTTATGGTAAAATTAAACTTCATTTGTTTCACATTTTTACATAGTCAAAAAATTCAAATGTATAATTTTCAAGTAACACTATAATGTATCTTTGATCTTGATTTGCAGCTCTATACCTTACTCTTGTGGCTACCATTGCTGCATACATAGGACAAAAAATCATTGACAAGCTTGTCAATATCTTTCAAAGAGCTTCCTTGATTATCTTTGTCTTATCCTTCACAATTCTTATCAGTGCAATTGCACTAGGTGAGTATTACTGCTTATTGTCATCAGTGCCGGCCCAGATATTTAAGTAGCCCTGTTCGAATATTAAAAATAGACCCTTTATAAAAAATGATTTTTAAAAATAAAATAAAATATCTTATAATTTAAATTATATATAACATATAAAAAAATAATTATCATCCAAAAGAAACATATCCTAAGAATGATTAAATTTATTGCAAAGATTTTAAATGATATAATGATTTAGCCTAATAGCTTAAAAAATAAAAATTATGCATTAAAAAATGTAAAAGCTAAGTTTTGAACCTTTGACCTTACACTCACTATGAATATCATTAACCACTAGTCTATTATTGCATAGGTGATATTAGATGAACATTTAAAATATATAACTATTATTATAAGAATTTACGATTTGAGACCCTAAAAATTTATCGATATTTTGAGGCCTTGTGCCGTCGCACACCTTGCACGCCCATTGGGGCCGCCCCTGATTGTCATGTTTGCTTTGTCTATGTCAAGACTCAAGAGAATGTTGCGTCAAATATTTTAAATTGTAGTTGCAGTCACGGTCGCAAGTTAGAATGCAAATTCTCTATATTGCAAAAAGTTGTGGCCGCGCCCGCAATTGCAGTTGCAATATGGCCACAAAGACTTTCAAACCAGAATAACAAGTGTTTGCATATGCAATTGATGCGTCCGCAATTGTAGTTGCGATGTGGTTGCAACTTGCAAAGTCCTCCAGAACTTTTAAAACAAGCATTTGCTTATAACACAAGTTTCACTTGAATGGTTGTGTATAGGTGGAGTAGGAATATCACGCATGGTTGAGAAGATTCAGAGGAATGAATACATGGGATTTGAGGACCTTTGCTACTAGTAGTATATATGATGCATAGAGGTTAATGTATTTATCTAAGCTTTGGCGTTATTGTTTGCCTTGGCCACACACGTACTGAGAGGACTGGAGAATTTTTAATTACGAAGAGCATAAATGATTGATTAGATTTTTTTTTTGAAACTCAAATGATTGATTAGATGTAATGTTCTATATGTGATTATGTTCTGTCATACTTATCCAGTACAGCTTAAATTATTAAATGTAGAATTACATATTTATATTTGACAATCATAGAGACGAGACGACTTATATTCTTGTAAACATCGTTCATTTAGCAGGAACATTTAATTTGTCACTCATAAAGAAGAGTTGACTTATTCTGATGAACATTGTACTATAATTTTCATTGCTAAGATTGTTCAAAAAACAATTTTATTGCTAAGAACATGGATCATAGAGTTTTTTTTTTATATATCGTAAAGATAAATGCTCCTACTAGAATTTGAACCTTGGATAAAAAAATGAATCATAGAGTATTATTGATGATGATAATTTAATGTTGAAATTGAACACTTTCGGTGTTTATATAGCTCCCCTTCATGCTCCAATTATCATCAAGAGGGACTAAAACTTTTTTCTTTTCCCCTGTTGGGCCTTGTATTTTTTTTGGTACTTTTTTGGGGCTTGTTATTATAAGATAGGATAAATATGAATGAATTTAGGTAAACTTCTTTTCGCACCCCCCATCCTTCACGCACACTCCTGAATTTTCATAAATCATTCGCTTGAGTTCTAAGATTTGAACGTGTAAAAATGTAATTTGTGAAAAAACAAAGTTTGATACCTAGAATTCTAACCAAATTCTCAATCTAGGGTTTGATTTTGTCTAAAACATAGCTGGTGCAAAATAACATAAATATAAATTAAACATAAAAATGACTATAGAAGAGCTAAATTATTTACTTCACCTCTCTCCGGGTTCAACCATGCACACCGCAATTTCAGCAAATGTCTTCGGATGAATCAAAGTTTAAACATATATCTTGAATAAACAATGATACTTAACATTGACCACCCTCCTTGTACCATCACAGTTGAGATAACCTTTAAGTTGGTTCAATTCAGTTTCAAACCGCATAGTGTAATTTCAACTCTAATCCTAAGCAAATTGGATTTCTCGTCGGTGTAATAGACTGCAGCTACGTGAAAGTTTATTTCGATTGTGTAAATGTTCATTGTTCAGTATTGTGTATAATAACGAACGAAACACATATATTTATGTAACTTTTTGTGCATTGTAGCGCATGCAAAGTTTTCGAACCTTAGAGTTCGAAATGTACTGTTTCAAAATAGTTTTATACAAGAGGGTGGGACATATTTGAGAGTTGAAATATATGTTTTATCAATATTCAACTTCTAGAACTCGGAATAAGTTTGACTTATAGTTATAGGATTTTTGTTGGGTATTTATAGAATTTCCCTAGGCATATGAGAAAGAACAAGGTGTGAAAATAAATTCAATAATTATATCAGGATACATGAGAAGGAAATAAAATTCAAAATAGAGCAATTATAAATTCCAAGAATTCGACGAATCCAGGAGCTCGTATACTCCGATTGGCAGATCCAGTTTAAGCATACGTGGCGGGAAGGCAATAAAAGCGTTGATTGGCTAGCTAACAATAGTCTAATTCATAGTTCTTTTGATGTATTACCTATGGCGATTCCTCCTAGAGAGATCTTGAAAAGGTTCTCTTTGATGATATTTCCGGGGCTTGCATGCCTAGGAATGTTTATTTAGTTTCTTAATTTTTCGTTTGGGCATTTGCCCTCTTCATTTACCAAAAAAAAAAATTTAAGAGAACAAAATTGAATGGACCAAAGTTTAAAATACAGTAAAATTTAGAGGTAAAAAGTGTATTAAATCTTAAAAAAATTCCAAAAAATACAACCGTTTATTTTTTTGGCTCATGACGAAAAAATTCGAAGCACGATAGCAAGAAAAGTGGCACACGCGCAGATTCAAAAATCGTGTGAGCGTGTGTATAAAACGAAACAAAACCAAAACTCTCTCAAAAACCCTACACTCTCTCTCTTTCTCTTTCTCTCCAAAACCGCCACTTCATTTTCACTTTCTTCAATCAAATCAATGGCGATTCTTTCACTCGACGAAGAAACCACCAAGAAAGTTATACGACAGGTTAGTTACCTCCGTTTTTTTATTTTTCATTTTCCGTTTTCTTAATCATTCAACTCTTGCGTCGTTTTCAAATTTCATTGACCTAATTTGATGAAACTACAGGTTGAGTTTTACTTCAGCGATAGCAATCTTCCAAGAGATGATTTCTTGCGTAAAACTGTTGCTGATAGTGAAGATGGAAGTATCCTTTTCCCATTTTGCCCTTCCTTGTTTTTGCCTTTTTTTTTTTTTTGTTTTTTCATCTATTTTGTTTAATTTATAGGGTTTTGTTAGATTAATTGAAGGTGGTAAATTAATTGATAGTTACACGATAGCGATAGTTACATGTAAGGTAGACGCCGATAATAGTTTAAGAAAACTGAAGTGATTGAATGCAAATGCAACCACATGTGTTGTTGGTGTTGGATACTAACATGTGATGAACATTGAGTATGCCATCGATTTTGATAAGTAGGTGAAAATTTGAGCACTGTCTCTGGAATTTAATTTTCGTGCGATAGTTAGTTCTATGGTGCGCATGTAAGATAGGTGTTGTATTGTGTGCCGATTTGTTTTCACCATTGGATCGATAAATCTTATCATTGAAACAAGTGAGATATGATGAGATTTATAGATCAAATGATGGGAATAAATTTGTGCATGGTTTGACACAATCTTAGTTCTGCATTATAGAATTAACCATTTTAGTGACCTAAAAATCAGTATATTTTCTTCAATTTGACATAACACACGAAAATAAATAGAAGTTCTCATTTCAATTTCATTAATACCAAAACAACCAGGGTAAACCCTAGTTGGTTAAGCAGTTGAGCTTGTGTGGGAGGACCGGAGGACTATTATTCGGTCCCGGAAAAACACATTTTTGGGAGGGGCGGAGAGTTTTAAGTTGCAACTTAGTGAAGATTACTCTTGTCGCCGCTCCAAAAGACTATAGCTTATTGGAGGGTGCCCTGTGGGGCCACTCAGGTGCCAAAGGACCCACTGAAAGAGGTTTCTTAACTCCTTTAAAAACACAAACCAGGGCAAATAGCTATTCCAATTTATTGTTATTTGATCAAAGCTTTTTCCATATATTTAATGCTACATGATTTTATATTCATTGATGGACTTAACTTAAATTCTAACTAAACAGTGGTTAGTTTGGCTTTGATTTGTTCTTTTAATCGGATGCGAAAGCATCTTAATTTGGGTGAAATTAAGCCTGATGAAGTTAAGGAAGAAACCGTCAAAGCTGTTGCTGAAGTTTTGAAAAATGCTGCCACACTTAAGCTCTCAGAAGATGGTAAGTTTCTTGCTCAGGCAACAGCAATCAGTTATTTATTTTGTTCTATACATGATTAAATAGGAGAGAGTGCTGTTCTGGTTAGTTTAGAGTTAGAGATAGTGGTTTTCTTTCACTTTCCATGCTGTGGCAATCAACTAGTCTCTTTGCAAAGCTCTATTCTCTATATTGTATGAATCACTTACTTGCTTCTCTAATGTTTCTAAATTCTTTTAAAATAGGACATATGATAATTACTAACAAAACATTTTTATTTAGGAAAAAATGCTACTGAGATTTTTTAAGGACCATTGAGCTTAGTGGCAGAATAAATAGCGTTAATTTAGTCGGTTTCTTACATTTAACTTTTGTTTCTTGGGGTGAGAGTGAGGCAATAATTGAAAATATCATATATTGAACCACTATATGGGTCATGTTTTCTTTTAATTGTGACTGCTTGTTCTCTGTTGAATGTACACATAACTTATTACTTATTTATTTCATTCTATTTGTGTATTTCAGGGAGCAAAGTTGGCAGGAATACTGAACTTTCCAAGCCAGAAGTGGTAATTGAGCAGGTTGAGATAAGAACAATTGCTGCATCACCATTTGAATATACTGTGAAACTTGAAGAAGTAGAGTCGTTCTTTGGTCAATATGCCAAGGTAATATTAACACTGATGCCATGGTTGATTTAGATTCTAACATTATAGTCTGAATGCATTATGTTTCCTCATCTTATCTTCTGAGTGTAATGCATTATGTTTTTCTAAATTCATAAAATTTCTCAGTCAAAAGTTGTAACATAATCTGTATGATTTTGGTTAATATGAAACTTCTTTTGGATAACTCTGGCATTTTAATCCCCTGGTTACTATTTGAATTCTTTGGATTATATATTTGTTTAGCAAAAAATAGATTGGAAGATAGTACTGGAAGCAGTGAAATATACATATAATTTAATTTTGTATAACAAAAAATGAATTATTTTTTATTTTAATTTAAATTTCAGATCAACAGTGTGCGGTTGCCCCGTCATGTTGGAGACAAAAAATTCTTCTGTGGTACTGCTCTTGTTGAGTTCTCATCAGAGGAAGAAATGGAAAATGTTTTGAAGCAAAAGTTGGTGTATGCGGGTGCTGAGCTAGAATTAAAGCCAAAGTAAGCATGCTTATAGTGATTCAATATGAGTCTCTGACCATTGATGAATTTTAATGTAATAAAGTTTCATTTGTTCTGTATATTAGAATGATTCTTATAGAAAGTACACAGAGTATATAATCCAAGTCAATCCTTTCGGCAGATAAATATATTTCAATAAGACTGTCAATTAATTTTCCCATTTATTGAAAAAATTGAATTGATAGAAGTTTCTTAGAATTGTGATTATGATTCTCCTTACATTTAGCTTGTGAAAATGGGTTTTTACTAACCTGTGAACTTTGGGGGCATAAGACAGTCTCTTATCTATATATGCATATGCATATTGTCTAATAATACTGTATATATATTTATGAAATGCAGGAAGGACTTCGATGCAGAAAGAGAAAAAGAATTAGAAAAGCACGCGAAGTATCATAAATCTGCGGATCCAAATCATGAGGGGGATAACACAAATTCAGAAGAAGAGTAAGATTCTGACATTCTTTTAATTCCTACCCCCAACCATACTAAACAGGCAAACTGATTGAGTTCATTTGTGTTTATCATAGCTACCCTAAAGGCTTACTTATAGCCTTCAAACTAAAGAGCAGTTCAGATGAAGTTCCTTCAGAAAAGAATATCACTGATCAACAAGTCAATGGCAATAACGGTGTCACCAAGACAGATGAACAAAATCCCTCTGAAGTTGTTGCTGATGAAAGTGATCAAAAGATGTCCGAAGATAATGGCAATGATAAAGAAAACAATGGTGGAAATGAAGCAAAGGAGACTGAAGGCGAAGAAAAGGAAAAAGAAAACAATGGGGTGAAAGAAGTAAAGGAGGCTGAAGGCGAAGAAAAGGAAAAAGAAAACAATGGGGTGAAAGAAGTAAAAGAGGCTGAAGTTGAAGAGAAGGGCGGAGAAAACAAAAATGATGGAAAGGTGACTGAAGGTGAAGAAAAGGGTCAGGAAACTGAAAAAAAAACAGCTGCTTCTTACAAGAGCAACTCCAATGTTGTCTTACGTGAGGATTTGAAGGTTGTCTTTCAGAAGTTTGGTGATGTTAAGGTAAATTTGGTTTTGCCCCTTCTCTTTCTGTTGGGAATTTATTCCTTCTGTTTGATATTTATCTATAACTTTGTTGCTACTATAATTGTTTATAAGTTATAACTCTTGCCTTATCGTATATATGTTTACTTGCACAGTATATAGATTTCAACATGGGAGACGAGTCAGGATTCATTCGGTTTGATGAACCTGAAGCTGCTCAGAAAGCACGTACTGCTGCGGTTCTTTCTGAAACTGGGGGCTTAGTTGTGAAGAATTTTATTGCTATTCTAGATCCAGTGACTGGTTAGTTTCACTTCCACATCTAATTTTTCAACCAGTTGGGTTTCATGTGTAAATTATCGTATTATTTCATTTCATATTTCTAGTGGCAAGGATATGCTATAGCCGAGAAAAGAGGCATTGATTATAATAACCTTACATTAAATATCACAAAATGTTCCAATGTTTGAAATGTAAATTGATATCTCTTGTTTGATCCGAGCAGACCCTTAAACTTATTCTTGATTGGTATGTAATCAGGTGAGGCTGAAAAAGAATACTGGAGCAAGCTTCGTGGTAAACAAGATCAGCGCAGAGAAAGCTTTAGTAACCGAGGAAGGTAAGTCACATTCAACCATGTCTTATCTTGAATACACCTTTTTTTCCGCTTTTTCTCTACTTTTTCGCGGCCATTGGAATATGGTGAAACCAGAACTAGAGTAGTAGTTAATTTTATGATCTCATTTCAGGGGAGGAAGGCATGGTAGAGGAGGAGGGAAACAATTCCGGCATAGAGATAATGATAATGGAGGAGGTCGCCAAAACAAATATAGAAAATTTATGTCGCGTGATTAGTAGCTGCAGCAAGGGTTACCTGATTTTGTTCTCAGCTCTACTTTCAGATTTTGTGATTGGTTGTAGTAAACAGTGTTTTTGTTATGTTTCAATTTGGCATTTAAAACAATTGTGTACTTTCTCGTTGTAGTATGTTAACAGTGGTGTAGGTATTTTGCTATCTATAAGTTTATTTTGGGTACTTTAAAACAGTTTACAATCATACATTTAATAAGGGACTAACAATAGAAGATGAAACTGTAAAAAATGGTGTATGGTGTGACCCTAATGAGCCACCAATTTTGCAAAACAATTAGCCTCCTTAGGGCTGTGAGAAATAGATGCATACCAGTCAGGAATGGACAAAAGAATAAGGTAAATAGAAGTTGATCTTCTATGGATAATTGAGACCGTAAAAGCAAAATCAGAATAATGTGAGTTTGAAGCAAGCAAATCTGCAGCCATGAATAAGGATTAAGGGCTCTGCATTTTAGTACAAATTACATTACAGTGACTAAGATTGCATTGGAACCTTTTGATTAGTTTTAAATAATACCACTAGAAGGGGAAACACCGAGAATAAGACCTTGTTTTATTACTACATAGTCTCTAAATATAACATCAATGAACAATTTTGATCATTAATATATTTAATTATAAAAATTTGATATTTTGAAAATACTCATCAAAACAAATTAAATAAGATCTTATATGCTAATATTTACATCCATATATCATTAAAAAAAGACGATCAAAACATGATGAATGAATAATACAATTTGATTAAATAGTTTCTTATATTTAGGGACAAAGGTATTATTTGACCTTTCATAAATATTAATACATGGTAATTTTTCATAGTTAAAATAATATTCAAATAATTATTCTCTTTATTTATTTTATCTGTTGCCTTTTTTTTTTGACAATATTGTTGTCGTTTAAACTACATTTTTTTTTACATTGGAAGGATAAACAGCTATCGCTAAAAATTGATCTCCAGACTTCACCCTACTCAACTCATATATCCCTTAATTTTTACCACTTTAATTATCCTAAGAGACCTTTACTCTTCATTAAAAACATAAAAACACCACACAAAAGAAAAATAACTATACTACTATAAAAAATACGAAATATTCTCATAAAACATATTTCTCAAATTAAAAAGATGAAGTTTATTGACCAATTCATTTTAACAGAACTACTACTCCTCCTCCTACTAATAATAATAATAATCACATGTAATTTGTGTGAGTAATATTTTGTATGATTAAGAAAAGTTGTCCGTTAAAACATTTGAAAAATTGAAAAGAAAACAACAACATTACATTTCATTAAATATTGTATTGTTGAAGAGGAAAAACAAAAACAAAAACAATAACAATCGAAATTCGAAACAACACAACAAGAACAACGAAAAAGCATAGGGTTTGAATTTTTTTTCTTCAGTCCGCCTTTTTTGTTTGAACTAACGTCTCTTCTCTCTCTATATAACCCTTTCTCTTTCTTCTTCTTCTTCTTCTTCTTCTTCGATTCTTCTTCTAACACTGTTCCATTTTCAATTTCTCTGTGTTCTTGGATCTGAACATGCGAATTGTTGATTTCTTATTCGTTCTTGTTATCAAATTCTGTTCGGTCAGTTTTCATTTCTCTGATTTTCTTTGCACTTGCCCTAGTTCATAGGTTGTGTTGACTCAATTTTTGAATTTTGATTTTTGTTTCACTTTTTTAGCATTTTTCACGTTCAGTGATGAATTTTTGGATTTGTTTGATTTTGATTTTTTTTTACTAGGTTTTTTTTTCAGACAAAGTTGACTAATGTGATTTTAGTATCACACTATTAACTGTAGCAGCTTTATAATTAAGCTATTTTGTATATGAATGAAATTATTAGTATTATTATTTTTTTATTGTTGGAATTGGTTTTTGGAATTTTGGTTGATTTACAATGTTGAATTGTTTTGTGTTTTGATTGTTATGTTTTAATCTGTTGTTGTGTTTTTTATTTTGCAGGAGTTTGATTTGGCTTCACTATAAAGGGTTTGTAATTATAATGATTTGCGGTAGAGTGGGAATTGGGGTTTGCTTTTGTACTCATTTGCTTGAAAATTATGGACGGTGAGCAAAATATGGCCGTTCCTCAGGTTGATGGGCATGTTGATGGTGTTCAGAAAATTAGAGCAGCGTTGCACGGGTAATTGATTGTAGTGTGCAGTCCATTTTTTTGTTTTGAATATGTTTAGATGAAGGAGTTTAGAGGGCTAAGATAAAACTCTCATTTTTTTAGAAATGTTTATGTTCACTTCATTTTGAGTTTTTTTAATGGAGAAAATAGTATGTGCATCCTTTTAATCATGTATTATCTATAATCGACATATTTATCAGTGAAGAGTTACGAGTTCTGTCATCTGTGTCTTCATAGCTACAAATTCTTTCTAAGCGAACTGAGATTTGTAAACATGTTCTTGTCTAGTGTCCAAGTTACTCAATTATAATAGGTCAGGATTGAAAGTTTAATTTCAAAGCTATTGTCTTCCTGCCTTGTCTTTGCACTGTCTGTGTTACTGTGTATTCCATTTTCATTGAATTACTAATGTCAAAATTACTGATATTTGAATTGGGTGAGTTGTAGTAGGTAATTATATTTTGTATGTTCTAGTTTCAGACATTAATGATGTGGTTAAGGATGTTTTTGCTAATCGTTAGAAATCTATTTGTAGGAGGATTACTGGTCCTACAAGGCGTTCTACAAAAGGGCAATGGACTCCCGAGGAGGTGATGTTTTGGATAATCGAACAGCATAACTTATCTTTCTTCTGTTTGATAATGATTTTTTTTACTCGTATTAGACAATCTGAACTTGGTTTACCACTATTTACCAATCAATGTTTTCTTTACACAACAAAGTTATGTACAGAGTCTCTCTACCTTTGTCTTTTAAAAAATGTCTTTGATATAGTGAAACATTTAGAATTTTGAATATTGCAGGTTTTCCATTTTAATTTTGAAGATTCTAATATTATAATTTAAATTTTACTGATAATAATAATAAAATGTATGATAAAGTTATCATAAGGGTTTTATTCTTAATATCTTATTTTTCTTTGCAGGATGAGACATTGCGGAAGGCTGTTCAGCATTTCCAAGGAAAAAATTGGAAAAAAATAGGTATCATATTGATGTTTCAACTTACTCATTATGATTATATATGGAATTATTCATGAAATGACCTATCACTACGGCATGCAGTATTCAATGCACATTGCACGCGTCCATTCATAAGTTATATACCTCCAATGTTTTCTTCAGTTACATATTGGTAGACATAATTGCATAGATTTAAATTAAATAAAAAACTTTATACCGTAGGGATGGGATTTTTCGTATTGAGCGTCTGATGGTATAGAGCATAAAACCAATCTTTAGGTCCTCAAAACCTGTTTTGTAGTTCTACTCATATTTATTTAGCTTTTCTTTTATGTGAGTTCGTTTATCTACTTGTTAAGCTTCTTAAAGCAGTGTTTACCTGATGCAAATTTGTTTTGATACATGTTGTTTCATAACTTGTCTAATTGGTACTTACATATGTCTGAAGCGGAGTGTTTCAAGGATAGAACCGATGTGCAATGCTTACATAGGTGGCAGAAAGTTTTGAATCCCGAACTTGTTAAAGGGCCGTGGACTAAAGAGGTAATTTATACCTTCATTTTGTCTTGTGTATCTTATGTCTCTACATGTAGAAGTGGTTCGGTCTCTCTTTTAGTTTTTAACTTACTTAACAATAAACCAATAACTGCTATTAGAGCTTCTTTGAGCATGTTAGCTACAATTCTATCATTGTTTTCCACATTATTTTCATTTTGATGTTGGCCTTGGATTATATCAACTTTCTAGTTAGATATCTTCTAATCCAAATATTTAAACAGGAAGATGAAGTAATGATTGATTTGGTGAAAAAATATGGGCCTAAAAAGTGGTCAACTATCGCACAACATTTACCTGGACGTATTGGGAAGCAATGTCGTGAAAGGTATGAGCATTGTGTTTCCACTAATTCTTTCATATATCATCGGATTTATAAGAATATTTTAGAGTATCTTTATCCTTATTTGTTAGCGAATATCTAGAAACTATCCCCTAATATCAACTAATAATTCCCTTTTCTCTTTCTTCCATAACCGTCAACTAATAATTCTCAACAGGTGTCGTTCATAAATCATATTGTAGTATATATTTTGAAGTGCTCATTTTCATTATAAATTTGTTAAATCTTATTAGGTGGCATAATCATCTTAATCCTGCTATAAACAAGGAAGCATGGACACAGGAAGAGGAGTTGGCTCTAATACGTGCTCATCAGATTTATGGGAACAAATGGGCGGAATTAACGAAATATTTGCCTGGAAGGTAAATACATATTTAATAATATTTCTATTGAGAAGATGGAACATGCTTCACTTTCCATGTGTGGTCATAGTTTTTAATCATATGTATTCTGGGTCTGATTTAATCAGATACCAAAGTACTGCAGGTTCTGGTATGATAAAGACAGACAAAATAATAATATTAAATTAGTAAGATCCTATCATTTCCTCCTACCCCTGTAGTAACTACAGGGGATTCAAATGATGTCATCAGTGCCTGGTGTTTTAATTTGAAGTTCTAGTTCATTCTCAGTCTTCTGCTCATCATGCATGATGTACATTCTTCTGAATTCAGTGAACAATACTCGCATGAACCTGGAAATTCTATAAATGAGGATGGCCAGTTTAATTTACATTACTCGCCCAATATCAAACATTATGCATCCCAGAAATTGCTCATCATCATGCATGTTCTTCTAGTTCATTATCAGTCTTCTGCTTATCTACACGCTTCTAGATTTAGTGACGTACTTTTACTTTTATGGAAACAGGACAGACAATGCTATTAAAAACCATTGGAACAGTTCAGTCAAAAAGAAATTGGATTCTTACTTGGCATCAGGCTTGCTTACTCAGTTGCAATCTGAACATCATGTTGGAAATCCAAGTCAACCAATGGTTGCAACATCTTCAAGGTTGCAATGTAAGGAAGAAGATAATGTTCTTCAGGGGACTGAAGGAGATGAATTTTTAGAGTGTGGCCATGAGTCAGCTAATGCTCTTCAATTTCCTTCCACTAGAGAGATGACCGGTGTTGACTTACAAACTGTAGGCGGATATAGGCCAAATGAAGAATGTAGTCTTGGGACGGATCGTAGTCCAAGTCATGCATCATGTTCAGAGCCATATTATCTAGCTATTGACGATGTTACTTTATGCATTCCAGAAATTGCTCATCATGATGCGTGTTCTTCTGAATTCAGTGAACAATACTCGCATGAACCTACAAATTCTGCAAATGAGGATGGCCGGTTTAATTTACATTCCTTGCCCAATATTTCATCAATGGAATTAGGGGAGGACTCCTCGCAGTTGCAAAGAGATTGTACAGATCCTAGTGGAATACGCGACTTGGTAACTGTTCCATATCAGACTTCAGTGGGTTTGGCTGTTTCAACGTCCATGGAAACTACATCTATGGATTCTGCTAAACCAGATCATATGTTAGTATCTGACGACGAATGTTGCAGAGTTCTGTTCTCAGAGGCAAATCATGATAGATGTTTTATCCCCAGAGATTATAATAATAGTGTTGATGCTGTTGAATTTTCTGGTTACCCTGCATTTGTTTGTCAATCGTGTCATATTCAGATTTCTGAAACTGGTGGAACCTCAACTCTGCCAATACCTTGTCCTCAGTGTTCTAATAAACTTAAAGAAATGTTGTCCTCCCAATCTACCCGTCCTGTACCTTCTGCTGAGCATGAAGATCAACGGTTTGTTGCCAGAGCACCTGGTAGCTTCACTTATGCCAATGACATGTCCAGTTCTCCATGTATTGATGCTATAAAAAGTACAGTAATGCAGCATGAAAAGCCAAATGTGCACACAGAAAAGGAGGGCAAGGGAGCACTATGTTATGAACCTCCCCGTTTTCCAAGCTTGGATATTCCTTTCTTGAGCTGTGATCTTATACAATCTGGGGGTGATATGCAACAAGAATTTAGTCCTCTGGGAATCCGCCAGTTTATGATGTCATCTATGAACTGTCTGACTCCGTCAAGGTTGTGGGACTCTCCTTCTCGTGATGATAGTCCAGAAGCATTATTGAAAAGTGCAGCTAAAACTTTTGCCGGTACACCATCAATATTGAAGAAACGAAACCGAGATTTGTTATCGCCACTTTCAGATAAAAGAATTGGTAAGAAACTTGAGACCGACATGGCATCCAAAGCTTTTTCTAGTTTGGAAGCAGATAATATTTCTCCATCTTCATTGCAAAAGCAAAACTCTGGGGCTTCTGGTTTTGATGACGATAAAGAAAATTGTGGACTAGCTGATAAAGGTAAACAAGTAGAGGAGACAATTAAATCTGTAATTTTGGAAGAAAATAAGTCTCAAAGAGATGCTCTTGACAATAAGTCTCCCGGTAAGGTTAAGCAGCAACCTTTTGATGTTGATTCTAAAATGAAGACTGGTGATGCTGCTGCTGAGATCGTAAGTACTATGTGGAGTTCATTCCTCTTATTGTAATTGCTTGTAATCTGGAGTTACTTCTCCCTCTCTCTTATTTCATCGTTTTACTTTTCACTCCTTCTTTTTCTCTTCTGTTTTTCAGGTGCAACAATCTTCTGGAGTTTTGTCTGAACATGACACGAACGACCTTGCACTATATTCATCTGATCAAGTTGGTTTTAGAGACAGAGTTCCCAGAAACTTGAACAATAGGAGCTCGGAAATAGCTCCAACCCAGAGCATCCCTTCAAAACCATCTTCTGAGAAACCATGCTCAAAGTTTAGCTCTCCTTGTGTTCGTGCAAAGGAGCATGAAAATCTTACAGTTTCGGTTGCTCGTGTAAAAGGTCCAGGGGAGAATTCGGGTGATCAAAGTAAAAATGATGGAGGTTTTGAAATGTTTAGCATGTAATGTTCTTCAAATTTCTTATTATTGATATCAATTTAGTATTTAGTATTTTCGTTTTATTTTGGATGCATGTAACTGATTGTTCAGAATTATTGTTATTGAAACTTCCAAATAATAGTATTAATGCTAAAATTGTTCAAGCTGCCTTCACAGTTTTCTTGTCTTTGTGGAGCACCTGAAAATTCATATTTCTGCTTATTGTTATTTGCAACAATTCACTTTGGCACTTTGTAACAGTTGTCTTATTTCAATTTTTGCGAGTTATTATCAATGTTTCTGATTGTCTGCTTTGATGGTAGGTTTGGTGGAACACCTTTCAGGAAAGGTCTTGAATCACCTTCTCCATGGAAATCTCCTTGGCTGAGGAATACTTTTCTTTGTAGCCCCAATACTGAAGTAACAATTGAGGTACTTTAGGTTCTGTTGGATAACTACTGTAACGATCGGAAGTATATTTTACTGTTGACTTGCTGATAACATTAAAACAATTTTTCAGGATTTTGGATTTTTCAAGAGTCCGGGATGTGATAGAAGCTACGATGCTATCGGGTTGTTAAAACAGGTCGGTGAGCAAACAGCTGCTACATATGAAAATGCGCAGGAGAGTTTGAAAAATGAAACTCCAAAAGAATTACCTAAAGATTCATCTGGAAACGATAAGAATAGCGATGAGGAAAATAATGATCCTAGCAATGCAAACAAATCTAAATTGACTCCAAATGCTTTGGTAAAGTTGAATTTAGTTATCCTCCGTCTATTTTTCCCTCCCTCGTTTTCATGCAATATTTAATCTTTTCATGTTACATAAATATGTTTAAAAGAGTAGCGGTGTTTTCTTTATCAAATCCCATTATGCAGATTCCACTGTACTGCACTGAAAGATAATTTCTGATAAACCTCACCTTTTTTCCAATATATTATAGCTTTATGTGATTTTCCCCCCTCAGGTTGAGCGTCGCGTACTTGACTTTAGTGGATGTGGAACACCAGAAAAGGGCGATAACAGCAAATCCTCAGCTAGTAACTAGCAATGAACTTCTCAACTGCTTCTTCATATTTTTCGAAGGATTGTAGATAGTCCCATTGTCGATCATGGCTACAGTTGTTCAGGCGTTCGTTATACATATGTATGTACCAATTGTAAGATCAGCTCGTCATTTTCAGTTCCTGTTGTTCAGACTTCATTTGTAATTGACATCAAATGCGCCTTCTTATTTAAAATTCTTCTTGTAATAAGCAATTTACAACAACAAAAAATGTGTTCGGGCCTTTCTCCCGAATCAAAACAAATGTTATCTTACTGTACTTATACAGAAGCACTAAAAGGAAGTAACTAATGTTAGATTAGTTTTTCAAATCATTTTCATATTGTTTATAATACTTTCAAAATGATGATAAGTGTTTTATCATCATTCTTTATAAAATTACTCTCGAAAATACGGTGAAAGATCTACTCATCCTCTTTCTAAACTTGTCCCTATTTTGCATTTGTGAAACAAAGAAGGGAAAAAACCTTGAGACGCCATTATTGAACTCACTAGTGCTCCTCAAGTAGAATTGGAAGATTTTTCATGCCTCATGTGTCATATATACAACACAGGTAGTGCTGATTAAAACCACACTGTATTAGAAGAGGTCCACAGTATCTTGTAAACCACTGCGAATCTTTTGACTAGATTTTTAATTTTAATTTTCAGTAGTGGTTAATGGTTATATAACTAAGTTCCTAAAATCTCTTCATAAATGTTTACATGACGTAATTTTATTGGATGCATAGGTAAAAAATTATTACACAGTTGGTGTATATAAATTAATATTTAAATGTTGTCTTGAGGATAAATAATTTAAAACATTGAAAATTTGTAAAAATAACACTTATGATGAGACGAAAGAGTATGTTAGTTAACTCAACGGGTGTGGTTGAGTTGGGTCGATGATTTGATCTGTATGAAGCCGTTTTAAATCTCTGAGTCAGTTATCCTACCATTTGACGTGCCTCTAATCTAATGAAGGATTAGTCACTGCGTTCGGCGGTGGTGGATACTTCAATCCCCAGTCTCTACCGAAAGAGTATATAGTTAAATAATTAATTAATATTTTTAGCTTAGAGTTAATTAATTACTAGTTAGTTATAAGTTTTAAGATAATATAGTCAAAAAAAAAAAAAGGTTTAAGATAATAGAGGAGTCAACAGCTTGCGAAGAGTATCGATCGCATTCCAATTCTTAAAGGCAGCTTCTGGAGTGTAAACTGAGGAGTGACGACGATGGCGTGTTTCCGATTGATTATTCCACAATCACAATACCTAAATTCATCATCCACTGATTCTCTTCATCACCGCACTTTCCATCTTCAACAACAACAACATTCCCTTAACTTCCATCGTCACGTCACAAAAATCACCGCTCTCACTAATTCCGATCCTTCCACTGTACTATTCGATTCTGCTATTCCCCTTTTATCTTCCTCCGAGGTACTACTACTCCTTATAAAAACAACATTTCTTCACTTTCATTTCCATTTCACATTTTTCTTCTTAAACTACCACTTTTGCTTAGTATGAAGAAGAATAAATATTCAGTTAGAGGATAGAATTGGGTTCGCGAGAAGCTTGATTAGTTTACATGATATAGGATTAGATCTTGTTGTTATTTCTGCTTTTAACATATATACATGTGTGTTGAAAATAATTAGTTTTTTGAACAGAAGATAACACATGCTTTCTTCCCTCTCTTTTGCATGTATAAGGCCTATGAAAGGCTTAAAACATTCAGAGAAAAGATAAAGGGAAAGCAGCAATACCTTGCCATGTATTCTAGTATTTTTGGCGGGATAACAACTGATCCGGCAGCTATGGTTATTCCTATGGATGATCATATGGTACATAGGGGCCATGGTGTCTTCGATACCGCAGCAATAATGGACGGGTTAGTGATTGTTAATTGGGTACCAAACTAATTGTCTTATCTTTTCCAACATTGTGTTTTATACTTTGAGAACTAAAGGTTTCAGCTGATATATTTTGCGCATTATAGATACCTATATGAGCTAGACCAACACCTTGATCGCTTTTTAAGTTCAGCATCGAAGTCTAAAATAGATCCCCCATTTGATCGTGAAAGTATACGAAGGATTCTCATACAAACTGTGAGTGTTTCCAAATGTAGACAAGGATCACTTAGATACTGGCTATCAGCTGGACCGGGTGATTTTCAGCTTTCTCCATCTGGCTGTCACCAGTCAGGGCTTTATGCTATTGTAATACAGGATCTGTCACCGGCAGGGGCATTAGTTAAGTCTAGAGGAGTTAAAGTCATTACTTCATCTATTCCGATAAAACATCCCATGTTTGCAATCACTAAGAGTGTGAATTACCTTCCAAATGTGCTCTCGAAGATGGAGGCAGATGAAGCTGGTGCTTTTGCTGGCATTTGGCTTGATGATGAAGGTTTTGTTGCTGAAGGTCCTAATATGAATGTGGCTTTTGTAACTAAAGAGAAGGAACTTATAATGCCTCACTTTGACAAAATTCTAAGTGGGTGTACAGCTAAGAGAGTTTTAACCCTTGCTGAGAGTTTGTTGAAGGAGGGTATGCTTGAGGGGATAAGGATGAAAAATGTAACCGTCGAAGAAGGGAAGAAAGCAGATGAAATGATGCTTATTGGCAGTGGAGTTCTGGTTTGCCCTGTAGTGCAGTGGGATGACCAGGTTATTGGAGATGGTGAGTAATTTCACCTCTTTCTGTTATGATTATAATTATTCATGTGATTTTTTTTGATTGGTTACTATGAGCATTTTTCATCCCAAGTTTTCTTTGATTCTATCGTATAAAAACTTGTGCATTGTTTCTTAGTAATGTGTTGCTATAAACTAAAATATTGACATGCCATCTTGTAATCATTAGCATATTGAAAGTTCTATACTTTTACCTTTTTACGAGCTTATTGATTTGGTTCTGCATTTCTTGTAGGCAAAGAAGGACATATAACAGAGGCTCTCTTAAATCTAATTGTTGACGACATGAAATCAAGTCCACCAACTGTTCGCACACCCGTTCCATATTGATTCAACTTTATTTCCTTTCTCAGCATGTTATTATGAGCATTCACAGGTAGTTGTGATCCTCAAAAATACCTGCTCCAGCAGCGATGCGAAATAACTTTACGGCTCATTGGTTTGTAAAGTATGGTATGTTGTAAGAATATGTATCTATGTATATATAAGAATAAGTTCAAACCATTATCTTTGGAAGTTGAAAACAGTCATTGTTTCGTCACGGTGAGGTTACTGTTTTATGACAAATACCTCAAACCAGACAAATCACTTGATGTACCTACCATGTCCTTTTGAAAACATGGGATTGATTCCTAACTCTTGAACTTATATGTAAACAAATTCAATTTCTCATTGCAAATATCATTCAACCATCACTATGTTTTTACTTTTTATTGTAAATTTGTCATACAAAACTAACTCCAACTAAAAGTAAAATGAAACATCTATATGATGAAACATCATGTAAATTTGGTATACCTGGAGCTCTTATTAAAAGATATACACAGAGCTCTTTTTGAAAACACCTATATAACAAAGCGAATATATTTAAATCTAAACTAAATTCCTGATTTAAAATCAACAAATCTAAACCTTCACATATCTAAGCAAAACCACTTAAAATTTATGCTTATCATTGTGAAATTTCAAGTTCAGAATATTGAGCCTAACAATATTATTATAAATTTATAATTTTTTTTGTCGAGACTGAGATATCTACTGCAGAACACAGTAACTAAAAAAGAAAAAGAAAAGAAAAAAGAAGATGGTCCCCATTCCTCTACATGTGGGTTTGCTAGGCACGCTTACATATTAACCGTTGATCAAAAGCGGTCTTCAAAAGCAACGGCATCGATTGTTACTAATCACAAATAAAAGACACGTGTCACATTCTTTTAACAAGATCGTTGTTTTCTCAGCTTCAAAGTTCCAAATTCTTCTTTCTTCACACAGAAAAAACAATCGCCGGAATCTTGCTCCGATCGCTTCGGTGGTTCGGTTTATCTTCATCGGAAAATAACCGATCCTGTTCCGTTTTGAATCGGTGACTGGAAAAGATGGTGAATTCCATGGTTGAACGCGCCACCAGCGATATGCTCATCGGTCCTGATTGGGCCATGAATATCGAGATCTGTGATATGCTTAATCATGACCCTGGGTTCGTCTTTTTCCCTCTGTTTCTTCTCCGTAAATCTTCAATTGTTGTGTTCTTTGTTTCTGGTTTGATTGATTTGTTTATTTTACTTTACTTTACCTTTTTTGGAAAATAATATTGCTAGCAGTAAAATTTGAGGTTTATATGTAAGCAATGATTTTATTCGAGGTTTATAGTAGCGGTTTTTCGATCGAAAAGTGAGGTCAGTTATAGAGTGGAATGGAGCAATAGAATATCTGAATGACTTTAGTATATAAGCTAATTTTAATTATGCTTCAAAAATAATATGCGATTTAGTGCTTTTGTTTCATACGTTATTTTTGTGAAATTTTTGTTTGAATTGATTAATTAGTTGATAGATTGCTTCTGTGGGTTCTGATAGATAGCTTATATGATACTCCGTTCCTTATTATATGAGACAAATGCACTTTCTGGATTCATTAATAGACCAGATACATCAGTTTTTTAATGAATCCAGAAAATGTATTTGTCTCTTATAATAAGGAACGGCAGTAGTATGATTTATACGCCTTGGTGTATCTGAATAGTGAATATGTATTTCATGTTTGGTGTTTCTACTTTCTACTAGTTTCTATGTTTGTTTATACGCTGGAATTTGATTATATATGATGAGATTTGGATCCTCTTAAATGAGAAACGTGTAAAGTGAGAAAAAGTGAGTAAATCAAGGTTGTTTGAGTGACAAACTCGTGATTTGTTATGTTGTAGCTATAATATCTCCCTTTGACTTGTTAATCAATGAATACGATTACTTACTTTACACTCTAAAGTGAACTGCTTGCTTTAGAGGAGCCGAATCCTATTTGGTGTATGATGTTTGAGTTTTGTGTTTGGTTTATAATTCCGTATACTGAGAACTCTGTTGGTTATGTTTGTTAGGCAAGCAAAAGACGTTGTCAAAGGTATAAAGAAGCGGATTGGAAGTAGAAATTCTAAAGTTCAACTCCTTGCACTAACTGTAAGTGAATGAGCAGTTTAATACAGATTTATTCTTTTACTTGTTTTGAGACCCAGATGTTAACATTGCTCAAGAAGATGCTTTTGGATTTGTGTATCGTTGCTTCAATTCTATTAAATTATATTTTGAGTTTTGACCTCCTAAACTTTAAAAAGTTGACTAATTTCTCAATTTTTGTTCCTAAATTATAAATAGTTATACTTAATGTAGTATCTTTTACGGGTTCCTTTCTTTCCTTTTCATCAGCAAATAATCATACGAAGTACTTTTGTATTTGTATAAGGAACAACTTCAATTAAAATATAACAGAGATGATAAAGAGGCTAAAGTTGCAGTAAATTTTTCATTTTCTCTGATTATCTGAAATGAATATCTGGTTTAGACTACAGTGGGAAGAGAATGTTACCAGTAAACTTGCCTTTGATAGTTGAGATTTGTGTGTATGTATAAGACCATTCAGTCAGAGCCCCAAAAAACTGAGTTAATCATATAGATGGTGGTCAAATAATTAGAGATAAAGGGAAATTTATGTAATTTATAGACAAAACCATTGTGAAAGAAGTAGATTTAGAATGATATCAAGCAGAATGGTAAGTGTATACAGCTATGTTGTTTGGAAGAAGTGGAGGGAAGTTTCTATCTGTTTGGAACTGAAAGTCTCAATGGCAATTAATAGAGTAGGTTGGATTGCAAATTTAATTTCCATTATTACTGATAACTTGGAATTGGAGGAAGTTTCTGTAATCTTTCAAGCATGAGTCAATCATCCTACTACTAGTGTTGCATTTCTCTTTCTCCTTAGTAAGTTCAACATAGACCATATAAGCTTCAAATAAAAACCTCATATAACGCTGTGCTACTTGACCTTCGTAAAAAAAGGGAGAGGGTTATTGCTTCTTGAAACTAGAAAAGGCTTCATTTAATAAAATAATCTTAGGCCGTTTCAACTAGTGTTTTAAGGAATTTTACTTTGGTGTTTTATAATTTGTCAAACCTTACAGATTGTTCAAAACATGTACCTGCCTTTGTCATTAATGAATTGATGAGATTTTTAATGTGCAGAAGTTAATAACAGTTTTGTGAAAAACTACAAAGCTGCATAGCTCTTATCTATAAAGGTTAAAAAGCTGAAGAAAGAAATGTGAATGTTCAGAATTAGAATGGAATTGTACATGATGATCATCATATAAAAATAGGGAGAAGCTTACCATTCCAAACTTTGAAATTTACGTGGTAGAAGGGAGTTATGTGAAAATATGGAGGGTTGAACGGAATTTAGTGGTTTGAGCAACCTTCATTAACCATTACACTCTAATATTATAGAAACCTCCCAAACATATGGTTGAATTCTTTACCATGCTACTCAATTAATGACCTCACTACTCTAATTGTCCAAACAACAAGAACAATAGCAGCCAAGTCTTATCCCACTAGGTGGGGTCGACTAAATGGATCAAACCACGCCATAATATTCTATAGTATATCATGTTTATAGGCTATAGCCAAACAATTGGCCTCTAAATCTTTCTTTATAGTTTTACATATAAGTGTTTTTGGCCTTCCTCTACCTCTCTCTGGCAAGGACTTGCCCTCCATCGGAATTACCCTCCTGACCTCCTCACTATGGAATCTACAAGTCTCCTCCACACATGCCAAAGCACCTAAGTCGAGATTCAACTATATTTTCTACTATGTGTGCTATCCAAACTACTCCATCATCCCGAATATACCCTAAATTACATGTCACCATCATCCCGAATATACCCTAAATTACATGTCAGCTGGTTACTGTTTGCTTAAATAAGCTTTATCAAACCTTTGTCATAAGAATTTTATGTTCAAATATGGAAACTAAACCTTGGGAGTACCTTGGTATCTCTGCAAATGATGTTTGTTTAGCTTGAGAGCATTCTATATTTTGGATAAAATTTAAATGTCTACATATTTGATAATCAGAAAAATTTATTTGTTTTCCTGTTGGTCTGCTGCATTCTAGTTGCTAGAAACAATCGTAAAGAACTGTGGAGATATGATTCACATGCATGTTGCAGATAGAGATGTGCTTCATGAGATGGTGAAAATAGTAAAGAAAAAGGTATGCATAGTTTCTTAGATGTTTTCACTGTTTTCCTATGTTTCTGCTTTCATATTGTAAAATGTGTTGATGTTATTTGTTATGACAATTGTAGCCTGATTTTCATGTCAAAGAGAAAATTCTGGTTCTTATAGATACTTGGCAAGAAGCTTTTGGAGGACCAAGGGCAAGATATCCACAATACTATACTGCATACCAGGATTTGTTGGTAATGTTTACTACACACCTTTTACACAGTTGCCCAACATTCCTCTAGGGGTTGCAATAAAAAAAAGCTCGAGATAAATCAATTTAAAACTTTTGTATGGGTTTCGGGTGTGATTTGTTACTCTTTGAATATTTACATGACTCTTCTGAAAATTTAGTTATTTGTCTATTTTTTTATTATGCAAAAGATTTTTCTTTTTTCAGCGTGCCGGGGCAGTATTCCCTCAGAGATCTGAACAATCTGCACCTGTATTCACTCCTCCACAAACACAACCATTGACTTCATACCCTGCAAACATACGTGACGCGGATGCTCGGCCAGATGCAGCGGAGTCCTCTGTAGAGTCTGAATTTCCAACACTAAGGTATATTTCTAAGTCCGTTCTTTGTTATCTAAAAGGTGGTTGACCTTGATTTTACTAATTTATTGTCTCAATATAGAGTTATTGTTGTGCCGAACACTAGTTCAGTCATTGGATCACTAAGCTTTTAATGCATGACATCATGGTTCTGTATACCTCTAGTTTCATTTAGGATCATAACCCCTAAGTTGAGGATCATATCTATTACCAGTGACATATTTTCTTTGTAGTTCGGAAGTCACATTTGTAACCCTGTGCTCTTTTTTATGACTGGCCTAGCCTTGCTTTATTTTTAATGGCTGTTGCAGAACCTTTCTTCTTCTGGAATCAAACTAAAGTCTGGTGGTGTTTTGGGAACCAGTAATAAAAATAAGAAATATGCAAATTTTAGCTTAAAGGAGGAATCCAATTTTAAACACATTTTCCATTCTTTTTATTCTCTTAATTCATTGTTCTGTTTTCACTTTATATGATGTGTGAAAATTCCCAGTCTTGATAAATTCATCAGTGTCTTTGTAACTGTGTTAATGCACTTATATTTCAAATATAATGAATTATTCTATACAAATCTCTATGTAATTAAACTTTATTTACTTATTTATGGTGCAATGGGCATATTGTACTTTCAGCTGGTACTTCTATCAGTATAATTCTAATGACGATTAAAGTTATTTGTTGTACCAATTACCATATAAATTTATGCATTTTTGTGTTTTAATCTGTACTTCTTTCCCAGTTTGACCGAAATACAAAATGCACATGGTATTATGGACGTTCTTGCGGAAATGCTCAATGCAATAGACCCTAATAACAAAGAAGTAAGTTGCTTGATTCAAACTTTCATAATATGATGAAAAATATGAATCAGAATACTTTTTGTTGGAAATACTGCAACACTTTTTTTTTTTTTACATATGGAAGAACTATTTTGACACTTGAACTTGCAAATTTAAATAAGGTGTTCATTAATGTCGAACCACCATGTGCTATTTTATTTTGAATCCACAGTTTAAATATGCTTCCCTTTCAACATCTAAGGTCAAGAGACTATTGATTATCATGTTGTAAAGAGTAAATTCCTACTTTACATCTTACGTATGTCCTTTGCTTTCTATTTCAGGGGCTTAGACAGGAGGTTATTGTTGATTTGGTAGAGCAGTGTAGAACATACAAGCAAAGAGTGGTACACCTTGTAAACTCAACTACGTAAGGCCCCGTGTCCCCTTTGGTGTTTCCAGAAATGCATTCTCTCTAGTTAGCTTCCATCTCTCTACACTAATAAAAAAGAAAATCCATAATCAAATGCCATCCTAGTGACCCACATACACAGTGGAAATTGAATATGTTGTTAGAAAGTAAACAGCCCTCGAGTATTCAAAGATTCTTCATGTTCCTCCTAATGTAGACCTTCCATACTCTGGGCTTCTTTCTACATTAGAATGTGGGTCTACAGTCCTATCAGTTATAATGATTGATGACCACATGATACTCTGTATATGCTTGATTTATGTTAATTGTATTCTTAGTAAAAATCACCTTTTTATCCAAACAATGTCAAAATGTTATCATTATGTTGTTTTCTCTGTATTTTTCCAGGGATGAATCGCTGCTATGCCAGGGACTAGCTCTCAATGATGATCTGCAGCGTCTACTTGCTAGGCATGAATCTTTTTTGTCCGGAACTTCTACACAAAATGGAAATCAGATAGAGAATTCAAAACCTGCATCTGCTGAGCAACTTGTAGATATTGATGCTCCTTTGGTTGATACTGGAGATACTGGCAAGCAAACTGATGGGAGGTAACCTTTCCTGTCTTTTCTTTACATTATTGCTTTGCTCATGTATATTATCTGCATTCATTGACATGTTACTATTTGTTTCATCTTATGAGAATCTATTTGATTCATTAGTAATGTTTGGCCGGACAACATGTCCATATTATTTTTACTGGAATTGTATCTTTGATGTTGGGAGTAGCTTATCTATCAGATATGGATATATAGATTGGAATTGAGTTTTAGTTAATGCTATGTGAAGATGTGTGCCTTCGAATAGTTTAGTGTCAGTCATTAATCATTATTATGAATTAGATTATTTCTGTGTAAGATAGAGGCTATTGCAGTTTAGACATGTTATACGAGACCATCAAAGTCACCATTTTTGTGTCCTGCAGCACGCTACATTTTTTTTTTTTTAAACATGTAGTAAGTTAGTAACGTACGCAATATTTTCAACATAACCTGACTAATGTGATGTCTATGGCTCTTATCATATAATTTTACTCACGTATATGTGCAGGTCCTCTTCTGGTGCTGAAGGAGGGTCCCAAACATTGAATCAGTTAATGCTTCCCGCGCCAGCTACATCCAATGGTTCAGCTGTACCTGCAAAAGTTGATCCCAAGTGGGACCTGCTCAGTGGTGATAACTATAACTCACCAAAAGCAGATACATCACTTGCTCTTGTTCCTCTCGGAGAACAACAACCTGCCACTCCTGTGTCTGATCAGAATGCCCTTGTTCTTTTTGATATGCTTTCTAATGGAGACAGTGCACCTACGCCTGTCCATGGCCAGCCAAACCAGCAAACTAATGTTGCTGGACAATCTGATCCATTTACTCCCCAATATCAACAACAGCAGACATTCACATCTCAAGGTGGATTTTACCCGAATGGAAATGTGCCACATGCTGCTGGTTCACATCAGTATGAGCAATCGCCACATACACAAAGTACAGCTCCTGCCTGGAATGGTCAGGTTCCAGAACAGCAACAGCCAGCTAACCCTTATGGTAATATTTCTTCATTTGATTTAAATGTATTCGTATTTGGATGAATTCCTTTACAATTACATTCTCTTTCTCAAAAATGGTTTTTAGTTGGTTCAATGAAAAATTTGTAAGCCGCCACTTTTTACCTTTCTCTACTTACTGGCAGTGATAAATCGGGTTGGTGCATGGATTGTTGATAATTTAAATGTACAGGGTTTGTGCTTTTGTATTTTGAACTTCATTATGTCCACTCATTTTTTTTTGGTTTGATAGGTGCACAAAATAGTGGTTCATTGCCACCACCTCCCTGGGAAGCTCAACCGGAAGACAATGACAGTCCAGTTACAGGGGCTCAGTATCCACAACCACCTCAATACAGTCATATGGGTATGACTCATGTACAAAGTGCCGCAAATAATCAGGGGATTCAAGCAATGGGTTATGGCCAGGCTGGTGGTATGTATATGCAACCTAATGCTAACGGCCATATGTCAGCATTCAATAACCAGGTTGGAAACAATCAATTTGGCATGCACCCTCAGCATATTCAAGGTGTTGCAGGGCCCTACATGGGCATGGCTTCACATCAAACGCAGGCTGGTCCTGGGGTTGCAATGTATCCACAACAGATGTATGGAAACCAATATGCAGGTTATGGTTACGGTCAACAACAAGGAGTTCAATACATTGAGCAGCAAATGCATGGTATGTCTGTCAGAGATGATAGTTATTTGCGAAACTCTAATCAAGTTCCTACATCTTATGTTCCACCGCGGAGGCCCTCGAAGCCAGAGGACAAATTATTCGGCGACCTTGTTGACATGGCAAAAGTGAAGCCAAAACCATCTCCAGGTCGAGCTGGTAGCATGTAAAAACTGTCTTGGTTTGCATTTTAGCCGTTTGCTAACTTGTGATGTTTTTATTTTCTATATATAGTTTTTGGTTTTCATATTGTTTGCATTTTAGCTTGTCTGGGAATTAGCATTCATGTAAATTGATTCTAGAGGAAAACATAGAAAAATGGAGGTCTTATTTTCGTGTGCTCCATTTCTTCTATTGATATATTTAAATAAATTGAAAGACTGGGGCATTGGGTGGAAATGGAATGACTTGAAGATTTCCTAGTAGTTAATGTCATGTTTGGATTTACTAAAGTGATAAGAATCAGTTATTGTTCTTGCTGCTGCTCTAATAATTGTCTACTCTTTCTTCTATTGACACCAATAATACTCCTAAGGTTTTGGTAAATTTCAATTTTTATATATTTAAATCCAAGTTAATTTGATTTTTAGTGCACGATTTTTAATACAGAAACACTATTAAAAAGTAATTATATTTGCCTCTAAAAAAAGACTCATGCAGTTTTGATCCTCTATCATATCAAATATGTAATTTTGATGCTTGAAATTTCTAATATGGCAATCCGCAATGTTGGTACTCTATTTAAATTACACAATTTTGGTCTTTCTTTAAAATTTCCATTCATTTTCTACTGAAAATGATGATGTGGTAGTTACATGTTGATATCATTTTATTACATGGTAGGACAGTGCTTATAGGATAGTGATTATGGGACGTTTATTTTGCTTTCATATGTGAAGTTTAAGTGGCTCTAAGAGTTTACTTAAAAAATCTTTTCTCAAAAGCTGAAGATTTGGGAGTAGAGTTAACACGAGCTATTTCAATTTTTTATTTATTTTTAACAATTTCAAAATTATTTTAAAATATTAATAACATATAAATTTAGATTACCGATTCACAAAGTTTAGTTGAACATTGTGTATTATGGCAAGTCAGTCAACTAAACTTCAAAGTATTTATCAATTTACTTTAATGTACTCCCTCCGTCCCGAAATATAAGAGAAAGTTTGTCAACACATGTTAATGTATCTAGACTACATTCTTAACCACATATATTAATTTTTGTTGACCATTTTTCTTTTATATTTTGAGACGGAATAGTACCCTGCAATTGCAAGAACCAACAACTTCAGAGTATTCAACAAAAAAATAAATTTTCAAAAATCTAAATAATAAAGACCTTCCTAAATTCTGTACAGGTCAGATATGAAAAAAACAATAAGCTAAGACATTATCCATTCCTTCAAAATGAAGTCAAATCAGATAATGCCACGTTGGAATAACATATCTATGGCCATCTAATATCAGCATTTTGAAGCCACAAGTTACTTATGCGGTTCCCATTAGATTCTGTTTACATGTTACATCATAATATCATATCATAACCTTCAAAATATTTCTGTGTGAGTGAGTTCAAACATAGCAAAGAAAGAGTGATTCAAAACAAAGTTTATTTTTCATTTTTTTGTCATAGTTTGAACAAATGGCAACCTCTATGATGACAACTTTACCTCAATTCACTGGTCTTAGACCACAATTCAAAGCTTCTCCTCTTCAGGGTTTGGTAATTAATCATCCTTTTTCATATATACAATTTACCATAGTTTTTTTTTATATATCATTAACTTTAGTAGGTTTTATTTATTTTAAATGTTATTTTACCTCTTTTAGTCACATTAGTTATAAGTGATGTATTTTTATACGGCGTTACATTTTTAATTTATGTTCGAATAACATCACTCGATGTGCAGGTTGCTGCCCAACCGATGACAATGCGCAAGGGGAAGGGCGCTTTGGGTGTTCGGGCTGACTTCATTGGTTCATCCACTAATGTGGTATGGTTTCAAGAATTTGATTCAATTTCCATGTTTTTAGTTATTCATTTAAGTATTTAAGTATTACAAAAATGGTTTTCAAGAAAATGTTGTTTTTACTTGTAGAGGTTTTAAATTGCAGTTGCGTTGTGGTTGTAGGTATTTTGTAATCTTTCGTAGCATAGATAAGACTACAATTACGATTGTAACGTAATAGAAGAAACTTCTAAAACATTTATATAATGGCTTCAATTGTATTTGACTATAATTTTAAAAGTTAAAACTTAAAGCTATGATCCTTGCTACAATATTGAAACTTAAATAGTATTTGGTGCACGTTTAGCAGCGAGTTTGGCGAAAGTACTACTGTATTTTTAAATTACACTTTGAAACTTCAACTCAATCGGTGTCAAACTCGATCACAGTGATTCCAATTCCAAACATCTCATTCAGATAGTTTTCTAGTATAATTATTATGACAAAGAAGTATGTGAGACTATGGTTTGATCTTAATTTCAATTAGTGAAAGTGGTTGATGAAATTAAACAAAGTTAAACTTTCAAAATCAACTTGTTAAAATTTGTAACCTCAATGTTGAACAGATTATGGTGGCATCTACAACTCTAATGTTGTTTGCTGGAAGATTTGGATTGGCTCCATCAGCAAACAGGAAAGCAACAGCAGGACTAAAGTTGGAGGCAAGGGACTCAGGCTTGCAGACTGGTGACCCAGCTGGATTCACTCTTGCTGATACTTTGGCTTGTGGAACTGTTGGACACATCATTGGTGTTGGTGTTGTTCTTGGTCTTAAGAACATTGGTGCAATTTAAAAAGGAAACTGTGAATTTGTGTTCTATCTGTAATAAGTTTTTTTAATGTCATTTTATTTTTGTATCTCTGATACTTAACCTTCACTCTTTCTTAACTTTAATCTTTAGTTGCTCCCTTAACTACTTAAAAACGCACAAATATCGTACGTTAAGTAACCCAGTGATACGGTCAAGTCATCCGATTCAATCACGTGGTTCAATATGTAACTCAATGGTTCGACTTCGACCAATAATCTTATACCATCACTAGGCTGATCACCAAGTCTGTTTTTATAACAGGACATCGTACACTAAAGCATTTCTGGTTTGGTAGATTTGAATTGCTACTGAGAACTGAGTGGTTACTTGAGGAATTTGAGCAAGAATTAATTTAACAATGAAAAGATTCAATTTAGTCATTGAGAAAAAATGCGGACAAATTTAGATGCTAGAAAAAATGGAAAATTATAAGTTTGACTCTCAAAAAGATGAAATGAAAGTAACATTAATCATAGACCAAATATGTTTTCATATTTGGTTTTCTTAAGGTTCATCTTAGACATTTACTCTAGTCTCTAACTGTTAATAAGCTCTAATAACCATCTTCATTTTATTCTTAATGGCACAACAAAAGAGACGAAAAGATGAAAATCAAGGAAATGAAAAACGAAAAAAAAACATTCGAATATGTGGTGTTTTCTTCCTCCAAGAGCTAATGAGGAAGTAACTTTAACTTTCAGCTACTACATAGTGCATAATGTATCATAATTCAGTGATAAGATTAACTGTACATAAACATTATTGCATGTGCAGATTCAAATAACATTGCTTCCTAATCCTAGATATAAGAGATTTCAATTTTACATTTTTCGCAATAACTCCATACATGATTCGTCATTCCAAGGCTGAAATGCTCCCATGTGGCTCACGTTCTGCAAAAACAGACAGACAAAAATACATCAAGACACCGCGAGCAGTTCACAACAGTTAGCAAAAGTTGAATTATGAAACAATGCACCTAACAAAACTGTACAATAACCTAGTGAATTCCATGAGAAGTTTATAGGTATGTGTTCTTAGGTTGGATTATGGGATTCATGTGTGTGAAAAGAAAAGCATAGGGATTGATTGTAAAACGCGAAGAACGATCATACCCCATAACAATCGGCTACCTATATAGATAGACTATAGTCTATAGCTAAGCTCATTTTAAGAGCTACCTTAGCTCAAAGGATAAAAAATATCTACAACCAGAAAGCTCTAAATTTGAAGCCATAAAACCTCACACCGCCATGTCAACAATATTGATTTGGTTCAATCACATATAAATCACGCATGTCGAATGCCTAAAGCATAGTTTGTAAAATTATTGCTTCAAATAGGCAACTTGGTGCTTTAAATCTCTTGCCATTGCAGGGTCAAACTTTAAGTAACGGTCAAACATTGCATTTGCAAGAGACTGATTCGACGACTCAACCTGATACCTCCTACTCACAAAACAAGAACTCTGACGTGTCAAGGCTCCCTTTCCTATTAAATCATTGCTTCAACAGGGAAAATATTTTTCATACACATTAAGGATGGAATACTAGAAATTATGTGAATATAAATTGATCGACTTACTTCCAACCAGAAAAAAAATCCACGCAAGAGAAACAAAACTCTAGGCTTTTCCTTGTACACCTTAGCAATAGCTTTGGCTATATCTGCACAATTATGAAACAAAAATTTGATAGAGGTCTCAAATCAGATTGAGCATAGAAAGAGTTGAACGATAATGAGAAAAGTAGTTGAAAATCCGACAGAACTAAAAGCTACCAAAATACATGCACAAACCAACCACAATTTAGAATATGGACCGAAATGATGTTCTTTCAGCTAAATCTAACCCAAATTTAGTGATGATTAGAAACCAGTTCTAGTCAGTCGCAGAATGAGCCCATGCTTAAAAGGCACCATGAACTACCTGGACTACAAAGAAAACAAAGGTTGCTATACTGTCATATGTTAAGTTCAATAATACATTAACTCATAAGTTCATGAGCAAATTACATTTATTCATGAGGCTCTAACTTACGCTGACGCATTGTTTTGGAAATAACAATCACGACACAACCCCCCAACATTAAAATTTGCACAGACGATCTTGTTTATAATCTTAAATCATACAATTCAACAAAGTTTTGGTTGGTTCGCCCTACAGATAAGGTGAGAGTTCATTTAATGCTAGCAGTGAGGATTGCATTGAGACCATTCAATTTTGATTGCATACATAAGTTGAAACTTTATAAGAAAATTTGAGACGTCAGAACACTTGAGAAAATATATAGACTTACCAGGGTACGTTTCATATAACGGTGTAGTGATACCTTCATATTGATATGATTCAAACACCCTCCTTCGTGTTTCGAGATGGCGTTGCTTTTGATTTTTCTTAGATAATCTGGTTATAAGGTCCTCGTACTCTTTTTGGTCATAAGGCTTGTCAAGACATTCCATAAGCCTTCTCCTAAATTGAGAATCATCATAAACAGGTACTTGCATCTTGTCTTCGCCTTTCATTTCTTCTCCAAACCACTAAATACACAAAGCATAAACATGTTATGAATTTTTTAAAAAAACTAACTGTTTGAAATTATTTCTTCTAAAAAACACTAGATTTTTTTTATTAATTTACGTGTTTGTGGACCATTTGCAAAATTTGACTAATACAGATACACTATGTGAAGTTGAAGACACTTACAGATGGATCATATGTTTTTGATGGAACGAAAGGGGTATTTTGACAAATTGGATAATAATCCAAAATAATTAGATCTGAATCGGATGAATTACACCCATCCTCCACCTTGGTTGTGTTCTTGGTATTCTTATTGCACATATACTCCTCATCGCCATCAACAATCATCAAAGAATTTGATGTTCCAACTGCATCAGAATTGAGGACTAGTCCAGAATCTTCTTTATTTTTACCAAAGCCGACGTCAATATTTGAACCACCACTATGATTATTAGCACTGTCAATTTGAGCATCAGGGTCATCTGTGGGCAAAAAGGGTTCGTAATCTACATCCACTTCATCATTGTCATTTTCAACATCAGGCTTAAATGTAGACGACATAAAGGATCTGTAATCTTCATCCATTTCATCACTGTCATTTTCAATATCAAGATTACATGTAGACATAAAGTATTTATAATCTTCATCCACTTCATCACTGTCATTTTCAATAACAGAAATAAATGTAGGCAAAAAGAATTCGAAATCTTCATCCACTTCATCTTCATCATCACCAGGAAATGCAGCCATAAATTTAGCCCAATCTTCATCGAAATCATCATCTATCATATAGTCATTTTTAACAGCCGTATTTCCACTAATCTTCGCAGTTGTCCTTGAAGCACTAGCGATACTATTGTGCTTCAAACTATCACTACTGACCTCTCGTCTCCTCTTTCTCCTCAATCGCCTTTCTAACCTTAAACTTTCATCATCAGTACAAGGACGTTTCAAATTATCATTCATATGAGAATAATCCGGGTTAAACTTGATTAATGCACACTTCATTTTCCTTTGATGAGGATCAATATCCTCCTTCCGCAGAGAAAAGAAAATTTCACTGTAAACATTAATACAAAAACAGAGAAACAGTCAATTTTAGGGTTTACAATTCATATCTTAAAGACAATATTTATCTACAATCTTAAAGCACTCATTGACAGTATTCATACACAATCCTACAATATATTTTCCAACATGTTTGAACGATGACAACTATGTTTTGAGGAATAAAAGGGTAACAACTTCTGGAACAAAATTGAATGAAAAATCACCTAAGATTAAATAGAAAGCCAGAGCTATATACAAGAAATGTCTTTAATCGGTTTATGAAGGATTGTTGTCATGTGCTACTTCAAAAGTCAGATGGTCATCGAACATTTTGCTCGGAAATTCTCCTAAAGCTATACATAAATTCCATTATAAATTAAAGTCGTGTTTGGATAAACAACTTAATTGAACTTTTATTTATAAGTTATATCTACAACAAAAGATAAAAAATAAAGGAAAACCATTTTCATATAAGCTATAAGCTGTTTTAAGCAGATTTTTTGGAAACGGAAAAGATCTTATAAACAACATATCATAAACTGTTCTAACAAGTACTAATACTTATGACAATATATAGTCTGTTTGGATAAACAACTTATTTGCGGCCTATAAATAACACAAGCACTTATTATGATAAACACTTATCTATAAGCTATTTTTATAGCAATAATAAATATAAAATTATTTGCATATATGTTATGAGCTGTTTTCATAAGCTATATTGGAAAACTTATGAAAATAGTTGAAAAAACCTTATGAAAATTGTAATAAACTGCTTTGATAAGCTCTCTCAAACAGTCTGACAAAACATATGTGACTAGATAAGCTCAAACTAACAGATCCAAACATTTACAAATGGAGTAATGTAAAAACAGTTGTGAGAAATGCAAGAGTTTAATAATAGTAAGATGAATGCAAGAAAGAAAGAAAAGGGGAATGATAGAAGAGTTCACTTACCTTCTCAAGTTGAGTTCACTTTACACTAGAGAGATAGAAGAATTGGGGTGGGTTTTGGTACTGTATTGTTTCTTTTCTCAGAGATAAAAGAAGACAATTACTACATGGGCCCCACATGTGTTTAATATACGGTTGGGATTACATTAAACATGTAGTACATTGTTCTATTTATATTAAGGAGATCATCACACATGTTAACTTACTTTATATGGAAAATTTCTCTCAAAAGTTGTTCATCTATTATTAGTACCTCCTTTTATGAAGTCTGAATTTTGTTTTTCTCAATACAAAACTTCTATTCTAAATTCTTTAATATGAATTTTAAAGTATACATTAACAAGACTCTTATATTAAAAATGTGTGAATGGTAATTTAGAAAAGTATATTTCTAATTCTTATGAAATTGTGCTATTTAAAATTGAGTTTAAATCCTTTAAAAAGTAAAGTTTGAGTTTAATTGTTATGTTGAGTTTAACTCAATTAGTAAGACATATTATACGTATGTTTAATTAGTTATTTTCTCCGGTCTTAAATATAAGTAAAAGTCAAACTGTGTTTACTCTAAAATTTAGACAAATACAAATTGTTTTTTGTTTATATTTAAAACTCGAGAGAGTAGTTTATTAATTGTTAGTTTTGCGGTTAACTCTCAATAAGCTCTATACATAGAGCATATTGTTTACATTTTATACATCTTTCACGGTTCTTGTGGGAAAAATTTGAAACTCTTAAAATTTTCAACCTTTCATCCGAAGATATTCCTACTTCCTAGCAACTTTTTATACTCATCAAGTAATTTTCATTATCCTCTAAATCACTTTGATATTTGGTCTATAATACACAATATTTGAAAATCATTCCAAATTTTATCAAGAATAGAGATTGGCTTTTGAAAGTAGAAGTTCATCTCTATTCATATGAATGACATGGTGATTCAGTTAAAAATAATTATTGACATAGTGACTTGGTACATGTTAATTCCTCTAAAATAAGAAGAAGAAAAAATCAAGTCACAGCTTCAACAGTAAGAACAAGAATGATGAAATGAAATTAAAATTGATCATTTTCCTTTGATTTTATAATAATTTTTAAATATATACTTCAAAGATCAAAAAGATTTTCATATTTAGTTTTCTTAATGCTCGAACAACCACTTTCTAATATGTGGTTTTCTTACTCAAAGAGCTAATTAAGAAGTAACTTTAACTTTAAGCTACTGCATAATGTATCATAGTTCAATGATAAGTTTAACTCTGCATAAACATCGTCGCCGGTGCAGATTCAAAAACCATTGCTTCCAAATCCTAGACATAAGAGACTCAATTTTTACATATTTCGCAATTTCTCCAAACATGATTCGTCAAGCCAAGGCATAAATCGTCCCTTCTCGTCGCTCACGTTCTGCATAAATGGACAGACAAAAGCACATCAAAATAACTTCCATCGCAAGCAATTCACAACAGTTAGCACAAGATGTATAAGAAAAACGCATATTCACCCGTGTTAGAAACAAAAACATCAAAAGTTGAAGTATGAAACAATGCACCAAATAAAACTCTACATAATCTAGTGAAAAAGCACAGTTGCTTGTTGCATAATGTTTAAAGTAAATATTTATGGGTATGTGTTCTTGGTATTCATGCATATGAAAGACATACCCAGGGAGATTCATCGTCTTAGAAGAACAATCATATACCTCATTAACGATCTAATATTGGAGATTATGCGATCATAAATTAATTGACTTACTTGCAACCAGAAAAAAAATCCACGCAAGAGAAACAAAACTCGACGTTTTTCTGCGGACTCCCTAGCAATAGCTTTGTATACATCTGCACAATTATGAAACAAGTATTTGATAGAGGCCTATAATCAGATTGAGTGTAGAAAGAGTTGAGCATAGTTTCTAATTTTATCACAAGAAAGATGCAGCGAGAGTTTTGTAATGCTAGCAACGAGGAATGAATTGAGAGCTATTAGTCTTGATTGCATATTTAGGATCAAACTTTATGCAACTGTTTTTATAAATGAAATAAGAAAATAAAGCCAGAAGAATACTTATGAGAAAATATGGACATACCAGGGTACATTTCAAGATACGATTTGTTGACACCTTTAGAATGATATTGTTTAACCACCCCCTGCCGTGTTTCTACATGGCGTTCTTTTAAATTTTGCTTACTTGCATCGAGCAGAAGGTTATCATACTCTTTTTGGTCATAAGGCTTGTCAAGACATTCCATAAGTCTTCTCCTAAATTCTGAATCATAACATGCTGATATTTGCCTGCTGTCTCCAAGGTTCATTTCTTCTACAAAACACTAAACACAACGAGCATAAAACGTGTTAGGAAAAAAGTTAAAAATCAACTTTGGTAATTATGAATAATACAGATACACTGTATAACGTTGAAGCCACTTACAGATAAATCATATACTTTTGAAGAAACGAACGGAGAGTTTTCACCAATTGGAATAGAATCCATAATCATTATATCTGAATCAGAGGAAGTACTCCTATCGTCCACATTGGATGTGTTTGTGGGAATGGGATTCTTAAGACGCATATACTCCTCATCATCATCAACAATCGTCACAGAATTAAGGAATGCTTCATAATCTATATCAATATCATCACACTGCACTTTAGGAGTATCAAATGCCTTGTCAGAAACTTGTGAACTTCGCCTGACACTTGACCTTTTTCGTGGTAACTGATCATCTTCATCTACACCAACGCCATTGCCAGTATAATCAGAATCAGATTGATCCAAAAAAGAATTGTCACTCTCTTCCATTTCCTGGCTGACATTGTCATTGCTAACGTCGGCGTCAATGTTTGAACCACCACTATAATCACTAGCACTATCAGCTTCAATATCAGGATTGTGTGTAGCCAAAAAGGCTGCGTAATCTGAATCCACTTCATCACTGTCACCACTCCGACTACTAGAACTATCAGCTTCAATATCAGGATTGTGTGTGGCCAAAAAGGCTGCGTAATCTGAATCCACTTCGTCACTGTCACCACTCCGATTACTAGAACTATCAGCTTCAATATCAGGATTGTGTGTAGCCAAAAAGGCTGCGTAATCTGAATCCACTCCGTCACTGTCACCACTCCGACTACTAGAACTATCAGCTTCAATATCAGGATTGTGTGTAGCCAAAAAGGCTGCGTAATCTGAATCCACTTCGTCACTGTCACCACTCTGACTACTAGAACTATCAGCTTGAACATCAGGATTGAGTGTAGCCAAAAAGGCTGCATAATCTGAATCCGCTTCGTCACTGTCACCACTCCGACTACTAGAACTATCAGCTTCAATATCAGGATTGTGTGTAGCCAAAAAGGCTGCGTAATCTGAATCCACTTCATCATCCTCGTCACCAGTATATGTAGCCAAATATTTTGCCCAATCTTCATCTATTTCATCATCTATCGGATGATCATTTTTATCGATTGATACAGGCGAATTTCTACAAACCTTTGTAGCTGGCCTTGTAGCACTAGCGACAGGATTGTGCTTCAAACTATCATTCCTGGCCTCCCGTCTCCTCCATCGCCTTTCTAACCTTATTCTTTTATCGTCTGAATTAGGACTTTTTAAATTGTCGCTAATATGAGAATCATCATGATTAATCTTGGTTAATACACGCTTCATTTTCCTTGAATGAGAACAATATCCTCCTGTGAAAGGGGAAAGTAAAACTCACCGTAAACATTAATAAAAAAACAGAGAAACAGTCAAACTTTAGGGTTACAATTGATGTCTTAAGGAAAATATTTGATTACAAATTTGAATCACTCATTGACAGTATTCATACACAATCTTACAATATACTTTCTAACATGTTTGAATCATGATAACTCTCCTGAAGCAAAAATATGTAAATTCCACTGTAAATTATGGCTGCGTTTGTAATATTTGGATAAACAACTTAAGTAAGCACTTATAGCATAAGTGTTTATGTTATTATGTATAAGCTATTTCTATAGCAAAAGATAAAATAAAGCTAAACTATTTTCATATAAGCTAAAAACTGTCTATTAACTTATTGAGTTATCTAGAAGAGTTTCTAGAAATATGTCATAAGTTGTTACTGTGACCTCTATCAAACAACGGAAGTGGATTTGACGGAGTAATTTCTTTTGACCGTTCGATAAAAAACAAATGACTAAGATCAAACTGTGTAAAATTGGCCAAACTGATTTGATAAATCAAAGCCGTTAGATCTTTTTCGTACATATGTGATCGGCGATCGCGTACTGCATGTAGCAGTTACAGCAGCAGATGATCCAGATCCATCAAATAATATCACAAATAGGCCATTGTCTGTGCATGCAAATCTCTTAAAATAAAAAGCCATTGACAAAGACCTACTACTATTTTGTTAAGCCACCTAAAAGTAGAAATTTAACATTTAATAATACACCCTCTAAGTATAGAAAATTTTCATTTAATAATACACAAATTTCATGAGAATATTATTATTTCGTACATTAGTCTCCTTAACATTTTGTTACCACATGTTAAGATTTTCTCTTTTGTGAATTAAATTAAAAAAAAAAATGCAATAATAGTTTGATTGTAACAAGAACAAAACATAAAAAAAAAAAAAAAGCAACAAATGTAGTTACAAAGTAGTACTAGAAAACAACATTGGTGTTCCATGATGATCATATTCATATATAGTAATGGGTGTTGAATGTAACAAACAAGAAATAAACAGAGAAACGATAAAAATAAAAAAACAAGGAAAGTGAAGAAATAAAAGAGTAATGTAGTTACGTTACCAATGAACGAACGAGGGTTTCTTTCAGCGTTGTTTGTTATAGCAATTGAAAAGAGTAATGAAACGAGGTAAGAGAAGAGAAGAGAAGAGAAGAGTAAGAGACAAAAGAAAGAAAGAAAGAAAGAAAATAACTTATGGATTTGGCGTTAGATTTTTGTGGCATACTATTACTCATACGGTGGGCCCATACTTCTTTGCAAATTATATTTTTTTAATTTAATTTAATGAAAAAAGTTGCGAATCTTTTTTCTGTTTTTTAGAGATGTCTTTTTGTTTTTTTGCCTGAGTCAATTACGATACGTTTGGACTTAGTCTTTCTCGATATAATTTACTCCTAAGAAGATAGCAATATTACGTAAAAAAATAAAACAGGAAGAAGAAGGAATAGTATGCAGTGGTCTGAAGCCCGATATTCTAACCATGACGAAGAATGTGCACTTGATATCGATTTGCGTTTGATATGTTTTGATATGCGTATTAGAGAAGTATTGATAATTTTTTTATTTTTAAATAAAAATTATTGATACACGTGTGATGTGTCGGATATACTAAATTAAATTTCGATAAAGCTGACAAATTTGATATGTGTCGCAATTTTTTCTTGCTTTTTTTTCTTTTCTTTTCAGGTTTTAAAAATAAATGTATCGCGGCTGTATTATATTGGAAATTTTAATAATATTGTCGTATCGGTATTGTGTTGGTATTGTGTCACGTATATAGGCTTCATAGATGTAGTGAAATTCAATTTTTTATTTTAAGAGGTAAGATTTTCATCGTTAATCTATTTAACAGAGAAAAATAATACTAATAATTAGATGTTGTTATAACTTATAACAATAACAATTCAACTTAATTGTAGTTTTGATCCATTATTTTTACTATTTTGCAGAATTGCTCTCTTATTTTAAAATTTGACAATTTTGTCTTTTATTTTATTTTTTAACTATAAACTAACGATGTGATATGTTTTAAATGACGTGATATATAATCATGATGCATTATATTTAAGTGTTATGTCATTTTCCAACACACGTTTTCTCCACTGTACGCTACACTACACCTAAAGCTCTTAAATAATTTCCCAAATTATAGAAGATGGAGAAGGATTTGGGAATTTATGTTTTTGATTCAATTATAATTTAATTTACTTTTATTATTTTAATTTTTTTTTGGTAAAATTGTTTTAAATTAATTATTTTAATAATATACTTGTATAAAAAATATATATAGATTAATGACATGAATGAAATACAGATTCTATTATGTTCTGTTCTGTTTTTCTTAATTAATTAAAAAAGGTCCCGCGTGCCTCTCGTGTCAATCTACTACTCTCACTCTCACTTGTTTGCAACTCATCTGCCCAACCCACCGTTTTCGATTTTTCCATTCATTTGAGTTCAAAAATGGAAACAATGGTGAAAGAGAGAGAGCCTTTAATTGTAACCATTACTACAAAACCAAAAGGTGGCTTCACAACTTTACCTTTCATCATAGGTACGTAATAATAATATTGCATCTCATCTCATTATTCATTTGCTACTACAACTTTATTTATTATATGCTTCCTATTACTACTATATATTAATATTATACATAAATTGGTGTAGATTCATTTATTTGAACTTATGATATGTTTATAAGCTATTTTCAGCTTATTTTCATAAGTTTTCTTTTCGGTGATAGCTAATAGTTTTCTTTTCTAAAACAATTTAACTGATCAATATATCTTTTGGTATAACTATGAGAATATATAAGCGCCTAAGCTAAAAATAAATTGTTTTATCCAAATAAAGTCATATAGATGCAAATTCTACTTTTACTCACCTTCATAATTGGTCCATCATACACCAATACTCTCAGGTTCCAAGCCAATACTAACAAGCCAACCCAAGTCGGTTTCATAGAAATAAAACTATTACACTAAATGGTGATTATATCCTTTTGTTTTGGCAGCGAACCAGGGATTTGAGAAAATGGCAAGTTATGGAGTAATGCCAAACATGATTTTGTATTTAACAAGACATTATGGTATGGAAGCTGCTGCAGCTACCAATGTCATCCTTCTCTGGTCAGCTGCTACTAATTTCACTCCAATTCTTGGTGCTTTTCTTGCTGATTCTTACTTTGGTCGCTACCCTACAATCGCCTTTGGATCTATTATCACTTTTCTTGTAAGTTTTTATTTATTGTTAAGTGTCTTACATTGGATATGTGGATTTATCGACTACTAAAGTGTTTATAATTTGCGGGTAGTCCTCATTTTATAAACCGGTTTTGTAACATCGGGTTAGTCCAAACTCAAATTCTAAGATTTATCGTATGAATCTATTTAGCTTTTTTCTTTTTTGCTCCTTAATTATTTCTAGTATTCTTTACTTAAGTATGATATGGATTCCTTGCATTTAGAAAAGTACGCAGTTACACACATTAATTTATCTCAATCATCGATTTATGATCAGTCGACTCACATTAAACTTTCACCAAATCATCTTTAATTAAATAATCTTCACCGTTGATTTGAGACCGAACAACCAAGAAACGTGTCATTACATGGAATCCAAATCCATCATAAAAACATTTTCATGCTGTTTTTTTATTACTTCTAGTTCCTAGAGAACCCCTGTAGTATAGAGTTCGGTCGAGGGATAAGTGACATCTGATCAAAGATTGTTCCATTCAGAATTCGAACTCGGATTCTTCTGAACTATTCGTCTTTAACTAGAACTCATTAACCACTTGAACCTAATAACTTTGTTTCTTTACGTACACTTATTTTTGTTAATACTTTTGGTTATTTATATATTATGTGTGCACTATAGGGAATGCTACTTTTTTGGTTAACAACAATGATTCCACAACTAAGTCCTTATGATCAATTCACTAAGAGCTGCAACTCTCCCACAACATCACAACTTGCATTCTTATACTCTTCTCTATGCATAATGTCCATTGGAGCTGGTGGTGTAAGAGCCTCTTCCTTAGCCTTTGGCATTGACCAACTAAACAAGGAAAGAGATGTAGGAATCATAGAAGGTTACTTTAATTGGAGCTTTGCTTTAACAGCAGCTTCAGTCCTAATTGGAATGACCATTTTAGCTTACATTCAAGAAAATTTTGGTTGGATTGTTGGATTTGGTGTTCCTGTTCTCTTCATGTTCATATCAATGGTGTCTTTCTTTTTAGCTTCTTCACTCTATGTTAAGGTGGAACCTAAAGGCAATGTGATTAGTGAGTGTGTTCGAGTCGTTGTTGCGGCTTATAAGAACAGAAACCTCAACTTACCGCTATCAACTGTCTCGAATGATGGCGTGTATTATTGTGACAAGGATTCGAAAATGCTTATGCCAAGTGATAAATTAAGGTATGAGATTTATAAATCATTTAAGTGTCAATGTATGTTTGGATGGACAGTGAATTTAGAAAAATCACATTGACACAACAATTTTATTGAAACTTCAAAATGTAACTTTTCTCAAAATTGTGGTGATTCTGTCAATCTCACCGCGAATCCAAACATATAGTAAATTAGGGATAATGACAAATTTCATTACAAAAGAAGATCAAAACAAAGTAATTTTTCGTGGTTTTGGACAGAAAATCAATAAAGTTCTAACTTTGTTGTCGTTTAGAAAGATAAACAACATTTTTTATCTTGAAAAATAATAAAGGACCGGTTTGAAAATTTAAATTTAGTTAAAGGACCTCTAGTGCAATTTTATCTAAATTTTAAAATCAACTCATTATCCAATACTGTTTTGAGAGTGCTGATAGATGTGATCACTAACTTGCTCTACTGTCTTGTTTAATTGGAAGGTTTCTAAACAAAGCATGCCTTATAGAAACTCCACAACATACTACCCTACATGAAGGACTTAAAAACCAATGGAGCCTTTGCACAATAGACCAAGTAGAAGCATTCAAAGCAATGATCAAAATCATTCCAATTTGGATAACAGGAATGATAATGTCAATAAATTTAAGTCAAGGAACATTTTCTGTATTAGAAGCATCCACCATGAACCGTCGCATAACTTCAAACTTCGAAATCCCCGCAGCTTCAATGGCAACATTCATGATTCTCTCCACAGTACTATGGCTCATCCTCTATGATTGTGTCATAATCCCTTCAGCATCAAAACTTCGACGTTCGCCGACTCGTTTACGAGTAAAACAAAAAATGGGAATTGGACTAATAGCAATATGTTTATCAACAGCTTCATTAGCAATTGTTGAAGGTAAAAGAAGAAAAATGGCAATAGATGAAGGGTTTATAGATTTTCCACAAGGTGTTGTGAACATGTCAGTTATGTGGTTATTACCAAGACAAATTCTTGATGGTTTTGCTGAAGCTTTTAATGGTGTTGGACAAAATGAGTTTTATATATGTGAGTTACCTCAATCTATGTCTAGTGTAGCATCAACACTTTCTGGATTAGGTATGTCTTGTGGAAATGTTTTGGCTAGTTTGATTTTGAGTTTTGTTGATAATGTTACTAAAGGTGAGGGAAAGGAAAGTTGGGTTTCTAGTAACATAAATAAGGGACATTATGATTACTATTATTGGCTTATTTTTGGATTGATGTTGGCCAATTTTTTGGGTTTTGTTTATTGTTGTAAGGTTTATGGATCTTGTAAGGGGGAAGAAAATGAAGGTCAAGAGGATGGAAATTAAGTTGGAAGGATATTATAAAGTTTATTTTGTTTATAGTTTTTGTTGATAAATTCATAATATTGTTTGGTATTAACCCTTCGGATTTTAAGAGAAGGGAACATTGATAGCTCAAAATTTGGTCGGAAGATAAATAAAACTTGATAAAATTATTTCTTCCAAGATTCAAATTTGATTAAATTCAAATTTTCAACCAACAACAAACAAACTCCAAATTCATTGATTCATCTTATTCATAGAGAAAAAATGTTTCCTATACATCTTAGACTTTGAGTACATAAGCTATATATATTCTATCCGTTCAGTGCTACACGTCAAATTTATTGCCCATCTCTTAGATCACAATAAACACATTATTGAAATAGAGTAACATAATCATGGTTAAGCAGATTATATAAGCACTTACTAATAAGCACATTATTATAAAAAAGTTAAAGAAAGGTTAATTTGGCAAAATTACCATTTTTAAGGCCTAAACACATTTACTTATGTACTTCTAAATATATTGCAAAAGTTTACATATAAATTTCAAATTTTAATAATGTTGCAAAAGAATACTATCAATTTGAAGTTTGAAAATTTATGCAAATGAGTGAATGAACAAAATGACGTAAAAAAAATTAGTTGTGAAGACCATGATGATTAAAACTCGATCTATTATCAAAGCAAATAAGATGAATTTTTTTTTTGAAGAAGCTAAACTAACCCACCTAAATTGTCACCGGAGAGAATTGAACCTGAGACCTCGAGGAGGAGCATACTCCCGCAAATAAGATGAAATTAAGTTAAAGATTCAAAAACTAATTTAAGTTTGTCAAAAAAAAAAAAACTAATTTAAGTTCAACAATATAAAATGATATTTAAATAATTTCATATAAATTTTGGAGATACATTTTTTGGTATAGGTATTATGACAAATGACATAAACTCTAGGTTTGAATTTATTTAAAAATTGTTTTATTAGATTTAAAATAAAAATGCAACTTTGAACATAATGGTTTTGTAGTATGCCAATTTTGTTCCGACCATTTTTACTTATTGCAGTACAATTTGTGTTTATTTCAATTCTTAGTAAAATTTTATTCTTTGTAATTTCATGCATTTTTTTGTATTGCATCAATTTTGTGAATTTTCGAGAAAACTCAAAAAATGTCATATTGTTTAAATTTCTTTTATTTGTAATATCATGGTTGTTTTCTTAAAAAAATTATATTAAAGTTAGAGTCCATTTGTCAAGTCCCTGTCCTGAACCCATCTTTTTTTATCATTATTATTATTATTATTATTATTATTATTAACACAAACAAAATACCAAAAAAAGACAAAAAAGCATCAAAAACAAAGTACTAACACTGCACTGTTGCAGTGTTTTAACCAGTTTTTTCAATTTCTCCCAAAATAAGGTTTAGTTTTCACCATTCATACACTCCAAACAAAAGTTCATGTCACACCATTCCTCTTCCATCTCTCTGCAAAACCATAATTTCAGCCAAAACAACCACAAATCCAATGAACATAAATTTGGATCAATGTTCTCTATAAAAATTCAGAATTGAGGGGTTGGAGAAAAATAAAACAGAACCAAAAAGAAACAAAAAAAATAAGGAGGAGAAACCAAAAAGAAACATTTCACCTCTTACGTTGTTCTTTTTCATTGATGCTGCACTTTTCTTTTCATTCTCCCTCTCTCACATGCCGCCACAAGCATTCATGTGACACCCACCGGCGAGCTAGGCATCTTTTGACCTCGAGAAGAGAATGCTCTATTTTCGACCACATCTGAGCTATTCTGTCCGGACCTGTAATGCTCATCATATGTACTCGCTATTGGACTGCTTTATTTTACGATATGAGCACTTTTATCGGAGATCACTGTGCCGGAAGTCATCGTCACGTGAGGATTAATTTTTTTACGATATTATTTCATATTATATATTCTGGCTCAATTTGGATCTAATTTATTTTTTCTATTTCAGCCATGTTGCCCGCCGGAGCTTAAAAAGTCACTGTCAAACATGTTCTATCGTATCCAATGGTACGTGTTACCCCTTCGTTTTTTTCTACGGTTCTAAATATTTGGATATCTTGTGATCTTAATATTTTTTCTTGTTTAGTTTTCTAACTAACAAATTAATTTCTGTTGAAACTTTTTTCTTGTTTATTTTCTATCCTGTATTTTGTTTTAGTACATTATAGAGATTTCTTTTGGAAAAGTTGAAAAAATTTAACAATTAATGAATTAAATATGAAAAAAAAATTGCGCATTCATAAATAATTCATCTTATGCTAAAAGATTGTAAATTGTTGTGTGAGAGATTGTTATAATATTATAAACATGGATACAAAATATCATTAAAAAATGTGAAAGTCCACCCGAGTTGATCCCTCCAGAAATGGATTCTTGGACCTATCCAACTTACATGTCCTTCAGGTTGAACCACTTAAACTATCCTACGGGGACACGTATATTTATAGGAACCAAAAACTTATCTTAATCCTATAAAATTTATTTGTTAATTTTTTTTAACTTTTCTTTGATGTATTTATTTATATGTATAATCGTATATGTCCGGGTTGGGTGGTTTCTCAATAATCGACCATGTTAGGAATTATGTCCAAGCATCATCCCTTCGGATTTACTGTATATTGGATAATATTGAAATTATTGGATAATATTGAAATTCAAACATACACTAGAACTCTTGGGCTTGATCAATTCAAAGATAGAAGGTCCATGAATATGTCAGTGTGATTACTATGGCTGATTAGGTAAGAGTTTAGTAATTTTAAACAACTTCATCAATATGACGTATTATATAATTTCAATTATTTTTAATACGAAATTGTTTATTACTTAATATTTTACAGGACTACGATAAATCTCATTTTAAATGTCTTATTCTCAACTTATTTAATGTATTGTGGCTTACATGTCTTAATTTTCTCTATGACTTCTTCACTCCGATCCTCAAAGTGGGTTGAATAAAAGTCAATCTACCTTGAAAATCGGAGTGACGAAATCATAGAGAAAATTAAGACATTGTAGTAGCCCCGGCCACAATATATTAAACAAGTTGAGAATAAGATTTTTAAAATGTGATATGTTGTAGTCATGTTAAATACTATTAAGTAATAAACAATTCCATATTAAAAATACTTGAAACTATATAAACACGTCTTATTGAAAAAATTGTTTAAAATTACGAAACTCTTAGGTAATAAGCAATAATAATCATACTGACATAACTCATGGATCTTCTACCTTTGAGTTGATAAGTCTAAGAACTCTTGTCAATGATTGAATTTCAATATTATCCATTATAGATTGAAGGGATGTTGCTTGGACATTAGGAATGACTATTTTGGCTTACATTCAAGAAAATTTTGGTTGGATTGTTGGATATGGTGTTCATGTTGGTCTTCATGTTCATATCAATGGTGTCTTTCTTTTTAGCTTCTTCACTCTATGTCAAGGTGGAACCTAAAGGCAATGTGATTAGTGAGTGTGCTCAAGTTGTTGTTGCAGCTTATAAGAATAGAAACCTCAACTACTGTTATCAATTGTCTCGAATGACGGCGTGTATTGCAGCTTCAAAGTATAACTTTTCTGAAAATTGTAGTGATTCAGTGTGCTTCTATCAATCTCACCATGAATCCAAATTACAAACATAGAGTGATAATGACAAATTTCATTTCAAAAGATGACCAAAATAAAGTATTTTTCACGGTTTTGGACAGAAATTCAAGAAAGATCTAACTTTGTTGTTTCAAAAGATAAACGACTTTTTTTATTGCGAAAAAATATAAAAGACGAGTTTTAAAATCTAAAATTAGTTAAAGGACTTTTAGTGCAGCTTTGTGTAAATTTTAAAATCAACTCATTATTCAATCCTGTTTTGAGAGTACGATAGATATGATCACTAACTTGCTCTAATGTCTTATTTAATTGAAAGGTTTCTAAACAAAGCATGCCTTATAAAAACTCCACAACAAGATCTTACCCTACACGGAGGACTTAAAAACCAATGGAGCTTTTGCACAATAGGCCAAGTAGAAGCATTCAAAGCAATGATCAAAATCATCCCAATTTGGATAACAGGAATGATAATGTCAATAAATTAAAGTCAAGGAACATTTTCTGTATTAGAAGTGTCCACCATGAACCGTCGCATAACTTCAAGTTTCGAAATCCCCGCCGCTTCAATGCCAACATTCATGATTTTTCAACAGTACTTTGGCTCATCCTCTATGATTGAGTCATAATCCTTTAAGACAAATTCTTGATGGTTTTGGTGAAGCTTTTAATGGAGTTGGACAAAATGAGTTTTATATATGTGAGTTACCTCAATCTATGTCTAATGTAGCATCAACACTTTCTGGATTAGGTATGTCTTGTGGAAATGTTTTGGCTAGTTTGATTTTGAGTTTTGTTGAAAATGTTACTAAAGGTGAGGGAAAGGAGAGTTGGATTTCTAGTAACATAAATAAGGGACATTATGATTACTATTATTGGCTTATTTTTGGTTTGATGTTGGCCAATTTTTTAGGTTTTGTTTATTGTTGAAGGTTTATGGATCTTGTAAGGGGGAAGAAAATGAAGGTCAAGAGGATGGAAATTAAGTTGGAAGGATATTATAAAGTTTATTTTGGTTGAAGAATATTATTTGTTTTGTTTATAGTTTGTTCATTTCATAATACTGTTTTGTTATTATATTTTTTTGTATTAAGTAATAACCTTCAGTTTTTAGGAGAAGGAAACATTGATAATTCGAAGTTCGGTCGGAAGGCAAATAAACTTTTGTGGAATATTTAGTTAGGTTAAAACAATTCACATTTAATGATTAACTAGCCCATATTATGCCAATGTTTATTTGTAGAACAAAAAATGTATAGAACTAAAAATAAATTCATCTAGGTAGGAAAAAATAATTGCATAAAGCATGTTATCTATATCTATATCTATATATATATTATTTGGGATCTTTTTTTCAAAGGTTTTTGTACACATGGCAAAACCAAATGAACTCTCTTCTAAGATTGTTTTAGCAATTAATTTACATAAGCAGCATAAATTATAATAACCGAAAATCTGTACTTATTCAAATCATAAAATTATGTAGTAATTCAAATAGTTAATTCACATAAGCAATGTAACGTAATTTAATTCACATGTTCAAAAATCTGTATTTATTCAAATCATAAAATTATAGTCCGAAAATTTGACTAATGATTTTGAGATCTATATTTACAAATAATTGTGTACACATGACGTGTTTATATTTTTTGTCTTTAGTTAAAAAATTATTCATATCATAAAATTAAATAATTAAAATGTGAAATAAGTATTAAAAAATAGTAAATCAAATTTTATTTAGTAAAAAAATCATTCAAAAATAAAATTAATTGTTTTTACTTTTTTGACTAATTGTTTCATAGTTTATGAAATTCTATAGATATAATACTATTAATATAAAATTAGACTTTTTAGTTTTTATTCAAATAATAGTATAGGAAAAAACGTTTCCAGTATAGAAAATATATCAAAAAATAAAATCTAATTTTTGAAACGTTATAGATATATAAAGAAATTTTTTTTTGAAGGGAGATATATAAAGAAATGTTACTCATGGATGGTTATGAGTACATTTTATTTCCACTTCCATATACAATATTATTATGAGGCAATACATGAATAGAAACTGTGTGATTTGTTTCCATTTTCAGCCAAACGGTTATTAAATTCACTTGATTTTTTTGTTTGGCAAAAATATCACACTTAAATTTTAATCACATAAGAATAAGAATTACGTAAAAAAAAAAATAAGAAAAAGAAAAAATCTGGACGATTAGTACTGAAAATCACATATCACAGTAAATATTACTCCCTCCGTTTTAAAATAAGTGTCACAATTGATCAGTTTATATATTTGATCACAAATATCTTTAATTATGTATTATAAAAAATTCTAAAAATTATATATTTTAAAACCATTTACCGAGACAAAGATTTTATATTTTTTTCAAGGAATTTTGTCCACGTGGCAATAGGAAAAGAATTCTCTTCTCTCATAAAGTTGTATTAAATGAATTTCCCCTAAATGATCAATTTGTATGAAAAGAACTCTCCAATACAATTTTTTTATAGAATGATGCATTTTTTCCTAAATTAAATGGGTTTTTTTTTCCCTAAATAGTTTTGTTGTACATTTCAATTTTCTAAAAATTAAATTGGAAATTTTAAATTGACCTAGACAATTTTACCATTTTTTGATTCATTAATTAGTCCAAGGGATGTAATATTTACCATTTACCAAAAAAATAATCACAATTGAACCTAAATAAATATCGCGTAAAAATATATTTGACCACCCATTAATGTTATTTGACATCAAAACTAATTCAAATGCTGGGACAAAATAATATCTAAATGTTATTAAGGTTAACTTATTTTGTTCTTTTGCAATGAAACATTTTAAAAAAAAAAGTAATACTCACCATATTATTATTCAATGCTTTTGAACAAAGTAAATACTTCTTCTACCATTGTTATAAGTAAATTTAACTTTTTTGATACATTAGACAATTGATGTATTTGGTCTATATTGTAAGCCAAATACACCAGTAGTCAAATGTATCTAAAAAATCAAATTTCTTTATAATAATAGCCGGATGAGTCTGTGAACAAACTCACAACATCCGAGGTAATAGCATAAAATGGCCTAATGTCTATGATAAAACCTACAATTGATATGAAAAAATTTAAATATCCAGAATAGTCATTCATCCGGATCTGCAACGTTGACGACGATAAAATTATTGAACCTACATTGAATTTGGATCGAAGTAAACCTATAAATCGGAACAAAATAAATACAAGCACCGTACAAAGACGAGAAATCAAAACACCGCACTAAGATGAAAAACCACAAAGGAAAAAAAATTTGAATAAAACTTAAAAATATATGGATATCACTTATTTAAGTAAAGGGTAACAAGTGTGCTGACGTTTTGGCTAAGTTGGGTGCGTCGTCGTCCTCGTCTATGGTGGTTTTAGATTCACCCCCTCCGGCTCTTTCTGCTGCCCTTGGTGCTGACGCTTGGGGAGTGATGTAGTATCAAAAGTAAGTATAGTTTTATCGTATCCACAGGGACTGATGCGATATCGCAGCCGTTCAACAATTGATATAGTTTCAAGTATAGAGAAAAAATGATATTTGTTTAAAGTGATTAATTAAAATAACGGTAAGTGATGACAAGATTAACAGAGAGATAAGATTGCTGGGATTAGACTTCACTACCTTAATCGTATGTCCTCTCTTAATCAGTTATATAAATCTTAGCTATTTACCAAAATTATCACGTATCGCTCACGTACGTGTCCGTGTCCAGATCACGACGAGAATCCCGTTTATATCTATTAACCCCCGATGTCTCGGGTGAATAATCGATACACCGGCTTTACCGTATTGCTTAAACTCCGATGTCTCGGATGAATACTCAACACAATAACATTAAGTTTCAATACTCTATGTGAATATTAAACCCAGATCTATGTCTAGAATTTTGAGTTTAATAGATATTATCCTAGATCATGGATTCAAAAGGTATATGTCTATAAAAATTCAAATCTAAAGATAAAACATGTAAATCAAAGATAACATCAACTTTGATAGATAAACTAAAATTCATACAACACCATGATCATCAAGAACACATACTCATACAATAGCTACATCTAATCCCAACAAAAGAGAAATTAGCCCTTCATTTTCATGAGAACTTTACAAAGATTAAGAAGAAGAGAGATGAACAAACATATCAATGATGATGTCTCAACTATTGTAGTGCATCCACCTTCAAATCTCCTTGAATCTTGCTCCTTGGTGTTCCTCTCTGTTTTTCGGACTCTTTGGATCTTGGGAGAGGTAAGTTCTCTCTAAAAAAATCTGTTTTGAAGGCTATTTATAGCAAATATGACTTTTCAAGCTCGCTGGGCGAGCTACCCTCGCTGGGCGATAGGATGTTTCTTCATCTGTGGGTTTTCTGACACGTGTCCTCATCAAACCGCCACAGCTCGCTGGGCCACCAAAAGCTCGCTTGGCGAGCTCAGCTCGCTTGGCGAGCTCAGCTCGCCAGAGGTCGCCAGGCCGCGAGCAATTCTGCTTCCGTCGCCAGGTGGTCGCTCAGCCACGGGTCGCCTGGCTAGCCAGGGCTGGCTCAGCCACGGTGACAGCAACTGATTTTTCTGCATTTTTCTGTTTTGACCGCACTTTGAGCTCGCTTAGCCCGAATGCTGAACTTCATTTCACTCTTCATTTGTCAAGATTAGGTACAAAAAAAACACAATTTGGCTATTTTCTAACAAAACATAATATCTACATCTTAGTTGGAGTTTTAATATGAAATCGTATTTAAAACAAGTCAATAAGTGCCTAAATTGTATATGAGATTTTACTACTTTTTGGCACTTATCAGGGAGTAGTTTTCCTTCGAGAGTAGTTTGTTTGTTTTTTGTTTTTTTTGTTTTTATTCTCTCTTGTAACCAAAAAAAAAGCCTTAAATAGTAGATAGTTTATAACAAATATACGGTTTTGAAAAACTAAGGGGTGGCATACCACGTCACAGATTCTGCCCAGTCAGATTTTGTTGACTTTGACCACGGGGGTAAAGCGCCAAAATCTTATATTACAGGGGGTAAAACAACAAAAAAAAATTACAAGAAGGTAAAACAATTTTAGCCTATTTTACAGGGGTAAAATGTAATTGACCTATTTATTTATATGAGACCTTTATTTAAGGAATATCTTTAACTAATTTATATATTTTTTTGTAACCAGAATACCTATACCATCATATCTGCATCGTTGACGAACTTGGTCACTGATTGAATCAGCAGTTGATCTGTCAATCTGAATCAAACAAACACCGCACAAGAAAGGAAAAAAAGAACACCGCACAAGACGGGAAACACAAGAACACTGCATAAGACGGGAAAACAAGAACAATGCACAAGACGGAAAAACAAGAACACCGCACAAGACGGGAAATCAAGAATATCACACATGACAGGAAAACAAAATAATGTCGCACTAAGACGACAAAACCACAAACATAAAACCAAAAGAAAACCTAATATATGTGAAAATTACTTATTTATATTGAAAAGGAGAATAAAAAAGATGCACAAGAATTATTGTTTTATAAAATGAATAAAAGTATAATTTTATAAAGTATATTTAAAAGATAAATCTACAAACGTATCTTTTTGCTGTATATGGCACAGGCTCATAAACTAGCTATATCCAATGTCGAATTTAAAGAATGGTTATACTATCTGAATACTAACTAACGAGAAAATAAGAGACCAATCACAAGTTGAATACAAAAATCACAAATTATGATAGTGTATTTTTCATATCTAGATTATTAAAACTAAACAAATCAGCAGAACAACTTTCTAGCTATAAACGCATAAATTAATTTCAGGGCCGTTGATGAAGCTAGGCAAGATAGGCTTCATCCTCGGGCCTCCAAATTTCAGGGGCCTCATATAAATAAAGTAGTTATATTATTAGGCTCAATCATATTTGATCCAAACAATGTAGAAATATCTAACAAAACAAAAAGTGTTGTTTCACGTTTCGTGTTAAGTAGCTAAAATATATTTTGTTGATATTGATTAGAATATGATTTTTTTATTATTATGTTAGTTACAGAAATAAATGACTAATTTTGAAGTTGTTGATGTTATTTATAATTTAAATAGTACTTCCTCCGTCACAAAATATAAGCAAAAGTTGGTCAACATAAGTGAATATATTTGGTCTAAATTGTGAACCAAATACATCAAGTTTCTTTGACTCACTTTTGCTTATATTTTGTGACGGAGGGAGTATATATTTCTTTGGTACAATTTTTTTTATTAAGGGCCCATTTTAATTATTTGCCTCAGACCTCTAAAATATCAGAACCGGCACTGATTAATTTTAATGGCAAAAAGTGTTAACAACGAACCTGCATAGTCGGAGCAGTATTGCCGAACATAAATAAAGATGATAACTACATGAGCTGCTGATTTGAAAAATACCACCGCAAGCCATAAAGAGAAGTTGCATTCCACCATGTAATCGATATTAAAAGAAAAAAAATATTGTGAGATTGTCGATCGATTTGAATCTTCCATGTGGTCGATCTAGCGCAGCATCGATGGTAGCGGCATAATGGAAAGCAATTTGTTTGAATCACGGTCGTATTTTGGCCAAATTTCAGATGTTTGGTCGTTGGATTTTGTTTAACAACATACATGATGCGTTTGAAGGAAGAAGGAAAGTTTGTTTTTTTTATTGGTAGAAATAAAGGTTTTTTTTAGTGTTTATTGGAACAACATAAATTTTAGTTCTCATCAATTGATTTTTTTTCCACGTGTCAAGCGTCTAGGTGAATAATTTTAAAATTCTATGAGCAAGTGAAATGTAGACAATATCATATATAAAAATCACAAATAAAATATAATTATAATCATCAAATTTTTATCCGTAAAAGTACAAACACATTTTTTTCAAACGCATTTTTACCCGTACTTAGTGCGGGTCTAAAAACTAGTTTATTTTTAAATGCAACAACGGTTCCAATGAGGCTTAAAGACATAACCTAATGTAAACTAAGTATTCAACATTTAGCATTTCTAATATATACACACAAAAAATGTAAAAAATATGCTCCAAATTTATTATATGTTTGAAGAATTGGATGTCTAACTCTAAGCCCTGCTCTCTTAGTTTTAGACTACAAAGGCCACTTTATCCAAGAATTAGAAATTGACACTTTGCAACCAATTAGCCATAATGTAGCTTAGGAAGCATACAAATTGAGTAAACAATACACAACGTCTACACGAAGATTGATGTAGTCCAATGATATGAGTTGAGACGCTGAAGAAGCATTAAGAATAAGGTACAAAATTTGATCCCTCCTAAAAAAATTTATAAAAAAAATCTTGAGTATCTTTGTATTTTCTTCTCCCAATATTCTCAATGTAATTTTCTTTTGAATATGATACATAATTTGAATCATGAAAATTGAGAATGGTCTTATTTTAAAGTCTTCAAGACATGAATGTCACTTGTTGAATATTGTTGTGCCTTCACTTCAAATTGGTCAATCTTGCGTTTATGCCTTGGTTTTGAAACCAAGAAAAAATCAACACCATGATGAATGAGACTAATTAGAATAAGAACCAAACCCAATTCAAGATCACCTTTTACAAATTCAAAATACTCATAAACTACATAGAAATAATTTTGCAAATCCAATAGGAAAATTGATAAGAGTGCTAGGGAGAATACAAATAAGAGAAGGAAAAATAGGATGATGATAGCTATGAGAAGAACAAAGAAAACAAATGAGGCATGGAGAAGAGCAAAGAGAATGAGATCTAAGTTTGGGAACATATTGAATGTGATTTTGATGAAACAAAGTCATGTTGGTTGTTAAAGTAAGGAAAATAAATGAGAAAGTGCATGAAATAAATGAAATTAAAGAACATATTCTATACTTCCAATAACATTTAACCACTTTTTGATAAAGGAAATGTCACATTATATACTTACAAGCAAAGCAAGAAAAATTATCTTAATTAAAAAATTATTAGTTTGTACCCAAAAATAAAAAAATTGTTAGCTAGCTAGATTGAATTAACATAGAAAAATTGGCTTCAAACCTGTAAACATTTCTAATTTAGATTTTTTTTTTTTTACTTGTGTGTATATTGTATGTTACATTTGTGCAAAATTCAAATAAAATAGCTGATTAAGGAGGAGGAAAACACTTTTTTAATTGCTAGGAGTATTGAGAAAGGTGATATTTCTTGTTTTCAATCTTTGTAATCTCAAATTCAAGACTGATTCCTTTCTTGTAATTGCCTTCACCAATAATATTCTCATAATTAGTACTGTTTGTAGTATTTCATTTTTCTGGATGGTGTTGATCGGAAGATCTACTCATGGATCAGATAAACTATAAAGCCATGATTAGGAACAGACAAATTAACGGTCCACCCACTCCATGTTCAGTCTTATTTATTTTCTCTAATTTAACGGTCAATTGATCTATAAAAGAAAAAAAAAGAATAGTGTAGAAGAGAGAGAAAATGATGAACGAACAATTGAGATGAATGTGTTACAGATTAATTTTCTATAACAAACTATGTAGAGCGATATTTTAGAGTAAAAAAAAAATACAAGCTAAAACCTACTCATTTTTTAAAATATCTTATTTCGATCAAACAACTATAAATATAGTAATATCTTAAATTGAATGATTAAAATTTTGAGTTCAAACTAATCATGACAATAAGATTCAGATCCGCCCAAACCTATGCCTGAATCGCCCCTGAATTTAGCGGGCGCCGATTCAACTGAATGTGAGACGGAGAAAAACCCAAAATTTAAATATGGAGAGAGGGGCGGAGGGACCTTGCGACAACCCCGCACCCACCCCACCCCACCCCGCCCTGTCTAATACAATTACTATAAACATCATTTTAGTCCTTGTATGTATGCAAAATTTTGGTTTTAGTCCCTGTATCGAATTTTGTTTAAAATAAGTCCTTGACCAAATTTTTTTATTTTAGTCCCTAAAGCGAAAATCCGCAGGAAAATTCGCAAGTTTCCTGCAGATTTTCCCACGAATTTTCTTGTGGATTTTCGCTTTGAGGACTAAAATCAAAATAATTTTTTTTGATAGGCTAAAATCAAAATAATTGGTTGGTTCAGGGACTTATTTTGAACAAAATTCGATACAAGGACTAAAACCAAAATTTCGCGTATGATACAAGGACTAAAATGATGTTTAAGCCATGTTTTTATATTGAACATCATTATTACCTATTTATCTTTCTTAAGATAATAACCTTAACATCTCAATAAAAATAAAAGTTTTTTTTTTTTTGAGTTTTACCACTAGTTTAATCTGGTTCGGGAGTCAGTTCTGGCATCAAGTGGTTCCAGCCCCCTCCCGATCGCAGTTGCGGGGATCGAACCGCGGTCCTCCCTACCAAATTCAGCGCTAATCACCACTGAACCAACTAACGATTGGTCAAAATAAAAGTTTTTTTTTATCTTACGCATAAAAATAAAAATAATAACCCTAAAATTAATTTAGTAACAACACATTCTCTTTAGCTATCAAAATTCCAAATCACCAAGAATACACCATGCCACATGTTGGTATCATCTTGATTTTCAATTCATGAATCTTGTGGATCTCCTTCTATATTCTATTTGTTGTCCTTAGTTGTTTCATACTTGCACTACACCCCACTCCTCACATACACTACACCCCACTAAACGTATATATAATCATCAATCATCATCATAATGGTATTGTAACCAACACAATATAAAATCACCAACAAGTTCAATCACAAAAATCATAACCATCTTCAATTCAAATACTCTTTTCACCCACATGGGTAATACTACCAATATTTCCATATGGTGGATTTTAAGCATAATTCACATAATTCCATTATTCATCAATTCAAACCCTTTAATCCATGGCTTAACCCCACAATCTCCAATCCAATGCAACCAAACAATCTGCACCTTAAAAAACTCCTATGGAACATGGAACGACCGCAAAGACTGTTATGCCCTCAACGTAACATACCCAACAACAGAAGAACAACTTCGTTTAGCAGTTTCCTATGTTGTTCAAAACAACCTTAAAGCCAAAATTGTCACAAAATTCTCACACACAATTCCAACACTCTCATGCCCACAACAAGGAATTAAAGCCTTTTTTATCAGCACAGAAAAATATGATTCTGAGATTCAAATTGATGCTACAAATTTGATGGTAACAGTTGATTCAGGTGTGAAACTTCGTCAATTGATTGATGAAGTTGAGAAAAATGGGTTTAGTTTGGTGGGTGCACCTTATTGGGAAGGTGTTACTATTGGGGGTGCAATTAGCACTGGTGCACATGGTAGTTCTTGGTGGGGTAGAGGTGGTGCTTTTCATGATTATGTTTTGGCGATTAATATTATTGTTCCTGGTTCTAAATCTGAAGGGTATGCTAAAATTTTGAAGTTGGATGCACATGATCCTTTGTTTAATGCTGCCATTGTTTCTCTTGGAGTTTTGGGTGCCATATCCAAGGTAAAGTTTGTTTTATATAATTTCAAATTTTCATTTAATACTTTACTTTGTGATAAAAAAATTAGTACTACACATAAATTCTAGCTCACATTACACTTTTGTGCCAAAATTGTTAAGGGGGATGTTATAAATAAATTTTGAACTTTGATTCCTCGTGTAAGTTCTTAATGAACTTTAGTTTTTTAAAAAATAAAACCATTCAAAAGGAGAAAGAATCACAAGATAAATTTAGATGTAGTAGTTTTTTTTTTTTTTACCATAAGTTTAATCTGGTTCGGGGGTTAGTTCTGGTATCAAGTGGTTCCAGCCCCCTCCTGATCGCAGTTGCGGGGGATCGAACCGCGGTCCTCTCTACCAAGTTCAGCGCTATTTACCATTGAATTAACTAAAGATTGATAGATGTAGTAGATAAGTAGATTTAAATGGTGATAGATCATATTTTAATTTTTTTTAGATGACAACTTGTCTATCCTTTCAAGATATAGAGTATTTACCCCCAACCACTTAAAAATGTTTTAAGCAAAATATCTTTTTAAAAAGAATACACCGTTGGATTGATAATTTATAAAATCAACGATGTGTAAAGTTTCATTTGATATGTTATTGAGACAATTAAAGATTAACGAAGTTTAAAAAATTACCCAAATCGTAAATTTTGATGTGTCTCAATAACATAAAGATTAACAGATATAAAATTTTAATCTAACAGTGTATTTTATAAAAATAAAATTTTATATCGATTAACTTTTTTTGAATAGTTAGGAATAAATACTTTTAAATCTTAGGAATAGTTAATGTCTAATAGCATCTTTTTTGGTTGGGTTGATGACTCTTTGGTAGTTTGGAAGTTGAGAAGTGTCTTCTAAGAATGGGCTTAGAAGTATATTTCTTTCAGGTAGTGTAGGTTTGGTATTGTCATTGGTGTTCCGCCTATATACAGTGCCTTTATATTGTAGCTTCTTTTATACCAGTCTCGGTTCATCTTGTGCCGAGTCTCGATCTATTAATAATATTTTGCCGTTCAAAAAAAAATCTTAAGAGGATAAGTAAGAACCTTTTTTCTATTGTAAATTATATTTAATTTATTCTTTTTATTCCACCCTACCAACTAGTTAGTTTTTTGGTAAGTGTACCTAACTAGTTAGATAAGTAAAAAAGTTTGGTGGAGATATATATAGTAGGGTTAATTACTTTTTTTTATAAATTTTTGTTGTTGTTTTACCTCTTTTAATATAAGATTTTGTACTCTACTTCCTTGGATTCAAAATCAATTTAATATAACCGCCGCAAAATATAATTTTAGCGAGAGTTTTAAATTGTTACAAATTATATTATGGTTGACTGAGTCTGGGGGAATAAAACACAAAATCTTATATTACAGGGATAAAACAACAAATTTATTTTACAGGGTAAAGTAATTTTGATCTATTTTATATGGGTAAAATATAATTAACCCTAAATAGTATATTATGATTTTGGACAGAAAATAATATATTATTATTAGGAAGATGTAATATTTTTTGGTAGTGATTAGAAAGATGTAATTAATACTCACTTAATATATTCTAGAATAAAAAATAATTTTAGGTAAATAAATATCACATAGAAGATCCTTAATATCATTTGAAAATATAAATTAATTCTCTTTTACAATATAATAATTATTTACTGAAATATATTTTTGTTCGTAAAATTTTAACTCAAATGACAAATATTGATATTGATAGGATTAACACTTTCACACGATTCAAATCTAAAATTTCACAATTCTGTGTTTAAAGATTCATTTGTTATGGATTAAAAAAAATTTAAACATTTTATTCCTATGTTTGATTTCTTCTTTTTCACTACAATGTATCATTATGAATACCAACTATTTTCATGAAAAATAACCTAACCATTATTGGTGATATGTATTTTTTGATGTTGAAGTCAACTGTATATTGGATATTGTTGTTTTCTTTTCCAGCTGTTTGGTGTGTGCTTACCAAAAGCAATTCTATAATAATCTTTTCAGAAAAGAATCATGAATATCACATGTAGTAGTACTTTTGTTATCCTTGCTAACGTGCAGACCAGAATATTTAGAATATCCTTTTTTGTTTGACACAAAATAATTGTCATCTTAGAAAAAATTTAATTGTTTTTTTAAAAATTGTGTACAATCCAAATAAGATATTCAACTCATATTCTTCCGAGTGATTCATCTTTAACTAGAGTTCATTAACTACTTGAGCTCGATCACTAAATTATTTAGTTCGTCATGTTCTAAGTGACCATATATATTAATTATTTCAAGTTTTCATAACTTACACTGTTAAACTTACAGGTAAAGTTATCACTTGAGCATAGGTTCAAAAGAAGCATAACCTTCAATTTCACCGATGATACTGATATTGAAAATGTGTACATAGAACATGCAAAGAAGTATGAGTTTGCAGACATAACTTGGTATCCATCAAGACACACAGCTGTTTACAGATACGATTTCAGGGTTCCTTTAGGTGCCTCTGGTGATGGAGTCTATGATTTCATTGGATTTCAAGCCAATAACATCTTGGTCTCTGAGTCAGTTAGAGCAGCAGGTAAATAATTATATTAGTTAATTTTTTTTACTCTTTTTAAATAATTGTCATATTGTTCTTAGAAAGTAATTATGATGACCAAAGAAAGACGAGGTTTTAAATTGTGTTTGTAGCTGCGGTTTATGTAATCATTTTTTATATCATGGGAAGTTGTAGACATGTGGTCGATACTCGATAGGACCATACTTTTGATCGCATTAGTTGATGATTTTAACTTTAGTGTGCAACCGCATCACAACTGCAATGATGGTCGCATTTACCTTCAATGTAGTTTCGGTCTCTCTAATGTTTTTCACATTTACGATTTTAGTCCCTCAGTTTTTAAAATATTTGACATTTTACTGACTATGCATTTAGGGTTGATTTTTTATGATTTTGACAAGCGAGATGCTTAACAGACAATCCACCTAGAGAACGTTTTACATCAAATTCAATTGTTTTTGTGATATAGATTAATATCTAGCCAATTTGACGAAAAGTAAATGAGTTTTTAAGTAAGAATCAATTTAGACAGTGCGACGCTGTCAACTTACTTGTCAATAAGTATCTCACTTGTCAAATCATCAAAATTCAGCCTCAAAATGTACGAGTGAAAGAAAGTCGGTTGCTCTAAAATCTAGGAGACTAAAATCTTGGATTTAGAAATAGAAGACAAAATCATGAATGAGAGAAAATAGAGGGATCGAAACTGCAATTAAGTCATATTTATCTATTATTTTTTATAATATCAAAAGTTGCAGCTGCAATTGCAATTTAAAACCTTAAACATCGCTCAAAGTTTAAATGGATACGATAATACATAAACATTATCATGCAGAAAAACTGCTGGAAAACATAGGAAATTCAAATGGAAAATGCTTAACAGCATCCGCAACATTGGCATTCAAGAAATTAACAGCGAATGGTTTGAAAAACAATGGCCTCATATTCACCGGCTACCCTGTAATTGGTTATCAAGGAAAATTACAAACTTCAGGTTCATGTTTATATTCATCAAATATAGCCACATCTTGTTCTTGGGATCCAAGAATCAAAGGATTGTTCTTCTATGAATCAACAGCAATTTTCCCTGCTTCAAAATTTGGAAACTTCATCCAAGATGTGAAAAAACTAAGAGACATAAATCCACAAAATTTTTGTGGCATAGACAACTATAATGGAATTTTGATACGTTACATTAAAGCCTCAGAAGCATATCTAGGACAATCAGAAGATTCTATAGTAATTGATTTCAATTATTATAGAGCAAATGACCAATTTACCCCTAGATTAAATCAAGATGTATGGGAAGAATTGGAACAAATTGCATTTTTCAAGTATGGTGCTAAGCCACATTGGGCTAAGAATAGAAACTTAGCATTTTTAAATGTGCAACATAAATATCCTAAGTTTAATGTTTTTATTGAAGCTAAAAAACAATTGGATCCACAAAATGTGTTTTCTGGTGATTGGTCAGATGAGATTTTGTATGGTAAAGAATTGGTAAAATTTGATGGTTGTGCTTTGGAAGGACAATGTATTTGTTCTGAAGATAGACATTGTAGTCCACAAAAAGGGTATTATTGTAATCATGGTCTTGTCTACAAGGAAGCTAGAGTTTGTAGGAAATTGTCAACCTTTGTGAACACTGATTCATTTCAATGAGTGGTGATGATGGATTTGAGAAGTTTGAAGCAGTTGAATAAAGGTTTGGTGAGTCACATTCTTACTCTAGCAAATTAAATTAAATTGAATATACATATTTGAAGTTTGTGTAACCTCATTCTTATGTTGATTTTTGACATATTTAATGACATCAAGTTATTATTATTTTATTGTAAAAAGTTTAGAAAAGTTTGTTGATTTATCTAAAATTATGTAGTTGAATAAACGAAACTTGGTCACATATTCAAATAAATTTGTTTGAGCACGCTCGCACATACAAAATACTAGTACTCCTTCTAGACACTATTATAAGTAAATTTGATTTTTTTAGTATATTTATGGACCAAATACATCAGCAGTCAAATGTATCAAAAAAGTCAAATTTGCTTATAATAGTATCCGGATGAAAGATATACACTCATTTAAATATTTCAAAAACAAAATCTATTATTTTCTCTGAGTGTGTGCCTGAACTGTGAGTCCGCATAGAAGACATTCTCTAAAAAAAACATTAGAAAACATTTTGTTTTTATTAAAATTATTGAAAATGCACTTTAAAAATAGATTGAATATTTTTTAAATTTAAAAAAAAAAAAGTTCAAAAGAATTATATTCATTGTTTCAAGAAATCATCTTCAATCTCTATCTATGACAATTAAAAAAAACAACTCATAAATAAATGACATTATTCCATCCATCACATACAAAATAAAATTTAAAATGAAAATGGAATATTCATAAAAATAAACTGACCTTAAAATCCCAAAACGGCTCAATTCACCAATCACCACCATCAAATAAACCCAACATTAATGTAAACCCCCCACAGCCACAACAATAATTCTTGTACCAAACTACATGTACATTGTTCCAATGTCTTATATCATTTCTCTCATCAAATCAAATGAAAATTAAAGTTTCCAAACCAAATAAATATCTTCAACCATACCTTGTTTCCTCAATTTAATTGTCACACAAAACAATCAATAAAGATGAATTTCAATCTTTTCTCCATTTCCCTCTCTTGGGATCCCTCTCCTCTTCATCAATTTCACTAGTTGCTTCAAAATGCATAGAGGTATTCACCAAGCCATTTTCATTTCCCACATTATTATCTTCAATGATATCTTCAATGTGATGCATGACTTTATCATCCACATCTCCACATTTCTCATTTGTGTCCATACTATTTTCCTGCAAGAATGAAATAGTATATCTTTTTTATCGGTAGAAATCGAACTTTGTACTTCATATAGTGTACAACATTAGCACACAATGTGCATCAACCACATGCACCAATTCTAACGGAACAATAATGAAATATTATAATATTTGAAACATATATTATGTTGCATAAGTTAACTAGTCAAGATTTTGTTTTATTGCAAAATATGGAGACTACAAAATTATATTTCATACAGTTGTTAAAAAATGTATTTCTAGAATTAAGGAAAATTGATGTCACTGTTACTAGCTAGAATTGCATTGCAACGACTAAATACAAAGAAATTAATTAAACTATATTTGATAACCTTACCACCAATAATTTAAACATGCATTAAATTATTTTTTTAGAAAAATGAGTATTATACATTACAGGACTTACTTTGATATTATTCATAGGGATGTGAGAATCTTCTTCAATGCATTCTCCAACATTGAGTTGGGGACTTGAAGTTTCTGTTTCAAAATACTTTGAGGAGCCTTCACCATAGCGTAGCGGAGCACGCGGAAAAAGTTGAGAATGTGTCGCAGATGCCAACTTTTCCTCATCCCAAGAGAACGAAGAATCTGAGTCCTCATTAATTTCGCTTATACTCTCTTTCTCTTTCCCTTTATCAAATTCAACATCATAATAATCATAATCATCATCATCATAATCACCATCATCATCATCCTCATCATTATTTGAAGCTTTCATCGTATCTTCCATCACACGTTGTATCGGTTCATAAATGGTTACACCGTTATTAGAAGAATTAGTCTTTTCTTGAATCTTATTTTCGACATGCTGAAGCCATGCATCCAGATACAATTTTCTTGATAGAGTCATTTTCTTTTTCTCTGCGATACTTGTGCATATTCGATCAGCTACTTCATCAGCATAACATGTTGCTTCGGCTGAATCTAACACAGATTTAATAAGTTTTAGTTAGTCCCCAAATCTAAAATGCACATTAGATGAATAATTTACCTTGACAAACATTTGGTGATGGAACAGTTCTTGATATTTGATTATTGCATTTATTGTCCAAAATAATTTGATTGTCTGAAAAATAAATACAAAATTAATTCGATTAATACAGTTGAAAAATAATCATTAAAAATTATAATACAAATTTAAAGTGAAAATATGTGAGTTTTTTTTGTTGCAAATGTGATAATTATTATGAGACAAAAAATAATAATAAATAATATGAAAAACCAATGATATCTTGAAAATTACCTCTTCTTCTAACATTTTCAGCATCATTTTTATCATCACTATTACTACTCAGTTCAATAACATCATCGACAATGGTTTCTCTTACTGCAGGAACACTATCTGACGCATCATCACTGGACCAACCATAAAAGATATGTTATGAAATTGAATTCACATAAATAAGGCTAAGCAAGAGTTTAATTATTTTTTTTGGCATGGTACATAGATTAAAGAAATCCAATATAAGAAACTATTTTTTGTGTTAGATAATTAATTAAATTAAAGTAAAAAGATGATCATAATAACGAATAAGTGTTACCATATAGTAGAAGGTTCACATTGGTGTGGATCCTCACAATTGCCTTGGTTTAAATCTATCCATGATGAACCGATTTTGATAAATCTACCCATACTTGTCTTTCTGCTGCATGCATAAAACAAACAACTAGTGTAAATAATTGCACATATAATATTTAAATATACAAATAAATAAAATAATAATATTTAAAAGGAAATAAAGGTTCTAATTATCAGATAAAGCTTTTGCTAATCAAATTATTATGAGCAAGAATAAACAGGAAATAATAATAATAATAATAATAATAATAATAATAATAATAATAATAATAATAAATACAAGAATTGCTCTTCCATGTAAAAATGTTTGATCCCTTCTTTTTTAGATCCAACAAATATTTGCACAGTAATTTAAGAAATGAAAATTTAGACAATAAGTTTAAAATATACATAATGTACTAAAAAAAGTTCAAAATATATTTCAAGTTGACAACGAGATATTCTTAGATAGTCACGTCAACAAAAAATTGTATTTGGTCATACTCACAAAAGAAATAATCAAAACTTAAAAAATAGTAAAATAATTCTTACTTTTCAAATTATTAAATGCTGTAATATTTTTTTGTGAGTGTGACCAAATGTAATTCTTTTGATCACGTGACCATCTAAAAATATCTCGTTTACCATCAAATATAACGGGTTGAACCGATCAATAACACGATAGCAAAGGTTACTTGTTCTACTTGTGAATCCTTAATCGGTCAAATAATGAAAATCAAATAATATAGTTAAAATTAATATAAATTAAAACCATAAAATTTTAAATATATTTAAATTATAATTAACATTTTCAATCCTAAAATTCAAAATACCTAAGAAAAACTATGAAACCAAAATATGGAATTTAGATTTTCTGCTATAACTACTTCACACTGTTACAAATCATCATCCGTTCAATCAAAAATAAATAATGGTTGAGATTGTTTCGTTGTATAAAATATAATTGAGTTAAAATTTGAACCGTATGATCTTAAATCAACGATCAAGATCTGTTTACAGCGTGAAATTGTGTGAAAAGTTTACGGTAGATCCAAATCCTAAAATATGTTGGTGTAAGATATTGATTTTAAATCTATCTAATTCAAATTGAAGGGATAATTAAAAAAAATTGATTATCAGATCTATCTGATTCTCATATTCTATCTAAGATCTATCTGATTATCATATCTATAATGAATTTGTGATTATCCCTACATTATTTAAAAAAAAAATCATTTTAAAACCCATCTAAAATAAAAAGTCACAACAAAGCTTAAAAATAGGAGAAACAGACAAAAAAGTTGTCTTCGGGCATGATTGATAAATACATAATTTTTTAGACAAGTATAATTCTTAAACCTACCTTTTTACACTGAGAAAGATCGCAATATCTCAAGAATAAGCAAATTTATTTATGTTACAATATAATTGAATCATTTACGATTTCAAAAAACAAAATTAAGATTATACCGCGATCTACTAAAATTGTATACCTGATTCGCCTACTTGATTCAATTGATCAGGTCTCGATGCGTATCTAGGGTTTCTCTTACGCTGCGGCAAAAAGTTGTTGCACGACTTATACATATCATTACTGTATATGATATCGAAAATGTATAGGTTGATAAATGGGCCGATCTTAAATTTCCTAACTCCAAATCATGTTGAACGATATATAAATGAGCCAAACTAAATAGGAGTTGCTTTTGGCACCTCCCTATTTTTTTTCTTTGCAACTACTTATTTTCACATTATTTTTACAAAAAATAAAACACATATAGTTTTATATCATTTTTTTTATTTCTAAAATATATGTATATGCATTCCAAAATTGAATTTTTGGATTGAACAATTTTATTTAACTTATGGCAACAATATAATTTGAATGTGAACAAAGTGTCACCAACATAGGTGTATTTGTATACATGGAGTCAACAATAGCTAGAGAACAAAAAACAATAGCTACAAAACAAATTAATTGTATATTCGTGAAAATGAAACTTTTTCATATGGTTTGTGATAGTATAAGTTATTGAATTGGCAGTAGCAATTGGTAATGCAAATTTTGGATAGGCTTCTTTTTTTCTTTTTCTTTTTGGATAATTCTAGTCTTCTTCTTTATCCACCGTACCCATAAAATGTACATGATCTCTAGTTGAAAATGCCACAATATATTAATGCGCTAGCTAGTGAACGATTCCAAATCCACATCTAAATGACATATGAATATCACAACTACCTTTAGTTGCACTTTACTTGATACTCCGAACACAAATATAACTAAATTTGACTTTTTTAATACATTTGACTATTGATGTATTTGGACTATATACATTAATGGTCAAATGTACCATCCATATATGGACAAATACATCAATAATTAAATGTATCAAAAAAGTCAAATTTACTTATATTTATGTCCGGAGAAAGTACATTGTTTTTCTTGAAATGCTTCTCAGTGTAGCGAGCACCCACCACTAGCCATTTGAATCACATGAAATTTGCATCTTTGACCTCATGGTAGAGGAAATGAGAACATAAAAACAAGGAGTGGCAATGGTAGAAGAGGTGAAAAGACACCACCATTGCTAAAATTAAAAACAAGGTTTCGAGAATCAAATTAAAGAGAATAAACTCTCAATTTTTACTCATTATTAAAAACTATCTTCTTTCATAAACACAAACTATATTATATAAAACTCTTGCTCTTAGAATTCAATTGTCTCTAATTAGTTTAAATAAAACTTAGAATTTTTTTTTTTTACAAACAGAAACTTAATTAGTTTATTTCATTAAACAAATGAGTAGCAATACAACAATGAATGATATCAAAAACATGGCGATTAGATATAAAATAAGTCTCTCGAACTAAAGAGTGAGTAACCATATTCGCTTGACGTCTAATAAATTTAACCTCAAAGTAAGAATTAAATATATTTTTAGACGTTATAAACATTTGAAATTAATCTTAAAATGGATGGCCAAGTCATACTATACTACTCTTATATATGATAGAAAATCCAAATCGTTTTAGGATAGGTACATCAAATAAAGCCATGCAAAGCTCCAAGCCTCGACATCATCACACACAACCGTGGGCTGAACTTGGTTTATAAGGTTGATATTAAAATAATTTATAAAATTAGATTTTATGTGGAGTTAAATTTTGATAAAAATAAAGTAAAATCCAAAGCACATGTAGAAACTTCGACGAAGCCAAGGTATGAAAAAGAGGTAGTCATATATCACGAGAAAGTAATATAAAATGTCTACCAACCCTCACATAAAATTGACATGAGATTATTATAAGTAGAATTGGAAAAAAGATTTGATGTGATTAATTACTAATTTTTTTACGCATTTAATTATTGTAAATTTATAGTAACAGTAATATTTGAAGAATAAAAATATAGTAATGATAATAAAAATTGATGCCTAGTAAAAGTCACCTAATTGTCTTTTTCAAGTTTAAAAATGAAGACTTTAGTTAATTAATTATGTAAGCTAGAATTTGTTTTTTGTGTGAAGATCATATATGCATGTAAGCTATAGACTTAATTATCACAAGAATGCAACTCCCCATATATCTATTTGGACAATGGCTCAAAAACACTTCATAAGGGTGATGGGTAAATTATAAAATAATTTACTTAGAAATGTAATCTGCATAGACATGGCAAAACATGCATGAAGACAAGGTATGAGAAATGAAGTCATCAATCATGAGAAAAAATAAAATAAACTAATATGATGACAAATCAGTATAAACCTTAAAAGAAATTGAATTGACTATAAAACATTACTTTACTACCTTCTTTATTCTTTATTTAAGATATTATTCCTTTCGGCCATTTTTATAAATAATTTTTTTTTAGAATAATTAAATAAGTTAAGTAATATATATAAGTTAATTATTTAAAGAATTATTATATTTTATAAAAAAAGTTGGAGAGAGTACTTGTTGACGCATTCACTTTTTATTTGATTGTATATAATATTTGTTAAAAGATGTCAACATGACCTTAAATCTCAGTTATTTTTAGGATTAGTCTCTTAACATAAAGGATATTTCTTTTTTTCTTTTTATTCATTGTCAATAATTTATTAAAACTCATTAGGGGAATACTTGAAAAGAAAATCGCAAGCTCCCAAATTCAAATCCCATGTAAATATATCAATTTAGTAATTATATCACCATTGTTAGTTAAATTAGGTGCATGTTTTATATCACTTTTGATATATCTGAATAATGATGATCCATCGTAAATTTTAAACAGATACATTTTATAGATTTTACAAAATCAAAATAAAACACCTATTTTTATGGAAAATGTTAAACAGTGCCCATGACACTAGTTAAGCCTCCTTAAAAAGAAAATTCTGTCTTGGAACTTGTACATTCAATATCTCTGCCTTGGAACTTGTACATTACTCTTATATTTTATTTCTTGTTTTAGGATGCTTAACAAGTGCCCCAGGAACACTGTTTAGCATGACCTTATTTTTATATATTTCCCATTATACTAAACACAATCTAGGACTTATGGATCACACTTAAAAAACAAATTTTAACACTAAAAGAGAGTGTTATTTGAATAACTAAAAATTGACACTGTTCAATCTAACATTTGTGATATTAATTAAAATATAAAAAGATTGTGAAGAATTAAAAAAAAAATAGAGGTGAAAATTTGTTATTAGGACAAAGTGACAAACTTTACCGCTTTTAAGGACAACCTATGTACGCAACGAAGTCATCAACAACCTTTTAAAAACAAAACCTGAAATTCCAAAACTAACCTCAACATTTTCTCTATTCTCATTCAACTCCTTTCCTTCCATTTTTCTTCGATAAATACGAAACCAACTGAAGCAACAAAACTTAGAAAGCAAAAACTTCATTTTTTTCGCTTTCTCTGGAAAAACAACATCGTCGTTTTTCCATTTTCATTGTCGTTTTTATTGTGTTTTTTTCATGGAAAAAGTTGTTGGAGGAAAGTATAGAATTGGTAGGAAAATTGGGAGTGGTTCATTTGGTGAAATTTATATTGGTAACAATTATCAAACTTTCATTTTTTATTCTTCATTTTCAATTTTTATTTATTTTTGTTTATGATTTATTTGATTTATGAAAATTTTTAGGGGCACATGTTGTGACTTCTGAGCTTGTTGCCATTAAGAAGGTAAGTCCATGGACACTCTTCCTATTTTTGTTTCTTTGTTGTAATATAATTGTGAATATGAAGAGACCAAAATTGTGTTAATTGCTATGAATCACAACACAATCATCAGTGTTGTTGTGATTACTGATTAGGCGTGTCTCAATGTCTGACACATGTTAGTTTGTATGATAGAAATCAGTGTTCGAACTTATATGATACATGTCTGACACCTCTTGGATATTCTAGAACACAATTTAGATGCATTTACGATAATAACGAAAGCTTGTTCTAATTTACTACTCCCTCTAATCCTTATTATAAGAGAAAAAAAAATTATTTTTTAGATTCATTGAATGATTGATTATCTAAATTGTGTTCCAATTCCATCAATCATTCAATGAATCTATAAAAACAAACTTTTTCTTACAAGAGTCTTGCTAACATAGTAACATGTGCCTCATCAATCTAAAAGTAGAAACTTTATATTAAAAAAACACGACTGTTGACACAAATATTTCTATATTTGATTCCTTAACATGTGTCATAAGAGCATATATTAGCATTTTCCTTCTTATAATAAGGACGAGAGGGAGTAGTATTTTCAAATTAATATAGTGGTAGTAATGTAGTTATACCTTAAATTTTCAATGATGATGATCAATGAGGGGTTAAAACCTTACATTTGATTATATCAATTTAAATCTTTCATAAATGATGTTCATATTTATTTTAGAACTGAAAATATGAATTTGTGATGATTTATAACAGACATATTCTTATTTTATAGGAGAGCAAGAAAACCAGACAACCACAGCTACTATATGAAGCAAAATTATATAACATTCTTAAAGGAGGAAGTAAGTTATAAATGAAGAATGTTAATTTATGTTGAATCTGAATGTCCTTAAAGTGTTTTTCCTTTGTTTTCTCAGTCCTTTCTAATTCATCATAGTCATGGAATTTAAGGTGGCATTCCAAAAATGAAGTGGTTTGGCACTGAAGGAGACTATAATGTTCTAGTTCTTGAGCTCATGGGACCAAGTCTCGACGATCTCCTTTATTACTGTAGTGGGAAGTTTTCTCTAAAATCAGTTTTGATGTTGGCTGATCAGATGGTAATCATTGATTCATTTTATGACTTGTTACTTATTTATCAATGAATGCATCTTTTCCTCGTTATAGCATAAACACCTATCGTATAAGTGTTTATGTATGTACTACTTTTATATAAAAACATAAAATAAACTCAAACTGTTTTCATATAAGTTATAAGCTGTTTTCATAAGCTATCCTTGGGAGTTTATGAAAATACGCTGAAAACAGCTTATAGACATGTAATAAGCTGTTTTTACAAGCTCTACCGAATAGTCACACATGCTTATGTCAGTAGATAAACTCAAATAAGTCTATCCAAACATATCATAAGACTTTTTATTTCTTCAAATACAGATTACGAGGATAGAGTATTTACATTCGAAGGGATTACTGCATAGAGATATTAAACCAGATAACTTCCTTATGGGTCTTGGGAAGAAAGCAACTCAGGTAGCTTAATAAGTATTCTTTCATTTATTAGCAAAAACTTAAAATGGATAATTTTCCTATATTATAATTCCTCTATACTTCCAATATATGGTGATTTATGAAATATTTAACACTCACAGGTTTGTATGATTGATTTTGGACTTTCAAAAGGATATAGAGATCCTGTCAGTTACAAGCATATCCCTTACAGGTATAACATTTTCTGTCTCAACTTTTCCGTCATATGATATTTTTAATTTGGATAATAAAGGATTAAATATCTTTCTGTTGCGAGTCATTTCTCTTGATGAAAAATAGATTCATTTACATAATGACATGTTAATGAATTTTACATTTTTTTTCTCCTAAAAGGACTTTGATTCATTCATTTTAGTGCCTTATGGCTTATGCGGTTATGCCTTAATATTTTGTTTTACCTTGATGAACTCATCCAGAGAGAACAAAAACTTAACAGGAACAGCACGTTATGCAAGTTGCAATACTCATAAAGGAATTGGTGAGTACACGAAATAATTTCGCCTTCTTTATTGCATATAGATGTAGCCTATAATTTTCTCTCTAAATTTTTGTTTCACTTCTTCAGAGCAAAGTCGCAGAGATGATTTGGAGTCTCTTGGCTATGTTCTTTTGTACTTCTTAAGAGGAAGGTACGTTTCATGCTATTGATTCTACTTTCACCGACTCTTGTGAGTATAAATTGCTTACAGTTCCTTAGGTAGAGCTTAACTATTTGGTTTTTGCATTTTAGCCTTCCTTGGCAGGGTCTACAAGCTGCCACGAGAATGCAGAAATATGACAAAATTTGTGAAACGAAGTTATCAACTCGCGTTGAGGTATACACATCTTTTTTCCCCCTTGTTACATACTTTCTCCGGAATTAAACATAGGTGAAAAAGTACATGCATTTGATCTGAAAAAGTTCCTGATTACAAATTTCTTGTTCTTAGGTACTTTGCAAGTCATATCCAGTGGAGTTTGCTTCTTACTTTCATTATTGCCGCTCCTTGACATTTGATCAACGACCAGATTATGCATATTTGAAGCGCCTGTTTCGCGGATTGTTCACTTCTAAAGGTATTAACTTTTTGTTTATCGTATGCAAGTAAAGGCTTTGCCTCGGGAAATTTGGTCTGTGAAGTTAACAACATTTTAAATTGATCTCTGAAATTGATAATTCTCGATAGCATTGGTCCCTCTGAGACAATTTCAAGGACTAAATTGACTGATGTCGTTATACAGTCGATGGTTTTTAATTTTAGGGACTATTTTAGAATTTCATAAATTTCAGAGACGAAATGGTCTGATGCCTAGAATTTGCAGATACTAAACCGATACGTAATTCACTTCTAATATATATGTCATCTTATATTGGAATTGAATCTTGTTTTGCAGGATATGAGGCTGACTTCTTATATGACTGGACGATTTTAAAATATCAGGAGATTGAACAGGCAAAGGCACAAAATCTAACAATTGTGCGTGATTTCTTTGCCGGGTTTTAATATTCATTTTGAATGGATTTCCTGTTAAAGTTATTATATTTATATTCAATCTTCGCTTTTCATGGCTAAATTTTCATCACAGCTGCTCTAACCACTTTTCTCCATTGTGACATTAAGTTATAACTTTAAAAAACTCGATATTATTAATTTTTCCTGATTTTGGTTGTAGGAATGTGAAATGTTTTATGGATTTTCTGATAGTTTTTGCATTAATTTGGTATTGATTTTGTTTTATTTCTCACTGACAACTCGTAGGCTCCAGTTGCTGTGCCTACCAGTCTTGAGCCAGCGGATGTGGATGAGCAAACAGGTAACTTCATCCTTGTCGATGAAAAATTAAGGAGCCGTTTACTTTGTAAAACCATTTTCTAAAACTTGTGTAATTTTTTTGTTAGAAATAATATAAAACCATTGATGTAGCTCTATCCTAACAGCTTAAGCTTTTGGGACAATAAGTTACTTGACATGGTATCAGAGCCTCTATGACTAAGTGGTCTAGAGTTCGATCCCCGCTACCCTCACTTTCTAATTAAAAAGTGGAATTTAAGCATATGGTAGGTGGGCCTATGCATTATCATGCTTCAAGCCCAATGGGCTCTTGCGTGAGGGGGCGTGTTAGAAATAATATAAATTTTATAAAACCATTGATGCAACTCTATCCTAACAGCTTAAGCTTTTGGGATAACCGGTTACTTGACAGTTTTATTTGTTATTAAGATATTTAAGCTTAATTGATATTGTGATGCACATTACAACATTTTCTAATGACTTAAGTTCCTTTTTCAGAAGTCAATGATTGTACTCAAAATGCTGTGGCAAAACCAATAATCTATACCGAACGTCCGCGTGTTTGTATGAAGCTCAGGGTAGCTAATGCTGATAATCTTGATCTTGATGATGAGATTCAAACAGAGAAATATGTATATATACTTCTCTGCCTAATACAGTTATTAATTAAATTATACTGAGTTTTTAGTTAAAATTTATATTTGAAGTAATTCAATTGAATGAGATATGAATTTTGCAGAATGTGAATACTGGTTTACCTATTTCCACTGCTATGCCTATAGTATCTACAGAAAATGTCCCAAAACCAGAAGAAAGCACTGTACAGGCCTCAAACCCGGATGGCGTGTTAGGGAGTAAATGTGATGCTTCAGGCGACGTTGTTCCTTCACTACGCCGAGTTTTATCCTTCAATTAGAAGGTATGGGAACCACTTAATTAATTACCCATAGTTTGAACTCATTCTTAGTATCACAAATTCTATCTAACAAAGAGGTGTCAAAGTAAGCTAACCAACTCACTTAGGTTGGCTCACTATGATCCTATAGTAAGCCAACCTAATCCAGTTAACGTTTTTAATATGCTAGAAAAAATATATAACTAGGCTCATGTGCTACATTCCATATTGACATCTCCGTAGAATGTTTTGCTGACCAGCTTAATTGGTTTGTTTCTTAGTGTTGGGTGCAGAAATTTGGACTATTCAAGATGAAGAAATTCCCCACGATTTTGCTATAAAGCTTCACTGAGTCTATGGAGAAGCATAATTTGAAGTTGATCAAATTGTACTACTAATGATGTATAAGAAACTCGAAGAGTTGAAGGAAGATCATCATTTGATTGACTTGCCAAATTGCATTTTCTATTAAGTTTCCATTTTCGAAGAAACTGCTGCTTATTTGAAATTGGAAGACAGTTACCGACTGTTACAAAAGCAGCAGGATAAAGAAGTGCAGTGGCATTAGTTTCTCTTAGTTATAATTTAATTAAAATCTGGTTAGATATACCTAGACAGTTGTTACGTTGCTCGGAAAATATGTGCTAGGCTCTTAAACAAGGTAGGGGCTGAAATATAATAGGGGCTGAAATTCTCACACCTCACATGCCAGCATAGGTTATGTACTTCGAATTTTTTTTCTATCTTTTCCTCGTATTATCTTGATCACAGTGTTAGAATTAGTTGGAGTTTATGATAGATAGTTGCAAGTTGGTTAGGATTAGTTAAAAGTTAGTTAAGAATAGTATACTTAGTTAGGATCACTGTATAAAGTGTACCTTACACTTAATGTAATCAACTTTTCTCATTGTATCAAATCCAAATAATCAATCTTTCGCTCAATGTGTTTTTCTCTTTGTTGAGCTCTACTATGCTTTTCAAAATTATGCGCACACCGCATTTTGTGCTTGTTTTGGGTACTCAACCTATGAGTGCCAATCTTTTAGTGCCAGAAATTGATCTTGAATATTTTAAATCTGTTAACTTGTGTAGCCTCTAAGGACCTAGTTTTAGTCCTAGAATGCATTTCGAACTCATTTGTTTCTGTGAAAAATCAACGACAACAATCACACATGGACTTCGAAAGAAGCCAGCAGACGAACAATAGAGTCATGACAAAGGAAGATACCATGACAGATGCATGTGAATGGCCTACGAGGATTCTGTTATATAGAAATTGAGAGGGAAGAGAGACGGTACTGTAAAGAATCAAAGTTAGTTTCTAGACCTCTTTAGGAGCATTTTACCTTGGTAGTTGAAATTCCATTTTCCACTGTATTTTCTTCATTTCAGTGATAATATTTCTTGTGCACGTTGACTTCTTTTTGGTTTGTATCAGAAAATGACACAATCCTTCTTTAGGTACAGTCATTAACACATCAGTTTTTGTTTTTCTATTCTTTTTCTATAAACAAGTTATCTCATCAAAATCTTCTTTGATATCTGCTATTAGGTGCGATAGGAAACCGAGATCCGACTGAAACCCGTTTTCTCTGATGAAAAAAATCAAGGATATGGGCGGCTCACTTCAGGTCTACCGGGCACTTTTTCAGTCTTCGGCAGAATAAGCCTATGACATCACAGACAGACGTCGAGAGTGTGACTTATATTCTTCATTTCAGTTTCTCATTGGAAGTTTTGGACCCGAATCCAACCGAACTTGACCGGTGTTCATCCTTATATGCTACTATGAGTTAAGTCCTTTTTCTTTGATAAAAAGGTGTGTATTTTTTTCTATGATTACTTGAGTGGAACCAAAGATAAATCATGCATAGGTTAGACCTATTCATTTAATTTATATGTTATTGTCATATGTCACAAGTTTATTGGTGACAGAGTAGAAGTAAAATAGTGGACACTCACCATTATCATCATTATAGTACATGACAAAGTTGAAAATGAAATAAAGAACATGATGATGTTACTTTTGCATGTCTCTCAAACCTCTAATTTAGTTTTACTAATAATTTAAGGTAACATATACATTGCATGATCCTTTGACTGAGTCACATTTATATGTTTTTTCTCATATATGAAGTTGATTGGTCACAGAATGGCACCATATTGTCATAATTATAACATATAATAGTAAGATTGGAATAAAAAACATAATGATGTTCTATATATGTAGTATTGTCCTGATGTGAAAATGAAAGAATATGAAGCTAATGTGATCGCTAAGCGGAACCAATGGTGGACAGTTGAAATTTTTGCTAGTAAATAAGCACTTATTATATCATGTGTACATCATATAATTTTTGCTAGTTGTGGAGTATAAATTCAAATAACCAAAATATATTCACAAGTTGTAATCAAATCATTTACAGTGAAATAAGGTCTCAATGTTGTATCCTTCTATTGCATTTGCATCAATTATTCTCTATATTATAGTATATATCAAAAGTAACTGGACACTAAATGTTAGTATACAGCAAATCAACATGCAAATTATTATAAAGTCAACTTGTCTATCATAATCAATTGTCCAACTCAGTTTCCACTAACCAAAAAGTTGTATATAATAATATAGTTTAGTTTTGTTATTTTGCCTATAAAATTGGCAACTTCTTTGATCATTTTTCAGCTATTGATTATAGGAAGCAATTATCATTGCAAATTACTCATAAGTCAATATGGCCAAAATCGCTTTAGGAACAACCAGAGAGGCCACTCAGCCTGATTGCATTCAAGCTCTAATTGTTGAATTCATTGCCACCTTTCTCTTTGTCTTTGCTGGTGTTGGTTCTGCAATGACTGCTGGTATATATATACCTATATATAACACTTATTTTTATTATATGATTATTGCAAAAATAGCATTGTCACATTTGAACTTACTCTTCATTTACTATAGTTTCATCATATGGTATCATTATATTTGAAATGAAATTTCATGATTCAATTTCGATGTAATTTTTGTTCAGGATTCAAACTCTGACTACTAATAGTCAATATTTGTGTATCAAAAATAAACTAACAGTTGAAAAATCAACTTTCTTGATCGTTAAGTTAATTCAACGACTTAGATTTGACTAGAGAAAGTATAGATATAACTTATAAGACTAACTCTTGAAAAAAATTTCAATAGATAAGCTAAGTGGAGATGCACTAGTTGGATTGTTTTTTGTGGCTATAGCACATGCTCTTGTGGTGGCTGTAATGATTTCCGCCGCTCACATTTCCGGAGGCCATTTGAATCCGGCTGTAACCTTAGGTCTCCTTGTCGGTGGCCACATCACCGTTGTTCGATCTATCCTATATTGGATTGATCAATTAGTAGCATCTGCAGCAGCTTCTTATCTTCTTTATTATCTTACCGGTGGATTGGTAAGCGTCTAAAATCTCACTAAGTTTCTTGAATAGAACTCGTTAAATTAATCATTTAATTAGTCAAATGTATTTTCATATTTTCTTTATCCATCAATATTATAGAATTCACATCAATATTTTCATAGTATTTTATTGTTGGAAAACTAATTAAAAATATGATTGTACATTGAATCTTGCATGATTTAAAGACAACTCCAGCTCATACACTTGCAAGTGGAATAGGGTACACTCAAGGAGTAGTTTGGGAGATTGTGTTGACATTCTCTTTGTTATTCACTGTGTATGCAACCATGGTTGACCCAAAGAAAGGAGCACTTGCTGGGCTTGGCCCAACTTTGGTTGGGTTTGTGGTAGGGGCTAACATCTTGGCTGGTGGGGCTTTTTCAGCTGCTTCAATGAACCCAGCAAGATCTTTTGGGCCTGCTTTGGTTAGTGGAAATTGGACTGATCATTGGGTTTATTGGGTTGGTCCTCTTATTGGTGGTGGGCTTGCTGGTTTCATTTACGAGAATTTTTTCATTAAAAGAGATCATGTTCCTCTAGTCGCTGATGAAGAAAGCTACTAAGAATTAAGATTATGTTTTTCTTTCGTAACTTGCATAAAATTGTATGTTATCATGCTTTAATATGGACATAGGTATCAGGTTGTACTTTAATAAGTCAATTGGTATGTGTTTTATTTTTGTATTTGGTAGAGAGATGAAAAATAAAATAATTTCTAAGTATATATAATGTCGATGCTTAAGTCACTGAATGAATATGCAATGATTAGAAGTTTGGTTAATACTGCTCCAACTAAATGTTAAAACTAAATTCCTATAACTTATAGTCATTATTTGAGTCAGATGAAGTGATTTCGAAATTAGTATAACATGATATTGACACTCATGCGCAACAACTCTAACTTTGGATGAGGCTCAAAATTTATAGTCATTTAATCCTTAGAAATTGTAAAAATTTGTAATGTACTTTGAAATTTTAAAAAATCTATATTATAATTCCACAAAATCACGTGTTAAGAATCTTGATTGTAAAAAGTAATCTTGATTGTAAAAAATCGTTTAAAAAGTCTCTTAATATCTCACAAAATCAATATAATTTCACAAAATATTTTGAAATCTTCAAAAAAAAAATTATCAAAATAATTCTTCAAAATCTCAATTCAATACATCCCTTAAAAGTAAAATTGAAAAAGATAGAGAAGACCACAACATCAACTCATATATGCATGTGAATATCATGTGTAGTGTATAGCATCCATATTCCCTCCATAAACTTGAGTCTTGTTGCTAAATTCCAAGATCACAATCCATGTTTGTATCTAGGATGACAAAGTTGGCTGCTACATCCCGTTTAGGCCTGCTTTATTTTTAACTCGTGAAAAATGAGGTGGGATGGAATAGGGGTGTATATGGGTTGGCAAATTCACTCGATCCGGTCAAACTTACTTAATCCAATTAAAAAAAGTGGATTGGGTTGAACAATTGGGTGGATGTGGGTTTCAAAATGACAAATCTATAAAAATATAAATTGGATTTTTGGGTAAAATCGGACGACCCAACCCATAAAACCCACTGACCCACTATTTTAGTAATATTATGACTTTTTTTTAAATATTTTCCATATAAACGTGAAATATTTTGCTTTTATTATTTGATTATTAAAAGAGAAAATTCCAACCTCCAACATAGAAATTTATAAAATAAGTTGTATGCATGTATATTTTAAATGAAAAACACATTATTTTTCATTACTTTACATTTTCAACGCATTATGTGATCATTGTTGTTGAGTTTATATCTTTTGACTTCTTTATATCATTTAAAAATAATAATGCGAACAAAATGTAATTATTTAAAAACAGTGAAAGTAGATTATTTTTATGAAAAAGAATAATGATATTATCATTTTACGATGCTAAAAAAATAATGAAAATATGTTGCAATATTTTCTAAAAATATTAAAATTTGAGTATTTTTAAACAAAAAAATGATGATTCATGATATAATAATTTAAAATAAGAAAATAAAATTTTAATTTGGACAACTCATTTACCCACCCAACCCAATCCATAAATTAGTGGGTTTGATAAACCCAACTCAATGCTAAAGTAAGTGGTTATTTTACTGAACCCAATCCACAAAACTCTAAGTGGTTCGGGTTTTGATTTTGGTCAAACTCAACTCAATCCGGCCCATGTACATCCTTAGAATGGAGCATCTTAGATAGTCGAGTTTAAAATATCACTGTTCTATCTTTTGGCGGGTTGATGTGTCAATTCGTCAAACAATTTTATTCAGCTTTTAACTTCACATAAAAGTGGAGAGAGTGAAGTTTAAACTCCGATCATAAAACTAAATCATCAAACTTATATCAATTGAGTTAAAACTTCTGAATACTTTTAATTCATATATTAATCATCAAGCTTATAATTTATTGTTGTAATTCACATGTTTTTCAATAAAAATGCAATAAATAACAATTTTCTTTCAAACTAAATCATAGATCGGCACACCCCACGTTTCCAAGGGTCAGTCTAAAATTGCAAGTTAAACGAACCGGTACGAAGGACTTGACCCATTTTACCAACCCAATGGAGCAAAGTTAAATTCCTCAATTTGCATCCTTGACCTTAAACAACCCATCCAAAAAAATTTTATCAAAAAGGGAGACTGTTAGGCTAAATTACAAACGAACACGATAATTAAAGAAAATATTGACAACATCTTAAAAGTAGATAATGAATTAAAATAGTATCCATCCAAGGGAGATGCTACAGTACAATTGATAAATCATCATGTACCGGTACAATAAAATATATTAACTAATAGTTAGATGACACGTTGGATTGTATTTGACATGTGGCAATAATTAATTCTTAAAATATAATATAAAAAGGATGATGTGGATAAAAGGTAGTTTTTTATTGGTTAAATCTTCTATTGTACCGGTACATTAACTTTTGGCAAAAGTACCATAGAATTTCCCTCCATCATCCAAATTTAACATGATAAAAGAAAAACAAAAATATTTAAAGAAGTAAATAAATAAACACATACTCCATTAGAAAAATGAAAATATTTAAAGAAGTAAAGAAATAAACACACTCTCCATAATTTGCAATTACCCTAAAAAAAATACTCCATAATTTGCAACAAAAACAAATCTCAATCAATTGAATTATTGAATGTCACATTCAAAAGTTTCAATTATCAAATAATAGTACATATATTTAAATCAAACAAAAAATATCAAAAAAATATCAAACAAGCATTTATACTTTATAGTATCAATTCGTGTGAAGTCGAAATTTTTGTCCATTTGCAATAAATCTCTGCAACTATACATCGTTTACTTTTCATTTCCACAAGCAAAATTGAATTTGCTGACAACTATATGTTGCGGTGGCGTTCATAACCTTAATGTTACATTATTATCATCATATGTCAGAACAAGAAAGTTTTTCATTATGCCACTTTGATTAAAACTTTATACTATACTATAAATAAATATTGTCACATAGCCCTATTAGTTCATGTTGTTGAAGTACTAAATCACTCCGTTGAAGGAACTTCCAATTTTGGAATTAGTGCCAAAATTCATTAACGTTACATTAACTCAATTTTCTAAATTTTTTTTCAATAGTATTAAATAATTCTACAAGCAACCCAAGTTTGTGTTTTGTTCTGAAAAACTGCATGCAAAGAAAAAGACAAGAAAAAGAACAAATCTTGGTAACTTTTGTTAATGATCAACTTCAACTTAACTCAACTATAGAATCTTTTCTTCTTGTGTGTATCACATAAGGTACTTTTTTTGTTCTAAAGTTCATATTTTTCTTCCTACCCTTTTGTTTTCTTCAATTATTTTTTGAAAAAGATTCTTTTTTTTTGTTGTTGAATGGTTTATTTGGTTTGCATGGTAAGTGGGGTGTCATTAGAATTGAACCTTTCATGTGGAATGTCACTGTAAAAAATTGGTTTATTGTTTGGTTAGTGATAAGTCAAATTTTGGTGAGTCTTTGTTATGCTTCTATGAGTTTCTTTCAATTTCTTGTTTTTGTTTTGATTTTTCAGAAAATGGAATTTTTTTGTATATATTCTGTTTCATTTGGTTAGTCTTTTTAGCTATAGTAAATTTTTCTATAATTTCAATTCAATGTGAGTTATTAAGAGCTAAAATTTGATATTGATTCTTGTTTTTTCTTTTTGTTATTGTTTTTGTGCAGAAATGTTATATGCAAGTTCTTGTGAATTGATGATATAGTTGAAGAATTATAGCAAAAATGAGTGGAGATTTTGTGTCAATGTTTCATCTAGAAACAAAGAGATTACTATGGCTTATTGGAATTACTTTTGCAATGATTTTAGCTTTTCAGTATCTTGAGTTTCCATATAGCAATGTTCTACTTTCTCTATTTTCTTCTGACAAAATTCCAATATCTCAAGTTATAGATAGAAACAACACTATTGTTAACAATGTCACAATTTTCAATCAAGAAAATTGTACTAATAGTAATGATACTGTTTCAATAACTGGTTTTTCCTTGGAACATGGATTGACACAAAACAAATCTCAAGGATTTGATGAGTTTAAGAACAGTTCAATGGTGGACGATAGTGTTAAGAGTTTAGGTAATGTAAGTAATGCACATAAGGTAGAAGAAATTGTTGTATCGACAAATTTAACTCAAGATTTCGGTTCTACGAAAAATGTGAGTCCAAATATAACAACTGCAGTGTTATCAAATGATGATAACAAGTCATCATTATCTGAGAAATCTATCAGTCCTGTTCCTAAGGAGAATCATGAAACTCTTGCACCAATTCCAGAAGTCACAACAGTTTCTGAAATGAAGAAGCTATTGATTCAAAATCATGTGTCGTATCGATCAATGGTATGTGAAAAAGTTTGACGATTGATTAAGCTTTCAAATGTTTTAAGCTTATTATGTTTTTTTGTTTGTTTTTTTAGAAGCCAAGATGGTTTTCAGATGTTGATCAAGAGTTACTGCAGGCAAGATCAGAGATTGAAAATGCACCAATTGTAAAGAATGATCCACAACTTTATGGTCCTATTTATCATAATGTTTCAATGTTCAAGAGGTATTACCCAATTTTTTTCTCCCTTTATTGGTTCTGTAGCACCGACACTTCAGATTGAAGGCATGTCTGGTGTCTGACACGACATTGACATGACACTGATACTAGATGTTTACATTCTATTATTCCTATTTCTCAAATTATTGTAGACGTGTAAGTGTAAGTGTCGATGCGTTATAGCTTATTGTTGCTGCAAAATTCACACCTCAACTTGTAATGTCGATGTGACTGACTGTCAAATTTTCAGGAGCTATGAATTAATGGAAGAGAGACTCAAAGTGTATGTATACAAAGAAGGAGCTAGACCTATATTGCATTCACCATTTCTCACAGGAATCTACGCTTCCGAGGGATGGTTTATGAAGCTGATGGAAGCTAATAAAAGATTTGTAACAAATAATCCGAAGAAGGCTCATCTGTTTTACTTACCTTTCAGTTCAAGGATGTTAGAGGAAGCATTGTATGTCAAGGATTCACATAGTCATAAGAACTTGATTCAATATCTACATGATTATGTAGACCTCATTGCGGCGAGACATCCTTTCTGGAACAGAACTGGAGGTGCTGATCATTTTCTCGTTGGTTGCCATGATTGGGTATGATTTCTTCCCTTTGTCAATTTGTTTTAAATATAAGATTTTAAATGGTTCGATTCACGTAAGAAACCGGCCGTTAGAACTGTTCGGTAAGACTGAACCGAACTGTTAATGGTTCGTCCAAAACCAAACTAACCCGGTATAATGGTTTCGTGCACCAGTTTTGTGGTTCCAAACCAAACTGATTCTTTGCGAACAAAGTTGTACCATTATTATCTAAGCTTTGAAAAATAACAAAACAAATCGAGTATTAGGACAATTTCTAAAAACTAAAAACCTATCCAAACCGTTCGTGAACAGTCAGGCACGGTTCTGGTTTTTCGGTCCGGATAAGTTACTATAAGTTTGTAATTTCACATCCAAATTCATATTCCATTACTATAATGTTATTGAAAATTTGAAACAGAAACCTCGAAATTTTGTATACCATTATTTCATTTTCTGATAAAAGATACCTCTCAATTTCGCAGGCTCCGTCTGAAACAAAGTTGCGGTTGGCTAACTGCATAAGGTCCCTCTGCAACGCCGATGTAAAAGAAGGATTTGTCTTCGGAAAAGACGCATCTCTTCCGGAAACATACGTCCGAAACGCTCAAAATCCAACTAGAGATCTTGGTGGCAATACATTTAAAAAGAAGACAACACTAGCCTTTTTTGCAGGGAGCATGCATGGTTATGTGAGACCAATTCTCTTACAGCACTGGGAAAATAAAGATCCCGACATGAAAATCTTCGGAAAATTGCCAAAATCTAAAGGAAACAGTAACTACATTCATTACATGAAGAGTAGCAAGTACTGTATTTGTGCAAGAGGGTATGAAGTTAATAGTCCAAGAGTTGTTGAAGCAATTTTCTACGAATGTGTTCCGGTTATTATATCGGATAATTTTGTGCCACCGTTTTTCGAGGTTTTGAATTGGGAATCATTTGCTGTTATTGTTTTGGAGAAGGATATTCCAAATTTGAAAAATATATTAGCTTCAATTCCAGAAAAGAGGTATCTAAGATTGCTTATGAGAGTCAAAAAGGTTCAACAACATTTTCTTTGGCATAAGAATCCTGTTAAGTATGATATATTTCATATGATTCTTCATTCTATTTGGTATAATAGAGTTTTCTCTGCCACTAGCTAGATTACTACTTTTGTTTTTCATTTTAAAATATAGATAAGGTCATTTGTTTTGTATATCTTTGGAGGTTTGATGTAAATAAAATTTCTCTATATGTGAAGTTTTTTTGTTGAATCAGATTAACTGTAGGTTTTTCAGCTTATGTTACCCACAAAAATATATTACATTGGTCCGAGTGAAACTGAACTCGGATCTCTTAAGTAAGATTCTAGGTTCGAGCTTTGTGGATAGAAAAAATGTGGTTGGGAAGGGATATCCTCTAAAGGTAGTCAGGTTTCTTAGCGGAGATTTGTCATCAGTAAATGGAATGAATACTTTGCACGACCAATAACAGTAAAAAAAAAACAAATTAATAGTAAGTTTAAATTTAGTATTCTCAAACTATTATGTCAAACTATTACGTACAATCACTCTATTTTGTCAAACTAATATCGGTGTCTGCATGTTCGTGTTAGTTTAAATAGTTTTATGTCCGGTATTTGTGTCTAGTGTCAGTGTTCGTGCTTCATAGTTCACCTCTGCCGTAATAAAACTAAAAATATCTTGGCAATTCATCAAAAAGGTTATATAAAACAGAATCAGAAAATCCAGAAATTGTATACGTGTCCTAAGCAAAATTTATCAATTTCGTTTATCGAACAGAAAATTGGAACGAAGAAATTGAGAGAAGGAAACTACGCTACTAAGAATTGAAAACACAGGTTACACCCCCTTATTTTGCTCATTTCTCTCAAAGCTCAAAATTGAAAACATTGTGTTATATAGGGCACAGAAATGTATATAAATTCCTAGTTACACACCCTTATTTTGCTGTCTGCACATCTCAAACACAAATAGCTTATACATTAGTTTATAGCGAGAATATAAACTAACAATATTAATTATTAACTTTGACGGTTTAAAAAATAAGTTTAGTAACAAGCATAAGAACATATAGCATTTGCCTATTTTAAACTCATTTTATATAATCCATTAATAATTCATTGCATATGCAAGTAACATTTTTATTGGTTCTATTTTTTTTATATGAAAATTGTAGGTGAACTACAGAAGAAAAAAAATAGTTTTAACAATTATATAAACTCAATTCATATGGGATTAATCATTGCATTGAGCGGTGGATACCTTAGTCTCAACCAAAAAAAAATTCATATATCATCGAGTAAATTTAATTTATTGAACTAGATATGAATTGAATCGTGTTGTAAAAAAGGTGAGCATTCAGGTACCTCCTCTTTTTATCATGGTACCATACCCCAATGACATGGTTTAGTTTAATTGGTCCACACGTAATCCTAGTCATTATAACACTTATTTATACAAATTTTAAAAATTACTCTCTTTGAAATTTTAAAAATTGCAAAATTACACCTATAATCTTATAAATTTAAGTTGCAATACATTGATTAATTAAAAACAATTCATCCACCACCATCAAAAGACTCACCACCAAAAAAAATTAAAAATAATTCATCAGTTAAAACAAGGTCACCATCTTCATCTCTCTTGTTTCTAAATTCTTCAATTTTTAGGGTTGTCTTCAAATCTTCAATCTATCAAGAAATTGATATCTTCTCAAATCACCTCATTGGATATTCTTCTCTCTTTAAATCTTCTGCCGCCGTCGTGCGCCGTATAGTCATATAAATATGGTGTTCGGTGGTAACAATTAGATCACATGACAAGTACACATATTGACAAAAATACACATACATGAATGAAAAATGCAAGACAGGTTTCTATCATCAAGACTCAATTATTTTAATGATCGACTACAATAAGTATACAATATTTTACTAAACTTTGAATGATTTGTACCACTTTCAATTAGTATAACTTTCCGGCTGATAAAGATGCCGTTGAGCAGCGGCGATGGAATATTTTCATCCAAGATCTATTTTTTTGGTTGTAAGTGTTAAGCTGTCAATTAAATAGGTTGGCTTAATTTTTGTTTAAGTTAGGTTTCGTTTAATATAATATAATATCAAATAAAATTAATACATGAATTCATATATTGTCTTGTTGGTAAATGGTATGATATTTTACTATTTTAGAGTATGGTCCATGGTTCAACTCTCTAATGGGGTAAATTTGGTTTATTTTTTAAGGTTTTCTTTCTTATTGATAAATCAAATTTTGTATTAAAAAGAAAAAAAAATCAATTTTTTTTCAATTAGATTGTTCAATATCAACTAATTGTAATGACAAACATTTGTGAATTAAAATTTCTACAATCACTATAATTTAAACTAATCCCTAATTGAAATGACAACTATAATTTAAGAAACTTACTTCATAATAGAGGTTTACTGGTATGGTGTTGGTGTTTTGTGGTTGGTATTTTTTGAGGTTTTTGATGCGTTATGGACTTGGGGGAGTGGTGGTGTTTTTGTGTTTTTGCTTTGTTATTGGTTAGGATGTTATTTGTAATATGTATTTAGTACTTTTGGTTTCTCCTATACGTCTTGTTACGGAGTTAGCGTGATTAATAATTTTTTGTCATTTCAAAAAAATAAATAATGGGTTAATAGGTCAATATTCTCCTGTAAAATACATGAATTTTGCAATACCCTTGTAAAAAAAAATTTGCGGTAGATCTGTTTTGTGGAGGTTATATTGTGGTTGTTTGAGTCCAGGGGGTATTGCAAAAAATCAAACATTACTGAGGGTGATTTTCAATAATTTTTTTTACAGGGAGTATTGCAAAATTCATGTACTTTATAGGGGGTATTCAACTATTAACCTATAAATAATAGAAGATGGTTAAGTCTCCACTAATTCCATTAATGGGAAATGAATTTTTCTCAATTAACTAAAGTGACAAACACTAAGAAATTCGAATTTCGATAATCTAACGGTTCAATTTCAACTAGTTTAAATAACTCTAAAAAAATTATAGTTATTATTATGAAATCACTATTAATTAAGATTCAATTTGACCTAATTGAAATGACAAACACTTAAGAATTTGAATTCTTCACATCTTATTAGACTATGTGTGATTCAAGAAGTCTAGTTGTTATGAAAAGATTATTAAGTCTCAATCAGTTATTACGATTGCAACTAAGGAGATCAAATTTTCTCAAACAAATTGTCCCACTTGACCAAATTAAAATGGAAAACACTTAAGAATTCACATTTCAACAATCTACTGTTCAATCATACCAAGATAATTAATTCCCCGGAGACTGAACTCCGGGAAGGTGGTAGTCTCAACTAATTATGGTGACGGTGACCAAGAGAATTATTTTATCGATCTCGATCAAACCGTTTAACTTGAAAAATAGTTTGTATGAAAAGCCAACTAGTTATGTTTACCTTGATTACGCGTAATTCAATTTTTTTCCAATGATCATGTCTATTCAACTGAGTTATCCAATTTTATTTAGTTTAGTCATGCGGTACGACCAATGATCAGTGATCCATTCACTGATTGGATGATCGGTCTAGTTTTTAAAACATTGACTAGAACTAACTGCAACTTAAGGAATCTAATTCCTAAGAAATATATCCAACTAATTTTACAAATTAAGTGTGATTAAGGAATTTAAATTTCATTTTTCATCCTCATAAAAAAATTTAGTGTTTCTCTAGTCCTATAAAATTTTATTACGCACAATTTTAGTCTTATTGATTTTTAGAATTATGTAATTATCTTGCACTATTAAATTTTTCAATAATTTTTTTCCATGTATGTTTAGAATAATATAAAAGTTTATTTACAAAACTTAAAAAAAATTAATTCAAAAGATCAAGATAAAAGTAGCAAAAATCTTGACCTATAAATTAAATTTTGAACTCTTACTTTTTGAATTTTTTTTTTATAATGTTCTAAATATGCGTAATTAAAAAATACACATCGACTTAACATGATGAGATAAAACAATTTTGTAGGAATGAAATTGTGATATTTTTTATAAGACGGAAAATAAATTATAATAATTTTTTAAATAAGAGAAGCTTGACTAATTACTCTATAATATATAAAAATTAACAATATTAAAATAAAATTTATACACATTTTAAAAATTATTGTGTACCAAAAAAAAATTATATTGATATAGTAAATAAATAAAAATAATTCAAAGGTAAGATCTATATTAAAAAATTGAGTTATAATATACAAGAAAAAACGTTAGGTAATTCTTATAATAAAAAAAAAGTCATTATCATATCCCAAAAAAACTCTTTAAATAATACTATAATATTTATAGCTCTATTTATGGGAAGGATATATTTGCAAATATTAAAAATAGTGGTTAATATAGAAATATTAAAAAGAAATAAATCTAGTATTTAATACAATGCCACGTAATATCCACCTCATCATGGTACCGGTACCCATCCACCTAAGATGGGTACCTAAGAATTCACCTGTAAAAAAATATAGAATGTGAGCGTAAAATTGGACTTAGGCTAAGTGTGAGAATGTATATTCATAGTGTATTTAAAGTTTGAGTGAGATTAGAACTCACTAAACAAACTTGGTATAAAGGGTATAAGCGTCTTTCTGAAGGAGGCTTGAATCACAATATCACATGTTTATAACGTTGGCAGTTAAACAAAAAAACAAACAAATCTGAACGTTTCTTCAGTTCCTTTTTAGTATCATAAAGATAGGTAGGAAAATAAAAAAGAAAAAAAAAATGATGAAAATTGAGCACTTGAGTATAAGATTTAGAAGGTTATAACAGATAAAATAATTAAATTTTCAATAAATAAAATATAATTTTGTATCACATACATAATTGCCATAAGATCCATGTAATTAGTATGGCTACAAAGACCAAAAACAGTGTTGTGAAGCTCAAATCAAATGATCAAGATGAATCTTTAAAGGGAAAGATTGATCCTTTGGTTGCTAAGAAGAAATTGCCAAACTCAAGCAAGATTCCATCTGATTCAAACATGAAATCTGTCACAAAATCTGAGGTATCAATCAATTGGAAATTATAATTTTGGGTTGAATTATTAAATAGTAGATTCAATATATATGTTTATGAATCAAAGATGATGTTTTGAATTTTTTTAGATGGGTTTTCAATCATTGTTTGAAATTAGATTTAACTATATGTTGTTTTTTTGTTCATGTCATGTTAAATTAGGGACATAATTTTCTACAAAAAAAAAATTAGGGACAAGTTTTGTTGATTGTTACAATAATATCTCGCGATCAAGCGATTTATCAAAATTCGATTAGATTTAAATTATGGTCTACAACTCCAATTCTGGCCACATCCTCAAGATTTTTATGATTATGTTTTCGTCAATTACAATATCGGTGATTCTTGATGCTACACCGCTACCACGACTGCGATGGCCATTTAAACATTGTAACTCGCATTTGATTTTCTTCACATGAATATATTTGAATTTATTTTTCTTAACAATAACAATATCTAAATGTATTTTATTTTTTCTGTCAAAAAAAAAAAATGTATTTTATTTTGCTCAATTATTTGAAGGTTAAACATAAAACGACGACATCATCATCTTCAAAAACGATAACAAAGACAAAAGTGAGAGAAAAGAAAGTGTATAGTCTTCCGGGACAGAAACATGATCCTCCTGAAGAGGTAATAAGCTTATAAAAATTCATTTTAATTTCAAGAAATTATAAAATCTAGATATATAAGATTTAATGCTCACTTATCTTTGTGATTTTTGTGTTTATTTTATTTACAGAGAGAACCTCTAAGAATTTTTTATGAGTCATTATCAAAACAAATACCAACAAGTGAAATGGCAGAATTTTGGTGAGTTCCCCTTTCAATCTTAAAATGGTTTAACATGTAGCCTATTTAATTCATTCACACTTTGAATCTTAAATCTCCAATTAACAGATAAACACACAATAAATAGTAAATTGATTGTGTCTATGTCTCCGACTGCAGAGAGTCTGAATTACTCTTTTTATTTTTTTTGTTAAATAGGTTATATATAATGATTAGAATTTCACCTAAATAAGTGAATGTGAATATATAAGGGTTCGAATTCCGACCTAGCACATGCAATGTCCATACCCTGAGTTATATATGTTCACGAGAATTATTGTGTACAGTTTATATTTAAATACTACCATCTAAATTATATAGGATAACGAGTAGCTCCTAGGAGATCATCACAATGTACGAACTTAAAACCTTAACACATTAGATATATGAATCATCTAATTTAAATGTTGGTCAATATTCACTTTTTCTTTCAATATAGAACTTCTAACTCACATTTGACACTCAACAATCAGTGTGAGTTGATTCATTCATCTAGATTGTTCCCCCTCAAGTAGAACCATCCACATACACTTGCATTGTCGTTGACACTCACATCAACGGCACACGTTGCCTGACCATCGTTGTAAACAAGAATTTCAATACAAAAAACCGACCTTCTTTACACAAACCATCGACTCTTATACCAGTGGTGGGTCATGAGGGAATCTCAGAGAATCATGGCATTGAACAATACTCGACAGGAAAGAATTGCATAAATCTTCAATTGAAGAGGCACATATCAAATGAAAGCAATGTGTCTTCTTGTTTCATTATAGCTGTCAAGTTACAATTATGAATCAGTGGCTCTCAGAAGTCATATAACTGATAGTTACATGCATTTATTATGTACTCTACTACCTTCATCATTGCACCTTTCTTGTCCTTTGGCATCTTGTCTTGCATGTGTTTCTATCCATGTACAATTTTAGTACACAAACATCTTAGTACAATGTTGGATTTATAAGGCTTTAGGTATGAAAGAATAATAGGAGAGGAAATTGGTTTGTATTATGATTAATTATAGTTTTATATGATTTTGATAATACATAAACTAAACACTAACCTTAGTAGTAATCAAATAGGATGAGTGGATGACTAATCATGATAATGACTAAAATTTATGAAAAGCAAACATAACAAACTATCTAATTAAAGAGATATTTTAAAATAATATCAAAATCTTTATGATATTTTCATAGCATCTAGCAATTAGAAATATAATATTAACTCGTTACCTAACAACTTCAACTTTTCTTAGTGTGTTGGTTCGTGATATTTTGTCCACGTGGTCTAGAGTTCGACACTTATTTCTTCCATCATAGTTTTAAATTGCGGGTTACGCTGTGAATCTTTATATTGCAATTTAAAATCATGATCTTCATTCTTTTAGCTAACAAGAAAAGATAAGTTAAATTTATGTTTTATCATGTGTTGAATAAACATTACAAATTATATATTTTAATTTTGAATGTGAAGGTTAATGGAACATGGGATGCTTTCTCCAGAAAAAGCTAAGAGAGCATATGAGAAGAAGCAGAGGAAACAAAAGGAGCTGAGGATAGGAACTCCTTTGAAGACATCCACTAAAAGTGAAACTTCCAATAAACAACAAGCATCTAAAAATGGAGATATAAAAGCCAAGAAAATAATTGTTGAGAGTGATGAAGATGATGATTTAGTTGTAAGTCCTAAAAGAAAAAAAGGGTAGCAAGATCATGGAAAGTCTCACATTGTCTGGGTAACAGTTTTTCGATATCACAAGATGTCCGAATTTCTGAAATGTTATTGAAATTCAACAAAGTTAACAGTATTTAATAAAAAATTATAACCGTTAATTTTAATGAGTCTCAGTAATATATCAAATATTTTATTTTTTAAATTTGCATCGATGATTTATATAATAAAAACTTTCAATTTAACGGTTGATTTTGTAAATTTCGTATTCGTTATAATGAAATCAACAACTTATACACCATACACAATATACACTGTCTTACAATTTCTCTATATTTTTACACTCTTATAAAAGCATCTTCTACAGTGATGAAAAAAAAACTAATGATTATATAGCAATTTGTGTGCTACACATTAATTCTGATCAGATAAGTTATGTACATGATAAAAGTGGAAGTGATTCTGACTTTCAGATGTGGCTGAAAAGTCTGGTAGTTGTTGACACTTCTCTAACCAAAAAGAGTAATTTAACAACGTGTTTAAATTAACAATTTTCCTAATTAAGCCAAACATATTCAACAACAACTACTTATTTAAAAAAGAAATTGATAGGTACTTGTATGATTGTATTCCGTCGTATTAATTAATAATGTAATGTGACATAACACCTAAACTTTTTATAATATTATCACGAGATTATTTTGAAATCCAACTTTGGAGTCACGGCAAATATAATTAATTAAGTGATTTAGACAAGAAACTGTATTATGTTCATATACCTAATAAATAAAGAATTAATCAATATTTTAATTCAAGCATATGAAATATACTAGTTTGTATGAATAGTAAATACTATAAATGTTATGTGCAGCTAGAGACCAAACAACACAACAATCATTCACAAATTTATTAAGGTAAAATAGAGAAAAAATATATGTAAAGTATGAGGGACATAAACCGAAGTCTTTAAAATGGTTTTATCAAAAACTAAACAAAGAAGTCCTTGATAAAGAGTCAAAGATAAACTATCATTAGAAAAGACATAACGGTTACTAAATAAATTCTTGTGAATAAATTCCCTTATACACGACGTTTTTAATTTGTAGTTTTTTTTTACTAGTTTATATTCGTCTTGTGCAGATATCTGATCATCATTAAAAAAAAAAATCTTGTGAATAAACTAAGAGACGGTGTTCCAAAAAAATAAAACAAACTATATTTATATGACAATGAGAAGACAAATTCATGTATAACACCTCGGGAGCTCTTGTCCCACAAAAAAACCAAAAATTTTTTTCTAATAATTTTCATTTTAAAAAAATTAATATTTTTTTAAAAATAAATTAGAAAAGTATAAAATATATAATAATAATTTTTTTTTGACAATGATGATGCAAAATACATCGTATTTTCAAAAACAAACACCATTCTGCATAATATGATAATGGTCATATTATATATTATTGTGCTAAAAATAATTGTTTGCTTTGTAAGAACAAAAAAATATTATTTTAGGAATATAATATAAAATCATTGATGTGGTCTTTCCTAACAGTTTAAATTTTTAAGATAATCGATTATTTGACATAATATATCATATTGAACTAGTTTTTGAGAAGTAAAAATTAATATAATTTTCAAACATCTAACAAAAGGGTTCAAACTTTTTTTCTAAAGGCAAAAGACAATATTAAGAAATAAGAATCAAGAAAACCCTTGTTCAAAAAAAGAATCAAGAAAACCAACCACAAGAACATGGTCAAAATTAACTTTGAACGGTTAGATAAGAGTTTTGTCTCAACCAACTGTCTACAAACATTTATATAATTATTTAGTGGTTCTATTATATATATTATATACTATATCCTTTTCTTATTATAAGAGATAAATATATTTTTGAGATTTATTAAAAAATAGATATATTAAATATTAAATAATTACTTTCAAAAAATAAAAAAATAAAGTATGGGGCCTTAATAACTCCACTTTTGAGTATAGGCGCAGGAGCTTATATATTGTTCATTTAAATTTTAAATACTCGAAAGATTAATATTTATTGTTGGCAAAATAAAGACATTTTTTATAAAATCCCACTTTCCACCAATAAATATACATTGGATGAAGTATATTGAAATTTATTACATAGAAATAATTAAAACTTGCATATGTAAATTGATATATCCTGCAGATGTATGACCTGAATTTCCATGTGAATAGAACACGAGAGAACATCAGAAACCTTGAGAGACCATATTATATGCATGAGATATATTTATTACTATGTCTTTAATTTGGTAATGTAAGGTCCCACCTATGTAATTAATGTGGTAGAAGTGTGTTACATGTCCTATATGTATGGGCAATGCATGTGACACTATATCTCTATTAGCTATAGTAAGCGGTGATCAGTTTCATGTTTAAGTGAGACCTACTCACCTTACTTTTTTTTCGCCAAACAAATAAAAGTTAAAAATTAAATCTATATATAGAGCACACCATTCAATCAAAAAAAATATAGAGCACATCATTCAATGAAATTTTTTAAAGAGCACACACAATTAATGTAGCTAATTAATTAATTTATGGTATAGTACGTACTTTATAATATCCATGTTATAATGGAGATTATTGAACTCCATCTAAGTTTAATTTGAGTACACAAATGTGAAGAAGATCTACAAACATGAGAATATGAGATGATCAATGCATTTTCCTTTGTGACGGTTAGATATATTTGCCATTACCTTTGACTTTATTGGGTAGAAACTTCTTTTGCAACAAAGAGTATGGATAATGACATGTACCATCATAAAAAATGAAAAAAAAAATACATATAAGTACTAAACAGAACAACATATGATTTTTTTTTTTTTATAATTAGAATAACATATGATAGAATAATACAAATAAAATTTTAATGTATAAACAATTTCTTATCTTAAAAAATATTTGGTGGATAAAAAATTATTTTGATATTTTAAACAATTTTTTTGTCTTACAATGCTTATTCAAAAAGTTAACTTATGAACACTTCATTAATAATTTTTATAAGTTACGGTCAAAATTTAAATAAGTATTTATGTCAAAAAATAAATTATATAAACCAATAAAGAAGTTCTTAAAACAATATTATTGAAAGTAAAAAATTCTTCAAACAATATTGAATAGTGTGCCTTACAACTTCAAGGTATGTGGGTTTAAAATGATCATATTAGTACCAAATGTTAGTTGTTCCAGTAGTAATTGGCGCGATATTGGACTTGGTAGGGAGGACCGCAGTTCAATTCTCCGCAATTCCGTTTGAAAGGGGAATGAAACCAGAGAATGAAAGTCCAAAAAGTGATAATATTAGTGTAATTTATTTATTAATAAAAGATTTTCCTACCCCCTTTTTTTTTATTTAAAAAAGTGTCATTTACCGCATACTAAAATTCAAGTTTTGTACAAAAAAATGTAAGTAAACATACCCTTGACTAATTAATCATAAGTGTGAAAAAATGGAAGAAGTAAATAAGGTCAAGAGATAAGTATAGTCTGATCAAGTATTGCTCATTTTAAGAAATTAAATTCAGATTTTTCAAACAACTTATTCTTAAGGATAACTTATTAACCATTTAAATTGATCAAATATTTGTTTTCATGTCTTTAATGCTAGCACCAAGCCTATAATATAATATCATAGCAAAAAATCTCAGTTGATTCACCAACTCGTGTTCTTAAATAGGAGTGGCCATCTCGGGCCTCTCGATGATGATCCATGCATGAATATGGCCCATATGTGTCACCTATAAAGGTTGTTTAATCGTTTTCATAAAGAAAAACAAAATGAATAGCAATGGTTCAATTCCAAATTTCATAGATGTGTTGCTTTTGTACACCGTGCGGTTAAGCTCATAATTCGTATTGAGACATCTATACCATAGATTGAAAAATACATTTTTTTGGTCTAAAATAGGTATCCATCAACATTTAAAAACAGCTCATTTCATAGGTACTATGTCAACTTCTTTGTACTGTGGCCTAACTTTAGAGTATGAAAACTAATTACTCAAATACATATAAACACAACATGGGGACAAAAATTTAATTTCCTTCTCTATGAATGTTTAAAGTCATTATGATTGTGCTTTTTAACTTATTATTATTTAAAGAAAATATCATTCCATAATTGAGAGAGCTGCCCATGGGCCATGCATCTAAAATAGAGTTTTAGGCTTCAAAATTTTACGTAAAATCGATTTCGAAAAGGTTTAATTTAGTTATAAATATGAGATATTAAAATTTAGTTAAGAAGTATTTTTCTAGTTGAGTTGATAAGGTGAAGGCCATATATTATTCTTCTTGACCCTGGTTGAAGACTTGATTTTAGAAAAAAAAAATATTTTTTATTTTATTTTTCATAAAAACGTATGAAAGTTTTTATTTATTTTAAAAGGCTTCACGGCAGAAGTTTTAAATTTAAACCTAACATATTAGGTCGGCATGATAATCATCATTTGTACTGTAATATACAAAGATTTGTAAAATGTGTCAAAAAAGAAGTTATGGGGTGTGATGGAAATAAATTATTGTTAATTTGGATAGAGAGGCTATATATAGCCGTTCAAAAAACAATAAATATTAGAGAAGCTATATTTCATTTTTGTGTTTTGAGTCTCATTTAGAGAAGACATTTTTGTGTTTTCGATCTTAATTGGACGAATGAATGAGTGAAGGGTTTTGGTATAATATTCTAACAATACTTATATAAATCATATCATATACTCCTATATTAGTTACTAAATAAATAGTATTAAATAAAAATGTCTTTTGTCTCGGAATATATGGCTAAATTAGTAGTGACATCGTATTAGATGTGTAAGGAATGTGATTCAAACACGGATTTTTTCACTTGTTCATTTTAAGGAGTGAATTTCTATTTAACTATTAGGTTATTGGACAAAAATAAGTTTATTTTAAAGATTCAGAGAGACGAGAGATGCATGTATAGAACAAGGACGATAGTACATTACTCATCACTTTATTGTCTACTATGTTTTTGTATTTTAGTTAATCTCGTAACTAGGCAATAATTAAATAACGAATGAGTAGAGACATTCCGTCAGACATAATAGAACAGTTTAACACGCCACAATTCATTTAAAACAAAGCTCAATACGTATTGATCAACAATTAATTTGTGTTTAATAACAGTTAACATGTCCACAAATTTTAGTTCAACAAATAAAAAATGTCGAATTTATTTTAACTATTAGACTATATATTGAACAAAAAAAATTAGGATTCATGAGAGCCAAGAGTGCATGTAAAACAAGGATGAGAGTACATTATACCCACTTTATTGTCGAACTTTTTATATTTTAGTTATTCTCGTAACTAGGCAAAATTAAATAACAAATGAGCAGAGACAGACATAATAGAATAGTTCAACACGTTACAATTCATTCAAAACAAAGCTCAATACATATTTGTTAGAAATAATATAAAATTATTGATGTGACATTTCCTAACAGCTTAAGCTATAGTATCAGAGCCTCTATGACTATGTAGTATAGAGTTTGATTCCCGCTCCCACTTTCTAATTTAAGCATATGGTAGGTGAGCCTATGCATTATCCACACTTCAAGCCCAATGAGCTCTTGCGTGAAGGGGCGTGTTAGAAATAATATAAAATCATTAATGTGGCATTGCTTAATAACTTAAGCTTTTGAGATAATCGGTCATTTGACAATATTCAAATATTAATTTGTGTTTAATTATAGTTAACATGTCCATAAATTCTAGTTTAGTGCAACCAACCAAAATGTCAAATTTTCTAGTTATTAGGTTATACAGACAATTGCGTATTTTAGTTAATCTCGTTACTAGACAATAATTAAATAATGAACGAGCAAAGACATCCACTCAGACATAATAGAATAGTTCAATATATTATGGTTCATTCAAAACAAAAAGTTATTATATCCATGAATTCTAATTCAATTGTGAAAAATGTTACTAAGTTGGATCTCGTGATCGAGTTTCCAGCTCTGACTATTCCACTTGTGTTTATGTGTTCCAAATAACTATTTATTCTTTTTTTTGGTACAATAATAGCTATTTATTCTATCTACCAACAAAAAATAATAATTTAACCTTAATTATTACTAATTTTGTCTCACAATACATGTCTTATTTGAGTTTTTGTCTCAAAATATTTGTTTCTTTAGAATATCATCAGGAAAACTTTTATTACTCATTTTCCAATAAAATAATCATTAATAAACTACTCCACTAAACTATTGTATTCCACTAACTATCATTAATAAGAGTATTTTGGTAAAAAAAAATTCATTTTATTATTAAAATTAACAAAACTAATCATTTTCTTAAAAAATGTGAAAAACTCAAAGAAGATAAATTTAAATAATTAATTCAAAGAATTAATCTAAATTTAAAGAATCTCATTTTGTTTTAGAGAATTTGAGTTTCGAAAAAAATAAAACGTGATTATTATAATTCTAGAGAATATGAATATAATTTTGTTTTCTGCACCGTGATAATTCAAACTTCAGTTGAGAGTTAAGTAAAATTTAACAAAAAAAATTATATAATTCGAAGTAAATTTCCAAATAATTTATTTATATTAACCATTAATTGAGCCAAATTATTTAGATTGAGAATCTAAATCTTAACGTGTCATTTCTTAATAATAGGATTTAGAAAATTGGACAATGAAGTATATATCATGCATATTGATCATTTGATGTATATAGTTAGTCAATTTATTAGAGCAAAATGTTGACATAATATGAATGAACACAAATAGAACCACATATATATGGTGCAAATTCTCACACATATATATGGGCATTCACACGTGCAACATTGGGGCCCACATCTGAAGTATGTGACTCCTTTTTAGTGCCTGAGATGTGGAGGATGATATTGATATCAATCAATATTACAACTACTAGCTAGATTGTCAAATTGGACAATCACAATTTGGAAAATTTTGAAGAAAGTAGATAGCAAACTAATTTTTCTAGTTACTTACAAGTCTAAAATTAAGAATTTAAACAAGCAAAAATGACACTGTTCCATCTAGAAATGGCAAAGGAAGAATACAAAGTAAAAAGGAAATGTGAAATAAGGGTCCAAATGCCTAAATCATTGCTGGTCCTTACTTTAGGGTTTTAAAGGCAATCACATGCATTGGTTTGTTACATATTTTAGGAATAGCTCATATACATTGAACAAAGTAATTAATTTGATGGGTCTCAATATATGAATTAGCTATATAGGTCACTGCATCCCCAATAAATTAACTATATCTAATCAAATTGAGTAATGATTGGTTAATAAACGCCAAAGTACTAGTGTAATGAATGATGATATATGGCACATAAAAGGATGGGAAGATCGTTAGTTATTAGTTCAATCACCTAAAGCTTAGTTATTTGTTCTCTTAATCTCTATATTCCTAAAAACATATGATAATTTGGATTCTAACATGTGATGTGAATAAGTAAAGTTTAGTCAATGAGTTTTAATTAGGGTTTAAATTTAGACATCTCAAGGATTCTCGATCCAAAATACAAAGTATTACTCACTCCGTACTAAAATATAAGTTGAGAAAATATTTTGTACTAAAATATAAGTCACTTTACAATTCCAACGAAGCATTTAATGTCGTTTTTCTTATTATACCCTTAACTATTTATTACTCTCTCTTCTTTTACTTATTTAATTTATCTTTTTCATATCATTAATGAAGGACAATTTTGTAAACTAACTCATAATTTCTCTTTTCTATACAACAATGATTACATTTCTTAATTTGTGTAATATGGTCAAAAAATGACTTATATTTTGGTATAGAGGTACGTAGTATCTCTTAAGATACATATATATGTTGCGTCAAAATACATATATATATATATATATATATATATGGATCTCGGAGGAGGATTTGATATATCATATTATTATATTTTAACATTAGATCTAACTCATTCCTAATTACAAAGCTTGTAATGTGAGAGGTGTCTCTCTTTATAAATTATATTCAGACTTTATCTTTAATCGTGAAACTTGAGTTTTTCTCAAGATACACCGCTCACGCCAAATATTATTAGACTTGAGTGTGAATGTAAACAATAAATTATGACATGAATCAATAACTCTGATACTAATTCTCATAAAGTAATTGAAGGCTTGAAGCTCATTAACATCTAATCCTTCATGAAAAATGTCATGATACATTCCTTTCATACCCTTATACGTAATCATAATTAACAGTGACACAAATAAAGATTTAACGTATCACGGTACAAATATAAGGTACACATAAATGATAGACTAATTATATTATCAGTGCGATCATTTTACGTCATTGTTACCATTTCTATATCCACCAACCAATATTGCTTCCAAAATGCAACAAAAAATTAAAAGTTTATATGATAATATTAATATCATATTGTGTCATACACATAAAATATTAAATATATTGCGATAGAAAAAGGTAAATTTGGAGACAATTTAACGGAAATGGTACGTAATGAGGTTGAAATTGAAAAAGTTGTCTAGTGTGTACTATCTTGAAATTCACAAGGATATGATAAGGGATAAATGAACAGTGTTACATTGGTGAAATAATTGGTTCTTGTTAAAGTTAGGATGTACCGTTGAGGCAAAAAGTGGATCTAAATTCTAAATTCACCCTAGTCATGAATACTTAGGATAATGTTTTGAAAATCAACTGCCTTGAGAGGTGATGAAGATTCATTTAATAAGGCATCAATCTTTTCAACATATGTTTTTTTATAGAAGCCGGTTAGAACTGAGCTCTTGGTATATTAATTCTAATTTAATGAATAAAAATGTCAAATCAAAATTATTAGGTTAAACATTTTGATTGAAGTTCGAGCTTTGACTTCTTCACATATGTGTGAGTATTCAAAAACTACGATCATTTTGTGAACTTATCTCAACTGTTTGGAATATCGAATTTAATATGTAGGAGTCGGAGTTTGAATCTTAGACAATCCACTTATTCACCTTAAGAGTAGAATTTATAGTTGCTAGATTATTTGACAAAAAAAAAAAGTAAGAAAATGCATAGAAACTTGAATGAAGAGAATATTATTTATATTAAATCTTCTTGACTAAGTCGAGAGAACAATAACAATGGTGATATTTGCTTTAATTTCAAGATTAAACAATCTCTTTAGTATGTTAGGTAAAAATATTTTTACTACTTGTAACTATGTAAGGACATTTAAACTCTTAACACACCTCAATTTTCACGCAAATTCATTATAAGATAACCCAATGAATATTGAATATAAACTCTATATCATCTTTATTTTGTCAAGCAATTTAGTAATTAAAATTTCACCTTATTTAATTCAAAAAAAAACATTCACCTTTTCAGATGAATAAGTCGGTGTTCAGAATGGAAACTCTGGAATTTTACATATGCAATATTTTTATCAATTAAGTTATATTTACATGACATGATCTAACTAAATACAAAACTGAATTATCTATCTTAATTATAAACAAATTTATAACATGCATCATATCTCATAATCATATAATAGAAAAAATTCACCAAACCAATATTGTGACATAGTGAACAGTATACATCAAAACCAACCAAAAGGAAATTTGCGTGGCATAAAGAACGGGGGAAGCGGGTGACCCATAGTATTTTCTACTACGTACGTACCCACTGTGTCTTGCATTGCAGGGTCACCCATTTCTCTTGTGGGACCTTTGTCAACTTTTTTTTATAAGTGATTTATGACTCATTGAAAACTGACCCAAAATTAATTATTAATTATAAATAATAAAAAAAGTTGCATAAATAGAAGATCAATTTCCTCACTTGCATTGCATGTCTCGTTAGTTAATATCTTCTCTTTTTTTCTCTCTTTCCAATTTCTTCCACTATCACACAATTTTCTTCAACAATGAGAGTTTCATCACAAAATTCAGAAACCGAGAGCACCTCAAATTCATCACCATCTACAACAACTAACACAATTCAAGAACAAGAATCCAACAACAAGAACAACCTTAAACGCAACCGCGACTCCAACAAACACCCCGTCTATCGAGGCGTTCGCATGAGAAACTGGGGAAAGTGGGTGTCCGAAATCCGCGAGCCTCGTAAAAAATCGCGGATTTGGCTCGGCACTTTCCCCACTGCCGAAATGGCTGCTAGAGCGCACGACGCAGCTGCGCTCTGTGTTAAAGGAAAATCCGCCGTTCTCAATTTTCCTCACCTGGCATCCTCTCTTCCAAAACCCGCTTCTTTAGCCCCTCGCGATGTTCAAGCCGCGGCAGCTAAAGCAGCTCAAATGGACATCAAATTAGAATCGTCACCTTCTTCTTCATTAACATCGTTGTCATCATCAATGACAACGATATCATCATCGACAAGTCTCTTAATGAAAACAGCATCAACGCTGTCTTCATCAGCAGACTTGTCAGCTACCTCCGACGAACTAAGCGAGATAATTGAGCTACCTACTTTGGAAAATGGCTATGAAGATTTTGGAAAAGAGGAGTTTCTGTTTGTTGACTCACAATCACAAGATTATACTTGGATGTATCAACAACCAATGGCATGGCTACAAACAACTCAAGAAGAAGGTTGTTGTGGTGGTGATGATGGTGTTGTAACTAATTTCGAGAGTTTTCTCTGGAATTACTAGGTTCTTGTTTTTTCTTTCTCTCTCTGTTCTTTTTTTTTTTTTTTTGTGAATGCTTTAGTTTTATTTTATCTTCTTTTAATTTATTGATATCACATAATTATAGTTACATCTATAATTATTAATGTCACTCTTCATCTCTTTTTTTTTTCTTTTTTTTTTCTTTTCCACTTTTTGGATTCTAACTCCTTTGTTGTTTTTTTATAAGGGGCTATGGCATGAATTTCTGTTTCTTTTATTATTTTTTTAATCTACTCTGTTTTTTTTTTATGTGTAATAATATCTTTCTTTTGTCTCATTGTAAATGTTTATTGAAATGAGGAAAAAGGTAATAAATTTCCCTGTTTTGGCACAAACTATTGAGTCAATAAATTATGAATAAAAATATTGCCTTATTGAGGCTTCAAATTTTATGTAAGATAAAAAAAAAATCAGAAATTATGTGATTGCCTTCAATGTCTTTGTATTTTTCTTGTAAGGGCAATACTGACCAAAAAGATGAAATAAAATTGTGGTGTACTTTTAACACATTAGGGGATGGGGAATATTGATGATGATGTTTTTGACCATTTTGTAATTGGGGCTTATATATGTTTGGTTGTAGTAGCACAGTACAATGATTTTGAATTAAAATATCTTGTGATTATTTGGAAAGATTAATATATTGCCAAATCTTTTTAGGCAAGTTAAGTATATTAAATCAGCTGACAATGACAATTACACTAAGTATATTAAATCAATCTTTTAGTTATGATAATTTGTGTATACCTCTCTTAATCAACCATTCTCTCATTTAAATAACTTTTTAACCATCAATTCTCTCTCAAATATATATTAAAGTTGCCAAAATAAAGTTCATAGAAAAAGTTACCAAAGTTAATAACTACGAAAGGTATGAAGTCTATTTTCCTAATTATTGATGTTCCTGGTTTCTCTCTTTCTAACACTACAAAAAAAATCTCTACCCATAATTATTTTTACCATTACCTTACCTACAGCACGGGTCTGTGGCATAATACCTCATTGGTAAATTATTATCCATAAAAATGTAATGGATAACATTATTCATGTAGTATCCACGGTCTTGCTCACGATATTATCGAGAATTTCACTGCGGCTAATTATCCATGGTAATACCACGAGTAAATGTTATACCCACGACTTTGCCGTAGAAAACCAGACCCGCATCCTTACCCACAGGCCACAGCCATATAAAGTGGTTGAAAAGCACCTGTTGTACTTCACATTAGTATAACAATTTATAAAAAAGGTTTATTTGTTACCAAATTTTATAACGTTAAAAAAAAATAGTAACAAGATATATTTTCAATCATTTCTTTAACTAAGTTTTTTTTTATCTTAAAAGGAGATGTTTCAGAAATTAGAGGTCTCTTAGAATATAAAATGTATCAAAAAGTTGTAAAAGAAAAGTATTTATATTGAAGGGGAAGACATTATATTTTCTAATAAATATTCGGCTTAATGATCATTTTCATTCTTATATGTATGAGGAATTTTAGTTTTAATTCCTGTATCGATTTTTGTTCTAAATAAACTTCTGAATCAACCAAACTTTTTGTTTTTGCTTCTAAAGCTAAAATCAGCAGAAAAATTCATAAGTTTTATGCAAATTTTCATGTGAATTATTATTTATTTTTTTGACGAAATGTGAATTATTGTTGTAGAGACTAAAATCAAAAAATTTGATTAACTCAGAGACTTATTTAAAACAAAAATTAAAACTAAAATTCCGTGTACATAAGATGAAAATGATCATTAAACCTATACTTATATACATACTGATCAAAAATTGACCATAAATTTATCTGAGTGATGTATTAGAAAATAGAAAATGATACTGTATTTTGAAAATAAAATATAGGTTGACATTTGTGACATTTTTAGCCAGTGACTCAAGGTTGGAAATTTAGAAATATCCATCAAATAAACAATTATTTTTATTTCAATAGATCTTGATCTCAATGCAACTATAGTTGTCCAATTACTCGGGGTTAAATATGACATTGTTTATGGAGTTAATAATTCTTCAATGTTACGTACTGAATTTGAATTGAATCGAAACAAAATCTGTAAATTAGAATAAAATAAACATCGTATAAAGATGAAAAATCAAAATAAATATCATATTAAAATGCGAAAATAAAACAGCGTTAAGATGGAAAATCACAAAGAAAGAAAATTTGAATAAAATCTAAAATAATGTGGATATCAAAAAAGAAATAAAAAGTATACCCTTCTCTAATTAATAAACAAAAAAAGAAAATAATAAGAAAAGTGTTGTGGCGGGCTGGCGGCAGAGAGAAGAAATAATTAGCTTTTGCTGACCAAAAAAGGAGGGGTGATTACTACATTAGTGTTCTTAAAATGTGACATTAACATTTTCCTCCAAAGAAAGCATAAAAGTCGTAATTAATCTAAATTATTATCATTTAGTTTTCTTAATAAATGTAAAATAAATTTTTTGATGGAACGGTGAGAGTACGTAGTAGTTGTTAGAATGTAGATCAAAATATCTATGTAGATGGGAATCAATCCTTTGCCTTATATATACCTCTGTCTCTAATCATTTCATTTGGTTTGGGGATTCTTTTCAAAGGGGAAGAATAAGAAGGGCATTCAGTATATTATTTAGTTGGCAATGACGTGGTTTATTTGGCGTACGCGGAATAATATATTTTTTAGAGGAGATTGTGTTATAGCGCCTTCTCTAGTGAAACAAATTATCTATATTGTTTGGTTGTAGTTTATTGGTAGAACAAAGAGTAGTGTTAATTTATTTATTTTGGTCAAATAGCCTAGCGGTAGAAAAATAGGATGATCGGGGTTCGAACCTCCGTCCTCTGTATATAAAATGCGATGTCCAAACAATTGAGCTAAGCTCATGGGACAGAGTAGTGTTAATTTTACTTTCCATGATTGGTATAATAATTCTTTAGACTAGTGTTTCAAGCACATTTAAAGTTTGTTTTCTTTGGTTTGTAAATGTTGTGTACCCCTTATACTCTCTTATATTCTATATATATGTTTGTTTATCCAGAAAAAAAAAATCAAGGTTTCATAATTATATGTATAGTTTATGTCTCTCTCTTTTATAATGATTAATGAGTGATTAATACTCTCTTGTATTTTTCATGATTTTTTCACCTCCAATCACATTTGATTTATTTTTGTTTATGTAAGCTTCTTAGATGATCACTCATGTCATGAGATATATAACTAGAAATATACAAGCCAAAACAAATTTGGTTGTTAAAAAATTTGTTAATGCAATCCGACATATACTCTTGAAATGAAAGTGAAGAGGTTGATTGTTTTGGCCATTGAAAAATGAAGTGTGAAACTATCACATAATCAAACATACATGACCAACTTAAGGGTAATAGAACCAATGAGTTTTTTTTTTTTTTTTGGTAAGGATAGAACCAAGGAGTTGGTCATAAACAATTCTAATATCTAATAATAAAAAATAAGCCAAATGTGACATATTGAATCTAAAATAAGCGGGTTAAAATTCCGATTTTAAAAATAAGAAGTTGAAATTATAAATCTGTTAAAATAGGAGAGTTAAAACTGCATTTAAATCTTATTTTAACAAATATAGCTGATTTATTGTAGAACGACTTGAAAGTGCTAAGAAGTAACGTGAGTTAAATTGTGTTGATCAATTAAAACGTTTTTGCTAAATTGTTCAACAATTTATATTTATTAAGTTTTTATTCCCGGCAATGAGTGGACAATTTTTTATTTATCCTCTACGAAAAAAAATTGATTAATCTATAATATAAAAATTTCATCATTTATCTCTCTATAGACTTTTTAATTTGTTAACGTAGAAACACAATGATGATTTTGTTATAGATTTTGTTCTTGACCAAAGTAGTACAATATATTTATTTTTTTCTTTTGAGTAAATTAAAATATATGCAAGTGTTTTTAAAAGTAGTGTGTATTATTAGAGAATGAAGACAATAATCGTTGGAATCCCTGACTACAAGTGATGCATTTTTTGTTAGCATGTGATTAGATAAATATCAAATTGATAAAAATAGCATCTCCACGTAATAAGAAGTTGAATTAAATTTATTGCCATTTTTGGAATATATGTCTAATTATTATTAGTTGATATGACGAAACATTTTTGGAATATTGGCCTAATTATAGTTAGTTGAATATTGGTCCTACATAAAAATAGTCAACTAACTATATAGTTGAAACTTAATTTTTTTTTTTTTTTTTTGACTTAATTCTTTTTTTGACAAAAACAAAAATTAAAAAAAAAAATTAAAAAAAAAATATCTACATATAATAACTACAACAAGCAAATTAAAATTAATTACAAATTTGTATGAGACGATACCTTTGTCTGAAAAGCAAATGAAAAAAATCCTCACACATGCAAGAAGGAAAAATAAACAAAAGACAACTTATATTATAAATTAAAATGTGTTAGATAATACTAGTGTTTTATGTTATAGGGTTTTTGAAAGAGCAAATTTATTTGATAACCAAATTTGGCACAAGAAGGGCCACGTACAGATGGGAAGGAAAGCCCACAAATAGACATGTAAGAATAGGAAAAATTACAAGAAGGAAAACAAATAAAACAAGGTTTTTTATAACTCTCTAGTTGCTAGGAGAAAAGAGATTATAATACCTTAGAGTTCTACCGCGATATAAGTAAAGTGATACGGTCAATAGTTGTTCCACTCCAAAATTGTACATGAGTTCTTTCGAACAAGGTTTTGTCTAATATGAAGGAGTACGTGGTTTAAAATTTTCATGGTACACAAGTCATTTATAATATTATTATAACATGCAAATACTAATTTTACAAAATTCGTTGATTTTGATAGTTTATATCATATAGATCATTTATGCATGCAAATTTTTAAATAAATTAAAAGGTATTTGATATTTTATTAAAATCCATCAAAATTAACAATTTTCAAGAAAAACTCGTAAACTAATTGTTAATTAATCTTAACAAGTCTCATTAACATACCAAATAATTTTTAATTTTTATAAAATTTTATATGATTAATTTATATATATAATATAAATTTTCAATACAACGATGAATTTTATAACATTTGTATTTATAATATCATAATTATACATTGTGCACCATAAAAGACTAAAAAATCACCAAAACATAAAGCTAGTAACAGACCCTAAATGCAACTAACAGCACACCATACGGGAATATATATATATATATATATATATATATATATATATATATATATATATATATATGAGATGAGATTCAATGCGAATCTTGCATAAAATCTTTTAATCCTATATTGTTTTAACTTTTTAAAACAGATAAAGTGTAGCTACATTTTATATTTATAGATTCTAAATTATAAAAAATAAAAAGCATAAAAAAATATAACTAAAAATTATTACAATTACATAACCAAAATCATATTTAAATATATTTCTTATTAGTGGACAACTTGCAACATTTCTGCTGGATACATTCCAAACACCAAATCATTTTATTATTTTGCTATTAATTAATTAATCATACAAAATGTCAGTTGTGAAAGACCTTTGTCACATTTTTGTATGCATATAACTTTATCTTTGCACCTTTTATTTCTTAAATCACTTGACTTATTACAGTTTTGGTGGCTCTGGTGGCTAACATCATTAGCTTGGTAGGGCTTATTAATACATATATAGTATTATTTTGCCTTTTCATCAAATAAAATAAAATAAAACCCTAATCTGTCCAAAATACATACAATATTTTTATTTTAATTAATTATTTTGTTCAGAATGGAAAGTCATTGCCGACCTCAGGTATCTTTCATGATATTTTGATTTTTTTTACTCAATAAACAATATTATTAATTTAAATGGATAGAGTACATCGAGGTAATATAAATTTAAAATTACAAAAACAAAAAGGATGAATCTTTTAACAAACTCAAAACATTCATGTTATTATAGCATAAGACGGAAAATTATATAGGCCTACATATTTGATTATATTGAAGTTTTCGGAATGTCCATGCCTTCAAATATGTAGTGTGTTGATAACACAAAAGTCATTGATTTGATCTGCACTAGATCGAACTTCAATCTGAATCAAATAATAAATACCGCACTAAAACGGGAAAATAAATTAAAATACACTGTACTATGACGGGAAATCAATACGATCAACATTACACCATATAGGACGACGAAATCACAAAAATTACCGAAAATAAACACTAAAGATACGTGAAAATCACACTTATTTAAGTAAAATATAAAATAAAATAAAATCGATTGGAAGAGTGATTTTAGACCTAAATTGATCATAAATCATATATCCACGATAGATTGAGAAGAAAAAAGTTGTAACGTATAGGATTAGAAGGAGAATAAATCAAAACTAGTGCTACTGATATTGAGTTTTAAATATACAAACTTGTAGTTTCAAAAACAGTACCGTAAAATCAAATTATATAATATGTTGGTACTATATTGCAAGTTTGCAACATTTAACAAAGCTTTTAATATAAAACTTTTGGATAAATTAATGCGACTCATCAAAATAAAGGATTTATATATTTTTATTGAACACTATTAATGTTGATCATGAGTTTTAATAACTTATCAAATAATTTTAAATTTGTGTAAAATTTAACATGAAAGTTTTGTATATATGATATACTAACTTTTAATTTTTTAGTAGTGAATTTTATAAAATTTATAATTGTTAAAAATGCGTTATTGAATGTTATAATATATTACCAAAATGTTACAGTAACATAAGTTAACGATGTATGTTGGAGAGTTAACAAATTAAAAGATATGGCAATATTCTTGGTGAGTTAAGGGACACCAACTAAATTTTAAGAATGAGGTCTAAAGTATAAATAAAAATGTCTACTGTGAAAGAAATCATGTTAACATGAGATTCTATGCTTTTATTTACGCAACAATGAGATTCTAGTAGAACGAGGAATTCTAGACATCATGAGTGAAAATTAATTAGTTTGAAATTTAGGTTGGGTAAGCATCAAAACTAGTACATATCTCCATCATTACCCACAACTTTGTCAATTGAATTTGATTTGTTCATATCTAAGTCCTTATGAATGGTCCCTTAACATTATTAATTAATTTTTTAAATTGAATGAATTAATCTTCCAATACCCCACCTCTGAATTAAAAATTAGAGTATCTTAATTTACTTAAAATATGATAAACAAGAAAGGACGATAGTAATTAAAAATTCATACACATAAGTGGCTGAGTCAGAGTTTAAATTTTGATCACATTGTCTAACCTAATAATTTTGATATTTTTATCAGTTGAACTAAAATTTATCACCTAATTTATTTTTATTGGGTGAAAATCTTACATTATTTGCTTTATAGAATTTTATGGTAGAACATTGCTTTCATTATCATATATAGCAAAGTGCAACGGTACATAGAAGTCATAGTCGCAAAAGAGCACACAAAAAGATCAAAGAAACAAAATGATAAACACTAGTAAAGCAGATATTACATGTATATTATTATAATTAACCTAATTAAGCACCAATAATTCAATGTGATTTTTCCATATATGCATGTGAGGACAAACACATGAATCAGTCTTATCAAAATAATTGAAAAGTGAAATTTCTTTGGTTCAAAAGCAATTTCATAATTTCACATAGTTTTGGCTTTTTGATTCACAATTTGACACACAACACAAGGGGCGTTTTCTTGGGGAAAAAGAAGAGACACTATTGCAAGCTGACATATTTGCTGCCGCCATGACCGACCAAAAACAATGAATGGTAAACAATCACAAATGATTGACTGTACTAATATCTCTTTCTATGGCTTTATATATGTTGAAATTTAAATGATGTCAATCAATTGTATATATGACGTTAATGTAATGAACACTACTTTGTTCTTACATGCAAATTTATAAATTAAAAAAATGCTAATACTTGCTCTTATAGCCATTATAATTTCATAGCATCCTTACATAATTTTAACTTGATATAAATTCGAAGTTTGCACACCGTCGTTATCTGTCAAAAAATATGTGAAATACAAAGGTGGATTTTACTCTTTCAACTGAATTCTTTTTATATGCAGGAATCACAGAAATCAAACATCTAACTACTTGTTTAAGTAGTCCAAAAATCATGCTACTTTGATCAATGTATTGTTGGTTATATAATTTTCACTATGATTTGGTAAAATATTGAAGAGAAATCTTTGCATTGAGGATGGTAGAGAAATGTTTTTGAAAAAATTTATATTTTATAAAGGAAGGGGTGTGGATGTCAAAAACTATATGGGTGGGGCAACTCTTGTCTATAGTTTTGATTTGGATGTTGCAATCTTTATGATCAAATCAAACAGGTGGAGTAGCTATTGGCTAATATTCCCATCATGCCAAGACCACTCACTTACACACGATGAACAAAGGTTGAAAATAGTCATGCTAGTTAAGCCTATATATAGTGATAATAATCCAATAAACATTTGTGAAAAAAATAGTAATGCTAGCTATGCCTATATATAATAATTCTATAATATACACACACTCATATATATCATATGAAAAAAAGAAAAGAATAGATTTTGGTTAAAAGTTAAAACTAAAGTGGCAACTAGCTACATATGTAAAATGTAGGGTGAAAATGGTTATAAATTAGTGGAAAATTGAGTGAATGAAATTAATATTGAAAACTGCATTGCATATTGCATGCTTGTACAAACCCAAAAAAACGGTAACCTTGAGAATAATGCCATGCAAATCTGTGTGTGTCAGTGTGTAGTAAATTATGATGAGCAAAGAACATGGACGGTGTTTGCCTCATTGTCGGATAAACGGACAAAAAATAGAGTCAAACCGATAAAGTTTCAAAGCATTCCTAGATTTCAGCAATTTATCTACTCTCACCCACTTTTTTATTCCTCTATTTAGTCTCATTATGAGTAGTAGTAATTGTTTGTTGTTGTCTATGGATAAACAGATAAAATACATATGAAACTAACACAAACTATGTAAACTATGTGATGTTTCTAATTCAAAGTTCAAACTCGAATGAAAACACGTATTCTAACAAAATTGACATCGTTAATTAAGTTAGGATGTATGGATTCTATCCATCTCATTATAAATGTCTCATTTAAATTGTTTGTGATTCTTAAATAAAAAAATTAGTTATGTACTCCTTCCGGTCTTATATTATAAGAAAATTTGTATTTTTTTTATCAATTGTAGAATTATCAATTGTATAATGAATCTAAAAAATCAAAATTTTCTTATATATAAGATCTGAGAGAGTAGATAAAATGTTATAAATATTAAGAAGTCACACATCGGTTACAAGATGGTTTGAATATATGTTTATAAAGTAAATTAAAGACAATCTTCATCTTACTAACAGATTTTAGATTTTGTATTGTTGAATTAGGCTCAATACTCAATTTTAAAATGATAACGGAGTCTCTCTACTATTCTGCTTAGCCAGAAATATAAGCAGCGGTTTTTCACTTTTCATGACATCACCGAGTCATAAAGTGGTGTTTTGTATAACTACTGAAATTGTTCTAAAATGAAATTATAATAAAAATGAGCTTTGTGAAGGTAATTATTGTCACGATGTCATTAATATATCCAACAATTCACAAACACAATGAACATTAGCTAAAAACTAATATAAAACTTTCTAAAATGTTCATATTAATTTATGGCTTCTTTGCACTTGATTTATAGCAAACTGTTAACAATTTTTCAAATTGATCTGAGCAAGCGCCAAAAATTTCAAAGAAAACCAATTAAGAAATGGTAAAAATGGTTTGAACTCTCTGCTATACTAAGGTTGGATATCTTTAATAACATTGGAGTCAGTTTAAATCTAGACAAATGATTGCCATTCCTCAATAGATAAATAGAAATACAAATAAAGCTCAACCTCAGTTAGCCGAGAAAACTGTTCAACGTCTACAAAAAAATTTTACAACAGGTGATAACCATTAGAGCGTAGAATTATACAAGCAGCCCCTTCCACTTGATTGAAGCCGACACTGGCTGTAGAACGACATTGCTATTCATCCATCTGTTAAGATATATATTTGGTAAGCCTATTCATCAAGTATAGCACGGCCAAGATTTGTAGCTAGAGCTAGCCTAATAGAACTCAGTGCTTGAGGGGGTAAGTTAGGCTCAGTGAAGTGTGGTCGCTGCCTCGCCAAAGATAACTCTTGAAGTTTGTTCAATAGAAGATTGGTGTCAGACACACTGAGAAGAGGACTATCTTTCCAATTTAGCAACTTCAACTGCTCCCACAGAGAACAAACAATGAAATCATGTAACTTTGTTGAGTGACAAAAACAGCTCGCATTAAACATGTAAAATGCATTGGTGACTAATCACAAATAACATGGAAAAGTTAAATGGTAATAATAGGATCTACCTAGAAATGAGATGCAAACAAACATGGATTAAGAAAATATTTGTCGATATATGTTCGTGATTGTTTCCTACTTTCCTACAAATAGTATTTGTTTGTCTCCTTCAACCAGTCATACGCATACATATAGCTGCTTTGTATGTTTCTATAATCATTCATGAGAAGACTAAACACCGGATTGATAATCCATTTGGAAAAAAGAGATACTCTAACACATCATCCACAGTCCACAATACGTCTGTGAGATCCTTATCCAAGCATCAACTAGCATATTATTTACCAAAGTCCTAGAATAGCACAGATATGTAGCCAGTTGAATGCATAGGACATACATGCTATAGTTTGAGGGGGAGTCTTGTTTGTAACCGATATGTCTGTGACTGTGTCCTACTCCCTTTTTTATTCTATGTTATGGAAGTTTCATAATTAGAACCAATCTCACAATTTCATTGATTCTATACAATACGTACCTATAATAAGAGTATACAGTACTTTTCAACTGCTAAGTCAGTACTAAATTAACCTTTGATAAAATGAAGATACCTCAATACTAAATATACCCTTGATCCCATTAACATATGTTCATATGGTTATACTGGACATTTTAAAAGAAAATGTACACACATAAAATAAAATAAAACACTCACCGAATCAAACAGAAGGGGCAACCAAAAGCGTTGAGGGGTTGATGGATTTTTCATAAGCTGCAGAACAAAAGAAATGTATTACATATAAGAACGTATGTCAATCTATAAACTAAAGTAATATGAAAGATAATGTTATTCAGACCAGCAATGGTAACATGTTAGAGTCTCTTTTCCTAGTTGTATTAATAATCAAGGTGTCTCTCTTTGAAGCCATTCATTATAATGTTAAGAGTATAATCATGTTCTTTCTATCTTGGGGTAGTTACCTATACGTATCATTATCATGTTATCTTTACTGAAAATTTCTTACAATGTACTAAAATATATTCAATAAAAGATCAATCTAAGTTATTCAATATGTTCCAAAGTTCTGCTCAGAAATCACAACTCAAATTTGAAAAAACAGCTCACATTTTACACAATGGCACTGCTAAAGAATATTTCCTGAATGTTCCAATTCGTTCATGACTCTTCACGCCACTAAACGTTAATATAATTGCCCATATACACTCCAACAAAATTGTATAGCCGAATGAAAACAGACTTATTGTTGGCATCGTTCATATTCTTTTAGGGTTTCTGTTGTTCAAATTGATGGATATATATTTAATAAATTGAATGCCATCTTCAGTTTTGGATAGCCCTCTTTATGCCTCTAGTGTGTTACTGTGTTTGGTTTGTACTTGTTTTGTTCATGATCTATTGTTTTGTTCAATTCAGCATAGAAGAAATCCTAGTAAGTAACATGACTGTTTGTAGAATCAGCATACTATTTTATTGGGGCGAACATAATCGTAGAAGTGTGCATATATAAATTAATACCAGTATGAGGGAGCCTACAGCTTGTCTAGCTGCATCAGTTGATTTTCTACTATATACCATCTGAAGGGATTTTTTGAAATCTCTATACCTGAATGTAAATATTTAACAATTGTTAGAACTAAGAAAATTATAAGTAATTAGATGAAGACGTGAATATTAGATAAAAATGCCAGCATAGGATGTTCATACTTGTGTAAAAATTCAAGACCCCCAGCAGGCTTAGATTCAGAACCCAATAATTCAATTAAGCCTTCCCATTGCTGTAAAACATATGGATTGTCAAAGTGACGGATTGAAATAATTATTTAAAAAATCATATCCACATATCAACTAATAGATGATAAAAAATTTGCACAAATTTTTAACTTAGCAGTATGAAAAGTACTTTGAAGCTTTCGTCGGAGATTGACTTTCCAACTGAATCAAATAACTGTTGTGCAATTCTATCAAGACAGTTTGTATCTTGGGATTGTTGTAGCCAAAATACTCCAGCACCTTTACGACCATGCTTCCAGTGATAGACTCCAGCAACCTATAAATTAAACAAGCATAGTCAATTCTGTGAAATTAGATTATTAAAAGATAGTGACGATTTTTAATCTCCAAGTCCAAGCTTTCTAACCGTAGGACTTGCAACAGTTAACCTAATCAAGATTGCAGGTTACCTTCATGATATTTGAACTGATATGATCAAGCTCATACAAACGGCATATCTCAATGGTCTGCATGAGTAGGAATGATTTGTCTGTCACTCATAAGTATATTAAAAAGTACTAAAGATCATCAGGATGTGAATTTTTAATTGAATGAAAAACAGTAAGATGAAACAGTTACCTTAAGCAACATATTGTTATGTTGAACAGATTGTCTGTACAATAAATTCTCTAGCAAGCCCATTCCTTGCTTCATGCATGATGTTAAATATATTGGAGCTATCTGTGCAAATATGCGAACATAAGATGAAATGAGCACCAAACTAGATTATTTCTACCAAATTATGCTGTCATGCAAAGTTGATACAACTACATTCTTCGTTATAAAAAGAAGGAAAAAAGTTCATTTGGCCTTGATCGTGTTTAGGTTTCCTAGAGTTTCTTAATCAAATGTATGAGACATCAGTTTCATCCTTACTCGTCAGTAAATTTTGATGTCATCAAGAATGAATGTTGTTCACCTAAGATAATTTACCAATTCAAGATCAAATTAACAGGATATTTTTGGCTTGAGTAACTTGCACTTACTTGCCAGGTCAATGCATGTGATGATAGAACTTGAGCATATGCAAGCCGATGAAGTTCCACCATACTGATTCCCCCCAAGTTATAACGCTCATCATGTAGAAGAGTCTCTGCTTCGTCGCTCCCTGCAGTTAACAATTCCACGCCATGTGCAACCATCCTATTTTATTGACACAAAATAACACATACATAAGTCCCATTTTTATTAAACCAGTTTAATGAAGGGAGTAATTCAGTGCAAGATCTGTTTTGATTATTTTACTCCAAAGATAAGATTTGAAGTTAAAATCTAAATTTTGAATATTTTCATTGTGAGCTTCTTGAGAGCAAAATAATCTAGTCCAAACGTGCACATAGTAATAAATAAATATTAAATTAGCAATAGAAAAAAAACAGCTCACCAAGGACCAAATTCTCTTGAAATTTCTGCTAAAACAACCTAAGACATTTCAACATGATCATTGTCATTCAAGTTTAAAATAGAAAAGTAAGGATTGGGTAAAAAACAAATTCAGGAAACAAGCAGCAGCAAGTCTAAAACATTGAGAGAACAAAATGGAGCATGAACCATAAAGTTTCACAATTACCTCTGTATTTTCTCCAAGAATTCCAATCATAAGTCCAGTCAACCTATGGGTACCAGTCGGTGGTTTCAATTGGATGCATTTCTGGGCCAAATTATACATGCTTTCTATTCCCTACTTATAAATGGGGGCGCCGAAGTTATTTAGATATTCAATTAATAAACAAAGGTATATGAAAAAGAGTGTGTATATATTTTTTTTTTTAAGTTAATAATTGCATAAATCGATAAAACTTACGGTCGTAAATGGCCTGATGTATAGAAAGTGAGAAATATACAACTCAATCCAGTAACATGAAGCTGTACAGAGACTCTCAGTGTTACCCAGCATAACTTGTAGCAGGTTTCTTAAGCCCTCACGAGTTTGTTGATTATCACACTGAATCCAATATGGACTGCAGTCCAATTTAGTAACTTGTGACCTCCATTTTTCCCAGGCCTATAAAATATAAATACACAACAATACAACATCTTATAACAGTGGACAGAGTAAATGCACTGAAAAGAAAATGTAATAATGCATCTTAAAATATTGCAGAATTTGGACATACTTTAATAAAGTCAGGCTTGGATTTATAGCATTCTCCTAAATTTTCAACGGCAGATTCAGGACGTAATCGGGGCATTTTGGAAATAAGAACAGCAACTGCCTCCACTAATCCATTTTCTAACTGCACAACCAAAATAGGACAGAAAATGAGACAAAAATAAATATAACAAAAGCAGCAGCATGAACAACAACAATGAAGACTGCTTATTATAACAACGTCATCATCTCTGTCATACTGTGTGAATTCATTGTGTTGGTGCAATAAAACTTTCATAATTTTCATGCCAACCTCACGGTGGCTGAGCTGATCTAATTGGTAAGATCCGTGCAACCGCAGCATTTTCACCTGCAAGTGAAAAGCCAACTTAATACAAATTCTTTATTTACAATGGAACATAAGATGCTGCAGAAGAAAAAAAATGGAAAAATACAGGATCCTTTACTAACCACTATATCCAGCCAACCAACTGACAATGCAGATGACATCACTTCCCAATATCTAGGATCATCCTCAATCACCTGCATGGACAAAATTTCCTATGTTTACCTCTCCAACCTTTTGATAAATTGATCATGCATAATTACCATACACATTAGTAACATGTCAAGAAGGATAGGTAATGAACATTGAACAATGTTCTCTGTGTGTGTGTGTATAACTGCTTCTTTTGTTTGCATATAAATTGTAGACTGTAGAGTGTATTACTCCTGGTGAACATTGGGCATAAACTGTATAATTCTTCCTTGTAGTATTTTCTATTTTCTAATGTGATATGTTTCAAGGACTTTGTGGCTAGAATTTGTGCACATATGGCTAAACCTGTATGTTGACAAGATCATTCTGAAAATCCGCAAGCTTTCCATGAATTGTATCCTGTGTACTGGTAAAGAGGCTATCATAATCCTGTCATAAAATGAACCATCATCTAAAATAAGCAAATGTGAACAGTGTTAAATAAAATCCAACCATCTACAAAATCTGTAGAAAAACAAATAAAAAGAGATTATTACAGCTAACCAATCAACAAGCCTTTCAGGTAGCCATGCTTGAGACTGCTTGTCCACATAAAATATTTCCATCAACTCCCATGCAGCTTTCAAACACGTTGGCTCCTCATTTTTCTACAACCAGTGTAAAAAGTAAGTAACTAACTTCTTTATACTATAAGTCCCGCAAAGAAAGTCTCAACGCAACTCCACACAACCAGCAAGAGGATTTAGAAATAGTACCTTAACAATTTCATTAGGATCTTCAATTATTGGATTAGGAGCCAACTTTGGCCCTGCAAGAAGCGATGTTATCTCCTTGCTATACTGAAGGACATGCTCCCACCTAATTTGTAAAACAAATGAAAAACTATTTTCAATAAGCCCAATACTTGAAGACTAAGCCCGGATCTGAGCACAATATCCCATGACCTGAATCCATCTAGGGTGAATCATGCGTCACACATGTTTTCTACTCAGTCAACCCACTCTAAACTCTGGAAATGACACTAACGGTCTAGTGGAGCCATATCTAGGCTTGAGCAACAAGGTTGGACTATTGCTTCTATAAATAGAATTATCTAATACATGCAAACCCTAACTTATTCATAACTCAATAAACCCCAAGTCTTACTCGCGGCACCATTGCTAGCAACCACACATGACATAATTGTTTTTTTTTTTTGAAGAAGCTAAATTAGCCCACCTAAATTGGTACCGGAGAGAATCGAACCTGAGACCTCGAGAAGGAGCACACTCCCAGGTCCCAAGGCAATACCACCATGCCAACCTAAGTGGGTTTAACCACACATAATTGTAAATATACAAAAACCGCTTATTGCTTAATTTGAATTTCCAAACATAAAAAACTTGAGTTAGTTTGAAATGCAATGATTTTTCAGGAGGTACCCTTTGCATTGAGGTGAAGCTAAAGCCAAATTTATATGAATTATAAAAATTAAAATAAGAGCTCAAGACAGAACAAAGTAATAATCAAAATCAAGTTAGACATGACACCGATCTTAGAGAGGTAAATTACCAATCTATATGATAGGGAGATTTCGACAGAGCAGAAAGAGAGTTCCGGCGACTTTGAAGCAACGCAAAGGGAGCAACGGAGCCGTAGGCAATTCTCCGCCAGTCTGCATCATCAATTTCAGGATCTCCACCGCCGAGCTTAACTTCAATGACCTTAGCGCCATCTCCGGCATCGGAGGTTCCAGAAGGTTCCGCGAAAAGTGAGACGCGGAGGGAGTTTCCGCGGGACCAGGAGATAGCTGCGCGAGAAATTGGACGGGCGAGACCATGGTGGAGAGGATAAACTGATAGCGAATCGTTGGTGTCGCCGGAGAATGGGATCAGAGCTCCGTTGCCGACGGCGTCGGGGGACATTTTTGAATCGGGAGTGTGTTAGGGTTTTTTGGGGGTTTTAGATTTAGGGGAAAAAAAGAACACAATTTTTTACGCGGGACACAGTTATGTAATTTCATACATTGAAAAACTATTTTAAAAATGAATACTATGTTCCATTCAAATTATTTTATGAAATCAAATTTCTAATTTTGGTATAACATGTGTCTGTGCCCTTGGGTCCGTGTTAACATTTTTCAAAAACTTTTAATTCAACTATTGCATTCATAAAATTTAAAATATAATTATTTTGACACCTCGTATCAAGATGAATCGAAGTTGAGACTTTGAGAGGAACGCACTCTAAGATTTTAAGTCAACAACACCAAACCAACCCAAATGGATTAGTGTGTGTTAGATTATATGATGGCGAAAATTGATTTCAATGGAATTGATTTTTGTTAAGAGTGAATTTGAGATGAAATGAACTATGTTTAGATATGTTTACACAAAAATGAGTCGGACAATAAACTTAAATGAATTAGCGACAAAAATTAAAAATTTTATGATCAAATTATAATCGGTTATAATCAATTTTAAGTCTTCAAAAACACTTTTAACTCTCCAGGAAATGAAACCAAAGTAGAAGCGTCGATATAGCGGCTATGGTGGATCAAATTATTTATTTTGCGTGGTTTTGGTTTATTGGCCGGTTAAGGAGTAATGTAGATGTTACGTTTGCTAATTGGTGTTCTAATCCTTTAGCTTGCTTACAATGTATCTAGATTGAACTATTTCTTTTGTATTCTTGAATTGTAAGGGTTGAGTACCTCTTGTACTCTTATAATTCAATACAATATTTGCTTATCAAAAAAAAGAAGAAAAAAAAGTAGAAGCAAGTCATTTGGCATCAAAAGGATGAATACATACATACAACAAAACATAATAATATATCAATATCATACCACACTTCTTTTCTTACATGAAAAAGTTGTACACTATCATTTCTTTACAGAAAAGCTAGATGCAACAAACAAGGCCACAGGCTTATTGATTTGTATGTGCTATACTTTTGATAAAAATGGTGTAGTCTTTACTGATAAGCATATTATCTCATATGTTTTCTGCTACTCCTTCAATCTTCTTCTTTTCCATTATCTTGTTGACACGACCTCGATGAATCCTCTTGTTTGAAATGAAAATCTTCCATCAATGGAGGCCATAACACTAAAGTAGGAGTGTAACAATCCATTAACTTACCATTTCCAAGAACACCACTTCTTCCTCTTCCTAAAGACCAAATTTTATAGCCCTCTTGTGCAACAATAACCGTATGAGCCGCGCCACACGCAACTTGAACCGGTCCCAAAAATTTAGCCTCATAGGGATTGCTTACAACAAGAGGAGAAAGAGCATCACTAGAATATTCACCAACAACTCGCGCATCAGGATATAAACCAAGACCCTTCTCCATTCCCCAAGACCAAACATCTCCGTCCGATGAAACAACACAAGTATGAAACAAACCACAATCAACAGAAACAAGGTTTACAAATTTTGGCAATTCTTGAACAAGTTCAGGAATTAATGAACTTTGTGTCGTTCCATGACCGAGTTGTCCGTTTTCACCAAGACCAAATGTCCAACACACACTCTCTAATGTATCATCATCATTAGTCCTTTTTTTTCTATGAGTTAACAAAGCTGTGTGAAAAGCACCACATGCTATTTCATATATTGACCAATGAGAATTTTGATCAAATGTTTTAACTATTTCTGGATTTGATCTATTTTCTTTATCACCTAAACCTAATTGACCATGATTGTTGGTACCCCAAGAGTAACAAATGAGATCATCATTTTCTTCATTGTATGATTCTCCAACACTAACAAGGGCTATAATGTGTTCATTTCCACATGCAACTTTTACTACTATGTGACCATGGAGATCCCATACTGGTGTTGGAGTGAAATTGCTTACTATCGAGAATATACCTTCTTTGCTTTGATTAGGACAGTTTCCCCACATCCATAGGGCACCAAGATTGTCGATAGATAGTGACATCATTCCTCCTGCATTGATAGAAATTATCTGGTGAACAAATGAAAACACATTAGTGACACACATACTATTAGGAAATTTCAAAGTAAGCTAACGCACGAAAATGGATTCTCTGTTGTAACTATGTCACACAGTTACATATCTTGTCCGTGTGTTTAAAAACAATGGTCGAGTTTGTTTGAAATTGATTTACTAATTGTGTAATCTGAATCGTCTGATCTCATTTCTCAAAGTCAATAATCGAGATTGATTACTACGTGAAACTACATGGTACTTTTACTGTAGAGAATCTAGGTCCAACCTAGCACTTACATGATAAGTTTTATGCTATAAGCGTTTAATTAAGTTGTTTATCCAAACAAAACCTTAATAAGAAAAATGATACTTGTATTATATATACCTTTAGTGGTTCTTTCCCTTCTGCTTCTTCTAACAATAAGGTTGAAGAATCTGGTGGATACAGCTCAAGAAACTTGTTCAACAAGCAAGGAACAACAGAATAATATCCATCTGTATATTTTGGATTGTGTGAATCCTCTTCATTGATGATACCAAGTTGACCGTCCATACAATAGTCAAGGATGCACATAATCAAAATAGTATATAATTGATCAAACTTTTATAAAGTTAGAACAATTCATTTTTGTAATTTAATTCAACCTATGGATTTTAAGCATATTATTAAGGATACATAAATTGTAACCCCAGCACCAAACAGATCCATCATCTGCAAGAGCTAGACTATGATATGCACCAGCAGCAATTCCAACTATTCTAACAGAATCTTGTGATCCAAACTTTACTTGAGCTGGAAAAAGTTGGTCTTGTTCTGAACCCAAACCAAGCCTTCCTAATGTTCCTCTTCCCCAAGAACATACGCGCCCATCCTCTACACTCGCGCAAACGCCCGTGCACACAAACAAAAAAAAATCCATTAATTCGAGTATGCCTCCAATAATAAGTATAGTTACTAATATAAAAAAAATGCTCAAATATAGGTTTAGTCCCTCTATTTTGTTATGTTCACAATTTTGCTCCTCTGGTTTCAAAATCTCCGACTTTTTTCAACTTATGCGTTTAGGGTTGAATGATGATAGAACATGTGAGATGTTTGTGTGTCAAGCAAACTGAGTTGATGATGTGACAGTGTCAAGGTGAATTCTCATTCAACTACTCATTTTCATGTCATCATCAACTCAGATGCCACAGAAGCATCTCACTTGTCATATCAAGAAAATTCCGCTCAAATACATAGGTGGTAAAATCCGACGATATGAAAATTGGAAGAATCAGATCGTAGATTAGACATGGACGGACTAAAACCATGAATGTAACAAAAAGATGGCTAAAATAGCAACAAATGAATAAAGACATGAGAAAATGAAAATTGGTTAGTAATAGGTCTCAAAATAGAAAGTTGGTTACCGGTAAGAAGGATAGTATGTGCTTCCCCTGCAGCAACGGCGGTAACTTTAAAAGGTAAGTTGCCGGAGCCAGCAACATCTTCCATGTTCCTCTGAGGTTGAAAATATAAATGGTCTAAGGTGGTTAATTAAACCAGTTGATCTATTAAGGATTATGTATTATCAAGAATTGAACTTTGAACATCCACAGGTTCATGCAAATTGTCCAATACTAAGTGGTTTAACTATCTCTATTTAACAACTTTTGTTCTATTCTTATTTTGTATAATAGCTAGCTGCAACTATATCCACTTTGTAGCCTTGTATTATTATAATAAAATGGAAAAATACATCAAACTTATTAATATCTCTCTTTATCTTGTTTGAAAATTGTAAAGACCACCTTGCAATATTTAAAATCTATACAACCAATTTAATAGTGTTTAGATAAGATGTTTTGAAGTCTCCTTGATTTAAATAAAAAGTTAAAAGTTTTGATTTGTGAACTTTACTATTTATGTTTATATTCGACTTAAAGGATTAGTCCTAATTGCACACGAGATGTTCGGTTTATACAAACAAAAGAAACTATATACATAAGCAATTTTACGTTATTTAAAAATTGTCGGTATGTAAAAAGATGGAATTCTAGTCATTAGTATGCTAAACAAAAATAAGTGTTGGTACGTTGTTAAAGATATTAAAGATAGTGAACTATAAATCCGTTTGATTTATAAATGATAAATACTAAATAGAACAGTACAAGATAAAACAAGGATAAATTTTCCAAGTATTAAACAACTATGTTTTGGTATTTAAGAATTAGAAATAGAAATTCAAGATTAAATTAAATAAAAAGTTTTAATTTTACACTTTAATTTTCGTTTCTTTCATATTGGCCATACATTTGCAGTGTTGAAACTTGAAATACTATGCTGACAAACAACAATGAAAAGATCAGTTATATACATCCACAAAACAATTGACTATTTGTATGTATTTAATTAATTTTGGTTTTCAATCTTAACACCTGTTGTGACATACATACATAACTATATATAATCTAATGTTTTCTTCTCTATCTTGATTGCTGACTAACTCTCTGTCTCTATCTCCACTATGGTCATAGTGTTGATCATATATAATTTAAATTAATGTTAAATTATTAAAGTTTATTTCATGTAAAGTTATCAAATTGAGAGGCGTATGATTTTGTACAGCTGATTAAAGAAAATGTAACGCCACATATATTAGTAAAGTCTTTGATTTAATTATGGAAAATAATGGACATATAGAAATTTGAAACTTGTTCATGAATGAGAGGCTAATATTCTTGTGGACATATGATGTGAAATGTTTCCTGCATTAGCCAAATGTGATAAGTTGCGGGGGAGGGAGAAATTGATTGAGATAAGACCCTACTATCAAAATGATGCTGCATAACTATTCTAAATTGATTCTTCAAAGTCTTAAGAGTGTGTTTGGATGAGTCATTTTAAAATTTAAGGGATTTTGAGAATGCATGGAACTCAAATGTTTGAATTTGAATTCCCTTCATTTTAAAATTCTTTGTTTGGATAAAGTAATGAATGACAAAGTAATTCATTTTTACATTTTTTTTATTTTAAGAAAAAAAGTTCTCAGTTTTTTTTTTAATAATAAAAATCTTCGAACATTTTTCGATTTCGAGAAAAAAAGTGCTAGAAATTTTTTGGAAAAAAATCTCGAACTTTTTTTCTGATTCCGAGAAAAAAGTTCACGAATTTTTTCCGATTTCGCAAAAAAAGTGCTAGAATATTTTCTGATATTTTGAAAAAAAATTCCGATTTTGAGAAAAAATTTCACGATTTTTTTTATTTCGAGAAAAAAAATCGTCGAATATTATTCGATTTCGATAATAAAATCTTGAGTTTTTTTTATTTCGAGAAAAAGTCCTCATATTAGGGTTTTCGGCCGATTTTAGAGTTTATAGCCAATTTAAGGGTTTTGGTCGAGTTTATGGTTGATTTTAGGGTTTATGTCCGATTTTAGGATTTACGTGGGGTTTATTGATTTTATTTCGATTTTAGGATTTTTGGCCGATTTTTAAGATTTTTGCCCGATTTTACTGTTTTCGGCCGATTTTTGGTTTTTTGACCGATATTAGGATTTAGGTCTGATTTATGGTTGATTTTAGGATTTTTGACCGCTTTTACGGTTTTCGGCCGATTTTTTGAATTATAACCGATTTTTGGGGTTTTCACCGATTTTAGGATTTTTGATCGATTTTAGGATTTAGGTCTGATTTTAGGATTTTTTACCGATTTTACATTTTTTGGCCGATTTTTGGGTTTTTGACCGATTTTAGGATTTAGGTCTGATTTGTAGTTGATTTTAGGATTTTTAACCGATTTTACATTTTTTGGCCGATTTTTTGGTTTTTGACCGATTTTAGGATTTATGTCTGATTTGTAGTTGATTTTAGGATTTTTGCCCGATTTTACGGTTTTCGGCCAATTTTTGGGTTTTTCACCGATTTTAGGATTTTGGCCTGGTTTATAGTTTATTTTAGGATTTTTGGTCGATTTTAGGATTTAGGTCTGATTTATAGTTGATTTTAGGATTTTTGACCGATTTTTGGGTTTATAGTCGATTTTAGGGTTTTTGACTGATTTTAGGATTTAGGTCTGATTTATAGTTGATTTGAGGATTTTTGTTCGATTTTAGGATTTTTGCCCGATTTTACGATTTTCGGCCAATTTTTGGGTTTATAGTCGATTTTGGGGTTTTTGACCGATTTTAGGATTTTGGTTTGGTTTATAGTTAATTTTAGGATTTTTGGTCGATTTTAGGATTTTTTACTGATTTTATGGTTTTCGGCCGATTTTTGGGTTTATGTCGGGTTTGTTGTCGATTATAGGTTTTTAGGCCGATTTTAGGGTTCATGTCGGGTTTATGGTAAATTTTATATTTTTATAATGAGTTTAGGGTTATGCTCGGGTTAGGGGTAAATTTTAGGGTTTTCAGCTGATTTTATGTTTTTCGACCGATTTGATGGTTTACGTCGGATTTACGGTCGAATTTATGTTTTTGACCGATTTTAAGATTGAGGTCAGATTTAGAATCGATTTTGGAGTTTCGGGTCAATTTTAGATTTTTTTACCAATTTTATAGAGATAAGGGAATTTCAAATTCCTAGCTTTTAGGTGTCATTTGAAATTCCTTCAAATTAACTTATGTAAAATACTTCACAAATTCCCATCATTTTGAAAATTCTCCAAATTAATTTTCCAAACAAAGGAATTTACATTGAGGAATTTCAAATCCCTCAAAACATTACTTTACCTCAAAAAAATCCCTCATCCAAACACACTCTAAAAGAAATTTTGATTTTTCAAAGAACTACACGGTCGTTATTTTAATTCACCTTACACTTACACCTGTCATAACAATTTTCTCTTCAAGTGTGTGAGTCATTTGATTCTTTATATATATTTTTTAATCGGAAATCTTTTCATCCATATACACTTATACTTATACGGACTTCGTTATGTTTAACAAAAAAAACTTTTAATACGAAGAGTTAGATCAAACTATCGGCTCTGATATCACTGTTGTTCATAAGAGGAGATCGGGAATCATCCATTTTAAAAATTAAAAAACTATCGGCTCTAATATCATTGTTTTTCAATCGTAGATCTTTGAAGAGAAACAACACCTTGTACCAACACTTGAAAGTTAAAAAACGATAACAACCCGCTAGTTACATATTCAAACGGCCACGTTATGGTATGATTTTAGGGCACTAAAATGATCAGCTACAAAGCTCAAATTCCCTTTGAAGCCTTTCAATTCAGTTAAAGATTTAATTATTTAGAAATTAAAAAAAAAATCAATTGAAATTTTAAAACCACTTAATTCTATTTTTTGTGGCAGAAAACTTTTTTTCCTTTTTCTCATTATTATTATTGTTGTTGTAAAAAAAGTATTATTCGCAACAATACTATTTAGTACAAAGAATTATATCACGAAACTCGCTCACAATTAACAACGTGACTGTTTCAATTTATTTTTAATATTTAGAAAAACACAAAAAATAAACAATAATTCGCGTTGTTTGTGAGTTTCGTGAATTGAATTTCGCACTAAAAAACATTTCAATAGATAAAATAAGAAATTAAAAAAAAAATTCCAGTCAGCTTTATAATCTTAATATAGGTGTATGATGTCCTCTTCAAACGGTAGCAAATAAACAAACCTTCTTCTCCTTTACTCTCTCTCGAGCCTCCAACTCAACCACAACTTCAAATTACACACCCTATAGTTTCTCACTTACTCTTTCTCTTCCCTTTGTTGCTTCATAAATTTTACCTTCAACTTTCCAACACACAATAGTAATAGACAACATATAGAAATTCTTGAAATTTTACTATTCTATACGTAGGAATTAATGGAAGGAGCAACAACCAACATTTTCCAAACCACCTTTTGCCCACCTTCCTCTTCCTCCGACAACAATAATGTCAAGACCAATAACACGATTGTCGAACAATTCATCGTTGAGGACCTCCTTAACCTCAACGATGACGTTGATGACGCTACCATCATTTCTGATACCAATAATCTTGATTCTGCCGCTGGCAATTCAACCGCCTCGTCATCCACCGTGACGGTTGCCAATAGCGTCAGCTCGTCATCATTGTCCGGGTGCGACCCCAATCTCGTTCCTGATATTGGGTGTCATTTCTCCGGAGACTTGTGTGTTCCGGTATATAATATATATCTATATATCAACTATGAACAATTAATTAACAAACACACTTCACAATTTCGTAAAACATAATGTGACTTTTTTTTTATTAGTTCCATGTAAATTTTTTGCCCATTTATGCATAACATGTATACATGACATTCCATTTGAAGTTTTTGAACCATTTTTTGCCAATAATTTCAGGGAAAAAACAAGTAGCTAGGCATAAATACAACAGAATGGGGCACATTTCACGGTTCGAAAATTAAATTTCATTGCAACATTTGTTTCAATTATTACCAAATTATTGGAGTATCACAAAATCGTGCACATGAATGCATTAGCTGAACACAAAATGTGTATATGCTAGCTTAATTTGCTTATACATAACTTAATAACATTACTACGTTTTGGTTAATGTTTTGTAAGAAAATATAGAGGACTAATTATTGTTCATGTTGAAATTTTAAATAGGATGATGATTTAGCAGAGCTAGAATGGCTTTCGAATATTGTGGAGGAATCATTTTCAAGTGAGGATCTTCAAAAGATGCAACTCATATCAGGCATGAAGGTTCAAAACAAAGACGAAGGGGCACACGAGTTTTCTCAACTCAACCGAAATAATCCGATATTCAACAAAGAAGTATCGATTCCGGCTAAGGCACGTAGCAAGAGGACTCGTGGGCCCCCATGCGACTGGAGCTCACGTCTTCAAGTTTTGTCACAGACAATCTCATCTTCTTCTGAGCCAGAGGAACTACTTATACCCACTCCGACCTTACCTTCCGTCAGTACTGTCCCAAAAAAGCTGATAAAGACAGCTCCAAGAAGAAAGGACAGTAATGACGGAGGGTCGGGCGGAGATGGTCGTAGGTGTCTGCATTGCATGACGGACAAAACACCACAATGGAGAACGGGACCTAAGGGCCCCAAAACACTATGCAATGCATGTGGTGTAAGATATAAGTCAGGTAGGTTAGTGCCTGAATACAGGCCTGCGGCAAGTCCAACATTTGTGCTGACCAAACATTCCAACTCACACCGGAAAGTGTTGGAACTTCGGAGGCAAAAAGAAATGATACGAACCCACACACACCAACATAACCAATTCTTACAACATCAGAGTATGATGTTTGTGGATATGCCCAATTCCAACAGTGAAGATTACTTGATTCACCAACATGTGGGACCTGATTTTAGACAGATGATGCAGTAGGTGCTAGTTTAGGACAACTATATGATGGAGCCTCAAGATTAATTAATTTCTAGTTGAGTTATACAAACTTTTTACATTTGTTTTCCATCATAAAATTTTGTTAGCGATTATTACATTTTTTTTTTTGAACTCATAAATTTTGAGTTTTTGTAGACCATATTTTGGTACACTCAAAATTTTAAATTTCAACTTTTTCATTTTTTTTAGTATTATTTATGTTTTGACCTCATGTCATGTCTTGTATTATTTTATAACTATTTTCGCTTTCGGTCTTGAGTGAAACATATGCTTAATTTATGATAGAATTTGTCGGAATATAGGTGTTCGATTGAAAAAGAGGTTTCACTATGTTGGATCAACACATTGGATTAAGAACAATCACAAAAGTGACTCTAACACCACATTTTCACCCATAAAATCTTAAGGTACTTCCTCCGTTCCAAAATGTAAGAGAAAAGTCGTCAACAAAAGTTGATGTATCTGGTTAAAAATTTGGTCCAGATACATCAACTTTTGTTGACCACTTTTCTCTTACATTTTAGGACGGATGAAGTATTAGGTTAAGGCATCACATTTATATGTTGCTCACCCTCTACTCTTATATCAAATGTGGGACTTTAACCCACACCTCTGATACCACTGTAGGACCGTGAAAGAGAGCCTCACTGAGTTTCTCACTGAGTTTGATTAATACATTTGACTAAGATCGACCACACAAGTAATTCTACCATCACATATTCACTTAAAACCTTAAAAAAACATTAGATTAACGAGTCATCCCACTTATATGTTGTTCAATCTCAAATGACTTTGATACCACATCTTAACTTAAAACCTTAAGACGTTATATTAATGTATGTTGATCCTTTTCAACCATGTCCATACAAAAAAAAGAGACATTTTGTATATTTTCAACCATATAGATGTTGATCCTTTTTTTGACCCCTTTATTTTAATGTTGGCACCAAATCCTTTCTAATAGTAGCATGAATCTTACCGCATTGGATAACCAAAATAAAAATTATGAACAAATATGTTAATAAAAAAAGCAAACATCGCAATAAAGATTTTGAAAAATAATGGAAAATATCTATCAAGACGTTTGATCACTTTTTTATCAACAAATAACATGTTCAAACAAATAACTTCAGATGATTTGTTTCTTTCAGCTGATATCCAAACAAATTTAGACATTTTTTCGTGCGAGTGTGTCTTAAAAAATACTTGTACCCAAACCCATATCCCCGTTGACAAAAAGTTTAGTGCATGTCCTCATACCCTCTAGGCACTTAAGTGTCTTTACTCACGTCATTACCCACACTTTAACAGCAAAATGACAATTTAGTAGGCCGATCACAAATGCTATAGGTATGAAAACGCTCAGACAAAATTAAGAAAGCGCGTTAACATCTCTTATACAAATAACAAGAGAACCCTATAAAACATATTAAACTTTAAGGAGACCATGTCCTTATAGTCTGTAGACAATCACAAGTTAAATATTTTGTAGGACTAATTTAAATTTGATAAAATAATATTAGACGAATAATACATTTTCAAGAAGAAAAAAAAAACACTATCTTAAGACAAATTACAATACATGACATGTCCACCCCGAAACACAAACTGGAGAACTACAACAGGTTACGGGTCAACCCGGATTCAAATAACCCGCAAAACCGAATTAAATAGAAGAAAAAAAAAAGAGAAAAAAAAAAACTGTGCCAATTCTTCTTCGCCTGAAAACCACCGAAGCTCTCTTACACTCTCTACTGCGCCGTCACCGGAAAACTCTTTCGTCTATATAAAGGTATCGCACAAAACCTATTCGATTATTCTCACTGCACAAACTCAATTTTCCAACGAATGTTACTATTTTTTTCAATTTTCGTTTAACCATCATCGTTGCATTGAATTGAATTTGTTATTATAAATAGAATGAGTGTTCCACATGCAACGGAGGATTTGTCTTCTGAAATGGAGGTTGATGCGTTTCGACGCCTTTTTCCGCTTCGATATTTTGAACGTCATCTTGCTGAATCTATTCGTCCTGATGGTAGACCACTAAGGGAGGCTAGAGACACTAGTATATTTCTTGGTAATGTGCAAAAGTCTTTGTTTTCAAGGATGTGTTTGGATAAACAACTTAATTAAGCGCTTATTGAATAATGCATATGTTTTGAAGATGAAATTTGGTTAAATTATGTTTATATAAGTTGTAAGTTGTTTTTTCATAGGCTCTATTTTGATTGACTTAGGCCTTGTTTGGATGAATAGTTTAATTAGCAACTTATGGCATAGATGTTTATCATTTAAGTTGTTATGCATAAGCTATTTCAATGATAAAAGAAAAAAGAAAGTCAATTTGTTCTTATATAAACTGTAAGCTATATCGTGGAAAGCTTATTGATATAAGCTGAAAATAGCTTATGCAACTGTCATAAGTTATTTCCATAAGCTCTCCCAAATAGCTGTGCAAGTGCTTATACTAGTACATAACCTCAAATAAGCCAATCCAAATAGGCCTTTATGTGAGCTTGTGTGCTGGCAAATGCACTCGTGAGATTGTTTCAGAGAGCCTATGCAAACACCTTATGACATGTCTTTTCAGCATATTTCCATAAGAAATAAGTTCTCCGGGATAGTTTTTGAAAACATAATATAGCCTATATGAAAAATGTTTTTCTTGGTCTTATCTTTTGTTATGGAAATTATATATACATAAACTATTTATATAATAAGTGATTATGCTATAACTCTATAAGGGCTTAGCTAAGCTGTTTATCCAAATTCCAAACAAGTACCATTGAGAGTTTATGGAAATAAGGTGGAGATAGATGATAGACATTTCATAAGCTCTCTTAGGTACGCACACAGTTGTTTATGTCAGTACTCAGTAGGCATGTTCGCATAAGTAATTCTCAAGTCAATTCAAATGTGTCTGTAGTATTTTATTCATGATTTGAGTATACTGATTAGGTTCTGTTGCATCTCTTTTTGATTAGGTTCTGTTGCATCCGCTAATGGATCAGCTCTTGTGAAGATTGGATCCACGGTTAGTTATTTGCCTTTTTCTTGTGTCTATTTTGTGCTTGCATTTGGGTAAGAGAGTTTATTATTGAATTAGAGTGAATTTAACTAACTTCACTGTGACTTCTTTGCCCAGACTATGTTGACTGCTATTAAAATGGAAGTTATGACTCCTTCCTTGGAGACACCAGATGAGGGTTGTTTAGGTTTGTGGCCATAGCCGGCTTTGTCACTTGTGGGTTGATTATTTAGTTTTGGTGACTTTAGGGTGAAATTTTGATGTGTTGATATCTGTTATTTCAGTTATTGACTTTCACATGCCTCCAATTTGTTCTACAATCGTTAGGCCTGGCAGGCCTGCTGAAGCAGAGCCGGTTGTGTCAAAGCAGTTGTCTGACACAATTTCAAGGTAAGTTTTAATCTTTCATGTTGATTCTACTAGAGTCTCTCTTTGAACCTTATTTTTATTACTATAAAAGGGGAGGTGGAAGGAAAGGAGAAAAATAAAGGAGTTTTTTGGTTTAAGTCTTTAGATGTTACGGAAAATTTTGTGAATATATGTAATTTGTCTCTTTGAAGTTTGAACTCTACAAAAGCGACTCCACTAACCTTGAAGTCTGTTGTTTAGTTTGGTTTAGTTTGTCGATCAGACAATTTGTACCCCCTCCCCACTCCTCCCCTCCTGATTGTAAAATTCTTATGGCGATTTCTTGCCTACAGCTTTCAAGAACCTTCTATTTGTGTCTATGTTATAATTTTTTATGATCAGTAGTATCAACATCTCATTTGATCAGTTAAATTGGGTTCCAGTCGAATTTAAACTATCTTATTTCTACGATCTTCATCTTATATAATTTTTTTTTTTCAGTTCTGGAATGATTGATTTCAAAGAATTGTCCTTGGTTAGTGGAAAAGCTGCATGGATGGCTTACTTGGTAGGGTTTTATATGTATTGTTTTTATCAAACTTTATTTAACAACCATAGAAACAGTGCATTGTATGGTGTGAGGTACTTTATCTTTATTTGCTTTGATTGTGTAGTTATCAATCTTTTGAATGAACTAATGCAGGATATCTATTGTTTGGATTCTGATGGGGCTCTTTTTGACGCTGCTTTACTTTCGGCAGTTGCTGCCTTATCTCATTGTAAGTAGTGTGTCTTCTGTGGTATTATATTCAGTGATATTGTGAATCATTCAGAAAATAGACTATTCTTGCATATAAGGCACTGTTAAATAAAACTTGCTCACTTTTGGATTATTTATTTACATAACATATAATGATCATATACCTTTGTAGTAGTTAGTATGCATGAAACTGTGCTGCATTGGAACTAAGTTCCATGTTATCAATTGTATGATTTTATGTCAAAGAGAATTCATGTATTTCAATTGATGTTCCTTAAAGTGAATTTCTCTTTTAACATTGCTGGCATGCTGTGATATTACCATATTGGTTTTGACTTATGTACATTTCTGTGTTGCCAGTGCAAATTCCTGCTGTTTCCATGAACGATGATGGCAAAATAGTACTTATGTCTGATGAAGATGGACAGAAGCAAGTAAAGGAGCAAGTCAATAAGGAGAAGAGGAAGCTTACATTTAAAAGCATTCCATTATCATTAACATGCATACTTCACAAGAGCTACATCTTGGCAGATCCAACCGCTGAAGAAGAGTCCATAATTGAAACCCATGTGACAATTGTTTTGGATACATCTGGTCAACTAATATCTCTTTACAAGCCTGGTGGGCCAGTTCTTGCCTATACTTCTGCTATTCAGGTAAGTTTGCGCATTGAAATGAAATTAAAGATGCGAATCATATCAAAGTCATATTTTATCATTCATGGTCTCTCATTGAGTTAGCTTGCTAGTGAACAATTTTGTAATAAATTATGAAAAACAATGTATACAAAATTTGCTAGTTTTTTAAAAAATGAATATAAAAGATCTAAGGTCGTTTGAAGCTTTCAAGGACCCCAACTAATATCCAAAGCAAGACCGTACTCAGGCTTGATTCTATATGTGAATGCTGAATGTGGTTCAAGTTTATGTTCTTGAATCTTGTAACCTTACTATGTTTAGTTTGTAGTATAATTTTCTGGTTCAATCTTTTACCGACTTATTGTAGATTTTCATTTAAAGTTCTAAATTTGAAGACTCAAAATATGACAAAGTAGGTTCAAAGTCGAAATTTAATTACTGTTGTCTGTAATACAACGAAGGAAAATTTAAAATTGTGACTTTGAATCACTTACTAAACTGTTTAATCTATCTCCAGAAATGGTGGATGAAATTATAGATGTTGATGCTTTGTTGGCTAGATATATAAATCGATTTTAATTGCAATTATTGTGGTTTCAGGACTGTGTTGCCTTGACCAGGCAAAGAGTAAAGGAACTAAAGAGCTTCTTAGACGAAGCAAATTCTGCTATGGATGTTGAGTAGAATTATGAAGTAATCCTTAACAATTTTGAATGGTTACTGAAATTTTGTTTGTACATTATAAATTAAGGTACTACCGGGACATTGTTTTATTTTGAAATATCATATTTATGAAGTTTGTAATGGCAAAATTTGTAATCTATGAGATATTGTAAGGACACAAGTTAACGAGACCCGTATATAATATATTGCCAATCTGGTAAGTAATTTTCGGGTATTTAATTAAATCTTTAGCCCAAGCCATTCCATTCTAAGTTCCCACTGTATGGGGCAAGAGTAAGAAAGTATTCTTCAAGGTTGCTTTGTTTATGAAGATTTTCTACATTCATTTGATGTCAAAAAATATGCAATGTTTTTTAACCAATTACTTTTTTGTTTAGTGTTTTTCTATAAAGAAACTGTATCAGTACATATTGAAAGTTATCTTCCAAAGATACAAAAAAGAATATTTTGGAATGTAACTTCAGAAATATTTTAAATTAAACAAGTATCGAAAATTATTTTTTAAAACCTTTGAACTCTACAGACATATAATACAAAACTTATGATCATTTTTTTGCTGCATTTTAAACTTTTTCAAATACAACAAGGTAAATGTTTCCATGCACAAATGCATCATACTGTGCATAGTGCACAAGTCGCTGGTTTAATTATAATGAATATGAATTTTAAAAAATCCACTGTTAAATTGAAAGTTTATATCATATAGAACATCTGTATAAACTTTTGAAAAAATTGATCGTCATTTGATATATTCTCGAAATTCATCAAGATTAACAATATTTAATAAAAATTCATAAATCATTAATCTTAATGAGTCTTAAATTAATAACATATTATATGATTTTCAATTTTCTTAAATATTTTATATAAATGATAAAGAAAATATATAAATTTTTAATTTAACGGTGAATTTTGTAAAATTCATATTCGTTATAATGAAACAAAAACTCTAAAATTTGAGGGTGTGTTTGGATTTTTTGGGGGTGCACAGAGCATATTGGGGGCGTAAAGAGCAATTGAACACTATTTTCACTGCAACAGCAGCAAAAACAAGAAGAAGAATTCTTTTTTGGTAAGCATTTGTATCGATTGAAATCAAGAACAAGAAGCTGAAAAAGTGCTGAATTCAGATCCGAGAGAAGAATTTACCAATCAAACTAACGAAAATGGCGAAGGAAAATAGCAACAGCATTTCAGTGTTGAATTTGCTGAATCAAACGGTTTCAGAACCTCACTATCTCTTTCATTTCTTAACATTTTTCTCCTATTTAGTTATTCGAATCTCCGCAACACCAGTTTTAGCGCCTCATCTCACTCAAATTCTTCTTCGTCGCGTAACTCTCTCTCTCTCTCTCTCTCTCTCTATCGTAGATCGCTTATTTCAGTTATTTGTTTGTTTTCTAATGTCTGTGAATTTTTTATTTTCAGGAAATTCAAACGCTGTTAGCTTTTGCGATTTTGGCTTTAATCAAGGTAACTTCTGTTTTAAATCAGATCGAATTCGTTATATGATTACTAAGTGCGTGTTTGGTTCTGCGGTGATTTTGAATTTATTGATTCTGATTAAAAGTTAGTTGAATTTTAAGTTATTTATGTTTGATAGTGTAGTAGTGTACAAGTTAGTTGAACAATAGATTTGAGTTTAAAAATCAATTCTAGAATTAAAAGCTTCGAATTAGAATCAATTCTGAAGCTAAAATCAATTCTACTTGAGAGTCGTCAAACATATCAATGTTGCCACTTTCACATGTGGAACCAAACATACACTAATTCACTGCACAAGGACTGAAACTTCGCATTAAATAAATTTATACTAGTTCAAACTTTGACCGGCACAGCAAGTAATGTGTATGGATTATATTTCAAATGTACTGTAGAAGCTCCCGTTTTATATTGATATGCTGATATGTCAATTTAATTTTGTTTGATTTTAACTTTTTAAGATTTAAAGCATATGTACTGTAAGAGTAAGCCAATTTTATACTCTGACATCCCATCAAAGTTCACTATTTTGGTACATCATGTGGTTGTTTGTAAGTGTACTTTGAAATTGATGGTATTTTGTAGAAAAAATGAAGGTCTCTGCTGTCAAGTGTAAACCTAATTTACACGACTAATTATTTGAGACCATTAAACTCTAAGTCTTATTTCCTTATTTTTGTCTTAGCAAATTATATAGTATCTTGTGTTATGTATGGGTTTTCTAGTTGCATTAATACTTCGGGCTTTGCTTTAATAGTTTAACCACCATAATATTTCTCTGCATTCTTTTATAGAAAGCAAAAATATATGAACTGCAGGCTATACAATTTTTATTACATAATTGGTTCCTAAGCTCAAGCGAAAGATAAGTGTTGTGTTAGGAAATTGACATGAATGACAAACTCATTGAATCTTAAAGATATGTCCAATAATTAGAAACAGGAAGGCTTAGGAAAACAGTATATCAGACCATAAAAAAATCAATTGAATTTAAAAGATTTGCTTTAGAAACGGTTTATATTTGGATATCATGGCATTGCTTAGTCCATGTAGTTTACCCCACAACATAGTGAAAAAAGACTTTGGTTATTGTTGCCTGATATACTTGACAACTATGAAATTAGTGTTACTGTGAAAAAGCCTGGTAACATTTCCGTTGTGCGCCCTGGCTGGGCTGATAGGTTTTTGGCGCACAAACAAATAGAGTGTGAGAGAGAGATCATTAGGTCTTGTATGGTTGCCGTGGGTTGTTGCCGGCCCGACAGACTTTGGGAGAAGAGCCCCTTCCTGCAGATGCAATCTACCCTTTTTGACAGGTTGCTTGATGAAAAAGTTTTTCTTATTAAATAGGAACGACACAAATTTAAATGTTTTTTGCTTCCATTTAGCCAAAAAAGAATATTCTGTTCACATTCTTGAGTTGAAGAATACCCAGTTTTGTCCTGTGTGATGCATGTAATTGTCACTCTGGTTTGGCTAGATTGTCAATATCTTGGATGTATAAGCCGCCCTGATTTAGCTAGATTTTCAATTCTTGTGAATGTGATTCAACAACTGTTCTTGCATACTGCCAGCTTGCAACCTTGGACATGTACGTGCGTGTATTTGACTTTCTCAGTTTTCTTTGTTGCAGGGTGTGAGAGAGGAGACATGGGAAGCCTTCATAGCTGATGCACTTTTCCTTGCCAAGGTGATTACATTGATGCATTTGCAAAACTTTTTACAGCTTCCTTTTTAGATTCACAAATCACTTCTCAGTTCTCCCTTGCCCTTTTTCTATTTGTAATAGAGAGTTTGGAGTTTTTAATATTCTTTGTTTTAATTTGAACTTGAATTTGTGATATGCCACTATGATTGTGGTGACTTTCTGACTTCCATTTATTAATAGCAAGGACAGTTTTGATCGAGTAATGAATGTGTTTTGTGTTAAATTAAATCCCTTTTTTGCACTGTTTATTTAATATAATCTAATTTCTTTCTAAGTCTTCATGGCACTTCTCAGCTTTTATATCTTATTTTAATATGTCCAGATTTGTCTTTTTGCCCTTACCTTTACAATGGATCGCCGCATAGCTGTTTGGTATATTCTTGTATTTTTAGGTGGGTAGTTTCATCTTATTATAATCTTTTTAAGCACTATATTTTAATTTTTTACACCATATTATTTTTTATTGCAATTATATAGAATTATGCATCATCAATCACAAAATAAATTTTTTTGTTATTGAATAAATAACATTTGATAATATTTTTCTCTATTTTGATGTCAAAAATGCCATTTTAGAAATTGTAAAATTGATTTTGTTTGCATCATATTTTGATAATAAGTCCATGCTGTGCATTGCATAACTGCTGAAAGTTAACTACAGACAATGTGATTCAACCACTCAAGAAATATATATGCATATTAATGGTTATGTTCTGTATTGCAGTTATACATGTACTGACACAACAACCTTCATCTCAAGGACTAGGTATTGTGAGTTGGATTTAGATGATTTTCCTTTGTGTCTTTTTGTTATATTATTTTTCAAGCTTGGTAGTTGAAGTTATCATGGAAACTATGTGAATTCGTTGTTATATTATAATTTGATCATCTGCTAAAATTCTGGTTCTATTTAATTAATTCTTCCAGGTACTTGTAACAAGCTAACACCATTGTTGTTGGAAAGCCTGCTAACGGAGGGGAACACTACCAGATTTTGGCTGGTAAGTACTGAATTGAATGGAATTCCTTTCTGAATCTCTCACTAAAAAGTACCTATGATCAATAACTGTTTACACAGAACAACAATTTATGTGTTTTTTACTTTTGGGGTCAGCTACAAAGATCAAACAACATCATAATACTCCATCATGAATAATTTCTAATGAATTTAACTCCAAATTTTTCTTAATGTCGTTTGGCTGTAATGATTCATAGTCTCTCCTACTGTCTCTAATTGTTGGATTATCTTCTATTTGGACTACATCTATGTACTAGTGCCTCTATGGTTCATCTCCACACATGCCTAAATAACCTGAGACAAGACTTCACTCTACCATTTTTAAAAATTGGAGCTATCCTCATTTTTTCTCTGATGTCATCATTCATAATCCTATTGTACTATGCTCACCTGTGCCAACATCAATCTTGTTTTCTTGTACCGCCCAACATTTAGTCTATGCTTAAAATTTTGAAAGAGTAAAAATTAATATCAGAAGTCTATGGAATGTTGCCACAATGCCATGTCATTGTTTATATCTTAGATTTCTTTTTTTCTCCACTGGTTTTATTTATTATTCTTTCTTTCCATGAGCCGGCAGGTGGAATTCAGTGCTTCTTATTCATCTGCTTGCATTCGCTCAAGCCAACAGTTTCCTGAGCTCTCAATTACGTATGCTTCTTCTTGACTTTATTTTGACTATTAATGCTCCCTTCAATAAATGCAAAATTAGTGCAAGAGTTTCTTTCTGTTTATTGGGCAAACTCGGGTTCTTGTACTTCCTCACTTGATATGGGTAGCTTTTATGCCTTTAATCCAATAGGTATTAAAGAATTTGTCCAAATATTATAATCTGATTAGTTTGTGGATACATCTGGTGTTTTCTAGTTTGCAATTTTTTAAATTCAAACTAGAAAACAAATTCGGTTACCATGTCTTTATCGTAAATTTGTAATACATAGTTGCTATGACATTTTCAACTTCTGAGTTCATGTGGTGACAAGCATTCATTTATTTAGATTTGTCCCATTTGAGGAAATGTTTCCTGGGAAAGACTTTCATTAAAACCAACAAAACACATTTTTATGTTTCGTTGCTTTTATTGAAAATGAAAATAGGAAATTCACAACAAATCTAACACTTTCTAAAATTTGAGTTGGCTTATGAATAGAGGGTTCTGTTAGATATATAATTATTGTTTGATACTTGTTTCTTAGCATATGTAAAGGCTTTATGTAATCACTTTGTTATCACATTTTATAATGACTTCACTTTTCTACCTTTTATATCTTCTATCATGTTTTTTAACACAGTATCACACATCATCCTTGAAGTGCATAATCTTCTGCATTCCATGTTTTTCTTATTCTTTTTGCTTGTTTATTTTTCATTCACTTTCCTTCTCCGTGGAATGTAGCAGATCATACTCTTCAAGGAAGACGTCATGAACTCGATGTCATGTTACAAAACTTGATAAAAGCCATAGAAGAGAGATAATTATAAATAAGATTACAGCAAGCTTTTATATAGGTTAACAAACTTTTAAATACTATTCAATTTCATTATCCTTCCATCGTTTTGCTTGGGAAATAATAACCATAAATACATATTACATAGCATAGCAAAAAAATTAGAGTAGGTAAACTGCTCCTACTGCATATATATATATAACATGTGCACCTAAGTCTACTATGATGGTTAAAAATGTTTTTCATCCAGCAGTTTCTAGAATTTTTTTGTGATAAACTGCATTTGACAATGTCTGTGTGTTTATGTCTCTGACAGATATTCTACCAAAATTTTATCATTTGGAATAGTTGATCTTGGACTCTTTCCCAATGCAGCTGAAAAATTTGGAGTATCTCTCAGTGGTATTTTCTGTAGTTATTTCCTTTTTCAAAGTAATTTCTTTCTTTTTAGTTCCTGTAGTTATTTCTATGGACATATATTCAAGTTATATGAGTCTTTTGATTGCCAGGAAGCATGGGTCAGCTTCCAACATTTATCTTATTTGACAATGCAACTGAAGTTGCCCGTTTTCCAGAGTTGGGTTCTGGGACAACATTTTTCAACCCTACAATTACAAAGGTATCTTTCGTAAGTAGGACTTTGTTTTAAGGTGTTGTTTTGAATATTGCTTGTACTATTATCTCCATTATTTGTGGATTTAGCTCCTCTAAAGCGAGTTAAAAATAAAATGAGAAAATCATGGTTTGATATTTCAGCACACATGATTTGCTATGTATAGACATATAATATTAATCATTGATTTCTTCATTAATGATTGATAATTTTACATGGTACTTTATACTCTAACATGAGTATTTGTTTTGAAAAGTCAAATACGTAGTATTTGATTGTCAGATTACGGCCTGTTGGTTAAATTGTCCTTTGACTTTTTATTCATTACCCAGACACTTGAGCATTACTTCGTTAACTGCATCTCGAATCTTTTATTTAACCATATATCATTTGGATTATGAGCTGCAGGGACTTCTTTCTCGATATTTTGAGCTTGATCGGCACCTTCTCGAATATGTTAATGGTAAATAGGTAATTGTTCTGCCATTATGCTGATACAGTTCCTCCTTTGTACCCTTGTAATGTTGTAATCATTGAGATTTATTTGTTGGCAATAGCGATATATGGATATAATGGTGCAATTTTTTGCCTGATATTACAAGTAATGTCATCTTGCATCCATTCAAGGAGGAACAAAAGAAGCCATCTTAAACTTCTTTTAATAGTCTAAAACAGGGCAACATCTAAATTTTTTAGGATATACACAAATTTGAGAGAGAAATTCCTTTGACAATGATTGTCGACACATTTTATCTATGTAATCTCTCATGTTAAGTTCATTAGGAGACGAGCAAATGAAATTATCCACAATCTTGTTGGGGCGCCACCATACTTAACTAGTTTCCATATTTGTATTGATGTTCCAACATGTATCCAAATGCTTATTTTAAATGAAATGCATTAAGTTTTTTATCGTGAAAAGAATGACAGCAAGAAGTTTATGAAGAAGTGATATTTGTCGAAAATTTATTTTGTAGTATAGATGTTACGAGAAAACTTATGTCAAGTTCCATATTGTTTTTCTTGTTCCTCTCCTCTCTTTCTACTTTCTCTCCTCTTCCTCTTCATTTGTCTTTCTCTTCCTTTCATTTTTGAATTCAAATCCAATTTTTCTTGGCTTTTTTCAGTGTTCATTTTTTGCAAGTTTTCTGTGTATCATTTTTTTTCAATGCAGTCGAGGTAGTTCATGGAAACGGACTTAAATTGAGTCCACATATACATATGAAAAATATGTGAATTTAATACATGAATTAAAATAAAGAAAATGTGAATTCAACATCCACAATTCAATATGTGAATTTAATATGCATAAGCCTCCATTACTTCGATACCAACAATTCAACATGGTTATGTGAATTCAATATGTCTACGTAATTTCACTTTTAAGAGGTGAAGTTCTTTTTTTTCTTCTTGATTGCATAAGAGGTGAAGTTCAGTCACTAGGTTATCTTACATTAAAAAAAGAAGTCTACACAAAAAACTTCTTGATTGTAAGTTTTCTGTGTATCATCAATTTAATACATACAATTTAATTCACATACAATATACTAAGTCATAATGTAATATACATGAACTTAATTCGCCGAGGTGTATATGAACATAAATATGTAAATTGAGATTATGTAACATCTAGAAATGTAAAGTTTAGTAGTCGTATATGAAGTATCTTAAAACAATTTTTTAAAGTGGCTATGTTTTCTAGACATAGGAAAGAAAAAAAAGAAAAAAATGAGGTACATTTGACTCACGCAAACATTGACTTAAATATAAGCAAAAGTAAAACTGTATTTGATCTAAAATTCAAATCAAATACAAATTGACTTTTGCTATATTTAAAGCCGGAGAGAGTAATAGAAATGTGGCTCACCCTTCTCTTACCTGCACCATTCAATTTAAGATAGGGTGGAAAGTGCAAATGAACTTATAAATTAGATTAAATTTAGAGTGCTGAAAAGCATTTAACCCAACAAAAAGAGAGGAGTTTGGTTTGTTTATGAGCAAAGACCATTTGGTTCCAACCACTTGTTAATGTTAGCTTAGAGAAGCTTATGGATTGAATGGTACAAGATTTGCTACGTTGGTGGTGGATGACTCATGACTTTAAGTTAAGTACCATTGACATTGAGAGAATATTATCAAGTTTGGCTCCTTGATCGTTGAGTGTAGCAGACATTTTGTTATATGGTACTTGATGAATGGTAGGTGTTACACTGTTATGGGTCTCCTTCAATTTGTACCATGACTTTGTTAGTTTTTTTTGTTACATATAATTTTGTTAGTTAATAATAATAAAAAATATTAATAAAATTAATAATATGTGTAGCAACTGAATTAAGTTTACGAGATTAAAAAATTGAATCTTAAATTTAGGCAAGTCAACTTGAAAAGACTAGATTTTTCTACACATAAAATCTCACATATCTTAAATTTAAACCCTTATGCATATACTCCCAACAACTTATTATTTGTAAATTTAAGTGAACTTTCTAGATATATCAATTAGTGTACAATGAATCTTTTTGAGAAAATAGTATATAATGAATGTGAAAATTTACTTTTGCTTTTAAATAAGATTAGAGGGAGTATATTTTTTTTGCTATTGAGGTAATTAAAGGACTTATCAACGGTTATAAAACAATTATATATATTAATTTGTAAAAAAACAATTATATATATTGAATTATATCGGTGTAACATTTGATTAATGACAAAATTATATCAGTGGTCATTTAACTTTTTTATTTTTATTTTTATTTTTTATTTTTTTGGGTACAAATTTAATTTATTTATTTATACAGTAATATTTTAGACATTTATCTTTGTTTTGTAAATAATTTGATCATTTATCTTTCTTGTTTTTAATAATGTAGTCATTTATCTTTGTTTTGTATCAAATTTATCCTTTATCTTTTTTTATCTATAACACTTTAGTCTATTTTCTCATCAATTTTTTTATTAAAAAATAAGAAAATGGACTAAAATATTATTGTATAAAATAAGAAAGATAAATAATCAATTTTACAAAATACGCAATTGTGATGTCCTGAGTTTAAACTTGAATCGTAACATCTGATATAACAATTCCAATATTTTACTAATTAAATTAAAAATTTATATTATATAAATCTTTATTCTAAATTATTTGATATATTATCGAGATTCGTTGTATAAATAATTTATATATTTTCATTGGTGGATGTTGTTTTGATCTACTTGTATTACTTACTTCCTACCTCCCCCAATAATCTATCTATCATCACATCACTTTCTAGATCGTCTTATTCACTTCCGGTGGTGTGAATCTTCTTCTTCTTCTTCTACATGATTCTTCTTCCATCATCACGATGGAGCTAACTCACCCTTAATCTTCATCACTACTATTATGCCTCCTCAACTTCGAACCAGAACACCCAAAAAAACCAACCCGATTCAAAACCCGATCATCACTAAACCCGAACCCGCTCCAAGAGGTAGAAGAGGTAGACCTGCAAAAAACCGTAACAACACCACCGTCGCTGCTGCTTTCGCACGTGATCAACAAATCCAAACTAACCAAGTTCAACAACAACAACAACAACATCACGTGCCTCCTCACGTGCCTGAAGTTAGGGTTTCAAGAGATATAATTAAGCTAGATACTATGGATGATGATTGTGATAGCGGTGGTCGGACCGCCGATAACAAACTTCCGGTAGCTGAAGATGAAGGAAATACACCACCAATTCCTGAAAAAGTAATTTTTTTTATTTATTTTTGTTTTAAAAGCTAATTTTTTGCATGATGTTTTTATTATTATGTTTTTGTGTGAAATTAAGAAAAAAGATTAATTTTTTTTTGTTTTTGGTTAAATTTTTTTTTGACAGGTTCAGGTGGGTGGTTCACCGTTGTATAGAGTAGATAGGAAACTTGGGAAAGGTGGATTTGGACAAGTGTATGTGGGTCGTCGTGTCGGTGCTGGAGCAGGAGCTGTTGAGGTAGGATATCAATGTGTTTTTTTGTGTGTGGTGGTGGTAACTTATGCTATAGTTCAAGTAATATTGGATTATCAATGTTTCTACTATATATGTGAGTTTGAAATTATGATAAAAATGACTTATTTATGCTTATGATTGAAAATTGATGTTTGTGTTATCAATACTACATTTCGGATTATGGCAAAATCCGCTATATAAGCATACATATCATATATGTCAATGGGGTTGGAGCGGAGGAGCACTTCCCGCTTCCCATCCCTGAAAACCCAAAATGCTCTTCGTTCCCGCGCCCTGTCTTGGGCGGTATTTTTCTCCTGTCTGGTCTGGTTTGGGGCCTACGGTGGTTGGCACAGAATCAGAGATTCTGTGACGCTATGGTGCCAATTTTGACAATACTGATTGATGTTAATCTGCATTGTATATTAATTTTTAAATGATAAAATATGATTGGTGCATTGTTTTTTAATAAGGTATTCTTAGACTAGACTGTAGTGAGTGTAAGTTGCTGTGGTTTGAATTGAGATTCTTCATTTTTTTCACATTGTTTGTGCAATGAATAATTTGCAGGTGGCCTTGAAGTTTGAGCATAAAAGTAGTAAGGGATGTAATTATGGACCTCCTTACGAGTGGCAGGTTTACAAGTGAGTGTGGACTCTGATTTTCTTTCAGCAAATTTATTACAATTGTATGTTGCTAAAATCATGTTTTTGTTTCTATGTATGTAGTGTATTAGGTGGTAGTCATGGTGTTCCAAGAGTTCATTACAAGGGACGGCAAGGTGATTTCTATGTTATGGTATGTGCTGTGAAATGATTTTTTATTAAATTTTATAAAGGGTTGGGGATTTGCATTTATCTATGTTTTTGTAACCTGGAATTGTATTGGCAGGTTATGGATATTCTTGGCCCTAGTTTATGGGATATTTGGAATAACAAGACACACACGTAAGTTCATCTCTCGTGCTGGAATCATAGTGCAATGTCTTGTGGCTTTATTTTTATTGTTAGAGTGAATATTGCTTGTTGTAACTGTATTTTCTACTTTGTGGCTTTAGGATGTCTGCTGAAATGGTGGCATGTATAGCAATCGAGGCTGTCTCCATATTAGAAAAGATGCATTCTAGAGGGTGATTCTCTTTTTCCTGATCCTGCTTATGATTTATTTCTTGCTTTTCTTCTACTGAACAGAATAGATTAAGTCCAGCATGCTAAACCAGTCATGCTATGCTATTTTGCAATTTTGGTGGCTAGACTAGTCACACCTTATGGCTTTAGCTGTTTGATGGATTACCTCGAATGTTTGGATTTTGGAAGGGGTTACTCTTTATACTCATAATTAGTATCTATACCTAGAATCTAGATTAAGCTTATTATTTCTTTAAGGAGGTCTACTCAAATTAGTCCAGGTCTAATGTGACTTTATGAACCGAGGGTCTAAAACCAAAAAAAAAGATGCAAACTTGTGGTCTGAATATATTGATTTCATGATTCTCATTGTTGTGTAGAATTTCATTGGATTGCTTACGTTTTTTCAGGTACGTGCATGGTGATGTAAAACCTGAGAACTTTTTGCTAGGCCCTCCAGGAACCCATGAAGAGAAAAAGCTTTTTTTGGTTGATCTTGGATTAGGTAAATATTCCACCTTGCTAAGAGAAGTCGACACTTGCACTTCATTGAATATTTGCCTAGTTTTTCTTAAATTGTATGTGCAATCTTGACATCTTTTACCGTGCAGCAAGCCGTTGGCGTGATAATACAACTGGTCTTCATGTTGATTATGATCAACGTCCAGATGTATTTAGGTAAGTTATTTGGATTTTAATTTAACGTGAAATTTTTATTTATCAAAATTCAGGCTTTGTTTAATGTTGCATGCCATATTGTTGCCACAGGGGAACAGTTCGTTATGCAAGTGTCCATGCTCATCTTGGTAGGACAGGTAGCAGAAGAGATGATTTGGAATCTCTCGCTTACACACTAATCTTCCTTCTTCGTGGACGGCTTCCTTGGCAAGGATACCAGGTTATCTTTGTTTCTAATATAGTCATATTAGTGATAATAGTAAATAAAAATGTTTCATTCTAATAAAATTGTCTACTGCAGGGAGAAAATAAAGGATTTCTCGTCTGCAAGAAGAAGATGGCCACCTCACCAGACAATATGTGCATTCTTTGTCCCGCACCTTTTCGGCAGTTTATTGAGTATGTAGTGAATTTGAAGTTCGACGAAGAACCAAATTATGCTAAATATATATCACTTTTCGATGGAATTGTTGGTCCAAATCCAGACATAAGACCCTTAAACACTGATGGTGCACAGAAGGTACTACATACTTCAATATTACAGTTTACTGTTAACATGAAGGCTGAGTCATGTTGTTAATTTTTGTTTTTTGGTTTGTGTTGTTAAGCTTATATATCAGGTTGGACAGAAGAGAGGGCGATTGACCATGGAAGAAGATGATGATGAGCAGCCAAAGAAGAAAGTCAGAATTGGAATGCCAGCAACACAATGGATTAGTGTGTACAATGCACGCCGACCAATGAAGCAAAGGTTTTCTTCTGAAGTTAAATAAGTCTTTATGGCCGACGTTAAATGATCAGACATTTAAGTTTTTAATTCTTTTTGTCCAGGTACCATTACAATGTTACTGATACGCGGTTGTCCCAACATATTCAGAAGGGATATGAAGATGGGTTATTTATCAGTAGTGTAGCTTGTTGTTCTAACCTTTGGGCACTGATTATGGATGCCGGCACTGGTTTCACTGCACAAGTTTATGAACTCTCATCCCACTTCCTTCACAAGGTTGTTTTTTTGCTTTTGTTTAAGGCCTAGTAATATGGGGTATTATGTCATCTTTTTTACAATATATGGTTATTATGACTTTGATGTTAGTAATATCATGCTTATACTTCATTTCTGATCTAATGTATTCTTCACTATTTTGGAACTTGATGCATGTTGAAGAACTAATAAAACTACTGTTGTTTTTATAGGAATGGATTATGGAACAGTGGGAAAAAAATTATTACATTAGTGCCATAGCAGGATCTAATGGTGGGAGCTCGTTGGTTGTAATGTCGAAAGGTAACTTCTTCAAGCTCTTTTCTTCAGGCATCGGGTATTTTGGTGATAATATGACTAGATTGTATTAGGATATTTTGCATATTTTGGCTTATAGTGTTGAGTTTAACCTGAGTGACCGTGTCTCACACTTTTATTGGTGATTTGTTGGTTTCAGGGACCCAATATTTGCAGCAATCTTATAAGGTTAGTGAATCATTTCCATTCAAGTGGATTAATAAAAAATGGAAAGAAGGATTTTTCGTCACTGCTATGGCCACTGCTGGAAGTAGATGGGCAATTGTCATGTCTCGTGGTGCTGGATTTTCAGACCAGGTTCTACTAATTTTTTTATTTCTTTTAAAAAAGGTAAATTTTTAGTTGCGCTTAAACCATATGTGATGTTTTTTCTTCTAAAATTACTTCAGGTTGTGGAGCTTGATTTCCTGTATCCTAGTGAAGGTATTCATCGAAGGTGGGACCATGGTTACCGCATCACTTCAACGGCTGCTACATATGACCAGGCTGCTCTTGTTCTTAGTATTCCAAGAAGAAAACCGACTGATGAAACTCAAGAAACACTTCGCACATCTGACTTTCCTAGTACTCATGTCAAGGTAAATACTGCAGTTAATTGTGCTGTGTCCATTGTCTTCTCAAATCACGAGAGCTTATATTTGACATGTTATTTTTGCAGGAAAAATGGTCAAAGAACCTCTATATTGCATCTATTTGTTATGGAAGAACAGTTTCATGAGCCGTGAAGCTTTCTGAGATTCAGCTGACATAATTTTGACTTTTCATGTCACACTGTCTTCTCTTACATCTGCTAGTTTTGGAACTGGAGATCCTCTCTGATAAGTTTGCTATGTATGCATAACCTTTAATTATGGCCGTAATCACTAATCATATGATACAATATCTTTGCACCGTATGTCAAATGTATCAAGTTAGATATATTTTGTCCACCTGGAGTCTTGATAGAAAGTTTGTAGGGGTTTGAACAATAATTACAATGCGAAGGTATTTATGCAGCTTAGGTTTGTTTATCAATATGGTGTTTGTAAATGTGCTACTATAATTATCCAGTGTTGTCACTGGACATTTTCAGCTGTGCATCCATGTACTTGGACCACTTTTCTCCTTTCCTTTTTTTGAGTTAAAGTTACTCTTGGCCTCTTGGATTTCTGAATTTGACCTTACTTTAAAGATAGAAAAAAATGGTATAGTCTGTGAGCAATATTTAATTCCCTAATTAACTTTTGTAATCAAAATATATATATTTTTTTTTTAATTTCTCTCCGATCATTTTATTTGTATATTTAGTTTCATCAAACTTGGTTTTGACCAAGTTAGGCCATTGTTTTATCTGTACATCTGTCCTACCTAGTAAGGAAAGACATTGCTGGTTACATGCAATTTGATTTCAGATTTTTCTAATAGGTTTGTCTTATTAAATATGAATGTTGTTCATCTGATAGCAATACTATAGTTTCAATATTTCTGTTTTGCTTTTGACTTTTGTTTTGCACTGAGACTGGGAATTTATATTATACCCTATTTGGGGTGAGCATTAAGTATGGCATATGATTGTTTACATGTTTCTAAAGAGAAACCTTCCACTCTTGGTAATTGTAAATGCTGGCAATCTATTTGTTGCTTATTTGATTTGATTTTATATAGTTTTTCTATACAATCAAACTTGGTGCAAGCATATGTTGATGATGAGCAGCTGACTGTCTTAGAAGCTCAGCTGTTACGCTACTGTTTAACACATTTGTTGTGCCTGATTGTTATTGATTTGTAAATTTGTAAATTACCTGAGTTTATTGAACTTGTGGAGCAGGTATTTGATTCTGTAGCTATTTATATCAGTGAAATGTTTTATCTCCATTTGGCTTGATCTCATAAAGCTTCATCTTCCCATTACTTTATCTACATCTCTTTCTCAATAAAACATTAAGGATCTTTGGAAACTTAAGTTCAGTGACTGTGATCACTTGCAGATTTGTACATATTGGTTGCTGCCATGATTATGATTCTGGTGCAGCCCTATTTCAGTGGGGAAACTGTTCAAGGTAAATGAGCTTTTTTAACTAGCTATATATGTGACTTTCCCTTTTCAGATACTTGATATTTGTTTAATCTTTCAATGCTCAAGGTAAAGTAAGGAGGAGTTGTGATTGAATTTGAAGCTAACATCTAATTGTGATATTTTAGAATGTCAAGAGAATACCATATTTTGAATGTCAATAGATGACATCCATACACTTGTCTCTATTAGGAGGTCAAATGTTGCTTGGTTAATCCCTCGCTGTTAACTATTGTTCACATTCGAGTATTTAGTAGTGTTGTTTTGCTCAATGGTTGAACATAGATAGACCGGAGAATTTATTCTCAGAAAATTTCAATAGGTACTGCATAAAAACACATGGTACATATTTGCAAGTTGGTGAAATTAATCATGGAAAAATTTATTTTTAGAAGGAAACATGACAGCCAGGCAGCCTTGTGAGTTGTGACATGCAATGATCTCATATTTAAGTAAGCAGAAACAGCCTTCCTAATAGAGAAGTTGCTCCTTACTCTTGGAGGAGCAGATGTCCTTGTTGAGGGTATTTCCAGCCTTGAGTTCGGGGATGAATTGTGAAGGCGATGTGCATCATACCCTAAAACTGTCCCGCATTTTATGAGTTGGGATCAATTTCTTTACCTTCACTTTAAATATTTCTGAGGTTTTTTTTCTTAAATACTTGTAGATTTCGGAGTGTTTTGTCATATATTAGAATCAATCACAAATGGAAAAAGCTCTCAACAGTAAAAACTCGTCTAAATTTTAAAATGATTTTGCAAGTTAAAATGAAAGTTCAAGAATAAACTAAATTGCACATTTTACCTGTATATTTTTTCAATTTTGCGATTTTGGACCTGTGCCTTTTATGAGCGGTTTTGACCTACATTTTTTTATTTCGTTGTTTCCCACTCATTTTCTCCCCAATTTGATCTTTAGTTGGTATTTTTTTTTTTAAAAAAAAAATGTGGTTCCAATGTTTGTCACTTCAAGGTGGATATTACTTAAAATAAACAGTTAAACAAAATGAAAATGGGAGTACGTGATTGATATTCCCCCTCATGTTATAATTCCTAATTTGTGAATCCTCGCACATATTCATCCCAAAATCAGCTGCCTCAAGATTGATTAAACTTGTCTTTTTCTTTGGCATTTCGTATTTGTGCTCTAATCTTCATCTTTTGTTTCTCTCTTCATGAAATTGTATAGCTCGACCACGATGATGATTGATGGGGGTGCGTACAAGTGACTACTTCTTGTGACTCAATGACGATGCCACGATGCGATGCTTGGGCAAAAGAGAATTCGGGGGAGGTTCTTTGCTTGTGGTTTGTACATGAGAGCCCTTGCAGCTTCTTTAAATTATGTTGATGAGGTTAATGAAAGGGATAAGGAGGTCTTCGTTATTCAATGCTCTACGAAAAGAGAATGATGCACCGCAGAGGAAGGAGAAAAAACTTATGGGAAAATTTAGCCATTTGCAGACCAACATGATTATATCTTTGTGTATCACTTTGATGTGGTAACAGGCATGGGCATCACAATTAACTTTTATGATGATGATGTATATTATTACGGCATAGGGAATTTGTTTTCACAAAGTAGTATCAAAATTTTTATCTTCGGATGTTAGAATGTTTTTTTTTGTACATAGACGAAATAATAAGCCATTAAAAATTTACACAAAATAAAGAGACTAGCTTGAGTCTTAGTGAATCCGACCTAACAATTTCAATATTTTCTGTCAGTTGAGTACAAATTTGTGGATTTTTTTATCGTTTATTCATGCTATTTTTTCAAGTTCGTGAAATATCTACGCTTGGAACATGATTATTGATCAATTATCATAACATGTATAGTAGTACGTAAAGAATTTCCAAATTTTATTTCCAAATTTTAATACTGTGGTAAAAACCATACAAGCATAGGATAAAATCACGCCTTCTCCTTCAAAGTAGAAAGAAAATAAGTGAGGATTACAAACATTAGCTCATGAAAGTTTATATGGATGCTCAACACCCATAAAAAAAGAGTTGTTGGAGCATCGAGGGGTTTAATGGTAGAGATTTGAAATAATCTTATATAGGTAACTGACAGGTGAAAACAAAACAAAAAATCATGGCACATGAGCATAAAAATAAGAGTTTATTGCTAAGTCATTTTACCACGCCAGCATAATTTCAGAGATGTTTTCAAAGAGCTAATTTCAAAGTTTCTTCAGTAAGTTTATAGAGATTTCATTTAAAAAAATTAGAATAACAAGGAGTCTTTGAAACTTTTTTTTTCAAAGAGCTTAAAAGCAAAACTCTCACCTATCTCAAGCTTGACTTATTGAAACTTCAAATTGTTGTCAATCATGGGACTTAATTAAAAGCATGACAAATCATAGGGAAGCAATTTAACATTTTCTTTTCCTTTGATCATTCTGATTTTCGAGAATTTAATGTGAACTATTGTATGCAATCAGGAGTAACAAAATAATACATTGAATCATTTTCCATTCCATCTACATCTAGTAACCATGAATTAATCCAATCTAATTCCTTACATTTGTATGCTGGTTTCGATGGTCTGAATTTTCCAAAACCGATTCACATACAATTGCAAGACTTATAAAATAATTGCAACTCAAATTTTGCTTTTGTGTGACAATTTTTACTTTTTATACCTGTATCATCACCATTTATACTGCAATATGAATATGGATTTCCAGATTTTCATTACAGCAGCGACACTGTTGAAGGTTTTAGCGTATTTCGTCTGCAACTTGACAGTTACGTATACCCCAAAATGACTTAGGTCTCAGATTTTTTTTTGTGGCTGTAAAAAGCCACCCCATATGGGTTTCACATGTGGCACAGTTAGCAATTGTCCATGCATACCTGCCAAAAGTAGAAGATTGGCTGCCATATTAGCTTCTTAATAAAATGACAAAAAAAAAACAGTTTGGAAGATCCACGCAGGTGATAGTCGAGACTAAGTCTATCAGAGGGTCACTAGGAACCACTGAATCAATCTTACACCATATCATTTTCTGATTAACATAAAAGCTTAAGCTATTATATGAATACATATGAATAGTTTTATACTTTTATTTTCAGCACAAATTATGGCCTAGAGCCTCAGACTTGATAAGCAGAATTTAAGGTCTAAAAGTTCTTTTAACGAAAGAAATTTGCTTGAAAAAAATGGGTCATTTGCAAAATAAGGCATGACAATCAATTATAACATCTAATATTCAAATATTAAGACCACTTGGGTTGGTCTGGTGATATTGGCTTGGGACCTGGGAGTGTGCTCCTCCTTAAGGTCCCAGGTTTGATTATCTCTGATGCCAATTTGGGTGGGCTAATTTAACTTCTTCGAAGAAAAAAAATCAAATATTAAGAATGTGTGGACCCAATAAATAATAATGCTCCATTGTAGCCAAAGCTTGATAACAAGGTACGTGCCATAGTTAGCACCACTCATCTGGCTAGCAATTAAAATGCATTAACATGGTGAAGATAGGAGGCCGGAGGGTGACTAGAAAGTAGAAATTTGATATGAAGTATGATTTCCAACAAGATATTTTCACTTGGGCAATGGGCACATCGGGTATTCGTAGATTATTCTAGATATAATGTCAAGAAAGAAGAGAAACAAGATTCATGTCATGGAATCTGTGTCTAAACTATATTCTGAAATTATATGTTTATATTTAATCAGATTTGTTGAGAATGTATTAGAATCTTTATATTTATTGTTTATGTGGATGATATAGTTATAACTGGCAGTGATAACACGGCATACTCCAACACATAAAGAGAAATAATCAACTGTTCAAAGCATAAACCAGAAATGAAAATGGGCAGACACTTACCCTGGAAACCAACTGTATTTTGTTAATGTTGGCCCAGTTAGAGCTAATCCATTTGCCTTGTACAAAGTCGTTATCTCATGTACATAGCCAGCTGCATTTACATATGCACCAAGAGGACCCTCTCTAGACATCACCAGCATATCACTCCGCTTTGCGATTATAATCTACAATTTTAAAATATTGCAAAAGGAAAAATTAATATATGCACTTGATATGAAAGTTGGATAAGAATATTACAAAAGTATACGATTATTACCTGGCAGATTTTACATTGAATTAGATCAATGCTTTCTAATAATTCAATTTCCCTACGCAATCTGTATGAAATCCCATCAATATCCAAAAGCTCCTGCCTTGTAGATTCAGAAACAGGTATTTTACTGGCGATAGAAAATGATAAGATATCGGGCTTTTTAACAAGAGCATCCATGCTTGGTGCACGAATGATTTGCTTCCACAGATCTACAGATGATGAACACTACTGTTAGATTTTAGAGAAATTAGCATTTTTAGACAAGTTCATAAAAAAAAGACAAATTCAGACAAGTATATTCCTTTTGAAGTATAACCATAGTTTTCACCTAAAACAGATACTCCGTTGGACCCATAATAAATATCCATTCGAAAAACAATTTGTCCCAAAAAGAGTGCTACTTTTAATTTTCAATGTAATTTTGATTACTTTTTTCTACTTGTACCCTCTAATTAATACTACTATATGCATCACTCCCAAGATATTAATTTTCACTTTATATTTATGATAATGAGAAAAACTTTGGCAATGTGCACATCGTTTGATGGCTGAGGCCTTCTGGGGAGCTTTCAGCCATGATTAAAAAATAAACATTGCCAAAGGCTTCTGATCAATAGATATTCTGAAAGCTCAAAGAACCATTACTTTAATTTGCAAATGGATAAACTCTGTAAATAAGAGCTTCAATTCTTAGGTCAAGGTGAGGATAAAATTTATCCAAAAACAAATATCAAAATATGTATGCATAGATTTGTGAGTACTGTTAATTCGGTAAATTAGATGCACGAACTTTACACAGAATTTTCCATTTAGATTGATTTTTGTATTTTAAAATCATAAAATTAATCAGCATGCAGAAAATAAAATCAAAATTTAGTGCAGCTGAAAATAGTGATATTTTATTCATGTCCGTATAAGTTCAAAAGTCTTTGACATCAGCAACAAAAAATGGCTCATAAAGACTTAGAAACAGCAAGGAAAAGCTACCTGCGGCCCTTTGTGCAAGCAAATAGGAGTCAAACATACTATACACCCAACCAGGCAAGAACGCTCTTGAAATTCTACGTGAGCAGTAAGGGTATTTATTTTTAGAACGAAAATTAAGCCCTTCTCTGATGGAGGACTGTTTTCCAGAAGAGGAACAACTCCCAATTCTAGAATCCAGATTTTCTGCATCTTTTTCATGGTCAGGTAGCAATGGTGTTGAGGTGACTGAGTCATTTTGATTGGATCTCATTTCCTGATCTGACTCATATGTGAATTTATCATCACTACTGCTTGCTGATTCGTCATATTCATAACTGGAACGAATGAGTGATTGATGGATTCTTCTCTCTGTTGATGAAAGTTCATTCTCAAAGCTCTCTTCTGTATCACTTTCCTCATTTTCGGAACCCAGTCTATCATCAACAGAATACTTTGAAGGCAACATGCTTGAGGTGGCACGGTTACAAGGCAGATTACTTAGGGGTGTTAATTTTCCAAAAGCATCCCTTGGAGTTCGTGATGGTATATCTTCCTCAATAATCTGGATCTCTCCATAAGGCTGAGAAGAACCATCCAAACAAAAGAAAGAAAATGAGGCAGAAACCAATCAGTATTTACTAACATAAAATGCTTGTGAACATTAGTTCTCTATTGAAAAATAGCAGTGAACATGAAAATATTCTAACCACTCCTTCCACATCAATCCAACACCGTCTTAAGCGAAAGCGTTGTTGTCCACGAGTAACCACATTCAGGGAACCATCCTCTAGGCGCCCGTATTGTCGAATCTGTAGAGATAAGTTTAGCAAGCAATAGAAATTTGTTGATGCAATCATATGATTAACTATAGCTAGAATGTGACTTATAAATACATAAGATTTCTGTTAACCCCTGTCAATGCACTTGAGCTGAAGATGGATGTATCAGAAGAACCCACATACTATCATCAATTTGGACTTAGAGCAGCCGGTCTACTATCAGATCCATATATCACATAATAATACCCATTTGCCCCTCCTTGGTCTATTTCAGAACTCCTCCAATGCCAACCATGGGCATGCAAATCTCTATTGAATGCTAATTATTTATAGTTTGTCGACTAACTTCTTATATTCTATCCTAACAAACACCTACGACTTTGGCATGTCTCATTAGGACTCACTCCTGGCTACAGGCAGACTGTTTATTCATTATCACCTAATATAAAAGATAGAAACTGATTTCATATTTTACAGGTAATAAGCAAATGCAATTAATTTTGTTTCAATTTGTTAATAGTACATCGATTGAGAGGAAATACCTCTGCAGTCGTCCCAATGCTTGCGGACTTCATCCTACGGGTTGCAGTATCACTGTGAACTCGGATCTGGAAAGATCATGGACAAGCTTGTTACATTCATGTTTTATGAGAAAAACAACAAGAGACTCCACAGCATGACTGAATCACAAGCATTTATCATAAGGATTTACCTACCACACCAATGGTGTAAGGAACATCAACCCGACTCAAAGATCTTTCAACAGCAGCCACAAAATTGGATTCAATAACTCTTAAGGGAAGAGTAGCCCCAGGAAAGAGTACAACTCCTGAATATTGCAAGGATTAGTCCATGGTCTTACAATAAGTTAACACTTACATGCATGACATGATACGGATAAGAATATAAGTTATACAAGGTGACAATTTTCCAATTTTTATGGTAGAAGTAATATATTTGTCAATTTTTATTTTTTACAATATTCAACGATAATTTATGAGAATACAGTCAAAAAATTAAATTGGCAAAAGCACCCAAGAATCCCAAGAATGCGGTGCAGAATGACAAGGCTTATAAATTTATAATCACAACAAATCCCATGAAGTATGACACATACCTTCAAGACAAAAAAGTGGAAGGGTCAATACAGCCCCACCATCCAAAATAGTTGACCTATGATGCGTGTCTTCAACATCTAAATACACAAACGATATCAAATTAAATCCAGCAATCCAATTAAAAACCACCATATATTGTAAAAATGAGCATATACAACTAAGTCCAACAAACAAATACTTACCACCAAGATAGGTATGTAAAGATGCTATACAAGTATTGTAAGTGAATTCGCCCGGGACGACACCTGCGCTACCATATCCACGACTATCACATTCCAAACAGCATGAACAAAAGACTGTCAGTACCACAACAAAATTTCAAAGCTAAATTGGTCAAATCAGACGAATTTATGTGTTACAAACTTGACTTCTACTTCACCAAGTTCTAGAACACCCCATTTGTTTCATATTTCAACAAAAATGGTGTGTTTGGTTCTACCAAATGATAGAAAAAATTAATTTTTATTGAATTTATCTTAGTTAAAGACAAATTCAAGGTAAAATAATTTATGTTTCGATGAGTCGAACAATAAATTTAAGCGTAAAAATCATTGGATGCAAGCAAAAGCTACAAATTGTATCTTCAATTTAGAATCAACTATGAAGGCAAAATCAAAATCAATACATACTAAAATCAATTTTAATCACTTTCGTCACTCCAAAATTCAATTTTAAGTAAATGTTTAAATTCACTTTTGGAATTTGCAATGTAGCAATTCGTTAAGGCAAAATATGATCGAATTTTCATGTATGATTCATGAAATCAAAAACAGCTATATAGATAGTGAAAGAAGGGAAATTACGTAAGATCAAGGTTGTTGTTGTTGTTGTTATCGTCTTCGGAAGAATAATGGAAATCGTCGACTTCTTCGACTTGCAATTCCTCGAGATCGAGCTGGCGAATTTGCTCGATTTGGTATCGTTCCCTTTCGAGAATTCTTCTGTGGTGTTCTTCTTCTTCGTCCATTTTTGAAGTGTTAGGGTTTGGTTTTGTGTTGTTTGAGAAGTAACGAATTCAACTACTGTTGTATGCTTCAAGCCTTCAATGTTAAGTGAGTCTTGTTAGAGAAGCGCCAATCTGTGTGTTTATTCGGTAGACAGGACTAAGATGGGGTCCCACAACTGCGCTTCACAGAGGATTACAACCGTTTGATATCAGAACTCGATCTATATTAGATTAGTCGACTCAATAAATCGTATACTAGCTATAAAAACAAAATAAATAAATGTCGGAATACATTCGAATTATATTAGTCGGGTCGGTGGATTAGACACTAATAGTGAAAACAAATAATAAATGCTTCGACCCGAGATCATTTGAATTTAATGATAAAAGATATCTTCCAATTTAATCATAGGTCATGAGATCGAAATCAGCTCTAGGAATACAGCAGTGTTAAATTCTTTTAACCAAACCACTTTTTGCAGTACTACTCAACTCTGAATTAGTGTATGTTTGGTATTACGGTGAGAATGTCAGAATCACGTTGATCCACTGTAATTTTCAAAAGCTACAAGTTGTAGCTTCTGCAAAATCGCGGTGGATCACCGCAATTCTGACACATCCACGGTGATACCAAACATAACTTTACGCGCATTCAAACAAAAATAAAAAATAAATGCTTTGCTCCGGTTTCCTAGTTTACTCAACTGATGAGTGACAAGTGGAAAACAATATTTCAACGGCTCAGATTAAGAATAAAAAACCAATATTTATTGTTTAAAAAAAAATGAAGGAATAAAATATTGGTTTTTCCCGGATTCCCTATTGTATTGTGCATCCTCTCTTCGTCGGCGTTTCAACAGCTCCCCGGCTACGACGGCGCAACCCTTTCTATCTGGCGGCAAAGCTTATCTCATCTCTCACAGTTTGTAGGTAACCCTAAAACTAACAGCACAGTCCCACTCCCTACTCTTTATTATTGTTTTGTTCTCCTTCCATTAATCTATAGACACAGTATTGTTACTGATTAGTTTACACTTACGAACTTATTACCAGAACCTCAACATTTTCATCATTATCAACAGAACATAGTATTTAACAACATATTGTTTCTGTAGAATTTTTATTAAACCAAAATTTCCATGGAAATTCAACATATTGTTTCTGGGTTTTCTCCAAAATTATCATCCGCGCCATCAATTCCAATTGGAAAACAACTTTTCTCTTTGAAATTTCCTTCTTTACTTTCTTCTTCTTCTTCTTCATACCCTTCTATTCATTCCCAAAATTTTGAGGAGGTTCCGAGTGGAGGTTTTTACCCTATAAGCATTGGAAAAAAAGATGCATTTTGTAGTTCTAGGAGGAGAGTGCAGTGTAGCAGTAATACTGCAGATCCAAACAAGGTGCATGATCAGGTTACGGGGAGAAGAAAAAAGCTGGCTGTGTTTGTGTCTGGCGGAGGGTCAAACTTTAAATCAATTCACGAGGCTTCCAGAAAGGGATCACTTCATGGAGATGTCGTTATATTGGTCACGAATAAAACGGGTAATGCTCCATCTAGCTACCCCGCCCCTTTACTTTCATTCATTTTTGTGTATGTATCTGTAGAATAATAATGTAATTTTCTATAATCATTGAGCTTAGCTACATTCTTGCTTGTTTCTGCACTGGTTGGTACCTTTCCTGCTAATTTAGTTAACAACAACACAGTGTCATGATTGATTATGATGGCATGCATGTCTGTAGTTTAAAGAAGGAAGCTTCTTTGTGTATTGATCCAGCTAGTCGTCACATGCAGCATAAAATATTGACACTGTGTTTTGATTTACTTTTACTCTGAAACTCTAGTTTACTAAATTTTCTTTCTTTATTTTAATTTTAAATACTAGACTGTGGAGGCGCAGAGTATGCCAGAAATCATGGTATACCAGTTATTGTGTTTCCTAAAGCAAAGGATGAATCCGATGGATTGTCTCCAAATGACCTTGTTGATACACTAAGGTTAGATGCTTCGTTATTTCTTTTTCTACGTTTGCATATAACATTTTTGAACTCTATTAATCTGATATGTGACCGCTTTACTGCAAAGGAAAAGAAAATCAATTTAGATCTAACTAAATCTACAAAAACGATAAAAAAAAAAAACAGTGATATGCTACATGGAGATGTGGTTTTATTAATAGCAAATGGTACATTTTTCAACAGGAAATTTGAGATTGATTTTATCCTTTTAGCTGGATACCTCAAACTTATACCAGTGGAATTGACCCGAGCTTATGAAAGATCTATATTTAACATCCATCCATCACTTCTTCCAGCTTTTGGAGGCAAGGGCTACTATGGTATGAAAGTACACAAAGCAGTAATTGCTTCTGGCGCAAGGTACATTTATCTGAAAATAAGTATGTTATTTCAATGAAACACTTTAATAGTCTTTCCTAACTTCTTATCTTTGATTCATTTTCTGTGTTAGGTTTTCGGGTCCCACAATTCATTTTGTAGATGAACACTACGACACAGGGCGTATCCTTGCCCAGCGTGTTGTCCCTGTGCTTGCGAACGATACTGCAGAAGAGTTGGCTGCAAGGGTTCTAAGAGAGGTAATGAAAGTTTGTATCATCAATCAGCTCCCAAAAATTTGTTGCATTTTAAAATATTTAACAAATTTAATTAATTTATTTGTCATAAGATGCATTCATGTGTCGCAACATTTATGCAACGAAAAGGCTAATAATTTAGCTTTTTGACAAGATGAATACCGACTATTAATTCCTTGTTTTGATTTCCAAATTTAGGAGCACCAATTATATGTTGAGGTGGCAGAGGCTTTATGCGAAGACCGTATTGTTTGGAGGAAAGATGGTGTTCCTCTCATCCAAAGCAAAGAAAATCCTAATGTGACCTATTGATTTATCATATATATGGTCAGAAATTCACTTTTAATCTTATAGTTATAACTATACTTTCAAATTATAATATACACATATGTTCTACTTAATTTCTTCATCATTTTACCACAAAGCCTTACATCTGATGTGACTTTTGTTCCTTTTGCAGGGGATTTTGGCCATAGGTTTGCTTACAAATCTTGATATTTCCACCAAATCAGTAGCTAAGAAATTGCAAGTATCACGCAGGTGAACTCGAGTATTCATGTGGCACCCCGTCTAAGAATATAATAAGTAGGAAACCACAATTTTTTCTCCTAACCTATTTGGTATAAACTTATGTTAATTTACATCTTAGCTAAAGGCAAATGTTGTAATTTGCTTAGCGATTAAGTCTATCGACATGAAACGTGATTTGTCACAGTCATCTCATAAAGTGAGTAAAGTCTCTCCACAGAGCAGCAAATACCAATTTTGGTCCCCAACCTCAGATGTGTATTGTGGAGTGTTCACAAATGTATTGGTCCTCCTTAAAGAAAGTGACTAAAGTCTTTCCATGGTGTACTAGTCTTGATCCCCCTCCACTTGTGCATTGTCAAATTGCACAACTATTGCGGAGTATTTGCATGCGCAGCGACTTTTAAAGAGATAACTTTATAACTTTGTGTATGTTTTTTTGGTAACCATGTTATTAAGATTACTTTATAGCTTTGCTGATAACTAATTTTCTTCTCCACAAGGCTCGAACCCGAGACTTTGCTCAAGGGATCTGAGTCGAGTTTCTTCGGACCAATGTAATGTTGGTCTTTATGTGTAATTTCTGTTGTTGCATTTGATTATATCTTGTATGATTATAATGTTTCAGCTGCTCCATTTGCTCCCATTATTCTATCATTCATGTATCTACCATTCCTCTCTCTTTCTGTTGCCCATGTGAGTAGATGCCATAACAAAGGATAAAATGACCAGCACAGCACCCCCAACTTGTAGTGCATTTGTCTTGATTTCTTTGAAGATTATGACGGGTGGAACATTGAATTTTAGGTTTTTTTGTTTTAAATATGAAAGTGAGCAGAGTAAATCTTGAGCATATAACCATGTGATGTGATTCGTGAATGATAAGCATTTAAATTAAAGTTATTTAACAGTCACAATAAAAAAATAAAAAGATTTTTATTTGGTTTGAACCGGGTATCCTCGGTGCGGAACTGCAGAGACTAATCCCACAAGCCGGATAGGACCACAAAAGGTGGCAAAGCTCTCCTCAAGAGAATTTTATTAACTAATAGATCAACTTTTTAAATTTAAAACTGTAAACTTATTCAATTTTTTTGTGTGGAAGTATTCAAGAAATCAGTTTCGCTTTTTTTGAAAGATATCAGTTGTATAAATTTTATCACGTAAATATTCTGAGGATCCAGTCCCGATTTTAAGAAAGCATTGTTGATTTAAAAATGGAATCAGTTTAGCTATAAAAAAATCGAATTAGTTTTTTTAAACATCAATAGAACGTGCAAAATTATATAATGTTTTTGGTTTAACACATTATAATTGTAGTTATTTGTTTATAAAGTATATTATTTTATTCAGAAAGAAAAGGCATATCCCTAGTAAGTGATGTTGTTGTCTTTAAGAATGGTCGGCTCACGCTTAACGTCTTAACGTGCTTTAGGTCAAAATAAAATAGTAGATTGATAGCGAAGAAACACAAACTAAAGAAAATGATCAATATTATTATGACTTTGATTTGAAGGACCATAAATTAGCCATGTACATGGTGCTATTTACTTGGGATTAAGACAACACATTAGTATATCCCTAAACAGAATTTAGTTGATAATAACATTACATAGAATATGGAGGATTATAAAATTTAAACTCTAGTACAATATCTTCTTTATCATAAAAAAAGATAAAATCTAACCACTAAATTACTCCCTCCGTCCCATTATATAAGCACCCTTTTAACAAAAGTTTAGTCCCATTATATAAGCACCTTTTCAAATTTCTATACAAATTTAAGATTGTTTTCCAAATATACCCCTAAGTATAACAACAAAAAAGAAATTAAAATAAAAAAAAACTTAAGCAATTAAAATAAAAATTATGGATAACAACAAAAATTAAAATTATGCAACAAAATTATGCTAAAAAACATATCTAAAAAAAATATAAAAAAAAAAATCTGCTTACCTGGCATTCAATTAGAGCTTCTTGAAGATTTTTTTTTAAAAAAATCTACTTACGTGGCATTCAAAAAAGGGCAATTTAGTAATCTTTATACATAAAATACACACTTTAATTACACTCCTAATATTTCTTAATAAGCGTGATTTTGGTTAGAGGGGCTTATATAATGGGACGGAGGGAGTATTTGGAAAAACACAAGACATTATTCAAACATGCTAAAATGACATAATTTTTGTTTTACAATGAAAAATATCAATTTTAAACAATTTTTTTTAATTTTGTCATAAATTAATCGCTAAAAATATCAGTTATCCTAAATTAACTCTTAAAATATCAAAAAGTTCCGACCGAACCTGAGCTAGAACCCTGACAGCCCTTATAGTCAATCCGTCCATGCTCATATTGAACAAAACAACTAAAAAATATTTATTTATTTATTTTGGTACAAAAAGAATCAATTTACTTTCTATTTATTTTGTACTCACTTTCATTCATTCAACACTCTTTCTTTTAAGTTTCTTTTTTTTATCCAAACACAGCCTAAATCTTCACATCTTTTAAGTTTCTTTTTTCATCCAAAACAGCACAGCCTAAATCTTCACATAGACGTAGGAAAATGAAGTAGTACTACTATTACATTAACATTAATTAATACAATAATTTTATATTCTCCAATTTTATTTTATTGGTTTTTATCCTCTGGTTCTGAGGGGAATGAGACCCTAGTAGTCTAGAGTTTTGGGCGAATTTTACATTAAAAAAAAATAAAGTAGTACTATTAAATTAACATTAATTAATACAATAATTTCATATTTTCCAAACTTTTTTCACTCTCAGACTTTAATAGTCCAAAATTCATGGCGAATTAGTGCATTAATAGTTCGAATTCCTTCTCAAACGCAGTTGCGGAGATCAAATTGCAATCTTCCCTACTAAATTTGACATCAACCACCACTATATATATCAAACTACTGGACCATAGGGTATCAAAAAAAAAAAACTACTGGACCATATTCTCCAAATTTGTTTCTTCAAAAAAGACTCTTTGCATTTATTATATATGATTATAGTTTAGACTCACATTTAAGTTGTTAAACATCAATTTAAGAAACGTGAGAAAGACAAATCCACGTATTAATTAATTTTGATATTTTTAAATTTATTACTACAACATACATACATACATACAATACAGTAACCGAAAAAAAAGTATTGATCTATCCAATCCAATCTAATCCATCAATATCACTCCCTCAAAAAACGCTCTCTATCTTTCAGTGAAGTAAGCGATAACTACCTTACCCAATTAATTCGCGATTTCTATAATTAGCATTAGAAGAAACATTTAGAAAACGGATCTATCTAATCCATTTCTGAATGAGCATTACACAAACTCTCATCATGGATAATAATCATCTTCAACAACCTGAACCTCTTGAAAAAAATTTAGAACTCGATGACGATGGCAAACCTCAAAGAACTGGTCAGTATATATATACCTTCTCTCTCTTTATACTGTTTCATTCGTATCGGATTCGTATCTTATCTTATCTTATTTTATATTCGATTGAATTAATTTTGTAGAATAATTTAACTATTTGCACTAATTTTCTGCTTTTCTTTCTCTTTCACGAGCAATTGTTATAAGTAATAGTTGTTTGCTCATAGATGCTAAATGATGAAGTTTTGGAGAATAGTAATTTAGTTGCAAAAAGTATTCACTTTTTTAATATTCGTTTGTGACGGAAGTAAAAGTGATTATTCGGATATTCATTGTGTACGTGATTGTTAAAAGTTTTTTTTTTGACAACATGGTGGTGAATTTATGATGAATTGGTCCAAGTGTAATGGTCTGAGCTTTTTAAATATGTGGTCAGAAGTTTAATTTTAAATTTTTACGAATGAAAATAATTCGATTGAAACATGAGAAATGAGAATTCACCTTATTGCTCCATATATTTTTTTTTGACAGAGATTAATCATTTATGATGAAAATTTTCTTATATTTATTTATTTTTTTGGTACATAAATTTCTTACTTTTATAATGAAAATAAAAAATATAAAAAAAATATAATATGAATTTGTCAAAATCATATTAACCACCAATCTAACTTCTAAAATAATTGAACGTGATAACAAACTAGTATCGTATCTTTTGTCACTATTCGGTTCTATTCACTGTCAAGCAAGCATTTACTGGTTATGCAATTTATTTATTTTAGAATTTTTAGTACTATGAATAGTTGAGTTTCTTTTTTGACGCCAAAAGACAATATAAAATGTTTAGTGAGATCCATTTAATAACTTTTTATAAAATTGAATTCTTATTAGTAAGTATTATATTATCATTAAAAAGTCTCTGTGAGCTTAACTCAGTTGACAGGGACATTACATTTTATATTTAGAGGTCGGGGTTCAAACCATAGATACTCCACTTATTCACCTTAATGGTGAAATTTTTATTCCAACTTGTCCCGAACCAAATTTAACTGGTGGTGATAAAATAATCTGGTATCAATATTGGATGTATATAAGGTTTCCTACTTAAATGTGGATAATTGGGGTGTCCGGAGTTCGAAATAATGTATTGTTCCGTTGTGGATGCTCTTAGACCATTTACAATTGTGGATTTTCTCCCTTTAAGAATAGGTTATCTTATCATATGTGTTGCTAACAAAATAAATTCAATGAGAACTTTAATCCTTAAGGAAGGTTGAATATGTTGATGATTGAAATATTAATATATGGCTTGCATTGCAGGGAATGTGTGGACAGCAACAACACATATAATAACAGTGGTAGTTGGGGCAGGAGTGTTGGCTCTAGCATGGGCTATGGCTCAATTAGGATGGATAGCTGGTATAGCCAGTATATTGATATTTGCATCCATCTCTGTTTTCACTTACAGTCTTGTAGCAGATTGTTATAGATTTCCAGACCCTGTCATTGGCAAGAGAAATTATACTTACATGCAAGCTGTCAAGGTCTATTTAGGTACTCTTATACTCTTGTCTTGCATAATAATCCAGCGAAAATATTTCTCGAACACAAAATCGGACATCAATATTGGATGTATATAAGGTTTTTCGATGTATATTGTGTAGCCCACTAATTTTTTTTTCTTCTTTTAATTTTGGAGGAGTTAAAGCTCCAGATTGTACATATGGAGTACATTTTTGACATATTTCAATTCACTTAATTTTATATTTCTAATTGATAATAGGTGGGACGATGCATGTGATTTGTGGATTGATTTTGTATGGAAAGCTTGCTGGGATTACAGTGGGCTACACAATAACTTCAGCCACAAGCTTGGCGTATGTTATTACATTATAAAATTACTGACTATATATAACTTATTATATGCATCTATAAGAGTATTACATTTATGAAAATATATACTATTAGCTAGTTAACAAATCAATTTGAGCTATTTTTTGGCCCATATTTTGTGGTTTATGACTATGAATTTGTTATATGGCAGAGCAATAAAGAAAGCTATCTGCATCCATAAGAAAGGACATGAAGCTGATTGCAGAAGTTCTTATAATCCGTACATGATTGGTTTTGGGATATTGCAACTTTTCTTGTCTCAAATTCCAAACTTTCACAAATTGACATGGCTTTCGTCAGTTGCTGCTGTCACATCATTTGGTTATGTATTCATTGCAATTGGTCTTTGTCTTACCATCCTTATACCTGGTACTTTTCACCATTCATTTATTCAAGAGAATTTTGGCAAACAATCATTTTGGTCATTGGAAGTGTAATTCGCTATCTCATTAGTCTTTGAATGTATCGAAATTGCAAATTCATCTCTAGTGTATGTATTTGCATATTAAATTGACTATCTAAAAAGTAAAAACATACGAGACAAAAATGACTAATAAAGAAACGTTTGTGGATGCGTTTGCAATTTCAATACATGATTCAACTATCAATGTGACAATGAATTACACTTTCAGGGATCAAAATGGTGGTTTGCTAAAAAAGAATTTATTATCAATTCCTTTGACAATAATTTAGCTTCTTGCTCACTCTTCTCCTTATTGTATATTACACTGTTTTGCAAATTCGATCTTCTACAGCTGACTTTACAACATAGTTGATTGTAGACCATAAGATCAGTAGAGAGAACTTTTATTAACAGTTTACAGTTCGTTGTACGATAGTTTTCTGTCTAATTACAAAAGAAATTTGGTTAACAATAGGAAATGGGGCATCAACCAGCATAACCGGAACAAGTGTAGGACCTGAACTATCTGCGGCAGATAAAGTGTGGAGGGTTTGCAGTTCAATGGGAAACATAGCACTTGCTTGCACTTATGCTACAGTTATTTACGATATAATGGTAAAAAACCACAATTCTTTTAAAAGCATATAAAAAGATGTAGCAATAGATTGAAACTTTCAATTTTTTTACCATTGAATTTGATTATTCCCTTCTTTTGTTTAGGACACATTAAGGTCAAATCCACCAGAAAATAAACAAATGAAAAGAGCTAATGTGATAGGGGTGTCAACAATGACAATGATATTCCTACTATGTGCTTGTCTTGGCTATGCTGCTTTTGGTGACCAGACACCAGGAAACATTTTTGCTGCATTTTATGAGCCCTATTGGATTGTTGCCCTTGGAGATATATTCATAGTAATCCACATGGTTGGGGCATACCAGGTTGGATTATTACTGTTTTGATTTATAACCTAAGTTTTAAAATTAAATATTATATTTAAACATGTTTTACATGTCTTAGACATTCAATTCAATGTCCCCATCTTGATTTTTGCCACATTATATTTTACCATGATAGGTTATTATATTCAGTAAGTACCACACGATTGTGAAATATTATTTGATACATTGGTCAAATTTTGTGTACATTACTTCTGTAATATTATTTTGTTTAGGCTTTAATGTTTAAAATATGTGATAATTTAACATTATATAACAGGTGATGGGTCAACCATTCTTTCGCGTCGTTGAAATGGGCGCTAACATCATGTGGCCCAACTCAAATTTCATAAACAAGGAACATCCGGTTAAAGTGTGCGGTGGAACAGTCAATGTGAACTTGTTTAGGTTAATTTGGAGGACGATATTTGTGGTACTAGCAACAGTTCTTGCGATGGCAATGCCATTTTTCAATCAAGTTCTTTCTCTGCTAGGAGCAATAGGATTTGGTCCTTTAGTTGTTTTCTTCCCTATACAAATGCATATTGCCCAGAGGCGCATAAAAGTACTATCATTGAAGTGGACTGCTCTCCAATTGTTGAATGTTCTATGTATGCTTGTCTCATTGGCTGCCATAGTTGCTTCAATTCATGAAATTAGCCAAAACATTCACAAATACAAGATTTTTGCTTATAAACAATAGCATCTTTGTAAGAATGAAATAAATGAAGCTAAATTATCTTGATTTTGCTAGTGAAATTACTAAGCATTGACAAGTAGTAAATATTTTGGGCTTAAATTTTTACAATGTATCTTATGCCCTTTATACATAATGTAATTCAAGATTTTAGCTTATAAACATTAGCATATTTTTGATTCCTTCATGGGGTCTCTTTTTTTCTAATTTAGACTCAGTTCTCTCGCACATTTCAAGAACAGATGACTGAAATGCTTACAACTTATTAAACATATGAATTTTCTTTGTTCTCATATTTATAGGAAACAGAATGTTTGTGTGGACAAACTTGCTTTCGTTGACACTTCATCCCAAAGTTTTACAGTATTTGGTAGGATCTAAATTATTTTGGATTTTATTCAGTGATTTCTTTGAGGTTTTTCTTAGATTTGACCTAGCCCACCCACCCATTTTTGTATTTTTCTGTTTTTCAATTTTTCTATGCTTAAGGTGTACTGCATATAATATGTCATCAGAGGTTTAGGTATAAAAATTGCGTTAAATTGACAAAATAAAATTGGTAAATTTGTGATTTTTTTTTTAACAAATGATTATTTTAGTTAGAATTCAAACTCAAATTCTCATGAATATATTGCGGAAGCACTTCCTTGAACTAATTACTGATGGACAAGGTCAAATTAACAATGCAAAAAATATGGTATGATGTGTCAAAATTTAACAAAAAAACCCTTAAATTTCTATTTTTTTTTTTTTGACAAAGCCTTAACAAAAAACCCTTAAATTTCTTTTATACATTGATTAAATTGAAATTTGTATTCATTCAAAAGAGTACATCTGAATTTATTTACTACATACTCATAGATCTAAAAGCCACATTTGTTTATGCTTAGTTTCAACTTTGAAGATCATGGAGTTGGATGGGAATCAAAATGAAAAGCATAATGTAGTTGATCAAATTGAAAATGATGGTACACTAGATGATGATGGCAAACCAAAAAGAACAGGTTCTTTCAATCTTTCTCAAAATTTTCTGCATGGTGAATTATAATCTCTTGATTAAGTTTTCATGTACTCTACAAATCAAAATGCGACTTGTTATATAGGGCCGGTTCACTGGGTGTGTAAGGTGAGCTACCGCACATGACCTCAATAATTTGGCAACCAAATCTTTGATGGGGTACAGAGAACGGTTTTATAATAAAATTAATAACAACGTACTCCTTCCAGCCATTATTATAAGTAAATTTGAATTTTTTGGTACATTGGAATATTGATGTATCTAGCTATAATATGAACTAGATACATCAGTTGTCAAATGCACCGCTAATTGGATTTTGATCTTTTTTTTTCCTTTATCAATCCACAACTAAAAAATTGTCCAATAGAGGTTGTATATTCGGCCGCTATAGCATAAAAATTGTTTCTCAGTCGTAATTTTTTCCATTGGACGTTGAAAGAGTAATGCAAAATAGCATTGGAAAACACTTCACTCAAGTGTGGAGGCTCATGATCCGAATTATGGTTCATTCTAAACAAACTCTTGGTTTTGTTTTGATTTACAGGGACAACATGGACCGCAGTTGCGCATATCATTACAACAGTGATTGGTGCTGGAGTGCTAACATTGCCATGGGTGATGGCTCAAATGGGATGGATCCTTGGTGTTTCATATATAATCATAATTGGTCTTGTTACAGTCTACACTTCAAATCTTCTAGCAGATTGTTATAGAACACCAGATCCTATCACTGGCAAGAGGAATCATAATTACATGGAAGCTGTCAAAAACATCTTAGGTACCAAAATCTCATGTCATGTTTCTTGTCACAAATTAAGATGAGTTTTAATTATATTGTGTGAGTATATTAATTTATTTTGGGCAACATTAATTATTAGGTGGTAAAATGCATTTGATTTGTGGAATTGTCCAATATACTCAACTTACTGGAGCAGCAATTGGATACACAATAACTACATCTATAAGTGTGGTGTAAGTTATTTTATTGTGTCCTTTCTTCTTCTTTTTTCCTTCAAGAATTATTCTTTATATATAAATTAAACATGGATGAAAATAAGCGAATAATAAACCGCATCGTTTACTCTTTCTGGACGACAACATTATTATGGATGATCCTTTGAACTTTTTACATAAAATTCACAACCTTTAGGCTCTAGGAAGCCAAATATTAAACACAATTATATAAAAGCATGTTGATTAAAATGATAATATATATACACTATTGTTCAAAAGTCTCACATCAGATATAAAATGACCTTGACGAGTGTTTATAAGTAAGTGGCAATCTTCACCTTACAAACCGGTTTTGTGAGGATGAGTTATGCTAAACATGTTGAACACGTTGTGATACAGTAGTAGATGTTTGATACTACTTTAAAATATTAATTACAAAATGTTGCATATATGTCATCAGGTCAATACGCAAAATTAACTGCTTCCGCAAAGGGGGAAGTGAAGATCCATGCCTTTTTTCTAATAATCCATACATGATTGGTTTGGGAATTGTTGAAATAATTTTGTCCCAAATCCCCAACTTTCACAAGTTATCTTGGCTCTCAATTGTAGCAGCAGCATCATCTTTTGGTTATGCATTTATTGGTGTTGGACTTTCTCTTGCTATCATTGTCCAAGGTTAATTTCTCCTACTTCTCAATCATTTCTGAATTCTTCATTTATTTTTTTAAGGCAAAGATTTATATTTCGACAGTGAAAAAAAGTACAAACAGTACTAATTTTAAAAATTGGACAAAGTATAAGTGGTACTGAGACTACATATTATTAAATTAAAATGATAATAAATATAGTCGAAGTACCACTTATACTAACAATAATTTGTAATTCTTCTAAAATATATCACTCGAAAAACCAACGGATTATTTATTAATATATTTAAAAGATTTACAAACCATTCTTAATAAAGACATATTGTTTTCTTTGTGTATGATAAAAATCATTACCAAGAAATATTTTTAATTAAATCCACCACTTCTTTTTGAATTCTTTATTTTTAATTAAAGTGGTTTAAATACAATTTTATGATTATTTTTAAATAGATTTAAATTCTGCTTTTTTTACTTATAATAGTGAAAGATATAAATAGCAACTAAAATGAGTAATTTGTTAATGGTTAGGAGGGTGCATCTAATTTGGGGAAAAATAAATTGAAACAGGGAAAGGAAAGAGTACAATTTTAATAGGAGGCAAGGATCAATATTCAGGAGACAAATTGTGGAATCTGCTCATTGCATTAGGAAATGGTGCACTTGCTAGCAGCTATTCTCTAATAGCCGTAAATATTCAGGTATTGGATCAAAATCAATTCAATTAACATTAATATGTCACTTAAAAACCAAATACTTATTAAATAGATTATTAGGAGATAACATTTTAAAATAAGCAATTCATAAGTGGATAAGTTGATCTCTAATAGGAGTAACCAAATACTTATTATGTGTGCTGTGAAAAATAGGATTCATTAAAGTCATCACCACCAGAAAATAAAGTGATGAAGTTGGCAAACAAAATAGGAGTGTTTGCAATGACATGTATCTTCCTCTTATGTGCTTGTTCTGGCTATGGTGCATTTGGGAAAGACACTCCTGGAAGCATCCTAATGGGGTCTGGCTTTAAAGAGCCTTTTTGGCTTATTGATTTGGCTAATGTCTTCCTTATTGTGCATTTGGTTGGAGCATATCAGGTTTCATACTATATACTTTTGAATTCTTGCTATCATTGATATACTAACCATTGATTGATCTTGAAGAAATTGTGCATATATTATATGCAGGTAATTGTCCAACCAATTTTCAGTTTGGTTGAAATATTGGCTGGTAAAATGTGGTCAAAATCAAGTTTTATAAATAAAGAGTACTCGATCGGCATCGGCAAAATGAAGTCAAACTTCAATTTATTTAGGCTCATTTGGAGGACCATATTTGTCATAATAATTACTGTTTTAGCCATGGCAATGCCATTTTTCAATGAAATGCTTGCACTTCTTGGAGCAATAGGATATTGGCCATTAACAATATTTTTTCCAGTTGCAATGTTTATTGCCAAAGAAAAGATTAAGAGACCAACAATCAAATGGTTTGGACTTCAAACTTTGAACTTTATTTTTATGGTAGTTTCACTTGTAGCTGCAATTGCAGCCATTCATGGGCTCAGTGAAGCATTTCATAAATATAAGCCCTTTATGTATAAGATGTAGATTTAGATTAGGTTTTAAGGTACTTAGCATTAAGCATGTACAAGCTCCCAAGTTTTGAAATGTTAAATTATTGTTGATACATTCTCTAGCACTACTTTTGTATAAGTTCATCATTGTGTAAGATACTAAATGTTTGATGATTTCGAAAAAGTTATCTCTATACTTGAATCATATATAGTAATCCGTCATGATTTCTAAAAGTACAAGTTTGAAACATGAGCTATTGATCTGAATCAATAGAGCTCTTGAGGTACGAAGCTTTATTTTTTGATTCTAACTTAGAAGTTTTTGTAAATATTATTCAATTTTTTTTATAATAAAAAGCGTTATTTGGACTTATTTAAATTTTAAACTAAAACATGTAACCAATTTTTTTTTAAGCTAAAACATCATGTTATATATTTTAAAATTTAAAAAGATATGTGTTGTTTTTTGAAAGGAAAAAGATATGTGTTGTTGTAACCAAAAAATGTGTTGTTATTATTTAAAAAAAAAGTCTTGTTATAGTCTACCAAAATTTGAATTCGAATTTTAGATGGAACAATTTTTTATCAAATTTTATTTACTTTTTAGTCATATTTTAAATTATCGGAGTTGAAAAAAAATAGATTCTACACTTATCAAATTATCGGTGTTGAAAATAAATTTTAAATTTTTGGTTAACTTTTCATTAGATTTATACCAAAAAAAAAAAGATTCCACCCTTATAACCAAAAAAAAAAAAAAAACTACCCTTATAGCCAAAAAAAATTGATTCTACCCAAAAAATGATAATACTACTAATAAGTTGAAAAGTCTATATAAAAGGAGTGGGGTATTATGATTCACAAGGTTTCTCATAATCAACGATATAATCATTTGACCCATTTTTTTTGTTCACCATCTAATTTTTCGGAGAAGAGACCCTGCAGTTCAGAGTTCGGAGTGAGTTCTGACATTAAGTTATTTCAATTTCTCATAAACACATACTATAACTTGTACGTGCAATCTTTGATTTTTATGTTTTTTACTTTCAAAGTGATTTCTAGTTTTAGTTTGTGCAAATTTGATTAACCAAACTACTAAATTGATCCTTGTATTTGTAAGTCACTACTCACTTTCAAATAAGTTTCTCACTTTAAAAATATTTTAAATTAGTCTTTATTTTTGTCAATTGTTTCTCTATTTGATCATTTATGAAGAGACCAAATTGAATTTCTTTTTACAAAAATAAAGACCAAATTAAAAAATATTTGACAAAGACAAAATAATCTTTAGTATATCAATAGAGTCATAATAAATTTATTTAGAAAGCTAGTTATCAATTTGATGATTTACTTTTTGATGAGTGACCTTATTTTTCACATTTTTTTTCCTTCTTATTGTTGTGAGCTGTTTTTTTCTCTCTTAGTTACTAGCATAATACTAGTACTATTTATATTTCTGTTTAGAGTAAATCATTATATTAAATTAGTGTTGATTTATATTTCTGTTTAGACTATTATTGTTAGTTAGTCTTACGGTGTCGACATAGTTGGAATTGTTTTTCGATGTCTCGGCATATCAATTAGTCTTTTATATAAAGAGAAAATTATAGTTCTTTTAATTTTAATACTGACTCATGGAAAATGCAGGATGGAAGAAAACATTATATTGAAAAATCTCCCACTTGATATGTTGGCATTGATTATGAAGTGTTTGTCCCTTAAAGATTCATTTGGATTGAGAGCAATAAGCCATTCTTGTAGACAAAAAGTTTCAATAATCATTGAAAAGAAGTTTTGTTGCCATTTACCTGAATTGCCACAAGTTTTCCTACAATGCAAAAATTCAAGGTTCTTATTCAACTTGAGTTCAGAAAAAGTACTTCACCTTAGAACACCATTGCCAAGGAGCACAAATAAAGATAAGTGTCTCGGTTCGGTTCAAGGTTGGTTGATTTTGAGTGACTATACAGAAAAAGATTTTGCGAAAATTTTCTTTTTGAATCCAGTGACTAATGTTAGAATCACGATACCATCAAAGTTGCCGTTAACCTCCATCTCCTCCACCCGTGGTGATAGAATTTCGGCTTTGAGAAAAATGGTTGCATCTTCAAAACCAAATTGCGATGGTTCTAATTGTTATTTAGTCGGTCTTTTGAGCGACTTCCTTCACATTGCAATTTATAAACTCTTCGATAAGTCATGGACTATAGTTGAACCAGATGACGATTCAAAGAGTTTTTTTACGGACGTGGAAATTATTGGTACGAAATTGTATGTGAGTAACTCATTCTCGTATTCTATATTGGTTTATGATCTCAAAGACTACATTAATGGATTATCTCCAAAGGCTAAAATGTTGAGTGAGTTTCCTAAAATAAAGCAATCAAGTATAATTAGCAACCATTTCTTAACTTTTCTAGCCATAGATGAAAAGTTAAGAGACTTATACTTCATTTATATATTATGTAATTCTGAGCCTGGGACTGAAACTCAAGAAGTTGTTTGTGATAGTTTGATAATTAACTCAGCATTTGCTAAACCACCTAAGATTACAAGGTTTGAGGTGTTCAAACTGATCAACATGAACAAAAAGGATCCTATTAGGTGGATGAATGTGAATAAGCAGTATGATGATAGAGTAACTTTTGTTGCTGATTGCAAGAGCATTGTAATGTCAAAGGATGAACTTAATTACAATAAAGAGTTGATTCAAGTGAATAGTATCTATTTTAATATTTATTTCAAATGTTCTAAGAATCCATGGTCAGGTTTTAAGTTAGGGATGTTTTGTTTGACTAATAGCAACATCAAATACTTTTCTGTGGAGAAATTAAAGAATGTTGATGTTCCTTATTCTTTATGGTTTGTACCAAGTTTATGGTAATTTCACTTTCATGGAACTTCATCTTGAGCATCAATTAGCCTATGATTTGAGGGGTTTCTTCAGGCTTAACTAAAGATTATGAGATCAAAGTTAGTCTTGAGAATAAAACAGTGTTAAATTCTTTTGAGGGGGAGTTTTATACTTTTATCACCATTTGCAGTCCTACACGATTCGAGGTATTAGTCTCTGCAGTTACGTATAGAGGATACTCGGTTAAAAAAAATACTATATGAGTTTTTATTGAATATATGTTTTGTATTGGTCCTATTCAATGGATTTAGAATAAGATTGGAAACATGGTTAATATGATCTTTAAAATTGACAAATTTGATTAATTTTTTATTATTTATAATTAAAAAAATTATATAGTATTCGATTCCATTGAATTATTTTGGCTTAATGGATATCTAGTCTATTACGTTTATTTTAAGTTTTAAATTGAATATCTATGTCTTTTAAAAATAAATTAATTCATCATCTATGTTTAAATTTTTTTAAGTCGGTCTCTTATATTAACATTGGTTCGTCATTTCCATTAAATTTTAAATCAATTTTGTCTACTTTAATTTTCTGTTAAATTTTGAGTTATTTTCGTCTAAAATTTCCACGTGACATCCTCCAAAAAATTTCACGTATTCAAATATGTTAGTGGTTGACAATTTAAGTTGAGATTTGAGGTAAAAAACATATTTAAAACTTTTTAAACGTAAGAGATCAAACTGTAACATAAATAAACGTAACAGACTAAATATGCAATTATGCCAATTATTTTTTTGCAACTGTAAAAATTTTAGGTACACATTAGTTGATAGTAATTCTTAAATAATGATTGATCATTCAACCAAGTACCAACGAAGCTAAAATTGATTCATTCACATTATTGCAAAAGTTAAAATCGATTATCCTCATGTAAGTGCATTGTGTTTTTATCAATGTCACACATTTTTTTTTAAAGTTAAAATTGACTATCCCCTTTATGTGCAATCAATGTGTTTGTATCATTGAATATCTTAAGGAAAAACTACGGTTCAATTCTCATAACTGTATTTGAGAATAAACTGAAACTATTTAATATTAGAACTAATTTCGAGTTGGTATAAACAATCCAATGAGTTAGATGCTGGTGATGAAAGCCAAAAATAAAATAAAATTGGGCATAATATAAATATATAATCCCTTGAATTAGTGTAATGTGTTAATTTTAAATTATGAGACCACATATTAATCTATTCAAAATGACAAAGTGAAGTAGTAGTTTGTTTCTTACCAACCATGCATGACAGTACGTGGTGTCGAGGTCGAAGAACTCATACTAATAGCATATATGTAAAATGATGCATACACATTAATTAACACACATCACCATATCCATACACACCACTACACCAGAATAGCTAGGAACCATGGCCATAGCCCATAGGAAAAGATGTAATGGAGTCAGTGACAATGAATATCAACTTTATTACATAGTGGAAGGTAATTAAAGAGAAATTAAACGGATAGATAAATAATTAAGTATATTTATTAGTTGGAAACTGAAAGGTATAAGGCAATAACCGTGGTGACTGAGCAAATGAGAGTGTGTGAGCAAATGAAAGAGTCATATATGTCAAACTAAACTACAAAGAGAAGAACTACAATGAAATAGGACACATAGGATTTTAGGCTGACATGGCACTTTGATACATAGGTGGAGAAAAAAAGCACACATGGCAAGAGGAGAATTGGAGCCTCTAATTTAATAAATAAAAATAGATGTGTTAATTTGTTTCATTGAAACACTTTGTTGCAGAAGCTAAATTTAATTATCCCCGTTTAAGCTTTGTATAATTTTTTTCATATACTACAACTTTTGTTTATAGAATTTAATTTATTTACATTGTTAGTGTAAAATTATTTTACATATGGATCAAATAATATATTATAAAAGTGCATATCAATTATTATTTTTTTGTTTTTTTTTTGGTAAAGCATTATTTTTTTTGTTTATAAGATGATCAAACTCATAACCCCGAACATACTATCCAAAACCCCTACTAAATGGCTTAGTGTGTAGCAATTTAACTTTGTTTATATTTTATATTATTTAAAAAATACATGTATATTTTAAATAATTTTTTTTGGTCAGGAGTTAAAAATAGATGGTATGTATCCTTGTACCAAAAAAAAAAATATGAGATCGTAAAACAATATATATTATAAAAGAAGTGGGGTATGATTCACAATAGGGTTTCTCTATATATTATATAGAGTAGTAAAGAGAAAAAATATAGTGTGAAGACTGAAGAGGAATAATAGTGGAGTTACCAACATCTCGTGTATATAGCTTGTACGTGCAATCTTTGATTAATTAATTAATACTAGTATGTTTTTTTTTACACAATTAATTTTATGTTATTTTCTGTCATAGTTAGTTGTTTCTTCTATTACTTTAATTTGTGCAAATTTGATTAACCCATGTAAACTAATAATAAATCATACTTTGTAAAATAATGTTGGTGCTCTTGAGTCTTGATGAGTGATGAAGATGTTATTTTTCACACTTATTTTCATCTTCTTAGTGTTCTGAGTTGTATATCCTCTTAATTACTACTACATCCTCCGTTCTTAAATATAAGATAATGTTTGACCAAATTGTACTATTAATCTATTATATTTTGACTATATTTTTTTAATAATATATAGATGTAAATATCAGCATAGTGGTCAAAACAAGTTCTTATATTTATGAACGGAGGTAGTATACTATTATTAACATTTTTGTTTTGAGCATTAAATTAGTCTCAATTTTTGAAAGGCCGTCTAAAATAGGGTATGACTTTATGAATATTTTAAAAACGTATTGAGATTGTTAAATTTTATTTCTTATAGTTCTAACTTCTTTTAATACACTGACATTTGCAAGTGAACTCAGTGAAATACAGGATGGAAGAAAAAAACATATTGACAAATCTACCACTTGATATGTTGGGACTGATTATGAATCGTTTGCCCCTTAAAGATTATTGTGGATTGAGAGAAATATGTCGTTCTTGTAGGCAAAGAGTTTCTAATGTCTTCGAAAATGAGTCGTGTTGCCATTAGTTTTCCTACAATGCATGAATTCAAGGTTCTTATTCAACTTGAATATGGAAAGTGTACTTAACATTAAAACACCATTGTTGAGGAGCATAAATAAAGATAAATGTGTTGGCTCGGTTGAAGGTTGGTTGATTATGAGTGACTATTCTGAAAAAGGTTTTGCGAAAATTTTCTTTGTGAATCCAGTGACTAGTCTTAGAATCGAGATACCATCAAAATTGTCCTTGCGCTCCAACTCTTCCGCCGGTGTTGGTAAAATTTCAAAAGTGAGAAAAATGGTGGCATCTTCCAAACCAAAATTTGATGGTTCTGATTGTTATTTAGTCGGTTTTTTGTCAGATCTTCATCACATTGCTATTTATAAACTCTTTGATAAGTCATGGACTATCACTATACTTCAACCAGATAATAATTCAAGGGCTTATTGTACTGACATGGAAATTATTGGTACAAAATTATATGTATGCGAGTCATTCTCCAAATCTATATTGGTTTATGATCTTAAACACTTCACTAAGGTACAATCTCTGAAGTATGAAATGTTGATTGAGTTTCCTAATACATGTCTATCAAGTATAGTTGACAGCTACTTTTGTTATCTAGCCAAAGATGAAAAGTTAAGAGACTTATACTACATTTATATGTCAAATGATGCTGAGATTGTAACTCAACGCGTTCTCTCTGATGGTTCGATAGTTGGTTCAGAATTTGCTAAGCCACCTGAGATTACTGAGTTTGAGGTGTTCAAGCTGGACATGAACAAAAAGGATTGGTTGAATGTGAATAAGCTGGATGATGATAGAGTGGTTTTTGTTAGTGATTGCAAGAGCATTGTAATGTCAAGGGATGAACTTAATTACAATAAAGATTTGATTCAAGTGAATAGCGTCTATTTTGCTGCTTTTAAATTCAAATGCCCTACAAATTCATGGCCAGGTTTTCAGTTAGGGATGTTTGGTTTGACTGATAGCAGCATCAAATACTTTTCTTTGGAGACATTAAAGGATGTTGGTGTTTATTATTCTGTATGGTTTGTACCAAGTTTATGGTAATTTCACTTTCTTGGAACTTCATGTGGTGTGGATCAATTAGAGTATTAGACTATGACAACTGTAAAAACTAAATTCAAGGTGCCTCCAATCTAATCAAGGAATTAATCTAATCAAGGAATTAATTATTGTGCGAACAATATTCTCCCGCTAAGCTAAAAGAAGCATAGTTGAAAGATATCCATTTCCGAATTTCCAGTCATAATTGCTTGCCATCATACATACATACATACATGCTTCTTCCTCGTTTTTCTAACCTTCTTCTCCGTCACACTCCCTTTAACTCCACCACCATGCCACGTGCCATCACGTGCCTCCCTCAATCCCATTCCTATTCCTTATTCAACAACAATAACAACACCGCCGCCGCCGCCGGCGTTCGTATTTCTAACGCTCCTCGCCGTGTCTCTTTTGCGCTATTCGATCGCCGCGTCAAGAATCACCAGTCGCAACCGTTTAGGAGAGTAGTTCGTGCCAGCGAGGGTGGAGGAGAGAGGGAGTATCGGAAAGTCAGAAATCGAACGCTAAAGAGTAAGAAAAAGAAAGAGTTGGAACTCTCCGTTCCCATTCTTATCGAAGAAAGTTTGCCAGATGATCCTGAAATCTTGGTTTGTACCTCCTCATTCATTAATTTATTAATTTCTTAAACTCTATTAGTAGTAGTAGTAACCAAACAATTTGTTAGGAATTAGGATGATTTATTACTTATTAGATAGGAATAATCAATTTAGAGGACATATCAAATACTTTATGAGAAAAAATCTAATGTTTACAAGTTCAAGTGGTTAATGAGCTCTAGTGAACTAGTACAAATTGTTAGGGAGAAGAGAACATGTGTTTGAATCTTGGTCGAAACAATCATTGGCTTAGACTTTACTTACCTTTTGGCCGAACTTTGGTTTTTAAGGCAAAAAATTTGACTAAACCATCGACTTAGCGTATGTTTGGTTGTGTGGTGAGTAAAATTGATTTTGAAAGAATTGATTCTGGCAAAAATTGAGTTGAAGGTAAACTGATTTATGTTTCGTTACATTCATATAAAAGTGAGTTGAACAAAAAAATTGAGTGTGAAAATCAATTCTAGAATTAGAATTTAGAAGTTACAATTTATAGCTTGAGGTAGAAACAATTTTGGAGACAAAATCACTTCTACACCCTAGAATCAATATTGGCTCCTCCAATAGTGGAACCAAACATACACTAGTCCTCTAAATATCACTCTTTCCCCTACTTAGTACTTAAAGTATCTACATATATTAAGTGATCTGTTTATTGAAAAGTAGCTATTAAACCAATAAAATTCATCAAATTAGTCTCTTCTGTTGTATATTGAAAAGAGATACGAGGGACTGAAGTGATTGATTTCATATAGTTTAAGGACTAACTTGATGGAATTTATATAGTTTAAGAACTTTTACTATCTAATATAGTTTAGGGACTAAATCAATGATTATCATGGATGTATTAAAGTATCAATTGCTAATTTTTCCCTCCATAAATGGATGATATGTGTGAGTTACATACTTTAGAGAAGCTAAATCTTTTAATTTAAAAATAGTTGTAATAAGGCAATGAGATTGGTGGCTTTAAGCTGCACCAATTCACTGTTCTGGTGATTTTAACCGATCTAACTGTCATGATGTAATATGCTCATTCTTGAGTCACTTTAAATGTCTCCCAAGGGGGTTTGATTTTAAGAAATGAAAGGGCATAAAGTACAAGCTTTAGTGGCTTGACATTTCCCCCGGCTATGCTACTGCACAAATTTTGGGAATTGAAAAGAGGATAACAAAAATAACAATCTAAGGATGATAAATTGATCTCAAAAGTTTCACGTTTTATTCATTTGGGAGAAAAAGAAGACAACAAGAAGAATGAGCTAAAGATATTAATTTGACGCTTGAAATAGGGTAACATTTGTAGTTTGACTAGATCAAAGTCATGTGAAATAGTTTGCGGGGAATTTTCGGATGATTATTGTTAATTTACATTCAACTAATGATATTTTTTTCGTTTAAAACAAACATAATATCTATATTGGAGTTCTACATTATTCATTCTTTTTGGGTCCTTTTTTTACTGTGTGCAGAATATCGCAGAGATGCTTCGTCTAAATGTTCCAATGGCAATGAAACTGGCATTTGATGGTTTGAAAGGTTCAGAGTATAAAACAAGAGATACTGCTATAGATGATGTTGGCGGGTTCGAAAGTGTTGAGTTATCCGTGCTTCTTTGCAATGACGAATTTATACGAAAACTTAACAAGGAATGGAGAGATGAAGATCACGCTACTGATGTTCTCTCAATGTCACAACATGTGGCTGGACTCAATCTTCCTACTGTAAGAATTGCATTTTCTACCTCATCATAATTCATAAGAATACAAACTTACAACTTACATGGAATGCCAATTGCTAAGTGCTTGAGAAATTCCTTTCTTTGCAGCTTATGTTAGGTGATATTGTAATTTCTCTTGAGACTGCGGCAAGACAAGCAGAGGAAAGAGGGCACACACTTCTTGATGAGATCCGTATCCTCATGGTTGGTTTCATAGTATTCTGACTATTATATTATGTCTTGAGTTGAACTTGATTGTGTTATACTTTTGAAACAGGCATGGTTAAATTCACACGAGTTATACAATTGCTTAGCTTTTATTCAGTTTCTTTCTTTATTTTCATTAACAAAAGTTGGTACTATAAACTGATCTATTGAAATACGTGTTGTTAACTATAAATCTTGAAATAGATTTCACCAGCCAGCCATGTCAAAAGGGAGAAATTAGAAGTTAAAATAACAATACCGACAACTTTCAAATGCATACTTACTAAAAAACAGAGAATGTCCGCATTGCAAGAATCAATGCACCGAGTGCTAAAGTAATTGTTGGATGAAACTTTAAATACAACAGGTGGAAAGTAAACTGGTGTCTCATTTTCTTTTACTTGTGGGATGGGATGTTTGAATAAAAATGAGATGAGCGAGTCGGTCTTTCATCTTCAAAGACAGTGTTTATGCTGTGCAAACTAAAAGTTGACACTTAATAATGTTAAGTACAGCATTTTGATTGTTTTTGCAGGTCCATGGACTGTTACATCTTTTGGGATTTGATCATGAAATAAGCGAAGAGGCTGAAGTAGAAATGGAGAAAGAAGAGGAACTCCTTTTGAGGAGTCTTGGTTGGACAGGAAAAGGGCTAATAAAGAGTGCATATGATGCTGAAACAAATTTAAATTCTCACCAAAAAAGTTCAGATGGTAATTGTATTTTTTTACTAGCATGCATCAACATTTGTGAACTTGTATGATATTTCGGTTTTGTGTGCTTCCCTCTCATTCAAGTAACCATCATTTGCACAAAAAGTATGTGAGCAAATAATCTTATAGAGGAATTGTCAAAAGACAGGAAGAAAGAAGGCAGTCTTAGATTTTACAAACCAAAGTTCAGCTATATATTCTGTGATATGGATGGTAAGATCTTTGCGAAATATACACTTTTGATTTTCCATTATCCTTTATTTTGGGGTTTTTAATATAATCCTGTATTATATAAAGGAACATTGCTGAACAGTAAAAGTCAAATTTCTACTTCAACTGCCAAGGCTTTGAAAGAGGCCTCAGAAAGGGGTGTGAAAATTGTGATAGCCACTGGAAAAGTAAGATGTTATAGACCTATAGATTTTCAGTATACCATGTTAAAACGTTTTTTATTTTATGTGGCTAATACATGTCAATCATTGGTTGCTGCTGCTACTATATATCTTAGTAATTTTTCTAATATAAATGTAGGCATTCATATGGTTGAAAATTTGATCTGATCATTAGTTTTTTTTTTACTCATTCTGATCATTAGTTTTGAACATTGGGAATTAGGCTCGTCCGGCTGTGATAGATATTTTTAAGATGGTGGATTTAGCCGGAAAAGATGGCATTGTTTCAGAATTTTCTCCTGGGGTTTTCTTACAGGTATTCTCCATGCCTTTTCATGTTTCTGGTTACACCTCTGATTCCACAAGGCAGTTCATATATGATATATGTTCAAAGTTCAAACTGAAAGCATTTGCTTTTCTATAACAATTTTGTATATATGTTTTACCTGCTAATCAATATTCATCTCAATCTCATTAAAAATGGTCGAACAATAGAGTTTGAACATTATGAAGTTGCCAACATTACTCTCAGTGAAGATAATTGATGACAATGAAGGCCATGAAGGGTATTTGTTTGGATATTTTCTTAAAAGGCTGATGAGTGATGAGTAAGATGTAGGCTTTTACTATGAGAAATATTGTATATACTGTTTCTTATTATATTTTTCTTTACTTTTTTTGAGGTCTTTACATTTTCTCCACTTTCTACAAATGTCCATATTTCTCCTTATTTGTATTTCAGCATGGGTTTTGTTTTCCTTAAGATGTTATTACCCTATCCCTTATCTTCCTTACACGACATCATTCCAGGGATTGCTTGTTTATGGTAGACAAGGTCAGGAAATATATAGGAGCAGCTTAGATTCAAACGTCTGTAGAGAGGTAATCTCTTAACCCTCCTCCCTTTTCAATTTTGGAACAACTCTTTCTTCAAAAGCAACAACAAATAAATTATTGGATTTGAACTTGTCCTGTACTCCTTTGTCCTTTTGAACAAAGGCGAAGGATTGAGGGTTTCAATTTTCAAAGTTAAATAAATGTCTCATTATATATTTTGGAATGCCACTGTGTTGCAGGAAGTTTCTTGTAATGTAAATAAGGGTTGTGTTTCTTGTATGTCCAGGCATGTCTTTACTCTTTGGAGAGTAAGGTTCCACTTATTGCATTTTGTGAAGGTCGCTGCCTAACCCTTTTTCATGACCCACTTGTCGATTCACTTCATACAATATACCATGAGCCAAAGGTACCTCATTTTTCAGGATGTTATATGATTTCTTGCATTCTATTATGCTGTTTGCATTTTTTCTTATGCAAAAATACTTTACAGGCTGAGATCATGCCTTCTGTTGAACATCTTCTGGCGTCTGCAGACATACAGGTATTCACTAGGATAAATTCTTGTTCCCTCAATTATTATTATTATTATTATTATTATTATTATTCACTGCTATTTATTGAAGGCCTTCTTCCATATTTGGAAAGGAGGAATGACTTATGACTTATAATTTGAACCTTACAGTTTGACATTTCACCTCAAATGTATTTTTTTTTCTCTGTTTTTTTTCATAGTTTAATTTTATCAAGTAAATATCACATACAAAATTGTATTGACTGCACCCTGTCCTCAAAGAAAACTGCATAAAAAAACCTAACTAAATTTAATTATTCTTGCCACTTTTTACCTGGATATCTTGCTAACAATTGTATTTGGTTCTACAGAAAATAATTTTCTTAGGCACTGCTCAGAGTGTGGCGGATACATTACGTCCATATTGGTCAGATGCAACAAAAGGTCGTGCTACTGTTGTTCAAGCTGTGCCAGATATGCTGGAAATTGTACCCTTAGGAACATGTAAAGGGAATGGAGTAAAATTATTGCTTGATCACTTGGAAGTTACTGCTAACGAGGTACCACAAAACTATTCACCTCAGATATTTATTTCATTGTCTTTTTCTCCCGAAAGTAAGATTATTATCATACATATAGAGTGGTACCATGTTGAGTTAACATGATGTAGGCAGTTGAATGAGATTTCATAGATTAATGTAAATCATTAGATTCAAGACTTATTTCCATGATTTCATGATTGCGTTTCACATGGTGTGACTGTCTTTTGAATTTTATTACTCATCCTTAAAAACATTTTAGTGTTCTTAATTTAAAAAAGAAGTAAGCCATCCCCTCCCCTCAAAAAACTACTCGTAACTCGCAAACAAAGCCTGAGTGTAACATCACTACTTTTTGTATTAGTTTTGACATTTTTTATTGGTTTAAATCTCTGAAAAATAGGAATATATGCTTTTAGTTGTCATTGTTTTGGTTCTAGTCTTCGTAATGTTTGCTCTATATTGAATTAGTTCTTCTAATACAAATACTGTATTGATTTTAGTTCCTAAAATATGACACCAATTTTATTTACAAGAACTAATTCAACAATAACCAACTATTTCAAGGACTAAATTAGAACAAGGGTCAAAAGCAAAAATTCATTTTTACAAGGATTAAATCAGTCAATATTTGCATCGACTAACTGGAGAAGAAAAAAGTATTGCATAGACTATGATTATTTAGGCCTTTAATATTACAGCCGACCGTGCTGACTTCTGTCCTCATATTCATCCAAATTTATGATATGCAGATAATGGCTATTGGTGACGGGGAAAATGATGTAGAGATGCTTGAGCTGGCTTCTTTAGGCGTCGCACTCAGTAATGGATCAAAGAAGACTAAAGCTGTGGCAGATGTAATTGGTTTAAGCAACGATGAAGATGGTGTAGCCGATGCCATCTATCGTTATGCATTTTGAGCAGCTAAAGGCTACTACAATCATTGCATTCCTTTTCTATAAGGGGTGTCATCATTTTTTGTTCACATTTATTTTCCTTCAGAAAAGGTTAAAGATGAAGAAAGTATATCATGTTATTTAGTTTAGTCATTAAAATATGTAACTAATCCTTCATTCATTAAGATTGCAATGGTGTTATGTATAAAGGCATGACAGCTTTGCTTCCCCTATTACTCTATATAAATTATGATGGAATTTCAGTTGTTATTGTGAAATAATTTGATGAATTTTATTTTTGGGTTATATTCATTTGCCATGGTAAGAGATAAATTAACTCAAAGACTATGTCATTGTATCCCCTAAAAAATTGAATAGAACTACATATTCCCGAAGAATATTTACTCTTGACATGTTTTCATACTAGTATGTTAGTCCGTGCCGTGCACGGGATTATTTTCTTTTTTAATATTATTTTTTAATTTATTTTTAATTATTATTTGATTACTTCATTTTATTATTCAATAATAATTTGAGATATTATATCTTATGAGTTGTTTAAAAATAAATTGTTGGTGTGAATATATTTTTTTTACAGATATTTTTTTAAATCACAAAACTCTCACATTTTTTTCCAAAAAAAAACTCACATTCAGCAAATTTAAATGTTTATTATAGATTTATTCAACTTAATTTCATCAAACTACATTTTTTTTAAATACAATATAAAATAAAATATATTTTTTCATCATCTTTTCACCTTGTTTCGTAGTAATTATATATAAATTAAAAAAAATACATAGAAATAGACAACTGAATCTCATCAAACTACATGTTTTTATAAATATAGTGTAAATTAAGATATATTTTCCCATCAATCTCTCACTTTGTTTCAACTTAATTAGTATTAATCTAGATGTAAATTTTTAGAACAAAAAAATTCAAATAAATAGACAACCTTGCATATCACACAACTCACACATTTTTTTCGTTTCTAGTCCTAATTGAAATTACAAAAATGATAGTGTCGTGTATTAATATATGGGTATAAATATTGATCATCGTGTAAATTATAAAATCAAAAGACACTCATATTAATAGGAGTGTTAATATAAGTCATATTATAAAAAATAGGTTTTCCGTATTAATATGTGTATAAATATTTAAGTTCCTATTAAAAAAAGTCTTTCGTCTCGTATTAATAAATTTTTTATTAAAACATTCGTAGAAATATAATTTCGTAAAAACTATAAAAAAAAACCCGTACATGAGTATAAATATAGCTCCTGTAGAAATTACAAAAAAAAATAATCCTCTTATTAATATATGTGTAGAAATATAACTCCTCATAGAAATATACGTTCTCATAAAGTTACAAAAAAAAATCTCTAGAGAGTGATCTCCCACATTCTCGTATTAATATATGGTTTTTAATTTTAAATTACGTAGACGTTCATTTTATATTGATTTTATTTAAATATGAAAAATAATACTCTAGAGAGTGATCTCTCACTTTCCGTTCTCAACAATATGATATTTTCTCTCCCGTCATCGTAGAAATTATTAAAAGAAATATAAACCTTGTATGATATATTTTTTTGGTTAGAAACCTTGTATGATATATGAATATAAATATAAATCACGTGTAAATTAAAAAAAATAGACACTTGTGTTATTATATTAGTATAAATATTTATCCCGTGTAAATTACAAAAAAAAAAAATTATATTAATATAAGTGTAAATATTTTTCATAAGCAATAAAATAAAATATCATAAAATTGCTTCAAAAAAAATCATAAAAATATAGTTTTAGTTGTTGGTGGAATCGAACTGTGTATCTCATACTAAATTTTGTTCGTGAGAGAGACATAGATGACACACATAAACTTTGATTCATTATAGATTGTTTCGTGAAATTTCGTTCATGACAGAGACCTCTGTAAAAATAAATCATAGATGACACCCAACATTCTTTCATCTTGTTTCAACATATTTTGCAGAAATTCACATGTAAATTTGAAGAACAAAAAAAAAATACAAAGAAATAGAAATCCATGCATATTATAGAACTTCCACATTTTATTGTAAAAAAAAACTCTCACATTCAATTATCTTCCTTCATTTATTGTAGATTTATTCAACTAAATCTCATTAAACTACATTTTTTTTTAAAAAAATATAGTGTAAATTAAGATGTATTCTCACACTATTATTCCATCTTGTTTCATAGTAATCCACATGTAAATTTAAAAAAAAATACAAATATACAGACAACATTGCATATCACAAAATTCCCAAATTTTTTTCTTCGGAAAATAACTCCTTCAGATTCAGTGATCTTCCTACGTTTATTGTAGATTTATACCAATTGAAACGGGAAAACGGATTCTAGGGACGAACCGATAAAATTCAAGTCTCAGAGTATGGATTCTAATGATCTAGAATAGAATCCGATACAAATGAGATATTATGAAACATAATTTTGAGAGAGTTTGAGAGAAGAAGATATTTGATAAATGTTTGATTGATTCCCAAAGATGAGGCAAAAGCCTTCTTAAATACATCCAAAAGGGCTAAAATAGTAAAATGGCGTAAAGTAAACTATTATCTAAAAAAATATATTAATCCTAATACTTATTTCCTATAACATAATCCAATCAAACTATATTTTTTAAAATACAATGTAAATTAAGATATTTTTTTCATCGTTATCTCACCTTCTTTTTTCAACTTGTTTCGTAATAATCTACATATAAGTTTCAAGAAAAAAATACAAATAAATAGACAACTTTGCATATCACAAAACTCCCACATTTTTTTGTCAAAAAAAAAAATTCACATTTAGTTATCTTCCTACATTTATTATAGATTTATTCATCTGAATATAATCAAACTACTTTTTTTGTTAAATTTAAGATATCTCTTTTCTCATCATTCTCTCACCTTGTTTCAACTTGTTTCATAATAATCCACATATATATTTCCAAAACAAAATAATAAAATAAAAAAATAGACAACCTTGAATAGTACAAAACAATTTTTTTTGTCAAAAAAAAACTTTCATATTCAATAATGTTCATATGTAGTTTGATAAGTTTGGTGTATCACTTGTATTTCAATAAACTAATTCGCCAATGTTTTTTTTTGTTAGAATTAAGTGTCAAAAATCGTTCCTTGATATTGTATAACTATTTCATATAATCTTTTTTTGTGATTTAGAACAATTTTTTTTAATAGAGCGTTTATGTTAAAGTTTTAGTGCCCGTTTGGCCGGGCTTTATATTAGCTTATATTCAGCTTAGAAGGAGATGGAGGGCCAAACACATTTTTAGTAAAGCTCTTTAGTAAAAAAAGCAGCTTTTCAACCATGTACAAAATTGAATAGAAGCAGCTTATCAAAGAAGCTGTTGAGATTAACTTTTCAATGCTATTTTCGGAGCTTATTTTTATGGACCGCGCTTCGAATCCCGAGTCAGACACAAATTCATATTTTTTTTATTATTTGTTTTTTCCTACAGCAGGTTCTTATCCTACCTCTGTCTTTCTTTTTCCCGCGAACTTGGTCCTCTCACTCACTCAAAAGTATGACTGGTCTCTTTTTCTTTATTTTGCTACATTATATCTTGTCAAGTCATTGTCATACTGGTACACTTTTGTTTAATGGTTTGTATATTGAATTGAAACTACTACGTCTACTATATACTAATAAACTCTAGCTAGTGTAAGCTAGTAACTAGACCACTTTGTTCAGTGTGAGGTTACTATAATAATAATAATAATAATAATAATAATATACTATACTACATTTTGTCAACAAAAAAACTGCGGTGAACCATAATTTTATACTCACTCTGTCCTAAAATATAAAAGAAAAAAACTCAATTTTGTTGTCTCAAAATATAAGAAAAAATGTCCAAATATTTATCTTTTCAAGAAAAGTTTACTTTCTCTTTTACTTTTTTTATAACCAACAACTAATAAAAATTATTTTTACATCTTTCCATACAACTTTTTTCAAAAAAAGATACTCACAATCATTAAATTTTACCTTTTCTTAATTAGTGTGATTTTTATTTTCTCTTACATTTTGGGACAGAGAAAGTATTTCATTATATTTTCATATGAATGAATGAATGATAATTTATGTTTTTAATCATAAATCAAAAAATTATTTACTAAAAAATTTCAATGTTATTTTAATATTAGTAACCTTTCTTTTGATGGTTTTAATTTGATAAAATATTATGAGAAATCGTTTTTATACTATATTTCATGAATATTTATTCTTTTTTGTCTTTTATTTTTAAAATATCCACGTATTAATATGATTATTTATCCTAAAATAAGCTTTTACAAATATATTTTACCAAACAACTTTTAGCTTAAAAATAGCTTTGAATCTCAAAAAAAACAACAACTGCCAAACAGCTTTAGCTCATTTATGAAAGCTCTTATTTTTACTTCTAGCTCTCAAATAGCTTATAAGACCTAAAAAAGCCTGGCCAAACTACCTCTTAGAATTGAACAACCTTTATAATAGATTTTTTAAAAAAACATTTATTCTAGATTTATTCAACTAAATCTCATCAAACTATATATTTTTTTTATAAATTTTATTGTAGATTTATTCAACTAAATCTCATCAAACTACATATTTTCTTTTAAATACAGTATATACTTAAATAGATTTCTCCATCGTTCTCTCACCTTTCTCAATTCAACCTTTTCGTACTAATCTATATGTAAATTTCAAATAACAAAACAAAAGTACAATTCCTTGATAACATTGCATATCACAAAATCCTCACTATTTTTTTTTTTGTTATAAATTAAATGTTAAAACAGTCTCTTAATATTTTAGAAAATTTTGATATGAAAAAAATTTGTGATTTAAAATAATACTAACTTTTTGTTACAGATTAAAAAATAAGTGATTTTGACATTAAATATTTTAAAGATTATCTTTTAGAGATTTTACAAAAATATAGAATCTATTTTGTGTTTGTTTACCTTTATAAAAATTGCTTTTTATATATAAAAAAAAAATCTTTAACTTGTTTGAATGCAACCATATAAAATTGTATGACAAAATCATCATAAAGAACATCCAAATATAATATATCATATAAAATAAATATATTCCAACAAATTTCTAAATTCTTTTTACATCTGATTAGTTTTTATAGCTAATAATACCACCTTCAGATTTTTAGCAATTTTTAAATTTTTTTTACATCTGATTAGTTTTTATAGCTATAACAAACATATATATACCAAAAAAAAAACAAACATATGTTATTTTATAAAAAGTTATATTTTTTTAAAAATAAGTAAGAATTTTTTTAAAAAAACTATAACAAACGGTCACTATATGTCTCTTAATCCTTACAAAAAAAATATGTCTCTTAATTGATATTCCCTCCGTTCCTTTTTATTTGTCATTTTAGAAAAAAAGAAAAAAGATCAAATTAGAAAGGTGTATTTTTGCACCTTATTTTCCTATTATACCCTTCTTTTTAGAATATATATCCTAATTTTAATCCCCCAATAAATTTCTATTTTTTTTTTGCACACACACTTTCTCTTTCCTTTTTTTTAGTACATCGGAAAATACACACTTCTCTTTCAAAAAAGCTAAAACCACCAAATAAAAAATTGTAACAAACTTTTATTTTTTGGTGCAAAATTTATAACAAACTTTATGTAAAAAAAAAAAAACAAACTTTGTTACAAAAAATTAGAATGAAAGGTATAATAGGTAAAATATAACCTAAATTGTCAAAACGACAAATAATTAGAAACAAATATTTTTTAGAAAACGACAAATAAAAAGGAACGGAGAGAGTATTAAAGCACATTTGAAAATAATCAAAATGTATTACCGAAAACAATATATGTCACCAAACAAATTTATGATTAATTCTATCAATGTGAGTAATAATGCATAATAATCAATGAGTGAAAACATCGGTATATTAAACTAAATGACAAAATTGAATAAAACTGTCAATAAAAAAGTGCATAATAATACATTAAAATTAAACAATGAAAATCTGTTGTTTGACGATCATAAATTTGTCTAATATTTCTTAATTTTTACATTGATCTTCATATATTTGGTTGTGGATAAATCAACTTCATTAGGGTAAGCTCTCTTAACTGATATACCATCAACTTGTCTACGACATCTAAAGCAGTTCTATCTTTGACCTTCTCCTCTATTGTTTCATCAAACTTTGTTATATGATCTTGTGAATGGTACTGATAAAATATTAGAACATATAAAGTATGAATTGCACAGATAAAAGTTAGAAAAATATAAAGCATGAATTGCAATGATAAAAAAATTAGAAATATAGAGTATGAAACTTATTAGTACACAAAATTATTGATAGTATCATAGTAATAAGTCAAGAAGAAAAAGTTAATCTATAGATTTAATAAGTTAAGATGAAATAGTTAATCTATGAAAATTGATTTTTTAAATGAAAATTTTAGGTGCTTACCGTGGAACTACTTTTGATGTATGTCTTTGACTCTACTTGCATTAGTACTATGTGCCATGATCTTCTTATATATTATGTTTTTGACACGACTGATATCACCAAACATCATCATCAATATATTTGATTTCAACCATGATTATAAACATTGATTCATACAATTTATTCATAGTGATATTTGTCAAAGTGTTTTAGTAAAAGAAATAATAATAATAATAATAACAACAACAACAATAATAATAATTATAAAATACTCATAAATTGTAAAAGAAAATTGTCTTACTTGTTGACATTCTAGAAGTGTCTCAATATTTTTCATAGGTGTGATTTTAAGTAGATCGTGATGGAAAACTTTGGAGATGAACTGAAACTTGTATAAGAGAATCATTCTTTTCATAAGTTCTAAAAAATATTGAAAGGAAAAATTAATAAACAATTACATATATGCATAACTGAAAATTTCTTAAATGTAATTTATAATTGATATAATAATAGAATCATACATCAATTTTAACGTCGCAGCTTCGGTAAATCTGAATTAAACATGAGCCACGAACAGTCTAAATTGGTGTTTAAATTCTTTGACCATGACTGTCATGTGTTTCTCACGATGGATGTGTTTTCTATATATAGTTAAATTATATTCGGACTTGTTATGCTAGAGTGGAAACAAATTAAGTTGTTGTTCGTAAAATATTATTTTTTGTTGTTATCCATAATTTTTATTTTTATTTTTGGTATGGATCCATAATTTTTATTTTAATTGTTTAAGTTAATTAAAAAAATCTTTACAAAAAAAAAATAGTGAAACTCTAATTGAATACTAACACCTAAGCAAATTTTTTTAAGAATGTAACCAAATTATGCTAAAAAAAAGATCTAAAAAAAATATTAAAAAAAAATCTTAGAGAAGTTCTAATTGAATGCCACGTAAGCAAATTTTTCTGAGAATGCACGAGAGAGCTCCGTGAACTTATCGTAATGTATATAATAGAGATAGAGATTTTAAATTTGTGTTTTCTTAATTTTAATACTGTCAAAAATAAGTTTATACATATAAAAAAAATCATATATAAGTCATCTTTCATATGAGTGCACATAGCACATTTGATTTTTCTCTCAAAACGTATTGCAAAGAAAATAATTAGAAGAGGAAACGATTAATTTTTATTGGAAAAATCTGAAATTATTCAATACTACCTCCGTTCCTTTTTACTTGTCGTTTTAGAAAAAAATATTTGTTTCTTTTTACTTGTCGTTTTAGCAATTTAGGTTATATTTTGCCTATTATACCCTATTTCCTAATATATTTTATTGACTAAAATTTGTATCATTTTTTTTGTTAAAACAATATAATCTTTTTATCGTATACAAATTTTGTTTGTTTTTAAATAAAGTTTGTTACAATTTTGTTAGGAATAGATAATATTTGTGAAAAAGTAAAAAATTATTGTTGGATTAAAAATATGATATATTTAAAAAAAAGGGCATAATAGGAAAATAAGGTGCAAAAATACACTCTCCTATTTTGGTTTTTTTTTTCTAAAACGACAAGTAAAAAGGAACGGAGGTAGTATAAAACAGTGAGGCCATCTAGTCAGAAATTAGTTAAACGTGGATTCGTCCGCAGTTCTTAATTTATTTTCATTGTTCTTAACATCGAAAGGAACTCATCTAAAGTTTAAAGAAACTCAATCCTTATCTTGACTGAAAAAAATCATAATCAAATTAGTCATTTATCTCTCTCTTTATCTTAGAGAACATCTACCATATTTTAAAAGCATAGATAATGCATTTAGCAACCACAAAAATTTTATGCCTGTTTTGGCAAATAAAAATAATTAGCTTGAAATCTTTAATCAGCACTTGGGGATTTTGTAAGCCTGCAAACCAAAGACATATTCAGTTTAGTGTATATTCATAGACAAAACATATACACAAATATTGTAATTAAAATGATTGTTTGATGTATTTTATTTTACTAATTCCAAATGATCCTGACCTTGACTGATTTCTGTAGCTCTTCAGCATCCTTGTTGTTTTTAAAGTGTTCCCTTACAGGCTGCATGTTCCAAGAAACAATTATTTAGCTTGTGCCATATACAAGATATAAAGAAATGGAAGAAAGATTTTACACCAAAATCATCAGAATATTGAACACTATTATCCACGATTTTCAAGTGTTTAAATATACATATATATCAAATAACCTTTTAAATTGTGTTCAAATATACATGATATACATTAACCATTATTTGTATTAAAATATAATATACACTTGAAAATGGTCATTGATAACGCTCAAAATCGTGATTAATTGTGTTGAGTATGAGTAGATATTTAATAAATTACAACACCTTGTTATTTTCATTAACCATCGACTAAGCATAATAAACCACATATTTAAATTTGTATTAACCATATAAATTGTTGAAATTTGATGTCAAATTTATGTATATCAAAAATATTATCTCTAAAACATTACCTCTAGAATTTTATTCAATGATTTTGACAGAGCTGGTTTAAGGTCAGCTGGATGTAACTCTCCGCTCTCAAAATCAGTTACCAACTCTTCAAAGCTTTTGAACGTCCTAGAATGAAAGGAAGCACAAACATATAAAAGCAAAAAATTTAACACAAGAAAAGAAAAGCCAGATAACAGACTTAAGGCAACCATAATGATTGATGGAATTAATGCTTTTATGAAATATATGAAGTTTCATACGGAAAATACGAAAACTTACTTATTCCCACCATTATCAGCACTACGCGTCACAGTAAACTCGTTAAACCACGGTAAGACAATGTGCTTAATGTAATCAAAGCATGGGTTTCCCTCAACAATCTTTGGTGGGCAATAAGCCCTTTTTATTTTCACATTAACATCAGCCTATGATATTCAAATATGATGTTTGAACAGTCAGAAAATATATAAATTAAAATTATAAAAAAAGAACTGAAAAAAATATTTACATAAAATCACAACCTTTCATTTCATCATACTAAATATTTTTTGCCAAATTGGCCTCATATATTTTTAAAATTTTCACCAAAAAAAAATTCTTAGTTGTTGTCATCATATTCAAAAGTCAAAACATAATAGATATTGAAATTGAATAGACCTAATAGCAACTTACCTCCGTATCGTCCATGAAAATGCACGATTTTGGGTCACTTTTTGACATCATCTCTTGCCCTTGCTGTGGACCAGGTAACATGTCTGAAAATCACCCCAGAATCAATTTGTAAGCAATATACAACATAAATATACACTACCTGAAAGGAAATCTGGAGAATACATACCATGAGATAAAATAACTGGTTTGTTCCCCCTCTTAGTAATATCACAATAGTCTCTCGCAATTACATTCACCTTTCGTTGATCCATTCCCATTTGGCAAATGTCAACCTATTTTAAGATCAAAAGATTTATGCATTATTCACCAATATATTTCAAGCAAATTGAAAACTACAGATGAGGCTACGGCACAATAAACAGCGCAATTATAGAAATAAAATCAGTAACAGCTAGTCAGAAACTAAGGCAGAAAAATCTAAAAACAAAACAAATGAAGTTTAAGACGAGAAATTGTTGAGTGAGTGAAATGCAGTTAATTAAGACGAGAAATTGTTGAATGAGAGAAATGCAGTTAATTAAGACATCCAGGGTTGTGAGGAACTAAACATCTATCATAATTTCCAAATGCCATTTTTACTGCAACAAATGTAGCGATCACACATGATAATCTATTTATTTATTTTTTAGTTCTCTACTGTAGACTAACAAAACTCATCCCTGAGCCTATATGAACAAAGTTCATAATGTCAAGCTCACAATGTATTTTTAGTCATTAATGTGGGCATTAATATAGGAAAAAAGTGAACCGTACCTTGAGGAAAAAAATGTCAGCACACTGCATGCATGGATAGAATATTTGAGAAGTATCAGCATTTTCTTCATGTTCATTTCGTCCCATTATTTCGCTACAACTATATTTTGGAAGAACATAACATGAAAAAACATTTCAAGTCTAAATCCATTATTCAGTGGATCATAGGAAATAATTTTCACCTGAGAATCCTTTGTACACTAAACTTCTGAGCTATATCCAACACAAGAGGCCAGTACTCGTCAGCTCTGGCATTAATCTCTTTAGACGACCACAAAAACTCAACTTTTCCTCCTTCTAGATCCATCCCAATAGCTTTCCAAATTTCAATCATGTAGCGTCCAATGGTCTCAATTTTTTTCGAATTTCCCCCCATTTTATTATTAAGCTTAGCAAACAAATCAGCAATCACTATTTTGACTCGGCAACCAGCAGATACTAGCTTGTTCACATGAATTGTTTTCATGATACCCTATATACACATGTAAAAGAATGTAACTATGTAATCACACACCAACTTTAAAATATTCTCTTCACCATGGAAACCAAGTGGTCAACTAAGTATGTGTTGATTTCAAAGTGGAAATTGACAAATTTGATTGTCTATTTTGCCTCGTTGCAAACATTATTTTAGTAAAAAAAATTGATCTCACATTCAAATCTCGTTTTGACTCGAGGTTAGAAACACAACTTTTGTATTAAGTTGAAAAATGTCCACTTAGAAAATTTGATTTTAGAATTAAAAGCATAGATAACAGTCCCTTCAAACTCAGTACCAAATCAACTTAAAATATTAAATCGTGGTTGTCAACGACAAACTATTTACCCTCTATTTTACGAGTGTATGTGTGTGTGTGTTTGTGTTCTTAAATTGAGAATAATGACCTCAGCAATTGTCATATGTCCTGAAGGTTCAAAACCATCATAGCAAACAGGCTCGGGCTTGTTGGCAAGGATGTTAAGCAGCTCGTTCTCTTGAGTGCACTCTTTCCCAACACTCCTCACAATCTCAAACCTCTGCAACGACCTGCAACAGCAAAACATAGCACCATGGAAATTGAAAATTGAACTGAAACCTCAGCAGTTGAGAACAGTGCAGTAGCAGAAACTTACTGCTGAGTTGTTGCGTTTGAATTGGATGATGACTCATCCATAGATAACGTTTCTAAAGTTTTGGCGGCTGCTGCTTCCTCCTTTTCCATTGGTTTCCTGGACAACAGCTATTGAGTCAGTGGCTTAATGGTTCAACATAACGCCATTGCTATTTCTTTCTTCTCTTTTATGAGAGAGTTTCATCCAAAAAACTACATAATTTTTTTACACATGCCGCAGGATTCAACACACCCCAAAGATGCATACTACAATAATTGGAACTCGCGACTCGCCAACATTTCTCATACTTAAAATAACCTCTACCATATTATACAAGTCAAAAAGATGGATTAAATAACAATTAAATTTTAAAGGCATTATGGTAAATACAAAAATTAGCCTGAATCAGCACATTACCTGACGGTGATAGCCTGCAAACCAAAAACAAATTTAGTTTAGTGTATACTCATAGGCAAAACATATATACAACATGAAAATGATTGATATATTTTACTAATTCCAAACGAGCCTAACCTTGACTTCTTCTAGTTTCTCTTTAGCATTCTTGTCATTTCTAAAGTGTTCCCTTACAGACTGCATATTCCAAGAAACAATCATAAGTCTCTAGAATTTCATTGGAAACAATCATAAACCTTTGCATATTCCCTTACAGATGCATAAACATAAACGGTAAACATTACGTCTAGAATTTCATTCAACGACTTTGCTAAAGTTGATTTGAGGTTGTCTGGATGTAACTCTCCACTTTGATAGTCGACAACCAACTCTTCAAAGCTTTTGTACGTCCTATATTGAAGGGAAGCATGGACATATAACAACCAAACAATTGAGCTCAAGAAAAGATCTCGAAAGCAGACTCAAGGCAACAATTGTGATTTGAGAAATTACTACTATTATTATAAATGGAAGATGCAGTACAAATGGGGGAAATAGAAAAACTTACTTATTTCCACCATTATCTGCACCACGCTCCACAGTGATCTCCTTAAACGACGGAAAGATAAGATCACGAATGTACTCTAAGCATGAGTTTCCCTCAGCAATCTTTGGTGGGCAATAAGCCTCTTATATTTTCCTAATCACATCAGCCTACGAAATCCAAATAAAAATTGTTAATGGTCACTAAATATTTCAACAAAATTACAAAAAAGAACCGAAAAATATCTACCAAGAAGGACAGATAACCAAAATCGTAAGTAAAATCACATTTCATTCCTTCATACTAAATATTTCTGTCAGATCCCCTTTTGAGAATTTTTTAAATTTTCACAAAATAAAAAGAAAACTTTTCTTAGCTGTCATCATGTTCAAAATAGAATGCAACTATGACAACTGAACTTAACCTTTGTAGTGATAAAAATTTTAATATCCCAGTTAGCAACTTACTCTCTCATCTTCCATGTAAATAGATGATGATGGGTTACTTTTTGACATCTTCTCTTGCCCTTGCTTCAGACCAGGTAACATGTCTGAAAAATGACCCCACAATCATTTAGTAAGGGAACATAAATACACACTACCTGAAAAGAAATCTGGAGAATACTTACGGTGTGACAATATTATAGGTTTCTTCCTCTTAACAAGATCACAATACTCTCTGGCAAGCACATTTACTTTTCGCTGATCCATTCCCAATTGGCAGATGTCGGCCTATTTTAAGATAAAATGGTTCATTTATTATTGACCAATTTGTTTCAAGCAAATTGGCAACTATAGATGAGGCTAGGACATAATAAACAGCACAACATCTTGATACTCAAACATGAGAAATGAAAATTAATATCAGCTAGCTTACATACATAAACAATATGAAAACAATACAGAAACACCCAATAACAGAACAGGGAAGTGAACTTCTATTATAATTTCTAAATGCCGTTCTTACTGCCACCATTGTGCATCGATTTATTTTTCAGTTCTTTACAGCAACTAACAACATCTCTTGTGAGTCTATAAGGGCACCATTGTGTAAGTTTAGAATTACTTTATCTTAATGTAAAGCTAACAATGTATATTATAGAAGTTAAAGTAGTCAATGCAGGTCCCAAAATAAGAAAAAGGTAAACTGTACCTTGAGGAAAAATATGTCGGCACATTGCATGCATGGATACATTATTTGAGAAGCAGTCAAACTCTCATGTTCACTTCGTCCCATAATTTGGCTACACCTATAATTTGGAAGAACCAAAAATGAAACAACAATTAAAATCCAAATCCTTTATTCAGTGGATCATATATGAAAGCATTTAAGAGCAAACAAGAAACCTGATAATCCTTTTAAGACTAAACTTTTGAGCTATGTCCAACACAAGAGGCCAGTAAATATCAGCTCCGCCAGTAAGCTCTTTAGACGACCACAAAAACTCAACTTTCCCTCCTTCTAGATCCATCCCACTGGCTTTCCAAATTTCGATGAAGTAATGGCCAAGTGTCTCAATTTTCTTTAAATCTCCCCCCATTTTATTGTTAAGTTTAGCAAACCAGTCAGCAACCCATATTTTGACTCGACAACCCGCAGATGTTAGCTTGTTGACATTAATTGCTTTCAACATGCCCTATATACATACATAAGTAAAAGAACGTAACTGCATTAGAAAACACCACCTTCAAAAGATTCCCTTCACATTAATCAAGTAATCAACTAATTGTAAGTTTGGTTTCCTAATAAAGACTTACAAAATTTATATTTTTCAAATGTGAATATACTGAAATAAATAAATTATACATATGAGTAAATATAAAAATGACTTTGCCTCTAAATCTTGGTTTGACTGAAGTTGAAGGTTCTACAATTAGGCGGTGTTTGGATAAACAAAATAATTAAGCACTTATAACATAAACACTATCATATAAGTGCTTACGTATAGATTATTTCTGTAGCAACAGACAAACTAAATTCAAACTATTTTCATATAAGCTATAAGTTGTCCATGACCATGACACATGTGGAAATAAGCTGAAAACAGCTTATGGACATGTTATACGCTATGAAGCGTAGGCGTGTCCCAGTATCGGACACACGTCGTGTCCAACGCGACACTGACACTTACATTTACATTGAAATATATCATTTTCTAAAAATAAAAAATATCAGTGTCTATCGTGTCGGTGTTCGTGTCTGTGTCCGTGCCCGAGAAAACTTTTTAGGATCCTGAATAACCGTAGAGATTGATTACCTGAGCAATGTGCATTCGTCCAGAAGGTTCAAAACCATCATAACAAACAATATCAAGTTTGTTAGCAAGAAGTTTACGGAGTTCATCTTCTTGGATGCATTCTTCACCGATACTCCTAATGATCTCAAACCTCTGTTCAACACTCAACGACCTATACACCACAAAACCGAAATTCAAAAATTGAAAAACGAAATCAAAATCAATGAGTTGAAAACAGAATGTGAAGTAGTAGTAGAAATTAAACATACTGATCAGTTTTTGTTGTTGTTGTTGCATTTGAATCGGATGATTTGAGAGCTCCTTCTTCTGCAATCGCCATTGCTATTGCTCCGCAGTGACGCGACGGAAGGACGGACGAATGTGGCGGCGGTGTGACGGACGGACGAATATAACGGCGGCGCGGTGAATCGTAAGAGAGAACCGTTTTTTTTTTCTATAAAAAGAGAGAACTGTTTTTGTAAGAAGAAGCTGAGAATGTAGTATTACTTGATGTGCAAGTATCATTTATTTATTTTTAATATTTTCTTTAGCCATTCTTTTTCCTAGCTTTAACTATTTTTTAGGATCAGACTTTATTTATTTCGCAGCTATAATCTCTTAAATACAAAAGAATATTTTTTAAGGATCTATTTTAATATGTTAATATTTTTTTGGATACAAATATTTTGATCTTTAGTATTTCTTTTTTTTTTGAAGAAAACCTTTCATATTTCTTTTTTTTAATAATAAATAAGTCTTTCATTTTTCTTGTGTATATATTTTATTAAGAATTCAATATTAAAGCATTTCAAAGAGATTGCGCAAATAATAATTTTTCAGATTGTTTATAATAAAGATCATTTGTGATTTAATTCTTTAAGAACTAAATTTAGGGGGGTTATTCAATTGAGATTTCAATGGATTTTAAAAGACTTTTTTATGATATAAAAATCTTGAAGATTTTAAAAGACTTTGTGGGATTATATTGATTCTGTGAGATTTTGAGAGACTTGTTTAAAAAACTTTTGCTTATTTTTTATAAAAGTCTTGATTGAATAACACAAGATTTACTTATTTTTTTAAAAAGTCTTGATTGAATAAAACAAGACTTTTTTATCATAAAAAAGTCTTTAAAGTCTTTTAAAATCCATCGAAATCTCAATTGAATAACCCCCCTTAATATTAAAGCATATCTAAAGGAACAATGGTTATTTTTTTACTGATAAAATAATATTAAAAAAACTGATAAAAAGGAAAGAATGATTTTTTTATCTTTGTTTATATACAAAGAAACACAATATGTCAATACATTAAAATAATAAATAATTTTTATTTTTATATATAAAAAGTCAGGACTATTTACTTTTCTCTCTCCTCTAAATGTTTGCCTCTCAATCACTTTCTTCTCTCATTCGACATTAATTGGTATTATTTATTATTTTAATGGATTATTCAAATTCAAAAGATACAATATTCTTATAAAAAAAATCAAATCAAAAGATACATATATAGAATCTGTTTCCCAACAACTCACAAAAAAAAAAGAATTTGTTTCCCAACATAAAAAAGAACTTTACAGCATTAAATTAATTTATATCAATAACATTAATTTCTTGCTATAAAATGTTTTCTTTTAAGTTAATATATGACTTCCGTCAAAAAAAAGTTAATATAGACACTATTTTTCATTATTATTTTTGTTAAATCAATATATTCTATATATATATATATATATATATATATATATATATATATATATAGACTAATCTCTCGGTATACCAAATCAAATAATTAAGGATCCAAATTAAACATTTTCCTATTAAGCTTTGTTTCTTTTCGATTCATTTTAAATAAGGATTTTTTTTCAAATTTCAATATTTTCAACTCATGTGAATATAAGATAGAACGGTTCTATTTTTTATCTCTGATGAGTAAGGGGTTATCCCAACTTTACAGGCTTTAGTTTGGGAAAGTCAAAATTTGCCCTACCCTGTTGCCATACCTATTTTATATTCGCATGTTTACCCATGCTTGGCACGGATTCGGATGCTAGTTAGGATTACAATATCACTTATAAATGTTTTTCCAATCAAAAGTATATGCATGAAAACAAATGAAATTTTCAAATGAAACAATTTACCAAATGAAAGAAAGAACAAAGCTCAGTTAAACAAGCTCTAACCACCAAGAACACCAAAACTGAGATAGAAACTTTAACAAATGATACATCAACTTTAAATAAAACAAGTTAGATTAGATCAATTCCACAAAATTCTAGTTATAAAGCCGCTCTACTATTTACTGGAGTGGCAATTCCAAATATAACTGTTACACAACAAGAAAAAAGTTATTTTATTTAAGAATATACACCTTCAAATCCATTTGCGACAGACCCAGTGAGGAAAATTTTGCAACAAGTCTATAGGATGAATATTACAAGTAACACAATCATTCACCAAGACTAGTAATGAGTATAGCAGAGTCTAAGATGAAACTGAGTCACGACTCTGTCTCAGAGCATTTTGAAGCAGCGCATTTTTTCTTGCACATTCCAAGATAGTTTTATCAGCAGTAATGAAGTATGCCGCAATGGATGCTGTTCGCCAACCAAGAACCGGTGTTAATATGCATTCATTCAAACACTTTGCAAAAAGACGATCAACATTTACTCTTTCAATGATTTTCAAAAGAAAGCAATCCTTTTTTCTTTTTCTTTTTTTTCATAAAAGGTATATGCATGACGGATATATGAATAAGTTAATGGGTTGATTTTCTGATGTACTGATTCTTGCTTTGTAGCTAATAAAAGATAACCATGCAAAAAATTATTGAAAAGATTTATTTTTCTTCATGTAAAAGATAATAGCATATCTCTTATAAATCAATTGTATGATTATTTTAAGTTGAGATCGTACCACCAGATATGATAAGTGCCTGAGCGGTATAATTGAGGTTTGCCTTTGCCCATGGAATCATGCGAACAGCAGCCAACTGTCAATTTGAAAAATTCAACATCGATTAACATTTAAATTCATGAATAGAGGCATAGAATGACATAATGTTATCTTTCCAACACAATTCACTATCAATCTATCATCCACAAACATTTGAGGGTTACACTTGCCATACAACTCGAACCAACTACACGAAAGTTCAAGTTAAATCTATTAAGATCAATTTTGAGTACTACATTAGGGTGATAGCGATAAGAGTTTGGTCTCTTATTACAAAAGAACAGGGAAAATACCCTTGATTACAACACTATAGAGATTCAAGGGTCTACATGTCCCAATGCTGAAAGACCACAACTCTCTTTCTTATACTTATCCAATATATTCCAACCAGAAGGATATTTCCCTCATAACTCAAATACTCAGATCCCCGAGGCTAAAAGCTATACGTGGGAATGAAAATCAAAAAAAGCCATATACTTCAACATATGGTGCACCTTACTAAAACGGGTATCTTTTTCTTTTATAGGTAATGTTGGTAGTAACTTTGTTAGGAGGAGGAATTTGTTAGCAACGGGGATCGAACCTTGAATATCCTTCTTAATACTACTTCAGCGTCCAAACCCATACCCTAAAACGGATGTCTTAAAGCTTCATAAAATTTTCTTTCACTCATTCAGGCATACATGAACACCAAGTCCAACAAGCAGAGTAAATACATTGACTACTATTATATAAGTGAAAGTTGCATTAAAGAAATTACATAAACATTGTTTAAATGAAACTTTATTTGTAATTTAAAAAATACATAGCACAGTATATTTATTAGCAACTCTCCAGAAATAAAAATTACTTACTGTTGGCACAGTACTGACAACGCATCCAACAGCAGATGCCTTGAATCCAGCACGCACACCTTCTGCATATTAAGAAAAGGCTAAATGAAAATCTCGGAGACAAAGAAATAAAGACGTTCTTTGATGTATGGCCAGACAAAACATGCATACATGTATGCCACTCCAATAACGTTTAACATTGATTTTGCCAATAACCAGAAAAGTCAACAAGTAATAGTTCTATGTCACCATTGAAGAATTATTATTTTCCAACAGGAAGGGAATGATATTAGATTCCATTTTTGTTTGTCTTATAATTTGGATTTTAAGACAAACACAATTCCAAAAGCTAGCTCGCTAAATACCGGTGGGCCCTATAATGTATATAACACAGACTCTGTCTCTGATACCATATTAGAATTTGGATTTTACGCTCAATCAATTCAACTCCAAAGCTAGCTCAAGGGACAAGGAATTGAAAGCAATCTAATATTCCATTCCATCCAATAAACATCCCTCTTTGTTCTTTCATTCCATAATAAAAACATTGAATCAGTCATTGAACAACATTTCTTCAATCACAATCCATTTCATCCACTCAACATTAGATATATTCAAACATATCCTAATCAAATCCTTACAATTACAATAAAAAAAATGAAAACTATTTCCTTTATTTAATTCAAAATAATCATTTTCCTAATATTCAAAAATATATCCCAAAAACATAATAATAATCTAAATCCTAATCCCAACAACATGCAAGCAAAAGTAGAACAATATATTTGATTCATAATGCATGATCCACATATTACATAATGACATTTTAATTAAACAAAAAATAAATAAAAAAGTTGTAAAGTAAATAAGAATGAAAGTGAAAATACCATCTGTACATTTTTTTGATCTTAAGAGCTTCTTTTCTTCATCAGGAGAAGCAATAATGAAAGAATTTCTTTTGGAGACCCAAGCATCCCTAAGTTCTGAAGGAATACCCATTTTTGTTGATGAATCTTTGAATCAATAAAACCTTATTTGTAGGTGAATGGGAATGAAATTTATAATAATTAATAGCCGTCAAGGATTGACAAAACAAAATTGAATTTGTGTGTATCAATGATTGAAACAAAGCAATCGGTGGAGGAGGAGGAGGAGCTTTGTTTATTCTTCGTTCGTGTTCGGTAGCAAATTTCATGGAAAGACGGTTATTTATTGGGTTGGGCTATCACTTTTTAGTGTGAAAATTAAAGCCCATGACAAATTTCAAGTTTTTTTGAAAATTTCTCTCCCAACACCCCCCTTGGTTCTCTTTCACCCCCCTGACTACCCGTTTCGCCCTTACTTGCGCTTCAGAGGGGTTCGGATAATATTATCCGAATTTTCCATACAAGTTCGGAAAAACAAAATCCGAACTTGGCAATTTACAAAACCAGAAAACGCGATCGGCAGATGTTAGGGGTTAGGAGAAAATAATCCAACTAGTTAGGAACAAATAATCCTAACTAGTTAGAGAAAAATAATCCGAACCTAAACCTGTCTTACTTAAGTTCAATTGTAACTCACTTTCTCCAACTTCTTCTACACACAATCAAAAAGTCTCTTCACAAAACTATCTCATTTGGTTGACTTGAAGATCTAAACTCAACATTGGAACATTAGAGAGAGATTTGCACACACTTTGGTGTGTCAACACTTTGGAGCGATTAAATGAAAGATGACCTTATGTAAACGCTCCAAAGTGTGTGCAAATCTCTCTCTAATGTTCCAATGTTGAGTTTAGATCTTCAAGCCAACCAAATGAGATAGGTTTGAGAAGAGATTTTTTTATTGTGTGTAGAAAAAGTTGGGGAAAGTGATCCATAGCTGAACTTAAGTAAGACAAGTTTAGGTTCAGATTATTTTTTCCCAACTAGTTAGGATTATATTTCCCTAACCAGTTCGGATTATTTTTTCCTAACTAGTTCCAATTTATTTTTCCGAACTTTCACTAAAAAGGTCGGGAAATTTAACCCGATCTGATCATTTTCTCTTTGTCCTAGTTCGGATAATATAATCCAAACCCCCATTTTTGTGTTAAATGAAGGACATATTTGGATTTAAGGGGGGTTATAGAGAAGCGTTGGGGGGTGGGAAGAGAAATTTTCATTTTTTTTTGTTTAGTATAACATGTTTTTTTCTCACCGCATTGTTCATACTAAAAAGAAAAAATTATTATAAAAAATAGGGTCATGCTAACCGGTGCCTCCAGGGCATTGGTTAAGGAACCTAAAAGAAGAAAGTTTTAAAATAAAATTATCATTTTTAAGCTTTTGAGAAGTTGACTGCACAATTTCTAAGATCAGTTTTTTATATTTGGTTCCTTAACAATGGCCCGGGAGCACCGGTTAGCATTTCACTAAAAAATATTTCTTCGATAAAATTTTATCTTTCAGTACAATTTGCACTGCAAAGAGTTATCTCCGAAACATGAGAAATTCTGATCAATTTAAATTACGGGTTAAGAGTAGCGCCTTAATTTAATTTGTGAGAAATGCAAGTCACACATCACATTTATGTTTACATCTGATTAGACATTTTTTAAATGACAAGCTTAGATTTTTTTAATAAGCATTTGAATTGCTTGCAGAGTTGCAGTAATTGTGTGTTGCTATAGTGGATGTGATTCGTCTTATCTTAAATCAATGGTAGAGATAGTTTGGTATTTATTTTATGAAGATCAAATGTGAATCATCTGATCTCAAATCAATAAGTAATGTTCACTAGTGCATATATTTGCGGTTTTTTTGGTACATTCTAATAAATAAAAATTGGTACATGGTTTTTTTGTCCTTTGATAAGCCTATTTAACTAAAAAGAGGAAGATATTTAGAAAAATGTTTTGATAAGCCTCTAAGTAAATGTTGATTTGATTGAATAATTTAATACATCGGAAAGATAAACTATTCCCGTTAGAAATTGATCTATGCACCTCCCTTTACCCAACCCTTATGTCCCTCAGGTCTCAGCTGTTACCACTTGAGCTATCATACGGGGACAAATAATTTAAATAATTTGAATGAATGAATAACAATTTTTGTAGTAAAAACACGAACACATACAAGCTTTTTTTTGGTACATAGACGAAATGAGAAAAACATCATAAACTCACACACAAAGTGTAGTGACTGAGTTTGAACATCGGTCATGAAAATCAAGCCAAATAATTTCGATATTTTCTATCAGTTGAACTAAGACTTATAGAAAGGCTTTTTAAATGATTTATATAACCTTACAAATTTAGTCAACAAAAATGTTATTATGACACAAGACATCATATATATATAATACAATTTCACAGTGGCCACAAAAGAAAGAAACAGAAAAATCATCAACATTGTAGAGTTAAGCCTCTCTTCCATATAATCAAAATCTGTGTAGTGAAATGAAATGCTGCAATGGCAACAACTGATAACATTTTTCAAGCTAGAAAACTGTAAACAAAAAATAACTTTATTTGATAATACACAATGCATTTAATCAAATTTGGACCAAGAGTTTATACACATCCCTTATATCCCTCATATACAGAAGCTTACCAAAAACAAAATGATAAACTACATATCAAAATAATGTTTCAACTTTGAGATGTTATTTTCATTCCTTAATTTTGTGAGAGCTTTTTTCTCTATTTTTCTTATCCACTCTTTGCTAACTTTGTAAATCCTCCCTATATATTCAAGAGACTTGGGTTGGTGATCATGAAGACCGAAGCGTAGAATTAGTACTTGCCTTTCCCTCGAATCCAAGCTTTGGAGGATATCATGTATGTCTTTTTTAATGTGTTGTTTTTTGACAGTCTCTTCAGGACTCTCTATTGATATATCCCGCATATCACTCTGCAGAATCAATGTCATAAAACAGTTTATGATGGATAAAAATTATTTTAGGATAATTGTTCCCGAGTCTCAACAATGAAGTATTCATACTGAGAGAGACATGAGTATATACCAACATACATGATCATGAAAATTCAGCTAGTGAAAAACGAAAGAAAGAAAATGTCGTCCTCATGGACATATGATGTTCACTAATTACACGAAAGCCTGATTTTTCCTATTATTTAAGTATCTCGTTTTGATAAATGTTATGTGTTGACACTTCAGATTGAAGACGGACACCATACATGACACCAGCACAAGTTGTTATATTCAATTGTTATGTCATTTTCGTTGTTTTGGGAAATACAAGACAAATGTTCACTTCAAGAGACTAATTTCTCTTTGTAAACAAGTAGAACTAAAACAAATTTAAGAAATGAAAATAGAAAATATTTTCACAAAATAAAGAGGCCATTAGTCTTACCATATATTCTACGCCACGATTCATTGAAGAAACTATTCTCAGACAATTAGTTGCTGATATGATTTTATCCAGTGAAAGACCTGTCATCTTTGCAATTTCATGATCGTCGGGGCATTTCGTGGACGAACTTTGCAAGAATTTCCGTGCTTTCTGGATCTGACTTATTGCCTTGTTAATTGACCACTAAAAAGAATAGCAAACAGAAAAAGAACACAATGATCAAATTCATGGTCTTTCTTAGATTACATTTCTACTAAGGAAAAGAGGAACATACAGGAACAGTGATTCCTCGAGCATATTTTGCCACCATTGTCGACATTGATCTCCTTATCCAGTACTGTACATAGGTTGAGAATCGGTATCCCCTTGTACTATCAAATCGCTCTGCTCCTCGGAGAACACCTATATATCCTACCTATATGATATCAGGAGAAAACATCTAGGTTACCGAGAAGCAAACTTAAAGAGTATTCATGTATGTGTGGACTGTTACATTTTATTTCTACTTATCTACCTATTGACAATACGAAAACATTGATTAAACCATCAACGACGGAAACACCTTACAACTTTCAAATGTCCTTGACTTCTTTAAAGTATTTACAAAACACAATGTCTTAGAAAGCATAAAGCAACAAAGTAATGCACAAGTGAAATTAAGCCAAAGCCATAAGATTTGCAGAAATCAAAATCACCAATATCATAAGATTTGGTTAAAAAGCCTCAAATAATATGATGTTTCTGCCAATAGTCTCGAGTATGTCTTAGCTTTTCATGTTTTTCTCTTAACAAGATTTTCATTGTTAGGTCCATAAAATATCAATTGTTAATCGCAAAATTCTGGTTTTTGCGATATAGTTTACAAGAATGAATGATTTGTTAACACACAGATACAAAGCAAAATAGAAACTCCTCCACAAAAATGTCGAACAAAAAAACTACACACAACGATAATTAGAACAAACCTGAAGCAAATCTTCCAAAGCTATTCCCCTACCCTTGTATTTTCTAGCAAAGTATAGAACTAAGGAACGAGTACTCCGTATCAACTCATCTCTACAATAATAGCCATGTTGCAGTTGCTGCCGTAGCACCTTCTTATCAACTCCAGATGCTTCTGCCCAGTGACTCAACCTTACCGCTTGTTTTGTATCCTCTTCTATAGCTGTTCTCATTTTCTCTAACTCTGCTAAAACCTAAAATAGTGCAGAATTTTAATCTCTACGTGATTTACAAGCACGGTATCGAATAGTTATATCACAATAAACTAAGTAACTAACCTTTACACCTTTTGACATTTCCGCTTCCCTTTGAGCAATCAGTGCCCTTCTATTTTTAGAATTTGATGCTCTATTTACAAAAGAAGCCGATGAAGAACGCAATGTATCATCTTGATTATCTTCTAAAGGCAAGGATCGAGGCGAAGGTGCTATGGAAACAGATCCGCTTTTTCTTCTTGTTCTATTTTCCTTTCTTTTGCTAGAATGTACAACAATTTTACCTGTATAATCATCTACTTTGTGGTTTCTCTTATTCTCTTCAACTTGTACAAGAATTCCGTCAGTGCAGTTTGATACAGGCGAGGTTCCGAACGATGTTGTTAGACAAACATTGAACAACTCAAGAGCTCCAAGCCTTTCTAGTTGCAATATAATATTCTGTTTCAACCTCAATGCTTCTGAATCAGCAAAAGTTTCTTCTAAAACATCAAGGTTCTCCAATAACAAACTGAAATGTGACTCCTCAAAAGGCAATTGTGTGTTTTCAATCATTTCATGCACACTGACACTACTAAGCGACCTCTTTCCTTTACTTACCTGAAAAACAAACATATTTTAATGTATTTTTCCCCGTTTTAGCAATCAACATAATAACTACAGTTAAGATTCATCAGCCGCATTTGACAGCGATCTCTGCAATTGCAAAGATCGCGATGTGAATGCAATTTAAAACCTTGATTACATAAAAAGGACTATGTTGAAAACCTTTGTAACTTCTCCTTGCAATAACTCCTTTTGCGGCGCTTCCAATGCTGATGATGATAACGCAAATGTCTTTCCAAAATCCTTGTGCAAAGTTTCTCCTTCCTCATAAATTGTTGAAAACAAAGATAACCTCGTTGGATTGAAAAAAACTTCCCTACCTCCAGCTACATCACATTTTAACCCAAAATTCAAAAACACAAAAATAACAACACATTCCTTCTTCTAATTGAAAATCACATTCCAACATTCAAAATCCCTATGATATTGATAGGTAAATAATAAATATATATTCAGCGACAATATAAATATTATTTTGTCAGATAGCCCAGTAGCTAGAACTCGACAAAAGTGTGAAGAACTGAAGAATTATATATTCAAACTCCGTTCCAACACATCAAATGACTATGTAACTAACATCTATAGCTACCATCTGAATTGTACTTATTAAACAAATATTTGAATTTAATCTCTAAATTTATCATGAAAACAATTATTATTAGTTGGATCAAATGATTGTATTTGTATATACTTTATAATATAAACTAAACTATACTATAGTATCATTGATCATTACTCTAAGTAAAGTTAATGAATTATAATTAATAATAGTATAATACAAAAAGGAAGAAAAGAACTAACCAGAAGATGAAGAAGAGAACAAGGTAGATGAATTGGTGAAGAAATGAGGAGAGTGAACTGGGAGAGTATATATGAGTTTTGGGTTTAATCTAAAACCAAAACAGAGACCCATGATTTAATTCTATGTTCCATGAAAGTGTTGTTGATGTTGTTGGGGAATGCAAAAAATGTGTGACAGAACATAAAAAGTTAAGGATATGACTCTCTTGTCACAACCACCACCAATTCTTCATCTCCCTCGCAATGGTTGGAAAAATTTTACACTCTTTTTATCTTTTTTCAAATAATAAAAACAAGTGTTAGATTTTTTTTCTTTCCTTTTTTGGATATTTAATTTAATGATTGTAATATCCTAAATACCCCTATTGCATTTTTATTTTTAAAAGACACTCATCATATAATAAATCAAAATTAGTTTTTTTTGTTGAGTCTATCATTTGTAACTATTGAGAATGATCACTATTTTAAAAATTATGTTTTCCAAATTATCTTTACAATTTATTTTATTATTTTATCATTATTTTAAATAGTCAATGATATTTTAAGATATAAAATATCACCTATATTGCAATGTATAAGGATAAATATACAGTAGTTTTTTAAATCAAAATATGCGACAATGTAAGTGACACAAATCTAGAGAAATAGTTTTATTTTTTGTTTTGGTCGGTAAAAAATTGTTCTACTTTTTGTTAGTCGTTATTAATTGTTTTTTTTGGAAAAATTTTATTATTTCTTTTTAACTATTAATCAAAATATTAGTATTTTAACTTTCTTTCAAAAATACTATTGATTTAAACTAAATTTTGATGGTATTTTGTGGGTTGTATTTGTAAAGGTGTTTTATTCACCAGAATAATAAGAACATGTGTTTTCAATGAATGAAAATAATGTTAGATTTATAAGAGAAGTGATCCATGAAACTTAATTTCTTAAGGTTTTGTGTGGAGATGTGAGTTCTCTCTCTTGTGGTTTTGAAGCATTGATCAATTGTTTTTACAAGTGCTCTCCGGATTGACAAAATTTAGGTCCATTTTACGTAATTTTTGTATGGTTCTTAACATAAAATTTTATTTTTGTATATATAACAAACTTTAAGAAAATCATGAATTTATAGAAAATTTTAGTTTGTTACGATAAAAATCATATGCAAAGTTCCAAAAGAAATACACCTAAATTTTGTCCTATTAATAAATCAAATTTTAATGTTTTATCATTCATTTCCATTTAAGAGACCCAACTCATTCTTCTTTTTTTATTCAAAAACTTATTTGATGTTTCTATTTGCTCTTTTTTTTTATGTCAAATTAAATATAATTTAAAATATGAAGTAAAAAAATAAAATATTTTATTTTTATTCTTCAAAAACAAAATTAATTTGATTCAAAGAAAATTTAGCGGACATGGGTATACACACTAGTTAACCTTTCATTGTAATTGATTGAGTTTTTCTTTTGTGTGATTTCTTATTCCAAGTGTGGCATCGTTTTGATGCAGTGTTGTTTGATTTTTTGTCTTAATGTAGTGTTTGTTTGGTTCATATTGAAAGATCGAATTCAATTAATTTTGAATTCAATCAACGATTCAAACGTCAAGAATGCATATTCAATGACATGAATATTTCAATCATTTTGATTTTATTATTTTATAGATATTTGGTCGATGTATGATATTATAACGTACGTCCACAAATTTGAACTCCGTTGATAAAAAATGATGAAATTGTTACATCAGACGTTCATAATTGGAGTTCAAACCTCAAACCTTTGACGGGATTGATTAGACTTCATAAATTGTATCAAAGTTTCTTCAAGGAAAGAGGGCTTTCTTTGTTGAGTGGATTGAGATGAGTTTTGTTGACCTTGATTTCGATAATTGTTGTCTCCCCACCCAAGGTTTGGGTGGTCTTTCCAATCGAAGTTGTAACTCTTAGAATAAAGGTTATTATTAACATTGCTCCTTCTAAAATTAGCTAAATACTTAGCCTTTTCGGAGTCTTCTGGAAAACATTCCCCATTTGAGTGTCCTTGCTCACAAAGGTCAATTTTCACCTCTTGAGCCGTGTTCACTTGAGTTTGAGCGATAGAAGTATTGGTTAAGTGTTTTATCAATATTCCAATTCTGTGTTCATCAATTTAGATGTTGCCAAGAGGCTTTGAATGTCGAGAACATGGGTCTTTCACGTAACAGGCGAAAATACTCTACCACTATATTACAAGACTTGTTATTTACCTTTGTTGTTTTCATTAAATCATTGAATAATTAAGATAATTATATTTGCTTTTAAGAAATTGTTTATAGTGCATTATAAAATGAGAATTTGTATAAGCAATTATCAATAAATAATATAAGAATCCTTTGTTTAAAAAAAAGTATAACTAGAAATATAACTTTCTTAAAATTATTAATATTTGCAATAAAAATAATTAATAACTGGGAATTTGTATAAGCAATTATTAATAACTGAGAATAAAAAATAGTATAAATTTCTTAAAATTATTAATATTTGCAATAAAAAAAAATTAATAACTGAGAATTTGTATAAGCATTTATTAATATTTGCAAAAAAAATTAAATATTTTGTGCAAATAATATAACTTTCTTAAAATGAAAGAATACGTTTAATCTTGCATGTATTTTAAGAAATTGACTACACAATTTTTAATAAAATATTTAGATATATACTTGTTAATTAGCATTTTCTTTAATTAATAATAATCTTTGTGATTATTACTCACTATTGTACATATTCTTGATGTTGTATTTGTTCACTATCAATAAACACTTTTTTTTTTTACCAGCACTATCAATAAACACTTGATAATAGTATAATATCATTGGATTAAACTTCTAGTAACTTATTTAAGACAAGAAAGAACATTGACATACAAAAAGAAAATTAATGTTACACTAGAAATGAACACAGTATCATTATTGTTCTCCTTTGAAGGGTTGATATTTCTTGAGAGATTGAGCAAGGCCTTGAATTGATCCAGCAGCTGAAATTATTGAAATTACCAAACAAGCCCAACTCAATATCTTGAGCCAAGTCCATGTGAATGAATACCTTTGCATCTTGGTTTTTTTAATGTACATTTCAATAGGGAAATAAACGGTTAATGGATAAAAAGATAGTGAACCAATTAATCCCAAGAAATCATTGAAGAATGGAAATAACATGGCTATGATTGCAGTGATAATCACATATCCACTTCTCCATATTACTCTAAAGTAATTCACATTATAGCTTCCATAGAATGGAATGTTCATTGCATGTTCACCATTCACAAATTTGCTATCTGGCCATTTTTCTTTGCTTTGGCCTTCAACAAATCCAAATATTGGTTGGACAAAGACCTGGTCAAAGAAAATCACACATTAGCTCTAGTCACAAGATCTATAGTGTCAGGTTAAGATCAGACAATTCATAATTTAATTTTGTAATTCAGATAAATATTAAGTTAAAACGGGAGTTGTTTAATTTTATTTTGTTATAGATATATATTTTGTGTTATATTTGCGCGTATTAGGCTACACATCGGAATAATGAACTCATATTAAGTTATTTAATTACCTGGTAAGCCCCAATTAAGTGAATTGCTATGCAAATATTGGCTAAGTCTATTAGCCAAAAGGGCTCATAGAAGCCAAATCCTGTGAGAAAATTTCCTGGTGCATCATTTCCAAATGCAGCATAACCTAAGGTTCCACATAGCACATAGAATAATGTTGTTGTTAAAATTCCAATTAAACTTGCTCTCTTCATTACTCTGTTTTCTGGAGGGCTTGATTTCAATGTATCCTGCAATAGTACATAGGGCCTCATTAAATTTATTTATTTTCATATAAACTAGCTAAATATAAAAAGTGATGTATTTCGTCTTTGTGAGTATAGTTAAGGAGTCATAGATATTGTATGTAATATGTAAGGATTGAAGTTTAAACTCTGGTAGACCTACTTATTTCGTCTTGAATTATCAAAAAACACGATATATTTATAAGATTTAAAAGGTATTTAAGCCAAATAAAAATTAGTAAATAGTGAATAAATATATAAATATTTAACTTGCCTGGATTTCAATGAGCACATTAGAAAAAGCATAAGCAAAAGCAATGTCACCAATAGCTTGGAACATCCTCCAAACTTTTTCTGTTGCAGTAACATCTACTCCTATTTGCACCCCAGTTAAGGATGTTGTCACATGTCCCCCACCTTCAAACATTGACAAAAGAAATTGTTTATATAATTTAATTATTATAATGTCACTTTAATATATATAATGTGAAAGTGAAGACCATAATCTTCTTAATTTAAGATCTCAATTAATCACATATTTCAATTATTCGATTAAAATTAGACGATTCATTGTCTTATATTTTTTTTGACATAATTGGTATCTTATATTTTAAAATATCAAAATTTGATTTAAAATTTAGACGGTCGAGATGCGCGCAGTTGTGTTGAAGTGACATGGTATTAATTAATTACCTGCAACTTTGGCTATGGAAAGGCCAAGGCCAATGGAAGAATAAGCAAAAGACATAACAGCTGCAACAATTGAGAGCCAAGAGAGCTCATGGAAATTGGGTATCTGACATAGAACAATTTGGATGCAGGCAAATATTATCATGAAAGGGTTATTTGATACACTGCACTTCACATTATGCCCCTGCTTGTGAAAACAGTTTGATCTTTTTACAGCCCTGTTAAAAAATGAAAACAAAAAAAAGTTATTAGGAAATTTATGATGTATATTTATCAAAAGAAATTTTGAATTATTTGATAAGTACTTTTGAAAAATAAAGTTGAATTAATTGTGGGTAGAAACTAGATATAAAGTCCCTTTCAAGTAGATATAAGAAAATATGAAATTTGTCTCTAAGTCTAAATTAAATTTAGTGAAGGAATCAATACAAATTTCTTCTTTTTTTCAATTTTGTCAATAATTCAATTTATAGTTTTTGTTAAATATAATATCTACAATTTATAAATAATTAATTGTTTTATCAAGAACCTTAGATACATTTATTTAAACAGTAGATACCCTGCATATTAAGTCAAAAGTTGATGAGAAAAAACTTACACCATACTAATTGATGCAGTTATTGTGTAGCCAATAGTTACACCTACAAGATTTATATACTGTGCCAATCCACATAGCTGAAATTTCCTTCCTCCTATGAAAATAATGTAACAAATTAAAGGTGTGCTATTTCCATACCAAAAGAAAAGGTGTGCTATTTTTATCAATTAAATCAAAAAAATTGTAAAAAAAAAAGCTTTTCATTATAATCAAACAAGTTGTGTCATTTATTTATTTAGTAAAGGCCAGGTATGTATAGTATAAACATTAGGGGATAGCCTTCCATATTATTTATGGTGTACCGATACTTGAAAATTATTCAAAATTTTAACCATAATCAATTAACGTAGCCATCTTTAAGTAGAAGTTCAGAGTCATCCGCATACTTAGAGTTATACATCGATATTGATTTGACAAAAACCAACATAAAACAAATATAAGTTGGTCTTTTAGACGATCATATCTATTTTCTTCGTTTTTGTGGAACTAACACCAATTGTGTCACCATCTCAGAGACGTGAGAATAAGTAATACATTGAATTTATAATTTCAAAGACCAACATCAGTAATTGTTAGAGTTTCAAATGATTTCAAACTTTCGGTCTACTATTGATAGAGACACTAATTGTGACAGAGAATAAATAATACACTAAACATCTATTACATAACCAACATCATGTCGTTGTTAGAGTTTCAAATACTTTTAACTTTCGGTCTACCGTCGATCACATGAAACACTTCCACACCCTAAAAACCTACTAAACATTAACATATATTTATGATCATATGTAAGTTTTGAAGATTAATTTGTACCTAAGTTAGCTCTGACAACTTCAGAGTAAGTGTAGTTCCTCTTGCCATGAACAGGATCAGGTGAACGGTAGCAATCAGCAAGAAGAGTGGAAGTGAAGTAAGTAATGAAAGAGAAAGCAAATAGAACAGCAGGACCAGCCACCCAGCCCATTTGTGCAATAGCCCATGCAAGTGATAGAACTCCAGAACCAATCACAGCAGTTATTATGTGTGCACTTGCAGTCAACCATGTTCCTTCAAATTCATCATGAAATTAAATTAAAATCATACTCCAATATATTATAAATAATACATAATCATAGCAAAAAATATATAATCATAGCAAAAAAATTAAAAATAATACTTCTAATATATTATACAGGGTCGCGCAATTTTTAAGACAATTTTTTTATATATATTTAGTATATTTTGTTTATTACTTATAAAGAGCATATTGTTGAAAGGGATAAATAACATTTGAAAACCTCAAATCTCATCTCAATGTGTGCAAGTTTAAACTATTTTATGTTTATTTGTGTATTATCCACGTATCAAACTCAATTGTAATAAATATTGAAAAAAATTTCATTATGTTTTTAAAGATTTGAACAAAAATTACTGACAATCTTTGAAAACAATTTTTTTCTAGAACAAAGTGATAGTTTCAGAATTATAATTGAAAAATAAAATAAGAACATAAAACATTTTGTCAAAAAAATGGTGTTATTATAGTATCTACGTCTATCTATATATGTTGTGATTTCATCCACGCATCAAACTCAATAGTAATAAACATAGTACTTATGGAATACCATTTCTCTTGGGTCTTCCATCGTCGTCGAAGTTTTTGTCTTCGGGGACGTAATTTTCTGGAGCTTCAATATGCATGATGTTCTACTAGTGAAACTAACTACCACTTCTCTTTGGGATAGTTGGTGTGTGCCCTTCGCACCAAACACAAACAAAATGAAAAGAGGAGAAAGAAAGTAGTTTTGTGTATTTTTCGGTTGATGTTTTGCTTTAAGGTGTTAGCTACCTATATAGAACTTTTGAACTCTATAGTAGAAGTGTTGAATGGAACATACATGTTTGAATTATTAGGAACTAATAGAAGAAAAATGATTATTATATGGAGAATAATTGAGAAAGGGAAGTCAAGGGTTAGTTGTATAGCACATGTTATTCAAACATACGTGAGGAATTTATTATCACTCATCACAAGGAATTTGGACTCTTTTGTAGTTTTTGGTTTATAAGTGTATGATCGAACCCAGGGTATTAATATATATAATGTTGTTCAATTTATTTCGATGAATATTTTTAAAATATAATTTTTTTATAATTTTTTTAAGAAGTTAAATTAGCCCACTAAAATTAACACGAGAGAGAATCGAACCTGAGACTTCGAGAAGGAGCACACTCCTAAATCCTTTTTATAATTTTTATAATATATATTTAAAAATATTAGTGATCAAAAATAATATATATTAACATATGTGTAATGATCAATTATGATAGTTAAAAAGAAACATAAGAAGTATAATTTAGATTGTTTAATCTTAATTTAAATTAAGTATCACATGAATATGTGAAAATTGTCATCAAGGAATCCTAAAAACAACACAAGTGGGTGCTTTATGAAAAGAAGACAAAGAAAGTTGAACTATAGAGGAACAACGTTGAAAATTCAAAAGAATATATAAAAATTTCAAAAGAATATTGAACTTTTTGAAATAAAGTAGAATATTGTACACTAACAATAAATTAGTTCAAATAATAATTATCTTAAATTTTTAAGAAACATTCAATTTCTAACTCTTGGATATTAAAAAATATTGGTTGAGAAGAGAAAATTTATCTTATATACTTAACAAAATCTTTAAAAAAATTAATTATTGTTAAATAACGATGAAAATTTCATATTAAAATACTATGGTATCTTGAAAGTAGAATATTTATGCGAAGCATGTGAACCATCGAAGGTGGAAGATTTTGGTCTATGTTATGGAACCAAAGTGTCCCTACACTTTTTGTTTTTTTAGTTTTCATCCATCCATTTTAGAGATCATATTTTATGTAGGGTATGTGACTATTGGTTTACCAAGGTGCCACAAATTCTTCTCCGACTAAGACATGTGGCTTTTTCCCTTACCTGTGATTCCCTTATTTTGTGATGGACAAGGGTCCTCACATTTAATAATTTGAGGAGGGGTGCAAGTAGCATAAAGACAAAAACTGTGGGAAATAGACAAATATAATGTGATAATTTGGCAGAGAATCAGATCCAACTGTATAAGTGATTAGGAGATTGAGTCCTAACTCGTGTCAATTGAAGAGTATGCATGTGAAAATAATCTCTTAAAATAAATTTTTTTATAGCTCTTCTTTTTTTGGTAAAGAATTATTTTTAGTTCTAGAGATTATTAGAATTTTGCCATAAAATTGAGACTATACATGTTCTGAAAAAAAATATAGGATATTAACTTGTCCCAAATTCTTAACTATTAAAACATCTCTTTTTAGAAATTAAAGAATAAAAGTAAAAAAATATAATATCAATGAGTGAGAAAAGAATAAGATCGGTCGATTCACTTTGTCAAATGGGGTGAAAAAAAATAATAGTATAATGTGAGAGTATAATAATTTTTTAATAATCTTAATTATCATTTGTGTGATACATGTAAATATTCGTAGTCTTTTTGTTACATCTTTTATTGAGAAAACTATATATATATATATATATATATATATATATATATATATATATATATATATATAATACAAAGGAAGTGGAGGATGCGCATGGGAGGGGAGTAATGGATGTGAGTGGCGTTAAATAATTCATGTGGGTCATAATTATGATTCAGGTCGAAGTTAGCAATTTATATTTTTTATTTTTGTTTAATAAAAAAAAAGTACCAATTGTTTTATTTTAATTCTATTAGTTATTTTATTATTTTAATTATAAAATTGTACACCCAAGTTTTTTCAACATTTTGCTTGAGTAAGAATCACAAGAAAATTTTGACTTACAACATATATAATTTTAAAAATCATTAAAAAAGTGAATGATCGACTGATATTTAAAAACCATTACATTGAAAATGTCCATTAATTAATTAATTAATTTCTACTATTAGTATTAGCATATGTCACACCATTCCTCAAAAAATAAAAAACATATGTCACACGATCAAATTTTCGTTGCACAGAGTCGTAAACGTTGACCTTTATTGCTCAGTTTTTTCTCTCTATTATTGAGGTGTGCTATGATGGGTTAACATCAACTTTTTATTAAATCAAAGTTAACATCAACTTATGCAAGTAGAATAATTGTCGAAATTTTTTCTTAACCTTTTTTTTAATTAATATCTAATTTTGTACTATTGTTATCACATTATTAATTATTTTTCCCTCTTTGTATAGTCCATGTTCCTTTTAGTACTAAATGGTGTACTTTTAGGAAATATATGGTAAATGCATGAAATTTTGACAAAAGTACACACAATATGAATTGTGTTTTAAGATAAAAAAAATGTTGAAAATATATATAGGGTAAAGAATAATGTATAAAGATAGAGTAAACAAAATAAAAATGATAGAGTAAACTATTTTATGTATCATTTTTTCTCCTTCAGTATAGTATCTTTTGCAAGTTGCAACAATAATAGCTTAAGTTCACACTATAACCAATAATGAATACCGTAAACATGTCTTGACTTCAATTAATAAGGATGAAATTAGTTTGTTTGTATGTGTAGTTCAAATTATTTAAATAAATTCATGTGTCAAACATCAGATCATCTGTATCTCAACTGCCCTTTTTTATTTACATATCTAAAAGTAAGTGATTGCACTTAATTTCATGGACTTTTAGAGTTGCAGGACTCAAGTTTTTTTTTGACAATATGCAGAACTCAAGAATTAAATATAGATAATTAGTATATGTACAATAATATTATTATTTATAATGTTCATAAAAAAAAAAAGAATGAAGATCCATTTTGGTTTTTTACAATTGTCTTACAACCCAAAAAAAAAAATTAAATTAATTTCTAAATTTTTTATGTTGGGGACAAATCAATGCCTAATTTGTTATAATAGAATGACTAATTTGTCTCTAGTATAAAAATGTCAAATATTATTTTGGATTTTATTTTTTGTCCAAGATTAATTAGCTCGTAAAATTGTGAGAGACTAAAATAAGATTTTATTTCTTACCAAAAAATATGAGACTTTATTTAAAATAAAAAAAAGGAGCATTGCAATTTAATATAAGAAAAATATTTACACGAGAGAATACAGCTGTCTAAAACTATCCCACGTACGAAAAGGAGATGTACACGATAGTGCTGGCTGTGAAAGACTTGAGGCACTATTTGCTCCTCGGGAAGAAGACGCTTTACGAATAGAATAGGCCACTCTGATCAACAAGACCCCTCAGTATCTACAGAGGCAGTCCAAGCTTCAGGAGGCGCGTCATATGAAGTGAGTTTAAGTTTCTGCAACCGGTGGTTGGCACCAATCATAAAAAATTAACTAATCCTACATAAAGAAGAGAGTCGTTACAATTTGCACATAATTAAGTGTTAAATATTTTTATTTTAAAGGATTTATTTAAGTGTTAAATGTTATTTTACAGAATCTTCTTTTTCTTACCAAAAAAAACTTCCTAGATAACATTTTCTATAAAAAAAAAGAGGATAAACATCCATGTTTCAGCTAGTAATAATAATCATAATTGATTCTAACCGTACGTAGTTATCCATTCAAAATCTTAAAAGACGAATGCAAACAAAATACATGCAAAATATATCAACAGCAATGGCATCATCCAAATCCAAAATAATACAACAAAACATTGTACCATCACTATCTACTCTGTCTAGTTTCTACAATTTAGCTTATCTTGGCACATGCATGATGAAATATCTTGTGCATTAAATTAATAAATTACCAATTTTAAAAAGCAATGTAAATTGTGGTCCTTAATTAAATTCTCTTGTCCTCTCCTTCTTCGAGTAGCCTCGTGTAACAGTATATATATTCGTCAAAGATGGCAACGTCTTCAATATTTTATAAAGATGTTGGACTATCTATCGAACCTTTCGATATTGAGTATGGTTGGTGGAAATAGGGACCATTTAGATTGTGACTCATCAACTAAAATACTATTCTTTTAAGAGATAAAACTGATGATACAAAAGCAAGCGTAATTTAACGTTGGATCTTGCATTACAGAGTAGACTGAAACCACTTGATATTAAAACTGATCTTGAATTAAATTAATCGGTCCGACACTAATAGTGAGAAAAAAAAAGCTAATGATATAGAAATAGAATATTTGGTAATTATTATTAATAGATGATTGCAAAATAGATTTACATATAGTAAGACATTGGAGTCTTGTTGATTAACGTAACTGTATAAAATACAAATATATGTATAATATTTTTTGATCCATAAGATCTTTCGTACCTTAGACTAGAGTCATCCCATTCACCATAAATTTTTTATCGTAACAAAATGTAGAAATTGTTCTATCGACTTTGTTTTGAAGGCAATCTATTTATATTTACAAGTTTGGTCTACTTTCCATTTCAGTTTGTATGAATATTTGCCTTTAATTTATTGAATGACCTACAATTTTATGTAGAATTAGCTTTTAACTATATCTAGTCCGAGAGGGATAAATAACTTTATGTATTAATTAACCTTTAAGAAAAAAAGCAACTTACTAGTATTTAATTTTGACTTAATAATAGTTTTGATTCTATTATTTGTTTTAGGAGATTCTATTATTTTCATTCTTAGAATTTAGTTTTTCTATTTTAAAGTTTTACTTAATTGAGTCTCTCCATCAAATATATAAATTGTCTTTGCTAATATAAGAAAGTGTCACAATTCGTTATCTATTTGGTGAACAAAAAAAATTAAACCATGATTTTAGATGTCAATAATTTTTTAAGTTAAATTATTCATCAGGGGGGAGATGTCAATAATTTTTAAAAAACTATTCACATTTAAACTGGGATAACAAACTAATTTATCCTCAAAATTAATGCAAGAATTTTTGTCAAATATCACTTTTTATTTTGACACATTGTCAAATATCACTTCTTGAAGTTTATTAAGGAATCAAACTTTTTTAAGCATAATAAGTATGTTTTTTTTTAAAAAAAAGTTGTATGAAAAGATGTAAAAATAATTTTTATTTGTTATTGATTAATGAAAACCTAAGAGAGAATAAACTTTTTTTGAAAAGATAAATGTTTGTGTTTTTTCTCTTATATTTTAAGGCAAAAAAATGAATTTTTTTTCTCTTATATTATGGGACAGAGGGAGTACATATATTTGGGAGACATAACATTGTTATGCAAGATTTTTTGAACTCTATTTAAAATATTAGGGCATGTTGAAACAATTTTGTTTTTTAGTTTTTAAAATGTGTTTTATAATTTAGTGTTCCAAAACAATTTTTTAAAAGTAAAACATGTGAAACCTATTTCTATTTTTTAATTTTTAAAATTATAAACTAAAACTAGTTTTAAAAAACAATTTTTGAAAAGAGGTCAACCAAACATATTTTCTCTTTTTTAATTTTTTAAAAACTTAAAAACCGTTTTTAACAAGTCTTTCAAACATGCCCTAACAACTTATGATGCAAGAAAGTCAAAAGTGTCAAAAACAAATGATATAAGAGAATGTTGATTAGAATGTGTTTTTTCATGTTTTGTCACTTTGTTTGAAGTAGTTTTGAGGGCCGACAATGAAATTTGCAATCCCTAATCCTACAAAATGAAAAATCCATATAAAAAATCGGGTTTTCAGTCAAACCGGACCCATCCCATAAAACCCACCGACTCGTACTGTCTTGGCAGTGTTATGATTTTTTTAAAATATTTTTCATATAAACATCAAATGTTTTGCTTGTATCATTTAATCGTTAAAAGATAAAATTCTAAGGTCCAACACTGAAATTTCTTAAACAAGTTGTATGCATGTATATTCCTAATGAAAAACACATTAATCTTCACTACTTTACACTTTCTACGGATTCTCTGATCATTTCTATTGAATTTTATCTTTTGACTTCTTTATGTCATTTAAAAATAATGACTCAAGCTAAATATAATTTTTTAAAAATAGTAAAAGTATATTATTTTTATGAAAAAACGACGATATTATCATTTTATGTTGCTAAAAAAATAATAAAATATGTTACGATATTTTTTAAAAAAATAAAAAAGTTGACTTATTTTTAATTTGGATAATCCACTAACCCTCCCAACCCAATCCAAAAGTTAGTGGATTTACCCAACTCAACTCAATGCTAAAGTGGATGGTTATTTTACTTAACCAAACTCACATTGCTTTAAGTGGTTTTGGTTTTGGGCAAACCCAACCCAACATTAAAATTTTAATTATTTGTCTATACAAATAATTTTTATGTTAAACAAATAATTAAATAATTTTTAAGTTTGATTATTTGTTTTAATTATTTGTTTAAACAAATAATTATTTGTTTAACATAATAATTTTAAGGTCCGTATATATCGTACATGAGAGTTATTGGCCGAAGTGAAGAGAAGAACACCATTTCAATTCGAAAAGTATGTAAGATAACATCTAAAAACAACCAGCTACATTTCCATTCAATTTTACCTTTACCCAAATTCGCAAAGTATTCGGAAAAATTGGATCGATTTGTACAGATCTCCAGCAATGAACCGATAGAAGGAGATTGATTGGATGAGCTTCTACACCATCTAAAAAGACTCTTGTCTATGTAGAAAATGAAGGAGTTCTCATCTAAAGGAGCATTATACTACATAAACATCACCCTTTTAAAAGAAACCAGGTAATTGAAATTAGTTAATGTTGGGATTTATATTTATGTTGCTATTTATTTAGGTTCAGTTAATAAGTTCTTAGTATATAGGTTCGATTAAGTAGAATATAATTTGTTTTTAATTGAAATTAGTTAATGTTGGGATTTATATTTATGTTGCTATTTATTTGGGTTTAGTCAATAAGTTTCTAGTTTCTAGGTTCAAGTTAATAAATAGAATATGAGTTTTCATATTCTATAAGGCTATATATGCCACCGATTTTGCCGAGTCTGACAAAGTTAGGTTTCTCAACAAGGATCATCCTCTCAATGAATGAAGTGGTGTTAAGATCAGTGCAAGAAGCATTTTGAGAAGGAAGAACATCTAAGCAAAGTGTTTTCTTTCCATCTACATAGTGCATATCTGCCATTTTCAATATCTAGAATTATGATCCAAGCAAATTTTGTCCTATATGTTTTATTTTGCAGATTGTAGTTTGTTTTATTTTTAACAGCATAAATCGGATGGGGCGCTTTTCACTATTTCCATATGGCTCAATTGCACTCTTGATTGCTTACACATGTATTCCGAAACCTACAATAAAGTTCTTGGTGATTTAAAACTTACCTATCATCCTTCTATCTTAGAAAATGATTTAGAACACATAAAGGAGTATGTCATAGATTGTGAAAAGGCGGATATGTCGGGGGCTGTATATCGATGGTCGTGGATAAAATTACAAAGTTTAACACTAAGGGAGCACTTTTCATTTTGTTAGTAGAAAGTAATGCGATGTTTACCATTCTTCATTCGGCCAAGTTTCATGAAAAATATAAATGTATAATTATAAGTGGATCTGGTATGCCGGATATGGCCTCAAGAAAATTTGTGAACAAAGTAAGTTTACATCTGAAATTACCAGTGCTTGCGCTAATGGATGGAGACATTTTTGGTTTTAGTATATATAATGCTTTGTTACAAATACGGGACCGCCAATATTGCTTACGACAATGAAAACATGGCCACTCCCAACCTTTATTGGTCGGTAATTAGACCATTAGATATTGAGACATACAACCTTGACAAATATACAAAATCGTTGGTTGAACATGAAAAGACACGTGTGTAGAATTTGCCGGATAAACCTTACGTAAAGAAACAAACGTCTTAGGTGAAGGAGTTAAAGAATATGTTGACCACCAACAAAAAAGTTGACATATTGCAACAAAGGGCAATTGGTTTGTAGAAACATTTCTACCAAAAAAAGCTGCAAAATGGTGACTGGAAAGATTGAAGTAGTAGAAGACACTGGTTAAAATATAAAGTTTGTGATAATGGTACATTATGTTGGTTTTGTTCTAATTGTGTTTTTGGATTTTCGGGTGGTAGAGCATTATGTATGTTCAGTATTCTGTTTATGTTAATCTTTTTGAGTTTGAATACTTTGACATTACTTTGGTTGATTTTCCATGTCTTAGGGATAAATTGTTTGCTTTTGGATATTCATTTGACTTTAGATAATTTGACATTAATTTTGTTCTGATTAGACGTTTTTTACTAACCCTGATTCTTTCTACCATATTCTCCATCTTATGTATTAGTCATTTCATTCTCTAGTCTATTGGCATGGATGAATTCAATGAGATAATTGAAAAAACAATCTAAGACAAGACCAGAATGTGTTTAATGTTTAATGTTAACTATAAATCATCATCCTAAGTAATATGTTTAATGTTTGCATTATAAGTTGCCTAGTTGTTGAAATATTAAAGTTTTTATTTGAAGGTTTTGATTCTAGTATATTATTATATAGATAGAAAAATTCTCAGAACAAATGAGTTATAGTGGTTTTTTTGTAAAAAAAAAGGTTTTGTTTTTTCAAATTTAAACATTGAATCTATGTCGTGAATTATTTGTCATCAATTTTTATTTTTATAATTTTTTAATATATCATGTGTTTTGATATTTAAAGTTTGTTAAATAATATATTATTATATATTTAGTCAAAAACATATATTTTTTCATTTATCACATTATATGTTATAGATATTATTGAAAAATGAAAATATAATTAATTGTGAGATAAATTGATTTAATAATAATAATAATGAGTATAATCATTTGAACTCCTATCTGGATGGTCCTGTCTTATTTGATTCACGCAACATTAAACAATTTAGACACAATGTATTTTACTTAATCAACAAAATATGGTTTAAGATTCTAAGTGACTAGATCATGTAAGGGGTAGCTGGAGTCATTTACATTGAGCTTCAAAATAATTATATAAGTGAGTTAAACACGATATTTTTATCTAAAATCTTAAAATATGAACTTCATGGATCATCTAACTTATAAAATATTCAAATACCACTTTTCTAAATAAAATAAAACTTAAATCACACCACACTTACTACAATAAAATTGTTACTCTTTCCTTTATAGCTTTCTTTTGTCATTTGTATCTTTATATTTTTTATTTATTACTTTTTGGTGGGCTTCAACTGTGATCCCTTTGTTTTTTTTTTCATCCTTGTTTCTTTGGCGCCTTTGTGTCTCAAGTTATAATAGGTTAGAGCGTTTCATTTGGTGGACTTCAATTGTGATCCCTTCCTTTTTTTGTCTTGTTTCTTTAGTGGCTTCGCGTCTCCGGTTATAATAAATTAGAGCATTTCTTGTATTCAGAGTTTTATTTATTTTTATGATATATAGATATATAATTTGTTAATTATCAAAAATTAAACACAACATAATCATAGAAAATGTGGACTTAATTAACATGCCTCAAAAATATATTACTACTTCCAGTTCTAAATATAAGAAAATTTTAACTTTTTAGATTCATTATAAAGTTGATATATGTAGACTATAATATTGTCTAAATACACCAACTTTACAATGATTCCAAAAAGTAAATTTTGTCTTAGTTGTTAACAAAATTTTCCTGCAAATTCGTGTTGTTATGCCATTTTGTGTAGAAAATCATGTTCCAATCAGTTAATCATAATTCAACTTGTTTATGATATTTTTATCAACTTAATTTCATAATCTTGAATTCTTATTGCTACTGTATGTGGCAAAACCTACCTTAAAATTGACCTTGCTTTATCTGCTTTTCAAATTATGTAAATTGTACTTAGTTTCATAATTCTGACAAAATAAACAATTATCTCAAGTTTTGATTTTTAAAATTATGGAAATGCTACGGAATTGAATTGAACAAGTATTGAATATGTGTGAATGTATTGATTTCACTGAATATGTCCAATTGTATATGACATGTGTTATACATGCACGCGTTGTGATGTAGTCTATGAAGCACCGACATATACTCGGACACTGACACGGACATGTCGAAACCAGAATTAAAAAAATAAAAATGAAATAGTTGACAAGGACACAACGAAACAAGTAAAATTTTGAAAAAATGAATTAGTTGAATTTAATTATACATGTAGGTGTTGTGTCAGATGCCGGATACATCTTCCATCAGAAGTGTCGGGTTAACGGAGGCTGTAATAGATTTTTTTCAAAATTTTGCTATTGTCAATGGCTTCGACAGGGACAGAGTCAGGCATTAAGCTTATAATGCTGATCCCCTTTCGGCTTCGTCCCTGGCATTTGATCAAGTATTTTCCTTTGCAAGTTCACTTTTGATTGTGTGCCACTATTATTCTTATTTGCAGCTGCAGTTGACTGTGGAAGGTGCTGAGAGTGAACATTAGACTTTGCAATCCTGTGTTTCATTTCTACATATGGTAAACTAGATCAATAATATAAGTTTATAATGCGACACTCTTCTAAGGTCAAGCCGGTGACCATGTTTGGAGCTGTGCAGGAGATTGCAATCTACATTGATAGGTTTCACAATCTTGACCTTTTGCATCAGGGGTACTCGTCCATTTCTGTTTTGTTCTTTGCAATTTTTTTGTGAAGCGATCGTTAGCTGACATGAATATTTTGTTTTATATAGATGGTATCAGATTAAAGTTACTATGAGATGGGAGGACAATGACAATATGTCTTTTGGAATTCCAGCTAGAGTTGTTCAATATGAAGGTAATTTTTCATAGTTATGTTTTTTTATATATTACTCAGATTTTTCATAGTTATGTTTTTGACATTGATATGTTTTTTTTTTATATATTACTTAATGAAATGTTCAACCTTGGTTTGAAGCCTAATCATGTGACGTATAATACTTTGATGGAATGGTTATCGTATTGAGGGGAATCTCAAGGCAGCGTTGAAGGTGAGGGTGCGTATGGAGAAAGAACGAAAGTAGCCGAATGTTGTTACTTATAATGTGTTGATTAAAGGGTATTGTAAAATTGACAAGCTAGAGGCTGCAAATGGTCTTCTTAATGAGATGTTGGAAAAGGGTTTGAATCCAAACCGTATTACATATGATATAGTAAGATTGGAAATGTTGGAGAAAGGCTTTATTCCTGATATAAAGGACACTTGTATAATTTTTTTTTTGCTGAGAAAAGTAGGAATAATGCGGTGTTCACTAGCATTAGATTAAAGAACTTAGTAATTACTACGCCAAATTTCAAGTATTGTGCATTTATTCATGTGTTATACGCATTTCATCATCTATTACTCGAACTTTAACCAGGAAAAGACATAAAGCTCCATACATTCATGCATGTTTGGATTGATTTTCAAACTTAAAATTGATTAAATTAAACTTTGAATGAATAAGTAATTTGCTCCATGAACAGCTAACCACCGTTTAATTTATTCTCTAAATTCATGGGTTGTGGTAAGATAGAAACAAACTAATTTTCTCAAAATTTTCTTGATCATGAGATTTTTTAACTAATCTTTTGGAGGTGCCTACTATTAAGAAGATATTTTAACTTATCATTCAAAAGACTTGTAATCTTCATTTGCCTCGTCTTCTAGTCGAAGTGTTATCTCTTATTGTTCGAACAAATTGAACATGTGATATAAATCTTATTTATCAAGAAACTAATCATTGTATAGATCATCTTGTAAATATCAATCACAATGACGAGTTTGATTTAATAGAAATATCAATCACTGTGTTTAAGAAATGCATGGACGTTAATTAGATTAGATACTATCGTTCTGATTGTGTTCTCGCAGCCACTATCCGGATGTGGTTTGTTTTAACGTGTTGATAAGAGGGCTATGTAAGGACAATAGATTAACAAAGGCTGTAATTTTTTTCGATGAGCTTGTTGAGAAGGGTCCTTCTTCCCAAGTTGTTACCTACAATCTGTTTATTGGTTCTTGGTGCAAAATCAGTTCTGTTGATAAAGCTATGTCACTTCTTTTTAGAATGTGTGAAGAAAACAAGGAGCCTAATATTATTAGATAGTTGGTGGATGAATTAAGCAAATACAAAGGCAATTACACTTTCACATGTATCAAAGTTGTTGGCTATAGAAATCTGGGAAGAAATTCTTACCATAGGCAAATGAGTGTTCGTATTCACATTAGATCCAATGTATGGAGAATTCGTTTCTCTAAATACCGAAATCAAGAAAAAATTATTCTTTCAGTGAAGGGAATTACAAAAAGTTTTGGGATGAAAACTTGAAGAAATATATTGATGATCTTAAGGAACCAGGTCCTAGTGGCAAGCCTTATTCAGCAAGGTACATATTGGTAGTTTGGTTGGTGATTTTCATAGGACACTGTTATATGGTGGCATTTATATATTGATACCTTATTAGGGAGAAGAAAAGTAAGAATGGGATAGGCTTTTGTACGAGTGTGCTCCAATGAGCTTCATTGTTGAACATGCTGGTGGAAAAGGCTCAGATGGTCATCAGAGAGAGAGTACTTGACATTCAACCCACATAAACTCATCAACGTGTTCCACTTTACATTGGGAGCACAAAAGAGGTGGAGAAGGTTGAAAAACTTAGCTTAAATGACATACTGATGCAAAGAAAGTAGTTTTATTTTAGAACCTTGAGGATAAGGTTCAAGTGAACCCGACAGCAATGATAGATGGGTATAATAGTATTTAGAATTAAATACATTTTTAGTCCATGTAAATATGTGACATTGCAATTTTGGTCTCTTTTAAAATTTTCTTTCGAATAATGGTCATCGCAAACCTTTCACTCATGTAGTTTTAGGACCTGTTGTTAAACCGATGTGTATTTTTTAATGATTATTTTACAGATATAAGTAGAATGTTATAAAAAGTTTCTCGAAAAAAATAATTAAAAATTTAATTTCTAAATCAAGATTTTCACTGTTTTTATCAATATCTTTTGAAATTTATAAAATTTGTATTTAGTATTTAATTCTTCTCATTTTAAAATCTTTTAAAATTTAGTAAATAAATATTTTATAGTGTTATGAACACATTGAAAAAAATTATTCAAAAAATTAAAAATTTAAGGGTAATTAAACTGTTTTAAAAATTTTAGAAAATAACATAACTAAAACTACATGAATAAAAGATTTGTGAAAACTATTATTTGAAGAAAAATTTTAGTGGGATCAAAATTGCAAAGTCACATATTTAAAGAGGTTATATAATAGTTTTATAGGAACATTTAAAAAAAAATTATATTTTCTTAAATGTTTTAAAAATTGGACCGGTCATTAAACCGATGAGTGTATTGGTTCACTAGTTTATTGGTCGAACAATTAGATTACTGGTCAAATCGCATAAATAAATCAGATTAAATCAAATAAATCAGTGAAATAAATCATTCTCTATAATAAAAATATATAATTATTAAACCAATCGAACTAGATGACTCGCTCTCAAAAAAATCATGACATATAATGTAACATCCATTTTAATTATTAAAAATAATTACATGTATGTTTATTTGAAATAATACAAATAAAATTGTTAAGCAAGTGAACACTATTACTACTAAGGGACCCACAATCCACTACGTAGACACCCAAACCTCATCATTTATTATTCCAAAACTCATATTCTTATCTCACACTCTCTTTCTTTCTCACGTGGAACAACTACCACCACCCACACTATGGGTCTGTTTGTTTAAAAAGAAAGAAAGTAGGAAGTAAGAAAAACACGAAAACTAATGTATGTATTTCGACTATTTTATAATCCAAATACATCATTCGAATTCCGTGTTTTCCTTTCTTCCTACTTTCTTTTCTTCAAACCAAACAGACCCTTAGTTATAAACCAAATATTAAATACTCTCTCCGTTCCATTTTAAGTATCATAGTTGACAAGTGTAAATGAAAGAGAGAATAAGAATTTTGCTAAAATACTTTTTGTTTTTATTGGTAATAATCATAAAAAATATTAAAAAGTAGATTTTTTAGTGTATTTTTCTCTCACGTAATAATTGTTTTAAAGAATAAAATAAAAAAAATTAATGTTATAAATAGAATAAGACATTTATTTTGTGACAAACAATTTTGATAAGGAGGACATTTAATTTGAGACAGAAGGAGTATATGATTGAATGAAAAAACCCTACATTTTTCTAAGAAAATCTTTAATGAAAACAACAAAAGTGAATAAACTAAGTTGTTTTGTGTTAGCCCAATCTGCAATATAAGATTTAAAAAAATTGTAATTGATTTAAGATGTTTAGTTTTTATAAAAAACTCAAATTTAGCCCCACATAAAAAACTACATTTCCATTAAAATATAAAGTAAAGTACATTAATAAAAAAAATATATAAATAAATAGTGCATGTTAGCTATATAGTTGTCATCAATTAAATTTAGTTCACCTATTATTTATCGAGTAGTGCACCGCCATTAAAGTTGCTGTAAGGTGTGTATCAGTATTCAGTATTTCTAATTTCCTACCTCTCATTCTTCCAATATCATGATCATTTTTTTTTTTTATCTTAACCTCTAATCTTCTCCCCTCTTACGTATGACTTTCTTCTCTCAAACTCAAATATACATTTTCTTTCTCAAAATTACACTGTTTTTTTCTTCTTTTTTTATCTTTCCACCGTTCCTCTTTCTTTCTGTTGTTTGTTTGAGTTCTATTTCTTCTTCTTACTCCTTCTAAATTTTCAGATCTGGGTTAGAAAAAAGAAAGAAAGAAAGAAAATGCAAGTTTTCTGTTCTTTGGATCTGGAACGCAAGATTTTTGTTTTCAAAACGCAAAACCTGAGCTTTTTCAGCGACACCATTTTTTGATTTGGAAAAAAAAAAATTAAACCGGGCGGCGGTTCACACCGGTTTTGACTGGTTTTTTTGCCGATTTAACTAACCGGTTTTTTGCCGATTTAACTGCTTCGACCTCAAATGGAATGCTTCATTGCAGTGTATTAATTATTTGGATATGAAAAAAGTTGTTGGATCTGGTGTGGCAAAAAGTGTTTGGTGCTTGAGAAATGATGACTATCATTTTTGTCGTTGTACTTTTTTTAGTCGGGCGGGTACCTTATACATTATGCAAATTTTGATGCCAACTTTGTTTTTCTCAAAATATCTGGTTTTGTTGTATTTGGCTGCTAATGGGAACATGTGTAGAGTTGTTTGGAAGGTGGTGCTTCATTTCTCATCCGCAAAAGGTATGTGTAATGGTCTATTAGTGGTTATTGTACTTGCTTTTCATTATAGTTTACTAATAATTTATGTTATTATGTGTTTGTTAGTAGTGCAGGTATTTGAGGAAGAGTATATTGAATTTGAACACAGGATTTAATGCATTTTTATGCTAACTTCAAAAAGAAGTTTGGAGGTGATACACTCTTCAGAGATCTCCTGCTAGCTACAAGAAAATTCATGCATTTATAGAGGTAATTCTCATATATTTGATCTTAATGTCTATTTGAAATGAAGTTGACTAACACATGATATTGATACTCACTGTGTTATTATTGAATAAGTTTACCATGATGTTAAACCATGCTATTACATAGATTATAATGTTGGACAAATTGCAAATAATTTAGATGATCAAACTTCATTAATTGAATTAAACTCATTCAAATGAATATCCAAAATACAAACAATTTATCCTACAGACATGGAAAATCAACCAAAGTAATGCCTAACTATCCAAACTCAATAAGATTAACATAAACAGAATATCTAACATACGAAATGCTCTACCATTCGAAAATCCGAAAACACAATTAGAACAAAACTAAAATAATGTACCATTATCACAAACTTCATATTTTAACCAGTGTTTTCTACTACATCAATCTCTTCAGTCACTATTTAGCAGTTTTTTTGGTAGAAATGTTTCTGCAAACCAATTTCCCTCCGTGGCCAATATGTCAACTTTTTTTGTTGACGGTCAACATAATTTTTAATTACTTCACCCGAGATGCTTATTTCCTTACGTAAAGTTTATCCATTAAATTTTGCACACGTGTCTTTTCGGTCAACGATTTTTGTATATTTGTCGAGGTTGTATGTCTTAATATCTGATGGTCTAACTCCCAATCAATAAAAGTTGGGAGTGGTCATGTTTTCACTGTCGTAAGCAATATTGGCGGTCCCATATTTGTAACAAAACATTATACTTAAACCAAAAATGTCTCCATCCATTAGCGCAAGCACTAGTAATTTCAGATGTAAACTTACTTTGTTCACAAATTTTCTTGAGTCCACTCCGGCATACCAGATCTACTTATAATGATACATTTATATTTTTCATGAAACATGGCCGAATGAAGAATGGTAAGCATCGCATTACTTTCTACTAACAAAATGAAAAGTGCCCCCTTAGTGTTAAACTTTGTAACTTTATCCACGGCCATTGGTATATAGACTCCCGACATAATTGACATGTTATTTTGCCCAGGCTCCCGCATAATCCTGGCTCCGCCGCTGCTTCCTAGCATATTACCAAAAAAAATGGAAGCATCCACTGTAGTTGTAGACATAGAGAAATTCAAAAACGATCTTCCTAAGGCTACACGCTCATCACTACCATTCAATTTGAAGAAGAAATCTTTGGTAATCCAAGTAAAGAAAGAGATGAGCTTAGAGGATTTGATATAGGGTGGGGAATCACTCTTATCTACTTTACTGTTTGTAAATAACAACAAGTTATCTTTTCCTTCAATTTCATCTTTACCCAAATTCGTGAAGTATTTAAAAAAGTTGGATCGATTTGTACAGATCTGTACAAATACTTCTAGGTTCTGTATACTGGAGATTTGTACAAATTGATCCAATTTTTCTGAATACTTCGCAAATTTGGGTAAGGTTGAAATTGAAGGGAAAGATAGCTTATTGTTTTTTACAAACACTAAAGTAAATAAGAGTGATTTCCTACCCTTTATAAAATCATCTAAGCTCATCTCTTTCTTTACTTGGATTACCAGAGATTTCTTCTACGACTTGAATGATACTGATGAGCGTGTAGTCTTAGGAAGATCGTTTTTGAATTTCTCCATGTCTACAACTACAGCGGATGCTTCCAATTTTTTTGGTAATATGTTAGGAAGCAGTGGCGGAGCCAGGAATATGCGAGAGTCTGGACAAAATAACATGTCAATTATGTCGGGGTCTATATACTGAAGGTCGTGGATAAAGTTACAAAGTTTAACACTAAGGGAACACTTTTCATTTTGTTGGTATAAAGTAATGCGATGCTTACCATTCTTCATTCGGCCATGTTTCATGAAAAATATAAATGTATCATTATAAGTAGATCTGGTATGCCGGAGTGGACTCAAGAAAATTTGTGAACAAAGTAAGTTTACATCTGAAATTTAGTGCTTGCGCTAATGGATGGAGACATTTTTGGTTTAAGTATAACGCTTTGTTACAAATACGGGACCGCCAATATTGCTTACGACAGTGAAAACACGGCCACTCCCAACCTTTATTGGTTGGAAGTTAGACCATCAGATATTGAGACATACAACCTCGACAAATATACAAAAATTGTTGACCGAAAAGGAAAAGACACGTGTGCAGAATTTGTTGGATAAACCTTACGTAAAGAAACAAGTGTCTTGGGTGAAAAAGTTAAAGATTATGTTGACCACCAACAAAAAAGTTGACATATTGACATTAGAGGGCAATTGATTGGTAGAAACATTTCTACCAAAAAAACTGCAAAATGGTGACTGGAAAGATTGATGTAGAAGACACTGGTTAAAATATGAAGTTTGGGATAATGATATATTATGTTGGTTTTGTTCTAATTGGATTTTTGGGTGGTAGAGCATTCCGTAGGTTGGATATTCTGTTTATGTTAATCTGTTTGAGTTTGGATACTGTGACATTAATTTGGTTGATTTTCCATGTCTGGAGGATAAATTGTTTGTATTTTGGATATTCATTTGAGTTTGGATAATTTGGCATTATGTTAGTTCTGATTAGACGCTTTTTACTAACCCTGGTTCTTTCTGCCATATTCTCTGTCTTCTGCATTAGTCATTTCAGTCTATTGGCATGGATGAATTCAATGAGATAATTGGAAAAACAGTGGATGAATTCAATTAATGAAGTTGATTATCTAAATTATTTGTAATTTGTCCAACATTATAATCTATGTAATAGTTTGGTTTAACATCATGGTAAACTTATTCAATAATAACAGAGTGAATATCATGTGTTGGTCAACTTCATTTCAAATAGACATTAAGATCAAATATATGAGAATTACCTCTATAAATGCATGAATTTTCTTGTAGCCATAAGGAGATCTCTGAAGAGTGTACCACCTCCAAACTTCTTTTTGAAGTTAGCATAAAAATGCATCAGACAAATCCCGTGTTCAAATTCAGTATACTCTTCCTCAAATACTTGCACTACTAGCAAACACATAATAACATAAATCATAAGTAAACTATAATGTTAAGCAAGTACAATAACCACTAATAGACCATTACACATACCTTTTGCGGATGAGAAATGAAGCACCACCTTCCAAACAACTCTACACATGTACCCATTAGCAGCCAAATACAACAAATTGGTTTGCTCAGTTTCTGCATTGAAGTAAAATCCACCCATGCATTCACATAATGCATATTTCAAACAAGCTAAAACATATCCACACAATCCATCATTTTCCTTTATACCCATGGACATGCAAGATGTAAGGAAAAAACACATGTATATGAATGTAGCATCATTGATATTTTGAGTAGTGTAAAGAACCAGTGAAAGATATTGGCATATTACTGAAGATGTGGATCTTCACACTAATTCAACTATTTTTGCATCAACATTGCCTGATAGATTGTTTGTGCACTCTATTCATCTTGCTCAAACTCTAAGAAGTGGCTACTTGAACCAATTCACTTATGCGAGCATCAACACCGCCTAAGAAGTGTCTTCTGTTCTATCCAAACTGCAACCAATGTAAACTAGAGAGACGTGTCTTCAATGTTGGCCTTCTACCTGACAAACAATGTTGATTAAAGAGACAAAATTTCCGAGATCATAAAACACATTTGACTCACGAAAAACTGTGGAAACCACAACTTTTTTTGTGACTCTCAATCTTGAGAATATTCCTTAGACACTTGAAACACATCTACATAATAATATATTAAAATCAAACCTTCAAATAAAAACTCTAATATTTCAACAACTAAGCAACTTATAATAATACAAGGAAATATTCCAAAATATTCCACATATTGCTTGAGTTGGCTTAACTTAAACTATTGTTACATATTTTAAATGAAATAATGTCACAATCCTTCAAATGATTATACTCATTATTATTATTATTATTAAATCAATTTATCTCACAATTAATTATATTTACATTTTTCAATAATATCTAAAACATATAATGTGATAAATGAAAAATATATGTTTTTGACTAAATATATAATAATATATTATTTAACAGACTTTGAATATCAAAACATAAGATATATTAAAAAATTATGAAAATAAAAATTGATGACGAATAATTCACGACATAGATTCAATGTTTAAATTTGACAAAATAAAACCTTTTTTGTTTTACAGAAAAGCCACTATAAATCATTTGGATGTTCTGAGAATTTTTTTTTTATTTCAAATAAAAATATATAATATCAGTTTAAATAAGTAATTAAATTAACTATTTGCAAAAGTTTAGATTTTAGATAAAGATATAAAGTAGAACAAAATATGAAGTACTTGTACATTAGGCAATTTTGCACCTTTTGATGTTGAAATACAATATGATTGTGTTTGCAAGTGAAAATGCAAGAAAAATCTGGAAGAACGATAATTGAGCTTGACTACCTTCCGATTCGACTCTATTAGTGGTAGTGTTTCCCAAGTGTCGAACCTGGTTCGTCCAAGCACAGTACACCACTTTCTCTTTCACCTGATCAAGAATAGTAGATTCAATTTAATTACTTTAGAAAAACTGAAAACAAGCTTATGAAATGTACCACATTCTCAGCATACAACTCTCCGATCCTGTAGAAGAATGCAATATATTTTCCCATGCATGAATCCATTATATTCTCTACCAAAACACTGGCTTTGACAATGTTTCCGTCTTAATCCTTGAAGTCTTTGGTGCCAACGGCCGGATTGAGCTTAGCTCTCAACTTTTTTGTTATATGATACCGACAAAGTAATGTATATGATGTAGGATACACGCTTTGAACCACATTCATAAGGGTGTTATAATGACACTAGGCAAGTGTTGTGGATCCTTCAACAAAATCTTATATATATATATATATATATATATATATATATATATATATATATATATATCCAACGCCCATGTAACATTGTCTTCTTTCTCACATTCGAGAAATGCAAATCCAACCGAAAAAAGTCTTATCCAAAGAAGTGACACCAACAATTTCTATACTTATTGGTCTTGTACGTTCAATCAATTATAAGGACGGTTGGAAATGTGTTGAACAACCTGATACTTTCTGAATGAGTCTAAAAAATTTCAAATCATCACATAATCTGTACCTTGAAAAATAGTGGTTATTTCGGACCTTGGACCTCTACTCGCAATGATCCATTTATAACGTTCATTGTATACATGCTTGATATTTGAAACATTTTGTGGTCGTTTCTGTTTCAAATCTGCAAAGGCACAAAAGTGATAAGAAAAAAGTGAAGAGAATAATAAGCCAATTATTTTGTCTTTGGAAGATTATAATTAAGAGTTTTTCTGATTTTTTTTACCCTTCTGTAATTAGCCATCCGGAAGGAAAGAAGCAACTGATCATTCAAATAAGACCAAACAAAATTATTGGCTCCCCAATAAAACATAACAATGATTTTTTTACAAGATTTTTCTCAAACAAACAAAATAATTGCTAACAACGAACCTTACTTAATTGCTTCCTATATCTACTAAATTATATCAAAAATTATATTTGAGATCGCATTAGAGAAATTTGATCTCTAGCACATTTTGTGCCCTCCTCAATACAAATAGAACAATCACATAACACTACTCTTTAACCACAAAAAAGAACTTTCATAATCCAAAGTTATCACAATTTAATGCAGCAGTTAAGTGTCCAATACTCCAATCCTAAACCCATTATTAATCCCCAAATAATCATCCCTACAATTATATGCTTTCACATCCCGTGCTTCAAATCCCATAAATATTTTAGGAAAAAATGACTCGACTGAAAAATATGACGATGCTTTTTTAATTGCTATTTCATTAGTTGTTATTTTGTAAGAACTAAACCACTTTGTTTGCATGTACAAATTTCTCCATTTTCTTCATTGAGCCTTTAATTGCAGAGCACATTATTCTAACAATTCGTTTGAGCTCTTCCATTTTACCAACAAAAATTATTGGAAAAATATTTAGCAAAGTTTGAATATTGGTTTGTTGGACGAGCTATTTCGAATTCAGTAGCTAGAGAAACTTCAATTATGTAACGCTTCTCGAATTCAGTCGCCGGCTATTAGTTTCCCTTTTTTCTCCCATTTGGTTTTGCACAGCCCTGAATAAAAAAACATAAATTAATTTACATTTAAAATCAAATTTTATAGTAGTAAATCAATTTAAAAGGCGGAATCAATTTATTTAAAATAAGATGTTGTTGATGTAAAGCCAAACACACACTAATATTAAGAAGCATCGGAACTGTTTTATCAATGCCGATGCGGTGATTATTACTTCTCTGTGGACTTGTTGGAATTGCAGAAAATGGGATATACATTGTTGAGAGATGAAAGCAGCGTGTCTATACGCAATGCTGATACTTTACCAGGATCGATGATTCTTCCTTGTGGATCGTGTTCGTTGAAAGCTCTGCTCGTACTCAGTATGGACGATAGTTGAAAGTATTAACATTTTTGACATGATTGGTGACAATTACAATTAGGAACTCTAAGTACTATGTTATTGTTCATCAATGTATTATTATACATATAATCTATATGCAATCTGATGATTATGCTATACATGAAACTGCTATTTAATGTCATGAATCATAAAATCTTTTTCTTTAGTTCCAATAGTCTTGAGTCTTGACCATCTTTTATCAAACAAAGCACTGAAACAAAGGCTCCTTCAAGGAATCCTCATATAAAAGAGAAGAAAAAGTGAAAAAAGACGGTTTGGTACTCTAGATCTTGATTTTGGTATTGAAAAATGAGAAGTTGTGTACATTTTGCAAAATGTCATTAGTTAGTTTTACTTTGAATTCTCTCAGCTATATCAGGCTTAAGCAAAAGTAAGTTTTGAGAGATAGTTTTTGCAACAAGTATTATTATAGCAGCAAGTTAGTTAAAAACGAGTGTCTAAGTATATTGAGTTTGGAGCAGATCACACCTGAATACCAAACCCTATATAATCATTCTTTGTCTTCCCTCCTCCTTTATCTAAAACTCTAATTTAAGATACTTGGTTTTATTAATTAATCATAAACCAGTAAACAAACATTTTTGTGTAAAGTTTGTTTATATATGTACTTTTCTAATAATCACTATGCTGATACAAAATTACTGATGTAATGTTCCCATTAAATTGGCTTTACGTAACAAACATTGATCCCATTTAAAGAAAGTATAAGGCATGCATAATATGATGAGGAGAATATTTAAAAATTCTTCTGCACTTGCAGTTTTAAAACAATAGAAAAAGCTACTTAAAGGGGAAAGAAGCGTCAATGTTATCGCCATACAAAGACCTTCTTGAAAGGCCGAAAACTACGGAGTGGTTTCTTCAGAAACATTGTTGAGTGCATCGTAACGAATCTTGTTTGATACAGGTAACTGAGTGATTTCTTCTTCAGAAACATTGTTGAGTGCATCAGGAGAGTCAGGAATGTGGCTGCAAAAAGTAGGAATCATATTTTGTCATGCCAAGACCATGAGGAACAATTAAAACACATGTATGTATGTATGTATGTATGTATACCTGGTTAATTTCCGTTTCCTCTCCTGCTGTTCATCAGCATCAGCAGCCCCCTGGTGTTTAGTGGGGTCATCAGACTGCTGTGGAGGACCATTTACTTCGTCATCGTCTTCGTCATCGTCATCGTCATCGTCATCGTCTTCGTCTTCGTCTTCGTCTTCGTCTTCGACTACGTCTTCGAGTACACACACCTCTTCGTCTTCGTCGTCGAGTACCTCCGCGTCCAAAAAAGACGTCATATACGCATCCTTTGTATCAGAATCGGCGTCGGAGTCAATATGATCCGGCATTAGATCGGAAAACCTTTCGTCTTCATCATCCTGCCCCGTCCGTTTGTGTTCGTCTGCTATTTCTTTGACCCTTTTTACTATATCCTCCTCCGTCCACTTGTTCAACTCCTCTTTTCTTACATTTAGGATCCTTCCCAAATGGAAGAGTGCCAGTTTCTTCATCGTCCAAATCTTTTTTCTTTTCTCTTCTCTTCTCAATTTCAATTCCGCACGCACTATAGTATAGGCCTTTTCTCGGTGTATGTGTTAGGGTTTGGATTTTATAGGAAAACTTTTTACTTTTTATTTTAGTAATTATTATTTTTTATAAATGAATTTCTCAAACTATTTTTCGATTTTTGAAAAGTTTAGGAAGATATAATCATTGAACTATAGAGCTAATATAAAACTCCTTATAAGATAATGTCTTTAAATTATATTATTAAGGTAAAAACCCTAAGATGTGGTGTAAATATAATCTAAAGTGTGTGGTAGGATATGATAATTAAGGGTGAATTTCCTACCAAGTCAAAATGTTACTAAATTCCACAAACCTTATCATATGGTACATGGATGCTAATAGGATACTAGTGAGACTTGTACAAAATGTTTCAACCTAATCAGAGGAAACTCAAAACTCAAGTGAATGAGTTGCTGAGGGGTAATAAAGGGCATCATGAGAACAAACGAACAATATCTCAGGGAATATTAGAGCTTCTCACAACTTGGATTATTTAAGTAGTCGCATAGTCCTTCATGTCGATCGGTGAAGGCATATCAATAAGTTACCTAACTCTTGATACAAAACTACTCACTTTAGTTTCACATGAGGGTGTAGAAACCCTTATTTCTAAAATGCACGTCAAGAAGGATTAAAGTAAGCAAGGACCAAGCAAAGGTAAAATCGTGACACCCAATATTGAACTAAAGGGAGGTGATAACCATCGAAGCATAAGAATAGACAATGAATGACTATGCAAGCGTGTGACTGCGTGGTTGAATAAGGAATATAAGATTTGATTCAATCTCATACTATATATACTAACGAATGGATCTTCTTTAAGCGTACTTGACTTAGAGCACCCTTGGAATAGGCAGCCATTTTGGAATCATTTTAAGGGAGTATATGAGTTAGGTTAAAGTATACTAAAATAAATTTTGTCGGTTGTTAGAGCGATTAACAATATTTAAAATTCATATGTAATGTTATAGAATTTATCCAGCCACACAATTCAAAAGCTTAACATTAAATGAGTGAATCTTGATAACCAGATAGTAATTTATATGTAAAAATATATTAGTGGTCTTTTATCTTATTTATTTATAACATTTTAATTCTTTATCTTATTTATTTGTAACACACTAAAGTGTTACATAATTTGGATTGATGTATTGGATTTTTGAATTAATGAGAGAGGATGTGGTGGTGCATGATAAGCTATGTTGGTGTGTTGGTGCTAATGGGGTGGAACTTAAATTGTTTTTTATGCTACATTGTAAAAGTGCAATAAGGATCAGAAAAAGGAGCATATATAAATGTGCATCTATTTGTGGTTTTCATATGTGTGTTATAGGATGTCTTAGCATGAGTCTTTAGTTCAATGAATCTTGTGTCTTTGTTTTGCCAGATTGTTTGGTGGTCATGTATGTATAGGTCTTGTGCAACCCTTCTTAAAAGATGAATTTACATCTTAGTTGATGTTGTATCTGTTAAGAATACTGAGACAAAATAAGGAGAGAATAATAAAGACCAAACGTGCTAGGGTTTCATTAGAATACCAATAGCTTAAACAATACAATAGTTACTCTTACAATATATATAATAACCTAATGAACTAGACTAATAACTTAGAAACCTGACAGACCCAATATAATATCATAAGCCCAATACTTTATTATCTAACACCTACCCTCAAACTCATAATGCTCAACAAGAAACATTGTGAGTTTGTCAAACAAAATACAAAACAACATACTAATATAAACTTCTAATACTAACCTTCAAGCTGAAGCTTACTAAGCTTTAAACTTGTTACAAATTCAACCCTGCAAATAAACTAAAGTAACTAATAACATTAACCAAATTCAGCTTCAGATTCAAACTTCAGCTTCGCATTTCAGATTGTGAGTATTCCCTCACCGGATTCAGATTTTCAGATTGTGAGTATCCCCTCACCGGATTCAGATTTTCAGATTGTGAGTATCCCTCACCGGATTCAGATTTTCAGATTGTGAGTATTTCCTCACCGGATTCAGATTTCAGATTCAGATTTTAGCTTCAGACAGATTCAGATTCTGAGCTAATGCCCATCAACAGACAAATTCAGATATTTTCATCGGACATATTCAAATTGTGAGTATTAACTTGACTCACCAAACAAACAAAATGTAACCGGACATAACAAACCTAATCAGATCAAACCAATTTTTTTTTACCAACAAATAGGTTGTGAGCATTCGTTTTCCGAACAAAATCAAAGAAACCAACTAAAACCAAGCAAATCGGACGACACAGACGCAAGCTGCAATTACCAACACCATACCAAGTGGATTGCTTGCCAAACTACCTAGACGCTGGACTTTTACTTTACTACTCAAATTTATTCGCGTACGAACACTGCACGTGAAACAAAACACTACACAAAAGCCACTAACTTTTACAATTAATCAACCAAGTTGGAAAACTATCAGATACAAATGAATGGAGTGAAGTACACATGCTTACGGTGCTAACGATTTCAACAGAAAGTAAAACCATATTTTTTTTGTTCATCGGATTTTCGAAAACAAACATATTCCCAAAAGTAATAAAAAATAAAAGAAAACTTTACCAAGCTTTTGGGAAGTTGACAACGGAAACTAATTCAATGCGGATCGAACCATGCTCTCGATACCATGTTAAGAATACTGAGACAAAACAAGGAGAGAATAATAAAGACCAAACGTGCTAGGGTTTCATTAGAATACCAATAGCTTAAACAATACAATAGTTACTCTTACAATATATATAATAACCTAATGGACTAGACTAATACCTTAGAAACCTGACAGACCCAATATAATATCATAAGCCCAATACTTTATTATCTAACAGTATCAACGGTTTTATTTGATGATATTGTAAATTATGAAGATGTTTGGTGGAAATCTTTATTAATGTGCTTTCTTTCAATCTTTTGTTTGATATGTCAAAATGGTATTTGGATTCTTTCAATCTTTTGTTTGATATGTCAAAATGGTATTTGGATTCTTTCTTTTTTGTTTAATTTATAATAAAAATAAGTTTATATTATTCAAAATGAGTTCAAATAAGTTTACATTATTCAAATAACATAAAATAAATTCAAATAAATTTTTAAAACAAACTAAATTCATGTATAATCAAACAATACAATTATAATTTACAATCAAAATATCACACAAAACAACATAAATGAGCATAATCAAACATAATTATAATTTTGTGACTATTTTGTAAGACTTGAACTTGAGTTGTGTCTAAAAAAACAAAAAATACATATATACGGGCTAACGAGCGGCCCATGAATCATTCGAATAAGCCTATATTTCTGACGGGTAAATATGGGGCGGACTAAAAAACCCGGATAATAATTTAGATAAAATTTTTAATATGGAACTTATTTCTCTTTGCTTTATAAACGTGTTAGTCTATGAGTTCCATATTAAGAAGAACACCGACTTAATTTACTTGAGCATATTAGTTTACTTGGAATTTTACTTTCAATGATTAGAATTAGTCAGAAAAAACTTGGATTAGTGAATAAACTATTGACTAAAGTGTAGTGAAAATTATACTTTAATAACGATTGCATATTCCCGATCCATAATTTTCTCTGGCCATTTTTTATAATTTTGTTATCTAATTGAAGAAACAAACTGCGGACACAGACATCATTTAAGCTAACCAAAATTTTTTTTTTTCATAAGCAAATCTAACCAAAACTTTAATTCTGTGTGTCTATGGTGTGTTTCATGCGCAGGGAAGTGAGTGGAACCTTTGTTAGTTATAAACAGCTCAGCAAAATTTTAAGCCTCTTCTCCCCTCTCTCGCAAAACCTAGCGCCGCACCACATACTCTTTCTCTCTCTCAAAACTTATTCCTTCTTCTTTTTTCATTATTTTCAACCTATTTCTCTCCATTCTCTCATAAACCCTTCCATCACAAACACTTTTCCACATCATATCTTAATCCCTTTCCAACATTATACTCAAATATCTCACAATTTCAACTTTCTTCTCATACCCATTCACTAAAAGTGGCCGAAAATTCCCTCCAACACCATTAAACTCACAAAATTTCATCACTCTCATACCCATGTCCAACAAAAATCCGAACTTTTCCTCATCACCACATCAAGTCACGAATTTTTCATCTTGTTCCCTCATACTAAACAAAAATTTCGTGTACTTTCTCCCCAAATCCGGTTCATCACTTTGTGTTCTCATTTTGCAGTTTTTTTGGTAGAAAAATCAATTGTCCTTTTTAGCCAATATATCAACTTTTTTATTGGTGGTCAACATAATCTTCAACTCCTTCACCCAAACGCTTGTTTCTTCCCATAAGATTTATCTAACAAATTGTGCACTTGTTTCTTTTTCTTTTCAGTCAATGATTTTCTAAATTTGTGGAGGTTGTAAGTCTCAATATCCGATGGTGTAACTCCAACCAATAAAGGTTGGGAGTGGTCATGTTTTCACTATCGTAAGCAAAATTGACGCTCCCGTATTTGTAATAAGCATAATAGTAAAACAAAAAACGTCTCCATCCATTAGCGGAAGCACAGGTAATTTCAGATGTAAGTTTACTTTGTTCACAAATTTTCTTGAGGTTACATCCGGCATACCAGATCCACTTATAATGATACATTTGTATTTTTCATGAAACTTTGCCGAATGCAGAATGGTAAGCATCGCATTACTTTCTACTAATAAAATGAAAAGCGCTCAATTAGGTTTAAACTCTATAACCTTATCCACGACCATCGGTATATAAACCCCCGACATATCCGCCTTCTCACAATCTATAACATACTCTTTTTTGTGTTCTAAATCATATTCTAATATAGAAGGATGATAGGTAAGTTGTAAATAACCAAAAACTTTACTGTAAGTTTCCGAATAAATGTGTAAGCAATCAATACTGCAATTGAGGCATATGGCAATAGGGGAAAGCCCCCAATCCGAATTAGTCTGTTTAAAAATAATAATAAAAACAAATAATATTCTACTTAAGCTAACCTAGAAACTAGGAACATACTAACTGAATCCAAATAAATAGGAACATAAATATAAATCCTAAAATGCGAAATCACTCTTAAACTCATTTATATTTATGTTACTATTTATTTGAATTCAGTTAATATGTTCCTAGTTTCTAGGTTAGGTTAAGTAGAATATAATTTTTTTTTTTTTTTAACAAACTAATTCGGATAGGGCGCTTTCCGCTATTGCCATATGCCTCAATTGCAGTATTGATTGCTTACACGTTTATTCGGAAACTTACGGTAAAACTTTTGGTGATTTACAACTTACCTATCATCGTTCTATATTAGAAAATGATTTAGAACACAAAAAAGAGTATGTTATAGATTGTGAGAAGGCGGATATGTCGGGAGTTTGTATATCGATGGTCGTGGATAAGGTTATAGAGTTTAAACCTAATGGAGCGCTTTTCATTTTATTAGTAGAAAGTAATGCGATGCTTACCATTCGGCAAAGTTTCATGAAAAATACAAATGTATCATTATAAGTGGATCTGGTATGTCGGATGTAACCTCAAGAAAATTTGTGAACAAAGTAAGCTTACATCTGAAATTACATGTGCTTGCGCTAATGGATGGAGACATTTTTGGTTTTACTATTATGCTTTGTTACAAATACGGGAGCGTCAATTTTGCTTACAATAGTGAAAACATGACCACTCCCAACCTTTATTGGTTGGGAGTTAGACCATCGGATATTGAGACATACAACCTCCACAAATTTACAAAATCATTGACTGAAAAGGAAAAGAAACAAGTGCACAATTTGTTGGATAAACCTTATGTGAAGAAACAAGCGTCTTGGGTGAAGGAGTTGAAGATTATGTTGACCACCAACAAAAAAGTTGACATATTGGCTAAAAAGGACAATTGGTTTGTAGAAACCATTTCTACCAAAAAAACTGGAAAGATTGAAGTAGTAGAAGACATCAGGAGATTTAACTAAATTATGTTATTTGTAATTCAATGAGATAATTGGAAAAACAGTGAATGAGTTTAATTCAATTAATGAACTTGATTATCTAAATTATTTGTAATTTGTTTAACATTATACTCTATGTAATAGCATGGTTTAACAATATGGTAAACTTATTCATAATCATAGGGAAGTTTGGATTATTTTATTTCAGTTTCCTGCTTCTTAATTTAGTAAGTTTACATGATTTGAATATCCTGTTTTGTTGGGGGAATTAAGTTTTACTTTCAACTTAAGATTATTGTTATTGTATGTCTATTGTTCAAGAAGTTCACAACATGAACTAAATTCAGTGTTTTTGTTACTTATGATTATAGTGTCTATGATTTGCCTTCAATATAGCTGTTCTACCACAAGGAGTATGCCAATGCTAGAATATGTGGTGCTGATAAATAGAGGAAGCCCCTGGCAAAGTTTCTGAGACAACCACATTTTATTGTTTGGGACAACAGTGACCTTGTTACCCATGAAGTCATGGGTGGCTTGAAAAATGTTTATGCAATTGGTGCCGGTAAGCTTCAAATTAGTCGTTATTTATACCTGTGTACTATTTGTATTCTCAATGCCTTTCTTATGTTACAATTGTGTAAGTTAGGAAAAGCTATAAATCCTGAATCTTCCGTTGAAAATACCCCGATTTTGTTCCAAAATACCCTGATGCACTCAATACCCCGATTACGTCCTGAATCTGCTGTTGAAAATTTAGGAGAGTGCTATAAATCCAAGCCTGACTTTATTAAAGTATGTCCAAATTCTGCAATATTTTAAGATGCATTATTACATTTTCTTTTCCGTGCATTTACTCCGTCCACTGTTATAAGATGTTGTATTGTTGTGTATTTCTATTTTATAGGCCTGGGAAAAATGGAGGTCACAAATTACTAAAATGGACTGCAGCCCATATTGGATTAAGTGTGATAATCAACAAACTCGTGAGGGCTTAAGAAACCTGCTACAAGTTATGCTGGGTAACAACACTGAGAGTCTCTGTACAGCTCCATGTTACTGGATTGAGTTGTATATTTCTCACTTTCTATACATCAGGCCATTTACAACCGTAAGTTTTATCTACTGATGCTATAAATCCAATGATTTTTATGCTTAAATTTATTGTTCAGTTTATCGAAACATAAATTATTTTACCTTAAACTTGCCTTTAACTAAGATCAATTCAATAAAAATCAAAATTTTCCATCATTTCATAGATCCAAGCACACAATTTTTGTTGAAATATGAAACTAATGGGGTGTTCTAGAACTTGGTGAAGTAGAAGTCAAGTTTGTAACACATAAATTCATCTGATTTGACCAATTTGAGCTTTGAAATTTTGTTGTGTAGTACGGACAGTCTTTTGTTCATGCTGTTTGGAATGTGATAGTCGTGGATATGGTAGCGCAGGTGTCGTCCCCGGTGAATTCACTTACAATACTTGTATAGCATCCTTACATACCTATCTTGGTGGTAAGTATTTGTTTGTTGGACTTAGTTGTATATGCTCATTTTTACAATATATGGTGGTTTTCAATTGGATTGCTGGATTTAATTTGATATCGCTTGTGTATTTAGATGTTGAAGACACACATCGTAGGTCAACTATTTTGGATGGTGGGGCTGTATTGACCCTTCCACTTTTTTGTCTTGAAGGTATGTGTCATACTTCATGGGATTCGTTGTGATTATAAATTTATAAGCCTTTTCATTCTGCACCGCATTCTTGGGTGCTTTTGCCTATTTAATTTTTTGACTGTATTCTCATAAATTATCGTTGAATATTGTAAAAATTGTCAAATATATTACTTCTACCATAAAAATTGGAAAATTGTCACCTTGTATAACTTATATTCTTATCCTTATCATGTCATGCATGTAAGTGTTAACTTATGGTAAGAACCATGGACTAATCCTTGCAATATTCACGAGTTGTACTCTTTCCTGGGGCTACTCTTCCCTTGAGAGTTATTGAATCCAATTTTGTGACTGCTGTTGAACGATCTTTGAGTCGAGTTGATGTTCCTTACACCATTGGTGTGGTAGGTAAATCCTTATGATAAATGCTTCTGATTCAGTCATGCTGTGGAGTCTCTTGTTGTTTTTCTCATAAAACATGATGTTACAAGCTTGTCCATGATCTTTCCAGATCCGAGTTCACAGTGATACTGCAACCCGTAGGATGAAGTCCGCAAGCATTGGGACGACTGCAGAGGTATTTCCTCTCAATCGATGTACTATTAACAAATTGAGACAAAATTAATTGCATTTGCTTATTACCTGTAAAATATGAAATCAGTTTCTATCTTTTGTATTAGGTGATAATGAATAAACAGCCTGCCTGTAGCCAGGAGCGAGTCCTAATGAGACATGCCAAAGTCGTAGGTTTTTGTTAGGATAGAATATAAGAAGTTAGTCGACAAACTATAAATAATTAGCATTCAATAGAGATTTGCATGCCCATGATTGGCATTGGAGGGGTTATTGAAATAGACCAAGGAGGGGCAAATGGTTATTATTATGTGATATATGGATCTGATAGTAGACCAGCTGCTCTAAGTCCAAATTGAGGATAGTACGTGGGTTCTTCTGATACATCCATCTTCAGCTCAAGTGCATTGACAGGGGTTAACATAAATCATATGTATTTATAAGTCACATTCTAGCTATAGTTAATCGTATGATTGCATCAACCAATTTCTATTGCTTGCTAAACTTATCTCTACAGATTCGACAATACGGGCGCCTAGAGGATGGTTCCCTGAATGTGGTTACTCGTGGACAACAACGCTTTCGCTTAAGACGGTGTTGGATTGATGTGGAAGGAGTGGTTAGAATATTTTCATGTTCACTGCTATTTTTCAATAGAGAACTAATGTTCACAAGCATTTTATGTTAGTAAATACTGATTGGTTTCTGCCTCATTTTCTTTCTTTTGTTTGGATGGTTCTTCTTAGCCTTATGGAGAGATCCAGATTATTGAGGAAGATATACCATCACGAACTCCAAGGGAAGCTTTTGGAAAATTAACACCCCTAAGTAATCTGCCTTGTAACCGTGCCACCTCAAGCATGTTGCCTTCAAAGTATTCTGTTGATGATAGACTGGGTTCCGAAAATGAGGAAAGTGATACAGAAGAGAGCTTTGAGAATGAACTTTCATCAACAGAGAGAAGAATCCATCAATCACTCATTCGTTCCAGTTATGAATGTGACGAATCAGCAAGCAGTAGTGATGATAAATTCACATATGAGTCGGATCAGGAAATGAGATCCAATCAAAACGACTCAGTCACTTCAACACCATTGCTACCTGACCATGAAAAAGATGCAGAAAATCTGGATTCTAGAATTGGGAGCTGTTCCTCTTCTGGAAAACAGTCCTCCATCAGAGAAGGGCTTAATTGCCGTTCTAAAAATAAATACCCTTACTGCTCATGTAGAATTTCAAGAGTGTTCTTGCCTGGTTGGATGTATAGTATGTTTGACTCCTAGTTGCTTGCACAAAGGGCCACAGGTAGCTTTTCCTTGCTGTTTCTAAGTCTTTATGACTTTTGAATTTCTATGGACATAAATAAAATATCACTATTTTCAGCTGCACTAAATTTTCATTTTATTTTCTGCATGCTAATTAATTTGTATGATTTTAAAATACAAAAATCAATCTAAATGGAAAATTCTGTGTATAGTTCGTGCATCTAATTTACCGAATTAACAGTACTCACAAATCTATGCATACATATTTTGATATTTGTTTTTGGATAAATTTTATCCTCACCTTGACCTAAGAATTGAAGCTCTTGTTTACAGAGTTTATCCATTTGCAAATTTAAGTAATGGTTCTTTGAGCTTTCAGAATATCTATTGAGCAGAAGCCTTTGGCAATGTTTATTTTTAATCATGGCTGAAACCTCCCCAGAAGGCTTCAGCCATCAAATGTTGTGAACATTGCCAAAGTTTTTCTCATTATCTTAAATATAAAGTGAAAATTAATATCTTGGGAGTGATGCATATTGCATATAATATTAATTAGAGGGTACAAGTAGAAAAAAGTAATCAAAATTACATTGAAAATTAAAAGTAGCACTCCTTTTGGGACAAGTTGTTTTTCCGAATGGACATCTATTATGGGTCCAACGGAGTATCTGTTTTAGGTGAAAACTATGGTTATACTTCAAAAGAAATATACTTGTCTGAATTTGTCTTTTTTTTATCAACTTGTCTAAAAATGCTAATTTCTCTAAAATCTAATAGTAGTGTTCATCATCTGTAGATCTGTTAAAAAGCCCGATATCTTATCATTTTCTATCGCCAGTAAAATACCTGTTTCTGAATCTACAAGGCAGGAGCTTTTGGATATTGATGGGATTTCATACAGATTGCCTAGGGAAATTGAATTATTAGAAAGCATTGATCTAATTCAATGTAAAATCTGCCAGGTAATAATCGTCACAAATCTTTATAGTATTGCGTTTTTCGAATATTTATATAGGATATTTTAGCATAGTATCAAAATATTATAGGATATTATCTTATATATTTTAATAGGATACTTTTGTAATATTCTTATGTAACTTTCATCAAGTGCATATATTAATTTTTCCTTGTGGATCGTGTTCGTTGAAAGCTCTGCTCGTACTCAGTATGGACGATAGTTGAAAGTATTAACATTTTTGGCATGATTGGTGACAATTACAATTAGGAACTCTAAGTACCATGTTATTGTTCATCAATGTATTATTATACATATAATCTATATGCAATCTGATGATTATGCTATAGACGAAACTTCTATTTAATGTCATGAATCATAAAATATTTTTCTTTAGTTCCAATAGTCTTGACCATCTTTTATCAAACAAAGCACTGAAACAAAGCCAGTTGGTACTATAGATTATGTTGCATTTGCTTGTTACGAACATATAGATCTGGTTCATATTTGTGGTTGGGATACCCAGTTGTCATAAGACCAAATTGAGAATCGATTCTTCTGGTGTTGTTTATAGAGAAATGAAAAAAAATTGGTAAAAAAAAATAAATAAAAAAATCCAATTTTTAAAACCAAAAATCAGTTAAAAAAGTGGATATGTTCATAACCGGTTTGTAACAAGTTTTGTAATATCAAAACCGGTTTTATGAAGTGGGTATAATATCCGGTTGTAACAAGTGGATAAAATATGGGTTGGTTATGGTTATTATCCGACCATGATCAACCCTAATTAATCCCCAAATAATCATCCCTACAATTATATGCTTTCACATCCCGTGCTTCAAATCCCATAAATATTTTGGGGAAAAATTACTCGACTGAAAAATGTGACGGTGCTTTTTTAATTGCTAATGCATTAGTTGTTATTTTGTAAGAACTAAACCACTTTGTTTGCATGTACAAGTTTCTCCTCCATGGTGGTATGTGTAGGTCCATTTTCTTCATTGAGCCTTTAATCGCAGAGCACATTATTCTCACAATTCGTTTGAGTTCTTCCATTTTACCAACAAAAGTTATTGGAAAAATATTTAGCAAGGTTGAATATTGGTTTGTTGGACGAGCTATTTTGAATTCAGTAGCTAGAGAAACTTCAATTATGTAAGGCTTTTTCCTGAAAAATTCACATCAATGTATTCATAGTCGCCGGCTATTAATTTCCCTTTTTTCTCCCATTTGGTTTTGCACAGCCCTGAATAAAAAAAACATGAATTAATTTACATTAAAAATCAAATTTTATAAATCAATTTAAAAGGCGGAATCAATTTATTTAAAATAAGTTGTTGTTGATGTAAAGACAAACACACTGATATTATAGGTGTAGGGGATCAAATGTTAGAATGAACTATTAACAAGTCATAATAAGTACTCCCACTGGTCCTATTTATAAGGAATATTTTGGGGGGGGATTTAGTCCTTTTTATAAGAAACACTCTTATTTTTTTTCTTTTACTAATTACAAAATTTCATTTGTAACCTTATTACTCCAATGCTAGTGCATTAATTAGAGAGACCTATTTCCCATATTAGTCCAAGGTTAATTTTGGAATAAAACATAAAATTATAGAATCATTAATGACAGAAATTAGGTTTCTTAATCTATGTAATTTTACAAAATGTTTTTTATAAAAAGGAACAGAAAGAGTACTTAATACTATAATAGTAGCATGTAACTGGCACTCACCAACATCAAAGCCTTTCTCCCTAATTGAATAGAATTGAAAATTTTGTTGTGTGATTGCTCAATTACTATAATCATTTCATTTTGAGTTGTTGAAGGTTGAAATCCTCGTAGTAATCCTCGCCATACAAAAACCTTTTTGAAAGACCAAAAGCTAATATCCTACTCACAACACAAACAAGGGCAGCAGCCGAAACACAGAGCAGACTAGAAACTATCAGAAAAATCACATTAAAAGTAAATTACACATGCAAATAACAAAGCAATTAAAGATGATTGAAAAGCCATTTCATTGTCCGCCTCGGCCACCTGCATATAAAATAAAAGGTTACAAAATCTCATCAACAAATTCAAAAATCTTGTCGTAAGGATAAGAAAAACAGGAGAGCATACCTGCTGAGATTTCATCATGCTCGTTTCTCCTTTTTTGATGCAGGGAACTGAGTGACTTCTTTTTCAGAAACATTGTTGAGTGCATCAGAAGAGTCAGGAATGTGGCTGCCAAAAGTAGGAATCATATGTTGTCGTCATGCCAAGAAAAATTCAACTGCGGAAACCATGCATGAGGAACAATTAAAACACATGTATGTATGTATGTATACCTGGTTAATTTCCGTTTCTTCTCCTGCTGATCATCAGCATCAGCAGCCCCCTGGTATTTAGGGGGGTCATCAGACTGCTGTTCATGGATTTTAAACAAAATCTCATCAACAACAAATTCAATCTTGGAATTTAGACAAAATCACACCAACAACATCAAATTCAATCTTGGAATTTAAACAAAATCTCATCAACAACAACAACAAATTCAATCTTGGAATTTAAACAAAATCACATCATCAACAAATTCAATACCTGTGGAGGACCATTTACTTCGTCATCGTCTTCGTCATCGTCTTCGTCTTCGTCTTCGTCATCGTCTTCGTCATCGTCTTCGTCATCGTCTTCGTCTTCGTCTTCGTCTTCGTCTTCGTCTTCGTCTACGTCTTCGAGTACACACACCTCTTCGTCTTCGTCGTCGAGTACCTCCGCGCCCAAAAAAGACGTCATATACGCATCCTTTGTATCAGAATCGGCGTCGGAGTCGATATGATCCGGCAATAGATCGGCAAAACTTTCGTCTTCATCATCCTGCCCCGTCCGTTTGTGTTCGTCTGCTATTTCTTTGACCCTTTTTACTATATCCTCCTCCGTCCACTTTTTCAACTCCTCTTTTCTTACATTTAGGATCCTTCCCAAATGGAAGAGTGCCAGTTTCTTCATCGTCCAAATCTTTTTTCTTTTCTCTTCTCTTCTCAATTTCAATTCCGCACGCACGCACTATAGCCTCTTTTCTCGGTGTGTTAGGGTTAGGGTTTGGGTTACGGGGATTTGGATTTTATTTTATAGGAAAACTTTTTTACTTTTTTTTTTTTTATAGGGTTAGGAGTAATTTTTATTAGTGTATTATTATGTTTGATTTTCTAATTTTATTTCGGTATAGATAGATTCCTAAACAAGATGTTGTAATAACAGTTATGCTAGAAAAAGGTTTAAATCTTGATTTCAAATAAATTATTATTTTTTATAAATTAATTTTGATAATCTTTTGTTTGATTATGTGAACTATCTTTTGTTTGTTAAATTCCAATTTTGTGTAGAAAATATTTATTTCTTATAATAATTTAAATCATATTCATTTTTTGAACATCCTTAATTTATCTTAATTAACTAACAATAGAAAAAAGTATATGGGGGCAATATGTTAATGGGAATGAGATAGAAGATATATTAAAATTTATATATAATTTTAGTATAAAGCAAACATATTCTAAGTTTTTTAAAATTATCAAAGAATACATTTAAAATAATTGATATACAGTACATTAAATATCTTTTTGGTTGCTAGATATTTATTAATAATAAAGCTCAAATATTATTATAAGTTTCACAATATTAGGATATAATGAAAATATCTTATACATATTTGATATACATATTTGACACAGATATTAGAAAGAAAAAAATTGTCTCTATACGTCTCAACCCATTTTTACTATTCATTTAAAATCAAGTTTTGAAGATATGATTCTTAACAAAGTGTGAGAAACACAACAGAGGAGAGTTTGAATTGGATTTTACCAAATTAATTCTTTTCGCGGGTGACAAACCAAGTAAACTTACAACATAAAAATAAATGACACAGTTATTTCTATCCTGATTCGCTGTTAACTAAGCTACTCCACTCCACCCCCCTGAAGGATGATTTCGCCTTCAACAAGGACTTAATTCACTACAACCAAACTGATTTCGAGTTCTAGTTTATATTATATAACCAAACTTATTTGTTTTTTCCGTTTATATTATGAGTAACTAATTTCATATGATTAAGAATTATAGATGAGTCTCTTTACTACTATCTGAACCATGTAACTACGAGTTCTAGTTTATTCAACAAAAGCTTATAATTATTGAGTTTATTTCGTGTTTAATACTTTTCTTTAGTTCCAATAGTCTTGACCATCTTTTATCAAACAAAGCCTCCCTTTGCGCAGTTGCATCTGAAAAACAAAATAAACGTTGATAAGTTATTCTTTAAATTTTCATTTTCAAGATTGGTTTGTTCTTGTTGCCCTGCATCCTTGAATTACAGTGACTCTGTTAGTTGCCATGAAGTTATGTTTTCTATTTAAAGAAACTCTTACATAGTACCCTCAGATTTCTCGCACGACTTTGAGCAAAGTGTCTTGCAAAAGAATTTAAAATAGTTAATGGGACTTTCAAAATCAGAATTTGGTGACAACTTGCAAAGTCTTGAATTAAATTTCTGCTAAATATACTTTGATTGCTGAGTTTAACCTGAGGGCATCTTGTACAAGAGAATCAAGATCAATCTTGTATCCGGGTCTAGTATATATCACATGTTTTATATGAAGAGTTGTGTTAGATTATTGTGCAAGTTATTTGAATCAAAAAAATATTTTAAAGTATTTCTATCTATATGCAGGAAAAAAGCTAATTAATACAGAGAAGTACTAACATAAGGGTCGCCTCCAATTTCAGGTAGCGGTGTCTTACGACTATATCTACTTGCAGTCTTGAGAATCCATATGTTAAATTTTGCATCAAGCTGGAACCATTGATCAAGACACAAAGTCAGAACCAAGAAATGTACTGTCAAGGTAGGTATGTGACAAATCTCTTAGTTCATAATGAAAGGAAGTACCTGTCTGCAATATGGGGAACAACAGTTGCTGCATTTTTAAGTGAAGGATGTGGTGATTCTTGCTTCCACTGATAAGCCAAAGCTAGCATGCTGGCATTACCATTTACAAGCGTTGGCAAGTGACTAAACAAGTAAATTTGAAATTTGAACTATTAATTCTAGTCAATGAAGACACAATGAAAAAGTCAGATAGATAGATATGTTGATGATTTTATCGATAAAATTCATCGGACCCACTTTTAAGTTGTAGAATCCAGTGAATTTTAATTGTGAAACCATCAACATAATCTAGTGATGTTGAAATCAAATTCGGTGACTAAGGTCAATTCTGGTGGCTTCGAATGGATTTGAACTTTCATTCATAAGAAAGTGAAAGTGAAAATTTCAATCCTTAACCATTTGTGCCACTTCCTTTGGTTACATAAACCACAATTTAAATCTAGAATTTCTACTCATAACTCAGTCACAAGTCAAGATAAAATATTTGAGATAAACCACCTTTTGGATGGAGAGGTTGATGATGAATACTTGTGCATTCTTACGTGGATCATCATCTTACCTTCAAAATATTATTAGGATATAATAAAACTCAAATATTATTATAAGTTTCACAATATTAGGATATAATGAAAATATCTTATACATATTTGATATACATATTTGACACAGATATTAGAAAGAAAAAAAATTGTCTCTATACGTCTCAACCCATTTTTACTATACATTCAAAATCAAGTTTTGAAGATATGATTCTTAACAAAGTGTGAGAAACACAACAAAGGAGAGTTTGAATTGGATTTTACCAAATTAATTCTTTTCGCGGGTGACGAACCAAGTAAACTTACAACATAAAAATATATGACACATTTATGTTTATCCTGATTCGCTGTTAACTAAGCTACTCCACTCCACCCCCTCAAGGATGATTTCGCCTTTAACAAGGACTTAATTCACTATAACCAAACTGATTTCGAGTTATAGTTTATATTATATAACCAAACTTATTTGTTTTTTCCGTTTATATTATGAGTAACTAATTTCATATGATTAGGAATTATAGATGAGTCTCTTTACTACTATCTGAACCATGTAACTACGAGTTCTAGTTTATTCAACAAAAGCTTATAATTATTTAGTTTATTTCGTGTTTATGTAATGAAATGATCTCAATCTCTTGATTTATTCACTAAACACACCTCTATATATAGAGGTTGATACAACTAGTGGATTGAGCCTTACATCAAAAGTGGCCCAATACCATATTGACCCAACAAACCCTCCCTTAAACTGGATGAGGGGTACAACAAACAAAAACACTAGCAGCTTATGAATAAGCTCACCAGTTTACATAAGACTTACAAAGTAAAAGAGATTCTGCAACATTGCAGATCATATACTAAGACAAAAGGCTAAAAATGACAAGAAGGCATAAAGCAAAAACATAAGAGCAACATGCTAACATAAGTACTTGACAGAATTGATTAAGTTGTCAAAAAACACTTATCCAAAAGAGCTTATCCTTCCAAAAAGCTTATTAGTAACTCAGAACCTTCAAACAAGTTGTATTCATCACTTCAATTCAACTTATTGCACTCCATCATCCCTAATTCAGTTCTCAACTTATAATAAGACTCAATTTTCAGTGGTTTGGTCAATATATCAGCTACTTGATCACTGGATTTGCAGAACTTTAACTCCACAGTATCTTGTTTCACAAGTTCCCTGAGAAAATGAAATATCACATGTATGTGCTTGCATCTTCCATGCATCACTGGATTCTTAGATAGCTTTATTGAAGAATTGTTGTCACAATATATAGCAGTTCCTAGTGATTGCTTCAGATGCAAGTATTCCAATATGTTCCTTAGCCAAACAGCTTGACATGCACAAGAGGCAGCTACCACAAATGCAGCTTCTGTTGTTGATAGTGTAACTATGGCTTGTTTCTTGGAGGACCATGAGATAACACCTGATCCTAGCATGAATACATATCATGTGGTACTTTTTCTGTCATTTATGTCTCCTGCATAGTCAGAATCACTCCACCCTTGTAGCTTCAAGTCATCACTTGCATCCTTCTTGTACATTATCCCATATGCTAGAGTACCTTTTAAGTATCTCATGATTCTTTTAATGGCAACAACATGCATCTCAGTTGGTCTCTCCATATATCTAGCTACCAAACATATGGAGAATGCTAGATCAGGTCTGGTGGCCATCAAATACATTAGACTTCCTACCATTTGCTTGTAAATTCTGGCATCAGTAGCTTTTCCTTTTTCATTCTTCTCAAGCTTACAACCAGGTACAATAGGACTGCCTACAACATTCAATGTTCCATACCAAATCTGGTTAAGATTTCTGTAGCATATTTTTGTTGATAAATCAGAATTCCTTCATCAGTTTGATTCACTTCAATGCCTAGAAAGTACCTCATCTTTCCTAGATCTGTCATAGCAAACTCTTGCTTCATGGAGTTTTTGAAATTGTTTATCATTCCCATATCATTGCCAGTATAGATCAAATCATCTACATATAAGCTCACAACTAATATATTTGTTTTGCCACTGTATTTGACAAACAGTGTATGCTCATGTGAACATTTCTCAAACTGTTCTTGGTGAAAATATGACTCAATTTTGTTGTACCATGCACGTGGAGCTTGTTTCAATCCATATAGAGCCTTGCTTAGTTTGTAAACATGACTATTGTCTTTTACCTGATAGCCTAGAGGTTGATCTACATAGATGTTCTCAGTTAGCTCACCATGAAGGAAAGCACTTTTCACATCTAGTTGGAAAACATGCCATCATTTATTTGCTGCCAAAGCTAATATAGTTCTGATGGTGTCCCATCTGGCCACTGGAGCAAAAACCTCATTGTAATCTACACCATGTTTCTGAGTATAGCCCTTTGCTACAAGCCTGGCCTTGTATTTTTCAATTTCTCCTTTCTCATTGTATTTAGTTTTATAAATCCACTTTACACCTATAGAGTTACAACCAATTGGTAAGGTGGTAAGCTTCCATGTATTGTTCTTTTCTATAGATTATATGTCAGCATCCATAGCTTCTCTCCACACCTTCAACTTTGCAGCTTGTTCATATGTGGTAGGGTCTTCACATGTGCTGAACATAGCTAAGTTCTGCAATTCTTCATCTGCTTCTCTTCCAGTTACATATCCTTCTGGATGATGGTTTTCTTACTCTTGCTGGTAGAGTAGTTGTTGGATTGTTGTCATTGCCTTCATTAGAGTTGTTGTCAGAACTAATGTCCTCCTCACCATCAGTGTCATTGTTTTCAATGACATTTTCTTCATCAGGTTGATAAAACCATTCATCATCATCTATCAGGTCACCATTCCCAGTAGTTGAGTCATTACCAATTTCTTTTGACCACTCCCATGCTTTAGATTCTTCAAAGGTTACATATCCACTGATTATGATTTTCTTTTCAACAGGATCATAAAGTTTATATGCTTTAGATTCATCACTTACTCCTAGTAGTATGCATTTCACACTTCTCTTATCAAGCTTTTTCCTCTGAACTTCTGGAATATGCACATAGGATACACACCCAAATACTCTAAAATGATGCACATTAGGTTTGTTGCCACTCCATGCTTCTTCAGGGGTCTTGTTCTGCACTGCCACAGTTGGACTTCTATTCATCACATAGGTAGCCCATTTTACTGCTTCTGGCCATAATACCTTAGGTACTTGCCTAGCTGACAAGAGACTTCTCACAATGTTCATTACTGTCCTATTCTTTCTCTCTGAAACACCATTTTGTTGTGGTGTATAAGCAGTTGTAAGTTGTCTCTTGATTCCTTCATTTCTGCAAAAATCATTGAAAGAACTAAATGTGAACTCTCCTCCTCTATCAGTTCTAAGGCATTGAATTACACATTTTGATTCCTTTTCAACTAATGCCTTAAAAGCTTTAAAGCATTCAAATGCACTAGATTTTTCTTGTAAGAAATAAACCCAAGTCTTTCTGTTATAGTCATCAGTGAAGGTGATGTAATACCTGTTTCCAGCATTAGATTTAGGAGTTATGGGTCCACATATATCAGAGTGAATCCGTTGAAGTTTCATGGTAGCTCTCCAATTGGCTTGTTTAGGGATGGCTTCTCTGTGTTGCTTGCCAGACAAGCAATCTTCACATTGTCCTTCTAGTTATGCAATTTCTGGTAAACCTCTTACCATTTGCCTTTTTACAAGTGTATTTAATCCTTTGAAGCTGAGATGAGCATACCTATGGTGCCATAATTGAGTAATTTCTTGTTTGGTAACTCTGAGGCACATAGAGATCATAACTTGAGCATAAATGACATACATTCTGTTGTTTGACATTTGTACTGAGAATAGGAGACCATGATCATCATGGTAAGCTTTACATGTATCATTATTGAAGACAATACTAATTTTCTTCTGCTGTAACTGTCCTATGCTCAACAAGTTAGTCTTTAGACCTGGCAAGTAATATACATTAGAGATTACATGCACTTTGCCATTCATGAGCAGTTTCGCAGTGCCTTTTGCCATAACTGACATTTTTGAATCATCACCCAATTTAACAGAGTCTCTAAACTCTTCATCACAATCAAATAGCCATTCTTTGTGACCTGTCATATGGTTAGTACATCCTGAATCCAAGAACCATATTTCATTATCTGCATAACTCGTTTGTTCAGTGTTGGCCATCAACAATAACTCTTCTTCATCATTAAATGCTGCATAATGTGCATTCTCCTCCCAACTAGTGTGATGACACATTATTTGTGTGTTATTTAGGCCTTTATTCATGAGTTATTTCCTGCCAATATGGTGATCAAACCATGTTTTAATGCAATTTCATTAGTTTATTTAGTTTTGAGTCTAGAATTATGTATTAGGAATAATTATGTAATTTTGGTGAAAAAGAGTTAGTTTAGAGGCAACTTATGTCAATGCATGTTATTTGGTTCTAGATCGTCATCAAAAGGCATCTACTGATAATGACTGTCAAGACATTGAGTTCCGTACAAGTCAACAAGTCAAGCGTTGCTAGAAGACAAATCTGGGAATGTACTAGAACATTGTGAAAGGCATCTTTGGAGGATAAGGATGAATTGGCTTGCTCGCCAGCTGTCAGCATCACAAATGATTGTACTATGATTAAGTGGTCCTTGCAAATGGAATATCCTTTATTCCTTGGGCCTAGTAGTCACAATTAAGGTTGCACCCGATCCAAGAAGGATTGTCCTATAAATACACGTTCCTAAACCTAAAAATGTATGCTTGGAACTTAGAGAATAGATCTGAGAAGAAGAAGAGTAGCTGCGCCGTTTGAAGAGCTAATCCGTCGTAGGAGGCGACCGGTGATAACGAGAGGCACGACAGTGTCTGTAGGAGTATCTATTGCATTTTAATGGGTATCACTACTTTACTTGTTATTATTGTTGTTGTTTCTATGCTCATTCTGAGCTAAACTCTTTGTAGTTGAGATTATGTGAAGTTTAATATAATGAATGAAGTATTTATGTAAATGAATGATTGTTCTTGTGTCATCTTTAACTTTATGTTTTTATGAAAATACATTTATTTCTTTGACTGATCAACTTAGATTTAAATACAAGTTGCATGTGTAGAGACATCTAGCATGTTAATGGAAATAATAAAGTTAATAAGGTTAAGTGGGAGCAGACATGTAATCCCTACCTTTTCTTATGGATAAGTTAAGGGCCTTAGTGGGATCAAGCACGTTCTTTTCTGAACTCTAATGGGATTAATAGTAACCTCGACAGAGCCAGTTCATTATACCCCATTTTAATATCTAACGTTGTAGACATACACCACAAGGCAAGCTTGCTCACAGATGGCACGACAGTAGTTATCATTCACTATGCTTCGTTCATGTATTAAATGGATCTTAATCTCAGCTACCCTTTTATTCTTGTTTTCAACCATCACTTTATATAACTGTTATTTTATTTATTGTGTTAAAAACCAAGTATGTTTTGTTACCATTACAATAGACTAAACACTTTATTTGAACTTGGAATGTATAACCCTTAGACTATTCCCTGTGGGTTCGACACTCTTTTCACTTATTACTTGCTATGATTGACTGCGTATACTTGCGTATCACATTCACAAATCACCAGACACTCACTCTGATATTGTCCAAGTTGATGACACTTATAGCATTCAATTGCTTGTCTTCCTCGTCCTCTGCCATGTCCTCGTGTAGAGGATCTTCCTCGTCCTCTTCCATAGCCACGACCAGCATTGGTGACTTTCAGAGCTTGTTCTTCAGAGTATTCTTTCTGAATCTTCATTCTTTGTTCATGAACAAAGAGACTACTCTGCAGCTCATCTATGGAAAGCGTAGTTACATCATTTGATTCTTCAATTGAACAAACGACGTAGTTGAATCTTACTGACATTGATCTGAGTATCTTTTCTACCACCTTGGTTTGTTCCAATCTTTCACCATGTGAAGCCATTTTGTTTGCAATGATTAGAGTTCTTGCAAAGTATTCATTGACAGTTTCGTTTTCCCCCATTGTTAAGACCTCAAATTCACGACGCAGTGCCTGCAATTGTGCTCTTTTCACCTTGGTTGAACCAGAAAACTTGAGTTTCATTGCATCCCAGATATCTTTTGAAGTAGTACGAACCAAGATCGTTTCAAGAACTGATCTTTCAATAGCTTGATAAAGATAGTTCTTGGCCTTCAAATCACGATTCTTGCTCTCTGTAGCAAGACGTTGTTGTTCCTGTGTTGCATCTGGTGGCGCCACTGTTACTCCATGTTCAACAAGATTCCAATAATCTTTGGATCGGAGAAGATTCTCCATCAATTCTGCCCAGTGATCATAATACCCATCGAATTTGGGAATTGCAGGTTGTTGGAAATTGCTTGATTCCGCCATTATTGTGACAGAAAATTGCAGAAGGTACAATCGAAGGTGAAAGCGAATGGAGGGAAAGAAAGAAAGAGAGAAAAAACGGTTATGGTTGTTTGAAACGAAGCAGGTTGAAAACTGCGGTTTTCGGTTTCAGGATCCGGGTCTTGGGCCCTCCTGATACCACTTGTAAAAAAATGATCTCAATCTCTTGATTTATTCACTAAACACACCTCTATATATAGAGGTTGATACAACTAGTGGATTGGGCCTTACATCAAAAGTGGCCCAATACCATATTGACCCAACAGTTTAATACTTTTCTTTAGTTCCAATATATAGTCTTAACCATCTTTTATCAAACAAAGCCTCCCTTTGCGCAGTTGCATCTGAAAAACAAAACAAACGTTGATAAGTTATTCTTTAAATTTTCATTTTCAAGATTGGTTTGTTCTTGTTGCCCTGCATCCTTGAATTACAGTGACTTTGTTAGTTGCCATGAAGTTAAGTTTTCTATTTAAAGAAACTCTTACATAGTATAGTACCCTCAGATTTCTCGCACGACTCTGAGCAAAGTGTCTTGCAAAAGAATTTAAAATAGTTAATGGGACTTTCAAAATCAGAATTTGGTGACAACTTGCAAAGTCTTGAATTGAATTTCTGCTAAATATACTTTGATTGCTGAGTTTAGCCTGAGGGCATCTTGTACAAGAGAATCAAGATCAATCTCGTATCCGGGTCTAGTATATATCACATGTTTTATATGAAGAGTTGTCTTAGATTATTGTGCAAGTTATTTGAATCAAAAAAATATTTCAAAGTATTTCTATCTATATGCAGGAAAAAAGCTAATTAATATTGTGCAAGTTATTTGCTGGAAAAAAATTGGCCCAATTTACATTAGCTACGACTTTGCTACGACCCTACTACAAAGTCGCGACCCTAACTATAAAATGCGCAGAAAACGACCCCGATCAAAATCTCAGCTCCTTTGGGGTGACTGGGGTCGTAGGATCGTACGGTCCTACGCTCCGGAGGCGACCCTGACTACACTGATCATAAACCTAAACCTGTAACCAAACATTTTTGTGTACTTTTCTAATAATCACTATGCTGATACAAAATTACTGATGTAATGTTCCCATTAAATTGGCTTTACCTAACAAATATTGATCCCATTAAAGTATAAGGCATGCATAATATGAGAAAAATTGTTGAGTGCACTTGCAGTTTTAAAATAATAGAAAAAGCTACTTAAAGGGGAAAGAAGCGTCAATGTTATCGCCATTGTTCGGTGCATCAGGAGAGTCATAACGAATCCTTGTTTGATACAGGTAACTGAGTGATTTCTTCTTCAGAAACATTGTTGAGTGCATCAGAAGAGTCAGGAATGTGGCTGCCAAAAGTAGGAATCATATTTTGTCATGCCAAGAAAGCGAAAACCACGAGGAACAATTAAAACACATGTATGGTTAATTTCCGTTTCCTCTCCTGCTGTTCATCAGCATCAGCAGACTGTGGAGGACCATTTACTTCATCTTCATCTTCGTCTTCATTTTCGTCTTCGTCTTCATCTTCAAGTACACCCACATCAAAACAAGACGTCAAATACGCATCCTTTGTTTCAGAATCGGCGTCGGAATCGATATGATCCGGCACTGGATCAGAAAACCTTCCGTTTTCATGATCCTCCTCCATCCAGTTCTGTTCTTCTACTATTTCTCGGATCCTTTTTACCATATCCTCCTCCGTAAACTTGCTCAACTCCTCTTCGTCTCTTACTTTTAGGATCCTTCCCAGATTGAAGAGTGCCGGATTCTTCATCGTCCAAATCTTTTTTCTTTTCTCTTCTCTTCTCAATTTCAATTCCGCACGCACTATACTATAGCCTTTTCTCGGTGTGTGTTAGGGTTTGGATTTTATAGAAAAACTTTAGCTCACAACTTGGATTATTTAAGTAGTCGCATAGTCCATCATGTCGATCGGTGAAGGCATATCAATAAGTTACCTAATTCTTGATACAAAACTACTCACTGTAGTTTCACATGAGGGTGTAGAAACCCTTATTTCTAAAATGCACGTCAAGAAGGATTAAAGTAATCAAGGACCGAGCAAAGGAAAAATCGTGACACACCCAATATTCAACCAAAGGGAGGTGATAACCATCGAAGCATAAGAATAGACAATGAACGACTCAAACAACTTTTAGACTAAACCAAAACAAGGGAAATTTAAGGTTATGCAAGTATGTGACTGCGTGGTTGAATAAGGAATATAAGATTTCACTCATACCATATATACTAACGAATGGATCTTCTTTTCGATAACTATACCATAAGGATTTCACAATTAAGCGTGCTTAACTTAGAGCACCCTTGGAATATGCAGCCATTTTGGAATCATTTTAAGGGAGTATATGAGTTACTATGTTGGTGCTAATGGGGTGGAACTTTAACTGTTTTTTCTTCTACATTGTAAAAGTGCAATAAGGATCTGAAAAAGGAGCATATATAAATGTGCATCTATTTGTGGTTTTCATATGTGTGTTATAGGATGTCTTAGCATGAGTCTTTAGTTCAATGAATCTTGTGTCTTTGTTTTGCCAGATTGTTTGGTGGTCATGTATGATTAGGTCTTGTGCAACACTGCAACCCCTGTTAAAAGATTAATTTACATCTTGGTTGATGTTGTATTAACGGTTTTATTTGATGATATTGTAAACTATGAAGATGTTTGGTGGAAATCTTTGTTAATGTGTTTTCTTTCAATCTTTTGTTTGATATGTCAAAATGGTATTTGGGTTCTTTCTTTTTTGTTTAATTTATATTGTATTTACTTAATTTAACTACAAAAGAACTACAGTTGATATTAATAAGAAAAAAATTGAAATTTTTTCTTGAAGACTTGTTTGGAGTATATCAAATGTGAGTTCGAGTCTCACATAATTAAATGTGAGTTTGAGTATATCAAATTGTTTCGACCTTTCTAATAAAAATGAAATGAGTGTTATATTTACTTGAGGGCCAATGCAGTCGCAAAATGATTGCCATTGAAACAAATCAAGGCAAAGGTATAGCACGCATTTGAAACACTCCAATGATATTTTAATAGACATCAAACATTAAGATCTCCAAACCATGGCTCAACTACTTTTAATCAGTTGAATTGAGAGAAAACTGCAATCAAACTACTCAAATAAACGAACCATTAACAATGTTGTTTCACAATTCAATTTATTGAAATGTTCAATTTGATTTTCATTTGAAAACATTGTTCTAGCAATTAAATCTAAGGAAAATGAAATCCAAGAGAAATTAATCGGAATGCAGGTCAATAGCTGAGACATGCCGCACACAATAATCAAATGTAAAGATGCTACAAGGGGATTCATATGAGGAATTTCATTGTTCAACGGAAGGGAGTTTCCGATGTTCAACGAGAATGACTTAACATGCTCAATTGGAAGCGGTTCAAGTGTGAATTGTTGGAGAAGGAATCATATATAAACAAGTTTTAGCTCTTGAGCAAAGTTGGGATGAGACTTTTTTGTACCCTACAGATAGTAATCGGGAATGAATTATTTCAAATGTAATTCCTACTTATAAATTGTGATTTCTTACCGTTAACAGAAGCACATGGCAAATTTAAATGTAGTGGATTTGGATAGTAGAAGATCACACCTTTATTCTCTCAAGTGAAAATTACACTTGAGAGAATCCATTCATTCCCGATAGACGATAGTAATCTCACCTCCACATGTTTAAAATTTCCTACAATTTCTTTTAACTTTTCATTCAGCTTTACAAATTTCAACTAGTCCACTCCATTTTTCTCTAATTATACAAATAGAAGTAACTATCTATGAAGAACAAGAGTATTTTTGTCCATAAGATAAAATATAAGGCAAGAGGACTTAGTGTAGAAGTGTCAAAGACTCAAAATACCACTCATTGTAATGATTATTGATTAATTTTCTACAGAAAATGTAGATATTACATTTTCAATAGAAAAGTTCAGCAAAAGAAAGTAAAAAAAAAAAAAAAAATTCGACAGCTAGGGTTACAATCACAGCAAGCATCAAAACTTGCCCATATGCCAACCTAAACTACAGTTTTCTACATGTCAATGGCAATTGCTAAAGCAAACTCTACTCACTTGGGAGAGGGGGGGAAAAAGAGACAACAACAGAATCAGATGAATGTATCACTAGTGTTATCAAATAGCGGCTATAGCAACATTATAGCGCTATAGCATAGCGGAATCTGAACAAATTGTTACTGTTCCGCAATATGCACTAATTGGTACAGAGTGCTTCTATATAGTGGCTATAACAGCACTATAGCATAGTACAATTTGAACAAACTGTTATTTTCCACTATAAGCAATTGACAACAGTGTGTATGATTTAATGTCAAATGCAACTTAACTCTGACATTAGAAAATTGCATGTTGAGTATATGGAAGCTGCTGCTGCATTGACAGCTAACTCTTTCTCCGAGGTGTCTAACTGTGATGGTCTGCACATTAAAGAATATAAAAATTTGTCAAAATTGTGCCTAATGAGGCTTTGCACAGCAGAAATAACATTTTAAGCATTGGATGAAAATTCTATGCAGTTTATAAATGCATGCCCAAATTATATATGGAAACAAATCCAATCTGTTTATCGTTTAATGCTTTCAAACTTTGAGAAAGTATTCATATTGAGACATCTCTAAGTTTTAAGAGACCTATTTTCGAAATTTTAATGATTATATATCAACAGACGACAGTGTAAAAATGTTTAACACTTGCATCCAATAATATTTCACCATATTGACTTTGTATGTTAGTTCCTACATCATCTTTAACTTTCATAAATAACTATATGATGAAATATGATTAGACATATGTGTAATGATTTTTTACATTGTCAACGCATAATCATTTTATTTTATTTTATTTTCAAATGTGAACATGGATTATGCATTCCAAATAAAAAATATGACAATGGCCATCAAGGTTATTTACCAAAGATAAAAAAAAACAAATGTGTAACAAAACAAGTGAACACTCTTTTAAGAATGAGTCAAAATTATCTAAGGTTTCATGACATGGAAAAACAAAAATCATATGCTTCTAAAGTTTGTCTCCAAGTCTCTATCCTCCCATTGATTTCTTCTCTCAACTCTACATGTACAACTATAGCACTTGGAAAAAGCATTAATCCCTTCATCTGTACAAGTTCACAGATCTAAAGGGTACATATCACTTATTGTGACTGACAGAGTAATCTCTGTAGTCCCTCAATATTGGATCGATTGTTGTCTTCTCTGACAATTTAATGCTACTAAGTACTCCCATTTTCCTTTTATTCCTTTATAAAATATATACTATCACAATTTGACGGTCGTTATATTGTAAATATATGACCATCTAAGAATTAAATGGCTTTTAATTGGGCAACATTTGATCTCCTAAAATCTGAATACTTATAAACTCGCATGAAGTGATTATCTTAACTTAGTGTTATATATGTAACTGTTCTAATTTAAAGACTTCAAATCAATCCAACATTGCCAAGATCACAGCATCAATAGTATGTAATATTATATCAGGCAAATGAAAATTTACCTGAAGTGATTTTCTGATGTTGCTGATTGTTGTAAACCATAAGTCTTGCTCCAGTTTACATGTTGTAGGCCCTGATCACATAGCAGTTGCTTTTCTTTAATTTGATTCAACCAACTTTCCTGAAATTATGAACCAGACAAATCCAGATTTAGACGAACACTCGAACAGGTATATCACAAATCACTGTAGTGAGCCAAGTAACTTGAAATCTTCTTCGATATTCAATACCACCATGGACACCTCTAGTATCCACCCTTACTAAAGGAAGGAGACAGTTCTATAAAAATCTAAATAAGCAAAGATTTTAAGCAGTGCTTGTACCTTAGCATTTTCAAACTTGTTCAAATATAATTACCATTCCTATGAAGACATATGACTATCTCAACTTGATTTTTTGTTTTCAGGTCACATGTTGCCATTAATAATTACAAATATGTTTTGATTCTATTTCCTTCAAAAATTTTAAGGGAAATGGCAAAAACAAGAAAGTTTTCATCATTTCCTTTATAAAACTTTAAAAACAGGAAACAGAATGAAAAACAAAGTGGCGCTAGCTATGTAATTATGTTTTACAACATAAAAATTGAAAACGCACCCAACATAAAAAAAACAAAAAAAAAACATAGTCTTATTATTTTTGTATGTTGACTTTGTGTCAGATCATACGCCTTTATACTTTCTCATACATCATGGCATAGATTGATGGCATAAAGGAAGACTAAAATACGACTTAAGACCATGACAAAATAATTATGCGTTTTTGCACTCACAAGTTGTTTTTCCTCTTCTGAAAGTGCTTCATCCATATGATCAAACAAAGCAGACCATCTTGCCTGATGCAATTCTGCTATTTTGCTAGTTGAAAGTCCAGCAGGAATTTTCATACCAGAAGGCTCGTAACTTCGGTTATCTCCAAATTCCTTTGACAATTGGAAAGGCAACTCAGTAGTAATTACTGATCGAACCCTCCGCCTACTGCGACGCAAAGCTGCAAATGTAGGGAAAAATACATAAACCACATGAAGCATATTCACTATCCAAAAACTGTTTAAAATAAATAAATATGGCATTACCTGCAAGACGCCCTTTGATGTCTTGATGTAGAAGCTCCAACCATTGAGAAGCGACAGTAGCAGCTGAAAAACACAGAAACATCGGTATCAGCAAAAGCTCAATAAGGTTCTGTATAAAGCAAAAAACATTTTACAGCCAAGTTCGTCCTATACGTATTTGACAAGAGAAATTTTCCAATACATGACACATCTATACTAGCCTAATTTAAAGATTGATTTTCCAATAGTTCATTCCTAGCTTTCAAGACAAACAATATAAAATAACTGATCCCTTCCATTTATTATGCATTATTACATGTAGTGCTTTAAAGACAAGAAGCATAAGCAAGAGGAAAATGGCTACGAGCCTTTTAGAGAAAGTGATGAAACCGATGATTCTTCATTTGATAAATTGGTGGAACTCATTGATGCCTTCATTGAAGATGACAATTTCTGCGATAAAACATCATCTTCTGTGACATGACTTGCATTTGATACACAATCTTTAACGCCAGCTTTCTCTATACTGTATGTGTCACGGTCACAACCTTGACCCTCCAACATCCATGAAGAATCGTTCTTTGTCATGTGACTCATCCGTGCTTGTCTGCCACCTGCAAAGCCAGGAAAGGTCCCTTCTTCATGAGAAAAAGTAGGTTGATGCTTACTCGGATCTTTAACACATTCTAGGTCTCTCTTGTTGAAGTCTATACCTCCAGTCACTCGATGTGCTTCTTGCTTGCTCCTATTTCCATGATTTTCAGTTACAAGAGCCTCAATAATTGAATGGACCTGTTTTTTATTTCTTACATGATTAATAATCCCAGGGTTTAAATCATTCAGTAGTCCACTTGGAGCTGCAATCTTTGTAAACCTGTTGATTTGTTCTCTCTTTGCAATCTCCATTTTTTGCTCAAGAATATCACTCTTACTTTTCCTCCCGCGTTTCTTTGGCACCGGAATGCCACCATTTGGCACCGGAATGCCACCATGAACAGATGAAATAAAACCGTTTCGCTTCATCTCCATCCATATTTTCATCGAATCTTTTTCCTTTGGAGGTCCAGCACTGCTCCCACTCTCAGACAAATCCTTTGACTTAAAATGACCATGTTCTTTGTGAAAACTCGTTGGTTCCACATTCACGGAGCTAGTATCATCTTCAGCATTCAGATCCAAATTAACTCCTCTCGCGTTCACAGCATCACCACCATGGTGTTCTCTTTCCTTCTGCTCATACAATGATTCCTTATCCTTACCAAGTTTTTCACCAAATCCAACACTTTTATCCGAAGACAAAGAATGTCTAGTACCACAAACTTCAGTGTTCAGATCCAAAAGCCTGGGGCTACCCAATGTACTCCTTCCATCTTGCTCTTCTTTGGAAACATCCATATCCACTGTCAATGGCACCTTGGTGATTTGCGACACCTCATTATCTCCAAATGAGGATTGAACAATGTTTTCTTTCCCGATTGTCTTTTCTGCACCATAATTACAAAAACAAATTAAATGTTTGACACTAAAACAAACCCCATAAGAATGTCCAAAATGCTTATAACAAATTAACAAGATACAACACAATACAATAATAATATAATAAGGTTTATAATTATAATTCAAAATTCAAATAGGTATTATTGTAACTGAAATTGCAAATACAATCAAAACAAACAATACAAAATTGAATTATTCAAACATATGCAAGCAAATTCAAAATCCAATTCAACTATGAAATTACCTGTAGAATGAACAAGTGATTCAAGATCCCTCATTTTGACACGTTTTCGAGAGGGTTCAAGCTTATCTCCCAAGTGGGTATTAACTCGCTTCTCACTCATAATCTAAAGCACAAAGAAAAACAAAAAAATCAGATTTTTTTTTCTTCTTCTTCAGAATAACAAAAACACAAGAAGCGTAGAAAAAACGAACCTTTGAAGCAGATTGAACGGTCAACATCGATGAATTGCATTCTTCGTCCATTGACGAGGGTGTTTGAGATGAAATTGGGAAAAGAGGTAAAGAGAAAAAGTTGAATTTTGGTGAATTAGGGTTTTTGGGATCTCTGTTGAAATAAGAGTGTGTGAAGTGTTGAAGAGAGAGAGAGAAGAATTTGAAATTGAAATTGAAAATTGAAAATTGAAAATTGAATTTTAAGGGAAAGTGAAAATAGTGGGCGCGCTTAAAAATGTTGGCTTTATTGTTTTGTCACGAGACAGATTCATTGGACAAGGAAAACCATGTATTTTCAAATTTATTCAAACTTCAATTCACCATTAACTTTTTTGATTTTTTTTTTTTTTGTAAACAACTTTTTTTCAAAAATAAAATAGATAAGGATTATTGATTTTTATTTTTATCAAATAAAAAAAAATTAATAAAATTGTCAAGAAAAAATATTAAAAATCAAATTTGAGAAACATTATTTTATAATTAATAATTTAAGTTAATGTTTGATATTGTAAATCATTCATGATTTTACGTGAACCGACTAATCTACCAAAAGATAAAAAATCTTTCATATATTTTAAAGTTCAATATTTAGGTAATAAAAATATGATATACAAGTGTGTGTTTTCGTGGTATTAGTCACTTTATTGTTTGATGTATTTATTTTATATTAAATATTAATTAAATATTAATATTTGTCACTCTATTTACCGACAAAGAAGATTGCATATCCAATTTTCTCTATTTTTAACCATATATCCAATGTTTTTGTATTGGTTATATTAAAGTTTTAGTATTATTTATTGGCATTCACATTAAAAATATTTATGAACATGCTTTATTATTTATTAACATATAAATAACAAATATCAAAATAATTAAATGTTTATTAAAACAAATCCACAATCTCTATATGGTGAAACTGTGTTCATATAATCAAACGTTAGTTAGCGGTAATTATGTTGAACTTGATAGGGAAGACAGCTGTTCAACTTCAGCATATGCGTTTATGAGAGGACTTGAACTACATGATGCTATAATTGACTTCTGAACCAAATTAAACCGGTGATAAAAACAAAAAAAATTGTGTCTATATATCAAGTTTCACAAATCTAAGATTGAGTTTGGTCAAAAATCAAAATAAGAGTACAAAAAAGAACTCTTATTTTGATTTTTTTTTGTTTCTAACTTACTATTGTTGTCAAAGTTCATTTCAATTGAGTTAATCACTGCGTTTAGCTGCTGATATCTTGGTCTCGACCAAAATAAAATTCACTTGAGTCAAAACTTGTTGTGTATGTTAATGTATCTTTAATACTTATGTGTCTAAGCTATTAAGTGTAATGTTTCTATCGTCATTTTTTTTGTCAGATATGTCCTACCGATTGAGTTAAGCTCAAGAACATATGTCGATCGTCTCTACTAAATCACATTAGTTCTTAAGTTCAATTTACTACTCAATGTCTCAACTTAATAAATTTGTATTCAATCGTAATTTAGTCATACCTTGAATGAAACATTCACATGAATAATACTAAACTATCATTGAAATTCACGTAACCAACATACAAGAGTTTTAATTCATGGTGACAAAAATGAAAACACACACACAAATTCATTACAACAATAATATAATAACAAAAATTAATAACTTAAGTGAAAACTACCGGGTACTTCGAAGTGATGTGACTCTTCACATTAGTTTACACTTGATAACAATAATAGAAAAATAAAGTTGAGAAGGAGATGAAGGTAAATATGTTTAAGATCGAGTGATAACTTCAAGATCCTTGTATAACAACTCTTATAGGAATTAAGTCAATCTTTACTTGTCCCCAAGGCATAGCCAAAAGAATAAGGTATATTCATTTGTCAATCCTAGCATAGTATAATTGAGCACACGGGTGAAGAGACAATCAACATGTTTTTGTATCTTTTGTCTTTGATATTTTTAGTTTTCTAGCATCATAAGCCGCAAATCTTTTGAAAATAGTTCAAAGAATTATGCATAGCAATGATGTGTCACTTAGGTTTATGAATATAGTTGTTCGAAGATTAAATTTGCTATATAAAAAAGTTTAACGACGTAGTTTGTTGTCCGTCTACCTTCAAAACCAAAGTAAAACCTAAAAATGAACTTAAAACCAAAAAAATAATTTAGCTTATTTATTTATTTTGAAAAAAAACTTATTTTCATTTTTTTTTGTTTTCATTTTGCAAAATTAAAACAAAAATAGTGTAAAAAAAAAAACAATTAAAACATAAAACAAAACCGAGCTTCTCCATCAAAAACAAAATGCAGCCGCTACCGCTTTGCCCTTCCTAAGTTAGAGTCGCGCCACTAATCTCTACTCGGCTCACCGGAAATCGCCGCCGGAGTTTATCGCCGGCCGCCACAAACAGTCATAAAATCATCCAGGTTTTTCCTTAACTTTTTCCGATCCAATTCCAACGCCATTTACAACATTACTCTTTCAATTGCATTTTAATAATTTTTTGTTTGTTTTTGATTTTGTGAAGTGATAAGGAAAATGGCGTTTAGAGGTAAAGAGATGATGAAGAAAGTTCTGAAGAAAGTTGGAGAGAAGAATTTGACTCCACGAGCGAAGCAATCGTTGGAGAAATGTCTTCCCAAATCCAAAGTTGTTATGAATCGTGCAAAACGCGGTCTTTTTGCTGGGAAACACATCCAATTTGGTAATAGTGTTAGTGAAGATGGTGGCAATAGGTTTGTATGATCAATTTTTTATCATTGCTTCTAATTGTCAACTAGGTTAGAAATTAGGGTACTAAATTAGGGTACTTCGGATTTACATATTTTGAATAAATAAAAGAGTAGTTTAATTGAAAGGGAGAGAAGAGATTGACTGTGATGACTTTGTTAGATTATTTTAGTGTATGTTTGGTATCACGGTGAAAATGCCATAATCACGGTGGATCGCTATGATTCTGGTATACCTATCGTGATACCGAACATAGGTATAATAATTTATTTGTATGACAAATGTATAATAATTTATTTATTTGTATGACAAATGTAATTAATATGTTGGCTTTAAATAAAAGATGGCTTAATAGGATGGTTGAGTTGCCTAAAGGTTTAAAATGAGTTGGATGTAAATGGGTCTTTAAGACCAAACGTGACTCGAAAGGCACCATCGAGTTCTTCTGTAATGTAACCAGAGTCCAGAACATTGATTCATTTTTATGAATCACTGTCTAAGCTAAGTGTTGCTAGACACTTTTGTTTTCTTTGTTAGTTCTGTATGGCCTAACACCTTTATTATTTTGTAATTTGAGTTACTTTACTTAAAACTTGAATTACTTTGAGGTTAGTAGATTAGGTTATAATTTTGCTATGCCACTCGTCTTTACTTCAAAATGTCAGCATAACAATTCATAATAAGATTCAATTCATGACTCGGAAATTAGGTCTTCCGATTCACAATTTGATAAACATGATGTAGAATAGAAAACAAGTCCAGCTTTCCAATGTCCTTCAATCCCTTTGTCTTCCTAACAAGGAAAACAAAGCAGAGCCAAGGAAAGTGGGGATGATGCTGGCTAAATTTTCTTCAATGGACTCTGTTAGTGGTTGTAATTCTGATTGAATTCAAAACTTTACTATTGGCCTCATTTTTGTCTGATTTATATCTACTATCATTTTATAGAAGCGGCTTCTCAATTCATTAGTCTTGGATGTTTGATAATAAGAATAATAGTTTCTTGTTGGCTAGCTACTACTAATTTTTGGAAGTATATACTATATATCCTGTTGATTGTTGCTTATATTTGTTAGACTGGACATAAATCCCAAGGTTGCTGCTTGCAATTTTTTGATATCCTGCATGATCTTGCCTGTCACATTACAGTAATTGCACAGTAATACAATAATGAGTCTGTTTGTTGCTTTAGTGATCTTATAAGTTATAACTCAATTTAGAACTTCAATAATATCTCTTTCTTGCTCAAATTTTATGTTCGAAATTTCCTTTGCCTTTTTATTTTCTTGTATATTTGGTAGACTGAAAGAGTTAAAATAGACTACAATATTAATGCAAATTTGTTTATTTTTCTAATGGCTTTGTCAGGACAAGGAGAACTTGGAAACCTAATGTCCAGGATAAGAGGCTCTTTAGTTATATCCTAGATCGTCATATCCGTGTTAAAGTCACCACTCACGCCCTTCGTTGTATAGACAAGGCTGGTGGAATTGATGAATACTTGCTGAGGACTCCTTATCAGAAGATGGACACAGAAATAGGCCTCTTGTGGAAGGCAAAGATTGAGAAGTTGTACGAAGAGCTTGGAACAAAGGAGGTTGTATTCTTTTCACCGGAGGATGAAGCGAAGTTTGAACAGGGCTTTAAAGATTTGAAATTATCTGAAAGGGAAGCACGAAAAGAAATCAGAAGCATATTGTATGCTGGGAAGAACAAGCACAAACTATTTGAAGTTGAGAGTAAAGATTGTCAATCTAGTGATGAAGGAGCTGCAAAAATCGAGGGGGAAATCTCACACGATTCATCAAAGAAGCGATTGGCTCCTGTCTCGTATGTGTTAGCTGCTGACAAACTCAAACCTGGAGATTATATTACTAATTGATTTTATGTCAGCGGACAATGGGTGGTGTAAGTTGTCTTAGCTCATTGAGTATGAAAGCCTTGGTTCTTTGGTTCATCATGGTTTTATGCTTTAAACTTTATGTAGTCAAAGACATAATTTATTTCGCCAAAATAATAGTTCATTTTTTCTTGTAGTAGGATCAAATTTCCTGATGTACTTTTAGTAAATCTAAAAGGTATTCTAACAGTTAGTATGTTTTCACATTGTTAATTTTCTGTTTCGCATAGGATATATCCCTGCCGGTGAATGAATAGCTTCAAGAGAAACGTAGGTCGAAATATTTACTGATATAGATTATTTGTCGTTGGTGTTTGAAATATTTTCTAATGAATATCATCATCCTAACCAATTCTACCTATACATGCGACCTTCAATTGTGAGAAACAAAATGATCTTCTGTTCTGCAAAATCCACATAGTATCAAAATTTTAGAACACAAGACTTTTCGTCAAGAAACAATCACACAAATGGCGAAAATGACGATAACAAATGAAAGTATATAATTCTTCAAACTACCTTTATTGCGAATAGACAAACAGATTCTTACCCACACTATCCTCTGTATATTAGCATACTTGCTTCTTCTCCCACTCATCCTTCTTATTCTCTCTAGCTGTTGCTCCTCTCTCTCTCTCTCTCTCTCTCTCTCAGTGTAAAAAATGACAATTGGTTCTCATTATAAGATATCCATACAAGAGTGGACAAGAAATATCAATGATTTTTTTCTTCTTCAAACAGTCTAGTAACTAGACTCACATTTTAAATATGAAAAATTTTAAATTCAAACTCCATCCCTTCTAACAATATAATGTGTCAGCACTACCATAAATGTAGTTCAGTTAAAAAATATTCTTCAGTAGATGAGTTATTACTTATTAGTAAGGTTTATTGGTTGTGGAATCAAATTGCTAACAGGTAGTGATTTCTTAAGATTTTAAGGTAAAAAAGCAAAAAAGAAAAAAAATTTAAACTTCGCCGTCTGTGGGAATCGAACCCACGACCACACGGTTAAAAGCCGTGCGCTCTACCAGCTGAGCTAAGACGGCTCGCTGGTATGATCTTATTATATTGAAAATATATTCCAAACAATATTCTGGCTTTGGTATATCATAATCATATTCATTTTCTTTCATTCATATCCACATAAGTAAGTACCTCAAGTTCTAAAACCCAGATAAACCCCATTCATTCAAAATTATGAACTACTGAAAACAAAACTGCTTAATTAATTAATTAAGCCAAAAATACACGAAATGCTTAGCGCTTCAATCTTATTCCCGCTTCCAACACAAACTTATTATCCTAAAAATTTTCATTCATCATATTTTCCAAATTTAAGTTCCACTCAGCATCTATATTTGAAGAAGCAGAAGAAGCTGCTAAAAGTGAAAAATAATCGATTAATCGTTTTAAGCAGCAGCGACACGAGTTACGAAGTTGGTGGTGGATTTCCAGTTGAAGAACTTCTTAACCGAAATGAAGGGGAAAATTCGGAGGAGGATACAGATACATCCGCTCAACGGGAAGCGCTTCTTAAAGGAGGAGACCAAGTTATCTCTGTTCTTCAAGAAATGATTACTCTTGTAAGTTATATTTTTTGGATTTTTATTTTTTGATTTTATATGTTGCTAGAATGTGTTTGAGTTGCTTCATTGTAGGAGCGGGTTTGCATTGAGTTATTTGAACTTATTGGAGAGAACTTATAGCTTATGAAAACAACTTATAGATTATAGGTTTGTTTGGAAATCACTTTAAGCTAGCTTTACTAGTTATAAGCTCGTAGGACAAAAAAAGACCCGTTTGGTAATGTGATCATTTTCTTGCTAGCTTATAGCTTATTTTTACTAGCTTATAACTTTTTTTTGATAAGCTGCTTCAACCACTTATTTTATCAAATACTACAAAATCAATCTGCTAGCTTATCAGGGTGCGTTATTTTTTTTTACCAAACAGAGCTATATGAAATTTTGATTTTATTTTATCTTTTGTTATAGAAATAACTTGTACCCAAACAGTTAAATGACAAACATTTAATATAAACAGTTTAGCCGAACAGGATCCTAATCCTTAGAGATTTTTTAAGTTTAGAAAGCATGTACATATTTGATGTATATATTTGTTATTGCTTCAGTTGGAAGATATGGATATGGATGAAGAATCTGAAAAAGTAGCAGTGGAGTTGGCTGCGCAAGGAGTTATTGGTAAGAGAGTTGATCAGATGGAATCTGATTTCATGATGGCCCTTGATTACATGATCCAGCTTGCTGAGAAAGACCAGGATGATAAGGTGTGATTTTTAGACTAAAGTCGCTGATTTGCTGCAATTTATTTGAACTCATATACAAGCACACAATTTTTTGTCCTTCTCCTTCCTATTATATCATATCAAGAGAAGGATATTTGTACCTATGGTGGCTCATCCACTCTTCCCTGTCCCTTAATTTTTTACTCAAATGCTGTTAAGTAAGAAGTATCCTTTAAATGATGCCATAACGCCATAATTTTATATCTTGTTAAGTGAATAAACTAGCATAAAGTTGTGGATGAGAATTAACTGTGCGTATATTTCCATGCAGCGTAAGTTACTGTTGGAAGTTATCAAAGAGACAGTATTATCACATCTAACTAAAAAATGCCCACCCCAGGTAAGGAACACTTCTTTGAGGCACTTCTTGAACACTTTTTTGATTGGTTACAAGTTGTATACCAATGTGCACTTCTTCCTTCATTTAGGTTCAAGTAATTGGTCTTCTGTGTAGAACTCCCAAAAAGGAAAGCAGATATGAATTGTTACGCCGAGTTGCAGCTGGTGGTGGTTCATTTAAAGGCGAGAACGACTTGAAGGTTCATATCCCAGGGGCGAATCTAAATGACATAGCTAACCAAGCTGATGATTTATTAGAGGTACTGATAGAAATTTCATGTATTATATGAGTTACTAGGTCCTTGATACAGTCATTTAATCTTTAAATTGAGTGATAAATATTTGCTCTATCTGAAATCTTGGCCAAGGAAATCACAGTAATTCTAGACACTGTTTGGTTGATTGTTTGTAGACAATGGAAACTCGTCCTGTTGTGCCCGATCGAAAACTGCTTGCAAGGCTTGTTTTGATTAGAGAAGAAGCTCGTGATATGATGGGAGGGGGGATTTTGGATGAAAGAAATGACCGTGGATTATATACTCTACCTCCGTCTGAGGTATGTTGATGTGAAGTTTCCATATTTGATTTTCAGTTTCACACGATTTTATTGTATGTGTTGAAAGGGCTTGGATATTTCCACTAGATATGTATAGATTTAAAACTAAACTTCATGGTTATTCATCATAAAAAATATGCTTTTGGCATCATTAAAACTGTTGGCAGTGCAGGTGAACTTCATAGCCAAATTGGTGGCCTTGAAACCTGGGAAAGTTGTGCTGGATATGATAAGAAATGTGATGCTTGGAAAAGATGAAGGTGCAGACAACTCTGACAATGATGATGATGACAGGGTGTCAACAGGAATTGCTGGAAGGGTGAGTTGAATCGGATGATGTGTATTATTTAACATGTGAAGGTGTTTTACGTGCATTCAATTTATAGTCCACAGCATATTTAACTTGTCTGTCATGATATCCAGGCAAGTGTGACAGGAAGGAAGCCACATCCAGTGCGCCCGGGCATGTTTCTCGAAACAGTCTCTAAGGTAATGCTATACGTTTTTTATGTTGAACGGTTATCTTTGATGCAATGTAGCCTGAGAATTACATTGAATTGTAAAATACTTGGTTCAGTTGAAAATTTCACTCTTGGGGGAATCCAAACTGTTTCACTTTGATATTTTTCCCATACAAAGTTCTTGATATACATTCTGATTATTGCTCTATTACACGGTAGATTTGAATGAACTTCTTTACTCGTGTTTGTACTTCCAATTGATACTTTTCTATTTTTGCCAGGTCTTGTCTGGTTTATATGCTGGAAGTGACTCTGGTATCACTGCACAACATCTGGAATGGGTAAGTTATTTCTGACTTTACCAATTTCATAAATATTTCTATTTCCGAAATCATGTGCTTCCTGTACATTAGCCTGTTGGAAAGATATATGCTATTATTTTTGTCTAAAATATCTATTTCTTATTTTATGCATAAGCTTCTTTAAATTTTTCATTCTATCTCTGTATTTTCCATTTGAAATTTCATTAATCGATCTTGAAGTAAATCGGCTGCTAAGAGCAACTGAAGTTATTTGGCGCGTAGCCATTTTGTGCATAGCTTTGCAGTTTGAATCATCTCATAAAATAACCAGTCATATAACCTTTTCCATGATCTGCTAAATGACTTATGTCTTTTGTTCTTTTCCTATGCTTGCAGGTTCATCAAAAGACACTTGAAGTCCTTCAGGAGATAGCATTTAACTAGTTCAATCTCTTTCTCTTCCTATAATCGTATTTTTTTTATGGTGAAGAAGAATGGCTCACTGTAGTTAACTCTCTGTACTGCATAAAATACTTGTTAGGCTGTTTAAAGGGATAGCTTTAGAGATAACGTCAAATTGTTAAACCTTTACAAAGTGAATAATGTAAATTTACTACATATGGTGGATTTTGCTATGGGGCCATGTGCAGAGATGAGCAGATCATAGGTCTTGAGAGCATCTCTGATGTAAAAAATTAAGAACACTAAAGAGATGCTTTTACATAAAAAAATTATTATATTTAAGAACCATATTTAGAACATGCATTGAAGATGCGGGGAAAGTGCAACAAAGGTCAAAGAATATATAGTTTCGTTTTCTTTAAAAATATCGTTATAAACTTTTTTAATTTTTCTTGTCAAAAAAAAAAAAAACTTTTTTAATTTTTGTAATTTCGTAAATGGTCAATCTTATATTTAGAGACAAAAGTAGTATTACCGATGTTAACTTATAAATGGAGACGAGAATCAACTTCCTACTCAAATTGTATTATAAAAAGAATGAATTTAAATGAAAATCATCTTCCCATTATCAAATGTTTAACACATACACAATGCAATTTTTTTTTCTTCTATAGGAACAATGCGACTGTTAAATTTAATAAAGTAATAAAGTTACGGGAATGGTTCAGTTTCTAAGATCAATAAAACTGCAAAAGAACTATATTTACACTTCTTCACTCTCAAATGTCAATATTTTCTCACTTATTGTCCCTATAACTATAAGCCTCTTAAATAACATAGTATAAATTCTTTGACTAAGATACTTATGAAGTAAAAAGACATTTATGAACTAAGTACTAACTAATAACAGTCATAATAAGATATGACTACGCCTATATCATCTAAAGATATGCAGTTGCCACCCTTTGCAGTCCTACCTGTCTCAAGGGATTAGTCTATGTAATCGTTTGCAGAAGATACTCCCCATTCACATCCAAAAAAAAAACAAGATCTAAAGATCTGCAAGAAAACTTCTAATTATTTGCAGAAAAGCTCATACATATTGGTGGATGAACCTTAAACCAAGCAAGAAGAGCTGAAGGAAGAACCCAAATTCCATCTCCACAAATCAAACCAGAAGCAACAGCTGGAACCATCAAACCTGCTTCCTTTTTCTTCATCAAACTCCAAACAAAAACTACCAAACTCCCAACACACATATCAATAGCAAAGTAAGCACCAACAATAAAAGGCACAGCCATTGCCATTGGAAGTGGGACCCACTTGCCAATATTTTTTGGATTCAAATCTCTCAACAAGTTAGCCAACAAAGCAAATGCAAAAAAGCCAAAACAGAATTGCAAGCAATGATTTGGAAGTGCTGAAAAGCCTTCAACACCAAGAATTGCCATGTTTCTGTATATGATAGCATAAGGTGCTTTGAATGGACCATTAGGATCTCCAACATTATATGTACTGTAGAATATAAAGAATGTGAGTGGTGCCACAACACAACCTATTGCTGTACCAATTGTTTGTGCTACAAGCATTGATCTCGGTGAAGTTAGAGTTAAATAGCTAGTTTTGAAATCTTGCATTAAATCAGATGAAGTTGAAGCAAGTGATTTTATTAGTCCACATGCTACAAGTCCAGCAACAACACCATTACTTTTTCCTCCTAAGGCTGCAAGAATGAAAAGCGCTACTTTTCCGTAATTATACGCCATGTTTTGGTCAGTTAAGCCAGCACCATAAGCATTGCAGAAGCCGAGAATTGGTGCTAAGAGATAAGCTACCACGACGAAGTACCACTTCACTTGTGGGAATATCAGAGGGATAACAATGATTGAAATTATGGTGAGTACTACATACCCTACACATGCTATCCATATTGAAATGCTTTCTTTTACAAATAATTCATCACGCGTAAGATCGTCTAGTGTCTGGTTCTGGTTATTATCTGTAAATGGAGCTGCAGTGAAGAAAAATATCTATATTAGATTCATTGTTGTCAAATAGTGGCTATAGTGCTATAATGTAGCAGAATATAAAAAATCACTATTGTTCTGCAATATGCTGTTTAGTACAAAGTGGTGTTAAATAACAACTATAGTGGATGATGCTATAGTGCTGTAGCATTGCGAAATTTGAAGTCTGTCACCGCAATCCACCATGGCCAATACGTGACAATCGGCAACACTGCCTAAACTTGAAAATCGCATAACCCATGAATTGTAAATGTGATAAGAGGCCATTTATTTACCTGCTTTGTGATTCCTCCTTTTCATGCAGGCCTGAAAATTTAAGGCACTAAAATATATAATTTTGATAAAATTGTAGAGTCCATCACCAAGGATTAATGCAATGGAAATAAAAACCTGCATCATGAAAATAAAGGAAAGTTAAGGCTTAAAATGGAGAGAAAAAAAACCGAAACCATGTTAGTTCCAATAGAGTGTCTTTCAAGTTTCGTTGATTCAAAGACCTTATAACCAGTAAGACTCTTCATGCTACTCTCTGGTAAACTTTCAGGGAACCAATTTCCTTTTAAAACTCGGATCAACGGCCACATAATGCCCCACGAAACCACAGCACCGAAAAGCAATGATAAATTGACAAGATGAGAACAGATCATTCCTGCTCCAACATAAGTCATGCTGAAATCAAAGTAAAATCTGCAAAAAAATCAAATATTCGAATCAATTACAATCGACAAATGCTTTATTGTTCTGATTCATAATACTAACACGAGAGTTAAAGCAGTTCAAACCCTGGCAAAAGAGAAAATACTAACATTAACAATTAATATACTAACAATTGCCTATTAAAAATAAGAGAGATGGAATCAAAGCACACACGTGTTTTTCCACGCTTTCAACCCGAAAGTAGGAAACTGACCAAATCCGCATTGACCTCCACCAGAATAAAACCATTGGAAGAAAGACCAAAGCAAGCTGAATGAGAAGAATTGTGTGAAACCTTTAACCTGCTTCCTGTGAAAGATTCCAAACTAGTTTTATATGTTTTCGTCTTGAAATTACAAATATAGAAGAAAAATAACATAAACATAATTGATTTAATAATCATACTTGGCCATGACATTTCCTTTAGGAGTATGGAATCCATTAATCAGAACACCTGTAGCAGTTCCACTCGGATAAGGTAATTTGGAGTCTATTATCATCATCTGTTAAATAACATAAAAAACAGCATTCAAGTTACTCTAAACCCAATTCATCTTAAAATAAACACTTTCATCACTTCCTCATTAATATATTACTACTTAAACTGTAATCTTCGAGAATAACAGTGAAGATCATATAAAGAAATTAATAAAGAAAATAGATTTGTTTCCATCAAAATTTTATGCGATCACTGTGACACTGTATCAGTCACTGGATGAAGATTATACGGTTCATATTCTGAATTTATATTTTAAAACCAATTTGCTGAAGTCAAATATGTATGGTTTAACCTTCATTCAAAACCCAATGACTTAGATGTAGTTGCTGTAGAAATTTTGATTGCAATGTACTAAATAGGGATCGCAGAACAATAACAATTTGTTCAAATTCCATTATGCTTTAGCATTATAGAGTCGCTATAGCCGCTATTTGAAGACACTGTTTAACCGACAAAATCCATATTCATACATAAGCAATACCTTTCTAAAGGGAATTAATGCGGTTAGCCCAACAAAGTAAGTAACAAAAAGAAAGCCCATCATCCAGCCAATTGCAGGCTCCTTGGTGTCAGGAGTATTCCCTGGTGTACTAGCCCCCCCAACTCGCTCATATGTCGCCCTATTCAAACCCAACAGATGAGATCCAAAACCACCTATAAATAAACAAATAAAATTTAGAAAACTACAAATACATAAACTTTCAGCTCTTCAATTTAACATACTAAATACAAAGTAAATAAAATTATCATTAAGCAAGTGGTAAATGAGCTTCACTGAAGGTTTAATCGGTCAGTAGTAACTGAGTTCTAACCTTGGCTGAAACAATCGTTAACCATATTTTACTTGTCTCTTGTCTGAACTCCAGATTACCAGGGCCCACCAATTTATTTTAAGCCGTAAAGAGCGATATTGAATTAAAAACAAAAGAAAACAAAAAACTCACCTCCAAAAGATGCACTGTAGCATGCAACAGCACAAGTCTGAATTAAGGTATTTTCCTGTCTAGTGAAAGGTGTTGAAACAACATTTGCTTTCTCAAGAATCTTAGTCCAAAGTTTAATAAACACAAATCCAAGAAGTGCAACAGAAACATTGAGATTAGGGACTAAACCAGTTGTGAGGTTCAGTTTCATCACAATCACACTATAAACTATACCAAGAAGGATGCTAGTTATTAGTCCTCTAATTGTTATCTGTTTTGTCCATGGTGCTATTCCACTTGCATCTTCTACATCAACTCCAACTTTTTCTATGTCTTCTCTCTCTAAATTCTCAATCTCTTCGAGTTCTTGTACTTCATTGCTTATATTTCCCATAGGAATCATCAAATCTTCTTCTTCTAATAAGTGAATTAATCTTCAAAGAAAGCAAAGTAAAACATGCAAAGCAAGTTAGTAGTAGTCTTATTATCAATTACAGGTCACAGAAAATAGCGGTTTGTTCAAATTTTGCCATGCAACGATGTTATAGCACCGCTATAGCTACAATTTGACACCAATTAGTACTAAACAGCGTATCACAGAAAATAGCGATTTGTTCAAATTCTGCCATGCAACCATGTTATAGCGCCGCTATAGCTACAATTTGACACCAATTAGTACTAAACAGCGTATCACAGAAAATAGCGGTTTGTTCAAATTCTGCCATGCAACCGTGTTACAGCGCAGTCATAGCTACAATTTGGCAACAATTTGTACTAAATAGTGTATCACAGAAAGATGAAACCCATCAAATATCATCACTTTTGAATTTTGATTATGAGAGATGTCCAGAAATTAGTGTCTAATATCTCTCTCAAATAAGATTGATTCCAATAACATAAAAAAATGTTAGCTTATATATGAAAAAAAAAATGTCGAAAAATAAAACTAAAAACCCATTAAATATAACATCATTTGAATTATTTTGATGCACATTATAAAAGCCTAAGAGGAGACATAAGAATAAGATAAAAACTACTATATATTAAAAAATACTAAATATCATCGTACCTTTGCAGCAATGAACAGAAGAAGAGATTGATGAATGAATGGTATGAAAGAAACTCAAAGAAAATGAGTGAGATAAGAATCTCAAAAACCCACCAAACTTTTATGAAATATATGAATCATTAATGTCAAATTAAGATTTGTTGCAGTACATTGGAAAAGAAAAAGAAAAGTACATTGCAAAATCAAACAACAGTACAGCACATTACATAGGTGCACTGTTGTGTTGTTAATGTCGTACAGGTAGAATGTAGTAACAGGTAGTTGTGTCGTACTACAACAAATAGTGTAAAAATGGAAAATATATATAAAATGGTTTTTATTTATTTATTATTTGTACTACACGTGCTTCAAAAACAAATTGTACTACACTACCAAACAAACCGATTCACTTTTTTTTTTAAAGAAAAATTCTAACAAAATGTTTTACAAATTTGGATTAAGTTTCCCTTTGGATTCGGAATGAAAGAGACAATATATTTGGCATGTGTTTGTTTTGTTTATTTAATTATTTATTTTTTTGAAAATTCGGTATTCAACTATAGATGATATATTTATCTTAACGAATCTCAGTTGTTGCCAGAGATTAATCTCTTTTATTAAATTAGGTGTTTGGTAAACGTTGCAATCCATTTCCATTTTTGTGAAAAATTGCAAAATCTAGCATAGTTGTGAGTGATGAATGTGAATATGTGATCATGTGAATGGAAAGAGACTTGTAAATTGTCAACTAGTCGTAACTCACATAGGAAATGAAAGAAGTATAGTTTGCATATGAAAGAAGTACAGTTTGTAAAAAAAGAAAAAGTATAGTTGATTAAGATAGGAATATCTGATTTTAAATGTCTTTGAAAGGATCTTTTTTAGATTATTTTTATCATTAAGCTTGGTAATTGAAACAAATTATGAAATTGTTGTCTTGTATGAGAAATTATGTTGCAACTAGCATTAGTAGGAACATAAGTTCAGTTGCTCATTGCTAAACCGGAAAATGCCGTTTTAGAAAAGGAAAAATAGGCATTCCTAATTGGTAGATAATACTCTTCCCAAAGGTGCTCCAGAGAGTCCTGGGATTGGTGTCTGAAATCAAAATTCAAGAAAACAAAAAGAGAGCTAAAGAAGAAAATAAACAAAATGATGTCTATATTTGAGAGTAATAAGCAATAACTGGTGCATCGCAACTCCGGTACTTATTTTAAATGCAGAAGAGAATCTGCAAGTCGGAAACATAACAAAATTTTGTACACTATAAATTATAAACTACATTTCTTTAGTGCATTGATCAGAACTATGTCTGTATTTTGTCATGAAGGGTGACCACTAAGTTATGTGCATCATCTAGCAATTTCAAAACATCAAGCTGTCCTGACATGCTATTGCATTCCCTAATGATCTCATCCATGCTGCTATACGTTTCAATGATCAATTTCCTCCTCTGTAATACCGAAGCTGCTATTGCGTAAAGCAACAGATCATCTGTTGGTGGTGCACGCTTTCTAACTTTGTTCCATCCAGAAAACCCAATACCTGCTCTGATTGCAGCTTGATCTGCCCACATTACTTCCCAAAGACAAAGAGTCTGGTCAAATGTCAATTCCCTTCGAAACAATACCACCACCATCCTATACACAAAAAAGCAATCTTCAGCCTGAAGTTTCTCCAAATGCTTAAATAGATGGGCATCCTTATACTTGATTATTTTTGCAACTAAATCTAGCTGCCTCCTTATGCCCACTTCATCAAGCCTAAAATTTTGCCGTGCCTTCTTCATGAACCCAACAAAACACCAGAAAGCCTCATGATCCTCTGATATAATACTAATTATAGGAGATAGCAGGTCACTCATACCCTGGCAGTAGCCGATTTCAGAGTCATATAGTGCATATGCTTCAAGAATAGCAACTAGTCGGGCAGCATGGTAGATTCTGCCAGCCTCTAGGTGATCATAATCCTCCAAGCCAACAGCTTCAGCAGTACGCCGTGCTATATTGTCTGATATGTCAGCTTGAGAGGGGTAGTGTTGCATCCATTCTGCATTGGCACGTATTGCATCGAGTCGGATAATTCGTTGCCAGGTGGAGAAGTCTTCATTAGTTGGTAGCTTTGGTGGAACTTTTTCTTGTAAGGGAGATGAGACTTCCTTTGTAGATTTCACGGGGTTGTTATCTTCTGGAACATCATCAAGAGGAGCTGTTTGAATTACTTCAGGACCTTCAGAGGAATCCTTGGTAGTTTTCATGGGGTTGTTATCTTCCTGAACATCATCAGGAGGAATTGTTTGAATTACTTCAGGAGCTTCTGTGGAATCCGTATCCAGTATAGATGCATCATCATTGTTGACATTAACATAATCATCTTCCAATGAGACAGTGGATGGATAATCTGAATATTCAGCTTCTGAAGTCCTGTCCTGACTAGAAAGGAATTCCCTAGCGCTGGTCGCATCACCAGAACTAGAAGAACCAGAATCTTGAACAAGACTTCCATCACCTCCTTCATAGCTAATTTCACCAAGTTCATCTAACTTGCTTCTTTCATTGCTTTTCTTGATGAGTTTCCTGCATTTTCTACGGAGCCCTTCATACTGCTTTCTGTGTATATTAAAGATTTGCCACAAAATCAACCTGATGTTAACACCCCGTCCCTCTCAACATAAAAATAAAAAAGTATAAAGAATATAAATTTAAATTATTGATCATGCTCAAAGATATATAATAAATATCGGAATGAAACTTGTATGCCAACCTATTTTGAGTTCTTACAGCATCTCTTTCATCTTTGTTGCTGTTAAAGTCATACCTGTCTAAGTCATACATGAGTAATCAGTAACTGTATAAAAGAAAAAAAATAAGACACAATCTAACAGTCTAATATAAAGAAAGGACAAGGTAATCCATACCCTTCCTAATGCAGAATTGTATATTAACTAAAAGATAACTAAGATAAGATTCATTGTAATTATGCAAGAGTGAAAATTATCTAAAAATGAAATAAAAAGAATGGTATGCTTACACTCCAAGTAGGAATGGCCAAACTTCAGCCCTTATTCTAGGATGAACACCCTGCATAAGATATTTATAATGCAATCAATTCCAAAAAGAAATGAAAGATACACAAATTTAGAGTATAGGTGAATGAACTGGTAAACTCACCCCACTGCGCACTTTTTTCAGGAACTTAATTCCACCATCACGGAGTCTACCATCTTCTGTAAACAAGCTTTTCCATTGGTGAGGTGAAAGGGCGTGTTTTCTTTTCCTGCATGATTGCAGTGAATATCATTCTTAAGTGACCAAATTAACATCACACAAGCTCAAAATATACGCTAACACATATCTTTCTTCTCAAGCTCAAAATATACGCCAACACAGGTCTTTCTTTTCAAGCTCAAAATATATCCAAAAATCTATCGTTCCAGTGTTTCCTTTGATTCAAAGGAAACACTGTAAACATATTTTTGGATATCAAGCTGATCATAACATAATCTATCAACAAATAAAATCCTAGTAAAACGTAGTTTCATGACATGCAATTGATTTGAATCAGAGATACAGTTAAAGAGAAGTTGAAAGGACTTCAAGTTCAACAATAACAACAACACCAATAAAGATCTTATCCAAAACATCATGTTTCACATGAATCACGCGAATCACATTATTTTCAATGTTCATCAATACAAAAACAAAAATAGAGAGATTATGTAACTTCCTTAATTATAGTAAAAGATTATGTAACTTCCTTATTATATCTTTTCATGAAACTAACCGTTTTTCGCTCGCGACAAGAACCGGTTGAACAGTGTGTATATCATTGTAGGTAAGTTTTATCCTAAATTTAATCACACTCAGCAAATATCATTCTTAAGTCTTCAGTGACCAAATTAACATTTTTCAAACACAAAATACATCCAAAAATTTGTCTTCCAGTGTTTCCTTCGATTTAAAGGAAACAATGTAACGACATATTTTTGGATATCAATCCGGATCATCATCGAGTAAAACAAAATCTATCAACAAATAAAATCCTAATTTCATGGCATGCAATTGATTTGAATCAGAGATACAGTTAAAGGAACTTCAACAATAACAACACCAATCAAGATCTTATCCACAACTTCATCTGAATCACATAATTTTCAATTTTCATCAAAACAATAACAAAAATAGTGAGATCTAGCACCAAAAAAAAAATCAATCGATCAAAAAAAAAAAAGTTGAAATAGTGTTGTTAGGGTTTTTGGAAGATCGATTGTGAATTGAATAATTACCTACTGGCACCGTAGAAAATAACAGCGACAATAGCGACACCGGCGAGGGCGGTGAAGACAACCGCGGGAGTAGAGTTAGTCTGGGCGGCGGACATGATAGAGAATCTTCCCTTGCGGCCGGTTTTGGTACCGGCGGCAACAGAGAGAATGGCAGTTGTGTCGGCGGCGTTGAATTGAGAGGACGTATTCATCATGATGATGATCTCATCATCGTATCGTATCGTATGGATGATGAAATTGAAATTACGACAATGCCCTTTTGTTATCTACGCTACCATTTCCTTCGTTCGTTCGTTCGTGATGAATTACCCATAGAAGAAGGAAGGTAGCGATAACATGTTAGTTTTCTGGTTAAGGATTAAAATTGACAGTTTTTCTGTTTATCATTTTTATTTTTTTAACCATAACACCGGATGTAGTGTTTAGTATTTTCCTAAAATAATTAGTATTATACACATGTTTTGTTTCAATAGACAAATATCAATATCGTTAGATTAAACACTTTTATCTAAATTTGAGTTTGAGATTTTATAATTGTGTGTGTGAGTTTCCTTGTATAAAATAAAATTATCGGAATTACTCTTTTTATGAGATTTTGTTCAATGAAAAAATAAGTTATGGATAAATTAATTTTTTTTTGGTAAGATGATAACTTGTGTACCCCCACAAGATTTGGGGGTATATACCCTCAACCACTATAAAAAGTTTTAATCGATATAATTTTTTATAAAATACACCGTTGGATTGAAAGTTTATATCATATAGATCATTTGTGTAAAATTTCAGACAAATCTAAAATCATTTGATATGTTATTGAGACACAAAAAGATTAACGGTGTTTAAGATATCATAGAAACTGTTAATTTTGATTCGTCTCAATAACATATCAAATGATTTTAGATTTGTCTGAAATTTTACACAAATGATCTATATGATATAAACTTTTAATCCAATGATGTATTTTATAAAAATTTATATCGGTTAAATTTTTTTTAAGTGATTGGGGGTATATACCCCCAAATCTTGAGGGGGTAGACAAGAAAAAGCCTAAATTAAATCTAAATTAATATAAGAATAATTAAATACGATAAAAATATTTTTTGTCTATAGATGAGAGGTGAACAAAGTTTGGACCATTTTATCTTCAAGATGGCTAAGGAGATTAATACCTATGGGTATACTCATCCGATTTGTTGGCATAGACAACAAAAATCATTTACATATGCTGAAAGTGATCTCTAAAAGATTGGATTAAATTCAACTATAGTGGAGTTGCATGTTACAATGGTCTTATTTGAGATCATTAATTCAATGAATTCATGATCTCACAAACTTGAACTTGCATGTTTGTTGTAAGCACATTTGGCATGAAGGCAATCGAAATGTTGAATGTTAGTACTCTTCCTAACGAGCTTAACAGTCTTCTATTTGATGACAAATCTGTGACTTATATACTTAAAAATGTTGGTGTAGTTTTGTTCTTTTGGGACTTTGCCCTTTTCTGTTCACCAAAAAGAAAAATATGAAGAATGTCATCTAAAATTCATACCTAACTACGAGAATTTAAGTTCGAACTATCGAATATGATTTTGTTGTTGCTTTTATTTAGGTGAAATTGCAGCAGAAAAGCTCATGGTATTAATATGTTATGACTAGCAGTGTGGTTTCAATTTAATGAACTTATAGGTGAAGATGGCTCGATGCTATATTGTACATTCTTCGTAGTTGGTGTATAAAACTCATCTTCTGAAATATGTACATGTAAATTTTCTTACAAAGTCTACTCCTATTAATATTGTACAACTCTTTGCTCATGTTATAAATGATTTGTGTTCTTTTATTCTAATAAGCTTAGTCAAATTATCCAGCATATAATATATCTCTTCTGCTCTTAGGTGAGTTTTATCACTAGCAAGAAAAACATGAACCCCGTCTCTATCTTCTATCCAACTGCATCCTGGACTCTTTTGCATTCCCTTGTCATTCAGTAACTCTCTAGTTTTCGCAAGATCGTGCCATCTCCCCACAGAAGCATACAAATTTGCCAACATAACATAGTTTCCAGTGTTACTCGGCTCCAATTCTATGAGCTTTTCTGCTGCAATTTCACCTAAGTCAACTTCCTTATGAATAAAACAACCTCCAAGCAGAGCACTCCAAGTCACTGCATCAGCTTCCATTGGCATGTTTTTGATAAGCCGATACGCTTCATTGAACTTCCCTGCTCGACTCAAGAGGTCGACCATACACGTATAATGTTTTAATGTGGGTGTGATGTTGTATTTTTCCATTAAATAAAAGTATTCATAACCAATTTCAATTGATCCCTTATGAACACATGAAGAAAGAACCGATAGGAAAGTTACATGGTCTGGTTTAACTTTGCGAGCTAACATTCTGCGAAAAATAGCAATTCCTTCTTCTCCATGTCCATGCATTGCATAAGCAGTGAGCATAGCATTGTGGCACACCAAATTAGGATTTGGTATCTTGTTATAAACTTGATAGCAGTGTTTAATACTGCCACATTTTGCATACATGTCTACTAAGGTGGCTCCAATATGAACATCGGAGTCGTATCCCGCTCTGACAGAATATGCATGGACCTGCTTTCCTCGATGGATTGATGGCAACTTGGAGCATGCCGTTAAGATTATTCCAACTGTGTATATGTCCGGCCTCAAATTTGAAACCTGCATTTCATAGAACAATTGCATTGCTGGATCAAATTGTTTATTTTCCACAAGACCAGCTAAAATACTATTCCAAGTATACACATTTGGCTGAAATCCATCCCCTTTCATTCCCTCAAGAAGTTCTCCAATTTTTTCAATTTGATTAGACCGAGCGTAGCCAGAGATCAATGCATTCCATGTTGATGTATCTCTTTCATTTATTTCGTCAAATGCCATTTGAGCAGCTATAATGTTATTGCATTTAGAGTACATTTCTACCAAAGCTCCGCCAACAAAACTGTTAGACTGCAAACCTTTGACAATTGCAATGGAATGTATCTCTCTCCCTTGTCGAATAGAAGTCGTATCAGCACAGGCAGCAAGGACACTTCCAAGAGTGAAGGAATCAGGTTCAATTCCTTCCGTCAATAAACCTCGAAACAACATCAGAGCTTCATCAAGCATGAAATTATCCACATACCCTGATATCATACAATTCCATGATATCGTGTTTCTCTCCACGCCTTGTTGTTCCATCTGATCAAACAATTCCTTTGCCTTTATGATATTCCTGTTTTCCGAATAACCAACTATCATTGTATTGTAAGACGCCACACATTTCTCCGCAAACTTGGAAAACATTTCGAGGGCATTTTTCATATCACCACACTTTCTATACATGTCAACTAATGCATTCACCACAAAAGTATTAGAGAATAACTCATGTCTAACAATGTAGCCGTGAAGTTCTTTCCCAAGACACAACCACTGCATCCTAGCGCAAACCGGAAGAACGCTCACCAGCGTCTGAGCATTCGGTGCCACCCCTGCTCCCACCATTCTAGCAAACAATTTAACCGACTCAACATCATAACCATTACTCGATAATCCTCCAACAACCGCACTCCAAGTAACAACATTGGGTTCCAACTCACTCAACAACATGTTTTCCAAGAGATCCAACGCCTCATGCACCATCCCATTAGTGACACACGCAGTTATAATAGAATTCCAAGAGACACAATCCTTTCCCGGCATTCCTTCTAAAACTTTCTTAGCCTCACCCAAACTCCCACATTTACCATATGTATCAATCAAAGCATTCCCCACATAAACATTAGAAACAAACCCATGTTTCAACACCATCCCATGAAGTTGTCTACCTAATTCCAAATCACCAAGTCCACAACAAATGTTCAAAACAACAGGAAAAACAAAAAAATCCATTTTTTCTCCCACCCCATCATCACATAACAATTGTTCAAAAAGCATAAAACCTTTTTGAAACAACCCCATATTAAGATGAAGACGTATAACTGCAATCCAAGAATGCAAGTTTTTAAGAGGCATTTTATCAAACATGTGGCAGGCATCATAGAAAGAGGAGTTAATTGAATACATTTGAAGTAACTTGGTTTGAACAAAATGGTGGTTGTAAAAACCAGTTTTAATTGAGTGAGAGTGAAGTTGTTTGCCTAAAGTGAGGGAGTTGGAAGATTTGAGAGTGATAGCATAGGTGGTGGAACTAAGTGGGTGATTGTGAAGAAGAGATAAATTGGGTGGTTTTGTTTGGTTTTTGATAATAGGTGGGTTTGGTTGTGGTGGAAGTGTGAGCGGTTCAAAAAGCAAGGTGTGCATGTTGTTAAGATGATAGAATTGAAAGACACACAATACAAAAGGTAGGGAAGCAAATGCAAAAACAGTTAGGAATTTTGGGGGAAGATGCTTATTGGAGGGAAAAAAGTCGTTTGATCTGTAAAATAAAAGTACCGAAGAATATAACAGTATAGGAAAATACAAGATAAAATAGTATAAGACAAATTTTTGAGGTATAAAATTTCTTTTTGTCTTATACGAAGTTTATTGAAGAAAATGATACTTGTATTTTAGTGATTTAAACAACTTGTACACAAAAAGTTGTTTCGTGTTTCAGTGAGGGACAAAAATATTTGTTTTTATCCGATCCTTTAACAATACAACTGAAGTGTCACGTCTAATTCTTTATTTTTGAGCAGATCAAACGCACTTCGGTCTCTCCAAATTGAGTTACACTCGAGCGGTAACTTATACGCGCAACTATAGATATTAATTCTAGAGAACCTTGTGGGACCAAATGGTGGCAATGCTAGTCTGAATTTTATATTACCACAACATCATTTACACTCACTCAATTCAACTTCGCCAACAAATATTGCAGTAATGATCCAATGCAAAAAATATTCATCACTCTTCCATTTCTCCACTCATCACTTCAAATCATTCATTGCAGTTTCTAGAATCTTCCGCACACTCTACCAATCCGCAACTCCATCTACACCTCCACATTCCAATGTTTCAGACGATAACAACAACAACAAATGGAACTTCTCACATTACATCATAGACGACAAAAACCTCCTTCGTCCAAGTCTCATCTCAAACTCTGGTCTTCATGTTCTAGACCTCATCAATTCCGGTTCACTTGAACCGGACCGAGCCATTTACAGTAAGTTGTTAAAGAGATGCACAATGTTAGGGAAACTCAAACAAGGAAAATTAGTGCATACCCATATACTTAATTCTGAGTTTAAGAATGATTTAGTTATTCAAAATTCGGTTTTGTTTATGTATGCAAAATGTGGAAATTTGGAAATTGCCCGCCAAGTGTTTGATGAAATGGGTGTCAAAGATGTCGTGACTTGGACTTCCATGATTACTGGGTATTCGCAGAATGAGTGTGCTGCTAGCGCGCTTGTTTTGTTTCATGAGATGATTCGTGATGGGGCAAGACCGAATGAGTTTACGTTGTCGAGTTTGGTGAAGTGTTGTGGGTTTTTAGGGAGTTGTATTGATGGGAAGCAAATTCATGGGTGTTGTTGGAAGTATGGGTTTCAATCGAATGTGTATGTGGGGAGTTCGCTTGTGGATATGTATGGGAGGTGTGGATTGTTAAGGGAAGCGCAGTTGGTTTTTGATGAGCTTGAGAGTAAGAATGAGGTTTCTTGGAATTCTTTGATATCTGGTTATGCAAGGAAAGGTGATGGAGAGGAGGCTTTGGCATTATTTGTGAAGATGCAAAGGGAGGATTATGGAGCGACGGATTTTACTTATTCGGCTCTTTTGTGTTCTTCATCGAGCACAGGGTCTTTGGAGCAAGGGAAATGGTTGCACGCACATATGATGAAGTCGGGAAGGAAGTTAGTTGGTTACGTGGGGAACACACTTCTTCACATGTATGCAAAGTCGGGAAACATTTGGGATGCGAAGAAGGTTTTCGATCGGTTGATTAAGATTGATGTTGTTTCTTGCAATTCCATGTTGATGGGGTATGCTCAACATGGTTTTGGAAAGGAAGCTGTAGACCTCTTTGAAGAGATGATGTCGTGGGGTGAGATTGAACCTAATGATATAACATTCCTTTCTGTTCTTACGGCTTGTAGCCATGCTGGACTTTTGGATGAGGGTAAATATTATTTTGAGTTGATGAAGAAGTATGGCCTTGAACCAAAAGTCTCGCACTACACGACATTTGTTGATCTTCTTGGTCGAGCCGGTCTTCTTGATCAAGCTAGGAGTTTCATAGAAGAAATGCCAATTGAACCAACTGCAACTATTTGGGGAGCTTTGCTTGGTGCGTCTAAAATGCATAAAAATACGGAAATGGGTGCTTACGCAGCTGAAAAGGTTTTAGAGCTTGACCCTTTTTATTCAGGAACACATACATTGCTTTCCAATATTTATGCTTCTGCTGGTAAGTGGAAGGATGTTGCAAAAGTGAGAAAGATGATGAAGGATAGTGGGCTGAAGAAGGAACCGGCTTGTAGTTGGGTTGAGATTGAGAATTCTGTCCATGTATTTGTGGCAAATGACATTTCTCATCCACAGAAGGATAAGGTTTATGAAATGTGGGAGAATCTAAATCAGAAAATTAAAGAGATTGGTTATGTTCCTGATACAAGTCATGTGCATCTCTTTGTAGATCAACAAGAGAAAGAACTGAACTTGCAGTATCATAGTGAGAAGTTAGCTCTTGCTTTTGCCCTTCTAAATACTTCACCAGGATCGACTATACGTATTATGAAGAATATCAGAGTTTGTGGTGATTGCCACTCAGCAATAAAATATGTGTCTTTGGTTGTGAAGAGGGAAATCATCGTTAGAGACACCAATCGGTTCCATCATTTCCGTGATGGCTCATGCTCTTGTAGGGACTACTGGTAGTGCCAATTTTTATCAGCTAATTAGTTGATTTTTATCAGCCAATTTTTATGTAAATATAAGTCATGATAGCAGCTACGGTTTAAGTCAAAAGGCCTTTAGTTACTTTTTAGATATACTCCATTTGAAATACATGTTATATGGTGGATACATCATTGTGCTCACAACATACATAAAATTATTTGAGTTTTCCTTATCTTCTTCAGTTTTTAATTGTCCTTATTCTTTCTCAATGCTTGTTAGTTGTTACCATCTGCTGAAGCATTGCTGATTGCATATATTATATAAAAATCTCCTTATTGCTTCATTTGATTTGCATGAATGTGTATGGGTGGAAAATAAGCAGATTGATAAATAGTGAGAAAAACTCATTTTCCCCCTTTTGGTTTACACCTGAAAATGAATGGGAGAGAAACATTGGATCTTTGAGTGCAGAGATTGTATCTCTTGCAGGAAAATGCAAAAGAGGTAAAGAAAGGAAAAATATATAAGAGCAGCTTCCATTCAAACCTTTAAGAGTATTACCAACATAATTTTCCAAAGATTTGTTAAAATCGCGTGAAAACATATTTTAGGTGTGGAACACATGTTAAATGGGATATAAACTTCATTTTTTTGGTAAAATCATGTAATAATTGATTTTAACTGAATTAACTCGGTGTGAAAATGCTGAAATTAGGTAAAATCCGAGTTAATTTATTTTGATTTTACTCGATTTTGAAAAAATTAAATTTTTTTCTTTCTTATTTTGTTTTATTTATATTTTTTTTTGAAGTACAATAAACTAATTCATTTCATTAGCAATAATATGTCTTTATATAATAGTCTTAATATTATTTTAACACGAGGTAAATTCGTATTAATTTTACAAGTATAATAGATGATAAATTATAAAATTAATGTTATATATATATTTTAATGTTCTGTCGAAAAACCTGTTGTGACATTTTTCATGTACATGTGTATATTTTGACTAGGATCAAGTGCAATTTCAAGAATAAATATTTTCCGATGTGATCAAGTAAAATAACACATGGCTAATTTTAGGGTGTGTAGATGTAATCAAGTAAAATAACACATGGCCAATTTTAGCATGTGCAGGTGGCACACTAGATCCGTACTTGTCTTCCACAACTACATTTGAATTATCTTTCTAACTCCAAAGCAATTTTTCTCTCGAAATCTTAGAAACTCAAATGAAAATTAGATGTTTCGCATTTGCAAGACTATCAATGTACTTGCCTCTACTACAAGATGCAATGAAGATGTGGTTCTTGAGGTTTACCGTGTTATGGTTGCACATAAATTTTTGTCTTGAAAAGTTCAAGAAACAAACACTCGTTAACAAACACTCGTTGAGAGTAAATCTTATCAACAACAACAAGTCTACTCCCTAATATGATTTTAATTTTTTATTTTTATAATGCCTACAATATGATTTGAATAAAGGAGAGAAAAAAAAGTATTTGAATCAAATTTGTGTTTGGTTCAAAATATGGAAGACGAAAGATCTAAATTAAATATATATTTGGTTCACAATAACAATAATTTTAAAAATTTTACTTTTTTATCCTTAACTTGTTATAACATTCAAAAACTATGAAGTTGATATGAAAAAAAGACATAAAAAAAAATAACGTTGAATTTATTTTTTTTGACGTAAAATTTACGTTGAGTTAAAAATAAAAAACAAAAACAAAACACAAAAAAATAGAGTCGTGATAAAGAAAATGAGATTGACGTGAAATGAAAAGAAAAAAAAAAGATAGAAATAAAATGTAGTAGTAACAAAAAAAAGTTAAGATGGAGTAATAGCATAGAAAATAAATTTAGCATAAAAAAAATAGAAAGCTCTAGAGAAAAAAAAAACTAGCATAATAAAAAAGAAAGATTGTACCAAAAAAAAGAGTCACTAGAAAGAAATTGAAACATTTTGTAAGCAAAGAAAATTAAAACTTTTAATAATAATTCACAAGGATAATTTAAATTTTATTAAAATAATTTAGGGTGATTTTGTTTAAAAAAGAAGAAGCTATTTTTAACAAAATATTTCGTCAAAAAAAAAAACAAGTTATTTTTTTAACTTCCCTCTTCTTCCTTCCAAATTTCCCAATTTGAAGAACCATAAATTGCTTCATCCCCTTCTATCCCTTTCTTAAGAAATTGAACCAAACATACTTTCATGTGACTATTAATTTATACATGACATGCATGACTCAAAAAGATATTGAATACATGATCATTGAAAAAAAAAATATATTCTTTGCAATTTGGTGGTTAGTGCATGTAGTTGGTGGTATTGGTTTGTGTTTGAAATGTATGATTTTTTTTTTTACTAAAAAAATGTATGATTTTAAGAGTAGTTTTTTAATCCAAGGGGTGTGGTTGAGCGGTTGGGGCTCATACTCCCTTAACTAATGGTCGAGGGTTCGATCCTCACCTTGGGTATGGAGCAGCTTTAAATCTTTGGGTCAGTTATCCTATCCATCGAGGTGCCTCCAATCTAGCGAGGGAATAGTCACTGCATTCAGCGGTAGATATACAAGATAGTCCTTATAATCATCCGATTTATGCTCAAATACGCATGTTTTTTAGGTTTTCAAATATGTGTGACATATATATTACTATCAACCGTACTTTGCATTCAAATATACACTTAAATATTGTGGTTAATGACATTCAAAGATTAATGAATTGTAGCACCTTGATATATTCATTAATCATCTATAATTTACTGTAAATCATATTAACCATCTAAATTATTGTCGAATTTAGCTATCCCATTTTGTGTCAAAATAAAAAAGGTTCTATCCTTAAATATAGGTTTGAGAATTAATTAAGTTATCACCTAACTTTACTCTCAAAATTTCTTGAATAATATTTAATATAATCCAGCATCATATATCAATCTATGTTATTACATAGTGTATCACTTTACATTAAAAATTCCTCCAATTACCAGTACAGAAGGAATGCTTGAAAAAATTGGGAGAACATACCATGTTAGATTTTATCTCAGAAGCTCGACTCTCTCGAAACACAATCCGGCTCATGTATTTGTCATTTGTTTGAAACTATCACGGAATATAATTCCTTCATTGTACATTTAATCTCAAATTTTCCTTTGAAAGTTGCACTTGCCTACGACCCAAAAAGAATGCTGTGACTATCCACATCAAACAAACCTGGTATAAAGCAATAAGAAGATGCATAACATCAGCATTGAACATACAATGTATAAGATATGAAAAGGTGTGAAAAAATATTATTAGTGTAAAGCAGCAATGTACTAGAAAAGCCAAAATAATGAGAAATAACTGCCGCTATGTTAGCTAATAATTATACTAAGTTTTGATGATTTACTAACGAAAAACGATCCATTTCTTGTTTCTACACTTTTTTTCTATTATTAAACCAACACTACTATTAGAGAGGAGATGGATAGAACGACAAGTTCACACGTACGGGAAGGCCATAAAGGGCAGAAGTTGATGGGCTGCCGTTTTGGGTACCAAAAAGCATTTTATACATTCCAGCTGCTGCAGCGTCTCCAAGTCTTTGAACCAGCACATCTATGCATATCTGCATCAGTATTCATTTAATGTACTCATGAGGAATTTCCATAAAAATATACTAAAACGTTATGGCAAAGTCATTGGTTGGATTCAAAACAAAAATGGTACATGGCTGTGTAAGTAAATCAACATTATAGTCATCGAAGTTGTGAGAGTTGGACAAATGAGTCCCTTAAATTTGCAAAAATAGCAATTTAGTCTCTTAACTTATAAAACATCAGTCAATTTAGTATCTTCATCAAAATACCTCTTTAGAAACACACTAGTCAAAACTGATGAAAGAACTATATATTGCCTTGAGTAGTAGTTTCTTGCTTCATCAAGACAAACATAGAACCTTTCAATTGTGTTGGTAAATTCAGAAAAGGGACTAAATTAACTAATATTCTTTAATTTAAGGTACTAAATTGTCATTTTGAAATTCACTTGTGGCTGTGACTATATGCTTCTACAAGTCCATGATCTACAACCAGTACTACATTTAAGCAAACGGGACGGAAAGAAAGGTCAGTCAAAGAAAATGGTCATACTTTAGCTTTATACTTTTCATCCTCTGAAACAACAACAAATAAAAGTTCTCTTCCTGGCCTTGTAACGACATATGTAACAACCTGCAACATTTTAGAACATGAATACGAATACAGAAAATATAAACAATAGTTAATTTGAAATCAATGACCGTAGGACTCTACGGAAACTATGGCATGCTATAAAAGAAGAAAAAGAATGAATAGTAATTAGTATCTATTTATTATATGAAGCACCATAAATTATTGTATATTTCTATTAAAGAAGCAAGAAATGTTTGCAAGTTGTAGAAGACAACCTTTCTCATTGTCTCACAAATAGCCACCACCGTCCAATCTGGCCAAACAGCTAGAGTGGCTAAATTTAAGAAGCCAATGAGAGGAGCTGAGCATATAGCTGTAGTCACCCCAGCAATCGTAAGAATGCGCCCCTGCACTAGATAAAAAAAATATATGAAGTGGTTACTTAGGATTTATGCAACAACAACACTGACAGCAAATAAGAAAACCTAACACAAGGATATATTTCATTACTATTATTGCTGAGAGTATTACTGGTTGGAAGTGGTAATTGTTAAAAGTCCCACATTGAATGAGAGATGGCTTGAAAGATATATAGCTAAGGTCCAAACACAACTCAAAGAATGTTCAAGAAAATCATTTTTTGAAAACCTTACCGTTAAGGATAGTTGTCCAATAAGAATAAAAACAGCAATAAAGCTATTTATCTCGGCGAACAGTTTTCTCCTACCAAGAGAGCTAGTAACTGTGCTGGCAATAACACTCACCTTCTGCAATCACAGACTGGAAAATTTCAGAAGGAATACTATTTAGAGATGTATAGTATACAGGTTCAAAAAGTCATCTTAACACACATAGCATGGCAATAAAGACCACTTCAGATAAATTGTATGCATCGGTTGCTCATTATCATTCGTATTTATAGTTTTTTGATCCCAATAAATCAAAGGATGCAATCAAGGGGATAATTGTAATCTAACTTAAAGTCGTACTAGCTAAGTAGAAGTACCAAATTGTAGTTTTTCAAGTGGAAATATTTTAACACTGCTAAAGTTCAAGCTTACTGATGATCTTTCAGCTAGACAGATATAAACTAGGCTAAATGGTAAACCCAACTAAACACCGCCTATCCTAGCCTAAGCATAAAACATAGCAATTGATACAAGAATAAAACCAAGTGAATAGAAACCACGGCAACCAGCAACAAAACATAGCAAACATAGAAAACACAGCAAAACAGAAGCAGATGGCCAGACAGCCTACTCTAGTGGAAAATGTTGAAATTAAAACCTAAAACATTAATACAAGTGAAATAAAAGGTTTTAAGCACCTCTACATTTCTGAAACAGAAATCCCTCTGAAAAACCAAAACTTTGAATACTAATAAGGAAATGGATGAAACCGTGAATCATAACTGCTCTTCATTGATTTAGCATGTACTAATAGTGGCCTATGTATACACAAATCATAAGCAGAATTAGTTAAGTCGTGCATGACAAGATGGAATAAAAATGAAAATCATGAGGACATCGATAACTCAGATAAATTGAGCTGATAACTCGCATCTTAGATATGGCCTTTATTGAAGTCCTTAGGCAATCATAGGAAGAGCAAATATGACAGTAGATTTCAGGGAAGCAATAGAGCTTTATATAAATACATAATTTTCTATAAGTTATATCATTTTGTAAGAACATAAATGCTGCAAATGAAAACCAAAGGCATATTGCAGGACAGGAAATTACCTAACCTGGAAATAGAAGACTGAAGAGACAACTGCACTCAGCCAGATGAACAATGATATATGCAACAGGTAGGTTGAAGACAATATAAGCCAGAGTCCTTCCAAAATGGGCCAAACTTTGTGCTTCACTAACGTGGATGACTTTGGGGAACCTATTAGAGTGTGTTCAGTTCTATCAACCTCACCAGCCGCATTCTTTTGGTTGGAGTCGGATTCTCTAAATTCAAAATAAATAAATAATTATGATCATATCCTTCCTATTGCGTTACAAAGTACATTTTCTGAATTTTTTTAACAAACAAATAGTTAAACAATTTTATTTTATGATCTCTCTCTCTCTCTCTCTCTCTCTCTCTCTCTCTCTCTCTGTGTGTGTGTGTGTGTGTTGGTGGGGGATAGAGCTGGAAATTACATAGAACAATGTTATAGGTCTCCAATTAAATGGGATGTGCTACGAGAATAGGGAACAAAGTAGGGATTGAGAAGCGAGCTTGCCACTAATAGTGAGTAGTAGTTGTTTGACAGACGGTCAAGATTCATACATGTAATTAGAAATAAAAGGGGCTTGTATCCTGGGGTGACAGAACACTTCTTTATTAATATCTTTGTTTTGATCTCTTTATCTCAGAGCATGTATCCTGTTGATAAATTTGTAGAGATTTTATCAATAATGCTGTGAACAACTGGTGGAAAAAGGCTTAGTTGTTTTTATTACGTGCTGCTGTTAACTTGAATTAGAGTTCTCCTGAACAAATCCACCCAAGTAGTTACCCAATCAGTTAGCTGAAACTTGTAGTGCAGGATAGTTAGATACGTACACTTAGTTCAACATGCTGCAAGTTTTCTTGAAGGTTAAATTTTGCCTTTGAATGAAAAATGAGTTATGTACCATATTACCATCTCAAATGCATCTCAATTTTCATTGATATAACTATGAAGCAAAAAATATAGGAATAACCTAATGGGAGACAACTCTTCTTGAACATGAGATGTATCGCAATTTATCCCTCTTGATGTCTGAGCCGCAAGTTCCATCAACAAAGCAGCAAACAGGAGCAAGACTGAGAAAAGACATGATTTTGATGTTAAACAAAGTGAAACCAAGCAAGGAAGTATTGTATAGGGACATGCAAACTTACATGGACCAACAAAAGCCATTCCTGTGGCAAACAGTGATCCACACAATTGTCCAAGGGTGGCACCGGCACCAATAAACCCAAATAATCTTGAACCTGACTGAACCCAAAGCGTGTTAAGTGGGACCCAAACAACCCAAATTAAAACAAAAACTATGTATCAGTAAACAAACCTCGTTGTCCATTACGTCAATTACCCTTGCCCAAGTTGAAGAAATTGTAATTAGATTAAGCAAAGCAACCTTCACACAAAAAATATATAAAATTATTTCACAAAAGTATCTTTGGAAGCAAGCTAGCAGTAGAATGATATCAAAATATACATTAATACCAAAAAGTGGAGAATAAAATTATTATAAGCAGTACCCAAAGAAACAATCCTATACGGACAGAGATATAAAACCATCCATGGTTATCCCAGCTAACTGGCGATTCAAGACTGCCTTGATCACCAAGTTTCCCTTCTTTCGAGGACAAAGTTGTGGACCCCTAGGAGTAGGAACAAAAACAAAATTTAACACAATCTTAATACAAATAACATATTGAGCTGAACTGCAACAAACAACTTCCAGTTATATTATTGTCTTACATTGAAATTGGACATTGAAGATTCAGCTGATGAATAGTGCCATAGAATAAAGAACACTACGAGTGATGCACCAAAGAACCTGTGTATGAAAACCAAAGCCTGGAATTTCAAAAGGCATCATTACAGCATGACATGCAAGTAAACATTAACTAATAACCATTACAAATCATTTGTCAAATTCATTTTTCATGACAAAACTGACTAAATAGTTAAATATGAATGCATATTAACATAATAGTTTTGATTTTCTCCTATTTATTTGAACAATAAATTATTACAATGATTCATAATCCTAGTTCAAAATATTGCATCCAAAAGATTGATTTTTAAAAACAGATTTAATTGTATCAACGTTTCATGTGTATTCTCGTGTCTAGAAATTTTAATAATTAGGAGACAAAAGTCATGGCTTGGTATCTTGTTTCAGCACTTGAAGTTGAGACAAAATTTTGATTCTTATTTCTTCGGGATATTAATTTATCTACAATAAATACAAAGTAACTTCTAACTAGAAATGGAACCGGGAGCTCCTTTACTGTATTTTATGATGTACATCATTGTATGTCGAGTCCTACTCAAATTGAGTTAATGAACCGAATTAGCACCTTGACTACTACAAATGAGATGTACTAATCGAGTAACTACAAGATAGTTTAAATCTCCAACTAATTTTCTATATCTTTTAGGTCTAAAAGTAACTCCCCTAAATTCATAGGAATTTAGCATTTGATTCTACATACTAGTTTCCTTATTAATGTATTTGTGCAAAGTGGACCAAAGTTGTGTACAATAACAATAGACACCGAATCAATCTTCAATGTATGCAACATTTGATTGATTAGATGTAAAAGCATTCTGCTCAGACTATACGTACCACCCTCACTTCAGATTGAAAATGTGTCTGTAATGTGTCAGTGTCCATCGTGTGTCTCCAATGCCAACACACATTTAATCAATTTCATTTTCTCATATTCTTACTAATATCCACAACATATATGTGTCCGATACTAATACATGTAGTTACATTCAATCACTTTAATTTCTTATGACCGTGTTTATGCGTCAGTGTCATGTCAGTGTTATGTCTGGTATTCGCTAGAACTTGATATGAATGATGAAAATAGAATTGAAAAAAAGAAAAAAAGAATTGTGATAAAATAAAACGAGACCTTATTTTTAGAGAGATTAGGGAGAGAGAAGACGAGTGATGAAAACGGTGCGGCAACGACGGTGAGCAACAATGAACCTATAAATAAGCCAGGTAGATTTGATAGTCCCAATGAAATTGCACCTTCATCACGCAAAGGTAAAACTACAAAATAAGCACTCAAAATCTGCAACAACAAAAAATGAAAAAAAATAGTTAAACGGAAGAAGAAGAAGAAGAAGAAGAAGAAGAAGAAGAAGAAGAAGAAGAAGAAGAAGAAGAAGAAGAAGAAGAAGAAGAAGAAGAAGATTGTGAAAGTGAGATAGCAGAGCATTGAGATGAGAAACTGACGAAGAAGAAGCAGAAGAAGGAGTGAAGAAGAGCAGAGGATTCGTGCGGGTGCACCGTAACGAAAACGGACACAACCGCGTCTAATCGATTCCTCCCCATCGCGCGTTTCTGTTTTCCGATCGGAGGAGGATATTTCTTAAAATAATGAATATTATGGTTCATTGGGGTGTTGGTTGTTCATCGGAAAATTGCTTGAGCTTTGACCATTTAAATGAAAAATTATTCGTGTTTTGGTTTGTGTTAGAAATAATATAAAATTATTGATGTAGTTTTTCTTAAGCTTTTGAGAAATGTCACATGAATAGTTTTATGTTATTTCTAACATTTTGTTAAACAAGTCTGTTTTGATCCATTGTACAAAGAAAAACTTGAGAAGGAAGGTGTAAAAATGAGTTTTTTTGGTATATTAAAAATATATTATACAATATCTCTTTTTGAACAACATTATACCATATCTCTATTTATTTTACAGAGTTTTAACAATTATGAATTTTGGTATTAAAAGAAAATATTTAAAAATATATGTTCTATAATATTTGTCCTGAAAGTATTAGAATAAATAAAAATCTACATAATCAAAATATGACACATATACATGAATTTAAATAATAAAAAATGTTCACCTCCCTTTTGAGCAAGTGAACCACACTTGCTTGAGTCAGCCACTCATGTAGCGCCACATGTCTCTAACCACCCCACCTTTTTCAATTTTAACCGGTTGAAAAAATTCATCTTCTCCCCCCTCTGTTTCATTCAACTCTAACATTAAACTCACGATTAAGTATACATTAAACTCTTATTTTGGGTTTTAAACTCCACCATTGTATATAGTCTTACACCGGATATCACTTGAGTTTGACTTTTCTATATTAATGCATCTCAAATGGATTCACTTTACTTGATAGTCCATAAATACCAACCGTATGATTTTAAATTTAGGTTTTAATTTTCTTTAAATTTAGGTTTTAATTTTCTTTTTAAATATAAAATTGTGTTTTAAATTTGATCGTCTGAACTTATGTTGAATGTCTCACATTTATCTAAATGCAGGACAAACAATAGTTATTGACTGCGCTAAATCATGATCCCTTAGTTGGCCGAAAGTTAGGTGGACATATTGGTTCCAAAAAAAAAGTTAGGTGGACATATACGTTTGAGGTTGTTCTTCATGTGTGTGAATTTCAAATTATTGTGTCGTCATATAAATATGCTCAAATAACTGTTGGACTTAATAGATAAGATCATAGTTCGATCGTCGTAATTAAGCTCGAAAGAGGAATAGAACAAGAAATATTGACCAAGTTTTTATTATTTTAACTCATTGTATATTTTTCTCTTTAATTTCCTATACAAATTGCATGCTATTTAAAACAATGGATAACTATGGCAACAAAATCTAGTTGAATGAAAAATAAATTGATGATTAAGCGTGCATTAAGAATTACTCCCTCTGTCTCATTATATAAGCACTTTTACTACAAAAGTCTAGTCCCAAAATATAAGCCCTTTTACAATTTACTAGGTACATTTATTGCATTGGAATACAAAAATTGTAAAGGGACTTATATTTTTGGACTAGACTTTTGTAGTAAAGGTGCTTATATAATGGGACGGAGGGAATATAAGATAAAAATAAATACATTTTAAAACTTCTTAACATGTGCAATATTGCACATGTCATGTTAGACAAACCCTCCCATATATAATACTTTCTTTTGTATTTTTTATAAGAGACGAGTTACGTTTTAAATTTATTGAATAATTAATGTATTTGGTCTATATTATGGACTAGATACATTTGAAAATTGGAACTCGTTTTGAATGAAACCTACGGTTTTATAATTGAAAGTCTTGGTGAATTTTACTTTTGTTGTTATATATATATATATATATATATATAACCTTCCCCTTGTTCACAACAATTGCAGGCAAAACTTGTAGGGAGTGAGAGTATCATGTTTAAGAAGACTGAGAAATCAATGGCTCTTTCAAATAAAAAGGTTAGCAATCGTATACCTAATGATCTTGTCTTCTATATTATATCGAAATTGCCTTTAAAATCCTTGAATTGGTTTAAATGCGTAGGCAAATCACGGGTCCTCTTAATTAAAACCCCTTATTTTATTAACATGTATAGGAAAAATTTTATATCAAATAATTCTTATTATGATGATACATGTCTCCTTCTAAAGCAAACTCTGCTAAATTTTGAAAAGCATTCGACATTGTATTTATTATTTGGAGAGAGTTTTGACAAGAAGGTCAAATTAGATTGGGTGCCTCCATTTCAAGAGGATGATCGTGATTCGTGATATTAATATTCTGAGTTCTGGAGTTAATGGCACTCTTTGTCTCTATGTCAATGGCATTAGTTCAAAAGTTGTAGTGTGGAACCGAGCTATTCATGAATTCAAAGTCGTCCCTCCCAACCCAACAGTGTATGTACCAACTTATGTAAGATTTACAGCTCAACTTCATGGATTTGGTTATGATTACATTAGCGATGACTATAAGGTGGTTACATATGTAGATTTTGGTGCATGTCTATGTCATTTTTTAAATGCTCGGATGAATATGTTTGCATCAAAGGTATTATATGACCCTATATGGGAGATATATAGTCTTAAAAGTAATTCCGGGAAGAAACTTGATTTGGATATGAAAAAAATTTATCAGAGTCTTTTAGGTGTTCCAGAGCAAGTGTACATAAATGGGGTCATTGGTTGGGCAAAAGTGAAAGAGATATTGAAAATTTATATTTGGTGTCATTTGATTTGGGTAATGAAGTGTATGTTCTAACATTCATACCTTTAATTATGGACGATATTATTGATTTTGATTTGAATCATACTCATTTATTGTTGTTAAATGAGTCTATTACTTTGATATCTAATGATGCTCAAAGAATAACTTTTCACATCTTGATTCTTGGTGAAATCGGCATGACAAAATCATGAACAAAATTGTTCATTGTTGGACTTTTACCTTGTCTTGGAGATCCTATTGGAGTAGGGAAGAACGGAGATATATATATTCTTCGCAAAAGAAGATGAAGAACTAAGTGTGATTCAACTACCAACAAAGTTCAGGAGCTTGGCACTAAGAGGATGTTCTTTTGTTCTCAAATAGTAATTTATAAGAAAAATCTTCTTTCAATTGAAGGATAATAATCGATTGCTGCTCTCTCTTAGGTTTATGATTGTGGTTTTAAGGATTTTTACCTTTGTATGCAAAGGACTTTGTCAATTAAGATGTCATTGGATAATATGAATCTTCAAATTTATTTTGAAGATTTCTATTTTTCCTTGAAAGTAATTGCAAGTATTTTGATTTGTAATTCGATAGTATGTGAAACCATGAGTATTTGGTAATTATGTGAACCATGAAATTCCTAATGGAAATATTATCTTTTAATCTTTTGTTTGATATGCCAAAATTGTTATTGGCCCTATTCCTTAATTGACAATTTTTTCTGAATTGTCCTGAAAGCACCTTAATTAAACAATTCTTATTTTTTGAGGAAAAATTACATAATCTTATTTTATTTTTGAATTTTTTATAATTTTTATTCCGAATTCCTTCGTTAGAGCACTGACCTCAATCAAATAACATAAATCTTAATGATATTCATTGTTGTTAAACAAACTTGCTATGAGAATCATTATACATATTTAATCCATTTTTGACAACAAAGTGTGTGATTAATTTGCTAATGGAAGTTGAGTAGCTACCCTTGTGTTTGTCGTTGGTATTTGCACCCTTATAGTTTGTTGATGTGCCCTTTATTTTGATAAATTTTTCACCTCTTCCTCTTTCAAACCTAACCACATTTGATCTTATCTTATACTCCTGTAGTCCTTTATAAGAGAATTTTTGTTTTTTAAATTTATTTTATATATATTTGATAATGTAGACAAATTACATCAAATAAATTTAAAAAACAAAAATTATTTTATATTAAAGATTTTGGATCATTACGCGAATTCTCTTATAGCTTTAGGAACTCTAAGGAATTTGAATTGGTAATTTGGTAATGTGGACATATTTGGTAATTTGAACTTGTACCAATTCAAATTCTTTCAAGTTCCTAAAGTTATGAAACACATATAGTCGTTGGATCATATATGTTTCAATGTCGTGTTCGACAATAATACGACCCTGATACTTACAGTTACATTGAATCATATTATTTTCTTAAATTTATAATTATTTTGACGTATCATTGTCTATGTAATGTGTCCGTATGTGGATCAATTTTTTTCACTATTTACTACTTCTTCAAATCGTACGTGTTAAATATGCTCGGATCTCAATCCCAAAAACTAGCTCAAAGGGTGAGGTTGCCCTCACATATTTATACACTCGACAGTCCGGGAACCTAAGCAATGTGGGACTTCAAACAAACTTCAACAATACCATATTCAACACCCACCTTCACGCCTTGCGTGGGCCTGGGTCAACAACTACAGATTCAACACCCACCCTCACGCCTAGCGTGGGCCTGAGTCAAACGCCCACATTGCAGTCTTTAACCCGGCTCTGATACCATGTTAAATATGCTCGGATCTCAACCACAAAAACTAGCTCAAAGGGTGAGGTTACCCTCACATATTTATATACTTGACAGTCCGAGAACCTAAGCAATGTGAGACTTCAAACAAACTTCAACAATACCATATTCAACACCCACCCTCACGCCTAGCGTAGACCTGGATCAACAACTACAAATTCAACGGTACAAATCCAAAAAAAATTCCCTGCCTTATTTACCTTTGGCGGAATGTAAACTTCTCCAACCCCCATTTTGTACAAATTCTTTCCATAACCATGTCACTGTTGTAGTTATTGGAAAATCTGTGAAGTAAAGTGTTGTAGTGTTTTTTCCCATAGTTCTAATTTGCCCTTCTTTGCTGTTCCAATTTTTGTTCTTGCTCCCCTCCCTTCCACTTCATCATTTCTCTCTCTAAAATTTATCCATCTCATTTTATTTACCTTGTTTTATACAGAAATCATAATTATTCATATAAATTTATCTTCATAAAATCATTTTAATATATAAAATATAATGTTTTTGGTGGATCTTCCAACAAACAAATCTATAGATAACTTTAAATATTTCGAAAATAAATTTGCCGGAAAATATTTTTAATAAAAAACAAGTATAATTTTTTTTCTACGAATTAAGTTGTGAAACATGAAAAAAAAAAAAGTGTCATATTTTTATTTTAACAAAATAAATTTGACTAAAATATCTTTTATTTAAAACTAACTTACAAGTAGGGGTGGCAAAATAATTCATTAAGAAAAAATTCATCCAATCCATCCATTAATTTATCCATCCAATCAATCCATAAGAGAATTATTTTGTAATTGGATTGGATTGGATCCATCCACTAATTGATTGGATGGATTTAATCCATCCACTTTAATTTCAAAATCCAATTGGATCATTAATTATAATTTATTTTTTTTACCTTCTAAATATTTTTTTTCTTAATCATAAAAAAAAAATTTACTTTAACCTAAAGAATATCCTAATTTTATTGTTTATAATTCAAAATTAAATATTTTGAGAAATGTTTTATTGTTTTATGGTTATGCTTATTGTTTGTGGCCATCGTACAACATCATTCAAGATATATACTAACTCCGTTCTATTTTACTTGTCGTTTTAGAAAAAAAGACCAAAATAGGAGAGTGTATTTTTGCACCTTAATTTCCTACCATGCCCTTTTTTAAATATATATCATATTTTTAATCCACCAATAAATTCATACTTTTTCACAAACATTATCTATTTTCAAAAAAAATTGTAACAAACTTTATACAATAAAAAGATTATATTGTTTCAACAAAAAAAAATATTATACAAAATTTAGTCAATAAATTGATGGATGGATTGGATATCCATCCATTAAAATGGTGATAATGGATGGATTGGATGGATTTGATTTTCAATGGACGGATTGGATTGAATTTTATTTTAAGAATTTTAATGGATTGATAATGGATTAATGGATTATTATAATCCATCTATTATAATCCAAGTCCAAATTCATCGATCCATCCATTTTGTCACCCCTACTTACAAGAGTGTAAATGACTAAAATAGTCATTCTTTCTTTTGTTTTGTTTTTTTGTGTTTGTTTGGATTGGGCTATAACTATACCTAAAATAAAAATTGAACACTTAATTTTGGAGGTCCAAGGTTGTTGGCTTGTTTGTCCTGGCCTAGGGTCGGCCAAGCCCACATGCCGACCGTATTGGTATGAACTAGGTTTTGACAATTGAAAATTAGGGTTAGCCCTGTTTGTTGTATTTATATCATTACTCGCTTGTTCTCCACAATTTCAAGCAAAACTCATTTGGAGTTAGAGCGCTGCGTTTTAGATTACTTGGAAATCAATGGATCTTTCAAATAAGAAGGTTAGCAATCGCATACCTAATGATCTTGTTTCCCCTATTATTTCAAAGCTATCTCTGAAATCATTGAATCGATTTAAATGCGTATGTAAATCATGGATCATGTTACTTGAAAGCCCTTATTTCATGAATATGTATTTCAAAAAATTCATCTCTAATACTTCCTGTTACAATGATGCATATCTCCTATTGAAGCAGACTATGCTAGATTCTGAAAAGCGTTCATTGTTGTATATATTTTATGGTGAGAGATTTGTCAAATTAAATTGGCCACTTCCATTTCAAATGGAACATCGTAATATTAATATTTTTGGTTATGGAATTAATGGCACTCTTTGTCTCTATGGCGAAGGTTTTCGTTCAAAAGTTGCAGTCTGGAATCCAGTTCTTGGGGAATTCAAGATCATTCCTTACAATCCAACCGTGTATGTGCCACAGCATGCAATTGTTTCGATTCAACTTCATGGATTTGGTTATGATTACTTTAGAGATGATTATAAGGTGATTCGATACGTAGATTTTTTAACAAATCCTTATTTAGAATTTAATGCTCGGAAAGATGTGATCGCGCCAAAGCTGTTATACACCCCTTTATGGGAGATATATAGCCTTAAAAGTAATTCTTGGAGGAGACTTGATTTCTATATGCCAACTATAAACCAGAGTCCCACATGTGTTATAAAGCAGATGTACCTTAATGGGGTGTGTCATTGGTTGGGCAAAAGTGAAATAGATAATGATAATGTATGTTTGGTGTCATTTTCTTTGGGTAGTGAAGTATTTTGTCTGACCTCCATACCCTTGTTTATGGATGACGGTGTTGATTTTAAAAAAATGGATACTCATTTAATGTTGTTAAATGAGTCCATTGCTTTGATATCTACTAATGCACAAACGAATACATTTCACATATCAATTCTTGGTGAAATTGGTGTGAAAGAATCATGGACTAAACTCTTTACTATTGGACCATTACCTTGTGTTATGCATCCTATTGGAATAGGAAAAAATGGTGATATGTTCTTCATAAAAGACGAAGAACTAGTCAAGTATGATTTATCCAGCCACACAATTCAAGAGCTTGACATTAAAGGAGTGAACCTTGATAGCCAGATAGTAATTTATATGCAATAATATATTAGTGGTCTTTTATCTTATTTATTTATAACATTTTAGTTTTTTATCTTATTTATTTGTAATACACTAGAGTGTTACATAATTTGGATTGATGTATTGGATTTTTGAATTAATAGTGGTGCATGGTAAACTATGTTGGTGTGTTGGTGCTAATGGGGTGGAACTTTAATCGTTTTTTCCGCTACATTGTAAAAGTGCAATAAGATCAGAAAAAAGAGCCCATATAAATGTGCACCTATTTCTGGTTTTCATGTGTGCTATAGGATGTCTCTTAGCATGAGCCTTTAGTTCATGAATCTTGTGTCTTTGTTTTTGTTTTGCCAGTTTGTTTGGTGGTCATGTATGTCTAGGTCTTGTGCAACCCTTCTTAAAATATGAGTTTACATCTTGGTTAATGTTGTATCAAAGTTTTTATTTGATGATATTGTAAACTATGAAGATGTTTGGTGGAAATCTTTATTAACGTGCTTTCTTTCAATATTTTGTTTGATATGTTAAAATGATATTTGGGTTCTTTTTTTTTTTGTTTAATTTATAGTATTTATATTATATAAAAATCAAAAAAAAAATTCTTGAAGAATTATTTGGAGTATATCAAATGTGAGTTCGAGTCTCACATATTTAAATGTTTGTTTGAGTATATTAAATTGTTTCAACCTTTCTAATGCAAAAAAAATGAGTGTTATACTTACTTGAGGGACCAATGCAGTCGAGAAATGATTGCCATTGAAACAAATCAAGACGAAGGTATAACACGCATTTGAAACACTCCAACGATATTTTAATCATTGATTGAACTAGACTTTTTTAATCCAACGAGAAAATGACGAGATTTTTTTTTCTTCTTGAAATCAAAAAATTTTCCGAAAACTTTTTTCTCAAAATCGGAAAAAATCTCAAGAAATTTTTAGAAGGTAAAATAAAATAAAATTGAGAAGAAAAAAATCATAATTAATAATCCAATTGGATTTTAAAATTATAAGCTGAATGGATTAAATTCATCCAATCAATTAGTGGAGGAATCCAACCCAAATCCAATTACCAAATTTTTGTTCTTGTGGATGAATTATATGGATAAATTAATGAATAAATTGGATGAATTTTATCTTAATGTATTTGATGCGGGTCATCATGAAAACAAAAAAATGTTCAAGAACTGATTAATGAGTTGAACGACTGAGATCTCTCCACGTAAGACTGGGACCATCCCTTTCAGCAACGACACAAACGTCTTCATAAACAACGATGACAACGATTTTTTCAAGTTCCCGTTCTCTGCTAAATACCCTGAAATTGACCTCGCGTTCAAACGCCGTTAACCTCAGAAGAAGTTTCCGTGTATCAGAAATGAGCATTTCAGCTAGGGTTTCCAGTAACAGTGACGGCGGCGTAGTTCGTTTTCCGTTATCTTCATCGAATGCTTTGATCATCCAGAAAGGTGATATCACAAAATGGTCCGTCGATGGTTCCACTGACGCAATCGTATGTAATATTTACTACTTTACTGTTTGATTTTTTTCTTACAAATTTATATTCAATGAAATGTATATAGAAAAATGTAGAATTTAATTATTATGTATATGTATATGAATGAACACATACAGGTAAATCCTGCAAATGAGAGAATGCTTGGAGGTGGTGGTGCAGATGGAGGTAAATCATTTACTATCATTTATAATTTCTATATAGAAATTTAGAGATTAGTTTTTGAGTTAATACTTAATTTAGTCATGTGTCGATGTCAGATAAGCGTAGCTGTCTGGCACCAACACAGATGACATATGACTACATTGAACTATTTCATTTTCTCAAATTATTATCGGTGTTGATTTGTTAGTGTTTGGTTGGGCGTGTCATGTCTAGTGTTTGTGTTACTGATGTCTGTGTCTGTGTTCGTGCTTCATAGGTTCCATATTATTAACTGTTAGAATTAAGGAATATCTACATATTCTACACATGTTTATATCTACACATTCTGTTAGAATTAAGAAACATGTGTAGAATATGTAGATATAAACATGTGTTTTTTAATTCTAACATTAACATTTCAAAATTTGCTATCAAATATATATGTCACATTATTCATTTAGTTTCAAATGCATCGTTCTACAATTACTAATGGAGGAACGAACTCGATTTGTGTTTTTTGATTTTAGAGATCATTTTGGAATATTGGTAATGTGTGAGATTAAGTTGATGCAGTGTTACTATTTTAGGGATCAAACTGGGTATTTACTCGTTAGTTTTTAATTTAAGTAGAAGGAAATTATATTATAAATAGTGTATAGTGTTATATAGTCAGTGTTGTAGTGAAAATGATATTTGAGTGATGGTCTTTTATGCTGATTTCAGCTATACATAGGGCTGCTGGTCCAGATCTTGTTAGTGCATGCCGGAATGTACCAGAAGTCAGGCCCGGAGTTCGCTGCCCAACCGGGGAAGCAAGGATCACACCGTGAGTTCTTGTAATTTTACTTTTTACATATAGGAACTCTTTTGATTTGATGTGCATGTTTTCTGCTTATCTTTTAGTGGGATAAGCACTTATATGAAGACTGAGTAAATCACCAGTTTAATCTATAAACTCTAAGGTTGTGGGGTTCAGACAACTTGTTTCTTAAAATTAACGAAATTCCAATGTATTCCCTGAAATTGAAAGTATTTGATTGCATTATTCCTTTTGTGTAGCTTAATGTTATTGAAGATTTTCAATTTCATGGATCATTATAAAATTTGTTAATTTGCTCTTTTACAATTTCAAGGGCTAAATAATGTAATCCACTTAAAGAATAATCATCTTGGACAAGCTTATTGAATATAAACTATTTTGGTGTTATTTTATTCATAAGGATAGAAATTGAAACTAATGAAAGTAAGCCTTCGCAGAAGCTTGTCTTATATAGACCTTTTACTTGTTGATGTGCAGAGGTTTCTTGCTGCCTGCTTCTCATGTTATTCATACTGTTGGCCCAATCTATGACGTTGATAGTAATCCTGCTGCCTCTCTAGCAAGTGCTTACAGGTAGCTTTTTTCACATTGTGCTTGAGAAGCTATTATTCATCATCTTTGAATTCGCAAAAGTTTATTCCATTTTGTACTATGGTTCACTGTCATTATTACTCTTGACTGAGAGATTTTGTATTATCAAATTGATTTTTCAGAAATAGTTTGAGGGTTGCAAAAGAGAACAACATTCAGTATGTAGCATTTCCAGCCATATCATGTGGTGTCTATGGGTAAGTTTATGCTAGAAAAATCTCCTATTCCTCCCCATGCTCTGTTCATTGGTAATGAATAATGATCACATATTCACATGGCAATACTGCATACTGGTGTGAAACTTTCAGTTGGTACTATGGATTGAGATGTACACATTACCCTAGGGGTGATTATATAGTTGGACTTCTGTTTTGCTGTTGTCTTTTGAGAGAATTATATTTAAGGATCTGCCAAAACATGCTAACAAATTATGATCAATGAAGACACCATATTGACTATTCAATTCATTAGGGGAAAAATCAGAGTTAAAAATTTCATAATGCAATAGCATACCATTGAAGATGTTGTGTGTCATGAACTAATTATCTCAAAAAGTTGAGTTAGATAAAAGCACATAAATGCTATTTATGTCTAACACACCCTGATGCAAAATCCCTTCAATCAACTTCAAGCTTGAATCATGGACAATGAACAAGCTTACTCAACCTAATGTGGAAAATTAATTATTATTTAGAAGAATTGAGCTAGCTACAAGTATTGAATTCTAGACCATTTAATCATAGAAACCAATTATCCGAAATGCTTAAGCTGTTAGGTGAACATGGTTTTTATATCTAACAATAAATAGCCATTGTGAATTTGTGATGAACAATTTGTTCCCAAACCTAACAAATTCTGTCTCCGAGCTTGCAAATTTAATTTTCCCTTTGATTTGTTATTATAATAACCAAGTCTTTCATCACAAATGTTTAATGCTGCATTATTCAGATACCCTTACGATGAAGCTGCTACTGTGGCAATTTCTACCATCAAAGAGTTCCAAAATGACTTTAAGGAGGTAATATTACATTCCATTTGCTCCTATTTCTTTAATTGGTATGACTGTAAGAGTTGTGATATGAATTAGTATAAGTATATGATTTGCATTTGGAGGCTCCTTTAAACTTTTAGAAGTTACACATCGTAATCATTAGTTCAAAGATCAAAGGTTGATAAATCATGAGATTGTTAAAAGTCCAATTTATTTATTGATTTTTAATTAAAGTTGAGATGCATCATTTTAATCTCTAAGATGAATTACACACTGTTAGAATTAGGTAAATATGTATATATTCCCTCAACTGTACAAGTTCCTAGAATGATTGTTATTGTTAGTAGAGCTTACAACTTCCTAGGTCAGTGCTTATTCATTATGCATTCAATGTGTTCATTGTAACACCATTATAAATACAATATGTGTGATCTCAGTATAAACACGCAGAAATTACATAATTTTATGTGGTATCAGTGGTCTTACAGTCCTAAGAGAGTTCATGCGCATTCACAAATTGAAAAAGAAACTTGACTGCATAAAAATGAGAGTATCATATGAGTTATTTCACTTTCTTGACTGCACAAATTGTTTTATAAAGGATTTATTGAATTGACGAGATTTGTACCTAATAAGATTATCTTTCTATGACAGTTTATAGAATACATAATTACATTTATATATTTGTTTCAGGTCCACTTTGTTTTGTTCGCGTCTGATATTTATGACATTTGGTTAAATAAATCGGATGAATTGCTGAAAGATTAGTGTGCCCCTTAGAAATCAATCCACAGAATTGAAGACCTAAGTCATTTCAATATGCAAGCTAAATTACAACCTACTTGATGTTATGATCTTCTCTTGAATGTTGGAGGGATTTACTATTTTATGCTAAAAATACGAGACTGGAATTGTAAATGAAATCTATCTACTGTCTGCATAATCATGATTTGATTGTGATTGCGCAGATGTGCTACATGAATCATATGACGCTTAGAGACATGGAGTTGTTGATGTAATTCTAAAGATTTTTTTTTATTCATTTGTGTTTGGTTGACGATATTGTTTGAATTTTTTTTCATAAGAAAAAAGACAATAATCCAGTATAAGGGTGCTGATTTTTGAAACCCTATAAAAGTAAATGCAACCTTAAATCTATCATTCACTCTATCTCTCAAATCCCTGCCATCACATTGATAACTCCTCTCTCTATCTCTCTTTTTGTTATTCATATCAAACACCTTTCTTTCTCGCTTATCAAAAAAAAAAAACACCTTTCATTCTCTTAATCTCTTTTAACATCGCTTACCCGTCACATTGTCTCTGTCCGTCTCTCTCTCTCTCTCTCTCAACGTGTAGAATAACCCAATTTGAGTATTCAAGAAACATTTTCTCTTAAATACTGCCTTTTCAAAACTTTTTTTTCGTTCTGCAAAAAGACAATTCTTCAAATCATACCGCTACATTTTTAACAAAGGCATTCATTATTCCATCCAATGGCAAAATATTTTTCTTAGATGTAGATCCTAACACCACCACTCTCCATGTTATCAAGGATGCCATATGAGATTTTGATAGTCTAGAGGCGAACCAATAAATTGGGCTCTAACCAATAAGTTGTATAAAAAATATATGTGATGTTAAGTATCAGTTGTCGTTAGAGTTTTGGGTAATGTCAAGTATTGTTGGTGCATTGTCGACCACCTATCAATGTAGTCCACCAAAGAAGCCGACATAGTTTATTACACTACAAATAGAATACATTCAGTAGAACCTTTTATGAATTCCCGCTGTAGTATAAAGCACTTCCATTGAAAGTAAATAGTTCGGTCAGTAGATTATACAGCAAAAAGAGTTGAGACAGGGAGTGATAGCCAACTTGATGTATAAACTAATTTTACATGGATCGATTGCACAGTTACAATCAACGGCAGACGACATTTTTCTTCAAAGAAAATGTGGCCAGTGTCACCAACTCACCATTACTCGACTGCACATCCTCAAGGAAGTTTAAATTAATCACTCAACTTGCAAATGTCAACGAACTTCTGTACTGCATTATGGTACTGGGTTCCCTGGAATATAGAACAGGCACAACGTGTACATGTTAGAAATTATAGAATGCCATAATAGTAATTCAAAAGAAAATTATTTTTCCTTTTCCCTCTTTTGCAGTCAAACAAATAATTTCAAAACATATACAAGGTCAACCATAAATGAAAAAGGAGAATTTGATTGGCATACCGGCAAAAAAACTATAATTGTTTTCAGTTAGATTTAGGAAGCTTTTGACATAAACACTTCATAAGATAAATGATAAGGAAATGATAAATAGCAACTTGCAAACAAACTGAACTTGTAAGCACTACCTCCCAATAAAGTTGGTGACAGTCCATACACTGCCAAAACTCTAAATTCTTGTTAAATAAGCAATTTGGTATTTTTTGGAAACCCTTAGCAGCTTCAATAGCTTCTTCAGTTGAGAGTGGCTTCTGAATAAACCTTCCATTACATTTTGTGCATCTTGACATTAGCTGATCCTCGCTGATATTTAGTTGAAAGGTTTCAATAATCTGAAAAACACCTCAATTTTAGCTTTGTGACACTATGTCATCAGTTTCTCAATCAACATATGGTTAACAATTTTTCTATTCACTATGCAAACATTGAACAAAGGAGGAACAGAACTTTTTTACTTGAAATCTAAGAAACATACTGTTACAACTCAGCAAAGACATTCCAGGTTATATATGGATTTAACTTCAAAATCCATGGGATACAATTAGCCCATTATGAGCAGTGAGCACATTCACATTATCCATAAAAGTTCACATTATAAACCTACTAGACAAGAGTTCCTTAAGAGATAGAGATAATTTCTCAATCCCCCCCCTGATGTTACCGGAAGCATGTTTCTGGGAGTATATTTTGACAAGATTTGAGCAATATAGGGGGTTGATTGAGAAATTATCGAAGATAGCTATGTTATACTATCTAACTTTATTTTCATAGATATGTATATTAACAATTTCTTTTTGGTCCAAATATCTAATAATCTATCTAATTCTTATGTAGACAACTAAAGCAACCATACCTCAAGCAGCTGTTCATTTTTTAGAAGACTCTTCACTCTATATATTTGATAGTCATGTCTTAGCAACTTTGCATCCCGTGTCAAAAGCACTCTTTTCTCTTTTTCTGCTTGCGTTATTAACTCCCTGAATATAATGAAAATAATTTCAACCGACGGTAAAAGGAAAATATAATAAAATCAGCTGCCACAAAAAAAATAATGATTCTTATACAAGAACCAACTATTAGAAAATGATGGCAACAGAAGCAAACTCTATTACCTTGGTTCAGGCTTCTTTGAATTAGGGACTGCAGCATCTATCCCAACACAACGTAAATGTTTTGCCAAGCCTTCAACCTGAGTAAATTCCTTACCGGGTTCATGCTCACGTCTTAATTTTATAAATACACAGCTATGCAAATTGTTCATTACAATAAAATCCTTTTTCTTTTTGGATAACACATTCCAATAAATATTCACAAAAAACAGAGGTCAACATATTGACACTTATGATGATGAAAATGCCTCCTATATTATGTGCTCAAGGGTGATTGGAATTTAACTATATCTGCTATAAACTGATTGCTTAACCTCCAAATATTAATGAAAGGGTAAATCAGATGTTCATAAAAATTGAAGAAAGGGGACATCATATATTCATAATTAATTTGAGATGCTTACCATAACATCACAGAGGAACTTTGGATACCCATCCCCGCCAACTAATGGATCCCAAGGTGCAGTACCTTGCCACTCATCAAAGTTGTCTAAATGTTTTTCTCTAGGAATCCCATTAATTGGCAACTGCTTCTTCCGTTTCTTTTTTGAGGTCTTGGGCTCTCTGTCTGATTCCTTTAGCAAAATCCTATCACCATGTTTTTTGACAATTTTCAACAAAAATTCATCCATTGGCTTAGAAACCCAACATTGCGACTTTTTAATCACTCCCCCTGCTGAAGGTATAACCTGAACAACATCAGAACAAGTAGTAGCTTGGACAATTGCTAAAGCTTCACAAAATTGTGTACTAAGAACTTTATCACACATATCATGCTTCCTGAAAAGCTCTTTCAACCCAAGATTTGCACTTGGAATGGACAATTTATTGGTCTTGAGAATCAACTCTCCTACAGTGAAGAAATAATAAAATCCAATTACCAACAAAAGAATCTATGTATATACCAATAGGTGAACGGATAGAGAACATATCAATTTTTAATATGAAACAATATAGATAGGGAATGAATGAAAATATACTGCAATCTAAAAAGTAAGAGTATGTACATGCATGCTAACATTCAAGTGTGAAATGTTGAGGATTGAAAGCTGAAGAATGAAAACAGCTGAATGGAGTTGAAGGATTTATTGGAACTACATACGAGTCAACTCATATTATGAAGATTGATCTTTTATTTGAATCCATTATCTTTACAAGTGAAGCAAAATACTAAGATGTATAGTTGGCAAACTATCTTTCTCCGCCATTTTATTTTAACAAACAGTTTTTTTTTCCATACAAACTTCAATAAGGTTATGATTAATCAAGCAAACTACAAATGGAAAATTCCAAGGATGCTACAGTTAGGAACACATGGGTAATTAATCAGTTAGATAAATAGGGTAAACAGGGCTGAAGCAGGGATTCGAGAAATTGTATTTTGCATTAGCCACAGGAAATTGTCTTTTGCATGAACCCAGAAAGTGTTAACTTGCTGTTATGATGAAAGACGGCTAAAACTGGCAAATAGCCACTTTCTTTAACATGGAATGGACATAAGTGGATTGTCATGTAGCAAAACACTTAAGTTCCAGTTATAAATATTAACTATGTATCTTTTCTGCATCATGGTAAACTGCCATTGTCATCTTTTCCCAGTGCCATATTGGCATATATCTTCCAAGAGGTTTATGATCAATGACCAGTCAAACTTAATTGATCCAACTTGAAAAATAGAATGCTGACATTATTGTGTGTGAAACTCCATATACACAACTTTTTTAAACTATAGGGGGAAAAAATCTGATCAAGCAATGCAACAAAATCCAAATGTTGAAAAGAAAAAAATATAATACAATGAGAGGCTTATAGTTTGTCCAGAGATTGCAGTATGAAACTTTAAGTAAAAACCTTCTTCGGCAATCTTTGTCTGGAAGACCTTAAATATTCCGAGCAAGCAATGAGCATCCATAGCTGCATATGTTATCTGCTCTTCTGTAAGAGGACGTTGTGACCAATCACTACATTGGAGCTCCTAAAGCAAATATAAGTTCAGTTAACACTTTATAGTAACTGAAAATGCCAATTGTCTGTGCCTTTGGAACCTGAAATTCAAAGGGAGTAAAACACATCTTTGAGCGTATAAGAGGTTCCCCTTTACGTCCTATTATAGACATCCTACTTCTAACTTTCTATTAACATACAATAATATAAACAGCACTAACATTTCTGTTATATTCAGCTCAATCCTGTTATTCCTTTTTTAAACTCAATAAACACAACAATCTGTAACTAACTTGCAGTATCTAGTTCATGATCAAACAAATATTTTCAAAATCACTTTGCAAAGTTAAGATATTCTGATTGATATAATCCAGCACGCAAATATGACAAAACATGTTTTTATTATTTGAAAGCATATAAATGACAATCTAAAAGCATATTTTGTGATATACCTATCACTTTCTAAGTTCTAACCAAATACATCTTCCAAAATATTAGGTTCTCGTAGAATTTTAACCAGTCCACATATTGGTAACATAAATGCTCTATGTTCATACATTGATCACAATAATTGAGGAACCTAACTTCATTTAAATCGCCCCCCCGAAATGCTAATACCAAACTCATTTTATTAACAGCATATAATTTCACACAATTATTCATCTAACTTTTTTTGGTAGATAGACGAAATGACAATGGCCATTAGAAACTCACACACACACAATTGGAGGAGCCGGGTTTTGAACCCGGTCCCACCATCCGGCTTAACAATTTCGGCCTTTTTGCCAGTTGAGCTGAAATTTGTGGGCAAAATACATCTAACTTAATGCTTCATTTAACTTAATCAAAATCATCTGAACAAAATACACACATAAATCCACAAACCTTAGATAATGCAATCCCCACCATTTCTCCACATATAGTTGACAAACTCTTATTTTGCTTTGATACATTCCTTCCATATTTCTTATATTGCAGATGATTATACACACTCATAATATCCAAATACGGTTCAACCTATCCACAACAATTCACCATAACAAACAAAAATCAAGTATTAATTTTCTCCTGCATTTTCTCAACAAAAAAAAAACAAAAAACAAATTGAATTGATTTTTTGATTTTTTTACCGGCAAATATATTATTATTAATAATCAGGTCTCTGCACAAGACGAACAAATACCTTACCGAAACCGGGATTGCATCCCTGAGAACAGAAAGTAGAAGACAAGTAAACTAAATCTTGCTTGAATCTGAATCCAAGCTTCAAGATATTTGGAGAAACCAGCATTTCTTTGAGCGGTTCCCATATTGAAGAGAGAGGAAGAGAGAGAAGGTCGAGAAGGAAAACGACTGAGTCGTCGTCGTCGCCGAGTTGGCACGCGATTTGGAGTAGTGAGACGGTGGGGAATGAGGTTTGGTGAGTTCGGACGGGCTTCCACTCGGCGTCGAGTCCGATGAGGGAGGTTTGAGTTAAGGAACGAGTTAGGTGAGTGAACTCGGGTGAGTCGGTGGCGGTAACTAGGTGGATTTCGAGAGGTTTCTGGTTCGGTGAATCCATATTGAAAAGAAAAAATAAGAAGGAAGGTTTTGGTAGTTAAGTAGAATGGGAGAAGAAATGGAATTGCTATTTTGCACCCCATATTTACTTGTTCGTCCCCATATTTTATCATACAAAGAACACACATAGTATAAATTTTATTCAAATATATTGTTAAAACTTAAGATTTTAACACATAAAAATCTTAAATTATGTTATAAAAATACAAGTGTAAGAATTTATTTCAACGGGTTAGATTCACCGATTCATGGGTTTAAAAATTTAAATAGATTATCAATATAGATTTGAATGAGATGGTTCATATTAGTCCCGTATTTGAACGGGTTCGGATAAAATGTGAGTTAGGTTGAGTCACTGAGTTGAGAGAGTCACACGTATCCGTGAACACCCCTAACGCCGGCTTTCGTTTGTCATGTATGACTTTTTTTAACTAATTTTAATTTAACACAAAAAAAAAATTGATCTTTTAAAAAATATTTTAAAATAAATAAATAAAATTACAGGCGCAAATATAAAAACCACACAAATTTATTATAGCTTTAATAAATAATAACCCTCTTCCCCGTCAGTGACAATGTCGGTGCACAACAATGAAACTCGTATTATTTACAAAATTATTCCTTAGCCTATTATGTGTGGGGAATATAGGATAGGTCTGCAGCTTTCATGTTATCTACAAAATTAATGGTTGCATGCACCATTTTTATCTTGAGGCATTACTCATCATTGAGCAGCAAGTATGCGTCTGAATTCTTTTGCAAGTATGCTCTGTATTTATTTTGTTATAGTTTTGGTGACTCTTGTTCTTGTTATAGTCTGTTATGATAATTTATGTTATCAATTGTTTTCTGTTTATATTATAGGTATAATAATGATTACTTATCTATGATACTTATTGTTTGTAGGTACTTGATGTCTGTTGAAAGATTCATGCCTCGTAATCTCGTATCGAGGACACCAAGAGACAACTTTTCGATTTACGGCGATACACATAATAGGCTAAGAACAGGGTTGGCTCAAGGGTTAGGCAACCCAAGCAAGGGCTTTAGGTCTCTGAAAAGTAGAAAAAATTATTAAGGAAAAAAGGCCCCTCATAAGCCATAAGTTCACTAGAAAAAAGCTTCCGAGAAAACAATAAAGACCTCTTTTGAGAAAGAAAAAAAATTATAAAAACAAGACAACAATTTTGTAACTCCTAACGAAATATTAAATAAAAGTTGTTGTAGACCTTAAAAAAAAACTTCACTTTAGAGTTTGCTTTAGGCCTCATATACCGTTGAGCCGGCCCTGGCTAAGGAATAGTTAATATTTTTGTTGAGTATGCTGTTGTATTAAGATATGCTTCTGTTGTGAATTTGTCCTTCTAAATAGAAGAACCATAATTGGACTAACTTGTTCATCTCATTTTGTGAGTACATTAGAACCATAATAACAACAACAGTAATTCATCAAGTCATATATATCTTCTTTCTTCTCGTAACAGTAACAACACAGCCGCCACTCTTCATCTATTTTATCATACAAAGAAAACAGCATAAGGAGCAATTGAGAATAATTTCTGCTTTCTATTTAGATTGTTCTGCTATGTGACAAAAAGATTAACAACTAACAGTTTTAAAAAAATCATTTTTTTTAACATCAGTTTTAAAAAATCATAATCAAAATTCTTTATTTTTAGTGACTTACACCTAATATCATATGATTGTACCAAATAGATGAAGTGTTAAAACTTATTTAATATTTTTTATTTATTTTTATTTTAATTAATTTCGAATTGGTTTATGACAACAGTTTTAAGAAAATCATAAAAAAAATCCATCCAACAATTTTAAAGGCCTTAACATGTAGTATTTTTTTTGCCAAATACTTTATTGGTTAAAAAGACCATCTTTAGGGTATGTTTGGTAGTAAGAAGAAATTGTAAAAAGAGAAATAGATGAGAAAGAGTATGAGAAGAGAAAAATAAAAGTGAAATAGAGTAGATTTGTGGTATTGTTTGGTAGAAGAGAGAAAAAAGAGAAATAGAGAAGAGAAAAATGTGTTTGATGGTGGAAAAGACAAAAATATCATTATGCTACAAAAAAAAAGGGCAAGATTGTAAATATGTTAAAATAGTAAATCTCTTCTCTCTTTCTCTTCACTTGAGAAGAGAAATAAAAAGTGGGTGGGACCCACACTTTTTAACTCTCTACTCAATTTCTTTGCAAACCAAGCAAGAAAAATTATATATCTCTCTTCTAACTCTCTCTTCTCTAACTCTATCTCTCCTAACTCTCTCAAACCAAACAGACCCTTAAAGTAAATAAGTAGAATGTATAGAGATAGAATTAGAATTTTAATACAATATTCCTACTAACTTAGTTAAATTCACGGGTACAATGTCTTAATATTATTACTCCGGCTAAATCTCAAATACAAACAAAATTTAATAAAAATTTAATACATTTAATAAAAAAAACAATTAGTAAACCAAATATATCTCTCGCGCGCAACTGCAGAGATTAATATTCTCGAAGTAATTGAGATTTATTTAAAGAAATAACTTTTTTCAACAAATATTTCTCCACACTCACCGGCCGATGATCGAACCCAAACTAAATAGTTAAGAGGGGGTCAAATATCTATCACTTATATTTGTATTTAATCAAAATTTAAATTAAATGCATTAAATTTTGTTCACTAAATGCTAGTACTATATTTAAAATAGAAGCAACAACCCCGAAAAAAAAATAGCAGCACCGTCCAATACCAACGCAAAAAAAACACACAATACCAGCAATGACCAAAGAAAAAACAAATGGCGCCACACGAAAACAGTTTCCCGCTAAACCAAACTAAATTACCCCGCGAAAATGTCTCTCCATTTATTTATTAATTAATTAAATATTACATTAACAAATAAATATTCTTCCGTTCCTTTTTAACATCGTTTCAGATACATAGATATATGTGTACTACTTAATTTATTTTGATTATATATTTTTATTAGTGTATAATAGTATATATTAACATATAAGATATTATTCAATTTATCTTGATAAATATTTTTGAAATATAATTTTTTACAATACATAATTATATATTAGTCATTAAAATTTGCGTTGATAAAACTCAAGGGGTGTGGTTGAGCGGTTGAGGTACATCCTCCCTTAATCAAGGTCGAAAGTTTCATCCTCACCTTAGGTATTGAATAGCTTTAAATCTTTGTTAAGCTATGCTACGGTTATTCATCCATCGAGGTACTTCTAATCTATCGAGTGTAATAAATAATCTAATTTCATTTCGTAAATTATAAAGCTTGTCCACTTCTCATTTCTCACTCTTCATTCCTCACTCACACAAAACACACGCGCCGTTTCTGAATCCCAAATCTCATTTCCATGGCTTCTTCATCATCATCACCAACAACAACACTGCGTAGAAGAAGAACTCAAGCTCCAATTCCAGCTCCTCCAAGCTTCGACGACGTCGTTTGCCAGAAATGCAACTCCGGCAAATCACCAACCAAGTTGCTTCTTTGCGACAAATGCGATAAAGGCTATCATCTCTTCTGCCTCACTCCCATTCTTCCCTCCGTTCCCAAATCCTCTTGGTTTTGCCCTTCCTGCTCCAAAAATCCCCAAAACCCCAAATGTATGCATTCAATCACACCTAGGGTTTCAAGTTTCAATCAATCTAATTTAATTACGATAATCTAACTTTATATTCATTCATTTTATTACCTAGGGTTATCGATAATCGAATCTAATTTAATACTATGATATAATGTAATATAATATAATATAATAATAACCTAATTTGATTTACGGCATTTTAATTTTCATTTCTTATTATTTATTAACAATGTGATTTGGAAATGCAGCTTTTCCTCTTGTACAGACGAAGATTATTGATTTTTTCAAAATCCAAAGAACCTCTGATGCAGCTCAGATTCCGAATCAAGGTGAGCTGAATTTTATACAATTGATGATAATTTGTGATTTGAATGTTTAGAGAATGTGATTTTGGATGGATTGATTTGGTTTTTGATGATTGAAATTTGTGGTTTTTTTATTAGATGCTAAGAAGAAGAGGAAAAGGGGGAGTAGTTTGGTGGTTTCGAAAAAGAAAAGGAGGTTGCTTCCATTTGTGCCGAGTGAGGATTCTAATAGGAGATTAGAACAGATGGCATCATTGGCAACGGCGTTGACTGCGACTAAAACGGAGTTTAGTAATAGGCTTACTTATATGCCTGGAATGGCACCAAGGCGTGCTAATCATCCTGCTCATGAACGTGGAGGAATGCAGGTAATTAGTTAGCTTAGTTGGGTTTGTTAATTTGGTATTATGTTTGTGTTAGGGCTCTTGTTGTTAATAAGCAAGCATGCATCTCAGTGTGAATGTTGATTGTTTTGTTAAGAGTTATGTTCTGTTTGTGGACTGGTTTATTGGCAAGTTGTAGTATGGATATGGATTACTTTTACAGTATTAGTTTATTGGTGTTTAATAGTACTTGAAAACTGTTTGAAGCTTTAAGAATTACGTATGTTGCATCGTTGTCCTCGCGGCCTAGAGCTTAAGACATTGACTTGATTGTTGCCATTTGAACAGAAACAAGAGGAAATGATTATAGGTTCCTCAAAAGTCGTTTAATTTTTGTTTTCTTTGTTTTTGTTGAGCTGTTACTGATTAGGGGTGTTCTCTGTTGAGGTTAAAGTTTTGGGTGATGCTCATGCATATAATTAATTCTAGAATGATCAATGATGTAAAAGAGTATATGTGTTTGGCATTAGGGTTAATTGGTTCTTCCTATTGTAGTTATATACATTTAGATTTGATGTTAAGTTTGTATATCTTTTTATCAGGTCTTATCAAAAGAAGACACAGAAACTCTAAACATGTGTAAAACTATGATGGAAAGGGGAGAATGTCCGCCCCTCATGGTTGTTTATGATCCTCTGGAAGGGTGAGTGCTTATGCAATAAAAATTAGCACCAATTTTTTCTCATTGTGCACTCTATTCCTGACTTCAAGTTTCTTCTTTTGTAGGTTCACTGTCGAAGCAGATAAATCCATAAAAGATTTGACATTAATAACAGAATATGTCGGAGATGTGGACTTTTTAAAGAATCGGGAATATGATGATGGTGATAGCATTATGACACTTCTTTCTGCTTCTGATCCTTCACAATCACTAGTCATCTGCCCAGATAAACGTAGCAACATAGCACGTTTCATTAATGGCATCAACAATCACACCCCGTATGTTTCTTCTATTTTCAATTTTTTATTCTCTGCATATATGGCTGTAGCCTTAAATAATATAATATACACACTTTAAAGACACATTGTTTCCTATCTTGGATGTTTTAGAAAGGTGAACATCTCTAATCAATGGTAGGCGATTGATAAGTAAGAGTTTCAATAATGACAACATTATTATATTTACCCTAAAGTCTGTTTAACCAAGTTAAGTTCAAATTGACTCACTTGTGGATTTATTTTAAATAGCAGTAATATTCACTCAGCCTTTTTATGTAATGCTAAGATGAGTACTTTCAACTACAAATCGATACTCTGCATGTTCATTACTAGTAGTAGTATCAAGTGTAACATTATCTTTTAATTTGTTTCATTTAAATAACAAGTATTAATGAAGTTTCTTGTTTGCATGCAGTGAGGGAAAGAAGAAGCAGAACTTGAAATGCGTGAGATATAACGTTGATGGTAAATGTCGGGTTCTTTTAATTGCTAATAGGGATATAGCAAAGGGGGAACGGTTGTACTATGACTACAATGGATATGAACATGAATATCCAACCGAACATTTTGTCTAATTGTGTAGCCTCTGTCAAGGATCCTGAGCTTATTGTAACTTTGCTAGGAAATAACTTTAACAGGGAATTGTTAAATGTTAACTCTTGATTTTTTTTCATCTCTTAATCTATCAGTTGATTCAACTTGTACCTCTGCCATTGACAGCTAGAAATAATTACAACTTTAAAATGGTTTTGTTTGTGTTGGGTGGGCATGTACCTTGTTAGCTACCTTGTGGATATGCAATGTTTTGTTTTGATACTCTTGGTTTATGTCTTCTAAGGACAGATGAAAAATATTACTGTACTAACCAATGTGGCCGATCAAATTAATGCTTTAGCAAATATAATATGGCAAGCAAGTTGCTCCTCTACCGTAAAGCAGCAACTTGCTTGCCATATCACTCCTACTTCATGCTCATGAACCGTGATCCTTCTAGTTGGAGTGCTTCAATAAGTATGACTGTTGTATCTAACGTCAAAGTTGCTCCAAGCATTGTCTTATTGCATCCATATCCCAGATCGGGGTGGTGCCATGGTGATCACATCCATAGTGTTTTAACTTTTAAGAGTTTCCGCCTTTGAAACGTCACTTTGTTGAGACTTTCTTGCAAAACTTACCATTGCGTTCAAGGAGGTTTTGGTCATCAACATTCAACAATGCACTTTGTCAAAAAATCCATTGATTTCTTGGAAAAACTTACATGTTATCATTGAAAATCAATGGTTGAAGATGACCATATAATCAACACATATCAATTTAATTATAATTTCTCAAGAAATACTCCTTCTGTTCATTTTTAATTGTCGTTTGAGCTACGTGTGCATTATTCACACAATCTATTTTGACCACATATTTTTATTAATATATAAAAATAAATTATTAGTATATAAAATATTCAATTTGTTTTGATGAATATTTTTAAAATATAAATTTTTTTAATGCATAATTAAACATATTATCGATCAAAGATAAAAAATAAATAAAAAAGCTCTCCATCCTGGCTCCATCACCTCATTCTAAACCTATACAATTAGTGAATCTGCAAACAAACTTCCACAATCCAAATTAACGACATACAACAACAAAATACTTACACACTATCATTTTTTTATAAAATAAAAAATACACTCTCATTATGGATCATCCGATGAAGATCATACGAGCACATGTTTGTGAGTACATGACTAACTACACACTATCCAATAATTCCCATCATATTTAAGACTCCTCTCTCAAGGTCTATATATACGCGCCAAATAATTCCTTGTCAAAAACGTAACTAACAACAAGTAACAATGACGACCGTGCCACCACCGAACGGAGATACCTTCACCGTCGACATTCCTAACGGCACCACTCTCCATCTCCTCAAAGTCGCGATCAACCTATCACACGGAATACCTTATTCGAAACAACATCTCTTCCTTCTCTGTCAAGACGATTCCCATTTCAACCCTAACCCCTTAAACAAGGGACCTTTATCAACCGTAAAACTAACCCTATCCTCTTCCCCTAACGATTCCGCTTTCAAGATATGGAGAGCAGTCGAGGATGAGAGAGAGAAAGACATTCTTTGTCAAAACTATTCCGATCTCATCTCTAACCTCCCAATCGCCGACCGCGATGAGGTTAGAGAGGAAGACAAAGAGCCCGATCTTACGGACACAAATGGTCATACCTTCACCGTAGACGTTCCTAACACCACCACTCTCCATCTCCTCAAAGTCGCCATCGAACTATCTCATGACATACCTGTCAAAACGATGATTCCGGTATCAACCCTAACCCATCATTTTTTATCATACTTCACTTATCTTTCAACTGAACTTCAGATTACTGTTTTTTTGAAAATCGGAGGGTTACAAGTTTAGAGCAACAAATTAGGTGACTCATAGACTATTTGTATCGCTATTTTCAATAATGGGGAACTAGTGAAGTGTGAGCCTTTACTCAACTCTATCACTATATATTTCTTATATTTACCTTTCTTTCACCATTTAGCAAGGAGTCAAATGATTTCTTAAGCACTAGCAGAAACCCCACTCAATAACAGAGGGGGTGCAAATTAGAGAGGGAAGAGAGTCCAATCAAACATAGTTGGGCTTTTGATGAACTATTCTATCCGGGCCAAGTTCAACCCAATTATAGTTGGGCTTTTGATCAATAACACTTCCATTGGTGAACAAACTATAAGCTGGTTACTATAGAACTTTGCAACCCTACCCCAGTTAGTATTTGAGAAAACTGCTCAAGTACCCCATCTTTCATTCTTTTTTAGAACAATGACCCCATCTCTTAATTGTGCATTAATCATAATATTTTCTACTGTTAATTCTTGATAAAATTCTACTCATTTTTTCAATTAACATTAGAAATACAAGTATACAACAGCGTTAAAACTCTAAAAGAAATTTTTGACAACCATTATGATCTTATAACCCATCCAAGGAAATAGTTTTTGCAGTCACGCGCAGATGATTAGAACAACAAAACAAGAACAAAAAAACATGTGCGCAAACTCAACCTAACAATATCACATTCTACATAGAAATTAAAGAAAATAAATTGATGAAAAGAAAAAGATAAAACAGTGGAAGATTTATTGTCAACGTGGTGTCCCCTCTTCCAATTGATTTTTGGACACACCAACACATACCAAATTCACAATGCTGCATGCACATTTTTATTTATGACTAAAATACTAATGCTCCTATGTAGTACAAAATGCAGCAATGACACTGACAAACAAAGAAGAAACAAACACACTTTCCTCACACCTTATGATTATTGATCCTCTCATTTTAGGACCACACTATCACACACTATGCTTCCAAACATAAACTCTAGTAATCATAGCATGGTCCATTCCTTATTTAGGTTGTACCATAACCAATTAACTAGAGCAGCTGGCAAAAACCAAAAAGTCTCAGACACACAGGCAAGGATCACTGTCTGATCTGTATCCAACCGCAGCCATTAAACAGAAACTTATTAAACTAGTACTGGTCCCAATTACTCTTGTGACTTAAGTTGTTACAGATTTGGATTCTTTGCAATCACAATTTTGGTTGTTACTGTCTGTTTTGAATCTTGTGTAAACTCTTATAGTTTTGTCCTTTGTAAAAAGTGTGTACCAGAAGTAGTCCCTAGTCGAGGTTACAGGCTAAAGGGTACGTCATCCCTCGAGTGTGGCATATGTTCGACCCCTACCCGGTGTGCCAACTTCCAACCTCAAGTCTACAACACTGTGTTTCCAAGGTATTACACCTTTGGGCCTTGTCTGAATCCTCGCAGTTTTATGCTTTGTTCGAGGAGCGAGTGTGACCGTACTATTTATAAACTACCATTACCCTCAATTTTGAAAAAAACGCGAGACTTTTTATGTTCGAGAACAAACATAAAACTCAAGTTCCAAATTGAAAATATACAAGACATGAAAAGAGTGTATAAAAACTTATATTACAAGTAACCTTTGTGATGATGAGTTAGACCCAATATAAAAATGCCGTCCAATTGTCGCGTGCCAAACTTCAATGTGACTAATGAAACTTTTGATTTGGGGCAGATCCACCCAACAACAATTGTGGTCCTTTATTATGAAAAGTGAGTATATGAACTAATAGCCAAAACCAGTGTGTGTGTGTATTTTGCTAAAGGTGTTATTAGGTTTGGACAACAGAGGTTGTTGTATCAACTGCCATATATCCTTTACTTACATATCAGATTGATTGATTATTCAGAACTCTGATCTCTATGTGAGGGTCTTCTTTAAGTGGGGCTTTTGTAAATGTTTAAGTGATTTTGGGACCATTACAGAACTCATAGACAAGTGAAACTTTTGATGTGAAGTAACCTCATTCATTTCTCTTCTTTTCTAAATGCATAATTAATTTATTTTTATGTCTCCCACAAGATTTATAGTTACTACTACCATTGGTTTGTATTTGAATTTTCTATTTCCAAGTAGTGAGAAGAATATTATTTATCTATGTTCAGTATGCAGAGTTTATACTAAGATTTCTTCATGATCTTAAATTGTGGTTATTAGTACTATATTGTTAAAGAGCTCAAGATCTTTTATATAACTATATCTATATGAGTGAAAAATTTTATGTGTGACTAAGCACAAGACTAATACTACAAGTCAAGAAGTCGTAACTCAACTGGTAGAAAATATTGAAATTGTTAGGCCGTACATCCTCACCGAAGTTCGATCGGTCTCTGTCCTTCCACTTTTTGTGTGTGAATTTATGATGATTTATTTACCATTTCATCTATGTACCAAAAATTAATATTGTCATGAGTACTATAATTTTTTGTTTTGTTTGTCATTTTTCATTGTTTTCAACTAAAGTACCCTTCTTAAACTTAAATTCACAACATTTTAGAGAGTGTAATTTTTTTTGTTGCTATAACTGAGATATTGTTGGAGTATTAAGAATGAAGGAATGAGGTATCCAAACGTGTCATAAAAATTCACGTGATTCGATATGAAAATAAGAGTGATGTGAATACTGACTGACATACAAATGTTACTTTCAGATGATATAGATACAGGCCACCAAAAAACAATCCGACATTAGGCCCAGAAAAGCCCATATCTATCTCTTCAATTTATCGACAATATTTCAAACTAAAAGAAGGAAAATTAAATAAAAATTATAAAGCATATTATAAAGGAAATAAATGAAGTTGTACGGTACATGAAGCATATTATAAAAATTATAAAGCATATTATAAAAATTTATCGACATTATGCAGTATTTTTTTAGGGAGCTTCGGTACATGAAGTTGTAAATTAACATATTAACGGTTGTTTTTATGAATTAAAAACATTAGTAGTTAATTATTGTATTTTAGATATAATAATAACACAAGAAAAAATAAAATTTCAGTTTATAATGATTACACTAATATTTTAACATTTTTTCAATAAAAAAATTGAATATTGACTATTATGAAGAATAAAAATTCAAAAAATATCAAAATTTATATTTTTGACAATTTTGGTTAATGATATTTGATTATTATAATGTTTTTAATGATAGAAAAATAATTTCTCTTAGTCAAAAAAAAAAATTCTCTTAAAAAAATATTCATTTTATTTATTTATTAATATAATACCCATGTATACCGATACATTAGAAATTGTCTAATGTACCATAAAACTTGCCATTTTGTTATTATCCTTTTATGATTTTACGTTTTCATGTTGTGGGTTTAACGTCTATTTTATGAGTTTTTCAATTGAACAAATTATTTAAATTTTATTTCTAGTATTTTAAGTTTATAGATATTTATTTTAATTTGTCAAAAAAAAAGTTTATACATATTTATAAAAAAAGTTAAATGAGAGAAAAAAAAACTAACTAAAAACAATACTTTAGAAAGTAGAAATTAGTTTTAACTTCAAAAATTGTTGGGTCATGACTCATGAGGACGGAGAGCATGAAGATCATACTTCATACATAATGTTTCAAGAACAATCATACAAGTGACTTGAACGTCGCATTTTATTCAAAATTTTAGTACATCAATAGTTTACATATGTTGTTCAACCTTCACTTATTCAAGTAACGTGACTTTCAACCTCATTATTGCTTCACAACATAAACTAGCATTGATAGGATAAATATCACCAAAATTCTCGTATATCATTTGATTAGGTAAAAAAATTAAACATCGAAAAATATACATCATGAAAGTTTAAAAATTATTATGATACTGGAAAATCTATATTATATCTAGTTAAAGAAACTATATGCATCCTAATATTTTTATAAGAGGTTCAACTCAAGTCCCGACTAAATTGAAATAGAGTGACTAATTTAAAATTATTGTTTGTGATGACTAAATTATGCCATAACAAAATTGTGAGAATTTAAAATGACTTATTTTTTATATAAGCAAATGGGAAATAATGTGAGTACTATACAAAGCATAATCTAACCCATTATAAATGGTAAAATTCATACACTTTCTAATGAAGCTTAATCTACAATATTTTTATTTCTACCATCTCTACTTATGAACCTATCGACATCCTTTTTATTCTATCCAACTACCTCCAATGAAGCTTAATCTACACTATTTTTGTAAGTAATCAAATTGTTTGACTTGATTCAAAAAAAATAAAAATTGTTAGACTCACATAATTTTAATTGTCTTCAGTAGCTATCCGTTGAACTTCACTTTGAAATACACAATAAACAAATTGTTATAATTTATAGGATTAAATAATGTAATAAAAATGTCAATTAAAATTACATTTCCTTTTTTTTACTCTACTAATCGCCTACATTAAGATGAACAAATTAAATAGTACATTGGTATAAAAATATCTCCCTTCATGTCATTGTCGCCATAGGTCCTTTTTTTTATGCAACTTTGTGGCATAACTTGTCATGTCTGGAAATCATGTGCTATGTTTTGAGAAATTTGTTAGATATTATAGAGGAGAAAATGAAAAGGAAAAAAAAAGAGACTAAATTTGTTTAGTCATAAAAAATTGGAACAAAACATATTTTCAATAGAATTTTCCATAGACTGTAATAAATCAACCACAAGTATAACTAAACCTATCAAATAAAGCTATTTAAAAATTAAATCACAAGAGAAGAAGATAATATAATAATAATACATATACTATTAGCTAGTAATGCTATTTCTTCACAAAATTATAATAAAAATATACCACAATTCAAAATTCAATATTGTCATTTATGTTTTACAAACTAATAAATGAATAGTGTGAAGGATAAATGTAGGTGTCAACATTTCAATGAAATACTTCAATTTTTTTAATGAAATAGTACACAATATTTTTTTTGGGAAAAAAAGGAAATTAATACATCTTAAACCATGCCAACCCCACACTTTCCTCCATACTAGCTTGTTTGGTGGGAATTTGTCAACATCACCACAGCACATATATACTTTTTCTCACTCTTTTTCTCCATTTTCACAAAACATATAATTCATATTATCTAACACATGGTACTTTTAGAGTCTAGATTTATGTGATTGTGAGCCCCATCACCAAACATTCATATATTTCAAATCACCCATCTACAAAAGGAAAAGGGGAAAGAAAAAAATACCCCACTTGGTAGTTTTTCACTTGGCCCTCCACATTTCTATTTCAATTTCAATTTGAGACAAACATAACAAATGAAAAATATTTACTTAATAGGTCACACTCATAAACCAAAACTACTCTTGATGGCACTATTTAATTCATTTATTTTTACATTTTTTATTTGTACATATACGCCAATACAATTTTAATTTAGGGTTATATCCATAAGCAGTTGATCTCAAGGTGGTGTACCGACAAATTATGGCGCAAATTAAAATATCGATCATATAAACATTGACAATTAGAGTGAATTTTACAAAAATATCGACAATAAACCATTTTATATACTACTACAATACTTTTTTTTTTAAGAAAATACTTATTTATACCCATGGCAAAAAAGTTGAATATACACCCATAAGAAAATTTTAATTGATTATTGGATACTTACCAAACTAAAGTTTAGGGTATAGTGAAATTGTCACTTTTTTAAATTTGTGTTATAACTATTCCGGACTATACATGCACTTTGGTTGAAATTCTCAAACACCAAAAAACACTATCGAAATTGATACGAACGGATTTCAAAGTCTTTCAATATAGGAGTATATTTTTTCGTTAATAAAAGTCAACTATATAGTATATTTATGTGTTAAATACAAGGTCAACTGCATGCACTATCACCATGCAAAGTACTATGCCATATTTGATTTGACATTCAATGTACCCTCTTTATGTGTAAATGATAAAAAGCACTATACCCATTATATATATGTCTTTTCTTTTCTACTATAGCTAGCACTTGTAAATTGTAATTCCTTCCTCAAACTTTTTGAACAGTTATTAGTACGAAATTGATTTATAAAAATGTACGACTTGCACCAAAATCTTGTATTAGATTTAGTTGGTCCCGGTTCAATTCATATGTATCAAAAGATGATAAGATAAGAGGTCTAAAGAAAATTGAAAAATAAAATACTAATAAAAAAGTTTGAGTGATGATGTAATCTATGGGCTATATTAGTTATTATGGTCTCTCTATTATATATATATATTATTAGTTTGAATTTTATTTAGCAAAAATGTGAAAGCAACATGAAGAAAAGGGTGTCACATCTTGATCCAACTAGATCGGTTGTTATTTACTTGTCCTATTTGTCCAAAGGAATTTCAAATTTCAATGATCAATTTTGCCTGGAGATCATTGAGGAGCATTAATATATTGAGAAAAAAAATACGGTGTCATCTTATATTTTTTACAATTTTAATGTAATTTTTAGTTAAATTCTATTTATTATTTGTGGTCGGATTTCAAATTATTGTCTAAAAAAATACTACCATATATTGATCAAGTTAATTATATTAAAGTCACAATCAGTGTTTGTGAAATGTAGACAAATTATTTAGGGGATTATGAGTTACTGTATACCATTGGTCATTAATTAGGATCTTAAAAATAAAGTAGAAAATATATAAAGATGAAAATATCTCATTGTTTTTAACTGTCTAAAATTATTATTCATGAATCACCAAAAAATGAAATTATATATTATTCACTATATTTATAGATGATCCTCTTTTAAATAGTGTAGCTTTTGGTATTTCCCACTGATGTTCAGTTTATATACGACGTCTTTGTTTTAATTTGTAGTTCCCTTTTTACCATTATATGTTCGTCTTGTGCAGAGACTTTGTCTTATAAGATTTTTTCTAATCTACCCTTCAAGATTTAGAAATATTTACCATCAACCACTGATTGATAATGTTTTAAATTGATATAAATTTTTATAAAATACACAGTTGAATTGAAAGTTTATATTATATAGATCATTTGTGTAAAATTTCAGACAAATTCAAAATCATTTAATGTATTATTATGACACATAAAAATTAATAACGTTTAAAAAATCACACCAAGTTAATTTAAACATAAGTGAAATTTTAGATATAAGTGAATTTTTTTTTTGAATGGCGATATAAGTGAAATTTTAATAATTAAATTATTTGACCAAAACTTTTTAAAATACTTTCTACATACAACTACAAGGACTCCATCATTTGTCGGCTAGAAACACATCAAAAAACATTACTATGATATGGCTTTAATTCGTAGGTAACTTCCACCAGATTCTTCACTGTATTTATAATTAATTATTATTATGTCCACTGCCAAATTTTGGAATTGTTTGTTTTATATGTTCCCACTCGTGTTTGAGACATCATGTATATGAACTAGCACAGATCACTAATTAAAATACAGTAGATATTTTCTAAATTCTAAATACATACGGAGTATTGTGAAATGTCTTTCTTATTTTTTTATATGCATTTTAAGTTCCTGTTTTAGCTTAAACATAATTTAATCCTCATATTTAGGATTTTACTCTTCCACCTTTCATAAGTTTTAAGAATTTTATCACAGTTAAGTTTGAGGTTTATTTTTTTATGGCGTGTAATTTTTATTAATGAAATTAACTTTTTTGGTTAGGTAGCCTAGTTAGTAGATAAAATTTCACATTTTCCAAATCTGTTAAATGAATGATATAATTAAACTATAATATATAAATTTAATTAGATACATCAATTAATTAATTAATTTAAAGAAATATTTTTCACTCTAGTGCAAGGTAAGGATGCTGATTTCATGACAAAACTTGACTCCTCTGCTGATCACAACCTCATCACCTATTTGAATCCCCCGGATATGGAATCAATTTTTTTTCTACAGGAATTTTCTTTTTGATATATTAGTTTTTTTTTTCCTCTTGTTTTTCTTTTCCCTTTAACCTTGTAACCAAAAAATAAAATTAATAAATTTAAAAAAATAAATTTTTACTTTTAATTATGTTTGAAAGGAATAATTAGCACTATTTTCAACAATAGCAAAATCAATATATACAATGCATCTGACATAAGATTTAATTTTTACACGAGAATATATAATTAATTAAAAAAATTGTTGATGAAATTAGCATCTTTGGGCGGTCGTGGGGGTTTTCAGAAAATGATTTCATTTGTTGCTTAAGAAGCAGGCATGGGCTGCAATAAGATAAATAAATAAATTCATTCCCAACCAATATAGTTAAGTTATGTCTTTTATTTGATTCTATTTTACAGCATATCATATCTGTCATACAAGTGGAAGTGGTTGCTAAATGTTGTATAGTTTTGAATCCAACGAAACTTTAGTTTAAAATTACAACAAATAATATAAGTTCACTTTTTTTTAGAACATATTCATGTAGATAACTTTGATACTAGTATTTAATTTTATAATAATTAAAGAACATACATTTATGGAAGTCTATGAAGTTTAAACTCAACTCTTTTATTTATAACAGACAAAAAAGAAGAAAAATGAAATGGGCAACCATGCATTGGGAACAAAAACAAAAATAAAAATAAATGCTTCTTCATACATAAGTGTACAAATTACATGTGCACCAATCAAGCTATAGGCTGTGTTTTGCTTATAAATTTTTTATGCAATAGTATTATATTATTGATGTTCTTAATATTATTTAATAAGATATTGTGATAATAATTTGTACCATTAGTTTAATTAAACCATCTCTCATTGGGGAATGCTCACCCAAAGTATTGGTTGTACTTGAGGAGAAAATAAAAATGAAGCATTCTCTCTTTCTATGTGGGTTCTATGATGATACAAAGTTATTGATTTTTGTATATGTAAGTTTAACTTAATTGATTGGAATATTGTACATAATATATTCTAAAATTTGAATTTGGTATGTTCATTTATTCACTTTTATATATGGGATGAAATTTTTGCCACTGATACTACATGGAAAAAACAATTATTGATTTTTATTATATATAAAGTCACTAATGAAATTCATTTAATATTTTTGAGAGATACTGAATTAGAAATATTAAATGGTTATTAGATAAATAATATAATTGAATAATATGTGTAAGTAAGACTTACTTAAGTATCTAATTATCGAGTGTTTTATTATAGATGCTCGTAAAGTATACACACTAAGTGTTGATAAACTATAGGATAACAATTACTAATTATGTATAATGAGGCCAACTTTCAAGTTATACATGTTTGACAAAACATGGTGAGACATCAAGTTTGAAAAAAGCTGAATTATACTATTTGGGAGAGCTACTCTCAGAATTTACCAATTGATATAGAGACGTCTATAGACTATATGTGGGGACGATCGACCATGATGAACAGATTAAAAATGGTTATGATTAGTATCTTAAAATGTTTTAGAAGTTGAAAAGTAATAATATTATAGTATTAGGGTTTTCTTTTGAAAACTCAATATTTTAGGTACCAACTAATTCGAAGGATTTAATCTCATCTTTTATTTTTAGGGGTCTCATATAAAGTTAGAGTTTTTTTATTCTGTATGGATAAACTACTTTGCACTAACAGGTTATCAAAAATAGTTTTTTTTTATTGAAAAACAACAATTTATAGTAAAAAATTATACATTTAATAAATAATACACAAATTTCAATATAAAATTATTATTTTAAATTTCTTAACATGTATAAATTTACGCATGATAAAAAATTTCATTAATTAATTAATTAGTACTCCCTCCGTTCCAAAATATAAGAGCAAATTGGTCAAAAAAAGTTAATGTATTTAGTTAAAATTTAGACTAAATACTTTGGTTGATCAATTTTTCTTTATATTTTAGGACGGAGTAGTATGTAAACACATGATATACTTTTGTACTCTAATTTTCAAGCAGATAGAAGACCTTATAATAGTAATTAATATACTTATGAATGTAAGTTAATTAGTCTTTAATTTTCTCTTGTGCAACGGTTCAACATAGTTTACCTCATTTTTTATAATTTAAATATGGTCCTAATCGTGACACTGATAGAAGAATTGATAATACATGAAAATAAATCTGATAAAAAACAAAAAGAAAAAAAGTCCGAATGAGTAAAAACAAATATTAATTATTTCTTTTGGCCATAGCAAATCAAATCATTAATTTTAATCATATTGTTAATAGACATAGATTAGTATAGATGACTTGATTGATAATGTATTTCAACAACTATACTTGTGATGATTAATTCGATGACGCAGAGCCTTTTCAAAAACAAAATCGATGAAGCAAAGTAAAGAATGTATAAAAAACTGACCAAATTAATTTGTCTCATTATTCAATCTAACATTTGAAACAGGTGATATTATATATAATGAACATTGTCAAAAAATTGTCAAAAAAAATATTACTCAATAAACTCATCAAACTTTTATACTAAATTGTTAATTAATCATAAACTTTGCTTGATTTGATAAACAAAATTATTTCATTTTATAAATATAGATATTGTTCTGGATTTTATATAATTTTGACTAAGTAATTGACTTCAATTAATTAATGAACTTTCAACTTTCATTTAGGTGGAGTTGATCGAGAGTAGTGTGAATTTGTTTCAATTTTTATTAAAATTTATTTATTTTGGTTGAACTTCATATGACAACATACCTTTTGTTGCAAGTTGGGGAGATAATTGAAAAAGAAACAAGAGTCAAGTGATGAAAGAACAAGAAAGGAAGTTACATTGACAACAAAAAAATAATCCAAAGAATTGAAAAAGTTGTGAAGAGTAACCAATCAAAAGAAAATCACTAAGGGAAAGTATGAATGGAGAAGAAGTTTGAACACTTTTTAATATTCTCCTCGATTAAAATTTATGTGAGTATATGAATTTAAAATGGTTTTGTTAATGGGTACTTTTAGACACTTTTTAAGTATTTTATTTAAAGAATTATTTATTTGAAAAGTTAAAACTATAATTTTAATGCGCTACTTTACACATTTCATTAAAAATTATATAAAAATTTACTATTTGAGGTGCTTAAAGAAGAGTAAAATACCAAAAGCTCCCCTAAAATTTCAACTTTCGTCATATACATCATTGAAATTTAAAAATGGGCAAATACCCCCCTGAAATTTAAAAACGTTAGCAAATACCCCCTAGTCCGTTAACTCCGTCAATGGCAATTTTAGTAGTCAAATACCCCCTTGAAATTTACAACTTATTGTCAAATACCCCCAGAAATTTATAACTTCAATGCAAAATCCCCCTTAAATTCGAAAAAATAAGCCAAAATGCCCTTTCTGAAGTGTATAATTTTCACTTATAATGGAATCAAAGCATCATCTATACTTAAACACAACGTAGAAATATAAGTGTTTTTCAACCGTCATAACTATAATATATGCAATTGTGGATGTTGAAAACAAAGTCAATTGAAATTTTTTTTAACATTGTTGTATGAAGACTTAGGTGATTACCCACAATATGGTTGAAACTTCATGTGAGATATACAAAACGTAAACTTGAATGGTCACTTATGTTCATGAAAATGAATTCATTAGTTTCATTTGGTTTAAGTACATGCTACAACTATTCATATCTACAAATTATGCGCTTTAGTAACGATTGAAGAACACTTACATTACTACGTTGTGTTTAAGTATAGATAATGTTTTGATTCTATTATAAGGGAAAATTATGCGCTTTAGAAAGGGCATTTTGGCTTCTTCTTTTTTTCCGAATTTTAGGGGAGATTTTGCATCGAAGTTATAAATTTCAGGGGGTACTTGACAATAAGTTGTAAATTTCAAGGGGATATTTGACTATTAAAATTGTCATTGACGGAGTTAACGGACGAGGGGGTATTTGCTAACGTTTTTCAATTTCAGGGGGGTATTTGTCTATTTCCAAATTTCAAGGGTGTATTTGACGAAAGTTGAAATTTCAGGGGGACTTTTGGTATTTCACTCGCTTAAAAAATATCTTGGGAGCATTCGTTAGCATTTTCCGTTTTAAAATTAAGTTTACATAAAATAGTGAGATTCACTTGAATTTCAATCGATTAAAAAAAAATATTAAAGAGTGTTAAAAAAAAGTATGTTGTTAACATTCTTCATAAGTGAAAAAAGAAATAAAGTTTGGATAAAAGAAATTATCTCTTATACTTAAGCTTTTTGAAATCCTAGAAAAACAACTAGTTCAGACTTTAGACCCATTATAAGTGTAATAAAGATCTTAGTGCTCTATGTATCAAAAAAAAAAGAAAAGATCTTAATGGTCTATTATTGATAACATATTTTGTGAATGTGAAGAGATGTATGTTTTAATTGATTTGTCGTGAATATATTATTTGAATTGAGAGAAATATTTCACCTTTGAATTAAATACTTATGAGATGTGTGATTTTAGTTGATTTATATTGTTAATTCTTAAATTTAGAAGCCATCTCATATTCACACTTTGATTCTTTGAGCATTATGGATATTGATTTTGAATTGGCAATGTATGCACATTTTAATTGTTGGATTTTAACTTCGTTGGTTGATTACAAACCTTGAGAATGATTGTGCATCACGTTGGATTTGAATAATTCAATATATTTAACTTTAGTTTTTTTTGACTAAATATTTAACTTTAGTTACATATTTGTTATAATTTTTTTATTTACTTTTAATTTTTAAAAAACTGTTATATTTAATTTTCAAATTAAAAAGTATACAAAATATATCGTTGAATTGAAAGTTTATATTACATATAGATAATTCATACAAAATTTAAAATTTTTTTAAAATCATTAGACATGTTATTGAGACACCTTAAAAAATAACAATTTTATGAATTTTTATTGAATAATGTTAATCTTAACGAGTTTCAATAACATATCAAATAATATTTTTTATAATTTTACATAAAAAATAAAAAAGTATCCATAAAAAAGAAGAAAAGAAAACAGTAATAAAAAAAACTTTTTTATTTAATACTTTTTTTTTTCTTCTAAATTTTATACTATTTTATAATTTAAATTTAAAAATGAATACAAGAAAACATTTTTATTGGTTATAAAATAATAAATAATAATAACTAAAGTCTAAATATATATTGGTTTTTTTCTTCTTCTTCCACCATCTAGTTCCATTGTATTTCTTGTGTGTGTGAGAGAGAGACACACACCGAGAAAGAAAGAAATAAAGAGAGAGAATGTTCCAATCTTTCATGGATGCTGCTTCGATCTGTGTCTTCCTCACTTTCATCACATAATCTTCTTCACATTAAACAAACCAAATTACATTATTCTATGTAAGCATGCCATTTTTTTTGTTTTTCATATTACAAACCAAAAAATGTTCTTTTTATATATATATTTTTCAAAACTAATTCATTTTTCAATTCTAATGCAACCCTTTTGAATAATATCTTGATGGGTTATGAAATTTTGATCCTTTTTGTGTTTCAAAACATGGGTTCATTTTTTTTTTTGCTTTTTCAATTTTTGTTTAAAAATTATATATTTTTTTTATCATTATTTTGTTACTTGTGATTTTGTAATAAAAAAATGAGAAATTCTTGTTTATTGTAAACTTGGTTCAATGTTTTTGGATTGGGATCTCTGTTGGATCTCTTGGTTTCTGTTTTATTCATATTTTTATCATTTTGATTAAAAAATTCATGTTCATGTTTGCTAATATTGATTTCTGTGTTTTTTTGTTTTGTTTTTGTGTATACATAGTTTAGGGGGTGTAAATAAGGATTTTGCTACATTATCCACTTGCTTGGAGAATGTTGCTTGTTTGAAGGTGATGATTTCATGGGTTGCATAAGAGAAGAATAATGGCTAGGTTTAGTGAAGAAGAAGTTCAATTTTTTGATGCACAAGAGGATATTGTGATAGCCTCAGATGTAAATTGTATTATTGACAACCCTGAAGTTGATTCTAGTCCTCCTAAGATGGAGGGTTTGTTGAAAGATTTTGGATATGAATTGTGGACTAGGAGTCCCGATAGTGTTCGAGATCGAAGGAGTAAGTTTATAAAGTGGATGGAATTGAGTTTGGATCAAAAAAATGTTGAGAATTCAGAAGATGGAAGTATTCATGAAAGGGAGGATGAGATGAACAGACTGAAAGATGGTGTTGATAGTGTGGCCGAAAGTTCTGATTTTACTAGTCGGTCATCGATGTCTTGTTTATCTGTGAATTCTTCAGAGTTTGGTGGTTTAGGGGAGAATTCGGCATGCGAAGACAGGAATTTGGATTGTGGAGTAGGGTCTAATGAGGATCAGTGTAGGGAGAATAAGGATCGGTTGGTGGTTTCTGATGAATCTGAGAACACGGCTGAGGTGTTTTCAACTTACCAACGGGAGACTGGTAAGGAGTTTGAGAAGTCTGAGTCGTGGACTAAGAGGGCTAAAAAGGCTTGGTTAAGAAAATTACATTCATTGAAACGCAGGATGGATGGACAACAAGGAGAATCCGATAACAACAAGTACGAAGGCGGTGTTCCATTCTCGGGTTGTCGTATTCAGAGAGTTAAGGTCCGTCAATGCAAGAAACAAAGAAAGGAACTTTCGGCTCTTTATATAGGACAAGATATTCAAGCACACGAAGGACCAATTTTCACAATGAAATTTAGTCCAGACGGGCAGTATCTTGCTAGTGCCGGTGAAGATGGAATTGTGCGATTGTGGCAAGTGGTTGAGGATGAGAGACATAATGAAATCGACATTCCAGAAGTCGATACGTCCTGCATTTACTTTACGGTGAATGATCTATCGGAATTGACACCCTTGTTTATGGACAAGGATAAAGTCAAAACTGTGAAAAGCCTAAAAAAGACATCGGATTCAGCCTGCATCATTTTTCCTCCTAAGGTCTTTCGGTTGTTGGAGAAACCACTGCACGAGTTCCATGGTCATAGAGGCGAAATTTTGGATCTCTCTTGGTCAAAGGATAATGTGAGTGAATTTTATAATTCAGTTATTTACCGAGCTAACAATACATTATAGTATATTTGAACTTCTACGAAAAATTGGAAATTGATTAGTTTCCCCCTCTTCTTTTTGCAGTATCTGCTGTCATCTTCAGTTGATAAAACTGTTCGCCTATGGCAAGTGGGACATGACTGCTGCTTGAAAGTTTTCTCACATAGTAATTATGGTATGCCTCAGAGGCCCTCAACGCCTTTCTGTTCTTGTTATGTATTATAGTTTTCAGCTTTAACTTCTTGTTTCGGTATCACTTGGATTTTGCTCACAAATTGTTTCTTATGATAATGTTTTGTAGTGACAAGTATACAGTTCAATCCTGTGGATGATAATTATTTCATTAGCGGATCAATAGATGGGAAAGTGCGCATATGGGCAATTCCTGATTGTCATGTTGTTGATTGGACTGATGTCAAGGAAATCGTCACTGCAGTTTGCTATCGACCCGATGGACAGGTATAGTTTCTTAACAATTTCCTTCTGTAGAAGTGAAGATTTTATAGGAATTAATTTGAGGCGAATGTCTACCTTATACAGGGAGGGGTTATTGGCTCCATGACAGGCAATTGTTGGTTTTACGATGTATCAGGTATTTTCTTTTTAACATATATATCAATATTTTCCTTGAGCTACACATGTATCACTCGGTTTTGTCAAATATTGGACACGGTGGATTGCGGTGGCGGATTTTTGACAACCGTCATGGCCAATTTGTGAAGAGTGGTAGCTCCGTATGCCATTTTTTTGGCTTTCCGCCATCGTGAACGCTATTAGCAATAACACCGACACTTCAGATTAAATATGTGTCTAGTGTCCGCCACCGACATATCTGATTTACATTCAATTATTCCATTTTTTGGAATTATTAACGGTATCTGTGTTGTGTCCGGTGGCTATGCCATGTCAAGTGTCTGTGCTTCATAGGCTACACCAGTTAGTTATGATTTGGTGGATCTTTATCCTGCTCAAATGCAAGTGCTTCAAATTTGTTTTGTGTAACTGTAAAGAAGCATAATAACTTGTTGGCCTTGCTTTTGTTTTTGGTTGAACCAGATAATCGTCTACAGATGCAATCACAACTATGCTTACTTGGTAAAAAGAAATCTCTTGGGAGAGGAATAACCGGCTTTCAGGTATTGTTTTCTCTTCTTACTTTTGTGCCAATTAAGCGGTGTTGTCTTTCCATATAAGCTTCTTTTTCTGTAGTTATTTAACTGATTGCATGTTTTTCAGTTTGTTCCTCAAGATTTTAATAAAGTTATGGTTACCTGTGCTGATTCACAAGTCAGAATCATTGAAGGGTTTAATGTCGTTAGCAAGTTCAAAGGTATTTTATTTCGCTCTCCTGCTTTATTAGGTTTTGAACTTTTAGTTTGTTACATGCTTTAATTCTAAGGATCTCTATGTTTTGTTTTCAGGCATTAATTCAGGGAGCCTAATGTCCGCATCGTTTACTTCGGATGGAAAACACATTTTATCAGCCTGTGAAGACTCCAATGTATATATGTGGAATGTTAACGACGCCGAGTCTCGCACCACGAAAACCAAGAACATTAAGTCGTGCGAGCGGTTTTATTCAAATGCATCTGTGGCAGTACCTTGGTTTGGTCTGAAATCTGAGAACATTGAAAACGTGAAACAATCCGATGTCCTAAATAAGAGGTCACCTCAAGCTGTATGCCTCGATCCACCGTCTTCTTTTTCTCTAAGCCAAGATTTTTTCTTGGATTCTATTCCGAAAGGTTCCGCAACTTATCCCGAGGAGAAACTTCCTACTTCAAGTCCTAAGAGTAAAAAATCTGCAATGCACAAATCTGCATACAAGTTCTTGAAATCTTCATGCAAGAGTACTTCCAATTGTCACGCATGGGGTCTAGTCATCGTGACTGCCGGTTGGGACGGGCGAATTAAATCATTCCACAATTACGGGTTGCCTGTACTTGTTTGAAATGAAAGTGGCCTTTCCTATAATGGATAACAGACTCATGAAGTGGCCTTTTCTGCAATTATGGATTTGCTTCGGCATCTTCTCCTTGGAAAATTGCAGGCTGCTAATGTTCTTCAAGACTCGAAAGCGATATTCAACTTTAGCAGCATAAAAAAACAACCAATCAGGCTCGGTCAAAGGTCAAACCCCGAAAAACAATTGCAGTTTATAGTGCATGTTTGGATTCACCGTGACACTAGCCAAGTCACGAAAACTACACTGAAGAGTTTCTACAAAATTACAATGTCATCGTGACCTTCTCAAACTCATTGCCAATCCAAACATACACTTATGCAATATCAGAAAATTGAACATTTCTCGGGCTTCCGCTTTCGGATATCAGGAGATCAAGATGACTTATCTGTTAATGACAAGTGGCTCCACGACCGTGGTTGTAACGTAATCCATATCAGAAAAATGAAGAAGTGGTTAAGAGTATTACTTGTCTTGGCACAAATTCTAAATTGCCTTTACCTCACACTAAGAATATGCTGGCCCTTAAAAGAGGTGCAAAGTCATATATCAAGACATAGAAAAGGCCCCATAAGATATTCTTTTGTAAGAGTCATGTTTGGTTAAAAATAAGAGAAATAGTGAGAAGAAAAGAGATTGATTCAATGAAGACTAAGTGGCTGAAGTTTACTGAGATAAAATGGTGGTGGGGGTGTTAGTGGAATTAATTATTGAATTGGGCTAACCAATTTAGAATCTCTTTGTCTGCTAAACTTTCAATCCATCTCATGGTAGGTCCCTTATATGCCTGAGGTTGGAAGTGATGATTGGGATGGTCAATTCTACTTGAACAGGTGCATTTTTGGCTTTCTGTTGCTCTATAAAAAAATACAACAAAACAAGTGTGGCTGATTCAAATAGCCAATGGCTACTGCTACAGTACTGACATTAATATTATTGATGATAACATATGTTCTTGTATATATTATATTATATTATATATATGTATGTATGGTCTTAATTTAAGACTGACATCTTTTTTGTTTACTTAATTTTGATAAGATTTTTTATCCTTTTATTGTGAAAATGATAATTGTGTAAAAATGGTTAAAGTGCGGCATTGGAGAAAGAGGAAAAAAAAATGAAGTTAACATAACACTCATCCAAATTTGAGGCATATAAAATTGGCTGGATCAATAGAGTTAAGGAGATGGAGAATTCGATCTCCACTTTCAGTATAATATTAACGATATTAACATTTGACGTTCCAAAAGAAAAAGAAAATTTTTAATTGCCACATTCTAATTTATAATTTTGTGCTAAATACTCATTCTCAAGAATTTGCTTTTTTTTACTTTTAATGCACCTGATCCAATCAGAATTCTACAGTTAAGCGTGTTTGGCGAGAGTAATTCTAGGATGGATGATCTCTTAGGAAATCCTTGTGTTGTGCACCTCTTTAACAAACTTACCAAAAAATTTGCTTTTATTTTTTATTTTTTTTGTTCTTTTTTCTTTTTCTTTTTGCAATCTTGTTTGATCTTTTCTTTTGCACTTATTGGCCACAAATCAACTTCAATCTCATTTTAATCTCCATAGTTTACATCAAATGTTTTGAAGTCTTGTAAGAATATTCATATTCATATTATATTACATATACTAGCGTTCATAATTTTTATGATATTTATGTATTGCTTCTTTGATTGATAATGAAATGTGATGCATCTCTTTTTCTTCAAAAATAAATTAAATGAAGATAACAAATAAAAACATTAACCACAATTAAACAATATACCCCATCAACCATTTCAACATTAAATCATTACATTTTAATCAAATGAGGAATTATTCCCAAATGATGTTTAAAGTAAGATACAAGTAGAAGAAAAAGAAGGAAGGTGTAGAAGAGTTTTTGAAACAGCTGTATGTTTGTATTTTTAAATCTTGTGTATAGGTCCAATTCAACAAAAAAAAAAATGAAAGAAGCACACAACCTCCAAGCTTCTTGACTTGAACTTACCTACGCAAAGATTGATTTGCAGGTGTGAATATACTCACAAGCCCCTCAAAAACTACAAAGAAATTTGTGATCGTATGGAAGCATCGTGTTTTCGTTCAACTAGCAACTTAAGCGTTGCAACAGTGGCTAACAACAAGAAACATTGCTAGTACGGAACAACAACGCAAGTCTGGTGCAACGCGATGGCAGCCTCCCGGTGATGGCAAGTTAAAATGCAATGTTGATGCGGCACTGTTTCATGAGCATCAAAGGTTTGGCATTGGTATGTGTGTTCGTGATTACAAAAGAGGATTCCTAAAAGCAAGAACCATATGGTACGACGGTTTACCTACACCAACAGAAATAGAAGCTATTGGTCTTAGAGACGCTATTATTTGGCTAGGAGACATGGGAGTATCGAGGGTGTCAATTGAACTAGATTGTAAACTAGTGGTGGATGACATCGTTGGTAATTCTATCAACCACACTGAATATGGCAACATTTTGAGAGCTTGCAGGCAATTATTAAATCGTTTTCAAAACTTTAAGATTAGTTTTATTCGGAGACAAGCAAATCACGTCGTCTACAGCTTAGCAAGGGTGTCAAATTTGTATGCATGTCCCCATATATACTTTTGATTTGATTCTATCTTATATCTCTCCTATTGTGGTGAATGAAATAGTATAACTTCATTTCTATCAAAAAAAAATCATATGGAAGAAGTAAAAGTAATTTTCTCAAAATTATTGATGCATGTAAGAGTAGATGAGGAATCATATTTTTTGGGTTTGAATTTTTTATATGGCCCAATTCTACAAAAAAATGAAAGAACCCAAAATAGGCCAATTCTTTAGAAAAATGAAAGAACCCACAAAAGACCTTTAGACTTAGTTTCATTTTTAGCTAGCATACATAATAGGATTTGGTAGATTCATAAGTTAAGAGACATTCTAGAGTTTATGGTTATATTTGTTTGAATTTGCATTAATCTTACGCTTTACCTTGATAGTGGATAGTTGTCTGTATTTAAAGTATTATAGTTTCTCGACAGAAAATTAGATGTATGCCCGTGCTACGCAGTTGGAAAATAAAATTGAAATAATTTATATTTAAATTAAAATAATTTGTAGAAGTAAAAAATATTAAGTTATCAACATAGTGTTAGGAGAGTCGATGATACGTCTCTCCTTTGAATAACTTGATGACGACAAAGCAACCAGGACACTCCTTAATCACGAACAACGAATAACTTGCGGTTAATAAATCATGTAATAATCTGAGACGTGACAGTGTTATTGTTCTTAACGATTTATCCGCTTTATGAGTGCAAATCTCCAAGATTCAATAAGTCCATCCTGAATATGAATCACATTCAAGGTAACAAAACAACGTTGAATTCACTAAATACTGACAACGTAACTCTTGAAGATATAATTTTATAGAAAAAAGAATAATATTTATAAGAAAACTGTTTCATGGGATTGAGATGTTCCTTTTATGATCGAATACTCATGACATGCATCTTCACACCCTTAAGACTCAAGAGTGTGGGTGTTATATTCTTATAATAAGCCATCTAAGTTGTGTGGCAATTTTTGACTAGGGTATAAATATAAACAGAGAGATTGAGTATAAATATTGAACAAATAGGGTTAATGAATAAGGCAAATATATGTTACTATATACTTTTTTTAAAATATTTATATGAATGATTTATATTATATAAATTATCAATACAACAATGAATTTTATAAAATTTGTATTTGTTATACTCTTATTCACAAATCACAAGTGGCGCACCTTAAGTGTCTTGTGCATTTTAGATAAAGCCACAAAATATAGGGGTGTTCGCGGTGCAGTTTGGTTCGGTTGAATTTTAAAAAGTCATCGAAACCAAACCAAATCAAACCAATGTGACTTGAATTGGTTCGGTTGATGCGCTTTATAACATAACATTTCAATACCAAACAATTTTAGATATCCTAAAAAAGAACTTCAAATTCTAAACTAACATTACATTATCAATAAAAGTTATTTTTCCAAAATAACATTACAGTACCTTACAAATGAGCTTCAGTTTCAGTTTGCGGCGAGAGTGAGAGACAGACCGAGAGAGACGAAGAAAAACATTAGAAAATGAAGTGAGAGAAATTGTAACGTGAATTAATAAAATGAATAGTTAGAAATGTAGTGGTGAATAATGTATGTTCTATGGCCTCATTTGGTGGGTTTACTAATTTGACTATGTATTTAATAATAGAAACTTAAGTTTAATAATGCGGTTTAATTTGGTTTTTTGAAATGAAATTTGTCAACCGAAACATACTGTGCAATTCAGCAAAAAATCATCCAAGTTCATCCAAATTAAATGCGATTTTTACAGTTTTTGGTTTAGATTAGTTCGATTTGTAATTTTGTTTTTGGATTGATTCAGATGCGCCTAACTAAACATATAAATACACTTCAAAGCATATAACCGTTGCAGATTTGACATTTATTGGATTGGAGCCATTTCCATGAAAATTTTCGAGGAACATATATATTATTCTCATATAAAATTTGTACTACTGTAGTATTGGATTGGGATGCACTATGCATGCATGCCATTGTCAGGATTAATACACTGTTGCAACTTGAATTTGAATTTGATTTCACGAATTCAACTTTTTTTTGGATAGGTTAGGATTGATTGTTTAAGGCACATTTTCCAACCACTTACCCTTCCTACGAGTTTTGTGAAGAAAGAGTATAGTACTGTGTATTATAATATGACCGTTGTACGCACTATTTCATAAAGAAATTTTCCGACGAAAATAACCTCTGAACATTAATATGACCGTTGCAATATCCTTCTACATAAACAAGAAATTGTCTGTTTTTTTCCAGCATCACACTCATTCAGTTCAATACTAATCACAACACTTCTATTGTTTGTTACGGTTGCTGTTGCTGTTTTTGACGTTTTCCTTTTCATCAAATTATTTTTACCGGTTAGTTAGTTTTTCAAATTTATATTTATTTGTATTTTTATGTATGTGTATGGTTAATTTAATGAGTTTGATATGCATATCTAAATTAATTTTACACTTAATAAGAGTGATTTATAGTTTTGTTTTTATTTTTATTTTTTTGTTCAAGATTTAAGTTTTATTTCATGTCAAAAAAGTGGAATGAAGTGGCCTAATATATAGTTTGTTATTGGATGTATGAATCGTAATTTGTGAAACGAATGCATAGATTAAGCTAAGCATTTACAATGCACAAGATATTTATAAAAGTGAGAGGGAGATAAGGTACATGTCTGTGTAGATTGATTCATAGTCATGAACATGAAGTTGTCTTAAAACGTTTAGAGAGTGGTTTGGTTTGAATACACACATTTCAAATAATGGAGAATGTACATAATATGTTGAACAATTTGACATGATGAATGTTATTATATTACTCTATTAATTTGATGAAATTTATGATATACTGAATACTGTATATGAATTTATGATTTGGTGGATGTTATGTTTGATTCATGCCAGCCATGCCAACACGACCAGCGGATAAGGGGAAGGCTAAAGCCACTACCTTTCAGACATCGAGATATGTTACGCCGGCGGTAGATCCAAATTCGTCGAAAAAACATGTTCTAAAGCCGACTACTCATGACCATCGTTCTCATCAATTTCCCCCCTCTCCGTCAACTAATACTCCACTCCCTTATAGTACTCATCAATTTGCCCCCTATCCGGCCGATCCACGCCCCGCAATCCGAGCTTCATTTCCCGCACATACTCCACCCTCTTATAATAGTACTCCATTTACCACTTATCCCACATATCCTCCTCGTCCCACGGTGACATTTTCATTGCCCACACAAACTCAACCCCCTTATAGTACTCCATTTACCACCCATCCGGCCGCCGCAACATCTCCATTTCCCAAAGGTACCACTCCACCCATCTCACATTCATACGTACCGCCAGGACATCGTCCAATTCTTCCCGGACCACGGCCACCTCCATCAAGTGGAACAACCTTTGTGCCGGTACCCAATGTGCACCAGTACCCTACTAAACAAGAGGCGCAACAACTATCATGTGGACGATATTTAATTTACCCTTCCGGTAGCTCGTAAGTATTACCAAATTAATTATTTTGAATTCATTTTTAGTACTATTTTGAATTAATGTTTTAATGAACAATTTAAATGTTTAGGTTCAATCATTGTGATATTGCAAAAAAATTTATCAAGTCAGCCATACAAAGTAACTACACGAAGTTTTGGCCCTCTTATGACAGAATATCAAAAGATGATAAGGACCGACTTTTCAACTCTTTTGCTGTAAGTTGAAATAATTTTCATAATATCATATCACACACACACACACACACACTTATAATAGTATATAGTTTAATAATTATAATTATATTTATATTTATCGATTGCATTTGCAGAGAACATGTGTATGGGAAGTGTGTCACAATGCTCAGATTGAGAGAAATTTTCATCATAGAGCTGCAGCCTATCTCGCTGATATGTTGAGGGAGGAACGTATCAAATTTGCTGAAAATGGTACACACCAGCCAAAATGGATAGGTACAGCAATATGGGGTCAATTGATACACCATTGGGCTACAGATACTGGAAAAAAGAAGAAAGCATCTAAGAAGGATGGTTCTGTCAGTGTTGGTGTTGCAACACATAGTAGACACTTGGTAAAAATATATTTAATTTATAACTTTTCTATATTTGTCAATATTTGATAATTATAATTACTCTTAGCTTCTCATTAAAATAATTATGATATGTTTGTGTTAAAATTAGAAAAATCAGCTTGGAAAAAATACACATGTAGGAAAGGAAACCAATACATATGCTGATTCTCGCACCAAAAACATTCAGGTTGATTTATACTTTGATAATTTTAATAGTTTTTTGAAGTATTTTTTGATCAATCGTAATTTGACTTGGCTATTTATTGTTAATAATTTAATATAAACAGAAAAAGTTTGATAGCATTGCCAGTGAGACATCATCTCTGTCTGATAGCTCATTATCAACTACATCAATTGATTCTGCCCCTCTAATTGATGAAGCTCTTCCACTCAAAATTTCCGAGTTTGTAGCTGGATGTGGAAAATTAGCCCCTAACAAGAGAGAGGGTAAAAGCCTTTATCAGCAAATTTCTGAAGGAGAAGTGTCTTCTCATCTTCCGAAGTTGACACCTGAAATCGTCGAGTTACTACAAGAAATGAGTCTGCAAATAGTGCAAAGTCAAAATCAAGTGGTGCAACAAGTAAGGAATCGCTTGCAACAAGAACAAGAATTTAGGGAGCAAAAACAACTAATGATGGACGAAATTAAGCGTCAAAGAGCAGCTTACCAGAGGCTGGCATTTCCTACACAGGATGATGATGATGACGATGATGATGATGATGATTATGATTATGATGATTTTGAGGGGGAGGAGGAGGAGGAAGATGAGGATGACGACGAATGAGTCGTGAATTTTTATTCTTGCATTTTAATTAATTGTCGGTTTGTAATGATATTTGGATACAGTTTTATTCTTGCATTTTAATTTTATTGCATCCTTATGATTTAAGTGAAGATTCAGTTTGGTATCTGAGAAAATATGAGAGACCCAATTTAGTTCTTATTAAAAATAAAGGTCTTCTTTAGTCCCTCGTAGGGAAAACTTAGTCTCTATGTGAACCAACATCAAAATATTGGTTCTTTATACACGTTGACAGATCCGAATTATGTGGAGTCGAAGAGAGGTGACTGCACTGCAGTTTTTGATTAATTCCGTACAAATTTATTTAGTGAAGCTGCAATGTAACATATACTCTATATATATCTAAGGGAATAAGCAAAACATTGCAACCAAACCCAAATTTTGACCGAGTGATAAACCTTGTCCTGTGCGCAAGAATAAATCCGATGCACGGACAGACGATCACATAAAGGAACGCATCCTGGGCCTAGTTATAGATTGTGCTCCATCAACATATATAGTTGTTCCTGTCATGTAACATGATCCATCACTGATTAGATAGATGACTGTAGAAGCAAGATCATTCTTAACATCAAGCCATCTCTCAAGTGGTGCTGCCTCCTTCACCAATTTCTCTGCCCTTTCCCTTCCCACTGATAATGGAAACTCATCTTCCAGGTGAAGGCCTCTTGCAATAGCATTAACTCTGATCTTGTACTTCCCTATCTCCATAGCCGATGCCTGAACAAAACAAATTGATAGAGAGACTCAACTTATATCGATAGTAAATAATGTTTGAATAGAAGATAGATTGAACATGGGCTTAGGGAAAACTAATAAGATTAACTCAATCAAACATGCACTGCATCTTTTGTGTGACTTTTGTGCAACTTTGGAAGGAGGATCAAGTATTAGGGTCGCACATATCTAAAGGTGGTGTTTTTACGGAAAATAACAAGGTGGATGCGATATTTCAATGGCTATGGATAAAAATAGTTAAAACTGTGGGGTTTCCTTGGACTCGCTGGCTATTAACGACACTTTTTACAAAAAGATGGAAAATTGCCAAACTACTCAGTCACTGATTTATTGAAGGAGTTAATGGCTTTGATTTATTGTCAACCTACTCGCAGAAAGTCGGTCTACTATGAGAAGGAGTTAATGACTTTGGTACTAGTTTTTCAACATTGGCATCCTTATTTCCTTGGTAAGAAATTCACGGTGCGTATTTATTAAAAAAGCTTCAATTTCCTATTAGAGCACAGGATTACTGCTCAAAATCAGGTCAGTGGTCAGGTGCAAAGCCACTTGGGAGGATACCATCGCTATTCAAAACAAATTCCCAACATTAAACCATCGGGATAACGATGCAACTCCAACAGATGATATCAGGTGGGGCAATGAATAGAGTTGTTAGTTAGGTGGTTAACTGATTGGTCGTAGATAACAGTAGTTGGTTACGACTTAGAGAGAGAGAGTAACGAGAGTGAAAAGAAAGAAGAGTTCATAATAGAGTTAGGTGGTCATTGTATAGTAACTGAGATGGTTGAAAGGGAGTTAGCCCTTGTGAAGGGAACCAGCTGCCTTACATATCAACCTGTTCCTTTTAAAGATTTATCATTTCATTTGTTCTCAGAATTCATTTTGATCTAATCCTGATTCACAATTCCCCATTATCTCTGGATACTCAGTCACCCATCATTATTCTTCTCATAATTCTCATTTCGATTGCTCATTTTCTAGCATGCAGCAAAAACGTACAATTTCCTTTCATCTTCTGTGCAATCCATGCAGAGACAGAGACAGCTCCTAAAAGTATATCTACTTCTAAATTTCTTGTATTAGTCTAACCAAGATATAATTAAAATGACAAGTATACCCACCACAAACATAGCAGTATTTGAATTTTTGTGACCATGGCTTATAATTTAAATGACAAGTATATCTACCACAAACAAAGCAATAATTGAATTTTTGTGACCATGACTTCTAATTTAAATGACAAGTATACCTACCACAAACAAAGTAGTACTTACTTGAACTTTTGTGACCATGACTTACAATTTAAATGACAAGTATACTCACCACAAATAAAACAGTAATTGAATTTGTGACCATGACTTGAGCCATAAAGTAACCATATAAAATGAATCGTTGGAGCTAAATCAGTTTCAAATGCATTTGAAACACAACTTTTTGTAGGGGTGCAGGGCATAATAAAAGTTAAAAATAGGTAAAATTCAACAAGCTGATTTTCATATGAATGAATTGACTATAGCATAATAATCTTATCTGCAGAACAAAAAGATGAATTTAAAACAAAAGTTTCTTAAAGAAGTTGTCTTACCCGAACTAACTGCTGAACTCCAGCCAAGGCTGAGGCATATGCGGCAGCTCCAGGATAAAGCCCTCTTTCAGAACCAATTATCGACGTCATAAATACAATGGACCCTCCCGTGTTGAAGTTCCGCATCCTTTGGCCAACAGCCTTTAACAAAAACCACGGAGCCATAAAATTTATTTTAACTATTTTTTTGTACTCACTCTCAGATAACTCGAGATGATCTTGCATCTTTCCTGTTTCAAATGAATAGACCACCAATTCATTCAGCTTATAGATTTACACATCACAAACACAAACACACACACACACACACAGACAGTAGATCGACACTCAAACACATCATGAAAGAAATCAAATAAAAAACCACACTCCACATATAAAATCATATCATCGCTTAAATAGAGAATATATAGTCAAACTGGTCGCCAAATTGTCTAATAAAAACTAGGCTTAAACATACATTTGGTCCCTGTATGTACACCAATTTTTCGTTTTAGTCCCTGTATCGAAAATTTTGACAAAATAGTTCTTGTATCGCACTTTTTTTTTTGACGTTGGTCCCTGCCGTCCAATTTCATCCAAGTGGCAAACGTTTTGCCACCTGGACCCTGCCACGTGGAATGCTAGAGGGACCAAAACCAAAAAATTGAACTGAATGCAGGGACCAAAACCAAAAAATTGAACTGAATGCTAGAGGGACTAAAACCAAAAAATTAAACTAATTGCAAGATGACCCATTTAAACTCTAAATCCTTAAATTGAAATTTGTTTCTCCACTCTTCTCTTCTCATAAACCAACTTTCATGGCAAAAATAATTTTGCGTAGATCATTGCGCCCCATTTGGATGAGTTTTTTGATGAAATCATGAGAGGCACTGCGAATGTTGACAACGTAATCAGAAAGCGCGTCGAGAAAACCACCACGGTTGGGCGGTTGTTGATCGGGATCGTTGAAAGGGAAATCATCAGGATAATCTTTTTTAGCTATGAGTCTCTCTGTTGAAAGGTTGATGAGAAGAGAAGAGTAGAGAAACAAATTTCAATTTAAGGATTTAGAGTTTAAATGTGTCATTTTGCAATTAGTTTAATTTTTTGGTTTTAGTCCCTCTAGCATTCAGTTCAATTTTTTGGTTTTAGTCCCTGCATTCAGTTCAATTTTTTGGTTTTGGTCCCTCTAATCCAGTCAGCAACATTTTTTGGCCACGTGGCAGGGTCCAAGTGGCAAAACGTTTGCCACTTGGATGAAATTGGACCGCAGGGACCAACGTCAAAAAAAAAAGCGCGATACAGGGACTATTTTGTCAAAATTTTCGATGCAGGGGCTAAAACGAAAAATTGGTGTACATACAGGGACCAAATGTATGTTTAAGCCTAAAAACTATGCTAAAGTCCCCAAATAGCATTTTATTAATCATCAAAGTAGCTCTGAATGTAGTTAAACTAACTTCATAATACCTAATTGAGGACTAAAAACTTGCGTAACATGTTGACAGGACTAAGAGCATTTGGTAAACAAGGTTTTCAATTTTGTGTAATAGAATTTGAAGTAAATTGATTCATGTTGGAATGTTTTTGCTCTAAAAGCAAGTTTGATTTAAAACTTAGTAACAACCTAATGCAAAAGCTAATTTTTATCATTTCATAGTCAAAATTTGACAACAACATCCATTTTGATTCAAAGTAACCAACCTCTAACTTTTTGCCAAAATCATGTTAGAGTAGATTGAAAGTGATTTTGAACAGTTACACAAATCCAAACAAGTTATATTATTATCACAAACTTGAAAAAACTGAGTTTTCCCAAATAGAATCACATTAGCCTTAAACTGCAATTTGACATAAAATGACAAAACTTAACTTTCACTAACACCCCGTTTGGATAAACAACTTAATTTTAAACTTATATCGTATCAGTTGCTTCTATAAGCTATCTTGGAAAACTTATAAAAATAAGCTGAAAATCACTTATGAGCATGTCATAGGTTGTATTCATAAGTTCACTGTTCACATAGTTGTTTATGTGAGTAGATAAGCTCAAATTAGTCATAAGTCAATCCAAACAAATCCTTAAAACCACTTATAACTTCACTTGATGCTGAATTTTACAAAAATAAATAAATGTATTGAATTTATTACCTTCATAAGAGTAACAATTAACAAAAGCATCGAATTTCCCCAAAATCTTACACGCTTGATCAACAGCATCATGAAACACAGATTCATTTTCATTTTCCATATCCAATTCAACCACTTCGACAGCAACAGAATTAGTAACTGAATCAGTTATTTTTCGTGCAACAGTTTGTAAGTTAGTTGCGTTTCCCATCAAAACTAACCTAAATAAACAAAAATTAAAAAACTAATCATCATGTAATTAAACAACAGTAAATAAAATTAATAAATAAATAAAAATGAGAATTGACCTGCATCCTTGTTTGGCTAAATGGAAAGCAATGCCGTGGGAAATATCATCGGCGTTTGATGTGAGTAATACTCTCTTTGTTGGATTCGCCATTTTTGTTTTCTTCTTCAGTTTCTTTCAATAATGGAGTAGTATTTTAATTTAACTACAGTGTGTGTTTGGTTTGGAATGAATGAGAGAGAAAGAGATGCATACGTTGACAAGAGGGAAGTTTTTGTTTTGGTTCTTTATATAGAGGGAAGGTATTACATTCTACCAGTGGTGCACGGGAACTCCGTTTTAGGGAGAGTACCGGTACCGGGTACATATCAGGTACCGGTAAGCACCCGGTATTCAGTGGGTACGCACCGATGTCGCACTCTTTTTTTATTTTTATTTTTTTGTTTGGGTACTTGCCGGGTACTTACCGAGTACTCGAACGGCTCTTAAAACTAAAAAAAAAAATCATTTTTTAAATATATTTTTAGGAATATTTTGTCAAAAAAATATCTTTTATTCATCTTGTGCTAAGAGAAATTGGATCACATGTGAATTTATTCACTCATTGAAAATGAATAAGCTCAATCCAAAAAGAACTGAAGATTTAGTTCTTATTCATATAAATCTTCGTCTTTTGTCAAGAAAGAGTAAGAATTATAATGAAGGAGCAACAAGAATGTCGGATATTGGTGAAAATGAATTGGATCTATTTGATTGAGCTTATATTCTTGAAGTTGCTAATCTTTCTCTCGAAGAACCTGAACTAGAGACCGCTCTTTTATATGGTGATGAAGGGAAAATATTGAGATTCAATTCTGACTCGACGAATAATTGACATTTTTAAAATGTTTTTTTTGTTATTGCTTATAATTTAACTCTTTTTGAGCAAATTGTTTTTTAATTTCGTTATGATTGTTTTGATGTTTTGGAACAATTTTAATTATTTTTAAAGTGTGATATTTTTTATGTTTAATTATGTGTTTTAATAGTATGTTTTTATTATTTTATTTATATAATTATATTAAAAAAAAATTATACTAACGTACCCGTACCTTAGTTTTTTATAAAATAGCGTACCCCGTACCCGTACCAATACCGGGTACCGGTACCGTACCCGTACCGTGGCAACGCTGCCTTCTACTTGAATGTTTTTAACTGCGCAGCTTATTGTCCGTTTATTTTTTATTTATGTGTAATTATTTTACATATATATCACAAATTAATATTTTGATTCAAATGAATGTCGTTTTTAATTTCTGATGCAATTTTTTTTAATTTTATCCCTTATAATTACTCCTTCGATCTTAAAATAAGAGACTCAGTTGATTAATGTGCACTATTCACGTAATTTATTTTGACTATATTTTTTTTATTATTATTATTATATAAATGCAAATATTATCATATAAGATGTTGTTTGATTTATTTCGATGAGTATTTTTAAGATATACAATTTTTATAATATTTAACAATAAATAATTAAAGATATTAATGATCAAAGTTGTGTATTGACAAACATGAACTGATCAACTGAGTTACTTTTTTTTTGGGATGAAGAGGGTACTATTTGCACTAATTCCAAAAAAATAAACTAATAAGTATGGTCAATTTAATAAAAGTATTACTTCTTTTAACATAATAATTACTTCTTTAATACGTATACAAACACCTAAAACGACACTCATTTTAAAATATGTTAGATAGAAACATTGTTAAGATATAAATATTGTTTTGTTGTTCTCAAATTTTTTTTTTATTTTGTTAGATAAAAGACCCTGTATAGTTTTAAAACTTAAAAACATAATGTATTATATTTGACCTATATAACAAACCTGTAGATACATTTAGCCTTGTAGTATTTGTTAGGAGACTGATTGTTTGATTGGATTGTCTTTCTACGATGCAACAAACAAACCTTCTCCATCATGGGAAGGAAAGATTATTCCTATTTGCCAAAGCTCAAAGTAACATTTTCTTTATTTACTGTTTCAGTCATGAGTTATCTATATATTAATATTTCAATTTTATGTATTAATAGTTATATAATAATTAAGTAAACAAAATTCCTTCAACAACAGTTAATTTGGATCAATATAATAATTAAGATGACAAAAGTCTTTAGAAACCCACATACACAAATAAAGGAGTTGAAGTTCAAACTTTAATCACAGCGTCTGACTTAATAATTTTAATATTTTTGTCAGTTGAATTAGTATTTGTGAAATATTATTGATAAATAATATTATTAAGCTATTCAAAATAAATCAGAGGATATTCAAAGGAAAATGAATTTTAATAAAATATAGTTGATTTGACCAACTTAAGCAAGCAAACACAAAAGAACTCTTGTCTCACCCAAGTCATATTGCTGCAAGAACTTCACTAATCACAAAGCAAAGCATATTTCAGGGATACTTCTTCATAGACACAGGTTCCTTCAATTCATCACAACCCTCCATTCCTTTTTATCAACAGCACAATCATGGAGAAAATGGCTGTTATGTGTGTGACTTCAATATCAAATGGAATTTTAGTGCTTTTTGCTTTAACTATTTTCCAAGGTGAGCCCCTATCTACTTTTTTTACTAATTTTTATCATTCGATTACATTAGTCATTTTCGGTTAATCAACATAGTTTGAAATTTGTGACTAATAATGTAATCTAACATTTTCTTTGTCCTGGATCAATTTAGAATTCGGAATCTTACAATATTATATTTGCTGTTCAAAAAAAAAGGACTAATTTGACAATTTCACTATAATTTCAAACATGTATGTAGTTTCATATTAGTATAAATGATTACATAATCACAAATTTAAATTTTCCTATTGCAATCTTTTACAGTAGTACAAGGAATTGGTGTTAATTATGGTACAATAGCAAACAACCTTCCACCAGCATCTCAAGTTGCAAAATTTCTCTTACACTCCACCACAATTAACAAGGTAAGACTCTTTGATGCAAACCCTGAAATCTTACATGCTTTTGCTAATACTAGAATAGAGATAACCATAACAATACCTAATGACCAAATCCCCAACATAACCAATCTAACCTTAGCTCAACAATGGATCAAAACAAATGTACAACCTTTTATCCCTTCAACCAACATCATAAGAATCCTAGTAGGCAATGAAGTCTTATCAACAGCTAACAAACTTCTTATTATTAGCCTTGTCCCTGCCATGCAAACTCTACACATTGCCCTTATAAAAGCCTCATTAGACAACCTTATAAAAGTGTCTACACCACATTCTTTAGGTATTTTGTCTAATTCAAGTCCACCATCTAGTGGTAGGTTTAGACAAGGCTATGACACACACATAATTAAACCAATGCTTAAGTTTCTTAAAGATTCAAATTCAGCCTTCATGGTTAACCCTTACCCTTTTTTTGCTTGTACTTCAAGCAACCTAGATTTTGCGCTTTTTCGTGCAAATTCAGGAGTTTTTGATGATAACACTAAATTACTTTACACCAATATGTTTGATGCACAACTTGACGCTGTTTATTCGGCAATGAAATTTTTGGGCTTTGAGGATGTTACAATTGTTATTGGTGAAACGGGTTGGCCTTCAATGGGCGACTCGACCCAAATTGGTGTTGACCCGAAAAGTGCTTCTGACTATAATGGAAATCTTATAAGGCATGTTACTTCTGGAGTTGGAACACCTCTCATGCCAAACCGGACTTTTGATACATATATTTTTGCTTTGTTCGATGAAAATCTAAAGCCCGGTCCAATATGCGAAAGAAGTTTTGGGTTGTTCCGGGCCAATATGACACTTGTTTATGATGTCCCAATAATGAGAAACAATGGAACTATTGCTAACAATTATTCTAAAGCATTATTGTCAATCATGATAGCCATGAGCTTCTTGCTCAGCTATTGAGCTTATATTCTGTTTGCTCGATGTTCATTTTGTAGCAGATCCATAATATGTGCGATTGGTTAAATTTAGATTCCCAACAATCAAGAAATCTTGTATTGGATATAATCAAGAAATCATGATAATTCCCCATCAAGATTTTGGATCACAAGCAAGCCTAATACATAGTCATGTTCATCAAACAAGTTAATGTCTGCAACCAAGTTTATATGGGCTGATTCAAAAGTGTTGCAAAAGAAACTATATGGAAACAATTTTTATCGCCCCATGACTTCTTAAAAACCGACTCCTATGGAATTACATTCCGAACAAGAAAAAAAAAATAGTTTTTTTTCCACCCCGAATGGGCTAACCTAAACAAATTGGTATTTTTTTTCTCTATCAAGAGCTGTATATTTCAGACGAGATTAGTTTTTAAGACGCCATAGGAGAAAAAGTAGGTCTCAAACTATATTTAGATCAATAGAGCTTGAATATTTGACTTGAGTTGTGATGTGACGTCTTCTTGTCTTGTGTAGTTGTGAAGTATTGACTCATTGTTGCTCTTGATTCAGACTCTTCAACATTGCATGAATCAATCAATGTGCCCCTAGAAAATAATCAAATGATACATTATTTTAGAAAACTCATGAAGCAAATTAGAAATAAATGTATCAAATGATACTAGTTAGTAAAAAGTAAGCATTATAATGGAAACTTATAAGACAATGAGACTAGTGAATTGGAATACTCATTTGGCCACAAACAAAACCTCCCACTTTCTAACACTGCTTGTTCAAATGAGCATCTCAGCCAACAGCACACATTTGATGACAACTGCAACTGTGATTGGAATACTCATTTGAGCAAGAAACATTACAAAGGGGAGTAATTAAGTACACTTCAACAAACATGCTGTAATTATGTGAAGATGTTTTGGTTTCTTTGTTGACATGTTTGGTCCTATATATATTGTCAAAAATATCTGAATAATTGTAATTTAAAGTGGTTGAGATTTGAGAAGACACTAATTTGTTGACACATTTGAATGTCAGCTTCAAAATGTTTAAAATTGAAAGGACTTTTAGTTGCAGTATAGTCATAGAATGGCAGCTAAAAATGAAGGTTAATTCATGCCCAACAACTAAAAACAACTTAAGGTAAAAATGTTGTAGACACCTTTCATGAAATTGTTTTTCATACGCACCGGTCAAAATTATAGACTATTCTCAATAGTCATAAATAGTCAAAATTATATCGAATGTGCTATTTTTTTAAATTTGTTTTGATTAAAATATATTTATATTTAAAACATTCACATAATCAAAATGAAATAGTCATAATAACAGTCAAAATTATACCGAATGTGCTATTTTTTTTTTAAATTTGTTTTGATTAAAACATATTTATATTTAAAACATTCACATAATCAAAGTGAATTTAACCATAAATAAGAGACTAAAGTTATTTTTTTGTAGTCTCTATAAATATCCTAACACAGTTTTTGAAATTATGTTGAATTGTCATGCCGGTGTAAGTAAACTTCTGATAATGTATTTTGACAGATATAAGTAGTCACCGATATGTTATAAATTTTACACATTAAAATTGACGAAGATTAGTCATTGTTAACAGTGGTGAAAACTTCATATCAATATTATGATAAAAAATTTTGAGGTTGGAATTGCATTTTTGCACGTAACTTAAATAATTATCAAAATCATTTTTGTACTTGAGTGAGTGTTTCTAATAAAGTTTGATGTTTAAAAAAAAAACATATACGAACATACAATTGAAAAAGTTAGCTAAGAATTAATACCTTTTTTAGAATTGAAGGCGTATTCCAAATTAAGTATATATCATATAGCACATGCCTTAATCTCCCAACCCCCCACCACCACACAACTTTTGGTTGATGAGATCCTGAAAGGAGAGTTTGACTCGTGAAGTGAAAGAATGAGTAGCAAATCTACCTACTTCTTTTTAGCATTTTCAAAGTATTTTTATTTTTGATAACTTATTTTAAATGATCTTACAAAATAAATGAGTTTTCTAACTTAATTCTTTTCATATATGAGCAAGAAATCGAATCACTACTCATATGTTTAAGAGGCTCAAAACTCTTATCACTTGAATTAATTTATTGTTGGTAAATTAAATTTTATCTAGTCCAATCTAAAATAAATTGGATAAAAATTATTTTTCCAGAGGTGCAAAAATGAATAATGTCGTGAATATATCTTCAAAACTTTGTGTTCTTTCAATCGGAGCTAACAAGATTTGATAAGTGTCAACTCTTTTTGGCTATCTTTCTTCTAAATTTTGTACATATATAGTATCCAATTAAGTTTGTTACATAAATAAACATTGCAAAAAAAACATGACAACTATAGTACCCTTAATTAATAAAATTCCAACCATCAATAACCAATTTTCCTCCATTTTTCTCTCCCAAAACCTTTTTTTTCTTCTTTCTTTCTTTCTCTCCATAGCTCCAATTTTTTTTTCTGAACCCTCAAAATTAAGGCACCTGAGTAAAAATGTCAAAGGCGGTGGCTTATACATCAATAGCCACCGCCACATTATTGTTCTTCATAGTTTGTTCCCCATTACATAATAAAGAACAAAAGGGTGGCCTTAATAGAAGGTTTGGTTACAAAATATTAGAAAGAGCACCAACTTTTGACCCTATTGTGACAAAGATTGAGAGAGAGGTAGAACCAAAAAACCAACAAAAAAATACTAATGATTTTTTTGATAACAATGAGGTTGTTGTTTCTCGTACAGATTTGGGAAATACAACATCAGTTAGTGAGGTAGCGGAGACATATAAATATCTTACATCAAGTGGTGAATTGAATACAACATTAAGGTTACTTATTTTGTTTCCTTTGTTGGATAGAGAACCAAAAGATGGTTTTGTTGGTTTTAAGGAATTGGAAAGTTGGATTGCTCGAAGGGCTTGGGAAAAATTAGATTATCTTACACAAGCTGAGTTAGAATCTAAGGATAAAAATGGTGATTTGGCTATTTCATTTAGGGAGTATCTACCTCATTTTTCTGAAAAAGATATAGGTGATTATTTGTTCTTATTTTTATTAATCCTTGATTAGTGTTTTTTTTTCTTTTCTAAATGACATGTTTTGTTTCATTGGTTAATTTTCTAGTGCATGAGTTTACTAGAAGTCTCTTTTTATTTTTGTTAAAATTGTTGATTAATTATTCATGTTTACATGATTAAAATAAGAGCGATGAACATATCATAAACATAAATCAAAATGTGATTTAAACCGTTTGATCAAGATTGAACAATTTAGATCAACAACAATGTGATTGTGTCATTGTATTAATCTATTTAAATTTCCGTTCCGGTAAACCGGAGGATGGCGAGGGGATTGAAGAGAATTTTTCTATTGAAGATGATTAAGATTATGTAAGATATGAATTTGTACTCAAAAGACACTTAAGTTTGAGTCAAAAAATGCACAACATCGTATCAAATTAAGTGTTGTGTAAGTATTATGATAGTGCAAGGCAAAAATTCAAATTAATTTATATAATTTTGGATAATATATATCTTAAACTTTTAGTCTATAGTTGAATTTGAGTATATATATTAACAATAAAGTATTTGCTGAAACAGAGAAAAAGGACATGAGACATGGAGAAGCAGGGTGGTGGATGGAGAAATTTGACATTGCAGACATTGATCACAATGGCCTTCTTAACTTCACTGAGCTTAGAGAGTAATAATAAAATAAATAATTGTAACACTTTTATTTTTCTCATTTTTTATTATAATTTTTTTAATATGCTGTGTTGTTTGCATCTTGTTGGGAACAGTTTTTTGCACCCAGAAGATAGCCAAAATCAAGAAATGTTGAAGTGGATGGTTAGGGATAAACTTAAGTAAGTTTTATTAACCTCTTTAGAATTTTTATACTCACAAAATTTATGTATGTTGTTTTATTATACTAATTAACTTCTTTCCATTTTATAAGAAATAATTTATTTTTTAAATTCATTGAATAACTGATGTATCTGATCTTTCAGGCATGATCATGAAATTGATGGGAAATTAAATTTCAATCAATTTGAAGACCATATACATAACACATATGAAAGTTATGTTGACTATGAAAGCAATGGAGGGGATGTACCTAATGCAAATGACAAATTTGCTGAGCTTGATGTGAATAAGGACCAGTAATTATTGTTTTTCTTCTTCTTAGATTCCCTAAATTGAAAGTTATAGGAATTTTTTTATTTTATTTTCCATGCTAATTAAATTTTATATTATGTAATTGAAAGAGTTTTGTCACCTGAAGAATTGTTGCCTATACTACCTTATGTCTACCCAGGAGAAATAGCTTATGCTAAATATTACACATGCTATTTGATGAATGAGGTAAGTCCATTTCTTCTTGAATTTGTAATTATAAAGATGTGTTTAATGTACTAATTAAGAGCATAGTTCTCAATTGTGGTGGTCAACAACTACAATTGTGGTCGCAATATAAAGATTTTAGAGTTTTTTGTAACATCGCAGTTGTAATTAGGCTGCATTTGTCTGAAATTCTAATGTTATGTGGTCGGTAAATCTTCTCATTCACGCAATTGGCATACTAGTGACCATTGACAAGATTGGATGCTTCGAATTCCAAAACTTGGACTCTAGTTTTAAAAAGAAAATCAAAATATGTCTAGATTGTCTCATCTGAATTCAACGATCACTGATATGCTGACTGCGTGAATGCGAGAGATTATCAACTGTAGACAATCCAAAATAGTTTGTCTGTACTTTACAGTGATATAAAAGTTTGCAACGATCACTGATATGCTTACTGCGTGTATTTTACTCAATTTAGAATCATGATTAAGAAAAAACAAGTTTAGATTATCTAAATGAGATTGATGGTTGTGTTTGATTCAGGCTGATGATAATGAAGATAGGAAGTTGACACTCGAGGAGATGCTAAATCATGAATTTGCTTTCTATAACACAGTTCATGCAGATGATCAAGTCAAAAGGGATGATCATGATGAACTATGATTAGAGTTCTTCCAGATTTTGATTTTGTAAAAGATGTTAGGGAACAAATAAATTCAAATTGACACATACTATATTTTTGTCTTTCTTTCTAACTTGCTAGATGAATAATTTAAGATTTTAAGTTGTTTTTTGGGTAAGATGTCTCAAAAGTACTTCTCTTATAAGTAAATATTTTGGCACCATGTCATGTCATAATCTGATCCAGCAGACCAAAAGATATAAACATAAAAATAAATGCACCATTCCCACTTCATAACGCTTGAAAGCTCCTATCCTTTAAGAAAATGAATTTTTATTCCACACAATAACTGATCTAAATCGTCCGAATTAAAATAAACAGTTGAAAATTCATTTTCTTTAGAAGATGAAAAAAAAATATGCAATGATGATTATTGATTTTGCAACAAATGCTAAAACAGTCTATATTCAAATCATTATGATAGCATCATTTTCACATTTGACACAAGACACTTAAAATTTCAAGTGTCGGTTGGATCATAGTGCAATAACAATGGTGGAAGTTGCGTGGGAGCTCCAATACCGTATGTAAAACACCAAAGTAAGCTTGTAAACCAAAAAATAGTAAGCTTATGAGAAAATAACGTTGGGAAATAACATGACCGAAAAAGTAAAAATAAATAGGAGCGTAACTAATAACACAAAAATATAATGTGAAAATTTTAAAATTGGCGAAAAAATTATGACTGTTGTCTAAATCGATAATTAAAAAATAAATATTATGTGAAAATTGTTACAATACATAAATTTCACTCTCAACCATTTTATGACCTCGGTACACCCACACTCTTTTACTTTTCTAAACAATGTGAGACTTCTCGAATACAATTCCCATGATTTGTTTTTTCTCCTTCATTAGTAATATGAGACTTACATTACAATCAACTGCATCAATCACCACTTTAATTACAATAGTCTTCAATTTTTATTATCTACACCGACAATTATTGTATTCACTAAAATTAATTCCAACAAATAATAGTTGATAATTAAAATTGAACTATCTAAATGCATAAGATACTTGTACCAAAAAAAAAATGCATAAGATACTATTCAATAGGCTATAGCCTATAGCAGATGCCGAGATATTCAAATTGAAAATGTTATTTTTCTTTACTCTTATAATATAAACAAAGGTCGAAACAAGATCATTTGATTAAGATAATAAGAAATCTCTTTTAATTTAATTAGAGATTATGAGATTTAAATCAGCCTTGAGAATGCAGTAGTATTAAATTTTTTCGAAGAAGAATTTTGTCACACTTTATGATCCTATCCAAAAAATGAGTCACTGTAGTTCAAAAAAAAAGAAGAAACAAAGGTCATATTTGCACTTGTCCTAACTCAACAGATAAAAAATTAATAGCTTAAAATTTATGTGTGAGAGTTTATGATAATTTTGTCATTTTACTTATGCAACAAAAAACAATCACAAACAACATTAAACCAACAACTTACACTTAAATCCAACAATAATTCTTGCGTCAGTTGTTAAAGTGTTTTAATCCAACTTACACTTTTTAAAGTGTTTTCATCTAACAAAGAAACTCATCTCTGTACTCGGTGATGAATTCTCTGATCTCAACTTTAAATCCTACAATAATTCATAAAAAAGATTAGAAAAAATCAATTACAAAATTAAAATGCAAATAATCTACAATAAGAAAATTATGAATAGAAGAAGACATGTTAACAAAGGTGTAGCGTGTGAGAATCATACGGTCCCACGTAGTGTCACCGCTTGAATCTTTCAAAGAAAGCATAGCCAACACGATAAACTCAATCTTCTTCATAATTGTTGTGACACACCAAAGTCACACAAAAAGACACAAAACAGAATAAAAACATAGCACAACACTACTAATTGGAGAGAAAAAAAGAAGAACAAAAAATAGATATTTATTGGCGAGATTCATAAATTGTCAAAAATAGAGTCCAAATACTTCACTTCAAAAAAGCAATAATAACCAATTTATAGTTATGGAATGTGATAATATCGACCCCACATAAATAAAATCAAAGAAAATTTGTCTCTAGAAGTATATAGTAGTGGTATATGTACCTTTGATGGTATCTTCAAAGTTAAGTAAACTTGAAACTTGTGATAGATTCTTTCTGTTTCTGCATAAGGAAAACAAGGTAAGAATAAGATATTGATCTCTTTCTCTCTTAATAACTCATAACTCACTGTGTTTTTGTTTGTTCTTCTAAGTAACCTTTGCTAGCTTATGTATGATCTTATTCTGTTTTTGATCAAACAATTATGTATGATCTTATTCATATCTTACTGTAATATGTTTTTATATACTGAAATATTTGACCCTTTTGTATGATATATATTAACATGTTTATTTTTTAAGGCCTTGTCTTGGGATTTTGGGCATGTAAATTTTGTTTAGAGGGTTAGAGATAATTCATTCTTGTTCTTTGGTAATTAAGAGAAATAATGAAAGTTGAATTATTTGATCCAAGGTTATTTGCCTTAATTTCATGACAAATCAAATCAAATCAAATTCGGTTGATTTAGATTTTCATAGTTTCAGTCAAATACAGTTAATACAACATCAAGTGTTGCCTCCTCTTTGTAGTTAAGGAGACTCTACCGCTCAAATTGCGGTAGCAATACTTTTAATAAAACACTGATTCAGATCATGATGTTTAGGTGTAATTTATTTTGGTTTGGATAAATTATTGTCAACTAAATCTTTGTAGGAATCAAAGTCAAAGAATCTTGCTTTTTAAAGATTCTAAATAGACCGTGTTAAGAGTTCCACATCGTTGGATGTAATCTGGACATGTAGTAAAAATATGTAATATGAAATATGAGATTATGTAAAAATGTCACGTAATTACGACCGTATAATCTAAATCAACAGCTGAGATTGTTTAAAACTAGTTTAGTTAATATGTAATATGAAATTTGAACTCTGATTTAAGTCAATGGTCGAAATTGATTACTGCATGTAGCTGCCTTCTATTAATGTACTAGTGATATTGAGTTTACACCTACATAAGATTTGAGGTTTTGTTTTTCAATGTGGATATAGATTGTATTGCATCTAATGTTTCTAGTTTATTTGTTACTGATTCAACAGATGTATTCTCCATAAAACATCTCATAATCAGACCAAGAAGTAATGGCATCTGCAGAAGCTAGAGCTAGTTATGCCATTAACCATTGTTTCACTCAAGATTTCATGATGCCCCCTCAAATTTCAAAAAATTCGGAACCTGGTTTTATGTCTAGTAATTCCACTGATTCTGACATGAAGTGGTGGTTACATGTGAAAAACAACATGGGTGGTGGTGACACTAGTTATACATGTCAGCATCTAAATACCCTGGAGTCTAAACTCGATGTTTTTAGTACTCAACTTCGTGATGACAATTTCAAAATCGGGAGCGATCAATCTGTCAAAAACTTTGATGCTGTCTCATGTGTTGGAAATGCTACTGCTATAGCTCTAGAGCAGCAATGGAATGCCTATCCTAAATGTATGAAGAAGACTAATGATACTCGAACGGCGAAAATCGAGGCTGCATTGAACAATGACATGTACATAACACATAAGATGAAAAATGAAGACGAGTTCTGGTTTTCAGATGATGTTACAAGTTTCTTGGTCTCCGAACAATATAAAAGTGCATCGTCTGATCTCGAACCACATTGGTTGGGAGCTGAAAATACCCGGCCTTGGTGGCGGACTACAGGAAAAGACGACTTGGCTTCCTTGGTTGCTAAGAAATCATTTGAGTATGTCGAGAATTGTGATCTCCCAGAGCTGAATGTTAAGCCATTTAGGAAAATACCTAATCTTCCACCAAGAGGTATTGACAATGAGAAGACTAAGAGTCTTGTATTGCCTTTAAACCAGAAATCAGAGATTTCTACGTCTACAACCTTGACTTCTGGCTGTTCATTTCAGGATTCAGACAAAACTTCTTCGAGGTAAGATCACGTTGTACTTTAAAGGAGATTTAACATTAAAAATGATCACATTTTCTTGAAATTTGATGTTAGCGCTCGAAAATTTTAAGTTAATTATCGTACTAGGGTCGAGCATATTCAAATTGGAGTCTGAATGATTCGTTGCCATTTAATACCCTAAATTGTAGTGGTTGAGTAATATGCTTACAAAATTAATAAGTTTTCAAAGTGATATCTAAAATTGAAAACCCTAAGATCACTTTAGTTATAATGTTGAAATTTTATATGCTTAGTTATACTAATTTCCATGTCATAAGAATTTTTATGAAATTGTTCTGCACATATTCAGGTCCAGTGAAAGCAAAGACTCTTATTCAAGCAACAATAAGGATAGCCACATGAATTCCGAGATCACGGCCAAGGCAGAGCTACTAAAAGCCTTGTGCCGATCTCAAACTCGAGCGAGAGAGGCTGAAAAGGCAGCACAAGAAGCCTGCGACGAGAAGGAACATATACTGTCTCTATTTTTCAAGCAGGCTTCACAACTATTTGCATACAAACAATGGTTACATGCTTTGCAGCTGGAGAATCTATGTCTTCAATTCAGATACAAAAACAATCCATTGCTGAACAACGTCTTTTCATACAGCGAAATACTGCAGAGAAAGAGTCGTCGAAAGATTAAGAATAGAAGACGAGGGATCGGAAAATGTGCTTTCGCTTTTGCTATTGGTTTGGCTCTTGCTGGTGCAGGTTTGCTTCTTGGTTGGACCCTTGGATGCTTGTTTCCATCCTTTTGAATGCTACTATGCTATCTATTCGAGTGAATCACAAATTTAGTCTCTGAAATTGTAGAACGCTCTCAAGAACAACTCGCACCACCGACACGTATGCAATATGCACAAAGTTTTTTATTCTTTACATATTACTAGATTGCAATAGACTATGTACCATAGTAAAATAGGAGTTGCCAAATTTAATTATATTTAATATTTTTAGATGTGAACAAATTTCTCAATTTTTATCCTAGATGCGACACAAAAAACTCTTTCAGTTAAGAATCGAACTCGAGTGCTCAAACCAATTATTAAAACCAGCTACACAAAAAGTAATAACTAGGAAGCATTCAAAAAAGTTTAAATGACATTCCTAAATTAAATAAATGTTTTTTTTTATCAGGTAGTCTAGCGGCTAGAAATTCACCATTTAAAGATGAATAAGTAGATATACTGGGTTCGAATCCCGATCCCTACATAAATGTACAATGTCCTTTATCAATTGAGATAAGCTCGTTAGGACTAAATAAATGTCTTTTACTAAAAGAAATTTGAGGGAGTAATACACAAATTTTAATGATGTTAACAGTTGGATATTGAGTTGCATGCCACGTTCATGTAAATCACAGCGAACACTTGTGTGGTTGAAAATGGTTGAAACAATAAAAGAGGTCGAATCACACTAGAACACTGATTTGAGCAAATGGACAAAAAATGCACTCTCACTTTTTTCAAAAACGCACATCATCTACATGTGTTAGCTGATTCTGGAATTTGGATTATAACATGACTCATATAATGAATGATATGGACTATAATGGACTGTTCGTATGTTAGATAATTTCTTAACATGGAATCAATGAATGATTTTTAATCTATCTCAATAATGTTGAGAGTCTCATAACATATCATCAGTATTTAGTTCAAGACTAACATTGCATGCGGTCAAGCGGTTAGAAAAGGTTGTCCAATTAAGATCGGACAATTTAAATTTAAAACAGTTCATTCTATTATTTAAACTGTGTTGAGTCTAAACCGTTTAATTTTTATAGAAAGGCTATACCTTACCTGATTGCATGACAACAAGTAAATTTGATTGCGTAATCTAAATCCCACACTTTCGTATGTCTTTCGAACCGTCGACCTACTTCATTCAGAATTTTCATTTAAAGTTGGTTACAAATGAGCACTTACATGCCAACAAAATTAAATACAAATTACAAATCTAAAGTTACATTATTGTAAGGTCTTGACTTATAGTAGGGTCATTTTAGGTCCTGAACGGCTGAACCAACACACAACATTTATTACTATATGGGATGATATGAATTCAATAAGGTTTATGGTTAGCTTCTAAAAGAAGCAATTCCAAGTCAGCTCATCGTTGAAACTCACCATCACCTACTTCAATGATTTAAAGATAAAAATAAAATAAAAATGAACCCGCCAAAAGGAGTACCGTGACAACTTTTCAACGATGATCTAGAAAAAAAACTAGTGGGAGTAATTTTCAAGTCCACCAAAGATATAGGTTGACAATATTATTTTCCAATTCTGTTGTCAATTAAAGTATAGGTTGAAATTTGAATATCAATGAACTTTTCTTTTACAGGGTATTCAATTAAAATTTCAATAGATTTTAAAAGACTTTTTTATGACTTTTATAAAAAAGTCACATTCAATCAAAATTTTTATAAAAAGTAAGTAAATCTTGTGTTATTCAATTAAGAATTTTATAAAAAGTAAGCAAAAGTCTATAAAAAAAGTCTCTCAAAATCTTACAGAATCAATATAATCCCACAAAGTTTTTAAAAATCTTCAAAAAAAAATTATCATAAAAAAAATCTTTTAAAATCCATCAAAATTCCAATTAAATAACTCGTAATTAAATTAACTAAAATTTACATTTCTCATAAAGTAACCTTTATACAACAACAAAAAAAAGACTTAAAATAAAATAAGCACGTTTTTATGAATTGAATTAGTATTTAGTATTATTTTACAAAAGAGACTCCCACCGTCCCACGACCAATTAAGCAGAGTAATAGTTATAGTATCCTCAACCCATCAATCAATCCATTTAAGTTGGCTTAGTCATAGTGTTGGTTTAGATGGTTAGAATATGTTTTTTATAAGGTTTTAGATTTAATTTTTACTGGTGTCAATTTCAATACTCTAATTTATACAGAACAAAATTTTTAACTTTAAACATAATTCCACAAGTGAACGGTAAGATTAGTCACATTAAATTAATCAATTTTTTAAGCGGAATATCAAACTTTAAAAAATAAAAAAAGTTATAGCATCCTCTTCTTCAGCTTCATAATTGATTTTTGGTTGATTTGTTCATAATCGATTAATTCAAATTTGGAGTTTGGCTTTTGACTTTTTTGAGTCTTCCTACTACAAAAATACAAACAACACTCTCTCCGCGTTTAGCCGAATGAATCCAACCGCCGTCCAACGTGGCACTACCCACTTCTTATCTGCCACCTATTCATATCCCTCCCTCCCGCCATCTCTCTCTCTCTCTCTCTCTCTCTCATTTTTCAACACATTTTTCATCTTCAATTTTTCTCTTTCCCTCTCTCTCTCTTCACAATCTCCTCTTCCATTCAAATCAATTCAATTAAATTAAATTCCTGCACGCGCCACCACAACCATGCCATATTGCGACGTCGGAACACAAACTACCTCCACACCAACCTCCTCATCCGCCGTCGCACCCGCCGACGTCATCCTCAACAATGACATCAAAATCTTCTACAGAACTTACGGTCGTGGTCCCACCAAAGTCCTCCTCATCATAGGTATTTCCATCTTCATCATCTTCTTCTTCGTTATTTTTTTATTTGCTTTTTTAATTATTAAAGTTTCAATGAATTATGGAGATTGAATTATTATTCAATTCAATGGTCAGGATTGGCTGCTACACATGAAGGGTGGGGTCCACAAATCAAGGGATTAACTGGAACAAACGTAGCCAATGATGAAGACGACGCCGTTTGGAGTGGCGGTGATAATGAGGCCGGCGGTGGTATTGAGGTCTGCGCTTTTGATAATCGCGGCGTCGGTCGGAGCTCCATACCTATCAGAAAATCCGATTATTCGTATGTTGTTCCATCTTTTTCATTTCATTGTTCAAATACTTCACCAATTTTTTTCTTATTTTCTTATTATTTTTTATAAAAAAATTTTGTTTTGCTTGGTCTTTGCTTAATTCGATATGCTGATCAGTGTAATTGCGTGGATGTTTGCTTCCATGGCGAAAAAAATTGATTTTAGTTAAAAGTGAGTTGTATGAAAAATTATTTATGTTTGGATACATTGTGAATTGAACTATAAATTTCAGTATAAAAATCAAGTTTAGATTTAATGCTAGAGAAAATATTAATTCTACTCGAGATTAACCAAATATGTTAGAATCAATTCTAAAGGCTCCAGACGTGAAACCAAACATAGGCACGTGTGTTGGTGTTATGTTATATCAGTATCCAACAATGATATGTATTGAACACCAAACACGTCTTTAATTTGAAGTGTTGAGTGTTTAATATTGATGAATGATGTGAATGATTTTTTGGGTACAGAACAATGATCATGGCAAAGGATGCAATTACTTTGTTGGATCATTTAGGTTGGAAAAAGGCTCATGTTTTTGGGCACTCAATGGGTGAGTATTTTATGCTTAGTCAAAATTCAATGGTTTATTATTACTACTGTTAGATTTAGTGAGGTTTAGTTTATTTGTTTGTGATTAATTTTAGTAATGTTTCATTATTGAAACAGGATCTATGATAGCTTGTAAATTAGCAGCAATGGTTCCTGATAGAGTTCTCTCCTTGGCATTGTTAAATGCAACTGGTGGGGGTTTTCAATGTCTTCCAAAGGTATTATTATATTATGTGTTTGTGTGATAAATTTATGAAATGTTTAGGTTTTTTTTTATGGCATTATGTGATTAGAGTTTGATGATGCAATTTTGGCAGTGTTAGTTGCTGTTTGGTTTGGCAGTGGAGCCCCAATATTGTGTCCCAGTAACCCACTTGCCGTGATTTTTAAGAAGCTCCAAATATTACCTTCGATCAAATGCTCAGCTACGCAGTGATGAAATGCGAAGACAAACAGACCATTAATTAACTAAACTATATTGATTGCTGGATACACTATTTAGTTACAAACCAAGTTAAGGATGAGTGGACTTGCATACATAATAATTAGAGTTTCTTAGTACTGATTTTTGGTTATCGATCCTTTAGGAGAATTTAGTTGAGAATGTTGTAGTACCGAAATTTAAATGTTGAGTGCTTAAATGTATAATTAATGTTTTGTTTGGAACCTGATGCTGTTGTGCTGCTTACAAATTAGTTTGTGAAGATAACTTTCTGGCAGTTAGGGTCATCCATATTGGGAAACTTTCCTTTACCTCTGGCCAGATGTATTGTTAATAGTATGCTACATTTATGTAACAGTAGAAGAAAAACGAAACAATTCATTGGAAGTAATAGACACATAATTGTAATTCTTTAACTATAGATTCAGCCGTTTGCAGTTTTTCCAATGTTTAATACAAATTTAACTGGAATGTATTTGCAATAAGATATATAATGTTGGAATTATGATCTGTCTGATACATGTACATGGTTTCCTATAAACTATTATAGGCCTTTACACTAGTTCAGAATTTGCCTCAGGCCCTTATGAGTGGTTCTTGTTCTATTTTTTACAGCTTGACCGACGTACAGTCTCTGTTGCTTACCGTTTTTTGAAGGCAAAGAGTCCTGAACAAAGAGCTGAAGTTGACTTGGACACCCACTATTCACAAGTAAAGCTTGTTCTTGGTTTTGTTGATTATTTACTGTTAACATTGAAAATGTTGTCTCCTCAACCCCTCTCCCCAGATATATACTATAAAAGTAGTGATTTTGAAAAATTTAATCACTCGGGGTGTATTCATATTTCATATATCAATACATCAGAGTCTGGATTTTGTAATCAGTATTTACATTAAATTGAAGGAGATTATCTTGTTCTTTTAGTCTTGGATCAACTCTAAAGTCTGAACTACAGTTACCGACAGCCTAGAAATCTATGTTAATGCTGTCTTGAGGATGAACATCAAACATTTTATCAATGATGTGCAGGAATATCTTGAAGAATATGTTGGAAATGTGAAGAGGAGAACGATATTGTATCAGGTACGATAGAATGTTTGGAAGTTTATTAATGTGTTGCTTCCGTTGGGTGTTTGCTTGTTTTGTTTCTATAATCTAACATCAATGTGCAAAAAGTATTTATAAAGAAAACTGAAACATATTTGGATAGTTGCAGCTACTTTGCTGCAATCAAAGTATCCAAATAACAGGACATAAAGTCTCCATTTAGTAATCACCTCTCAATTTCCAAGCACCCTATATGTATTTACCAATCAATATAAATCATCATGCCGAGCTTGGTTTTGGTATTTTGTATTTTTATTTTCTTCAAGTTTTTCTAATTCATTGCCACTCTCTTTCAGCAATATGTTAAATGTATATCAAGTAGTGGAATGCAATCTAACCATGGCTTTGATGGTCAACTCAATGCGTGTTGGAATCATAAAATGACTCAAAGAGAGATGGAAGCAATCAAATCTGCAGGTTTTCTTGTATCCGTCATTCATGGCAGGTGTGTAATGCGTATGTAGACATTAATGTAATGCTTTATAAATCAAACTTGACATTTAATCTTGCACCAATTATTCGCAGAAGCATTAGGTAAATTATGCATGAAAATGTTGCACACCGTCACAGACACATTAGTATTTACTTCATAGTTTTAACTTGAGATTGCTGCATATTCAGGGATGATATAATTGCTCAGCTATATCATGCGAGAAGACTTGCAGAGAGGTTTCATCCAATGGCTCGGATGGTAGATCTTCATGGAGGTCATTTAGTGAGTCATGAGCGACCCGAAGAGGTATAGTTTGCATGTAATGTTATATATAAATTGAACTATCACACTTACTGCAGAATTTGCACATTGTACTTTGTTTCTAAAGATACATTTCAAAATTCAGGTTAATCAAGCATTGCTTGACTTGATCAAGGCATCAGAAGTGAAGATGATCCCGCATGATTGGACTAACTTGTCAAATACAAATAAACAATCTTGTAAGTATTACATTTTTTCAGGAAATAATGTTTCATGTTCTTTGCAATCCGACATAAGCTCACACATGACACCTTCCATGACTGTTTTCTGTAGCTTGGTTAGTTGTCAAATTTTGGTAGTAATGTCTGACCTCCAAGTGGAGACTGACCTGGTTGGTGGGTTAGGGCACATGTACATGGTCAAAAACATTCTACTACTATACCTGACTTACCATTTTAGTCCACATTACCTAAGAAGGCCTTCCCCTAATACAAGTTTGATTTTTTAAGAATCCTAATTTTAAAGAAACATAGTTATTTCCTCTCTTTTCAGACTTCACAAAAATTTTGTAACCGAAAAACGACTTCTCCCAGTTCCTCTTTTATCTGCAGCAAACCCAATATTTATTTGCAGATTGTTAAACTTTTAGTTGGTTTCCTACTTGGTTAGAAGATATAATTAGCACCCAACAGCCTAAATCTCCACAGTATGTTTCATCGGTGCATACCTGGTCCAAGGTTGATTTACAGGTGAATTCCTATATGATGAGCTAGCTCTAGTGCACACCCAAAAGAAAACTATAGTCAGATTAAGATTGGTTGCATGCAAAATTGACTTGAGAAAAGAAATGTTACCGAGCAAATTGTGGCCTAAAGGTTTTCCCTGACTAGGGTACTAACCAATGTTTTTGGGTCTATCACTTGCTCCCAATAAGCTCAAACAAAGTCTAAAAATATGACTACGTTATTTAAAAGTTTATCATATAAGTGCTTGTAAAAACTATTTCTTTAACAAAAAAATAAAATAAATTCAAACTGTTTTCATATATAAGGTAAAAACTGTTTTCATAAACTATCATAAACTGAAAACAATATGACATATCATAATCTGTTTTTACATGCTGAAAACAGCTTATGACATATCATTATAAGGAGAGTTTATAAAACTAAGCTGAAAACAGCTTAATGCATATCATAAACTGTATCTACATGCTCTCCCATACAGTCTCACAAGACCATATGTCAGTAGATAAGCTCAAATCCAAACATACCCTAATTCTATCTGCATTATATATCAGCAATATGTTGCAATGAATCTGGGTTTTCAAGGATTGAGTTGTAATAACCTACTTGGCTGAATCTAGAGAATAAAGTATCATTTTTTTTTTTTGACAGAAGAATAAAGTATCATTTACAACAGTGATTATTTAGTTTTGAATGTTTGGACTTTTTTTTCTGATATGCTCTTTCTATATACTCGTGCAGGGTGGAATGAGAATAAGATGTTAGTAAAAAGCCATCAGAATGGAAGCAACGTCTCCACGAAGTCCTACTTGACAGAAAAACTGCATCTCTGCATACTATACTTCCTTAGCCTCTTTATTTTTGTATTAGAATTTGGTAGAAAGTTTGTACGGAGCTTTAAGCCAGTTCGAGTTGGAAGTTCCGGCACATACATTGAAAGTCAATAAACCCCTTCATTTTTAACAGGTATACAACATTCTATCATATTTCACTATGTAGATTTTGTGCTGATATTTTTAATAAATGTCTGTAAAGTGCAAAGTTATTTTATATCAGTGAATCCTTTTGAAGCTCTTGGTAATATATATTAATATATTAATTTCTAGTATTAATCACTTAGCTAATTGCAGGTGGGTAATTTGGTCAAATCCTCAAGTGGAAGATCACAGCAGGGGTTCGGCTAGATTGAGGCTTATGCATAAAGGCAATTTTACTCTGTTTTCACATGGGGTACCAAGATTTCTTTCAAACGGATGAGTTATGATTCAACATAACAGTTATTGACATGATTAATGTATAGTCAATACATGAAAGGTAGAGAGAAGGGGATGGATGATCCACTTTTCTTTGATACAATATGTAATAACATATGATCATTAAAGTATACAAATTCTGCTCCATACCACACAATTGTGTTTAACATATTTGAGCATTACAGATACACTGTTGGGAAAATACTTCATTCACATAGTTTTATAGTATTAATTTATATTTATTAAAAATTGTCAATCATTCTATTAGGTTGTGTTGAATTTGAGATGCAAACAGTTGGAACAGCTGAGAATGTCTAGTGATGTGCAATCAATAACTAAATTTATAAATTTCTGATTTACATTTTTTTTAATATGCCAATTTAATTAAGATAAAAAACGGAAGCACAAGGAGTGCCTACGAGTTAAACATTGTCGTACATAAGAAACACCACATAACATTCAAAACTAAGTCAATGAATTAATCTAAATATTAAAATTTGGCAGGCTTCAGGGTTATACTCAACCACAAAAATTAGCCTGAGAGTTAAGTTTTGCACTATATTTATAAAATTATCTATGTCATATCTCTAGTTAATATGAAACTTCTAATATTAAATGTAATATACGAGACAAGACAACCCCCAAGAATGAATATCGTAAGTAAAACTCATTTGTTTACCTTAAACAACCAAGACATTGCCTTAATAAGATCAATAAGTTGATCTATCGAGCGCTCCATGGTTATTAAATAGCCGATTATTGCACTCCTTTCAAATAACTCAACAACATATCATAACTAAATCTCATTTCAATTTGCATGGCTCAAAATTTATATTTAGAAAACAGTTTTTTTTTTTTTAAAAAAACTTTTGGAAAAACATTGGTCTTAACGTGTACTAAGGACATTAACTAATATACACACCTAAAACATGGAAGGGGAGCATAAATTAAAAGCTTAAGCACGTAAACGATGAAAAGGCAACAACATATATTTCATAGCAACAAAAAATGAACAAGGTTATTCCAAAAAAAAAATTAACAAGGTAAATAAAAGCAGAAAGAATGAAGAATCAAAGTTATTTTTTACTTGGTGTGTGACAAGTCCTACCTCATTTCCTATACATTGTATCTATATGTATCAAAAAATGGATGAAAAAAATAAAATATGATACCATGTCTTTGTAATTATACATATATAACATGTATTTCAAAGATTTTACTATTTCGTCCGAAATAGAGTACTGCAAGTAAACGTACCTGGCTACATGGTAATTGCTGGTTTTCATGGTAGATGAGACTCATGCATGTTGGGTTGGAGAGCTTTGAAAAAATGCAAGTTCAGAAGAGACACATACAATTAATATGAAGAAGGAAAGAAAGAAAGAGACACAAAGAATATTTGTTATACCTACATAATATACCTTTTTCCACTTGAAAAGAAAATTGAAAGAAAATATTCCTATGGAATATGCTTAAGGGGCCCTACTTCGTAAAATACTCTTATCCGTTATATTAATTTTTATTTTATTTTTCTAAATAATTTAGTGACAAAAATTTCATTCATTGAAATGAATAAGATTTTTTTAACAGCATATAAGAAATTTTGAATTCTAACCGGATCATTATATTTATAATGCGATTTTCTTTTGTTGTTGTTGGATTCATCACTTCTTAAAATAAATAAATAAATAAACGTACTAGGGTCAGTCCCTGCATATTATGTACAATATCCATATCAACTGAATTAAATTAAATTCAAGAGACTATAATGCAATATTTCTATTAACTAAAATATATTTATTGGGACGATTTTAACACTTTTATTATTTTTTTTAGTACATCAGAAATATAAATCGTTCCCACCAGAAATTGATCACTAGACTGCCCATACCCAACTTATATTTTATCAGCTCATACCACTTAAGTTATCCTACAGGAACTTTAACACTTTCATTTATTCTAATAGGTTTAATTTGCAATAATGCTAAAAATACCATTAAAAAATCATGGACTAAACTAATAAGAGGTATAAATGTGAGGGTTTAATTACTTCCATAAACATATCTCAATTGATAGGATTAAGAATGGAGATTCAAACGCTATTATGGCTATGTTTGGTATCACGGTGGATATGCCAGAATTGCGGTGACCTACCGTAATTTTGCAGAAGCTGGAAATCACGGCAGGTCACCGTGATTCTACCACACCCACCGTGTTACCAAACATGCACTATATCAACTTTTAAGTCCAGTCAATAAGTACGGTCCAGTCCAGTCAATAAGTACCGGACCGGGTCGGGTATCTATCCAAACTCAGTTTCAATCCACCCGGGTTGGTTCAATGTAAATTTGGTTGCAAAAGTTTTCGTTTTCATCTTTGGAGCTTGAAATTGTTGCAGAGTCACTCACACATGGCTGCCACTAGGGGTGGCAAAATGGATGGATTGGATGGATTTGGATTTGGATTCTAATGGATGGATAAAAACAATCCATTAATCCATTACAATCCACTTAATATTTAAGAAAAAAAATCCAATCCAATCCATCCAATTAACAAAAAATCCATCCAATCCATCCATTGACATATTTTAGTGGATGGATATCCGTCCAATCCATTTAATTAAATTAGTTATTAATTTATTTAATTTTTTAACATATTTTTAATACAATTTTTATAAACATGATTTTTTATACATTTAAATTATATAAAGGAGAATTGAATTAGATTAAGATATATTTATTATTGGGCTTGAAACAAAAACTTTTAATTGGCCCAAACAATTTTAACATGAGTACAAACTCCAAAGTCCAAACCAATTCTTTTATATAATTTAATAATTATTAATAATTCCTTACCCAAAAAAAAATATTAATAATTGAAAGGTGGTGGTCCTGGTGGCAGGTGGTGACGCCAGCGGAGTGCCGGCGTTGACCGGTGGCGCACCGTTGTTGACCACGGTGGTCCGGCAGCTTCCGCGGCGGCAGTTCATAAATTTCCATCAATTTACGGTGGTCGCCGTCGTTGACTCCGGCATTGACCAAATTGACCGCCATTGATTCCGGCGTTGACTGGTTGACCGGTGACAATAATTATTATAATTAAATTAATAATAAATAATTTATTAACTATTAATTTATTCTAAATTCAAAAATAGTTATTGGGCTCTGATGCAAAAAAAGTTGTTATTGGGCTTATGCATTATTTTATTCTAGTTTCAAATTTTGTTTTTTTTTTGCTAATTTCTGATTTTTTTCTGCAATTTTTTTGATTTTCAATATTTTCTTTTTGATCTTTTTTTGTAAGTATAAATAATTTAAATATTCAGTTTTTTTTTAATAATTATTTTTTAGTTATAAAGTTAGTTTTAAAAAATTCTAAATAAACTTCTTTTATATATTTATGTTTTTGAAAGGGAATTTCTTTTATATTATCCAACGGATTTTGTAATAACCTTTAAGTAATCCATTGGATTTTTAAAATAAGATGGATGGACAAAATCCATCCATATAGTTTAAATGGATGGATTAAATCCAATCCACTATCTAATATTTACTTAATGGATGGATTGGATGGATAAAGAAGTGGATGGATCGGATGGATGGTGGATTAATGGACTAAATTGCCACCCCCAGCTGCCACACCACACACCCAATCTCAATGGGATTTTACCAGGTTATGTTATGTTACTCTCTCTCTCTCTCTCTCTCTCTCTATATATATATATATATATATATATATATCCAACCAAACCAAGTTTTTTATTTTTTATGAACTGCAGAATTTAGGACTTTGTAGCAAATTTTATAGTAAATAAAGAAAATTTATTGATTAAGTTTTTCAATTAATCAGTTCAATATTTGAGTTATACTAACATTTTTATTACATCAAAATTGAATGAGATTTTGGTTCTGATGACAATGCTTCTATTGTATATGCTACCTTAGCTGTTGATAAGGAGGTGAATATGTGAATGTATTAACTCTTTACTTATGAGTTTTATGAATCTTTACCACTAGTTTTTTTAAATCTATATGTCTTGTGCAGTTGCAACCCGATAAAGTTAAACGGCTCATGACTGTGTCTGATGGAAAACTATCCGTGTGAGTGAGTATTCCTTCGGTGTTCATTATTGGTTTTCCGGAATAAGTTGATATGTTTATTTGGATGAGTGAGTGGTGAGTTTGTCGAAATTACATTGACAATGATTTTGTACAAGTTCCAAAGTCTTGCTTTTGTCCAAATAGCGAGCGATGGCTCGCCGTGATTCTAAACATCTCACTGCGACTTTTAAACCAATGTAGTAAATGTTATGTTCTTAAGATTTAGTTTTAAAATACATTGTTTGATACGAGTTTGCATTATAATCAATTTTGTGTGTCTGAGGTGCTATGCATTTTTTTCTTCTTTCAACTGTCCCTAGTGAATTTGAACTCTGTTCTTTGAGATTATAAAGTCAAACTCTTACCAATACGCCGACGCATAATGAAAAAAGATATTTGAGGTGCTATGTATTGATTATACAAGTACTGCATAATGTTTGGTTTAACTGGAAAGAATTTTTTCCCTTAATCTTCAATTTGAGGCAAATTTTCTGTTAGTCATTAATTTCTAGCTGTCTTTTATCTGAAAAGATTAATTCACTGTTCTTATTAGTTAATTTAGCTTTAAGGGCATGCTGCAGTGTTGAATGTTGTAGTATTGTCTTGCTTAACTTTTCTTCTCTCATTGAAATTTTTTTCATTCAGACACTTTGAGGCAACAGAAGCCAGATTTCTTAGAGCATCATTCAGTGCTTTTGTTGATGTCCTTACTCTAGCAACAAAAACAATTGAAGAATTTGGTCAAGAAAGGGAATTATGAGTTCTGCTTCTCTATTAGTTGGTGGATTTTTTTAAGTCTACTATGACTTCCATTGTTACAAACTATTACTTTTTGTATCAATATTTAAGAGAGGTCTCAGGTTCGAATTTTCTCAGTGTCAAATTTTTGTTTTGAGTAAGTTCATGTAGAGCTTTGCTCTGGCTTCAATTGAACTCCCGGTATAGATGATGGGATTGATCCCCTAAACTAGTCGGTCATAAGGCCAGATACTGAGTCTTCAAAGTAAATAAATAAATAAAATAAGGCTGATGAACAACTGCATTAAGGCATCACAAACACAATAAATATTGTAAGCTCAAAATAAAATTGTGTAAAAGCAAAACAAACTAAAAACAAAATTACCATATAAATGTTCAACTCAAATCATAAAGAAATGAACATTAAAAGAAGAGAAAAGAAGGAAGAAACAAAGAGGTGCACAATATTCAATCAAATGTACAAAACAGGCAAGCAAAACCTATCAACACAAACACGGATGTCAGACACATCAACACTGACATATAGATATCGGTAATAATCGAAGAAAACAAAAGTGTTAGAATATAACCACTCTGTTGCATTCTATAGGAAATTGTATAAACTATCATCAATATTCGTCCAAGTAAGTGTATAACAGATCATCCTTCTTAGACTTGCGTCTGCTAAGTAAGGACTTAAGGAGACGTTTACTTTTACTAGGGGGTTGATCTATATCTTTGATGTTGTTTATGTCAGAAGATAATCGCATTGAAGCTGATTTGCGCGGTTCCGAAGGATACTGCAATAAAGGAAAACATAACAGAAAGTAGAAACGCAGTCAGAGAAACCAGAATATTTATATTTCAATGTGATTAGAATACAATCACAATTCATGTCATCACATTGCAACATCAAAAATTAAAAATAATCTTTCCACTTACTCTTATTCTTGCACTTGAAGGACTTGTGGTTCTGTTACTTGAGTTTGGAGTAGTTGATCTACTGGTTTTTGTTGTTGTAGTTCTACTTGACATTGATCCGGTACGCGAAAGCGGAAATCTATGTGGCGAAACCGTCCTTTTCTCTATTGTACATACACGATAAGATTTCAATTCAGAATCAAATTCTTAGTCTTAGTGTGGCGAATATATCGTATTATTCGATATGTATATAGTACCTAAATCTTTTTTGGTCATGTTGGTTGAAGTGAATGAAAAAGCTCCTGATCTCTGAGGTTGTAAAGAAGGTGATGGAGAATTCCCTTTACTGTAATGACATGATTTAAAACAATTGTATCAAAATAATTGTGCAGTTTAATCGAGAATTGACATTATTAGTATGCGGAATTTATACATACCTCGAGGTAGATGTTGGTGTTCCTCTAATTGTTGCGCGAACAGCTTCAAGATACAAATCAAAAAAAGAGGATATATATATATATATATAAACTTATGTCTAATGTTGTGTCGTAGAAAAGTGGAATGAAATGAGATAACATACCATTCCGGAAATGATGCCAATCATCTTCATCATCTAGGTGACATCCTATATATTTTGATTTTGTTATGTTGGTACCATGCAAGGTCTCTCCAACTGAATTAGTGAATTTGAGAAATGTTATAATTGAAAATCACAAAAGTATCACTCTTTTTCAATTTAGATTCTGAGGTATATAAAAGATATTAATGTCTTCTAAACTTACCTGGCAAAATGTAACGTTTGTGATGTTTTGGAGTACTGATTACTAGAGACTGTTGTGTATGCCCCTCATGATCCATAAAAGCATGGCATGTCCTTATTCTCTAATGTAACCACATTATGGAAAATTTATGTTATGATCTTAGCAACATGTAACGCGGTAAACCCGATACCTACTGCTGGCCAAGCAGCTAGTAAGAAAGAACAAGAATTGTTGAAACTAACATATTGGAAGATCAATCGGCCAAAATAACCATGAGCAACTACGATATTATAGATTGTTTTCCAATGAAAGTTTAGGTGTGGAGCTTATGGAAATAGCTTATGATATGTCTATAAGTTGTTTTCAGCTTATTTTCATAAGCTCTTCAGTATAACTTATATAGTTTGGCTTTATTTTATTCTTATGTGGTAATAATTATAATAGTTTATACATAAGCACTTATATGAAGTGTTTAATTAAGTTGTTTCTAAGCGTACCTGTTCAATACATGATAAACGTAGCTCTTCGCCGAAAACTTCACCGACCTTCTCATCTAACAAGTCGCTCACCTTATAGGCAACAGAACCTAGATGATCCACAGTATTTATAAGAGCTTTGATAGCATAATCCTTCAATGTTTCAACCAATCTATACAAGTAAAATACAATTAAGAGATAATAAAAAATAAAGAAACTATAAAGAGCATTAATGCAAACCAACACAGATTTTCACTCACATTTGTTTTTGGTCATCATTTGTATATGAGAGTTCAAAATATTCAGCTGCTGAGTATAATTGTGTTCTAAGATTTTTCAAATCCTTGAAATATAGATGAGAAAAAAAGGACAGAAGTTAATAAATTACACTTAAAACTCTTATACATATGAGTGATGAATTATTGGATCAAAGTTACCTTTAGACTGTCATCAAAGAGTAAGCTTTGGTGCATGAAAACTTCATCATAATTGGAAGCCATTGAAGATAGAGGCTGTGTTGAAAACTTCCTCATGAATGAAAAAAAATGGATGAAGATTCAATAGTCCTCCTACTTTTATCTATAACATTTGACCAAATACATGCAAATTTCAAGTTAGAAGAGACACAAAAGTAAACAAGATAAAGTTGATGAAGACAAATAAAGGAAATGAGACAGCATCAAACTAACAACCACTACTATCAAAAAGAAAACACAAAAAGCCGATACTCTTATTTAAAACTCTTATTGATAGTTTCTAAATTGCAATATGCAACCGCAATTGTGGCAGTAATATATAGGTTTTATATATCACCACAACTACATTTTGCTGCAATATCAAGCTATGCAATTTAAAACAGATGAATGTGTGCGCGCGCGCGCGTTTATGTACATGTGTGTCACTTTCAAATTCTCCATCCATGCCAGACAAGAAATCAAACAAAAGAATAGATTCCAAAGATTTAGTGTAAAACTTCACCAACACACATATTGACTAAATTTCTGATTCATCTTCAAAAGCAAAGGAAACACAATCCTTAATAACATCAAAAGTAACAAAAAAATTCAACATGCATTAAAACAAAACAATGAGAAATCTTTTAAAGAAGACAGTGATAGTTTAATTTCTTCTTATGTATAGGTTTGTTTCTAAATTAAGCTCATTCAAACAACTTAAAATGAGAGTATACTTGAGTAAGTAAAGATTTAAACTTTTCCTTCTTGTGACTCTAATAGCTTCAAAAAAAACCAAATTATAAGTGACCCATTTGCTTACTTAAGAACATAGAATGTAACAAACAAACATGACATGCAAGGAAAATGAAAAAACAGTAACACTCACCTTGCACTATTTTTGAGAGAGTTTCTTGGTCTTGTTGTTTTTCACAATGAGAGAGATGAAAACACAAGTCCATTTTGAAACCAAATGCGGGAGAAAATGTCAAAGAAAGCACGTTTTTGTGGACCACACTTTAGAGACTCCATCAATGCACTACAATGATTTGGTACTGCGTTTGAGGAAAGTCACACACTCACTAAAGAATGGTTTGTGACATGGCAACAACTAAAGGTGTGTAGAGTTGAGAAAGTGATGAAAATTTGGTGAGTTATGTTTGAAGCATGTTTGGTTAAATATCATATAGTTTATTTTCATAGTGTGTGATTGGTTCTACTTTTAAAGAACTTAAAATTGATTCGAAAAGTGTAGAATCGATTTTAACTTGAAGCTAGAATCAAAACATTTTGATTTTTTTTATAGACAAATGTTAATAAACTTAGTGGTTATATTAGTTTGTGGGATTAAACACAGACCCTACTGCTTATAAATTGTTCGATATCTCTTAGTTCATCAACCGAACTACTTATGTAAGACTCTCAATCTCTTAAAAATTGGATCATGTCTTTCTTTCGCTTTCTCTACATCTCTCTCATTACTCTTTGCGGTATCACTAGATTATTAAACTATTTTTTTTAATGAAGAGATAGAGATAATGAGAGGCACACAATAAAAAATTAAGATAAAGAGACCGTCATTGTCGGATCAGATTATCTAATGTAGAATAATCACACGATTTTACGTTGTAGTCAATTTTAACTTTTATTTGAGATCAAACGATTCAAATTTTAAATTTATTTTTTAACCATCAATTAAAAATCAAACGGCGCAAATATGTTATAGCGTGATGTTGTGACAACTTAATTCCTCGTGGTCACTTATCATAATTTTCATCTTGGGATGTTTATCTTATCCTTATCAATTTTTAAATTATTTCTTTTCCTCAATTCCGTGAATGGTTGCTTTGATTTTTGAAAAAGGGAATGAGTAGTGTTTGCTTTTTACCTTTAAACATGGTGTTTTCAACTTCCTTTCAATCATTAGTAGGGGGAGTCATGCGACCATAATCATAGAGACTTCCTTTAAAGATGTTTCTATGGGACTTAGATAATCATATTCGACATTGTAAGAGTTAAAGATTAAATTGTTACAAAAAACTTAAATTATGGACAAACTTATTATAAACATCTAATTTAAAAATTGTATGATGTATTTGACATTAAATTTAATTGCATTTTATTTGACTAAATTAATTACATTTTTATTAAGTTTTGGAATAACTATTTTTGTTTATATTCGATACTCGAAAAAATGTTTAGCTTTTTGTTTAGATTAGTGATTTAATTTTAGTTGAACAGAATCAATTTAGTACATGTTTGAATTGATAGAAAGATTAAAGAAATACTGATTAACCACTACAATTTTGACAACAAATAGCTATACTTTGGAGTTTTAGTGACTTTAATTTTGCAAAACTCGTCAATTCAAACAACTTTTTTTATATGCAATAATCATGAATTGAATTTATGACTTTTTTTAATAAGTCTAAATTAATTACCACTTTGATTAATTTATTGTTGATACTAATTTCTTATTTATATAAAAATGAATTTTCTATCTTTAATAACTGGTGACTTTATAGTTTATTTAAAAGAGAAACCGAGTATGGATGATCTATCTATTTTTTTTTTTGTCAAAACTCGAAATAGACTCTATTGTGAGAGTGATTTTTAAATCTATATATAGTGTTTTTGTTGGCTGGTTTGGGCCGGTTGGCCTCTTTGTCTCTTTCATTGTCTATTATTGCAGCGATTTGGGCTCTCATTCGGAATGTAAATTATTTTTCATCCAAACAAAAAGTGCAGATTCTCATAGATTATTAATTTTGACTCAAATATATTGGTTTAAATAAATAAATAAATAAATGTTATAAAAAATAAAATTATCCTACTCTAATACATAAAGTCTGAGTAATTTTACTGTCAATTCGATTGAGATAAATTAATATGAAAATTGTTCACCAAAAAAAAAAATTAATATGAAAATTATACAATGACATTGGTGCTTCCATTAATTAAGTTATAACCAATAAACAATTGTCTATTTATCAAGGTTTTGTGGTGTAGTTGGTTATCACGTCAGTCTAACACACTGAAGGTCTCCGGTTCGAGTCCGGGCGAAGCCATATTTGTGCCTTTTTTTTGCATCAATATTACATATATAAATGTGATATATCTAGCAACTGAATTATCGAGATTCAAAGTCTCTTTCGATATTTTATTTTTTCTTGTTAACACACAACCATGATTTGATATTTAAAATTCATTACTAAAAAATATTAGGAATGAATTTCAAATATCTTAAACTATACAAGGTATACATATACTAGTACAATAGTATTTCAATATGAGAAGACATGGTTTTATAAAACCATAAATAAATTATTACCTACACTATTGATGTCTTTATATTCTTGCTTTGCTACTATACATATAAAAGTGGTAAATGTTTTTTTTGTTAGGTAGTCTAGTAGCTAGATAATTCACCCCTTAAAGGTGAAATAGTAGGTGTATCTGGATTCGAACCTAGATTCCAGCACTTTCGTGCAATATGTCCAACCAATTGAGCTAAGTTCATGGGACAAAAGTGGTAAATGTTATTTGAAGGAAAAGTGTAAACTTTGATTAGTTAAACATCATCAAACGTTGTCAATTTTGTTGGATCCTTGTTGCTTTTCTTGTTTGCGCCTCCATGGGACCACTTGCTTAAAGCTTCCATAAATGCTTGCCTGAAATTATAAAATTGTTTCTTAATAAGATATTAACACAACAACCAACTCAATTTTAAATGATTATTTTAATACGCAACAAACTCCAAAAGTCATAGCAAAAAAATGCACTACTTTCTTGTTATCTATCTATTCTAGTGTAACTTCATCTTTGATTTTTGGTGGTACCAAACATCATCACAATATAAAGTTTTGCATTCATGCATTACTTAACTTTGTGGTTAATTTTTGTTTTCATTAAACTAATGTCCCTTTTTACCGCTAAACTACATTCTTAGAGTTTATGTACTAGTACTTATATTAAGCAAGCAATTAATAGCACAATGTGATTAGACACCGAATTTCAACCTCTAGAACTAGAAAATTATTAAATCTACTCTAGATCATTTTAATTTTATTGGAGGAATTGGACCATAAACTTAAAGTATACCAAATTTGTAATGCCTAGAGCATTTATTTTAATAGCCACTCCATTAGGACGGCCATGATAGTGATCAATAATTGTTTTAATTAAAAAATTATCAATATCAACTTTTTTTTGTACTAATAAAATATAAATAGCGTTCTTTTAAACATCCATATCTTCAGATGCAGTTTTTAATATGTGATTTCTCATTTTTCAGTGTAATTGTATATAAGTTTATCAATATCATTTAGACAATGTTGCTATATATAAAACATTTGAGCTTGTATTGTTTCAAATTTAAAAATGAACCAATCATATTTTAGATAGTAGGTGTTTGTATTAATTAGAAAAACAGAAAAAACTTTTAGTGTCATAATCTTGAACATGGACCACATTATGTTATAGTGAAATTTCATAGTAAGATCCATTTATTTACAGTTGAAGGTTACCTTTATCTACCAAATACCTTCTTTGCTAAGCATTATACTTTATTGATTCACAAAATATTACTACTTCTAGGAGCAGTTGATATAGAAGACAAGTTAGAACACTATGTAAGCAATTTATTTTCCATAACTGAATATTTTGATTAGTACAGCTATACCCTATATAAAGTTAGAAAAATGTGACCATCACAACAAAATTTTAAATATTTATTTTCCATGCTACAAGAATCAATATCAATATTTGACACATTTTTGGTCGTCTAATAAAAATCAAACACCATAGAAAATAGTACATATTTTCTATTTATAATTTACAATTTAACATCAAATTTGAATGAAGACTATTTCAATTTGAGACCGTAGGATCAATAATTAATATTTTATCATCATGAATGCAAAAAAAATCTTACAACTGAAACCAAATTTTTTTTTTTGGTACAAGAAACCAAATTTATTATCTCACATAGACGAAATAACAAAGTCGTTCAAAAGTCACACACAAACATAAAGTAGAGTGACCAAATTATTTTATCAGTTGAGGTAGGACTTCGACAATCATAAATTCTCTTTATCATTGTTATAAATAAAAAAATTATTTTTTTAGTCAAAGTTAAATTAAAATTGAATTAGACTAACATTTCATGAACTAAAATCAATGATTTATATGCCTACACACAAAATTGCATGAGACATTATCTAAATTAGCCAGAATAATCCAAAAACTAATTTGGCTAAGAACCCAACAAAAAATGAATTTCACAGCCTAAAATTTTCAAGAAATGTCTCAAAACATATTGTAACAATAATCCATAAAGAGTGACACATGAAAGATAATAAAATATATGAAATAAAATAAAATAGGAAAAGAGACATACCCACAAATGTGAAGTTCCATGTGAGAAACTAGAGAAACTTCCCCTTCTTCTAACTCTTGTAATCTTCACCTTATCACCACCATCAACACTCCAACTTGAAAAGTCAAAACTACCCTCACGATCAATTCTATTATTTTTCTTCAATCCACCCCATCTACTAGACCCAAAATTCACATTATTCTTATTCTCCTTATTACTATCCCTACACGACGTTGTAAAAGACATGGCTCTTCCAACATAAGGACCTTCCAAAACGGTTGTTGGCGACGGTGCGTTGTTATTACTCTCCAAAGACAATAACAACCTAGGAGGAAGTTCCAAAGCTCTAACAACGTTGTTGTTGTTAGTAACTTCTCTTTCTTTTGGCTCTGATTCTCTTTGGCAAACTCTAGGCTTCCCTGGTGCTTCTTCCCATTTAAACGGTACCGATATAGCCGTTGTTCGCGGTGGCGGTGTTGGTGCCTCTGATGAAAAACATGGACGTATCTTTGTTATTGGTAGAGAAAGTTTGTGTGGTGTGTCATGACTGTAGTCCAATTTCTTCTTACATTTTGAGTCCATATTTTAAACGAACGAATCAAAGTGAGAAAGGCTGAATATAATTAAGTGTTTTTTGTTGTGAGTTTTTGATGTGTGGTTTTAATTTATAGAGGGTTGTGTTGTGGGCTTGTGTAGGGTATTTAAAGGGACATAGTGAAGAGTGTGGATTTTGAGAGGCTCCTATGATATGAATATGATTCACGAGAAGAGAGAACATGCGCGTTTATTAGGTAATGAAATGACGAGTTAGTCCTTTGATTTGGGACCTACATTGACTCTTTCTTAATTGGAAATAAGGACAATCAACGGTCACTATGCAATGACTAATTGGTCTTAAGATTAATAAATGGGATATAAACTCGTACATCTAACTTCTACGGTTTCTTATTCTAGATACGGCATTAATTAAAATATGTTACACTTATTTAAGATATTTTAGTTCAACTAGCAGAAAATATATCATTTCATTTTGTGTGTGTGAATTTATGGTTATAATTTTAGTGGTTATAATTTCACCCCTTAAAAGTGAATAAAGACGTATTAGGAATCAAACTCCGATCCTTCTACTTTACGGGCAATTTATCTACCAATTAAACTAATCTCATGGAGACGTCAAATGTTAAAATCTAATTTACAAATTAAAGATTGAACTCTGATCTCCGTACTTTATATGCAATATCTCTATCAATTTTGCATATTACACCATATCTCTTCTTTCAAGCAAAAAAAAAGTGATAATTGAGTGTATAGTTTAATTGATTGTATAGAAACCCAATGGTTTGTTCCATCAAATATCATTCTTATATAAAAACGCAATTAAAAATGATTTTTTTAAATTTTGTGAGCATATATCATACTCTCTCCGTCCTAAAATATAAGAAAAAAGTGGTCAATAAAAGTTGATGTATCTGGTTAAGAATTTGGTCCAAATACATCAATTTTTATTGACCATTTTTCTCTTATATTTTGGGACGGAAAGAGTATATCAACTACTACTACTGTATAGAACAAAAGAGTATTTCTTTGTAAAAAAAAGTAATCAAAACAATGAGAAAAAAAATTATTATTTGATCATGCAGATGCTGATTGATGGTGGAGTACAAACGATAAACCCGGTAGATTTGGTAGTATAGTACGTGATGTTGAGGAAAAGGGAATCAATAATGGAGTTGGCACAACAAAGGGATAAGCAAATTAACAATGATATGCACATAGTATAGTAAAGCATACGTACGTAGGAAACACAAAATTTTAGTTACAAAATTTAGACATACTCACCAAATATTAATTAGTTTGTTTATTAGTGATGATTGACGTTGAACTTGATAGAGAGAGAAGATCACAGATCGATCACCACAAATACGTTTGGAAATATACTGAAATTATTTAATGATAAAATTCGTCCTAAACTATAAACTACTAAAACCCCATTCCTTAAAAATCAGAGGATAAAAACTAAAAAAATCATATATTTTTATGAGTACGAGTATGTATAATTTTTTAAAAAATGTCATTTAATTTCTATCATTCAAATAATATCTATTTTTATGAGTTTTTTTTGTATATTAAAAAAATAAATTACTCCCGCCATAAATTGATCAATGAACCTTTTCCTACCTAACCCATATGTCTTTCAACTTATCACATGAGCTATCCTACATGGACATATTTCTATGAGTATACTATGTGAGTATGTATAATTTTTTTTTAGTTTTTGGTTCCAAATAATATTTATAGTTTTATGAGTATGTAAAAATTATACATACTCACATACTCATGTAATATACTATTATTTGGAACTTGTGCATTTAAGTTTTAAAATATTAAATTTCTTATATCACTAAATGTAGAATTCTTATATAAAGATACCTTAACATGTGTTCTCACGACCTTATAATTAAATTATCATTATAAATCCCAGTCAAAGAAGAAGAAAAAATGCATTATCAATGAGTTTTTAAACATCAAATGAAGGCAATATAAAGAATTTGCACGCTATATATAGTCATTATCTCAACACAATATAGAAAGTTAGTCCATGATCCACCACCTCACAAAATTTGAATACAATGTTAAAGAAAAAAGATAAGAAAAAGAAAAAGAAAAACAAGCCGCAATTTCTTTGAATTCCTTTTCTTCCTTTGTTGTTTAGTAGTACACGATTATGTTAAAGTTTTTTAGTAGATATATACGTTAGAACGTTAATTAATATATGAAAAAGAACCAATAGAATGACTCATATATTGTTCAACATGATTTGTTTTCAACTCTATCTTTTTTTTTTCAATGGTATTTAGCTTTTTTCATGTTTTAGCATAGTATTATTAATGGTAGCATATACGTTTCCTTTACCTTTTGTAGCCACCAAGGAAAAGTGGAACAAGCAGGCTATCCTAAAGCAGTTGTTGTGTGTTTGGTTTGGGCACCAATCTCATCCGTCATGCGTCACACAAGTGAATCCCATGTTGTGATTGTTATTTATTGTCAATCAAGCTAAGGAATTGAACGTTGAACCCTTTGATGTATATAGTATTCTAGTTGGTTGATTCATCCTTTTGACATGCCACACATACTTGTGTATTGGTAAAGGAATGCGACAATTGTCCACAACTAGAAATGTTAAAATGTTAGGTCGGATATCCATAATCAGGGTTTAAATCCTGATCCCTCTACAATATGGTGTCCATTTTAGAGGTGTTCACTTCCGTATTTCAATAAAATTCTCTAAATGTAATGTTGCTTCGCAAATACTATCAACTAACATAACATTATTTAACAATAAAAATAAAGCATCTGTTTAGCATTTTCCTTCATATATTTATTCATACATTTATGAATAAATATATGTAATATTGTAAAAAAAATGTGATGTACTATTGTAATTTGTAATGTGCACGGTTCTTTTCATTCAGTAAAGTTTGTCCATAAAATCAAACACTACTTCAATCTCTTCATACAATAAATCAAAGGCAAATGTACCATCTTATGTAAAACATAATATTAAATATCCTTAAATTACAATCCCAAAAACTTCATCACATCAACAACATTATTAAACTGTTCATGAATACCAAATTCATACCAAACAATCAATCACATAACATATATATAAACACTTATTATTTTTTTCAAAAAACAAATTAAGCCCAACCATGGGCTCCAAGCGGAACGGCCCATTCCTCAATGTAGTCTTGACTACCACCCATAATCCGTCTAGACTCCGAGCGAACACCATTAACTTTTGGGCCCGGGCTTCTTGGAAACGGGTAAGTAGGCGCCGTTCCACCACCCGAGCTAGACGAGTCACAACCCGATCCAATAACAGATCTTCCCTTTGTGGACAAGTTCCAGTTAGGCCCAGATGGAAACCTCTGCTTAAATGGGCCTTCAGCCCTAACCTTAGCCTTAGCAGATTGAGTTGGAGCCATGTAGCTGGGCCTACCTGGGCTTGGTGGTCTTTGATACTGCCTACTGAAACTTGGGCTTGCATCATAAAATTCTTGGCCCAATGGGCCCAAATTGTAGTTGCTTCTAGTTGGTGTTGCAGCCATGTCCATTTCAACAGTTTTTTCAGACATGTTATCTGTTGTTGTTGATGCTGTTGAAGGAAGTGTCTTACGTGGGCCTAAGTGTCTTACATTGTAGGGTTGTGATGACATCCATTGCTCCAACCAGTTCCATCCCCATTGAGCTTTTTCTTGATCATTTGGAATATAAGCTCCCATGTCAATATCATCACCATTTGAATTTCTATGTAAATGTTGCTGCAAACAAAATGTTCACTCATTTTTTATTATGTGATTATTATTAATGTTGCTATTTGTGTGTGAGAAGAATTGATCAGATGACTATAGAACAGTTTTATTTGTATTAATTTGGTCGTAAGATAAGTAAAGAATTGTCAAAAATTGTTCCACTTAGGAATGAAACTCAAATTCTCCAAAAATTGTTTCACGGTTTGATCCCCCAAAAATGCGCTTGAGAGGGGACTGAAACAACTTGATGCCGAAACTCACTCCAAACTTGATTAGTCGGCTCAGTCGGTCGGATACTGATGGTGAAAACCAAAAAAGAAAAAATGGAGAATCTAGCAGAAAACAAACATATTTGAGTAATGTTACCTGTTGATAGTTGAAAGCATATGCAAGAGCTCTTTCCCTCTTCATTGCAGCTTCATGTTTTCTCAAATCATTTTCTTTAGCTTTTTTCACACTTTGATGCTTGTTATCCCAACCATTATTATTAATGCCTGATCTCCTCATAGGACTCATAGTAATTGTCTCTTGCTGCCTCAAAAGTTCTTCTTCCTCTTCCTTCATTGCTTTCTCAAGATTGTCGTGACTCAATTGAATCCGGCGTGCTCGCACCCGTGCCTGCACCCGCACTAATGCTTGCATACACCGCATTGTCATTTGAGCTTGCTTGCGCACATTGTGTCCTCGCACCAATGCCTGTAGCCTTACTAATCCCTTCAATGCGCGCAATGCACATCGAGCCTATTTATGCACATCATTTAGATATACAACTTAATTAAGAATTCAAAGTGTTTATCATGTAAGTGTTTAGCTTTATGTAAAAAATTAAATGCTTAACTATTTTTCATCAACAAAGTGGTAATGTAGTTAATCTATTTTTCATTTTAGTAAGCTAATTTTATAAACTATCATGTGAGTCATTACTTTTTCATGAGAACCTAATAAAAGTAAATAAAGGATACCATAAAGAATAGTTATTAATATCATTATCAGTCATAAAGGATATCAGAGTCAGATGCAATATGCATACAGTTAAGTCAATGCAAGTATGCAACCAATTGACAGGTATACACAAATTATAAGTATTCAAAGAACAATAATTAGCTTTCATGGAGATTGTACTAAATAGGACCATTTTCCTTTATTAGCTCATAGTCCATACTTATTTAGGCTTTATTTTTGAGCAATTCATTAACTTGGAATTGAAAAACAAAACTGTTCACACAAAATAATAAGCATGTATTTTCCTTCAAAATTGGTTTGTAATGAATCTGATAGCAGATAGTCCAACGGATCATTGAAATGCTTTGATACCATCTTAAATTTTTTGATTTAGTCTAATTGAACACTACAACACCATCTTATAAAATAAGAATTGCCCTCACTTATAAACACATATTCAAGTCATTTTCCGTCCAATATGAGACTCTCAACGGATAATTAGATAGGTTGTTTGGTAGATCATTGAACTTCAAACATAATCAACATCTAAAGTATGGATTAGGTACCAATAGTGCTGCAAGTTTATTGGCCATAAAATTTCAATTTTAGAGTATAGTGATAATTAAGGCACAACATTGCTTTGCAAGTACGTTCCATTATTATCAAGACATAATGTACAACTTTGACAGTTGGTGCTAAATTAAAGAATCATATTAAACTTCAGATATTAACTTATGATCTTAAGCGATAAACGATATTTCAACCACCCCAAAAGCAAAATCAAAACGAAAAAATTATGACTCTTGTATTATACAAACTAGTAGTAAAGATATTTTGCAAAATTAGATAATTTGGAAACTTTTCATAGAAGAATTCAAATTAATTAGTGCTTATAGCACAAACACTTATTATGTGTTTATGTATAAATTATTTCTATACCAAAATATAAAATACAGTCAAACTATTTTCATGTAAGTTATAAGTTGTTTTTATTAATTGTTTCGGAGAGTTTATAAAAATAAGCTAAAATCGGCTTATTTGGACAGGTCATAAGCTTTTTTCATAAACTCTCTCAAATAGTCGTTAGAAGTGTTTATACCGATACATAAAATCAAATAATTCAATCCAAACAATCGTATTCTAGATAGAAGATAAATAAGGACTTACTAGGTATCCTCTATAGTGTGATTGAATGAATGTGGCTGCTCTTTCTTCCTTAGAATGGCGTCCATAACCAGCTAATCTCACAACTCTAGCAGCTGCTTGAGCAGCTACCACAGCAGCTTCAGCAGCTGCTGCAGTTGCTTCTGCAACGGCAATGGCATGATTTCTATCGTCCCTCGCAGGCGTTGATGTTGTACTCTCTTCATTGGTCACATCATCAGGTGAACTCTCTGCAGGAAAATGCTCGAACGACACCTCCTCTGCCGCTTCATGCTCCAATTTTTCTCTGTTCTCCTTCTAAAAAAATAAATAAATCAAATTCAAATTCCAACGTTTAAATCTACTTACATAGATTCTCGGCTGTGTGCAGTCACGAGGTAGTGAGTGATATACATAGTCGGACAGTCTAGGTTTAAAAACGATATGAAAATTTCCATTGAGGATCTGAACCGTCTGATTTTGATCTGATGGTCTTTATGTGGCTAACTACGTACGGCACAAAATCCAAATTCCTAATTACTAATCATTTATTGAAGAAAACCATAAACATAAAGTTCCTAAGTTTTTTTTTTTGGTGTCTATGCAACGCGATCGTGATTGAGACTATATCAAACACATTTTGAATTATTTTCTTTTTAAATGCGACTGCGACTTAAGGCCTTGATGATGATCTAACATAGTAAATTCAAGCTCAATGATCGATGTGACGAGTTAGGTGTGGCTGTATGAAAACTATGTGACACATAAACATGAACAAGAAAATTTGTTTGATATATGTGTTGAATATTATAGGGGACCATATACATTGTACAATACAACATAATTACATTCTGTATAAGGTTCAATGGTCCTATGTAAGAACTAAGAACATAGAAAGTTTTGTAACACATAAAAGACAAACATTACATCAAGCAACTAATATGCTGTTCAGTTACCTTAAAAATGTGGTTTAACTTTTAAGACTTTAATGCACAAGGCAGAAATAGCTTATGAATTATGATTATGCTGCAGATAGATATACAGTTTTTTTTTCCTTTTAGAGTTTGAGAATTGAAGAAAAGACCATGACTGATTCACAAAAAATAATGACTTAATGCATAATTAAGGTTTTATTTTTATGTTCTATGAGATGAAAATGTTTGTCTAACAATTGAAAAAAGACATTAAACATGAAAATTCACGTCGGAGAATCCGAAGAATATCGTTGTACCAAAAGCTACAACGAACTAACCAATTGGACCATCAAAAGATCAGGACACCACTAACTAACCACCAAAACGTGGAGTTCTGATCTTGTGATGGTACTTCTGGTGCTCAACGGACTCTTTGACAATGTAATACAACGAATATGAAAAATCAATGAACTAACTAAATTTAGATTAGATCGAGAATTAATGACCTTTTTGTCCGGCTGCACGGGCGTGGAGACCGGCACTAACGTGTCTTTAGAAGAAGACGATGATGATGACTTAAAAACTTTCTTAACAGAAGAGAACCAGCCTCCTCCTTTTCTTCCCATCAGCAATTAAAGGATCTGTTTCTCATTACAACCACAAACACCATCATCATCAAAACATGTATCATAAACCTTATAATAACAATTTAATTAAAACTATGACATAAACATAGTTACAATATGACATAACACAAACCTTAGCTTGTAAAGAAATGTTGGTGCTGAATTTGGATATAACTTCACATATTGTGCATGGAGATTTTGAGATTCATATGAAGATATGTTTGGTGATTATGTGATGAAGAATTGAGAGAGAGAGAAGAGAGTGTGAGAAGAGTAAGTGCAAACCGCGCAAGTGTTGTTGGTATTATTTATCTAACTCACGGATGTTAGACTTTGTAGAGTATAGTATAGCATATAGTATTGGGATCAATAAATACATATAACTAATTTTTTACTTTATCACTTGTATGCATGGTACTTTTACTGATTTTTCTTCTAGAGTTTAATTAATGATTTTTTTTCTTCTATTTCACCTATTTTTTATCATTACTAATTAGAGTTTTATGTTTATGTATTTAAAGTGTGAACTTATTTTTGTTGAGTGATCTAATCACATTTCATCATAGTGTTGCTTTGAAATGTTATTCCTAAATTTTCTCCTTAACTTTCTATATATTATGATCAATAGATTGCGCAAAAGATTGCCAACAATGAATTGGTCTTGGTTAAGGGTTTTAATTCAATATTTTTATTCATCAAAATTAGTCATGTTAAAAGATAGTGAACATTTCGTACCTATAACATGATAATTCAAAAACAATGCATAAACCATTTATACATTGTCAATTCATAGTCGCGTTGTTTGATTCGTGTAGCCGATTCCACTTAATGGAATGAGAGATAAGGCTTGCTTGTTGTGTAACGCTCATTTGTTTCTTGGCTTTAATTTGGAGAACGTTGCTTTTTTGGCTATGTCATTTGGAGTGTCCAAGAAAATACTAATGAAAGATACTTAACAAAATGTCATAATTTAGTGTTCCGAGTCAAATTAATTTAAACTATATGAAATAAGAATACATTTTTATGTCCTTTTATATTTATTATATAGTTGAACCACAAATTTTATCAAATACGTTAAATATAACTTATTATAAATTAGATGTCATTAGTTATCAACTACTATCAACTATAAATTATAAGTATTCAATAGAGATATAATAATAATTTGACTCAACTAGTTTATCGATCGTTTGAGTCCATGCATTTGAATTACTCATATTCAAAGTATGCGAGTCTAACAACTAAACTGGTACTATTTGATAAAAAAATGTATAGTAGTTTATAATTAGGAGGAAAAAAATAGGGCATTAGGTTCTATGATTACTTAACGTTAGGTTAAGTTTTAGCTTGAAGGTTACTGAAAAGTCGTAGTTAAACAATTGATATCACTTATCAGTGTGTGTTGCAAGTATGGGATAGAATGGTACTTTCGGCAATCATTTATTGAACGATTACATATTAGTAGACCTTAAGTCCTTAACAATTTTCTTCATTTATTTTTTGGAACAAAAAAATAAGGAGGATTTGATTTCATCATCTATACTATATAATAAAGGGAATACTTAGTTTTGGTGTAGCCTTTTTTTATTATTCCCAAAAAGACCTGTACGGTTATTTTTTAAAAAACTCTGATTTTTATTGTTTTTTTTATTCATAACTTCTATAACTTCAATCTTCTTAACTTCTATCTTGATAATTTCTATACATTTTAATTTTCATTAAACAATTAATATTTTTTAAGACTTTTTTTTATGGAATCGTATCACTTCCGTGCCCGTCTGGCCACTAGTAAAGATAAAAAAAATAAAAAAGGAGGAAGATTTGCTTCTTTTATCCTTTATATTAAACTGAGTGTTGGTGCGATTTAGTTCAGTTTTAAGCATAAAAGTCATCCAAACCGTAAGATAAAATAAATGTGCGGTTCAGTTCAGTTTGATTGGTTTTTAAAATGTAATCCAAATCAAACCAAACTAATGTGATTTGAATTAGTTCGCATTTGGTTAAAATTTTGAACCAAATATATAAATTTTCTTTGACCAAATTCTCTTAAATTTTAGAATGGATGGACTACATCTTAGAGTTTGATTGAATACATACTTACTAGTATATCTTAAAAAAGTAAAATCAAAGTGTAGCATGAACTATTTGTCTATTTTTAAGATAATTTTTTTTATTTTGACTATCTAATTAAGTGTCCTTATAGTACTAGTAGTTTAGTATCACTAATTTGTCACAACTCACGTGTACGTGATAAAAATAATGTGATCTAAAATCTCATTCAATCTTATTTTTAAGTAACATTTAGTATTTTTAATTACTTTTCATTATGAATGCATAAATACACAATCAATGCACGAGGTTGCCATGCTTCATAAAGTGCAGCACACACCTCTACTTCTGTTTGGGACTATCCAATTGGAATATTGATCTATCGTTGTTTATGCCCAAAAAAAAAACAATTTCCTCTGCATGGAAACAAACATGTATTCCAACCGCACTGTGTTGTACAATATCATGCACCCTACACTTCTACAACAAACTTATTTCTCACGTGTCACCATTGTACTTGCCATAGAATAGAACACTCCCAAAACGTTTCATTTCCAACAACTAATTTTCTTACATTTTTTCTTTGGAAAGTTCTAACATGAAGCACGTACTGTACTTCCTCTATCCAAATTACAAGGAAAAAAATTCATTTTTTAATTCCAAAATTGTAAAAGAAAAAGTAATTTTCAAAAAATGTTTTTTTCTTATAAATTAAATATAAATATAATAATTATTTCTTTCTTATTTTATCAATAAACAACAACTAATAATTCGTCAAATTAAAAATAACTAATAAAAATTGATTTACAGAGAAATATTCTTCAAATTATCATTTTTTTGTATTTTTTTTTTGTTAAAAAATATGATTTTTTTCTTTATAATTTAGCACGGAGGGAGTATATATCAATATTTATTATTACAATTTTGATTTTTAGCTAAATAAAAGAAACATTAAATTTTCCTCAATTCAATTTAATTTTGTCCCAAACAAAAGATAATATTAAATTTTTTTTTGACAAAATATTAAATTAATCTCTTACATTTTCATACAAGATACTACTTTCGGTACTAAATATAAGAGAACTTTTGCTTTTTAGGTTCATAGAATGATTGATGTATTTGATTCATAATATAGACCAAATACATCAATCATTCCATGAACCTAAAAAGTAAAATTAGTTTTTTTATTACACTGAGTCAAAGTCAAAGACCTGATTGAATTCTTTACGAAAAATGATAAAGCGAAATTTGACTACATTTATTTTATCAGCGATGACCAAGTTACTTTGAAAAGAATTTGAATAGTATTTTCGTCAACGCGGCGGCCAAATCGATTTGCAAAGAAATCGAATATCATTTTTATCAGCGAGGACCGAGTTAATTTTCAAAGAAATTATGAAAACTATATAAGGTATTTATTTATGTACTTTGTTTTTTTAGTAAAAGGTTATTTATCCTTTTTTGACTAAAAAAAAGTATAGTACTAGTATTTATTATTTTTATCTTTGCTAAATCTATTTTATTTTGCATTTTATTATCATTTCTGAAAATCTCTTTTCCCAAGAGTCACACTATTTATACACTTGAGTACTTTCACTTCTTCTCTTCATTCTTCACTATAACAAGTAAACTTATTTTCAATCTATTTTCTCTTTCATAAACCCATTCAAAACCCTTTCATTTTCTTCTATTTTCCCCAAACTTCATTCTCTGCTCAAAATCGCGTTTCATAATCACTTTTCAGGTAACAGCTTATTACAAACTTTTCATTTCATTTCATTTCCTTGCTCTACACGGAATGCTCAGATTTTACCAAAACCATGCTCGTTTTTTTTTTTTTTTTTTTTTTTTTTTTGTTTTTTTGGTCTTCTTTTGATCTTAGGTTGCATAACTAACTGAAGTAGCTTCAGCTTCCATTGAAACTCTGAAATGTGCTATGTTTTTAGTTCTTTGTTGTTATATGATGATACTGATACCAAACGTTTGTTGGTTCAGTCGTGATTGACGCTGAACCTGGTAGGGAGGACCGCAGTTCGATCCCTCGTAACTTCGTTTGGGAGGGAACTGTAACTACTTATGCCAGAATTCAGTCAGTCTGAACTCTGGACTAGTATGACACTTTCCCCTAGGAACCAGACGGTGAAAATAAAAAAAATACGATGATGTTGATATATCTGATTTTGAAATCAATTTTGGTTTTTAATTTTTTTTATATATATTTACTTTTTTTTTTTGCTTTCTGTTTGTTTATTTGCTTAGTTTGAAGAAAAAGTAGTAATGAAATTGAAATTGTGTTGTTGTTGGTTTATGTTTTACATAGGGGAGCATGGAAAAGGGGTTGGTAAGTACCAACTCTAAGAAGAGGAGATTGGTGGTAAGTGATGACGATGATGATATTCGAGTTAGAAAAGAGCGAAGGTTCAAAGTTTTATTGCCGAACGGAACAAGTGTGGAATTGACAGTACCAAGTGCAGAGAATGTAATGCAATTTGGGGATTTTATTACTTTGGTTCGAAATAAGTATTTCGAAGTTCGGAAGAAGTGTGGATTGTTGAGGAAGAAAAGGGAAATCAATTGGAAGGCTGGTGGTTTGTTTCTTGAAGATGGTAGTGATAATAAGATTAGGGGTTTCGTTGATTTCAAAAACTTCACGCCTAACAAGTGTCACATTTTACGCCTTAATGTTAGTATAACACACTGATTCTGCTTTCTTTTTTTTTTTTTTTTTTTGTGTGTGTGTGTGTGTATTTGTGTTTCTTTACAGTTTACTCTAATTAAGTTTGATATTGGTTTTTGTTGTTGTATTTCTTTTCAAACAGGATGGGATTGGTGATGTTCCTAAAACATTTGAGGTTAGAATTTTTGTTGTGATTTTAGCCTTTGAGCATATTGAATCCTTTTGATTTTTATTAATTTTAGGATAAGTTATACTATTTCCTTTCCTGATCACATACTCTTTTTCCATTGAATTACTCTTTCTCATTTAGTTTTTTAATAACTATGGTCCCCCCCTTTAATGTATAAATACAAACATCAATTGAAACTTTTGTGAACATGAATGTCAATTACAAGTTACAAAAATTTGGAACACTTTTTTTTTTAACCATGTCATTGATCCAAAGTTGGGTTTGCCAATGACTAATTTTCAGCGGAGAATCTGGTTGGCGAGTTTTAGTGGGATATCCTCTCCCAACCATATTTTTCCATCCACAAAGCTCGAACCCGAGACCTTGCTTAAGAGATCTGGTCCAGTTCGACTTGGATCAATGTAATGAATTCTTAAATATGAGAGGGCTCAGAGGGAAAATGAAATTGGAATTTTCTCTTAACAATTGTTGTGATTTTGATACTATTATTGTGCATCTGTCTGAAACGCAGAATATGTGGGACTTGACGCCAGATACAGATTGGCTGCTGGAGCTTCCTGAAGAATATACTTTTGAAGCGGCTATTGCTGACTTGATTGTGAGCTCATTAACAAAATAGACCATAAACTCAATTTTTTATAAAGGTTTTGCACATATCAACACTAACACTATTATTTATTTATCAGGATAATGCTTTGCAGGCTGTGTGGCTCAATGGGAAGAATAATAGGAAGCTAATTGGGTATGGTCACATAACATGAATGTGATAAAGATATTTTCATTTATGTCCTTTATTTGACAAAAGACTCCATAGGTTGTTTGAAACACTATTTTGTGTCAACTTTTTATGGAAATTAAGTTGTTGATGTTTTAATGATTAATTGGCACATATCGACACTGTTGTTAACTTTTTCTGATCGTAATAAAAGTATTGAGATATACATAGTTGATTTTTACTGTCTAATTGTCTATTGTGTTTGCTTGCTTGGTTTTGTAAGTTATACCAGTGCAATCAATTATTACTTGTTTATGTGACTTTTTTCGTTTTGCAGAGTACAAGTGAATAACGATAAGATTACAATTTTTGACAATGGTTCTGGAATGGATGATTCGGATGAGAATTCCCTAGTAAAATGGTAGCTATCTGATTGTAGTTTATTGCATGAAAGTTTTGAAGTTGCAAGGCACATTCTGATATCATTTTATTTGAGTTAAAATAAACTTACTTCCAGAGGCCTTTTGAACATTTTATTATTTATAATTTTGATACTTTCAAGATTTGTTGGTCACTTGGTCGGATGAATTCAACTTTTTCTCTTTATGATTCAATATCATTGCATGTGAATTCTTAGTTGCTAGCACAATATGTCACTTTCTTACTTAATGATCTCTGACAGTTGATCAATTTAAACTCTTTTCCTATGTTAATGGACAAAGAGATCCATAGTTAGGTGTCATGAATAAAATTTCAGTAAAAAGTTTTAGATTTTTCAATAATAAATCTTAGTATCTCAAAAAAATGGATAGAGGGATATAAATGGATTGTACTGCTCATAGATAGTAATAGGTGTCATGTAATTATAAGAATGCCACCTTATTGTTGTTTTTATCAGCTAATCCAAACATGATCATTTTCTCAAAACCAAAAACAAGTCCTAAAATATTATAGTATTTTTCTAAATTGCACCCAGTTTTAAAACATTGCTAGCTTTTGTTATGATTAAATGAATATTTGTCTTTAACACAAGAGACTTTTAAATTTTAAAATATTTAATCACTCTCACACTTTCAGTGAATTTCAATCTAATGGTACCGTATGATCTATATCTGTTAGCATATTTCATCGTCTTCTCTTGATTATGGACTTCTTATCTATTTTTCAGGGGAAAGATGGGAGCCTCACTTCACAGGTTATCAAAATCACATGCTATTGGGGGACAACCCCCGTACTTAAGGGTATTCTTCAAAATTTTCACTCTTTCCCCCTCAACTCTTTGTTGAACATGCTTGTTGTAACAAGCTCTAATAGAAGTATCTTTTAAGCTGGGGAATAGCATACCTTCATTAAACAATTGTTTTTGTTCATTTTTGCTGAACATGTTCAATTCTTTATGGTAAAATGCTCAAATATGACAAGCATTTTAAGCTAAAAGCATTTTAAGCATTGTAAAATGTTCAATTCTTTTTTGTTCATACCTACCTGGATAAATTATATATTGGTGACTGAAAGTATTTTCTTTATTTAAACTTCTGGCGAATACATTGCTGTCGGTGATGCTTATACACAAAGAAACATCAAATTGTTAATCATTGGGATAGACAACTTCTTTTCATGTTTAAATTGTTTTTTTGATGTATTGATTGTATTGTGCAGCCTTATTTTGGGATGTTCGGATATGGTGGACCTATAGCATCTATGCATCTGGGGACGTATGTTTTTTTAAGATAAAATCTCTTTTTGTCTTCTTCTGTTTAAGTGCATCCCAAAATTTATCTCTTTATCACTCCCTCTCTTATTTTTGCTATTCTAACATTACAGGCGTACTTGTGTTTCGTCCAAAACAAAAAAAGTAAAGAAAGTGTACATCTTACATCTACAAAGAGAAGCTTTGTTAAATAGTTCTAAGTTTGAAGCCACATGGAAGGTATTCATGTTTCCTTAACAATGCAATGGTCTTAATGCTATTTTTTGTCTTATTTTGATGTTCTCAACAGATATATATATTTTTTCTCTCATTTAGACAAGAGGTGGCATAAGGGATCCATTAAGGGGTGAAATCAATTGTTCTCAAGGAAGCTTTACAAAGGTATATACATCTCTTGTCTTTGGCCTATTATTATTTTTCTCTTGTTTGTTTTCAGCATTGTGGAATAGAAGAGGAAGGAATTTAATGGAGGGAAGGAAAGCAAGGGTAGTGAAAGTAAGAATCCCAAATGTTATGGTTGAAGTGGAGGGGAAGGAAAGGAAAATTATAATCATTTATTATTATATACTTTGCAGAAGGTTGAAGAAAGGAAACATAAGAAGTTCAGGAAGTAGTTTTGTAACACATTGGAATAACATATGTAAGGATGAAACTAAAAACGTGATTTGATACTGTTGCAGGTTGAAATTTTTGAGCCAAAAATAAAAGATGTTGATATTGACAAACTCCGGTGCCACCTCAAAGACATATACTTCCCCTACATTCAGGTTTGAACATGCGAGTGTATTTGAATCAATGCAACGGATGCAATTATATCTTGCCAATATGATTGTTGCTTCATATGTTCATTTTGCTTTAAATATTGTCAACTTAAAAATTAATATTAATCGTTATTGTTCCTTGGCAAAATATTATTTTCATGGCCTTGAGCATATGCACTTTTATTTGTTTTGCAGAATGACGACATGTCTGCCAAAGGGAAGACTATTACACCAATTGAGTTCCAGGTTCTTTCTTTAGCATTACACCTTCACTAGCTCATTGATACTATTACGGATTAATCTGGTAGCAGATTTGTCTCAACTACTTAATAAATAATTGAATCAGAACTACACACAACCCTTTGTAGTTAGCGGTATAATGTAATTCGGTTATACTTGTGTTCAGTTATTGCGGAGTTGGCATTAGTGTTAACTATTGCGGAAACTTGTTCTTTACAAGTATCGTTGCTTTTTACATTTTGATTTGATTTGTTGCCTAGCAGACTATATTGAAAAAAATAAAATAAGACATGTAAACTAATTTTTGAACCTTGACGGAGGATTCTTTTATTCTTTTGTTGGCTGGCTGCGAGCTCCTTGAGTTTTACCGTGTCAAACCTTAATGAATGAAATGGCAGCATGAATATTATACTCACAATGAACACATTTTTTTCATCATTCTTTTCCCTTCTCAATTTATATTTGAGTTATATGATTTTATGAGGGAAGAGACCTTCATATTAAAGCATATTTTCCCTCTTCAACTAAGATTTGCCGAAGAATCATGTATCAATTTCACATTCAATATTTTAAAGAAAAATTGTAATTTTTGTGCCATGATTTGAAAGAGTTACTTGATGTCATGGAACAGCATATATAAGATTGTAATAAATTTGGTTCTTTTCAGGTCAACAATGTTGATCTGGCAGAGATTCAAGGCGGAGAGGTTGCAACTACCAATTTACATTCTTGCAATGGTTCTGAATTTGTTCTGCAGCTTCGTATGTCTCTTGTACAAGACCATGGTATGTTGATGAATCATCAATGATATACAGCTTATCCATTTCCTCTGATTATCTGTAAAGAAATGTGAGTGTTGAGTTCTATTTGAATAACTATATTTAGGTTCAAGGGAATTCAAAGAAGCAAATGCACGCCTTAGATTTGCATATTTCCCTTTCATACAGGTAACAAAAATAAATAGCCTACGGTATTAGACTTTCTCTATATTGCATATCATACTTAAGACAAGACCAATCAAATGAATATTTATATAATTACAGGGAAAGGAGAATATTGAGAGGATTTTGGAAAGTTTGACTGCTGATGGTTTTATGATAAGGGAAAGCTTCAAAAACTTTAGTCGGGTTTCCGTTAGGCGGCTTGGTCGTCTCCTTCCAGATGCTCGCTGGGTAAACTTCCAACCTTTTCCCTGAACTTGTCGATAAAATATGTCTTGTGCCATTGGTTTTTTTGGCACTATTAACGAGTTGAGGAGTGTTAGCAACACTTTCTTTTGAACACTCTCTCTAACACTCACTTTTTAATTGGGAAAAATTCATGTGGGTCTCACCATTTTATGTGGGACCTATTTCCAAAGTGAGAAACCCACACTGATTTCAACCAATAAGAGAGTGGGTTTTAGAGAGAGTGTTTAAAAAGAGTGTTCTTAGCACTCTTCTTTCGAAGAAACAACCTTTAAACACCCTCTCATGTTGTATTTTATTTATATTGTGGGATACAATTTTTGGATTGATTTTCTAATATTGCATTCATTTTAATTTAATAACGTATTTGATTTTTATATAAATACTGATATCGATAAGAACTCAAAATTATAGAGAGCAAACAATTATCTTTTTGTTTGAAAATTATATAATTGATAATTAAATTAATGCTAACATTAAAAAATTATAAGTTGACTAATTAAAGTATAGATGTAATTTCATTTGTTTTATCTCATTTCATTTAATAAAAATATTTACAATGAGAAATATACTAATAACTTCTATCAAAATAAAAAGAAAACTATTAATAAAATGAATACCTTGTTTATTTATGAAATAAATCAAAATATTGAAAGAGATATTATTTTTAAATAAATTATTTTTTTATGAAAACAATCTCATTAACATGTTATTTAATGTAGGTTTATTCTTATCAACATCAATAATTCAATATCAGTCACGTATACTAAAACTTTCAACCAAGTTTCTTTTGATTAACTTATTGGTTTTTTTTTTAAGTTGATTAACTTATTAGCTATTTTTGCCTAATTGAGCGAAAACAATCTTATAGAGATTGCTGATGAGTTACAATTCTTTTGTACCAGACTTTACTTCCTTTAATGGACTTTAGGAATAAAAGGGATTCAACATTGAAGAGATGTTCCATGAGGGTTAAATGCTATGTTGGTATGTAGGAACCCTTTATTACCATGCACTTTCATATCTGTTATGTTTATTTGCTTGATCATCTGAGTCCGACTTTCTAATTTGCAGAAACTGATGCTGGTTTTACGCCTACTCAGTCTAAGGTTAGGCTTGCAAAAGTTTAAAATATTTATCAATAAATGTGCTACTGTCTGTGTATCTTTTTCTGTTGAATATTGTTGCAATTATTTGAGTGCTTAACAATATCATATTGCCATATTGCTTACATATTATGTGGTGCACATATAAAGATGCATCATGTATGTTCCATTGTTCCTCCCAAGAAAATACAAGTGTTCATGCATCATGTATGTTCCATTTGTGTATACATGTATACTGCTATGAAGTACCAAACCATAGGAGAGTAAGTTAGATATGAAACTAATGAGTCTGTTCTCTTTGGTTCTTGGGAATGGGCCCTAATAATCCGTAGTTCAGTTGAGACATGTTAGAAATAATATAAAATCATTGATGTGGCCTTTCCTAACAGCTTAAGCTTTTGGGATAATCGGTCATCTGACATGGTATCAAAGCCTCTATGACTAAGTGGTCTAGAGTTCGGTTCCCGCTCCCCTCACTTTCTAATTAAAAAGTGGAATTTTAAGCATATGGTAGGTGGGCCTATGCATTATCCACGCTTCAAGCCCAATGGGCTCTTGCGTGAGGGGGCGTGTTAGAAATAATATAAAATCATTGATGTGGCCTTTCCTAACAGCTTAAGCTTTTGGGATAATCGGTCATCTGACAAGACATAAGTAAAGTCTGCCCAAAGACTGTTTCAGCTAGGATAAATACGAACTCAGATTCTCCCGAACAATTTGTCTTTGATATTTGCATAGTTTGATTAACTATACACAAATGATCTTTTCTTTTTTATTTTTTCTTAATTTAAAAGCTAATTAAAAGATTAATGCCTTTTCAGACGGATTTAGCTCACCATAATCCTTTTACCATTGCTTTGAAGAACCTGGGCAGTAAAATTTCAGACAAGGAGACTGGTATTTTCTGCTTATGAATTCTCTTGACACTGTTTCAAGTTTATTGTCTTTATTATATATTAAAATACTCAACTAATCTTTTATTTTAAATCAGCAGATGTTACTGTTGAAATTAGAAGGGATACAAAAGTGTTAACTCCTATACAGCTAGAAAAGGAGTACCAGGAGTGGATATCACAAATGCACAATGATTATGATGAAGAAGCTGCTGATGCCGGTGAGGATAAACCGGTTGTACTTCTCGATCCACCAAACAAGAAAGCACTTGGCCTTTTTGACAATGGTATGACTAACAAAGTTTTTATGGCAATTGCCTCTATTTATGTTTTACGTGTGGCAGTTCAAACTACAGCGTTTTGAAGAAACTGCCCATGTATACTAACAAAGGAATAAATGAACCTTGCTAATCCTCTGATGCATGAATTTATGATATGTATATTAAAACAGTTGCACTAGACTAGTCTTTTTGTAGTTAAAATGTATATATTTGCTGTTATTGGACTAAATTTAACTTTCTTTTTGTGACTCTATTTTTCGTACTACTATGAAGTCATTAGAGTTCATCAAGTTCTGAAGAGAAAGGAAAAGACATGGAATCGTGGACAGAGAATTAAAGTGTTAAAGGGAGCATGTTCAGGGTGTCGTAGTAACAATGTTTATGCAACCATAGAGTACTTTTTGCTTGAAAAATTTGAAGGAGACCCGGGTGGTAAGATTTCTGATTGTAAAGCATTAACCTAGAGGGAAATTAAAAGTATAGTATTGAACATACTGCAATAAAATATATTTAAACAGTCCACATTGTTGAATTTATTATGATATCATTTCATATCTTTAAGCATTATATATGTTTTGAATCCTATAATGTTGTTATATAAAAAAGTATTTTATATTGTAACCAAAATATTTTATATTTATTAGTGGTTTATAAAATTTTGAACTCACTTGCAGTTTCTTCTTCTGTGGTCTGCCTTTGTTTCTTTTTATAATTTTTTTTGATAATTGTCTGCGTTTGTTTCTTGTTAGTTTATTTAAATTTTAATGCATTTAAGTTTAACAGTAACGGCAACATGTTTTTTTTTTACAAGAAGTCAACATGTTTGTTAAAAAAAATGAAATAAAACATTTCTACATCTAATATCTGTTAATTAAATTATTAATCTATAGTTAAAGTTCCAACTTATAGTCAAGTGTACCAAAAATAAAATAAATCCGTTAATAAAACAAATCTTTTTGTTGACAATCAATGGATCTTTTTGTTGCTTAAAAATATTATGCTGTCAACAAGAATTTAATATAGTACAAAAATCAAGCTTTAAACAGAAACTTAATTAGAGCTGACCACTTTAAATGTTTTGTTGTTAATAGGAGATGGCCGGATCATATGCAGGTTCGTTATACATATTTTTGCAAAATTCTGCCTACTAAAATCATATAAAGTTATCTCTATTCACTCTCCTTTGCTTGATTTTATAGGCCAATCGATATCCCGGAGGAAAATGGGTCCTCTCTTGACATCAGTAATAAAAAAGACCCCACATTGAATATTGGTAGCTCTTTGTCTTTACCTATAGATGTGATCGACAACGAAAAGGTTTGGTGATTAAATTGTGTTGCATATCTGTTCTATACGGTGGAAAGGCTATATTAATTTCTAACTTCTAAGCAATTTGTAACAGCTTGTATTTGTTGCAACTATTGAATGGGAGAATCGACTTAAAAAGATACAACAGAAGTCTCTTGCTCTTGTTGGCTCGCCTAGCCCATACCATCATAAACGGAAGCAGGCTGATGTGGTAAGTATTTTATTAGTGCCTTTTCATATCTGTCTTGTGAGTTGTGAATTATTTATACTTTCAATTATGAGGTTAGATACAGTGGTTAAAACATACTTTCATTTCTGTCATTTGTTTAGTTGCAATACTTATGCTATAAAATAAAGTAAGAAATTTGAAATTAGAAAGTAATATGCCGATAATTTTTTATTTATATTCAAACAAGAAAAAGTTTACTTGTGATTCCAATGTAACAAAATTTAAATTTGTTCTTATTCGTTCTATTAAAAATGGCTCGAAGATTTCATCTACTTTTACTCAACTGAGGAAATTTTTTTTGAGAAATTGTACAACCAAAATTTTGAAGAACCTTTTCTAAATCTTCATTAATCTTTGTAAATTGATTGAATTCATTATCACTAGTCAAGTCAGTATTGTTTAAAATTCTACTTGAAACCTCCACATGTATAATTTTGGATTTAATGATATATTGTAAGTTGTAGTGTGCCTTTGTCAATTATTGTTTTGACTCTTTGAGCGTCATGCAATGTAATATCATGCCTTGGTGATTTTGTCTATTAGGTGGACTCTACCAGTAGAAGTTTTGACAAAAGGGTGAGAGTGAATCCTTCTCATTGTGCTGGGGAGTACAAACTTCTAACTGATGACCAATGTCTTGATGTCAGGTATGCTTGATATAGATATTTGTTTATGAATCTGTAAGATTATATAACATATATTTCCCTCACAAAGCTTTTTTTTTTTTTTTTTCCATTGCTTATTGCCCGGGCATATCGGTTTTAACTTTTAAATATTTGAAAATTGTGTAATTTTAACTTTTTGTATTTCTACTTCTGATAAAGAGTGTTTACTTTGGTATGCCATTGTTCAACAATGTTTTGTTGTACAGGGTTGGTTCTACCTTTCCAACCTTAGACATTGCATATTATGACATCCATGGTAATCAAGCACCTTTTGAAAAACTTCCGAAGGATGTGACTGTTCAACTTCAGGCAGAGAAGGATGTGTACTTCAAAGTGCATGGGAATGAGATGAAAATTGGTCTGTCATCAAATAAAATGATTTTAAAAATCATGGTAAGCATATTGTGTACTTCTTCAGCCTTATTGATGGGAAAAATATTAACTATTGCATTGTTTTGGAATGATTGACACAGGATGCAATGGTTACAAGTAATGAATTGGATAAGATAAGTCCTAGCTATAGATCTACTTTGATTATTGCTTCAGAAAATGTTCCATTATCACTATCTTTTCCATGTCGAGGTGATTTTGATTGATGTGTCTCTTTTATTCATTAAGAAATAAATTAGTTTTCAGTGTTGTTTATTCTTATGCGTGCTATTTGTTTCGTATTCAGTTCTTCCTAGTTCTGTCAAACATGTTGAACTGAAGCCTGAGATAAGAGAAGACCAACTATATCCAGGATTCATTTTCGAGGAGTTAATGTTCGAGGTATCTCAAAATTGCATATGTTGAGTTACATTTTGTCTTTATCTGATTATTTGGTTTAGTTCATTCTGACATGTGTTTGGTAATTAAGCTCTGAAATAAAAATGTTTAAAGAAGTTTAAAATGATAGATCAATGATACAGCTGCTGAATTCTTCTAATTTTTTTTGACCAAAACTTCTGCAAATGTTTCAAGATACAAAGAAGTTGTTAGACATGGGAAAGCCATATATTTCAAAGTTTATATTTTAGGTTGGATTTGTGGAAATTCTGGGGTAGATCCAATCAAATGGGTATATGGTTATATGATGAAAACTAAACCAAATTATTAATGGTGTATGGAGTAAATGGTGTTATTGACATTTGTGCTTTTAAATTGATCGAGGTTTTTGTCCATATACGCTGCAATACTGATCTTGTAGGTCAAAGATTTATGACTGCAATCTTCTTGTGGGTCTATTTTTGCCTTTCTAGAGTTCTGATATTCACTTTCCATCCAAAGAGTTCTATTATTTACTTTTGACTACACAAATTTTCACTGTTTTTAATATGCATAAGAATGCTTGATTTGTTAGTTAAATAATAAAAAAGCATAGGCTTTTCAAGTGTGTTTGTAGACACATCCACACATCATATTTTTAAGAAAAATCTGAAGTTGTGTAGGTACCATTTATGGAATATTTTAATCTATTATACTTATTATCACCCACTTTATAACAAGCTACTATTTTGGAAGTACAGACTTCCTGTTATAAATTTATATTTGATCGTTAAGTATTTCATTTTCACTCGCATTCATTCTTTAATCATTATATGTATTCATGCAAAACAATCTTGATTTAATAAATTTGTTCATATAGTTATTTTTTAACTCTTTGAATGTCCAATTACAAAACAATATCTGTTCAAAATTACACACTCACTGCCACATATTTGTGTTTCTAATATTATCTAATTACGTTTCTATAATATTTGCACAACTATATATTTCTAGTTGACTTGACATATTTGCTTGTATTTCTATCATCCAGATGTTTGATACATATAGAAACCATGTGTCTTTAGGCACGGAGGTTAATATTGTTTTGGCTGGATTTGAAATGCTAAATCATTGCAGTACTGTATACAAGGTAATGATATTTTACAAACTCTAGTATCGTATCGATATATGCATGAACTTTTATTTCCCTGTTTTTTTCCTCATATATTGTTCAATGAAAATTCTGATCTACAGGTGGATGATAAAGGAAAAATTAATCTTAGTGGTCTACTAAAGTTAACCGCAGGTTACGGAGGAAAGGGTATGATGCTGTTAAATATGATGTTACATATATGTATCTACATTTATACTTTTAAACCTCACTACTGCTCTATATTTTCTGCCTGTTAGTTACCGTTATTCTCTTTTACTTGAAAAGTTCTATATTGATGTAACTTGCATTTTTTTTAAGGTTGTGGACACAATGCATGGCCAGTTCATTATTTAAATTTACTTTATGGTTGCAAATTGCAACATTCTTATATCTGTTCTTTAGATATCATCTAAATTGTTTGCTTCATGGTGCAGCATCCATATCTGTTATGTTTCAAAATAGAAGAATTTTCAAGCAGGAGTTTTCAATTGCGCAAAGAAGCTTGAGAATTGCATCAGAGGTTGTTTTTAAAATGATTGTAGAACTAACTGTAGTAGGTATTTGCTTATAATTTAACTGCTGTATTGTGTACAATTTCAGGTGCCTGATATTTGTGCTGCTGGTGGTCAGCTAGAAAACCTTGAATTTGAAATTGTCAAAATTGATGGAGAGGTAGATACGAAGATTCATCAGGACGATCAATATGGCCAGTTTCATATGCTTACAATTAAGTCGGACCTTCTTAATGCTGAGAAATCTATACGGTACACTTTCAAGCATGGACGATGCACAATTCCAAACATCCATGTTCCAGAAATTGAGGGGACTTTTTGCTTTGAAGCTTATCATTCACAATATACAGAGCTACGTCTGGCTGTAAAGGTTATATTTTATTTATATCTTTAACAAATTTTGGCCAAGTATGAATTATAATTGGTTGGATTTGTCTGCAGGTTCAAGTTGTAAAGATGTCCAATGCAAAAGATGATGCACAATTCCTATCTCCGGAAAAGAACATTTTTCCCCTGCAGGAACTATCACCACTTAATCATGAAAATGATTTAATGATGTCTGTCCTAAATAGTGGTAGCCAGGTATCAGACATGAATTATTTTATACTTTGTTTATTCTCTTCATATTAAAATGGTTTTGATGTGAAAAAGATACAGCTACGTTTCGTCTTCGTCATGCTTAAAAATTCATGATAAAAGCGAACTTGTTAGGTGATAGCATGAGTTTTACATTAATGTTTTTCTAAGATGCCTTATCACTTAAGAGATTTTGAACGTTGAAACTTCGTTAGGTGATTGCTCCAGTGATTTCTTTTATACATGTGGCATTGAACTTTATTTTGATTACAGCAAATATTTGTCCATCGTTTATTAATGTCTAATGTCTTTCAATAAATTCATATTTTTGCCTCAACTTGATGTGCTTCTTTGCAGGAACTTCAAGACATTTTCCAACTTGGTGAGAAAATTAAAAAAGTAGAAGACCGTCTTAAGGATTATCATGAGGAAAAGGCTAAGATTGAGAAACAGATTTTGATGCTGCGAGGTCCTCTCTCTCTCTCTCTCTCTCCCTCTCTCTTGTTATTTTTATCTGTTATTAAATGAAGGTAAGACAAAAAAGAAAGGCTGATTGGTGGTGTTGTTCATCGAAATAAATGTCTTTCTGTCTTGAGTTATATCTGTTGACACGAGTTTGCATTTATGAATTCTGGTTTTGTCTTAAATCCTACTATTATACTTGAAAGTTTACTGAAATTTAGAAATATCACATTTTCTTTATTTGACGTATTGTCGAGGTAATGGCGTTTGAACTTGTGAACCTCATGCATACTACTCACCATTAGACCAATCTTAGTGTCTTAAATGACATGTTGTGTATTTTTTTTTTATTTCACAGATGGTCTTCGACATTATCAAATAGGCAACATAGATTCCTTATTTACTGACACCAAAGAGGAAATGACTACAAAAATCAAAAACATGGAAAACTCAGCAGCTTCTGTCCTATGTAGTCTTTCTGATCAAGGGTTGGAAAATATAATTGGGGTTGTTGCCCTCCTTGGTTCCGTTCAGAGTCCTGAGCTTAGCAGGTGTGTCATATTTGTCTCCTTTCCCATCCCTGCCACCAAAAATACAAACTAATGCTCAGAAATCAGAATAATCTTGCATTTCAGTTTCATTGGTAAAGAATAATTTTTTTGATTTTAAAGTGTGATAGTAGTTGTAGTCAATGTTATTTTGATGATGGTGGCAGTTGCAATGCCGTTGTTATTATGCTGTTTGCACTGAACATAATATTCCATCACTAGTTACCTCCAAAATCCCACATGTCCGTCTGCAAAAGATATGTTCCCTGTATCACTTATTCGCTAACAATATAACAATGAATCTTTTGAGGTCTATTTTGCTTCTGAACAAGTTTATCTTAATTTATTTACAGAATGTTAGCTGAATATGTTGGTGAAGATACAATGCTGGGTGTTATTTGTCGATCTTTTGATACGGCAATTTCTCTTGAAGAATATACACAAAATGGAGAAATCGATTATGTGCGTGCTTTGCATGCTGAAGCAGCTGGGCATGGAAAAGAAATAAGTAAACGTTTTCTTGTTATGTGCTTTGAAGAGATAAGGTAATGTGGACTTTCAGGGGTCACCATGAATGTAATTTTGATTATTATATGGATAGGATTAAGTTTATAGGTATCTTTTTAAAGAAAAAATTATAGGCCAAACCTTTATGGCTATGTGCTTTTCATTTATTTTCCCTCTAGAGAAGACATAATGCAGACAGTGCTTCATTTGACAGGCCATACCAAATCCTGCAAAACGGTGACTCTCAGAGGAAGCTACTGTTGCCCAATCCCAAGTTACGAGATGGAAGAACGCCAGCCGGCTTTATGGGTTATGCAGTTAATATGATTGATCTGGATGCCCGTCACCTACGGACAAGGACAAAATTGGGTTATGGGCTTCGCGAGACCGTGCTATATAACATTTTCAAGAAGCTCCATGTTTACGAAACAAGAGAGAGTATGCTGGCTGCTCGTTCCTGTATAGAGGAAGGTGCTGTATCCTTAGATGGTGGTATTATAAGAGAAAAGGGAACTCTTTCTCTTGGTCATGGGTATCTATCTATCCTTTTTCTCCTTTTTTGTCTGTCAGCATGTGATGACTTCATTTTTCGGTCAAGTAGCGCAGTGGCTAGAATTTCACCCTTAAAGGTGAATAAATGGAGTGTTCAAAGTTGAAACCCTGACTCCTGCATATAAAACACGATGTTCCTATCAACTGAGCTAAGCTTACGGGGACAACATGTGATGACTTCTAGCTTGTGCATATTTAGTCTCAATTTTGCATGGAGTTCGCTGAACATTGAACTTAGGGGTGTTAGTAGGAACTCATTATTTCATACTATTTAGATTCATTTAAATGTCTCTGACTTTGTGCATATTTTGATAGTTCCGCATGTCTTTGATTATGGTTTATGTGTACTATGTGCAAGTTTTTCATTTAAAATTTCTCGTCTAACTCTGTTTTGTATTGTAGGAATCCTTGCATATACTTTCCTGTTACAAACAAATTGGACAATTGTCCAAAAGCTATAGAAATCTTGACTCAAATTAAAGAAAAGAAACAAGACCTACGGTATCTTGAAGACTATATTGAAAAAGCAAACATGGCTCGCATGAAGTATCTAAAAAAGTTTGAGAAAAAACAGAAGAAATATAAAAAGCTTGTGGATACAACAATTAAGCCTTTGACAGAGATGTTGGAACAAAACTCAGAGATTGAGACACCTCTGGTAAACTTAGATGATTGATGTGTTTTGTTTTCTATGAGTTCATAGATAGTGTGCAATGCAAACTGTGTTTTCAAGTAGAGTTATAGGTGGCCAGCGTTCAATTGACTTGAGAGGAATATATAGGCTTTGGTTACTGCCATGAATTAACTTATGTACTAGTAGTAGTATATTTGTACTCTTGTTTGTGATAGGGTCACTTTGAAATTAAACTCAGAACACTTGACAGATGCTTTTTATATATTTATTTATTTTGATAAATTATTCTCCGTGACTCTGTGAGGAACTATGTAGATTAATCTCTTAAGATAATTGAGATTTATTTAAGAAATTAACCTCTATATATTTATGTTTATCGATATATTATATTTCATTTATGAGATTGACCTCTATATATTTAAGATAATTGTGCACTTAACTTTATACATGAGTTTTGAAGATTTCAACTGTTTGAAAAAATTGTTCTTAATTGCTTATTATACTTCATCTTTCACTTATATACTCAGATCATTTAATCCCTTTATTTTATTTTATTTTATTTTAGTTTTGTTACCTATAACAATGTAGATCCATTTGAATCAAATGTAGTTGGTTTAAAGATGATTGATGTTAATTTGGTAGGGAAGACCGCGGTTCCATCTCACGCAAATGCATTTGAGAGAGGATTGAAATTATTTGATGATAGAATTCGTCCTGAACTCTAGACTACTAAGATCCCTTTCCCCTAAAAACGAGAGGATGAAAGCCAAAAAAAATATATAGATCCATTTGGAGAATTTAGTTAGTCCTCTAAAACTTAACTCTTTCAAATTAGATAAATTTTGTAGTATAAGTAAAACTTCTAAAAACCCTCATCTCCCAAAATTATCCATTTCTTCTACTTCCTCCTTACTTTCAAAATCATCCCCTCTCTTCCTCTCTTAAACTTCCAAATAGACTCTAAAAGTTATAGTTAGGTCCCTTCCAAAAAAATTAATAACACTCCAATTAGCGTAAAAGAATATTTTGCTACTCAATACTGTAATTTTTAAGTTTAGCCTAAAACATCATAAAAAAATGGTAAAATTCATTTAATATAAACCAAGAACCACAAAATGATATATACATGGAGAAAACAAACATCAATGCTCATATGCATATAAAAAATGATAATATTATAGTATAACCAGGAATATGTAGTTTCCTAACTTGAATGATTTTCATTTTATTTTTCTTTCTAAATCCGATTGGGTGTAGCATATTACTCTGTCCTAAAATATAAGAGAAAATTTATCAAATAAAGTTAGTGTGTATCTAGACCAAATTCTTAATCAGATACATTAATTTTTGTTAACTATATTTCTCTTATATTTTAGGACAGAGGGAGTATGTTTCGTTAATGTAGCGGTGATTACTAGTACATTATTAAGGAAAAATGTAAAATTCTTGTATCATTTCAAGATTATCTTAACACAATTATAATTATAAAATTAAAAAATTATCTTAACTCACCACTATATTTGGTTTGAGAGAAACTAGATGAAAAGAAAGAGAGGGGAAAGAAAACATGTAGAATATTCATTTTCTACTGTTTGATTTGGTATAAAAAGAGAAAGAAAGTTTTATGGTGGGATTCACCTAAAAGTGTCATCCCATAAAATTGGATGAAAAATGAAATGATAAATATTTTTTGGTTGAAATGACACACATATTCAATTATATTAAAAAATTTACAATTTTGATACCTTTTTTTAATGGTTTTAGTTGACGGTATCTATGTCATTTTAAATTTATAAATTTTTCTTTCTTTTCATTTTTTTTCATTTATACCAAACAACTAAACAATCATCTAACTTTTTATTCATTAAATTTAAATGCTCACATTCATTCCTTCAACATTTTTTACTCTTTATTTCTTTTTTTCAAGTTTTTTTTTTTTCTCATCCAAACGAATTAGGTTACTCTTTCTATTCTACACTAGTAGTAGTAACTAGCCAAAGACTAAGGCTATGCATGGTTGGAGTAACTTTTTTGATAAGGCCCTACAGGGCTACAACACTTTGCCGGTGGTTGTTTAGTTTTTTTTTTCTTCTTTCTTTTCCTGAATCTGGTGGTTGTTGTACTTGTTTTGTCCTAAAATCTAAAAAGATCAATTTTCGACGGTTGATGAATAAGAGAGGACAGGTTTGGTAGTTTCTACTTCTTGTTGTTGCCCCCGGGTTCCATAATCCATGGCATATTATAAGCATTGTGGAATGTGGATAATGAAGTGAGAAAAAAAGTAAAGAAGGGTGATTGGATGTGGAATGAGTTATGAGTCATGAGTGAGTGATGGATGATTAGTGAGTGACATTGTTCAAGGAGATATGACTTGTGAGTAGTGCAAAATGACAATGTTAATGTGAAGAACTATATTATCATATCATGTGTATGTATTTCATCAATTCTAAAATATAAAAGAAAATTGGTTAATATGATTAAAATTTTTGACTATTTACATTAATTTTAGTTGATTATTTTTTTTTTATATTTTGTAACGGAGTGAGTATATAAAATTATAAATTAAACATCCAAAATTCATTTAAAAATTTTGTCATAAAAGAGGATATAAAAAATAAAATAAAAATTAAAGAGTGCTCATTTTGCAATTCTTGTTAGTCATAGAATGATCTTTGACACATTTTACTATCACACCATTCACACGTACTTCCTCAGGCAGTATGGCTACATTTTTAAGCAAATTTAATTTTTTTATATATTGAAAAATGAATTTATGTGGCTTATATTATAGATTACATAGATTCATTTTCAATATATTAAAAAGTCAAATTTACTTATAAATATGATCGGATGAAATATTAGATTTGATTAAAAGTAATTTCCAATTTTTCAAAAAACGAAATATTTAATACTTTTTTTAATAAAAAAACAAATTTTAAGCACCACATCATGGAACCAATCTTTCAAGCATAACTATTCAAATAGATATCACTGCTGTCATGTAAAATACCACCACATCATGGAAGAGTACTTAAGTTTTTATATGCGCCATTACAGTGGAGTTTTATCCAACTCTCTTGAAGTCGTTTTCGACCAATAAAATATTATACATACATTTATATACTGTTACGATCAATTGTTGCTTTGATGGAGAGTGATTGGACGGTTCATGTTCGTCATGCTCTTAAGGAAGCTAATATGTGTGCTGATTTTCTAGCTAAGTATGGTGTATCACAGTGCTCCGGATGGAAAACTTGAAACTCAGTGCCTCCTCTCATGGGCCCGTTTTTGCTCAAAGATAATTTAGTTGTTAACCCAACATTAACGTTGTAGTTTGTTTTATTTTCATCTTTAGCATCAAAAAAATATACATATGATCTAGACTATTTAAAACTTTGTGTCCATCTTCAAACTATTGTCGATTAAACACGACTTTATTTTTTTTCACTAAAATTAAACATGACTCTTGATCATTCCTATAAGTTATAACGGTTAAATTATTTTAGTATTCAAATTTAAATTAAACTCAATACAGTAAATTATTGCAAATCTAATACATCTATAGAAGGAAAGTAAATAAATGATAATTTCCCAATCAAATGCTTATATTTTGTCACAACAATAATACTAACTGTAACCGATAGTAGTAGTAACTCTTTTTATTTTTTTTATGTGTGTTTGAAAATTGATACTTGTCCCTATCACAATACCCTCGACTTTTCCAAACTCTGTCTTCGTTTAGATTCCCAAAATCCCAAACAACACAACACAAAAAAAACACACTTTCTCTCTCCTCTCTCTGCTTGCTACACACACTTTCCACTCTCTCTCTCTCTGCATTGAACACTGTTGATTTTTACACTAACCCTTCTTTCTGTCTTTCAAACTTCATGATCATGATGATGACTCTTTTCAAATTCTAGTCTTTATAACCCATCATAGTTGAAAAAGTGAAAAAAAAAATCTCATTTTTTAGTTTCTAAAATGGATGAAAGTGGTGCTGATGAAGATTTTAGGAGGTGTAATAGAAGTGGGTCTCATGGGTGGAGGTGTAAAGAGAAAGCTTTACATGGAAAAACCCAATGTGAAAAACATTATGAAGTGAATGGTGGTGGTGTTGGTTGTGAAAGTTTTAATCTTTGGCAACAAGACCATGGTCAACAAGTTGGGGTTTTTGGAGGTGGAAGTGATACTTTAGGTCAGTTTCTTGGTGATGGAGTTGAATTTGTTGGTGGGTTTGTTGAGGATAGGAATAGGGTTAATGGTTTAGGTCAGCCATGGAGTGGTGTTGGTGTATTGGGAAATGGTGGTGGTGTTGTTTCTGGTGTTGGTAAAGAAGATCATGGAAATGGGGTTCATGGTGTTTGTGGGAATGATTCACTTGGTTTTACTTCTGAAGGAATAGGAGGGTTGATTGGTGAAGGAGGTGGTTTTGGGAATTTATATGATAGTGGTTTACAAGCACTTCTTGGTCAAGGTAGGGTTTGTGATGATGTGAATTTAATTGGTGCTGGAACTGGCTTTCAAGGGTTAGGTGGTGAAAGTGCCTATGATTTTAGTGGTGTGGTTGGTGGGGGTGTTGGAAATATGATTCAGTTTGGTAGTCAATTTGAAGGTGAGAAAAATGTTGGTAGTATATTAGAGGTTCCTGAGTCAACTAACAAGATGAATGATATTGGCGTGGAAGAGAGAATGGAACTGTTATCAAGTGGAGGAGTTTCTATCAATGAAGAGGCAAGAGGTGAAGTTTTGAAGCCATTGACTGAGAGAGGAGGAAAGCCTAAGGGTTTTAAGAATATGAAGCAAGGGGTTAACTTGGTCTTCGATGGAGAAACTGTTTGTGGAAGTGATAATGCTGGAACCACTGGGATGAGCATTGTTGAAGTTCTAGAGAATGAAAAATCAGTGTTTTGTGGTAAGGTTGATCAAGAAGGTTTGGCCGTGGATGAGATTGCAATGACGAAGAAGCGTGGTCGACCGAAATATTGGAACAGGAAGTGCGGAAGGGAGGTTGTTTTGGCGGTTGGTTATGAAGTTGCTGGGGTTGGGCTTGGCGAGATTTCAGGACCAACAAAGCGTGGTCGGCCAAAAGGTTGGAATCTCATTGATGAGATTGTCATGGAGGTTAGTAACGAAGCTGTTGGTGATGGTGAGATTGTGAGGCCGAAGAAGCGTGGTCGCCCAAAAGGTTATAAATGTCGAAAGGGGATTGCCCTTGAGGTTAGTAATAAAGTTGCTGCTGATGGTGAAATTGCAGAAGCTAAGAAGCCTGGTCAATCAAAGGATTCAATAAAGAAAATGATAACCAATACATGTGCTTCTAGCAATGAAGGAGCTGATGAGATTGAGATTGCTACACAAGCTTTAGAAAACAAAATGACGAGCGTTCCGTGTCAAAAAGGTGAAGACGAGTTTGCAAGCCTAACTAATAAACTTGGTCCTGCTTTGTGTACAAGGAATAAACTGAGAAGCATTGGATTTGACGGTCATGAGCATCCAGAAATATCTACTGATGTTCATCTTGAAGATGATGATGTAAACACTAGTGTTTCCCCAAGTGGTTTGGAAATTACTAAATTGGCTCCTTTATGTGATGGGCAGGAAAAAGAGAGTATAGTTAAGCGTGGTCGACCGAAGGGCTCAAAGAACAAGGAGAAAAAACTAGAAGATCGAGAATCGCCTGTCCAAACCCTTGGTCAAGATGAGGTTCAAAATGTTAAACCAAAGATGGGTCGACCAAAAGGGTCTAAAAATAAGAAATATATTGTTGGTGAATCTGAAAACGAGTTACATACGGAGAAAAAAAGATGTCTTAGGCCGAAGGGTTCTGGCAAAAAGCAAACAGAGATTGTTGTTCGATTGGATTCGAAGATCGAAAGGCGTGGTAGGCCAAAGGGTTCAGGCAAAAAGCAAAAGAAAGCTGCACGTCGATTGGCTTCACAGGTTGAAAGTCAGAAACATACTTGTGTTGACGAAGTTTTGAGTACGATTATGCCACAGAAACATATGCATGAGAAATCCATTTCACCTCTGGAAGATCAAGTAAATAAGGAAGAAAAGTCAGATTTTGTCCTGGAGAGCTCAAAGGATTCTAGAATTGAAAAGATAACAAAAGGGTTGATGAGTGAATCCAGCAATGTGCATAAGAGGTGCAGTGAAAGACTAAGGACATTGCAAACTGACCAGAAGAATGCTCAGTATGTTGAAGTGGAGGAAACTTTTTTTGAAAACGAGGTGGAAGAAACTATAGACCATGAATTGGAACCTTCAGATTTGATGGTGAGTTGCTCTTTACAGTTACATTCTTTAGAGTTTTAATTAATACCTTAGCATTGATTATTTCCCTTTTGACTCTGAATTTGATTCTTTCTTTACTCAGTTCTCAATTTGAATTCATTTATACCGCTTTCTCTTTGTAGGGTGGCCCAGAGACCAAAAAGGAGCCTAGGAATTCAAGGTGCCATCAGTGCTGGAAGAAAAGTAGGACTGGTCTTGTCGTTTGTTCTAAGTGCAAAAGAAAGAAATATTGTTATGAGTGCATAGCAAAATGGTAATGTTACGTACAATTTTTTTCCCAGTGTTCCACTTTCATATTAATTTTCACTTTGGTTAATCCAATGAGAATGTTTCATGGGAGAAAAATAGTTCTATTAAGTTGGAAAGAGTATAGCTTTACACAAATCAGTTAATATTTTATAACTCAAATTATGTTAGTTACTGATTGTAGATAGGTTATGGTGTTCTTATGATATTTAAATTTGAAAAATATAGGTACCAAGATAAGACTAGAGAGGAGATAGAGACTGCTTGTCCCTTTTGTCTTGATTATTGCAATTGCCGACTCTGCTTGAAGAAATCTCTATCTACAACGGTATGTGCTTTCACAATTGTGTGAAATGAATTATTTCCATTGTTTTTCGTGCCTTCACAATTGTGTGAAATGAATTATTTATCCACAGGATGGAAATGATGAAGCAGATAGAGATGCCAAATTACAGAAATTGTTTTTCTTGCTTAACAAAACTTTGCCCTTACTCCAATGTATCCAACGGGAGCAGAGATCAGAACTGGAAGTAGAAGCAAGCATACACGGTACTCTGATTTCATTTGGTTAGTGTTATCAAGTTGATGGACCGATGATTTCAAATGTGCAATATTGTGCTGTTTCCTCAGGTTCCCTGACGGTGGAAGAGGAGGATATTCTGCAGGCAGCTGTTGACGATGATGATCGAGTTTATTGGTATTATATCATGGACCCTCTCGTGCTTTTCGTTCAAGTATTTGTTTCACTTAACTGCATTAAAGAATCACTGGCATTGCATCTGACAACTAACTTCCCTAATAGAAGAGAAGAGGAATGTGGTCTCGTATCCAACTGCTCTAAAGAGCACATATTTAATTGATCAATCAGAGCTTGTCACTTACTAGAATGGGACAAGACCCCCCTTGTAGTATTACACATAGGTACAAAAGACAAGAAAGAAAGATAACCAAATATGTAGGTGGCAAACAATGATAGCTCAAAATAACATAACAAGGAGAAGGCTTATGAGTGGACTCGATAAACGGATATGATTTTTTTTCCTTTTTGTCATATATATATATATATTTGTTAAAACTTGATACAAGAGAAGTTAATTTTTTAGTAAGAAAATTGTTGATCAGAAAAACTTTGATTCTCTGTTTTTCTTATTTTCACTCTGGTATTTTTGGAATTTAATTTTTTTTATGACCACGGATAGGTACTCATCTGAATTAATTTAAGCTTGAACTCTAATTATTTATCTCACTTTGTAAATTGTAGGAATATGCTGCAAAATTTGACTCATGTTTTCCACAATGTGATTTACTAACTCTCTCATTAAGATTTGTCAATTTTATTGTTTCACAGTGACAGCTGCAGTACATCCATTGTCAACTTCCACAGAAGTTGTACCAATCCTTATTGTCGATACGATCTCTGTCTCACTTGTTGCTCGGAGCTAAGAAATGGAGTTCACTGCGAAAATATTCTTGCTAGTAGTAATGAGGAAAAGGTCGATACACCACCTGAAACTGTTGCTTGGAGAGCAGAGACAAATGGTAGCATTCCTTGCCCTCCAAAAGCTAGAGGAGGTTGTGGTGCTGCTACACTTTCGCTGAGGCGCTTGTTCAAAGCTAATTGGGTCGACCAATTGACTAGGGATATGGAGGAACTTACCATCAAATATAACCCACCCATTGTTGATCTTTCTATGGGATGTTCAGAGTGCCATATTTTTGAAGAAGATGCAGCACATGATTCTGCAAGGAAGGCAGCTTCCAGAGATGCCAGTCATGACAACTTTTTGTATTGTCCAGATGCTGTTGAAATTGGAGACGCAGAATTTGAGCATTTCCAAAGACACTGGATAAGAGGTGAACCTGTTATTGTAAGGAATGTGTGTAAAAAAGCCAGTGGCCTTAGCTGGGACCCAATGGTGATGTGGAGAGCTTTTAGGGGGGCAAGGAAAATTTTAAAAGAGGAGGCAGTTGCTTTTAAAGCCATTGACTGCTTCGACTGGTGCGAGGTTGGTGGTTTGATTTCTAGATTGTATTTTCCTCTACACCGAGTTAATTGTGCAAAAATCATATTAATTATCTAAAGTCGTATAAAAAACTTTCCTGAGAAGACTCCTAACAATTTGGTCATCAAACAACAATCAACTCACCTATTTTTCAGCTTTTGGTTTTAAATTTTAGATATATAGTTCTGACCAAAATAATATATGTTTTTTTTACGGTGATGCAGGTTCAAGTTAACGCCTTTCAGTTCTTCAAAGGCTACTTGACAGGGCGTAAGTACGATAATGGATGGCCGACGATGTTGAAGCTCAAGGATTGGCCTCCGACAAATTTTTTCGAAGAGTGTTTGCCAAGGCATGGTGCTGAGTTTACAGCGATGCTTCCTTTTAGTGATTATACACATCCCAAATCCGGTGTTTTAAACCTTGCTACAAAGCTCCCTGCCGTTTTGAAGCCAGATTTGGGTCCTAAAACATACATTGCTTATGGAGCTTTAGAAGAGTTGAGTAGAGGTGATTCTGTGACAAAACTACATTGTGATATGTCAGATGCAGTAAGTTCTAAAATTAGAGATTTCTTCTGCTTGAATTTATCATACACAAATAATGCTAAGTGCTGACAATTATTATGTAAAATTGTTCTAATTCTACTTAATTTACACATCCTTATTCACACACTCTCTCTAAAGATTGAACATGTTTATCAACTAACTGATTATTCACACACTCTCTCTAAAGATTGAACATGTTTATCAACTAACTGATTATTCAAGTTAACCGGTAACTATGTTGCTTAAAATAACCTTTCCTTTGACTTTGACAAATTGTTAGGATTAAAATAAAGGAAAATTCGAGTACTTAAAGTAGTGATGAGTTGTTTGAGAAGTTATAATCACTAATAGCTCATAACTACATTCAGATAGCAGACCAACAAACTTCTCTAACAAGTCATAACTACTTAAGTCTTTAACTACTCTGATTTCCGTTTATACTATATCCTAACACAAAGTATGTGGTCAAGTTTGTGTTTTCTCAATGGTATGACCCAAGTGGTTAGTAGTTTACACACCCAAGTGGTTAGTAGTTTACACTTGGAATATAAAATAATTACCAAGAAACACTGCTTATCAAATCTAAATCTTGTATTCCGTGAAACCAACCACGTTGAGATTTACTTGCATCAAAAGTTGAAACTAGTTTTATAGGCTTAAATGGTCAGCTTATAAAATCGCCGAATGACCACAAAGTAGTTATATATGTAACTAGCTATAATGCTTTAATTTGAGTTGGAGTGTTAGACAAGTAATAAATAATTGCATTTGTATAGTTAGTGCAGAGTTGAGTGTAAAATTGGACGATTCATCAGAATGATTAAGTCATAAGCAACTATTTGTGTTGCATGTCAACATACAGGTTTTCTCCTTTCTCATGGTGATAATTCCACTAATGCAGTTATGTTATGCATTGATCAGGTCAATATTCTGACACACACAGCTGATGTAGAGACTCCGACATGGCAATCCAGAATCATAAAAAAGTTAAAGAAGGAGTATGAAGTTGAAGATATGCGTGAGCTCTATGGTCAAGACAATAAGGCAGCTGTTTCGCGTAGAAGAAAACGCAGAAAGTGTCGCGTAGGTAATGCCGTGGATCCTAAAATCCCTGAAAAAGAAGACATTAGGGATAGAGACTCAACCTTACTTGGAAGTCAAGGAAAAGAAGAGAAACTTGATACTGAAGCTTGTGTTCAAGAATTCTCCGAACCCAACAAACGTAAATTAGATTTAAATGTAAGTGAGCAGGAAATCATTGATTCACCAAGGTTTCAGCAATTTGATCTCAATAGTCACGATTCCAGTTTCTTGGTTCCTGGAAATGATTGTGAGATGATGCATTGCGATAATGTGGAACAACAATGCTCGCCACCAGGTGATGGATCTTGTAAAGGAATTTCTTCAGACGTGTCCTGTTCAGATATCGAGAATGACAAAATAGAGTCAGATGAGGAGGATATTGAGAATGACAAAATAGAGTCAGATGAGGAGGATATTGAGAATGACAAATCGGGTGATGATTTCTGTCGAAGTGATGTTACTTTGGAGACTCAATATGGGAGTGCTCTGTGGGACATATTCCGTAGGCAGGACGTACCAAAACTAACGGAGTACCTAAATAAACACCATAGAGAGTTTCGCCACATATCTAGTCTTCCAGTGGATTCTGTAAGTACAGTTGCCTTACCTTTTCATTGGATTATTGTTGTTTTGAATAATTTTCTTTACTAAATTAATATGCTTTTCTCTTCTATGGCTTCAGGTGATTCATCCCATTCATGACCAGCACCTTTATTTAAATGAGAAGCACAAAAAGCAACTCAAGCTAGAATATGGTATGAAATTATGCTTTAATTGGTGATTCCTTTTACGTAGATTTTGTAGTCATGATTTTTTTTTATACTAGGTGTTGAACCGTGGACGTTTGAGCAATATCTTGGCGAGGCTGTTTTCATACCTGCAGGATGCCCTCATCAAGTGAGAAATAGAAAGGTAAATAAGGATCTCAGTTTTTATATAAAAAATAAAATCAAAGGAGTAATACTAGTTTACAAATCTTTTACTTAAATAAACATGCTACCTGCAATCATAGATTAATACTAGTTTACTAGTTTGACTCAGTTATTTTCTTTCTCAGTCTTGCATAAAAGTGGCTATGGACTTTGTTTCTCCTGAAAATGTTCAAGAATGTGTTCGATTGACAGAGGAATTTCGCTTACTTCCAAAAAACCATAGATCTAAGGAAGATAAATTGGAGGTACATGTTTACATCATTCTAGAGCACATTATGACATGAAATTTTGAAATTGTTATCACAATTTGTTTTTTATGAATACAGATTGTCATTTATATTTGATGGTCACATGTCACAAATTTGATACAGTAATACTTTGATCTATGTAGAATAATATCAAAAATTTCATTCTTTCTACCTAGCTTCAAGGATAGTACAACATATTATAATGTCCTTCAGTAGATTAGTCTGTGCTTGGCTTGTTAGGTTTCTTGAATCTCATAATTTGCATGCCGTGTTAATTTTCTTATACCATGTAACTATATGTTAGTTACTTTAGTAAATTTTTTATGGACACTGTAATGTTAGAGAGTAAATGCATTATATATGCACTGTATCTAGAGGTATTTCTTATACTCCATATATTATTTGTCCGTAGATAAAGAAGATGGCACTCTATGCTGCTGATGTTGCTATTGCCGAAGCCACTAAGCTCGTGGGAGCGAATGAGTACTTCACTCTTGATCCTTTTCCTTTTGCTGCCATGAATATAAATTTATTTAAAAGCAAATTGCATGTTACTATGATGATATTTTTATTTTTTGATAAATATGATTCTTTTATGATATAAATACAAGTTATTACTAACATAAACTATGCATTTAGATGGCTTGAATTAATTAAGGCGATCTTGCTGTTTTTCAGATGAAGCCGAAGTCCACCGTCAGCAACTTTTTGACAAATAACTCTCTTAACATAAGCAATTTTGCTGTTGCTGTTGGTTTTAGTTATCTTGATTTTAACTATTCTCGAAGAGCCTGTAAATGTGCCGTATCATAATCCCTCTGGCCACATTTATAAGCAAATATGCACACATCAAATTCATTGAATAACTGATGTATTTGGCCTCTATTATAGGCCAAATACATCAGTTATTCAATGAACCTGAAAAGTATATTTTTGCTTATAATTGTGGCCAGAGGGAGTAAGTTATCGGAATTTCCATCTTAGTTCAAGTTGAATGTTGATTGCTGCTGCACCAGTACTAGACACCTGCAAAATGTGTAGAATATGCCAAGTACGCGGGATTTTTTGAGGAACCGTGTGTATCAACATTCCTTGGTTCTTTGAAAATAGCACTAGTCATTTTGAATATGTTTAGCTAGATTCTTGTATGAACGACTAGTTTATCGTATTCGACATTTTTCTTTATATTGTAAATTCTAGTCCCTTATCTTGAATCCATGTAGACCTTTTTCGGGGATTTTGATTTTTTGCAATCACAAGTTCAGGGTCCTCAGCCTTTAAATGAAGATTTGACGGTTTATGTTTTGATATGTATTTTCGATTTGGTGAAGTAAGATTATAAGTCATCTAATCCTCAATCATTCATCCATAAGTTGACCGTTGGCAATATTGATTTTAGTCCGAATTTCGGATGAAAATACTACGACACTATCCCAATTCCTAAGTATCTTGGAATTATGAGTGAATGATAGAGTTATGATTGATGTCTCATAACCCTGAAGTATACTATGAAGCCATCAAAATTTGTGTATCATCACAAAATATACTATTTGCGGTTAGTACGTTCTAAATCAGTGACTGAGATTGGTTAATGATAGTTTAATAAACATGTAATCTCATTCGTTTGGTAGTCAGTTCTGATATAGTAGTAATTTCAGCCTAATTCTAATCTTAGTTGCAGGAGATCGAACCGTGATCTTTCCTACATATTCAGTGTCAACCACCGCTGAATCAACCAACGATTTTGTAATACACTACTATTTGCAAGATGAACAGTTAAATCAAATTTATTGCAAATTTATTGTTATGATCAGAACATGATAATAATAAACACACGTGTACAGTTATAGTTGAAATGATACCAGAATCGTTACAAATTCATTTTCTCTACACTACTTTTGTCACTTTCCCAACCTTTTACTTTTATTACTCTTTATTAATACTACTACTTCAAATAAACAACAAAATTCATCCACCGTCAGATTAATAAACCACTCAATCCAACGGCTCTCATTCCTTTCTCTCTCTCTCTCTCTCTCACACTTCACACAAGACAACCTCAAACTCGGTAAGAGAGAGAAAGACAAAGAAGTCGAAGAAAAGAACCTGTTCTTGTTCTTCCCACATGATGCTGTTTGGTTCATCAAAATCCACTCTTTTTATCGATCCATGATTACAATCCCCATTTTCCTTCTCTTCTTTTCCTTTTCTTCTTCTTTTCCTTTTTAGAAAATTTTCCCAGAAAAAGAAAAAGAAAAAAACAGAGAAAGGGTTAGAGAGAGAGAAAGAAAAAGAGAAAGAGAGAGAGAGAGAGATACCCAGATAATAAAAACGGTGAAAAATTCGATTTTGATAACTGGGTATTTCTTTCTTTTTGATTTTGTTCAATTTTTTTTTTGTATGATGGATTTGGATAGCATTGAGTGTGTTTCATCTTCTGATGGAATGGATGAAGATGAGATCCAACATCGAATTCTTCATCCTCATCCACATCATCATCACCATCATCATCACTCTGAGTTTTCGTCTTTGAAACCTCGTAATGGAAACAATAATCATGTTATTGGTTCTACAGCTATTGCTCCTGCTACTAGTGTTCATGAGTTGTTGGAATGTCCTGTTTGTACCAATTCAATGTATCCACCAATTCATCAGGTTAGGTTTTTTTTGTTTTGTTTTTGCAGTTAATTGTGTTTTTTGTTATAAGTGATTGCATGTTAGGTTTTAATTTTTATGCTTATTGTGACTTGTTTGGTGAATTTTATTGGTTTTTAGTGTTATTGAGTTGATCTGTTCTTTTGGGGTTTAGGAAGTTGTGGATGTCTTCAATTTTTCATTGTGAAAAGCTATGAAGCACGGACACTCCTCGGATTAGACGTGTCTGATACTGACATTACACCAAATTTTTAGTATCAAATTGAATTATATTATCAAATTTTTATCTGTGTTGACGTGTCTGTGTGTGTCCGTGCTTGATAGGTGAAAAGCATTTTGGGTAATTGAGCAAGTTTGTTTGGTCATAATTGATGGAACTGATTTGATAGAATTAGAAAAATGGGTTCTGTTAAGTAATATTCCAAGTATGGCACTTTAATGCATTATTGACAACATTTTGACTATTTCAAGTCCTTAATAAGGGCTTTTACGGTACCGATTAAAATCTCTTATAAAAATGCTTGTAATGGTAGTTACTAGTAAGGTTAGGTTTGGATAGGAGTTAGGGAATTTGTATTGGTGTCAAATTTCAAACTTGCATTTGTTTTATAAAGAAGAATTTGGGCAAAGGAAAAATTCTTGTTGCAGCTTAATGTTTTCTTTTGTGCTTAATAATTGAAAATTGATAAGTTGGCGTAGTGCTACAACTTACTACAGTGCTTCCAGTTCCGCAAAGATTGCACATTGGAGATATAAGTTGATATTTAGGTTGTAGGATTATTTATACATTCTTCTTTGAAGCAATGAACCATATGTTAACAGTAAGTAGTTAACAAGATATCGTCCGATGTCTTGAGATGAAGTGCCTTGTAGGGAATCTCGGTTCCGTATCGTTTGTTAAAATGCTTTAGAGTTGTAGCATGTCTTTAATACAGTGTTATTTACTAAACATATGTTACGTCAGTCGCCAGGACCATTTGTCAGGACCATTTTTAATGCATTGCTTTGGTTTGGGTTTAAAACTTGAAGATATAAAACCATTGAAACCTTAAGCTAACAACTTATGATTTTAATGGTGTTGGTTATTGGCATGGTATTAAAGCCTTTTTTGCTATCAATGTTTCAGTAATAAAGGTGAATTTCACAGGTTTGGTCGGTCTGTGACTCAGTTTGTAGCCAAAAGGAGAGGACAAATTAGATATAAAACCATTTTTGAGTGCCTTTACCTACGGTTTAAGGTTTTAGGGCAATTGGTTATCAACATGGTATCAAAGTCTTCATCATCAAGTTTCTGGTAGTTCAATCATTGTCATCTCATCCATTTCTTCTAAATGAAATTTGAATTCTAACAAATGATGGTAAAAGTAGGGCATGCGTTATCCACTATTCTATTCCAAAGTCTGTTGCACCAGCACGAGTAGGTTTGTTAGATATTTTGAAGCCAATTTTGTGCCTCTCCTTACTGGATTAAACTTTTGGCAATTTGATCCTTGACATAATTCATTTACAATGATGGAATTGCTTTTCTCAGAATCTAAGAACTACAAAGACCTCACGTCTAGGTGCTGTGGGTCTAAAACCGTCCCACCCCTCACACCCAATACAATGAAGGCAGCCCAATTTGCCTCAATTGGGGCGGCTAGGGGTGGACTGCAATTAAGCCAGAATTTCTAGGTGATGTGGGACTAAACCCATCCTCTCACACCAAGCCAAAATTCTCCGGAACTGAGGATGTTAGGGATGGACTGCAATTAATGTGAAATGTGAAATTTCAAACATGTTACGCCCCAAATAATTGCTCCAAAAGCTTAGATTCCCAATGCCATTAAAGTTTAACATATTCTACCAAAACCACTATAGGTGTCATCAAAATTTAGTCCAAGACAGAAAGTCCAAACAAACATTCCATAGTGAGTGAGTCTCAACCCACCATAATTGAAGACTTGAAGTAACAAACCAGAAAACATTAACAAACCCATTGCAATTTTACAGCGAACCCAACTCTGACGAGTTGAAAACCCAGTCCCACCATTCTTCACTCTTTAGTAATTTTGACACGTGTGATTTGTCGAGAACTTGTTTTGCACCTTTTGTGGGTTGAGTTGCAAACATATCTTATTATTTGTGAATTTTCCCATTCATTTTGAATTGTAACGCAATATTTAAGTGTTCTGATCTGGTCTGATTGAGCTCAGTAGTAATTTCTATTTAATTAATGTTTATTCCCTTGGAAGGCGTTGTTTTATCAAGGGAATAATGTATGTTGCATGGAATGAAACCTGCACTAGTACCGGACCGGTAGATTTTGTAAGGTTTATGATCATACTCCTCTCAATGCTCTACCTTTTTCTTTATTTGGAGCATATAGAAAAGACTTTGACGGTGATTATTTATCTTTAAGCGACGGGGTCTGTGTGGTTCGATAGGCCAAACTTTCTTCTTACCCTTTAAATTTTTCCTAATATTGTTTGTGCATTTATTTTCTTTATTTTTTCCCTCATTTGACATCTTCAAAAGTTGACCATATCACAATAGAAGCAAGGAAAAAGAAGTGTAACAAATAGCTTTTTTGCAGTGCCACAACGGTCACACATTGTGTTCCACATGTAAAACAAGGGTGCATAATCGATGTCCGACTTGTAGACAAGAGCTTGGAGATATTAGGTGTCTGGCATTAGAGAAGGTTGCTGAATCACTTGAGTTGCCATGCAAGTACTATTCTCTTGGATGTCCGGAAATCTTTCCATACTACAGCAAGCTTAAGCACGAGACAATATGCAATTTTAGACCATACACTTGTCCTTACGCTGGATCAGAGTGTGCTGCCGTTGGCGATATTTCCTACCTCGTTGCACATTTGAGGGACGATCATAAGGTGGACATGCATACAGGATGCACATTCAACCATCGTTATGTGAAGTCAAATCCGCGTGAAGTAGAAAATGCTACTTGGATGCTCACTGTAAGTTTCCTTGCAAGATTTTTTTTTTTTAAATTTCATTGGTTATTTGTACTGTGCTGTCACTATGAAACTGGATTTCTTGCCTTCATGCAACTGGACAATTGTCTGATCAAGATCGGACGGCTAATGTTCGACTTTCTATTTTTGGCCTCGATTTACCAAAGTTGGAACATAATCCGTTTGATCTTGATCTGACAGTGAAAATCACATGACTGCGTCAAATACGTGATTCCAAATTTCCAACCTTCATTTTTATTTTTATAGGTATTTCACTGTTTTGGACAATACTTTTGCCTTCACTTTGAAGCTTTCCAGCTCGGCATGGCTCCAGTTTACATGGCATTCCTCCGTTTCATGGGAGACGAGAACGAGGCTCGGAACTATACCTACAGCCTTGAGGTTGGAGCAAATGGAAGAAAACTCATTTGGGAGGGAACACCACGGAGTATCCGTGACAGCCACCGTAAAGTTCGAGATAGCCACGACGGTCTCATAATTCAACGAAACATGGCCTTATTTTTCTCTGGTGGTGATAGGAAGGAACTGAAACTAAGAGTGACAGGAAGAATATGGAAAGAACAACAGAATCCAGATGGTGGAGTGTGCATACCAAATCTTTGCAACTGATATGGTTGTTTTTATTGCATGTGTGTGTGATGTATATCTATCTACACTACACCAACTTTGTGTATGTTGTAAACTTGTAATAGAGTAAGGTGTACTAAGATATGATGGCTTTGAAATTTTCAGTTTTATTCAAGTTGTGTAATAAACATGATTTGGAACTGGGATTTGTCTTGAATTTTATGGTATTAAAGAGGTTTTCTCCTTTTGAGAAAAGAAATTGATGAAAATATTCCTTAACTTCATTTTGCTATAAGACGGGTTAACGAGAGAGTTCGAATTCTAGAATTCAAATGTGTAAAATGAATGTTTTTTGCACGTTCGGACAAGCCGATATCGGAAAATAGTTTGTGTAAATAGTAAAATTGAAAATTTACTTTACTCATATTAGCAATAGTCTTAACAAAAAAAAATCATAAAAGAAGACAACATTTCAAACAGATCCTTCTATTTTGCTTATCTCCATTTTAAGCTCTCACTGCTCTCTGCATTTTCTGCAACCACAACAAACTAACAATTCTGTCACATGCAGCATGCATGCTCCTCCCACACTTTGTCATTTTCTTCATATCTTAACCTAATTTTTTAGTATAAATACAAACAACAAAATCCTAGCAAGGAAACTAAAGAAAGAGTAATGTAGAAAAAAAGAGGAAGATAACTCTTTTTTTTCTTTCTTTTCTTTCAAGTAATGCTACATTCCTATCTTTATCAACAAATCATTAGCCATTACCAAGGACCTCAAATCCTATAACTAATAGCTTAAATATATTTTTGGTCTATAATTATTTTTAAAATTTCACTTTGGTCCTCTAATTATTTTTCGTTTTAAATTGATCCTTTAACTTTTCTTCCATTAATCAAGTTGGTCCTAACTGTTAAATTTTTTTCAAAAGACATTAAGTTAGGCTGTCAATATCTCGAATAACTTTTTTTTAAAAAATAATTAATTATTGGCAGCTTAGGCATCCACTACATGATACTGGCGGTCTAACTTAACGTTTTTTGAATTTTTTTTAACGGTTAGGACCAACTTGATTAACGGAAAGAAGATTAAAAGACTAATTCGGAACGAAAAATAATTAAAGAATCAAAGTAAAACCTTAAAAATAGTTAGATGACCAAAGTGTATTAAGCCATAACTAATCTATCCTAAAAAGAGAACAAAACCAAAGGAAGAAGGTGAAAAGAAAAAACCATACAGAACCACCGCGGACTCGTAGTTACTTGCACCACACGCGCCACCCTTTCATGTTTGTTGCTTCTCTCACTTTTCTTTCTTTTTGAGATGTTTGTGGCTTCTCTCACTTCTTAATGTGTGTATATTTTTTTAGTAAACCAATAAATGATTAGTCAAGATTTTGCATTATATTCTTAAGGAAAATGAAAGACAATGTAGTCTATTATATTTTTACATTTTGACATATCTCATTTTTTGCACAATTTTTTATTTTGATATGTTAAAAATTAAATCAAGTATTTTCGTGATTAAACTAGAAAAGAAACCAGATGCATGGAAGTTTATGTATACAAACTATTAGTTGAATTTCGTATATGAGTGTTTTACACGATATATCATAATTGATCACGAATTTGGGTATGACACTTTTACTTTGATTATCATATAACATTTTTCTTTGCAAACAAAAGTATATTCATGAATACTTCATACAATCTAATGAAATAAAGAAAGTAGTATTTATTATAAAATGTGAGTATGTTAACATCATGTATAATGTTCTGAACCTTCTTCTTACCAGTTTTGATATGATTTTTAATTTTATTATTCATATTATTAGTATATGTTCGGATCATGAACATAATCTCATGGAACTCGAATCCATGGAAGATTTCACTAAAGTGGAGGGGTATATCTGCAAAAGACACTCTGACATTCAAGTCAGTAGAGAAATAAGGTGATTATGTTTATAAGGATGAGAAATGCTACATTGATAACAAATGAGATGTTTCTTATATAGGCATGAGAGATATAATTAGATTTGACATCTATTTGAGCCTTACCATAGAAATGGGTCTTTATTGAGTAATTGGGCCGTTTGGCCTGTCCGGAAGAGTATCAATAAAGAAAGAGAATCACAAAAGCCATTGATTTAGCTAAAGTAACAATAGGTAACTAACGACAATATCTATAAACAGTATTTATTAGTTTTTTTCTAATCTATCAATTCATGATTTAAGAGTATTTATCTCTGAAACATTCAATTTTGAATTGTAGGAGGATCAATTTCGTTAATATGTTAAAATTGAAAATTCAACAGTGAAATTGAACCTAAATTTTAAAGTACATAATATGATTATGTATAAAATCTGGTAGAAAGAAGTACATGAATGTTATTCATTATTTGAGATCACCATACTCAAATCTTATTGTAAATATTACTTGCTTTATTTGATATATGATTGTATGAAGTATTTATTAATGCATTTCTGTTTATAGAAAAAATATTGATATGAGAGTCAAAACATGTGTGATGTCGTGTTGATGAACACTCACATGTATCAACATTACCGAGTAAGCTAAGGTAAGGTTAGTGTTGAAGCAATAGGATGGATGATAGGTTTAATTATGTTCTTAATGATAATTTGTTTTATATTTTAGGATTGTAGTGCACAGCCAGCACCAAGTATATTAGAACAATGGAACAAAGTCACTTCCCTTTATATTTATCATTGTAATTGTTTTTGCTTATTATTATTCTATAATAATAACAAAATGTCCTAGTGAGATATGGTGAATGATAAAACGATATATATTTAAATTAGTACAACACATGGTTTGTTTGAATAAGTATCTCATCTGAATTTGTAGATAGTTTACTTATAATTAAGTATGAAATAACTAACGTACCAAAAAAAGTATGAAATACCGATTACTCCCTCCGTTCCAAAATATAAGCAAAAGTGAGTTAAAAAAACCTGATGTATTTAGTTCAAAATGTGGACTAAATACATTCACTTTTGTTGACCAATTTTTATTTATATTTTGCGACGAAGGGAGTACATCAATTATAGTTTGCAGTTCTTATTTTTGTATACTATTTTACTATAGTTGTGACTTGTGAGAATTATCCCAACCTTTTATATTATACTATCTTTGAATAATATAGTAATAATAATAATAGTAATAATAATAATAATTGATAGAAACATGTGGAGGAAAATATCCTAATGTTGTACATGTGGGTTAGGCTTGTGATAAGGAATACACATGCATGCATCTCAAATTAATGTCAAGACTCAAGAATAGTGAGTCACTACTCATTTCTTAGTTGGTGTTTAGACATGTTTGTTTCTCTTTTGTCCTAAACAACCACCAACTGACCAACCCCATTAAAAGAGATCCAAGATTAGCAAATCTAACGATCAAGACTCTTCAAAATTTAGGAAACATTATCACCGCACGATACTCACATGTTACATGATCATGCTAGGTACCTCAATAGGATCACAAAGTCAATAATATAGGTTTGTAAATTAAAATGATACAATTCCTTTCTTATTTATTTAATTTGATTATGTTTATTGATTATCTCTCAAATAGACGACTCAAAGATCTATCAATCAACTTTAATACATTTGATTTGGAACGGTGTTTACCATTCACATCTATTACTATAAGCATAATTGGTGTACGAAAATATTAATTATGTATGGGTCACCATGTCACATAATTCAATAGGCCAAGTAGGACAAAGTGAATATGCTAAAGTTATAATTGTGCTTTTTTCTAGCATATTTTTATCATCAACAATCAACGAATATGAAAGGAAGAAAATGGTACAAATACTTCTTGAGTCAACTATAACACCTTTGACTTTGAGGGGGATAATACAATTACAATATCTATTATATAAAGCCTGATTACAGCTTAACATTTATTATTAACATCATTGACAAAATAATTTTGTCCAAAAATCTATATTTTTGGTACAATTAAGACAAAAATATATAACTATAAAAATAGAATCCATGTATTCCCCCAATTGAGGTGGCCTTGTTAATTAATTTGGACTGTGTAACACTGTAAATTCTTTCTATATATCTACGTACATCAGAGATTAAGTGGATAACCCGGCCAAAAATGCCACTCCTGTAGATGGTAACCACGACGAACCAGATATGAACTGCCCCACAGTGTATCTATTGGCCTCCACGGTAGAAGTAATGACTCGGTATCCAGGCCATTTGACCCGTTGCCCGATAGCTGCACCCGGCCCATAATTCATGTACTCACCATAATACAATGTTTTTAAAGCAAAGTCTCCATTCCATTCCAACCATCCGTGAGGGTGTACATGACCACTCATATAGGACAACATATAAACGGTCCTAGAATACATTTTCCACGGACGGCCCAAATATGTTTCGATGCTACCTTTTGATGAGGCTAGATCCGGGGCAGCTAAGATCCGACAATCATGAATGGATATACCTGTATTTTGATTTGGGTCTTTTCTATTTTGGGCCGTAATGGTGTTCTTTTGTTGGGCCATGGGCTTACGTGCGTAAATGTTGCATTTTTGAAAAACAACCGCAGCATTTCCAAATATAAAATCAACGGTGCCATAAATGTTGCATTCACGGAAAAATTGACGGTTGGAGTGCACGTAGCATGAGTCTTGATACCCAATAATGTCGCAGCGGTACACCACCGCATGATCTGCTCCAACACGAAGCGCCACCGCTTGGTGTTTCTGCGGTCCGGCATAGTTCTCAAATGTTATATCACGTGCCATGAATCCCGGACCACTAGCAGCTGCGTCAAGTAACAACTAACAAGAGTGAGCTAAATTGAATAAAATTAAGTTACAAAAACTATATTAATTCTTGACTAATTAAAGAATCAAGAATAAGATATTGTCGATAACTTTGTCTTGTAATGCATGATTGACCCGTAATGAATATTTTAATTTTGATTATTTGGAGTCATTGATTGACGTATGGGTGTGCAAAGAAACAATTGATTGATTACTAATGTTTAGGCAGAAATATGGTATGGTGACAATAAAAGTCAAGAAGTGAATGATCATTTAGGAATGCCAATGGGTAAGATTTCTGTAATGTCACGCTTTAATTAATTAAACTTTAACCTTCGGAAGTAATATTAATATTTAGTCTATGCCCAATATTATCGTAAATATGTCAGAATCACGATTATTCGTCCCAATTTTATAAAAACTACAAAATATAGGTTTTAGAAAATTGTAGTAGGTAATTGTAATCCTGACATATCAACTATGAATTTGTGATACTATAACATACACTTAGAATTTGAACTATAATTAAAGTAGATAGCTTTATAATATATTTTTTAGAATTAATTAATGTAGTTTCTTTTACCTTGGGGGCAAAATTAACCTACTATAGTATGTAGTAGTATAATTTACCTTTTGATTGTGAAAGTGGAGTTTATACAAAAAGCATTGCATTATGTGAGAAGAACAAACAATTATGCATGCATTGATGACATTAACATCACAATCTAACATGCTGTCTTTGTTTCCAAAAAACAGGGTGTCATATGGTTCCATTCCATCCTCGTAAATATATACAGAAACGGTGGGGTCAATATTGTCCAAGCAAGTAACTTTCACTTGGTATTTGTAATAAACATGCAACTATACATTACAACTAACTAACTTATAAGTATTTTAAAATATGCCAAACTCAAGAATCATATCATGCATGGACATGGAATTTATTCACAATTTAATTATTTACTCAATTATTACTTTTCATATTAAATACTATTTTTTAATAGTATAAAAAAACAATTTATAAAAGTTCATAGAATCTTTTAAAAAAAGGAAAAAAGGAAGCATTCACAACCAAATAAATCAAGCATATGAAAAAGAATTTACCAAAGGAAGCGGTGTGGAAAGTGGTCATGCCATCTCCAACACTTCTTTTTCCTGTAATGACAGTTTTGCCCCTTCCATCACCTATAAACATAATATTGGTTTTCTTTTTCCCTACTTTTAAGTTATTCTCTTCATACCTAAAAATTCCACCACCATGTTCAAAAGTTAGATCATATGTCACACTTTTATCTACTACAAAACTAACAAAAGATAAAAACACTAATAAGTTACCATATTTGACAAAATAATACTAACACTAGTTAACTAACCGAAATTTTGAACTTATTGAAAAATAATGATGCATAAAAATAACTTGAAATGACATATTAGCACAATTTTGTTTTTTCTTTTTGGTTACATTAGCACAATTTTGTTTTGATAAAGACATTAACAAAAAACTTCACTATCAATCCTTCACATAATTATTGCATATGTTTCAAGTTCATTCAAATAAATCTCTTTCTAACAATAACAATAACCCATTACCGACTCAATTTCATTTTTGTTGGTGTATATCATGTCACCACCGTCACTACAATTATATATTCCTTCCCTTCTTTTTTATTTAATTAATTGCCATTTTAAAAGAAAAAAATATTCCCATTTAAATGTCATTTTAATAGTTTAATAACGTTTCAAATCGTCAATTATACCCTTTTTTTTAATAACCCTCATTTCTTTTTTCAAAGTTTAGAAACAGAAAATAAATAGTGCAGAGGTTTAAATAGGAATAAAACTCTAACATTCCACTATCTTTATATTTGTTCTTTTTCGCATTCTATGATGTTTCTTACATCTAGTTCAACATAATAATATTAGCGGTTTCAAAAAAAAAATAGTTAAATAAAAACAAAAACATTATTTTATTTATTGTAAAAGAAACTATTTTTTTATACTACTAAAAAGTACTACGTCCGTTATCTTGAAAATTGTACACCTTTTAGTAAAAAGTTTTAATTATTATTTTTTCTTTCTTTTTCTTTCTAAATAACCAAAAACTAAAACTACTAAAAAATAAATTTGTGAAATTACCTTCCTGCCCTGACGTAAATTACGAACCGACGACTACTATGTTCCGGCGCTTGCTTAATCGCTTCTGTAATTGTCTTCACCGTTCCGTTACCACTCTTCGAAACGATAATATCAGCCGAGATATCCGATACCGGTAAACTCAACAATCTCCTATCTCGTTTCCTAAGCCATTTCGGAAATTCTCGCGAGATATCGCCGACAACAAAATCATCATCATTTTCTCCTTTTTCAATTCCCAATAACCGTCTTCGTCTCTTATTCTGTATCGGTACACCAGTAAAATCACCGTCACCACTCGCCGAATATATCGCCAGAGAATTACTCACGAGTTCTGATAAATCCTTCAAATTACCAACCATTTGATCCTTAACCGTCCCGCTAGTTTCTTCAAATCCTTCCATACACGTGTCTTGGTTAGTTAACGCGGCGCTCAGCCACGTCATCACGTCCTCGTTTGATCCCGCGACGTTTGATAATTCATCGTCGCGAGATAAAGAGGACGTGGTTAATGAATCCATGGACATTCTGATTGAGTCCATGGATTCATCCATTAGTTCCAGGCAATCCTCGTATGCAGCACGGACTTTTGAGTTCGCGACCGCATACGAGAGGCCTGAGGACGCGAAGAGTGCCTTACTGATGTGACGGTGTGTCATGTTGAATGAGATATGGACTAGTTCTTGCTCCGAAGCGGCGGTGGAGCCGGGGAAGTCAAGGAGGGAGTTTATACAAAGAGTGGGGAATCTTGTCTTGCTGCAGGTTCGGGAGATTGCTTGGGTTGGTTTGGCGCGGAGGTTCGAGGAATTTTGATTGTTTGAAGCGCGGGAGCGGACTACGGTGATCAGTGCAGCGGAGACCGCGGAGGCGATGATTAACGCGGCGGCGAGGATTGAAAGCATGATGAGTTTCTTTTTGTTTCTTTGAGAGGAATTTGATATGGTGGAGTTTGTTAGAGGCGCGGTGGAGCGACGGGAGGAACCACCTGGATCCGACGGTCCAAGTCTATCAAAGTCCATTGTGATTGTGGTAAGGATTGAACTTTGAAGTTCCTGTGTTTGAGTTAGTTATGAAACTATGAAGAGGTTGTTATAAATACTATTATAGTATAGTGGTTTTTTATAATGTTGTTGGTGCTTTAAGGAGAGTGTGTGTGTGTGAGTGAGTGAGATATAGTGATTTATTTTTTGTAAAAAAGTGTGAAAATGAAAATGCAAGTTATTAGGTGGGTGTGAAGTCGATGTCTGAGATATTAGCTAGCTGGATGCTACTAATTTTTCTATGTATTGCTTATTGGATGGATCAATATGTAGAAGATGTTCTTTTTAACTTTCTCTAATTTTTCTAATCTTTTTTAATGACATGTCTCTTCCTCAACCTATTTTTTAGTTATATGTTATGTGATGTGTTTGTTAATTAATTTTTGTATGTTTTATCTAGATATATTTGCATGTGTAATTTTAAAGATTAATCATTTGAGTATGATAAAAAAATAATGGACGGTTAACATCTTGTCAAGTTTTTTAGTTTATTACAATATTTTTGACTTTAGATAACGAAATAATAGGCAACAAATAAAAGATATTTAGTAGAATGGATGATATGGAACATTTTTTATATGCATTTTACACTTTTCTTTTGTTGAATAGTCTAATAAATAAAATTTCATTATTTTTTTTACTAAAATAAAATATAAAAATTGATAGAGTATATCAAATTCAAGTATATATTTAAAACTGTTAAAAATGAAAAAGATAAACCTACGAACAACCTTACAACATCCAAACTAAAATTTTATTATTTAAAAGTGAATAAGAGATAAGTCCAAATTCAAACCACAACTTCTATCTATATATAAAAAATGTAATATTCCTATCGATTTAACTAGGTTCACATAAGAGTTATACACTTTATATATTCACTATTATATAAAAGATCATTATTTTATTTTTGTTTTGTTTTCACCACCAAGTTTAATCTGATTCGGAGGTCAGTTCTGGCATCATGTGGTTCCAGCCCCCTTCCGATCGCAGTTGCGGGGGATCGAACAATGGTCCTCCCTATCAAGTTCAGTGTCAATCACTACTGAACCAACTAACGATCGATATATCAAAAATAATTATCTATTGATATTAGGTTGCTACATTTGTCAATTGTATTTTAATTAAACTGAAAGAGGCCTAATTATCTCATTCAAATGCTGTTAAATTTATGATGCTTTTGTATGAATGTTCTTTCTTAATAATAGTGACATGTATCATTTTATAGAATGTATGGAGATTGTGAAATTGGATTTAGATAATGTATGATGACTAATTAAGTACGTATGTGCGCATGATAAATTCTTAACTTATTCGAATATTTTTGTATGTTCTATAAAATAATAGATGGTCTAAGAATGAAGAAATTTGACATACTTTGGAACTTTATGAATTGGGAAAAAAAAGGGACTTTGTGCCTTGAGTTTCTTAAGTATTAAGTTAATGCTCCAATGACACATATCCTTGTCGTCCAAACTTAATGTGTTTTTTGATTATTTTTTAGCCTTTCTACTATATAATCATGTCACCAAAAAGTTCCACTTATTCTTCATATTCTATTGTTCATAATTTCCTTTATGTAAGTTAGAAATTACTCTCTTTTTAGTCTTTATTAGATGCGTTATGGGTTGGGGAAATAACTTTAGTTGTGCGTACAATTTATGCTACACTTGGCATCCTATAAAATAACTTTTGTGGTGAAAAATTGTCTATAATCACTTATTTAATTAAATGAAAAAGGAAAAAGTTATTTTTACATGAAAAATGTTTTATTAAAATATTTGTTACTCCTATTGGAAATATATTTGAAATGAGTAGTACAATGGAAGTAAATAGCATATTTTTTTGACAGAATAACAACATTATTTTTATTATGAATTGCTCAAATTGTATTCAACGTAAATGACCAAAAGTTGTGTCTGGTAATGAAACAGTTGACAAGACTAATGAAGTCAACCGCTAACCGATTGATTTCTAGAATGCTATTATGGAATAACCATAACAATACAATAAAATGAAATGAAATGAGCATTAAAAAAATTATAGTTATCATAAATTAAAACTGATTTAAAGAGGTTATTGTGTCCTTGTTTAACTAGCATATCGATTAATCTCTCAAAAACAATGATAAATCGAAGTAGACCAATTAGAGAGATTGAGAATATTAACATCGGTATAGGTTTAACTTAAGATAAAATATGAATGTGTGGCGGGTGAAGATCAAACTCAACATTTTCGTACTTTGGGTGATACACTAGTGACTAGTCTCTTGGAGTATAGTTCAATTGGAAGAGACGTAGAGATCGGAGTTCAAATCCTGATACGCTCAGTAATTCACCTTATAAACTAAATTAAATTTTAACCACTAGATTATCAGATCTAAAACAGTAATAATTATAAGTGACATTACGGATATTTGGTCTAATAATTTTAGTATTTGCTCATTGAAAAAATTTATAGATAGATGTACTAGTATTTTAATAATTATTATTAAAATTAAAATTTTAATAAAACTAATATATCATGATTTACTCAAAGTCAAAGGTTTATTGGTAGACTATATATGTTGACTATAATTAGCTATAATCAAGGTTTTAAAAAAGATTATGTCGTTAAATTGATCAATTTTGGAGGAATTTGTGACTTGTATAAGAGGGAATGAGAAAAAGAGAGGTAGATATATAATATAGTATATAGAGTACGTAGAGGATTATATATGACACCGCCCCTCAATAATAACGATATTAAGGGTACGTAGTCCTTGGCCAAGTTAATTAAGGACCACAATATTAATGTTTTGTCCTAAATGAATATGGAAATTTTAACTATGAGAAGAATAGTAGCTAGTGAGTGAGTGGTCCATGCACTCAGATAGTAAAGGACCACAACCTTTTTTATTTTTCATCAAGGAATAAAGACATTTATCTATGAGTCACAAGTGGTTCATGAACTATTATTTTGCTCAAAATGCCTAACTAACAACTCACTCATTCGTGTGCTTTTATTATGAAGTTTTTCATGACAAGCTTCTTAGTCAGTGTTCATGTGTGTGTAAAAGGAGGTAATGAAAGTGAAAGTTCTAAGTGACACGATTGAGATTAATGTGGCTACCAATTGTTAACATGATACACTTTCTAAGAAAGTTGCTTCAATTATTTTTTGTTATAACATGGTTTCATTAAAAGGGAAAATTTTATGGCTTAAAATAGCTAACTACAGTATAGAGGGAAAAAACTAATACATTGTCAATAAAAATATTTATGATCTGGAGTGATCAGAGTCGGTGATCAGTATTTACTTTTGCTAACCTTGTGCTTAAATTTGAGCCTTTCATTTATAGTGCATATATATATATACTAAGTAAATTCTATGGTAAAACCTCAATTGTTTTCTTTGTATATATGTAATGTACCTATTAATTTATCCTTAAAAAATCTTCTACCAATGATACATCACAAATTTTTTTACATCAACACAATCTTGTTGATCATATGCTTTCTTGAAGTAATCTTGTTAAAATCAATGCTTATATCAGCATACATTTGTACATTTGTTTTATTTAAGATGTGATATAAAAAAAAACGGAGTGAATAATTCCAAGAATGATGAATATAGTAAGGTAATGACATTAGCATGCAATAGTGGAGACTTCATCAATAAGCAATCAAATGTGATGCTTATGTATGTATCTCCTCCCCTTCTTTGCCTAATTGATGTACAAAAGTCATTTCCACTATATTGAATACTTTATATGTTTCTACAATAATTTGTAGTGTAAAGTAAATTTTGAGGGGTATGAAGTAGATTATTCTTTGAGAAGTTGCGTATTAATAAAATTTGTCTTTTTTAAAAAAAGAAAGAAAAAGTAGACAATATATAGAGGAGGTAAGGCAGTTGTGGACTTGTGGTGAGGCTTGTGACTTTGTGGTAGAGAAATTGATATTAGGCCCAAGCAGCGGAGGCTGTGTGGTGGTTTGTGTATATAAAATAAGCCCAAGTATGATAAATATTGAGAGAGAAAAAATTGTCAACATTTATAAATCGTTTTATAATATTAATAAAACAATTTTGTTTGTTTTTTTTTTTGTGACAGAAATTCTTGAATCATTTCAAGAATTTTGACTGATCTTCCGCCTCAAATTAGAACATTTTTTGATGACAATAGATTAGGTAAACCTTGTTTTAGGTTTGTTCGTATTTAAGGAGGTTTTGGCTTAGTCCCTCTCATTTTTTTTTATATCTCTTGTCACTTTTTTGATATATATATTTTGAGGTAGTAGCTATTTGCTTCTCCTCTTTTTGAAAAAAAAAAATCACACTATTTATTTACTATTTATATTATTCTATCTTTTCTAATATTTTTAGTTTATCTTTCTCATAACATTTATGAAAGATAATTTTATAAAATCACTTTTTTATAGTTTTAAACAAAAGTAGTAGTATTGTTCAAACTACATTGCGATGGAATATGTGGTTGATGATATATTATAACACCTTATTTTCATACAAAATTTATCTTGGTTTATGGTATTCTCAATTTTAGTAACCTTACCTTATATAGGATTTAGATTTCATGCACTAAAAATTTCTTACATTTATTTATTTATTTATTTTTGACTTAGTCATACATTTATTTTCTTACTTAGTCGGGTAGAGGGAAATGAAATGATTCAAGACATACATATATTTTCCTTTACTTCACAAACCACACCCACCAAATACAAAATATTGTTTGACTCATAGTTACAATTTGAAAATGTGTTACCTTTTGGAGATGAACGTACTCTCTTTCAACTACTCAAACAATTTGATGAAGTTCTAGTTTTAATCAATCTAACCATTTTTCATTGGTCAAAGTAACACACGCATATGCTCGTTTGAACTAAACTTCTTCAATACCATGGATCATGTTAGTACTAGTATAATATCTAGACCCAATTGTTCTCATTGAATTATATGAAGTGAAAAAAAAGTATTCTCATTAATTGGACGTTGATGACTGCTGTCATAACATTGATTTTTAGATCCTTTTAGATCGATTCTAGATAGATTTTAGTTATTTTCACTATGATTTAGTATAGAATTGCAAAGAGTTGAAGATTTAATGTATTAGTGAAAAAAGATGCATTTTTGAGAATTTTGGAAAAGTTGCTTTTTGTCTCTCGCGCTGGGCACATGAGACCATGCGCGGGGAACAAAGCTCCTATCAAAATCTACCACGTCAAAATTAAGCCATGCGCGGGGAACAAAGCTCCTATCAAAATCTACCACGTCAAAATTAAGCCATGCGCGGGGTGCACAAATCTGGACCAGAAATTTGCTATAAAAGAAAATAGATAGTACACTTGAAGGGGTTTCCTAAATTGCAACATAAATTGAGGTTTTGAGCATTGTTGAAGGTTGAAAGCTAGAATTCATCTCTTGGAAGCAAGATTGAAGACTATTATTCATAATCTTATGTATATTTTCTTCAACTCTTTTGCAATTCTTGTATTTATCATGAGCAGTGGCGGAGCTAGAAAACTTACAAAATCCGAGCAAAATTTCAAATTTAAACAAAAATTTCAATTTTGAAATGAAAATTTTCAATTTTGAAAAAAAATATATCAATTTTGCCCTAAATTAATCTCTACGAATCTCAGGGTTACTTTAAACTAACTCCTAAAACACCAAAAATTATATTTTGCAATGAAAAATCTTCGTTTTGAACCAAAAATCCTTAATTTTGCCCTAATTTAATCCCTAAAAATATCAGTTTTACCCTCAATTAACACCTAAAATACTAAAAATTTTAGGCCGAGCCAGGGCACTAGCTCTAGCAGCCCATATGCTATATCCGCCCATGATTATGAATAGCTAAACTCATAAGTTAAGTAGTATTATTCTATTCAATTTCAAATCTAGTATTATTCAGTTAAATTTGTGCTTAATGCTTTTTATATGTTGACGAATGTATGAATTGATTTCAAGTAAAAAATGAGTACTAACCTTAACTTTTGAGACTTGATCTAATTTAACTGTTCAATCAATAATGACTTTATACATAACGTATTATTGATTATGATATTAGCAATTAACGTTCATTAAAATCTTCTTTGATTATGAACTCACTTAAGACATTAAGGAGTTATAATTAAAGGAGAGAGTTATGACAAATCGTTAGTTGGTTTAGTGGTGATTGGCGCTGAACTTAGTAGTAGGATCACAGTTCGATCTCCACAACTGCGATCGGGAGGAGCCGAAACCATTTGATGTCAGAACTGACCCGAACCGGATTAAACTAGTGGTAAAAACAAAAAAAAAATTAAAAATTAAACGAGAAGGTTATGAGGAAATTGATCGTAACTAATTTGTTAATTTATCGTAATACTAAGCAAGCAATTTAAAGAAATAGACACAACTACCAAATAACAAGAGATAAAAGATTCGAAATGGCCTAATCATTTTTAATCAATCGTTATCTTTAAGTTCTTTATAATTTACAATTTTTTGCAAACCAAAATCTTATGTAAACCCCATTTTAATTTATTTATCTAAGTACTTTAATTGTTTAATTATAATTAATCTCAACTTCGATAATTCAGTAGACTTGTTAAAAGTCTATCAGACATCACACTTAATTGGCAAATATATCTAACACTTCAGTACCATGTCATGTGAATATTGTGACAACTCTTACAATAATGAAACAAATAAGAAGGTCTTGTATTTAATAATAGGACACAAAAACCTTTCATTACAGTACTTGAAATGTTTAGTCAAAAATAACAGTATTTGAAATGTTCCTTTCATCAATTTATAAAAGCACTTCCACTCTATTGTCTTACTCATAAAAAAAATTATTTAGTTATATACAAAGTTTTCACTTCAATTTAGTGATGATTAATCTTCGTCGAAAATACATAATGCGAGACAAATTAAACAAAGGCAAATTATTTTTTCAATCATGTTTTTTTTACATATACAAGTGCTATCAAAGATCAAACTTCTGCAAACCGGCTTAAGGAGTTCAAATCTCTTACTATGCACTTAAATAATTTATTGTTAGTGTCATATTCATCACTTATGTTATTAACATTCATCCAGATCCAACTAAACTATGAAAAAGAAAAGTTCAATTTATTAACACTATGGAAGGGAATCAAATGAATTAAAAGTTTATTTTATTTAGTTTATTGTCATTCTTTTAGCTTTCTTTATGTTTTTCGATCAAGTAGATCTAACTTTCTAACGAACATACAAATTCTACATCTAATCTAAATATCTAAATTACAGTATTTAATTAGGTATAAACCTAACTCTCTATCACACCCCCACATAGGAGCCCTCCTTAATTCCTCTGCCTAAATCTCCGACCACCCACCGACGTTTTAAAGGACATGAGCAATTTTATTTTATTATGAAAAATGAAAACATGCACACTGACATTGTAAAATAGTTTTACACTAATATGGAAAGAACATCTTATAATTTATCAAATTAAAACACCGAGTTATTATAAAATTAGTTGTATAATATAATATATTGATAATTTTTTATAAGTTGATTGTATAAAATTATTTTTACAATGTCACGTGCATGAACATTAATATATGATGTGATTTAATTGAATGCAAGTGTAAAAAATATTACACTATAAAATATACAAACTAAATCCTTATATTATTTATAGTATCTAGAAAAAAAATCATTAATATTGGTTATTTGTTAACTTGAATTGAGCAGGCACACCTATATAAATATATGTCTTGAGGGTTGTGTGATAGGTAAATTAACATGGCATCTTCAAGAGATTATAGTGAACCATTGAGTCCAGCTGCAAGCTTGTTCCATTCACCACCTCTAAATTGTTATGTGATTGCTGTCCTTGGATGCAAGACAAAGATCAACCCTCAAGTCATTAGAGATGGTTTATGTCAAACTCTTCTTAACCATCCTAGGTTCACAAGCAAACCTGTAAGTCACACTATCTAATCCTTTTTTGTTGTACTTTTATACGTTCTACACTTTAAAATAGTTCGTTTTAAGGCAAAACTTATTTTTAAATAAATGTCACTCACACTCTTAAATATAGAATTATTATCTTACTTTCAATTATATCCTCACATTGATTAAGTGTTCACAACTTCCAAAGAAATAAATCAATTAGTAGATATGGGTAATTTTGTAAAAAGTTGTTGTGTTTTAACAACATTTCTTAATTTGTTTCTTAATTTGTGTCTAATAATATGTACAATTGGCATTTTAATAACATTTTAATTATAGAAATATTGAGTCGACACACACTGCATTAGTATTTTACTGTATCAGGTGAAATGCATACAAAAATCCTTTAAATTTTTTGTTTGTTTTACATAATATATAGTATAAATATATATGTCCTTTAAATAATATTTTTTAAATATTTTAAGTAACAAATATGTTCTTTAAGCTATTCAACATTTGCAAATTACCCTTTTCCATCCAACTATGTTAATTATTTTATTTTTTTTGGTACATATCCAACTATGTTAATTAAATGGTGCTTATGTGGTGTTAAACGCTGATGTGGCACATCTAAATCAGCTAATAATTAATTTTATAATTATTGTTTATTTTAAATAAAAAACCAAGACACGCATTTTATTGAAAAAACTAAAATACTGAATCCTTATAAACTATTTCCTCCATACTAAAATATAAATTAATTTGAGAAAAAAAATTGTACTAAAATATAACTCATTTTATAATACAATCCCAATAAAACATTTAATATTATTTTTTTTATTATACTTTTAACTATTTATTACTCTCTCTTATTTTACTTCTTCAATTTATCTTTTTCATACTATTAATAAAAGACAATTTTATAAACTAATTCATAATTTCTCTTTTACATAATATTACCTTTAATATGGTCAAAAAACTCAGAATGACTTATATTTTAGTAAAGAGATAGTTGTAATTTTCTCAAATCTCAAGGTTCCAATTCTTCAATAATTTCCTCATAAAGCAAACAAAATATGGTAAAATTCTTCTGAATTAATAAAGAGGAAAAAGATAAAGGTACCCTGGACTTTGCACCATCGCCGGTAAGGTTTTTCAACATGCAGAGATTTGCATTGTGCTAATTGATTTATAGCTACCACTTGCCTTGCCTTGCCTTGTACTTTGGTTGTGAAATCTTTTGCTGTTAGTGTGGCTGGGAATTGATTTTGTGTTATTCTAAAAAAGTGATGGTGATGAATTAATAAAATGAAAAATTTATGAGTATCAAAATGGAGAGAAGGTGAATCTTTCTGTTTTTTTATTAATTAAAAATACTATTAAAATTAATTATTTGTTGATTTGGACATGCCACATAAGTATTTAACAACCACATAAGAACTATTTAACAAAGTTTGGACGGAAACGAGTAACTTTGCGAACATTGAATAATTTAAAAAACATATTTATTACTTAAAAAAATTTAAAATTTATGTGGTACAAATATAAAATTTAAAAGATTAGATGCATCAGTTTTTCAGTGAATCAAGAAAAGTCAAATTTGATTATAATATAAACAGAAAAGCGAGAGTAGTTTATGTTTTTTAAATGACCATATCTTTGATTTCTTTGTTTCATATTTTAGGTTAAGAAAGGAAGAAAAACAAGATGGACACAAACAAAAGTTGACATAGACAACCATATCATAGTCCCTATAATAGATTCAAAATCAGATTTGTCAGATAGATTCGTTGAGGATTACATTTCCAATATCACCAAAACACCATTAGACATATCAAAACCGCTATGGGAATTGCACATCCTCAACATCAAAACATCAAATGCTGAATCACTTGGTATTTTCAAAATGCATCATTCACTTGGTGATGGTACATCTCTTATATCTCTTCTCATTGCAATTACTCGCAAAACGTCTGACCCTAATGCATTACCAACAGTGCCTCGTACTATTCGTAAGAGAGTTGTTAACTCTGTCTCAAATGCACACAATTGTTCAATTGTTGTCAAGTTTTGGATGAGTATTTTTTTGTGGTTGAGATTGATTTGGAACACAATTGTGGATGTTTTGTTACTTGTTTCAACAATTTTGTTCATTAAGGACACTCAAACTCCTTTAAAAGGTGCACATGGGGTTGAGCTCAATACCAAAAGATTTGTGCATCGGATAATTAGTATGGATGATATAAAGCTTGTCAAGGCTGAAATGAAATCGGTAACTTAATTTACTCCCTTTCTTTTTTAAAGTTGATAAATCCATCACCAATGTTCCAATTTTGTTTGTTTATTATTGTATTATTTATCAAGACTTTCATATTGAAGAAATGTTACTTCGTTCTATCATGTTTAAGATGAATAATTGCCTGAAATAAGACATAACAGATAAATCTATTTTGCCACCTCTTGATATATCTTCTTATGTCAAGAGGTATACATGTCATATCTTCTCTCGTGCTTTAGTTGATATTTGTTAGACCATCTCGAATCAAGTTCTTTAACATTTAAGAACCGGTACCATTAGATATTGTATTGGAGTAAATATAAAATGGTATTTATTATTAAGTACCTATTCTTATTTAAGAATTTTATCACTTTTGTTTCTTAACGAGTTCCACATACTTTTATGTATTATTTCTTTTCTACCACATATTTTTATGACATAGTAAATAATAATATTATTAAATTAAAAGATGTAAAGTTATTGACGAAATTCATTAATATTTTTTTAGAGAGATAATGTTGGGTTAAAGAGATTGAGTACTTATTAAATACTATATATTATTAAAAAATTATAAATAAATGATGTGTAGAGATGAGATCCGTAAAGTTCTATTACACTTAATTTCTTCTACACTCAAACAAATTCTTAATTCTAATAAAACAAGGGGATGTATTTTGATTATTGTTTGTGTTTATGTTGATTAACTAGACCATCAATGATGTTTTGTTGGGGGTGACACAAGCTGGCCTCGCTCGTTATTTGAATAGGCAATATGGTAAGATTCTATTCTATCTTAATTCATCTTTTTCTCAAACTTAATTTGCAATATTGCTTTTGTTATTTTTTGTGGTAGTGTAGTTTAGTGATTATACTCACACAATTTAAGAGATTATGGCTATTCTTATTTACTACTTCATCCGTTCATTTTTACTTGTCGTTTTAGAAGAAAAAAAGACCAAAATAGGAGAGTGTATTTTGCACTTTATTTTCTTATTATGCCCTTTTTAACAAACATTATCTATTTAAAAAAAATTATAACAAACTTTATTTAAAAACAAACAAAATTTGTATACAATAAAACGATTATATTGTTTCAACAAAAAAAAATAATACAAAATTTAGTCAATAAAATAGGAAGGAGGGTATAATAGACAAAATATAATCTAAATTGTCAAAACGACAAGTAAAAATGAACAATTTTTTTTTCTAAAACGACAAGTCAAAAGGAATAGAGGGATGTCCACAAATCCTAGATCAATTTGTATACAATATGAAAGGTCCACAATTGTGGTCGAAGTCCGGTAATTCACATGTGTATGAATTTTCAATAACTTATTATTTCGTCTATATATCCAAAAAAAATTACATACTTTACAAATTAATCATTTGCATTTGTATATTATATCCTCTAAGTAGGTGTGGAATATGCAAATAATGATGCTACAGAGCAGAAAAAAAGTAGTATCCCAAATAACATTCGCCTAAGGGCATCAATTATTGTTAACATTAGACCTTCTCCTGGAATTCAGGTATTTTGGTTTCTAAATTAATACAGATTTTCATATATAATATTTTTTATATTAAATTTTCTTTTCTATAGAAAAAAATGTTTCAACTAATGAAACAAATTGATACATTATGTTAATTAGGATATAGCTAATATGATGGTTGAGAAAGGAAAAGCCGCCAAATGGGGTAATCAAATGGGATATATAATCTTCCCTTTTAGCACTGTTTTACATGAAGATCCATTGGAATATGTTCGTCAAGCTAAAGCCACGATGGAACGGAAAAAACATTCACTGGAAGCTATTTGTTCCTATTCTTTTGCAACATTAGTACTCAACTTATTTGGAGCTAAGGTATACATTCGCAATAATTTATTTCTAGCTTTTTAGTTTAACCCCTTAACTAAATATGAATTTTATGTTTAAAATTGAACCGGTGAGACTTCTAAATTATAGTTTAACGTCCTTAAATATAAATAGTTCAAAGTGAAATCGTGATTGAACTGTTAAAATAACTGAATTGTACTAAAGGTTGATTTAAGGTTCGTTTAGCAAGTGAGTTACAAATTTCACATTGTTTAAAAAAGTAGAGATTGAGCAATATATATATATATATATATATATATATATAGATGACCCATAAATTCAGTGTCTTAAAATATTAGGTAAATATATGGTGTCAAACTCATATGTATGTTTGCTCTTGATCCGAAGTGGATGACATTCTTTGGACTCCCCTAACAACTGAATATGTTCAACTTTTGATTCAACTTTTAAAATTTTGATTTTTACAATCTAAATAGATGTGTGTATCCAAGTTAAAATATTTGTGTTTGGTATCACGGTAGGTCACTGTGATTATGGCACACCCCAATAATACCAAACATGTGCGCTTAGAGCATCTTTAATAGTAATTGTGTAAGGAACTCACTTTGAGTGTAATACACCACTACTAAGTAGTATTGTCATGTCATACTTATGCAACTCAAACATATTTTGCTCCAATGATACAAAATATGATACGGTAGCTAAAATAACGATCTTGAAACAATTTTTTGCTACTCACTCTGTCACATAATAGTTTTTTCAATAAGAAGATAAAAAAAAGAAATGAAAAATGCAGAGAATTTATTTTTCCGAAATCGAAAAAAAAATGCCGAATTTTTTTTTTCTCGAAATAAAAAAAAATGCCGATTTTTTTTTCTCGAAATAAAAAAAAATCTCTGAATTTTTACCAATTTCGAGAAAAAAAGTTCTAGGAGTTTTTTTCAATTTAAAAAAAAAATTCAGAAAATTCTGAATTTTTTTCAATTTCGAGAAAAAAGTTTTGATTTTTTTTCTGATTTTTCGAGAAAAAAGATTTCTTGACATTTTTTACAAATTTTTGAAATATTTATTTGCATACATTTCTCAAATGTTACGTAATTTGGTTCCTCCCCATTTACATTTAGAATTTGCATGCAGATTTCTAGTACCATGACAAGAAATATTCTCTTCCGCACTACTTTGGCATTTTCTAATGTACCTGGTCCAGTGGAAGAAATTAGCTTCCATGGATATCCTGTTACATACATTGCTCCAAGTGTATATGGACTCCCATATGTAAGCATTAAATTTCTCACAATAATTCTGTTTTTGAGGGGTGTGTGAATATAAGAAGTGATTTATAAGGGTTCATTATATTAATTTAGATTTATATATTATTCAACTACTATGTGTACTTTTGTGATTTTTTTTTCTTCAATAATTTTTATAAGAATTAATTTATTTTTTCAGTTAATTAAATCACTGATATATTTAATTTATTATAAATTATATACATTATTTATTCAATTATTCTAAAAAAATAAATTATTTTATATAGAAATAATCGAATATAGTATAATCTAAATTCTAAATTTTTATATTATATATATATAAGTCGTCTTATCTTTATTCAATATTAATTTTATAGATACTATGATATTTGAAAGAGCTTATTTAAAAAAAATAATTGGTGCAAAGCTAATATAATACTTTTTTTTAATTTATTTTGCAGGCATTGACCATCCATTTTCAAAGTTACGCTAATCAGATGACTATTTGTTTAGCTGTGGATCCAACGATAATTCCAAATCCTTACCTCTTATGTGATGATTTAGAAGAATCACTCAAACTCATTTGTGATAAAGTTGTTAAAAAAAGTCAAATTGTTGAAATAATTTAAATTTAAAGAATTTAGGTTTTGTTTGACAATGTCAAATTTTAAGTTTATAAGTTCATTTTAAAAAATAAAATATGTTTGATAACTTCTTTTTCGCATGAGCTTATAGCTTATTTAATAAATTAATTCAATTAGCTTATAATGTAAGACTTACGGCCTATCATTTTTTCTTCCAATTTTATCCATGTTATATTACTTAAAAAAAATAATTAAATTTATATTTTTATGTTATTTTATATTTATAAGTTAGTTCAACCATTAATTTTACCGAACACTACAAATCAAATTTGCTACCTTACCCGCTATAAGTCAATTTATCAACTATCTGCTATCTTTTTGACAATTAAAATCAAATGTTTGTTCTTTGTACATAATATATAAGAGTGGCCCGCCTGGTTCCAACTTCATGATTTTGTTGGACCTCGTTGTAAACCATAAGTCTTACAAATTACAATGTCATCAAGTTGTTGGATCTTGATGTGATTTGATTTTTTTTTTTTTGAAACCAACAAACTTAACACCTTTCATTATTAATCAATGTAGTAATACATGGAGGTACAAAATCAAAGAAACGGTGACAAGGCCAAGAGATGGCCGCCCGAGCTAGAGAGTGAGCGACCATTTTTGGTGCACCCTCCACTGTCTTCACGCACCCCCCAATTACTCATATGCCCCCCACATGCACCCCTTGTAATTACATACTTGCTAACTTCGACCAACATGATCAAAGTTAGCAGCAAAATACTAAAATTGTTAGACCTAATCCGATTCTTCTACTTTATCATATATATGTAATATAATTACACTTGAATGAAAGGTAAGCGTGCAACAAGAAATTTCTTTTTTTTTTGATACATTAGAGGGCACTAGGCCCAAAAACAAAAAAACTAAACAACAATAAATCTAGTAGAAACTCCTAATTCATCCTGTAACAACAAAGTCCTAATTTGATCCGGACAGTCATCAAAGAAAAGGAAAATGTTATCTAAATTGCACCTTATGTTTGCCAAAGCATCGGCACACTTGTTGGCTTCACGGTACTCATGAGAGACCTTCAACACCCAATCCATTGTCATCACTTGCCGAAGCTTCTTAATGATAGAGTTACCTGCAGCTCCTTTTACCTTCCCTGAACCAATAACTTGCACTACCGCCATAGAATCAACACTCACTTCTACATGTGTAAACCCCATTTGTCTAGCTAAACATAAACCCTCCAATACTCCCCATAATTCTGCTATAAAAGCATTACAATTACCAATACCTTTCGCAAAACCTCCAAGCCATTCCCCTTGACTCCCTCGAATAATTCCACCACAACCGGCACGCAAGCTACTATCCTTTCTAGCTCCATCCGTATTGAGCTTAACAAAATTTCCATGAGGAGGCTTCCAAGCAATATTTACCAAAACTCTATCTCTTGTTTTGATCACTTCATTTACACTCATAGCATTATTATACTCCACACCAAGTTTAATAATATGTTGAACCTGATTGAAAGGGCGCATAAAATGAGTCTCATGTTGTTCTTTATTTTTCCAAATCCACAAACAATAACATGTTAGTGCCCATAGCTCACTCCAAGATATTCCGTTGTTCCCTTTTGTAGTGTTGTTGATATTGTTCCTAATCCAATCCTTCCCATTACTCATGAAGAAAGCACTACGATCTGCATAAGGAACAATTTGTCTCCAAACATTCAAAGCTAAAGGACAATCTCTAACTACATGAATACTTGTTTCCTCCACATCTCCACAATAAGAACACATGGGGCTGTTCAATCCCATTTTATGTTTGATGGAATTTGTAAGCAAACGATCCCATATCAGCATCCATAGAAAGCATCGGACTCGCTCACTCACACTCAACTTCCAAACTTTACGCCAAATCTGATCCGCATTTTCCTCATTGAAGCCACACAACTTGTTATACATACTAGCAACTTGACAATCCAACACTTGTTCATCTCTCCCATTATCTAAGTGTGGTGGAAATATAGCTGCAATCTTATGCTGCACATCAACAGGCATCCAAGCTTGAAACAAATCCCAATTCCAATCACCATGATCATTAACTAGTTCACAAACCTTAAAATATTGAACCTCTGCTCAATACCAACCAAAAAAAGAATCGAAGATTATGATTAGAGCAAAATTGATCTCAGTTTAAATAGATTCATCTCAATCCACTAAACTATAAATATAAATATAAATTCACTCTAACTCCTCACTCAAATTCTAAAACCCTTGGAATCTAAATATAAACCCTCGCTCTCTCCAATTCCTCACTTTCTCTTCCCATGGTATGTTTTTCTTCACTGCCTTCAAATTTTTCCCTTTTCATCTTGATTTTAGAATTCGATTCTAATTCAATTTTCTTTCGGTCTAGGTTTTGCCCAATCAGTAAGTCGTTGATTACCTCGACTTCAAGCTTGTCATCGTCAGTAATGGTGGCACATGTTTCTTTTTCTTCCTTTTCACTTATTTTACAAAATTTTTGTTAGGGTCTGTTTGGTTCAATTGAAGGGGAGGGGAGGGGAGGGAAGAGAAGAGATTTTCAAGGAGGTGAAGTGAGAGAAAATATAATTTATTATGTTGACAAAATTAGCCTCATTTTTTATTAAAATCCTAAATTATCCTTGTTAGAATATTAAAAATTTAGGTTTAATCATTATTTTGAGTTTATAAAGTTAAAAATAAAAAAGTAAATTAACTATTGTCTCCCCTTCCCTCGTTAAAAAAGGCCTTAGATACAAACAAGGATTCGCTATGATCTGAGTTATGGATTTGGTAATGAATTTTTTTGTGCAAGAAAGACAACACATTCGTTAAGAGGCATCTTACTGGAGAAGAAAGATGTAGGTATGATTTAGCATGATTCACTTGTTGGCTATCCATGCTACAAAAGAAAATTACTCTCCGCCCCCCCCCCCCTCATTTCTTTTTTCCCTCCCTCACTTCCAATTTTGCCCATGAGGCTATCAGGAAATGTCGGATTCTAAAATCCGAACAGACGTAAATTTCTCGGATCATATAATCCGATCTATTGTTGGCGAATCTATCTCTTTCTTCTGTTCTTATTCTGTGGTGGTCGTTCGGCAGCGAATCGTCTCTTGCGTCCGTCCTTGTTCTGTTCTGTTTTTGCCGGTGATGGCGTTGGTGTTTTGTCTTGGTTTTGCGATGATGATGATTGTGGTGGTGGTGATTTCATGACTGTTCTAAGTGGTGGTTATGGTGGCTGTGATGTTGTTAATTCTATTTTGAAATGTTTGAAAACATGGTTATTATTGATGTTGTTGTTGGATTTTGATGTTGTTGTTGTTGGAATCAGATCTCCTAAATCTATTCTTTCTTCTTCTCTCAATTTTGTTAGTTTGTTGTTTAAAGGGTTGTGGCTATATTTTGATAGGGTTGTGGCTGAATCAATTTTGTTTATTTTGATAATGTTAGCACCAAAACAGAGAGATCTGATTGATTTTAGATGTATTGGTTTTGGTTGTTGGTTGTTTTTTGTTTTACTAGACGTTAGCTACGAATTTCCTGCAAAAACTGTTGTAGTTAAGAATTAGCTACAAATTAGCTACGAATTACCCGCAGTATCGCTATGAAATTCGGATTTTATAATCCGAACCTGCTAAACCCCACAAAGTTCAGATTTTTTAATCTGAACCTGAAAACCCCCCACAAAATTCAGATTCTAAAATCCGAAATATATTCTCACATAAAATTGAAGGGTAATTTTGGATTTTAGGGGGTTATAGAGAAGTGTGGGTTCGCTACAAAACATATCCAAACTCCAAAGTCTTCATGACCACTTCAATGGGCTTACTACAAGTGTGTGAAGCCCAAGCCCAATTAGAGAAACACAAAGAGCGCAAGACAGACAGACCCGCTTCAGTTTCACGCTCGCTTTCAAACTCATATAAAAAACCTAATTCCTACCTTCCTTCCTTCGTTTATTCATTCATTCATTCACATCACAACTCACTCACACTATCGCACAACGTTCTTCTTCATCTTTCAACAACAATGGTAAAATTGATTGCACTCATTCTGAATGAATCACTCCGTTCATTCATTTTACATTTCTTCTTGAATTAACAACAATTGATCGATGATAGATGGTGATTTTGTGTGTTATAATAATAATAATAATAGGCATTGCCGAATCAGCAAACGGTTGATTACCCGAGCTTCAAGCTGGTCATCGTCGGAGATGGTGGCACAGGAAAGACAACATTCGTCAAGAGGCATCTTACTGGAGAGTTTGAAAAGAAATATGAACGTACGTACGAGTACCTAACATTCTTTCTTTTTTAATTTTATTATATTTATTTAATCTATTATTTCTTCAACAAACAGCAACCATTGGTGTTGAAGTTCATCCATTGGATTTCTTCACTAACTGTGGCAAAATCCGTTTCTACTGCTGGGATACTGCTGGTCAAGAGAAGTTTGGCGGCCTCAGGGATGGTTACTAGTAAGTATCCTTTCCTCCTCATTTCTTTCTTTAAATGTGTAGTTTTGTGCTCCATGTCGCCGCCGTAACCTGTTTAAGTATTATAGCTGTTTGTTGGTAATGATAGATAGATACCCTGTAGTGTAGTGTAGTGTAGTGTAGTTTATCAGAAATGTATGTGGGTATTGCATGCATACTTGCTTCTCTAGTCTTCATACTACACCTTATGGCAGTGTCTTTTCTATATATGTATGTAGGAACTCTACCATTTTGCTTGTTTTTTATGCTGTCATAGAAATCTCCTGTTGTCTTGTTAATTAGCCTGTTTTACTTGCTTTTATTTAACCTGTCATCTTTATATTGCAGTATCCACGGCCAATGTGCAATTATAATGTTTGACGTTACTGCCCGTCTCACATACAAAAATGTTCCTACTTGGCACCGTGATCTTTGTCGGTTAGTAAAATAATGATGTATTTCAAACCTTTTTTAACACTTTATTTGAAACCTTATATTGCTTTATGATGTACGCTTGCTTACTTTTGCTGCTGATTTTCAGGGTTTGTGAAAACATCCCAATTGTTCTTTGCGGCAACAAGGTTGATGTCAAGAACAGACAAGTCAAGGCAAAGCAGGTTACTTTCCACAGGAAGAAGAATTTGCAGTACTACGAGATATCAGCCAAGAGCAACTATAACTTCGAGAAGCCTTTCCTATACCTTGCCAGGAAACTTGCAGGGTAGCTGCCTGCCTACTTTTTATTTTCCATACAGACAGGAACAACACATTGAATTTTATTAATTATTTATTTCTAATTTCTAACACTGTGTCAATTTCCAGCGATCCCAATCTGCACTTTGTAGAATCCCCTGCATTGCTTCCACCAGAAGTTCAAATCGATTTAGTTGCACAACAACAGTAAGCTATCCGTTATCAATTTCGTTAATTATTTATCAAACAACCATTGGGATATCGTTCGTGGTTGTAATTTAAAGCGGTCTAATGAAATTAAATGTCACAATCATCTTCGATATGAATGGTAGCTAATGGTTTTATTGCAGTTCATTAATAAGTGTTTATCATATAAGAGCATGTTGGTTTAAATGTTGCATATCCTCTATAAGCCATTTTATCGTGTTTATTTGACAACAGCTTATGAAGGCGCATATCATTGGTTTTTTTTTTTACAGTTTTTCAGAAAACCCAAGTGTTCCTAACATCTAATATTCTCTTCAAGCTGCCACCATATTTATAAAAAAGAAATTACAAACATTTTGGGTTCATCACACCCTGACCCTGCCCTTCCTCTCCTCTATTTGTTCCCTCAGTTAGGAACATACAGTAGCATACTAATAGACTATAACATCCTTTAGTTTTTCCAGTGTTATATAAGTATTACTCTTATTGAATTTTGAAGTGTTTCTTTTGAATTTCTTATGTTTTGTTTTGTTTTTGCAGGCAAGAGGATGAGCTTAATAAAGCTGCCAATCAACCCCTTCCTGATGACGATGATGATGCCTTTGAGTAGGGCCCTTGCGACTGACTAGTCTTGAGTTTGTGTCGTGCATGCTACATTATATGTTTGAGGTTGTACTATTGACATTTTTTGTTATGGATTTGGGGATTTGAATTTAATCATTGGAAGATTAAGAAATTTTACTTCAATATAATTGGATTATGTTCATTGTTTCTCTATGCTACCCATCTCTCTTGGAATATAGGGTTATTTGTTTTAGCATGTTTTAGTATAATAGGTTGTTTGTTTTGGCGGTAAAGAATTGAGAATAACAGAGAGTATAATGTCTAGAAATCATAATTTAATTGATAAAAAATACTAAAATTGTTAGATCCGATCTGATTCTTCCATTTTATGTGTCTGAAATTTTTCAATGCCAACAAAAAAAGAATTGAGGATTACAATTAGAGCAAAACTGATCTCAGTTTGAATGGATTCATCTCAATGCCTGAACTTAAAAATATTTATATATTTTAAATCTTCTGATTTTTATTTTTTATTTTACACCCATTATTAATAATTCAAAAGTTGTGAATTCTTACAAGATTTTGATGCATCTATTTGGCTAACGTAATTGATTCTTGAACTGCCCACCCCCCACCCCTCACCCGGCCACCCCCGCAACTATTCCTGCCTAAATCTCCAACCACCCACTGTCGTTTTAAATGACATGCAATTTAATTTTTTTTATTACGATATATGTGAGTACAAAAAATGTATTTTTTTATATAGAAAAAACTCATCATTTGATCAATTAATCATATCCTTGACACATGTAAAACATAAGTAAAACACTGAAACTAGCTAAAAATAAAACTAATAAACTCAACATAAAAATTTATTAAAAAAATGAAAAACATTTTTACAATCATTATATTGGTAATATCACCAAACGGAAACTTATCTACCCAATTTGTATTGGCACTGTACACCACACGTTTAGAATCTATTCAAACACCACATTGTTATATATATATATAGTTTGTCTTGATGGTTGTTTTATAGGTAAATGAATTAACATGGCATCTTCAAGAGATGGAGAACCATTGAGTCCAGCTGCAAGCTTGTTCAATTCACCAACTTTTAATTGTTATGTGATTGTCGTCTTTGGTTGCAAGACAAACATTGATCCTCAAGTCATTAGAGAAGGTTTATGTCAAACTCTCCTTAAGCATCCTAGGTTCACCGGCATACCTGTAAGTTATATCATCCTTTTTGTTGCACTTTTTTTTAGTGAACAACACGTTTATACTTTCTCTCAGTCATTATTATAAATAAATTTGATTTTATAGTTTATATTATGTATTAGATAAATTAGTTTTTCAATATACCAAAAAAAGTCAAATTTTTTCATAATAGTGAATAAAGAAACTATACTAGTCTATATTTTTCACATGACCATATCTTTCATTTCTTTGTTTCAAATTTTAGGTTAAAAAAGGAAGAAAAACAAGATGGACACAAACAATAGTTGACTTAGACAACCACATCATAGTTCCTAAAATTGATTCCAAACCAAATTTTCCAGATAGATTTGTTGAGGATTACGTTTCTAATATCACCAAAACACCATTAGACATATCGAAACCACTATGGGAGTTTCACATCCTCAACATCAAAACTTCAAATTCTAAATCAGTTGGTATATTTAGAATTCATCATTCACTTGGTGATGGTACATCTCTTATATCACTTCTCATTGCAATTACTCGCAAAACATCTGACCATAATGCATTACCAACAGTGCCTAGTACAACTCATAAGAAAGTTGTTAACTCTGTCTCAAATGTACACAATTGTTCAATGGTTGTCAAGTTTTGGTTGAGTATTATGTGGTGGTTGAGCTTGATTTGGAATACAATTGTCGATGTTTTGTTAATTGTTTCAACACTGTTGTTCTTTAAGGACACTCAAACTCCCTTAAAAGGTGATCATGGGGTTGAGCTCAATACCAAAAAATTTGTGTATCGGACGGTTAGTATGGATGATATTAAGTTTGTCAAGACTGAAATGAAATCGGTAACTTAATTTACTCCCTTTCTTTTTTAAGTTGATAAATCCATCACCAATGTTTAATTTTTACTTTTTTATTATTCTATTTATCAAGAATTTTAGATTGAAGAAATGCTAAGTGTCTAACATTGATACATATTACTTTGGTCTTAAATATAAGCAAAATTTAGTTAAAAAAATTGATGTATTTGGTCCAAAATTTACATCAAATACATTATTTTTTTTTGACTAAATTTTGCTTATATTTGAAACTGGAAGGAATAGTATATAAGGGTGATAAAACGAGTTTGACTATGTTATTTTATAGAACGGCTTATAATTTTTTACCCGTCAAAATTTGTTGTTCGCTCTACTCAACCAGCTAAAAAAGGTCGTAGAGTGATAGAACGGATGGACGATTTGACTCATCATTGTTTTTAAAAAAATCACCTTATTTTTGAATTAAAAGAAAATTAAGCAATCATAAGTTGTTACATTATTTTAGAGATAAATTAATTAAAAAATTACTATTAAAATTTTGACATAACAGTCCGTCAATCTATTCTTGTACACAATAGATTTGGGTTGCTTTGTTCTATTCTATCTTGTTTAAGAATTAAGATGGGTTAATTTAATAGTTGCGTGAAATAGGACATAATGAATAAGCCTAGTTTGCCACCTCTTGACATATGTCAAGAAATTTAATTTATGTGTCATATCTTCTTCAATGCTTTAGTTGATATTTCTTATGTGTAACAATGCTACTACTAATTTCTACTACATATGTTTCAAAATATAAGAGAAAAATAATTAAAGAAAATTGATATATTTGATTAAAAATTTGAACTAAATCGATACATTAATTTTGATTGACCAATTTTCTCTTACAATTTAAGACGGTGGGAGTACTACCTTAAGGCAAATTCATTAATTCTAATAAGGCAATTGATTATTGTTTGTGTTTAATTATGATGATAAATGTTGACTATTTAGACCATCAATGATGTGTTGTTGGCATTGACACAAGCTGGTCTCACTCGCTACTTGAATAGACAATATGGTAAGACTTTATTCTATTTTAGTTCAACTTTTTCTTAAATTTAATTTATACTATTGCTATTATTTTTTTGTCGTAGTCAAGTGACTAAGCTCAAACACTTCAAATGTAAAAAAGTGGAAAATTTGATATTTAAACTCCGCGTCTTCATTCTCCAATAACCTCTAGAATAACTATAAATTGATCTACATTTAAGATATTATTGCTATTTTTATTTACTAAAACTACATACAAATTAATGATTTGCATATATATATATATATATATATAATATTTAAGTAGGTGTGGAATATGCAAATGATGGTGCTACAGAGCAGAAGAAAAGTAATATTCCAAATAACATATATCTAAGGGCATCAATTATTGTTAACATTAGACCTTCTCCTGGAATTCAGGTACTTTGGTTTATAAATGAATATAGATTTATTATGCTTCTCTACATATATAATATTTTTTATGATTAGTTTTTATTTTCTTATGTTAATTAGGAATTAGCAAATATGATGGCTGAGAAAGGAAAAGCCAAATGGGGTAATCATATAGGATATATAATCTTCCCTTTTAGCACCGCTTTACATGAAGATCCATTGGAATATGTTCGTCAAGCTAAGGCCGCAATTGAACGAAAAAAACATTCATTGGAAGCTATTTGTTCTTATACTTTTGTAAAATTGGTACTCAATTTATTTGGAGCTAAGGTATACATTTACAATAACTTCTTTCTAGTCTTTTAATTTAACCACTACTAAAAAAATCGGATTTTATGTTAAAAATGAACAAGTGAGACTTATGTATTATAATTCAACCGTCTTAAATATTTCAAACTAAAATGAAATCATGATTAAATTGTAAAAATAATTGAACCGGCGGTAAAGTTTGATTCAAGGTTCGTGTAAGTGTCAGTTATTGGTTTGAAGGTTAATTCTTATAACTTAATTGAGATTTCTTTGTGAAGGTACTCAAAATATCTATTGTTCCATATATCAAGTTTGTTATTGGTATGATTTTATCGACGAATTCACAACATCACTTAAATATATAAATCAACATTAAATGATGATACTATAGCTAAAATAAGATACTTGAAATAATTTTTACTACTTACTCTGTCACATTATAGTTCTTCCAATGAGAAGAAAAATAAAAACATGGATCATCATTTTATGAATCTCACTTAAATATCTCCATTGAAGATGTTATTGGGAAAGTTATATCGATTAAATAGCTAGTGTTATTATTCTTGTAATTTTTATTTTGTAGACAATATTTTTCACATTTAGAATTTGCATGCAGATTTGTAGTGTCATGACAAGAAGAATTCTCTTCCACACTACTATGACATTTTCTAATATACCTGGTCCAGTGGAAGAAATTAGCTTCTATGGACATCCGGTTGCATACATTGCTCCAAGTGTATATGGCCTCCCACAAGTAAGTATTAAATTTCTCACAATCATTCTTGTTTTGGAGTGTATGAATAGGAAAGTGATATATTTTTTGGGAAGAGTATATGAAGTGATTTATAAAAGTATATTATTAATTTAGGCTTACATATAACTAATATATTAGTAAAAAGAATATTCAAGTAATATGTGTATTTTTTTTATTTACTTCCTTCACTAATTTTTATAAGAAAGTAGCTCATTTTTTAGGATGATTGAATAAACTACATACATCGTTTATTTAATAAATAATTTATTTAAATAAATCTAAAACAAATTATTTTATATAAAAATAACCAAATCGAATATATATTATAAAGTTACATTTTAAATACATAAGTTGTCTTATCTTTATTCAATAACTTTATAGATACTAAATAATATATATATGTAAGAGCTAATTTAAAAAAAAAGATGGTGTAAAGGATATTTAAAACTTTTTCTATTAATTTTGCAGGCACTGGCAATCCATTTTCAAAGTTATGCCAACTATATGACTATTTCTCTAGCTGTGGATCCAACCGTCATTCCGAATCCTTACCTCTTATGTAATGATTTAGAAGAATCACTAAAACTCATTTGTGATAGTGTTGTTAAGAAAAGACACATTGCTGGAATAATTTAAATTTAAATGATTTAAATTTTGTTTGACAATGTCAAATTTTAAGCTTATGATATATATATATATATATATATATATATATATATAGTTTATAGCTTATTAGTGAAAAAAATTTCCTTCCACCCCTACAACTATCCTTCACCCCTATAAACTATTTAATATTCCAAGTTTATCCCTTTTATCAATAAAATTTGTACACTTCATTTTCAAACATTTGGAGTTCATCTCCTCAAAATTTCTACCTACGGATTGTAGATTTTTAGTGACAGTTTTGTGTTTCGCTATAAATCAAATTCGTTTAAAATTAAATGATAAAACGGAACTCCGGTATCTACAGTTGTGTATGTAATGTTCTTTGAAAGTCCGGTTTATCACTAAAAGTATAAAATGTGTACAAATATAGCACATTATGACAATACCGGAAAACTTTTTCATAATATTTTAGTTTTAATATTCTTACCGGATTTTGTTTTGAATGTCTGGTTGATCACTTAACAAAACTATCATTAAAAGTCTAAAATCCGTAGGTAGAAATTTTGTGGGAGTAATCTCCAAAAATGTAAAAATAAAGTGTAAAATTTTATTGGCGAAAATGGTAAAATTAAAATATTGAATAATTTGTAATGGTGAAGGGATAATTGTAGGAGTGGGAGAAATTTTTTTCCTAATAAGTTCATTTTGAAAAAAGATACAAATATGTTTTGATAACTTATTTTTCTCATTGGTTTGTGTTTGATTCTTGAACTGCCCACACCCTCACCCGGCCATCGCCCAACTATTCTTTAATGCTTCCTTGCCAATCTCCAACCACCCACTGACGTTTTAAATGACATGTGCAATTTAATTTTTTATTATAATATATGTGCAATATAATATTCATATGAACTTTTTTTTTTACACAATGAATTTAATTGTTATGCATGTGTTAAAATATTTAATTAAAATATATTATAATGCCACATATATAATTAAATTTCAAAAACATCTTTATAAATATATGAAAATATAAATTATACATTGACAATGTAATTGTAAATGTAAACAAGTTTTACACTTGTACCAAAAAAAAAAACTAGTTTTACACTTTTTATAATGAACATTTTGTATTTGGTAAAATTATTGAGTTATTTAAGAATTAATTGTATAGTATGACAGGTTGATGGTTTTTTATAAAACGATTGTGTAAAACTATTTTGCATTGTTAGTGTATGAACGTTAAATTATATATGTAGATTCTAAATACCTATATGAATATCTGTATAAAAAGTTGGAAACCAACTAAATGTACCTTACTAATTCATGAGCAATAACCTCATTTTTTATTTTTTTTCTAACTCAGAGGGTGTGGTTGAGCGGTTGGGGTTCATCCTCCCTTAACCAAAAATCGAGGGTTTGATCCTCACCTTGGGCATGGAGTAACTTTAAATCTCTAAGTCAGCTATCACACCCTTTGAAGTGCCTCCAATCTAACGAGGGATTAATCACTGCATTCGGCGGTAAATACCCCAGTTTCGACCAAAAAAAATCTCTTTTTTTTTTCTCCTAACAAACTCAACACATTGAAGAAAAAAAGAAGAATGAAATTAAAAATATTTTTACAATTTCAGTAAGGAAACATTTAATTTGTAAGAAAGAAAAGAATTATATATGGCAACATTTAATATTTACAAATCATAATAACTCTCTCCTCCATGTATAGTTTGTTCAATTTTTTATATTAGTCAAATTCTCTATATTTATGAATTCTTCTCTTAATTTCTTATATAAACATTTCTTACTAAATAGCAATGTTCTTTCATTAATATCACCGAACTCAAACTTATCTAACCAATATGACAATATTGCTATTAACACTATCCACCATACATTTACAATCTATACATTGTTATATATAGTTGTCTTGAGAGTTGTCTGTTAGGTAAATTACCATGGTGTCTTCAAGAGATGGTGAACCATTGAGTCCTGCTGCAAGGTTGTTCAATTCACCGGCTCTCAATTGTTATGTGATTTCTGTCCTTGGTTGCAAGACAAACATCAATCCTCAAATCATTAAAGAAGGTTTATGCCAAACTATGCTTAAGCATCCTAGATTCACTAGCATACCTGTAAGTCACACTATCTAATACTTTTCTGTTGTATCTCTTTGTTTGAAAATAAGTGTCAATTTAGAAAGAAAAAAAAACATCATTTTAAAATGAATGTCACTAACACTTAAATATATAATTACTATTATTTTACATCTATAAATATATTTTCAATTATTTTTTAACGAACAAATTAAAAATGAGATATATATATTAAAATTGTCACCCCCGCACATTTCTATTTTCTTGGATTGTTTTTTTTCTGGCTCAGACACACTCATATTAAATATATTTTATGTATATTTATACGTAAAAGCACAATTTCAACTTTCTTATATCTTCGTCAAAAAAAAACTTATATCTTAATAGCATGCATATTTTTTTGCAAATTATTCATTAAATTGAAAGTTATTTTCTCATAGATTATATCTATAAACTTTCATATTAATCTAAAATTATTTAATTTTTCCAAAAAAAAATTACAAGTTAAATTCTTACTATTACACTTCATAGGCATGTTTTATACTTAACTGAAAAAACTAAATACATCAATTTTTCAATTTATCAAAATAAGTCAAATTTTTATACTAGATACCGAAGAAGGTACTAGTTTATGTTTTTCACATGACTATCTCTTTGATTTCTTTGTTTCAAATTTTAGGTTAAGAAAGGAAGAAAAACAAGATGGACACAAACAAAAATTGACATAGATAACCACATCATAGTCCCTAAAATAGATTCCAAACCAGATTTCCCAGATAGATTTGTTGAGGATTACATTTCCAATATAACCAAAACACCATTAGACACATCAAAACCACTATGGGAGCTTCATATTCTCAACATCCAAACTTCAAATGCAGAATCAGTTGGTATATTTAGAATTCATCACTCGCTTGGTGATGGTATATCTCTTACATCACTTTTCCTTGCTTGTACTCGCAAAACATCTGACCCTAATGCATTACCAACATTGCCTAGTACAACTCATAAGACAATTGTTAACTATGTCTCAAATGTACACAATTGTTCAATTGTTGTTAAGTTTTGGTTGAGTATTTTGTGGTGGTTGAGGTTGATTTGGAACACAATTGTGGATGTTTTGTTGATTGTTTCAACACTTTTGTTCATTAAGGACACTCAAACTCCTTTAAAAGGTGCACATGGGGTTGAGCTCAATACCAAAAAATTTGTGTATCGAATAATTAGTATGGATGATATTAAGTTTGTCAAGGCTGAAATGAAATCGGTAATTTCATTTGCTCCCTTTATTTTTTTAAGTTGATAAATCCATCACCAATGTTTCATTTTTTATTGTTTATTATTGTATTTATTAAGACTTTCATATTAAAGAAATGTTAACAATGCTACTACTTAATTTCTGCAACTCTAAAACAAAGTCTAGATCTATTAAAATAATTGACTATGTATTTTGATTATTGTTTGTGTTTAATTATGATTATAAATGTTGATTAACTAGACCATCAATGACGTTTTGTTGGCGTTTACACAAGCTGGTCTCACTCGCTACTTGAATAGGCAATATGGTAAGATTTTATTCTATTTTGATAAAACTTTTTGTCAAATTTAATTTACACCGTTACTTGCTATTGTTAATTTTTTTTTTTTTTGTAGTCTAGTAGCTATATGGGAGATTCGAACATTTAAGATATTCTGTTCTATTGCTATTGTTCACTCTCCAATAACCTTTGTGATAACTACCGATTGTACTACATTTAAGATATTATTATTATCATTCTTATTTACTAAAAATACATAATGATATAAATTAATGATTATATATATATCCTTTAAGTAGGTGTGGAATATGCAAATGATGGTGCGACAAAGCAGAAAAAGGGTAGTATCCCAAATAACATTCGGCTAAGGGCATCAATTATTGTTAACATTAGACCTTCTTCTGGAATTCAGGTACTTCGGTTTCTAAATTAATACAGATTTATATGTTTCTCTACATATATAATATTTGTTATGATTGATTTTCTATTTCAATAGTAAAAAATAGTTTAAACTAATGAAACAAATTGATACAATTAGGATATAGCAAATATGATGGCTGAGAAAGGTAAAGCCAGATGGGGTAATCATATAGGATATATAATCTTCCCTTTTAGCACTGTTTTACATGAAGATCCATTGGAATATGTTCGTCAAACTAAGGCCGCAATTGAACGAAAAAAACATTCATTGGAAGCTATTTGCTCTTATGCTTTGGTAAAATTGGTACTCAATTTATTTGGAGCTAAGGTATACATTAACAATAACTTCTTTCTAGCCTTTTGTAAAATTAACAGTTTTGTCTATTTTAAACGCCGTTAATTTTTATTTGTCTCGATAACTTATCAAATGATTTAAATTTTGTCTGAAATTTTACGCAAATGTTCTACATGATATAAACTTTCAATCCAACTTGTACTTTATAAAATTTATATCGATTAAAACATTATTGAATGGTTGAATATGAATAAATATATCGAAATTATGAAAGAATAGATTAAAAAAACTTTTTTACATTAAGAATTTGCATGCAGATTTGTAGTGCCATGACAAGAAGAATTCTCTTCCACACTACTATGACATTTTCTAATATACCTGGTCCAGTGGAAGAAATTAGCTTCTATGGACATCCGCTTGCATACATTGCTCCAAGTTTATATGGACTCCCACAAGTAAGCATTAAATTTCTCACAATCATTCTTGTTTTGGGGTGTGTGAATAGGAAAGTGATATATATTTTGGGAAGAGTATATGAAGTGATTTATAAGGTATTTATTTAGGTTTACAATTTTTGACAAATTATTTAGGTTTACATGTTCAACTAATATGTATATTTTTGTGATTTACTTCCTTCACTACTATTTATATAAGAAGTAGCTCATTTTTTAGATCATTGAATAACTAATATATTTGATCTATACTTAATACATATATCATTTATTTAATAAATTTAAAAAGTAAATTATTTAATATAAAAATAGCCAAATTGAATAGTGAAATTCTAGTTTCCCAGTGGGATCAGATGTCTATGAGCATTGATATGACTTTTTCGTCAGCAACAATAAACAAAAGTAAACATAAAAGCAATAAATGACACAAATAATTGTTTACCCAGTTCAGTGCAAATTTACCTACTTTGTGGGATACCAATTCGGAAAAGAACCTTCACTAGCATAGATGTGTTAAAAATCTGATCTAACATGTTGTTTGTACAAAATGTATGACAACCAAGTGAACATAAATATATTTTAAATTTACATTTTAATTACATAAGTTGTCTTATCTTTATTCAATAATTTTATAGATACTCCAATATTTATAAGAGTTTATTCAAAAAACAACTAGTGTAAAGTTTATTTAAAATTTTTCAATTTATTTTGCAGGCACTGACTATCCATTTTCAAAGTTACATTAGTCATATGACTATTTCTCTTGCTGTGGATTCAACAATTATTCCAAATCCTTACCTCCTATGTGATGATTTAGAAGAATCACTCAAACTCCTTTGTGATAACATTGTTAAAAAAAGACACATTGCTGAAATTATTTAAACTTAAAGAATTTAAGTTTTGTTTGACAATGTCAAACTTTAAGCTTGTGGTTTATAGTCTATATAACTTATAAGTTTATTTTAAAAAGTTTGGATTGGCTTCGAGATGGTGGATCCTTTGACTCCCCTGGCACACTTTACACAGTTCACTTTTGTAGCAGGTGGCAGTCGGAGGTCGTTTATGCAGCTCATTTGGTTGGTTTGCGTTTGGGTGATTTGGAAAGAGCGTAACCAATGTCTCTTTCAGAGCTCAATGCAGTCGACATCACACATGTTGGACCTGATCAAGCGGCATTCATTATGGTGGTTGCAGACCCAGTATCCGGGGTTAGGGGTTAATCTTCATAGTTGGTGGGCCAACCCCTTATTGTGTATGGGGATTTAATTTTGGTTGGATGTCTTTGTTTTGATGATGTAAACTCTTGTGACATGTTCTAGCACACTTTGTGCTAGAAGTGTGACTTTTTTGGTATATATATATATGTCATTTTGGCTTGTTAAAAAAAAAGTTTATTTTAAAAAGAAAAAATAAATGTATGTTTGATAACTTAATGTTTTGATTGGAATGAATTATTTGCTTTAAAGATGAAAATTAAAAGGTTTTGTTGATTTAAAAATTTATTTAAAATAAAAATCAATATAAAAAATAAACTAAAATTCCATGTAAGACGAAAATAATATTTAAATATGTATATTTTCCTATACTTCACATCCACCAAATACAAAATCTTGTTTGACTCATAGTTACAAGTTGAAAATGTGTTACTACCTTACGGAGGAAAACGCTTTAAACTACTCAACCAATTCGGTGATGTTTCAATCAATGTAGCCATTTTTTATTGGTCAATATCTAACACTTCACTGCGATGTAAATATTGTGACAACATTTAATAATGGAACAGAAAAAAAAATCATGCTAAACAGTGCTTTCGGGAGATTTATTAAGCATACTAAAAAGGGAAATAAAAGATAAAAGTAATATACAAGTTCTAAGGCAGAGGTGTTGAATGCACAAGTTCCAAGACATAATTTTCTTTTTAAGGAGCTTAACTAGTGCCCTTGGAGCACTGTTTAGCATTTTCCAAAAGAAAAATTCAATTTATTTGTCCTAAAATATAATAGAAAAAATCTAAATATTTATCTTTTTAAGAAAAGTTTACTCTCTTTCTCTTATTTTTTCTATAACCAACAATCAATAAAGATTGTTTTTACATCTTTTCATACAATTTTTTTCAAAAAAAACATACTCTCAATCATTATATTTTACTTTTTCTTAAAAAGTGTAATTTTTGTTTTTCTTTTATATTACCCCCGTCCCAAAATATAAGATCAATTTTGACCACTAATATCTTTAATTGTGCATTAATAAAAATTTAATATCTTGAAAATACTCATCAAAACGAATCAAACAATATCTTATATGCTAATATTTACATCTATAAATTATAAAAAAAAATACAGTCAAAACAAAATACATAAATAATGTTATTTAGTCAAATATATTAAGACGGAGGTAGTATTATGTGACGGAGTGAGTATAGTTGTAAGTACTATTTAATAATAGGACACAAAAACTTTTCATTACTATATTTGGAATATTCTTTTCATCAAATTATAATAACTCTTCCACCCTATTATCATGTTCATCATTTTTTATCATTTTTCTTTTACGAAATCATTTTTTTATCATGTTGTAAATACGAATTTTTCACCTCTATTTTAGTGATAACTAATTTTTGTCCGAAATATTTGATATGGGATAAATAAAATAATTTTTATTTTCAATCTAATTTTCTAATTCACATGAGTCAAAGATCAAACATTTGATCAACTATTTAAGAGGTTCAAGTCTCTCACTACTTGAATAAATTTATTGTTGGTGTCACATTAATCACTTATGCAATTAACATTCATCCAATTAAATTGTAAAAAGGAAAGGTAAAAATTTATTGGCAAAATTATACCGTTGGTCATTTATCTTTTTTATTTGTAATAAATTGGTCTTTTATATTTGGTTTGTAATAATTTGGTCCTTTATCTTTTTTATTTGTAACAAATTAGTCATTTATCTTTCTTTTGTAACAAATTGGTCATTCATCTTTTACATTTTTAATAAATTAGTCTTTTATCTTTATTAACATTTGCACCATAGTGCATCCTATTTGTAACAAATAATATAAGATAAAAGACCAACAATGCAAATGTTAGTAAAGATAAATGACCAATTTATTACAAAAAAAAAAAGAAGATAAAAGACTATTTTTTTACAAATGAAAAAAACAATAGGCCAATTTATTACAAATGAAAGATAAATAACCAATAATATAATTTTACTAAATTTATTTTAGTTCCTCACAATTTTTTGTGGTCAATTAAACCCTGATATTTTATATTGAAACAAAATAGTCCCTCTATAAAGACTAGTTTAAACTTTTTTTTTGCTAGATACTGAATTGTGCCGTCATCAAATTATATCATACATATCTTATAAAAAACTAAATGAATCTTCACTAAAAAATTATACATATGCTAGCTAAGATTAAGTTAAGGTGGCTAGGTGCCTTGAAAGAAACACATGCCAAAATTTAGTTATTGAAAGTTCTTTTATAAATTATACATTTAATTTAACTAGTGTCTCGAGAACACTAATTTTTTTTATTTTTTTTATTTGGTACATAGATGAGATAGTAAAGCCACTAATAAACTCACACACACAAGTGGAGTAATCGGAGTTCGAACCCAGGTCGTGGATGTCCGGCTTAATAATTTCGGTATTTTTTGTCAGTTAAACTAAAACTTCTAGACAGAACACTAGTTAACAAAACTTTTTTTTATAATGTCACATAATTAAGAATTTTTCACCTGTATTTAGTGATAACTAATCGACCAAACTTCCATAAGGAAAAAACTAATCAACCAAACTTATGATTTATGAACGGTTTTTTCTTGTCTACCCTCTCAAGATTTAGGTGTATATACCCCCAATCACTTAAAAAAATTTAACCGATATAAATTTTTATAAAATACACCGTTAGATTAAAAGTTTATATCATATAGATCATTTGTGTAAAATTTCAGACAAATTTAAAATCATTTGATATGTTATTGAGACGCATAAAAATTAATAGTTTCTGTGATATCTTAAACACCGTTAATCTTTGTGTGTCTCAATAACATATCAAATGATTTTAGATTTATCTGAAATTTTACACAAATGATCTATATGATATAAACTTTCAATCCAACAGTGTATTTTATAAAAAATTATATCGATTAAAACATTTTATAATAGTTGAGGGTATATACCCCCAAATCTTGTGGGGTACACAAGTTGTCACCTTTATGAACAATCAATTAATTCATCACAGATCCAAACTGAAACAGTGTCTGAAAAATTAAATAATAATTCAGTGACATAATTATGGAGGAGACCCCGTAATTAAGGATAGAGTAAAGAAATGGAGTAAGAATTGGCACATATTCTAAGCTTTTATATGTGTCCTACAAGCACATGATGTAAAGGAACATCGTTGTCAAATATTAAAGCTTTACTTTTTTTAATGAAACATGTTGTTGTCAAATGTCAACGTTGTTAACAATGAGAAAGAAGAAGAAAACTCTCCAATTATCTATTACCACACAACACAGACAGAGAGGTCAGAGACATCACAACATAACACAACAGAAGAGTTATTAACAGAACAGAACAGAGCAGAGAGAGAGATGAATTGATCAAATCTATTGTACAAAGTTACTTTCATCTTTATATCTTCTTGTCTTTGATCTAGAGACAAAGGATTATTGTTCTTGGTCCAGAACAACTTTTTCAGGTACCTTCCTTTAACTCTCTTCAATATTTTTACCCAAACATATTGTTATCGATCAAATTCCCAATATATAGTAGGAGTATGTCTTTAGACTTAGAGAGGTATGCTATGAAACATCGCCACTTTGTCGTATTTTTAAGTTTTAACCAATTTAAGTGGATTAGATAAAATAAAATAGATTAACTAATTTTGTTTGGTCCGGTTGAAAAGCCGAACCAATTAAAATCGATGTGATTTAATTTGATTCAGTTATCCGTTTTTGTATTGAAAAATAACTGAACTGATGAACTGAAATATCTATTGAGAAAAATAAATATGAGTAATGTGGGGAAGTCTCATATTAGTTAGAAATATGGAAACTTGAACATTTATAAGTGAGCGGACACATAAACCCAATACCTTAAAGTTTTGGATAGAAGTGTGGCATCCAAATTCACTTATATCATTGTTCCCCAAGGTGTACCCTCGTGTATTGACTTTGACTCTTGTATTAGAGCCTCTCTAAGATGTCGTCTGCTATCATGTTAAAAATTGAGTTGAGTTTAACTCAACCCTATAAAATCGACTTGCATCAAATGTGAAATTTCTTAACAGTATCATTAAACCGACCGTTTTATTTTGGTTGTACTTTTATGTAATTTGACGATTGAGTTGAGTCTAACTCAATCCTACAAAATCGACTTGTATCTAATGTGAAATTTTTTAACAATATCATTAAATCGACCGTTTTATTTTGGTTGTACTTTTATATAATTTGACGATGAACTGTCGTCATTTTGAATATAAAGTGTTGAGAATACAACTGAAAAATTCTAGGCACAAGAATCAAAATTAAATAGAAAAACTTATAGAATTCAAACTACAATTTTTAAACTTCTCAAACTCACGCACAATTGCTAATTTTCACAACAAAATTAGAAATCCTTTAAAGAAAAAATTGCAAACTCTCTAGAAAAACACAATAATAAATCTATGAAAAATGAGTCTGTTCGAAACAATTTTAGTTTTTAGCTTTTAAAATGTGTTTTGTAAATGTATTTTAGAAAACTGTTTTTAAGAAGACAAAAACAAAATTCTTTAAACCTGTTTTATTTTAGTTTTAAAAACCGATATTTAAAAAATAATTTTTGAAAACAGTTTTGTAAAATTAAATTATCAACAAATTTTTTAATTTTAAATTTTTAAAAATTAAAAAACTGTTTTTGAGAAGTCAATCAAATATAATTTTATTTTAAAAAATTGATCTTATTAATAGGTTATACTAATCCTTCAATTATATATTTTTTTAATAAATAGATAACAAAGAAGAAGATTGCATATGAAGTAAAATTAATTTTATTTTAAATTGAAGACGTTCATCAACCTGAATCTACTAAACTTAAAAATACTAGTAATATTTTGAGAGTTTGTCCGAAATTGTTTTTGAGAAGAGATTCAAACATACTCTAAATCTCTGGTTTTTATTTACACCCGTTATCCATTAATTCAAAAGTTTTGAATCCCTATACTGGAGTTATCCACCAATGGAAAAAGAAGATAGATTAATGCTTCTATTTGCTCACATTGAATGTAGAACTGCCCACCCCACATGTAAGGGATAGTCCATAATTCCTCTCCTGCCTAAATCTCCAACCACCCACCGACGTAATTAATCATAGTGCCATTTTAATAATTAAATTTCTAAAACATCTTCATGAATATACAAGAAAATAAAATACATGTTCTAACAAGATAAAATAGTTTTACATTGATATTTAATAAATATTTTATATTTCGACAAATTAGGGAATTATTTTAGAGTTATAGTTGTATAATATGATAAATTGACAATTTTTTATTGGATGACTGTTAAAATTATTTTATTTTATTAGTATATAGACATTAATTACGGTCTAACACATCAATTCTATAATATAAAAAAAAAAATCTTTCTTATGGAGTATGGTATAAGACTAGAGGGAATATCTAGAGAGAAAAAATCATTAATATTGATTATTTTGATAACATTAATTGAGCAGGCACATATATATAGCTATCTTGAAGGTTTTGCATTGGTATATTAACATGATATCTTCAAGAGATGATGAATCATTGAGTCCAGCTGCAAGGTTGTTCAATTCACCATCTTTCAATTGTTATGTGATTGCCGTTATTGGTTGTAAGACAAACATCAATCCTCAAGTCATTAGAGAAGGTTTATGTCAAACTCTTCTTAAGCATCCTAGGTTCACCAGCAAGCTCGTAAGTCACACTATCTAATTTAGTAAAATTGTCATATTTTGGAAGCATTATTACAATTATAGTCACTTTGGTTTTAAATATATGTAAAATTTGGTCAAAGAAAATTAATGTATTTGGTTCAAATTTTGGACCAAATATATTCATTTCTTTTAATTAAATTTTATTTATATTTGATACCAGAGTAGTACATATTATGTCCCTGTAGGATAGCTCAAGTGGTAAGAGTTTGGGGACATTTGAGTTGGGTAGGGGAGGTCCAAGGTTCGATCTCTGGCGGGAGCAATTTATATTTCCGATGTACCAAAAAAAAGAGTAGTACATATTATTATATTTATAATAAATATGAATATTTGGAATTTTAAAAAACGATACTTTCTAAATTTAGACATGTTGAGTCGACAGGCGTTTTAATTTTTTTTTGGAAAATGTTAACATGTGCCCTTGATGCACATGTTAGTATACTAAAGATAGAAAATATGTATTGAAAATTGTACATTACATTTACTTTTAAATTAAAAAAGTATTACTTTTAAAGTATAATTTCTATTAGTAGAATCCTTAACATGTGCCCTTAGGGCACACGTTAACATAACCCTTAATTTTTTTAAGCAAATGCTAAACAGTGCTCCCGGAGCATTGGTTAAGCATATAAATAAAGAAATTATGTCTTGAAACTTGTGCATTTAATGCATCGAAAATATAAAAAGCATATTTTTTTTATCTTTTATTTCCATTTTTAGCATGCTTCACAAGTGCCCCGGGGCACTGTTTAACATGACCCATTTTTTTATCTTTTGGATTGTTTTTTTCTCTCGCCTCAAATTATACACACTCATATTAAGTATATCTTATATGTGACACACGATCTCAACTTTCTTTTATCAGTAATTTGTTGCTAATTAATCATTCAATTGAAAGTTATTACCACATATATTATATCTATAAAGTTTTAGGGTCTGTTTGATCTGTAAAATGAAAATACTGGACAGAACAGTACAGGACAGCACGAGGAAGAATAGCACAGGATAAAAATTTATAGTATTGAACAAATTTTGTTTTGTATGATATTTGATGGAGAAAATGTTATTTTGCTGATTTAGACAAGTTGTGCTGAGGACAAAAAGTTGTCCCATGGTTCTGTGGGGGACAAGAATATCTGATTTTGTCCAGTCCCTTGATCCCCAGTTTGTCCAGTCCCAGCAGTAGTTTTAAAATCAAACACAATACAACAGAAGTTGTCCTGTCCAGTACCTTATTTTTTAGCAGATCAAACGCACCCTTATATTAATCTTTGTCAAAAAAAACTTTTATGTTAATCTAAAATTGATTAATTTCTTCCTCCTAAATTATAAAGTTAAATTCTTACTACTACACTGCATAGTCATGTTTTGTACTTTAATTATAGTTAGGAGAGGGATATAAAAATGAGACAATTAAATTAAACAAACAAATATACTGTAATGAAAAATATTGTCTCATTTTATATTCTCTTTTGTCACTAAAATTGACTTTATAGTTCATATTATGGACTAGTATATCTGTTTTCCAAAGTAACAAAAAAGAAAGAAAAAAATTATAATAGTTACGTAAAGGCGAGAGTAGTTTATGTTTTTCACAAGACTATATCTTTGATTTCTTTGTTTCAAATTTTAGGTCAAGAAAGGAAGAAAAACAAGATGGACACAAACAATAGTTGACTTGGACAATCATATTATAGTTCCTAAAATAGATTCAAAACCAGATTTTTCAGATAGATTTATTGAGGATTACATTTCTAATATCACCAAAACACCATTAGACATATCAAAACCACTATGGGAACTTCACATCCTCAACATCAAAATTTCAAATGCTGAATCAATTGGTATTTTCAGAATGCATCATTCACTTGGTGATGGTACATCTCTTATATCACTTCTCATTGCAATAACTCGTAAAACATCTGACCCTAATGCATTACCAACTGTGCCTAGTACAACTCATAAGAAAGTTGTTAACTCTGTCACAAGTTGTTCAATTATTATGTCCTTTTGGTTGAGTATTTTGTGGTGGTTGAGGTTGATTTGGAACTCAATTGTGGATCTTTTGTTACTTGTTTCAACAATTTTGTTCTTGAAGGACACTCAAACTCCTTTAAAAGGTGCACATGGGGTTGAGCTCAATACTAAAAAATTTGTGTATCGGATTGTTAGTATGGATGATATTAAACTTGTTAAGGCTGAAATGAAAACGGTAACTTAATTTACTCCTTTTCTTTTTTAAGTTGTTAATCAAATTCATAACCAATGTGCTATTTATGTTTTTTTTACGTAATGCTCTGTTCATGTTTGTTTATATAATTGTATTGTATGTATTTATGTGTAACAATCTATCTATACTAGTACCAAGAATTTGGAATTGGATATATGTTAAGTTGTTACTGTCTGGCATTAGTTGGTACATAGTACATAAGGTGTGTGTGTCATATTTTATCTGGTATTTGCGTCGGTATTTCTTATGTAACAATGCTACTACTTAAATTTTACTACATGTACAAAAACAAATTCTTAATTATAAGAAAATAATTGAGGATATATTTTGATTATTGTTTGTGTTTGATTATGATGAATGTTAACTAACTAGACCATCAATGATGTTCTGTTGGGGTTGACACAAGCTGGTCTCACTCGCTACTTGAATAGGCAATACGGTAAGATTTTATTTATTTTAATTCAATTTTTTCACAAACTTAATTTACATTGTTATTGTTCTTTTTTGTTCTTTTTTTCCTTTCTAAATAGTTTAGTGATTAAACTCACACACATTTTAAATGTAGAGAAGTGAAGAATCTAGAGTTCGAAACTCAACTTTTTTGCGTCAAAAAAAAAGAAACTCAACTCTTTCAATAACCTCAGTGATAACTATCAACTATGTTACATTTAATAGATTATTGCTATTCTTATTTACTAAAATTACATAACGTTACAAATTAATCGTTTTCATATACATTATATCCTCTAAGTAGGTGTGGAATATGCAAACAATGGTGCTACAAAGCAGAAGAAAAGTAGTATCTCAAATAATATTCGCTTAAGGGCATCAATTCTTGTTAATGTTAGACCTTCTCCTGGCATTCAGGTACTTTGGTTTCTAAAATAATATAATTTATATGCTTCTCTACATATATAATTTTTCTTATGATTAATATAATTTTTCTTTTCTTATGTTAATTAGGATTTAGCAAATATGATGGCTGAGAAAGGAAAAGCCAAATGGGGTAATCAAATGGGATATATAATCTTTCCTTTTAGCACTGTTTTACATGAAGATCCATTGGAATATGTTCGTCAAGCTAAGGCCACGATTGAACGAAAAAAACATTCATTAGAAGCTATTTGCTCTTATGCTTTTGGAAAAATTGTAGTCAATTTATTTGGAGTTAAGGTATACACATTCACAATAACTTGTTTCTTGCTTTTTAATTTAACCCCTACTTAGTACCATCTAAATACGAATTATATGGTATCTTTTAAAAATTGAACCGGCTAGACCTTTGAATTATATTTCAACCGCCTTAAATAAAATAGGTCAAACTAATAATGAAATTGTGATTGAACTGTCAAAATAATAAGTGAGCCGTAGTAAATGTTGATTCAAGGTTCATGTAGCGAGTGTGAGTTACAAGTTTCACATTATTTGAAAAAATAAAGATTGAACAACAAATATATAAGTGTGATGACCAATAAATTCGATACCTTAAAATTTTAAGTAAATATGTGGTGTCTAATAACTCATTTGCGAGGTGAACTTAACTCGATGTGAATGTTCCTCTAAACACCCTAGTGACCCAACAGGTGCAACTAATTTTGAACCAGTTTTTAAATTAAACATCAATTTTACAATCTAAATCTAGTAAAAGAGATGTGTGTATCCATGTTAAACTACTCCCAGGAAAGTTACATTGATTAAATAGTTTGTGTTATTATTCTTGTAATTTTTATTTTTTAGACAATATTTTTACATTTAGAATTTGCATGTAGGTTGCTAGTGCCATGATAAGAAGTGCTCTCTTCCACACTACTATGGCATTTTCTAATGTACCTGGTCCAGTGGAAGAAATTAGCTTCTATGGACATCCCGTTGCATTCATTGCTCCAAGTGTATATGGACATCCGCATGTAAGTGTAGTAGGTCAATGTAGTGGTGGAAATTCCAAAATCCCCGCAACAGAAAGCGTTAAATTTCTCACAATCATTCATGTTTTAGGGGGTATGAATAGAAAATTGATATATTTTTTGACAAGAATATAATATAAGTGATTTATAAGGGTGTAATTTAGGGGTTTTTTTTGACAAAAACAATTTAAGTTTATATATATATATTTTACTAAACAATTTAGGTTTACATATTCAAACAGTATGTGTATTTTGTGATTTACTCCTCCGTTCAGTTAATATAATTAGTATATTATAAATCAAATACATCATTTATTCAATTAACTTGATTGGATGAAATATATTCTAAGTTTAATTTTAAATATGTAAAAGTTTTATTTTTATCCAATAAGGTTATAGATACTCCAACATTTGTAAGAGCTTATTTTTTTTTATAATTTATTTTGCAGGCATTGACCATCCATTATCAAAGTTACGCTAGTCAAATGACTATTTCTTTGGCTGTAGATCCAACCATCATTCCAAATCCTTACCTCCTGTTAGATGATTTAGAAGAATCACTCAAAATCATTTGTGATAACGTTGTTAAGAAAAGATACATTGTTGAAATAATTTAAATTTAATGAGTTTAATGAAGAGTTGTTGTGAAACTTTACAGTCATCATCAAGTTATTTTAAAATTGAGTTCATGAATAAAATTATTTACTTAGCTTATAATTTTTATTAGAACATCTCAAATGATTTTTTAAGAAATTTATTTTGAGTTTCGTACATATTTTGAGCTTCAAAAACAGAAAATGATGAAGAAATTCTTGAGTCAGGTGAATATTTGATCTTTGTAATGATTTTCTCTACCTCTTCAACACCACTTTTGAAATATGCTAACATTTTAATTTTTTTTTATGTATTTCAGCATCCGGAGTTCTCAAGGACAAAATCATCTTAGATTAGTGCTTTTATCTTGTTACCAAAAATGTTACATCACTTTTGGTGGGATAAATCTTTAGGTAGATATTTTGACATAGTTATATTCAGATTATCCATATCATGTTTATGTTAAATCCCAGTATGGGAGTGTCTAAATTGAGTTTTGTTCACAAATATAAATAACTCACAATTAATAAAAAGTTTTTTGACTAAACAGTTAATAAAAAGTTCATTTGATATTTTCTTGTTCTCAAAGTTTAAATAGAATATCATGTATCAAGTGAAAAAAATAAAATAGAACAAAGGTAATTCTCAAATAGTAGTGTGAACTATCATATACCTCTTATTGTCTGTATTTGTTCAACATATGGATTTTTTTTTTAAAAGCTTGATATCCGGCCTAAGTTTGTTCAATAAATGAATGAGATTGTGTTAATCAAATTATTGTTAGCCTAACGAAACTGAGGTGTTAATCTCAATCTCCTCCAACTTCATTAATTTTTATGAAATTGGGCCGTATCAAAACAGAATAAGATCAGCCCAAATGTTGTTATGTCCACCAACAATTCTCCATCTTCATTTATTTAATAGAGCAAAATTAATTAAAAATAGATTTTTCACTCCGAGCCCGCCATTTTCTTTCATAAACAAATTGTATCTTATTTCACCCAACAAATCTTATTTGAGTTCGAGCCACTTCCCCCTAAGAACCATGGCTGAATTTGAGTGAGTTCTGCAATTACTTTCTTTGGAGTCTTAAAAAAGAAAAATAGAAAACTAGAATGCTACTAAGAAATGAATTAATTCAAACAAATCAATTTTCAATTGAGAGATGTCAACCTTTCTACAGTGAAAACCTTTTTCCAAATGATTCAATTTTCGGTTTCTAAGTCTACATTCTTCTTGGATTAGCACCTATCAAAGTCCTCCTTCTTGTATGATATAACTATATAGTAGATATGTATGTGTCTAAAAGTTATTTTCAAATTAAAGCTAAAAATAAGAAATTAAAAAATGGCTTAAATGTCGTTTTACTCTCTCATTTTGATTGAATTTGAACTCTCTATTTTGACATAATTTAGATTACAACGGGAATGGTTATGGTGCATAAACTTTGTCCTTATGCACCGTACATAAATAATGAAAATTTCTAACGCACTTCTCAAATTTCTAGCGCACCCCAAATTAGAGGGTGCGTTTAAAATTTAAGAGTACACTAAACAATATAAGGTATTTATGCCAGTGCCGATTGCAACCTCTTATTTTAAAGTTTGAATATGCTTTAATATCTGCATATGTAAAAATAAACTCAATTTTTAATTAAGATTGATTTGTCGAACGATAATGTCGTTTAGTCTGATTTTCTCTTCAATCAATAGTATCAAAAAATAAATAAATAAAAAATAAAATTATAATTTGATTCTCACAACTATACAAGTGTAATTAAAAAATTACTCTAACAATTCATTATTCAGTATTTCGTTTCTATCTTTCAAATCGATTTAAATTTTGATTCAATTAATCTGACATAAATATCTCAAACAACTCAATTACAATCTTTAAAATTATTTTAATTATTTTTATTTTGAAATAATTATTATTTTTGATAATATAAAATATAAAAAGTTAAATAGATATAGAATTGAAATATTTTTGTCAAATTATTTTAAAGATACATAATTGAAATATATTTGTGTAAAAAGAAAATTAAAAAAAATAAAAATCCCCTACAGATATTCATAACACAAACCCCTTCTAGATTCTTCCACATGCTTCATATATAAATAACAAAACCCTTCTTCTCAAATTTTCATTCTGTAACTCTCTTTTCGATTTTCGTTTTTCGATCCCTAACAAAAAACTTCAAACCCTAACAATGGCGATTATCTCCGATTACGAAGAACAAACCAACAAACAATCCTCTCCTCCATCTTCTTCTCAACCTTCTAAATCCATTCCCTTCACTTCCACATTCGATCCATCAAATCCATCCCTTTTTCTCGATAAGGTTTTCGAATTCATCGACAAAGAAAGCGATTTCTTCCAAAAAGATTCCGCCGAGAAGACGATTTTGTCCGGCGTTCGGGCTGTTAAGGTAAAGAAAGCTAAGGCTCTTGCTGCTGAGAAGGCTAAGATTGCTGCTGAAGAGAAAGCGAAGGCTGAGAAGGCTGCGGCGGAAGCGGCGGCGGTGAAGAAAGATAAGGAGGTGGATGATGATAAGACTGATGAAAAGAAGGAGGAGAAACTGAGTAAGAAATTTTTTTCAATTTGATTTTGTTATTTGCCCTAATTTTTTATTTAATTATTGTATTTATGAACATTTTGGTAGTGATGTAGAGTGTTTTTGATTAATGATTGAACTTGTGTATGCCTGAAATTGATATGATGATAATCACAGTTAGTATGTTATGATGTTGATTCTTGAGCTGAAAATGTTAATTTTAACTATGATTTGTTATTGGTTTGGGGAATCATAGATAATAGGCTAATGATCAAGAAATCGTGTTAATTTCAATCAAGAAATCATGATTCTTGAGCTGAGAATGTTAATTTTTTGAGTAATTAATTTTATTTATGATATGTTATTGTAATGGAGAATCATAGATAATAGGCTAATGATCAGGAACAGCAATCAAGAAATCATGATACAATGTCTTCACTCAAATTTTCTTGAGTATGTTAGTTGCTATGAAGCACGGATACAAACACAGACACTGAACATGGACATTGACACGTTAATACAGATAATAGTTTGTGAAAATAACATAATTCAATATAATCATATTTAACGGTGTTGGATTGTGATGTATGTCTGGGTTATGCCTAATCTGAAGAGTTTATGTGCTTGTGCTTCATAGGTTAGTTACATCTCTTGTATATCATTTGCTTAGCTTACTTCTAGGTTCTAGCCAATGTGAGATTAATGCATATTTAACGATACCTGCACTTAAACTGCAGCTGTTGATGGGTTACAAAACAAACTGCCTAACCCCACATTACTGTCATAGTTAGAAATACTTTTACGACATTGATTGATGCAATTGGACGGACTTCGACTCCTACGTCAATCCTAACCATAGATTAGATACAGTTGGTTGAGGGAGTTTGGAATAGTAGGAACCTCAAGAGACTTTGACATTAGTGTTTTATCTTTTGTCTCCCCTCTGGCCCTCTTTAATTTGATGGTGTGTGGTGGTTTCAGTTCTATGTTTTATATTGTAAAACTATCTAAAGAATTGAGTAGTAATTTTATTGTTTTATTGTTGTTGTTGTTGTTGTTTTCATTGCCATTGCCATTTTATATATTTAACTCTCTGTTAGCTAATGGAATAATCTGAAGTTTTGTTTACACCTTTGCTCTTTTTAATGAACAGCTCCAAATAAGGGTAATGGTATGGATCTGGAGAAGTATTCTTGGACTCAAACTCTGCAAGAGCTGAATGTGAATGTTCCAGTGCCAAATGGAACAAAATCAAAGTTTGTCACCTGTGACATAAAGAAGAACCGTCTAACAGTTGGACTCAAAGGCCAGCCACCAATTATTGATGTAAGCTTGTACTAAGTTATACTAACAGTTACTGTTCAAAGATATTTACTGTTTCTTTAATCTATAAAAAAATTTAGTTTGTTTGAATCTTTTATGATGTTTGTGCTGATTGATCATAATTTTTAATTTTCCCAGGGGGAGTTATTCAAATCTATCAAGCCTGATGAATGTTATTGGAGCTTAGGTATAATACTACTAAATTGCATATTTGGGAAATCCTTCTTTATGTGGCCATAATTCTTTAGCATCAATGATGGATTTGATGCTTCTAAATTTTTGTTGGCATGTTCATCTGATCATATAAGATTGTCTTGTTTTGCTAATTATTTTGAAATTGTTTTTGCAGAGGATCAGAGTATGCTTTCCATCCTTTTAACCAAGCATGATCAAATGGATTGGTGGAAATGTTTGGTCAAGGGTGATCCTGAGATTAACACCCAAAAAGTTGAACCTGAGAACAGCAAACTTGGTGACCTTGATCCTGAGACTCGATCGACTGTTGAGAAAATGATGGTAATTAGTTTATTTTTGTTACTTTAATTACTTACACAAATTGATTTTTTTAACCTATCATCATTTCTATTCATGAGATTCTGTCAAGTATTTATGATGTATCTACTCTTTTGTTTTGGATTTAACATTTGTTAATGTTGTTTTGTTGCTGTTGTATTCAACAGTTTGATCAGAGGCAAAAATCTATGGGCCTTCCTACCAGTGAGGAACTTCAGAAACAGGAGATGATGAAGAAATTTATGAGCCAGGTGATCATTTGATTTCAGTGTTGATTTTTTTTCTTTTTTCTCAACACTTGCTTCCTTTTCCGATTGCCGATCTCTCGTAGATATGCTAACTTGTTAAATTTCATGTATTGCAGCATCCTGAGATGGATTTTTCAAGAGCAAAATTATCTTAGATGGGACTTGGGAGCTCTGACTTTGGCGTGGGTTTTTTTAATGAAAATATTACATCTGTTTTGAAATACCTTCTGGGATAATCTTAGCTTATATTTTGACTAGTTCTGGTTTGACCATTCATGTTTATGTTTGAATCATAGCTATGCCTTCCAAAACCTAGTTTGGTTTTGTTTACAATCATGTTTGGTGAAATCACATTGGCTTATATTGGAATATATATTTGAACATATTTTAGAGTTTTAGTTGAAGTTTATTATGAAATATTTGGCGAATTACAGTACGAAAAAGTTAATTCTATGTTGAGACAAATTTTGGTAATGTATTCTGATTTAAAACTAAAATATAACAACATTTTAGCAAAAATAAACTATTTTGTTGTGGATAATTAATTTATTTATCATATGAAATAATGACATCAACTATTATATGCTGTTTTCAATGGTTGATGTACTTGTTCAACATGTGAATATGTATGGGATGGTGTTAAGTGGCTTATCAAGTATCTTTTTTTTGTCAAATACTTCAATTAGTATTCTTAATTCTTAATTTAACAAAAAAGAAAATAAGCGTTTTCTTTTTTCACTTCTTTAAAAATCAAACCAATTCATTGGGTTAAAGTAGTTAATGAGTCTCACTCAATGAAGAATTGTGAGAGAACATGAGTTTGATTCTTTGGGTAAAATAATTTCTTGATCAGGTTTTACTTCCCTTGTGGAAGTTTATTATGAAATATTTGCGGATTGTATTCTGCATTTTTTAACTTTTTGTAAAACTAGAAGCTAACTTGAGTTGAGTAGAAAAAAATAACACGTATATACTCACAAGTCACAATCACATTACTAGGTTTTGGTTTGTTTATCTTTTTGTTTTGTTACATGGTGATTTTGTTTTTTGATGTCAACTTCTTGATTTTGTTTAGTGTGAGCTGTTTCTTGAGCACGAGGTGTTCTCGGGCTTTATGGGCCCATTGCCCATTATATTCCTGTCAGTAATTGAGACAAAATGAAATTGTGTTGACATTGTGATCAAATCTTGATTTGGAAGTAATTAAAAGCATGTATAAATCACAAACTAAACATTGGTCTTAGCCTATTTCTGTAACATTGGTCACAATCGCAAGCAGAACATTAATTTCTTACATATTTTATTTTATGAGTTACAACATCTAGCACAAATTTTATATGATAAGGTCCATCCATAACCTTAATTATTTTACGGAACATATGTGTATTAAATCTAAAAATAAATAAAAATATATGATATAAAATTTATAAATGATCCTATATAATTATGAGGTCATTGCCCAAGTGGAACAAACTAGACTAGTACTAAAAACAATTCAAATAAGACATGAAACTCTATTGGAAATATGAGGTTTGAAAGTGATATGTGATTGAACTATTCATCCTTGTTTAGGACTAATGGTCCCACTTTAGTACTTTAAATAAATTTTTTTTTTAAGGAAACTTTAAATAAAGTTGTCTTGTATATTGTTTTTTAAATTACAAGCTAAAGAATAAATTTACAAAACAAGGTAACAAAATTTTAGTTTCATTTGTTTGAATCTTCTTCATTTCTAAGATTATAGTAAATTTTTAGGGTAGAAAATCTTTAGTTATCAAGTTGTAGTCATAACAAAACCAAACCTAATGGAGTATTATTTTTGTCAAAGAGACAAATATGTCTATGTCATTTATAGTCAACATCACATTTGCAATACAAATGATAATAAAAACTATAAATTGTCATGTAAGTCAACTCATTTGATAATTAACAGAGACATTAATGTTATTAGAAAAGTTTTCTCTGAAACGTCGCCGCATCAAAATTTTAAATGGAGTTTCGAGGAAATTTTCTTCGCAATACACGATGGTTAAAATTTTAAATTGTCAATCACATGATGTAATTTGAGCTTGTATGGATTTTTTAAGGAAACTTTCCTCACAAGTGACAATATACGTAAACGTTAGAGGAAATATTGGCTCACAAACGCTAATTGTACCTCATTCATTCTCACTCCTCCAAACCTAAAGATTAATATACACTTTCATAAAAATAGTTCTACAAAGCTGCTTAATTATTTTGTGCCATGAAACAATATTCTTCAAAAATATTAATGGTAAATTCAGAGTATTCTTATAGTTTGTAAGCTCTTATTACATAAAACATTTTGTTTGGTCTAATTAAAATGAGTATTAGTAATTACATAATGTAATGTCCGAGCTAATCACAACATATTTGTATTGTATTTTAGTGGACATTCATGTGGCATGCGTGATTTAATATTTGGCATCTTCTCCAAATTAAGGACAAAGCATGAAGTGATCTTTTCTAATTTGAAATGCCCATATATACCAACTCTGTCATACCCGTAACTCTCACCAATCACTTGGCTTAATAATTCAAAAGAAACTTAGTTGTTGTTTGGATGAGAAAGGAAATTGAAATGAAAGAAAGTAAGAAGAAATAGTCGAAGGTTTAAAAGTGTAGAAAGTTAATGGGAAGTGAGATCAAAGTTTAGTTGTTTGTTAGAAGTGAAAGGAAATAAAGATATATAAATTTAAAATGACAAAATCACCTTTAATGAAAAATAATACTTGTGTGTCAAAGTTATAAATTGTTTAATCTTATTGGATATGTGTGTCATTTCAACCAAAAAGCATCTATTGTCCCACTTTCCGTTCAATTTTGATGGGATGATCTTTTAGGTGGGTTCCACAAGAAAATTTTCTTTTCTTCTCTTTTTGATGTCAAACCAAACGGTAAAAAATAGGATATTCTCCATACTTTCTCTTCTCCTTCTTTCTTTCCTTCTAGTTTCTCTCAAACCAAACATAGTGTTATTATTTTAGTTATTTTTTCATATTTTTTTACCATATTGACAAAGGTTTTACTGTCGTTTAACATTGACTAATATTCGTCAGAAAATTTATGAGTATACAAGATAAACTTATTATTTTCAATCAATTTTTCTTTCATATATACAATAGACGGTAATCAAAATTTGTAATGATCATTTGTTTAAAAAGTCATTACGTTATCATTCTAACATATGTATTGTCAAAAATATAAGGTATTTTCTTGTCTACCTCCACAAGATTTAGGGGTATTTACCCCCAATCACTTAAAAAAATTTAACCGATATAAATTTTTATAAAATACACTGTTGGATTAAAAGTTTATATTATATAGATCATTTGTGTAAAATTTCAGAGAAATTTAAAATCATTTGATATGTTATTGAGACGCGTCAAAATTAACAGTTTCTATGATTTCTTAAACACCGTTAATCTTTATGTGTCTCTATAACATATCAAATGATTTTAGAATTGTCTGAAATTTTACACAAATGATCTATATGATATAAACTTTCAATCCAACGGTGTATTTTATAAAAAATTATATCGCTTAAAACTTTTTATAGTGGTTGGGGGTATATACCCCCAAATCTTGTGGGGGTACACAAGTTGTTACCAAAATATAATTCATCATGAAAGTATATACTTTTTTATTTATTTATACAACTAATATAACATACATAAATTTCTGCTTGTTTTGCATGATTATGGCCACGACTCTTCACTACCAATCAATGAGAAAAAAAAACGAATATTCTTGTATGAGAAGACAGACGGTAAAATAAATTTTAATTCTTTAATTAACAAGTGGAAATTAAATTATATATAAGATGAGAGTGGCTTGCAAAAATCCAAATCAATATGATTGAAATCAAGACTGAAAATCAAGCACTTGGTTGTTATATTTCTATATACAAATATGAGATATTTTCAAAATACAATTGTAAAATTATCTAAGTTTGAAAGAATTAAAATTTATCTTAACGAGAATGGTAAGTGTGCATTAACTGCTCTTTGGTTCTTGAATTCATAACCCTAAATAAATCTCACCAATGGTTTTTTTACCATTGATGTGATTTTTTTTTTGACTTATCAATCAATTATCGTTGTAGCGTCTTCTTCATCTTCTCAACTGATTTTATTTGTTAGTTTTCACTTTTTTTTTCTCTTTCTTTTGTCATTTCTTAATTCAAAAAGTCACTTAGTCAAATCTTTCATTTAACATATCGACCCATAGCTTGAGCAAGTTGAGCCATAACACTAAAATCTAAAATTTTACCACATAATTATCACTAAATAATGGAATATCTCTACACATTTGTCACGATTCAAAATGAGTATATTGAACCCTATACAAATTGAGTCCATACACAAAGCTCCTAAAATATTTAAGACGATCCTATCATTTAAAATGATATCAGAGTCAGATATTCGCAAAACGAGACTATTTGTCACGGCGCTTTTGTTTTGTAACCCTCTTATACCGGTCTCGGTTCATCTTATGCCGAGACCTGGTCTTATTAATAATATTTTGCCATTCTAAAAAAAAAACAAATAAATACAATTAAACCTATTCAAATATTGAATTTTTATTTCAATGAATATTTGTAATAAGACAAGATTAACCTAGAAAGTGATTGAGGTTTTTCTTTTCTTCTAGTTTCAAAACTGAGGTGATGAACAAAGACTTGTAGAAATCAACTTTAATTTTTGTCACTTGTCATACTCATGATCATCATGCTCAACTAGTTGAACAACAACACCACTTTGAGAGAACCTTAGATACTTAATTTCACTTTCACACACGTAATATCATCAAGGGTTTACATCCAAAAGAATCCAAAAAGTGTCTTCAAGTTTGGGCAATAAAAAGGACCTTAAGGGTCCCATTTACCAAAACAATTCCAATCACAATTACTCTCAAAAGAGACAAACCACTACCAGACGGTACCTCCAGCTGTTTCTTTCTAATTTCAACTTATTTTTCATAGACTAAATGTAATGAAACATATTCAAACTGAAAATCAGAAATTATTTATTGTTCTAGTTCCAATTGATAGCATCATATGGCTTAATTACTTTGTTTTTTCTTGAAATATTTGAAAGCATTCAAATAAGTCTTTTTTTTTTTGGAATAAAAATAAGTCTTTTATGATGCTAATTTTTTTGTTAATTTATAATTGCCTCCTTAAATTTTGATCGGGTATATCATATATCATTATAAAATTTCTATTTAATTAGTATGGCCTATAATGGAGAAAACGATCTTTTTGTTTTCTTTTTTGAGGAAAAGAGAAAATGATCTTAAAAAATACGAATAAATTATATTTGAATTATACTCCCTTCGTCTTAAAATATAAGAGAAATTTAATTAAAGAAAATTGATCAAATGACCAAATTTCTCTTGTATTATGAGACGGAAGCAAAAAAACATGTTTCATTTTCTTTAAAAATAAAAATAATATTCCGTCAAAAAATAATTACTTATATGTTGTCACGGAGAGGGTAAGTTCTTAGGGTTATTCATTAATGAGTGGTGAGTGGTGACATTACACAAAATGCTAATTTTGCATACACAAAATGATACCAAATTCATTTAATCATCTTTTACTTTAAGTCAACTTAGCAAATAATTTTTGCGGCCAATCATTTGAGTTATAGGCCAATCACATTGCTTGATTCTTCACAATTACAATTTCATTTCACATGAATCTATTCCCTTTTGAATAAACGAATCAATGAAAAATACCCCAAAGCAATAGCTCTTACTCACATTCCACTCCCTTTGCCCAAAATAAATAAACACGTTTCCGACCCACAAAAGTGGGGAAGCAAAAATTGAACTAATTTTAACCAAAAGTTTAGAAACAAAAAAAGACATAATGTTCATCACTTGTCTGCTTCAAAGAAGCCATAAATCACCCCAAAATAAAAATGCCAAATGGTGTGATTATTAGAAGCATCCACGTGTCATAAAAATTACACAAAAAACAATCTATATGGCATGAAATACACGAATCCAAATTTTTACCGTTATTATTATCTTTATTCACGCATGTGAGATATTGATGATTGTAAAAATATAAGAATTATTAATACTAGAAACTATAAATTCAATTTTTTAAACTATATAATTTTGATCAAACAATCACCAACATTTCAAATGCCTGAATAGATAATTTCATGATTGAGGTGAATCTAAATTTGAAATAGACATTCCAAAAAGAATTTTGTTGTGTTGCAAACTTAGTAAGTACAATAGTACTACTAGCTTACTAGCTAGCTAGCACCAACCTAATAAAATTAAAAGGGTATTTATTTTCTTTTAGGTAGGTTCCTAGAGAGTTCTCTTTTCTTTTTCATCATCAAATATTTTATGTTTCCAATTTATTTTATGAGAATATTTTCTAATTTCCTAATATGGGAAATTAAGGATATTATGTTCTTCTATTTGAACCTTCTTGAGCTGAAACTTGTTGCTTCCTGCCCTAAAAAAGATGGAAAAGATAAGTATATACCCTCTAAGTTAGTGAACTTCCTTTTAAATTGAAAGAAGAGTGTGATTGAAATTCCTTACAGCCTTTCCCCCCGCGTTTACTTTACAGCTTAACTTCATATTCCATGCATTATTTCTTTATAGAATGAAAGAAACTTTTTTCATTTATATGGTGAAAAAAATAATGGTAACAAAAAAATAATTGTAACATTGATAAATAGTTTATGGTTAAAGCGTGGACTGGTACATTTGATTTGTAAATCAATGAAGTGTTGGGACATCGAAGGGGCAGCCGGGGGATCATCTGCATTGGGTCTAGAACAACGATATAAGTGTTGGACACCACGCTCTTACCCAAAATCTTAAGGCAATGAGTTTATGGGTCTTTCTACTTATAAAATGTTCAACCTCCACTTTTTTAAGCAATGTGAGACTTAACTCACACTTGCCACAACAATCTCCCTCTCAAGTGTGAGTGCTTCAATTCTTTTATGCTCCCCCTCAAGCGGAAGCTTCTCCGACTGTAAACACTTGCACCACCGTTGCCACTTGCACACAAGGAGTCTGATATAACCATCGGCTCTGATACCACTGTTGGGACATCGAGGGGCAGCCAGAGAATCATCCACATTGGGTCTAGAACAACGATATAAGTGTTGGACACCACACTCTTACCCAAAACCTTAAGACAATGAGTTTTTTTGTGAAATTTATCGCCTTTTATATTTGGGTCATGATAACTATTTGCCAAACAAAAGTAATATTTATATTGAAAATAGTGTATTAGTATTAGTTTAGAAAAGTAGAATGCACAAGTTCCAAGAGTTTATTTACCACTTGTTTTTCTTAACCATTGCCCTAAGGGTAATGTTTATCATTTTCTTTTATATTTTAAGAAATAGTATTTCATAAGAAATAACACATTTCATTGTTTATATGAATCATGATAATTTTTTTCACTATTATAACAATATTATAAGTAATAAAATTTCAGAAAAAATAAATTTTATTTCACCGATACTTTGGATAAATAAAATTGAACCATTATAATTGTAAATGATAGAATTTTTGTTGTTGCAAAAAAGAACTTATTTAAATATTAATTTAATAACTGATTGTACCGATACAATTGTCATATATATATATATATATATATATATATATATATATATATATATATATATAAACGTCTTCTACTAATTTTAACTCTCTGTTAAAAATATTTCTTCAACTTTTATTCATAATGAATACACTCCGTACTTTTTAGTAGTGAGAAATTATTTGACTTGATTCAATTATATGGAAGCTTGAACTTCAATCCAATTGAGCAAGTAAAATGGGGTTTTACTATGAGTTTGTAGATATTAATTAACTTTTCCATTGAGTGGCTAACATTTATTCTTTCCTTTATGCTTTTTGAGATAAGGACAAAAATTAGGCTAAATTTATAAACTAATGTTTCTTAAACTCAATTTGCGAATGTGGACGAATAGGGCTCACCATATTGAAGGGGAATTTGAATAATCTCATCAAATTGGAACATAGAATCTATCCATTTCATTATCTCAATTTTACAGCTATAATATATAAAAAAATTATATATTTTATTAATCTCTTATTATATATTGATAAAATAATTTCTTGACTTGTACAATAACTAGACAAGTTATTATTAATCAATTAGATAAGTATGCTTTAATTTTATTATAGGCTTCCAAAGAGGATAAAGGGTATGTTGTAATTTAATTAAGAATGTCATAGTCTAACATTATCTCTATACTTAAGACAAAAGTTATTTTATATAATCTAAAATCAAATAAATTAAATCTTATAATGATCTTTCAATCTAAACCATCTAATTATTACCAGCTTTTGACTAGAAACCATAAGATCCTATTAGGCATATGAAAATGACTCCATGCATGCAACTAGAGTTTGTATTGAAGTTTCAATGCAGCTTCAATGAGTTGTCCATAGTTTTTTAATTATTTTTTCAGCTCTGTTTCTTTACTAATTAAATTAATTTTTAGTCATAGCTCTAGCCATACAAAATGCTACTATATGACAAATTGCACAACATGAAAGTCTTTTGATTTGATTAGAGAAGTTTATTGTTTAGAAATGTGATGTTATATTTTATAATTCAAGGATGTTTCCTTATTTGTAGGAATCTTTTATTAGATTAAAAAAATTTATCTTTATTGTGTTTGCATTTGATTTAATCAATTTATATTTTATATCATAGGATAGCAATACCAAAATATTTGTGTCTTCTGTTTGGGGATTAGATTTCTTGTGAATGTGGTTTAAAATCTTGGTGTTTTATCATTCTAGAGTTTAACTTGGATTAGGTGTCAAAGTTAAGTTTGAGTTTAAGATCGGTTTATATGGATATATTGATTTTTTTTACATTTGAAATATAAATTGCTTCAGATAGAAATTAATTTTTGGACCTCCCTCTGCATAACTCATATGTCCCTCAACTTTTACCACTTGAGCTATCATACGGGGACATATATATTGATTTGAATCAAGTATGATTTGAAAATTAGTTTGATTTTTTTTGCTTAAATATAATTTTCGTCTCTATATGTATGTGAAATTTTGATTTTAGTCCATGTATATATATATATATATATATATATATATAAGATAATTAGTTTGATTTTAGTCCCTAAAGCAAAAATCGGCAAGAAATTCGTAGGAAAATCTGTTGAAAACTTGCGAATTTTCCTACGGATTTTAACTTTATAGACCAAAAGCAAAAAATTTAGTTGATTCAGAGGCTTATTTAAAACAAAAATCAATACAAGAACTACAATCATAATTCCACATACATATAGAGACGAAAATAATATTTGAGCAATTTTTTTTCCGATTCAATTCAATTTTTATTCAAACCAAAGCAAGATTAATTATTTTTTGTTTAATTTAACTTAGTTTGTTACTTTAGTTAATTTTATCTAAGCCGCTTAGACTCCTATTTGAGACTACTCTTTCTTGGTGTTGTTCCATTATGTCGTCAATGAATAACTTTCATATATATGTGGTTAGTTTTCTCCCCTTCACTATGACATTTCAGTATGTATTATTGATAATCAACTCATTATTCCACAAATGTGTACATGGGATGGGATCAAGAGATTCTTTTTTGGGTTAATTAGCTTTTACCCCTGTAATATACATCAAAATTGCTTTATCTTCTGTAAATTTTTTTTGTTGCTTTACTCCCTGTAATATCAGATTTTGTGCTTTACCCCCCTGGACTCAGTCAACCATAATATAATTTGCGTCAGTTTTGTTTAGCGGCGGTTCAAAACCACCGCTAAATTTTTTATTTTGCGGCGGTTTTTTTTTCAGCAATTTTTTGCGTCGCTAATTCATATTTTGTGGCGGTTAAAAACCCTCGCTAAATTATATTTTGCAGCGGTTTTATTTGCGGCAGTTTTTTTAGCGGCGGTTATAGTATGGTTGACTTGAGTCCAGCGGGGTAAAACACAAAATCTGATATTACATAGGGGGTAAAGCAACAAAAAAATTTTACAGGGGGGTAAAGCAATTTTTGTGTATATTACAGGGGGGTAAAAGCTAATTAACCCTTTTTTTTTATTACATATCGAGGAAAAAGTAGTTGGGGATAAAAACATAATAAATATATATTTGATAGAGACAAATGAAAGTCTTGAATGCAAAATAATCATTTGTTTAAAGAGAAAAACCTAAAATAAAAATTAGATGAATCAATATACACACGTCGAACGCAGTGACTAACTCCTCGCTAGATTGGAGGCACCTCGATCTATAATGAATTAATTCAAATGATAAAAATTATAATATCTTAAATAAGTAGTCAGGACTTTTATCAAAAAAAAAAAAAAAAACATCTTAAATAAGTAGTCAGGAGTTAAATTTTAGTTCATATGTGTATAAACATAATTTTGTTAAAAGGAGTGTGTCTTACAAATTCTTCTGACGAAAGTTATTCACTATTAATTGATAGTAAAAATTTCGTATTAATATCACCTTAAAAGTTAAATTAAATTGAAGTAACCATCACCTAAAATAATAATTTTTTTTAATTAAAATCACTTAAAGTAATAATAAAAAATATGATAAAAAGACATTAATTATTGAATTAAAAGTAAGAATATAGTACTACAAGCTATGATTAATGGTTACATTAACTTTTTACATGGAAAAAGCATCATATGAGCAATGTACATGAACATGAGTGATGTATTTTTACATGAAAAGGGCAACATGCCTCCAAAAAAATATAAAAATGAAAAGGGCAACATGTGAGCTCATGGATATGGACATGTGAATGAATCTTAGGCTACAATATTTATTACTATATATTTATATATTTTTGCTGCAAATATTAATTTTTATATATACACTGCTCCATCCAATATTTGCAGTGATAGAGAGTGATGACTATTCACTGCTAAGTGATGAACACTATTCATTTCCAACCCCACCAACATGTCCAAGGTCCACAACCTATTATTATTGCCTTGGTTCATTTCACCTCTATTCTATATGCTCCAATTTGCAATTATTTTATCACATAAATTCATATATTTTATCTTTTCTTATTATAACCCTTTTTTTAATTAGTTTTTTCTTCTTTATTCAGACATGGGGTCACTGCATTATAAAACATCATCCTGTCCTTTTCCTAACTTTGTCTTTATTTTACCATTTCTTACATCACCTTTCCATTTTTTTATTTTCATTATTAAAAAATATCATCAATTTTTTTTAATACCATTTACAATATCATTTGATTTGTATGTGTAAAATTAATTTTTAATTTTGGTACGTGGACGAAATGACAAGTTATTAAAAATTCACTTATAAAATAGAGGATTAAGGTTTAATATCTGATCATAAACGTACGACTTAACAATTTTAATATTTTTTATCAGTTGAACTAAAATTTATAGATATTTTACAAAATTTAATTTATAATATACTTAAAGTAACACATATGAGTTATTATAATTTGTCAACACTACTTAATACTCTTTTAATCTCGTTAACAAGAAAATGTCGAAATTATTAGATTTGATGAATTGATTCCACTTTATACTATTTTATATAACTAAATTTTATGTGATATAAATTCCCTTTCATGTTGGTCTTAAATTCATAAAACCTCAAACTCCTCTCCCTCACAATCTTCACACACACATTCTCTCTCTTTCTTTCTTTCTCTTACTTGAAGTGAAACTGTGTTTGTTGTCTTGTTTCCTTTTGTGTTTCTCACTGAAACATTGATATTTCAACACAGTGTTTGTTTTAGTATTTCTCTCTTCTAACAAAATGTTTGCAGAAACAGGTCTTCTCTTCCCTTATTTACAGAATTACTCACAAGAGTTTCAACAACTTGATGAATATTGCATGACTCACAAATCCAATGCTTCAATGGTACCCTCTTTTTTTCTCTCTTTCTATTTCCAGTTTCTTATTAAAAAAAATTATTTTTTCAATTTTTTATTTTATTTTTGATGTTTTTTTTGCTTTGCTTCTAACTATTTTTGTGTCCCTTTGAACTGCATTTGCTTGATGTAAATAAAAAATTGAATTTTTGTTTCTTTGTTTTTGTTTAATTCTTTGTTTTGTGTTCATACTAAGGTTTCCTAGACAAAAATACATAAAAAGATTTGTTTCAACTAAATATTTCCATATTTGTACTATAATTTTTCATTTTCCTAAATTTGGAAACTCTCTTCTATCTATAGATAGTGAGTGATATCTAATCTTAATCATGTGGATGTTTACAAATTAATTTTTAATCATATTAATCATGATAATTGATAATGATAATTTCTCTATGAACATATGTTAATTAAGTAATTAAGTTTAGTTATTTACTCTAATATTTCATTTCTCACTTCATGGGCTTGTTAATTGAAAATATCAAGCTTAAGAAGAAAAATTAACTTAATTAATTATTAAGTACAAGATATTTTTTAATCATTAAGTATGAAACTATGAATTATTCAGAATGTTTTCTACTAAGTCATATTCATAGCACAAGTGGAAACAGCTAGAGTTAACTTTAATTGCTGGATCTAGAAAAGTGTTACAAAAGGAAAAAAAAAGTGATTAAGTTGGAAAGTGTTTTTGTTGTGGTACTTCCGTGTTCTTTAATTTTACTTCCAATTTTATTTATTGATTTTATGGTGTTGAAATGTGAAAATTCTTATAGTGGAGTTTGTCTTTTTCTTCTCCACTAAGGGGAGGTTTATTGAAGAAGGAAAAAGTCATTTTATTCTTTTTTTTTTTGGTAATATAGAAAAGTGTTTAGATGAAAATGACTTATGAATGAACAAGTTAATGATTTCTTTTTGGTCTTTTGTCTTGCACTAAATATATAGTTACAAAAATGGAAATCATGATATTTTGCTTCTATTTTTGTTCTTCCAACAATATAAGATAAAAGTATTAGTGGGTTGGTTTTCTTGTAGTGTTTCTTGGTCTTTTGGTTACTCCATTTGAAACAATTTTAAGAACATGAACTAACTTAAGATCTTTTGATGGACTTGGATTCTTTGACACCTGTGCGGCTTCTCCAGCAGCACCTTTAAGTTGGATTAATTTAATAGCCGAGTGTATTATATCTCAGCTGTTAGATTAATCCAACAGTTGAGGTGTGGTTGGACAGACCGGTTGGTACTGCTTGTGCAGTATCTCCAACCGACAACCGTACCTTGAAGTTGGATTAATTTAACAGCAGAGTAGCTGTTAGATTAATCCTACTATTGAAGTGCGGTTGAAGAGGCTGGTGAAACAACAGAAGATCGGAATTATTTTTTGATACTTGTTCACTTTTTTATGTTCAAGAATTGCATTAACCTTAGTTTCACTATGTTAGTCGAAAAAATTCAATGTTTTGTCTATTCATAAAAGGCGAAAACTTGCATGTGCAGTCTCTTCCGCTGCAGTCAAAAGTTGGATTAGTTTAATAGCTGAACGTATTAAATCTCAGCTGTTAGATTAATCCAACGGCTGACGTGCGGTTGGAGAGTCTACACATGCAACCGAGGATTCGGTTTCTACTTTGATATTTGGTGAATTTTATGTTTGTATGAAAGTTTCAATGTTGTGTATTCATAAAAGAAGAAAATTTTGGATCGATATTGCTGAGCTGAGTAATAGTCCAGTTCCTTCTGGACTGAATTAATGTCTGATTGCAGTTTCAATGTTTCAGCCATCAACTTGGTGGGCTCTTTCAAAGTCAGGTTTTTTGGGTGAAGCATGGGCTTTGAATTTGCAATCATGTGAAGGTTCAAATGAATTGTATTCGCACATTTTGTTTATGCAAAGCTTCTGCTATGTACTATGAGTGTCTTATTAGTTACAAATATTTTCATAAATGCAATACTAGTATTTAATATGAGATAAAAAGGGTTATGTCGTTATGATACTTTCCTATTTTCGATTAATTATTCAACACTTGGTGTGTTTTATGTCTTTTGTCATTCTATGATTATTCGTTAACTGTTGTTTTGCCATGTTGTTTAATGCAGAGTGACCTAGTTCAATCATCTGCAATGTCAGAATTTGATTTATTTGTAGAGGGAGATCTGTTCAAAGCGCCTGAGACGATTATCGAAGAACCGGCGATGGATCTCGATCCAATGCAAGCAGCCATGTCAATGATATCTTGTGGTGATGATGTGTCGTCGCAGGGTCTAAAATCTTCGGAGATTGACAATGTGCTTCAAAATGAACAGCTTTTGAGTGAGGTATACTATGAATGCAAGAAGGATCTGTTAGAAAAGGCGGCTATAGAGTCACCTCTTTCTGAAATTCTTGAAATCAAGATTCCTGCTCTAAACATCGACGAGAATTTGATTCCAGAAAACAAACCAATTCCTGATGTACTATTACCGAAGAGTGTCAGTTCGGGAAGTTTGAATTCAATGGATTGGATGAATGGAGCTGCAATGAAGCCTGCTTTCCTTGATTTCCCTGGAATTGATTTCAACGCGGTTTATGGAATGCGGAGAGCATTTAGCGAAGGAGATATAAAGGTCAACTTAAATTGTTCATGTATTTTGTTGTTCTTCTTATAAATTAACATCTATGGCTGCGGCATTATGTATTATATTGGAAAATATTTAAGTCCCGCATTGAAAATAGATAAGGTTTGAATAGAGTTTATAAAGAGAGATATTTTTATTTAATTTAAGGTTATTTGTAGTGTGGATAACAACTGTAGAGTTATTGAGTGGTTGCATCGCACCCAACTCAACGGCTCTGCATTGTTTGCAACATTACAAATACCTTTTAGCCATCTCAACAAGATTTGGTGAATGATTGACACTTTTTTTCGACAGACTCTTGGCAACAGCAGTGTTGGCCATTCTACTCTCGAGAGGCCTTTTCTTCTCAGCAACTGCACGAGTGAGCAACGTCAAGAAAAACTCTCTAGATACAGGAATAAGAAGACAAGGAGAAACTTCGGGAGGAAAATCAAGGTAAATATAAAATGCTACGAAAAGTTGCTTTTCGTAAGAAGGCCCAATTGCTTGACACGCCTTTAAGACGTTCAATATTATGCATCGAACTTAATATTCTTACGTTGCAAAATTTCAAAGACTTCATTTTCATCCTTTCACGTGATTCTGAACTCGACTAACAATGATGTTGTATGGTTTCAGTATGCTTGCAGGAAGGCGCTGGCTGACAGTCAACCAAGAATCCGTGGAAGATTTGCGAAAACGGAGGAATACGATGTCAAGAGGCAATGACCCTTTTAACCAAATTAATTGAAAAAAAAAACAAGAAAGTAGAAATCGGTTCGATGTATCAGATCACGAAAGATGGAAAAGCTTGGTAGATTATAGACTTGATGGAATTTCTATAACTTTAGCAGGTATCATGGAATAAGATAAACATCAAAACTTCTAAGTAATTTGCCTTATATCTGCTGTAGTAGCATTTTCTTTGTAGATGGATATGACCTTCAAGATATGTACAAAAGTTTGATGAATAAAAGAAGGAAAAAAGAAGAAAAAAAAGAGATAAGGTTGTATCTGTGAACTTATTGTTTAATTGTATCATGTGAAATAATGATGTAAGAATTTAGAATTATTTATTTCTAACAGTGATGGGTGAAACTTGAAAGTACTAACTTTTGTTTTGTCCATATTGATTCATACAAATCTCCAATAGTACTAACTTTGGTGTATATATCTTTTAATTTATTATATTGAACCACATATGTTTATCATACACTAGGTATAATTCTTATAGTGTGATTTATGATAGAACATTATAGCGTCGTTTGTTAAAGTAGCCGATTTTACTAGTAGGGTATGAATTGATTGTTTTTGTGAAATAGTTTTTATATGATAATTGTGAAACACAATTACCAACTTAAGTTGGTTTAAGTGGTGAAAAGTTTGGTTCTATTTTGAAGTAAGATTTTAAGTTTGAGTATTGTGAGTGAGATAAATTTAGGTAAAATTTAGGTAGATTTCACTAAATCTTGTATCCTATTTTTAAAACAAGAAAACATAAATATCAAGGATTACTTAGACAGTACCTTTGTAGGGAAGTATATAATATACCTCATTTGCAAGTTGTAGGTTTTGAGATTAAGATATTCCATGATGTGGACCATTTCAATTTTTTTTTGAGCAATATTATCGATTTTTTTTTGACAATGAGCAATATTATCGATTATATATTACTGTATATTATGTAGCATATCACTATCAAATATCATAAGCACCATACATTAACAAATATTGCATTCTTATATTATGTATGACTCATATTTATATTTACTGATAAGTGGGTAAATATTTAAGTGTATTGGAGTTGTAAGCACAAATGCGCAATAAATAGGGCGGATGTATTCACGTAGCATTATTTGTGATTAATAGATATCATAGCAGGTGCTCTATTATTCGATATGCAACTACAATTGACCTAATTTTATGATTAAATCGCATATGCACTTTATCGCATTTTTTAATATCTATTCATCTTAAGGTTATTAGTTGTTGTTTATCAAATTTATCTTCAGAAAATAATTAAAAATAATTAATAAGATCTACTTTTACTCGGAGTATCTTATGGTAATAAGAAAATAATCAAAATATTATCAAATTGGTAGAGATATTTTGCTGTAGTCAAATCATGTTTATATTCTATAAAAACATCTTTTCTTATTCTATTTTCTCTTAGTCAATGAAAGCTACTTACCCTAGAGTAAGAGTATTTTATTTTTCTTTGGTATTTTCTTGTCTACCCCCACAAGATTTGGGGGTATTTACCCTCAATCACTTAAAAAAAATTTAACAGATATAAATTTTTATAAAATACACCGTTGGATTAAAAGTTTATATCATATATATCATTTGTGTAAAATTTCAGAGAAATTTAAAATCATTTGATATGTTATTGAGACACGTCAAAATTAACAGTTTCTGTGATTTCTTAAACACCGTTAATCTTTATGTGTCTCAATAACATATCAAATGATTTTAGATTTGTCTGAAATTTTACACAAATGATCTATATGATATAAACTTTCAATCCAACGGTGTATTTTATAAAAAATTATATCACTTAAAACTATTTATAGTGGTTGGGAGTATATACCCCCAAATCTTGTGGGGGTACACAAGTTGTCACCTTTTTCTTTTTTTTATAAGAGACTAAATAGGAAATTTACACACAAAACACAACAAATTTTAAGAAATAAGTAGTTATATGTTCAAATTCGCATCATAATATAACAAATGTCTCTACAATCTTCCGCATCTAAATTGTATTTACGAGACATGTTAAGTTTATTTAAATTTATTAAGTTTATCTATTAAGCACTTATACATGTGCTTGAGTGAATTTACCAAGAAAATAGATTATTGGTCATAAACCTACTTATGCCATATTGAAAAAGATACTAGAAGATGTTTTTGTTCTCATTTTTTTAGTTTTAGAGAGTGGAAACTTTATTTTTTTTGAAAGAGAAAGTGGAAACTTGAAAATAGTTTATATCACAGTTTATAGAAATAAGTTAATCAAACAAAGTTTTCTTTTAAAATTTTTACAAATTATAAAACAGATTTGAAAAACTAAAAAATCAAACAGGTCCTAAAACATACTTTAAGTCTTAGTAGATTTTCCATAGTTTTTGTTCGAACTACGAATGATCATCTTTAATCAACGAGAAAAGAAACAACAAATTTCCATCATTGTTTCGAACAACACCACTACATCTTAACGTCCCAATATTACTCGCCGGTCGCCGCTGCACGCACCATCACGATTGAGGCTCACAAAACCTTCAAGGTGGAGGACCGGTCCAACTGGGTTGTAATATGTAGGTTCTCATGATTGGTTAAAATGAAAGATAAAACCATTAATCTCTTCTCTTGTTGTCATGTTGAGAAAACACACCAACCTGTTTCTAACCAACCATAGTTTATCCAAACACAACCCCAAATAGGTAAAAAAAAAACTTCAATTTCATCAAGTATTAAAATCAAGAAGCAACATCTTTTATGCCTCTTAAAACCACTTTAAAGGCCCTTTTTTTTGTTAATTACTTTGAATATTGTAATATGATCATTAATCATTCAAAACTTCTTATTTTAACCATGAAGTTCGCTACGCTTCTCCGACAAAGATCTATTTCATGATAACTCCAAAACGTTGTTTGAATCTCGATCGTTTGAAATTCAACTTTTTTTTACATAAAAGAGATAAAGAAAAATGTGTCCTTCTATAAATAGTTCATCAATTATAAATCTCCCTAAAATCCTTTGAAAGAAAGAGAAAAGTTTCCTCAAATTAACTCAAAGAGAAAGACACACACAAACATTTCTCTATCCTCTGAAAATCTTGTATGTTCAATTCATCTTCAAACGCCACTGACAAGATTACAAAGTTTACAACAACATGTGTACTTAACAAAAAACAACAACCTCGTACCTCGTTGATTCATGCTTGCAACTACGTTTGACTTCAAAATCAAAACATCAATATACCATGAGTTCATCAACACTCATAGATCCAACAATTTAAAGTTTGTGATAATTAAAAATTGTTCACAATCAACAACAAATTGTACTGTTCATAAAACCTATATCTACTTGTACTTTCTATGACTTACACAAATGAAGCAAATTTGGTTTCTTCATAAGTCATTTTTTTATTTACGCAACCAAAACCAAAATCATGGCCATAGCACCACCGTGCAAACCACCTTCGTTTTCCTCTTCAAACCAAAAAAGTAAAAAAATTATATTATTATATTTCTTAAAACTAAAAACTAAAAACTAAAAAAATAAAAATAAAAAACTATTACAAATCAAAATAGTTATCGAACTCCTCAAGAAGAAGAAGATGATGGTGGTGACTAATTGACTATGGCATAATGCATCAAACACCATTGCATAATTACTACCACATATTAACATCATTATAATAATTTCCAAAAATCAAAACCAAAAACTATATAATAATAAACAAACCTTCAAATTCAGAATAAACATGTTTGATTTTACATCTCTAACTCATCAACACACATGAAAAACACAAAATCCATAACCATTCAAAAATTCCAAAAAAACACACAAATTAACCTCAAAATCATACCAATTTCAACATTATATAATAATTAAAAACTCCAAATTTAACGGAACAAAGAAAATCAAAATCATAATCTCATGCAAAATTAAATTCTCAAAATGTAGCATTATCATAAAGTTGCGTTGCATAATCTCTGCAACAAACCACAAAATTTCTCTACCAACACAACACGTGAGTCATCACTAACACTCAACTAAATTAAAAATAAAACAAAATTTTCATTTATTATTTTTAATATTTATCTCACTCAGATTTTTGTTTTTTTTTTCTTCTTATAACTTCTCTTCAAATAGATCGCTTTTTTTTTTTTTTCTTCTTCATTCTTCTATCTTCAATCTTTCACAGTTTTTCTTCGATCGATCGAATTTCATCGACATTCTCGTACCTCACTTACCTCGTTCTCTTCGAAACCTTAATCTTTGTCGCTGTTTTTTCGATTTCTATTTTCAACTTCTTTGTTCTTACTCTGTTTCTCGTTTTTTCAATTTCATATTCTCAAATTAGGGTTTATGTTTTGAATTATCGTAATGCGAATTTTGATCATTTATTAATTTATTATTATTGTTATAATTTTAATTATTGTTATTTATATTGATTCGTTAATTTGATAATGATAATTAAGAAGAATCTCAAATCCGAAATGCCGAGTCGGAAACGGAGTAGACTCGGTAACTCGGTGGAAGAAGAAGACGAGTTGCTAAAGTTGACTCGGAGCAATAAGAATAAGAAGAAGAAGAAAGGTAACGGTAATTATCCGTTGAATCTTCTCGCCGGTGCAATTCCGGCTAGTTTTAAGGGATTACTTGGTGCCACCGTAGCAACCACCGTGGCATCATCGGAAAATTGTTTTTCTGACGGAAAAGGTGATATTAAGAACACGGCGGCGACGGGGACACGGCCGCCACTTGTTCGAACTTCGCGCGGCCGGCTTCAGGTGTTGCCGTCGCGGTTTAATGATTCTGTTATTGTTAATTGGAAGAAGGATGGAAGAAATGGTGCTAGTTCCGGTGCCGGTGCTGGTGCTGGTGCAACTGCCACTGCTGCTACTAGCTTCCGTGAATTTGAATTTGATGAATTCAGTTTCAATAATTGTGCTGGAAAAGGAAAGAATGGTGGGAATGGAACAACGGGTCGTCGTGGGTATTCGGTTTTGTGTGAAGAAGTGTTGCATAAGAATTTTGGTGTTGCTGCTGGTAACAAGGAATTGAGTTTGCGTGAGATTGTTGAGGAAACAAAGTTGAATAATGGAGTTATGAAGAAAGAAGAGAAGAGAAAGAAGAAGAAAGAAGGGTTATTTGGGGCAGAAGATTTTAATGCAGGTGAAATAGTGTGGGCTAAAGCTTCGAAAAAGGAACCTTTTTGGCCTGCAATTGTTCTTGATCCAATTTCTCAAGCACCTGAGCTGGTTTTCAAATCATGTATAGCTGATGCTACTTGTGTCATGTTTCTTGGTTACTCTAAGAATGAAAATCACAGGGTATAGTGTGAATTTGTTAATAGTTAATATAGTTATTAGCACTATAGTTTTAGCTTATTATGTATATGGAAGTTTATTTAATGTTTCTTTTTAGTATAATGTGTATTTATTGTGTTCTTTTATTAATGGTTGTGAGCAGGATTTTGCATGGGTGAAGGATGGAATGATTTTTCCATTTATGGATAATGTAGAAAGGTGAGGATTTTTTTTTCTCTATTTGTTTTATACATTGTATTAGAATTTTTGTTTAGGTTTTTTTTTCATGAAGAGTTTGTGTTATGCTTACTAAGAATGATGATATTTTGTATTAGGTTTCAAGAACAGTCTGAATTGAGTTACGGTGATTCGTCTCAATTTCATGCGGCAGTTGAGGAGGCATTTTTGGCGGATCAGGGGATTGTAGAGAATGTGATAGAAGATATAAATGCGGTGGCTGGTAATAATGGTTGTAGTAATGATTCTATTCTTAAAGACTTTCAGAATGTCGGTGCGTCAAAACGGAATGCGGATGGTCTCGTTCTGAAGAAGGTAAGTCATCTTCTTGGCATATTGTCTTCTTTTCCGGGATCTGCATGGCTTTCAGTGACTGTTAATGCTGTCGTGCAATGTATTTTTAGAGGATATTTAAGGATGCTAGATATAATTTCAAACTTCAATTTGCAACTGAAAATTGACTTAATCACTACTTGATCCTTATTTCTGGTTAGTAGACTTTAGACTTGTAGATTTGACGTACTGATTTGTTCTGCTTTGATAGTGAAATTATCATGCAATGCACCATAGTTGTATTACACCAAAATGCAGAAGTGATGTAGCATGCTGACGTTTGTTCAATTTGACGTAACACTTTATTAATTTGATTCCATATGTAGGATTTATATAACAGAAAGAAAAACATGCGACTTTGTGACGAATGTGGATTGGACCTTCCTTTCAATATGTCAAAGAAAAAGGATACGACTCCCGGTGGTCAACTCCTATGTAAAACATGTGCTAGGGTTTGTATAACTTGCCTTTTTCTTCTTAACAGTTTATATTTAAATCTGAAATGGAAATGTTATAATTGAAGTAGATTGTATTTGTTGCAAAAAGGCATATATTGTCGTCTTTGAAATCAATTTCTCTTTGGACAGTTAACAAAATCCAAACATTATTGCGGCATATGTAAGAAAGTTTGGAATCAATCGGATAGCGGAAGCTGGGTGAGTTAGTTGGATCTTGTCATTTATTTAAAGTATTGTCTTTTTTAGCTCAAAAACTTTATTTTTGCGGTATTAAATATCCCACTTCCGGATGTTCGCCTTGAATTAGGTCCGTTGTGATGGATGTAAAGTGTGGGTGCATGCTGAATGCGACAAAATCTCCAGCATACTTTTCAAGGTTTATCCGTTACACCGTCACACTTGATATCTGATTTTTGTCTCTTCGTGGAATTTGAAGCTCAGAAAGAACATATTGTTTTATTCTGACTTTTATTATCTGTTTCTCAAAGAATCTTGGAAGCACCGATTATTTCTGCCCTGCTTGCAAAGTGAAGTTTAATTTTGAATTATCTGATTCGGAAAAATCACATCCAAAAATCAAGTAAGTTTGTAGATATGGTTCATGTTTTTTATTCAAACCCCCTATTTGTAGCCTAACTGAGTAATTCCATGTAACTTTCTTATGAAGCTAATCCCATTTAAGAGTCAACTATGTCTGCCGTTTTAACATATTTCTTTAAGTTTTGGAATAACCATCTTTTTATTATGCTTCCTGTAGTTTGTATTTCTGACTATAGTGGTGGTTTTTTGTATAGATGGAACAAAAACAATGGGCAGCTAGAACTTCCAAAGAAGGTCACTGTTCTCTGCAATGGTGTGGAAGGCATATATTTTCCAAGCCTTCACCTGTAAGCATAAACTCCTTCAGAATTTGTTTATCATAGTTTTTGTATTTGATTGATATGGAGGAAATATTTTCCCTTGGTTTTCCATGTTCTCCTGCAGAGTAATGTGCAAGTGTGGTTTTTGTGAGACGGAAAAGCAAGCACTTAGTGAATGGGAACGCCACACAGGTTCAAAATTTAGAAACTGGAAAACAAGTGTTCAGGTTAAAGGATCCATGCTATCGCTGGAACAATGGGTGCGTATATGACCATATTATTTAATTTTGATGCATAATATTCCCCATCATTCTGCCCGTAAAATTCGCTACTTATTTATTTGATTACTCTTGTACAAAATGACTGACTGTTCAAGTGTCCAATCATCTGCTTTCTAGACTTGTGGCTTGTAGTTCAATATGATACATTTGGTGTACTAATAGGCTGGTTATGTATTTTTATTTGCCAATAAGTATCAATAATGAAAAGTTTTCTATCTTACCATCGAGATTTCCTACTATATATTATAACTATCAATCAACATTGATATTTATTTGCATTATGAGGTTTTCAGTACCAAAATGGCAGTTATTGACGTAGTGAGAATCCGTGGGAACTTATGTCTCTTTTGATTTAGCATATGAAGCACTTAGAAAAAGAAAGAATTAGGCTGGAGATTTATATTGGGGCAAGACCTTTATTGTGAGACATAAGTGTAGTTGTAACTGATACAATCTGTTTTGACTTTTCAGATGCTGCAGTTGGCTGAATTTCATGCTAAAGCTGTAGTTTCTGTCAAACCTAAAAGACCATCCATAAAAGCAAGAAAACAGAAATTGCTTACTTTTCTGCAAGGTACCTTTTAAGTCTTTCCTTTTTTATACGGCTATACAGAGTTTCGTAGATAAATTTCTGAGAGTGATAATGGTAATGGAAACTATTGACTCTGGCAGACAAGTATGAACCTGTTTGTGCTAAGTGGACTACAGAACGATGTGCCGTATGTAGATGGGTTGAAGATTGGGACTACAACAAAATTATCATCTGCGTCAGGTAATATAGCATCCTCAGTTTATTATAAATACTTAACCATGAAAACTAGGAATTAGTAAAAGTTTCTGCACTGGTTGAAAGATTGTGTAGCTGATAAACGTAGTGATTTTGATGAATATTTGGACAGTTAACAACAGACTTAATTTATGCCTGTGTCTTGAAATATTATAATGCAAGAAGTGCCTTGTCTTATGCTTTTCATTTATATTTATGGAAATATGTTATTTTGCTTGGCCTTATCATATATCTGTCCCTCCCATGTTCCTTATCAGTGAGATCAGGGCAACAAAACCATTTACATATAAAAAATAATCTTCTTCTTTTGGAACCTTGAACTATCTGGCAAGATTTGTTTGTTTTGCTTTTTTTTTACTCTATGATGAATGGCATTGCAACTGATATGAAAAATGTGTTATTATATATATATATATATATATATATATATATATATATATATATATATATATTGAACGGAAAATATATTATATGAAAAATGTGTTATTATATATTTTGTAGATGTCAAATAGCCGTTCATCAAGAATGCTATGGAGCAAGACATGTTCGTGACTTTACATCATGGGTTTGTAAAGCTTGTGAAACACCGGAAATCACGCGAGAGTGTTGTCTTTGTCCTGTAAAAGGTGCGTGTCTTCCACAATATTTTAGATGTATTGTATTACGCATGTCACTTGTTTATTTGTATGAGCTATATCTCCTCCTATGTATTTTATTTTTTGGAATTTACCCTCTAGATTATTATAATCTTGCATATGCATGTATGAATAAATCTTTCTTTTTTACTGTAGCATTTAGGATAATTATTTTTAGATTTGGTAAGTTTGTTGTTAACTCTGTTTTGTTATTAATGTGTATGATCTTATTATCTGAAATGTATTGTTGGACATTCAGGTGGTGCTCTGAAGCCTACTGATATTGATCCATTATGGGTTCATGTCACTTGTGCGTGGTTTCGACCAGAAGTATCTTTTGCTAGTGATGAGAAAATGGAGCCTGCTTTGGGTATCTTGAGTATTCCATCAAATTCTTTTGTGAAGGTAGGGTATTTGTAACTTGTAACTCTTCTTTTGTCTGTTAAAAAAATGTACTTTATATCTTTTTTCAGAAGAAGTATAGTTTGATAGTATCACTAATATGTATATTTTATCATAATAAAATATAGTAAATGTAGATTCTTTTTCCCAAAAATAAATTTGTAATGGTATTCACGCCTAATTATGTTAGTCACCAATTGATGTAGTTTACTCTTTGCATATTTCACACTAAGTTGCATTATTTACTCCTACCGCATTGTAAAGCTGGAGAGTAAGTCCTTTTTACATGAAACAACCTCGGCTCCAGTCAAGATTTCTTAACATGAATATGTTTTAGATGTCTCTTTAGTTTTGTTCATTCCAATTCAATCTAAAGTCTGCATTACTTCAATTTCAGATTTGTGTTATTTGTAAGCAAATCCATGGTTCGTGCACACAATGTGTCAAGTGTTCCACATATTACCATGTCATGTGTGCATCAAGGGCTGGTTATCGCATGGAGGTGAGACTACAATTGGATTGACTTGGTTTCCATTTCCATAATTTTTGCTGATATGTTCTAAGATGTACTTTCATTTAATTTAATTTGAAACAGGTTTAATGCCACTTTTAATTAATACTGTTCTGGTTTATGCAAATATGGTTTAGCTTCTTTTTTATGGTGTTAACCCTCCGGTTCCTAGGGGAAGGGGGCTCTGGTAATCCGGAGTTTAGCTGCGAGGTAAGTAAAGTCTGACCAAGAATTGTTCCTCACCAGGAATCGAACTCGGGTTGCCCCGAACAATTCGTCAGACCCCTACCTAGAGCTTCACCAATCTTTTGATGATTGATTACAAGTATTGATCAGACCCCTGCCTAGAACTTTACCAATAGGATTACATGGTGTGAACTTTGGGACAAGTTCAATATTTGAGCCTGAGGAACTAATTTTGTGACAGGTTTTGGAAGACGAATACGTTCAGATCTTTAGTGAACTAGTTGGACCGATTTTTATCTAGGGCTAACTTTGTGATGAATGTAAAGTTGGAGGACCAACGTCACAGTTTACTTGTCATTTCAAAAACCCTATTGCAATACATGTTATTTGTAAAGGTGGCTTGCGAATTGCAATAAACAATATAGGGTGCTTTCTTGAAGTTCAATTTAAATATAGAATCTGATGGCAACAATAATTTATAGGATATACTACCTCATATTGCAGTCCGAGCTTCAATATTATTCTGTATAATGGCTGACTTTAAATTGATAATCTTCATTTATCATATGTATAATTTATGATCCGTGAAATAGTTATTGACTTTTGTCTTCTGTAAATGCAGTTGCATTGTTCAGAGAAAAATGGTAAACAGACAACAAGAATGGTTTCTTATTGTGCTTATCACAGGTATGGAATCCTCAATTATGACAATTTTGTTTATCCTTTGTCCCTTTATATTATTTCCTTTGTGGAGTTTTCTTTTTACAAATTACAAAAAATCAGTGTTTTTAGAATTTTATGGGTATGGGTGTATTTGAATTTATCTTTTTCTTGTTTTAGCTTTTCATCTTTGTTATTTCTATATTTCTTGCAGGGCTCCCAATCCAGACACTGTTTTGATTATACAAACCCCTCAAGGGGTCATTTCAACTAAAATCCTTATCCAAAATAAGAGAAAAGTTGGGTCAAGGTTAATTTCATCGAACAGAATAAAGGTAGAAGAAACTCCTCAAACAGATAACACCGAACATGATCCATTTTCTGCTGCTAGATGCCGAGTCTTTGTAAGAACAAACCACACAAAAAAGGTAACTTCGAAAATATATTTCTTCTTCGTGGTGAATGTTTGTAAGATAATGAATTAAAACTTTTCTGTTATTTGTTTTATACTTTTGGAATTTCGGCTTAGTTGCGGCCCCTCTGTGGTCTGTTATTGGTCCACTTTGTTTGCCTTCATTGCAGCAATTTACAACACCTTTAGTGTGCTGGTTTATATCCCCACATAGCTTAGAGATTTGGCCTTTGTAGTACTTCTATGGCTTGACTCTTTGTCTCCTCACCTTACACATTTATTTTGTATGCGATTGTGATGTAATGGTGAAATATCATACTCATTGCTTATTGTATTGATTCCTTGACTTTCCATGCTCGCTACTAATGCCTTGTTAATCACCATTGCCTCTAATATGTCCTTTGTCATCTTTATATGTTCTTGTTTGTGAAACAACAACACATTTCTCATCTTTATGTTTTCTACTTGCCAGAGAGCAGCTGATGAAGCCGTTCCTCATAAAGTGAGGGGTCACTGCCATCATTCTTTAGATGAAATACAGAGATTAAATGCATGCAAAGTAAGTCTTTTACTCTGATATAAATGGGATTTTCATATTCTTTGTTTAAAGCTTGAATCTAAGGTTTAAACTGTGCACCCCATCCCATTATTTTCACTCTTTTGCTCATATCTTTCCCTCAAATAGGTGGTAGATGAGTCTCAGACATTTTCATCTTTTAGGGAACGCCTTCATCACTTACAGGTAGAACTCATTTTTCTTCAGTGGCGGTTTATTGGCTTTGCTCATAGATTTTCTGATTGTATTTTGGGTACTTTGCATGATTCCAGAGAACTGAAAATGAACGAGTGTGCTTCGGTAGATCAGGCATACATGGATGGGGCCTATTTGCACGAAGAAGTATTCAAGAAGGAGAAATGGTATGAATGTCATACTCAAATGATCAAATATGAAAAGATTATGAAAACCCATGGTATCTTTGGCTATTTGAGAATATGATAGTTTTGTTTTTTTGGGATTAAAGAGGGTCGAAGCCCAGAAAAAAGAGATTTGAGATGCACATAAAATGGTACCCTTGGACCCTGCATGGGAACATCCATCTTCAAAGCTTGTTTTCTCAAAGCCTTGCCAATCATTATTGACATAAAGAGCTGTATAATTATATATTCGAATCAAATATTTATCCATGTGGTTTTTAACAATTTTGCTTTCGCAGTTGCTAAAACTTAGAAATGATGTATATTTAATCACATTCCTGGGCATAGCTTTCATTGTATGCACATCAATGCAGTGGTTTCGAAATGACATAGAGCCTGATAAAGTTTAGGCCACGTTTACTTTGTGAAAACATTTTTTAAAATATGTTCATTTTAACTTGCTAATATGATGTGAGACTATTGAAGTGAACTGTAGCGATGGAGAGAAGATGAAATACTAGCTTGAGATGATGTATTTGTTGGAAATAATAAAACATGTTTTTGGTATTTTCATTGTTTCCAATAAATGCACACAATTGTTCACTTCAAGCGTCTACTATCTCCTTGTTAGCAAGTAAAATTAACACAAAATTTAGAAAATGGAAATAGAAAATGTTTTCACGGAGTAAACGAGTCCTTAGTTTTCAGATGCTGACATAATTTAATTCTCTTTTGCTTCTATCATGGTATGAAATATGGATTTAATATTTGCAGAAAGATAACATCATTAATCCTATGATCCTATGCTTTAGTTTTCCATCTAAATCATTACTACTTTTATTGTAGAGATAATGATCATGATTTTATCCAATGCAGGTCCTGGAATACCGTGGTGAACAAGTAAGGCGCAGCGTTGCAGATCTAAGGGAGGCTCGTTATAAGTTAGAAAGGAAAGACTGCTATGTAAGTTCATTCTCCTCCCCTTCCCACCATGGGTTGATCCTCTTGCCCTTGACTTTTGTTTTTGTTCACCAGGGTGCCCTCTGTTTTATAGCTGATTTTTTGCTCTGCCTCTTAATAGTTAATATTAAATTCTGTTTTTTTTTTTTGGCCAGCTGTTCAAAATAAGTGAAGAAGTGGTAGTTGATGCAACTGATAAAGGCAATATTGCGCGGCTAATTAATCATTCGGTAAGTCAACCTATCCCTAATTGTACAGTAAATTGCTCACTTTTCATTGCCAGTACTTGTGAGACTGTTCTCTTTTAAAAAAACTCAATCGGTAATCTTGAAAACTTAGCTGATATTTGCCTATAGTTAGTCGTTTTAGTACATATTACTGGTAATTAATCATGTCATCTTACCACTTCTTGGTTTATGTTAATACAGTGTATGCCAAATTGCTATGCAAGAATCATGAGTGTGGGTCATGACGAGAGCCGGATCGCGCTCATTGCCAAGACCAACGTATCTGCTGGTGATGAGCTAACGTATATTCCCTATCTATGCTTCCTTCTCTTGCAGCATGCTGTAGTGTGTCATTTCAGTATGCATTTTGGAGTGAATAATCATTTTGGTCCCTAAAATTGAAATTAACAAAATTCAGAAACGATTTATGAAATTGAAAATCACCATTATCAGGGATCATGTTAGAATTTCATTAATTACAGTGATCAAATTGCATAATTTTAACAATTTCAAAGACTAAGTTGATTTTACTCACTTGTTTTATAAAAGAAATTGCTAGAAATATCAAATTATTGTTTAACTATGTTTATTGTACCTGGCAGGTATGACTACTTGTTTGATCCTGATGAGCCAGATGAATTCAAAGTCCCTTGTTTATGTAAAGCTTCAAACTGCAGAAAATTCATGAACTAGAATTTTGCAGATTATGATGACAAGTATTTGTTTCTCCGCAAGGAGCGCTAACCCGTCACATCATCAATGGGAACCTCACAGTTATACACAAGCTGTAATTTTAATCAAAGCATAAGAAAAAAAGTATAGAAAATAATAGCTGCGGCGGCATAGTTTTTCTTTTTGACCTCAAATGCTTTCTTAGAGTTTATGTCTTCTTTGACATTCATCAAAGCTTATTAAATTGTATAGATTAATTTAGTAGCTTTTGGCTCTTGGCTTCTTTGTAAATGTCTTAGAAAATATTACCTTATTTTCTTAATTTAATGCTGATTTATTATTTGATTTGATGTTATTATTCCATGTCTCGTTCTGTTTTGCTTATGTGGTTCTTATCTAGTTGCATGGTAAAAGTTTTCTTTTTTTCACTATTGAAGAGATTGAAATTACCTGTTTACAGAGGAGAAAACTTCTACACAATACTATATAGTACATATGTACTATTGAAACTGTTTTCCTATATAATATTCAAGATTTTACAAAGATTGCTATTTTTTATAATAATTGCAATCACAAAGACAATTTTACCTATAAGAAATATAGTTGTTATTTTGACATAAAATGGGACAAAAAAATTTTGAAAATAATATACATGGTTAATGCCATTTAAATTTATGGTTAATTGCATTTATTAAATGGTTTGTGGATAAAAATAAGATATTGCAATTCATTATTCATTTGCATAATATAGTTAATTCCGATTTCTATATAAAAAAGAATTAATTACAACTTTTAATGTCATTGACCATGATATTTAGATGTACTATTTGAACAAAAATTGTAGACTTGAACATAATTAAGATGGTTTTTTTTGGTAAAGAATTAAGATGGTTATAATGAATATTATATTTTATTACTTGAACACTTAAAAAAAATATATAAATGACATTCATACAATTACTTGCATTCAACGGAAGGTTAATAAGTTGTGGTATATTTGTATATATTTATTAACCATCACAAATAAAATTAATTACATTTAAACTTAGTTAACTATCTAAGTATTTTTTGTCAAAATTGTGTATCAAAATGTTAAGAATTTGAGGTGGAACAAAAATATATTTGCATTTACCCACACTGACAGACTTTACCTCGAATCTCATAAAAAAATTGTTTCAAGACAAAGTGGCAAGAATAACTTGATACTCACACACAACTGCAAGACTCCGAGTTCAAACTCCGATGAAAGTATCTAGCTTAACCATTTTGACATTGCTAGTTGAACTAGACCTTATAGACATTTATCTCATCAAACTAACCTCGTTTAGCAAGTTTGTACGACATGAAAAATGTGATTTTATCGAGAAAAGTGAAAAATGAGAAACATTATTGACATGAAAACAAACCTTAGTCAAGTGCCGAAATTAAGTCTAATAGTTCTTCTCAATAACAAAATCTATTACAATGTTTGCTGCTGAATAAGTTACTATTACATGTAATTTGGTATTCTATAACTCAAAAGTATTTGTATTGAAAGTGATTTATTCATCCTTTTTGCTAGATTTGTCATCACTTTCTTCAGATGATTCAACCTTTTTGCTAGATTTGGCATCACTTCCTTCTTCAGATGATGTGGTCGTCTTCGCCTCATCAAACGCCAATAACTGAATTGAAACAAAGAGAAATGCTATTAAGCTTTCGCTAACCACACCACACATAGCAAAGGAAAAATTAGGAAATGAAACAAACCTGTTTGACTTCACCGTTCCAAATGCAATGAACAGCCAAAAATCCGATAACAGCAGGTACAATATATAAAAGAGCGGGCTGAAATGCATGACATATTCACATAATCTATCAGTCTGAAATGCATAACAAAATGAAAAGGAATGAAACTACAGATCCAATTACCTGAGCAGCTTGAAACCAGTTCATCACAAATATTGTGAGGGCTAAGCCAAAAGTGTATCCTAAAAATGCACTCTTGAAATATTGGGGTTGCTTTCCTCGAGAAACATCAAAACGTAAGGCCAATGCTACAAAGATACCTGAAGGGAAAACAATTGTCGTCAAAATAAATAGAAGTGAGAACTAAATTATTAAATGGGTGTTATTATTTTTGAATGCCATGCAATATCTACTATGTATTAAAATTTAACATTACAGCTCAAAAAACAGTGGCCACATTTACAAGAAAATGCATCAACATAAAAAATTCAACCTACCAGGAATAACAATATCACCGAGTCCAAGCATCGAAAATGGCCTTGCAATATCTGATGTGGGGAACAAAAGCTGAAAAAATGATTGAAATAATTAATAATACGAAGAAATAGTATAACATATAAGTTCTAAGTTCATAACAAAATGAAAGAAACAAAGGTCATTTCAATAAGCCAAGATTTTAACCTTTATTGGAGCATCAAATGATTTTGCAACGCTAACCATCACTGGTGTGAAGAAAACCCAGAAAATGTCATAAAAGAAGAGTCCAACCTACAAAACACATGAAAAAAATTCAGAACTCATTGACAAACGAATAATGCAATAGAAATATATACTAATCTGATTTACAACCACGGCCTAACATAACTAAATTTTGTAGGATAAAACATAGATCGGAAGTGACTGTTAAAATTACGAACTGATAAAGTGAGACAGAGGAACTTTTATCCAAAAATTAATGTGTATGAAATAAAATTAAATGACAGAGACCATTCAGAACAGTTTGGTTCATTTGCAACCAAAGGATGGGTGATTTAGAAAATAAGATACTAATAAATAAGTAATTAAAATTAAAGCAAAAACGCTTTTAGCACCATAAACCATAGTTAAAGAGAAAAAATATTTACCAACAGAATAGCACCAGTCTTGAAAGAGCCAAGAGAGAGCATTTCAATTCCCTGTAAATATTAAACATTGAAACATAGCGATCATTTAACTGAACAACAATTATCAAAAAAATTTAACTGAACAATTTGATTGTGAATATCATGTTGCAGAAACAGTCATAAAAAGATCACCTCTGGTAGATTTCCCATGCTAATTCCCTTAGGAATATGGAAACTATTATTTAGCACATCTTATAGCTCATATTATGCACAATATTCGGCAGATAGTGTCCAAAAATTACCAACCACAACTAAAAAGGCATCTTTTAAAACCAGTAAAGTGAAATTCAAACAATTATACATAGGTAACAGTTTAAGAACCGAACCTGTATACAGAAAGCAAGTCCCAATATATTATTTGCCAGCCAATGCTTCTTTAAAGCATACCATGCACAAAAGAAGGTTCCAGGGATTCCAGCAATGACCTGTGACTTCGTAAACTCAATCTCCAAAGCTGTGTAAGAAAGGTGTAATGAAAAATATCATTCTGCATGATAGAAGCAAGTTATCGACAACTAGATCAAATGCAAAGAGCCATCCAACAAAGACAAAACACGCATTCTATGACTCTGGGACAATAAGATGATCATATCAAGATTTATTTATTTTCTAAAATGCTCATTGACAGCAAAGATAATCAAAAGTCAGAGACTGTCATCATTGACAATCAGACATGAGGAATCATATAATTCTGATATCACAGTTTAGAGATACAGCATTATTCATTCACGGCAAGAGAACAGACAAATAAGGTGGAAAGCACATGACATACAAGTAAAATATGGAAAACGCCAGATTATGACATCCTCATTCCAATGCTTTGGCAAAAATCGTTTGATAGATGGTAATAACGTTGCCCTGTACGAAGAGAGAGAGCAAATGTGTCATATAATAGAAAACACAAGTTCTTTAATAAGTACTGACTACACAATAACAAAAGGAAAACAATGGGCCAAAGAAATGAACATACGACAAGGCAACAATCCCCAGTACAAAGAAGTAGAGTGTCAAGACAGTGTTGACCAAGTCCTTAGATAAAAACTTGAAGAGCAAGAAAAGTGATAATAACATTGCACTCCCAACAAAGGGGAAACGCATGGCATGTTCATTGGACATTGTCTCCTGCATTATTACAACACAACTCACATTAGTCAGATCAATGATTCTTGAGACTTGAAAAGAGCTACAACACAGAAGAAATTGGGAATAAAAAATACTACTTACAGTAGGTGGAGTTGGTTTGACGGAACGATAGCATCCCACAAACACAGTGATACAAGCAGTCAAGATAACATTTACATTTGGATTTATTTTCACAACAAGAGGTGCTAAGGTTAAACCTGCAAACAGAGATAAAAATAGTTAATAACAAAAGATCTAGGAACAAAAAAAGTCACCGCCTTACCTCTCTCAATGACACACACAACACCACAAAATTTAGAAAACAAAGAACTAGAAAGCGATAAAAATCACTCGAGTTTAACTTCACTCATCGAAAACCAAAACGTAAACGACAGCACAAGTGCACAACAACTAAATGCAGGATCCAATTAAGGGGGCATTTAAAAAAGTTCAGTTAGACTTGTCCTATGGCATAATCACTTGTATAAATGTTTATAAGAACTGTTAAAACAGCTTATTTGTGAAGCTCCCAGAGATAGATTATAGAGGAAAAGTTGACCCTCATTCCATCTTCGGTTGTAATATTTTTTTTAAAACAGCTTATATATATTAACCACTTAATGAATAAGATCTCAATTGAACGGTTTATCCAAACGCTCTCTATACTCTATAAGGCTATACCACAATCACTAACATCAGACACGACACTGACATTAACAAATCGACACCAGTAATAATTTAAGAAAATAAAACTGATTTAATGAAACTACACGTGTCAGACACCGAACACACATTTAATCCGAAGTGTCAATGCTACATAGCACTGTCACTAGATAATAAAAACAGCAACTGCATTGCACTAAAATGCCTCAAAAAAAAAAAGCAATTTCATTTCAGCAACATTAAGCATATATTGGCACCAAAAATTCCTACCCACATAATTTTTCACCTAATTTAATTCAATAAAATTCAAAAACAATAACAAAAGAAGAAAAAAAAAATAGAAATTTTACACAACAAACACTAAAAAAAAAAAACAAAAAAAAACCTGCTAAAGCCAAATTCGCAATTCTCTCTGTATTTTTCATCTTCCCTTTTCCTGCAATCAGAAAAAACACAAATTCCATTAACCCAAATGAATCGTTAATTTAACCCCAAAAATTAAAAATAAAAAACTAATTTTTATTGCAAAAACCACCTCTTTGCAAATGAAAATCGTTCCTTTAGAAAAATGCACAAACGTTGGTTACAGATCGGAGAAGACAATGTAGAAATTGAGATGATTTTTGAAGAATTTAAAGAGTTAGGGTTTAAAGATTTGAACCAATTTCAGAATTTTATTAATTTGATTTGATTTTTTTAATGTTTGTAATTTTGAGCCCGCGGTTACGATGAAAGGATGAATGAGGATTTGGCTCCTAGTAACTGACCCACGTGGTTTCATGTATTTCGACCAATCATAATGTTTCATGTTGCCACGTATGCTTTCTGAAATATTTAACCATAATAATACCTCATAAATACATTTTTATTTTATGAGATTTGTATAATATTTTTTACAAATATATCTAAATCACTTTATGATTTATGATGCTACTTTTTTAGATTAATTTGTGTTTCTCATAGTTTAATTAACCCTTTTGGTTTTCACCACGGTGTTTATTGAATCCCTCCTGAATATAGTTACGAAGATTGAACTGAAATATTTTTTATTAAATTTAATGTCAAAACTAATATTTGGTTAATTTGATTAACTTGCCAATACATAAATCATAAAAAAATGTTTATATAGTAAAGAAAAAGTTATTGATGTATAGAAATTAATCTCTTTATCTTCTTTTTTTTGGTAAAGATATGAAAATTCAATTGGCTAAATCCTGTATTACAAATTTAAGTCAAATTTCATCAAAACATAATTATTTGTCAAACTCTAAAACAAGAAATACTTTTTAGTCAAAAACAATCTTATCTTCAAGTGGGAAGTGATTCAAATGAGTTATTTGACATGGTCACAAAAGTCCGTTAATGAAGATGTATCGACAGTATAAAATAATTTTACACGATCGTCTAATAAAAATCTAATCAATCTTCTGTGTCATAGGAGTATATCAATAAATCAATAAAGTGGGGTGAAGCGAGGTTATGCGTTGAAATACATATCATTGGTTCAACCTGAATAGTATGCATAACTGCAAAACGTGTTGGTGTGTAGAAAGTAATCGAAAACGCAACGCAAGCAAATAATGGCACAACTTGTAGCTTCTGCAACGGTTTTCAAGTTCAACTCCAAATGTTGCACCAAACCCATTCACCACTCCTTCTTCTCTCCCTCTCCCTCTCCACCTTCAATCTTCAACATCAAAGACCCTCCAAATCTTCGTCTTTCTCGCCCCCATTTCCCCTCTCTCACGTCATGCTACAACAACAAATCAGGTACCACTTTATTACTAGATAATGTATGGTTCATGTTTCTTTGGGGCATTTTATCGAACACCTTGCTTGCGTATTGTGCAAGACTAAAAACAACTTCAAAACATGTTCTGTTATTTATCTTATCTCATTATTTTGATTTGGTTTGGTTTGGTTGGTTAGATATGATATCGCAATTGGAAGTGGCGAAACCGGAGCTGAAGAAGAGGGAACCGGAGAAACGAGTCAATGGGATTTTCTGGATCATACTCCTTAACATTGGAATATTCGTCGCCGACCATTTTTTCCGGGTATATATGTACCATTTTTCATGATTAAATCTTCCTATTAAGTGTATGTTTGGTTTTGAATGAGTTCATTTTGTAAAATTTGAATTTGATTAAGATTGAGTAGAAAGTAAAGTGATTTATGTTTAAAAGCGAGTTGAACAATAAATTTAAGTGTAAAAATTAATTATAGAATCAAAATTTACAATTTTTAGCTTCTAAGTTGAATCAATTCTCGAGGCAAAATGAATTCTATTTTAGAGAAACCAAACATTTCAATCAATTTTGACACTTTTAGAAATGGAATCAAACATACACTAACTAAGTTAATGAGGACAATGTGGTCGAAGATTTTCAATGTTATGGTTTGTTTTAGAATTTCGTTAATGTCTAGGATCAATTCATTCAAGTCTTGCAATTTTAGGGACTAAATTTGAGTTTAACTCTTATTTTTTCTAACCATGAATATAAGTATAACACTCCCAAGGCATATTTAGACCCTATGTAACTCTGACACTTATGATTGAATGCATATTTGGTGTCCAACACAAATGGTCACTTTCAATCACTTCCATTTCTTAAATTATTACCCACGTAGTGTAGTGTTGTGGCTAGTGTTTGTGTTTGTATTAGTGCTTCCTAGTTTACACCATCCAAATAAACCTAATTCTTCCAAACTCACTTTTGAACTATAATTGCCTACATAAATCAATTAATTTTACCCTTACTTTTTTCAAATTATGTTCTATCCACATTAATTTTTTCAAAATCAATACTTAAAAGTCTAAATCAAACAGACCCTAGTATGAACTCATAATATGTTTTTGTTCCTATTTCAGGAGTTCTTTATGATGAATGGTTTTCCGTCATTTCTTCTGTAGGTTGATGGCATCAAGGCATTGTATTTGTTTCACAGCAGACCTGATTGGTTCCAGTTTCTCACAGCAACATTTTGTCATGCTAATTGGTGAGTCCACCCTTGTTTGATTTCAATTGTATATGGTTGTTTTTGTTATCTTGTGTTTTTTAAGAATTTGCATTGCAGAGGAACAAAACTGGAACCTTTTTTTTTCTTCTTTCTTTCATTTTCTATTTTTGGTTTTGTGAACTATTTTTTTCATTATCTCATTTTACAACCCATCTAATACTTTAACTTGTGCAGGAAACATCTTTCTAGCAACCTTTTTTTCTTATACATTTTTGGTAAGGCTGTAACGCTGTCACTCTTCTTTCTGGGATGTGACTTGTCTTCAGATTGAAGCATAAACATTGATATTTTGTTGCTTTCGCAACAGGGAAGCTTGTTGAAGAAGAGGGAGGAAGCTTTGCTTTGTGGCTTTCTTACATTCTTACTGGTGTTGGAGCAAACATTGTTTCCTGGCTGATTTTACCAAGAAACACAGTCTCAGTGGGTGCTTCTGGTGCTGTTTTTGGGTTATTTACAATCAGCGTCCTTGTAAAGGTAACTGGAATTATTGCTCCTTTGTTTCAAGTCGCTCACAAGTTCTAACACTTTTGGTTGAACTTGATTTAGATGTCCTGGGATTGGAGGAAGATCCTTGAAGTGCTTATATTGGGTCAGTTTGTTGTAGAGAAGGTAAGCATGAGCAATATAACATTATTATGTCTAATTTTTTATTCTGATTGTTTCATGATTTACTTGTATAAAAATGTCCTTCATAATTGATGTCTTCTTTGTGAGTGTAATAGGTCATGGAAGCAGCTCAAGCTTCAACATCACTATCAGGAACATTTCGCGGAGGCTCATTGCAAAATGTCAATCATATTGCGCATCTTTCTGGTGCTCTTGTTGGTGTTCTCTTGGTTTGGCTCCTTAGCAAAGTTCCTTCTGATTCTCCAGACCGATAATCCACTTTGGAATTGTTAAATTACCGCGATTATTCATAGATGAGAATGATGCTACTTATATAAATTCTATACCATGCGAATGTATATTGAACAACAAAATGTAATAATCTGAGATGAGGTTCATTTGCGCAAGTGCATATCAATGTAGATGTAATATTGTGGAAATATCACTACTCATCCCAACCAAACATTTAGTTTGATATTTGGCCGTTGTATATGGAAAAACATTAATTTGATGTTTAACCTCTTAAATGAATTTAGTATCAAAAGATTAGTCATCACTTTTAGTAGGAGAGGAGATACTTTAAATTAATGACAAAAAAAACAATATTCCTCTCACTAGTGAAGGTGAATTGACTATATAAGTTATGGAATGAATGTCACTCGTATAAATTATTTTAACATTGAGACTAAGTTTCACACGGGCCTTCTAAATACTTTTCACTACTTGAGCAACAACACACTCTCTAAGCGCATATGTGATCGATCTTTGTAATATTCGAAAAGCTCACTTATAACGCATCAGACCTAAATATCAAGTTAAAAGCAATAGAATAGGACAACTTACACTTACATATCGCAAAAAGGAAAAAGAGGCTAATAATCTTCAATTTTATCGAAGGAAAAACTATAATACTTCACAATTGTTTCATTAAGATCAGACAGCTTAAATTTCAAGCTCAATATTTTACATTAATAAAAATAATAAAATTTATTTAAAATCATGACCGTCCAATTTTGATCGGTCGGCCAAAATGTGTGCAATACACTTAATCATATAAAATCACCTGATGAAAATTACAAAAGAACAATGGCCATTTTAATAAACCTAGGCCCAAAAAGAGTACAATTCATTGAAAGTACTTTTTTACCCCTACCAAGTATATGAATTTCCCATAATGCCACTATCAATGGAAGAAATTTCAACCTGAACTTCCCAAAATTCTCATTCTTCATCTTCACTTCTCTGACCCAAATTTCATTCCTTTCTTCTTCTCTCAATGTCTTTGATCGAACGAAATCAAATGAATCCCTCAAAAACAAGTTCAAATTGAAACACAAAATCATATAGAAAAACCTAAGTGCCATTCCTCATAAAGAAATTTTCAATCTTTTTGTTGCGGCGAATCGAAAGTTATGCTCTTTTGAGTAAATCAATAAAAGGGGTTTTACGAAATTCCATGATCAAGAATAAAAATACAGAATTTATAATTTCGTTTGAATCAAGAAAAAGGGTTTTGAATAATTTTGATTATGTTGAAGTTGTGGAGATGGTACCAAAAATGTTTGGCTGTTCATCCTGTAAAGACACAGGTTATTAGCTCTGGATTCATTTGGGGTGCTGGTGACGTTGCTGCTCAGTGTGTTACTCACTATACAGCTAAGAATCATTCTTCAATTGAGGTAGGTTTTGTAAAATTTTAATATAGATAGATACCCTTTGGAAAAAGATTTTGTTTTTGGATGATGGGTGTGTTTGTTTTTTGCATGTGATTGTTGAATTGATGATGGTTTTGTTTCTGGTTTTTTGTTGAATTGAAATGTTAACTTGCATTCGTGTTGTTGAGAGGTGGGGTGGGTGGGTGGAAGGGTTTGAGATGATATTGTGAATCCTTTGAAAATGTGGGAGTTTTCTTGTTACCGGCTTATACAATGTGATTTTTTTTTTCAGTTAGGAAAATTGAGTGATAATGATCAATGTTTTCAAGTGTCATTTTTGTTGGTATATGAAGCACGGACACTCCTTGAATTAGGCGTGTCCCAGAGTGTCGGACATGTGTCGTGTCTTGTCTGACACTGACACTTACATTGAATTGTATCACTTTTTCATAAAGTTTATCTGTGTCATGTCCGGTGTCTATGCTTCATCACTATAGCAGAATTTAGAGAATGGTGTTTTGTAGGACTTAGAGAGACTGACTAAACTGTATAAAGTTTGGGTTTGTGTGATTCTAAAAATGGGCAGGAGAGGGATTTTGATGGAGGGGGGAATGGTGGGGAGGGAGACTTAATGAGATATCTTGTTTGGTTGAGGAGAGGGATTCTTATGTGGGGAATTGATAGTTTACATTTTAATCCTTTATAATGTTCATGTGATTTTAGTGAAAGGTTATTTTAGTCGATAAAATACTACTTTGGTATTCATTTAGGGTATCGTTTCGTAGAATATAGAGAATGGAAGGGAATGAGTGAGCATGGAATGGAAAGGAAAGATGCACCAATGATCGATATTTTTTTTGTCCTTTAATGAAGGAAGGATACTCTCACTGTTTTTTCTGGCTTTGGTGAAGCTGCAAAGAACATGATTTATTGACAACCAATTATTATTTATTTAAAATAAATTCCTAAATTGTGCATTAACATGTTGTATCTTTGCTCTTTATAGGCACTTTTTAGCTTGCATAATATTATTAGTATATGATGATGTGACACTTTACTCTTGTTAAGAACACCCATCTAATAATCTTATTTCTCATGTAATAACAGTCTCAGTCACAGGATGACAATAAAGAATTCAAGATCAACTGGAAACGGGTGTCTACAACCAGCTTGTTTGGATTAGCATTTGTTGGCCCTGTTGGCCACTATTGGTAAAAAGCATCCTCTTTTTCTAAATTATATTGGCCGGTTATTCATTGATGCTGTTATCGTAGCAGTTTTTCTTTCACTCTAAAATATTTGCAGCTGCAGTCTTACAGTGCTGAATAAGAAAAGGAACGATTATATGCATGTTTTTATATTTACTAGAGTGTTTGTTTTTCTTCGTTCGGGGGAGAAAGTTGTTAGCAAGTGTTATTTATTGTGTAATCAAACAAACCAACTTACCAATTCTCATTGTTCTAATTATGTTAATCATTAATCATTACAGGTATGAAGGTTTGGACCGGTTTATAAGATATAGACTCTTGCTTAAACCCAATTCCTTCCGTTTTGTTGCCGCCAAAGTTGGCGCCGATGGGTTTCTCTTTGGACCATTGGATTTACTTGTGTTTTTTACTTACATGGGTTTTTCTTCCGGAAAGAGTGTCCCTCAAATAAAAGAAGACGTGAAAAGAGACTTTATCCCAGCGTTTATTTTAGAAGGAGGCATATGGCCAGTTGTTCAGGTTGCGAATTTTCGGTACGTACCTGTAAGGTATCAGCTCCTTTATGTGAACTTCTTCTGCTTGTTGGATAGCTGTTTCTTGTCTTGGGTTGAGCAACAACAGGATGCTCCATGGAAAGAATGGCTGAAATCATTTCTACCTCTCAAGTAACCGAGTCTTCAAGTTTGATAAGTGCTTTCAAATCTCTCTCAACCAAACCTTTCTCGTGAAGTTCGTTTCTGAAAACAAGTGACTAGATTAGATTGCGTATAATCACGTGCCTAGATAGTACGACTTTCGGAATTTTAATTCTGGAAGTGATGGAATTGCTTTCACACATGATATGACCAATGATTTCATCTTAAATCAAAGTCACATTTGCTCATTACTTCCTAGTCTTTAGTCCTAGTTTTGCCAATATCTTTTGCTGGATATGTAATTTTTTTTTTCAAATCATTTTTGCTTTATAGAATTTTATTTGATAGGGTCTCTGTATGTGTGAGACATGAATTATTAGGTGCTTGATTTTGGTTCCACATTGCTCCCTTCTGGCCCTAGAATAATGCATTTTGAATGAAAGTATATTTTGAGCTCAAAATCTTTACATACGTGTCGAGCTAGATAAAAAGTAAAAAAATTAATTATGCATGAATTTGTGTAGAGAAATATTGATAGAATCATGTTTAGTCTTGAACTTGATGGCTCAGCCGCAGAATGTTATGATTTCTGCATTTCACATATTGTAGGTTTGGTAATACCTTAATGGAAGGGTGAAAAACTAAACAATGATGTGTTTGGAAAAAATCACAGTAAACTTAGATGAGTTTTTCATCTTGTTTTGTAACAAATTTGGACTGAGAATATTTTGTTTAACAATCTGAAATGTATGAATGGTGTTGGATAAAATGTTAAAAGTGAAACTTAGAAACTAAATAGAGATGTGACCCCTTTTGCAAAGGTATAAACAACTTCATTTGTTTGTGAACAAACTCAATAATAAAGTTTCAATAAGAAAAAAATGCCTACAAATTTGCATAACATCATCAAATTCGACGACTTTAGAATCTAGCTCAATCTGCATGAACTGAGTGCAATTCATTAACCCTCTTAAGTGTTTAGAAAATACCAAGAGCTTCATCAAATTGTCCAAAATCTCGAATGCACATGCCTAAATAGTGAGAATCTAGTTGTTGATTTAATTTTTTTTAAATCAAAATTCATTTTGTTCTTAATCTCTACTTGATGAGAAGTGATTAAAAGTGTAATTGCAACCACAATATAAAACAACTCCATCAACCTGCTGATATTGTCGGCTAAATTGCCTTCTTCATCAAAAGTGAACCTAAGCAATCCAAGTTTTAGTACATCGAGAGATCAGGTTTCAACAATGCAAATAGGTTAAGTTATAGTTGAGAACAAAACATAGACCTGCCTTATTCTTTCATTGCAGCATCCAATATTTTTCGATGAATGGAAATCGAATTCGGTACTCAAAAGTTTACAACACTCACATTGTGAATCAACTCCTTGCGCTAGATCACAAAATGGTGTTGTATCATCCCATCTTAGTAAAATGCTTTTGCATAAACATAGCTTAAGAAAATCATCTCATCTGATCTAAGTGCTATCAAGAGAAAGTTAAGATATATCATAGTAAAAAAGTTGCAGACGATGGTGAACAATTCTTTTGAACTATTAATGGAATATCAAATATCCAGCTACAAAATTAAATTATACAACATATGGAATTTGGTTTCATCAATATTTCAGTTGTGATATAAATGTCTCTACCATCATCCTGTAGCATGTTATCAGCTACAAAGAAAACCTAATTTGACAGCATAAGCTGTTATGCTAACCCCACTGATTTCATGTCTACCAATACTGAATCTACTTTTTCATGCAAGTTTGCTCTTCTATAGCCAGATATCAACAAATCATAAGTTGATCTAGTAAGTACATTGCCGTTCTTTATACATTCCAAGAATATGTCTAACCTATCATAAGCTTCATTCCTAAAATATGAGCAGATAACCTTTTCAACCTCATCTGAACTTCTGAATGACACCCCTTGTTTCAGCATTCTTTCGACCGATAACTCTACTTCGTCCAATCTATCCAACAAAGCATAAATCTTTACAATCCCACAATGTATTCGCGAGAGAACGCCAGAATCAATTGGATACTTTGTTATAGTTTCGAGTAGCTCCTCCATCTTTTCCACTTGCCCTTGTTCATGATACAATGTTACTAACATATCAGCCATGGTTTCACTGATTTGCCATCCGTTATCTAGCACAAACTTAAAAAACTCGTTAGCTCGACACAAACTCTTTTGCAAGCAATGCCTTTTAAGCATACTTTCGAGAATGGTTGCATTAGGTACAATTTCAGAAATTGTCATTTCTTCAAAAACTCTATCGGCAATCTCAAAGTTCTTTGAATTAACACAGCCTGATATAACCGATTCGAACATTTGAAGATCAGGACCAAGTCCAGCAGCCTTCTTAGCCGAGTACCAAGCTAACATGGCATCAACATTCCCTGACTTGGAAAATGCTGAAATGAAGTTATTATAAGTGTGAAAATCAGGTTTATAGCTCTCTGAATTCTCCATGATCTCAAATAAACTATATGCTGTAACAATGTCATGGGAAGACAGGCATGCACTTATAAGGGAATTGAAAACCTGGGATGTCGGTTTAACTCCAACAGCCTCCATAGAAGTAAAAACATGCATTCCTAGTTGTACATTCTTCAACTTTCCACAAAGAAAGATGAGCTCAGAGAAGAGATTGTCGTTCTTTACATTCCCTTTTAGCAATTTCTCCAAAACCCATTCCAAAACCTGACCATTCAATAATAATTTGAGAAATGGATTATCACAAATACAAAATCTCTATAGGCAGTCTAGGAAATAGTATAACTGTAAACTAAAACCACATTGTACACAAAACACATCACATAATTTGGTAAAAATCTTTAGGCAAATGAGGATCATTTTTGGGTGAAAATCTCCATTTTTCTGTAAATAAAGTTTCGGTGAGTTGGGTCACTATGCTCACAAGCTATCAACACTTCTAATAGAAGGTGTGTCCGGTGTCTAACACATAATAATATCCAACTTCAGCACAACATTGACACATGTAGTTACATTCCATCGCTTCTATTTCTTTAAATTATTATCAGTGTCTACGTGTCACTGACGTGTCTAACGTTTATCTTAGTGTTTCATAGCTCACGAGGACCCAATGTTGTGTTTAATGTCTGCGTGTGCACTTCATTCACAACTCACGGGCTATGAAACATGGACATAGACACAAATACCAGACAAGTCAGGGACATAAAACGTCAACATTGATAATAATTTGAGAAAATAACATAATTCAATGTAATCATATGCTGGTGTCACGTCGGACACCAAAGCGTGTCCGACACTGAGACACGCCTAATCAGAAGAATGTCAGTGCTTCATAACTCATGAGGACCCGGGCGGGCCTAAGAACTTATAGAATAAGTATCAAATCAGTGTCAACTAAATCAACATTCTTTGGTTAAATCAATGTACTTAATTTTTCTTCTAATGTTAATTAAATTAAACCCCAAATCCCAATACTCAATATATTTAATTTTTCTTCATGTAAAACATCAATGAAGTACAATTCAACTAAAAAAGAAAAAAACTTGAATGAGGAAAAGATGAATAGTGATTACCAAGGTCAATTTTTGAGAAGAAATGGATAGAGATGTAACAAGAAAATGCAAAGAAAGTAGTGAGGTTGGAAGGGAGGGAAATTCATGATCCAACGTGGTTTTGATGTGTGAATTTGGAAGATGAAGCAATTTGAGGAGAAGAGGATTTGAACTTGAAGTTGAATTGGTGGAGTTTCTGCGGAAGAAGAAACAACAGTTGTGCGGTATTCTTATTCTTATTCTGCAACTATTTCTGGCTATGGATAAAACCCTAATTCCTGACGCCATCTCTTCATTTCACTTCAACTGTTTCTGCACAAGGATTAAAGACTCCATCTGGTTCATTTTAAGTTAAAAAATTCTAAATTTTTGTTGGAGAAATTTTTATAATATTATCAAAATGAATACAAAAACTATTATAAAATGTATAAACAATTGGTTTTAGTTCCTGTTAATCACCACCACTGAACTAATTAACGTCATTTCTATCAAGTTTAACGTTAATCACCACCACTAATTAACGATTGATTTTATAATATTCTAAACATGTATGAAAAAATATTTAAAAATTTAAAAGCTTAATGATTTTTAAACAATTTTTATAATTTTGAAAAGTCACATGGATAAATTTTTTATAAAAACCAAAACATGCCACTTTTTTTATTTGTGACATTTGGTGTACTCCTTCATGATTTGAAGATATTTACCCATAAATCATTCAATAATATTTTAACCATAATAAATTTTATAAAATACAACATTATATTGTGATACACTTTTTCTCTGACGACCCTAGTTTCTTTGTGTTTCTTTTGCTTTTTCCTTGTTCTTATTTCTTAGGGGTAGTTTTAAGTCATTTTGACCTAAAATCACCTCCCTCTTCATTTCTTTTTCCCTTTTTTAAATTTAAATAAGTGATTTTTTCACATAGATTGAGTTTTTTTTTTGTGATTTCGTCGTCTTGGTGCGGCGTTTTATTATTCGTCATCTTGGTGCGGCGTTATTTGATCTTCTGTCTTGTTGCGGTGTTCATTATTTAGTTTATATTGAAAGATAAACTTCAACCGATTGCAGATTCAATCAATGATTTGTGCGTCAACATTGCAGATCCGGAAGCATGGATGATTTTAGTTTTATCCTATTATTTGTAGGCATTTTGCCGTTGTATGCTACTAACTTGGATATTGTGAGTTTGTTCACAGATTCATCCTTTTCGTTTTAAAAAAATACTCACCATTATATTGAAAGTTTATATCATATAGATCATTCGTGTAAAATTTTAGATCAATTCAAAATCATTTGATATGTTATGAGACACATCAAAATAAATGGTTCGTGTGATTTTTTTAAACGTCATTATTCTTTATATATCTTAAAATTTAGATTTGTTTGAAATTTTACACAAATAATTTATATTATAAAATAAAATGAGATGTTTACGTTCCTATAAAAATTTTCAACACACAACTTTAACCCTTATTAAATCCAAAAAAATTTTTGGTACATCGAAAAAATAAAGTACTCCCTACAAACATTGAAGACCAAGGTAAACCATCACAGTTCCAGATTAAACAGACCAAGGTAATGAGGCATGAGCCAAATATTAAAAAAAACAGTGCTACATCCTACATGTTGATATACTAATACAACACAACCTTGTAATCATATTATAATATTATAATCAAACTTCAAACATAAACATAGTTTCTAGTAGCAAGGACATACAACATTTTTATTTAAAGTGGTACTAATAATCTTTATCGAGAAGATTTAAAATCTGTCTCTTTAGATTATTAGATCAAATTCTCATCACCACTTGTACAAGAAATACAAAATAATAACATAATTTATAATAATGCAGGTATTATGATACCTGTTATTATACAAGGGTTGATGTTTTTACTTAGAAATTCAAACATCATATGTCTGAGATGACAGATTGGAACTGTCCTTGGTTGGAGTTTGAGTTCTTGGGAACCCAAACAAGATGATCTTGTGGAAGAAAGTGGCAAATTGTAGAAGTTCCAGGTGTAGTTTTGAGTAATTGGAATGCCAACTGATCAGGGCTCCATTTTGATGTATCACTTGTTAGAAAAAGAGAGAGTAATGATACAAAACAGAAATGATAGTAAATAAGGAAGTTTGTTGCGCCGTGAAAAATCACTGCCTTGAAAGCAAAATTCGGCTAGACCTCGATGCAATCTAAATTGCCGACTGCTCCCCAAGGTTAACACAACGAGCCTATGAACACGTGCACTCGTGGTCTTAGGCTATGGAAACCACAGAACAATTGCCCAGAATTTAGAGAAGGAAAGAAAAAAATTGTGAAGAATAACTTAGCAGAAAAGTGAGTAATACGTGTACTGTATTATGCTGCCCTGCTCAACCTTGTTCAGACCTCTAATATATATACTGTTTTAAGTATCAAACGGTTTCCTTAATCCTTTGTAACAGTAAAACAAAAATTCCTCAATAATAGCCCCAATAAAGATATATTATGAGGCAATGAAGAGCAAATTCCAAAACTGATTTGTAATTGAATCAAAGAATTAAAAGAAAAATTATTTTGTCTATTAAAACAATTAGAGACAATTAAGGGAAAAGATTCTCCAACCTCTTAGGCTTTTACCAATGTGGGACAAACATACTGCTCAATTTTGCCATTGTCCAACAATCCCCCACCAATGGTAAAATAGAAAAAGATATAAGGAAGAAAAAAAAAAAAAAAAATCTGGGCAAAAGAAGGATTAACACTTAAGTACCAATATGATTGAATTGATACATAGTGAAGTGAGGCAACAAAGGTGTCTAGATAGTGAACGGATCTTGAACTACCAAGACTTCAATTGAGACCCCCACAACACATGTATTACCTTAGAATCTGTGATTTCCGCGATAGTTAGAACATGTGCTTTTAAAGGCCATGCACACACCTTGGGTACTCATGAGTGCTCTAGAAAAATAGTCCAAGTTTTTTCATAGAAGGCGGCCCACCTTCACACTCAAGTAGGTGAATTCATCAAGTGCGTCTCAAAAGCACCGCCACAAAAGGCTATGAATTCATTAAGAACAATAAAAATTGTTCAACCTCAAATTTAACAAACGGCGAGTCCATCAAGTCCGTCTCATTAGGACCACCCAACAACTAGGGCTATGAACTCATTAAGAGCTAAATGCTCAACCTATTCACAATGCATTACCACATGTCATAGAGATGGGAAGTGTAATGCAGCAAAGTATTCTTATGGCTTCGTTTGACCATGTATGAGATGTACCATATATACTTTTCTCAACACAAAGGCTTAAGCCCCATCTCCCTCGACGATTCAAGTACCATTTTTCTTGTTAGACCTTTGGTAAGAGGATCTGCCAAGTTCCCCTTTGATCTAACAAACTCTAAAGAGATCACACCATTTTTCAACAATTCTCTAACTGAACTGTGTCTGACACGTATGTGTCTCCTCTTTCCATTATACACACTATTCATTGCTATCCCAATCGCTGCTTGTGAATCACAATGAAGATAAATCGGTATAGACCGTTTCCCCCACAGTGGTATATCTGCCAATAAATTTCTCAACCATTCTGCTTCTTGACCTGCTAGATCCAGAGCAATAAACTCTGACTCCATAGTGGAACGTGCAATACAAGTTTGCTTGGAAGACTTCCATGATATAGCACCTCCACCTAAAGTAAAAACATATCCACTAGTGGAACTCACTTCATCATTATCAGTAACCCAATTTGCATCACAAAATCCTTCTAATACAGCAGGAAATTTACAAAATTGCAAACACCAGTCCATAGTACCTTTAAGATACCTGAGTAAACGATGAAGTGCATTCCAATGTTCGTTACATGGATTATGAGTGTATCTGCTCAGCCTACTCACAGCATATGCAATGTCAGGTCTAGTACAATTCATGAGATACATAACACTCCCTATAATTTTAGCATATTCAATTTGTGAAACACTAGAACCTTTATTTTTCTTAAGATGTATGCTAGAATCATAGGGAGTTTTCACAGGTAATTCATCATAACAATTAAACTTTTTTAATATTTTTTCGATATAATGTGACTGACATAATGAAAAACCATAATCACATTTTCTTATTTTAATTCCAAGAATTACATCAGCTTCTCCTAGATCTTTCATATCAAAATGAGAAGATAAAAATGATTTGGTCTCTTTCACTACAGTCACATTTGTACCGAAAATTAACATGTCATCAACATAAAGACATATTATCACACAATCATGTCCAAAAAGTTTAGAATAAACACAAGTGTCAGATGAATTAACAACATAACCATCACTTACTAGAGTATGGTCAAATTTTTCATACCATTGTTTTGGAGCCTGTTTAAGGCCATACAATGATTTTCTCAACTTACACACTTTGTTCTCTTGACCTTGAATTGTATATCCCTCTGGTTGCTCCACGTAAATTTCCTCCTTCAAGTCACCGTTAAGAAAAGCTGTTTTTACATCCATTTGATGTACAACAAGTCCATGAATAGCAGCTAAAGCAACTAGAGAACGAATAGTGGCAATTTTAGTAACAGGAGAATATGTATCAAAATAATCAATTTCTTTCTTTTGTGTGTAACCCACAACAACCAATCTAGCCTTAAATTTATCAATGGTTCCATCTGTTCTTAATTTCTTTTTAAAGACCCATTTACATTTGATTGGCTTACTACCCTTAGGCAAGTCAACCAATTCCCAAGTATGATTAGACATGATAGAATCTAACTCACTATTAATTGCCTCTTTCCAAAAATTAGCATCAATAGAAGTTACTGCCTCTTTATAAGTTTTAGGATCATCCTCAATAAGAAAAGTAGACACAAATGCATCATTTAGTTTATCAAGATCATTGTTTTCAACCAAGAAAGAGGTAATAAAATCTGGTCCAAAACTATTTTCTATTCTTTGCCTTTTACTTCTCCTAGGTTCATTAATTTGTTCATTTGTAACAGAGGAAGAAATAGGCAAGGATAAAGAACCTGAAGTAGTGTTATGAGAACCGACCACATCATTAACATGATTCCTTAAAGGAAATACCTGTTCAAAAAATTCTGCATTCCTAGATTCACAAATAGAATTATCATTCAAGCACAAAAATCTATATGCAGCACTATTTTGAGCATATCCAATAAACACACAATCAAATGTTTTGGTGCCTACATTTACCTTCTTGAAATCTGGTAGTCCAACCTTAGCTAGACAACCCCACACTTTTAAAAAATTTAAATTAGGTGCAAAACCTTTCCATAATTCATAAGGGGTTTTATCTAGCTGTTTATGAGGGACTCTATTTAAAATATAGCATGCTGATAGAACAGCTTCCCCCCACATTTGGTTAGACATACCAGAACTCAATAGCATAGCATTCATCATTTCTTTAAGTGTTCGGTTTTTTCTTTCAGCTACACCATTTTGTTCAGGAGTGTAAGGGGCACTAGTTTCATGAACAATACCATTTTTTTCACAAAATTCTCTAAGAAAATTGGTTCCATATTCACCACCCCTATCAGACCTAATCCTCTTAATTTTACGATCCAATTGGTTTTCTACTTCTGCCTTAAATTTTAAAAACATCACTTCAGTCTCATCTTTTGACTTTAGAAGATAAACTTTGGTATATCTAGAAAAATCATCTATAAATGAAACATAGTATCGTTTACCTCCTCTACTTACCGTGTTTTTAAAGTCAGCCAAATCTGTGTGAATCAATTCAAGCAATTCTGTTGATCTATTTGTCACATGCTTAAACGGCTTCTTTGCATACTTTGCTTCAACACATATAGGACACTTAGAAAAATTATTTATATCCAGCACATTAATTAAGTTCATGTTTCTAAGCTTCTTAATGGAATTCAAATTCACATGTCCTAGTCTACCATGCCATAAGTTAACATATTCAGCAATATAAGCAGAACCAACAGAAAACATATTATTAGATGCAATAGAAATGGTGTTTAGTACAAATAAACCATCAGCTAGATATCCCTTCCCTACAAAGTCCCCATTCTTAGTGATAACTACTTTATCAGCTTCAAAAACCAATTTTAATCCAGCTCTATTAAGCAAGCTACCAGAAATTAGGTTCCTACGTAGGGAAGGAACATACAAAACATCACTCAAAGATAGAGTTTTTCCAGAAGTAAGTTTAAGGAGAATCTTTCCTTTACCAAGCACTCCAGCTGTAGCAGAATTTCCCATAAAGACACATTCTCCATCTACGGCATCCTCAAGTTGATGAAAAAGTTCTTTGTTGGCACATAAATGTTTAGAAGCACCGGTATCTAGAATCCAATCGACTTTGTTGTCGACCAAATTTGCCTCCACTACAACAGCAGCTATCACTTCTTCATTTTCTGCTAGATGTGCTTGAGCAGCATGTGGTGCAACGGGCTTCGAGTCACTGCTTTGTTGTCCCTTTCTCATATTGCATTGATAAGCTTTGTGACCTGGTCTGCCACAAACATAGCAATCAAACTTTCTTTTCTGAATTTTGTTATCACTTTTGTTGACATTAGTGTGTGTTTTCTGATTTCCATTTCTCTGAAACTTTTTTCCTTTGGACCTGTTATGATTAGCAAACTCAACAACATTAGCGTTAACTGAATTTACAGAATGTGAAACATGCTTATCTTTAAGTCGGTTAGCTTCTTCAGTCTTCATATGATTTATCAATTCTTGAAGTGACAAATCTCTCTTCTTGTGTTTCAATTGATTGCGGTAGTCACTCCAAGAGGGTGGAAATTTTTCTAGAAGCACATTAGCTTGTAATATCTCGCACATCTTCATTCCTTCATTTAGTATGTCACCAACCAGATTTTCGTACTCATGAATTTGCTCCATGATCGGTTTGTCATCTAGCATTTGGAAGCGCAGCCAATTCCCCACCACATATTTCTTTTTTCCAGCATCGTCATCACCGTAACGTTTTAGCAGAGTATCCCATATTACCTTTGCAGACTTTTGATTTATGAACAAATCAAACAGATTATCTGCCATGTGAGTCAGTATATGACCCCTAGCAGTTTTGTTGTCCTTTTCATATTTCTTCTTAGCTTCTTCAGTAGTTTTCTTGGTTCCTACAGAAAGTGTTGTGACACCAGGGGTAGTAGGAGTTGCAAGAGTAGATGATTGAGGAGTGTCAGCATCAATAGGAGGATTTTCAAGTAGCACATAATCAACCTCTAAGGCTTCAAAGAGAATCAATAATTTCTGAGACCATCTCCTATAATTCGAGCCATCTAGAGGTTCCATTTTCGACATATCTGGAATGATTCTTGATAGGTTTCCTGCCATTTCTGTTTAGTACTTGAATAACAAAAGAAAAAAAATAATATTTTGCTTTCAAATTGTTAGAAAAAGAGAGAGTAATGATACAAAACAGAAATGATAGTAAATAAGGAAGTTTGTTGCGCCGTGAAAAATCACTGCCTTGAAAGCAAAATTCGGCTAGACCTCGATGCAATCTAAATTGCCGACTGCTCCCCAAGGTTAACACAACGAGCCTATGAACACGTGCACTCGTGGTCTTAGGCTATGGAAACCACAGAACAATTGCCCAGAATTTAGAGAAGGAAAGAAAAAAATTGTGAAGAATAACTTAGCAGAAAAGTGAGTAATACGTGTACTGTATTATGCTGCCCTGCTCAACCTTGTTCAGACCTCTAATATATATACTGTTTTAAGTATCAAACGGTTTCCTTAATCCTTTGTAACAGTAAAACAAAAATTCCTCAATAATAGCCCCAATAAAGATATATTATGAGGCAATGAAGAGCAAATTCCAAAACTGATTTGTAATTGAATCAAAGAATTAAAAGGAAAATTATTTTGTCTATTAAAACAATTAGAGACAATTAAGGGAAAAGATTCTCCAACCTCTTAGGCTTTTACCAATGTGGGACAAACATACTGCTCAATTTTGCCATTGTCCAACATCACTGTGACACACAGCAATATCTTTAACTCTACTTCCATTAACACCTTCTAAAGGAACAGAGTAAGCTGTAGTTGCATTTAGTTTGTGACAATAAAACACAGCATAAGGATAATTCATTAGGTGGCACACAACAACTTTGTCAACCTCTCCCAATATCTTCACTCCTTTTGCTACTGTGTATTCTTGTAACTCAGTATTTTCTCTGTTCATCACTTCTGGTGAAACAGCTTCAACATTGTTTCCGAGTATCGAAGTAACGAAGTCAACCATTGATTCCAATGATGTTACACAAGTTTTTTCCTCACCTATGAGGCCAGGTTCTTCACACTCAGTAATGGTTTGTTTCACATCTTCATACTCTGTTGAATCTTTTTTTATGGAAAAATGGTCAAGGATATTTTCCAATTTGTTTGATGAAAAGGGAATGGAATCAGCAACTTCACGAGTCAAGAATGTTGCTCCATAATTTGATTCTCTTGCGTATTTTTTGTTAAATTTTGTACCAAGATGCAAGTCCTTTTCGAAGAAGAACACGGTCATATTGTGAGTTGCATGTAATTGTGGTTTGCTGACTTGAGAGTTGCCATAAGTTTTATATATAAAGGGAAATTGATTATCTCTATTCAATTGTGGCTTGCTGACTTGAGAGTTGCCATAGGTTCTATATATAAAGGGAAATTGATTATCTCTATTCAATTGTGGCTTGCTGACTTGAGAGTTGCCATAGGTTCTATATATAAAAGGAAATTGATTATCTCTATTCAATTGTGGTTTGCTGACTTGAGAGTTGCCATAGGTTCTATATATAAAGGGAAATTGATTATCTATATTCAATTGTGGTTTGCTGACTTGAGAATTGCCATAGGTTCTATATATAAAGGGAAATTGATTATCTCTATTCAATTGTGGTTTGCTGACTTGAGAGTTGCCATAGATTCTATATATAAAGGGAAATTGATTATCTCTATTCAATTGTGGTTTGCTGACTTGAGAATTGTCATTTACTTTATCGTTACCTGCATGCATGTACATTTACACCACCTTTAATGTAAATATAAAACAATAGGTCATGTTTAGTCAACAAAAAAATGTTATGTAAAATTATATAGGCTTAATTACACTTTTTAGTCCCCTATTTTATCAATCTCGTGAAACTAGCCCCCTATTTTAAAATGGAACATTTTTGCCACCTATTTTAATATTTAATGCATTTTTACTCCGACATCCATTTTTACACACCCAAAACTGATGATGCGTCACATTTTATAATAATTTGGCAAGAAAATTGATGATGTGGCAAAATACAGTATTTTCCACATCAGCAAAACATTTAATAATAATTCAAAAATTAAAATTTTTAAAAAGGTGAAGATTAAGAAAATATACAAATTTAACACAAATACAACCATCAAAACTGAAAGATGAAATTAAAAAATTATGAATTTTCCAAAAAAAAACTTTAAATCTCTATATATTCATCTTTAACCTATGAAAAAAACTCATACCACACACCAACACATCTCTTTCTTTTCTCACCTCATTCCTTCGACCATTGTCCTCTTCATATACTTAAGAAAATCTAATTTCTGTTTTCTCTTTTACAACATAAACCATGTTCACAATCCAATCGAAATTTCAATCCCAACTTAAATAGTGTGTGGCTGTAAAACATCATTATTTTTCATGCCAACTCATTAAAAATGTTACACATCATCAATTTTGGGTGTTAAAATTAGGGTTAGGCCAAAAATGCAATAAATATCAAAATAAGGTGGTAAAAACGTTTGATTTTAAAATAAGAGGACTAATTTCATGAAATTGGTAAAATAGGAGGACCGAAATTGTAATTAAGTAAAATATATAATTAAAAAATTATTCAAAATCTAAATTAACAATATATAACTTAAAATTTTAAAAACAACAGTTATAAAAATAGTTTTGTCTATTTTGAAAAGAATAAATATATGTTTAGTTCTACCGTGGTCCAAGAATTTCTGAGAGACTTATGAGCTAACATTACTGAAATTGATTTAAATCAATTTTAATTGGTGGTCTCAACAAAAAAAAGAACAAGCAAAAACAACATATTAATGCTAGCATATAGAATTATTCTATCAGATTCAGAGTAATTAAGTACTTCCAAAGATTTTTATCTGAAGAGTTGATCTTTGTATTTTCTAATTTCTTTTTCTCGCACTTTTTGTTTATTTTTCTTTTGAGGGTTTTGGTTTATATTCCCTCATACTTTTTTCCCTTTTTTTTAATGCTTTAAACAAATAGTTCTACCAAGTATATCCATTTTTTTAGTCCGAGTACAAATTTTGTTCAAACTCTGGTCTTTTAAATTTTCTATTTTTGTTTTAGTTGCCTTTTATTTTACAAAAATTCAAGTAGCATATTTCAAATAATTTTTTTTAATGATATCACTATTAAAACTCTACAAATTATTACTCTAATAATTTAATTTTTTTTATTACATAGACGAATTGACAAACCATTGAAAACTCACACACATAAATTGAGAGATCGATATTTCAAACTCTAGTATTTCACATTCAACCTATCAATTCTGACATTTATATTAATTGAACTATGATTTGTGGACAATAATTTAACTATTTAATCTTTAGTTTAACAATTTAATCTTTAATTTCAAATTATAACTAAATTAATAGAGATTAAATATGAAATTATTCAATTAATAATATTTCATAATCTTATCAAAGTTTGAAGATTTGAAGAAAATTTAGAAAATTAAAGTTTGAAGAAATTTGATCAGTTCTATAGTATGATTGTATAAGAAGGGAGAGAGTATATGTATGAACCAGCTGGATGAAGAAGATCAGTGATGGCTTTTGGCATTTGAGTTGTGGGAAGTTTGGACTTCCAGTACATTTCAGGGGGTAAGGCAGCATGTGTTGCTACAAGTGCAAGCTGCAATACAATATGTATACAATCACATATATATATATATATATATATATATATATATATATATATATATATATATATATATATAGTTAGCATCAATCAATTTATTTATCAAATGAATTAAGTAATAATGGAAAGAAACTAAACATTGAAGAATAAGTGGGAAAAAAATTTAGCTAGAGACGTGCTAGAATATAGTTTGAAACATGTTGCTTACACTGAGTACAAAAAAGATGGATAAATGAGGAAACTTCATTATGGAAAATATTGTAAGATTGAATGAATATCCTGTGGCTTCACGCACCATTTATATAGATGCCCAAATATTATTATATTAATTATTAATTATATTAACTACTCCCTTCGTTTCAAAATAAGTGTCGTTTAGTTACATGTGCATTATTCATATAACATATTCTGACCATATATTTTAAAATAAAAAATAATTTTTTTTTCTTATATTATGAAACGAAGAGAGTAGTGATTAAGGGAATAGATCGATGATTGCTTTGATACACATTTACCATTTTCAACAACCTGCGGGCGTACCACATTAAAGGGTCATTTATCACTCTTATTAAAAAAACTACTATAACTCTGTCTTTAAATATAAAATCATGTTTAACCAATGTACGTATGTCAATGCACAATTTTGATCATTAATATCTTTAATTAAGTAGCGGTAAAAATTATAAAAGTTTGAAAATACTCGTCAAAACAAATTAATCAAGATCTTATATGCTAATATTTATATCTATATATTATTAAAAACATACAATCAAAACAAGATATATTATATGAATAATACAATTTTATCAAACAGAATTTTATATTTAAGGACGGAGATAATATTCATTATGAAAACTAATCTAAACAATAATAATAACAAGAGTAGAGATGATAGAGAGAGAAAATAGAAGAGATTAAAGAATATAGATTGTATATATTATTCTCTTTCACAAATATGTCTTTATACTAAAAGATGAATCATATTTATAAGACACAAATAAGTAAGTGAGTGATCAAAGGTAAATACCACTAAGAAATTGATTTACTAGTGGGAGTTAAAGGAAGGGTTAACATCCGCTAATTTAAAGGGTGGATATCTACTAACTAAATTATTCATAACATTATTGATGTTTCAAATTACTTGATATACATAGATTATTATTTTAAAGTATGTACTTTAATTTTAAAATAAATAACTTGGTTATGTATGATAAAAAATAGTAAATAACTTACTGAATTTGTATTATTGAGTAATTAACAATTAAACTAGTATATAAATATGAAATAACATAATAAAAATAAGTTTAATTAATAAATAATTTTTTCAAGATAATAGATGTAAATAATTGAAATAAAAAAAAAAGTTATAAGTTTTTTTTTAACAAAAATAAGTTATAGTTAATTGAATGCAAATTCATTACTCAAAAACACAAATTTTGGAGGATGGACAATTAATGTAAATTCATGTGGCTTATGTTCATCTGGGTTATCTTTGTTGCGAGTGCAACACTTGCAACTCATTAGTCATTACCAAATATCAATCCAATCAAACCAAAATCTCAAAAAAGAAAAGAAAAAAGTGAACTTGATGGATAGTCCAATAACATTGCAAATTATAATTCATTCAATGACATATTTAAAAGGGGCAAATAACACATATCATAATGGGTAATCAAAAGAGTAAAAATGGATAATCAAACCCAGAACAAAAAGATAGAAGAGGAAAAAAAAAACATTTTGAAACCCTTTCATTCTTCAAAGTCTTTAAACTCAGGACAAAACGATAGAAGAAAAAAAAAATATTTAACTCTTTTAACTCATACACCTTTATATATTTGGTTAAAATCTATGGTAGTGGTTGGTTCTTTTCTTTTGTTTTAATTTAGAAATTTTCAAATTTACAGATGAATGAAATTTTGAATTTAAGTTGAAAAGGGGTTTTCAAATATGGGGGAAAATATTAAGTGTTGATAGTGCATTATTATAAGATTCAGTAGAGTCTCGTGATCAAATGGTTAAAATTGAAAAGGGATTAAAATCTCATAGAAATAACTAATTTGACTAACATAACACATTTAATGGACTAAAATAAAAAATTTAATAGTTAAGGAACTAAAATAAAACTAAAAATTAAGTTAAAGGACCAAAAGAATAATTAAATCTACTTTTTATATTATAAATTTTTATGGCTACTTAAATATTTTTGTCCTTTTTTTTCATTGGTTCCTTTGTTTTATTTGATTGTACCTTTTTTAATTGGCTCATCTATTTGATTGTTCCTCTCTCTTTCTCTTTTTATTGATGCTTTTGTTTGATTGTTCCTCTCTATTGACACTTTATTTTCTTTGGATTTTTTTGAATGGCAGATTCTTCTCTATATTAGTTTGTTTTTCTTATCTAGATAGTCAATTTGATATTCAAATTTGTTTTTCGCATGCTGTTTTAATTTATAAAATAAAATTATTAACAAATAGGCGTTAAAGACGTGTTGTAATTTTAATACATTCAAGAATAAATATAACATCAAGTTTTTTTTTTGTCAAGTAGCCTTGCGGTTAAAAATTCCACTTTTAAAGTGGAGAAGTGGGATGACCGGAGTTCGAACTCTGCCCCCTGCATATATAATGTGATATTCAATCAATTGACCTAAGCTCATAGGACATATAACATCAAGTTATACTTCTATAAAATAAAATAAAAAAACATCAAGTTACACTTCTATAAATTAAAATGGTTGTTTGCGCGTAAGATATAATAATATTAGGCTTATATTATTATTGTCTATATATTATTTCTAATTTAGTAATCTCTTTGAAACCCTTATTTTCACAAATTCATATTATTTAAACTCTTGACTTTTTTCCCCTACCTTGAATAGCGTTGCATTGGTATGGATACGATACCGGTATCTGATACCTAGTACTGATACTGGTACGCAATACGACATTTTAAAAAAAAATTAATTAAGGTACATGTATGTTGGTATAATTTTACAAAAAACACTTAAAAAATATCGATTATTCATAGAGTCAAGATCAAATTTGAATATTTCTCCTTCCCATCATCATTAAAAAAAGCGGACTTTAGTTTAAGTTTATCGAGAGAAAGAATAGCTACTTCAAAAATATCAACTTCATCAAATAAACCCCATTGATCTCAATATATCCCACAAGTATAATTCTTCCTAAAACAAATATAAATATTCCTAAAAAAAATTAAATATTTCTAAAAAAAAAGTTTTATGAGGGTGCGCACGAGTACCCGATAAATATCCAACGAATACCCATTTCAAAAAAGAAAAAAAGAGTTCATCATTGGTGCATGCTCAACGAATATCAAGTATCTACCAGTATCCAATACATATCCGATACAGATATTCTCCTTAAATGAAGTACAGTGAATCACTCACCTTCAATATCTATTATTAAGACGTTTAACATCTCTGCCATTAAAACTACTTGTATTATTGTACAACAGTGGTGTACAATTTAGGTGGTTTCAGTCCTCACAACACACCATTTCATTTAATATATATATGGTCCAAATATAGTACGTAATTGGTTTTTATTTTTTTAATCTATTCTTCATGATTTAGGGATATTACTGTTGAATCATTTAATAATATTTTAACCTATATAAATTTTATAAAATACATTATTAAATTGAAATTTTATATCATATAGATTATTTAAGTAAAATTTCTGACAAATCTAAAATCATTTGATATGTTATTGAGACACATATAAAGATTAACAACGTTTAAAACAATCACACAAATCATTAATTTTGATGTGTCTCAATAACATATCAAATAATTTTGAATTTGTCTGAAATTTTACACAAATAATCTATAAGATATAAACTTTCAATCAAATGATATATTTTATAAAATTTATAATAATTAAAATATTATTGAGTGGTTCAAAAATAATATCTTTCAAATCATGAAAGAATACATCAAATATCACCCTAATAGTAGTAGTTTCTTAGATTGCAACTGACTACCAATATTGGACACACATTTACTAACTTCAACTGCCCGTGGGCATGCCACATTAAAGTGCCATGATATAATAATTGGTGATTGTTTGTTAGAGAGATTTTATTTTTGACGAAATTTGTTAGAGAGATTGAGAGGGTGTTAAATGTAAAGAGAAAAATGCACTATAAAATATAATTTTAAATTTATTCAAATGATAAAATATCAGTACTATATCTATTCTTAAATACTATAAGATTTCCTTGTGTAAAAAAACAAAAAGATTTCCTATCCATTACTAGAAAAGGTTTAAATACCGACGGAATTTAGAGACGAAATTGATTTCATCTCTATTAGAGGCGGAATTAGAGACAGAAAAAAGTGTTTAGAGACAAAAATTAAAATATATGCACTAGTGACGGATTTTAGAGACAGAAAGATTTGTCTCAAAAATATTTCGTCTCTAAATCTGTCTCTAGTTAATTAGTTTTTTAATTTATAAATAAAAAAGTAATTGGAGACAGATGTTAGAGACAGATTTTTATTGTGTCTAATAGTTTTCGTCTCTGTATCTGTCTCTAATTAGTCAAACATCTATAAGAGACGGAATTTATTCGTCTCTGAAATAATCTGTCTCTGAAATCCATCTCTAAACGAAATAACATCGAAGATTCATCCCACCAAAAAATTTCCCGCCAAATTTTTTATTGTCTGCAAAAAAATTAAGATTAAATATGTTTTTGGTCCCTATAAAAGTGGGCCTTCTAAGTTTAGTTCTTACTTAATTTTTATTATATTTTAAGTCCCTATAATTTGTTTCTTCCATATACTTTTTGTCCCTACTAAATAGTTATTATTAAACTCTTAAATTTTTGAATGAGTTTTTATGGGCATGCTTAAAATATCATATAAAGTTTATTTATTAAATTTTAGAACTTTTTAACATGATATGAATTATGTATGAATTTTTCAAATAGCAAAAGTTTGAGATAAAAGTAACGAAAATCATAACATAAAAATCAAATTTTGAGCTCTTTTTTTTGAAGGAAATGTTTATGATGATCTAAACATACATGCGAAAAAATCATTAAAAAATACATGTTAATTTACCAATAGAGACCAAAATTGGGTGCATAATAATTTTTCAAGAACTAAAAAATTAATAAAATTTAAATAACGACTAAACATAAAAGGTCACTATTTTGTAAGGACTAAAAATTTATTTAACCCAAAATTTCAAACAAAATGATATATCTAATTTTTTTTTAATTTTTTTTTTAATATTTCAAAACATATTTTCCTTGAGTCACGACTATGACTTTCTCTCATGCAATGAATGGGATATAAATCCGATAAAAATATAGTTTATTTTTTTTTGACAAAATAAAAATATAGTTTATTTATAGTTAAAGAAAATTAATCTTTAGTTGAACAATTTAATTTTTAATTTGATGTTATCATTAAATTAAAAAAGATTAAATATTAAAATTATTAAACTAATGACATTTTAAGGTTTTATTATTGACATGTCATAAAAATAATTTACTTAGAGTATGTGACATTATAAAAAAAATTAAATAAAATTGAAAACATAAAATTTAGAGGACAAAAGTTCAAAGAAATATTTTTGATGACTAAAAATAAAATTTGATATATTAAAGGGAAAAAATATGAATTTTTGTTAAGCAAGTGAACGTATTTTTTTTCTTGAAAAATGGATGATACTCCCTCATTTCCTCAATAAGTGTCGTTTGAGTTACGTGCATACTATTCATATAATATAATTTGACCATAAATTTTGATTAATATATAAAAATAAATGTTAGCATATATGATGTTGTTCAATTTATTTCGATGAATATTTTTAAAATATAAAAAATTTAGAATTTTTTATAACACATAATTAAAGATATTTGTGATCAAAGATGTGCATTGGCATACGTATCTGGTCAATTGTGACAGTTATTTAGGAACAGACGGAATAATTAATTTGTGTCAATTAAGAGATAAAAAATTATCTTTTTTTTTTTATTAGAAAAAACAATATTCACATTATAAGGCATCATATTCATAGGAGAGAATCCAACTACTTTTCAGAAAATTTAACAAATTTTTTTTTTTTAAATATAGTAAATAATTACAGGAAAATAGGTGTTACTCTTTTGATTGTCAATTTTTTTTTTGGTTGTAAAAACAACATGTTAAACATGATGTCTTACAGACCTAGTCTCTACACTAGGAGCGCTTTGTGAATGTCTTTTTATGTGCGCGTGTTAGAAATTTGTTACAAAATTAAAGGATTCATTTATTTGATTCATGAAGAAGTTATCTATTCAAACTTTATTTGTTTGGAAGAAAACAAATATATTTTTGTTTTTTGTCAAAAAAAATTATATTTTTGTTTGAATAAGATTTGTTGGAAACAAATATTTGTTCATATCTTTGGAGAAAACTATTTTTATTCATTTGGATGTTAAGAAATATATTTTTATTGAATATTTTTGTTTGAAGATATATATTTAAAATTAAATATTTCAAACAAATAATTTTTTGAAAATTGGTTTTTTTTGGTTCAAATAGAAGCCAACGTGATTTCACCAAACATGATTGTAAACAAAATCAAACTAGGTTTTGAAAGGCATAGCTATGATTCAAACATAAACATGAATGGTCAAACTAGAACTAGTCAAAACATAAGCTAAGATTATCCTAAAAGGTATTTAAAAACAAATGTAATATTTTCATTAAAAAATCCCACGCCAAATCCATTCAAAATAAAATAAAAGTTGGTTTTTATTTTACTTTAAATATTTCAAACAAATATATTCTTTGAAGATTTTTTTTTGAAAGCAGAAACTGTTTTTGGAAGAGCTTTGTCTTGTTTGAAAAATAAATTTTTGGAAAAAATTTAATGAAAAAATTGGTTCTAACAAACTTTATCAAATGAAGTCAAAAAAAAAAAAACAAACTTTATCAAATTAAAGTTAATCCTTTATGGACGACTTGAATATTATCTGATAGTCTATTTTACTATAAATAGATACTCAAGTCTAATAACAATACTCACCCAAAAATATTGTGAAAGTCTAAGAGTTGTTAGAGTTTTTATGAGTTTTGTTTTTTTTGTTCATTGTATGTTTTTTCTAGCGTGTAATCTTGATAGAACTTTAATTGTATGTTTTTTTGGAAGGTTTGTGTCTTATATTAATCAAAATTCTCCGGTTCAACTTAAAGAGAAGGTAACAATGAAATTGATGAGAAAGGATGATGAAATTTAACTTTAGTTACTTTCTTTTATGTATTTTTGTTTAATTATTTAAATTTATTTGTGTGTTAGACAACTTTATGTTTTTTTTTTCAACAGCTAAACTTTATTAAAGATAATTGGAGTGTACAAGAAATACAAACCAACTCAAGATCAAGAGAAGGGTACAAGGTAAAACACAAGATGCACATACAAAACAAATAAACCCAAAACTATACAAGGCACCAACACAGCAAGACAAAAAATCCAGCAAACAGCCCCTAACCAAACCCAACAAAATGCGGCCAGGCGGGGCAAAGACCAACAACACATCAGCGCATGAACCAGTCCCACGGGTTCCACACACCCATTCACATAACAAGCAAGGAAACTTCGCAGTTAATGTTTGATATTGATACTTTGTAAATATGACATACATTTTATGTTAATGTTTCAAATTTAGTATTAATCGAAATTTGATTTTCTCACATTGTAGCATTATATGAATTACATTTAGTAAACAAAATTTAATATTTGAAAAACTGTATAAGCATTTAATTGCTAAATAGACAAAAATAATGACTAACAAGAGATGGAACATGTGTTTTGTGAGACGAAATTTTATGATTAGAGACAAAATTATTTGAATTCAGAGACGAATAATTATGTCTCCAATAGAGACTAAATTTTATTCTTAGAGACGGAATTTTAGAGATAGAATTATTTGAATTCAGAGACGGATAATTCTGTCTCCAACAGAGACGAATTTTTTTGCTTAGAGACGGAATTTTAGAGACAGAATTATGTGAGTTCAGAGACGGATAATTCTATCTCCAACAGAGACGAATTTTTTTGCTTAGAGACGGAATTTTAGAGACAAAATTATTTGAATTCAGAGACGGATAATTCTGTCTCCAATAAAGACGGATTTATTGTGTTTTGAATTCAACATTTAGAGACAGATATATAAAATCCGTCTCTGAATCAGAGACGGATAAATTATGTCTCCGATCAGAGACGGAATATAAAATCTGTCTCTAATGGCTTAGAGACGAGGAAATTAACGACCAAATCAAATCTGTCTCTAATTTTGTCTCTAACGTGCTTAGTGACAGAATATTTGCCTTTTAGAGACAAATTTTGGCCGTCGGTATTTAAGATTTTTCTAGTAGTGATCAATGAATTATGAGTGCTCCGAACGGGCAAAATAAAATAATTGTTCTGATGGATCTGGATGAATGTATGGTAAAGATGATGGTGAAATTTTTATCAATGTGAAGATACTTGCAAAAATGTTAGCATTCCAACACTTAAATTGCTATATATATATATATATATATATATATATATATATATATATATATATATATATATATATATATTTGATGAGAGTGATTATATAAATTGAAAGAATTATGTATACCTTGAAGATGAATACATATGGACATATATAGAGAAGTATGTGCATAATAATATTGTTGGTGTGTGAGTGGAATGGATCATGCATTTCACATGAGAGGTTATTTATTGGCTATAGATGATGTAGTGTAGGAAAGCGATGAGCCCGTGAAGAGGTCATTAATCCGCTATATGTAAGACGCAATTAGGATGATATACTAGGTGTTGTGTATTAGACCTTATGAATGGATTACCAATTATGAGTCTTGGTTTAGTCCGGAACAACAAGAATTAAGAAAGTTAATTATGATTAATCAAAGTTATGTTGTGGGGAGAAAATTGAGCGGAGAGTGTTTCTCCACCATCTAAATTGTTTTCTATTTCCATTTTTCGTTTCGGTGAATATTTTTCTCATTCTCTCAAATTCTAACAATTACCGCGAGATACATCAATGTTAAAATACTATCAAATTTTAAAGGTGACAACTTGTGTACCCCAACAAGATTTGGGGGTATATACCCCCAACCACTATAAAAAGTTTTAACCGCTATAATTTTTTATAAAATACACCGTTGGATTAAAAGTTTATATCATATAGATCATTTGTGTAAAATTTCAGAGAAATTTAAAATCATTTGATATGTTATTGAGACACATAAAGATTAACGGTGTTTAAGAAATCACAGAAACTGTTAATTTTGACACGTCTCAATACCATATCAAATGATTTTAGATTTCTCTGAAATTTTACACAAATGATCTATATGATATAAACTATTAATCCAATGGTTTTTTTTTTTGAATGGCAAATATTATTAATGCATACTCCAAACAAGAAGTTTTGGAGAAGCAAAGAAGCATGAGTTACAAAAAGCCCTCAAAAAAGTAGGCTTATGGTGCATAGCACTAAAACAACAAAACAACCAAAACAGAGACAAACAACATCCGACCACAACCAAAACGGTTAGCGCAACAAACAACTACCGGGATTCGAAGACCACTCATAGAAGAGACAAGGAGATAAATTTAATCTCGCTCTACTCCACTTCCAACTCATCACTTTAATCTCCTCAATCAACTTGTTTGGTTCAAAGGAACCATTGGAAAAAATCTTCTCATTTCGAGCTTTCCAAATAGACCAAAGTACCGCATGCCAAATCATAACGAAGCCCCTCTTTACCCTTTTAATATTAGTGACTTCCGAGAGCACCTTAAGTAAAATGGGTAAAGATGGCGGCATAACCACCTCGACACCAATCCATCTAAAAATGGCGTACCAAACCTTCATGACACAATCACAATGCATAAAAAGATGGCAAGACGTCTCCAAAAATCCCGTACACCCCACACAATCCCTCGAAGCCGCCAACGGTAGGACTCCGCGATAATCAAGATTATTCTTAGTAGGGATCCGATCGAAGAGGAGTTGCCAAGAAAATGCAATAACTTTCGAAGGAGCCGGACTTTTCCATATCAAACTAAAAACACCAACAAGATGCTCCGGCAAGCCATCACCATCAAAGAGTTCCTTTCGAAGATACTTATAAGCCGAATTAACCGAAAAAGTACCTTCCGAATCCGGGACCCATCTCCAAACATCCTCCTCCGAAGACAACCTCACCGAATTTAACATCTCAAGTAAACGAGTCTCAAGCTCAACCTCCCATTGAAAAAGCTCCCTACGCCAAACAAAGGACCATACACTCCTCTCCCCAACCATCTCGCCAAACGAATCTACCATACCGCCCTTATTAGTTGATAAAGAAAAAAGGCGCGGAAACAAAGACGCGAGAGGAACATCACCAATCCATCTAGTAGACCAAAAAAGTGTCGATGAGCCATTTCTCACCGTACGGACCACATTCTCCGCAAGCCAATTCTTTGATTCCACAACCTTATCCAACTCACTAAAATTCTTCCACCAAGAGGAGGCCGAAGTAGGAACATGAAACTCCCTCCAATTCACTTGATGAGTGAAAGAATCCCCATACCGCGCCACTAATACTTTCTTCCACAAAGGTAAACCCGGTTGAAGGAAACGCCACCTCCATTTTGATAGGAGACTAAGATTAACCACATTGATGTCCCTCACTCCAAGACCACCTTGGTTCTTATCTTTACAAACCATAGACCACTTTACCCAACTTATCTTCCGACCACCCCTAACACCTCCCCATAAAAACTCTCTTTGAATACGGATAATTTTCTTCCGAACTCCAATTGGCATTTTGAGAAAAGAGAGGTAAAAAATAGGAATTGCATTCAACACCGCATTAATCAAAACTATCCTACCTCCAAGACTAATGTGTTTATTCCGCCACGAGAGTAACCGTTTTCTAAGATATAGCAACAAAGGTTCCCATGTAGACAAGCATTTGGGATTAGCACCTATAGGAAGCCCAAGGTATTTAAACGGGATAACTCCATACCTACAATTAAGAAAAGTACATGCCACCTCCATAAACCCCGGATCAACATTCACACCGGAAAGAGCACTTTTCCAAAAATTCACTCTAAGGCCGGACACCATTTCGAACCCCCTAAGGATTGCTTTAAGGGTCCAAAGATTTTGCACCGATGCCTCTCCTATACACAAAGTATCATCCGCATATTGAAGATGCGAAATAACCACCGGAGTATTACCAATCTCGAACCCCTTGAAAATGCCTAAATTCACCGCCTTGCTAATAACACCACTCAATCCTTCCACAACAAGTAAAAAAAGAAAAGGAGCCAACGGGTCACCTTGTTTCAAGCCTCTTTGAATATTAATTTCGGAAGAAGGAGATCCATTGACAAGAACCGACAAATTTCCGGCAAACACACAAGCACGAATCCAACCTATCCATTTATCGCAAAAACCCACACGTTTAAGCATGTAATCAAGAAACTCCCATTCCACCGAATCATAAGCCTTCTCAAAGTCCACTTTAAAAATTAGACAATTTTTATGTGACTTTTTAGCCACATCCACCACCTCATTAACGGTGTATTTTATAAAATTTTATATCGGTTAATTTTTTTTTAAGTGATTGGGGATAAATACCCCCAAATCTTGTGGGGGTAGACAAGAAAATACCAATTTTAAATCAAACCTATTACAAAAAAAATAATAAAAGTATTTTCGAAGTTCCTAGGGTGGGGATAAAATAAAGTTTTGCTCTCATCCTCAAAACTTTCTTCCGTGGAATTTTCTCATTTCTGAAAACAAGTGACTAGATTAGATTGCGTATTTTTTGAGCTCAAAATCTTCACATGTGTATATCTAAAACAAATTATGCATGAACTTGTGTAGAGAAATATATATTGATAGAATCATGTCTAGTCTTGAACTTGATGGCGCAGCCGCAGAATGTTATTATTTATGCATTTCACATATTGTTTGTAGGTCTGTTAATACCTTAATGGAAGGGTGAAAAACTAAAGGAATGATGTTAAAGGGTGTTAGTTCTTTTAGTGTTTGGAAAAAATCACAGCAAACTTAGATGGGTTTTTCATCTTGTTTTCTAACAAATTTGGACTGAGAATATTTTGTTCAACAATCTGAAATATATGAATGGGGTTGGATAAAATGTTAAAAGTAAAACTTAGAAACTAAATAGAGATGTGACCGCTTTTGCAAAATCCGCATGAACTGAGTCCAATTCATGAACCCTATGAAGTGTTTAGAAAATACCAAGAGCTTCATCAAATTGTCCAAAATGATCTCGAATACACATGCCTAAATAATGAGAATCTTAGTTGTTGAGATGATTTTTTATTTATGTTTATCAAAATTCATTTTATAATTTAATTTTCTCTCTTGCGTTGCCTGTTGCCTAACGTGTCTGTGTCAATTGTGATTACTCTTGTAATCTTCTCTCTCTGGAAATCATTCATCCTCTATTATTTTATAATTTTTTGCCTCTCAACACATGGTGTAAACACCCCATTGTGGATGGTCTTAGAGGATCCGTCCCTGCATGTGTGTTAATTTGTCTTTTCACATCACTTGTTAAAATCAACACTAAAATTTATCATAGGATAGTTTTAGTCACACCTTCATGAACCAATATAATTTTCTTCACCAAACCACACATCAATTCAACTCCAAAACGTTTAGACAACCAGTGCCATGTTTTGCATTTGAGAAACTTTATACTCCAACAAAAAACCGTTAAAGATTTAATCTATATATGAATAATATTTCTATTCATCAAACAGTTGTTGCATATATGTATCTTTAATATACCTTTTCTCTGTTTTAATTTGTTTCAATGCATAAAGTTGAACAACTTACTAAATTATTTAAGAGATTAAACAAGAACAAAACCTTATATCAGTTATGTGTAATATGAATAATAATATGAATGAATGGCGACAATTCAATATGTATGTGTATATGAACAATTGACACATATTATAAAGAAGCAGAGGAATATGGTTTTGACCATTACGTATCTAGTTGTGCATGAAATAATAACCCCTTATCATATAATTTATCATCGGGCAACGCATATATATTAATTTCATTGTTCAAATCAATAAAATAATAAGGGCAATGATACTTATATGTTAAAGCCGATATATCTCTCATTTTATAAAGTGAAGAATCATTTTCTACAAAATTGCAGCGTTAAGAAAATCGTAAGATCAAACTTAAAGATTGTTGGAATAATTTTTGGAGATCTGCTGCAAATACTTGAACAAAAAAATGAAGATGAAGATGATTGCACATAAATTTCAAAGCGTGTAAGAACATTAACCTTTAGGTTCGATTTGCCCCCACCAGTTTATGCAAACTGAATGCAAATGGGATAACAGGCGAATCCCCTTCAAGATACTATTTGAATCTTTGATAGATATGAATTGCACACTCATATCAAACATATCGTTAATGATAATTTATAGAATAAAGTTCCTTCAATTTTTCTCGTGCACTAGAGACAAGAAGAAGTGATTTAGATATTTCAGACAAAATTTATTCATACAAGTATGTCATTCATTCTCTTTTCTTTTGCCTATAAAGTGTCTCTATTTATAGAGAAACTTATGCCAGTTGGTGATGGGACACAACTCTTAAAAGATTTCAACAATGTTAATTAGAAACTCAAACTAACCATTGCAACCTTTCAAATATATTTTGGAAATTCTCCCACAACTACAAAGACTAATGCCTCAAGTCGGATATGATCATAAAGAGTGGCAAAATTTTCCTTCAAAAGACCGTTGATTTCAATCTCATAATCTCTGGTTAAACCGAAGAGATTCCATTCAAGTGTTCTTGGGTAGATTGAATGTGTTAGAATTGATATATGAAATAAAATCTTTTATTTAAAATTTAAATTAAGATTAGATTTATTTAATTTAAATTATAGTTTTGCCTATATTTTTTATTTTATTTTTTAGTAACAAAAAAATAATTTGATTTATTGAATCAAACACCTCTAAGTTAACATACTACTCAAACTCCTCCCCACTAGACCAAAAATTTTAATTTTAATTTTAGTTGGAATATATTGCTCCCTCTACATTCCTTTTCTTCCGTACGACTGTTTTAGAATTCATTTTAAACAAGATGTTCTCATGACAGCAAGAACATCATGTCAAAATTATTGGTCAATGCTCAACAAAAAAATTCTAATTCTCATCGATTGATTCACCAAATTGGATTAAATCACCATTTCAAACTTATATTGGCCGAGTTAGATTGATTATCATTTATAGGACCAAATTTTGATTTATTTGATCTTGAAGTTTTGACGTTTTCCATAAAAACTCAAAAGTTCCATCATGACATATTTGATGCGACACTTCAGTCAATCTAACCATCACAGTTCCAGATTAAACAGACCAAGGTAATGAGGCGCATGAGCCAAATATAAAAACAGTGCTACTCTACATGTTGATATACAATACAACCTTGTAATCATATATAATATTAATCAAACATAGTTTATAGTAGCAAGGACATGCAACATTTTTATTTAAAGTGGTACTAATAATCTTTATCGAGAAGATTTAAAATCTGTCTCTTTAGATTATTAGATCAAATTCTCACCACTTGTACAAGAAATACAAAATAATAATATGATTTATATATAGTAATGCATGCAGGTATATATTATATATAATATACCTGTTATTATTTAAGGATTGATGTTTTTACATGGAAATCCAAACATCATCATATGTCTGAGATGGTAGATTGGAACTGTCCTTCTTTGAAGCTTGAGTTCTTGGAAACCCAAACAACATCATCTGGTGGAAAAAAGTGGCAAATTGTAGCCCCAGGTTTAGTTTTGAGTAATTGGAATGACAAATGATTAGGGTTCCATTTTGATGTATCTCTGTGACACACAGCAACATCTTTAACTCTATTTCCATTAACACCTTCTAAATGAACAGAGTAAGCTGTAGTTGCATTTACTTTGTGACAAAAAAACACAGCATAAGGATAATTCATTTTGTGGCACGTAACAACTTTGCCAACCTCTCCCAATATCTTCACTCCTTTTGCTACTGTGTATTGTTGTAAGTGATCAATATTTTCTCTGTTCATCACTTCTGTTGAAACAGCTTCAACATTGTTTCCGAGTATCGAAGTAGCGAAATCAACCATTGATTCCAATGATGTTGCACAAGTTTTTTCCTCACCTATGAGGCCAGGGTCTTCACACTGAGTAATGGTTTCTTTCACATATTCATACTCTGTTGAATCTTTTTTTATGGAAAAATGCTCAAGGATATTTTCCACTTTGTTTGATGAAAAGGGAATGGAATTAGCAACTTCACGAGTCAAGAATGTTGCTCCATAATTTGATCTTTTTGTGTATACTTTGTTAAATTTTGTACCATGATGCAAGTCCTTTTCGTAGAAGAACACGGTCAAATTCTGAGTTGCATGTAACTGTGGTTTGTTGGTTTGAGAGTTGTCATATTGAGGATAGAATAGTATATTTTGATCAACTTTGTTCAATTGTGGTTTGCTGGCTTGAGAGTTGTCATAGCTAGGATAGAATAATAGATTTTGATCAACTTTGTTCAATTGTGGTTTGTTGGCTTGAGAGCTGTCATAGCTAGGATAGAATAATATATTTTGATCAACTTTGTTCAATTGTGGTTTGCTGGCTTGAGAGCTGTCATAGCTAGGATAGAATAATGGATTTTGATCAACTTTGTTCAATTGTGGTTTGCTGGCTTGAGAGCTGTCATAGCTAGGATAGAATAATATATTTTGATCACCTTTGTTCAATTGTGGTTTGCTGGCTTGAGAGCTGTCATAGCTAGGATAGAATAATGGATTTTGATCAACTTTGTTCAATTGTGGTTGTGGTTTGCTGGTTTGAGAGCTGTCATAGCTAGGATAGAATAATATATTTTGATCACCTTTGTTCAATTGTGGTTTGCTGGCTTGAGAGCTGTCATAGGTAGGATAGAATAATGGATTTTGATCAACTTTGTTCAATTGTGGTTTGCTGGCTTGAGAGCTGTCATAGCTAGGATAGAATAATAGATTTTGATCAACTTTGTTCAATTGTGGTTTGCTAGCTTGAGAGATGTCATAGCTAGGATAGAATAATGGATTTCGATCACCTTTGTTCAATTGTGGTTTGCTGGCTTGAGAACTGTCATAGCTAGGATAGAATAATATATTTTGATCACCTTTGTTCAATTGTGGTTTGCTGGCTTGAGAGCTGTCATAGCTAGGATAGAATAATATATTTTGATCACCTTTATTCAATTGTGGTTTGCTGGCTTGAGAGTTGTCATTTACTTTATCGTGACATGCATGTACATTTACACCACCTTTAATGTAAATATAAAACAAGGTCATGTTTAGTTAAAAAAAAAAAAAGTCATGTAGGCTTAATTGCACATTCCTGTTCCCTATTTTATCAATCTCATGAAATTAGTCCCCTATTTTAAAATTGAACATTTTTGCCACCCTATTTTAATATTTATTGCATTTTTACTTCAAGTTTCATTTTGACACACACAAAAATGATGATGTGTCACATTTTATAATGATTTGGCAAGAAAATTGATGATGTGGCAAAATACAATATTTTCCACAGCAGAACATTTTATAATAATTCAAAATTTTAAAAAAGATGAAGATTAAAAAATAAATAAATTTAACACAAATACAACCATCAAAATTGAAAGATGGAATTAAAAAATTCTGGATTTTCCAAAAAAACTTTAAAACCCTAAATATTCATCTTCAATATGAAAAAAACTCATACCACACACCAACACATATCTTTCTTTTCTCACCTCATTCTTTCGACCATTGTCCTCTTCACATATTTAAGAAAGTCTAATTTATGTTTTCTCTTTACAACATATAATCGTGTTCACAATTCAATCGAAATTTCAATCCCAACGTAAACAGCGTGTGGCTGTAAACATGATTATTTTTTCATGCCAACTCATTAAAAATGTTACACATCATCAATTTTGGGTGTTAAAATTAGGGTTAGGCCAAAAATGCAATAAATATCAAAATAGGATGGTAATAACGTTTTATTTTAAAATAAAAGGACTAATTTCATGAAATTGGTAAAATAAGAGGACCAAAAGTGCAATTAAGCTAAATATATAATTAAAAAATTATTCAAAAATTAAATTAACAATATATAACTTAAAATTTTAAAAATTTAGAAATTTAGAAATTAAAGTTTGAAGAAATTTTTAAAGAGACTAAAAACAAAAATTGATATATTTAGAGGGACACTAAAAACATTATCAACTCTAAAATATGATTGTATAAGGGAGAGAGTATGTATCAACCAGCTGGATGAAGAAGATCAGTGATGGCTTTTGGCATTTGAGTTGTGGGAAGTTTGGACTTCCAGTATATTTCAGGGGGTAATGAGGCAGCATGTGTTGCTACAAGTGCAAGCTGCAATTCAATATGTATATATTATAGTTAGTATCTATCTATTTATATAATGAATTAAGTAATAGTATAATAAAAAGGAACTAAATATTGAAGAATACTAAGTGGGAAAATTAGCTAGGCATGCACATGCTAGAATATAGTTTGGAAATTGTTGCTTACATTGAGTACAATAAAGATGGATAAATGAGGAACCTCCATAGTAGAACTAGAGTTCAATGATAGTGAAATTAAAATAAAGCAAGATAGTAGAATGAATATCCTTAAAGCCTCACACACCATTTATATAATACTCTCTCCTTCTTATATTATAAGCGAAAATACAAAAACCACACTTATTAAGAAAAGATAAAATATGATAATTGTAAGTATGTTTTTTAAAAGAAGTTGTATGGAAAGATCTAAAAATAAATTTTATTGGTTATAAAAAAAATAAGAGAGAAGAGTAAAAAAATTTTAAAAAAATAAATATTTGTGTTTTTTCTATTATATTTTAAGACAAAAAAATGAGTCTTTTTCTCTTATATTATACTAGTACGGAGAGAGTAGTAATTAAGAGAAAAATACCGTCGTCCCTAATTATAACACCCTGTTTGACTAAATTGTCTTATTCATCTATCATATTTTAAGCGTATTTTTTTAATAATATAAAGATACAAATATTAGTATGTAAAATCTTGTTTGATTTATTTTGATGATTATTTTTAAAATATCAAATTTTTATAATTTTTACTGCTAGATAATTAAAGATATTAGTGATTAAAATTGTACTTTGACATATATTCAGTGGTCAAACATAATTTTATATTTGCGGACGGAGGTATTAGTAATTAAGGGAATGGATCAATGATTGCTTTGATACACATTTATCATTTTCAACAACTCACGTACCGTCAAAAAAAACTCACGTACCACATTAAAGGGTCATTAAATGGCAATATTAAAGGGTCATTTATCACACTTATTAAGAAAACTAATTCATGATAATTTGAAGTGTGATTTAGTTGAAATAATGTGTATGAAAAGAGATTATCAATAAAAAATGTGTATGAAAAGATGTAAAAATCAATTTTATTGATTGTTGTTTTTTGAGAAAATAAAAGAAAAATAAAATTAAATGCAATTTATATTCAATTTTATGAGAATAAATAAAAAACATTCTTAAAAATTGTTTTATCCCTTATAATTTGGGAACCAAAAAAATGGCATTTTTTCTCTTAGGCGGAGGGAGTATTTCTTACTTAATACATTAGACTCTTTGCAACCCTTATTTTTACGCGAAATACAAGTCATATTATTAAAATTCTGAAATTTCTTTTCCATCGTTAAAATATGCGTGTCATTAAAGATACTCATTTTGGATATATATATAAACAAATTTAATTTTTTTAGTACATTTGACTCTTATTGTATCTGACCATAATATATATGGACCAAATATATCAATAGTCAAATGTACTAAAAAAGTAAAATTTACTTATATTTATAGCTTGAGGGAGAACTTTGTTTTGTGTTAAATGTGTGGTGTACATTTTAGGTGGCCACAGTCTGTTTTAATTTGTTCTTCGTTTTAAAATAAACTGAATTTAAGTAAAATTGAAAAATACTTTTTGAATTTAAAACAATGCGCAAAAATTTGGTATGACCTATAACATGACCTCTTTAATTAAATAGGCTTATAAAAAACCTTTGACATACTCTATTTAAAAAAACAGCATGACCTAAATCTATATAAGTTAGACCGTATATCTCTGTAGACCGACTTGATATATTCCCAACCTTAGCCACATCCCACTTCCTTCCTTAAAAATAAATTAATTTTTTAAGTTGAATATCAATTTAAGTTTATGTATTAATGATTTTTTTCGACAAAATGTATTAATGATTTTAAGTCATTTATTATATATAAATATTAATATAAATATTAGTTTTAAGTTTATTATCGATAATTGTAAGTTATTTGGTATATATATTGGTATAATTAGTTCATATATAATTTATTATTTGTTGTGAAAACTAATCTAAACAATAGTAATAACATAAAAGAGTAGAGATGATGGAGAGAAAGAATAGAAGAGATTAAAGAATATAGATCGTATTCTCTTTCACAAATATTTCTTTACATTAAAATATGAGTCATATTTATAAGACACAAATAAGTAAGTGAGTGATCAAAAGTAATTAAACACCACTAAGAAAATGATTTACTAGTGAGAGTTACGTTAAAGGAGAATGAAAGATCAAGGGTTAACATCCGCTAACTTAAAGGTGGACATCAACTAACAATTATTCATAACATTATTGATGATTTCAAATACTAAGGGTCTGTTTGGCAAAAATAGCTTATAACTGATGGCTGATAGCTTATAGCTGATGGCTGATAGCTGATGACTTATGACTGATAGCTAATAAGCTAATTTAAGTGTTTGATAAAATTAGCGGTTAGACTGACTGATAAATATAAAATGACATAAAATGACATTATTGATTTATAATTAAATTTATATCAAATTAATATTTAAAATATTTATTATTCAATAATTTAATATAACTTTTGAATATAATTTTATTCTTTGATATTTTATTTTAATTTTTTTTATTTAGTTTTCTATTTTATGAAAAATTTAAATTTAATAATTTTTATACCAAATATATAAATGATAAATTAAAAGAACCTTACGTCAAAAATAAAATAAAAAAAAACTGTAACCAAAAAAATTTAAAAGGACTCAAAATACAAAATAAAAAGATATGCAATGCATGTATTGTAAAAAAAAAAAAAAAGAAGGATGATCATGTATACATATACGGTACTTCGTAAAAAAACAGCACACTAAAAAACGTTGATAAATAAATACTATGGCCTGGGAACTATATAGCCTGGGAAGTAATAATAATAAATGATAATAAACGTTGATAAACGTTGATAATAACATTAAGTTCGCGTGAGAACAATGACATGGGAAGTTGGAAATATTTTTATTTTATTTAAATCATAATAAATGATCAAGGGTATAATAGAATTTTAGATAAAATAATAAGGGTAAAATGGGAAGAAAAAATGATAAGCTATAAGCTATAAGCTAAAACGCTATCTGAAATAGCGTCTGGAAAATAAGCTAAAAGTCAGTAAAATAAGCTATAAGCTAATTCTCAAAAACTCTTGCCAAACAGAGCTTTTTATATCATATGAGCTTATAAGCTATAAGCTATAAGCTATAAGCTATAAGCTCAAACTAATGACTTACCAAACAGACCCTAAATATATGTAGATTATTATTTTAAAATAAATAGTTTAATTTTAAAATAAATAACTTGGTTTTGTATGACAAAAAATAGTAAATAACTTAATGAATTTGTTGCGTAATTAACAATTAAACTAGTATAAAAATATGAAATGACATAACAAAAATAAGTTTAATTAATAAATAATTTTTTTCAAGATAATAGATATATGTAATTTGAAATAAGAAATAATAAGTTATAAGTCTTTTTTGAACAAATATTAGGTGTTGATAGTGCATTATAAGATTCAGTAGAGTCTCATGATCAAATGGTTAAAATTCAAAAGGAATTAAAATCTCGTAGAAAGGATTAATTTGACTAACATATACACATATAAAGAATTAAAATAAAAATTTTAATAGTTAAAGGACTAAAATAAAATCAAAATTTAAGTTAAAAGACCAAAATAATAATTAAACCTACTTTTTATATTATAAGTTTTTATGGCTACCTAAATATTTTTGTTTTTTTTTCATTGGTTCCTTTAATTTGTTTGATCGCTCCTTTTTCAATTGGCTCATCTATTTGACTGTTCCTCTCTCTTTCTCTCTTTATTGATGCTTATGTTTGGTTGTTCTACTTCCTCTCTCTATTGACACTTTATTTTCTTTGGTTTGATTCTTCTCTATATGTTTTTTGAACGGCAGATTCTTCTCTATATTAGTTTGATTTGCTTTGTTTTGCTTTGGTTTTTTTATCTAGATAGTCAATTTGATATTCAAATTTGTTTTTCGCATGTTATTTTAATCTATAAATTAAAATTATTAACAAATAGGTGTTAAAGACGTGTTGTAATTTTAATACATTCAAGAATAAATATAACATCAAGTTACACTTCTATAAAAAAACATCAAATTACACCTCTATAAATTAAAATGGTTGTTTGCACGCAAGATATAATAATATTAAGCTTATATTATTATTGTCTATATATTTCTAATTTAGTAATCTCTTTGTAAGCCTAATTTTCACAAATTCATATTATTTAAACTCTTGACTTTTTTCCCCCTACCATGAACAACGTTGCATTAGTACGGGTACGGCGCCGGTACCTAGTACCTGGTACGAGTACTGGTACACAATACGACATTTTAAAAAAATTAAGGTATAAGTATGTTGGTATAAATTTACAAAAAACACTTAAAAAATGTTGATTATTCATAGTCAAGATTAAATCTGAATATTTCTCCCTCCGATCATCATTAAAAAGAGTGGTTTTTAGTTTAAGTTCATCGAGAGAAATAGTAGCTACTTCAAGAATACCAGCTCCATCAAATAGATCCCATTATTGAACTGTATCAATATCCCACAAATATAAATCTTCCTAAAACAAATATAAATCTTTCTAAAAAAATTAAATATTTCTAAAAATAAACATGTTTTATGAGGTGCGTTAGCCCAGTATTCCAGTAAGTATCCAACAAATACCCATTTCAGCAAACAAAAATAGAAAAAGAATGCGTCGTCGGTGCGTACCTAACGAATATCAGATAGATACCAAACCCAGTATCTAATACATATCCGATACAAATACTCTCCTTAAAATGAAGTAGGCGTGAATCACTCACCTTCAATATCTATTATTAAGACGTTTAACATCTGTGCCATTAAAACTACTTGTATTATTGTACAACTTGTGGTGTACAATTTAGGTGGTTTCCGTCCTCACAACACACCATTTCATTTAATAATATGGTCCAAATATAGTACATAATTGGTTTTTTTTTTTAATCTATCTTTTATGATTTTGGGATATTTACTCCCGAACACTCAATAATATTTTAACCGGTATAAACTTTATAAAATACACTATTGGATTGAACATTTATATCATATAGATTATTTAAGTAAAATTTGATATGTTATTGAGACACATATAAAGATTAACAACGTTTATAACAATCACACAAACCATTAATTTTGATATGTCTCAATAATATATGCAAATAATTTTAAATTTATCTGAAATTTTACACAAATAATTTATATGATATAAACATTCAATCCAACCATATATCTTATAAAATTTATATCGATTAAAATATTATTGAGTGGTTTGAAAATAATACCTTCAAATTATGAAGGAGTACATCAAATATCACCATAATAGTAGTTTCTTAGATTGCAACTGACTACCAATATTGGACACACATTTACTAACTTCAACTACCCGTGTGCATGCCACATTAGTCTCTAAATCGGTCGCTAATATAAATATATTAATTATTGGTTCCTAAATCGGTCACAAATTCTTAGTCTCTAAATCGGTCACTAATATAAATATAGTAATTACTGGTCTCTAAGTCAGTCACTAATTATCCGTTTCTGAATCGGTCACTAATATTATATTAGTGATTGATTTAGCAACCAAAATATTTTTTATTATGTGACTGATTATTCGTTCTCTATATCAATTGCTATATTATATTAGTGACCGATTTAGCAACCAAATATTTTTTATTTTGAACTCAAAATTTTGGTCTCTAATTCAATCTCTACAGAGACTAAAATTTTTTAGTTGCTAAATCGATCTCTAAATGCGAAATTTCTAGTAGTGTATCATCTTCCTGTCCTCACCACATGATTCAGAAAAAAGGGAAGAAAAAAAATCATAATCACCCATTTGGTTCCAACAAACTAAAAATAGTAAGAAACAATTTTGATAAAAACTCATATAATGAAAACACAAATTCGTCAAGACCTATTTTAAAAATTACCTTTAATCGATCAATTACAATGTGATTATCATGAGAAATGGGTTTAGGAGGGGGAAATCGAAATGGGGTAGTGGGTCTTTGAGAAAGCTCTCGAGGAGGTGAGAAATTGTTAAAAGAAACTTTGGAAACAAGTGGTTGATGTTGATGGTTAGAGAAAGAAATGGAAGAAGATGAAGAAGGTTAGTGGAAATGGATTTTTTGCTTTTTAGTTTTTGTTGATGGGTTGTCGTTGCTGGAAATTGTTTTTGTTGATGTTGTTCTTTTTATTATGAGTTATGAGATGATGATGATGCTGAAATTGTTGTTGTTCCTGCAATTGTTGTACTTTTTATTATGAGTTATGAGATGATGAAGCTGAAATTGTTGTTGTTGCAGGAAATTGCTGTTGTTGCTGGAAATTGTTCGAGGTTGATGCTTGATTTTGTTGTTGCTGCAATTGCTGTTCTTATTTTTTCCAGGAATGGATGAAGAATTGAGATTGAAAAAATGAAATAAAAAAAAGAAAGTTTTCAACCAATGTCACAATGACACGTGTAAATAAGTTAACAATTTTTTGACAAAGCAAACAGAAAGGACTAAAGTGTGTAACGGAGATATATTTAAAAGACCAAAATGAAACAAAAAATAGTTATGGGATTAAAGTAAAACCTCAAAAATAGTTAAGGGACCAAAAGTGTATTTAAGCCTTTTTTTAATCTATCCTTCACGATTTAGGGATATTACCCCCGAACCACTCAATAATATTTTAACCGATATAAATTTTATAAAATATATTGTTGGATTGAAATTTTATATCATATAGATTATTTAAGTAGAATTTCAAACAATTCTAAAATCATTTGATATGTTATTGAAACACATATAAATAATAGCAACGTTTAAAACAATCACACAAACTATTAATTTTGATGTGTCTCAATAACATATCAAATAATTTTGAATTTGTCTGAAATTTTACACAAATAATCTATATGTTATAAACTTTCAATTCAACCATATATTTTATAAATTTATATCGAATAAAATATTATTGAGTGGTTCGAAAATAATATCTTCAAATCATGAAGGAATACATCAAATATCACTATAATAATTTCTTAGATTGCAACTGACTACCAATATTGGACACACATATTTACTAACTTCAACTGCCCGTGGGCATGCCACATTAAAGTACCATGCATGATATAATTAGCATTTGGACAATTGGTGGTTGTTTGTTAGAGAGATTGAGAGAGTGTTAAATGTACACGAGAAAAATGCACTATAAAATATAATTTTAAATTTATTCAAATGATAAAATATCACTAATATCTATTCTTAAATATAAGATTTCCTTGTGTAAAAAATATATAAGATTTCCTATCAATGAATTATGAGTGCTCCGAACGGGCAAAATAAAATAATTGTTCAGATGGATCTGGATGAATGTATGGTAAATATTTGATGAGAGTGATTATATAAATTGAAAGAATTATGTATATCTTGAAGATGAATACATATGGACATATATAGAGAAGTATGTGCATAATAATATTGTTGTTGTGTGAGTGGAATGGATCATGCATTTCAGATGATAGGTTATTTATTGGCTATGGATGATGTAGTGTAGGAAAGTGATGAGCCTTGTGAGTTGTGAAGAGGTCATTAATCTGCTATATGTAAGGCGCAATTAGGATGATACACCGGGTGTTGTGTATTAGACTTTATGAATGGATTACCAATTACGAGTGTTTCTTTACCATCTAATTTTTTCTCTATTTCCATTTTTCGCTTAGGTGAATACTTTTTCTTATTCTCACAATTCTAACAATTTTCGCGAGATACATCAATGTTAAAATACTATCAAATTTTTAATCAAATTAATTACAAAAAAAAATGATAAAAGTATTCTCGCAGTTCTTAAGGTGAGGGATAAAATAAAGTTTAGTTCTCATCGTCAAAACTTTCTCCCATGGAATTTTCTCATCCTTCCCCAAACTTTATTTGGGGAGACTTTCTGCCCGATCGCCGTCCTCTAGAGGAGAAAATTCCCTACTTTGAGACTTTCAAATAAGACAATCTCTATATGATCCTATTTTTACATATGATCTAATTAACATCCCTACTTATGATACTAAATTTGATGACAATTATATAGTACAAGTTTGGTGTTCAAGAGAGATAATTAATGTTTTCTATCTACATACATATCTCTCAATAAACTACATGTATGACTTTTTTTTTTGGTTACACATGTATTGTACTTTGATCTTTTTCACTAAATATTCTATTATAATTTTTAATTAATTAATTTTTGGTACACTTAATTATATCATAATTTAATATAATAAATTTAAGATTGATTATTATGCTTTCAATTTTTCAATATTTTATTTTTGCTTTGAAAATTGATCCCATCAACTATTATGTTTATTTGTATGATATTATTGTATTCGTGCACACAGTCTCATTTAATATGTAAACTAGTTTATGAGCCCGTGCCATGCACGGGAAATAATACGTTTGTATATTTATTGACTTTTAAATATATTTTTATAAAATTATATTTTTATACATTTTATAAATAAAAAAAGTTCTTCTGGCACATTTTTTTCTTCTCATTTTCAATCTAAATAAGTAGTTTTTACATTTATATGATTTTTTTTTGGTTTTTTATTTGTTATTCCGTCGTCTTAGTGCGACGTTAGTTTTCTTGTCATGTGCGATGTTCTTGGTTTCCCGTCTTGCACGGTGTTCTTGTTTTCCCGTCTTGTGCGATGTTCTTTTTTTCCCGTCTTGTGCGGTGTTTGATCCAGAGGCATATGTATTCCGATTACTTTATTTCTATCACATTATTTGTAGGCATGAGTTTGACGTTTTATGTTATTAACTTAGATGTTCACCACCAAATACTATATATTGGTTTAGTTCGGTTAATCCACCGAGAACCGAACCGAACCACTTCGATTTTCAATTGATTTGGTTCGGTTTTTTATCCGAACCATAAAATTTGGTTAATTTTCGATTTGAATTAATTTGAATCATCGATTTAATTGATTTTTTTTTTAATCCGCTTACACTCCTAATCATATCACAAGATGAATCTAAAAGAAAGAAATTATCATTATAACAACCCACAACATTGAAACAATAACATATATTTTCATTCTGCATAAACTCAAATAAAAAAAGGACACAAATAACATGCATCCTTGATTCATATATTAATAGTAACCAATACAGTATATAATTATGGACAAATTATCTAATGAAAAGTGAAAACATAACCCACCCAAACTAAATAGTTGCGAGAATAAAAAATTAAAACTAAAACTCTAGGCTACAACAAATTGTAATCGCAAAAGAAATTACATATGAAAAACTAAAACTTGATTACCGGAACATAATTTATGTTTGGCACTAAAACAAAATAACTACATATGAAAAACATGAATGTTTTACAAACAAAAGTGATATAAAACCTGTCAAATAATAATATGAAGCAACATTCACATATAATTATAATATTATAGTAAATCATATAGTCATATAGTAGCACCATTTAAATAAAATCAAATAAAACAACCAAGTAGTATCCAAAAGAAAACAAATCCAAAGACCATAACAATATCCCAAATTTGCATTATAAAGAAACAAAAGTTCATGAAAAATATACTCCCAACAAAAAAAAGAGAAATGTTGCACCAGTTATCCCAATATGGCAACATACACATAAACATATACACAATCTTAGATTTCCAAGAAACATCACAAAAATTACGATTAGTAAAGCACAAATAAAATAGATATTAAAAAATAGATCACTGCAAAAAAAAAAAGAGATATTAAAATGAACAGAGAAAAGTAAATAATAGTTCAAATAAATCATAACTTTAAAAAAGACAAATAATAGAAATAAATGTTAATATTCTTTTGTCTCTACAAAATACTCATTTCAACTTATTTATCTCAAATATAATCTCCCTTCAAGTGTGATAATCAAAACACAATAATAAAAAGTCAAAAACATAATAAAGAGATAAACTTAAAAAATACTAAACCTATACCAAATAATAGAGCATAAAAAAAATGATTTTAACCTGACCAAAAAAAATGATTTTAAAAATCAAATTACATCTTTGATGGTCGAACAATCCTTATCATGTACCTAAAAAAGAAAAAGAAAAAAATAAAGAGCAAATTATGAGAAAATCAGTGAGCATGAAAATATTTGGAAAAAATGGCTTCAATTATGACTATATACTATATAAAAACGTAATCCCTACAATTTATATAAAATAAAGAGATTATATTCAATTGAAACATATGCAACTCCAAGCATAGCTTCCTTTTGACATCAATCAAAAGTTTATACATGCATGCATATTCTTCTGAAACAAAACAAAAAAGAACATGAATAAATTAGAATCAAATAATTTAGAAGAAGATGTCAAAATTCAAAACTAATCAAAACTAATGAACATTCCAATAGAAACTTTTTGACGAATTTATTTGAGCCTGCACATTTTGAATTGAGAAAGTTTTAATTTCTTTGTTCTATATATTTATATACCTTAATACTATTATGGCATAAAGCAACCCTATTAATTTAAATTAATTGCATTATAAGAAACTTCCTTTTATGTTGTCCCATATTTGAGAGGTTTTGACAATGAGGCAAGCATTTTATTTTTTATTTTTTTTATGCATATTTTATTTTAAATTTTGAAATTAAAATTTTGAAAATTAAATAGATAGTGATTAATATATTTTTTACAATAATAGATAGTGATTAGTGTTAAATAAGTTTTTGTGTGTTATATTATATATTATATATAGAGTTGTATAGAATGTAATATTTCTAAGAATCCTTTTTTATTTTATTTTTTGAAAAAATTAAAATACCAAATATCATTATTAGAAATGGTTTTTAAAGGATTTATTAGTTTTAAAAGAAAAATTGCTTTAAAATTTTTTTTGATAAAATTTGTGCATGTATATAATATAAAAAAAAAACTAATATACTGATTGCTATTGTGGTGTTTTTTTTTAATGTAAATGTAAATTAGTAATAGTATTGAGAATTTGTAATTGTAATAGCATTAATGATCGTGTAAATTAATAATAGTGCCGTTCAATTTTTATTTTATTTTTGCCAAAATAGCATTAATGATCAAATTCATGAGAGGCAATGAATGATAGATTGTGATGTTTTTTTTTTAAAACAAAAGTATTGAATGGTAAAACAATGTGGGAGAAGAATGAATATAGGAATGACACGTTTACAATTTCTTTTGAAAAAAGACTCTTAAATAATAATAGTATAGATTAATCTAAACAACGTCAAATCTCAACATTAGTATAGCCTAAAGACGGAGGTATTAGTTGAATCAGCCAAAAGTGATGAAAATTAATTGAATTTTTTTTATATATGTATATGGGCTGCTAACTTTAACCATGTGAGTCGAAGTTAACAAATATGACTTACATGTAATTACAAGGGGGTGTATGCGGGGCTTATGAGTAGTTGGGGTTGCACGAAAAGAATGAGGGTGCACTAAGTAATTACATATGAGTCGTACATTACTAACTTTGACTATATAAGAATTGCTAACTTCGACCGTGGGTCAAAGTTAAATAATATTAACCTTCTCGCGCGCCTTCCACTGTTTAGGAAAAATTGTTTGGAAGGCAAGCGAAGACAATAGAGGCGTGCTAAATAATTTTATGTGAGTCAATATTACTAATTTTGATCCACATAATCTAAGTTAGCAGCTTTTATATACAAACACATAGATGTGCTAATATTTTCATAAATTTAACCATACTATCTTACATTTTTTTGATTAGTCAAAATTTAAAAAGAACAAGAAAAGGTCAGAAAAAGAGTCAACATATACAAAAAAAAAACTTTTTGTGCCCTCATTATTCTGGCACTCCCTCTTCGTTTTCATTTTTAACTCTCTCGCTATGTAGGTAGCATAGTAAAGTTTGGCAAAAGTTAACATGTATTCTTGAGATTTATATTAATAAATTAAAAATAGAAATATTCGTCTTTAAAATTGTACATGTGAATTTTCAAAGTTAAAATATTATATTTTTAATGTAAAACTTCTATTTTTAGTTAAAGACACATATTAACAAGAGTCTTATAATTTTTACCTTAAATAATAGAACATCTTTAGAGAATTAAAATTTTTATAAGATAAAAGTTCAAAAATATATGTTATCCAATGTTTTTTATTTATTTTTTGATTAATATATTTTATCCAATGTTTAAAAACAAATAGAATGAATTAGTTTAATTAACTGAACTGAAATATTTTTATTTCAATTTCAATTTAATTAATTAGTTTAACCCTTACTACTACTACTCTTTTTTTTTTTAAATTAATTTTTTGTTGTAAAACCCTACAAGGCTACAACAACAAAAACTCAGCTACTCCATCAGCTTTGCCTTAAACAAACAAAGTCAGAATCGCACTCAACTCTGCTCACCGGAAAACGTTGCCGGAGTTTCTCATCGGCCGTCAGAAACAGGTTTTCCTCTTCTCCGATATCGCGCCATAGCCGCCACTTATTGATTATCTTGAATCTAACCATTCATTCCTCTTCTTATTATGTAGCTATCATTATCAATGGATTTTGAATCAAATTACGATATTGCCGCCACTGCCGAATTCATTCGCACTCACAATTTCACTAGAGTTGCTTTACAAGTAAGTTCCCGATTGCTTCGAATAAGGCGATCATTTGCAGCTTATTGCACAAGTGCTTATCATGATAAGCGCTTATGTATAAGCTCACATAAGCTATTTCTATAGCAAAATATATACAATAATAAATTTAAATTATTTTTTGTATATGCTATAAGTTGTTTTCATAAGCTATATTAGAGAACTTATGAAAATTGTCATAAGCTAGCTGTTTTCATTAGTTATCCCAAACAGTCTCACGAAACTTATGCCAGTAGATAAACTCAAATAAGTCAATCCAAACATGCCCTATATCTATATCTATATATAACAAAAGATAAAATAAAGTTTGTTGTTTTCATACCAATTATAAGCTCTTTTCATAAGCTCTCTATGTATAGCACTTTAAAATGTTGTCTTTGTCAACACTGCTCTAAATCCCAAAAAAAAACTTTTGAATTTTGTAGGTTTTCATGCATCAATTTTCTTAGCAAAACAATGGAAGTTGCTTGTTTATATTGATTGCAATGATTTTCCTGTGTGAAATTTCAGTTTCCAGATGATCTTCTAAAGGATTCAACAAAAGTGGTCAGTGTTCTGCGAAAAAGACTTCAATCATTGAGAGAATCTCATATTATAGAAAGTGAGGATGAGACAGACATTGGATTGTATGTGATGGCCGATACAGCCTACGGCAGTTGTTGTGTTGATGAAGTTGGAGCATCACACATTAATGCTGACTGTGTCATACATTATGGACATACATGTTTTAGCCCGTGAGTAACAATTCCTTTCTTTCTATGGTTAACAATTGATTATTATTTAATTCTTCATGTTGCTTATGGGTTGAGATTTTACTTCACGTGCTTCAAATTGACATCCTATTTTATCTCTACAGGACAACAAGTCTACCAGCTTTTTTTGTTTTTGGAAAGGCTTCCATTTGCATAGCTGACTGTGTTGAAAGTATGTCACAATACGCACCGGCAGATAGCAAGCCTATCATGGTATAGAAAATAAAATAGCTGAAATTATCATGTAATTTATTAATGGACAATTTCATGAATATTTATCAGTGTCCCTTTTCACATCTTTACAAAGCTCAGTTGGTCTGATGTACTCGATTGTGCATGCAATATGGGTTGTTTTTTGCTTTTCTGCAAGCCTAGGCCAGACAAGCTTAAGGGTAGTTTTTTCAATATAAGTTTCTTAATTTATATGTTTTTTGGACCATTTGTTCTCCAATTGTAGGTCCTATTTGGGCTGGAATATGCACATTCAATGCAACAGATTAGAAAAGCAATGTTAGAATCATCATCTTGCAGATCTAACCTAAAGGACAAATTTCACTTTGCTGATGTTCCATCTCCATACATGTTTCCGTCAAAAGATATTAAAAAGTTAAATGGGCTCCAAGAAGAAGCTTGTGGTTGTGGTAGTAATTCTAGTTCCAATGGTGCAAGTGGGACTACATATAGCATTGGAGGTTTGACTTGGAAATTACCCGAGGGACAAAGCATGGAAGACTACTCACTCTTTTGGATTGGACAAGATAATTCTGCTTTTGCAAATGTTGTGCTCACATTCAATGCCTGTGAAATAGGTTAATAATTTAATCTTATCTTTACTGATATTTGTCCTAACGTGGCTGTATTTTCATGATTCTCTCTAGCTACAGTATATAGAGACTTATCCTTTGTTTTTAACTTCAAAGGACTTTTAAACGTTTGCATGAAATGATTATATCAGTTACTCATCCTAATCATTTGACTTCAATTCTTTTGCTTTACGGTAGTGGTATCTTTATATGACTTGAGGAAATTCATTAAACAGATATCATCTTTTTAGTCATGCATATTTAACAGAAGGATTTATTTTGGGAAGATAATCTCCCCAATATTATTGCGTTGTTTGAAATAACTTTTTTTATACCCATATCAAGTATCTAGTGTAAATGCATTGTAACGCCTTTCCTAGCACAGGTTCTTTTTAGATATTGTTTTAATAATGATGTTGGTTTTAGTCAGGTATGATGCAACTAAGAATCAATTGGTGACCGACTTATCTCAACAGAGGAGGATTCTTAAACGCAGGTATGTATCTCAATATGAACACGCTATCCTTTTGTAAACCATCTTATGTGTTTGACTATTACTAAGTTCAGTTGAAAACTATGCAGATATTACCTGGTGGAGAGGGCTAAGGATGCTAATATTGTTGGGATTTTGGTTGGAACTCTTGGAGTTGGTATGTTTTATTGTCTGTTTTTTTGTTTTCATGCGTAGTTATTGCTAAGTACTACTCCCTCCGTCCCAATTTAAGTGTCCTAGTTGACCACTTCACACACTTTAAGAAAAATGAGTAAATGAAAGAGAGAGAATAAGACTTTTACAAAAATACCCTCATTTTTTAGTTACTTTATTGTCTCCTTTAATCATTATACTATAAAGTGATAAGGGTAAAATAGAAAAAAACAATGTTATAAATAGTATGTGACAATTATTTTGGGACAAACAATTTTGGTAAGTATGACACTTATTTTGGGACGGAGGGAGTAACAGATAATTTAGGGAAGGGAGAAATTAATTATTAATTAAAGATACTAATGACCATTTTACAATCTTTGAATTATGTTCTGAGGCTACAAGGCCAAACTCTTATCACAGAGCTAACACATCATGGACATTTTTTGTTAAGTAACAAAAGTATATCCAAATTTATATTGTCGCAGTCTCGCAGACCTTATTAAGCACAAATTTGAATTTCCCAAGTACTTGTGATACATCAGTAAACAATTTATTTTATTGTTTGTTTGCAAGATAAAGGGGTAAAATTTAACATACTTGATCTTGATGCAGCTGGTTATCTACACATAATTAACCAGATGATGGAGCTTATTACTGCGGCAGGCAAGAAAGCTTATACTTTGGTTATGGGTAAACCAAACCCAGCTAAACTTGCAAACTTTCCTGAGGTGAAGTCTGATTCATTCTTAGTATATACTTCACCTGTTTTTATCTAAAAGTTTTCTAACACTGTTTTTCATCAGTGTGATGTATTCCTATATGTTTCTTGTGCTCAAACTGCTTTATTGGATAGCAAAGAGTATCTAGCTCCAGTTATTACTCCCTTTGAAGCAACAATTGCTTTCAACAGGTACTGTGTCAGTGTTTCCTACTTATGTATCACAAATTTTCTCTTTGCTAGTTTCTTTCCTAATGATTGCAAATATTTTTGCTACCTCCCTATTTTTATTTTGGCGTTAAATTGGTACATGTTGTAAATGGATATAATTGCAACCATAAAGAAGTGGAAATAATCAAAATATTCTAAAAAAAAGGTTTATTACAATCCATCTTTATTGACATGGCATCTATACCTGAACGCATTTGAATGCATATCTTACTTATTTCCAGGCTTTCAATTATTATTATATGATATACATTTTTTTTTTTTTTTGAAAAAGCAATATACATTTCTTAATTTTGATGCTATTTTATTAATCCATTTTCAGGGGAAGCCAGTGGACAGGAGCCTATGTAATGGGATTTGGAGATCTAATCAATATTCCTCAAGTACAGGTTGGAAACCAGGAAGAAGCACGATTTTCCTTCTTACAGGGTGGATATGTCGAAGATTTTGAAAATCAAGGTATTTTATATTCCTTCTATGTTAGCAGCTAAGCCTACATTTAGTTACACATTTCCTTGTTCACTCTCGCGTCTCAAAGCTTTTCAGTGCGATTTCTTGAAGCAACAGATTGTTGCTTTGAACCATACACACAGTGAAACCGTGGTTTTGTTAAAACCCAAACACATGCTAAATGATATTTCAATTAGCGATTCTTTTTAAATGATTGTTTTATTTAGTGAAGATATGTGGTTAGCGAGATTGAATAGCGACCTTACAGACATTCAGTTCAATTCTAGGAATCTAATTCCACCATATTGGAACATCTAAACAACATAAAATTGGTCGGTTTCATGGAGTAAGATGTCACTAAATTTGTTTCCTTGTATCTCAGATGAAAATGTCGAGGAAGAAAGTGAAGATCTTGCTTTAGCCAATGCAACAGAGAAGGCACTGCAGTTACGGAACAACTGCAATACTCTAATCAAAGGGGATGCTAAGTCAGGAGCAGAATTTTTCGCAAATCGAACTTATCAAGGTTTGAATATGCCTGATGAGAACATCACCCCACAGCCATTTGTCATAGGAAGGAGAGGAAGGGCAGCTGTGTATGAGGATGAGAATAACAAACATTGAAATTTATGACAAGTAGCTTAAAGATGTATTTTTTGCTTTGCATTTGATTATAATGAATGAGAATGAATGAGTCTAGTGAGTTAAAATCAACTGTTATGTATTTTATATATTTATTTAGAATCAAACATGAATTCTTTTTTGTGTCGTTATTTTTTATAAATAAATAAAAAATGAACTGGGAATTGAAGTATTTAATAACCGCAAAAAAATCATCGATCAAAACTCTTGCTTTAAATGAAAACCCATGGTTATATATAGGTTAACCACAATTACACATAACAAACATTCACTCTTTTGAAAATTACTATCTCCTAAACCCTCACCCTCATTTTTTGTTACTTTGTTTCCCTTTCTCAATAGCAAATCAAACCTACATAGCAAAAAATTGCACTATACAATATGCATATGTTCCCTCAAAATATATATAAAAAAACCCACAAGAAAATTAATAAAACAAAAACTCATCATCATCGACATAAGTTGAATCCGGTGGCTAATCTCTCGTAATATGACAAACTAATGTTCAAATTCTATTGAGAGAATGCGTCCGCATTTTCTGTCTGACATATGACAATACCTCAAATATGATTAATTACCTCAAAATTATGTTTATAATTGAATCCATGAAATATGGGCACCAGGCCACCATAGGATTTCTTTTCTTCTCATCACCATTTTCTTTTTTGCCAATTTTTTTTCTTTCCTTTTTAATATCATGAATTGGAATGTGGCAATAAAGCAAAAGCAGTAGTATGCTTTGCCTCAGCTTTCCAACATCTTTCAATATCTTGAGCTATATTTTTGGCATCCATGGATGCACCAAGAAGACCACGTTTAGTGAAGCCAACAGCATAGAGGCCATTTTCACCTTTCCATCCATTAGGGAATGGCTTTGTAGGATATCCATCTACCTTTGAGAACATATCCTTATCCTGCACATGTACCATTTCAATTATTTGTATATAATACTCTATTTTTAATTCTTACTTTATATCATTTTCAAAATTTAGATAGATAGATAATTAGTAGACTCTTTGAATTAATTCCATTCTGTATTTTCCTTGTTCAAAATAAAAAAGTTTAGCACATGCATGTTTGGTACTACAAAATAAATAAAAAACTAGAATATGATAGATTATTTTACAATATATTTTATAGTGTTTTTAATTAAAAAATGATCAGTAAACCCTCTCGCAAAAACCAACTCTCAAACAAAGGCTTAAAGTTTAATTGTGTACGATATTCAATTGAAGAATGCCAGCGACACACTCTTTAACACACATTTTTCAACACTCTATCTATAAGTAGTTAAAATTCACTCAGGGACTAAATCATGCGAGTCCCATATAAATTTAATAGGATCCAAATAAATATTAACCAAATTATACAAGGAGTGTACGGGAAACGTGTGTTGCTGACATTTTTCTTTTTTGTTGTTGTCAAATAGTGATTAGACTCGCATGTTTAAGTATGAAGACTGAAGAGTTTGGAGTTCAAACTATGATTCTTATAAATAATATATTTGATAGCTATCAACTGAACTATATATTATTCTTTTTAATATATAATTGTTTAATAACATGTTATTCTTTATGTTAATGAATTTTGCGTACAAAATATCGATATAAAATACCAAAGAATTATACCTAAAAATGTGTTTCAAATGTTTGAAAAATATTATAGTGTGCATAATGGGATTTATGATTGAATACCTTTAGCCAATAGGGTACATTACTTTTGTAACCTGTTGCCAATATGATGGCATCAAAATTCTCAGTACTTCCATCAACAAATTCCACTTTGTAGTGTTTTAATCTCTTGATGCTTGGGCGTACCTGAATTAGAGAACTATGAAGTTCAAACAAACAATTTAATAAAAATAATTACACTCACCAAACATGATTGATGAAATCAATGATATATATTGTATTAAATTAAAAATATTTCAACTCATATTCTAAAATTATTTAAAACTTAAAAGTATGATTTGGTTGAAAGCACATAATGATGGAAAATCTGTAAACGAAATATACATAGGCTATTTTGATCATTAATTTAACTATTCATATGACTAAAAAGAAAAAGCATGGTCCAATTAAACTAATTTCCTAATAATGACACTAAAATCTTTATTTTGGATTCAAAGTGATACTAAAATCTTTGAGGATTTTTTAAAAAAGTTGAATTTGATTTGATGTAAAGTACCTTAATGTCTCCTCTTTTAATTTTGGTAAGGGCACCCACATCAAGTACCGGTGTTTTTCCGGACAGTTTTTTCAATTCAAGGGGACCCAATCGAGGACGAACCAATCCAAACCGTTCTGTGTCACCAAGCATTAGCCATGACACGATGAGAAGGATGCGATCGACAAGTTGCACGGGCAACCACTTGAGCAACCACATAGACAACCCAAAAGTTGATTTTCCCAGCATATCTCTTGGTAGGATGTGTACCTTCGATCAAACCAATAGAGAAAAAAGTATCATGATGAGATAATTTTCTTGCATAGTTTGCGTATACTTTTTTCTATGAAAAAAATACTAGAGAAAATTATTATTAAGTGAACTGATACTATTACAATTATTTTCGAAAAAAATTGAACTTTATCTCGTTAAGTTAAAGATCAAACTTTTATTATATTGAAACGATACTTTGTGAATAATTTTTTAGTATACATAATTAATTTATGCTATAAAATTTAGCTAAAATGTTAACCGTGAAGAGAGAAGTTAAAAAATATATTTACAACTACGATTTAAGTTGTAGTAACAAAGTTTTTGATGTGTTACCTCAACCATGACTAGACTTAAAACTTAGATGTGGAGATGCCTTGGTGTTTCCCATCATAAGAGCTTAATTCCAAACACTTTAAAAGTGAAAAGAAAAAAACAAGAAAGAGAAAAGGTAGGAACTTATGTGGGGGGATTTTGGCCCTTGGTAGGTCTTTATGGTTTGGGGGCCATGCTCCATTTGCAATAGGGAAAAGTATCTCTTTTGCAAAGAACATCATGGGAAGGAAAAAGGAAGAGAAAAAAAGCAAATGGGGCTTCTTCTATCCCATGCTAGGCATGCTTGAGAATCCCAAAAAAAAGTGAAATATCATGCTTTTTATAATACTAGTGCTAAACAAAATGAAATATTCATAATACTTTTGAATTTGCTCTAAATTAACAATTCATTGTACCTGTAGCCACTAGGTGAAAGAAAATATGAATAATTTGCTTGATTTTTATATCCTAATTTTTGTTGAAGAAATTTTTATATTTGCTAAATTAGAAAAAATAAAACACAACTTTGAAGGTGGATTTTACTTTTATATTGTCTCATAATATTAGAACCTAATGAGTATTGTAAGTTCTTAACTTCTTTTTTAGAATGAACCATTAAGGCTTACAATTTTCATGTTCCATAACTTGAAGAGAGAATTAATTAATCAGATTGATTTTTTATTTTGATCATGTCATACCCCAAATTTTACCCTCTAAATTTTTAGTACATATTTATTTTAGTCAATTTTATTTATTTTTCTAACAAGAAACTTTTTGTATAAAAATATTTTATCACTTTTTTTGTTTGTCCAGAATTATAAAAATAAAGCATATATATATAAAAAGAAGGAAAATATATAAACTTATATAGAAAGAAAATAAGAAAAGACACAAAAATATAAAAAAGAAGTAAATTAAACAAAATAAAACCAAATCTTTGGTCTTGAAGAACAAGCAAGAGAATTAACACTAAAATATAAAATGAGAGCAAATCAATCATTAAAAACAAACAAAATCTCTCAAATTAATTTACAAACCAAATCTCTCAAGATTCATTCAAGTTTTAAAAAGCCTAATTCAAAACTATAAATAGGGGTCCTTTCTACACAATAATTCACACACCAATTCTTCATTCAAACAACAAATTCTTCATAAACCACAATCAATTCTCCGTTACACAACCACTAATTTCCTTCAAATCCAAAACAACTATCATCAATACATCACTACCATCACCGCCGGATTCCGACATCCGCGTGAAGCCTCCGACCGGAAGGAGGAAGGAGATCGCAAAGAATTTCAGGTTTTGTTCTTCATGTTTCTTTTTCTTTTTTCTTTCTTTGTTTTGTTTTGCACCTTTTCATGTTATCTATTGCCTTGTTAATTGCTATATAATTCAAAGATGGATGCCACATGTAGAGAACTGATTGGCTCTGTGTGCTTCAGACTTGAAATGCAACACGGTTTAGGCATGTCTAGTTCACATGTTAATTCATCTAAGTCATATAAACTAATTTTGTCAAAAAGTCATATACCCAATTTAATCCTTCAATTTATTTAGTTTGTTATTTAGATTATTTAATTTAGACATGATGTAAATATCAAAAAAATAGTACATAAAAATACAATTTTAATTTTGTTATTATACACAAAATATACTAAAAATATATTTAAAATATAGTGGATTAAAAAAGAGGAGGCGGATGCACATCCGTTCGCTTCTCGATTAATTGGGGGCTTAGTGCACACTTTGTCCGACTTTTAGTCGTCTTCCACTCAAACCCATAAAAAGAACATTAAAAAACATCAACAAATCAAATCAAATTTTTTCGCCTTCGGGTCATTCCTAAAAGTCATTTTAAGAGGTAAAAGCAAGACCTTTTTTCATAAAAAACACAAACCAACACCATACCCAGAACTACGTAGCTTTGATTTCCTCATCGCACCGGAGGATACGTAGGAGCAAGAGTCATCTTGTCAAGCATAATAATAAAAAACTTAATTTTTTCCCTCTTGCAAATAATAAAGAATTCAATCTTTTTTCTCTTTTATTTTGTAAATATCTTCAATAAAATAAAACAATATAAAAAGTAAGTAAACAAACTCAAAAAAACCTTAGAATTAATTAGGAGGTTCCCGTTGAGTACAACGGATGTGAGGGGTGCTAATACCTTCCCCTTGCATAACCAACTCCCGAACCCTAAGATGGTTGCGACGACCGTCCCTTTTTAGGTTTTATCAATATTTCCCTTTAAAATAAAATTTGATGGCGACTCTGTGTCATTCCGAGTGTCCTAAACGCTCGGGCGATTTTCGCGGCGCAACAGCTGGCGACTCTGCTGGGGACTTTTAAAAATTAGAGAGTTAAGCCTATCCTCTAGTTTTAGGGTTATTTGTTTTGTTTGTTTACTTTGTTTTTTTTTCTTGTTTTATTTTATTTTTTATTTTCCTGCATTATTATATTTCTTTTTATGTATTGTGGGTGGGTTTATTTTTGAATAAAATTTGAGAAAAACCCTAAGTTAAGTTAGGAGTTGGTAGTATGGACCTATGGGATGAACATCCCAATGGGTGATGTACGAAGACTCCGCCTAGAGTAGACTGGTTCAAAAGGATTTGTCAGGAATGGGCTAGCCCCTCCGCTTGGCAAAACTTTGGATTCGGTCAGCGACTCTAGGACCCCCTTTAGAACCCAAAGACTCCATTTAAGGGAGATCCTTTGAAATTTCACCATGTATCATGTGGAAAAATCAAAGGAATCTACCACCTTAAATGGAGCCTTCAAAAAAAATAAATAAAGAAATCAATCAAAATCCCGTAGGAGCCGTCCTTGTGAGGGGTTGGGTAATTGAAACATAGAACCATCATATGTAGGGAAGCCTGCCTATTAGGTCATCCAACCTTCACCATCTTGCATCTATCATGCATATCATACATTCTCATGCACTTGCATCGTCAAAATAAATAGTCATATCTTTTCTTTCCTCACCGTCCTCAAACTATAATACCGCAAGCAGGTATCCCGATACCCATGAATGGATTTGGAAGAATGTCTCAACAAAGTGTGGAAGAGCTCAAGAAAGAACATGAGTTATTGAAGGTAGAGGTTGCCCAGTTGAAGACTCAGATTCAACTGATCATTCAAATCTTGTTGGAGAAAAATGAAAACCTGTTACCTTATCAGTCACAAGGTCATCCAGCGCCTCAAACCCTACAACCATGGGTGATACCCTTGCCTCGGCAGCATTTACTACAACAGCCGTTCATGGCACCTCAACAAAATCAACAACGACGAAAGGGGTATCCACTTGGGAATCAGTCCGGTCCTTGGAATAATTATGGGAAGAGCCGTGTGCAGTTCGATCCTGTTCCCGTACCATATGGTCAGATCCTACCATACTTACTCCAACAAGGGTGGGTAGAGACGAGACCTCTCAAGCCCATGGTACCGCCATATCCGCCAGGTTATGATGTAAATACCAAATGTGACTTTCATCAAGGGGCACCAGGTCACACCATTGAAAATTGCAAAGCTTTCAAGTACAAGGTTCAAGAACTCATCGACAACAAGAAGTTAAGTTTCAAAGAAGGAGTCCCATTCATCAATGGTCACCCTTTTCTTCAACAAAGTGCAAGAACCCCAAGTAACATCCCTTAGAGTTGGCCAATCATCAAGAAAGCTCCCTTCCAAGGGTCATCAAGCTTTGAATTTCCAGTCTTAATTTAATTCTTTGCTTTTAAAGTTGTAACTTTTGACTAGTATTCCTAATATAATAAACATGCATGTCTTTGGAATTAATCCATTCGTGTCCACTCTTTTATTGTTTTATTATTTACAAACTTGGAGCGAGGATGATGAAAATAAATAACTGATTATTGCTGATATATGCTTTCAATGGTAAAAAAAAAAAACTGGTTGATGATGAAAGGCGTTTTCAAAATAAAAAATATATATAAAATTTGATTAGTTCATACTAAGTTGAGTCATTCTTGGATGTGTTTTCGTTGTTATCTGATTCTCCCAGTTTCTTGAGGTATATCAAATTTTTAAGAAAAAAGCAAGCATTTTTGGTTTGATACTTGACATGACACTTTAAGAGTATATAGGTTGTTTTCGTACTTTTGGCTACATTATGAAGGTTTAGTAATAATTCAATAAAATCGGTACCGTCTTAACACCTTAGACGCCCAGAAATATGTAAGATTAATTTGAGTAATAACTTTGACAAGGACTTGAATTTAAACTTTGTAACCCTTAGTAGTCTATCTTAGCAGTCGGCACCATCTTAAGCACAAACTAAGTGGGAAATCAATGAACATAAGTGAATGATCCAGAAATAAAAGTTTACATACATTGGTTGATTTTAAAAGTGGGAATGCATTTGTTGAGTTAGATGACCATCACTCGGTTGTGTAATTCAACAATCATTGAACATACAAAGTAAAACCATGGTAAATAAACCCTTTTAGTAGTTGGTTCAGAGGTGTCTGATTCTGAACTTGGAAGGGCGGGTTACGATCCGATCCCCCACAGCTGCATTTGGGAGAAAAAAAGGGGTTTGCCAAACTTTCGTTATCAGCACCCCTCGATACATGATCATAATCACTAATAGATTTTCCTACCATGGGCGTGTACAAGATAACGGGCTTAATGTGATTGCACTTGAATGAAAAGGGTAAATAAAATTTAAGCAAAAGTTAGAGTCATAATAAAACACTTCAGATTTGTCTTCATATGATGGGAATCTTTGACCACAATGAGTGATTTTGTGTTACTACGGTGCTCTTAGTATTTGATGTCTATTACTTGATTTTCCTATCTAGCCGGCAACCACGTACGATTACAGTCATCGTGTCCTGTTTCAAACATGTGCTAAAAAGAGATATTATTTTTATGCTTGAGGGCAAACAAAGGTTCAAGTATGGGGGAATCTGATAACACAAATTTATATCATTTCTGGCTTGGTTTACATGAATTTAATTTATATGAATAATTCTCAAAAGACCTAATTGAAGGCAGGTTCACCAGGAAAGCATATTCGGCAAATTTATTGTTAAGCTGACTCATCCTATTTGTTATGTAATGAATGATTATCTTTTGTACATACCATATGTGCTTCCAAAAAATATTCAATTTCAAAAACCCGCATGTGCATTGTGTTAAAAATACTTGGCAAAAGAAACAATTTTACTTGCAAATCAATACTCGGCATCTGGTTAATTCAGCAAACGGCTCGATCAAAGAATCAAGACGCTCTTAATTAGGGGCAAGGCATCTAAGAAGCCTACCAATCAGTGGCAAATTCCTTCTAATCAGGGGCAGGTCCTCTAAACTCCTGCTACTCAAAGTCAAAAGTGGTCAAGAATTGGCCAGCCTAGAGGCACTATCCCTAAGACGCCAATTAATTAGGGGGCATACTCCTCAAGAATTCAAATGATGGGGCAGTTCGCAGCAATGTCATATCAGACTTAATCTCAAGCAGCTTCATTTGCTCCAGTATTCAACATTGAATGTAGCGCTCCTCTCGAATGGTCATCCTACACCAGGGAATGAAAGGAACCTCTGCTCATAGGGCTCCGATAAAGTCAAAAAACCATGCCTAAAAAAAAAAATGTATAAAAACTCGCTAAGTCGAAAACCCGTCAGGGCGGCTTAAGCAATAAAGAGTGTCCCGCTGGATTGAAAACCTGAAAAGGCGGTCCAGGCAAAAATTAGGGACACCAAAAAAGGAAAATATTCCCGGTGGACTGAAAACTCGAAAGAGCGGTCCAGGCAAAAGTTAGGGATTTCAAAAATAAAAAACAAAAAGGCAAAATGAGCTGCAGCAGAGGCCATCCCTCCCCATACTTTCAGGTCATTCAAGTGAATCATGTCAGACATTAGCTACTGTTGAGTTCATAATGGGTGTCGGGAGATCATGCCGGCAAAACTCATGGGCTTTTGGACAAGGAAACTTTGCTGCGGAACGCATTCTCAGGCCTGAAACCATCCAAAAAACCCTTTCATACACTTTCAAATCATATTCATGCATCATTCATGTTCGCATTCATTTAGCATCAAAACATGCATTGCATTAGAAAACTATAATTCATTCGTCAAATTCAAAATTCAATATATGTTGGCAGTGACAACCCTTAAAATCAATCCTGATTCAACCTCAATCGGTTATCCAAAAACATTGATTCTTCTTGGCCTTTCCCATCAAAAGAAAACCGAGAGCCACTTAACACCCATCTTGAAGCCCAATTATCATGGACACGCATTCAATACATACATCAATAATGCATTTCATTTCATGCATAGCATACACTACACGTGATCACAAATGCATCTGCATCACAATGCATTCATAGCATAATTAATATTCTCCAATCTAAAAGTCTGATCTTATGCGGTCAAACAAAAGTCTAATCGCCACCGACAAATTCAAATCAAGCTCAGCCTCCCCCAATTTTGCATCATGCATCATTCACGATTAACATCATCATGCACAAAACCATGGGCAACATAACCAGAAATAAATCTAGAGTCTCCTCAGCATGGAATGTTAGGCGGGTACTTCATATCCCCAGCAAATCAGGTTAGCCCGGCCACAGGCTGATAGCAACTACTCACACTTATTCTTAGGATCAAAGCACCCTGAGGGGAGAAGATCTAATTATGTTAGCACCCTGCGGGGCAATAACCAGTTATCTTTAAGATATAAGCACCCTGAGGGGAGAAGATCTAATTATGTTAGCACCCTGCGGGGCAATAACCAGTTATCTTTAAGATATAAGCACCCTGAGGGGAGAAGATCTAATTATGTTAGCACCCTGCGGGGCAATAACCAGATATCTTTAGGATAAGCACCCTGAGGGGAGAAGATCTAATTATGTTAGCACCCTGCGGGGCAGCAACTATTTACCTTTAGGATCTAAGCACCCTGAGGGGAGATGACCTAACGCTGTTGGCACCCTAAGGGGTGACGACTATCTTTTAACGGAAACACTCTGCGGAGTGACGATTTCCTTTAAGCACCCTAAGGGGTGACGACTATCTTTTAACGGAAACACTCTGCGGAGTGACGATTTCCTTTAAGCACCCTAAGGGGTGACGACTATCCTTTAACGGAAACACTTTGCGGAGTGACGATTTCCTTTAAGCACCCTGAGGGGTGACGACTATCTTTTAACGGAAACACTCTGCGGAGTGACGATTTCCTTTTAGTTTGAGTACCCTGAGGGGTGACGACTATCTTTTAACGGAAACACTCTGCGGAGTGACGATTTCCTTTTAGTTTGAGTACCCTGAGGGGTGACGACTATCCTTTAACGGAAACACTCTGCGGAGTGACGATTTCCTTTAAGCACCCTGAGGGGTGACGACTATCCTTTAACGGAAACACTCTGCGGAGTGACGATTTCCTTTAAGCACCCTGAGGGGTGACGACTATCTTTGACGGAAACACTCTGCGGAGTGACGATTTCCTTTAAGCACCCTGAGGGGTGACGACCATCCTTTATCGGAAACACTCTGCGGAGTGACGATTTCCTTTTAGTTTGAGTACCCTGAGGGGTGACGACTATCCTTTAACGGAAACACTCTGCGGAGTGACGATTTCCTTTAAGCACCCTGAGGGGTGACGACCATCCTTTATCGGAAACACTCTGCGGAGTGACGATTTCCTTTTAGTTTGAGTACCCTGAGGGGTGACGACTATCCTTTAACGGAAACACTCTGCGGAGTGACGATTTCCTTTAAGCACCCTGAGGGGTGACGACTATCTTTTAACGGAAACACTCTGCGGAGTGACGATTTCCTTTAAGCACCCTAAGGGGTGACGACTATCTTTTAACGGAAACACTCTGCGGAGTGACGATTTCCTTTTAGTTTGAGTACCCTGAGGGGTGACGACTATCTTTTAACGGAAACACTCTGCGGAGTGACGATTTCCTTTTAGTTTGAGTACCCTGAGGGGTGACGACTATCCTTTGACGGAAACACTCTGCGGAGTGACGATTTCCTTTAAGCACCTTGAGGGGTGACGACTATCCTTTGACGGAAACACTCTGCGGAGTGACGATTTCCTTTAAACGCCTGAGGGGCGACAGCTATCTTTTAGCGGAAACACTCTGCGGAGCGACGATTTCCTTTCAATTTAGCACCTTGTGAGGTGACGACTACCTTTTAACTCAAGAACCCTGCGGGGCAGCGATTATCCTTTTTAGTTGAAGTACCCCGCGGGGTGATGACTTCTTCTTGGTTCAACTACATATGGGAAATGGTTATCTTTCAAAAGATTTAGGCACCCTATGGGACAACGCCTATTTTTGGTTTAAACACCCTTCGGGGCAGGGACTATCCTTAAGATCTAAACATCGTCAAGGCGATAATCGATCATTTACTTTCATAAGACAAAATTATGGGTATTCTTATATTTAACTATCTTTCAAAGGCATTTAAAGATATTTAAATAGGGGCAGCTGTCATACCCCAAATTTTACCCTCTAAATTTTTAGTACATATTTATTTTAGTCAATTTTATTTATTTTTCTAACAAGAAACTTTTTGTATAAAAATATTTTATCACTTTTTTTGTTTGTCCAGAATTATAAAAATAAAGCATATATATATAAAAAGAAGGAAAATATATAAACTTATATAGAAAGAAAATAAGAAAAGACACAAAAATATAAAAAAGAAGTAAATTAAACAAAATAAAACCAAATCTTTGGTCTTGAAGAACAAGCAAGAGAATTAACACTAAAATATAAAATGAGAGCAAATCAATCATTAAAAACAAACAAAATCTCTCAAATTAATTTACAAACCAAATCTCTCAAGATTCATTCAAGTTTTAAAAAGCCTAATTCAAAACTATAAATAGGGGTCCTTTCTACACAATAATTCACACACCAATTCTTCATTCAAACAACAAATTCTTCATAAACCACAATCAATTCTCCGTTACACAACCACTAATTTCCTTCAAATCCAAAACAACTATCATCAATACATCACTACCATCACCGCCGGATTCCGACATCCGCGTGAAGCCTCCGACCGGAAGGAGGAAGGAGATCGCAAAGAATTTCAGGTTTTGTTCTTCATGTTTCTTTTTCTTTTTTCTTTCTTTGTTTTGTTTTGCACCTTTTCATGTTATCTATTGCCTTGTTAATTGCTATATAATTCAAAGATGGATGCCACATGTAGAGAACTGATTGGCTCTGTGTGCTTCAGACTTGAAATGCAACACGGTTTAGGCATGTCTAGTTCACATGTTAATTCATCTAAGTCATATAAACTAATTTTGTCAAAAAGTCATATACCCAATTTAATCCTTCAATTTATTTAGTTTGTTATTTAGATTATTTAATTTAGACATGATGTAAATATCAAAAAAATAGTACATAAAAATACAATTTTAATTTTGTTATTATACACAAAATATACTAAAAATATATTTAAAATATAGTGGATTAAAAAAGAGGAGGCGGATGCACATCCGTTCGCTTCTCGATTAATTGGGGGCTTAGTGCACACTTTGTCCGACTTTTAGTCGTCTTCCACTCAAACCCATAAAAAGAACATTAAAAAACATCAACAAATCAAATCAAATTTTTTCGCCTTCGGGTCATTCCTAAAAGTCATTTTAAGAGGTAAAAGCAAGACCTTTTTTCATAAAAAACACAAACCAACACCATACCCAGAACTACGTAGCTTTGATTTCCTCATCGCACCGGAGGATACGTAGGAGCAAGAGTCATCTTGTCAAGCATAATAATAAAAAACTTAATTTTTTCCCTCTTGCAAATAATAAAGAATTCAATCTTTTTTCTCTTTTATTTTGTAAATATCTTCAATAAAATAAAACAATATAAAAAGTAAGTAAACAAACTCAAAAAAACCTTAGAATTAATTAGGAGGTTCCCGTTGAGTACAACGGATGTGAGGGGTGCTAATACCTTCCCCTTGCATAACCAACTCCCGAACCCTAAGATGGTTGCGACGACCGTCCCTTTTTAGGTTTTATCAATATTTCCCTTTAAAATAAAATTTGATGGCGACTCTGTGTCATTCCGAGTGTCCTAAACGCTCGGGCGATTTTCGCGGCGCGACAGATCAAATAGTATGATGGCTACACTTTTTTTTTTTTGACGGAAGTATGATGGCTACACTTATAGTACATTTTAATTGTAGAGAAGTGAAAAATTCAAAATATGAACTCCAACCTCTATGATAATATATTTTTGATAACTATCAACTGAACTACATTTACAAATTATTGATATTGAATTTTGTGCTAGAAAAAACTTTTAACATTTTCTGTTGATGTAAACATCCTATATGTTGAATAAAATAAAACTAAACCCACTTCTGGGTTTGACTTGACATAACAAATAATCTATATTCCAAATTTGACAAAACCTATAAAAGAACAAAAATTGATTAAAAGAAGAAAAAAGTGAATGTCTTGTTACTATGCCTAAATTAGTTATATTCATGTTAAATCACCAATTCCTAAAAATGAGGGTCGTACAAACTTTCAATCAAGAATAAAACAACCTTATAGTTTTTTTGGTACATGACGATTTTCATAATCATAGACACCTACAACTATTGCACGGTGCAACAATTACAAAAACATCACATCGATATAATAAGAAAATTTGTATGGTGCACGGTGCAGTAATGATTTTTATAACTACTGCACCGCAACATACAAATGTAGAGAATTTAAAGTTCAAACAAACACGATGATTACATAGACGAGAAAGATTTAGGAGTACTTACCGAATCTCTAACCACAATAGAAGGAGAAGAATCATGATTACAAAGATCCAAACAAACTTCCATACCTGAATTTCCACAACCAACAACCAAAACTTTCTTCCCTCTAAATTCCTCACCACTTTTATACAAACTAGTATGCCTAATACTACCACCAAAATCACCAACACCTTCAATCTCCGGCACAACCGCTTCCGCATTCTCTCCAGTCGCAACGATCAACCACCGACAAACAAATTCTGTAACCATCCCTCCTTTCCCCTCGCTCCTAACCCTCCAAAAACCGATTGCATCATCAAACTCGGCGTTCATAACTGTCTCATTGAACCATGGCCTAATATCAAAATTTTCGGAGTAACTTTCTAAATACTCTATGAACTGTTGTTTTGTTGGATATGTTGGAAAACCACAAGGGAATTTCATCAATGGAAGCTCACAAACTTGTTTCGGTAAATGAAGACGAAGACGATCATAAGTTTTTAGTTTCCATAGTGAAGCTATGCAATTTGATCTTTCTAGTATTAAACTTGGAATACCCTTTTGTTTTAGATATGCTGCTACTGCTAGTCCTGAAGGTCCTGCTCCTACAATCAATGGACCTGGAATCCACAAACATCTATCACTTGAATAATTTGAATTATTGTTCTTGTTCATTTTCTCTATGAATAAAGGGTCATTTGCTTGTTTTCCTTCTAATTCTCTTAGGTAACAGTCCATCTCGAAAATATGTATTTAACGAGACACTTTTTTTTATTAACGAATCAAAGCGACAAAGGCTGATGATACTGATACTGAATAAGGAAATAAGAAGGAAAGAGAAATTTTAGCGAGTTGAGTTTAAGAATGAAATGGACGAGTACAAGATCAATGTCTTGAAATTAATGTTGGGTTTATGGTTGGTTGGTTTTGGATTTTTGTTGTGTTTGAAAATTGTAGGTTGAATTTCAAGAGGAAAAGCAGAGGAAGCTCTGTTTTTGAATGAAGTGTTTTGTGGATTGGTGACAACTGGTTGGTTCTCTAAGCTGAACAATGATTGGTTGAATTATGGAAAATGAAAATTTGGTTATGTGAGTTTGTGTTTTGTGTGTGTGTGTGTGTGTGAGTGTTGTTTTCAATGGAGGAGGGTATTAAAGAGAAGGATGATCACTAACTAAGAGGCTAAATCAGCATTGATCACAGAGAGGGACTAGGAAGAATAATTGTCATATCCCTTTGTATCTATATGTGTGTGTATATATATATTCATAGTGTGTTTTAGTGTATCATTGTATTTGATCTCTGACTCTCAGTGTATAGAAAAAATATTGGGTTAATGGGTAATGTCCCGCAAAGTTGACGATAAAATTATTTTCTTTTGATGTAAAGTTATTATTTTTTGATGACCTTCTATTTTGAGTTTTTGCTGACGTGATATGCAAAAGTCAATTGTCAAATCAGTAAAAAGTTGATTTTTTTGCATGCAACATCAGGAAAAAAAAAATCAAAAAAGGGGTAATAATTTTTTTTTATAAGAGATAATAATAAAAAAATTACAAAAAATTAACAAACTCGTCAACTTTGCGAAGATATTGCCTCATTAATCCAAAAATATTTAATTGAGAGAATAATACATATTCCATAAATTTTTTTGACAGAGATTAAACTCCGCTAGCAACAGTGAAAACTCCACACATAATAGTCTAAAAAAAGAGTGGTTAATTATAAAGTTTATATGAGAGGAAGCAAGGGGTAAAATGAGAAACAGTATAAGGTAGGTATTATTGTTGTGTCTTTAATTGTATTTTTTGTACTATACGGTTTGGCATGTGTATTGTGTAATTTTGGTCCAACATTGTATCACATTTCTTGATAGAAGTCATATATAAGAAAATGTTATTTTTGATAATATTTTAGTTGTACCACAATGTATATTTATACATTATATATACGATTTTATTTTTTAATTATTTTTCCTTTTTTCAAATTACATCAATAGTTAAAAGTTGTAGATTTTTATACAATATTGGAATACGGTGTCAATTTTTATATATATGATATCAAAAATGAATTTTGAAAAGTTTTTCTCAAGTGTTTTTTAGAGAAAGTTTGAAAGAAGATGCAGAGTGAATGTTTTAGAATGTACAGTTGTACACATTATGCGAGTGTTGTAATATTAATAGATCGAGTGTGTGAAAGAGAATGTATTTGGACAAACTTTAAGTGAAAATATACTACTTTGAATCAAATGGGACTAATAACTTAAAAATGAAATTTGAATTTTCATGATCCGACTTCAAGTCCACATCTTTAAGAGATTGTCCGTTTTCTGTTTTGGACTAATCTGTAATGATTTTGTTCTTTGAAAAAAGATGTGTCGTTGGATTGAGGAGTATAACGTGTTGTATATAAATTACTTTTAGCCTTGATTTTCAAGCGATGTGAAGCTTATAAGTGTTTCAAAACACATAAAGATTCATTCAAATCAAATTGCAGAACATATGGGGAATGGGTAGCTCAACTGATCAACTAGTTGAACTAAGGATTAAGAAGTAGAAGATCCATGATTCAAGTCCTGACAAAGAACCAAAAAAAATCGTAGAACATATGATCACCATAAACAAAATCTTCTTGGATTCAAATAAAAGATTAACAAAGAGTTGTGATTCGAATCAAGAGAAACATAAACTTATTATTTGATTTGAATCAAAAGATTAGTGTACAAGTCAAATATGAAAAATTGAGTTTAAAGTTATTTTGATCCTAGTCAAACAATTTTCAAAATATTTATGCATTCAAATCATTTTCAAAACTCATATTAAATGATTTGAACCTAATAGGGAGGATACATTAACAAAATCTTTCGTAGTTAAAAGACATCATTCAAAACAACAATATAAACTACTACTAAGTCTAAACTTAGACCTAAGCCAGATTACAATTACATAGTTTTACTGAGAGCAACATTATATGTCACACATTTCTAAAAACCACTTAGAATTGTTGAAATACTATTTTCATCTTAAATATAAATAAAAGTCAATTTGTGTTTAGCTTAAATTTAAACTATGAGAGAGTATCCCGGAAGAAAACCATGTTTTTATCTCGAGATACTCATTCGGATACACACACAAAAAAAAGGTGTATTATTAAAGTGTTTTGGTGTTGAAAAAAAACTTATTTCCTTATCATTGACTCGTTGTCAATGTCATTAAGGGTATGTTTGGATTACAAAAGAAAGTAGAAGGAAAGAAAGTGAAAGGAAAGATCGACAAAGGAAAGAAAATAAAAAAAAAGTGGGATGATTTTTTAGTTGTTTGGTATGAATGAAAGTGGAAGGAAAGAAAGATAGATTTATTGGTAAATGACATAACTATCCCTATTAAAATATTCACCCATTTTATTTATTATTTTTATATTATGGGTAGAAGTGGCATACCAAGTTGTTTACACCTTTCCGCTCAATTTAGGACGAATCAATTTTTTGAATGGGTCCCGCACCACTTTCTTTCCTTTCTCACTTTTCTATTGAAACAAACAGTTGAAAGGTTTTTGGTTTGTGAGCTTTCCATCCACTATCAATCTTTCCTTCTACATTCTTGCCAACCAAACAATGTGTAAGAATCAAATATAGTCCTCATTCCTCAACCCGGGCCAAGGTTTCTCAAATCCAATTAAACCAATCAAAAAGACCATAAATATGTAGCTTTTGGGAAGCATTTTGATACTCACATATAGAAGACATGAATATGGTTTATTCTACATCCGTACCAAAATATAAGTCGTTTTGACCATATTACACAAATTAAGAAATGTAATCATTGTTATATGGGAAAGAAGAATTATGAAATAGTTTACAAAATTGTACTTTATTAATGATATGGAAAAGATAAATTGAATAAGTAAAAGAATAGAGTAATAAATAGTTAAAGGTATAATAAGAAAAATAACATTAAATACTTCATTAATATTGTAAAGTGACTTATATTGGACACACCGCCGTTGACCATTGCACCAACCGGAACCCGTCGCTTGACCACCTTTGTCAGGAAGACTTTCGACACAAGGAGCCCGATCTAACCATTAACTCTGATATTAGAATTGGGGCACGAGGGGGATCGTCCACATTGAGTTCAAGAACATTGATATAAGTGTTAGACACCATACCTTTACCCAAAATTTTAAGGCAATTGATTTATGATTCTTCTTACTTATAAAATATTCAATCACCACTTTTCTAAACAATGTGGGTCGTGGGATTTACTCACACTTACCCGTTACCACAACAAATTTTTTTAAAATTTAGCATGTGCATATATTACCATTTTCCTTATAAAAAAGACAGATGTTAAATTTAGGCCTTGTCTGAATTCAATTGTAAGACCTAACAATAAGGTTGAAGATCCTACCAAAATCCACGCATTGATTAGGTCAAAACAATTATGGAAGAATTTTAGGATATTTATCCGTCCTTGAATAATGTCAAACAATTTTGGGAAGAACACAAAGAAAGTACACCTAAATATGCACAAGAGTTAATTAAAGTTGTGTTCAAATATAGATATTGAGTATGCTTTATCTCTTTTGTTTTACATAATTGTAAGAATAAAATAAATAAATAATTGAAAATTGAGTAATTAATGATTTGCATCGCATGCAACATTTTACATATAAAATTGATACAAGTGTGTGAATTTAATCAGTGACTATTTCATTAAAAAAAAAAAAAAGAGTGCTTACCGTTACGTTATTGTATTATTGTATAATTTATTTGTTTGTCCACCTTTATTTAATTGAACTCGCTTTTAGAAACTACTTCTTAATTCTTATAATGAAATGTTTAGTTCAGTCTCTCTAGAGTATTTTGAAGTAACTGAATTGGATACATATATACAGTTACATATTAATTAATTTATGTCTTATTCATGAAAGATACTCTTAAAATTTTCTAGGACACTATAATTAATTTGATATTCAAATATACCTCCAGCAACTAATATTTATTGTGATTGCCTAATATTTGGCAATGAAGATGGAAGAATAATTTAATGAGTTTGTGTTGCCATTGTTGACATATGTACCCTTAATTTCGTTGTAGTTTGCACCTCTTTTTCCTTTTTAATTTAGAAAGTAAAATCATAAGGTATCTAATTTTTTTTTACAAAACAAAACTCTTATTTTTTATTAAAATCAAAGTAATCAATAATATAAATATTTATCTGATTTTGTTACCTTATTAAAGAATCTCAACCACTGTTTTTTTTTAAGTAATGATCAATGGGAGAACCACATAGTTGCTCTTCCACTAATTTGACACTATATTGATGATTTTGATTTTAAGGGGAACTTTAATTCAAATGTTGTTTACTAAGTTAAATAAACCAAGTTGGAGAAGAATACAACAAATGAATAACTCAAAAAACTATATAAATATAAAGTAGTTAATGTTGCTTAATAGTAGTAAAACCTTAAGCACAGAAAAAAAGGAAATTTAGGCCATTATTAAAAATATATAGAAAATTAATTTAGTTAATTGTTAACACTAAAATTTTTTGTCGAAAAGAAAATTGTTAACACCAAAGAAATTGTTATTAGGGTGGAAAGATGGACCAACTTATTGTTTGGCAACAGAACAAATTTGTTTAACCTATTATTTTAGAAATTGCAACAAAATGTGGTGGCACGGAGTCTTTCTCCAATATACTCCCTCCGTCCCATTATATAAGTACTTTTACTACAACAGTCTAGTCCTAAAATATAAGCCTTTTTACAATTTACTAGGTACATTTATTACTTTTTTGCATACACATACCCCTAATTATTACTACTAAGTTGCATTGGAATACAAAAATTGTAAAGGGGCTTATATTTTGAGACTAGACTTTTGTAGTAAAGGTGCTTATATAATGGGACGGAGGGAGTAATTCAAAGTGGAATATGCAAGAGTGGCCTATATGCTTTATAATCTTATAAAATCAACAAATGGGGCTGCGATTGTAATGAAATTATGAAAAGGCATTGGTTGTTATTTATGTACATATTTAGTAACCTAAGTTTCAATCCCTCACAAATGGGAACTCAACCAAGATGCTTACCTAGCTACAAACTATGCCCCATGTTTATTTTATATTCTATATTTAGTCCTTTATTTATAAATACATAGAGAATCTCTTTTTAGAAAATTGCTGTTTTAGACCTTTTTATATGTGAAATATAAACGACAATCTTGAGGGGCTCTGAGCAAATAATTTAATATAAATATGAAATAATTTGATATGTTAATCAAATACATAAAAAATAATCCATTAGATTAAAAATCATATGGCGTTAATTTTGATATATTTCATTGATATATCAAATGGTTTCAAATTATTGTCAAATTTTAAGGACCAAACTATATACTTTGTGTATAAGATACACATATTCATTTGCTAGCTAAAAAACCTCGCACTCTAAAAATTAATTAATTCGCGTTGATTTGAGTGTTGGAGTGATTGTAAATACACCACCTATGCAGGAGGATCACAATCGTCACTACCATTATCCTCAAGGCCTCTACATGAACCCCGGCCGTCGTCTCTGGCCTTGCACATATCAAATTGTATATATGATTGTCCTTCTTGTTCAATTTGAGGTCTCTCACTTGTTTCATGTGAAATTTGCTCATCCTAATTGGTAAATCTATTTGGGAGCCTAACTTTCTCATGCATTGCACTTTAATTTCTCGATCATGCTTCTTCATTCTAATTCAAGAGTGTTGAAATCAAAAAAGAAATGAGCAAATTAAATGAGTAGTGGATTATCATGCCTAAGATATTATGAGCATGACGCATGTGTCATTAAGTGGTTAAATAGTATACGGGAGTATATGAGTCCAAGAAAATAGAAAATTAAGGGCTTATTTAAGTGGTGAAACAAAGTAATTATGCTAACGATCATATATGTATAGAAAATTGACACTGGCGTGCTCATATAAGTACTTTTAGATTCTATACTTTCAGTCATAAAAAATTTATTTTATGAAATGGAAGAAGTAATATGTCCTCCGTTTTAAAATTAGTGTTGTTTAAGATTTTTACATATATATTAAGTAATACAATCATTATATAAAAAAAGACTTTTATTAAATTAATCTTACTTTTTGATTTGTTTTTTGAAAATTAGTATAAATAATAATAATAAAAATTGAAAATTGAAAATGACACTCATTTAAAAATAAGTATTTCTATATATCGAGCACATGATAACAAAATCAATCTAAGCATCATAGCATTAAGTGGGAACATTAGCAAAGTAAAATAAATTAATACTAGAGAATATAGATTTTCAAAGAACTTATAAAAGCACTTGAATTAATTATTTAATTTAACATGCTTAGGGACAAGGGTGTTCAATGTGACACATAGAAGTATAAAGTCAAAATATCTGAAAGTAATAACTTCACTATAAAGTTTGCGAAAGATTACAAACCCCATGAACACATAATGCACTTGGACCCTATCTTGGATAGGACAGGGGCTACTCTTTTAAGTACCACTCAAATATTTCAAAGCATCACTGAAATATTAAAGTTAAATTTTAGTTTTTATCTCACTGAAATATTGAAGTCAAAATGCAGCTTCTTAAAGTTAAAATGCCTCTCCATCAAGATCAAAAGTTATATGATAATCTTTCCATTTCAAAGAATTTAAACCTCCCAATCCAAAAAAACAGGTTAATTAAATGCATCGATAAAATAAGACAATTTCATCCGCCATCTTAAGATCTCTATTCATTCATGTTACTAATAACTGACGTACTTTTAAAGAAAATAAGAATCATTTTCTTATATCGCAGCATCACGGACAAGGAATTTGAGATCAATTAAGATGACTCAACGATACAATTATCTTACAGAAAAAGCTAGATACACTCAAAGAACTATATTCCAACTCTGAACCTATTGCAACTATAAAACTTTACCAAGGCTAAAGGGTAAAACCATATTGAAGGAACCTAAAACATCAGTCTCAAAAACAGACCACATAACTCGTATTTGGTCGCCATACCACTGTAGAGCAAAGACGACACATACTCGAATCTCTCGCGGAATCCAACAATATTGAAAGCAAAACAACCTAATCCACACATCCAAGATAGGCTCTAGGATTCAAATACCATTGAACAAATCTATAATTTATGCTTTTTGATTTAGCACTCAACCAATTCCATGACCACATTTTCACTAATTCTACCATATTATTCAAATTAATATCCTTGTTCTTAAAGAGTTTCTCATTCCTTGATCTCCATATACTCCAAATGCGCAAACCAAATCACACTTACTCTACTCGTAAATGCTCTTCCGCTACCTATCAATCCTTCAAATTGTTGTAAGTGCGCCAGACCTTCATTTTGTAAAGCTGATGAAATCTCTAACCAATTGCAAACATAATGCCAAATACCTGCAAAAACTGGACACTCAAAGAAAAGATGTGAAGCTGATTCCTCGAATCCACAATCAAAACCTGGAATACTTTCCAAAACATTCCAGTTTTGATCTTCTTACCGGAAATGCTTTTTCAAATTTCGGTTTATCACTTTATTTTGAAGGAATTTAATTTATAATAACAGACAAAACTGTCATTAAATGTATAAATCTGTAGGTAAAAATCTTGTGGGGTTGAACTCCACAAATTTGTAAATGAAGTTATTTTTTTTTTTTGGTAAAAGTGATAAACTTGGAATATTAAATAGTTTGTAGGGTGAATGACTTAATGTAGGGGTGGGAGGAAATTTTTTCTCTTATTTGTAATTTGTTGGGCCTAGCCAATTATGTTTCTAGTTTTGTTTGCCCTTATTTATGGACCTAGCCCATGCTTCTATTTGAATGAAAACTTTCAAGTAAAGTCGTTATTTGAATTAAAACTTTTAAAAGCACATTCATGAAATTCTTAAAACTCATTTCTCTAACAAAGTAATTATATGAAAAATTAATTTAAAAGGGTTAGTTTGATGTGAGAAGTTCTTGGACCAAGATCTGCTCTTGTAAAAATAGCACGCAATTATACATTAGTAGTTGTCCAATCAAAATCGGACGGTTCTAATTTTATCTCAGTTTTAAAATTATAATATAAAATTAAATATGGTTTTTTTGAGACGTCCGATCAAAATTGGACATGACATCTTAATCAGTGATTTGTTGAAATTCAAGAACCTGATAATTGTAAAACTCGTTTTTGAGCAAAAAGATAGACAAAAATCATATTTAGAAAGGTAATAACATCTTATTCTTAAGTTGTTGGTCGGGCACAAGTTTTACGATTCTACTCATAAACTTTTTTTTTTTTTTAACGGCAAAATATTATTAATATATAAAACCAAGACTCGGCACAAGATGAACCGAAACCGGTATAAGAGAGGCTACAAAACAAAGGCGCCATATATAGGCGGAACGCCAATCAAAATACCAAAATCTACACTACCTAAAAGAAGTACATTTCTAATCCCATTCTTAGAAGATACTTCTCAGCTTCCAAACCACCAGAGAGTCATCAACCCGACCCAAAAAGATGCTATTAGACACTAACTCCTGAACTCGAATCAAAATTACTCGGCCCATCAGAACCTAAGAACAGCTCCTTTAGTAAGAAGTTGAATGACAACGGTGGAAAGAAAACTTAGGCAGATGCTAATAAGTAGAATACTCTACTCATAAACTAGAATACCGACAGCACCACTTTTAAGTAGGGGTCATATGCTAATAAGTAGCTTAAGGACATTGTGTAAAAACCTATAAAAGAAAATTGTTTTATATATAAATACGTGTTAAATATACTTTTTTTTACCGCAATGTTAAATATACTTATCAAAATAACAAATATATGATTTTATATACAAAATTTATCGCTTGTGGTTTCTTAAGCAATATGCCCTATAACACTTGTTAAAAAAAAAAAATCACCTTTTGATTTTTAGGGGAAGGAGTCTAAGTAATCTAGAATTTGAGACGATTTCATACATTAAGTGATTTCAATCCCCTATAAAACATAGTTGTATGATGAATCGAATTTTAATCTTCCATACGAAATTCAATATTAATCACCACTGAATCAACTAACGTTTGGTGTTTAACATTTTTCTTTAAGTAATTATATTCTACAATGCACTATTATATATAGTGGATAGTGGCGGATCCAAGATGCTGGATCAGGGGTGCAAAATTTTTAACGTCATTAATTATAATAATATTTAAATAAAATATTTAAAATATAAAACTTTTGTGCAGTGATTTTTTCTTCTTATATTTTTACTGTTTATTTAGACGTAAAATCTATAATTTAATTATTTTACCAATTAAATAACTGGTTTTTTTTTTCATAAATTATAATATTCTTTTAATAAAAAGTCTGTTTTTGAAGACTAGGACAAAAGTGTAAAATTATGCAAAGTGTAAATAAAAGTATTTACATGCATTGGTTGAATGATCATGCTCTTGCAAAATACGAGTCAACTTTTTATCAACGTAATTAATCTTTATTTACTTATAAAAAGAACATTATCAATAAAGAATTAGTTACTTAGATCTTAAAATTAATGTATTCTAATTAAGTTTTTAAACTATTTCATACGATTATAATGGCTCAGTGGGTTGACATTTTGCACAATAGATTTGTGGATCACGAGTTTGAGCGGTGGTATCTACAACTGCAAAATGCAACCCAACATTAAATGAAAAGTTAAATATAAGCGGATCAGCAACAATATGTCAGTAAAGAAGTGTTAGTAAAAAATTCAGTAGTTTGTTGCTTCTTCACAATTGAGTGCAAATTTAAAAATTTATGGGATGCAAATAATATAAAAATAAGATTATCGGTTCAAATTCTAAAATTTCAGGTGGTCAAGTGCACACCCTTACTATAGTGTGGGTCCGCCCCTGATTATATAATTATAATATAGATTGAATACAAATATTCAGTTAAGGAGAAGTTTTGAAAAAAATGTTTAAATTTTTTTGAAGATTTTATTTTTAAATATGTTTTAGATTTATATTTAAAATATATATCATTATGATTTAGAGATTAATGTAATAAAAGAAAAAGAAGCAAAATTTGGTGCTTTTGGATCTATCAAATGCGCCAGGTGCTTTCGGATGATCAGAAAAAGTTATATTCTCTGTCAAATGCGTTGGCCTTTTTGGAAAGCGTCGAGCGCTTTTCCGAATCTAGAATTCCACTATATAAAAAAAGAAAAATGATAAATATTACCTTAAAGGCAATGGAAACAAAAATAGTATAAAATTATAGAAATTTGTGTATTCTACTATTATAAAACAATAAAATACAATTTTCAATATAAATGTTACTTTTTTGGTAATCTTAAATAGTGCCCCAAAAACACTACTTAACAAGACCCATAAGAAAATTATCACTCAGTTGAGGGGTTTCACTATATAAGAAAATAAGAAAATTGTCAAATCAGTTATATCTCTTCTCTAATTTTCTTGCAATTCTTGTAATAACTATGAGTTGCTAGAACTTTCTATATTAGGTCTCTAGATGGTTTTCTTATCTGCATGTAGTTGTTGGTACTAATTAATGCAATTATGAAGATAGTGTTATTCAATCATGTTTAACTCTTAATGCTTTTTCTTATCTACATATATATACAATGATTTTAAGCAACACTTCACTATGAAAATAGGTTATGATTCCAGATTTAGCATGATTATTCAATTTCCAATTGTTTTACTCTATTAGAGATATTGACTTGTTGATTGTGTTTTTGGGAATTAATGTTTTATCGATCCTTCTTTGATTATAAATTTATTTAAGATATTAGTGATTTATATGTATTTTTAAAGAGGAGGTTATGAGCTAAGTCATTGGTCATAAGTATTGTGCTAGTTCATCGTAAGACTAATGGAATAATTGTGAGACTTAGACACACTTGTACCAAGTAGCTATAATTAAATAATTTGATGGGATCTAATCATTTTTTTTTATTGTTAATTTCAACTTAATTTAATCTCTAAATTTTAAACCAGTGCTATGCAAACCCCCAAGTTTTATATTTTCACCTAAGTAAAGGTTTTAATTACTTTGCTTTAAATTAATCTCAATTTCTGTAGAATCGATTTCTTTATTATTTGGTGATAAAATTAATACACATGCTAAAATATCTATTAGTAAACAACTTTTTAATTAAAAATATAAAGCAAATAGATTATATATGCACTATCGGTCTATCCCTAAAAACAAATAGATTATGAACTAATATTTGTACCAATATGTATTGTATGCTATTGGTCATAACTACTGTGCTAATTAATCAAGACTAATGGAGTACTTCCTCCGACCTTAAATATAAACAACTCTCACTTTTTAGATACATTGAATAATTTATGTATATCAAGCTTATATTGTAGACTAGATACATTAATTATTTAATGTATCTAAAAAATGAAAGTTGTTTATATTTAAGGCCGGAAGAAATAATTGTGAGACTTAGACACCTGTACCAAGTAGTTATAATTAAATAATTTGACAAGATCTAATCGTTTTTCTTTATTGTCAATTTCAACTTAATTTAAGGGGTAGCGGCACAGCTTGTTACTCGATTATCTTATATTCATATGTAATTAAATTTTATATATATATGAATTATTTAATTTCAAATAATTTTTTTATTTTTATTTAATCTCTAAGTCTTAAACCTGTGCTATGCAAACCCCAAGTTTTATATTTTCATCTGTTTTAATTATTTTGCTTTAAATTAATCTCAATTCATGTAGAATCGATTTTTTTATTACTTGACGATAAAATTAGTACACATGCTAAAATATCTATTAGTAAACAAATTTTTAATTAAAAATAAAAAAATACAATTTTTAGTACAAAAATTGCTTATTTTATTTTTTTAACTAGTATATAAACTAGTGTATCTTGTACACCGGTTAAAATGACCCTAATTTTATTGTATTTGATTCACAAAGCACTTGTTAACAATTTTTATACTATACCGTAAAAAAAAAAACAATATCCGTAAAAAAGAAAAAGCATTTTTCATGCTATATATTCTCAATATCTAAAAATCACCAGCTGTCCAAATACTAATGGTAATTTAATGTGGCATGCCCACCGGCGGTTGAAGCTACTAAATGTGTGTTAGCAATCACTTATCTTATCTTTTTGTTTGGAACGGAAGAAATATATTATTATAATAAATTAGGAAAATGCTATATGAAGCGAAAAATCTATTCCCGAAATTATCCCGAATGGTACTAGACTAGGGAAATAGGCAATATGTGTTGTGTTTCCGCTTAATAGGCACTAACAAATTAAGTACAGAGCTTTACTTTTTGATAATCACCAGCAATATACATGTGGTAGATACACTTATCAAGAATTAAAAATAGGTCTTTAATTGAAAGTGTAAAATATTTTAAAAAGAATTCATTTTTAATTTAATGTACAAATAACATAAATTTTTTTTGTAACTACAGTAACATAATATTAGTATTTTAATCAATAATAATATAATATCTTTTGTCTCGTCTCGTGAGTCTAGATCAATTTTTTTTTGAAAGTTCAGTATCCTCCGGTTTAAGGACTGACTAATTCGAGGGGACCAATCACACCGCCCACTTATAGGGACCAATAACACCGCCCACTTGTAGGTACCCCATTTAAAGCCAGGGTTTTTGTTCTGTATGAACTAGTCCACCAAAATTGACATAAGTGGGAATCGAACCTGAGACTTTGTGAGGAGCATACTCTAAGAATCCAAGCCAACACCAATAGGCCAATCCCAAGTGGGTTGAGTCTAGATCAATTAGTAGAACATTTGTACGTAATGTGCAGAAACTCGAGTTCAAACTTGATCACCCACTTATCAAGGGGGACTTTCTAACCACTAGGGTATTTGATTAAAAAAGTCATTTTACTGAGACAGAACTATGTAAAAAAAATACAATTAAAATTAATATTGTGAATAATGCATAATGATCAACTCTATCAATTATTTTTTGGACGAATATTTTATATATATATATATATATATATATATATATATATAGCTTGTTAACCTCACTAAGATAAAGTGTTTGCCTTTATTTTAATGAAAAAATAATATACGTATATAAAAAATAGCTTTGAATAATTAAATGCTTAAAGTCATTATGTATACTATAGCAGTATAGCACTAATAGAGCAAGAGCAACACCTTCGTGATACATTCGGGAGACTTCTTTTCGCTATATATAGCATTGCCGAATAAATTATGTTTCTGTACAAGACGAATAGAGAATGATAAAAGAGATTAAACTACATAATAAAAACGTTATGTATAAACGAAATACCATGAAAAACCAAAATGGACATGACCTAAGACTACCCACAATGGTAGTTTAGAGGGGGTGTTGAGAGGTGTAAAAAATATTAAAATATGAAGGAATGGGGTGTTTAGAGGAGAGATGAGATGACCAGAGTTATTTATGTTTAGATTGACAGCGTAGGCCACGTGGCACGATCGCATTCGCCCAAATCCGGCGCGTGCACTACACGCGGGAACAAGGCGCGTGGCGCACAAAGGTACGCGGAGAGAGAATCAGAAGTGGATAGAGAGTGACACGCGGCGCATTCTTATTGGACGACGGGATTTTAATTACATCTTATCTTTAAACTCAATTATTTCATTGCAAATTAATTTTTATTTTTTTGTTTTTTCACCAAAATTCGTAATTTTTTTTCTCTATAAATAGAGACTTGGTTCATTTGATTTGGATACAGAATTTTTTTTGAATATTTCACTACTTTGATCATATTATTAGTGTTTATTAGTGTTAATTTTGAAGTTTAAGTATTTTTTTTTTGCCAATGCTAAACAGTGCCCCAGGGGCACTGGGGCACTGGTTAAGGAAGAATAAATTTAAATGGGACCCACCTATTTTACATAGTTATAAGAGAAAGATAATTTTAATAATTTAAAATTAAAAAAGTTAAGAAAGAGAAATTATATTGCAACATAGTGCACTGGCGCGTGAATTTTAGTCTTCCTCTTTCTTCAATTACCAAATACAGTATTGATAGGAGTACTTTTCAACTTAATTTATCTGCAACTTTCTCCTCTCAGTCTTCTTATTTTCATCTCTCTCCTCCGTCACCGATCTCTCACCTCCGTCCCAGATCGGACTACCGTGTTCTCCTCCGTCATCGATCTCTCACCTTCGTCCCAGATCGGAAGAGATCGGCCGGTGGTCAAAGGAGTTGTAGATGAGAGAGTAAGAGATGGAAGAGAGAGAGAAAGCTCTCTTAAATTAGTTACAGAGAAGAGAGCAACAATGGAAGAGAGAAAAAGCTAATTTTATGAATGAAAAAGAATAGTAGTACCTGTAAGAAGATCAAAGGAAGCGCGCGTGGATTTAAAAGAGACAGGCACAACTTGTAATGATAATTAATCCATTCAATGCAAAAAAAAAATAATTAATCCATTTTCCAATGTATAATAGTGGGTCCCATTTAAATTTATTCTTCCTTAAACAGTGCCCCTGGGGCACTGTTTAGCAAAACCCTTTTTTTTAGTAAAATGAATCCTAATAGATCTTTCAATTAAAATTTCAACACTTCTCAAAATCCAAGTCAATTTTACAACCAACATTCTCAAAACATGCATAATTTTGGTTATCCACCAAATTTTCATAGTCCATATGGAATTCACACTTTAATTCATATCATGTGCACCACAACCATATTCGACCGAGGTATTACCCGCTTTTGTAAATCATGTGCGTACTAGATCCGAGATTCGTAATCCAAGAGGTCATCACAAACTGCAAGCAGATCTAGTGAAGCACATATGGACAAAGTTTGGAATGATTCATGACTGAAGATGATTTGTATCGACTAATTATGTTATATGTGTGTTGTATTGGAATTTAAGTTAACTTGCATCGTATTAATTATATTAATTGTGTGTTGTATTGAATTTTAAGCTAATTTGTATCGTACTAATTAGTGGATTTGTGTGATGTATTTTAAGTTAAGAAAATAAAAAAAAAATTATTTAAATAAATTTTGTTAAGTGTTCATTATTTTAATTTAATTTTCATAGATAATTGTAATTTTATTTAATTATAAAAACAAAAATTAAAATTTAAATAAGAATATGAAATAAAAAGTGGCGGGGTAGAAAAAGTGGTGGGGTAGAGTGTTGAATGAAAAAACTATTGAAGAGAATAAACGTTGAATCTGTGTTGCGAGATGATGTAGAGTGTAAAAAGTGGTGTTGAGAGAGTATTTATGGTTGAAACCATTGTGGGTAATCTAAAAGAGGTCACTTTTAAACCCATTCTTAAAAATACACTTTTCAGCTTTCAGGCTTAAGTATATGTTTTAATTACTTTCCTTTAAATTAATCTCAATTTCTGTAGAATCGATTTTTTTATTACTTGACGATAAAATTACACATGCTAAAATATCTATTAATAAATAAATTTTTAATTGAAAATATAAAAAATACAATTTTTAGTACAAAAATTGCTTATTTTAACCCACTTAGGTTGGCCTGGTAGTATTGTCTTAGAATCTGGAAGTATACTCTTCCTCGAAGTCTCAGGTTCGATTCTCGTCAGTAACAATTTAGGTAGGTTAATATAACTTCTTCAAAAAAAAATTGTTTATTTTATTTCTTTAACTAGTATACATTGCTTATTTTATTTCTTAAACTAGTGTATATTGTACACTTAAAATGGCCCTAATTTTATTATATTTATTTCAGTAAATCGGTAAAAAAAAAAAATTATACTATATATTCACTCTCAATATCTAAAAATCACCAGCTGTCCAAATACTAATGGTAATTTAATGTGGCATGCCCACTGGCGGTTGAAGCTACTAAATGTGTGTTAATTAATAGCAATCACTTATCTTATCATTTTGTTTTGAATGGAAGAAATATATTATTATAACAAATTAAGTTTCTGTACGAGACGAATAGAGAATGATAAAAGAAAAATTACATAATAAAAATGTTATGTATAAGCAAAATACCATGAAAAATCAAAATGGACACGACCTAAAAGAGGTTACTTCTAATTAAACCCATTTTTAGAAAAACAGTTTTCAGCTTTTAGGCCTAAGTATATGTTTTAATTACTTTGCTTTAAATTAATCTCAATTTCTTTAGAATCGATTTTTTTATTACTTGACGATAAAATTACACATGCTAAAATATCTATTAATAAACAAATTTTTAATTAAAAATATAAAAAATACAATTTTTAGTACAAAAATTGTTTATTTTAACTCACTTGGGTTGGCCTGGTGTTATTGGCTTGAGATCTGGGAGTATACTCTTCCTCGAGGTCTCAGGTTCGATTCTCTTCAATGACAATTTAAGCGAGTTAATATAAGTTCTTCAAAAGAAAATTATTGTTTATTTTATTTCTTTAACTAGTATAAATTGCGTATTTTATTTCTTATCTTATCTTTCTGTTTTGAACGGAAGAAATATATTATTATAAATAATTATATCTCTATATAAAACAAGTAGAGAATGATAAAAGAAGAATTATATAATAAAACTGTTATGTATATGTGGAATATCATGAAAAATCAAAATAGACACGACTTAATAGAGGTTACTTTTAAACTCATTTTTAAAAAGATACTCTTCAACTTTCAGGCCACCAAAGATATATCAACTCTACCTAAAAAGATGTTAATCACTTATCTTATCTATTCCCTTAATTACCACTAATAATAGTAATATATTACTACTTCCGTACCAAAATATATGACGTTTTGATCATATCGCACACATTAAAAAATATAATTAATGTTGTATGGAAAAGAGAAATTATAAGTTAGTTTACAAAATTATCCTTCATTAATAGTATGAGAAAGATAAATTGTAGAATTAAAAAAAGAAAGAGAAATAAATAATTCAGGGTATAATAAGAAAAATAACATTAAATACTTTATTTATAATGTAAAGTGTCATATATTTTAGTACAATTTTTTTTTCTAAAACAACAATATTTTGATACGGATGTAGTAGTTAATATAATAATATTTGGGCTTTGTCAAAATAAAAATAAAAATTGGGCATCTATATAAATGGTGCGTGAGGCCACAGGGATATTCATTCAATCTTACGATATTTGGACTATCATTGAACTCTAGTTCCATAATGAAGTTTCCTCATTTATCAATCTTTTTTGTACTCAGTGTAAGCAACATGTTTCAAACTATATTCTAGCACGTCTCTAGCTAATTTTTTTCCCACTTATTCTTCAACGTTTAGTATCTTTTCATTATTATACTTAATTCATTTGATAAATAAATTGATTGATGCTAACTATATATATGTGATTGTATACATATTGTATGTATTGCAGCTTGCACTTGTAGCAACACATGCTGCCTTATTACCCCCTGAAATATACTGGAAGTCCAAACTTCCCACAACTCAAATGCCAAAAGCCATCACTGATCTTCTTCATCCAGCTGGTTGATACATACTCTCTCCCTTCCTATACAATCATATTTTAGAGCTGATCAAATTTCTTCAAACTTTAATTTTCTAAATTTTCTTCAAATCTTCAAACTTTGATAAGATTATGAAATATTATTAATTGAATAATTTAATATTTAATCTTTATTAATTTAGTTATAATTTGAAATTAAAGATTAAATTGTTAAACTAAAGATGAAACTCTCAAAAGGGGAAAAAAGTACTAGGGAACATAAACCAAAACCCTCCAAAATAAATAAATAAAAAGCACGAGAAAAAGAAATTAGAAAATACAAAGATCAACTCTTCAGATGAAAATCTTTAGAAGTACTTAATTACTCTGAATCTGATAGAATAATTCTCTGTGCTAGCATTAACATGTTGTTTTTGCTTGTTCTTCTTTTTCTTTGAGACCACCAATTGAAATTGATTTGAATCAATTTCAGTAATGTTAGCTCATAAATCTCTCAGAAATTCTTGGACCACGGTAGGACTAAACATATATTTATTCTTTTCAAATTAGACAAAACTATTTTTTTAACTATTGTTTTTAAAATTTTAAGTTATATATTGTTAATTTAGATTTTGAATAATTTTTTAATTATATATTTTGCTTAATTATAATTTTGGTCCACCTATTTTACCAATTTCATGAAATTAGTCATCTTATTTTAAAATCAAATATTTTTACCACCTTATTTTGATATTTATTGCATTTTTGGCCTAACCCTAATTTTAACACCCAAAATTGATGATGTGTAACATTTTTAATGAGTTGGCATGAAAAATAATGATGTTTACAACCACACACTATTTAAGTTGGGATTGAGATTTCGATTGGATTGTGAACACGGTTTATGTTGTAAAAGAGAAAACAGAAATTAGACTTTCTTAAATGGAAAATGTTAAAATGTGCCCTAATCCTTTTTAAATATATGAAGAGGACAATGGTCGAAGGAATGAGGTGAGAAAAGAAAGAGATGTGTTGGTGTGTGGTATGAGTTTTTTTCATAGGTTAAAGATGAATATTTAGAGATTTAAAGTTTTGTTTTAGAAAATTCATAATTTTTTAATTTCATCTTTCAGTTTTGATGGTTGTACTTATGTTAAATTTATATATTTTCTTAATCTTCACCTTTTTAAAAATTTTAATTTTTGAATTATTATTAAATGTTCTGCTGATGTGGAAAATATTGTATTTTGCCACATCATCAATTTTCTTGCCAAATCATTATAAAATGTGACGCATCATCATTTTTGGGTGTGTAAAAATGGATGTCGGAGTAAAAATGCATTAAATATTAAAATAGGTGGCAAAAATGTTCCATTTTAGAATAGGGAGCTAATTTCACAAGATTGATAAAATAAGGGGACTAAAAAGTGCAATTAAGCCTATATATTTTTACATAACATTTTTTTTTTACTAAACATGACCTATTGTTTTATATTTACATTAATTAAAGGTGGTGTAAATGTACATGCATGCAGGTAATGATAATGTAAATGACAATTCTCAAGTCAGCAAACCACAATTGAATAGAGATAATCAAATTCCTTATGACAATTCTCAAGTCAGCAAACCACAATTGAATAGAGATAATATAATTCCTTTTTTTTATAGAACCTATGGCAACTCCCAAGTCAGCAAACCACAATTGAATAAAGTTAATATAATTCCTTTTTTTTATAGAACCTATGGCAACTCTCAAGTCAGCAAACCACAATTGAATAAAGTTAATATAATTCCTTTTTTTTATAGAACCTATGGCAACTCTCAAGTCAGCAAACCACAATTGAATAAAGTTAATCTAATTCCCTTTATTTATAGAACCTATGGCAACTCTCAAGGCAGCAAACTACAATTACATGCAACTCACAATATGAATGTGTTCTTCTTCGAAAAGGACTTGCATCTTGGTGCAAAATTTAACAAAGAATACACAAAAGAATCAAATTATGGAGCAACATTCTTGACTCGTGAAGTTGCTAATTCCATTCCCTTTTCATCAAACAAATTGGAAAATATCCTTGACCATTTTTCCATAAAAAAAGATTCAACAGAGTATGAACATGTGAAACAAACCATTACTCAGTGTGAAGACCATGAACTCATAGGTGAGGAAAAAACTTGTGCAACATCATTGGAATCAATGGTTGATTTCGTTACTTCGATACTCGGAAACAATGTTGAAGCTGTTTCAACAGAAGTGATGAACAAAGAAAATACTGAGTTACAACAATACACAGTAGCAAAAGCAGTGAAGATATTGGGAGAGGTTGACAAAGTTGTTGGGTGCCACCTAATGAGTTATCCTTATGCTGTGTTTTATTGTCACAAAATAGATGCAACTACAGCTTATTCTGTTTATTTAGAAGGTGTTAATGGAAATAGAGTTAAAGATATTGCTGTATGTCATAGTGATACATCAAAATGGAACCCTGAACTATTGGTATTCCAGTTACTCAAAACTACACCCGGAGCTGCTACAATTTGCCACTTTCTTCCACAAGATGATATTGTTTGGGTTCCCAAGAACTCAAACTCCAACCAAGGACAGTTCCAATCTGTCATCTCAGACATATGATGTTTGAATTTCTTGTATAATAACAGGTATATCATAATACCTGCATTATTATAAATTATGTTATTATTTTGTATTTCTTGTACAAGTGGTGAGAATTTGATCTAATAATCTAAAGAGACAGAGTTTAAATCTTCTCGATAAAGATTATTAGTACCACTTTAAATAAAAATGTTGTATGTCCTTGCTACTAGAAACTATGTTTATGTTTGATTATAATATTATATATGATATGATTACAAGGTTGTATTAGTATATCAACATGTAGATGTAGCACTGTTTTTATAAAAAATGATTGTTCGATTAAAATCTAAAGAACAATTTTTTGAATCAAAAATTAAAAGAACAATTGTGTCTCAAAATATTTATAGATACATAATCATCTACAAATACCTTATGTAATCAACATTATCCCTCGAGGAGCTTTCTTTAATTTCACCAATCTATCTTGATCATGGGCAGAGAGGAGTCTGACTTTGGGGTATGCTTGGCTAGCTACCCCATTACCATTATTAATAAGTTAATGTATTATTAGTCCTCATGAGTCTGGGGTGAATTTTTAGCCGTTATGCTATCTGACAAAAAAAGAAGTTAATATATTATTATTTATGAAGTCTTGATACTTTAAAACTGATCAAGTATTGTGTCAGATACCGTATTCGATATCGATACATGTCAGATATTTACCGATACGTATCAGGGGAGTATCTAATATTTAAATTTTATTTTTTAAATAAAAAATTACAGACACTTCTGTGATACTTGTTTGATACTTCCCAATACGTATCAGAGAAGTATCCGGTGTTTATATTTTATCCATTCTTTGAAAAGAAATAAAATGAATCCAAGAAGGGCTAAATATTTGGTTTATGTGCATACAAATTTTTAACTTTTGTCAAAGAAAGATGAAGAATATAGGAAAGGAACGACAAGATTATAGGACATCAGTGAATATGCGCATGACTCGCTATTTGGATAATACTTTTTTTTTTTACTAACTATTTGGATAATACTTAACATATGTAATTCACTAGTTTTGATAATATGATTTTTTTTATTATCAAATTTAGTTAGGTTTATATATTTTACATTTATATATTTAATTTTTTTCTCCTTTGTCAGGATTCGAACGCTGGAACTCCACTAGCTCCTTAACCCTTAGCTCAACTGATAAGCTTAACTAGTTAAACTACACATCCTCTCCTTTTTATTTAAATAATTGATTTTCACATATATTTAATTTTTTATTATTATTTCATCGTCTTAGTACAATATTGACAAATTTACATACAAAGTAGATTCCATCTTTTATTTTTTTGAACGGCAAATTGAATATTTATATATATAGTGAAAAAAAAGTATAAGATACTCTACCCACAATAGGAGAAAAGTACCGAGGGTACTTTACCCAAAAGATCAAAGCGAACAAACTACAACAAACAATCAAAAAATATCACAAACCACTCCCACCCAATAAACCAACTATCTTAACATACAATCCATAGGGTTTGTGCACCATTCATAATATAAACAAGGAACACTACCCTTTTTAGCCATGAACCACTTCCAAGTAACAAGTTTGATCCCTTCGAAAATGTTAGTCACCTCAAGTTTGATTCCATCTTATTATTTCTGATTAGAATGACATTAATTTTTGTTGTAATGACTATGTATATTGTCTTTCTCTATCTCTTCTCGTGGTACCATATTGAAACTAGGGATGGCAACGGGTAGGGTCGGGCGCGGATTTGACACTACCCAAACCGAACCCGAAATATCGGGTAAACCCGAACCCGAATCCAAAGGAGCTTTCGGGTGACAAAATAGCACCAAAACCCAAACCCGTTGGGTTCGGGTTTTTCTCACCCGAACCCAAACCCGAAATTATATTAACAAAAGTAAAAAAAATGCGAAAAATTCAACGAATTTACGGACTACAACATACTAATATTATTTTCAACATTAAAATATGGATGAAAAATAATCTACAACGTTAAAATAGTCAATAATATGTTAATGTAAGAGAGATAATTATATAATTTAATATATAACGGGTGTGATTTCGGGTTTCGGGTGTGGGTTTAACACTACCCAAACCCAAACCCGAACCCGAAATATCGGGTGTTACCCGAACCCAAACCCAGTCAACTCGGGTTTTACCCGTTGACTCGGGTTCGGTTTCAGACGGAGCCCGCGGGTTTGGGTGCTTTTGCCATCCCTAATTGAAACGAGCTGTTCTAGAAACATTTAACTGCATTTTTAGAGTGATGAAACTGCTTAATATGATTATACTAAAAGCCATATTTATCCAATTTTGTGAAAAAGAAATCATATAGACAAATAAAAATTAGCTTTATGGTTTAGATTAAAAGGAATATTATTAAAGAGATCAAAACACAATGACTAATCTATGAAGCACACAAAGATTAGCAAAACATAGACTTGATTGTTACACAAGAACTGGAATCCAACTGCAAAATACACAGAGATGTGGCCAACAACATACATGCATAAGCTGAGCATAGCACAACCCACTAATAATAATCCATTGGAAACTTCATCAGAGACATCTGATGATCTGTGAACATCCGACGAAGCCCATGAATTGTGAACATGAGAACAAGCCCATGACCTGTGAAAGTCTGACAAAGCTGTTCAGGTGTGAATATCTCACGAAGCTCATGAGCTGTGAAAATCTGATAAAGCTCTTCAGGAGTGAGAATCCGAGAAAGATCTTCTGATGTGTAGGATTTCTTCCCACGAGGAAGCTTTTCCTCTGTGATACGTAGTTTTTCCTCCTCAGCAATTTCTGTGCATTGTGTTGATCATCATCAAGTAAGAAACCATATAACTAGTAAATATAGTACGTGAAACAGCAACAACAGAAACTAGGATAGGATTAGTTGAGTTACCCTGAAATCGGTCAAACACTATAGGTGGATACATCTTAGAAAACTTTTCAGGCGTGTACAACAGACAAATCTCTCGAGGAGTGAGAAGTTGAGTAAGCTGTTCACGTGTGAATTTCTTCGTCAATATTGCGAAATATCCTGATCATCAAATAAATAGATGAAACAGCAACAAGAAAACTTAATAAAGGAAAAAGCAGATGAGTTAGCTAGCTAGCACCAACAGAAAGTAGGATTAGTTGAGTTACCTGGCTTCTTCCAAGGAGGAAGCTGGTCTCCCTCTCCCTCTCCCAGTGTGATTTCATCCAACGCCTGTGAGATGTTGTCCTCCATTAGAGAGACTCAGTTGCCGGCTGGCTGGCAAGGTTCCTTTAAAATTCAAAAAACAGAACACAACTAATTAAATGTGGGATGGAAAGACAAATTTAATTTTGCTTATATATGAGACCGGAGGAGCAACATACATACATCACGAAACATTCAATTTCACAAAATAATCCAATTAACTCAATTCAAAGGTTTTAAACCCTAATCCAGCAATTACATACATAAATCACGAAGCAGCATTCAATTTCATAATAAAATTTATATATAAAATAAAATAAATAAAATCACAAGGCAAAGGTTTAAAACCCTAATCCCCAGAAATTGGAGAAGATTCATTTGAATACCTCCTCCAACTCCAACCAACATACAGAGAAGAAGAAGAATAGAAGAATTATGAAGTAGAATACCTTGGGTTGAGCAAGGAAAGGGATAAAGAAAACCAATGAAGAATACGATACGAACAAACCCTCAAAACGCACGGACGCTCGCGATCGGTGAGTGACTGAGCATCCAACTCAAATTTGAATTTGGACGAGTTTTTTTTTTTTGTGCTTAAAAATTGAGAAAATTGCTCTTTTTCCCTCCCTATGTTGCCGTAAGGACTCCTGAAGCCCAATTTGATTCAACCGAGAGGAAAGGAAGTGAGAGGAGGGATTTGTAAGAAAGTGAAGCAAGAAAAAATATAATTTATTAGATGGATAAAATTACCCACATTTTTTTTAATCCTAAATTATTCTTGTTATGTGGAGAAAATATTAAAAAATTAGGTTTTATTTTTTTTTTGACAATAAAAAAATTTAGGTTTTTATTTATTTTGGTTATATATCTATTATAATTTAATCCTTATTTTGAGTTTATATAGTTAAGGATAAAAAAATAAATTAATCATTCGCTCTCCTCCCCTCGTTAAAAAGTTGAACTAAACACAAAAATTTAAAATATTCCCTCCCCTCCAAATAGCCCGAACCAAACAGGACCTAAACTTACGAAAGTATTCCTCTAGTGATTTCGAAATGTAAGTTCCTAAGAGCATCTTTATTCCTGAATGTTTAAATTGAAGTTCTTATCACTATTCATGTGAGTCCTACTGTGCCACATGAGATTAAGTAACTCTTAAACAACTTTGATAAATTTTACTTTATTCACAGATTCTTATTTTAGAGTACTTAACACTATTTATTAGGTTCCACCATACTATTTATATTTATATTATTTGTTTCCACTTAATTCGATTAAAATTTAAATATTAATTCATTTATGATATAATTAATATTCATTGCAAAGCAGAACGAGTGTTTTCATCACAACTTCTCTTCCTCTTCCAAAGATACTGCCGCTGCCACAACTTCTTTCCTTTTCCAAGTCATCACTGTGCCACCGCCTCCAAATTTGTGTTTTTTTGTTCATCTATTTTTTATATTCTCTGCAGATCTTCATGTCATCTCTCTTACCAGATCTGTGTTTTTTGTTCTCTTGCAATTTTTTGTTCTACTGAGTTTTTCTCTGTGAATTTTTTGTTCACTACAATCTTTTCTTTGTTAATTGTAATTTTCAGCGATGAACTGATGGAAAGAAAGAGAAAAAATATTATTATAATCTAAGAATCAAAAGACAAAAAATCCTTAAATAAGCACTACTTAATTTTAAGGATTAAAGATTGCCAGCTCATACATCTCCAACCATGAAAAATTTTAAACATCATATCCTTAGATTCTTAAAATGGCTAAGCATCTCACAATAATGTTGCTCTAACACATCCTATAATTTTAGAATGTAGAGTCAGAAAATGGTTTTATGCATGCGGGGATTTCTGTAAAAAAATAGTCATCAGCGAACTTTCTAAATGACCTACAAGAAGTGAGATCGATACTTCGTTTTACAAATGTTCTGGAGTTTGGATGGGTAAGGGACACTATTAGAAATATGCTTTTTTCTTGCGGAATTTCCAGCGGATTTAGACTAAAAATCTGCAAGAAACACATTTCCGAAGGATTTTCTTATGGATTTTGGTTCCCAACTAAAACCTTCGTGGGTAATTATTTCCTGTGTTTTTTAGATCTCAGCAAACTTTATCAGCGGATTTGGAAATCTTCAGGAAACTTTCCTGCTGAACTTACTTCCATAAAGGCATAAACTGAGACATAATCCGCAACACATCCTTTTCCGTATGTAATTCCGCAGTAACACCCGCACAAATTTCTGGTGTATGTTTTACTTTTACCGCAAGAAGTTGTACCTTTCCTCAGATAAGTCCGTAAAAAATACCATTTTTTTTTGGATAATACCATTTTTTAAACTTTATTAAATGCTTAATTAGTTAAATAAATTTTATTAAATGTTGGTGCACCCATTTGCTAATTTACACCCACTTAATTATAAATATATGCAACATAAATAAACAACTTAGGAAATCAAAAAATCACAATCACAACTCAAGAAAACATGTATTTGATTGTCAAAAAAATAAATAAATAAAATGTATTCAACTTTGATATTTTTCTAGACTCACATTCAATAATGTGTCCTTATTGAATAAATAACTAATGTTCATTTGAGTTTTTTTTCTTAAAAATACACTTGAGTAATTGAGTTTTCTTTTATACAGTATGCCACTTGAAATAAAGAATTCATATAAAATGCCTTCTTATTTTTAATAATATACGCTATAAAAATTGAAATAAACAAGCCCTTTTATTTAGACAAAAAAAAACCCCTCATTTTTACAATACATTCGTTCATTTATCGGATAGTTATCTAATTTTCTGTTAGAAATTAAAACATAAAATCTGTTTTAATACTACCCTTGGCTTGAAACTATATTAAAATAGTAAAAAAAGGTGTTTGGTCTAAATTGAAAATGTGCACCTTGTTAACTTAGACCTTAATGATTTTAGGTGGGTTTAAGTTAGTAAATCCCATGAAAGGGTAACAATTTAACAAGTTTTTGTAACAAAGGATGACCGAAAGATTATCGGTTCAACAAATTAGAAATTTAAAGGATGTACTTGTATAAAACTACTTCCGGTCTTAAATATAAAAGAACTTTTACTTTTTAAGTTCATAGAATAATTGATGTATTTGGTTCATATTATAGTTCAAATACATCAATCATTCCATGAACCAAAAAAGTAAAAATTCTCTTATATTTAGGATCGGAAGGAGTATAATTTAAAGTTTATTTGGTTGAAAAGAAATAAATAGAAAAGAAAGTGAAACACATAATTCGGTTAATCAGTTAACCTACAATACTTTCTAGTCAAATCAGTCCGCAAATAAAAAAAATAATTCATCTAAATTTAGTGTGTTTTTTTGTCGTTGTACAAATTTAAGAGATGTAAAATATGATCCTACCAAAGATGTTTGTAAAAAAAAAAGTTTAAAAGTCCCTGTATAAATCTTTGTATTAAATTTTGTTTTAATAAGTTTTTGAATCAATTAAATTTTTTGATTTTAATCCTTGAAACTAAAATGTGTAAGAAAATTTGTAGGAAAATTTGTAAAAAAACATGTGAATTTTCCTACGAATTTTAGCTTTAGAGATTAAAAAAAAAAATTGATTGATTCAAGAACTTATTTAGACTACCCACAATGGTGTAAACACCATTTCTTCTCTCAACACCACTTTTTACCCTCCACATCACCTCTCAACACACCCTCAACTATTAACCTCTACAATGGTTTTTTTTTTCATTCAACACTCTACCCCACCACTTTCTCTACCCCACCACTTTTTATTTCATATTCTTATTTAAATTTAAATTTTGTTTTTATAATTAAATAAAATTACAATTATCGATTAAAATTAAATTAAAATTATAAACACTTAAAAAAAAATTCAATTTTTTTTTAACTTAAAATGCAATACATCACACAAATCCACTAATTAGTACGATACAAATTAACTTAAAATTCAATACAACACACAAATAATATAATTAATACGATGCAAGTTAACTCAAATTGCAATGAAACACACAAATAACATAATTAGTCGATACAAATCATCTTCAGTCACGAATCATTCCAAACTTTGTCCATATGTGTTTCACTAGATCTGATTGCAGTTTGTGATGACCTCTTGGATCACGAATCTCGGATCTAGTACGCACATGATTTGTGTAAGCGGGTAATACCTCGGTCGAATATGGTTGTGGTGCACTAGATCCACTTTCATCACAAGGCTCAAAATCGGCCCAACGTTGAACATATGTACCTCATTCATCCTCAACAATCATATTATGTACTATGATGCATGCCTTCATGATGATACTTAAATCGGCAAGTTCCCACGATCGAGCTGGTTCACGGATGATTTTAAATCGAGCTTGAAGGACACCAAATGCACGTTCGATGTCCTTCCGATAGCTCTCCTGATGTTTTGCAAATAACTTATCCGGGTCGCTTTGAGGAAGTCTGATCGATTTGACAAATGTTGGGTATGAAGGGTAAATACCATCGGCAAGATAATATGTCATATTGTATTGGTTTCCATTTACAAAAAAAGTGACTTTGGGAGTATTCCCTTGTTCAACATCATCAAAAACAGGAGAGCGATCGAGTACATTAATATCATTCAATGTATCTGGACATCCAAAATATGCATGCCAAATCCATAAATCATGAGATGCAACAGCTTCAAGAATAACGGTTGTGGTTCCCTTGTCTCCTCTAGTAAATTGACCTTCCCATGCTTTGGGACAATTTTTCAACTCCCAGTGCATGCAGTCAATACTTCCGATCATCCCTGGGAAACCCCGGCTTTCGCTAACACGCAATATTTCTTGCAGGTCATTTTGGGTTGGTGCTCTTAAATACTGTTACCCATATAATTGTATGATTCCATTACAGAATTTACGTAAGCATTGCAATGATGTTGTTTCACCTATTTTGATGTACTCATCTACTGCATCTGCTGCCATGCCATATGCTAACATTCGCATGGCTGTGGTACATTTTGCTAAAGGTGATACACCTGTTTTGTTTGCAGCATCAACTCGTTGGGTGAAGTAGTCACCAATAGTTGAAAGGTCCCCAACGATTCGAAGAAAAAGATGTTTTTGCATGCGATAGCGATGACGAAACATTGTATCGTCATAAGTAGGCTCATTGGCGAAGTAGTCGTCAATGAGTCTTTGGTTTGCTGCTGCATGATTTCTATTGACATATTTTCTACTACGAGATGCACTATCTTCTAATATTTTGTTTTGACGCTCTCTCAATCGGTTGCGCATGTAAGTTTCTTCAACTTGACGATTTTTCATGTAGGCTGCGACATCAAAATCAAATGGATCCATTTTTGTGATATTGGAAGTAAATTGGCTTAGAATTTTGATATTGGAAGTAGATTGGTAGAGATATTGGAAGTATAATAGCTTAGATTTGTGATATTGGGAATGAATGTATGAGTCCCTATATATAGATTCATATTGGACTACTTACGGATTTGAAATAAGTTATTGTATATAGTTAATTATCAGATAAGGATTGTGTGGTGGACACAATAATGAAAGTAGGTTGGGTGGTGGACACAATAATGAAAGGAAGTCGAGTGGTGGATACAATAATTAAAGTGTAACACTGACATATTCGAATTGGGTGGTACACAACTGGCGGATTTGAAATAAGTTATTGTATAGAGTTAATTCAGATAAAGATTGAACACAATAATTAAAGCAAACATATAGTACAAATACTTAAAGCAAACATTACACTGACATATTCAATCACACTAATCAAAACAAAGACTACACTGACTTATTCAATCACAATAATTAAAGCAAACACTACAGTTGAATACTTAAAGCAAACACTACACTGACAGTTGAATACTTAAAGCAAACACTACAATGACATATTAAAGCATACACTACAGACAAATACTTGATTGAAATTATTCATCAAATAGTTCTTTGGCCAACTTTTCCATCAATTGTTTCTTCCGGTCATCGAGATGCTCAGCATCACTTAACTTCATATACATCTCCATTTTCTTCAAGCGGTTATGCTCTACTTGACTGGATGCTATTATTTTCAATTGTTCAAACTCTTTCTCCCTGAATTTGTTGAGTCGTTCCCATTCTTTGTCCACCACCTCCAAGGTAGCTTTCTTTTTACCCTTTTTTTTTGCTGCATCCCTACCTATAGGACGAACACTAGATCCTATAGAGTTTGAGTCACATGCATCCCCGTGAGAGCGCTTAGATCCACTACTTCCTGAGCCAACAGTTGCTCCTACTTGACTACTAAAACGTGGTTGATCACGGACAGCGAGCCATTCTGACATTAAAGTGAATTGAACATTCTTTCCACATGAATAATTCCTGTGCTTTTGCCAAAACATCATTCTCCGACCAACCGCTTCCTTGCAAACGCTTAGCGGCATCATAAGCACCAACCCATTTATTCAGTAATTTGCTCATATAATTAAAACGATTTCGGCATGCAATTGCATCACGCGGAAGATCGAATGCGCAATACTGATTACAGTATTCAGCAATTTTACCCCAATATGTTTCACCTCTCATGTTTCTCCCAACAACACTGTCTGTTCCAAATTTAATCCATCCACTAATTAACACCAAATTTTGTTCAGTGTTCCATAAAACTGGCTGATTTTTCTTGCTCTTAGGAGTTGAATCATCTGAATTTGGAGTTTGTTCATTAGCACCGGTCACTTGTGTTGAAAATATGGGAAATTCACGTGCACCGTCGCTAGAAACATTTTCATTCTCCATTGGCATATAACCATGAAACGGCGGTGCTTGAGATAAATTTTCCATCATAGATCCTTGATATGCATTAAAGTGTTGACCATATGGATTAGGGAAATGTGGTGGATAACCAAAATTATGCATGTTTTGAGAATGTTGATTATAAAATTGACTTGGATTTTGAAAAGTGTTGGAATTTTGATGGAAAGATCTATTAGGATTCATTTTACTAAAAAAAGACACTTAAACTTCAAAATCAACACTAATAATATAATTAAAGTAGTAAAAAATCCGAATTTTTTTCTGTGTCCAAATCAAATGAACCAAGTCTCTATTTATAGAGAAATGTTTTTTACGAATTTTGGTGAAAAAATAAAAAAATAAAAAATTAATTTGCAATGAAATAATTGAGTTAAAAGATAAGGATTAAATTAAACAGAAAATAAGGGTTGAGAGCTGTAATCACTGCAAACAGAATCTTTCTCTGATCCAATTATTTTATTAATTTTTTTGCTCTCAACAAGGCTCTCAACACACCCATTGTGGGTGGTCTTAGAACAAACATAAATACAGAAAATAAAACTAAAGTTCTACGTAAATACAGGGACAAAAATAATATTTAAAGTTCCCCTAATGTTTTGGTTAATTTTGTGACTGTCTAATGCACAACAAATTTTGTATTTTCCCCCAAAATAATTTTTTAAACTAAACAACAATATTAATTCATTCAAATTTGTAAAATACATCGGTCAACATCATAATACTCAAATTCACTAAAAATTAAAAAGAAATTAAAGAATCGGCGAACAAGCTCACAACATAGAATTAATAGCATAAAATGGCCAAAATGATAAAAACCTATATTTGATATGAAAAAAATATAAATGTTTGGAGTAATCGTACTTTTGAATATGTAACATTGAAGTCATGAAATCTGCTATGAAATTTGATTGAAACAAATCTGAAACAAAACAAACACTATACGAAGACGGGATCAAAATAAACACCGTGTGAAGACAGAAAAACAAACACCGTACAAAGATAGAAAAACAAACCAGACACCAAATAAAAACGGGAAATCAAATAACTCTAAACAACAAGAATAAAACAACACTAAAAAAAAATCACGTGATAAAGAAAATTCAAACAAAATCTAAAACAAACACTGTGTGAAGACAAAGATAGAAAAATAAACCAGACACCAAATAAAGACGGAAAATCAAATAACTCTAAACAACAAGAATAAAACAACACTAAAAAAAAAATCACGTGATAAAGAAAATTCAAACAAAATCTAAAACCACGTGAAAATCACTTATTTAACCATGTAAAAACTAAAAAAAATTATATTAAGAAGGACAATTTTAGACCAAAATCACCCCTAAATTGACCCTAAAGCCACGTGTCCTAATGATGGAGGGCTCCGGCTGCTGATGCATGTGTTTCCCTCAAAATAATTGTGATTATTAACTTAGCATCAATTTAAACAAAGTCCTCAAAGACAACACCAGTTTCCTGCAGTGAAAATGACTAGCAACTGTCCTCATGCCTCAAAAACAAATTAAATTGAGACTTGAGTAGTTGAATGTTGTTAGATAGATGCATCTTCATAAATTAAAAGTCAAAACAATTTAATCCATCCTTTTATTATAGGTTTGATAGCAGCTAGCTAGTATCACTTTCACATTCTTAAGTACATATATGATATATATGTGCGTAACCGGGTCTGTATATACAATTTTATCTGTACACGGTCGTGCGTTCTGCGCCTGACTACAATTACGTGTTTATATTTTTTAAATTAAGTTTTTTTTTAAAAATTATTCAATTTTTAAATTATAAATTATTTGTAAAAAATATATAATTTATAGATAAATTCTTTTTTATATGAAATTCTATATAGATAAATAACATTATAAAATGATTTATTTTATTTTATTTGAAATTTAAAAGTTGTTATTAAATGGTATTGCTCGGAGCTGCAAGCAAATTCTACTAGAAAAATTAAGATAGTATTTAGTTTTTGTACACAAAATGTCTCACATTTCTTAGATAATGTAGGATATACCCTCCGTCTCAAATTAAATATAAAAAAAGCTAGTTAAAAAATTACTACCTCCTGTTCTTATAATTAATAAGAAAAAATTTGCTTTTTAATTCATAGAATATTTAATATATTTATTTCATAATATAGTATAGATATATAATATATTTTATGAATTTAAAAAGAAAAATAATAAGGATCGGAAGAAATAATATATTCTGTTACAAATTTAGATTAAATATATCAATTTTGTTTGATTTTTTTATATATATAATCAATTGTTTTTTATTAATTTATATTTTGGAATAGAAAGAATATAAAATTAGTATTTATAAACACTCACACTCCTAACCGAAGACGTAGACAACTTGAGACAATTTACACCGGGAGAAACAATTCTATAGAGATTGGATTAAGTTTAATTGTGACGGGGGCTTACAAAGATTCAATGAACATTGTGAGTTGTGACGGTCTTTTTCGGGACTCGAATGGTCGTTGGCTAAAAGGGTATATACAAAAGATAGGAGATTGTAATGCTCTTCATACTGAAATGTGGAGAATGTATACAGAAATGCAAAATTCGTCTCTAATTCGGTTACATATGATGAATTTTCTAGTAGTGTATACACATCTCATAGTGGAGAATGACTCTAGATTATGATTGATATGGTAATGGCAAGCTGTATGTAAGCTAACTGGAAACACTCCTATTTTGGTCCATCTTATATTCAAGACTTCTCAAATTAACAGCGACACATCATATTTAAGCACACCTGACGTGAAAAAGAATAAATGCATTGATTGATTAGTTAATTTTAATCTCAATCAAAATTCATATAATGTGAGAATTATAGAAGACCCTCCTAAGAACCTTCTAAACCTCCTCTTTAATGATATATCTAAAACATATAATGTGTTTTTTTTTTCAAGTAAAGACAAAATTAATGATACACACAAAATCTAAAGACAAATACCTCAAAATTATAGTACTAATAAATGCATTTCTTATCAATGGTATGAACTATTTCTTTTTGTGTATGTAAACAAATAGAGTGACAAATGAAGTGATTTTTTGCTCATGTGACAGTGTATATTTTGTCAGCCACATCAATAAAAAAATGAAATTCTAATTCTCTGGTGAAAAAGATATTTTATAAGATGTCTAAGACAACTTATATGATTTTTTGTCGCGCAACAATTAATAGAAATAAAGATAGGAAAACGATAAGGAACACAAGCAATCACTAACTTAAGGAATACCAACTTAATTAAGGAGTCCAAAACCTTTTTAAGTTGTACAAATTGATTGTTATTCTATTTGATATCTCTCTATCTTTTACTAGTTATACACTCTCTGAATCTCTCTAGCAATCACCAAATACTAATTAATGGCACTTAATGTGGCATGCCACGGGCAGTTGAAGTTAGTAAATGTGTGTCAAAATTGGTAGTCAGTTAGTTGAGTTGCAATCCAAGCATACAACCGACTTTTATCTACAAACTTTCCCTAATTAATTCTTAATAAAATTATATTTGTGTCATCTATATAAATGGTGTGTGAAGTCACTTAGGGATCTTCATTTTATCTTGCTTTCAGTTCCTGATCTACCTCACAATCTCTCTAATCATCAACTATGGAGTTTTCTCATTTATCCATCTTTATTGTACTCAATGTAAGTAACAATTTCCAAACTACTATATTCTAGCATGTGCCTAGCTAGCTAGCTAGCTAACATTTTTCCCATTTAGTATTCTTTAACTTTAGTTCTTTTTATTATTACTACACTTAATTCATTAGTGTTCTATTTATTTTTACTACACTCAAACCCTATATAAATAAATAGATACTAATTAAACTATAAATATTGTATTGCAGCTTGCACTTGTAACAACACATGCTGCCTTACCCCCTCAAATGTACTGGAAGTCCAAACTTCCCACAACTCAAATGCCTAAAGCCATCACTGATCTCCTTCAAGCTGGTTAGTATATTTATAATTTTTTTTACTAAGCAACTTAATTAATTTGCAGCTTAGTTTAAGTTTTTATCATATATAAGAGCTTATTATAAGAGCTTATATACTGATTATTTTTCTTCTTATTCTTATATGTATATAAAAATAAAAAAGGTCAAAATATGTGACTATATGGCCTTGCTTATTTTGGAATTAAGATTGGCTACCTGCAAATTAATTAAGACCTTCTCAAACAGTGTTTTCAACTTCTAATTTGAAAATAAATCAGATCAAACAAGCATACTTAGTAATAAGGACCTATTTGGATAAACAATTTATTTGTAGTTTTATAAGATTAGTGTTTATCATGATAAGCGCTTATGTATAAATTTACATAAGTTATTTTTATATTTCAAAAGATAAAATAAAGAAAAATTGTTTTTATATATGCTACAAGTTGTTTGTCATATGTTTTTGCTGATAAGTTCTCTCAAACAGTGTCAACTCAACAAAACTTATGTCAGTAAATAAGCTAAATTTACCAATTCAAAAACGTCCTAAGTGCTTAACTAAGTTGTTTAAGCCATTTCATTTGGCCTATAATATAGAATGAAACAATCTGATCTAAACCTATAAAAAAGGATGATGAATTGACACAAACTATATGAATGTATACAGATTGGACAGAAGAGAAAAGCACCTCAGTTACAGTAGGAAAAGGCGGTGTCAACGTTGATGCCGGAAAAACAAAACCAGGAGGAACATCAGTGAATGTTGGAAAAGGAGGAGTTCATGTAAATGCGGGAAAAGGAAAACCGTCCGGTGGAACATCAGTTAATGTTGGACACGGCGGTGTCAATGTTCATGCAGGAAAAGGAAAACCGTCCGGTGGAACATCGGTTAATGTTGGACACGGCGGTGTGAATGTTCATGCAGGAAAAGGAAGAGGAAAACCAGTTCATGTTTCAGTTGGTAAAAAATCACCATTTTTGTACAATTATGCAGCAAGTGAAACACAATTACATGATAAACCAAATGTAGCACTTTTCTTCTTAGAAAAAGATTTGCATCAAGGAACAAAACTGAACTTGCAATTCACAAAGACTAATTCAGATGATGAAACAAAATTCTTGTCTAAAGAAGTTGCTGATTCAATACCATTTTCATCAAACAATGTTGAAACTATACTCGACAAGTTTTCGATCAAGGAAGGAACTGAGGAAGCTGAAACTGTAAAAAACACAATAAGCGAGTGCGAAGAAAAAGGTATCAAAGGTGAGGAAAAGCTTTGTGTAACATCATTGGAATCGATGGTTGATTTCACTGCTTCGAAACTCGGAAACAATGTTGAAGCTGTTTCAACGGAATCAAAAACAGAAAGTAATGATATGCAACAATATGTGATAGCAAAGGGAGTGAAGAAAATGGGAGAGAAAAACAAAGCCGTTGTTTGTCACAAAGAGAAATACCCTTACGCGGTTTTTTACTGCCATAAAACAGATACAACTAAAGTTTACTCCGTTCCTTTGGAAGGTGTTGATGGAAACAGAGTTAAAGCTGTTGCGGTTTGTCACACTGATACTTTACAGTGGAATCCTAAACATTTGGCTTTTCAAGTGCTTAATGTTCAACCTGGAACTGTTCCAATTTGTCATTTCCTCCCACAGGATCATGTTGTTTGGGTTTCAAAAGTAATCAAAGCATAGTTTCATCTATAGGATTAATATAGCGGCTAATGCATCGAATCCCATCAAAACTCAGCAGTTAACTACTTTAAAGATTTTAAGTTATAAAAGTTGATGTAAACAATGTTTAATTATGCTATATGGTTACAAGTTTGTGTATGTCCATGATGAACAATAGGTTGCTTGTACCTATTATATGGTTAGCACTATGTTACTTATATGTATGTTCTAAATGAAATACAAAATAAAATGCAATAGAGCTGCTTTACTTTGATGCAATCTCATTGATATAAAAACGTGATTTAATCTAATAAAACCTTCCACTTTATGCTAACCACTAACAATTTTTTTTTTATAACAATGAGGGTCTAAGTCTATAAGGGACAATTTGTATGTGAATGTCTTAGTTGACGTATTTTTAGATGGGCATAATTAAACTCAACCACTTTAATTAATTTATTTAAATAGTTGTTATATTCTAGATGTTTATTTTAGTATTTTTTATTGGTGTTCCGCCTATATACGACATCTTTTATTTGTAGCTTTTTTTATACTGATCTCTGTTCGTCTTGTACGGAGATTTGATTTTTAATAAAATTATCTGCTGTTCAAAAAAAAAGTTGTGATATTCTAGGTCTTTACTTTTGCTTGTAAAACTATTGATTACTAATGTGAATATATTAATCCCAAATGTGGCTTGTGGTAGTGGGAACTAATGCTACAATGATACCTCCTCAACTTTATTGGAAATCCATGCTTTCCAACACTCCAATGCCAAAAGCCATCACTAATCTCCTACACCCTGGTCAATATTAAACTCTAAATTATATATATGCTCCATCTATCCCAAAATATAAAGAAAAATCGCTCAAACAAATTATTGATATATTTATTCCAAGTTTTTAACCAAACATTATCTTTGATTAATTTTTTCTTATATTGAGGGAGTATAAATATATCAACAAAAATTGGAGCAATATTTTAAATGACTTATGAAAAAAAATCACAACTATATTCTAATTTATTTCATTCTACTATTTTTAACTGAAGTTGGATATTGGAGTTAGTAAAAAAAAAAACATGGGTAGATGTAAAGAAACATGGTGGCACTGATGTGAATGTTACAAAAATTTTGTTACCACTTTATTATATTTATGCTGCAAGTGAGATTATTCAGTTACATGATAAGTCAAATGTAGCACTTTTCTTTTTGGAAAAGGATTTGCATCATGGTAAAAAATTGAACTACTTGCAATTCAAAAAAACAACCATAAATAATAATGAAGCAAAAAAACAAATTTAATTTTTTTTGGTACATTTAACTATTGATGTATTTGGACGTACTATATATGGACCAAATATATCAATAGTCCAATATACCAAAAAAGTCAAATTTACTTATATTTATGTCCGGAAAGAGTAAATATTAATTAAACTTAATTGTTGTAGTCCTCAATGCAACATGTCAAATAAATATATTAAATCTAAAGAATAAATCAAAACTCATCCACATTACATCCGGTAATAACCTATATATTAACCCTTTATTTTTTACATCAATAGCTCAAAAATATTCAAACCATTTTCAATTCACCAATATTTAAATTATCTCGTGATTTCTTTTTTTGAATAGCAAAAGTATATGTTATAAATAGAAGAAAAAAAATACAAGAGATATTAAACTCACTAGGGTAGAATAAGTATAAGTAGTATTCTACCTAACCAAAATAAGTAAAACCAAACACCCCAAAGCTCTAACTATCTATTTATATATACAATCAAAAGGATTAACTAACCATTCATATAATAAACATGACGAATTATAATATCCTCGTGAAGAAAGGGAGGAGCTGTTATCTATGTAATTACAGTCTTTGTTGGCCGTTGTTCTGGTCGAGCACTCTCTCTTTTCTTTGCTTTGTTCAATAGAGTCTTACCAAACAAGACTGACTTATGACCAACCCGCGAAGGGTTGTGAAGTTGGACCAGGTACGAAGAACGAATCTATATCTCTGTACGGTACAAAAGTTGCTCGCTGGCGGCCGCTCAACTGTTCGAGCGCAATACTGTGGTGGTTGGTTCTGATTTGACAAGGGTATAATGCCTGGTCGAAGGTCCAGTACAGTAGGTAGCAGGCGTGTTCGTTTTGGCTCCCGCGAGAACGAGAAATAGGTGCTTCTTTTGATTGGTTTCCCAGGTGGTGCGGTTGGGGAGTAGAGACCTCGACGCCTGGTCGTTCCAAAGTGACTTGTTATTGTTGTTGTTGTGCATCTTGTTCATCATCCAGGAATTTCTTTATAATCTTTTCCTTCCTCTCATCATTGAGCTAGATCGGAAAGATGAATGCCGAGCTAAGGGCGAAATAGCCCGAGACTGTAAGGGGTGCGTGCTGAGAATGAGGTACATGTCTCTTTCGATTTAGACGACTGTGGCCCCTAAATAGGCCGGCATTCAAAGCATGAGAAAGCCTTTGTTAAGCAAGGTCAGAGTAGGAGGGAGTAATTCTATTAGGAAAGAAAGGTAAATCATTCTCGTAGGGCAGGTAGTAATTTCAGGTCTCGAAGGTACCTTATAAAGGCATCATCTAGTAGGGCATACGTTCCCCTGGCCCATCCGTATCTATCATCCAGTTGTGGCTCCCCCCCCCCCCCCCCCCCTCATTCTCAAGCTATAGCTTGTATGGGCGGATTCAAGGTTGGCAAGCCCGACCAACTGTCCTGACTCTTGTAGAAAAAATTGATATTTTTAGGAGTTAGTTTAGAGTAAAATTGAAATTTTTAGGGTTAATGTGCAAAAATGAGAGTTTTAAGAGTTAGTTTAGGACTAAATTGAGTTTTTTAAAAGTTCGTTAAGAATAAAGCTGAAATTTTTGGTGTAAAATTGAAATTTTTTTGTTCAAAAACTAAAATTTTAACCAGGCTCTATAATTTTTTTGCCTCCACCATAAAATGTGATCGATAATGAATTAATTACGCAACAATTCCAAAAAAAATATAATCGCATACATAGAGAATGATTACAAAGTACGCATTAACTTTTAAATAGAACATAAATTGAATACAATGTAATATTTTGAATACGGAGTATATATTATTATAATTACTAATTAAATTTCTTTACAAATATGTATTTTATGAGTTTAGGATAGATGGTAGCAAAATATCACATTTTATATATAAGAGTTAGAAATCCAAATTTCAAATATCCCACTTATTCACTTTCAAAAAAAAAATTAGCCACTAAATTACTTGAAAAAAAAATTCAATCAAATTTCAATGCACACACTCTCATGTCTTGCTAGTATAGCAACCATAGCACCGCTACATACATGGGAGACAATGTGTGTGTGCAATAGTTTGTACAATTCAGTGGGTAATTAATAAATTGAATACAGTAAAATTGATTACTACTATTAAAATTGAGAGTGATGAGGTTGTGTATGAAGTGTGAAATATATATCAATGTTTTCTGCAAATGAGATATAAGATATTATTGTCTCTAGTAATGGTTTAATTTCAAAATAGATTCCTACATTACATATCTCAAACAGGCCCTTAATTAGCCATGCTGAGAGTGACATGAGACTTTTTCTGTGTGTTTTGTGCAACCACTAACGTAACGTAACATTAAATACTCAAGAAATTAATCGGACAATGTTAAAAATGTTACTTATACATAAAAGTTGGTGTAAGTTTCTTATTTTTGGAAAAAAATCAAGTTATCTTAAGTTAAGTCGATTTTTCATTTTATTGTTAATTAAACACTTTCTTCCACCTCAAATACTATAAACAAAATTTAATTTTTCAGAAGCATTGAATAACTGATATATTTAGTAGATTATAGATCAAATACATCAGACATTCAATAAATTAATGAATCTAAAAAAAATTATATTTGATCGAGGCTAGGCAGTATCAAATTTATATTTAATTAAATCAAAGTCATTTGTCTATTTCCGAAGTCAATTCTCGATCAGTCATATAACCGACTACAATAGTTGACTTGATTTAAGCCAAATATCGTTTCTGCTTGGGGGTAAATAACACTATTTCTCTCTCTAACAAAAATATGGGTGCGTTTATTTTGACTTTATTTAAAAATGCTTTTTATAGTGTATTTGATTTTGTTTTAAAAAACTTCAACTGTGAATTTTTTTATAAAATCTTTAAATGAAAATTTTGTTTAAATAGGTTGTAAAATATTGTTTTAAGTATTTCATTATTTTGCTACAAATGTTTTTTAATCATAAAATTTCAAAATAATCTCTAAAAAAATGTTTCAAATAACTTTTCATAAAAATCATTTATTAGAAGTATTTTTTAAATTGTAATTTTTATTAAGTTAAAATCTCAAACATGAATATTTAAATTATTGAATCTCCAAAATCACTTTTTTTATTTATAGAAAGATGTATTCAAAATAACTTTTACTATTTTTAATGAAAAACTATCGTAAAAATCATTTTTAAAAATTCAAAGAAAAGAAAATATTTTTTAAATCCATCAACAAATTAACGCACTACCCTATATGTCTCACTTAATAATCCCTCTGTCAAACGTTATTTTTTTTTTTGAATTCACCAAAAATTTATTAAGAGAACAGTGCAATAGAGAAACACTACTTAAAAAAGTACATGAAAGGCGAAAGGATAGGCTTGACACTAAAACGAAACAACAAAATCTTTTAGTTTTTGATGCTTAAAAAAAACTTAAAAAAAACTAAAAGGAAATACACCTTGAAGAAATAATGGATGAGTCTAACTAGTTGGTATTGAATTTTGATCTCTTAATTAAGAGATAAACGTTTGATCTCTAATTTTTCATTGAGACAGAAATATTAATCTTGTGTCCTATAAATTATTTGATAGAGATTAGTCACTGTAAAAAAACGGAATAAAAAACTTCATTAGATAAAATAAAATGGTATAAAAAAAATAACGCATATAGTAGTTGATTTTACACGAAAAAAAGAAATTGTGATTTGACTTTATAAAATTATCTTTGGTTTATGTTATATTAAAATGATTAGAAAAAGATATAATAATAAATAATGAATTATATATAATAGAGATGAATAAATATTAATATTTAATATAAATATATTTTGTATATGCAAAAAATTCGGTTCAGAGGGGAGAACCCATCTTGTGTGTCACATATATTCCTCGACAGAAATTAATCATCAGTTAAAACTTCGTACCATATCTATATAATCTTAAACTATATATATAAGGCTGCATGCACCTTTCTTTTTCATCCATCTCAAAATTCTCTTGAATAATTCTTGCTTGAGACTAACATTTTCTTCTCTAGAGTTTCAGCTACACATGGAGTTTCATCTCTTTCACATCATTACTTTTCTCATGGTGATTATCAGCTTCAACTTGATAAACTCAACAACTTTAATTAGTTTCTTCAAATAGTTATGATACTATTGGCCTTTATTTTGCTTTAATAAAAATATTAATTACTAATCTTAATTTATTAATCTCAAATGTAGCTGGTGATAGTGGGAACTAATGGTGCAATATTACCACCTCAACTTTACTGGAAATCCATGCTTCCCAATACTCCAATGCCAAAAGCCATCACTAATCTCTTATACTCTGGTCAGTATCATACTCTAATTAAAATTTAACTTTATTATATACATTTAATATAATTTTAATTCCACATGTTTAATTTCAAACTCTATCAACAAAAATGGAAGAACAATATTGTTTTAAATTATATTGTTTAATTTTATAGTATTTTGATTAGGAGTAATAAAAAACAATTATTCTTCTATGTCATACATTTAATTTCAAAATAAACATACTATAATGTATTTTTTTTTGTCAAACCTATAATATATTATATTATATATATATAAAATAAAAAATTAATATTATATTATATACAAGTAAAATAATGCTCCCACTACCTAAAACTTTTAGATTTGTCATTGCTATGCATGCACTCAGTGCCCAGTCTCGACTTTTTAGAAGTCCAAAGCATAAGTTTAAAAGATACAGGAAAGAGTCGAACCCACAATCTTCCCCATCAAAATCAAAATTTTACCACTGCACCAGCTGTTAGAACTTGTTATCCTTATTTGAATGATTAAGTCACACACAAAAAATTGAGATCCAAATATTTTGAGGCCTAAACCTAAAGCCCAACTTGTCCAGCCTTTGAGCCGCCCATGCATGCACCTCAACAAAATATATAGGTTACAACAAGTTTTCTTATCAAATGAGCTTATAAGTTTTAAGCTCAAATTTTCGTCTTGCAAAACCGAGCCGTATATGGAAAAAGTCCTTAAAACTAGTTGGCGGTATTTATTTTAGGAAAAATCATCTAGAACACACTAACTCATAGATAAATGCATGTATTTGAAAGTTGAAACATTAATTTAAAGACTAAGTTTTTTTTTTAAAAATGTTTATTATATGTATACAGTAAAAACTAAAAATCATACTCTTTATTTTTTTGAACGGCCTAAAAATTATACATATGTAATTCTAATTAATTTATTTCAATTTACTGTTTGTAAAGAGGAATCAACATGGGTGGATCTAAAATATGAAAGAAATGGCACTGAAGTAAATACACTCTATCAATGTCCACAATGTCAATTTACATACCTTCGTTATCCGGCAAGTGAAACTGAACATGCAATATTCTTCTTGGAAAAGGATTTGCATCAAGGTAAAAAACTGAACATGCAATTCAAGAAAACAACCTCAAATAATAATGGAGCAAAATTCTTGCCAAGAGAGGTTGCTAATTCAATACCCTTTTCATCAAAAAAATTGGAAAGCATTCTTGATAAATTCTCTATCAAGAAAGGATCAAAGGAAGATGAAATTGTGAAAAACACAATAAGCCAATGCGAAGAAAAGGGCATCAAAGGTGAAGAAAAACTTTGTGTTACATCACTAGAGTCTATGGTTGATTTCATTATTTCGAAACTCGGAAAAAATGTTGAAGTTGTTTCAACAGAAGTGAAAAAAGAAAGTAACGAGTTGCAACAATATGTAATAGGAAGAGAAGTGGAGAAATTGGCAGAGATGAATAACGTTGCAGTGTGTCATAGAGAGAATTATCCTTATGCAGTTTTTTACTGTCATAAAATAGATACAACTAAAGTTTACTTTGTTCCTTTGGAAGGTTTTGATGGAAACAGAGTTAAAGCTGTTGTTGTTTGTCACACTGATACTTCCCAATGGAATCCTAAACATTTGGCTTTTCAAGTGCTGAATGTTCAACCTGGAACTGTTCCAGTTTGTCACTTTATTCCACAAGATCATGTTGTATGGATTTCTAAGTGATTAAAACTCTGGCAATTAATTACATATATAGTTGTATGCTTGAATAAAAATCACTATATTTTGAAGATTATAAAGTTGCATTATGTAAACAATGTTTAATAATATATGTCATCTGGTTACTAATGTATTAATATATGGACAAAAATAGGCTTCTTGTGCCTATTATGTTTTGGACTATGTTATGTATGTTCTAAATGAAATACAATAACAATATACATATGGAGTTATTAAAATTTGATGAAATTTTATTGTGAAAAATAACTTCACTTTTATTATATAATTATATTTGGGGTGAGAGATCTTAATTTTACAATATACAATTTAAGAGTTTTATGTTTTTTTTAATAGTAAATTTTTATAGATAAAGAAGTATGGAAAAAGTACAAGTGATACTCTATCTACGATAATACAATAAGCATAAAGTCATACTCGACCATATATAACCCAAAAAGAATGTTAACATAATAAACAAATCATGGGAATTGGAAACAAATGGCCCCGGCCCACTCTCAATATACTTCTAAAACAAAAATATCATCTTAGCAAGTAATCTAGTGGATTAGCATGTCATTCATAAAAAATACATGGAGAATGAATCTTTGAGCTAATAGCCAATTCCAAGAAGTAAGTTGCATCTTATCCACTACCTCTTATATAATTACATCTTTATTGGAGAAGACCTTATCATTCCATGACCGCCAAATTGAGTTGAGATAACTAACAAAGAATCGTTAAACCATTTTAAATTTTTCACCCCAAGACCACCTTCTCTTTGTGATCTACACACATCTTTTCAACTAACCCATGATATTTTCTCTTTGTCCCCCAAAGTACCTCCCCACAAGAATTTTCTTTGAATACGAACAATCAATTTTCTCACCTTTGATGGCATTTTTAGAAAGGAGAGATAAAAAACTGGAATAGAAGACAATATCCAATAGATAAGCCCCACTCGCCCCCTCCACCACCACCCACACACACACACACCCCCCACAAACTAGTTTAAAGTATTTATTTTATTGAATAATCTCTAATAAACAGACTCATAACATATTTAAAAGTTGAAACACTGAATGGCAAAGTTTTTCAAAGATATGTTTATGGATCAAAGTCAAAACTATATATATATTACAAATATATTCTAATTTATTTCAATTTACTATTTTTAATTGAAGTTGGATATTGGAGTAAAGAGAAAGCAACATGGGTAGATTCAAGCAAGAGTGTTGCAGCGAATAATGTTGGAAAATTAATTATTCCACCTCTTCCATTTATTTACATTTATGCTGCAAGTGAGACTCAATTACATTATAAATCAAATGTAACACTCTTCTTCTTGGATTTATCAAAAAAAAAAACACTCTTCTTCTTGGAAAAGGACTTGCAACAAAACTAAACTTGCAATTCACAAAAACCACTTCAAATTATATATGAAGCAAAATTCTTGCCTAGAGAAGTTGCTAATTCCATACCCTTTTCATCAAACAAATTGGAAAACATACTCAACAAGTTTTCAATCAAAAAAGGATCAAATAAAGCTGAAATTGTGAACAACACAATAGGCAAATGCGAAGAAAAATGCATCAATGGTGAAGAACAGCTTTGTGTTACATCATTGAAATCTATGGTTGATTTCATTATTTCGAAACTCGGAAAAAATGTTGAGGTTGTTTCAACAGAAGTGAAAAAAGACAATGTGTGTGTGCATTAGTTTGTACAATTCGGTGGGTAATTAATAAATTGAATGCAGTAAAATTAATTATTTAAATTAGAGTGAGGTATATGAAGTATGAAATATCAATGTTTTCTGCAAATGAGATATAAGATATTATTGTCTCTAGTAATGGTTTAATTTCAAAATAGATTCCTACATTACATATCTCAAATAGGCCCTTAATTAGCTATGCTGAGAGTGACATGAGAGTTTTTCTGTGTGTTTTGTGCAACCACTAACGTAACGTAACATTTAAATACTCAAGAAATTAATCGGACAATGTTAAAAATGTTACTTGTACATAAAAGTTGGTGTAAGTTTTTTTATTTTTGGAAAAAATCAAGTTATCTTAAGTTAAGTCGATTTTTCATTTTATTGACACTTTCTTCAACCTCAAATACTATAAACAAAATTTGATTTTTCAGATGTATTGAATAACTGATATATTTAGTTGATTATAGATCAAATGTATCAGACATCAGTTATTCAACAAATTAATAAATATAAAAAAAAAAATATATTTGAGGCTAGAGACTATCAAAATTATATTTAATTAAATCAGAGTCATTTGTCTATTTCCGAAGTCAATTCTCGATCAGTCATACAACCGACTACAATAGTTAAGTCAAATATCGTTTCTACTTGGGGTAAATAAGACTACCTCTCTCTAACAAAAATATGGGTGAGTTTGTTTTGACTTTATTTAAAAATTATTTTTATAGCATATTTGAATTTTGTTTTAATTAAAAAAACTTCAACTGACAATTTTTTTATAAAAGCTTTAAATGAAAAATCTGTTTAAATAGGTTATTTTAAAATGTCGTTTTAAGCATTTCCTTATTTTATTACAATTTTTTTAAACATAAATTTTCAAAAATATCTCTAAAAAAAACTGTTTCAAATAACTTTTCATAAAAATCATTTATTAGATTTTTTTTAAAATTGTGATTTTTATTAAGTTAAAACCTCAAACATGAATATTTAAATTATTGAATCTCTAAATCACTTTTTTTTTTACGGAAAGATGAATTCAAAATCACTTCTACTATTTTTAGTGAAACTATCGTAAAAATTATTTTTAAAAATTTAAAGAAAAAAATATTTTTTAAATCCATAAACAAATTAATGCACTACCCTATGTCTCACTTAATAATCCCTCTGTCAAACGCTTTTTTTTTTTGAATTCACCAAAATTTTATTAAGAGAAGTGTATTCTAAGCATAACAATTGTGCAATAGAGAAACACTTAAAGAAGTACATGAAAGGAGAAAGGATAGGTCTGACACAAAAACAAAACAACAAAATCCAATCTCAGCTATCCGAACAGATTTAAATAAAAGCTTCAAAAACTAAAAGGAAATACACCTTGAAGAAATAATGGATTAGTCTAAATAGTTTGTATTGAATTTTGATCCCTTAAGTAAGTGATAAAAGTTTGATCTCTAACTTTTGATTGAGACAGAATTATTAATCTTGTGTCCTATAAATTATTTGATAGAAATTAATCACTTTAAAAATGGAATAAAAAACTTCATTCTTATAAAATAAAATGGTATAACAAAAATAAATAACGCATACACGAAAAAAAGAAAAATTGTGATTTGACTTTATAAAATTATCTTTGATTTATGTTATATTAAAATGATTAGAAAAATATATAATAATAAATATGAATTATATTTATTTTTTTAGTTTTCAATACCAGTTTAATCAGGTTCGGGGTCAGTTCTATCATCAAGTGGTTTTAGGCCCCTCCCGATATAAATATGAATTATATATAATAGATGAATAAATATTAATATTTAAAAATAACAAAAATATTAATATTTAATATAAATATAATTTGTATATGCAGAAAATTCGGTTGAGAGGGGAGAACCCGCCTTGTATGTCCCACAGGCATGCCCGGCCCCAGCACATGTGCGGGGTGATGAGCGCCGAACAAGGCCTCAAAATTTTTGACCAATTTTTGGGCTCAAATTTCTAAAATCCTATAATAATAGTTATATATTTTTAATGTTCATAAAACATCAATAAACTAGTGGTTAATTATGTTAATTTTGAGTTCAAGGTCAAAGGTTCAATTCTTAATTTTTACATTTTTTATGCTTAATTGTTTTCTTTTAATTTAAATTAAGAATTTAATTTATATATACTAACATTGTAATATATTTTTATACATATATCCAATTAAATCATGCCATGTAGAAATTTATAGACACATTTTAGAAACTTGGTTATAAAATTGGTATTATGGTTTTATTTGATTGGATGTATGTATAAAAAATTTACACCTTCGGTGCAAAACAATTATACTCTTAAATTAAATTAAAACGGAGAAAAAGTTTTAGACTCAATAATTATATCATTTAAATCTTTGCAATAAATTTAATCTTATTATGATATATTTCTTTTCGACGTTACTTACAATGATAATTATATTTTATATTGTATATAATTTAGATATAAGATGTTTTATTAAAAAAAATATCACCTTTATGAAGGGTCTATTTTTTAAATTCGAACAAGGCCTCCAAAATCATCGGTGGAAATTAATCTATAACCCAAAATATAATTTTTTTAGTAACATATTTCTTTATAACCCACAGCCACAGGTTCTTCGACAAAAATTAATCATCAGTAGAAACATCATACCAATATCATGATAACCTAAAATATAATTTTTTTAGTAACATATTTCTATATAATCTTAACTATAAATATAAGGCTGCATGCACCTTTCTTTTTCATCCATCTCAAACTTCTCTTGAATAAAATTCTTCCTTGAGACTGACATTTTCTTCTCTTGAGTTTCAGCTACACATGGAGTTTCATCTCTTTCACATCATTACTTTTCTCATGGTGATTATCAGCTTCAACTTGATAAACTCAACAACTTTAATTAGTTTCTTCAAATAGTTATGATACTATTGGCCTTTATTTTGCTTTATTAAAAATATTAATTACTAATCTGAATTTATTAATCTCAAATGTAGCTGGTGATAGTTGGAACTAATGGTGCAATATTACCACCTCAACTTTACTGGAAATCCATGCTTCCCAATACTCCAATGCCAAAAGCCATCACTAATCTCTTATACTCTGGTCAGTGTCATACTCTAATTAAAATTTAACTTTATTAATATACATTTAATATAATTTTAATTCCACATGTTTAATTTCAATCTCTATCAACAAAAATGGAAGAACAATATTGTTTTAAATTATATTGTTTAATTTTATAGTATTTTGATTAGGAGTAATGAAAAACCATTATTCTTCTATGTCATACATTTAATTTCAAAATAAACATACAATAATGTTATTTTTTTGTCAAACCTATAATATATTTTTAATATTATGTAATAAAAAATTAATATTATATTATTATATTGTATACATGTAAAATACTGCTCCTACCAGTTAAAATTTTTAGATCCGTCATTGCTATGCCTGCACTTCAACAAAATATATAGGTTACGAAACAGGTTTTCTTATCAAATGAGCTTATAAGTTTTAAGCTCAAATTTTCGTCGTGCAAAACCGAGCCGTATATGCAAGTCCTTAAAACTAGCTGGCAGTATTTTTTTTTACAAAAAATAATCTATAACACACTAACTCATTGATAAATGCCATGTATTTGAAAGTTGAAACATTAATTTAAAGACTAAGTTTTTTTCTCAAAAATGTTTATTATATGTATAAAGTAAAAACTAAAAATTATATTTAGTCAAAAAAAAAACTAAAAATTATACATATGTAATTCTAACTAATTTATTTCAATTTACTGTTTGTAAAGAGAAATCAACATGGGTGGATCTAAGATATGAAGGAAATGGCGCTGAAGTAAATGATCGAGGGCCCCTTGCATGTCCAAGATGTCCATTTCAATACTTTAATCCGGCAAGTGAAAGTCAATTACAAGATAAGTCAAATGTAACAATATTCTTCTTGGAAAAGGATTTGCATCAAGGTAAAAAACTGAAAATGCAATTTAAAAAAACAACCTCAAATAATAATGGAGCAAAATTCTTGCCTAGAGAGGTTGTTAATTCAATACCCTTTTCATCAAACAAATTGGAAACCATTCTTGATAAATTATCTATCAAGAAAGGATCAAAAGAAGCTGAAATTGTGAAAAACACAATAAGCGAATGCGAAGAAAAGGGCATCAAAGGTGAAGAAAAGATTTGTGTTACATCACTAGAGTCTATGGTTGATTTCATTATTTCGAAACTTGGAAAAAATGTTGAAGTTGTTTCAACAGAAGTGAAAAAAGAAAGTAGTGATGTACAACAATATGTGATAGGAAGAGGAGTGGAGAAATTGGCAGCAGAGAAGAATAAAGTTGCAGTGTGTCATAGACAGAATTATCCTTATGCAGTTTTTTACTGTCATAAAACAGATAAAACTGAAGTTTACTCTATTCCTTTGGAAGGTTTTGATGGAAACAGAATTAAAGTTGTTATTGTTTGTCACACTGATACTTCACAATGGAATCCTAAACATTTGGCTTTTCAAGTGTTGAATGTTCAACCTGGAACTGTTCCGGTTTGTCACTTTATCCCACAGGACGATCATTTTGTTTGGATTTCTAAGTGATTAAAACTCTGGCAATTATTTACATATATAGTTTTATGCTTGAATAAAAATCACTATATTTTGAACATTATAAAGTTGCATTGTGTAAACAATGTTTAATGTTCAATTATATTTGTTATATGGTTACTAATGTATTATTATATGAATAAATAGGCTTGTTGTGCCTATTATGTTTGGGAATATGTTATGTATGTTCTAAATGAAATACAATAAAAATATACATGGAGTTATTATAATTTGATGAAATCTTATTGTATGAAAAATAACTTCACTTTTATTATAAATTTGTATTTGGGGTTTGAGATCTTAGTTTTATAGTTTTACCATATACAATTTTATGTGTTATATATTTTTAACTAAGAAATGTGTATTGAATAAGTTCATGAGACGGGGATAAGTTTTTTATTTTTGGCAAAAGATGAAGTTATCTTAAGTCATTTTTTCAATTTATTGTTAAATAATTTCTTACATCTCAATATAAACACAATTTGATTCTTATATGCGTATTGAATAACTAATATATTTAGTTGATTATAGATCAAATACAATAGGTATTCAAAAAAATATTATTTATATTTGAGGCTAAAGAGTATCAACCATAATTTAATTATATCAGAGTCATTTTTCTATATCATCAGTCAATTCTTGATAATCATATAACAGATCTGAATAGCTGACTTATTTAAATCAAGGACCACTTTCGCTTGGAGGATTTAAATAACATTAACTCTCTTTTTACTAAAATATATGTCTCACTTAATAGTCTCTCCATGCCAAATGGCAATCGCTATTATCAATAATGAATTAGTCTAAGCAACCGGTAATGAATTTTGATCTCTTAAATAAGAAATAAAAGTTTGATCACTAACTTTTGAGCATAGACAAAATTTAATTGAGACCGAATAATTTATTTTATGTGTCTTATAAATTTTTTGGCAGTGATTACTATTAAAACGGAATTGGAAACTTTGTTCTTATAAAATGGTAACAAAAATAAATAAAGCATTACAGTATAGTTGATTTTACAGGAAAAAAAAGAAGAAATTGTGATTGACTTTATAAAATTATGTTTCGTTTATGGTATTGGAAAGAGAATTAAAAGGATTAGAAAAAGATATAGTAATATAAACAATGAATTATATAATAGAAAATAAAAACTAATGTTTCATATCAAATATAACTATTTCTTTATAATCTTTTGTTGGTAACATTTTTCTTTATAATCTTAAACTATATATATATATATATATATATATATATATATATATATATATGGGGATTACTAACTACGACCCATGTAGGTCGTAGTTAACAACTATGACCTGCATGAATTACTTCAAATCCCCCCACCCCCATCTTTTACGCACGCGCGCCCCCCACCCACAATAATTTCTCTGCGTGCCCCCTACACTCTTTTTCCGCGCCACCCTCCCCCCCATGTATTTTTTACATGGGTCATAGTTACTAACTATATAAGGCTGTGCATCTTTCTTTTACATCTATCTCAACTTCTCTTGAATAGTTCTTCCATATAAGACTAACATTTTCTTCTCTAGAGTTTCAGCGTCACATGGAGTTTCATCTCTTTCACATCATTACTTTTCTCATGGTGATTATCAGCTTCAACTTGATAAACTCAACCACTTTAATTAATTTCTTCAAATAATTATGATATATATTATTGGCCTTTATTTTTACTTGTAATCAAAATATTATTTACTAATGTTATATATTAATCTCAAATGTAGCTTGTGATAGTGGGAACTAATGGTGCAATATTACCACCTCAACTTTACTGGAAATCCATGCTTCCCAACACTCCAATGCCAAAAGCCATCACTAATATCTTATACCCCTGGTTAGTTTCATACTCTAACTAAAATTGATGTTTATATATACATACAATTTTACTTCCACATGTTTAATTTTTCAAGCTCTATCAATAAATTAAATTGGGAGCATTAATATTTGATATATGACACATATAAAAAAAGTCACAACTATATTAGTTAATTTTTACACTTACATGCTCTTCAACAATATTTTCATTGTTTTATATTGTGTGTTTGTGTTTTAAATTTGGTATTCAACCTAAGAAATAATTAATTTATATGATCAATTTCAATGTCCACTAACAAAGGGTCCAATTAAAATCAGAACAAAATTATGTATAAACTAAAAACATATAGTATTTGTTAGTGAAAAGAATGGAGTTTCTCGTTTGTTTAAGATTAAGAAGAAGAAAAAAAAACATATTTGAAAAATGTTTTATATTTAGTTTATTATTTAAAAGTTGAAACATTGAATATGGCTAAGTTTTAAAAAAAAATAAAAGTTTATGGATCAAAGTAAATACTATATATTTTTTTTTGACAGTAAATACTATATATATATATATATATTATGCATATATTCTAACTTAATTCAATTTACTATTTTTAAATGAAGCTGAATATTGGAGTGAAGAGGAAGCAACATGGGTAGATTCAATCAAGAGTGTTGCAGTAAAAAAAACATATAAAGGAGGTGGCAATGGCACTAATGTGAATAATGTTGGAAAATTTATTCTTCCATTTATGTACATTTATCCTGCAAGTGAGACTCAATTACATTATAAATCAAATGTAACACTCTTCTTCTTGGAAAAGGACTTGCATCATGGAACAAAACTAAACTTGCAATTCACAAAAACCACTTTAAATTATGAAGCAAAGTTCTTGCCTAGAGAAGTTGCTAATTCCATACCCTTTTCATCAAACAAATTGGAAAACATACTCAACAAGTTTTCAATCAAGAAAGGATCAAATGAAGCTGAAATTGTGAAAAACACGATAAGCAAATGTGAAGAAAAGGGCATCAAAGGTGAAGAAAAGCTTTGTGCTACTTCATTGGAATCTATGGTTGATTTCATTATTTCGAAACTCGGAAAAAATGTTGAAGTTGTTTCAACAGAAGTGAAAAAAGAAACTAGTGATGTACAACAATATGTGATAGGAAGAGGAGTGGAGAAATTGGCAGAGAAGAATAAAGTTGCAGTGTGTCATAGAGAGAATTATCCTTATGCAGTTTTTTACTGTCATAAAATAGATAAAACTAAAGTTTACTTTGTTCCTTTGAAAGGTGATGATGGAAACACAGTTAAAGCTGTTGTTGTTTGTCACACTGATACATCACAATGGAATCCTAAACATTTGGCTTTTCAAGTGCTTAAAGTTCAACATGGGACTGTTCCAATTTGTCACTTTCTTCCAATGGATCATGTTGTTTGGGTTTCAAAGTAATTCTATTTAGGGGTAATATGTTTTTACCCTATGCAACGTGGACGAGTTTTGGTTTAATCTTATGAAAATATATTTTTTGATTATCCCATGTAATGTGAGTATTCAATCATTTTACTTCGACAGAGGTAAATGACGAAATCTTCACATTATAGAGGTTAATAAAAAAAAAATAGGAAATAATCCAAAACGCGTTCATGTTATAGAGAGGTAAAAGTCTATTAACTCTTCTATCCATGTAGTCCTATCTTTGTATAATAAGCTAAGTTGCAAGTTACAGTAACAATGTTTTACTATGTTATAAAGTTATTTACGTCCATGATGTGTAATATATGCTTAGCACTAAGTATGTTTTAAATGGAATAAATGGAATAACAAGGCTTCTCCCATTTTTTTTATTTTTTTTTGATGAATCTCCATGATATGAAACAAAAAATATAATTTGTGAGTTTTACTTTTATCAATAGATGATATATAATAGTAAATACCACATAAAATTCACACACGCAATTGTGAAGTCTTATCTATGTTCAATTTTTGCAGATTACAATTTACATCACTATGTAAAAATAGTTGAAAAAATGGTTAAATAGTGTTGAATTATAATAGGAAAAAGTATATGTGGGCAAATCTTACTCTTATTTTGTATGGGTCCTTTTAGTTTTTTTTTCTTTGTTGTAAGTTATACTATTTTGTTTGTATCGTTAGCGTTTAAAGATGTTCGTCTTACAATTTTTGACTTTATATTATATTTTGTGATACTATGGACCACAATTTTTGTTCCACAACTAGAGTTGAACAATATTCAGGTGTTCATGCATCACACTTTCCACTATAATGAATGGTTCGTTATTTAGAGTTCATCAATTTGAACCATTGCTCCTAAATAAAGACATTTCTACAAAAAAAATTATGTAATTTGATTCTAAAGTGTTTTGGATTTGAAAATTTAAAATTTTCATTTTTCTCATGACACTTTAATGTTACCGACAGCAAAAAATAACTCTTGTGTCACTCTTTGACATCTAGAAGACTACAACCATATATTTAACCAAACTTTACATTTGCCAAATTATGAACAATTCTCCTACCAATCTTTATGCCACTTATATAGTTGAGCCAGGGGAAGTTGAATTAATAAGTTGGTTGATACTTTGTGATAAATTTCCCTTTTAATAATTACATGTACGTACTATATTCACTATTATATAAATGCTGAATGTACCTTTGTTTTTCATATTCCATCTCAAACTATATTCTCTTGATCATTTTTACTTTTAGAATTCCAGCTTTCATTGATCCAATCAATATGGAGTTTCCTCTATTTCACATTATTACTTTTCTCATGGTAAGCTTCAACTCCATAACACAAAACCAATTTAATTTTTCAAAACAATTATTTGTCAGACTTTACTTAATTTGTGACTAAATACTAGACTATTATTAGGTCCTCCTTTCTCTAAGAATCAGAGGGTTACTAAAAAATATATATAGTTGTGATATTCTAGGTCTTTATTTTTGCTTGTAAAAATATTGATTACTAATGTTAATATATTTTAAAATGTAGCTAGTGGTAGTGGGAACTAATGCTGCAATGTTACCTCCTCAACTTTATTGGAAATCCATGCTTCCCAACACTCCAATGCCAAAAGCCATCACTAATCTCCTACACCCTGGTCAGTTTCATAGTCTAAAATTAATGTCTATATAATGTATCTGCCAAACTCTCATACTCATTTTATATATAGATGGAATTTAACCTCCATATTTAAAATTATTTGTATTAGGATTTAACTCGTGTATACATTAGTCGTAAAAAAAATTACACTGACAATTGATCGTAACTGTTGGATCATTAAATATGTTTTACTTTAATCGTGACTACTTCCAAAATTATTCATAAGATTGATTGTGATTTGTTGATAGTGTAAAAAAATTACACTGACAGTGTATCAAAATTAAACTCTTATTTTTAAACTCTTATTTTTAAGAAATTATATCCTGCATACAAATTCATGATGCATTTGAAACATAGGACTAACTTTTTAAAAAATGTTTATAGATCAATGTAAATATAACTATACATATTTTTTTTAATTTCTTTCAATTTACTTGTTTTATATGAAGCTGGATATTGGAGTGAAGAAAAAGCAACATGGGTGGATGTAGGCAAAGGTGGCGTAAATGTTGGAGTCAGAAAGGGATACTATGAAGGAGGTGGCACTGATGTCAATGTTGGAGTTGGACGTTCTCCATTTGATTACTTTTATGCTGCAAGTGAGACTCAATTACATGATAAACAAAATGTAGCAATCTTCTTCTTAGAAAAGGATTTGCACCATGGTACAAAATTGAACTTGCAATTCACTAAGACGACCGCGTCAAATGCAGCAGCATTCTTGCCTCGTCAATTTGTTAAGTGGATGCCCTTTTCGTCGAACAAGGTTGAATACATACTCAACAAGTTAAACATTAAGAAAGATTCAAAGGGTGCTCAGATTGTGAAGAACACCATTAGTGAGTGTGAAGAACAAAGCATCAAAGGAGAAGAAAAGAGTTGTGTAACTTCATTGGAGTCTATGGTTGATTTCACTACTTCTAAGCTTGGGAAAAATGTTGAAGCTGTTTCAACTGAAGTGAACAAAGAAAGTGAGTTACAACAATATGTAATAGCACAAGGAGTGAAGAAGTTGGGTGAGAAGTCGAAGAACAAAGCCGTTGTGTGCCACAAAGAGAATTATCCTTACGCGGTTTTTTACTGTCATAAAACAGTTACAAATAAAGTTTACTCTGTGCCTTTGGAGGGTGCTAATGGAAGCAGAGTTAAAGCTATTGCTGTGTGTCACACTGATACATCAGAATGGAACCCAAAACATTTGGCTTTTCAAGTCCTCAAAGTTCAACCTGGGACTGTTCCAATTTGCCACTTCCTACCAGAGGATCATGTTGTTTGGATTCCCAAGTAGAAAAAAATAAAACCTATTATATATTGGTGACATCCAAGAATAGTTATTCAGTTATAATAGCATAAAGTGAGCTATGAAACTGATTCTAGTATTTTATACTTACCACTGTGTTTTACTGTCACAGTTTTAGGTGTGCTATATTTGTCATGGTTTATTATCAGGTGTTGTATTTGTGTTTTTTTACTTTTAATGTTTTAGGTGTTGTATTGCATGTGTGCTAATTTATGATATAGTGAAGCTTTTTCATATGATGAAAATCAGTTTCAAGATTTTTCAGATTGACTTATAGTATTTTCACTTCTTCATTATAGATGAGCTCATTTCATTTTATACTAAACAATCTAACTAATTTCAAGATGTCAGTGATAAATGAACATATTATAGTTCGAATCTTGGTCCCTGCATTATCATGTAATGTCACTATAAACTCATGGGGATATTAATCTTCATCTTCTAATCCAAGCAAATGCAACTCAAAAAACAATTTCCAAAAATAAAATTATGAGCTGATTGAGAACTCCTCGTCGTCGATCTCTCATCACCATCACTTGAACCCAATCTCCTCATAATATTCCTTCTGCTCCTCCCTAAAGTATCGAGTTACAACAATATACAATAGCAAAAGGAGTGAAGATATCGGAAGATGTTGACAAAGTTGTTGTGTGCCACAAAGTGAATTACCCACATGCAGTGTTTTTATGTCACAAAATAAATGCAACTAAAGCTTACTCTGTTCCTTTGGAAGGTGTTAATGGAAGCAGAGTTAAAGCTATTGCTGTGTCACACTGATACATCAAAATAGAACCCCGAACATTTCGCATCCTTATTACTCAAAGTTAAACCTGGAACTGTTACAATTTGCCACTTTCTCACACCAGAACATGTTGTTTGGGTTTCCAAGAACTCAAGTAAAAAATGTAAACCTTTTCCTTAACTTTTCCATCTGGTATATTATTGGGAGATCCCATTGAAAAATTATGAAATAAATATTTGAATAAACTACTTCAAATGGAAACTTATTTCTTTATATACAATTATGGGAAGACTTTTTTTCCCAACAAAACCTTACAAAGTTACAAGCTAATGTTCGAATCAATATATACAACACTCAACAAAATTTTGGTTTTCCTATCCTATATATCAAAAATGATGTAAAGAATGGTAGATGGTAGCTGCACTGAATCTTGCTATGCATTGAAACTCATTTCGCTTTTTACTTAACGAGGAATCCAGATATTACAAACTCCATGCCTCGTCATAATTTGAATCTTCTGGGGCACTCGATATTTCCCCGGCTTTCCAAGTTTCAAATGTTTGAATCAATTACGCAGATGCACCACCCAACATCAACAAGTATATTTTTACACTGCCACGAACAAAGATAATCTGGGGGCATCAGGATTCAGCGATGGGAGTGTGAACCTTGAATTTGTCAGGTGCAAATGGCTCTAAAGACCCCCATGTTCTTCCAACCTTTAATTTGACATTCAGAGGAACTGCAGACACATACATATAAACGGTGAATATGTGATTTGACCATACAGTCAGAACATCAATTACTTTTACCAATCTATATCTTCAACCAAAAAAAAAATCCCAAAGGGATATTTTGTTTAAAGAATAGTACAAACCAAGAAGTGAGACTGCATTCTCCATGCTGGTCTGCAACAGTAGTGCAGCTTCTTTCACCACAGAGGGGTCAACTTCCAGCACTAATTCATCGTGTACCTAGTTAACATTCACCAAAAAGATTAAAACAAACAAGAAAAAAAAACAAAAAATAATTGGATAGTTGGAGAATACAAATCCTCTAAAACAAACCTGTAACAGAATCCGGCAACGATCTCTAAGCATGTGGAACTTGGTTGTGACTGAAGAACTTGAATCCAGTCTATCAACTCCAGTAACAATTTCAGAGTAAATTTTAATCATTGCAATTTTAATTATATCAGCAGCAGATCCCTGGTAGAAGGGAAAGGAGACAACATTAAAATGAATACTGATATCTCTGAAGGAAACACATCCCGAACCGGAAGAGAAAGAAAAAATATATTATACCTGACAAATGGAATTGACAGCTTGCCTCTGAGCCTTTGATTTTTCTGTACTGCTGCCAAATTTTATTTTTGACAAAAATCGTTTCCTTCCCTTGAGAGTCTCCACATATCTGTCACATGTATATATAAACATAATTATATTACCCAGCCCACAAGTACATCAGGTTTTGCAAGAAATAGAATGCATACACAAAGTGCAAAAGCGACACAAGGTCTCCTCACCCTTTACTACGACAAAATGCAACAGCTTCATGAAGCCAAGAAGCAACACCAGGAAAAGTGCTTTTGAAGTTACTAATCCTTTCAGCAGCTTCATCAGAAGTGCAATCCATTTGTTCTGCAAGGCTATTTGGACCCATACCATAAAGAATGCCGTACACCATCTTTTTGGTCTGCTCTCTCTGCTGAGAACCCACAGAAACCTCTGGACACCCAATCCATCTTGCTGCTATCATTGTGAACACATCGCCATCAGGCTTACTGAGAAGTTCTATAAGTGAAGAATCTTTAGAGAAATGTGCCATCAGCCTCAATTCTATCTGAGAATAATCTGCTGTTAACAGTAACCAATTATCCTGTAGTCAAAAGACAAAAATAAGAATAAACCACAAGTAACCGAACGCATCAAAACCAAAAAAATTTAAAAGAAAAAGGCATGAGGCTTTGAATGACAGGTTGAAGAATTTAGATTAGGAGGCATAAGTAGAATCCAGGGATATTTTGTTAGCATGTGTAACTGGTTTCCGGTTGTTAGTTTGTGAAGACAAATGTTTCATGGGGGTATATGGGGTGTATGTAATTGATGAGGGTAAGAGAATAAAATTTCAAGTTATTATTGATGGTTTTTAATGATACAAAAAAGACTAAGCACTGACCCTTATACTAATACAATACACCAAACGGAATTAAATAAGGAAATAAATCACGATTAGTAGCAACCAACAAGTTGTTAAAAATCAGAATTAAAGGCCTATGTCACCTGAGTAGGAACAAAGAAGTCACGAGCATTGACTCTACAACAATCATCAGCATCGCCTCCATTTTCATCTCCTTTCATCTTGAAGTCCACTGCATGCTCAACACACTGCATTACCCAACAAGATAGTACATGACATTAAATATAGCAGCTAGCTGAAAGAAGAAATAGACAAAATAAAACATGTGATAAGAGAACCCAAACCTGAAGGTTAGGTTCCTCAATTGAAAGCCTTCCAGTTGCTGTGGATGTCTGCAGCCAATGACCGTGTAATGTGTACTTCTGTGTGCTTACAGATAGCCTAGACAGAGAACAAATTGATCCTAGTGTAGAGTTCAGGAGCTTTGCCAATGTTCGGTGTTCTTTGATAATTGGAACAATGGGATGTTCATGCCTGAAATAATAATCAATTACTAAAAAAACCTGCCTTTGCAGAACTCTATGACAAGTGATGTTAAAGAAGCTCAGTTTTCCCTCCACACATCATTTTGTAGATATGAAAATTTTAGAGAAAATAAAATTTTCACAAAGCTCAATCATAGTCATTCACCAAAAGCATGCATTAATTTAAATGAGTTTTACTTAATGAGTTTCACTTTAAGCTTTTTATTTTTGTCCCGAAATTTGGTTCTTCCAAGACACCTTAATGATATTTTTGCCTTTCTACCCTTAGAAATACCAAAAGCATGCATTAATTTAAATGAGTTTTACTTTTACTTGATGAATTAAGGGTAGAAATGCCTGAAATTATCTAAAATTATTTTTCTTAATGTGTCCAAATCTAAAAGGACCAAAGATTAAGGATAGAGGGACTAATGCATATTTATCTCTCACGAGAGGTAAGTGTAGGTTTTATAATAAGATTGGAGGATGGTGTAATTTACTCTTTTCTAAAATGCACTAAAGAAACAGGAAAGCAAAATATATCATTATAAGATTCTCTCTAATACGGATCAAAGAGAAACAAAAGGGAAAGGAAACTTCCTCAATACCTTAGTGCATCCAAACAGTGTTTGCCAGTACTTGGATGGTTTTTTCCCTTATTTTTCCCGTCGGGTATGGGCAGCTTCAAGTGTTCAAATAGAACCTTTGCAATATCTGCTGGCATATTCAGTGAAAACGTCATTCCAGCCAATTTGTAAGCTTCCTTCTCAAGTTGCTTCAGCCTTTTCAGCAATAATTTCCGAGCCTGGATGCATCTCTCCAAATCAACACCTATTCCCCAAAGCTCCATGTCAGCAAGAACATTCACCTGACAAGATGTGTTAAAGTAAGCATCAAATACTTCAAGAATATAACCTGTTAAGATCCCCAAGCCCAGGTATAAAGGAAAAGTATACCTAATAATATAACCATTTGAGTTGGGCCCAATCTATTCTAAATTGTAATGTAACCATTAAACTGATTGAACATAAAATCATAATAGTAAACAAGAAATTGACTTGTCATAGCTAATGATGGTCCCTGTATTATCAAATCACTTTCTCTTCTTATTTCTTATTAAGCTAGGGCGAGAGTGTCGAGGATATATTAAAGAAAATAAAAAATAAAAGGACAACAAAAGATATGCAGAGATAAAAGCGTGTCTCGAAATATAACATTGATAAATGCTTGTATCATGCCCACCAAACTTCAAATAAATCCTTAACTGTTTTGAGCTATATACAAATGTCTTACAATGATAATAAAATGCACTTTCCACATAAAAGCCAATTTCACCCATTTAGTCACATATTATTCGTGTTTAAATTTACTTTTTTTATTGAAGTTTTCATGCAATATTAACACAATATGGAGTTTAGATATTGCATTGTATCATATCTTCATTTATTTGGAAAGACATTCTACACATTGTGTTACAATGTGACATTGTCTTTCTCTTAACAATGCCCTAAAATTATAGTGGAATAAACAGACATCACTATTATTCATAAAATTTCTAATCTATATAGTCCTAAAATTATAGTGGAATAAACAGACATCGCTATTATTTCAATTGAATATTTTGTTTGACTTTCTTATATAATCATTATATAGTCCTAACTCCTAAGTGAATAAAAAAAATTCAACAGTCAATCCTGGTTTTTTTTCCTTTTAACAAATGTTCACTATTAGTATAATTTATTTTGACATGTAATGACTGGTATAAAAGCAATAGAGGGTTTAAAATAACATCAGACATGACATCACTTTTCTTTAAGTGTAATGAAGTTTCATAGATTCTTACCAATGGGATTTCTATTTCCATAAGCACTTCTACAAGTTTCTCAGAAACAAGCAATTTCCAAAGAACAGAACATAATGCTCGGGTTTGAGCAACTCGGCGGCAGCAACCATTATGAGCAGCTTTCCGCATCTGATTCCTCCACCTCCCACACTGATTAGCTGCTGCTGCATCCTCAGGGGATAACCTTTTCTTTACCTCCTAAATTACCAAATATGATTGTTAATACTGGTACACTCAACTATCAAATCATCACAAATTGACACCAAAGATGTGCATGTGTGTGTACACCTATTTATGCAGTACAATACAACTATTTCTGTTACCTTATCCAGGTTTGGACTAGAGCTGCTCTCTTCATCAGGCCAAAGAATCCAAGCCACAATGCACATGTCAATTGCATCTTTAACATGGATTGGGGGCAACAATATGTAAGAATTGTCTACAAGTTCAAGGCCCGTATTTTTATCAAGTGTGTCCAAGGAACCAAACCTCTGAGTTGAAACTGAAGGCTTTTTTAGCACCTGAATCTGAACCTTCAAATTCCAGGTGAACTTTCTCACATTCTTTTTCTCTATTATTTTGCAAATTCTGCTCCATTTATTCATGGCATTCATTAAATCTTGCTTAGAATTAGATGATGAAATTTTCTGCTTATAACTGCAAGCACTCAAGGTAAAACCATCGTCTTTTCTATTGTCAGACAACAGAATATCCCTGGGTAGATTAATGTAGTACATGGGAGAGTTTTCCCAACAGATGGCAATCCCATGTACTTCAAAAGGGGCAGCAGAGTGCAACTCCAGTCGTTTGATGTAATGGATATCAAAGTAGAACTCGGGTACTGTATCCCATAGATCTAAAAATGAATCAAGCCCACCAGGACTACTAACTGCATTAATGGGCCCTTTCCGGCTAGAACTATCCATGTTTCCACTAGCCAAATTCCTCCTATGATCTTGTTCCCCTGTACCATGGGCATGGCATCCATCCTGTATACTGGACTTATAATTTCCTTTCTGTAACGGAACAGAGAGGGCGGTAACATCAGGAATTTTGGTAGGATCAAAGGTCGTACTGAGCTCATTAGTTGTAGGTACAACAACTGGAATAGTAGACAAACTACACGGCATCACACTGTCTGATTTTCCTTCTAAAGAAGCAACAGTACCATTGTCAGATGATTTAATAAAATCCTTTTCTTTTTCTAAAGCAACTATATTAATATTAGAATTATTAATGTGATTTGCATCAACAAAACTATGACTTGTGTCAGCTGTGTCACTTCCAGAGGAACTTCCAACTTCTTTCCTGAAAGAATTGCGTGCAACAGTTGATATGGGTGGAGCTAACTGTGGGACATCATATCCGAGTGACTTAAAGGCTGAGAAAGCAGCAACCCTTGCTTCTTCAGCTTTATCAAGAACAATCTTGCGAGCACCATTCTTTATCTTCTTTGCTACACCAAATTGTAAGCTCCTTTGTGCAGAACCTTCCAAAGAAGTGAAATCAACTTTCAATGATAAAAAATAAAAAAAATCTACAGCAGCTTCACAGACTAAAAGATTGGCATAGTGAATTTAGTTGGTGAAATAAAGATTTAAAGACAAATCCTAGAAAGCACATGGACAACAAACTAGAAGTATAATGCATTGCTAATGACATTTCACCTGAAAGCATCCTCAAGAAAACAGTGGCAAAAAAAGTAGCATAAGAATATATCCAATATTTTAGCTCCATGCATATATAGTTTCAAGGAACAAAACATGAAAATTTTCCCAAATGTTTTAGCTACATAAAAATGTTAGACTAATTACAGACAATTTTCACACATTACCTTCTGTGACCCACGATGAGGATTCAAAAAGTGCTTTTACTATTTCAGGAATGGATGCTTCGGCAATTGCAAGAGGTGTGCGTAAACCTGCTTTATAGAGTGCTCTTGCTCGAGAGCCCTGCAAATTGAATGGAATAAACAGGGGAAAAGAGTGAGTAATTGAAAATAACAAACCGTAAGTAATTCGAAGCAGTATGTAAAACAGTCACAGAACTTAGGCAACTTACTTTAACAAAGGGAATGGTGGTAAGCTCAACAACTTCTGCTCTAACTCCAAATGATACACGATTTTGAAACTTGGAGACTAGGCCTTCAAGGTCATGCCACCCCAACCTCTCACAGAACACAGAAACCATAGATGCAAACCGACCAGCATTTTCTTGCAAACCTTGAACCATTCCTCTAGCAACTTTAAATGCTTCACAAACCTCCCCCACAGGAATTTCCTTCATCAAATCACATTTATTCATAAAATGATATCAGCTCTAATGAAATTTTGGAGATAAGATGGAAAAGAGGAAAGACGGGCAGGGAAGGAGCACAAAAGCATAATTTCCTAATAAAATTCTTAATACTTGCAAAACACTGAGCTTTTGGGCCTAATTATAGTATAATAGTCTTCAAGTGTTATATAAGTGTAAATTGATCTCTCTTCATACATATATATGTATCATCAAACAATATGAAAATAGAAATTCATTAGTTTCAAAGTTCTTAGTTTCAGATACAGAACCGTTACCTCCTGAATTTTTGTGAAATAAATAGTTGTTGTCATGGCTTTAATTTAATTCTCTTCACATGGTTTCTTTCTGAAATTTTCTGTGGCTTGGCTAGTACTTTTTTATGACACTATTGTTATTGGAAAGCTGTTTAGTGCTTGTTTACTTGTTTGTGGCCTCAACCTGTGGCTTTTAACCAAGAATTATTTTGTATCATCTTTTTTTTTCCTAATTCCTTGTTTGCGGTTTGTTGTCCTGTGACTTTTAACCAAGTATTTCATATTATCCTTCTGTTTTTTCCTAATAATATTCTTTTACTAAAAAAAGTATTCATTAACAAAAACTTGCAGTAGATATTTGAGTCCATAAACTAAAGAAAAGCACCTGTACTAAATGCGATAAAATGAGAGCAACATAGAATCTTCTACAGACACGAAGTGTTTGATCATCTGAGTTAACAGTTCCACTGGAGATCCCATGTTGATTTTTCCGTTTATTTTGCAACCATCTTGTCTTGTTTGAACCCATTGGTCCACCATGTGCCATACGCATCAAAAATGGTTCTGTCACGCCTACTCGATTGCCAACTGACTGCAAACATATTATAATTACAATTAACAATATTTACAATTCAAATTGTACGCTTTTTAAGTACAGGTGAATCTAATTACAAGAATGACACTGATACATCTTTCTGTAGAAAAAATTTGTTTCTTATATATTAATTTCTTCCAAAATAATAATGATATATTATGTACGCAGCATAAAATAGGTGATAATAAACATGTGGTCAACTCTAAGAGGAGACATTGCTGGCCAAAAAACAAGAATGAGGAAAATTATTTTAACACAAACCCACCTGATCAAGAGGAGACAATTTCACAAAACGCTCATAGTACAATTCCCAATCTGGCTCAACATCAACATTTATTGGTGTCACCAAGTAAACCAAATGCAAGTCAGATGCAAGGACAAATCCTTCCCTTGCCCTTGAAAGATCGGCCAACACAATCTAAAAAATCAATCACATTATGGGTTAATGCCAATCACAACATGATTATACTACCTAATGTTGTTTAGCTTAATTCAAACCATTCATAGATCCAATCAAAACTAATATTGCAGGCAATGTCAGTACGGAAATAAACCAAAAGCTAATTAAAAAGAATAATATCAATCACAACATGATTATACTACCTAATGTTGTTTAGCTTAATTCAAACCATTCATAGATCCAATCAAAACCAATATTGCAGGCAATGTCAGTACGGAAATAAACCCAAAGCTAATTAAAAAGAATACTGTCAATGAATAAAAGTATAGACAGAAATATTTACAAGTGATTCTTCCGGACAGAGAGAACTGCCAAAAGATGCCCGTCCCAGAGGTGTGGTGCTGTAGAGTTTAGTGTCTTCACTCCATTCAAGAAATTTTCTTTGGCACAACCATCTTAGGGATTCTTGAGCAGATTTTACCACATCCAGAAATGGTTTCGTGGAGTTCAAAAGAGTACATCTAACATACCGGTTAATGTCATTAGCAGTTTGAACTATGCCTCCAGCAACCACTTCTAAGATTGCATGTGTCATTCCATTTAAATCTTCAGATAAACAGGAATGTAATGGTGCACAGCTTTCATTCAGAAGTCCCCTAACTCTTTTTAACTCTTCAGGTTTGCAGATTAGTACCTATTCAAGTCAATAAATCATTTCAGCATATGGTGAAACAGTACAGTCAAAGCCACATAGCTATGCCCAAATAAATTATGATATCAATGTAAAAAGGTAACATGAAAGAGAAAGAAAGAAAGAAAGAAAGAAATTACACATGGTAAGTACAACTACTAAGGGTCAATGAATATACAAAAAATAAATTAGTATACAATATACAAAAGAATATAAACTCTTAACAATCAATCAGCATGACAGACTAGAAAAACCATACATACAAATTGTATAATAGTTGAGGATATAACAGAAAACGTCATACACTTTCTCCTTTTGTATCGATTCCAGTTCGACCAGCACGACCAGCCATCTGCATGTACCTCGTCCCATCAATAAAATCACAACCAATTCTAGGTTGGCGGAAAATTACCCTCCTAGCTGGTAGATTAACTCCAGCTGCTAAAGTCGAAGTGGCGGTTAAGACACGTAAAAGACCTTTCCGATAACAAGTTTCAACAATCTCTCGTTCCTCAACCTATTAGAATTTAGAACATTAAAAACAGGTTAGGCTGTGAAGCTAGGCCAAATAAAGCCAGCATTTCCATTGAGATCAATTATGAACTTCCACTCCCAAAACATAAGTCTAGTAACAGTATTAGTGGAAACCATAACACCAAAAGAATAGAATTACCGTAAGGCCAGCATGGTGAAATGCAACACCAGCTGGAAGAGTTTCTTCGAATATGGGATCCAACCCAGCAGGGCACTTTCTCAAGGAGTTAATAGCAGAAGTAATATCAGCAAACTCACAGTTATTCTCATCAATATCAACAGTAAAGCTTTTAAGGAACTTTGCAACGTGTCTTGCAGTTGATTCACAACCCTTGCGGCTGGAGCAAAATATTAACACTGACTGTCCCTCTTGAACAATCTGAAAAAATATCAATTGGTTAAAAAATTTCATCTTGAAGAATTGCACCTGTAGAAGTTAAGTATAAGACATTAAATTGCCTACCTCGTTACATAGTTCAACGACATGATCTGGATCCTTGCCACCAAGATCAGCTCCTTTTGGGATTGTTCTAGAAAGTTCCATACTCTTGTTATAAATGGAACTACCAACTTTAATATATTCTTCTAAAGGAACTGGCCGGAACTCTGTCTGGTATAGTGCTGCCTTGATACAATTTGGGACAAAGATTTATAAGAACGTGAAGAGAGACAATTGACTAAATAGCAATTGTTTTTTACAAAGACACTCCTTAAATATTTATAGACTATTGTACATTAATTCTACAAATTCCTATCCTAAAATTAAGGAAAAAGATCTATTCAAATAACGAGAAATATGAAAAACAGTTGCACAATAAAGTAGAAATAAACCGTCTATACAAATAAAAGGAAATAGCAGAAGATCTACTTAGAAAACAACATAAGATGATCATCAGAAAAGGAATCATATTTACAAATGTGGCATTGTCAAATATACCAACAATAAATAATTGCCTATTGGAAATATAAATTGATAATAGATAATTCACAAGAGAATGCCGTACTTTAGAACAAGTCAATGCATCATTAGATCAAAACAATGTGCCAACCTCTTAAAAGAAGAGCATGCATTAAATATGATATCAAAAGGTATATGATATCTAAACATCAAGATACACACATATGACATCTCATTGTCATTGTGTAGCCTGTTGCATAATTGATATTCTTATATTCCTTAGTGAATGATCTTCCCATATACAACAGTCTTCACTATTTGTCAAAAATCATTAGGTAATACTGATCAGCTGATTTCTATTCATTATCCAATTGGTCGGAGTAGAACATCTACACATGCAAATAGACTGTGCAATTTAGATAATACTGCATTTTCCACCTAGTAGGATAAGGCTTAGTTGTTGTTGAAGCCATTATACCACCTAAAATCACACCAAATAAAAGACAGCTGGCCAAAATAAAGAGGAAGCCCGATAATCTATGCCTGATAAGGAATAAGTGGTACTCATAATTATTCTTACTTGAAGCCAGTCAGCAACTGCTGCAACATTTGGCATGGTCGCACTCATTCCTACAATTTGCAGACCTTGAGCAGGATCAGTCTTGTCACTGCTTCCACCTGAACTATCTCCATCACTTGATTTTGAAATGCCCTCCCCTGCTGCATAGCGAAGCTTTGTCAACATAAGTTCTAGAAGATAACCTCTGCGTGGATCACCAACCTGTTAAAATAAGCCATAAGAACCTTCCAGTGTACCTTTTCTGTTTATCTTTAATTTTTCATAATAACGAAATACAAAAATGCTGGAACAAACAGTATGTAATAGAATACATGCCAAATAACTACTTAAGGAATGATGCTACCATATGCAGTTCGTCTATCACAATGATTCCCATTTCTGACAGACGGCCTTCTTCCAATAATCTATTGATTAGTGAGTTTGCCTTCTCTATTGTGCATACAGCTACAGAAGTATCTTTAGGAAGGGTTCCGCCACCTTGGTTCCCATAATAACTACGAACATGTTTACCAAGTGGCTCAAGCAGCTTTTCAAGATGTTCTGCCTGCATGAATCAAAATAACAATATAAATATTCAATATTTTGAAAATGAAAATTTTCTAATATTTTAAACTGGATATCATAAACAGCTCCCACAACCAAAAATTAATTTTTTAATAGAAAAGAGGACAAATGGTAACACCTTTTCTGCACAAATTGATACATATGGAAGAACAAGAATTGCCATTTTTCCAGTTGTTATCACTCTCCGCAACATTAAAATCTCAGCAACAAAACTCTTTCCAGCACTGCGGCAAAAGAAAAGCATTTCATACAAGTGTTCCTCAAATAAAAGACAGAAAAATAGCAAGAAAAGGACAGATAGAAAGAAAACATAAAGTAAAATAAAATAACAAAAAGTAAAAAAATAAAATGGGAGGAGAATTGTATCGATTGTAAAACACTAAGGAAGACATACAGCATAACTTTAGCAATAAAGGAGAAAAGAATATAAAAGCATTTGTAGTTTCAAGATAGAGTGTCTGTCATAAACCCATTTAGTAGTGATCAGTACCAAAACTGAGACTCTAACTTTCTCTCAAAGTGAATTCCTTATTATGGGAAATGAAACTCATTATCCACAAATCCACAGAGAGATAGGGAAGCCTACTCCCCTTCTCATCCCCAAACTCATGTTCCACTCGCCTAATTATTTAAACAATATATCAACGAAAGCGACAGAACTATGACATAAGATTTGCAGTAATTGCAAGTTAAACGAGAGAATACCTTGTAGAAGCACAATACACAAGATTTCTTCTTTGTAGAACACCATTCACTCGAAGGCAGTCAACCTATAAAATGGAAGAAAAATACACGAACTAAAATCAAATAGAGGCCTAACTCAGCCTCAGAGCCAAAACTTTTGGGGAAAGGTAAAATGGATGGGGAAAAATAGGAACCAGGACTAACAAAAGTAATTATATAAATCATATAGACAGAAAATAATGTACAGTAAATCAATATAATGATTTAAAAGCATCTTCCCATAAAATGTAACTGTACCTGCCAATTGTAAAGCTTTGAAATGCCTTTCTTTCTATATATGTTGCATATTTCAAGTGGAAGCCAGCTCTGTAGGTCTAAATGATCATCAAGTGACACATGACTTGAAGGAGTTTTGGCTTCAACAGATGCATGTATATTAATCGTTGTCCTGGCCTCATTGTGGGGTGAATTAAAACTATTAGATGTTATATTGAAACTATCCTTTCTTACTCTGTTGTCTGGTGCATCTGCTAAACTCTTCTCCTGCACTTTTTTGTATGTCTCTTCATATGTATGATTTGCCACAGAAACAGAATCATACTGCTTTCCTGTCCCACAAGTAACATTGACCAGATTATCAACACGATAATTTTGAAGGGTATTTTCATCCATATTATTGTCCTCATACGAAAAATCAAAATGCTTAACAGGAAGGTTGGATGCTTCTTTCTTAGAATCTTTTGTAGGCATCTCAGTCAACCCTGTGTTTTTATTTTGATCCAATATCTTCCTTGCCTTACCATCATAATTTTGTACATTACATGAGTTCTTCATCTCAACTTGGTCTCCCATCACATTACTTTCTTCCATAATCTTAGAAGAATCATTACACATGGGAATATCCAAACCATCAGCAAGTTGAATTGCTTCTTCCCAGAAAGCCTCTCCGGGAGAAAACATTGAGCTTCCACGTGTTGACTTTGGGGTCCCTTTAACACATGCTTTAACAATCAAAGATCCCGGTGTTTGGCATTCAGCCATATTCATAGACGTAGTAGTATTACTACATTTTCTAAAACCTGTGTCAAAGGCATTAGTACCACCACCATCAGAAACCTGCCACGCCAAAGGCAGAGCATTGAAAAGATCAATATATATATTTGAAGTAAGAATATGGCTATAAAATCTAAACTAGTAATGAAGCTGGTTTCAACCTTTGCACAGCCTGGAGCACTTTTCATAGTAATATATATTTTGTCGCTCGAAATGTTTTCACAACCAAAATGTGGCTCACTACTGTCATCACACTTCTGCAGCATACTACTATCTTCCTCAACAACTATCAGAGAATCATGTCTCTTGTGGCCTTTCACTCCCATCTCCAATGGTGAAATAATGCCCGGGGGCAGTTCACTGAATATAGCATAGTTTAAAAGTTTAACAATAATAATAATAACAATAATAATAATAACAACAACAATAATAATAATAAAAGAATAATGAAATAAACTATCAACAGCAATCCAGATTGCGCATCTCAACCAGAAACAAATAGACAGTGTTGTTAAATACCGCTATAGCGTAGTGGAATTTGGACAAACTGTTATTGTTCTATAATACGCTATTTAGTACAAAATGTTGTCAAGTAGCTACTATAGTGGTGCTATAACACTATCGGGTAGCAGAAAAGATACAACGCAAAACTACATTTTATATGCTATATAGTACAAAATGTTCCCAAGTAGCTGCTATACTTCTGCTATCCACAATTGACAACAATGCAAAACTACATTGAAGATCCTTTGACATAATTTAAAGTTTCAATCTTTTATTTATTTTTTTGCTTTCAAATTATGAACTATATATTTCAAACAAAGTAAATTACCCGCAATAGAGAGAAAAAAGTTCTTCTTTAAACTGTTTGAGCTCGGACTTTTCACCAAGACATCCAAAATCACCTAATTTGTTTTCCTGAACAGAATCATCAACCAAAGTCACTTCATTAGCAATCCCCGCCGGAGCACCATAACAATGCCGAACCTCTTGAGCTAATGAAACCGGCTGCTTATCAAGTCCATTATCAACAGAACTACCAATCTCTAATCCCAATCTTCTCCTAACCAAATCCGGCCTCACCGGATCCTCATTGGTATCACCTTGCGACGAAACCAAGTAATTTTCTAATGAACCTTTAGCACTTGGAGATCCATCAGCCACAATCCTTGCACCTTTCTCGATTCTCCCAGCCTTCGTAACAGGCGAAATCGCTTTCCTTTTCTTCGTAGCATAAAACTGTTACACACAACAAAACAGTAAAAAAATTCAAAATTCAAAATTCAAATATAAAATCATAAAATCAGAATTAAACATCGACATTGAAGAAATAAATCGTGAATTGAATAATTGAATGCGAAACGGTGTGAATTAGGGTTTGAGGAAGTAGAAATGGGGATTGAGAATGAATATACCTGGTTGAGGCGATTACGAGGGGAAGAAGAAGACATGGTGGTGGAAGTGGTGGTGTGCGGAGGTGGAAGGAAGTGGTGGTAATGGTGGTGGTGGTGGTGGATTAATAGAGGTGAGAAGAAGCCATGAACGTTGAAGAATTTTGTTTGAATATTTTTTTCGCATTCAGCGCGAATTTGAAAAAGAGGATGAAGCGGTTTACAGTGTGACTGAGAGAGTGAAATTGAAATTGAAATTTTTGGGGGAATGCGTTTAATTTGTCGGATAATACTATATATTTATATACAGTATTTTGTTTGGAGAGATTAAATTACATAGATAATATTAGAACAATGTTACATCGTTCAATAATGTTATAATTGATATTTATTGGAAAAAATGTTATAATTAAAACAAATTAATATATATATATATATATATATAATAATTACATATGAATAGAAGGTAATCGGACAACCATGTCCATAGACTTGGGAGAAACAATGTTGCTATGCATGACCTTTTGAACCCTATTTAAAAGATCTACAGCCTCTGGTGCTAGAAAACCAAAAGTGTCAAATGCAAATGGGATAAAAGCATGTTGATTATCCGAACATGCTTTTTCATGTTTAGCAACTTTGCTTGAAGCAGCTTTGAGGGCTGCTTGTCCCACAATGTTATGATCAATATGAATTTTATAAAATTTATTATTTGATTGAAAATTTAAATTTTATAGATGTTAGAAATAATATAAAATTATTGATGTAGCATTTCTTAACCGCTTAAGCTTTTGGGATAATTGGTCATCTAACATGGTATTAGAGTCTCTATGACTAAGTGGTATAGGGTTCCATTTATGCTCCCCTCACTTTCTAATTAAAAAGTGGAATTTTAACCGTATGGTAGGTGGGCCTATGCATGAACTATTAATCTTGATTTGTCTCAATAACATATCAAATGATTTTATATTGTCGTAAAATTTAACGTAGATTATATATACGATACAAAATTTCAATTCAACGGTGAATTTTATAAAAATCGTAATTGTTACAGCGATTTAATTTGATCCTTCCCCATTTTTTTAAAATCATTTATTACCGATTTGATCTCTTACTCGCTAGTATAATTAATTATTTATTTTAAAATCACACGGTTTAGATATTTGTATATTAGATTTTTCTACTTAAAAATCGTTGTTTAACATATTTTAAACGATGTTGCATGCAATATAATGATATTGAATGATCAAAACTCACAAAATTATAAAATAAAACAAAGTGATTAAATAATTTAGAGATTATTTTTTAGAGATTTTACAAAAAATCAGAAGCTATTTTGTGTTTGTTTGACATTAAAAAAATTGTTTTTTATAAAAAAAAAATTTTAACTTGTTTGGATGCAACCATATAAAAGTGATTTTGCATCATAAAATTACCATAAAATACAATTATCCAAATATAATATATCATATAAAATAAATATATGAAAAATATTCAAGTTATTGTTTTTCATTATGGTCATATGACTTTATATATATATATAGCTAAGAATAAAACAAATTTTTAAATCTTATCTTTTAAAAATAACAAACTAATCTTATAAATTCTAAACAAGATATTATTGGAATATTATAATAATATTAAAGATATTTTTGTCTAAAAACTTTTGACACTTTTTTTCTCTTTCCTCTAAAAAAAATTTATAAAAAAAGCTACTATTACCAGCTTCAGATTTTTAGCAGTTTTTAGATTATTTTTAAAAGCTATAACAAACAGATGTTATTTTCGTAAAAGTGATTATTTTTTAAAATTAAGTGATTATTTTCTAAAAGAAACTATAACAAACGGACACTTAATCTCATTATATACAGGTATGAGTATGCCGTTTTATGCTATTAACTTGAATATTTAATATTTTTGTCAAATAATTTATTTTTTTTCAAATTCATTATTTTTATTATTTTAGTTTGTTATAACTACTAAAAATAAATTTCTACGTTGCATCCAAAAAATCAAAGCCCATATATCTCTACCAAAAAAAAAAAGCCCATATAAGGGATCTATATATATGACACACACTTGTCTGTTGCTGCTGTCAACTTCAGTCTTGTGCAGTGAAGAAGACGGCAAACCTCCAATGGCTGCTAATCCTATCCCTATCATCCAAAATTCAACGGTTGCAAAACCAGATTCTTCTCCTGCTCCAGCTCGCTCAGAAAAATCAAAAACCCTAGAATTCAAATGGGGGAAAATGCGAGGAAAAGGTGGCAAAAAGAAAGACACACAATTCTACCAATCATTCACATTAAACGGTGTTGATTACCAACTCTATGATACTGTTTATGTTAAAAATGATTCTTCTGAACGTTCTGTTGGTAAAATTATCAAGATTTGGGAAACTCCTACTTCTGAGAAGTTGAGGAAAGTTAAAGTTCAATGGTTCTTTCGTCCTTGTCAGATTTCCAAGTTTTTGATTGGGGTTAAGATTTATTATAATGAATTGTTCTTTGCTTGTGGTGATGGACCTGAACTTGCCGCTGTTATTGCTCTGGTAATTTAGCTTTTTTTATTTGTATTTTTGTCGATTTTGATTCTGATTCGAGTGACGAAATTCTCTAACAAGTTACGTGAAATTTAGTTTGAATACATTTGAATCTTACTCAATTATGCTAGGAGTGTTGGAAAGAGATTATGTGGCGTCCACCACTTTGCAATGAGTGTCACTATACTAGGGAATTTTATTTGATTGCTGTTATTTAGTGGAATTTAGTGAATCTTACACAAATATACGGTGAGAGTGTTGGAAATAGTGGCGGAGCCAGAAATTTTTTGAAGCCCGGACAAAATCTCAAGCTTAAATAAAAATCTCAGTTTTGAACAAAAACTATCAGTTTACACAAAATTAATCCTTAAAAATCTCAGTTATACCCTAAATTAACCCCTAAAATATCAAAAAAAATTGTTTTACAATGAAATATCTCAATTTTGAACAAAAAAAATTAATTTTACCCTAAATTAATCCCTAAACATTACAAATTTACTTTAAACTAACTCTAAAATACCAAAAATTTTGGACCGAGCCCGGGCTAATGCCCTGGCAGCCCCTATGGTGGCTCCGCCACTGGTTGGAAAGTGATTGTTAGAGGGTTTGTTGCTAGCACTGGCGCTGCTACGTTGGCTAAGTAAAATTCATGACAGACCTTACTACTTCAGAAAGAATGCTACTAAATAAGCAATTAGATCACCGTCATTTAGTGGGGAATTTAGTCAGAATCCATGTGAGTTTTACTCAATTATACGTGAGAGTGTTGAGAAGAGATTTTTAGATAGTCCGTTGCTAGCACTGCTTACTAATACTTATCTCATTAACGAGTGTGTTGCTTTTGTAATTAGTTTTTCTATAACTAAATTATTCAATTTTGCTTGGTTTGGATTGGAACAGACCATCAATTATAACCCTAATTGAATTGTCTATATTTGTATGGTGTATCAGGAATCTATTGCTGGGAAATGCAATGTTGTTTGCATTTCTAAGGATGCTAGGAATCCACAACCATCCGAGGAAACAGTTCGGAGTGCTAGGTTTTTGTTCTATCGCTACTTTGATGTTGGGCAGCATAAAATAGTGGAGGAGGTAGATGAAAAGATTGTTGGAATTGAAGGTATGCGAGACTGATAGTTCGTAGATAATGTATTTGAATATATGTTGGATTAGTCAATTGTCACCTCTTTTCTTTGAATTGTAGAAAATCTTATGGTCTGTTTTTTTTCTCAAATTGTTGCAGTGAAGAACTTATTTAACATTGCATAGTCAAAAGCTTGCTGCTGCTGTAAAACATTATTTATACAAGAAAGGAGTTGGTGGGGAATGCCTTGAAAAGTAGTAGTGAAGTCGCTTTTCTGAGTAATAAAAATATCAGTATGTAGATAAAAGGTAGCTGGCAAACATGTCGATATATTAGTTACAGAAAGTGATGTTAAGTGTAGTATTATGGCATGATTTATTTCGTACTAAGTTTTACTATGGCCTGATGCCTTTAAATTAATGTAGCTGTATGGCCTGATGTGCTTTGTACCAAATTAACTTACTATCATGGTTATTATTAAGTAGAGATTGAGTACTTTGGTAATTAAAAATATCCATTTGAACAAATTCATAACTTCCTATTTGTTGAGTTTTAGGGTTTTGATTTGTCTTAACTAATGTGGTCAAGTATTGTGCTGTTATTTGTCTCTCTGGATATTGTTTCCCTGTTTATTATATCACGTGTCATAACTGGATACGGCGGCTTCTCTGAGAATACAATATAGGCAACTGTATTAACTATCCCTCACCTTGTTTTGGTGAGAACTAATCTTTGATCAAAGATTTTCCATAAGATGTTTAATCATGTAATCAAAATCCCCTTCATCTAGGGATTATGAGCTTTTGATTTGCACAATAATTGCACAATTATTTATGTTGTAGGTCAACCTCGGGTTATATTCAAAATAAAAGCTAGCATTGAAGATAGTTATAGTTATTAGCAAATAGTTTTGGGATTGATTATTTATGTCAGATCGATGGTATTTGGTATATATGCCTTCAATTGCATGATTCAAGTTTTGGATTTGTTTCAAGGATAATTGGCATGATTATTTATGATGTAGGTCATGCTTTGTTTATATTAATATGTTTAAATGATAGCAAGAAATGAAAGATAGTTATTAGCAAAAAATCGAGGACATTTTATATATGTCGGTTCTTCTACAAGCATTTGGTTCCTGCTAGGTTTGCACCTATTCAATTATGGATAGCACTGTGTGGGATCAAATATAGTGTATTTTGCGTACTTGGGTTTCTTGCACCTAGGTAAATCATGTGTTAATCAGATATCAGCCGTTAGATGACTTGGATTTAAACTCCAACAGTCCGGCTTTTGAATGCAACATATAATACGAGTCACAATTTCAGGGGATTCATTTCCATTTTTTGCCGCCCTGTTAACGCTGTCATGGTTAGGAATTCTGTTATATATATGGATGTGTGTCTGTTTTACTGTATTTTATTTTCTTTGCATTCAAGATATATATGGTTTGCTTATGGGTTTTAAGGTGTGTCCTTTGTGGTTATTATTTGTTGTGTTCTTAGGATGACATGTTATGCACTCTATTACTTGTAAGTTGTATCAATACTTTCATGTCGATAAACTTTTGCACATTGGGTAAAGTCAGATCGACGGTGTATATAGGTTTAGCTTCAAATGAGTTAAATTAGTTTTGGATCTGTTTCAAGCACGCATCCATGGTTAGGGTTTAGTATCTCTTTTCCCCCTCATTTGCTCATAAATTCCCTTCATCTATCTTGTTTGGTAAATTGAACGGTTAGGTTTAAACTTAGATTCTCTACTTTTAAAGTGTGTAATTCTAGTCACTATACTATTTGACAAAAAATAAATAAAATTGAAGCAATATTTTTATTTGGTTACAAAGAGGGTCTAAGTGGAAAAAAATACTCTAAAAGTTTTCAAAAAAAAATACTTGAAAAGTTTTCGAGAAAAAATACCCGAAATGTTTCCGAGAAAAAATTTCTTGAAAAGTTTTTGAGAAAAATACTCTAAATTCTCGAGAAAAAAATACTCGAAAAGATTCTCGAAATTTTTTCAGGAAAAAACTTTTTAGAATGTTATTTTGGAAAAAAGTTATGAAATATTTTGTCAAAAAAAATTATTGAAGCTTTTCTCGAAAAGTTTTTTTTCGAATTATTTCGGAAAAAAGTTCTTAAGTTTCTTTGCGGAAAAAAGTTTCGTAATTTGAAAATATTTATTAGGGAAAATATTTCGGAAAAAAATGATTTGATGTTTTTTGTGTGCCAATGTTAGGGGCCAAGATAATATAGAGCTTGGCCTAAAAAATTCAAAAACAAACTCTACCGGTAACAAACCCCATTCAGTTGCCATATATATATATACTCGTCCAAATTCAAATTTAAGTTGGATTTGTTTGTTCGTATGGTTTTCCTTCCTCAACTCAAGGTATTATTATTTTCATATTCTAATAATCTTCTGTTCTGTATGTTGGTTGGAGGTATTCGAATGATTCATCTCCAATTTCTGGGGATTAGGGTTTTAAACCTTTGGCTTGTGATTTTATTTATTTTATTTATAAATTTTATCAAATTGAATGCTTCCTGTTGCATGTAATTGCTGGATTAGGGTTTAAAACTTTGAATTGAGTTTACTGGATTATTTTGTGAAATTGAATGTTTCGTGATGTATGTTTGTATGTATGTATGTATGTGTGCTCATCCGGTCTCATATATAAGCAAAATTAAATTTGTCTTTCCATCGGTTTGTTTGTTTGCCACTTTTAATTAGTTGTGTTCCATCGGTTTGTTTGTTTGCCAGCAACCGAGTCTCTCTAATGGACGACAACATCTCACAAGCGTTGCATGAAATCACACTGGGAGAGGGAGAGGGAGACCAGCTTCCTCATTGGAAGGAGCCAGGTAACTCAACTAATCCTACTTTCTGTTGGTGCTAGCTAGCTAACTCATCTGCTTTTTCCTTTATTAAGTTTTCTTGTTGCTATTTCATGTATTTATTTGATGATCAGCATTTTTCGCAATATGGAGGACGAAATACACACGTGAACAGCTTACTCGACTTCTCACTCCTCAAGAGATTTGTCTCTTGTACACACCTGAAAAGTTTTCTCAGATGTATCCACCTATAGTGTTTGACCGATTTCAGGGTAACTCGACTAATCCTACTTTCTGTTGTTGCTGTTTCATGTATATTTAGTTATATGGTTTCTTATTTGATTACAACACAATACACAGACATTGCTGAGGAGGAAAAACTACGTATCACAGCGGAAAAGCTTCCTCGTGGGAAGAAATCCTACACATCAGAAGATCTTCGTCAGATTCTCACTCCTGAAGAGCTTTATCAGATTTTCACAGCTCGTGAGCTTCGTGAGATATTCACACCTGAACAGCTTCTTGAGATATTCACACCTGAACAGCTTTGTCAGACTTTCACAGGTCATCATCTTGTTCTGATGTTCACAATTGACGGGCTTTGTCAGATGTTCACAGATGATCAGATGTCTCTGATGAAGTTTCCAATGGATTATTATGAGTATTAGTGCTATGATCAGCTTATGCATGTTGTTGGCCACACAATTATATCCTCTTTTCTTTTCTGCAAGTGTCTGTCTGTCTTTGTGGTGTGGTGTAGAAAGACTAACTACTGTATAACTTTGGCTGTTAGTTATTATGCTTTTTTCGTGTATTTTGCCGTTGGATTCCTGTTCTTGTCTAACAATCGAGTCTATGTTTTGCTATTCTTTGTTTGTGTGCTTCAAAGATTAGTCATTATGTCTCGTTCTCTTTAATAATAATCCTTTTAATCTAAACCATAAAGCTAATTTTTATTTGTCTATCGGTGTGATTTCTTTTAGCGAAAATTTTAATCTGAAGCATAAAGCTAATTTTTATGTCTATATGATTTCTTTTCACAAAAATGGATAAATAAGCAGTTTCATTGCTCTAAAAATGCAGTTAAATGTTTCTAGAACTGCTCGTTTCAATATGATACCACGAGAAGAGATAGAGAAAGACAATAAACATATGTATGTAAATTTGTTATGTTGAAACTACTTGGGATAAGAACATTCATGTTAGTCCATCTGGTGAAAACCAGACTTATAAGGTTCAGTTGAAATTCTTGAAAGTGACTGCTATCTTCACAGTTTGAGTTTGCAATATCCACATACTGAATTTCACATGTTGATCATGATCACCGTACCATGCTTCTGATGAAGCAAGAGGCATGCGGAGCAGATTCATTGCACGTGTTATGGCTTTAGTATTACTAGTAGTGCGATTAGAATGTTCTAGATAAACTTTATTCGCATATGAATTTCATGGATAGGTTGATATAAGAGAGAGATATGAATTTATTCGGATTTGGTTGATAAACTTTATTCGGATATGAATTTCATTGCACTAGCATTTGTATCGAAAAAGGAAAGAAAATCTTCTACACCTGCAGAAAAAGGTAAAAATCAGCACAAAAAAAGCGGCAATATTTGCACGGTGTTAGTGTAATACCTTAATTTTGAGTTTTTCAAAATAAATATTTTATTTTAAAATTATTTTTTATTTTTATGAGAAATACCAAAAAAATAGTTTTTTCGATAATTTTATTTTACAATTTATTCATTTTCCTTTATTTCTTTTAATTTGTCGCAATTTATCTTTTTGTACGAAGAATAACGAAAATAATCAAAAAAATAGTTTTTATCTCTTTGTTTAAGTTTATATTTCATTTTTATATTTTTCTACATTTTTATTCATTTTTTCTTATTGATTTTTACATTTTTTATCATTTTATAAAAAATTCTTTGTTTTTGACCAATCACATTGCGACACCTCATCATCTCCACCTCATAATCATTTTATTACACAAATACCATTCACCTAATCCCACCACTATAAATACACACCTCACATCACTCAATCATTACCAATCATTTTTTCACACAATTCCCAACAAAAATCAGAAAATCTTTCCTCCTTCCTCCACCAACACTTTTCCGGCGACCACCGCCGGAAAACCACCTCCGGTCGCCGGAAAACCACCACCCATTTTTCAAAACTCATCCAAATCAAAATCCGAAAACACCATTAGCTTCCTAATCATCTTCTCATCAATAATCCATCATTAATTTCACCGAAAACGCCGCCAAACACGCCGGAAACCGCCGGATCCGAGCCACCCCTCGCCGGAAAATTCAACTACTCTAAAACCACCCAAAATCAACAATCAAACACTCAAATCTTATATTTCGGACCCTCCTGAGTCCAAATCTACCATCCGTTTCGCCAAAAACGCACTGGAAATGTGCGAAACAGAAGAACCCGCCGCCGGCAAGGTTTGAGACTTCGTTCGCGGCGATTTAAGCACCAAACACGGAAGATCGATAGCGTTTTTCGTTCCTGGAATCCTTCTGAACCTTAATCCATCGTTGGTTTCGTCCAATTTCATCAAGAAATGTGAGTTCTCGTTTTTAGATCCGGACCTTAACGCGTTCGATTCGAGTTTTGGATGAGTTTTCGGTAAAAACTAATTATAGATTCATGATCCTTGCAAAATTCCGCATGAAATGGTATAATCGTTTGTTTGTTTTGGTGACCGGTGGTGGAAACCGCGTTTTGGTTGCCGGCGTCGCTCCCTCCGTTCCGGTCGTTCTGGTTTGGCTTGAGGAAGGAGAAGGTGGCTGTGCCACGTGTCGCAGCGTGAGAGGCTACAAAGATTCTCACGCGCGCCCCCCTGTTTTCTCTCCACACCCCCCAGCTGGGTGTTGGAGCGGGTCGGTCGACCCATTTTCAACCCAGACCCGGCCCGGTCTGGTAATGTGTGGGCTGGGTTCCTCCTTTTGGGCCTAGTTCAAATTTTTTTAAGTGTATGCTGCTTTTTTTTTTTAATTTCTGTTTATACCCCCTTTGCTGCTTCTGCACTCCCTGCTGATATTATATTTAATTATTGATGTTGTAATTTATAAAAAATGCTATTCCTTTTGAAAACTCGTATTTGAAATAAAAAATATATCGGACTCTGACGTACGTCTCGTGTCTTTGATTTATTTTTTTTATTTCAAGTATTTTAAACAATTTAATTAATGTAGAGATAAAAGGGCTTGACTTACGACTTGTCTCTGTTTATCCTATTTTAATTAATTTCGTTTAAATGACCTTTTTTTTCGTTACTTCTTCAAAGTTCTAATTATAACGTCATAATTAAATAAAATATCAATTGTATGCTGGATTTAATTTTAAGTGAAGTAAAGATAAATTGGGCCCTGTCTGACGACTCGCGCTTTGAATTTATTTCTTATTTCGTTCAAAATGTGATTTGATGTTCTGAACGTAAGATAAGCAAGAGCCTGACGTACGACTCGTCTTGAGCTTATCTTACGCTTACTTGCTAAAATGTCCGTTAATTTGCTTCTCTGTTTGTCAGTTTCAATTTATGCCTGATTATCTGATTACTCACTTATTTATGTGTCCGCCTATTTATTTCGAGTATTATTTAATTGTCGCATTATTACACTGTCATCACCATACATCATGCATTTGCATTTCTTGCATCTTCTACCCTTTTCTTTTCTTTTCTGATCTGAAAATCTGCTGTGAACTTATCTTTGAATATGGAATGTGAATAAATCAGTCTCTGTCGTACGACTCTGGCTTCGGGTTATTCGCATGCCATTTAAAACGGAATACTCTTTAATTAAATGAAATGGGAAGGAGCCTGACTTACGACTCGCCTTCGGCTCGTTTCACTTTAATTAAGAATGTTCAACTAATAAACTGGATGAAAAAGAGGGAGCCTGTCGTACGACTCGTTTCTGCTCAAATGATTCGGTCCCTGTCGAACGACTCGCGATTGAGGATCATTCTCATTCACAAAACAATTTCCTAAAACCTAAAAGACATTCAACCCATTCAACTGTTTTCCTGCCCTTGCGCAGTCAGCTCTTTTTTCAACTGCTCTTGTGCAGTCAAATCTTTTTTCAACTTCTTTTTCCTAAATGGATGGCGCTTTATCCATTCCCCTGCTACAGACAAACGCTTAAGCCTCCGAAGCGAGCATACAAGCATACTGTTGTATCAGTGGAATGCGACCTAAGCATCGTTCACTAAAAACAACCAACAAACAAAAATCTTTCTTTTCAGGAAGAACTACGTGAGCTTTGACTTCCTCATTGTACTTGGGGGATACGTAGGAGCGAGAGCCTCTCTCGTCAAGCCAAATAATAAAAAACTCTTTTTTTCCTTTCTGTTCAATATGCGGTAATTTAATTCTTTTTATGCGGTTATCTCTGTTTATGCAAACCAAAATTCCTCAAATGGTTCCCGTTGAGTACAACGGATATGAGGGGGTGTTAACGTCTTCCCCTCATGTAACCAACTCCCGAACCCGATCTTTAAGGTTTTATCATTATTTTCCTTTCCCCTCATGGGATAAATAAAATATGGTGGCGGCTTCATTGTTTACATTTGTGCATTGCATTTCATCATTGGTGGCGGCTTCCTTTTCAACTTTCAACATTCCACATCATTTTCTCTTTCTTTCACCTAATAATTGAACATTCATTCAACTTATCATCTCCAATGGTTTTTCATTCAACACTCTACCCACCATTTTTTTATTTCATATTCTTATTTAAATTTAATTTTTTTTTATGATTACATAAAATTATAGTTATCGATTAAAATTAAATTAAAATAATAAATGCATAACAATTTTTTTTTTTAGTTTTTTGTAATAAAAATAAAATTTATTTAAATAATTTATTGGGATCCATTTCACTAAAAAAAAGACCAAAACTTCAAAATAAACACTAATAGAAAGATAATAATTCGATTAAGATAGTGAAAAACTTGATTTTTTTTTGTGTCTAAATCAAATGAACCAAGTCTCTATTTATAGACAAAAAATCATGAATTTTGGTAAAATAATAAAATAATAAAATATTAATTTGCAATGAAGTAATTGAGTTCAAAATATTGATAAAATAAAAATCCAACTAGCCCAATAGAATCACGCCACGCATCCCTGTACAGATTTCTCTCCTTGCCCACCTGCTGCGTGACGTGCCCTTGTCTGGGCGTATTGTACACGCGCTTTGGCCAGCAAATATAAAGTGGACACGCGTCTCTCCGGTTTCAGCTTCAACATGTTGAATTCTTTCAACATCTCTCTCCTTCACATCATTCAACATTCGACTTCAACACAACCATTTCATTGTAAGTAGTCTTAGGATCTATTTGACAAAAAGTAGCGGATGAACTTATAGCCGATAACTGATGAGTTAGCTGATAGTTTATAGTTGATAATCTAATGATTGAATTTGTAGTATTTGGTAAAATTAGCGGTTGAAGTGACTTATTGATATGAAATGACATAATATATAATTATGTTTAAATAAGATGATAGGGGTAAAGTTGGAAGAAAAAGTAATAAGCTAAAAGATATAAGCTAATAAGCTAATTGAATTACCTTATCAAAATAAGCTAAAAGGGAGTTAAAACAAACTATAAGCTCGTGTGAAAAAAAGATTACCAAACAAGACTATTTTTTTCATAATGAGCTTATAAGCTATAAGCTCATTTTAGAGTGTTGCCAAACGGATCCTTAGAATAAAACATAGAGTAATATTTGTGAAATGATTCATTAATTGCTTGCATGCAAAAAAAGCACTTGTCTGAAAGAAAAATGAAATGTTTGAAACAATAATCAAGCAAAACACAAAAATTAAAAATAGCCAAAATTCTTATTCTTAATTAATTGTCTAAATAAACATATCAATATATTATTATTATTTGAACCGCAAACAAACATTTTATTAAATGCTCATCCTAGTATAAGATGGGGATTGATTATTGTTTATAAATATTATTTATGCATCATACATAAATCCAACAAATTACTCGTGCGCTCCTCTATTGGTTTTAATATAAGAAGAACACGCCTATTAGTTCATAAACATTATAAAAAAGTCATTCAGAATATAATACAGTCACAATATAAGAAGAACACGCCTACAGATAAAGGAAAAAGAGAAGGGAACTGAGCCACAACCGAAGTCATCCCAAACAACAACACCATAACAAATGCATAAGCAGCAGCAAATCCGCTCTCAAGCTTAAGAATAACAACAACATTTAATTTGTTCTTTCAAGTTTCTTTTAGAAACTTCATTCTTCTCTCAAAAAGGTTTGATCTTTTATTCTTAAACATAAAAATGACTCATTTTTTGTCTTTTTCAAGCTTCTTTCAAAAACTTCATTTTTTTCTTTCAAAAAAGTTTAATCTTTCATTCTTAAACATAAAAATGACTATTTTTTTTGTCTTAATCTTTTGGTTTTCTAAAAATGTGTTCTTTATGGAGTTGTGACTTGTAATCATAAATAAACATGAAAATGAGTCTTTTTTTTGTTTATTTTTATGTTTTCTATTTTTGTTTTTATTGTCTATTCTTATTACCTCTATATGATTTTTTTTTTTTCCTTTTCTCTGATTGTTGATGTCTTGATGTTTCTTTATTGAGATTGAATTTTGAAATAGTTTGATTCTGAGGTTAAAATAGGTCAAATATTCTCTGTATATTCAACTTATTTTCTCTTCAATTTTTGTTTTTGTTTTATTTATATTATGGCTATGAAACAGTCCTTTTCAAATATATTGGAAAATATAAATTTGAAAAAAGTTGTCAACTTTTAAAAGTGTTTGTTGTAAACCTTGTGATTATGAAATAGTTTCTATTGTTCTTAAAGGTGCAAAATTTAGTTTTTTTTTTAGTGTAGATTTTATACAATTTTTTTATTCTCATTTGAATTAGACACAAGGTTGATTTTAGGTTTGATTAGTGGCATTTAGAGTACGCAAACGATAAAACTTGTATTATACCATACCAAATCTTTATATATAATAAGTTAGAATGATTTGTCTTTCTCTTTCCTCAAAATCTCTCTTTTCTCATGCATTTTTTTCTCTCATTAATTTCATATTATTTGCTATTGTTTAAAGAAATAATGGTGGTTAATTAAACAATAATAATTTGTTACTATTACATTGCTATCACTAAAAAATACAACAAAAAAAAGCTCTTTTAGATGAAAAGTATTTATCAAAATAGTGTGAGAATTTTTTTTTAATAATTTATTACTATTGTTAAAACAAAATATATAACAAAATTACGTATAACTTATATAAGGTCTTATACTTTTTTTGGTTTGAACCAGACATCCTTTACGTGCAACTTGACAGACTAATCCTACAAGTCGAGTAAACATTAAGGGGGATGAACATTTTACACGTAAACAGATGAATGTTTATTATAATAAGATAAACAATAATATAGTAGACATAATATATTAACATATTCATTTTTCTCAAAATTAACTATATTAGTAAAATATATATTACATGTAAATGAAGAATTTTTAATATAAACTATATATTTCATATTTTTATCTAATAAACACTAATATTCCTTTAATGTTTAAAATATTTACACAGAAATAAACAATTTACAAGTTAAAAAAATATTAGCCTTTACCAATATACATAAACATTTCACCGCATTTTTCTATATATACCGTGCATTACATTTGTCGTATAGCAAACTAAGTGTAAAAATATACTCAAATAAAATTAAATTTATCAAAATAATAAATTCATCTTGATTTACATAAAACTTAAAATGTACATTAATATATTAACATGTGGTTTTTCTTTTCAAAAATTCTTGTTGAATAAAAAACTAGTGTTTTTTCTTTTCAAAAATTCTTTCTTATATAAGTATTTTTTCTTTTACACTCACACTTGTTCAAAATCTAAAACAAGTCTTCTTCACTATGGCGATTCACATTTTGTTAGTTGCGTTGACTTATTCAAGAGTCTAATCGCACCTAACGACGACCATTCCAAGTCTTAGATTATTTTACAAAAGGCTGGTTGGATACTTAGGTTTTGATTCATCTGAAATCAAGATTTTGGTCGATGAACTTGACGGAGTTCAAATGCCACATTGATCAGAAACTATCGTCAAACTGTGTGAGAGTCCTCTAACGGGTATGAAGGAGATTGTTTGCTTTATTTTTTCTGGGGACATGGAAGTGCCGATGGTATGAATTTTGGCTCCATGAATCCATCACTAACGGGTAATATATTTACTTTTTAATGTTTGAAAAACAAAACAAAAAACAGTTACATTTAATTGCTAGTGGCTATTATGAATATGAAATTTAATGATGTTTACAGGTTATAACATTGATGGAGTTGTTGATTATATCGCTGAAGATGCTAGTTTTCATGCCTTTTATGATTGTTGTGGGGTGGGTGGCGGGTGCAATGCCAAAATATATTCCAAAACAATACCCTCAAGAAAATGTTCCAACACGCCCGCTATGGCAAAAGTATTCACCAAATCGCCTTTACTGCGACCGATAGTGGTGTTACGAGTGCATGGGGGAGTTAGGTTTCTCAATGGGAATCTATGTGTACAAATTTCATTTATTCTCTGAACAGTGTATTCGACGTGACTCAAGGCAGAGTGATGACCAACATTGATTTGGTGGTGTTAATGGAGATGAAGTTGTCTATGAAAATAGACGCGCGAGAACAAAGACGAGATAATATCAATCCACAACGCGCATCACTTTTTTGAGCTGAGACTGATTGCAATGAGCCATTTTTTTTTATCGATGAACGACCATATGTTTCTGAGCTGAAATCCATTGATAGAGGTAACAGTATAATCAATAATACATCCTGACCTTTATTTAGTATGTAATAAACATTTTCTGCATCATTTACTACATTTTTGTCTAATATACAAATTCATTTTATCCTGTGAAAAAAACAAAAAACAAAATCATTTTATTTGTTAATGGGGTTTGCTTCCTTATCCAGACAATTTCTGGTGGGGTACATCTTCATTATTTCCTCTCTAGAATAAATCCTTTCTCTTGTCATCAAATAATTCTTAGGTGCAGTATAATCTATTCTATTTATTTATTGAAAAGGAATTTTCATTTTGTAGCTTGTGGAGAACTTGTTCAGAGAGCATGTAAGGAAATTGGCTGAGGAAAATATTTCAGTGGCACTTGGAATACTTAAATCTCGCACAAGAGCAACGTAAGACTCGTTTTTCTTATTTCAAATATTCTTTAATTTTGATTTGCACGATAAATGTAGCAGTATAAACATAGTACAAAATCACGATGTTTAACATAGTACAAAAATATAACTGAACTGAAGTGATGTTTGGAATAAAACCCAAGTAATCTATCGGGAATAATACCAATAGTCCAAACAATGTGTTGAATATTTGACTTTGCATGATTATGAAAGGGAAGGAACAATATGGCCAATCAATGTGAAACCCAATTAATCACCGACACTAACAATATGGCCAATCAATGGCTTACTTGTTACTGCTATTCTAACCATAGCGTCAAATAAAACAAAGGGCTTACTAATTATTTGTGCATAAACATGTAACAAACGAAGCAAGACAAGTAACAAACGAACAAATAAACAAAATTAATTATTTGATTGGTGCATAAACAATAAACAAACAAGTAACAAACGATTTTGTTCAATATGTAGGAACGAAACATATAAGAAACAGATAAAGAACAAACATGTTAAAAGTCTTGGAAGTTTATGAAAAGTCTTGAGGGTTAGGGTGAGATTGTTGGATGTGCAAACTATTTATATTTTCTACTAAAAAGTCTCTCAAAATCCACTCCACAAAAAAATCCATCAAAATCTATATATTTTTGAATACCGATAGACTTTTTTAAAGTCGTGAGAAATCTCAATTAAATACCAACGGATTTTGTGGCATTGAAAAAAAAATCTTAATTGTCTTGATTGAATACCACAAGATTTGTTGACTTTTTTTAAAAGTCTTGATTGAATACCACAAGACTTTTTTATCATAAAAAAGTCTTTTAAAATCCTTCGAAATCCCAATCGAATACACCCCTCTTAATCTAGTTCGGAGTTAATTGTGACTATCATGTTAGTCTTTAGTTATGACTATCTCTCTGATCAAAAAAAAGTTACGACTATCTCTTCGAGCATATTTCTTCCACTCCAAATTATAAGCGAAGAAATAAAAATCACACTTATTAAGGAAAAATTTAAACATAATTATTATAAGTATGTTTTTTTGAGGAGGAACTCGTTGACTTTAAGAGTAACTCTGAGATGAGTTACTCCGTGTAATATATCATTATTCAAGATGAATTTCATCAATCCAATTGTTCAATTAAAAGTTCTTATTTAATAGATTAACTCTACAAATTTTTATAAAATTCTAAAATTATTTGATACATCATTAAGTAATTTCAAATGAACATATAACAAGTTTTTAAAAAACACAAATAAATGTCAATCCTTGGATTACATAACTATGAATATCAAAATGTTTGATCATTGATAATAATAATAATAATAATAATAATAATAATAATAATAATAAGGAAAATGATAAACATTAATGGCAATGATTAAGGAAATAAAAGAAGTAAAAAACTCTTGGAATTTGTGTAATCTACTTTTTCAAAATAATAAAACACGATTTTCAATGTATATGTTGCTTTTTTTAATAACCTTTTAGAGCACTGTTAGCAAGACCCTAATAATAATAATCAACTATAGAATTGATGAGATTCATCGTAAATAATAAAATATTAAGCAAATTAAGGTTACTCTTCGAGTCAACGAATTCTTCCCCGTCATCATAGTATATTTTGATATTCAAACTCTTACTCAATTTGTAGAGTTACCATCTAGTAGTACTGTAGTAGTATTCACCAAAATCACGATGAAGCCTTGGAAAAATGCATATATAAATTCACACCATAATAGCTCTTAGGTCATTCACTTCACTCACTCATTTCCTCAACATGGCAAAACAAGAATCTGTTCCTTCTCCACCTCCATCAGAAACCCTAGAATTCAAATGGGGAAAAATGCGCGGCAAAGGTGGAAAAAAGAAGAACACACAATTCTACGAATCGTTCACTTTAGACGGTGATGATTACTCTCTTTTTGATACTGTTTATCTTCAAAATGGAACTCAATCTGAACCTCATATCGGTAAAATTATCAAGATTTGGGAAACTCCTACTCGTGATAAATTGAGGAAGATTAAGGTTCAGTGGTTTTTTCGTCCTCGTGAGATTTCCAAGTTTTTGAATGGGATTCAGATTTATTATAATGAATTGTTCTTCGCTTGTGGTGATGGTATTGGTCTTGCTAATATCAATCCTCTGGTAATAATTCAGCTGTTAAATTCAATGTTTCAATTCAATTTTATTTCATTCGAGTTAAGAAATTAGTATGTTAGATTTAGATTAGATCCATGCAATTTAGTTGAATCTATGTGAGTTTTACTCAATTATGATATTGTATTAGGTTTATGCAGTTTAGTGGAATTTAGTTTGAATCAATGTGAATTTTACTCATTTATATGGTGGGAGACTATGAAGCACAGACATGACGTGGACACTGACACGTCGATACGGATAATTTTTTTGAAAAACGATATAATTCAATGTAATTGTAAGTGTCGGTGTCGGGACACGCCTAATCCGAGGAGTGTTAGTGCTTCATAGGATTGAGAGAGTTTTGAAGAGATTGATAGAGAGTGTGTTGCTAGCATTGATGTGCAGGATAAGTAAAATTCATGTCGACTCCGCTCCTTTTAAATTAGGGCTACTAAGCAGGGAATTAGATCACCGTTATTTAGTGGAATTTCGTTAGAATCCGTGTGAATTTTACTCAATTATATCGTGAGAGTGTTGATTGTTAGAGAATGTGTTGCTCGTACTTGTTGGAGGTAGGTACGGTAAAAGTTGTGTGTTTTTTGCTTGGTAATATTGATCTCATTAATGACTAATGAGTGTGTTGCTTTTGTAACCAATTCTTCATTTCAGTAAGTTATTCAATTTTGCTTGGTTAGTTTGGATTGGAATAGACCATCAATTATAGCCCTAATTGAATTTCCTTTTTGTCTTTGGATACTAATTTCCTATTTTTTTATGTGTCAGGAATCTATTGCTGGGAAATGCAATGTTGTTTGCATTTCTAAGGATGCTAGGAACCCACAGCCGTCGGATGAAACAGTTCGGAATGCTGAATTTGTGTTCTATCGCTACTTTGATGTTGGGCAGCGTAAAGTAGTGGAGGAGGCAGATGACAAGATTGTTGGAATTGAAGGTATGTGGGACTGATCTTATCTAATGTATTTGAATGTGTCAGACTAGTCAGTACTCAGTAGTCACTTCTTTTCATTGAATTGTAGAAAGTCTTGTGATCTGTTTTTTTCTCAAATTGTTGCAGTTAAGAACTTATTTAACAAAATCGCATAGTCAATCAAAAGCTTGCTGCTGCTGTAAAACATTATATATACAAGAAAGGAGTTGGTGAGGAATGCCTTGAAAAGTAGTGAAGTTGCTTTTCCGAGTAATACAAATAGTCAGCCTGTAGTTAAAAGATAGCTGACAAATATGTTGTTACATTAGTTACAGAAAGGGGATGTCAAATTTACTTGGAATAATAAATAACTATAGAGTAAAAACCTTCTTAGAAGAAAATTACTCAGAGGTTCAATTGTTTTTGTCATACAGAGGAAGTTTCTTAGATGGTGTAGAAATTTGGTGTTTGTAACATTTGATTATGAAATTTTGTGCATGTGATATGTGATTATGGAATTTGGTGCCTTTGAATTAATGTAGTTTCGTGGCTTGATGCGTTTCGTATAAGTTCACTTACTATCATCATTATTATTTAGGTGAGATTGAGGAGTGTTGGAACGTAAAACTAGCCATTTGAACTGACTCATAGCTTTCTAATTTCTATACATTAGGTATTAGGTTTTTTAAATTTACCTTTCATAACTAATCTGGTCAAACATTATGCTGTTATCATTCTCTCTGGATACGGCGGCTTTTCTGCAAATATAATACAGGCAACTGTATTAGTTAGCCCTCAGTATCAGTTTGTTTTGGTGAGAATGAATCCTTCATCATGTTTTTCTATAAGATGTTTAATGACGCAAACACATTCCCTTTCATCCAGGGTTTACAACCTTGGACAATAATGGCACAATTATTTATGTTGTAGGTCAAGCTTTGGTTATATTTAAAATAGAAGCACAAAGGAAAGATAGTTATTAGCAAATAAGTTTAGGATTGTTTATTTATGTCAGATCGATGGTATATACGTCTTCAAATGCACGACACTTGTTTTGGATTTGTTTCAAGGATAATAGGCTTGATTACACATGATGTAGGTCATGCAAATAATTGAGGACTGTTTATTTATGACAAATTGATGGTTCTTCTATATTTTCATTTGGTTCCTCTAGGTTTGCACCAATAAAATTATGGATAGCATTTTTCTGGGATTTAAATATAGAGTATATTTAGTGTGCTTGGATCCCCTGCACTCAGGAAAATCATACAGTCACGTGGTCATCTGATATCGTCCGTTGGGTGAAGATCGAATGACTTGGATTTGAACTCCAACAAACTGGCTTTTAAACACATCTTATAATATGAGCCATTGGATCTTTATCCACGGCCGAGGTCCACAACTGCGTTAATTTGCAATTTCAGGGAATCCATTTCCATTTTTTTCAGTTTTGTGATTACTGTCATGGTTAGGAAATCTGCTATATATGTGTTGTTGTCAAATGGCAGATTGCTGAATTTTTAACAACCAACATAGCAAATTTGTGAAGGATGGCAGCTTAAAATAATGGACTTTTTGGCTGTGCCATGGTCCGCCATCCGCAATCGATAACATTGATGGGTTTTACCCCCTTGCAAAGTTGTTGAATTTTGATTTACCCCCATGCAAAAAAAAATTGGATTACCCCCTTGCAATGTAAAGATTCCATCATTTACCCCCCTATGTTCACTTTTTGCTGATGTGGCAGACAAAAATCAACTGCCACGTCAGTAAAAAGTTGACTTTAATGATGGAATCTTCACATTGCAGAGGATAATCCAAAAAAATAATTTTGCAGGGGGGTAAAGCAACATTCGCCCACATTGCAGAGGGTAAAAGCGTATTAACCCTATACTTAAATAAAAGCAAGAAGTGAAGGCTAGTTATTAGCACATATAAATTGAGCTTGTTTATTTATGTCAGATTGATTGTATACATGGAGCTTCAAATGCTGCATTGAAGGAGCTTCTAGCTTATTTTCGTCAACTTGTCGAAGGATTCAATCAATGACAAGTTTATCACGACAAAAGGAAAAATATCAGAAAAACAAATGAAGAATTTTTATTCATTGAAGTATTTTAGGTGAAATGGTGTATTTGTTAGGAGTCCATATACAAGAATAATTGTTTAGATGTGAATTTACACAAGTCTTTCAATTAGGATTTATTTTCAAGCTGATGATGATGGCCATGACAAGTTCCAACCTATAGGCTGCTAGAATTGTTATGATTTGCTTCAGATGAGGATGATTTGACATGTAAACCATGACCGAGTTTCTCACTCTTCCTTACTTCATCTACATGCACATCATCTTCAACTGATATATCTACTACTTGTTTTCCAAAAGGACCAGGCACAATGGTTTCCTTGCCTTTTTTATGCTCGTCAATCCTTATGATAGCCGAGGATGATTCGGCATGTAAACCATGATCAATTTGCTCTTTCTTCTTTGCTTCATCTACATGCACATCATCTTCAATTGAGATAACTACTGCTTGTTGTCCAAAAGGACCAGACACAATGGTTTCCTTACCCTTTTTATGCTCATCGATGTGTATGATATCGGTTTCTTGTGTCTTCTTATCCTTCTGCTTCTGAAAGCAGAAGTATAGTACAAAGGTAATCAAAGAAAGCAAGGCAAGGCCCCCGGCACAGACAACCACAACTACTATGACTATGGGAGAGTTGTTGGATTGAGTTGAGGCCATCTTTGTGTTTAATCAATTGATGATAATATTCTCAAAATGTTGGTTTCCTGTGTGGAATATGCTGTGATTTAGGTGCCCTTTTGAATTGTGGATTTATAGGAAATACTTTGTATGAAATTATGCAATTGTTTTAGTAACTTGACTCTCATGCAAAGTTTCAGAAGGGTTGTTTGTAGTGAAAAACACTTCTTTTCATGCTTCATTGGCTGATTTTGCTTGTTGATCTGTTTTTTTGTTTAAAAAATTTGTAGCATTTGTTGTGTACATAAGGTTGGTCAAATTTGTGCATCATATCATAGGCAATGTATAACTTTTGGTAGAATATTACATAAATGTCTATCACATGTGTTTCTCATGTATTTTCATCAACACTTGAAAGTTTCAATTTTAAAACACACATAAGTTTATGGGAGCTTCTCCCCTGTGATTCTTAAAAGTCACTTATGTTCGAATTTATCCATCTAAAAGGAAAACATACCGTTTTTCTCCCCGGATTTATCTATCTAGAGAGGTGTGTTTTTTAAGAAATTATTATTAGGGTGTAAAAAGGAGCTCTCCAGCCTCCAGGTATGTGATTGTATCTCTACGATACAAACTACGAAGCAATTAATGAGGCATCACACCAATCTCACAAAATTCCATGAGTTTTGCTTCAACCTCTCCCACAAAGTAAATTGAATTTAGGTGGTAAATTAGTTAAAATAAATTGCTAAAATACTTGTTAGCATGATCCTACAACCTACTACGCGTGCGCCTTTAAACGAAAGCTATTACATTTTAATTACTACTAGTAATTACTAAAACAATATCTTAAAAGGCAGTCAAAAAAAAAAAAAAAACAATATCTTAAAAGTACTTGTTAATAGGTCACATATAAGTCGCTGAGTATTTAGCCAAAATTTCTTGATTACTTTTAGATAAACTAAAAAATGCATTAAGCCACTATACATGGATATGGGTACCCAACTTTTTTAAGGGTAGTGTAAAATTTATTTTCCAATTAATCTAATAATAATAATAAGTACCATTAGATTCCTTATTTCAATTTGGGATCATGATCTGAGATGAATAAACTTGCTGCGTGTACTAGGCCTAGCCTCCTTATGCCATTGAAGTTTATGCAAGTATATAATATTTGAAATAGTTTATTTTTATTTTCTTGACCAAGCAAAAAAAAGAGTCATACTAAGAAACACATTTAAATTATAAAATGCATGGTCAAATACTTATGTTATTCTTTTGTTGATATAAATACTTACTACTATAATGGTTAAAAACTTATGAACATATAAACATTGACTTTACAAAGAATAATGAATGAGTCACCAACTATTGTTCTTTGATATTTTGTACTCTTGGTGAGTACATATTGACTCTTTCTGCTGTATTACTTTGACAAATTTGGCAAAGGTTTAGTTGAGACACTTGCAAGCTGCCATCTCAATCACTTGGGTCAAGCTCGAAAGGAAGCTTATAGAAATAATTTGTTAAAAACTTCAATCAATTTGGTTATACTTTTATTCATAATTTAATGTATCTTAAATATTTTATTTATTGATTTTTTTTACAGAAATTGTTGTTTTTTTTTTATAGTATATTATTAGTATTATTAAAATTGTGTATTCAATCAGCAACATTTGAAACAAATAATAGATACTTAAATCCTTTGTAAGAAAAAATATATACTTAAATACTTTAACTATTTATTTCATTTTGGCAAAAAAAAGAGAACTTTGTTGTATTTATAAGCATTTATAAAATCATCAAAACATTTATGGAGTAGGCAAATACACCTCATTAGATAAAGTGGGACATAGTCATTTCATAAAGAAAAGAAGCCTAAATTGGAGGCTAATGAATCCTTCCACTATCTTTCCTCATGGTCCCAAGCTTCAATGTATAAATAAGTCTACTTATTAAAGACACTATATATGCATCATAATTTCATGTGACAAACCATATTCTTATATGAAAAAAATACTCTAACTTTGCTTAAAAAGGATTGGATTTTATCAACATAAAAAGCTCAAGAATTGGAAACTTATCAAACAAAGTTGAAGTATTGAAAGAAACTTGGGTACAATAACTTCCTACAAATGGATTTCAACAAGCAAAGATTTAGTTCAAGCAATTCAACAACTCAAACCATAAGATTAGGTAGAAGCTACACAAAACCACACTATCAAAGCAACCATATTGATGGAACAAAACCAGTGTGGCAAAAACTTTGGAAAAAGATTAAAAGAGACAAGAAGAAATTTTTTGGGTCAACTCCAAGAATGGAAGGTATTTATGATGAAGAATCATACTCAATGAACTTTGATCATGGAAGTGGGTGGATGGAGCCAGATAATTTATCTCGTTCTTTCTCTTGTCGATATGCTCACCCATCTAGGATATTAGTACCAAGCCATTTATTGGATTAATTTATTTTTACTATTTCCATTTTTTACAAGAGACAATTTATTTTGTAGATTTGTTTAATAATTGATGTATTTAATTTATAAAATAAATTACATATATTATTTATTTTAATGATCTACAAAGTAAACTTTACAAAAATAAATACAGGTAGTATTACAAAATGTGTAATTAAGAACATGTATATGCATGTTATTGTAAAAAAAAACATGTATATGTTAGAATTCATAATTTTGATTAATTTCAAATACAATTTATTTAATATTTTTTCTCATTTCAACACAAAGGAGAGTTAAATTATCTCATCTTCTTTTCCTCTTTGAGTTATTACTTTTTAGTAATCATGACAGACTTACCAAATTGTTTTAGTTCAACACTTAGGCTCAATTTTGACAATGCTCAATTTTTGAACTTATGATTTAAAACTTAAAAACTCATTAAAAAAAACTTGTTTGATAACATTTTTTCGTCATGAGTTTATGGCTTATTTTTAATAGCTTAAAGCTTAAAGTATACAACTTAGTATCATTTTTCTTCCAATTTTCATCTTACTTGAAAAAAAATTAAATACTAATTAATCATATTTTTCTTGCCATTTCATATTTCTTTTACAAAGAATATTATTTCATATTTATAAGCTAGTCAAACAGTTAATTATACTAAATATTATAAATTCAATTATCTAATTTATCCATTTTAAATTATAAATTCACTGTTGTAATTTTTTTTTTTATAAATTCACTGTTATAAGATAACTTATCAACTTCAAGTAAAAAAAGATAACTTATCAAACTCTCCACTATTTTTAACCAAACTTTTCAAAAAATATTTAATATTTTTATGTTCGTATTTATAAGAAAAAATATATTTGACATAAAAAAAATATACATCAATTATTCAACATATATCTAAAGTACATTTTAGATGAAAAAATCGCGGTTCGATTAATTATAACTACACATTGAAAGAAATTAAATTTGTCCCCGAACTCTAGACTACCGAGGCATTTCCCCTAGGAGCATAAATGGAGCTATAGTATCAAATTCACATTGACCAATCAAAACAGAATCTCTAAACTGAATCAGGGATATATTCATTCAGCGCCCATAGTTTTGTCATTTCCCAATCAAAATATTAATCCATCCCGTGCAATCCACGCGAAAACCATAAGCCCTATAAATCACAGTGCCAACACTTGACAAATTTCATCGCCGTTTTATTCAAACCACCGTGTCGTTTTATTGAAAATGCAGAATCTACAACAAAAAGCTTCAGAATGGAGTGGAGTTTCAACAGAAGAAGCTTTCTCCATAGACGAAACGAATCTCTTCAATAAACTTGGTCTTCAAACCTTCATCAACCTCTCCACCAATTTCTACAACAGGTACGTAGTAGTATATTATTATTAATCATTTTTATTCAATTTCTCAACAATAATAATAATAATATAATTGTGAAATTTGGAAGGGTTTATGATGATGACGAAGAATGGTTTCGTTCGATATTTGCAAATTCTAAGAAAGAAGAAGCTATTCAAAATCAGTATGAGTTTTTCGTGCAGAGAATGGGAGGTCCTTCTCTTTTTTCTCAGAGAAGAGGTACTATACTGTTTCTTTATCATTCCAAATAAATAGCTTATATTATATGATAAGTAATTATTCTATAAGCGCTTAATTAAGTTGTTTATCCAAACAGAACCTTAGTCTGACAATTAAAGGGAAAATAATTTGATCACTAAAAATAATGAAATTTTAAAATGATCATGAAATTAAAATGTCTCAATCATATTAGTAGTATAGATTCCATACAATTTCAAGAACCAAATTGTTTAATGCAATGTTGCCAAATAGGTGCTATAGTATAGCGGAATTGAAATTTGAAGTCACGTACTTTGTGTCTGTGGCAAGTGTTTTTGTTGATGAGATATAAATTAGTCGTTTCTTAATCCGTGCTATTTCTATCATTAAATAGTAGCAATTGTTTGTCGTTGAAAGAGTTGATTTGAGCTGCTGTAATCAGCATTCACAACAGTTAATGATCTGGAACATTAAGTAAGATCAGATGGTTAAGATATGAGTTTTCAGTTTACCTAAGTGAGCCATCCTATCACTATCAAGAGCTTTCAATTTTAACTCGGCCGGACAGGCTGGTCCAATGGGCTAATGTTTTAGGCTGGGTTTGGCTCCTAAATTTCAGGCCCCAAAAGATTGTCATTTTGGTCCAACTCAGCTGGCAGTCTGTTCAGGCGCGGCCTGTTATCGTTGCAGAGAGAAAACTCGGCTTTATTTTAATATAACTAATGGATCCTTCCATCAAGGCTATAAGTGAGTTTTTTTGGGGTGATAAAATGTCCTTTTCTTTTTAACCAGGCTTGCTTATGAGTGAGTTCAGATAATCTTTTCCACCATTTTTTCATGCAGAAATATGATTTTTTTGGTCATAATTATGATATTTTTAAACATATGTAGTTAGACTGACAAGACAACTTACACTAGGTTACTTTTAGAAGCTTGTTAACTGAGACACTGATTATACATTTACATGGTTGTGAAGATGTTTCTGTAATAATCATATGCAGTTCCATCCATTAATCATTTATGTCCTCTGTCCTATTTTAAAGGCATGATCAAATCTTGTATTTTTCAGTCGAAAGTAAGTGTTGGAAGTAAAATAATTGTACTGAATTTCATACATAAAAGACGATGATCATGAGATATATGCGAAAAGGTTGTGTATTGGTTTCATCCTGGTTTGAACTTGCTGCTTCTATTCATCAACTAACTTCTGAATTTTGAAATTGAACCATGGCTCCTTTCTTGATATATGGCAGGACATCCTGCTCTAATTGGTCGACATCGACCATTTCCGGTCACACATCAAGCTGCGGAGAGGTGGTTACATCACATGCAACAAGCATTGGACACTACTTCAGATATAGATGATGACTCGAAGATCAAAATGATGAACTTCTTCAGGTTTATTTTCTGACTTAAAATGAAACGTCGTGCTAAATGGTTACCCTTTATAACAATTACCATCCATAATTCTATTGTTTTTCAGGCACACTGCATACTTTTTGGTGGCTGGTGATGAGCTAAAGAATCCAAACCAACAGGTACCATGCAAGCATGCAGCTGGAAAAGATAATTCCTGATTCACGAAACTTTGTATCAGTTTTATTTCTAACTGTAATTTATAACCCTCAACACACAATTCATAAAACTTTCAATCAAAAAGGGATTTGAATTTCTTGTGGTCTGTTGTTATGGTCTCCTCGCATTTTGTAATTCCATGATTTATCTATATCTCGGTGCTAGGCTGCTACTTTTGGAAGATTGAACTTAGATGTTTGTCTATCTAGAACTCTATCATCAATCTGAAAATACTTTCAACAATGTTCCTGCTAATAAATAGTTCTGTCATTTTACAGTCTTAAAAAAAAATCTATTATCTTTGCTACAACGTTACATAAGCAGAGATTATAGTACTAATCTTTAATTTATATTATTTGATTGATGAAAATACATTGAATGAAACTCCTATATAAGTACTAAGCATGACTGTTAAAGTCATTATTGCAAGATGCAACATAATTTTAAATGATTAGTGGAGATAATCTAGATGGGTGGTTAGGGGGATAGGGTTACTTCATCAATAATGTCAATCATCAAAGTGGTTGTTTAATGGGTTTGGATAATTTGAAGTTGGGCTCGAACTATTTGTTAAGCCCGGACCAACAACACATTAAGTTTTTTTTTTTTTGGTTCAAAATAATAACAAATCAAGTTAAATCATTAGATATTTAGATTAGTATTGATGGGTAAAATTTACACCGTCGAAAGATATTTTTCAATAAATGGATGAGACATGGGGAACAAAGACATTTTTAACATAAGAGCTTGTTCTTGTCAAAAGAAAAACATAAGAGCTTGTTAGTAATCTAACAATCTACAATCCTCTGCAGAATAAAACAAACTATTGAAAATCCAAATACTATGATATAATTTTTACGTAGTAAGAAACTATCTTTTTTTTTTTTTTTTGACATGATAGTAAGAAACTATAGTAAGAAACTATCTTTAGATTCACCTTACCTATATATTTTTGCATTCTAATTGTAACTTTTCCGGCTCCATAGTATTTTTTGTTTAATTTAAACTTGAAGTGTTTTACAAGTAGCATAACAAGCATGACTTTTTAGCAATTTAAGTTAGATCTTCTTTGCTTCTTAGTGACGACTGCATTTCAACTACTTTGCAATTAAAATCAAATAGTCGTTGCAGAATACACAATCTAAATTAACCTTGATGGAGAAAGAAATCAATATCAAAAGACACATTTATTATATAATTATGTATAATTTAATGAAGTATTCAAATGTAACTTTGTGTGATGAATATTTTACTATGAAAAAGAAGGATGTCCTATCATTTCAATAACCTTGATTTATATACTTCAATGAAAACATATAACTGTTTCCAAATAGATGGCTTTGTCTAATTTGTTTTTCATGATAAGAATAATGCGTTTAGGAAATATTAATATATGATTAATTGTATAGGTTAACCTAATAAAAAATAAAAAAAGGTTAACCTAACTCTTAAAAACTCCAATTACAAGATGACAAAGTAGCCATGTATATAACAAAATCTGTTTTTGTGATCATATTACATACTTTAGTACGTTGTGGAAATATTTATCCTAAAAACTTTTACTCGGAATTTATTCTTTGGTGAAGTTTATTAACTACTTGAGACCAATATCTTGGTTAATTACTATTGTCTTCATGAAAATAATATAGAGTATAATATAGAGTATTTGAGGTATAACCGTGTAAGTGGGTATCATATTCGTGTAACTGTAGGGATTAATTATCCGAATCTTGCAGGGATCTAAATTGATGGTCAATGTCTTCCTAAGGCTTTGTTTGCGAGTTTGGAGGGGAGGGAATGGTTTTGAAAAAAGGAAGAAACAAGTGGAAGGAATAGAGGAGTTTGGGAGAGGAGGAGTTTGGAGGATTATTTTTTCTTCATAACACAAAAACTCCCCAATTTGGTGGAACTCAAAATTTGTGTTGGATGAAGGTTTGGAGGGTTTATATGTATTCTTCAAATTTAATTAATGTTGTTATAATATTCTTAAATTCATAATATATTAATCATAAGTATTTATTTGTCATTCTCTATAAAAAATACTTTCTCAAAAAATGTTAAAAATTTCTCTATTTTTCTCTCTATTTCCCTCCCTCCAAAGCCCTCCCCTCCCTTCCCCTCCAAATTCGCAAACAAAGCCTAAGAGTTAGTTTTGACACTATTGTATGTCCAAAAATCAAGAAACAAATCCAAAACCTTAATTAAGTTAGAAGAGATTTGTATTATCTCATCTAAATGTTATTGGGTAATAAGGATAGAGTATGCATAAAGCTTTAAATTTTTACTGTTTGTTCTTTTGTATGTTACATAGGTAAGGAACATATTGGTCAAATATAATCTTAAAGTGAAGAACAAGTAAACTGCACACGTCCATGCATTTATCTTCCTCTACTTCTAGAATCATTTTGCGTTATTGCCTTTGTTTGTATATCAATATTAATCAGTGTTTTTTTTTGGGACCATTATAGCCAAATGATAGCTATCGAAAACAAAATCATTACTTGTTAATTTGGAGTGGACCTATGTCGACGGATTGAGAGATGAAATTTGGCTAAGAAGAGATGGTGTACAAGTAAGCACTTTGACAATAAGTTAGTGATTGATCTAAAGTGTGAGTTTTAGGATTTAGAAAATGTTCATCTTATTAACCTTAGTCATGAATTAGTATTTATAGGATTAACTTTTAAAATGAAATTTAGATACCTCTTGATGCAGAGATTTTACTGTTTTTTTGTTTATAATGTTGTAGATGGGAGGGAGACCATTTGGATATAGAGGATAATCTCACTTGGGAGCAACTTCTCAATGAGGATGGAATAATTCAAGAATGCAAGCCCTTAATAGCCACCTTATACATTTGTAATTATCATTTTTTCCACCATTGGATTTAATTCTTATTAGAAATTAGAAAATAATAATTTTTTTAGACATTTTATTACTTTTTTTTTTATATATTCATATTGACTTACCATTGATAACATGATAAAACTGCATAAAATATGTAACAAGAATAACTAAATGAGAAATACAATATGTAACAAGAATAACATGATAAAACTGCATAAAATCTTGTTACTGTGAGTTACCATTGATGCCAACATCCCACCCCTTTATGACTTGTCCTACACCTGCAAACAAAAATAGATAAAGGTGCATATGAAAACAAAGATCTCTAATAGCGTAATGCATCAACACAGTACATAATTACATACCAAGGCGAAACTTAAATGGTGCTTTTCCGATACATGAATCAAATATTTTCCCATCTTCACTAGCAACTTCCTCGATAATCATTCCACCTGCCTCAGGTGAGTGTATATCTTTCCAACAATCACTTCCGCTTGAAAGCAACACCGTTCAAATGAAACCGAAAGAAGGCAGATTCAGTTGATCAATGCAATGCAACTGTTTAAGGCTGTGTTTACTTCCAAAATGATACACCACAAGTAGTAATGTATGTGATGCTAAACAAAGTTGCTAATGTAGTGTACTACTACTACTACTACTACTACTACTACTACTACTACTACTGCCAACAGTCTTTGCACGAGCATCTTCCATCCTCAAAACAATGAAACCTAATCTCTCACAATTATTTTTTTTTGAACAATCTTTTATATATATTTCATGGCAGTGTGGCAGTCTACACAAGTTCTTAAATTTTTAAAAACCTTGATTGGAGTTCCTGGTGGAGTTGAAATGATTCCAAAGGCAACAGCAAGCTTCTCACTGTGGTAAAAAATGTTTTGCTCTTTCTGCTCCTCCTCCACATCATGTAGCACAAAGTTTGTGTCTGGAACATAGCCTTCTTCCTCCATTTTCTCCACATCATATATCACTTATTTTGGGGTGAGATGTATCTCCTGCTAAGAACACATGCACTTGTCTTTTGATCTCAATCCAGCTCTTACCTGGCTTCTTTACTATTCCCCTATTGTCCATATCCTTCCTAACCTTGGAAACTTCAGTCCACAGACCAGCATTAGCATAAATATTAGCCAGGGTGATATAGGTGGCTGGATTCTCTGGTTCTATCTCAAATAATGCATTTGCTGCTCTTTCAGCTAGTTCAATGTTTCCATGTATTCTACATCCACCAAGTAAGGATGCCCAAAGGAATTTATCAGGCTTCATGGGCATGTTATCAATAATATTCTCTGCCTCTTTCAATCGTCCATACCGTGCCAATAAATCAATAACACATGCATAATGATCTGCAGTATGCACTAATCCATGCTTCTCCTTCACTGAATGGAAATACTCCAACCCTTTGTCCACTAATCCGGCATGAGTACATGCAGAAAGAACCCCGACGAAGGTAATTTCATCAGGCTTTGTGCCCAATCGAAGTAGCAATTCGAAGAAATGAAGAGCCATGTCGGGTTGACCATTCTGAGCATACCAAACAATTAGAGAAGTCCATGACACCAAATTTGGTCGAGGCATGTGGTTGAACACCCTACTTGCAATTTCAGTGTTCCCCCACTTCAAGTATAGATGGACGAGAGAACTTGCAGCAAACGGACACGGGTCATACCCTACTCGTGTCATGTATCCATGAACCTCCCTTCCCAGACGTTCGGCAGCAAGATCAGCACATGCATTTAAAACACCAGCAAATGTATACTCATTTGGTCTAACACCTGACCCCATCAAATCTCTGAACAAAGAAAACCCCTCTTTCTTTCTTCCATCTTCAAAGCATCTCTGAATCATGGTAGTCCACGAAACAACATCTCTACCATACAAATCCAAAAGAGCAGTCCAAACCACCTCATCCAACTCAGTCCTTATTAAGTAACCATGAATTTCCTTCCCAAGACACAAACTCGGAATAGCAGCAGCAGCAGCCGTCAAAGCACTCGACAATATAAACATATTAGAATTAGAACTCTCATTCTCCTGCATCATTCTAAGAAAATCCAAGGCCTCCCTATGTCAATCCCGCCTAACATAACCAGATATAAGTCATATAACTAACAGCATTCCAAGTAAAATTATCTCTTTGCGGCATTTCATCAAAAAGTTCCCTAGCACAACCCAATATCATAGTATTCCACGAACACAAATCCTTTTGAGGCATTTCATCAAACACCATCTGGGCATCAATAAAACTCCCACATTTGGAATACATATGAAGCAAACGATTGGAATTGACAAAACCAGGAATAAGTTAGATTGATGACGAAGACAAGCAGTAATGAGAGTTGAGTAGACACGAGGAGAGGGTTCATGAATGCGATGGAGGAAATCAATGGCGGTTCTGTTGACTTTAGGGCGGGAAAGACAAATAAAGAGAAGGAAAAAAAACTTATATGAGTTTAATCATTTAAACTTTTTTCCTTACCAAATTATTCATTTTAACTTAATTTTATAATAAATACGTAGTTTGTTGATTATATGTATGATTATAAATAATAGTGAGAGAGTCTAGAAGGCTTAGTTCGACTAACAAAAAGTGCCAACATTGTTAAGTAAGATGTCTATGATTGGAATTCGATCTTTGATTACTCCATTTTGTATGTGTGAATTTATGATGACTTTGCCATCTAATTTATATATATAAAAAAACAAAAATAATAGTGAGAGATGAGCAATTAACCTTCTACAAAATTTTAGTTCAACATTGATTCAAAAAATAAATAATTAAACCGATATAAAATATCAAAACTGCTAGGTTAAACACTTATAATTACTTTGTGTATTTTCAATGATAATTAGTCTTGTAATAATAACTCTAGCTCATCAATGTATAGTCTACTCTCTACTTGCTTTTTGTACAAAATATTTTAAGTATATGATCTAATTAATTCATCCAAAAAAAATATAGTTTATGTTCTCAGCTGAAATTCATGCATGCATCTACAACATATTTAGAGAACCAAAACATTCCGTTGAATGTCATTTAAATGACAAATATATATTTTTTTCTTCATATTTTTGCATGCTACAACTACTAGTGTTTAGATATAGATATATGGGAGTGTATTGGATTGAATTTTTAAAAAAATCTTGTAAAATTTGAAAATAATGTACAAGATTTTTGTCTTTTACGATTTTAATAGACTGACAGTTTGGTAGACAGAAATACTATAACTAATTCATACAAAGTTGGTTTCGGAGGTAATGTCCGGAACCATATCTTAAAAAATATATCTTGATTGCTGAAATAATATACTAGTTTTGATTCATAAGTGTATTTTTTATTATTAGAATAATAAATATTATTGTATATCATTTCATTTAACCGTGAATTTTATTGATCCATTGATAAAAGTTAACTCGTATATATGAAAAAGATTTATCTCACTTGTTTATATCATAGAACTAGCCATATAGAAAACTCTTAATCAACTCAAGAACACTTATTAAATAAAATGATGTGAATCACTTCTAACTTAATTAAGATCTAGAATTAAAGAGAATTGGTCATCTATTTAAATCTTAAAAGATTTAAGGAATAATCTCTATACAAATCATAATACTTCACTCAAATTAAAATAATTGAAAACTCTTAACCACGAGCTTTTACCCAGCCAGTTATGTGTCATATGTGCCTAATGTGTTAGTTAAAATGTGCAAAACTATTGTTATAGACATGAAAAACTTGACAAAGATTTTTACTAAAAAATAAAATATTTAATTCAATTCGCTAGGTATCTTTCTTAGAAATTACAGCTATACAACTCAACTTGAAGGGTAAAGACCCACATTTGGTGAAAACTTCACAAACACACTTGACCTTGTTTTCTTCAATGATTTTATACTTGAATATAAATTCTTCAACATCTCATGCATGGTGTGATTACTAATTACAAACATTCATCTCCTTTATACTTCAAATAAATTGCAGTTACCCTCAAGTTAGTGTTTCTTGCAAATAAGATAGATCCGAAAAATCATCAAAACCTAAACCAAAGAAAAAGTTTATCTCTCCATGCAAGTAAGCAAATTAATCAATCAAATAGATCCTCAAAATTTTGTACATAACTTATTTTATTTTTTGAAAAATTTATAAAGCCTTTATATTTAATTTTCTAAACCCTTTTAAATTTTCCAAAGCTAGCTCATAAAACAACAACTATTTGTACATCATGAAAGTTTTTGTTTGTTATTTTAGAAGGACAAAGAAGTTGTTAGCAAAGAAGGGAAAGATATGGAAGTGAAAGAGGAAACCCTACCTCCCGGATTTCGATTTCATCCGACCGATGAAGAACTTATCACTTACTATCTTGTAAACAAGATTTCAGATGCTGATCATTTCACTTGCAAAGCAATAGGTGATGTAGATCTCAACAAGTGCGAGCCATGGGAGCTTCCTGGTAGATATTAATCATATACATCTTTCTTTTGATTAAAGATTCATTTGTTTTTGATTTTTTTTTCTGTTATTTTGTGGTGCTCATTTATATATCAAGAATAGATCCATGTATACAAAATATTTGCTTTGTTCAACTACTTAAGTTTCTATTTTTATTTTTCATCCATGTTTTTATAGAAACAATAAACTAGGGTTTCTTCATGATATACTATATTTTTTTTACTATTTAGCTGCAACAAATTTAGAAGCTAACTACACCAATTCTTCATGATATTGCCTCTTTTAATTTGTTTTGCAGGCAAGGGATTAATATTTATACTTGTTCCAATTTCATTATAACACAACTAATCTTTTTTTTTTTATAATATATCATAACTAATCTTTTTGTTCTTCCAAGATATATATACCTTCATCTTTCTTTGTGATATATGGTTAAGATTTTCTGCATAAATTTTATTTTATTTTAATATCAAAAAATTTCATTTTTCAAAAGAAAATTTATATAGAAAATTGAAGATGCTTAATTATTACTATATATAATTTGTAGGGGAATTTTTTTTATGCGCAAATATTAGTATGCATATATAACGGTTTTTACGATTTGAACTCTAATCTTCTAGTAGTTAGTAAGTGTTCCTTAGATCACCAATTGAGTTGTCTGTTTTGTTTATACATCAAAAAGATAAATGCTCCTATTAGAATTTGAACTCTGGATCTTCTCCTACCTAACCTATATTCCTCCAGCTCTTACCACTTGAGTTATCGTGCAGGGACAATTGAGTTGTTTGTTTGAAACTTGTTAACTATTTACATTTTTTTTTTTGAATCAGTTTAATTTGTTAACTATTTACATGGTTTTCTCATAAATTAACTTTAACTTGTGCAATTTTCTAATACTTTTTGTGGAATAGGGAAAGCAAAGATGGGTACTAAAGAATGGTACTTCTTTAGTCTAAGAGATCGAAAATATCCAACAGGTGTGAGAACAAATAGAGCAACAAACACTGGATATTGGAAAACCACAGGGAAAGACAAAGAGATTTTCAATAGTGTTACATCTGAATTGGTTGGTATGAAAAAGACTTTGGTTTTTTACAAAGGTAGAGCTCCTAGAGGAGAGAAATCCAATTGGGTCATGCATGAATATCGAATTCATTCAAAATCCACCTTCAAAACCAACAAGGTATATAGTTATATAGTACTAATAACTCTTGTAAAATTATAGAAGTTTTTGTTGTTGGTAATTTATAGAGGATGCATTTTTATTTATTGTTTTAAATTTAATTAGCTTCTGTTTTTTTTAAAAGTCACTAAAATATAAAATGCATAAGTTTCACTCTTGAGAGAATATTGCTTTATATTTTTTTATAAGCAAATAGTATTGATTTATAAATATACAATCAAAACCTCTGAATAAGATGAGAAGAATTTTTTTTATGATTTCAAGTCTCTATTTTTTTATTTAATCTGTATATATATATATATATATATATATATATATATATATATATATATATATATATATATATATATTTATATATTTTCATGCAATATTAGCGATCATTAATTTTAATATTTTAGCATCTAATACTTTGTAATATATTTTTTCATGTTGAATGTTTTGTCTATTGTCTAATAGACAGACACATGTAGTTACACTTAAACACTTTAATCTTTAATTTATTACTTTCAAATTATATTAGTGTCGTGTCAGTTTCAATGTCATATCCAATAACCATTCGATATATGTCTCTATATCAATGTTTCATAGATTAACATTACTCATTAATGTTCCTACATACATATATACAGCAAGATGAATGGGTGGTTAGCAGGGTATTCAGGAAGAGTGCAGGTGCAAAGAAGTACCCTTCATCAAACCCTACAAGATCAGTCATGAATCCATACCATATCAATCTAGAAACTGTTCCTAGTAACATGAACATGCTACAACCACCAATGATGCATCATCTAGGACTAGATTCTACTACTCATTTCCAACTCTATGGAAGAAACTACATCAACACCATGCAACAATATTCCAACTTGAATAATTTTCCAGTTTCATCATCATCAGTAGGAGATGGTGGAGGATTCACCATTTCAGGCCTGAATTTGAACCTTGGAGGTTCCACATCATCATCACAACCTATTTTGAGACCAATGCCATCAAATGCTCATACTATGCATGATTTCAGCTCCAATATGATGATGGGAGGTGCAAATAGTAATATCCAGCTTGGTGCAGAGAATAATAATAATACTCATAATGTAGGGTATGCTGGTGGAGATCAAGTGAATAATGCAAATTCTAATAGGTACAATATGCAAGGTAATATGGATCATTGTGTGGATCTTGATCATTATTGGCCACCTTCTTACTGAATTTCATTGGGATGGATCACTGGCAGCTGCAAATAGCAATATCCATTTAGTTTATTTAGTTTTGTGTACCAAGAAACTTTTTTAATTAATGTTTATTTAGAACTCTATTTTCTTGAGATTGAGATCATTGTTGTGTACTAATAAAAAAAATCAATATTGTGAGTTTGTTTCATCCTTATTATGTTTGATCGTTATATCACTACAAGAGATGGAAGATATTTTGCAACAACTTTTGTTATTGTCAAAACTCTAAAATTGTTGCATGTTGTTGGCTCATTGTGATAAATATTGTAATTTTTTTGAGTAAGTCATTAATCCTTCGGCTTCTGAAATTATAGGGTCGAACATTATTCCCTTAAATTTTATGATTTTTTATTGAAGCTGGACAACATAGTACTTCTTTTAACTTATTTTATTAATGAATGTGATTATAATCCAACCTGTATTCAGAACACTATTTTATTAGAAATGATATGAGTTTGTTCTTGTCAAAAAATTGTATGAGGTCTCTATATGAGTCCATATCAATCAAGTTAACGTAATTGATTACTATGTATTTGTTGATGTCTTCCCTATTATGTGACACTATATTTCGTTGTAAATACGAGATTAAGATGTCCCGTATTTGTTTAATTCGTTAAGGTTTCAAAATTTAAACAAAAATGTTGAGATGGCCGAGTTGGTCTAAGGCGCCAGATTAAGGTTCTGGTCCGAAAGGGCGTGGGTTCAAATCCCACTCTCAACAAATTTATTTTTCTTTTTCCATTTTTCATCTTTTGTTCGGGTCTTGAGCAGATTTTAGTATAGGGCTCGGTCCATTATTCATGTTGAAATCATAGCCCAACTTTCTTTTAGCCCATTTTCCATGGAAAGAAATTTGCCTCAATTAATATTCGTATACTAAATTAAATGGTATACAATTTTATAAAAACTACATAAATTAGCAACAACAACGAAAACAAAATGGCAGAGCAAAATTATAAAATTCATCTTTATATTTGAACTGAATTTTGTATTTTTTTTTTCAAGTTGTTTACTAGTAGTTAAATTCACACATATTAATTCAGAAGTTCAGACAAAATTATTAGGCCGAATGTCCATAACTGGGGTTCGATCCTCGATCCCTCCACTTTGTATATGTGAGTTTATGATATATTTGTCTTTAAATAATTGATAAATTTCAAATTTTGTCTTTAAATAGGTCGATCATTATAGTTTTTAATAAATTTATTTCAACATGTAAAAAAATACTTTAAGCAAATTTAGAATATAATTAAATTATTATCATTATTATGTTATATATTTTATTCGTTTAATTATTACCATATTTGACTATTTAAAACAAAATTAGGAATATCTTAAAAATATATAAATTAAGGAGAAAATATAAATAAAAGAAGAAAAAAACAATATTACCAAATTGATATTGTTTTTTTTAAAGGACCAAATTGATATTGTTTTTTTAAAGGACCAAATTAATATTTTTAAGCACTAATGTATTTGTAATTTTATTTTATTTCAATACAAAATGGTAAGTACTATTCAAATAATTTACACACAAATGTGTGGTCCAAGTTCATATCCTAATAATATTGGTATTGTCGATTAAGATAGGTCTTACTTATATATATATACTGTAATTGTCATTTTACAAATGTCGCCAAATATATTTGATTTTTATTGTAGCGAAATTTTATTACTATGCTAACATCTTGCGAACAGTAAAAAATATAATAATTAAAAAAATTACATTGAAAACTAAAAATGACATTAATTTTAAGATAATTCTTTTTTCTTGTAAATCTTTTAATTCTCACACTACATAAATTGCTTGTGGGAGTTTTGGTATTCATCAAATAAGTTATTTTCATTTCTAGGTTTTAAGAGAAAATTGTAGTCAAAGATGCCTCGTGGGACACTTGAAGTTGTTCTCATCGGAGCAAAAGGCCTTCCTGACACTGATTTTTTCAGTAAGCATTTCAAATTCAATGTCCAGTTCTTGTTTATTGTGTATTTTTTTTTACAAGAAGTATAGTGTAAATTTTATTGGCTTAAATAGTTAAATTATCATATTATGTCATTTCCTACTGTCCCAAAATTATGCATTTGATGTTGATTTCGACATGGATTTTTAAATCAAAATCGATCTAAAATTTTAAAGTTGAGGTATGATTGTTTATCTTGATTCAATAGTTTAGATTAATGACGGAGTGACTATACATGTTTGACTTTAAACTAGATCTAAAATTTTAAAGTAGAGATGTGATTGTTCGATCTTAATTCATTAATTAATTATCTACACTTTAACTTTGAGCTAGATCCAAAACGTTAAAACATAGACATAATCGTTTGATTTTGATTCAATAGTTTAGATTATTTAAAAGTAGAGATGTGATAGTTCGATCTTGATTCAATAGTTTAAAGTTATCTACGCTTCAACATTGAACCAGATCCAAAATTTTAAAGTGGATATGTGATTGTTTGATTTTGATTCAATAGTTTAGATTAGTTATTGGGCGACCATATATGTTTGGATTTATTACAATTATTCGTAAGAAGATCTATAATGTTGTTGATAGTCAAATCTTGATATGACATTTTAGGTTGCGTGATTGTATCAAATATATGTTAGGGTCTGTTTGGATTGATGGAATGAGATGGAATGGGGTGGGATGGAGCTCTATTTCGTTGTTTGATTTTATAAAATATGAATGGAATGGAGTGGTATATGGGGTGATAAGGATGAAATGATACACAATAATTATAGTTTTACAATTTTACCCTCAATTTTATTTTTTATAAGACTTTTCTCATTCTTATCTATTTTTTTTTTGCTAAACATTCCTATCTATAAAATAAAGGGTATAATTGGAATAAAAAAGTTATAATATTTTCCATTCCGTTCACTATCCAAACAATGGAATGGAATATGTATCCATTCCGTTCCATTCCATTCCATTCCACTCCGCTCCGCTCCATTCTATACCATCAATCCAAACAGACCCTTAATGAATTCCCTTAAATCAATCATCCATTTAAATATGAATATAGTTGTTTGCGACATCAAATTTGGATCGAACTTCACATTTTGATAATTCTGCTGCAAAAATCAAAATATTTTTTCCAATTCAAAATGGTCAATTTTACCGTGTCAATGTAAGTTTGACTAAAGTTTGTGAGGAGTAAATTTGGTCAAATTCATTTCATGATAATCTTAAATCTTTTTTATTTCAATAATTTTTTCAGTTTAACAATTAAAATAACCGGTATTTTAATCAAAGCAAAAATGGTTTATTTTTTATTTTATTTATTTATCATTTTTTTACAAGCAGAGAAAATGGACCCCTATGCAATCCTCACCTATCGGACTCAAGAGCACAAAAGCAGTGTAGCAAAAAGTAAGTTTCACTATTTGTTTTCCATTCATCACCATTTTCATTGGATATATAATTATATAAATATAACTATAAATATTACGTAATTAGTTATCATGTGTTATAGATGCAGGATCTAATCCTCGTTGGAATGAAAGTTTCCTTTTCACAGTTTGTGACAATGTTGCTGAACTTAATTTGAGGCTAATGGATGAAGATACATTTACTAAGGATGACTTCCTCGGTGAGGCAAAGTAGGTTACTCTTCCTTCAATTTCTTTTAAATTTATTTGTAGTTTTTAAAGTTAATTAATCTAGTTATTTGAATTAAGTAGTTCATAAATTCTATTTAAGAGTTATTGTTTAAGAGAATTTGACTTCGATTCTTAATTAGAACATCGATTCTTAATTGGAACAATTGTGAAACAACTTTTGAGATTATTGGAATTCTTCCATTCTACGAGAACAAATAGTTAACACATTATTTTTTTAAAGTTCAATGTAGTTTGAGGCTAATTGTTATTTTAACATATTAAAATTTCTGAACTGTGAATATCCGTCCTAACAATTTTGACATTTGAGAGTTGAATTAAGACTTGTATATTCTTCTATAGAAAAATGTAAAACACCTAACATGTATGGTTGATTTCAAAAATTAATTTAAATGAGCTTGTTTCCCAAACATATGCAGCATTCATTTGGGACCAGTTCTTGAGTATGGGAGTGTACCAGAAACTGCTTATAATGTTGTGAAGGACCAGAATTACTGTGGAGAGGTTCATGTGGCTCTCACTTTTCATCCCGAGGTAATTTTGTTTAATAATAACTATAGCTATTTTTGGGCTTTTTGTTTAAGTTTTTTTATAATTATTATGTAGTGAGTATAATTTAATAATGATACAATCTTTAGGTTTTTTGTTTTCTCATTTTTCTTGACATTTTTTTAAGCAAGCAATTGAAAATTTGAGACCAAATTGATAGGCTTTTCGTTTTCATGTTCCAAGATTTTGACGTCGTGCACTTTTGGTGATATTTTTTTTTTTGAGTTAAATATATTTTTAATTTTAAAATTTATATTTTTTGTATTTTGTTAATGTATCCATTTTTTATATTCTGTAAATTACAAAATTGTTTCACTTTAGTCTCTCTTATTAAAAACATACGGTTTTATAATTTGTAAGTAACCATCAAAAGTAAAGAAAATTTTTCTTTTGCCCCCCCCTCATTTCTCTAAAACCCCCCTAAAACACTAAAATGCCCTTGAAATTGGGCAAAGAAAGTAGTTCGGGACATATGTTCCGAACTCCAGTTCGTGACCTACGTCCCGAACCATGGGCGTTGCACAAAGCTTAAACCCCCCATGGCGCGAGTGTTGTGGTTCGTGACCTATACACCGAACTGGGGTTCGGGGTATACGTCACGAACCGACCCCTGGCGCCCCCCATAAGACTTATTTCGTGAGCTAGGTCGCGAAGCCCAGTTCGGTATCTAAAACCCGAACTGGTGCTTATATTTGACAGATCAGAATTAAAACTCCCCACTCCCTTTTTTGTTCTAAACCGTTCCATACTCTCTTTTATCTCTTTTCATCTTTTTTTCACCAAATCCATAGAGAAACGTCCTAATCTTCCACTAACACCACATTTTCAGAGAGATAGTGGTATGAAATATTACCTTTGTAAGATGTAGGAAGAACACGATGAACATCACAAAATTCGCCCAGGCGTGCGCATATGGCCACCAGTTCGTGACGTACAACCAGAACCTCTCAGTTCGTGAGCTAGGTCACGAAAAACACCAGTGTCAGCTCTGACACTGGCTTGACATGACAGCTAGAACAACATACAGCAACAACAACACAAAAGAATCGGTTCAAAGTGGACATTACCTTATGTAAACGCTTTAATGATTGTTTGTTGCTCTGACAACAACGCCAATGATGATTTGTGAACCCCAAGTACCAAAATCGCCCAAGAGAGTAGAGAGTGTGTGATAGAGTAATGAAGAAGGAAGAAAAAGGTGAGCTGGGGGTTGTTAGTATATAACGAGATATTTCGTGAGCTATAACCCGAACTGGGGTTCGGGGAATAGCTCACGAATTAAGTTGGGGGTGCCAGGAAAATTGAGCACTTCGTGATGTATTCCCCGAACTTGATTTCAGGTTATACGTCACGAAGTGCACGCGTGGGGGGTGAAATTTGAAACATTTCGGGACGTATAACCCGAACTCCAGTTCGTGGAATACATCACGAATTTTTATTTATGAGGGTAAAAATGGTAGTTAGGGAGGAAAAGAAATTTGGGGGGCGATTGAGTAATTTTCAAAAGTAAATAGAGAGGCTAAATACAACATTAAAATGTGGAAAATGCTAACCAATTCTCCCAGAGTATAGATCAAGGAAACAAATATAATAATTTAGTATTAGAATTTGTGCGGTTAACACAACTTTTCAAAAATTTAAAAAATATTATTTTTAATATAAAACATTTTTTTAGGTTCCTTAACCAGTGTCATATTCAATTTAATGTAGCTATTAGGGGTAAAAAATAAATTTGATCCTACTTTTAATGTAGCTATTATGCTTTTAATTGTTGGTGCCATACCCAATTCTTTTGAATTTTTGGTTGCAGAGTGGGCAGTACTAATTAAACTCAGCTAGGAGCAAAGTCAAATTGGTGGATGGAGAGAACCAATCAAAGATTATTAGGGGATTTAAGTGAGTGAAAGAATGAAAAGTAATTGGTAGTTGTACCAACCTTTCTTGAACCGGCCTAGAGATTTCTTTTAAGCAACAATTACAATGGTTACTATGTTTGAATTTTGAAACATATGTGTTCTATTTGAATTTCAAGCTAAGTTTATCTAATGTTTTGGTTAATTTTTGGTATACTTCGGCAATTAATTATTATAGTGGATGAGTTTTAAGTAGCATATATCTATCAATTTATAGAGTATAGTTTATGAATATGTTTATATAAACAACTTAATTATGCGTGTATAATTATCATATAAATGTATATGTATTAAATTTTTTAATTTTTATATATAATAATAAAATATAAAACTAAGCCTAGCTAGTTACAGTAAAGAGTAATATCTCCATCTTAGGGTCCAAACTTCAAAGACATGCATTTGATCTCTTTTATGCCTTATCCTTGATGATATATGATATATTTACTCTCTTGTTAAAATTAGTGAATAGAGTTGATTCAACACTCCTCGTAAGAGATATTTTTTCAGTACTAAAATATAAGTTATTTTGAGAAAATATAAGTTACTTTCAGTATAAATCATTTTACAATTTCAATAAAGTATTAATGATGTTTTTTTTATTATAATCTTAACTATTTATTACTATCTCTTCTTTTATTTCTTCAATTTATTTTTTCTATATCATTAATAAAAGACAATTTTGTAAACTAACTCATAATTTATCTTTTCTATATAACAATGATTACATTTCTTAATTTGTGTGATACGGTCAAAATGACTTATATTTTAGTACGGAGGTAGTAGATTTTTAACCATTCTTCTATCTTATTTTATCTTATACAATTTATAGAACCTTCGTTATATTTGAGAAATTAGTTTATTTTCAAACTTTTTTAAGGTAATTTTTTTTAGCTTTATACAGAGTCATATATATAATGAATGAGAATGAAAAAAAATTGAAGTATTCTTCGTATAACATTTATTTTCTCTAACATTTTACTTCAAAAGAGTCATTTTTTTGTATAAAAATATATTTCATTTAATTTCATAACATAAAACATAAATAAAAACTTCATCGGTGATATATCAAAAATATTGATCACACAATACTATAGTTTTCTTTTACACATAAACATATTATAATTAGAATCATTGTTCTTTTTATTCCTATAAATTTAACTCAGTTGATATAAACATTATACTTAAATATAGGAGCAGGGTTCAAACACTCACAAAATAATTGTTGTTCAATAATACTCTCTCCGTTTCAAAATATAAACAAAAGTTGGTCAACAGTAAATGTATTTGATCCCAATTTAAACAAAATATATTCACTTTTGTTGACTAACTTTTGTTTACATTTTGGAACAGAGGGAGTATTTTTTAGCGGTTAAACACATCTTTTTTTTTTTGAAGTGGCTCACCAAAGACAAGACATGTGGAAAGTGATTACGCGTTTTGTACTTTGCTTGCGGTGCAGTCCAATTCTACGAACCAAAAGTGGCGGTTTCCATAAAGTGAGGTACATACACATTTACCCCGTTCGTTCAGTTGCCAACAAAATCAAACCCAAAATACTATTCAATTCAAATCCACCACATTTCCTACTTGTCGTTTCCACTTCAAAGAAAATTCATTTCAATCTTTTGACCAAAAAAAGAAAATTCATTTCAACATTATTAATTAATTAATTTTTAAATGACTTTACAACATCACTATTCACTAGTCCGTCAATACGTATTAGTCTACGCTGCTCAAAAGTCTAAACATATTGAAAATAATATCTCAAATATACTCCTTCCGTCCCAAAATGTAAGCAAATTTGACTTTTTAGGTACATTTGACTATTGATGTATTTAGCTCTTATTATGGACCAAATACATCAATAATCAAGTGTACCTAAAAAGTCAAATTTATTTACATTTTGGGACGGAGGGAGTATTTAAGATTAACAGTGCCTCGAGACACTCTTTAAAAATATTTCACACATATTTATAATGTTTTTATAAAAATTTACCTATTTAAGAGAGTTGAAGAGTGTTCCAAAAATACTATATAACATTTGTGCATATAGTACTCCCTCCGTCTCAAAATGTAAGCAAATTTGACTTTTTAGGTACATTTGACTATTGATATATCTAGCTCATATTATGAACCAAATACATCAATAGTCAAATGTACCTAAAAAGTCAAATTTACTTACATTTTGGGACAGAGGGAATATTTAAATTGAAAAAGAGAAAACAACTTTTCAAAAAAGAGAAAATAAGCTCGTGCTTTTTTAATTTTTACTATGATAAGCATATTTATTTCTATCTTAAATATAAGTAAAAAATATTTACGTTATTTTTTATTTAATTTTGAAAAGATTTCAATCCTCTAATCCTATGCATGCGTCAATTTCCAATACTATAAATAGAAAAAAAAGAAAGAGAAAATGGAGTCACCGAGAGTGTCATTAGAAGAAAAAATAATAGAGAAATATGATACGTGTTGATGGTGTAAAATATTTTATACTATATTTTTTCAAAGCGGAATATTTTATACTATATTCTCTAATTATAACATTTATGTATCATGTTAAATCACTTAATTAATCTATAATTAAAGATATGACATGACATAAGATTTGATTTTTATACTGATAAAATATAGTATTCATTACAAAAATATGATAAAATAAAGGCAAATGTTAACATGTGCCTTAAGGGCACATATTAATAAACTTAATAAGAAAATATTTTTCTTAAAAGCTGTGCACTCAACTTTTTAATGGTCAAACTATTGTACTTTTCAATACAAAATTTTTATCTTTAGTTTCCTTAACATGTAGTACCCTTAAGGCACATATTAACAAAACCCTAAAATAAAAGATGTTAAGAGGAATGTTTATATTACTAGAAAAATATCTAAATTGCATAAAAAATAATATGAATCGTTAAATTAATGAGTTCGAGTTAGATGTCCTGTATAACACTACTTATAATGAAAATACATTAATAATTTCAGTGTCCATTAATTAAGTCTCTAAATATGGTACAAAATAAAATCCTGTGTTTTACTTTTTTTTATTTACTATAAAAATCCTATCTTTTACTTAAAAATTTATTCTTTGTTGTTTTATCCGCATTTGTTATTTTACAAATATTTTTAAAAATAAAAATAAATGCACACTATTTTATAGTACTTCATCCGTTTTAAAATGAGTGTCGCTTTTGATGTTTTAACACATATTGAAAAATACAATTATTATGTTAATAGTAGTAACATTTTTAATAAATTAAGCTTATTTTTTCTTTTGTTTTCTTGAAAATAGTGTATAAAGTAGTAATTATATGATAAAATTTGAAAATATTGCATTGAAATTGAAAAGCGACACTCATCTTAAAACAATTTTTTATAACTAAAACGACATTCATTTAAAAACGGAGAGAGTATTATATTGCTCTCTCTATTGCATAAAAAACTAAAGATCACATTTTTTTAGACAAAATGCGGTTGGAAAATGTGACAATGTTTATGGAAAATGACTAATTATGAGATAGTTGTCCCATTGATTTAAAACCGCTCCATACCCAAGTGCTCGACCACACCTTGGGTCGACTAATTATGATTATAAAGCTACAATTATAACAAAAAATATATAATTAATATTATAATACCATTAATACCATCTTTAGTTGAGCCTCCTTCTTTGTAACAACAACTCACAGTTTCTCTCTTTCTCTCTCGTGAAGCAGTTAGTTACTGATCCTTCCAAAGCTTGCTTCAGGTACGTACCACTCTTCTCTTCTTTTCTCCGATTTTTCAATTTCCAACGATTCATCTCTCATTAATTTCTCTTTTTCAACAATTTTCTCAACTCATCAATTTCATTCATTCATCGTCTTCATCATCTCAATTCTGTTTTAATTTTATTTTTAACATATTTAATCGTAATTAGTTGAATTTGTTTTGTATTTCAAGGATTAATGCATAATATGTAATGTTTTAGTTATTTTCGTTATAATCATCATCATCACCGTACTTGTAACTGATGTGAATTTTTTGTTATGGCAGTTACTTTTTTGTAACGGATGTGAATTTTTTGATATATTAAATTTAATTGTATAAAGTTGTTGTATAGTTAAATTTGGGTCCACAAGTCCTAGTTCAACTAACAAATACCGATATTGTTAGACCGGACAATTTCATCTGGTTAAGGACCTCGCAGTTGTGTGTGCGAGTTTCTGGTGGTGATTATCATTTCGCCTACAAACCAAATTGATAATAATAATTTGGGTTTAAGAAATGAAACGACTCATAGTTTGTTAAACCATGATTTGTTAAACAATGATTAATATTTAACCGTCCATGGTTTGTTAAACACTTAAACCATAGACGATTAAATATTAATCATCGTTTTTTCCACTTTACTGAGTATTCACAATGCAAGAGCTAAATCCTTCTCAAGTCGATAAAAAAACCCTTCTTGAAATATACTAGAGAAGTGTCCAATTATGGTTATTAGTAGTGGGATCAGCTGAAAATAGAACTTGGGATTAAGATTTATACTACTAGACTTAAGTTTGAGTCAATAATTTAAATCTCGCATAAAAAAAACTATAATTTGTATAGTGTTTGTATTGAGATATTTAATAATCTCATAGTTGTTTTGTGCAATATGCTTCTTGGTACTTACTACTTTGCTACTTGCTCACTCTGTATTTTTGTAGTTGAATTCTTTTCATTTATAATACTGTTGAAATACTTAGAGTTTACAACATTTGTTAGTGTTGATGCCATAAAATGCATTTATTAATTGAATATTGTTTGGGTTCTTTAGTTCTTTTCTAAAATCCGTTATTATCTGACTTTCTTGGTTCTTGATTTATTGGAAATATATATGTTACAAAGTATCACCTCTTTCGTATATGTATCTTTGGTCTTAAATTAATCGTAACCTTTATTTTTTGTTGTAGCGTGCTTGACAGAATGGGGTTAGGAAACCTATACAAGAGGCGTGTAAGAGTATTTACAATGGCCATAGTTGTATACCTAGATTATAAGGTGAGCTATGTTTGTTACTCAAATTTTGTTATATTAATATAAGCAAGTCTGTTAAATTTCATATGTTATTGTATTTGTGTCTGTAGGGTGTACAACAACGAGAAAAATGGGTTAGCAAATCTAAACAACTAGCACTGTGGGAGAAGGCTCATGAGAGGAATGCTAAACGAATTCTAAAATTGATAATAGAGATGGAAGGCTTGTGGGTGAAACTTGGGCAATATATGTCAACACGTGCAGATGTTCTTCCGCCAGCTTATATAAATAATTTGAAGCAGTTACAGGACTCCCTTCCTCCGCGACCCTTGGAAGAGGTTTTCTTTAAAAAAAATTATTTAGAAAATTATTACGTAGTAAAAGGAGAAGATGCTTTTGGGATATGATTTACATGATAAGGTTTCAAAAGGGAAAAAAAAATTCCTCATATTTTTTAGTATTAGAAATGATATTTGTCTGTTACATGGTTAGTGTATGAATTCATAGCTTATTTTATTCTTAAATAAATTCACACTTCCTCTGTTGAAAATGAACTTCACAATCCATGAACAAGAATAAGGGCGATAATCTTCTAACCTACATGAGAATTTCATATTTTTCTCGAGTTATCATCACTTCTAGACTTCTCAATGTAGTTTATATTTCAAGGTATATGGCACCATACAGAAAGAATTGGGGAAATCAATGGATGAGCTATTTTTGGATTTTGTCAATGAACCTTTGGCAACAGCATCGGTAAGATCCTGAAAATATTTTGTTTTGTTAGAGGATGATTTCTTAAGTTTGTTAAGAATCTCTATAATTAAATGTTTTTCCTTGAGTGAGTTGATTCATTAGAATCTGAGCCAAACATTTTAAGCAGATAGCCCAAGTCCACCGTGCAACTCTACTTAATGGACAGGATGTGGTTGTTAAAGTTCAACATGATGGCATCAAGACAGTCATACTGGAGGTTTTGCTTGTTTTATCCTTTGGAATATATTAATATCTAGGTCACTGGAGGCTTTCAAATAATTATGTACCTATATTGTTTTTCAGGACTTAAAAAATGCAAAGTCAATTGTTGACTGGATTGCGTGGGCTGAACCACAATATAACTTTAATCCTATGATTGATGAATGGTGCAAAGAAGCTCCTAAAGAACTTGATTTCAATCTTGAAGCTGGTAGTTTTCTGGTCTTTGCTAAATTATGATGTTGTAAAACCAAATCTGTGCTTGAAAATATATTTGGTATATTTTGTTGGAGCTAGTTGCTTGGATTTTCAAGACTTTATCTTTATCGATTTATGTCAAGGTCATAAATGTCTTCGTGAATTATCTGTAGTTGGTGTTCATCAGAGTTTCTAAAGAGATTTCTTTGACTGATTGTTGAAAAATTAACGGACTATTTATTGACAACCGTTTCATTTCGAAGAGTTTTGTATTTGTTCCTTTATTGTGGAGGATATCTTCTCCTTTATATTTCTTCCTTGTCTCTTATTAATACTTCTGTTTCTGTAGAAAACACTAGGACTGTAGCAAAAAATCTTGGCTGCAGAAACCAAGATGATGAAAATTTGAATCCCAATAGAGTGGATGTTTTAATTCCCGATGTAATTCAGGTATTGCTCGTCTTCTGTAAAATAATATGATTGAATTGTTTATTCATAAAGGTGACATTATAGTTGAGGCATATGAGAGTGTTAAGGAAAAAATGTGTGAAACAAGTGATCCCTTATATTCGTAATTTTCAGAAAGTACTTATTATCTAAAAATGATGACATGATCATTCATTCTCAAACCCAGACCTGATTAGACATACACATTTTACATGTTTATTTATGTGAGAGTAGAAGTGACCTAAATTTACATATTTCTCTACAAGGTCCAATAGCAATGTAATTCAGCATTTTTGCCCTCTGTAGTATGTGTATTGACACCTGTTCTAAATGCAGTTTCCATCCAATTGATAAGTATAGTGTTTTCCTTGTTGTGCTTGCATATAATTTATAATCAGTATACTATATGCCTATTGGTACATTAACTTGATACGTGCATTAAAATGAAATGTAGTTCTTTTTATTCTTCTTTATTTTTTCCTTTTCTTTGTAGTTTATCGTGTTTATATAATATATAATCTGATTGTTTCCAATGACAGGCTACAGAAAAGGTCCTTATTTTAGAGTACATGGATGGTATTCGGTTGAATGATTTAGAATCACTGGAAGCACATGGAGTTAATAAACAAAAGATTGTTGAGGAGATTACTCGTGCCTACGCCCACCAAATATATATTGATGGGCTTTTCAACGGTGATCCTCATCCAGGTATACTGTCCATTTCTCTGTGTGTGTTATATGGTTGTGCCTGTGTATCTTTTCATGTTCAACATTTTTCATTTCATTGTAGAAATGTTATAATAACTTTCTGTAATAGTTTTCCAATTATTCCATGTACTCATGAAAATGGTTCTCTGACTTGAATAATAATAGGAAATTTTCTTGTGAGCAAGGAATCTCCACATCGTCCCATTTTACTCGACTTTGGCCTTACGAAGAAACTATCAAGCACCATTAAGCAAGCACTTGCAAAGATGTTTTTGTCATCTGCTGAGGTTAGTGCTGGATTTTATGGTTTTTCATGGTTGTAGGGAATGGGGACACTGAAAAAGTTATATACATTGTATTTGTCGCTCAAAAGATATTTCTAAATAAGGACTGAGCTTGTAAACCTTTTATCATAGGGGGACCATGTGGCTCTTCTGTCTGCCTTTGCCGAAATGGGGCTTAAGCTGCGTCTGGACATACCAGAGCAGGCAATGGAGGTGACATCTATATTTTTCCGTGCAACAACACCAGCAAAAGAATCGTTTGTAAGTATGCCTTAAGCTCCTGGAATTATACTATTCTTTACTTTCTTTGATGTATAATTTTATCTAATTCTGATGTATTTTCCTAATGCTAAGGAAACAATGAAATCTCTAGACGATAAAAGACAAAAAAATATGAAGATTATACAGGAGAAAATGAACCTCAACCAAAAAGAAATGAAACGCTTCAACCCTGTAAGTTTAAACTTGCATTATCTTTTTCCAGTCCAAATTTATGAAGCTGATCGTATGTGGTTACAGTAATATTTTTTTTAAACTTTTTTCAGGTCGATGCATTTCCTGGTGATATTGTCATATTTGGAAGGGTTCTTAATCTTCTAAGAGGTCTGTTATCTCTGTGAATGTGATATCACTGTAATGCTTACTTGTTCTCTTCAACCTATTTTACTTGCCTGATTTGGATGTAGGGCTTTCTGCCACCATGAACGTTACCATAGTATACATGGACATAATGAGGCCATTTGCAGAATCTGTTTTGAGTGGGTGAGTAATTATTTTTCTTAGTTATTAGTGTGATAGTGTCTTTTTCATTGCTTGTTTCACCTATGGCTGATATGAGGTTCACTTCCCAGGTTTATTAGTAGAGGACCGTCGGTAAATGATTCATGGGTTTTTGATTCCCCAGTCCATTCTGACGTTGAAGCCAAGCTGAGGCAACTTTTAATTGAGCTTGGAAATAATGAGAAAATACTTGGAGTCCAGGTACATGTTGCTTTTGTTAATACTTGGTATCCTAAAGCTTGACAATTGAGATTGCTTTGGTTTTCCTAATGCATTTATAATTATTATTTACCTTTCCTTATGGCCAATTAGCTTATCTACACGACTAAATCAGGGTTGTATATCAGGAATATAATTAATTAATTTATTAATGAATTGGGTGGAAGTAATGGAAGTTATTAAGTATTCCATTTTTTCACACATAATGTTGTTGCCATAGCATTGGATGTCCAGCAAGTAAATGAAGCATATTTAATTTGTTTTAATAAACTGTCTCAATCTCTTAAAGGTGTGCGCCTACAAAGATGGAGAGGTCATTATTGACACTGCTGCTGGAGTGCTTGGTAAATATGATCCCCGTCCAGTTAAGCCTGACAGTCTTTTTCCAGTGTTTTCTGTTACAAAGGGTATCACAGCAGGAATGGTACATTGGCTGGTTGACAATGGGTATGTTGTAAGATGCTACAATAATTGAGCTTGAGTTTTGCTGTAATTGTTTAACAGTGAATCTCACACCACTTGCTTGTTGTTGTTATAAATGTTGTCGTAGAAATCATATTGGGTCTAGTTTTGGATAGAGTTGTGCTTGTTCTATGTCATTAAAGTTAAAAAGTTTAGTTTTTTAAACTATGTTTTGTCGTACACTTTCTTGTACAATACATTTAACATGAAATAACTCTTCCTGCTTATTATTTGCAGAAAACTAAACCTTGAAGAAAATGTTGCAAATATTTGGCCATCATTTGGATCACATGGGAAAGAAGTCATTAAGGTCAAACACTGATATTTCCTCCTAACTAATGTTCTGAAACTATTACTTTTAATAATGGTTTAATATTCTGTTTCAGGTTCATCATGTGCTTAACCACACATCTGGTTTGCATAGTGCAATGGCAGACATAAGTCGAGAAAACCCTCTTCTAATTTTAGATTGGGATGAATGTTTAAAACGCATTTGTATTTCAGCACCTGAGACTGAACCAGGAAAGGTGCAGAGTTATCATTATTTGTCATTTGGCTGGTTGTGCGGTGGAATCATCGAGGTAAATGCGAGACCTTATGTATTAACAACTTAAATTCTTAATGTAGTAAATATTCTTCAATTTTATGTTTTATCAAAATTTCTTACCAAAAGCAATTGCTAGTAAAGGAGACCTTGAACGTGTATGACTTGTGTGCTTATAGTGGCATGTCTCTCCAGTATTGTGTTGAGAATTAGCATAGACTTTTATTAATGTCTATTTTGATTTTAAAAAAATAGGAATTTTGGCATGGTTTCAGTTAGTTTTAAATTATTATTCTTTAAAAAGTCGCGAAAAGCAATTGCTGGTAAAGTAGCCTGTAGGATTTCTATCATGTTCTGATGATTTATTTGGATAAAACAGCATGCGTCAGGAAAAAAATTTCAGGAGATCCTTGAAGAATCAATAGTTCGCCCCCTCCAGATTGAAGGAGAACTATATATAGGAATTCCCCCAGGCAAGTTTTGATGAATAACTACTTTTGTAGGAATGATAAGCAATCTATGTCTCTGATGGGCATGTTATGATCATACGAACTTTCATTTTATTTTTCATATATTCCTAAGTAGCTTGAGTTGAAGAATTCTGATTTTGGTTTCTTTGTAAATTCTAACCATGCTTCATGGCTTAATATTTTTAGGGGTGGAGTCACGTCTTGCAGCTCTGACTGTAGATACAGATGATTTAAGCAAGCTTACGGCGCTTAGTAGTCGTCCTGACCTGCCTTCCACCTTCCAGCCACAACAAATTGCTCAATTTGCAACCACCCTACCTCCTCTTTTCAATACACTTTATGCTCGGCGAGCCATCATACCAGCTGCTAATGGACATTTATCTGCCAGGGCACTTGCACGTTACTATGCTGCCCTGGCTGATGGTGGCAAGATACCACCACCTCATTCTTCTTCTTCTAAGCCAATACTTGGAAGCTATCCCCATATCCCCAAATTATCTTCTAAGAAAGCCCCCAAAAAGAGGAAATGTATGGGAAGGGCAGTAGTAAATTTACCTGCAATTAACAAAAGTTATGAAAAAGTCTCTGACAAAGAGGATTCTGAGGTAACAGAAGACAGAAACAATAGCAGCGATAGTAACGCTAGTGATGACGTCGGTAGTAGCAACATGGATAGTAATCCGCGAGCCCATGTTCCTGGTAAGATGTTCCGGAATCCTAGGATTGTAGACGAGTTCTTGGGTACAGGAGAGTACGAGAACTTAACTTTACCGGGTGGAGATTTTGGCTTAGGATTTAAGCGGTTTAGTTCTAAGGATGGATCGACCATTGCCTTTGGTCACTCGGGAATGGGTGGGTCTACAGGGTTTTGTGATGTTACTAACAGATTTTCTATTGCTGTGACACTGAACAAAATGTCATTTGGAGGTGTCACCGGAAAAATTATCCAACTTGTTTGTTCAGAGTTAAACATTCATGTGCCTGACGATTTCTTAAGATATGCAGCTCAGCAACAAGGAGATGCAAATCTCGGGAGGCCTATTATTAATTGAGGGCGGAAAGTTTTGTACCATCTGTCAAATATCATTTCATGTATAATTTTTCATTTTAACTATCACTTTGATAATTTATGTGTGCATTGGGGCTTTTCCTATACTCAAGAGTCAAGAAACTAATCAATGCAAGAGCTAGCTATATGAATGTAGTTATATGAATTTGAACTTGTGATAAATTATTTTTTCATCAGCACTGAGTAGTTATAATTTTTAAATTATTTTTTCTCTTTTAGCAGAAATTTTTTCACTTGCTATCCATAATATATGATTGAAAATTGCAGTTCAATCTTGTACCCACCCCTACCAATGTTCCTTCTAATTTTCCCTCCACCAAGATGTGTTTTGTCCTTTGAGACCATGCATGCACCCCTGCTAGATCTCTTCTATCTTCAGATTTTTCCTTTCATCCAATCCGACTGTGGCTCTGGTCGATGTCTTTTTCTTATAACTAGTTAGCCAGGTCAGGTCATAATCCGGGGCTTCAGCAGAAGGCTTGATTTTGGCTATGGAAACATGGTGGTGATTGGTATTGATAGAGGAAAGGAAATCCATGGTGGATGTTTATAGGGGCATAAGGGGAGAGGCAATAGAGGAATAGACGAAGAAAATAGAGGCAGTAGACAGTAAAATGGAGAAATTAAACACCAAAATAAGGGGAGGAGGGAGAAAACCTCCACAAGGGAGGGGAGTGCTCCAAATGCTGAAGGGTAAAAATTTATAACAAAGCAAATCAAATACTCATAAGGAGAATGTGAATCATTAATGTTTGGTATTACATAAGGTCGGAGAATGTGAATCATCGATGTTCAGTATTACGCTGAATCACGTTGATTTTCACCGTGATTGTGGTAATCTTGTTACTTTATATCGCTCAACTGTTATGTTATTTCCAAGTCTATTTGCATTATGGCATTATTTTGTATAAAATTCTTCATACATTATTTCAATGATCAAGATGAGCATGTTTTATCCCTACTTAAAATAAACAGAGGCTCTTGTATTCTATAAACACTTCCATGATTCCAACGTGAATAAACCTATTTCATGAAATGAGTCACCAATGAGTTCTATTTACACACCATCTTACTCACTTCATTTTTTTAACTAAAATATAACAAGCAATCAAGAAGAGGCTAAACAAAATGAAAAATTAACCATTTCATACATACACCACCAATTATATATATATATATATATATATATATATATATATATATAAAAAGAGTCTTTCATGGAAAATAGTACTATTTTCTACAACATAACATGCAAATCTAATAATATAAAAACAAGCATACACAAACTTAGACATTCTAACTGGACACTACAATATTATGGTAGTGTAAAATATTTATGGCCATATGCTAGTCAAAGAGCTCACAGCATCACTATTGACTCCATTGTTGAAATCACTGCAAGATATATCAAAGTCTGCAAGTCCAATTGCTGAATTCTGTCCACTAACACCATATGAAGCATCGTTTCCATGGACGGTGATGGTAGGTGAAACGTGCGTCATGCAGCGGAGACTACTAGTGTTGATTTGTGGTGGAGTGGTGTTTAAATGACTATGACTTTGGAGAAGATGGTTGTTAAAAGTGGGTAAAGTGCCCCTAGCAACCATATCCTCTGCTAACTTCACCTAAATTGTACAAAGAAAATTCTTTATTAGTATGTCAATACACGATTACAACTTCATCCACGATTACAACTTCATCAGAAGAATTTGTATAGTGATTATATGATATACCTTAGCTCTCAAAGCTTCAACATCTGATTTCAGCACTCGGTTATTAGTGTTAGCATCGCGAAATTGTTGGCTGGCATCTGTAAGCTGCTTAAATAGGCTTGCATTTTCAAGTCTCAACTGTTCAACCTGAGAGACAATATATGAAAATCCCATAATGGAAATTGAATTAAATTGCTGAGCAGTGAAAATTGCAAAATGATAACCAGTGATTTAAACATCTGATTAGATAATAATTCAACTAATTACCTGAACCTCTAGGTCTGCCAAATGTGCTTGTTTTCTTCTTCTGGACCTTCTGGCAGACTCGCGGTTAGAAACCTTTCTGAAATCATGAAAATTATGTTAGACACATGTTTGGTTCTACGGTGTTGAAAATTGATTTTAGTTAAACACGAGTTTTAAGGTAAATTGATTTTTGTGTTTAGATATGTTTACATGTAAGTGAATTGAACATAAATTTGAAATTCAAATCACGTTTGGAAGCACAAACTACAAATTCTAATTTCAAATTAGAATCAACTTTAGATGCAAAATCAATTATAATCCAGAGACGCACCAAGTTTCGTCACATACCTAAAACAAACTTTGAGAGAATTAGACTTTTTTGACAATATGTGTGACTTTTCCTTTATGAATATCACTGTATACTTTAGGTTGAACCCTTTTGCCATCATGTATATAAGTACATGTGGCAATTCTATTTTATAAAAACTAATAGAAAAAGGGTAGTTTTTTACTTTTAAACTAGGACTTTATTTAGTTAATTCATCCTTAAACCAACATTAAGACTTATATACTGAAATAAATATATAATAAACTTAAAATTAATGTTTGAGATACCTTCTAAGACGCTTCATATCTATAGGATTTGTGCTTTGTTCACAAGGTCCTGCTTCATCATCTTCATCAGATGGATCACGTGAGGAACCACTTGTAGTAGTAACTCCTTTGGCTTGATTTTCTCTACTGCTTGGTTTATTAGCTGACACTGGGCTGGTAACTATCCATTATACAATTCAATCCAAAATAAGCTCTAGGATATATAAACTAAGTTTTCTATATGAACAATTAAGTGCTATATAAATTAAGTGACAAAATAATATGCATATATATAATGAAGTAATAAAGGGTAACTTAGTGTTATACATATCTTGTAATTAAGACTGTTGCAATGGTGGGGTAAGTAATCTTATCTTGTATTTGAAAAAAGTTGGTTCTACAGTTCGATTACTTATCATAAGACCCAACAATTGCATCATCATAACAAAGAAGGATAATGATATTTCATATTTTGAGCTTGCTTTTTGAATTTGTTTATAAAGTTTCAAATTTAGTCTTCCAAATTATCATTTAAAAAAATAGTCTTGCAATTATCCGAAAGTCTCAACTTGGCAAACTACATCGTTATATGGATTTCTTAAATTTAAGAAATCCATATAAAAAAACCATGTCCTTTTACGACTCCACTTTATATATACTATCATATTCATATATAGTGTTGATGTGTGCGCATATGTTTAAAAGAGTTCAATTATTGATGAAAACAAAACACAATAAAAAATCCTTAATTTTGACGTATCTAACATTTAGCGATATATTTATCTGATTATCCACTTCTTAAGGGGAGCATTGAAGTGGTCTGCCATGACGGCATAACCTGGTGAACTACGGAATCTAACTAGTCTAAACTTTTATAAAATAAAATAAAAATATATTTTATTTCTTTCTAACTTCTTCTCTTGCAAAAAAAATTTTTTAGCAATGCAAACCTTATACTAGTATATAATTTCTATATGCATTATATATATGTGTATACAACATAGAGTATTAATTACCAGTAGCAGAAATAGATGACTGAGATTCAATAGTTGCAGTGATGGTGGAATGCTTGGAAGTGAGGTTTTTGGAGCATACAAGAGTATTATTTGTTGGTTCACCACATGTTGAAAATGAAGTTACTGCATCCTGCAATTTTGAATGTTGAATTAATAATTGTAATGTTACTTCTATTTTCATTATCAATTTTTTTAGTTATCCAGCATGATAATTAATTAGCTTCTTTAAGGTTATTCCTTTCATTTCCACTAACTTTTTGTCAAAATGAAAACACACACACACAAGTAAGGTATTTAATTTTATTTTTCCTACAAAGGTATAAATCAAAACATAGAAAAGATTGCCTAAAATGATAAGCTATTTATACAATGAAATAACAAAACACTCCACCTATTTCACAAGGACCCACTAAGATTTTGGGCAATAATGTTAGGTTAGGACCACTTCATAAAAAAGTAGGAAAAAGAAAAGAAAAAAGTATGATACATATTTTTTTATAGTCTATTGGCAAAACACCTAATAGATGATACCATGCATGATAATATTAAAGCATACTTCATGTAATTTACTTAATAAATTGGAAATTTCTTTCCATGAATAAAACTTTTTGAGATTTTTTTAAAGAAGGCAAAAGTAACTATCCATATTGCTCTGTTTTATTCCATTTCTATTTGATGCTTGTAAAACAAGCATTTCTTAATAGAGTGGTTGATCGAGAAAATAGTAAAAAGAAGAGGATGGGTTTATTTTATAAATTACTCCATAAAGGGGATTATTTTAATGCTCTTTTTTACGGTTCATTTTGTAGGAGAAGAATAGGGTAACCAAATTCATCTAATTACTCAATCCTAGCTCACAATATTGGAGATGAGAGAAAATACCATATAAAACTTGATAAGGATATATATAAAAATTTAACACTTTCACTCTATTTTTTTTTTATAAGAAACATTTTCACTCGATTAACCAAACAACAAAATAGAATTATTTTTCTTTCCATCCTTTCAAGTTTCAGCTAAATAGAAATCTCATCAAATCAATCATTTCCCTCGTTTCAAAGTTTAGTCGTTAATTAATAACGACTCACATAATAATTCGAATTCATTTATATTTCTCCATTTTCGTTGAGATTGGATCTCTATTTGCAACCACACGCATATAACTAACTGCAGAGCCGTTGAATCTAAATGACAACTATAAATCAAAGCCGATAACAAACCTTGTGTAAATCTTCCTTTCAAAATATAAGTATCAAATTTAGTATTTGATGATGATTGTACCACGAATAAAATCACCTCTAACAAAAAGAATCTATGTGAAAGCAATAAAAAATATATGTTATGAACATCTTTTGGTGAAGCTTAGTTTCTCAAATTAAGTAACATGTCCATTTTTGTGTCCCAAAGTAAAAGACAAAATAATTAAGTGAAGATCCTCATAAAGTATAGTGCGTTCCCACGAGTTCAAAAGACAACATTATAATAATTTATCAAATCATCAATAACAATAATTTAAAAAAAAAAATACTATAGTGCACATCACCATGCCTTCTTCATCAATAAATAAAAATTCCTGCTGACGTGTCCTTCACAAAGTTCCTTTGCTTCACCCAATCACTCTTTATATAAACCAAATTTCATTCACGTACAAATTAAACTCTCTACTCTATCAAAACATTAATTCATCATATTGAGATCAAAACCTCATCACAAACTATGAAATTAGATTTTCCACATTAGGATGTTGTAACTTATTTAAGCTGTCTGATTTTAAATCAGCCATTGAGATTATTTTACAGTATAAAATTGAATTTGAAATTTCAACCTTTTTAATCTCAAATCAGCGGTTGAGATTCATTACGGCATGAAACTGTATGAAACTCCTAACGCAAAATCCATAACAACAAACTACATGTTTCATGCTTTTAGCAACACCGCGGAATATTTAGATTCGCAGTAAATTTATTAGAACAATCATTTCTAAGTTAGAGCTTCAACAAAATCACGTAAAATTAATATAATATTGTCAAATTCATATGATTCTAACTACTTTAACTAAATTTTTTTTTTTGAAGAAGCTAAATTATTCCCGGTCTCAAGCCAATACAAATTAGTTATTTTGTTATAGTTAGTTACTCAACATTTTAACAACTAATTAATTATAAAGTTAATTACACACATATCAAAGGTAGAAGCTCTAAAGCAAAAAAGAAAAAGAAAAAACTATTATGCAATAATAATAACAATAATAATTGATTTTAATATATTTTAAGAGCAAAGCTTTGAAAATGATTAGCTTAATAAAAAAATCACGTTAGAGGAATAATCGTTGAAACGTGTTTTTCAGATTATTAATAATTTCAAAAGTGCAAAGTGTGTGAGAGTGAGAGAGCACTGACCAGATTTTGAAAATCGGAAGCAGCGGCGATGTTACCGGAGCAAACATCACCGACGACGGCGATGAACGGATCCACTTTAAACGGTTTGACGTCGACGTTGTCGTTGGCCGATGAACGGTTAGACGGTTCATGATCGAATTCTGTTGTGATCCATTTGAGATCGTCGAAGTTGGAGAAAATTGACGACGGCGTTAGAACGGTTCCCCACTTTGGTTCCATATTTTGGCTCGCCGGAGAGAGAAGAAAAAGAAGAAAGAGAAAAGAAGAAGAAAAGGGACTAAGAGAAGCTGATTCGTGCGTATAAATAAGGAAATTTCAAATGCTGATACGTGGCAACACACCAAAGCTTTTGATTTCAACAAGAAGTTAATACTCTTTTACCCTCCATAAAATAAACCATAAAATAAACGAGAATTGATTTACCTTTGTTGCTTTACTTCGTGCGATAAAATTTTGTGTTTTAGCCTCTAAATTCATTCAAATATAATATAATCAGCGCAAAATGCAATCGCCGTAAAAAAAATTGTTGCAAAATATAATTTTACTAGGATTTTAAACCGCCGCAAATTATTCTAAAAAATTACAGTTGGATGAGTCAAAGAAGGTAAAACACATAATTTTATATTACAGCGGCGTAAAACAACAAGATAATTTTACAAGGGATAAAACAATTTTTGCCTATTTTACAAAGGGTAAAAGGATATTAACTTTTTTATTTCAAAACAAAACAAAAAACATTTCAATTAAATATATTTTTTTGGTACAATTTTATTTTAACTAAAGGGTGGGACCACAAAGGGTAGCAAAAATACTCTTTCTCAAGAGAATTTAACACTGCTGCATTTTTAGGATTGATTTCGATCTCATGACCTCTAGTTAAGTTAAAATAAATCCCTTAATTATCATCTCATCCAAGTGTTTTTGGGTGCAAAATAAAGATGATTTGATAAATCATTTGTGCAAATAAGTAAATGTTAGACCATCTCCAATGGAGAATCTCATTTTAAAGTACTTATAGGGTCCCACTTGTACACATCATTTATTTACAATTTTTTAATTATAGTACCTAATAAACACTAATTCCCTCCAACCCAACACCTCTCTAAATAGTTCTTAATGGGTCCCGCCAATAACTATATATCATTTAATTTAATATATTAAAGTGTGGTAGAAATAAAATAATATATTAAAATGTGTGGGACCCATTAAGCACCATGAGAGAGAAAGTGCTTATTTAAGCATAGGTACTTAATAGGTACTCCTCCGTCCCAAAATATAAGCAAATTTGACTTTTTAGGTACATTTGACTATTGATGTATCTAGCTCATATTATGGACCAAATACATCAATAGTCAAATGTACCTAAAAAGTCAAATTTGCTTACATTTTCGGACGGATGGAGTATCATTTTTGCATGTGCTCCAATGGTAGTACTTAATAGGTAGTAGTTCTTATTAAGTACTATTTGATAAGCACTCACCATTGGAGATGGTCTAACCTTTTTTATGTCATTGTTAAATTTACTAATATTACTTTTATTTACTATTGAAATATTTTTTACTATCATAAATACAAAATAAAAATAATACATAGTATAAATAAGATGGTACAGTTTCTGTCCCGAAAAAAAAAAGATGGTACAATTGGAATTATAGACAATTTTGTATTGAAAACTGAAAATAATGTTATAAAAATGAAGCAACATAGGTATATGTTATGCATGGGTGAGAAAATAATTGAACACTTTAAGTAAGTGGCGAGAGTATGGTATTTTATTCTTTGAACCAATAATATGGTAAAGCATGGAGATATTGTCGATGTTTGATCAAATTTCTGTCCGGGGTGTGAAGCATGCATGCATGCAGATTTGTTATTGAATCTACAATTTTTTGTTCAAGTATGGAGCAAGCTAGAGTTATCAAGTATAACATGTTTCAGAATCTAAATTGATAGGAACATGATCCGTTAGGTTAATGAATGTGGACACATTTTTTATTAGCTATAGTAATTTTTATGTAGAACATCCTTAATTGATTAGACCAAGTCATTTAATCAATTAGATGCTTCCAGCATGATGATTGTGGATATTTTATTATTTATATGAGCTTGGGTGATTGAGATATGGTTAAATGGAATATTGCATGACAAAATGATTTGAAGATGTTGTGATGTGATGCATGATTTATGTTGTTATAAAAGTTAATTGATGTAATTAAGGTTGTGTGTTATTTGGCTGTGTGATCTAAATGTAAGTTGATGCAACAATGAGTGAAGAAAATAAATGTAACAAATATGATGTGGGTAGTCCATGAAAATTAGTCTTGCATTGTATACAACTTTTAAGAGTCATATCAATGTTATAGAAGAGACTACCATGTAATCTTTATGCTTAATTAGGACTTTATAATTGTGCAAGGAAAAAGGTTACTACAATTTGTGTTGAGATTGTGCCTTAAATTAAAATATGTGGTTTATATTGTTTTTGGGGGTATAAAATAAACTTGGTTCCAATGTTTTTGGACATATTGATTTGAATAAATTGTTGTGTGATTTAAATCATGCAATGAAATTTTTGTTTTTTGATTGTGCTTTGGGTTGATTCAAATTATGGTATGAATTAAAACATTATAAAACACATCCTCAAGACCGAGTCAATCTTCATTAGTTAACACGACTAGTAAATAGAAATATGAACTTTAGCTTATAATAAAATGCAAGACTAATCAATCTTCATAAATTTTAAACAATTTTCAAACATTGATTCATCGTAGACTATATATAAAACACTTCATCAATCCTTAAATCAAATATATATACTTCAATAAGAAAAAAATAAATAAATATACAAAAGTTGAGGCAGGAAAAAATTGCAAAAACATATGACCTTAAAATAATCACGTGATGCAATACTCATACGAGAATCTCTCCCATAATATTCTATACTTTTTTGTAATAAAAATAATAGGGTTGCCATACCTATCCCCATAAATAAATATTAAAAAAACAGTATAATTATTGGAGTTATGGTGTACGCTAAATAAACAACCTCCGTAACACATCTCAAAATTTTCCTAGTGAAGTGTCATAGTTAAATTCAAACCATTAATCAATATGGAGGTTCATTCTAGAGCAAGTATACTAAATAATTTCAAATTTATGGAATTGTAAATGAAAATTTCAAAAGTTGGGTCACATTAAAAAGAAAAAGACAGCACATCTTTTGTCTTTAGTTTACTTTTACAAACGTATGTCATGTCAATAAATTAGAAAAAAAAAAAAAAAGCATTTGGTAGCAATATTAAGAGTCCTATTTAGTGAAATTGGACTATTTCACTCATCACAATCACACATTCATGCATTAGATAATAGTGACTCGATTAAGACCGAACAATAGAAAAATATAGATTTTAGTTTGTATTTTATAGTTTAAAATACTAAATTTAAATATAAATTGTTTGATCTTAATTGAATGGTTAATGATATTTCAGATACGTAAGATCGTCCGGTCTATGTTTCTATTTACAACCGTTGGTAATCAATGCAAAAGGTTCACATTAACAAAGTGACAAAGTGGTTAAGCAACATACAATGGGTACAAATCTAAGAAAGCATTGTGGCACTAAAATATTAGTAATAGGAACCACTCATTGAGAAGAGGTACAAATTATTCCAAACTCTCACAAAACTTTACTTTTGGAAAAGCATTAAAGGCATTTTCTCTCAATCTTTGGATGTGGCTTATGAGACAATGGAATGGCATCATCAAAGTAAAAGAAAGAGTGGCAACTAGTGTTTGAGCAATTAAAAGTAGGTTTCTTAATGTATAAGTTCTTATTAAAGTAATGGTAATTGATTGGGACAAGCACCGAACCTTATAAACAATAAAAAGTTGAAAACGTGGTTATGTTTTTGTTTTTATTTTTAATCCAAAGGTATTAGGAAAGCTTTGATCATTATTTTATTTGTGTATTCTAACTTCACCTTTTAATTTCTTGTTGTCATCATCACTCAATATACCAAACTTTTTCAACTAATTATATTTTGTTGTTTGTTAAAATAATTCAATCCTTACTAGAAGAAACTACAATCAAAATATCAATCAATGATATTATAAATAATATCAAACCGTCCCATAAATACACATCAAATGAGAAAAGATTGAATGAACATTTGATTTAAGAGAGAGTTTTTTATTACGTACGAGAGAGAGAGTTTTTATTCTTAGACTTTTATAGACAAAATATTTTTAAGAAGCCAACTCTTGTTTTCACCCCTCTTAATTTTTTACCTTTGAATCGTAAGAATTGAGCACCTCTTAGAGTAACTTTATTGCAAGACCTTTAGCTAAATCTTTAGTCTAAGTACTTGATACTTAAAATTTTTTGCCACTAAAGAGAATATACATAGAAGTGCTTAATTCTTATTTCTAAGAAAAGATTTTCTTATGCAAGGATTTTTTAAAAGTTGATCCTTAGAATTAAAATAATGTTTATTTCTCTTTCATTCAGAAAAAGACAAAGAGTATATGTGTATTGTGGGACCTAATGAATAGTATTAAGTACTCCAAAATAAAAATTTGTAAATAAAACAAAATCTGTCTAAGTTGCTTAATCCTATGTGGCACAGTAGGACCCACGTGAATAATGTTAAAGACCTCAATTTAAGTATTTGGAGATAAAGATGCTCTTATACTCCTTATAATTTAATTTATGCTTATAAAAAAAAAGAGTCAACTCTAACGGTTAGGTTTATCAAACTATGAGTAAAATTTATACCCACAAATTATGCAGAAATAAACCATAGACAATGGAATGACATTTTTACATTTTTAACTATGTTGAATGTAATTATATTTGATGTATTCTATCAATTTAAATGAACGAATATCATTTGATTGTGTCAAAAAAACTATATATATTCCTTCACATACCGTTTTCGAATCCCAACAAAAAAATCTAATACAACTATATTGCATAATTTATATTCACTTTATCTATTTCTTTTATAAAAGTAAAATGATAAAAAGATGATGATTAAAACATTTCACTTGATATTAAAGGCTTGCTAATTGGGCAATGTATTGGAATAATAGAGACTTAAGTTTAATCATGTGGTTCAGTTTCCTGAAATTAAAACCGCCAACCTAATCGAAATGCACGGTTCATCAAAAAATTAACTGAATTCATCTGAATCAAATACAGTTTTTGGCTCAGATTAATTTAATTTACGATTTTGCTTTTGAATTGGTTTAGATACGATTACCCTAGGTCCAATTGCCAACCCATAATATAGATTTGTTTGTTCAATATATATATATATATATATATATATATATATATATATATATATGCGAGTCTTTTTAAGAAAATAATGATAATATTTTTTTCTTTTCATTATTTCTAAAAAATGAACACACTGAACCCAACATTTTATATTAAAAATATAAATTTATGTATTTGTTTCTTGTTATTTCTCTATTTTTATCTATTTTATTCATAAAAACTCATCTAATATCTATTACATGACGATCTCTCGATGAGGGATTAAGTCTCAAACACCATTACTTCAGTTAACTTAACTTATCTAGCAATATTGCCATAAGCAAATGCTCATCAAACAATGCTTTTTTAGTGTTGTTAAGTTCAATTGTGAAACGTACGCAAATGTCATAACAAAAGTTTCTTATTTAAAGTCTCATACCGATGGCTTTTCATTTCTTTAACTCAAGGTTTCCTCAATCACTTTGGTTGGGTATCATCATCATCTATTTAATCTCAATTGTTGGTTGATCAGTTCCTTCAACACTTAGATCCATGTATTACGGTCTTATCGTGTGTGAGTGTGATTGATTTATTTTTCTCTTTTTGATAAAATGTGTGATAAATTTTGGGTAACCGTCTATGAAACTAAAGAGTTCAATTATTTTATTTAGTAACATGTATAAATATTTGGAGAGGATATGATTTTTTTATTAGTATATGTAATAATAAATAACAGAGGATATTCTTTAAACAAAATAAATAATAGAGGATATGATTTTCATTTTTACAATGTTTGCGAAAAAATTGAGAAAAATAAATAAATATAAAAAACATACTAAGTGAAATGAGATCAGGGACATATTCAAAAATTTGAAGGAAGGTTTAATTTCATCTTTTTACACAATCATAGAATTGATCCATCCATTTTAAAACCATTTAATTTTGGTATATTTTTCATATTTTTAACTTAAATATTGTGATGTATCACTAATTTTGGGGATTTTGTTGTACATTCATTGGTATGACAATTCCGCATTATTATGTTGTATGAAATGTCATTTAAATAACGACATATCACTAATTTTGAGTTCAATAATATGATAAAGAGATCAAAACTGAATAGTTTTTTAAATAGGGGACCAAAACATTATTATGAATGACTTAAAATAGAAAAATTAAATTGTAATTAAACTTGTATAAAACCTAACAACAAAGTTCCCCAATAGATAGTAGTCTCTCTCTCTCTCTATCTCTCTCTCTAAAGTTCTTTCTTTTATGCTTTATTTAATTTAATTGGAGTCTATGTATACTTCATATATGGAGTTTTCCCCAAAAATTTATTCTCATAATTGACATACTGGTATTATATGGTGCATATAATTGGTTCCCCAAAATATAGTGACTAGTGAGGGCCATTGGCTACACACCTAGAAATGAATGAGATATTAAAGAAATAATAAATGTTTATGATTATTTTTATCCAAATTCAATTTGTTCAAAAAATAATGGAATGTTACAAGATTGTATTTGATTATTTAAAAAAAAATACAGTAATTTATTAGATAATAGATATATAATACATAAATTTAATAATGGTTTGGAACTTGCGATTATTTTCTATTTTCTATTTCTAATCTATATAATATATATTATCACACAATATGTATGAATTTAATAGTCATTTTTAATACATGAAGAATTATGAAGAATGAATTCTTTTTAAAAAATATTTGTGGTGTTCTTGGTTATCAATGATATACACATCTCCAAATATCATATTTAATACATGAAAATGATAGAAAATTTATTGTGTGTGATTTATTAATATTTAGAATTTAAGTTTTAAATTTAATATATATATATATATATATTGATGGTGTCATGCATGTAGTTGGTTGGTGCTAGTATTTTTGGTGATTGAGTTGAGATTCATGACTTCAAGAGTCATTTTAATACATGAAAATAAAGGAAAAGTAATTGTATATTATTTATCTAACATTAAAAAACAGTAATTTACACTTCATGGTATATTATATATGTTTTCATTATTTGTTATTAAAATCTGTAACACAAAAATTTCTATTAAAAGTAAAATTATCAATAAATTTAATAAATCACACACAATAAATTATTAAAATCTGTAACAACCTCCGGTTCACCGGTTCAACCGGTCCGACCGACCGGTCCGGTCCGGTTTTTAAAACATTGGCTCACTTGTTGTATATTATGTTTACATACATGAACAGGCACTCACCAAAAAATAAAGATGTAATTTTAGGCTTCATACGCTTTCTTTGTAGTGCACTACGTCTAAGAAAGATGGTTGAAAAAAATTGCTCGAGTGAGAATATACGACCAACCGATAAGGGTTACGACCCAAATTTCGTCACAAAAAGATTTTATAACTCAGATGATAAAAAATGTTTTTATTTTAACTAAAAAATTGTTGAAATATTCTATGCACCAATAAAAGGCTTAAGAGAGAATCTCACAAGAACCAAGTAAGAGGCTCAAGAGACAATTTACTATTTAGAACAACCCAATTTTCTCAAATGTTAATATTGTTCTCTCAAGTCTCAACACCTAAAATGAGTTTAATAGTCAGACAATTTTCAAAAAAAAAAAAAATGTGTACAATTTAAAGATATGATTTAAAATGGTTTCATAAGCGCAACTCAAGATAATAAAAAATTGTTCAAACATTTGATGTATTGAGACAAAAGTTGGAATTCACAATGCTCATCTCCTTCACAAGGTATGTGTAGTTTTTTACATTGATATATAACCATTGAAGATCTTGATCCATGATCGACCACCTATCAAGGTGGTCCATATTAGAATTTGTCATGTAGTTATTTATGCCTTATAGTACGTTTGGATAATGGCAATCTGGTTCAGTTTTTGAAATCAAATGAACAATTTGACAAAACAAACCTGATGGGATTACTAAACACCAAGTTCTCAATACACAACATTACATCCAAACAAGTACAAGTTACATAATCAACAAACAAACTCTTCAAGTAGATGTATCAACAATAACTCTATCCACCACCACCTCAAGAGGATCTTAAATATTCAACAAAACATAAAGAACTCGTACATGCATTTAATTATCAAGAACAAATATCCAAACACGTTATCATAAGGCCACACCTGAAATGCTTTAGTGATCACCTGATTCAAAAACTTAGAATATCTTTGAATTTGACGAATTCATAAACTAAACAAGTGTTTTCCTACGCATCGTTAAGAAGAAAACAACAAAAGTATCAATGAGTCAAATGTCAAATAAAGTAACCCGATGGAAATCTCATGCCATTATCTTGGCAGACCTACCAAAAAGACTGTCCACAACTTTCCCAACATTAGAAATGGTTTCTAAAGTTGCAGGGTATATAGCATCGGTTTTGGCATCATCAAAGATGACAAGGCATCCAGCACCCTGATCCAATGTCCCGGCGAACTTCTTGTCCAAAATCATCTGGGACATCTTCCGCTCCACGTGATCAATAGGAAGCTCAATAAGTTCAGCAATATGTGCAATCTCAACCCTTGAGAATGGCTCAATCAATCTGCAAAGATTCTGCTCCAGAAGGGTATCATACAGGGATGACAAATGTCTGTGAACAATTGGATCTTCCTCCAACTGCGCCTTGTAGTCTCGCAAAGCAGTTTCGAATAGTTTCAGGGATCTTTTTGAATGAGCATCTGCAACAGCTTTCATTGCATCCAAATCAGGTCCAACATATTGCAAGCCTGCTTTAGAAGATATGATTCCAGCCACATCATCAGCTTGACTCACCATGATCTTACACAGCAACATGTATTTCAGGCTAAAGACAGCTTTGGGATCTTCAAGAGCATTGAAAGACTCAAAAGCTTCAAAGAAATAACTATATGCAGTTTTGTAATCCTTCTCTTCAGCGTGAAGAATTCCACTCTGCAAATCTATGGCACCTTGTTGAGCAGGTGGAACATAAATAGCATTTGCAGCGGTTCTTGCAGCAGTAAGGGCAGCTTTTGCTTTTGGAAGATTTCTTAGGGAGAAGTGTAGCTTGCTTTCAAGCAAGTCTATGTCTACAAGTAGGAGTTTGTCGTCTAATCTTCTAACCTCTTTGACCAAGCCATTAAGCAGAGCCAAAGCTTGTGAATATTCCTTACTTTCCATCAAAAGAGTAGCAAGCCTTGCTTCAATTCGCTGTCTCAGAAAGGTACGCTTTTCATCGCGAGTCCATTGCACCATTTCTTTGCAGAGTGAAATTTGTAACTCAGAGGTCCCTGGTATTTTAGCAACAGAATCAATTATTCCCCTCACAATCTTTGCAGTTTTTGCCTTGGGAATCAAGGAAAAGAATGGCCTCAACTGAGTGAGAAGGCTGCGCAGATCCTCTGCCCTATTCTCTTGCCTGAGAAGGTCGGTGAGATTTGTGATGGCCTGTTCTTTCATGCGCAGAGCTTCTGGAGCAGAAGAAGGATCACTAAGTATGTGATAAAGAATAGAGATAGCCTCAGATGAGTCTTTAGCCTCCGATGCCTGAGAAATGGACTCTGTTGTGGCAGGAAGGAAAGACGACATGGCTGCAGCAGCTAGAAGAAAGTTCTGCAACAAGAAAAAAAGACATTTTGTCAATGGAGAGAAACCTGAAAACCATTAAATTGTGCATTACTATTAATTACCAAGTGGAAATATTATCTCATTAACTCAACTGTTCCGCCAGTCACCCAAAAATATATATAATGTTTTTACCTATTTAATCAATTAGAGGCGATCCAGGTGAAATTCCATTTGATGATCATGGAAGACATGGATAGAAACATATGAAGTTGCACTACATTTCAAAACTAGTTAAAGGGGAATGTATAAGATCCCAAAACCAGTATTACCTACTCTCAAGCATTCCTCTTCATACATCTATTCGAGGCGGGAAAATCAAATATGGGAAACACTAAAAGCTATACCAGAATGACTAAGGACAGTAACAACCCACACGGCCACACAGTAAGGGAAATAGGCTGCTGGGCCAGCTTGCCCTTAGCTGGATTAACAAAACACACAAATTAGTGATTTGAGAAATGAATCTAACCACTAGCACTCTAGTGATAAACTACCATCTTAAAAAATCGTTATAGTTGAGCTTAGCAATGAGCAATGCTGGTCCAAATCAGACCTAGTTTTGCTCAGCTCACAAAGAAATCGATCTTATTTACATGGCTGTAGTTTAGGGTCAATGAGGTAAGCTCAACTTTGTAACTCAACAGAATAATACCTTTTGCACATAATCTAAGCCGAGTCGTATCATAATCACTCCTAATTTTCTAGTTATAGCCTTATAAGCCCAATCGAAAGGAAAAATTTAAAAAGACCTATTTTTGCAACAATTTAAATACTACAAGAATTGAAATTACAATTGAGATTAACAGATACGGAAATAAAGTATATAAAAATAAAATACAATAACAATTGTAATATGCAGCAAAATAAAGAAACCTAAAATCATGATAATAGAATGCATCTCAACCTATATAGTTCAAATAAAGTGAATTTCCCCCAATTTGAATTTGAATTTGAATTTCGCTTATGAAAAAAAGAATGAAACCCTAAGGAGCAAAAAAGAAAAGGGAAAATAAAGAAAGAGTGAAGTACCTGTTTGGATGGAATGGAATCGAAGAAAGAAGAAGAACGAGAGAGAGAGTGTTTTGTGACGAAAGGGGTGTTTTGTAGTTTGTGATACAGAGAGAGAGAGAGAATATTGGTATTACTTACTTGTTGTTCAAGATCAATTACTTTGGGCTTTTCTCTATCGTTCGGCCCATGGGCCTCTTGCTAGGGTGTAATCGGTTCAGTTTGTTGAAAATTACTTTTCGCACCCCCAACAATTTCTTCGCGTCCCCAAAAATAACAAAAATGTCCCTTTGAATTCGCACTTTAACTAGAGAAAAGTTTTTCACCCCCCCATAAAATGAAAATATTATGAAAAAAGATATTTCGCTATGTAAGTAGCGAACGCACTTGTGTTCGCATACTACATAACGAACTCAAACACCACCGATAACATAAGTTATATTGTTAAAGACTGTGATGTGATGTGATGAGGAAGAAAAGTGATGCATTTCTTTACCATGAATTGAAGTCATGGAAGCAAAACTCGTGCATTTCTTCACCATGAATTGAATTCATGAAAGCAAAACATAGTTGCAAAGAGAAATAATGTTCACTCTTTAACTAGCGAACTCAAAAGAATTCACAGACTACATAAAGGACAACTAAATGATAAAAATGAAAACGCAGGGGGCGCCCAAACTACCGGGGGCGCAAAAAGTAATTTTTCAACTTGTTTCACTCCAAAAGTGTCTAAATTTAAGAAGAAAAACAATTTAAGAAATCTTTGTTAGTTACTCCAAAAGTGTCTAAATTTAAGGAGTAGATTTGATTTGGTTATTTAGTGTTTTTAAGAAATAAAAGTGAATCAAAGTATCATGATTTATAGACATAATATGCAATATGCTGAAATTGGAATTCGAACTCTAGTACGGTCATTTATTCGACTTTAAAAAGTAAAATTCTAATCACTGATAAAAAAATTCGTGGATCTAACTCTAACTTATTCATCTTTGAAAATAAATTAATTGTATTAATAAAGATTATATTTAAATACCATACTAAATATATCTAGTAATTAATTTAAAATGAGTCTTATAAGTAGCAACTATATAATAATGAGTTTATCTACTAATAATTTTACTTGTTGAAATTTTTTGCCTAACTCGATTATGAAAGATTTCAACCACAATAATTAGGTTTTATTAATTTTGTTGTTTATGTTTGAATTTTATTTTATTTGTGCACTTTTTTTTCTTCATTAATGTTTTATCCCATTAACTTTTTCATGGTAAGATTTTTAATGAAGCAGAGAGATTTTTTTCACCTTGAATTTTGGTCTAGTCTCCCCAAGATTCATTTGTATCGTTCATATTTTATTTTTATCTATAATATTTCATTAGAATACTTTTTAGGTGGGTGTCAACATAGTTGGGATATCTTAGTTGTTACATTTGTACTATTTGGTCTTTATAAAAAAAAGTAGCAACTACTTCATCCGTCCTAAAACTATTGTCGTTTTAACTTTTTAATTTTGTCCCAAAAATATGTCCTTTTCGAAAATCAATGTAAAATTAATATTAATTTATCATTTGTACTCTTACAAAAGTTAAAGCAATAATTAAATATATATTCTCTTTCTTAATAAAATAAAGATAAAAAATATTTAACTTATCAATCTTTATTGTTCTTTAATCCACGTGCATAATTCTAAAAAGACAATAATTTTGGGACGGAAATAATATATAATAGTTTTTTTTATTACAATATATAATTAATATTCTACATTGCCTAAAAAGAATTAATTGTCCACATCAATCAATATTCTTTTGCCATCCCAAAATTTTGGTCCACTGTCAAACCAAGCATAAGCATAATTGTCCAAAATCTAATTCTTATGAGTAAAGTATCAAAATAAATTTGCATCAAATTTAGGCATAGATATGCAATATAGGTAGAACCAAAAAAAGAAACAAACAGAAAATTACACAAAGGTGGAATACCATTACCAAGTAGTAGTACCAACACGTTATGCAATCAAATAGTTAGGCTTTATAAAACAAGTGCCAAACAATTAGTAAAACGTGTAAGGTTTGAATATATAGCATCTATACTTTTTTTTGTGTTCCATTTTAGTAAATTTGAATTGAAAGTGTTATTAAACTCATCTATATTTTTAAAAAAATATTTACTAGTATTTGCACTTATCAACTACTGTAAAAATAGTCGTCGACATTATCAATCAAATTACATATGTTGACAAACCATTTGTAAGATTGAAAAGATATTGAATTTTGAATTTAGTGATAGAGTTAAATCCCTTAAATCAACATACGGTACCATTAGTCTTTCATTTATCATTTTTTATTCAAAAGAAAATGTATATATTTTCACATCAATACCATCTTATCACTTTAACATATATAGTGGAAGTAGCTGGATCAAGAAAAATTTTAATTCTTTAAAGATGTTGGACTAAGAACAATCAATAACAAAATAAATTAAACACCCACACATATATAGTGCAACATATATGTTATAATGGCTATCTCACATGCATAAAAATTCTTAAACAAAACCTTAATTAATTTGCATAATTTAAACCAACATTTGCAATGACAACATTAAAATTAAAGGGTCTCTTTAATTGTTTTATATATAAAACAAGATTGTGATAATGTCACTACAATATAGCAAATCTTACACCTTACATATATATTTAATTAAACATATTACAACAAAATTAATCAAACATAATCCTCCTTTTGATCCACATGATTCATTTTCCCTTTCCCACTAGGATTCACAAAATCAAGATTATAAAGCACAGGAACCATGGTGAGAGAACAAAGAAAAACCAAAACAGGACCAAAAATCCAAAGCAACATAGGAAGACCAGCATAAAAGAGCCTATTTCCAACAGCATTCAAAATGAAACCTTTTTCCAAAATTTCAAATATATATTCAGGTGTCACAAGTGACATAGGATCTTGTGGTGTGTTGATTAAAATGTTGACTTGATTTATGAACCTTATTGAAAGAGAGTGACAGAAGAATGAGAAGAGAAAAATTGTTAAGAGTGTGACATATTTTAGTGCTACCATGAATTCTCCATGTGCTCCATAAATTGCATCATTGAGTGGTTTCTTCACACTATATGTGCTGCTTATAACTGCTGCAAGACCTGAGCATAGTAAAATTGAGGTTGTGGCCATTAAGGTTGCCCCCATTATTGTGTTCCTTAGTGATTGAACAGCTAAAATGTTTTTCTTTTCATTGTCCTGCCATAAACAAATTTTATACTGTTAATTAATCATAATCAATATAGTATAAAAAATATTTGATTTTATGATAACAATAATTTAAAAGTATATGCAAAAAAGTTAATTTAAAAGTTGCACATATGACTGATTGATTATATGTGTTAACAATGTAAAAAAAAATTACGCTGCTAATACATCAAAATTAAGCGCTATATTTTATACATAAGAATTTAGGTTATGAAAGACTTAGATTTAAACCTAAGTCATAACAAGGATTAGAGGAACAATAATCAACAATGTTTTTCAACCCCATTGATATTTACATATGTTATTTTTATTTTTAATTTTAAGATATTATTATATTTAAATGTTAAATAGTATTTACCTAGCTAAAATTATAGAAAGAGCTAGAGAGTGAAAACTATGGTAGGTAGTGTGGTTTAAGAAGATGTGTGTTGATGTGCCATTGGTAGGGATGAGAATATATTTAAATTAAAGAACTTTATACAAACAGTTTGCAGCACAAAATCTAAGAGAATTTGTCCTTTAAATTATTATTACATTAGTTAGTGGATTTTTACATGCACATTATCTTGGTCTAGCAACCCACTAATTGCTGGATATTCACCTAATTATACCATTTAGAAAGAACATTCGATTTTGCTTTCTTTTGTGTTTGGTTGTTAGAATGACATTTTATCTTGTACGAACAAGAATAAAGTTAAGAAAAGCTAAATTCAAAGATATTTAAATCAAATATGCAATAATGGTATAGATACTCTATATTTTAATTCTTATTCTCCAAGGAAATTATGCCATATGGACTACGGTAAATTGAAACACACGGTGCGAAGTTAAAATAATGTTTTAAAAATCGGACCAGATCATAACGGTTGAACCGTTAAAAATAGCTAGTGGTTGATCACAAAAACAATTTGCTTTGATTGTAAAACAATGATGATACTAAACAACCGTTCATAAAACATGTTGATGCTACAAGTAATATAAAGAGTACACAACAAATACTCTTACCAAAATAGAAAGACTAAAATCATCATACTAACAACATTGTTTCAAATATGTACATTAAATGAAAAGGCACATCATCTAAATAAACTAAAACTAATTTAACAACAAAATCAATGACAAAAAAATTAATTTTAAATTTCTCTCTAATTCTCTCGTCACAAATTTAATTAGCATATATAATTAGAGAGGAATTTCACATTTTTCTCTCTAAATTCTTCTCGTCGAATTTGTTTTTATGGTATTGCACATAACACTTCCTGCTCATGTCTTAAACTAAGATTAAGATCAAATTTTATTCTTATTGAACATATATATAAGCCATAGTTAATGACAATATATTATAGTAGTATATAATAGATTCTTCATTTGAGATAATTTAGAATTAACATGGAACAACAAGATTAAGTGTTAACTTAGGTAATTCATTCATAATGATAAAAAATGATATGGATTGTAAATATATAATAAACTTAGAAAATGGAAATAATATAAGTACCTTCATCATAGCATTAACCCAATTTCTACGACCACTAGCATTGATACCAACAAAGGTTGTATGTGGTTGAGTTCTAACCTTATACCAAAGCCATAAATGATAACCAATGCTTATTATAAATGACAAAGGCACCAATATCACATCCAAATAGCATTTCCTCCATTCCATCTTTGTGTTTCTCCTAACAAGCTAGTTTCTTATAATTCTCTCTTTATGCAAAAGCTATTTTGTTTTAGACTTAATGTCACACTTCTCTACTATATATATATGGCAAATACCAAAGGTGGTATATGGGTGTGCACATCATGAAAGATGATGAATGTGGACTTAATTTGATTCATTGTCCTAATCAAAAGGTTAAAAATTAAAAAAACAACCCTTGCTTTTTAGCTAAATTACAAAACTTTACAATGATTTTCTATGTGAGAGTGGAAAACATTTTCCACACCTTTTTGTCACATGATTTTTTCCTCCAATATAGTTCAACTTTAAGTTTTCTTTATTGTTGCCAATATTATTTCAACATTTTAAGAAAAAATAGTAGCTGGAAATGATTTGCGCATTAAGTCCATTTTATGGATATAGAACTCTATATGTTTATCCTTTTGTTTATTTGTAGGTAGATATTTCAAAACTCTCAATAGACATCCAAAATTTACTACTACATATATATCAATTAAATTGCAATAATTGAAGAATGAATTATATTTGAGTCTTTTGTGTAAAAAATATGAATAGAGATTTCGTCTATTATTTTACAAATATATATTTAACGTGATTTGATTTGATGTGTATAATAAAAGTTACGATATTAATTTTATTTATATGTTAATATACTCATTATTTAATGGTAATATTTGGCTAAACTTTTAGACGAAATATCAATTTTTATTAACTAATTTATACTTATATTTTAAGACAGAGATATTATACTAAGTTTAAATTAAAAAAATGTACTATCAACAATGAATTAATCCAAGTAATAAGGGTTTTTGTCTGTTTAAACATATGGTCAGAAGTTTGATTTCTGACTTGTGTGTATATAAAAAATTCAGTTGAAAGGAGATAATCCACATTATATACCCCGCAAATTTCCCGACAAAAATTAGTAATCGAGAACGTGGTAGATTCTTCGTATCAATATTATAGTAATAACTAAATACTACTATGTACTTGTAGTAAGTGGAGAAACAATGTGACATGGACGTGGAAAACTTGAAAAGTTTGGTTAGGAAAATGAAAAATGGAAGGAAAGTGAGATTCTGACAAGGCGCATTTGACGTCACATAGATAAGAAGATTTGATGCTGACACTAATTAACAACACACTACACGCATCTCTTCTCTTCTCTTCTCGTGTGTGAATTTCATTTCAAAATAAGCTAGCTGCAACGAAATCGTGTTTTTCAGTAATAATAACAATCACTTTTTTATTAACACGCCTACGTTTTGCGGTTACAACTTATAGAAGCAAGCAAACTAATAGCAGCTACTTCCGTTTCTTCAACATCTTTCTTTCTTACTAACGACAAATTAAACTTTGGACATAAAATGCTTCCAATTTGTAACAAATTCACGTTTGTGATGTGAAGTTATAGTTACGTGAAAATCACTTAATTTTAGATTAATGAATGAGCAAAAAAATTGTACTCCATTTGCTTCAAAATATAAGAGAAATTTAATCAAAGAAAATTAGTGTATTTGAAAAAATTTGGACTTGATATGTTAGTTTTTTTTTTTAAGAATTTTCTATTATATTTAAGACAGAAGGACTATATGGATGGTTACAAGTTAAAAAATGATCCAAAGATACTCTAATTTTAATAAAAAGGAAGGGAAAAAAAATGAAATTTATCTCTCTAAAAATATTAAGGGCGGCTAGTTGGAAGGGTTTTACTGTTTGATATAGTTGAATGTTGTTGGTGGTTTGAACTAGATGTGGCAATAAAATTCATATACTATGTGGGTATATGTATGTTCCGTCTTAATTTTGACGAAGAAAATTTGAGTTGATTGAGTTTGACTTTTCTATGATTTTAAGATGAGTATGGGGCGGGTAATGTGAACATTGATACCCACTCCGAACCAGTCTTCTAATCCGTTCCATTTATATTAAAATTATATTTTACCTCTCTTAAATTAAAAATTTTTATACAAATTCTTAAATTTCATTCATATGTTTATTTTTACATATAATAACTTTAGTATTAAACGTGCCATTTTTTCTATTTTATTCTTTGATTAAAAATTTAGTTTTGTGTGGTTGATTTTTGTTTAATAAAAAAAAAATGCAACACAATTTCATGCAGAGGTGAAATGAAATGGAGATACCCGAAGCTTATTGGAGATTCCCGAACCCTGATAAGTATGGATTTGGAGTTTTAATTTTTATCCCCGATAAAATAAAAGCGGGTACGAGGATACCCGAACTCTATGAGTTTGGATTTGGGGACAGCGAAATTCGTCCCCACTCTATTGTCATGTTTAGTGGTTTGAACCCCATTATAAAGGAGGGGATGATACATGCAAATACTCCGATGATCTAGTTAGTATGTATATATAAGCGTAGTGGAGTGAGAGGTATTTAGGGTTATATATTGCATATCTGAAGTAGATTTTTGAGTTACTTTATACAAGGAAAAAATAAGGGTTGTAAATGACATAGAATACTATCCTACCCCCTGTGATTATGGAAGATATTGTTTGATGGCAAGGCAGTGATAGATGGTCCACGTATCTCTGTCGGGTGACCTGATCCAACACACAGATGGATTTTTCGTCGATACATAAATAAATTTTTGCATCTTTTGTAAAGACTTATTGATAATGAATTGATGAGCTTTTCTTTTCTATAAACATAGGTCAATTTTTGGACCGAACTTTCAAACTTAACACGCGTGTTTTTTCCTCTACTCTCTTTTTTGTTTGATTATGAGTTTTCTATTATTATTGTTTATAGTGTTTTAGTTTGGTTGTCATTATAATTCTTTTCATACATCTTTATTTTTGGCGTGATTTTATTAGAATTGACAAGTTTAACTCCTTTTGTCAATTTATATTTTATGGTAAAAGCTAACATGTGCCTCCTGATTTGTTTTGTTTACAGAGCTAACATGCGTCCTTAAGACACGTGATAATTAACTTAATATAGAAATAGTTCTCTCAAAAATTGTCTATTTAACTTTTCAAAAATTAAATTGTTTATCTTCAATGCATGCAATAATTTTATTTTCGACTTCCCTTTCATATACATAACTAGGACACACATTAGCAAAACCCATATTTATAAATGATGTTAGTTCCGTAACTTAACTTTAACTTTGAAGTAGAGTATTGCTCAAGAAAAAAGTTTTAGCTGGTAGATATAGTAATGGCTTTTTTTAATTGAGACCACCCTACCAAACGCAAAGAAAACAAACACAATAATAATCATAATGCACTCAAACACAATTTGGAAATTGAAAATTTCTCTTTTATTTTGGACATTAAAGCTTTATTTTTAAACTGACCAAACTATTTTGTTTTATTATATCAAAGTGAGGTTCACTTATTTTTTTAAGAAAAGAAAAAAACAAAGCCTTCCATTATGTATTTGTAACTCAACTCTACTTTTAAAAAAGTTGGTCAAAGAAAACACTAAAAAAGTTTAAGAAGAAAAAAGATTGACAAGGATCTATATTTATATTTTATAATGATAAACTTGATGCATTCATGAAGTGATATAAAAATCCAACATGTTTCGTTTTATAAGGAATGTTATTGTTCAATTAAAAAATAAAATAAAGGAACGTGATTGTATTTTATGTCATTTTCTGACAAATGAATCTTGGACAAGAGGATAGTGGAATGTACATAATGGTTTAGGAGGACAATGTCCTATGAAATTATATAAAAAATTTCTAAAACCTTGGTAGCTAGAGGTTAAGATAAAGCATGCTTATATTTGTCATTCCATTTATTACTTTCATATAACTTTTTATCACCAATGATGTAAAAACAAAAGAAACATGCGATACATCAAATATATATGTACTACTCCTAGGTTCTTGAATGTGTAAAATATATTGTAATTATAGTTTGTAGGATTAAATTAGATTTTCATCTCTAGAAATATAATGAATATAATGAGTTTTTTGTTAATCATTTTGATCCTCAAATATGTTTTTCTTTAATTTAATCCATATATATAAAATTACAAAAAAAAAAAAAAAACATTTGAGATAACTTTATAATTAAAATACACTCAAATAGTATAATACTAATAGTACCTCAAACATTTAAGGATCAAAATGACATATTTTATCCGTTATTCAACAAAAATTTAAAGTTATATGATTTGTCCAATCATCCAAAGCTACGTAATGGGGTGCAATAAGAAGTGGATTGCCAACAATTCTTTGCAATAAGTGGATACATTATGTCCAACTGCATCCACTGTGTTCCTAGTGCCCCAAAAGGAAGAGACAAAGCACAAAATCATCCATTTTAATGGCCTTAATTTACATTACATTGTAGAATTTGCACGCACCCCATTTTTAAAAAGTTTTACTTTAGTTGAACCCAGCTGCTTAAGTCATACCTAACATTTAGCACATAACTCTTGTGGTGTCTTCATCAAATTGTAAAAATGGAAGAGCCACATGAAAAAGAATATGCTATAAAGGTCCTTTGCCAAATTTAGTTTGTGCACACTAAGATAGCACAAATTTGAAATGTCATTGAAGAATGAATTATTAGAAAACTTTGTTCCATCTTCGCGGAAAGTTGTTTTTGGCGGATTCATGCCAATCTAATTTTTATTGGGGTTTAGAGCGCGAAATTTAAAGTGAGATATAAAAAACAGTAGTATTTTTTATTTTAACCTTTTGATTCTTAAAGAAAATAAATTTTAATAATCTTTAGTTTGGTCAGAAGTTAAATAAAGTTTTTTTTTTTGACAAGGAGGTTAAATAAAGTTTGACAAATCATTATATCAATTATAATTTGAACTTGAATTCTCCGAAATGGATTCTTTTTTAACTGAAATTCATTAATCATTTTACTTCAATCAATTTATTCATGGCTATGTTAAGGTTGCTTTCAAGTGAACTGTGGTTTGTGTGTCTCTTTAATAGTTGTTGCCATGTTAATTATAGTTTTATTTATGGAGCTTCTTCTCATCTTTATGTCCTTCATCTTTTACTTTTTTCAGATCCCTTCCTCAAAACTAGGCTTTTTTTCACAAGCCCTTGGTTGAAAGGGGGTGCACTTGCATCGAAAATTATATAATACTGTAATTGATAAAATTACAAATAATTTTAAATGATAAGACTATAATAACAAGCCTCAGCTTCCTTTACCAGAGTTTTAGTGCATATTGAATATTGATCTTATAGGCCAATTTAGGGATCATTTCCTTGTTAAGAATATGGGGATAATATAATCCACCATCATTCATCCAACTATAAATTCATCAAATCCATCCATTACACAATAAAATTATACCCCCTGCAATATGAGCAAATTGCAATTTTTTTTATTATCCCTGTGTAAAGATTTCATCATTTATCTCATCTATTGACTATTTGCTAACGTATCAATTGACTAATGTGATAGGGGTTTTTGTTGTAGGCTGCAGCTGAAGATTCTTAACTCTTCTATTCACTTTGTACTTGCTTGGTCGATCACATATATGATATGACATTATTTTTATTTTTATTTTGGTCATATAGCCTAGTGGGATATGACATTAAATTTAATCGACAAAAATTTGATGCTGGAGTTTTATTCTTACCCCCTTGTTTTTCACCACTCAAGATGACTAATTGAAAGGCTTTTATTGAACTGATTTTCAGACGTGGTGCTATAATTTCAAAGAGTCTTCTATAAGTCAATGTTATAAATCACACATTGCAAAAATTAGCTGTTTGTTGATATTTTCCTATGTTATAGTGACATGATATAGCAACTACATTTGTCAAAATTAAACTTTGTACGTACTAAAGAGGATATTATTGCAAAATAATAATAGTGATTTGTTCAAATTCTACTATACTATTGCGTAACTAAGAATGTGGCTTAACCATCATACCTGACTATTTGGCTTAACCGGTAAGCCAACTAGCCAAGTATTTCAGAAATCAGAATTACATATATTAGACAACTAATGCCATTACCATGTAGCATTTTCTCTTAATTCATATGAAGCTAAATGTTCATGGTCCTGTTCCACAATTTCAAGCTTGGGATTTGTTGAAACAGATTAAAGTTTTTAATCACTCCCGGAAGAGTAAAAATGATGGCCAAGTTCATAGTTAGTTTAAGTGTTTGATGGCCAAGTTCATAGGAGTATGTGGTTAAAAAATGTTTAGGATTTTTCTCAATCATTTAGGCATAGAAAAATGCTAGATTGCAAGATATATATCAACGACTAGGAATCCTCTAATTTCTAAGGTTATTGGACAATTTACACAGACTGGCCACCTCTTTTAGTTTGTCTTTTGTATCTTTTCTACTGTGGTTTTTGTTGTACTACTTGTGCATAGAAACTTAATAAAATTTTTGCTTATTCCTAAAAAAAAAAAGACTGAACAAGTTACCATAATTTTTTGGTCTTCATAGAACCAAACACACAAATTACTCTAATTTCAAGTTAGAATCAAATTATCTAGAATTAAAATTAAATATTTACTCATTCAAAAAATATTTAGTCAAACAAAATATATATTGAACTTTTTGTTTAGGACATTTCACTAGGCTGATTTTGGTTTATAGCAAAATTGCAAAAATTGCTAGGATTTGTGGACTTTCGTGTTCTAGATGTTCCTTTTCTATATAGAGATATATGATCACCTTCTAAACTTTATACAGTTGAAAATAATAGTTTAAATATAAATTTTGTCCTATACAGAATTTAAAACTCCTCAAATATTCTCCATAAGTGATATCAAACTTCATTGTAAAATTAGACAAAGTTTTGACATTAGATAATAACATTGTTCAGCATCTACTGGCTTCTTTAATTAATTGTTCTTATTAAAAAAAAATTGTTTGTTTTTTTGTAAACGTATATTTTTTGGGTGTGCAAATGATTGGTAGTTTGTGGTGATACCAACTTTACATAATTAGTTAGAATCACAAATCACAATATCTATATAATAAGGTTTTTGTATATCATTGACAAAATGGTTCAAACTAGCTAGCTACTATATGAATTTCTTTTGGAATTCATTCAGTGAAATTATATGTCTCTCTAGACTATTAATTTAACCTATGTTAAGCTAGTTAGAAGTTTTTCTAGTAAAAAATTAAATATTATATTTTTTGTTCTCATGAAGTCTTTTGATTTCAAGTTATAAATTAAATATAACTATTTATAATATTTGGTAACAATATATTTTTTTTTTCATTGATTAGATTTCTTTTATTCATTTCATGTGTAGCATCATTTGTTTATTTGGGTGCGGCTGCTAATAGAACTGAAGCTAAATGTACCATAAAATTTTCAATGATGTTGTGCAAATTCCAGCTAGAAATGACACCTAAATACTATGCTGTTTTCCCTCTTTTATATTAAATTCAAAGTTCTTAAGTTAATGTACTATAACTCATCAGCTATAAAAATTAATTAATATTTCCCCGTTCTAAAATATAAGCAAAAATTGGTCAAAAAATTGAAATATTTAGCACAAAATTTTGGTCAAATATATCAATTTTTATTGACATATTTTTGCTTATATTTTAAGACAAAGAGTGGTTGTTTATGTTCTCATTGCATTAAAAATATATTAATAGTTATTTAAGTTAATCCAGTTAGCTGGAAGAGAATAATTAAACTATATGCAATGTAATGTGGAACAAATTAAACTGGCCCATTCAACATTTTAGGCCTATTTGTTTTGCTTTATATTTTTGAAGAAAAAGGCTATGAAACACAAGTTATAGAAGGCCTACAGTTTGACGAGAAAAAAAAGAAGAAGGCCTGTGCAGACAAATATTTTGCATTAAGCTTGTAATAAGGTTGAATTTGAAAGGGGTCTAAAATATACTATGCTCAGATAATTAATTAGTCCATGTAAATTCGCATGTTTTTAATTTTAGTCTTTGTATATTTTTTTAATTAATTCCTGAATATTAATTTTTTTTCTGAACTGCATGTTTAAATTATTTTGGTTTTAGTTCTTTAACTTAAAATCTGCAGGAAAATTTATAAGTTTTATGCAGATTTTCTTTCGGATGTTCCTGCAGATTTTTTAGTTTTAGAGACTAAAACCAAAATGATTTTAACATTCAGGGATTAATTACAAAAAAATATAACATGAGAGACTAAAATAAAAAATACGCGAACTTACATGAACCAATCGATTATTTAAGCCAATATTCTAAAGTAAAATACGTTTGTTCATGTTGAAATTGAGACAAAAAAAATATTTGAACGGAGGAAAAGAAAATAAATGATCAAGTATATAATTCATAAGTTACTGCATCAATTGATAATATTGATATTGTTAAAGTAGACATTTTTATCTAAATTAGAACCAAAAAACCTTGTTTTGTGTAAATCTATTTACATTGGTATACTCTGTATATTAGTGTAAGGATAAGGATACTTCACATACATATACACCAAATTGATTTGTGCTTAGAAAAAATGAAATTATTTAAAAAGTTGATCAATCCAATCCAAGCCACCATATGTTCATTCACTTTCTTTAAACTACAAATGTTGGTATCATTAATTTTTATGATGCAAGCCACCATATGTTCATCAACTTCATTACCACTTCACTCATTATATAACTCATCCATATTGATCTACCATTATATATATGTCCCTCTGTTTAATTTAACAACGTAATATTTTTTAATATGTAGATAAAATGATAAGTCATTGAAAAATTACAAACACAAAGTGGAGGGACTAATATTCAAACTCGATCATGACTGTTCGACTTAACAATTTTAATATTTTCTACTTGTTAAACTAAGATTGATAAAATAATGTTATTTTAATAACATGAATAATACTGTCACGAGTTGCGAAGTCCAACTACATATATACATTTTGCTTTCTCTTTTTCTAATCCCATCAATAATAAGTGATGTATTTTTATTTGGTATTGTCATTGACTTAATTAATGTGTAAATAATTTTTTAAAAAAAAAAATTGTACAAAAGAGGGATATTTTAAATAACTTATATATGGAGAGTTTTTGCCCTAAAACCTATACAATATCTATTTGTCCAAACCTAGTATACCTGATTATATTATGCCCTAATTAATTTGATTGGTACTTTTTTTCTAATCAATAATTCTTTTGAAAATTTGCAAAATAACATTTGATAAAGCATTTGGAATCTTTTCGGAGGAATGGAGAGGAAATCTTGAACTAATTATCAAACACTCTACGTGCAAGTTAATTAGATCTGTAGGTACTTAATTTGTCTTTTTCATAAATACATACATTTCTTGATGTATTATGCTGGCAAACAAAGAAAAATAGACTTTTTTTTTAGGTATACATACATGATTAATTAATTTAATGCTGGCAATATGATATTATGAGTCTACCTAGAACCCCAAACATCCCTATACCAATTAGTCTAGATTTCTTATTCCAATGATTTGATTATGAATGAGAATACATTTGGTCAATTATATTAAAAAGTTGCTGACAATTAAGCAATTTAAGAAAAATATATACAGTAAAAGAAAAAAATTGAACTATATTACTATATATATTTTTAATATATTGAACAAATTAAATAAGGAGATGTTGATAAACTCTCCATCAAAATCTTATAAATAGTAACAGATGGAATACTATATATATATATATATATATATATTTAATTTTAAAAAAAAAATCCAATCATATACTCCAACTAACTTAAAGTTAACCACACACACCCTACACCAAATTATTATATTTAGTTAGAATTACGAGATTATGATTTACTAACTACTCTCAAATAGTGCAATGGAGTGCGGATCATGTTAGGAGCACCCCCCCAATCATGTTCAAATCATTGCCTAATACTATAGTTAAGAAGTCAATGGTTGTTTGTTTATCTTATTTTATGCACACCACCAAAGAAAAGGTTCGAAGTTCCATTTCTATATAGATATTCAAGCACCAATTGATTTCTCTCTGCCAAGTTATGTTCATATGATCTATTTTATTACCAAGTCAAAATAGTCAAATTGCGTACACAGTACAGTAAGGACATCTTGCACCACATTAACAAATCCCTTTCAACTCATACATATATAAACAATAATAATTTTGTTCAAAAAAAAATATATAAACAATAATTTATGATTGATTTTAGTGTACATCAATAATTATATGTTAATCAAAATTAAACTCGTCGATAATATATCAAAATCATTATATCTTTCTGATGTACAAAAAAAAAAATCAAAATCATTTGATTCGTGAGTTATTTCTTAGTTGCGTCCATTTAGGTTTGGTGGCTCTTAACGGAAATGGTAGTTTGTTCCTTGAATACAGTTTATATGGTCTTTTCTGTACGGTTTCCTTGACAACATTAATAGCCCTTGCATTTTGCATACTGAGATTTTTGGGTTTATCATGGTTTGAATTTATATTGGGACTTAGGCTATAAGTAAGTGTTGTGTCTCTCTTGTTTCAACAAAAAAAAGTGTTTTGTCTCTCTGACTCGAGCACTGTGGTCGACCTCGTTCAGAAGGGTATGAATGTGTTTTACAAATATGGCAATTTTTTCGGCTATCAAACAGCTATGCTTAGAGATTGAGTGGTTAAACTATTCAACATATTTTGCGTGAGGGTAATGCCGCATCAAATTGGTTTTCTATCTAAAAAGGGTGATCAAAGTGGCAGTGCTCACATTGTCTTCCGTGAGATTAGATTAGTTTTTAACGTCTTTTAGCAATGATAAATCGTTCGTGACAATCTGAATTCAAATTCAAACTTTAGACTAAATTGTAAATTATATAGAATAACTTGACTGTTAAGAAAAAAAACAGAATCTAGAAAACTTAAAGTCTAAAAATTAATTCAGCCCACACCCTTTATGCAGGTTATTTATTTATGCCATGGCAAGTCACATGGTTCTCTTGGAAGTATACTAAAAATGTGACTTTGTTACAGAGTAATTATTGCTAAGTTAAAATAAGAAGTTGAAGACAATAAAATAAGGCTATAGGTTTGAATTGAATATGGTACAATTGTATTGTACGATTACAAGACTGTTAAGGGCAGTTTGCATTGGAAACCATAGTCCATCTTGGATATGAATTGAGTGCAATTGTGACCTTTGACCGCATGTAATTAGAGAGATTATAGTTGTCTGAATAAGATCAGACGGTTCATAATTTAAAATTAGAATTTTTATGTTTAAAAAATTAAAACTTCATTAAAATTTAAACCGTCTGATTTTAATCGAACAACTCTTATCTATTTGACTGCAATTTGAGTGTACATAGATCGACTGCCCTCGATCCATATTATAGTCCATACACATGGCAAGAACTTATATTATTCACTAATACTGTAATTCATAATTTACTTAGGATCTTAGTCCTTCTCAGAATATTGATTAAAATAAGCCAACCCCATATGCCATATGGACTTAACCTACAAAACAAGGGAGGGTAATAATGTTCAGAGTTGTAAATCACTGATATCATATCACATGCCATGTTCAAACACTAGTGAGATCAGAGCTATATATCATAAATTATTATTGATTAATAAAAAATTAACCATCAAGATAAGTGACCTATATAAAGAAAGTAAGGAGATTTTTTTTATGAAATTTATGGTTATATCAAAAACCGATCATGTTAAAAAGATTTATTATCAAACAGATCTTTTTTTAATATGAGTATATATAAATTATAAGCTCAAACTTTGAACTTGCCAAACAAAGCCTAAATTACCTTCTTCAAAATACAAAGTTATGGTTCCATTGCTAGGGACTTTTTTAATATGTGATAAAACATAAATTATCTGACACATCATAAAAAAAATGTGACACATCCAAAAAACGATTCAGAGGCTTTCTTCGACTTTCTTCAAAGTAAAATCAAAGTGTAAGGTCAATTTAAAATTTTTTAAGTGCAGAGACTAAAACTCAAATGACCCAAAATTACAAACAAAATTATCTATTGTAAGATGTTTTCAAGAGTGATGAGTCAATTGACCAGTAATACCCTTCACTATGTTGAAATTAGGGAACTTTTATTTGCTTCTGAACATGAACATGCATGTATATCTATCTTTAAGGAAGGTTCAGAACATGTTTATATCTTCAAGAAAAAATATTTGAAGTTATTTCTGTGCAAAAATTGAAAATGCACTTTGACCTTTGACCTACGTTTTTCAAGTTCCAAATGATGCCTCATGACTCAGTTATTTTTGTGTCCTTATAAGTTTATATAGTTAAGTCATTTTGAAGCAAGAGCTTCCACAACATGTAGTACTAGTTTGCTAATTAATGGGTGGAACATAGTGGTGCCTCTGTTTCATCATGTGAGGATTTTTAATAAATAAATACAACTAGTAATACAAATTGAAAAATGTTGAAAAGTGTCCATTAGAATACTTGTAATCAAATAAATATAGAATTATATTGATTAAAATACTAAATAATTAATGTTGTATCTAAATATAAGACTATAGAATTATATTGACTAAAATACTATCATTATAATTAAGAAATTGTGTTTTTTTTTTTGACAAAAATTAAGAAATTGTGTTAAATTGGTTAAAAGTTAGTGTTGTTTTTCCGGACAAAAAAAGTTCAGCTCGTGTTCGATTCTTAGAGTAAGTCCAATTGTCGACTCGATAATTAGTCTAACAATGTGTCTAAAAGACTAACTTACGGGGATACATTAAGTGTATACTGAGAGTCAAATATCCTAATTACAAAGGGTTGACAAAAAAAATTGATGTTATTTTCATAGTACATTATTAATATATTTATTGTTTACTTGATTGGTTAAAAAAATTAACAGTTGGTGCGACACGTGATTAATAATTTTCAATTAAATGTAATTAAATTGTTTAGAAGAATTTAAATATGAATTCTAACTTTGTACCAAAAAAAAACATATGAATTCTAACTGAAATAATCTCTAGTCATATTTTATTTATCTTTTTTTTTTGGTACATCGGAAATATAAATTACTCCCACCAGGGATCGAACCCTGGACTTCCCCCTACCCAACCCAAATGTCCCCCAGCTCTTACCACTTGAGCTATCCTATGGGGACAATTTATCTTTTAGTCAAAGTCCACATTACTAAGATGAGTTTCTCATGACAATCATATGTTGAGAAAGAAAATTAAGAAATAGTTAATGAAGCTAATAATTATTGAACTATAGAGAAAATAAAAGAATTGAGGTTGATTGTAGTAAAAAAACCAATGCAATCATGAAGTCGGTAAGATTAAGACCATTTGATCAAGATTGAACGATACCGATTTTATCCTCAAAATTTTATGTTAAATAAAAAAAAAAGTAGTATTGGAGATCATATAGTATTAGCTTCTTTTTCTTTTTTTTAACAAGTAAAATTTTTATTAACCTTGTTCAAATATTTCTAGTAAAAAAAAAAAAGAACATCTACTAAGGATAATAGAGACCATATGCTAATCAGTAAAACACAATTCTATTAGTTTGATTTTTAGAATGGCTATTTGAAGGCAGCACAACTCGGTTCTTTTTTAGTACATTGAAAAAAATAAATTGTTTACGTTAGGAGTTGAACTCTAAACCTCCTCCTACACAACCTATATATCTCTCTTAGCTCTTACCACTTGAACTATGCAACATAAATATAATTATTGTTTGGATGTTGATTTGAGAATTAATTAAATCTTATAGCAAGTCAAAGAGCCTAAACTTTGAGGCACCCTACTATCTCAAAGAATCTAATTACAATAGGATAATAAAGGAACAAAAAAAAAAAATAAAGAATTAGTTAAAAGGAAAATAATCATTTTATGTGTCTCATAAGTTTTTCCACAAAAATTTGTCACATTAACAGCTAAATGGCTACCAAATAATAAAGCTTTAGAATAAAATATTTAAACAATAATGAAAGTCATAAAAACTCATTCCTCTCTTCTCTCATTTTCTCATACATAATATGTTTTACAAAAGTAGCAACAAAAAAAAAAGACAAATTAAATGGATAAAAATTTGCAACATTTTATAAAATGATGATAACACATTATCTGCACAATGGACTTTGAGGATGATGAGAAGAAGCATATTGATTTTCTAAAGAACAAAATCCCATCATCTCTTCAATACTAAGTGATCTACATTCTTGATTATTAAAAAACTTATCATCATTTTTCTTTCCATCTTCAACCATCTTCAAAATACTCTCAAAAACACTAACTTCACAAGGAATTCTCAAAACACCAATTTGTTGAAACCCAAATTCTTCTTCAGCTTCTCTCAAAAGAATCTCAAAAGCTTGATGACTCAAGTATTCAGTTGGTATAATAAACCTTTTAAGTTCTTCTCCAACACAAACAGCTAAATAACCTTTTGGAACATAACCATTGTTTGATGATGATGTTGATGATGATGATGTTCCTTCAAAAGATAGTGTTCTTTTGAGAAATTTCATGCTTTTGCTCTTGGTTAGTATGTTGTTTGAGGTTGTTGTGGTGGTTGTTTTTGATGAGTTTGCTATTCTTCTCCATTTCTTAAGGATTTGTTGAAGTCTAACAATTTCTCTGATTTTGTTAGACTTCTTTTGATCCATGATGATGATTACGCTTAAATGACAGGAATATTCTATTCTATCAGTTTTTGCGATGAACTTGATGATCAGAAGATGAACTTGGTTTGAAGAGGTTGCATGTTTCCAATTTATAGAAAAATTGAGACATTGGAAGTTTGCATTTCTCAATATTATAATGTGAAAGTATTTGTTTTTTTTTGGTAGATGAAGATGATGAATAATATAATAAAATTTTGTGTGTGTCACATGCATGTGAGAAAACCAAAGAAGTTTTTCCACGTTAGGTTGAGTTAAAGGACCATGTTTACGGTGGAAGTACACCTTAAAAAAATGGAGAAGGCAAATGCAACTTGTTGAAAAACTATGGTAGTATATCTCTTAGTTAAGATTGCAATTTTTATTTTATTTTTTTCACATGCATCCTCCATTTGAAGCAAATATGTAGAGTATAAGTATAAGGAATTTGAATTCAGTGTAGTTATAGACAGTGTGTAGTGATACAGTCGGATAATTCGTGATTGTTTGATTGAAATCAGACAACTTAAAATAGAATATTTTGATTTTTTTTTAAATTAAATTATTGAGGACGATACTTCTATTGACGAAGGAAAATAAGTTTGAATATGTGCACCCAAAATTTAAGGTTTATATAATGGTCTGGGCCAAAAAAGTTCCAATAAAACTATCTTAAAGGTCGTCCAACAAGAAAGACCACGTTAGAATACAAAAATAGTCCAATAATGGACCTTCTATTATGCACATACTACATGAGGTACTCACTCCGATCTAAGGACGACGATGCATGGAAATACACCTAGTATGTCATTCCACTTTAGCATCGAAAATCCAGAAGCGCATCTTAACACTTCACTATTCGTAGCATCTAGAAACATAATCCGAACGAATATATATTAGAAGTCTTACCATTCGCAGTATCAAGGAACTCATTCAAACCAAATATGATGAGCTCCAACATATTTAGCTATTTCAATTACCATAACCAAATATGAACTTAGAAGTGAAGATAGCAACATTCAAGAGCATATCACTTTGAAGTCACACAATAAACAAGCGATCTTCCCCAAGTATAATTATCTATCAATCCATTGGCTAAGCACTATGAGTATGCATTTGTGTTAAAAGACTGCAGTTTAATTTAAGTAAATATATATTCAATTTAAAAGTTTTAACTCAACTGACATAAAATTCTAAAATTATTAAAGCGAACGTCTATAATTGAAGTGAAGTGAAGTTGGATGCCGAAAAGTGTTAACTTAAGCTGTGACTTAAACATAAGATTAATCTCATAACCCAATTTTTTGACGTGGAGTGTCACTGGCTAGTTGCAAAGCCCCTAATTACATTGATTTCCTAACCATAAAAAACAATTCAATTTCATCAGTGCGTCAACACCGAACCCATTCATTTCCATGTGACTGTAATAACACCATCACAACAAAAACAAGCAACCTTAACCTCAAAATCCATAAACCTCTTTAACAACATCACCACCTTAAACCACCGCAACTAATGACTTCACCACCACCAACAACAACCATCATCCTCACCCTTCTATTATTACTCAACATCACAAAAACATCATCAGATTCATCCCCAAACCAATGCGGTCCCACAACAAACCAAAACCTCCAACACAACAAAATAACCGTTCTAATAAACGGTTACTCCGAATCACGAATCCCCATCCTCCAATCACTAGCCGCCACGTACTCACTCTCCCCACTAGTATCCTCTGTGCTCGTCCTCTGGGGAAACCCAACAACACATCCACGTGTCATCAATCAGTTATCTCTCAATCTTTCATCTTCTTCTGATATAATCTCTCTGCATCGAAATCCTTCAAGTAGTTTAAACGATCGTTTTCTTCCTAGATTAAACGACATCAAAACTGATGCCGTTTTGGTGTGTGATGATGATGTTGAAGTTGATGGTGCGTCGTTTGAGTTTGTTTTTCGGGTTTGGTCAGCGAACCGGGACCGGATTGTTGGGGTTTTTGCTAGGTCCCATGATGTTGACTTGAACCGGAAGGAGTGGCTTTATACGGTTCACCCGGACCGGTTTTCTATTGTGCTTACCAAGTTCATGATGCTCAAAAGTCATTACTTGTTCAGGTATCAATTTTTTTTTCTTTTGTCATACAATGTCCTACTAACTAAGTTAAACTAGAAATTTCATCCAAGGTGGATAATTATGTCATTTAGGTGTCTGGGGTTCGAACTCAGTCTCTGCATATAAAATTCCATATATTTGAAAATTCAAGTGGGTGTCCGCCTGTCCGGTGTCCCAGTACGAACCCCGGCCCTTTGCATATAAAATTCGATGTGTCTGTCAACTTGCACAGACAATATCATATTTTTTTTTTTTTTGAAATAAGTGGATGTACTAGGGTCGTACATCGATCACTTAACATGCAATGTTTGTACCAACTGAACTAAACTCGCGGATACTTTGTTCAGCGAAAGTTCACCGAGACTCGATTGCTCTTTACTAGTTAACTTTTGTTTTAGAAATTGGAAGTTCAACATGAAAAAAATTATATGGCATAATATAAGCAAAATTTAATTTTTAGATTTATTGAATAATTAATGTATTTGGTCAATTATTTGGTCAATTATTATATAACAGATACATTTTTACAGATATAGCTGTAATGGTGGACCTCCCATGGTTAAAATGAGAAAGATTGTTGATTCACTTCGAAATTGTGAAGATATACTTATGAATTTTGTGGTAGCTGATTCAACCAATGTGGGGCCAATTTTGGTTGGGGCGAAAAGAGTAAGAGATTATGGTGATTCAAGGAATGATGAGGGAAAGTTTAGTTTGGGGTTGAGTGGAAGGAAAGGGGAGCACAGAAAAAGTAGAGGGAGGTGTATAACTGAATTTCATAGGGTTCTGGGAAGAATGCCTTTGAGGTATAGTTATGGAAAGGTTGTTGATTCCATTGGTGAACAAGGGCTATGCCGTAAAGGTGGCAAATTGGTGTTTTGTGATCATTGATCAATAACAGTGACACAATGTGTATGGTTCAATTTTTGTTTTTTTGTGTGTAATTTTGATTTGATTAGATCATAGTTTTTGTCTAAGACACATGTGACTCACATGCATCATCTCTACATCCAACAATCATTTTCCTTGCTCCTCTCAAGTCTACATCATACTATCATAGTGATTTCAATGTTTTATAATGATAAAAGATACAGTTGTTGAGTTAAAGAATATAGTTTGTATATGTAAACTACATTTGGCCCTACATTCAAACAAATAGTGGAATGTCACCTCACAAATTCAATCTTCTTCAACAGTACGTAAATAAAAAACACATTAGTATCACATTACATTATCTATAATTTTTCTCATTCATTTGAACCAAACTCATCAATATGAAGATGGAACAAGAAAGTAATGGCATTTCAGCTTCCAGAAAACATCTTGTGTTTGCTTATTACGTTACTGGTCATGGTTTTGGCCATGCCACTCGAGTCACAGAGGTTCATTTTTTCAATTCATCTTCCTTTTTTGTTTTTTAGTTCAATTTGGCCAAATGGGTTACTCGAGCAATGAAAAAAATTGAATTTTGATTTTGGGTTTTATGTAAGAGTGTGACGTCCAAACTCACTTATATCAATGTTCCCCAACTGCCCCCTTGTATTCTAACACTGGTATCATGAGCCCTTGGTTCAAGTGAAGGGACTAACTTACTTGTGGTGGCCCTGTTAAAAAAGTGTCAACGGCGGTATGAGCTTCCGCTTGAGGGTGAGCATTGTGGTAGACTCACACTTGAGGAGGGGGAGTGTTGAGAAAAACAAGTGTGAGTAGTGTGGGGAAGTCTCACATTGGTTAGAAAAGTGGAGACTTAACATTTATAAGTGAGAGGATCCATAAACCCAATGCTTTAAGATTTTGGGTAAGAGTGTTGCATCCAAACTCACTTATATCAATGTCCCTCTTGTGTTCTAACATCTTTTGCCAATCAAATTCATAAAAAAGAGGATTTTTTATTTTTTTTTTATTTGAAGGGATTGTTTTGATTTGTTATGATTAGATGTGAATATTTGAATTGGGATGAATGAATGATTGAATGTGTAGGTGGCGAGGCATTTGATTGATGCAGGACATGATGTGCATGTGGTAACTGGTGCTCCTGATTTTATTTTCACTTCTGTAATTGAGTCTCCTAGATTATTCATTCGCAAGGTAAGTTTGTGTTTTGATTCATTCAATTTTTTAATGGATCAAAAGTTAGGTGCATTTTTAATTCAATGTGTCATTCTAATGCTCACAAAAATGTTATGTTCATAGTATAATGAAGTTATTACTATTGGATATGTTTTTGATAAAGATAATGCATTGGCGATAAAGCATTAGCTAAATTTCAGCTGTTAGATTAATCTAATGGATAATATGACTCGCTTGGTCGTTAGATTACTCTAATAGCTGAGATTTTATGGAGAACATCCAAGTCTATAGCATAGAGTTTGGATCCTCAGAGTGAGAAAACAAGAGAGAGAGAGCGACGGAGAGAATTCATTAGATGGAGAAGGATCGATATCCATATTCCTATCCGTGTAGTTTGAGATTACGATTTGTTGCTTAGTCAGTGAGTTTGCTTTCAACTGTTTGTGAGAATTAGTATTCTCAGAGCTGTGCTTCATGTATAGTATGAGCATAGTGCTTTATTTTGCAAATTAAAGAGACTGTGTTTGAAGCACATATTTATCCATTTGTACAAAATAGGTGATTTTGGACTGTGGAGCTGTCCAGGCAGATGCTTTAACAGTCGATCGCCTTGCATCGTTGGAGAAGGTAATTTTGAATGTCATCGCATATATGATTGTTCATAGCTGGAATGCTTTGAGATATTTGCTTCAACAATGTTTCTCTGTGTCGCTGATTTCTTGCTTTGTAATTGGCTATGGTAGTATTCTGAAACAGCAGTGAAGCCCCGAGCTAAAATATTGGCAATAGAAACTGAATGGCTGAACTCTATCAAAGCCGACTTAGTGGTATGTCAAATATTCTTCCGTTGTTGACTGGAAACAAACAGAAGGAGAACATGAAAAGTAATTTGCAAAATAAAAATGATATTACGGATTTCATTATTGCTTAGAATAACTAGAAATTGATTTGAGAAAACAGGTCAGCGATGTTGTTCCAGTTGCATGTCGTGCAGCAGCAGACGCTGGCATTCGTTCTGTATGTGTGACCAATTTCAGGTAACTTGTGCAGACTATAATTTTTCCTTCTGAGTGTTATTTGTTTTTGGTTACGTAACGTTAAGGAAGTATATACGCTGTTTGGTGGTTGCCGGTGATGCTATTATGATAAGAAAATTTATCAAACAAAAATATTTTTATGAGCTTTGTCTCTTCATTTTTTGATTCTTCCAAATGCACCCTAGGCGTGTGTCTTTGTTAAGTGTCCATAACCCTCCTCATTACATATCTCTGTTATTTCAGTTGGGACTTCATCTATGAAGATTATGTCATGGCTGCTGGACTTCATCACCGTTCAATAGTTTGGCAGGTGACAATAATCTTCTTGCTCCATGGTGCCCTCTTAAGAGAAATGTTAAAATTCCATATTGTTGACGTTATATCAAATGCATGAATGATACGCGAGTTGAAAAGCATAAGTACTAGTAATTTGTGCTATCCTTAATGTCCCGGTTTCGTAGGGTTTGAGTTAGTCTCAACCCAAAATTTAAGACGTTTTATGCTTGAAGCATGATAGATAATTGTAGTTGTATATACACTGATGCAGATAGCTGAGGACTATTCCCATTGCGAGTTCCTTATTCGCCTCCCAGGATATTGTCCAAGTAAGTCATCTTTTACATAATTCCATGTTCATAACCTAGCATTATTTGAATGCCACCTAAATTAACGAGTAACTAGAATTGCGTCATCTCGAATATTTGCAGTGCCTGCTTTTCGTGACATCATTGATGTCCCTTTGGTGGTGAGGAGGCTCCACAAATCTGCAAAAGAGGTACCTACCTCCCAAACTCGGTGGATCTATTCCATAGTGTGATTTAACTCCTAATCCATGAGCTTGTTATTTCGCTTGTTCAAGGTGAGAAAGGAACTCGGCGTACCCGATGGTGTGAAGCTAGTCATTCTCAACTTTGGTGGGCAGGTGATTGCCTAGGTCCCCTCTATTAAAAACCAGAACTTGATAATAGTTTTTTCAATGATAATATGTTTCTTGTTTGTGGCTATACTATGTATAATAGCGGCTATAGAGGCGCTATATAGCACTGCTGCGTAGCAGAATTTGAATGAAATCCTATTTTTCATGATTTGTGATTGACAACACTGGTTTTACTCATGAAATTGATATCTAGAATGCTGCAATTTTTCACCAATGTATTTTGATTGTTTGATTCTCGGATTGATGGCATATTTTGCTAACAACTCTTGTCCTATCTCCAGGCATCAGAATGGAATATTAAGGAAGATTTCTTACCATCTGGCTGGTTGTGCCTGGTACTTCTTCCACCACCATTTTGTATCATTGTTTCGTTAAATTATTATTCATATGTTTTTCTCATTATATTTGGTCATAGATCTAATCATTTGCTCTCATGATCTAGGTTTGTGGTGCTTGTGACAATGTGGACCTTCCACCAAATTTTAAGAAACTTGCTAGAGATGCATATACACCCGACATTATTGCAGCATGTGACTGTATGCTTGGTTAGTACGAAACTTGCGTAGTTACAAAGCTGAACTAAATGGAAGAGTTTATATATAATTGCCTTTTTTTTAGGAAAAATTGGATATGGCACCGTTAGTGAAGCCTTGGCATACAAGTGTCCCTTAGTCTTTGTACGCAGAGAATATTTCAATGAAGAACCTTTTTTGAGAAATGTGCTTGAGGTACTCTATTGACTTTTTCTTATAAGTTTTTCTGTCCTCTTCAATGTATTTTTTGTTGTTGAAGATCTTATAAGATAGTGACCATCTTGTGTTTTTTTTTATTTAGAATTATCAATGTGGTGTCGAAATGACCATGAGGGATTTAATCACCGGTCATTGGAGACCTTATCTTGAACGTGCAATAAGTTTGAAACCCTGCTATGAAGCAGGCACTAATGGTGGTGAGGTATCCTCTTTTTCTTTTATTAACTCACTTTTTAGCACTTATTCTCATATTCCGTTACCTCTATTTCCTTACTTGAACTGAAACTATTGTGTATCCATATTTTTCTAGCGTTCGTTTCTTTCCACACATTGACATTGGCATGTTACATGTCATCGTTGAAGTTTTTATTTATTTCCGAAAGAGTTTAATAAATTTGTTCGTAAACCATTTTGAAAATGCAGGTGGCAGCTCACATCCTTCAGGAGACAGCGTTTGGAAATAATTATGCATCAGACAAGGTAAAGACCTTATGATTGCTATTTAGTTTCAGTGTGATTTTTTGTTAATTTTGTCATCCCGTTGGGTTTCATTAAAATATTGCAGAAGTGATGAAACTTTGATTTTCATTTCATATTTCACTTAATGATGTCTATCTTAGTGACACACGAAGATTGCGTGATGCCATAGTTCTCGGTTATTGATGGGTTCGTGTATGAATATATGTATGAAATAAGAGTAATATGCGCAATACGGTGATGAAACAGTGTAATTGTATTGATAAGGATAACTATTACAGAAGATAAACGAAATGGAAAAGATAACAAATTGATAGCAGTAGCTATCAGCCCCAAAAGCACAAAGTGCTCCCCAAATCACTAAAAGTGACCCTATTCAAATAACAAAATTTCAAGCTGATTATTCTCTATATAATTCTCATATCACTTATCCACGGCATCGTTCTTTCAATTCTTTCTCTTATAAACCCTTCATATTGATTTGGGCCTAAAGTCAAAGTCCACCTCTTGATCCATGTTTCTATCAGTTAACAACTCCAAAGGCCCCTGGCCGAGATATTGCTATTGGATATATTTTAGGTAAGGATAATGCATTGGCGAAAAAGTATTGGCCAAATCTCAGTTGTTCGATTAATCTAATGTCTAATGACTCGCTTGGCCGTTAGATTACTCTAATAGCTGAGATTTTCTGGAGAAGATCCATGTCTATAGCATAGAGTTTGGATCCTCAGAGTGAGGAAAACAAGAGAGAGACTTGCTGGAGAGGATCGACATCCATATACGGATAGAAATACCAAAGAAACTGTGTTATTATGTCATGTCATAATGTAATCTAGTAACTTTAAATACTGATTCTTTTTGTTGTTTATTCTTTCTTTTTTGACAGGAAGAAAATTTCATAACGAGAGCTCCTGGAAGGTTAAATGTAACGGCTGGCATTGCTGATTATTCTGGTAGTCTTGTTCTGCAGGTTAGATTTTCTGTGCCCTAATGATTTTAATTTTCAGTGCATTATTCCATATAGTTCTAAACATTGAAAATGTTTTGAAAATGTTTCTATACACTTAAAGTTTACATTAACTGTTAATATTGAAAATGTTACGGAAATGAGTGTTATTGATGAAATTTTTAGCCAACAATTGACTGTATGCGTTCTTCTCTTTCTTTTCACTCTTTTGCAGAAGCCAATTAGAGAAGCGTGTCATGTTGCTTTGCAAAGAATCCATCCTAGTAAGCATAGACTGTGGAAACACGCCGAGGGCCGCCTCGCGCCCAAGCACCTGCGCCTTGCGCGCCTGGCAGCAGTCACAGGCACACGCGCGCGCCCAATTGTGTGCCGCTCCACCCTGATGCGCTTATGTGTGCCCTGAACTCATTCCTAACGCCTCGCACCCAAACTGCTGTTTTTGCTCTGTTTTTCGCGATTTCAATTCTAATGTATGAGAACTTGCATTATTTTTTTCTCCGGAAGTTGAACTGCTGTCTTGCAACTTGTATGTATGAGAACTTGTGTTATTTCCATTATAGCAGTGTTGTTAAATAGCACCTAAAGCGAGGCTTTAGCATAGCGGAATTTGAGCAAACCGCTATTGTTCCACAATACGCTATTTAGCTCAAAATATTGTCAAATAATGGCTATAGCAGTGTTATAGCATTGTTACGTAAACAAATTTGAACAAATTGCTATTTTCCGCAATCTGTGATTGATAACACTGCATTACAGTTTTGATGATGATAATGACTTTTCAATTTTTTGTAATTTGCATTTTCACTGAGTCTGGATCATGCAAGGATCATATGGCTCAGAGTTAGGCAACTGTGGTCCAACATTTGACATGGATTTGTCTGATTTTATTATGGATGGAGATAAGCCAATCTCATATAAGAAAGCAAGAGAATACTTTGCTAAAGATCCAGCCCAAAAGTTGGTAACACAAATGCATCACTTTATATGCATACGCCATTTTCCGGCATTCTATTATGCTAATGTGATTATAAAGAATTTCCATTGGGGAATATGTGAGACACATAATGTGAATTTTTCTCACAAAAGAAATTTTTCATACACAAACAATAAATCGAATTTCAATCGTACATAAATAAAAAACACATCAATATCAAATCACATTATCTATAATTTCTCTCATTCATTTGAACCAAACTCATCAATATGAGAATCAAACAAGAAAGTGATGGCATTTCAGCTTTCGGAAAACATCTTGTGATTGCTTATTACTCCATCCGTATCAAATATATATCGTTTTGAGAAGAAAAAAAATTGTATCAAAATATGTTATTTTATACTACCAATAAAATACTACCTCCGTTCTTTATTATAAGGGACAAGTCACTTTTTAGATACATTGAATAATTAATGTATCTGGTCAATATATAAACTAAATACATTAATTATCCAATGAATCTAAAAAGTGACTTGTACAGAGGTAGTATTTAATACTCTTTTTCCTCTTATACAATTATTTAATTATTTTTCTTTCAATTCTATAAATTATCTTCTCATACCATTAATGAAAGATGATTTTGTAAGTTAACTCATAATTTTTCTTTTTCATATAACAATAATTACATTTTTTTAATTTATATGATACGGTCAAAACGACGTATATGATACAGTCAACCACTGTGGGGCCAATTTTCGTTGGGGCAATAAGAGTAAGAGATTACGGTGATTCAATGAATGATGAGGGAAAGTTTAGCTTGGGATTGAGTGGAAGAAAAGAGGAGCACAGAAAAAGTTGAGAGGTGTATAACGGAATTTCACAGGGTTTTGAGAAAATTTATTAGAGTAATGCCTTAAAATTTTATAATCAAAGATGCTGTGTGTACAAAAAAATTTCAATCACTAAAGACATTATCAAAATGAGTCACATACAAATTATCAAATCAAAGAAATTAACAGGTAATATTAATCACTAAATTAACAACAAATCCAAAAATAAAATAAATTCAAAACAAAAATTTAAAACCTAATAGAAAATAGAAAAGTGGATTAATCCTCTCAGACAAATGCCTCGATTCGTCCTCATACTTGTTTAGAATGGAAATTACATCGGACTCGTCATCATTGTAATCATCATTGAGAATTCCACATCTTTCTAGTACAATTAAATCAATTAATTCAACATCAACATAAAAAATAAATATATATTTTTTTTTAAAGAATGTACTTGAGCTTACTAGACCAGCTTCAGAGAAAAAAAATCTCAGCAAATCTGAAGAGCAAAAGAAATTGATTTACGAGCAGTTAAACACCTATCAAGCCATTTTATCTTAGCAAGTAGGCTGCCTGAATCACCACTCGATAATTAATTACAATTAACATCTTCTAAATTCTTTAATTTTCAATAATAATTAATTACACAAACATTTTCAGGAAAAAATAAACAAAAATTAAAAAAAACATGTAGTAGCAAATAGAACAAATTCTTGCAAAACGAGAATCTATCTAATTTAAGGAGGAAGCAAAACAATAACAAAAGTGCGAAGCAAATCAGATGAAACCTTAAACAGAATCTATTTGAAGAGACAATTTTAGTTTTTGAACTGAACTAGAGAGAGCAGCTACCTACGATGTTTGTAAACCTAAAAAACACAAGTACTATGTGGGCGTTGGATTTGGGGAAGTATATATAGGAAACAAGGTAGGGTTTTTGGTTCTCATGGGCTTTTTGTGTTTTGGCTGGTGGTTTATTGTTACGTTATTAAAACACCCTACTTTTCAACACACACCCTCTTTAACGGTGCAAACTTTTTTTAGACATGTATCCCACCATATCATAGTATATTATAATATCAACAAATAACAAAATAGTAATGTGATTTTGTTTGATGCATGTGTATAATGTCATTTTTTGCCATTTGTCAAAATACAAGATGTTATTTGAATGTTATTGTAAAACTATTTCACATTTTTGATGGATAGTCTATTATCTGTTAAACAGTGTAAAACTTTTTTAAACATACATGCATTCAATCAAATTTGTTGTTTTCTCGATACAAATGGTGAATGCCTCCAATTGATAACTTTTTCTTGTTTCTTATCAAGTATTAGTTTATTGGCAAAATTTTCACCTTTAAAAATGAATAAGTGGAGTGTCAACGGTTCAAATTTTTCGACTATCTTACGAACTAAGCAAAGTTTACGAGATTCAAATTGATAGACTAATATAATATTTTTTTTGTTACACTCAAATATTATATTCTATTTTATATCAAGTTTGACGTATTCTCATAAAATCAATTTACAATATACTATAAGTAATGTCACTCCTTACAAACATATTTCATCTATTATATGTATTTCATATGAGACTTTATAGTTTTCCTCAATAAAATACAATCGTGCATGAGAATACTCATTCAAACAAACTAAAAAAACTAAGAAATTAATGTTAACATTTAGTCCAACTCAATAGAAATCCTCATGTTCACCCAAAACATATTAAAAGAAGATTTACATGAATCATCTCTACATCCAACAATCATTTTCATTGCTCCCCACAACATGGTTATCCACGTTTCCACGGAAAGTAAAATGGACAAATATATCCAAATACGTACTCCAATTGCCTCAAACCTCATCTCTCAACAACTGAAATGAATCATCTCCACATTGTGTAAAAAAAAAAAAAAAGACTTCTCCACTCTTAAAAACACATATTGTGATCCTCTCCATTTATAATTACTACTTACACTAAGAAGTTTGACGAGTCTGATTGATGTATACACATCTTTCTAAATTATTTGGTTTTTAGTGGTAGAACGAGTAAGTGTGGAGAATTCAACTTGAACTCTATATATATAATGGTGTTTTTACCAATTAATCTATTACTTACAAATCATTTTTGTTTTTATACAACAATATTTTTTTTAGCAAGATTAAGATCATTGTCATTGGTGTGTACACTCTCTCTAAAGGTCCATTTAGTTTAAATTATTAAATTAGAAAGAAAAGAAAACACAGAATTCAAGAGGTAAACATTGATTAAGTCTCACTTTTCTACGACTTGTAGATTGAAGATGGATGAATATGGTGTTGAAGTCGAAGACCACGAATATGATGTTTACATACTTCTCTTTTGTTTTAGTCCTCTAAAATATAATTAAAAAACACAAAATTATGAGTAAAAAACAAAAGCCAACTCAATAACATTTGCACATGTGTCAGTTGTCCGGTCAGTAAAATATAACTGCATCAACTTTTTTGCGTCTCTTGTTCAAATGAAGATAATAAAATATTTTTAAAGACTAAAGCTAAATTTAGGCTATATTAATACATGTTTGGTATTACGACAAGTGAGTCCAAATTATAATAATTCATTGAGATTTTTAGAAACTACAAATTATAACTTTTACAAAATCACGATAGATTATCGCAATTCTGATACATTTACCATGATATCAAATATATACTTACCCATACCAAAATCACATTTTGGCCAAAATTTAAAGACAGTCTCCTAGGCCTACGCTACGGTATGCAAACCAAATCCTAATTATGGAAATTTTCTCTTTTGCCCCCCTTCATTTCTCTAAAACCCCCCTAAAACACTAAAATGTCCTTGAAATTGGGCAAAGAAAGCAGTTCGGGACATACGTCCCGAACCATGGGCGTTGCACAAAGCTTAAACCCTCCATGGCGCGAGTGCTGTGGTTCGTGGCCTATACACCGAACTGGGGTTCGGGGTATACGTCACGAACCGACCCCTGGCGCCCCCCATAAGACTTATTTCGTGAGCTTGGTCACGAAGCCCAGTTCGGTATCTAAAACCCGAACTAGTGCTTATATTTGACAGATCAGAATTAAGAATATATGAGATATTGTGTTTGATGAGTTTGATTGGGTTTGAATGTAGTGAAGTTACTTTGTGTTTGTTGCATTGTGTTGTGAATGCGTTTGATTGGGTTGAACATGTTACTATGAATGTCACTTTTGATTGATATTACTATGAATGAGATTGAATTAGTTGACTTTGTGGGTTGATTGAGGAAGAAAAAGTGAGCTGGGGGTTGCTAGTATATAACGAGATATTTCGTGAGTTATAACCCGAACTGGGGTTCAGGGAATAGCTCACGAATTAAGTTGGGGGTGCCAGGAAAATTGAGCACTTCGTGATATATTCCCCGAACCCAGTTCGAGTTATAGCTCACGAAGTGCACGTGTGGGGGGGGTGAAATTTGAAACATTTTGGAACGTATAACCCAAACTCCAGTTCGAAAAATACATCACAAATTTTTATTTATAAGAGTAAAAATAGTAGTTAAAGGTGAAAAAAAAAAATTTGGGGGGCGATTGAACAATTTTCCTAAATATGGGATCATAAATTTTGAGACAAGTTTTGCACGCAACTCAATCCTCTTCTCTCTCTCTCTTCATGTACTAACAAACATCCTCGTCATCATGGTCATCCTCATCATTATCGCATGTCCTATCTTTAGGATCATCATTCTCAAACATTATTATTAACAAACATTATTAAATAAATCAAATCAAATCAAATTAAAAACACTAGTGGTCAATAAATTAGTTAAATTCTCATCCAATATTCAACAGTATAGTACCTGAGTGAATATAAAACACATTAGTATTAGTATCACATCACATTATCTATAATATCTCTCGTTCATTTGAACAAAACAAACTCATCAGAATGAGGATCGAACAAGCAAGTGATGGCGTTTCAGCTTCCACAAAACATCTCGTTTTTGCTTATTACATCACTGGTCATGGTTTTGGCCATGCCACCAGAGTCACAGAGGTTCATTTCTTTTATTTTTTTAATTTTTATCAATTCATCTTTCTTTTTTTGTTTTTTCCTTGATTTTGGCCAAATGGGTTACTCGATCAATGAAAAAAATTGAATTTTGATTTTGGGTTTTTTTGTTTTGTCTTTGGCCAAATCAAATTCATAAAAAGAGGATTTTTTTTATAAATTTTGTTGTGAAGGGATTGTTTTGATTTGTTATGATTAGATTAGATGTGAATATTTGAATTGGGATGAATGAATGAATGATTGAATGTGTAGGTGGCAAGGCATTTGATTGATGCAGGACATGATGTGCATTTGGTAACTGGTGCTCCTGATTTTGTTTTCACTTCTGAAATTGACTCTCCTAGATTATTCATTCGCAAGGTGAGTTTGAAGTTTGTGTTTTGATTCATTCTCAGGTTTGATTCTCTCTGGTGCCAATTTGGGTGGGCTAATTTAGCTTCTTCAAAAAAAAAGAAAAAGAGTTTAATCTAATGGCTAATGACTCGCATGGCCGTTAGATTATTCTAATGGCTGAGATTTTACGGAGAAGATCCAAGTCTATAGCATAGACTTTGGGTCCTCAGATCATTAGAGGGAAAAGGGATGTAGAGAGACTTGCCGGAGAGGATCGACATCCATATAGCCCATCCGTGTAGTTTGAGATTACGATTTGTTGCTTAGTCAGTGAATTTGCTTCTAATTGTTTGTGAGAATTAGTATTCTCAGAGCTTCACTTCATGTATAGTATGAGGCATGAGCATAATGCTTTATTTTGCAAATTAAAGAGACTGTTTTTGAAGCACATATTTATCCATTTGTGCAAAATAGGTGCTTTTGGACTGTGGAGCTGTTCAGGCAGATGCTTTGACCGTTGATCGCCTCGCTTCTTTGGAGAAGGTAATTTGGACTGTCATTGCATATTTATTGTTCATAGGTGGAATGCTTTGAAATATTTGCTTCAACAATGTTTCTCTGTGTCGCTGAACTCTTGCTTTGTAATTGGCTATGTTAGTATTCTGAAACAGCAGTGAAGCCCCGAGCTAAAATCTTGGCAATAGAAACCGAATGGCTGAACTCTATCAAAGCCGACTTAGTGGTATGTGAATTATTCTTCCCTTGTTGACTGGAAACAAACAAAAAGAGAATTTGAAAAGTAATTTGCAAGAGGAAAAAAAATGATATTACGGATTTAATTATCGCTTAGAGTAACTTTAAATTGATTTGAGAAAACAGATCAGCGATGTTGTTCCAGTTGCATGTCGTGCAGCAGCAGATGCTGGCATTCGTTCTGTATGTGTGACCAATTTCAGGTAATTCATGCAGACTATCACTTTCCCTTCTGAGTTCTGAGTGTTATTTTTTTTTGGTTACGTAACGTTAAGGAAGTATATATGCTGTTTGGTGTTTGCTAGTGATGCTGTTATGATAGAAAATTTAGCTAACAAAAATATTTTCATGAACTTTGTCTCTTCATTTCTTTATTCTTTCAAATGCACCCTAGGTGTGTGTCTTTGTTAAGTGTCCATAATACCCTCCTCATAACATATCTTTGTTATTTCAGTTGGGACTTCATCTATGCAGAGTATGTCATGGCTGCTGGAATTCATCACCGTTCAATAGTTTGGCAGGTAACAATAATCTTCTTGCTCCATGTTTGTCCTCTTGAGAGCAATGTTAAAAATTGCATATTGTTGACGTTATATCAAATGCATGAATGACACATGAGTTGAATAGCATAAGTAATAGTAATTTGTGCTCTCCTGAATGTCCCTGTTTCGTAGGGTTTGAGTTAGGCCCAACCCAAAATTTAAGACGTTTCGTGCTTGAAGCATGATAGATAATTGTAGTTGTATATACGCTGATGCAGATAGCTGAGGACTATTCCCATTGCGAGTTCCTTATTCGCCTCCCAGGATATTGTCCAAGTAAGTCATCTTTTACATAATTTCATGTTCATAACCTAGCATTATTTGAATGCCACCTAAATTAACGATTAACTAGAATTGCTTCATCTCGAATATATACAGTGCCTGCTTTTCGTGATGTCATTGATGTCCCTTTGGTGGTGAGGAGGCTCCACAAATCTGCAAAAGAGGTACCTACCTCCCAAACCTCAGTGGATCTATTCCATAGTGTGATTTAACTACTAATCTATGAGCTTGTAATTTCGCTTGTTCAAGGTGAGAAAGGAACTTGGCGTACCCGATGGTGTGAAGCTAGTTATTCTCAACTTTGGTGGGCAGGTGATTGCCTAGGTCCCCTCTATTAAAAACCAGAACTTGATAATAGTTTTTTCATTGATAATATGCTTCTTGTTTGTGTCTCGCCCCTTCTTGTTAGTATATTACCCAATGTTGTTAAATAGCAGTGCTATAGTACTATACTATTGAACAAATCGCTGTTATTCTGCGATATGCTATTTAGGACAAAATGTCTAATAGTGGCTACAGAGGCGCTATATAGCACTGCTGCGTAGCGGAATTTGAATGAAATCCTATTTTTCACAAATTGTGATTGACGACACTGGTGTTTTTCATGAATTTGAAGTCTAGAATGCTGCAGTTTTTCATCATTGTATTTTGATTGTTTAATTCTCGAATTGATGACATGTTTTGCTAACAACTCTTGTCCTATCTCCAGCCATCAGGATGTAATATAAAGGAAGATTTCTTACCATCTGGCTGGTTGTGCCTGGTACTTCTTCCACCACCGTTTTGTATCATTGTTTCGTTAAAATATTATACATATATTTTTCTCATAATATTTGGTCATAGATCTAATCTTGCTCTCATGATCAAGGTTTGTGGTGCTTCTGACAACCCGGACCTTCCACCAAATTTTAAGAAACTTGCTAGAGATGCATATACACCAGACATTATTGCAGCATGTGACTGTATGCTTGGTTAGCACGAAACTTGCATAGTTACAAAGCTGAACTAAATGGAAGAGTTTATGTATAATAATTGCCTTTTTTTTAGGGAAAATTGGATATGGCACCGTTAGTGAAGCCTTGGCATACAAGTGCCCTTTTGTATTTGTACGCAGAGATTATTTCAATGAAGAACCTTTTTTGAGAAATATGCTCGAGGTACTCTATTGACTTTTTCTTATGAGTTTTGGTGTCCCCTTCAATGTATTTCTTGTTGTTGAAGATCTTATAAGATAGTGACCATCTTGTGTTTTTTTATTTAGTATTATCAATGTGGTGTCGAAATGATCAGGAGGGATTTAATCACTGGTCATTGGAGACCTTATCTTGAACGTGCAATAAGTTTGAAACCCTGCTATGAAGCAGGTATTAATGGTGGTGAGGTACCCTCTTTTTCTTTTATTAACTCACTTTTTAGCACTTATTCTCATATTCTGCTACCTCTATTTCTTTACTTGAACTGAAACTATTGTGTATACATATTTTTCTAGTATTGTTCCTTTCCACAGCTTTATATTGGCATGTTACATGTCTTCGTTGAAGTTTTTATTTATTTCCGAAAGAGTTTAATAAATTTGTTCATAAAACATTTTGAAAATGCAGGCGGCAGCTCACATCCTTCAGGAGACAGCTTTTGGAAAAAATTATGCATCAGATAAGGTAAAGACCTTATGATTGCTATTTAGTTACAGTGTGTTTTTTCTTTAATTTTGTCATCCGTTCGGCTTAATTAAAATATTGCCGAAGTGATGAATATTTGATTTTCATTTCATATTTCACTTAATGATGTCTAGCTTAGCGGGGCACGAAGATTGCGTGATGCCATAGTTCTCGGTTATCAACTCCAAAGGGCCCCTGGCCGAGATAATGCGATCCCAGAATGGTATGCTACAGCAGGAGACCAACTCGGCCAATCAATACCTGGTTCACCTGGGTATGGAGGCTTACCAATTCATTCGTGAGTGTCACTTATCTTTTCCGCGCCTATCAATTTCTTGGTTGTTTTGTAATTGGTAATATAACTACCACTTTTTTTATCTTTCCTTTATGTTATTTTTCTAGGGGCATTGAAAACTTTGACATTCTTCACGGAGATGTTCAAGGCCTTCCGGATACCGTGGCGTTCTTACAAAGCCTATCCGAGTTGGTTGTGACGCACATACAAAGGGAGCGCAAGGCTGCGGTTAATATCTTCCATTGGGAGGTCTTAATCATTTCATATGAAAATAAAATTTTATATATTTCTTTTCTTTGAGCTGAGATCTTTTAATTGAAACAAGAAACCTTTATAAAGATAGAAATACCAAAGAAACTGTGTTATCATGTCATGTCATAATGTAATCTATGAACTTTAAATACGAGTTTTTTTTGTTGTTTACTTTTTTCTTATTTGACTTCGTACAATTTTTTGACAGGAAGAAATTTTCATAACGAGAGCTCCTGGAAGGTTAGATGTAATGGGTGGCATTGCTGATTATTCCGGCAGTCTTGTCCTGCAGGTTGGATTTTCTGTACCCTAATGATTTTAATTTTCAGTGCATTTGATTCCATATAGTTCTAAACATTGAAAATGTTTCTATACACTTAAAGCTTACATTAACTGTTAATATTGAAAATGTTACGGAAATGAGTGTTATTGATGAATTTTTTAGCCAACAACTGACTCTATGCTTTCTTGTCTTTCTTTTCACTCTTTTGCAGATGCCAATTAGAGAAGCTTGTCATGTTGCCTTGCAAAGAATCCATCCTAGTAAGCATAGACTGTGGAAACACGCCGAGGCTAGACAGAATGACAAAGGCGGAAATCGAACTGCTGTATTGCAAATCGTATGTTTGAAAACTTACGTTATTTCCATATACTATTTTAAAATCAATTAAAATTGACAACTATTAATTGAAGTTAAATTCATATATAATAACTATGAGGCATGACAAATGAATAATCTTGATGGAAAAAAAGTTGCGCATTGTCATCATTTCTGTAATACATTACAGCAGTGTTGTTAAATAGCAGGTAAAGCAAGGCTTTTAGCATGGCGGAATTTGAGCAAATCGCTATTGTTCCACAATACGCTATTTAGCTCAAAATATTGTCAAATAATGGCTGTAGCAGTGTTATAGCAGAGGAATTTGAACAAATTGCTATTTTCCGCAATCCGCGATTGATAACACTGCATTACAGTTTTTTGATGATATATAATGACTTTCAATATTTGTAATTTGCATTTTCACCGAATCTGGATCATGTCAGGTATCATATGGCTCAGAATTAGGCAACCGTGGCCCAACATTTGACATGGATCTGTCTGATTTTATGGATGGAGACAAGCCAATCTCATATAAGAAAGCAAGAGAATACTTTGCTAAAGATCCAGCCCAAAAGTCAGTAGCACAAATGCATCACTTTATATGCATATAAGCCATTTTTGGCATTCTATTATGCTTATGTGATTATTGGCCAACTTTCGCAGGTGGGCAGCATATGTTGCTGGGGGTATTTTGGTCTTAATGACTGAGTTGGGTGTGAAATTTGAAGATGGTATTAGCGTGCTAGTATCATCTGCGGTTCCAGAAGGGAAAGGTGTATCATCTTCTGCATCTATCGAGGTCGCTAGTATGACTGCTATTGCAGCATCTCATGGTAATAATGCTTCACTTTCATAATAATTCAGCGAGACCAAGTTGCTTAAAAACCTTTGATTCTCTCTATTGTATAAAAAGGATTCAATTCATATACATTGTCAGTGTAATCACTTTTTCTCTTCTAAATCAATTATAATCGTCAGATCATTAAAAACATTTCACTTTAACCATTAACTACTTCTAAAGTCGCACATATTAGTGTTATCAAAATTAAACTCTTACAAAAATTAGTACGAAGTTTTTAATTTTTCTGATCATGATTCTGATTTGATGTATACTGAAACTTTTATACATCCTTTTTCGTCCAATAAAACATTATGCTAACTTCTGTCTTTGTAACTCAGGATTAAATATCAGTTCAAGGGATCTGGCTTTGCTCTGCCAGAAGGTTAGACTCTATATTGAGTATTGTGAATTGTGATCAATACGGAATCCTTATGGTGTTCTATATGTTATTTCTAGCATGCATGTATTTTTGTCCACTTGATTTAATTTCACTCATTCTCGTACAATTTCAATCAGGTGGAAAATCACATTGTAGGAGCTCCATGTGGTGTCATGGACCAGATGGCTTCGTCATGCGGTGAAGCCAACAAACTTCTTGCTATGGTTTGCCAGGTTTGCATCATTACAAGCTACAAAAAGCAATTCTTTCTTATTTTATGTTTTAGACTTTAGACTCAATATTATTGTGCTACGTGTTATTAATGCAGCCTGCCGAGATTGTTGGCCTTGTCGAAATTCCCAACCATATCCGGGTTTGGGGAGTTGATTCTGGAATAAGACACAGGTTTGTTTTCTATTATAAGTGAAGATAATAAACAGTTAAGGATATCATTGAAAAAAGAAAAAAGATTTCATAAACAACAAGAGAAATTATTGATTTTTTTTTATATTTGTAATGAATGTTAAAACAAATATAAAATAGCAGAAATAGTATAGAATTTGGTTAATACCTTCATGATGTTCACGAGTTAACTTAAAAGTTGTCTATTTCAGTGTTGGCGGTGCAGATTATGGATCTGTCAGAATTGGGACCTTTATGGGTATGAAGATGATAAAGTCGAAGGCTTCTGAGGAATTGACTGAGATGTCTGCGGCAAAAGGATTAAACTCTGATGATGTTGATCAAGATGACATAGAATTACTTAAACAAGAAGCTTCATTAGAATACTTATGTAATTTAACACCTCACAGGTAAAATCCTTTTTCATCCTTTATTTTGAAAAAATTATCGTGATTGGAAATAATTTTGATATGATTATAGAATTCCTTGTAATTTTTGTTGGCAGGTTTGAGGCTCTTTACGCTAAGAGGATTCCTGAGTCCATTGTTGGTGAGACATTTTTGAAGCAATATAAAAATCATAATGATCCTGTCACTATTATTGATGAGAAGCATAATTACGGAGTGAGAGCTTCCACAATACATCCTATCTATGAAAATTTCCGTGTCAAGGTTAGGACTACATTCGATAAATTAATCGGTTACAAGTAACTGATTGTTTCGTCTCTTTTACATTATTCTTCGCCATTATATGGTGTGCAGACCTTCAAAGCACTTCTGACATCGACAAGTTCAACCGATCAACTTACAGCTTTAGGAGAATTGCTATATCAGGTACATGTACAACATCAACTGATCAACACAATGCCTCAATGTTTGTATACTCTTGGAAAATTTATAATGAAACTTTGATACTAGAATTGAAGATTACAGAAAATATCAAAGGAGAAGAAAAATAATTAAACATAAACTATCATTTGCAGTGTCACTACAGCTACAGTGCTTGCGGTCTCGGCTCTGATGGAACAGATAGGCTTGTACACTTGGTACAAGAATTGCAGCATAGTGCAGCGTCAAAATCCGAAGGCGGGACATTATACGGCGCAAAAATCACTGGTGGGGGTTCAGGCGGAACAGTTTGTGTAATCGGTAGAAATTGTCTCAAGAGCAGCGAACAAATTATTGAGGTCTAGTATTTTTTATTTTATAATATCATGAATTTAACACATTGTCATTCCGATTTATCAAATTCTAACTGTCTCAACTTTTAATAATTGTGATTTCAGGTTCAGAAGAGGTACAAAAAAGCTACCGGTTATTTGCCCTTTATTTTCGAGGGCTCATCACCAGGTGCAGGAAAGTTCGGTTACCTGAAAATTCGCCGGCGAGGTAGCCCAAGAAAAGTTGACAGCTTTGAGGATCTTAATGCAGCCGCGGCAGAGAAATAAAGCTAATCATGGCTTATTTTTAAGTATCTTACAATAATTTGTATAGTAGGGTAATTTTTTGTAATTTTTAAAGTTTTTTCCTTTGTGATATTTCATTCATGGCAAGAATAGATCTAATTGGCTTGTTGGAATAAATATAATGTAAACTGTGAAGCATTGATTTCCATTGGTAGCCTTTGTTCCATTAAGGGAACAAGATTATGATGAAATGTAGCTCTTCATGGAAAAAATATTTGGATATTAATGAGATGAATAATTTAGGGTTAAGTATGTTTTCAGTCCTTATTTAATTTTTGTTAAATATTTAGTTCCTGGAAAATTATTATGCACTAAGTTTTGGTCTCTACTGGTAAATTAAAATGTATTTTTGAATGATTTTTGGCAAGTATGTTTAGATTATCGTAAAAAGTTCATCCGCAAAAAACGAGTTCAAAATTTGATTTCTAGGTCGTGATTTTCATTATTTCTATTTCAATGTTTTGCCTTTTGAAAAATTCATATTTAATTCATATCATATCATGTTAAAAAATTCTAAATTTTAATAAAAATCTTTATATGATATTTTAAACATGTTTATCAAAAAATCATTAAAAAACTTAAGAGTTTAATTATAATTAAGCAAATTTATTTTTAGTAGGGAATAAAACTATATGCAAGAAACAAAATTATAGGGACTACAAATATAATAAAAATTAAAATTAGAAGGTACATTTTATAGGGATCAAAATCATATTTAATTCAATAATATGAACATATTTAGTATGACTAGTTTAATTTGATGCACTTGATATGCTAAATTTGAAGTTTTGTTTCCTTACACATTATTTGAATTGAGATTAAGTTTGTTACATATTGATGCCCTTGAGCTAAAGCTCAATATTCATTTGAATTGATCAAACTTATATGTCCTAGCTTTGCATTAATGGATTTCTTCTTATAATTGGTCTCACTCTCACTTATGATTACTTCTACTAGTAGCATTAAACTCCTATATTTGTATATCTTTAATCTTTACATGTGTTGCATCATTTATAATACTACTATTTTAGTTGTCTTTTGCATGTGTGTGGTTACCTACTTACCTTAATTCTAAAATTCCCAAAAAAGTCAGGTTTTATCATCATTGATGGAGCAACTGACCTGAAATAGTAATTTATATCAGGACTTGTCGGGATGAGTGCCATGCCCATGCGGTGTCTTATTTGATAAAAACTAGAGGATAAATAACTAATTGAATTTGTAGTGTTCGATCAAATAAATAGTTTAACAAATTTATAGATATGAAATGACCATCAACAACAAAATCTTTTATATATATATATAAATAGATAATTATATATGAATAAAAGGTAGACGAGCAACAAACTGCGCCGCTAAACAAAAAACTCTTTTAAAAAATGAGTTTTACAATTCAAAATAAAAATAGCAGCCGTTCGGTTTAAAAAACATTAAGCTCAAATAGATATCATGGCACATGTTAATCTTAACATGTACTCTCTCGGTCTCAAAATATAATAGAAAAAACACAAATATTTAGCTTTCTAAGAAAATTTTACTCTCTCTTATATTTTTTATAATCAATAATCCATAAAAATTGTATTTTACATCTTTTCATGCAACTTTCTTAAAAAAATAAAACATACTTTCAATCATTATGTTTTACTTTTTTCTTAATAAATGTGATTTTTATTTTTTTTCTTATAATATATGACGGAGAAAGTATCTTTTATTCATATGTATAATTAAATTGTGGATCATGTTAACATGTACCCTTAAAATACAAGACCACATGTTAAGCTACCTAAAAATAGGAATTTAGCATTTAACGATATAAATACTTAATGTTTTAAAAAATTGAATGCACAAGTTCTAATAAAAAATTATCACGTTTATTTTCTTTTAACATGTGTCATCATTCTCCTTAAATTTAAAAAATGACATTTATCTTAAAGTTTTAACTTAACTGATAAAAAATGTCCAAATTATTAGATCGGACATCGAACTCCGGTCACTCCACTTGGTGCAAGAAGCTAAAATCTAATAAAAAAATATATTATAAGTTCATGCAAGGGAGACTGGATAATTGATTGATTAGATCTCTTTATACTATTAATTACTAACTTAATACAAAAAATCTATAACATTGTTAAAATAATATTTAAAAATTCAACTCGTGAACTGCGTGGAGTTATAACAAAGATATTTTTTCTTGTCGTCTAATTATCAACAACAAAAGATTCTGTCCACAAATTGTTGTCAATAATTATACTCCCATTTCCAACTCTCACTAACTATATATATCTATCTCTTATCTTTTCTTTATGAGTTTCATTTTTTATTTACATCAAAAGAAAAGTAACTAGCAAAGAAGAGTAAGAGATGGAGTATACAAACACTAGTGATGGCACAAATGAGAAGTTGATAAAAAATGGCATTTATTCATCATCACCTTCTTCTCAACCAAGAAAGGGTGGTTTGAGAACCATGCCATTTATCATAGGTGATGTCTCACTCTATTCTATGAGTTTAAGGAATATGTTTTGTCGCTGTAAATTAATTTTACACTGATATATAATAGAATTCAAGTATTTTTACATGTCGTAAAATTAATGCGGATTTAGTAGGGTGTTTTGACAGAATAAACAATTGTTATTAGAAGATTGTGTAAAATTGTTTTATATGTTTTAAATGACTTTTAAGTTTATATATAAATATGATTAACATAAAATATTCTTAATGATACATGAGCTATGATTGATTCATAGTAAAATAAATTTATATGGTCTATAAATACTAGCTCAACTGGCAATGCCGATATTGTTTGGCTGGACTCTGTCACCTAGTTTGAATCGAGACCTCACAGTGTTGTGAGTTTTGGTAGTACTATTTGCTACTTCATCTTTGAAAGAAAAAAAAAGAACAAATTTAAACTGTATTAATTGAATTCTTAAATTTTTGTTGATATTTTATTTATTTGATGACCCTTTAGGATGTTTTGTTTGTGACAGTGAATGAGTGTCTTGAGAAAGTGGCAAGTTATGGAATATTGCCTAACATGATATTATACTTGAGGGATGATTATAACATGCCTATTGCTAAGGCTTCTAATGTTCTTTATACTTGGTCTGCTATGTCCAATATCTTGTCTATTTTTGGAGCATTTCTCTCTGATTCTTATTTGGGTCGTTTCAATGTCATCTCTATTGGTTCCTTCTCAAGCCTTCTTGTAAGTTCTCATTACTATTTCCATCACTTCTTCCAATTTCATGTATTTTTTGATAAATTGCTCTTTTCGATCAAAGTAAAGTGACTAAACATGAGAAAGCGTATTCTGACAATCAATATGTTATTATATAATTTTGCGTTTGACAGTTTTGGCTTCCTAATTGTGTCCCTTAGGTCTATGGATGTAGCTCTTAAAAGGATTAGTTTTTCCATCCAGAAAGGGTTAGCAATGAAGCTTGTTATTCGTCTGTCTTTTATTTATGTGTAATTATCTTGAATATATATAGATATCATATCGTAACTCAAAACTGAAAGAGAAGTACAATTTCATGAATGAGAATGTAAATATTCCACTTTAGTCTTTGAAATTTTCAAATATTTGTCGACACCTAAACGAGTTTGAGAAGAAGGTTAAGGATTTAAATATTTTCTTTTGATGTTGCTATTATGATGAAGTGATTCTGCTTTAATATTTTGTATCTTCTCACAGGGTTTAACCATTTTGTTGTTAACTGCCATGATCCCGGTGTTAAAACCTTCTTGCGCATCGCTCATCGAAATCTGCAACTCTGCTACATTATCTCAACAAGCAATTTTGTTCCTTTCCTTAGGATTAATTTCCATTGGAGCTGGTTGTGTTAGACCTTGTTCCATAGCCTTTGGAGCAGATCAACTGACTATTAAGGAAAACTCAAATAATGGTAGGATCTTGGATAGCTACTTTAATTGGTATTATACATCAATTGGAGCTTCGACCATTATTGCGTTGAGTGTGATTGCTTACATTCAAGAAAACCTAGGATGGAAAATCGGGTTTGGAGTACCTGCGGTACTAATGCTAATTTCGGCTTTAAGTTTCATTATTGGTTCACCGTTTTATGTCAAAGTGAAGCCAACGGAGAGCTTATTCACTAATTTTGTAAGAGTAGTTGTTGTGGCCACAAAGAACCGAAAGCTTAGGCTTCCAGTTCATAACTTTGATCAATACTGTCAAGGCCTCGATTCAGAGCTCATGGTCCCGACCGAGAGTCTTAGGTAATTCACTGATTATGTTTGATCTAATGGATAAGTTATGCATATTGCACGAAGCATTAATTTCCTCGTAATATATATTTTCAGGGTGAATTAATGTATTCTTCTCATGTAGGTTTTTGAACAAAGCTTGCATAGTAAGAAATCCCGAGACAGACCTAAACCCAGATGGAACAATTTCGAACCCGTGGAACCTATGCACAATAGGACAGGTGGAGTCACTGAAATCATTGCTCAGAGTCCTTCCTATGTGGTCTACGGGAATCTTCATGATGGCGACTCAGAGTTCATATTCTACTCTTCAATCCAAAACCATGAACCGAAAGTTATTCGGCAATTTCAATTTTCCTGCAGGATCGTTCAATCTTATCATGATATTCACCTTATCAATAGTTATTCCTTCATACGACCGCATAGTGGTACCTCTACTAGCCAAATATGCAGGCATGCCTAGAGGATTCAGCAGTAAAGTCCGCATCGGAATAGGAATGCTATTTGTATGTTTAGCTAAAGCAACAGCAGCTATTGTTGAAACCATGAGACGAAATGCAGCGATTGAACAAGGGTTTGAAGACAAACCTAACGCTGTAATCAACATGTCGGCTTTATGGCTTGTTCCGGAGTTTATTTTGCTTGGATTTGGCGAGGCTTTCACACCAGTTGGACTTGTTGAGTTTTTCTACACTTATTTTCCCAAGAGTATGTCTAGCTTCGCAATGGCGATTTTCACGCTGGAACTAGCTGCTGCTGATGTAGTAGCAAGTGTGCTGGTGAACATTGTGGACAATGTGACTAGTATCGGAGGGAATGAGAGTTGGTTATCGACTAACATCAACAGGGGCCATTTGAATTACTTTTACGCGCTACTCGCATTCTTAGGTATAATTAACTATTTTTATTATCTTGTTATATGTTGGACTTATGGACCCAAAGACGAAGAAAAACTTGAAGATTCAGAAGGCAAGGAAGATGATAAATTTGATTACAAGGAGTTAGCCACTTCATAGATTAGTTTTTAGTATATGAAACAGTTTCTTTAAACATTAATAAATTGTAGTAGGTGTATTACAAAGCTGAATTTTATTTTGCATGTAAAACTCATAGGTTATTGAGAGAAGAAAATATCAAAACAAGAAAAAAAATATAGTTTTAGTACCTTCAAAACGGATTTCTGAGTCTAGAGAAACATGAGTTAATTTTTTGGTTTAAAGAACAAGAAGAAAAATGTTTTTGAGTTCAATTTTGTTTTTTTAGATTTGGGCCCTCTCTGCAATTTTCCTTTTGGATTTGGTCTTTGACGTCAAAGACCAAAACAAAAAAATTGATCTTTTGGGACTATTTCCAAAAAAATAGTACAGGGACGAAAACAAAAAACACGCGAACTTACATAGACAAATTAATTATATAAGCCTTAATTAATTAACTTAAAGTCAGAAAAATGATACAACATCTATAAAAAATTTATATTAAATATTTATAAATTCATGTCGGGAACTGCATAGAGTTATATAACAAGATATTTATTGTGTAATAAACAACAAAAGATTCTGTCCACAAAATGAAAACAGTTGATGTCAATAATTCCAACTGTCACAATCTATCTCTTATCGTTTCTGTATGAGTTTCATTTATTATTTACATCAAAAGAAAAGTAGTTAACAAAGAAGAGTAAGAGATGGAGTATACAAACACTTACACTAGTGATGGCACAGATGAGAATTTGATAGAAAATGGCATTTCTTCATCATCACCTTCTTCTCAATCCAGAAAGGGTGGTTTGAGAACCATGCCCTTTATTATAGGTAATGTCTCACTCTATTCTATGAGTTTAATGGACATGTTCTATGATCTATTATCAGTGTGAATTACTTACACTAACATCTAATAGAATTCAAGTATTTTTACATATTATTATATATTGGACTTTTTTGTGCTAAAAATAGTTTTTAACTATGTCAAGTATAAAAGTAATAATAATAATAATAATAATAATAGGATAAAATAAGTAAAAATAGTCTTTTAGAATCTGTCCACTATTGTTGAATTATGTAAAAAATTAGTAGACACAAGTAAATCAAATTTATATCTATTGATTAATCGAGTGCTACGACTTGTTTTGACTCTTCTCGTGTCAATATCAACGAACGTGCCTTTCAGCGATGAAATTTATAAAAACAAGGCTACATAACATACGAGAGATGATTTTCTCAAAAGTTCAATGATTGTTTATATTGAATATGAGATTGCTGAAAAATTCACATCAAATATAATAACATAAACAATTCTAACTGATAGTATTATAATATATTTTAGTCGCTTTCCCGACTCCGCCATTGACTGTCATACAATTAAGGTAGATGTAGTAGGATAATTTGGTAGAATAAATGGTTGCTATTGGATTATCGTGTAAAATTGTTTTACATTTTATGTGCATATACTATTTTCTCCTATTCTATTATTAATACTTCGACTTTTCATATGTTATAGGTGTAAAACTTATTACACTATAAACCAATTGCAAATTATCTTTTACATGAGTTTTTAAGATATATTAAAATCAAATATTTTTAATGATCAATGAGCTATGATTAATAGTAAAAGGAATTTATATGATCTATAAGTACTAGCTCAATTGTTAGTAAAAAAAAAGTACTAGCTCAATTGGCAATGCCAATATCGCAGTGTGTGTGAGTTTCACTTTCAGTAGTACTATTCGCCACTTCGTCTAAAAAAAACAAGAATAAATTTATACTTTATGAATTAAATTCTTAAATTTTTGTTGATATTTCGATTTATTTGATGACCCTTTAGGATGTTTTGTTTGTGACAGTGAATGAGTGTCTTGAGAAAGTGGCAAGTTATGGAATATTGCCTAACATGATATTATACTTGAGGGATGATTATAACATGCCTATTGCTAAGGCTTCTAATGTTCTTCATATTTGGTCTGCTATGTCCAATATCTTGTCTATTTTTGGAGCATTTCTCTCTGACTCTTATTTGGGTCGCTTCAGTGTCATCTCTATTGGTTCCTTCTCAAGCCTTCTTGTAAGTTCATTGTTATTTTCATCATTTCCCTTCCTTTTTATTACTAATAAAGTGCAATTTCATGTATTTTTGGATAAATTGCTTTCTTGGACCAAAGTAAAGTGACCAAACATGAGAAAGCGTGTTCCGACAATCAATATGTTTTTATACCATTTTGCATATGACAGTTTTGGCTTCCTAATTGTGTCTTTTAGGTATATGGCTGTAGTTTTTAAAAGGATTAGTTTTGTCAACCAGAAAGAGTTACGAACGCAACTTGTTATTCGTTTGTCATTTAACTATGTCAAATTATTTTGAATGAGAAAGAGTCATGCATAGCAATGTTGTATTTGAAAGTTAAAATGCCACTCGAAGTGTTTTGTATCGACTTAAGTGACTGACGATTTACCGTTTTTGGATAGTTTTTCAATTTCTCTAATTTGAGGACAACCCTAGCTAACAGTATAAAAGTTTCATAACAGTTCTTAGAATTCTCAATTGCCGGTTATGTTAGCTGGTCCTTAGATGCATGATCAATGTTTATAGTTTTTAGGGATAATGCGCCGCAAGAATTCTTCAGGATGAAACTTAGGATTTACTTGATGTGTTTTAAGCATCACAGATAAATGATTCTTTTGATGTTACTTTTATGATAAAGTGATTCTGCTTTAATGTTTTGTATCTTCCCACAGGGTTTAAGCATTTTGTGGTTAACTGCCATGATCCCGGTGCTAAAACCTTCTTGCGCATCACTCATCGAGATCTGCAACTCTGCTGCATCATCTCAACAAGCAGTTTTGTTCATTTCCTTAGGATTAATTTCCATTGGAGCTGGTTGTGTTAGACCTTGTTCCATAGCCTTTGGAGCAGATCAATTGACTGTTAAGAAAAACTCAAATAATGGTAGGATCTTGGATAGCTACTTTAATTGGTATTATACATCAATTGGAGCTTCAACCATTATCGCGTTGAGTGTGATTGCTTACATTCAAGAAAACCTAGGATGGAAAATCGGGTTTGGAGTACCTGCGGTACTAATGCTGATTTCGGCTTTCAGTTTCATTATTGGTTCACCGTTTTATGTCAAAGTGAAGCCAAGCGAAAGCATATTCACTAGTTTTGTAAGAGTAGTTGTTGTGGCCACAAAGAACAGAAAACTTAATCTTCCTGTTCTTAACTTTGATCAGTACTGTCAAGGCCTCGACTCAGAGCTGATGGTCCCTATCGACAGTCTTAGGTAATTCACGGACTATGCTTGCTCTTATGGATAAGTTATACATATTGCACGAAGCGTCTAATTTCCTAATATATATATTTTCAGGGCGAATTAACGTGTTCTTCCTATGTAGGTTTTTGAACAAAGCTTGCCTAATAAGAAATCCCAAGACAGACCTAAACCCAGATGGAACAATTTCGAACCCGTGGAACCTATGCACAATAGGACAGGTGGAGTCACTGAAATCATTGCTCAGAGTCCTTCCTATGTGGTCTACGGGAATCTTTATGATGGCGACTCAGAGTTCATATTCCACTCTTCAATCCAAAACCATGAACCGAAAGTTATTCGGCAATTTCAATTTTCCTGCAGGATCGTTCAACCTTATCATGATAATCACCTTATCAATAGTCATTCCTTCATACAACAGCATAGTGGTACCTCTACTAGCCAAATATGCAGGCCTGCCTAGAGGATTCAGCTGTAAAGTCCGCATCGGAATAGGAATGCTATTTGTATGTTTAGCTAAAGCAACAGCAACTATTGTTGAAACCGTGAGACGAAGTGCAGCTATTGAACAAGGGTTTGAAGACAAACCTAACGCTGTAATTAACATGTCGGCTTTATGGCTTGTTCCAGAGTTTATTTTGCTTGGATTCGGCGAGGCTTTCACACCAATTGGACTGGTTGAGTTTTTCTACACTTATTTCCCCAAGAGTATGTCTAGTTTCGCAATGGCGATTCTCACGCTGGAACTAGCTGCTTCCAATGTAGTAGCAACTGTGCTGGTGAACATTGTGGACAATGTGACTAGTATGGGAGGGAACGAGAGCTGGTTATCGACTAACATCAATAAGGGCCATCTGAATTACTTTTACGCGCTACTTGCATTCTTAGGTATTATTAACTATCTTTATTATCTTGTTATTTGTTGGGCTTACGGACCCGAAGACGGAGAAAAACTTGAAGATTCAGAAGGCAAGGAAGATGATAAATTTGATTACAAGGAATTACCTGCTTCATAGATTAGTTTTTAGTATATATATATATATATATATATATATATATATATATATATATATATAAAACAGTTTCTGTGAACACTAGGAAATTGTATAGTAGTGCTGTAAAAAAAATTGTAGTAGTGTATTACAAAGCTGAATTTTATTTTGCATGTAATAATCCTCATGAGATTTGTATAGTTTATCAGACTTAAGTATATTTTTGCGGAGCTCCAAAAATCAAAGATAGAATAAAATCATTCAACCATTCAACATACTCTATAGTTGGAGTGAAGTTTGTTTACTCTTCAAGAAGGTTTGAGGTTTTGTCAAAAAAAAAAAAAAGTTTTGAGGTTTCCAAATTTTGAACTATATCAATATAAACAAAATCAACCATAAAAGTAATGGATTTGGACATTGTGAAATGCACAAATCTTCGGTCATGTCAATTTTATTTACATTTTAATAACCATGATTTTATTTTTGTCAAGTAATCTAATCTGGTGATTAAAAATTACACTAAAGTGAATAAGTGAAGTGTTCGGAGTTCAAATTCTGATCCCTACATATAAAATACAATATCTCTATCAATAAAGTTAAGTTCTCAGAGACCAATACTATTTTTTTTATGCATTTCTAATCGAATTTTGGAGAAACATCAAATTATTTATATTTTTTAACCATATTTACACTTATTAAAATGAGACTTTATGTAAGGGCAGTCATATTTTTTTCTCATGTAAAAATAAAAGAGAACACACTTTCTATTTTTTTTTTGACCAAATTGTAATAAAAAAGAGAACACACTTTCTATTGCTACACACTATAAGGACATTTTTTTAAAATACACTTTTTTTTTTAGTCTTATATATACATCTAATTCATAAGAGAGAAAAATTAGTTATTTTAGAGTTTGGTTGCACAAATCAAAATATTATGATCAAATGATTAATGAGAGGTCTGACTTTACTTAACTCATGCTCATATTGTGGTAGACTATTAAACCTCCTTCACCTAAAAATTAAAGAGTTAATAAAATAAAAAAAGAGTTTTGTTGAACAATAATATATAACATTTTACTAGAATGATTTAGTAAAAATTTAAATTAGATTCTATTTTTAATGAAACTCAAACTACTAAAAATAAATATATCAGTGGTTGTGCGGTTGAAGTTTATTCCCCTTAATCACGAATCAATGATTTGATCCACATCTTAAACAAGAATTAAATTTAAAGTCATGGATCAGCTGTTCTACCTTATGAAGTATTGTAATCCAACGAAAGAATAATCATTGTATTCGACTGTGGATATCTGAATTCGGAAAGAAAAAAAAAAAAAAAAGCAACACATTAGTTAATGTTTATTCATTTATTCATAGTTCATTCATATATGAACATAGCATCGACAAGACCCAAAGATGATGGAAACCCCACGCGCCGGCGCCGGCACCGGAAACCGACGCACACGATCTCAAGCAGCTCCAGAATGGACAACACCAGAATCACTCATTCTCGTCAACGAAATCGCCGCGGTGGAATCCGACTGTTCCGTTGAGCTATCATCTTACCAGCAATGGAACATCATATCGGAAAACTGCGCCGCCTTAGACGTCGATCGGAACTTAGCTCAGTGTCGTCGGAATTGGCGCTCTCTTCTCGCCGAGTACGACGATGTCAGAAAAAGAGGAAGATCTTCGAATTTGGAACCTGAATTGTTTGATGCTATTGAACGAGTTGTTAAAGGAAGAGAAGAAAGAGGTGAAATTGATCGTGAAAGTGATGATGAAATTGGGAATGAGGATGAAGATGTTGATGCTACTGTTGAAATTGAAACTGGTATTATTTGCATTAAAATTTTGTTTCTATTTATATATCTGTTTCAAAATTTAACGCAATTAATTATTGATTAGTTATTTATGGCAAGAGAAATTAATGAATGATTAAAGGTGTTTTATAAAATAGAGAAATAGTAGCATCAAAAGTAACAAAATTTATCGCTGTTATATTCTCTTGAGAGAGAGTTTTACCACCTTTTGCAGTCCTACCTGACTCGAGAGATTAGTTTCAGTTGTATGCAAAGGATATATGGTTTACACATAAGAGAAACAAAATTTATTGATTGTCTTGATATGTGTAAATTGTAATAAGGCAAAAATAAAACGACATGAAAAAAGTAACAGAGGGAGTGGTATATTGTTGAAATAGTTAGTTGTGTTATCTATTCTAGATTTCTAGTGTGTGGCAAACAAATGGTAGCTAGTGAAAGAGTAGTTCGTAACGTGGGGGGAATCATAGTTGGAATCTATGTTAGGGGGAGAGCCGAGGCGTCACATTCACATAATTGTAGGTCTAAGCTTATGTTTGTTTCTAGGACATGTTTACCAAAATTGTGGTGAGAAAGCATTTTGATGTAGAAGCTTAGTTTTGGAGCTTCAGTAAAATTGCGGTGGAAATAGTTTGTAAAGAAAGATTGAAGGCTCAAATGAGGGGGGGTTTTGACTAAAACCAATACAGTTTAAACTTAGAAGGTAAAATAAGAAAGAAAAAAAACCACAAAATAAGCAATTTACGGTTAGTGGGATTCAAATCCACAAGCTGTGGCTAGAAATTAAAGCATTGACACCATAGGCCTTCTTCGCGTAACATACTCTGTATACTGAAATGCTGGTGGGTCTAAAATCTTTGATTTAGTTGCTTAAGCGTTGGATTGGCCCTACTTATGAAATTTGATTGATGTTGGTATAAAGAGGGAGTTTTGATTCTTTGCTGCCGCTGTAGAGTTGTTGGATCTAGGTGGCTCATCTACCTGAATCCAATGTTTAGTAACCGTTGCACCTGTGGTGTCATAGGCATGTGGGTTCAACATAAATATTTTTAGTGCAAGACAATATGCAAGAATGGATAGAAAACTATGAGGGGTTTGGAGGGGCTAGGAAGACGTTAGTTATAAATTTGATTTGTTGTTTTAAGTGTGCTCCTTTATCTAGTGGTTTTATTTTATTCCAATTTTGTTCTATGAAGTTAGCTGCAATCTTTATTGTTGCGATTGATGAATGATGAAGTAGTTGTATTCAATGTATTTAACATTGAGAGATTAAATGCTGAGATTCCATTATCCAAATTATGTGCATCTCCGTGTTTTGCCTGATAGCATTAAAATTCCATGCCATGGTTGTCTAGTTGAACTTGTTTATTCTTTTGTGGTCATACATCTGGCCTAATTGTTCGTCTTAGAATAGAATGGGAAGGTTGAGACTTTCTACTATGCATCCATTCTTCTTTGTTCTATGTACCTGAACTTGCATATCCCAATGTTTTGTAGTATGCTTTGGCTAGCTTAATGTATTCTTCAGCTCTCAAGAGCACAGAAATATTTGGTCAGCACGATATAGTTCCAATTTTATTTATAAAAAGAAAACCAGTGCATTTCGTTCATAATCAAAGAAGCAATACAATATGGAATATGATAAAAAGTTTTGGCGATATAGTTCCGTATGTTACTTCTTTTCTTTTTCACAATTTTAATTACTGACGAGATTAATGAAACTAATTTGTCTTTCTTCCGTTAGGGCCCGTGCAATGTATATCATTGTCTCTTTACTGATTAGAATTTCACAACTAATGCATTTTTGTGAATTAAGTGGTAGAGTCCAGGAAAAAACGGCAGCGAAGTAAACCTAAGAGATGCCGCGAACAAAAAAAACCTAAGGAAAGCCATGAAGAACAGCCTGAGAATAATCATTTAGAAGATGAGTATTTGAAAGACCTCCTTGGGAAGAAATCTAAGCCGAAATCTACTCCAAAAAGGCGTCAAAAGCACATAGAGACACCGCTGACGAGCCTACCTGAAGTAGACGAAAACCAAGATATTGAAGAAAAGCCAACCAGTGTAGGAAATATAACAAATAATAGCAGCAGGGAAGAAAATGAGGAAATGTTGACTCTGAAATTGCAAGAGTTAGCAATAGAGATTCAAGAAATTAGTGGTGAATCAGCAGACTGTAAGGAAGCTAACTCAGATAATATAGAGGACTACCGTACCGAATTTACCAGACGCCAAGGCGATAAGCTCATAGCAAGGCTGGGAAATTTCTCTAACACCCTTAAGCAACTATGTGATCTTCTCCAAGAGTGTAAATGAAGATATAACAATTTGCTTTTGATAATTATTTTTGTCCTTGTTAGTGAATGAATGCAGCATATTTAGGAGGATAATGCTGTTTATAGTTGTGATCATCACTCAGTTTGCTTCGTTTTGTGAAAATTAATAGACTCATTATCTATATACATATTTGCAATTTTAATGCTAATATCTAACCTCTTCAAAAAGAAAAAAAGGGTCATTACAAAATTTAATTGCTGTTTCAGTTTTTAGAAAGGAATTAAGATTAATTGAACCTGTGTTATGATTTGAAATAAAAAATAAAATTTTAACAAACGACTTCACTGGGGATCGAACCCAGAATCTCTGGTTCCGTAGACCTGCGCCTTATCCATTGGGCCATGAAGTCTGTTTGTTTTATTTTCACTAGGAACGGTAAATATTCTGTAAATTATTTCGATATACCAGATTTATGTTGCATTTTAAATGGTAAACTATAATCTTAATTATTAATTTGTAATATATAAGGATTTATATGTTATATGTACAAAATTATCTGGTGGTTTGAACCGATCTAAATGAATAATTATTTATTTATAAATAAAAATGATGAATTATTCATGAGTTTGTTAACAGTGAATAATAGTGAATGTTGAGTATTTTACAATTTTTAATTATATACTAGCGTATAGATTTGTAGATATGATTGTCCATTTCTCTCGATGCAGAGTATGAATTTATGCAATATTTTTTACAAATTTGGTATTTAGAGTTGTTGCAAAATTTATACAGTTGGTTTTAAAAATTAGTTTTTTTGAATTATCATGATATAAATACAAGTTTCCTTCAAATTTAGTTTTAACTAATATTTGTTGGGGAAATCTACGAGTCATATAAGATAGATTCTCTTTATGTAAAATTAAAAGTGGTTACACCATAATTTGGTATCCCTTTATGTATAGGTATAAATATTTAAAAAAAAATTATTTATTTATTTGATTGGATAAATAAATGACAATTGTAAATATAATAGTACCATCAAAATTGTATCCCTTTATGTATAGGTATAAAGTTTGCAGAATCATCAAGGCAGAAGCTTACATTCCTCTCAGAATCACTATGCATAAAATCTGAAATTAAAATGGATGGTACCATCATAAAATAGAATTAATATCTTCTCTATTTCACAAAAGAAATATTCAGGCAGCATTTAATAAACTCTAAGCTTTGTTATAAACTTATAATAATTACCATAAAAACCGAAGTACAAGGACGGTTGCTACAACTTCAATCTAGGCCAATTACAATCGAAAGAAAAATAAATTGTTCAAAAAGAAATGAACCTTGCATTGATTCAAAGATTCTAAAAACCAAATAAAGAACAAGCATCCTTGATCAATCATCATCAGGAGTACCAAAGTTTGAACAACCAACATCTAGTTGGGAAACCATTTCTGCACAAAAGCGAAAAACTAGTCAGTACATATCAAATCATAATCCTGATCTAACAAGTAATAACATATCCAAGTTAAGCATTTCATTATCTTACCTTGCTTAAGCTTCTCCAAATCCTCGTTTAAAAGCAACGAGAAGGGTTTTCCATATAGCCAATCTTGCGTGCAGACAAGTGCTTGCATAAGTTCAAAACTAAGGGAGCTACAATAAGAATCGAGCACCTTGGCATTAGTACCAAATGCACACTCGGAGGTTAAGGTTGAGACAGGCATAGCCAAAATCTCTCTAGCAATGTTTGCAAGGATTGGATATCGACTTGAATTTAGCTTCCACCAATTTAAGATATCCAAGTCTTCATTGGTCTCTATATCTTCCTCCAAATACTTGTTTAACTCAGATTTGAAACTTGATTTATGCGATTGCCAAAACTCATTCCAGCTATAGGGATCTATTTTACCATCTTCATCCAATTGGGCTTCTTGTGAATCATTTTCCAACTCCTCTCCATCATTGTATTCCTCAAAAAGGGAGTTCAAACAAGATTCCAAATTCTCTTTCAACTTAGCTGCTGCAACTGAATCCAAAATCTGATCAATCATCCAATTTATATATCCAACTTTGTACCTTGGATCAAATACAAGAGCAACTAGCAGCAACATGTTCAAAGCAGCATGCTTTCCCCAATTCAGATCAAAATGCTCAACAAACTGCTCATCATAGTGTCTCTTTATTTGTGTAGCTATAAAATTTACTTCTAGGTCCTCGGAATGACACAGTTGGCTAATCTTTTTACCAATTCTAAATACCTCTAACATATAAATATCACTAGTAACATTAGAGATATTAGAAATTCGCAAAATAGTTTCACGAAAGATCTTCAAAAATGGTAAAAATAAGTGAGCAAAGTTCCAATCTGCATGTGTAGGAACACCCTTCCCCTTTCCCTTTTCCTTTTCTAACTCGCGGACATACTTTTTGTCTTGTAGCTCAAGATCCTCAAATGTCTTTTGATGCATTAAAGCAGCCTCCAACATCTCATATGATAAATTCCACTTAGTTTCAATATCCAAGTAAAAATATCCTTTACATTCAATCTTTTCTTGCTCAGCACATGCTTCAAATTCAGACAATATAGAAGGAGATGATCTTATGTATTGAACTGCATCACTAATTCTCAAAATAGAATAATCAATATGTTGTAATCCCTCCTTCACAATCATGTTCAAAATATGAGCACAAGAGTGCATATGGATGTAATCTCCTTTCAAAACTATTTTTTTCCGAGCCAATAGTATCTGTAAGCATAGAAACCCAGAATCAGGCGGGGATATACTATCAACTGTCAGACTAAAAACACGACTCAATCCCCAATCATTCAAGCAACACTGAAGAGGACCCGCCATTTACTGTATTGAATCATCTACTGTTGGCAAAAAGTTTAGAATCTTTTTGTGCAATTTCCAATTATTATCAATAAATTGGGCAGTCAAACACATATAATTCTTATCTTGACACGAAGTCCATGTATCAATGCTGAGGCAAACTCTTCCACAATGTTGTGCAAGAAAGTTCTGTAATTTTGTTCTAACTTTGTTCTTTCCACATCCCATAGAGTTAAAATATCATGTGCCAATGTAGTCTGTAACAGTGAGGAGACACTGAATTTCGGCTGTAAAACCTTTAGAAACTTTTGAAATGCTTTATTCTCTACAAATGAAATAGGAAGGTCAGTGGCTACAAACATCTTAACAAGTTCCTTCTGGCAAGCCTCTTGGTCAAACTTGTCATATAAAAGGGAAGAAATAGATTTCTGCCTTTTGCTTCTATCATTTGTCTCTTCAGTAGAGTCATCACACGCATCAGACCAATTTCTACGCCCAACAAAGTGAGGAGATGATACATCATTAGTGTTAGCACCATCTGACTGATTCACTGTTGCCTCTGAGGTTACAGAGTTATCTTGGTCACTCATTGGTCTCAAATGTTTTGTTCTTTTGTACTAAAAATTGAAATAGAAAATAAGTTAGTCTCAATATACTTGGTATGACCCTATCATATTCAAAAAGAAACTTGATTTTACTTGGCAAATACTTAGCAGTCTATAAATCTCAGTCCTTATAGTTTCCAAAATTTCAAAAAGTATTTCTCATTGGGTCTCCAAGTTGACAACTTAAATACGGTAACAAGTACTATCAATATCAAGTATACGACACTTAACGAACAAAAGGAAATGTAAACCAATTACACCTCGCGGAAACTACAAAACTTGTGCTAGTGTGTTGGGCAGGGCAATACACTAGCACAACTTAGCCAAAAAAATGGAATTTAACCAACATAAGTTAGACACCTTTTGTCTAATTTTTTTTCTTCTAAAACAAGTAATGTTGGACTCTTTTATTTATAGGAAAATGTTAGTAATTAGTCTCTATGTTTGGTATTTTCTCCTTCATCGGAGTTTGAACTAATGTTAACATAGTTTAGATTCTTAATATGAAACACAGAGAAACACAAGTTGACTATTGTTTTGCATTTCAAAAAACACATTAACTACACACACATTCAATCATGATATTAGGTTAAAGCTAGCAAGTGATATTAAGCAAACAAACATAGTTGAGTACGAAAATGAATACATAAAAGAAGCAGGAATGCAGCAAAGAATTCTAACCTTTTGAGAGTTTTGGATTGTGCGACAAGATTGAATGAAAATGAAAATGGAAAATAGGGTTTTGATTGAATCAGTGATGACAGACAACTTAGTAATGTTTATATACTCCCGTCTAAACTTGTTTTCGAGCCAACATTTCCCGCCTAAAGGTGTCATATTTTTTTGTTGACAATAATTTTTAAATATAAAATCAAATAATTTTTGTTTTAATTTATTTAAATATAAAATAAAAATCTTCTAAATTAGTTATTAGTTATTTTTTATAGTATTTTTAGTCTCTACAAAATTTATTTACACTCATTTTTAATCCATTATTATCGAGTTAATGTGCGATTTTCAATGTTTTTTTATAACTATGTTTCAAGTTCATTTACTATAAAATAAGCTTAATTTTTTTTTTTTGGTTATCAAATCCACACTTAGTCTCAATTGATGGCTACCGTTGGGGTACGTATACAATTTCATATTGCTTGAGAATTGAGGTCAAAAATTGTTTATAAACAACATTTACACTCCTCAATCAACAGACCACTTTTATCAAATATAAAATCGTGAAAGATTTACACCCAAAGTAGAAGGTAACTCGAAAGGTGGAGTGACAGATATGAAATCAAAATATTGACATCATTTGTGAGTGTAACGTGTATTCTTATTACCATAAATGCTTGAAGTAACATATTGAATTGTAAATGGTGAAAGAAAAAGTAGACAGTTAAAAAATTAAATTATCTTTACAAAATGAGTACATTTAAACATTTTTTTATGCATTCACACTTCCTTTTATATATATCAAGTAAGATAAGAAGACAAACTGACTAAATCTATTGCTCCTATTTTATAAAGATGTAGAACAATAATTCTCTAAGAAAGCTTTAGTTTATAATTACACCCAAAAAAGGATTAAGCCAGCTATATGATATATATTAATTAATGATACACATCCCATGGTTCATATGGAAGGCTTTTTTATAGACTTGAATATTTGATTAAGCTAAGACAACCACCTTACTTAGAATCCAAAGCACTATAGAGAACTCAAAGGCAAATAGAGTATGAAGCATTCCTCTATCAAGTGCAAAGCCATACAATGTTATCCCCCCATGGTTGTGTTGTAAATATGTCACTGCAAAAATCAAACACAATAAAACTTTATCAATAATTAAAAGACCTCTATGTGCCCTCTAATTAATTATATCTCATTTGGTATTTACAGAAATGCTCATATGCAATAACTGATGTTCGAATACGAAATTTCACAAAATTCTGCTTTTTTTATTGTTAAAAGAGTAAGTTTGTCGGTTCGCCAAGTGTATATAAGCCATTATATCATGTGTAATTTTCAATCGTCTTTTAAAAGTCCTATATATAAGTTTGAATCTAGCTTCCTTGCAGTCAAAGCTTCCCTTCCTTCACTCATTCGAGACATCGCTAATTGTTCGATCAAGATGTCTAAAACATACAGATTGAACAGCCACTGATGTCTCAAATGCGCGAATGGGGAATCCCTGTTGGCAAGAAATCCATATTTGTATAAATTTTTACTTTACACCTCTAGATACTTCTTACTTAGAGATAAAACTTACCTAAAGATTGTCTTGTATGGAAGGAAGAAAGTCTTTGTGGGATTATTGATATATGAATATCTGAGGAATCAGAATCACTACTATCACTAGCTAGTGCCTCAGACATTTGATCTTTGCATAGCTCTGATTCAGCAAAAGCATTAGTCACTAACATGTGCCATCTTGTGGCAATTGAAACGATTCCTTGAGCTCTATGTGTGATTTTTGCTGCACCTAAAATGCACAAGAAGAAGCCACTCAATTGAACAGCTGAACATATCTGCATAATTACCAATCACAATTAGGACAAATTTGTATTAAATCATAGCACTTCATTCAAAACATGAGATCAATAGTACAATTGATGTAACTTGTATGTAAATTATACTAACATTAATATTACTCTAAAAGCATTTATCATCCAAAATTAACATCAAATTCATAAGTGGACAATATGTGAGTTATTTAAAAGTTAAGGGACCAAAAATGTAAATTAATAAAAAATACGGAGACTAAAAGTACATTCAATGAAATCAACTTCTTAAGTTCTCACAATTAATTCAATAATCAAATATGCATAATCATATATATAGAATTATGTATATTAGTCCATGTGAGCTTAGCTCAGTTGGCAGAGACATCGTATTTCACTTATATAATCGTACTTACCACAAGATCACCAGAATTGAAGAAACTCTTCTCTGACTTGGAAGCCAAAACTAGCAATAAACCCCCTAATTGACTAACACTCATAGTAACCACACAACAAATTATAAAAAATCTATACCTATGACTAATAATCCATAATTGTCTTCTAATCCTCACATGTTCCTTAAATATGACCCCTGCTTCAGAACCAAATCCTTCAAAAAGTTTGTGAACACCTTCAAATCTCAATATTTGAAGTTGACAAGTTAGTCTAAAAATCACACATACTAATAAGTACACTCCTGTTCTATATAGCCAAGAAATTAGTATTAATACAAACACTATTGAGTTTAGTGGGAATCCAGCACTAATGTGTGGTGCTGAAATTTTAACTGCTGAGAAGAATATGATTTTGTGGACAAGTTCTACAAAGAAAGAGGGTAAGATTATGTATGCTAAGAATTTGAATGCTTTCTCTAGCTCGCGCGCATAGCCGCGACGAACGTATGTAGTGTCATCTTGCAATGCATCTAAGAATAGAAGTTGTCTTAGGCCGTACCTGCGTCATAACACATTATATGATTTAGAGTACGTTTGTTACATATTATTTGATAAAAAAATACTTTAATCATTTTAAATTTTTTTGATTTTTTGAAACGAACAAATTTTTAATCAGAAACGAAAAAACTAAAAATAATTGCATATGCATCAAAGTTTTAAATTGTGTTTTTCATCGACAGTTACAATATAATAATTTTAGAAGTTTCTTATATATTATCACAATTGCAATTATGGCTATATCAGCCACATTTTACCGCAATATAAAAGTTTGCAGCGTAACTGCAATTGCAACAATAATTTAAAACCACGATGCTCACACATACACGAACGCACGCACATGATGAGATTAATTTATTTTGATACCTTCGGAAGAAACGGGAAAGAGTGAAGAAGGAAATGATGGCAAGTGCAGATTCAGGTATTTGAACAAGCTTGTTCAAGGAGATAGGATCATCTTGAGGTGAAGAAGCAGATACTTGAACAAAAAGGGTTGTGAAAAGTGGGACAATGAAAGTGAGGAAGATGAAGGTTACACAAGAAATGAGTTTTCCAACACAAGATGAGTGATCAAGACCACACCATTTAAGACATATCCTAAAGTTTTTTAGTTCATCAAACATCATGGATTTTGATCTTGTATATGATGGTTGAAGTAACAAAGGAACATTGTGTTGAGGTTGATGTTGATGTTGTTCTCCATTTGATTGAATGTTTTCAAAAGATACTCTTTTGGAAGATGAATTATCAATGTCTATGGTTGATTCTATTGAAGGTTTCATATTTGAGTTATTTTTTGTTGTGGAAATTGTTCAATTTTTAGAGACTAAAAATAGTTAATTTTTGAGAGGAAATTATATGGATGTTTTGGGTTGATTTTGTTTTTATTATTGTAAGTTTTTTTAGGAAACTTAAAGTAGTGATTGAGAAGAGATATAGAAAAGGTTGGAGAACCTTGCTTTTTCATGTGAGTGTTACTTTTGTGATGTATTAGATTAGATTTTTGAGTTGGAAGCTAAGAATAAAGGGAACATGAGATCATTGTTACGTTTGTGTTATGGACATAAAGGTTTAGGTTGTCTTATTTATTTGCAAGCCATTGTTGTTTTTATTTTTATGTATGTATATATATGGCTAATTATTAAATGTGTCACTTTATGGTCACTTTTAAAATGAGAATTGTTTACCAAATGTTAGTTGATTTAATAGTGATTGACGCTGAATTTGATAGAGAAAACTACAGTTTAATTTATATATAGATATATATATTGATAAACTAAGTTTTTGAAATTCATTTCAAACACTAACAACAATTAACGTTATTTTCTTTAAATAAATGCTTATGGTATTACTCATATTTGAAACACTAATTCTATATGTGTGTGTGTGAGTTCAACAAAAAAATTACAGGAATTTAGTCAAAATAAAAAAATTACAGGACTAAAATAGAAAAATCAAAAACTTTTATATTTGTATATTCAAACTCTTTAATTATATGCACTTGAAAAGAAAAAGAAAAGTGAACGAAAAGATATAAAAGTAATGGAGCACTCGTGTGACATATAGTATATAGTTGTAATGTAATGTGTGATTCTAATTACAGTCCAGTGTGACACTACTCAACCAGGTGGATTGAATATTCACGAGTGAGTGAGTTAGAAACAAAGTATATATGGTCTCTGACATGTGTGTGGCTCTATAGCTGCCATGCCACTACTCAAACTCGATATGATTGCCGATTGGGTACCATGGCATGCATGCTTATATATAAATGGTAGATGTCTCAACAGTGATGATGCACAACATGAAGCTCAGATGATAATGTGCATTTGGATCACACTCGCACAACGAAAAAACAGAGAAAATTAACAACGTAATATACTATTAACATTGTTTATAAATGAAATGTTTATAACAAAAAACTAACATTATTTCCTTTTAAAATAAAAACAATTAACATTGTTTATAAAAAAAAAAAACACCACAAAAGCAGAAACATGATAAAAGTGATTCAACATCTTGCAAAAGACGTAATATCATCTTAAAATTGAAAATTGATTATCTTAACTCATTCTTATAAACTCATCTCACGTAGATCTTTAACATTTAATCCATGTCAACCATGATTTACCACTTTAAATTATATCACTTCATCTAATAACTATTAGGGTGTATACTACTTCAAAGTGTAAAATATTATATTTGAAAATAATTTTTAAATTTTTAATTTTTTTTTTGACTAAGTTAATTTTTAAAAAGTTAAATACTTAGTTTTTTATGATAAATGTTTTATATTGAATTCTTTAACATATCTTTCGAACACGATATTAGTATTCTCGTAATTATTATTATCGCAAATTATAGTTTGTTGTACATCTACAACAAAAACTTACGCTTTTTAACTATAGTCGGATTTTTGGGGTTGCTTTTTTATTAATTAAATTAAATATGAGTTTATTTATAATAGAGTGGTTCAAGTGGTAAGATATTACCTAAAAAACAAAAATTGGTAAGAAATTTAAACTTATCACAAATTCATTCAACAAAGATGGACAAAAATTTCCTACCAATAATATAATAATCTAAAGAAAAATTAAACATGCTTTAAGTTTCTCTTAATATTTTAAATTTATTTATTTTGGTAGTACATAGCTTAGCAATAGTTTTCTGAAATGAAACTTGTCTTTTTATGAATGAAATGTATATCTTAGAAATTGGGGCATGAAGTAATCTCATAACTTTTTCCATGATGTATTGTGAGATAACATCCATTTTTTAAAATCTAACTAACCTCCATTTAAATCTTTTAAAACAAGAAATACAATGGAAATAAAAAATGTTATTAAAAAATTACACCAATAGAGATCCTAAATGAGTCTTTTATGAATTATGATATAGAAATTTTCAAGAAGTAGTTACATTGTTTTTTTCGCATAGGAATTCCAAATGCTGGCGTACTTGTTCTTTTCAAGTCATTGAATGATCCTAATGATTCATTTTGGCAATATCTTAGTTCTCATCAATATTGTTTTCAATGAAATCCTAAAAACAAAAACTTATGAACATAAACTTGGCACATGCAAATTACAAGCATAGTAACTTATGAACATAACAAGCACACCATACAAACAAAAGTCACATAAAATTGTCTTTAATTAAGTGACGGTCAATGCAATATAACACATCATATATCCTCTTCATCAACAAGAAAAAACAGCTTTCAAAGGCACATCTAAATATTATATATTATTTTCTTTTTAAAGTTTAATGATTGTGCATTTACGGTGGAAATTTTTTTAGACTACATCCAATCAAATTACACTATAGTGCTATTTTTATAAGTAAATTCTAAAATATATCAAGAAATACCTACATAGCGTGATTTATTAGATATATGTATATGTATTAAAAGTTTTACACTGTCAATGTATATAAATTAAACTTTTTTAACCTCTAGTTCCCAAAAGAAAAGTCCACGATATATTGGAGTTCGACTGAAGACTTTTTTCTTAGGAATTTAACTTGAGTTCTTTGGAATAATTCATTTTAGGGGGGTGAATATTGATATATAAAACAAAAGTATAGCATAAAATAAAATTTCCAAATTAACTGGCCGGCCTATAACCATTAACCAGCTCATTATATGCATGTAGAACTTTGTCATTTTTTTTTTGAAGCAATGTAGAACTTTGTCATTGTCACCCTTTAAAGTCTAAACCATTGAAGTTTAATTTCCAATGCACACTCAATTTGCTCTTTTAAGAGTCCTCTTCTTAATTTTCATTTCCATCTATTTTTCTTAGAAAGAACAATTTTGGTTTTTACAATATAATTAATCAAGTATGGCTCATAAAAGAGCATATTATTGCATTTTGATACACTTTATATTGTTTTCCATTTATTTTATACCAACTTTTGGTGACACAAATGGTCAAATTTTGATAAGGTTCAAAAGCTTTTTGTCCAATGCCAATGCTTTAGACAATTGGGTTGATGAGTCTAATTTATGCAAATGGGCTGGTTTGTTATGCAGAAACAACAACATATTTTATGGTTTGAGACTAGAAAATATGACACTAGGTGGAAAAATTGATGTAGACACATTATTGGAATTGCCAAATTTGCTTATTTTTAGTGTTAATAATAACACATTTGAGGGTCCAATGCCTGAATTCAAAAAGCTTGTGAAGTTAAGAGGTTTATATTTGTCACATAATAAATTTTCAGGTGAAATTTTAGATGATAGTTTTGAAGGTATGGGAAATCTTAAATTTGTATTTTTGGCTGAAAATGAGTTCAATGGTCATATTCCTATTTCACTTGCTAAATTGCCTAAACTTTTGGATTTGGATTTGCATGGAAATAGTTTTGGAGGTAACATACCTGAATTTCAACAAAATGTTTTCAGAACATTTAATTTGTCTAATAACCAATTGGAGGGTCCAATACCACAAAGCTTAAGCAATGAACCTTCAACCTCATTTTCTTGTAAGTGTAGACTTCTTTTTTCATCAACATGCTTTTTTTTTGTTTCTTATTTTATTTTTAAATTGGGCTATGGAGAAAATATTATTAATTAAAATGATATTAATGATCATTTTACAACTATCTATGTCGGAATTTGAGCGTTGTCCCTTAAAGTTACAAGGTTAAACTCTTACTAATAATTGATTTGGTAATTTTTGTGTGCAATGCAGCCAACAAAGGCCTATGTGGAAAACCTTTGAGCAATTCATGCAACATGACACCAACCAAATCTATTGTGAATCCCAATTCAACTCAAGGAAAGGGGAAAAAACACAAAAGATTACTTATAGTGTTGATTGTAGTGTTGGCTATGGTTATTTTAGCTTCAATGTTTGCACTTTTGTTTATCCAAAGCCGCCGGCGACGACGACAAAGTTTAGAACAAAGGCAACCCATGTTAGGCCTACAATTGAATTCTCAAAAGACTAGTCCAAGTTTGATAGAGACAAAGTCCATTGATTTGGGTGGTGATGGTGAAAATGGAGAATTGAATTTTGTTAAGGAAGACAAAGGTGGTTTTGATTTGCATGACTTGCTTAGGTCCTCAGCTGAAGTTCTTGGAAGTGGAAGTTTTGGATCAACTTATAAGGCTATGGTTTTGAATGGACCAATTGTGGTTGTGAAGAGATTTAGACACATGAACAATGTTGGTAAACAAGAGTTTTTTGAACACATGAAAAAGCTTGGAAGTTTGAATCATCCTAATCTATTACCTCTTGTTGCATTCTACTACAAAAAAGAAGACAAGTTTTTGGTTTATGATTTTGGTGAAAATGGTAGCTTGGCTAGTCATCTACATGGTATATATATGCACCACTATATTTTATTTATCATATACAACATGTCTGACACAATGTGACCAGTGTCTGACACATGTTAGTATCTGACACTCATACAATGATTACATTCAATTATGTCATTTTCTCAAATTATTACAAGTATCAATGTGCCAGTGTCGTATCTGGCGTCTGTGTCTATTTATCATATACAACATGTCTGACACAATGTGACCAGTGTCTGACACATGTTAGTATCTGACACTCATACAATGATTACATTCAATTATGTCATTTTCTCAAATTATTACAAGTATCAATGTGCCAGTGTCGTATCTGGCGTCTGTGTCTATTTGTCACTATCATTAACTAACAATGTTTACAATATTGATTTTGCAGGTAGAAATGGCATTGTACTAAACTGGTCAACTCGTCTAAAAATCATAAAAGGAGTAGCAAGAGGCTTATCACATCTCTACAAAGAGTTCCCTAAACAAAACCTACCACATGGTCATCTAAAATCATCCAATGTAATGCTAAACAATTCATTTGAACCACTTTTAACAGAATACGGACTTGTACCAATCACAAACAAAAACCATGCACAACAATTCATGGCATCCTATAAATCACCAGAAGTCACACACTTTGATAGACCAAATGAAAAAACAGACATTTGGTGTCTTGGAATCCTTATTTTAGAGTTATTAACAGGAAAATTTCCAGCAAATTATTTGAGACACGGAAAAGAAGGCGGAAATAATTCGGATTTAGCAACATGGGTGAATTCAGTTGTGAGAGAAGAATGGACAGGTGAAGTGTTTGATAAAGATATAATGGGAACAAGAAATGGTGAAGGTGAGATGTTGAAGCTTTTGAGAATTGGAATGTATTGTTGTGAATGGAGTGTTGAAAGAAGATTGGATTGGAGAGAGGCTTTGGCTAAGATTGAAGAACTTAAAGAGAAAGATAATGATCAAGATGATCAATCTTTTTCTTATGTTAGTGATGCTGATTTGTATTCAAGAGGTGTCACTGATGATGATTTCTCTTTTTCTGTTACTGATCTTGATCTTTCACAGGTTGATCATAATAATAAGTTTGGAGGGTAGAATTGTAATTTACAACTTTATTAGGATCATATCTCTTAATATTTTTTTTGTAACGTTTTTTTCCAAGGACATCAGAAAGAATCATCAATTTTAATTATTAAGAATTTATAATAGAATTTTTTTTGAAGAAACAAAAATGAGATGTATATTAAAAAATTGACCCGACACAAAGTGTACCGAAACGGCGAAACAGACAACTAAGTTGCATAAAAGTTACGTATAACAGCACAAAATAAAGAAGGTTTAAAAGTTACATAAAAGAAGTTTGGCTACATAATACCCGCTCAGAGAATAGAAAATGAGGAACGCTTTATTTTTATTTTTCGCTTCTAAGTTAGGTTTATGTCCCCCAGTTCTAGACTTATAACCCAAGTCACAATAAGTGTGAGCGAGCGGACGGTGCAATCATATGTGTCAAGTGTAATTGGTGGTATGGTATTAACTTTATGATTTGAATGGATTGTGTTATGTGGTTTATAAACTGCAAAGAACTTTTTTTTTTTATATACTTACCATTCCATTTTGTAATTTTAATATTTTTGAAATAATGATCCAACAATTGATATTAATTTAAAGTTTTGGACTGTCTTCTCAATTTACAATTAACCCTTAAATAATACATAAATAAATTGTATGCACAAAGAGTTATGGTTAAATAATTTCTACCTAGTCAAAGGTAATCCGCAGAATTTGGCCATTCTCTGAATATGAAAGAGAACAAAATCTGTTTTGATTGTTATGTCCGTTAAAAGCTCAAGCTAGATAAAAGGAACCTTAAAAGAAACAAAAGACCAAAGTAGACAAATTAAGAGTGGTTAAGTTTAAAAGGATTATAATTATTTGTTATTCTTTTTGTTGTTCAAAAGTTTCAAACACCAAAAGAAATCCAAGTACACAAATTAAACAAATCATAAAAGTACTTTTGTCTCTCAATGTTTATAGAGGGACAGAAGAAATATTCAATGGAATAAAATGTGTCAAACATTATTCTTGCAAATAGCGACAAAAATTTAGAGACAGAAGCATGCTATACAATAAACTCGAGAAGAGAGACATAAAAAGAAAAAGACCCTTTTGAGGTCTCATTCTTTATTAGAGAAAAGTACAATGCAATATTGAAGAGCAAAATAAATTTTGTTTATGGGGGTTTGTTTTGTTTGGTTTCTTTTTATTGAAAAACCAAAGGAAAAAAAAGCTTTATTGAAGATTATTGTAAAAGGTATTTTGTTATAAAAGAGAATTAAGGAAGTGAGAGGAATGTGGTTGCAAAAGAGTCAATGGGACAAGAAGGATGGGGTGAATGGAATAGTGGCAGTGGCAATAGACACAGATAAAGGGAGCCAAAATGCACTTAAATGGGCCATTGATCATCTCATCTCAAAAGGCTCAACTATTGTTCTCATCCATGTCAAGGTTAAACCAACATCATATAATTCAACCCCAAGTGAGTACCATTCATATCATAAACCATTTATTCTCTTAGTATGTTTTTTTTATTGATCATCTGATTTACGGGGAAATGGGCCGAGTAATTTGGAGTTTGATAAAAAAAATATGTGAAGTCTGATCAAGAATTATTTCAGCCAAAATTCGAATTTGAATTTTCCTGAACAATTCGTCCTTAACTAGATATCATTGACCCCTTTAGGAGTATGCATACCTCTTTTGGATAATTTGAGCATATCTTTTATTTTGCTATTAGTTGTTAATTCATGTAAGGAAATTGTAACAAGAAAAATAAGGAACATTTGTTAGCATCATGAATGCATAGCCACATAGGTACAAACAATTTTAATTGATAGGATATATAACATAACCATAATACTATACACTATGAATGACTTTATAAAACTAACATGACAAAATCATGTATCTTAAATCTTAATAAGAAGAGAGAATTTGTGTTTATGAAGTTAAAATGAATAGTTTTGGTACATAATTAAATATTATAATTTATATAATTATTGATATTCATAAAGTATATATATGATTCAAATTGAATTTACCTGTGGATGCATGGGCAGGGATTGTTGAGCAGAGTACAGTAGTACCTAAAGGCCCTGATGAACAAACCAAAGAAATTTTCCGTCCATATCGCGTCTTTTGTGCGCGAAAAGATGTAAGTTTTGCTTCTTTTTTCTAGGATAAAAATCAAGGAGGAGGGAGAAAAAAAATACAAATTATACTTCAACTAGCATTAGTCCTAATTGAGAAAGTGATACCAAAAAACAACATACAATTTGTCAATGATTTTCATTTTAGAATTATTTACATTATTTGAGCACCTCATAATTTCTTTTATTTTTTGTATTTTTATTTGTTTTATAGATACACTGCAAGGACATTGTACTAGAACATGGAGATGTATCCAAAGCTTTAATTGAATATACTTCTCAATCAGGAATTGAGCATTTGGTTATAGGCTCTTCCAACAAAAATGGTTTTCTCAAGTATTATTCTAACTCTATCTCAACATTTTATCATGATGGTGTAAATATAAAGTATTGATTCCTAATACTTTGATACTAAATAAAAGTTATGTTTGAGGCTGCTGCACATTATGAGGGTTTGTCGAATAGTAGCTATAGTGGCGTTATAGCGATATAGCGTAGCAGCATTTGAACAAACTACTATTTTCTGAAAAATGTTATTAAGTAGTACTTACAGTGGCATTATAAAACTGTTGCGTAACAGAATTTGAATATACCAGTATTTTCATATGATATTACGTGTTTCGGAGTGTATATAATTATTCGACAAACGACAATTAGTATATTGAATTTACGAAGTTAAGTTTTTGATGGCAGAAGATTCAAGGTGGTAGATATTCCAGGGACAGTATCAAAAGGAGCACCAGATTTTTGTACTGTATATGTTGTTGGCAAAGGAAAAATTCAATCCATGAGATCTGCTTCTAGATCTGCTCCTGCATTTTCACCTCTACAAACTCAACTTAGTCACTCTAGTACTAGTAATAAGTCAGAACAATCGGAACATCGTGTGCCAATAGTAACTAAAGGTTAGATTTAATCTATTTGATTACTAATCATATAATTTTACATTTTTTTTAATGTAATTGCTCATTGAAAAATTTGTTTTTTATATTAGCACCTGAGAGGAGATCGTTTGAGGGACCACCCCGTAGATCCCAAGATGGAGCAGACTCATTCAGGTTTGCGACATTATTACGAAGCTTAATTCAGAACACAGAAATGATTTTAATTTTTTCGTCTCTAGTTTATGTCGTTAATTCAACTTTTTTTAGTATATCTAAAATGGTATTGTCGCAGGTCACCGTTCACTAGGAGACGTCCAAATGATAGGTCATATGGAGACCTTCCTCTGCCAGATAGTGACATATCCTTTGTAAGCTCAGGAAGACCAAGTACAGATCGTTTATTCCCTTCGATATATAACCACAACTACAACAATTCAGAGTCAAGTTTTTCCAATCCTAGGCTATCATATAGTTCTGATACTGATGGAAACTATAGCTTTGAATCAATAAACTATGGAAGAAAGTCCATTGATATTGGCACTCCTGATTTCTCAACTTTCTCACATGATAGTGATGGATTGTCTTCTTCTGCATCACAAAGTGTGGTAAGGACAAACATATAATTTGCACTCTTAGTTTTCTTGCATAACATTTTCATGTATCATAAGTAGTTCTTTGACCACTGGAACTCAAGTGTGAGTAGTTAGTCTGCGATCGACTATGAATGAGTTGAACGAATGATATATAAGAGAAACGACCTACGTCCTCAATGCCTCTATAACTATTCTAAGCCCCTTTTGAGTATATTTGTCTTATGTTTACTATAAACATTTTTATCATGAAGTTAATGTTCCTGATTGTTACTAACTTGTGGATAATAATGTGCTGCAAATATAGGATGATGTAGAGGCTGAAATGAGAAGACTGAAATTGGAGTTAAAGCAAACAATGGAAATGTATAGCACAGCCTGTAAAGAAGCACTGACGGCGCAGCAGAAGGTATGAAAATTGATACCTTATTTACATCTAGTCAATGATGTGAATTCTGTGAAATTCGTATATGCTGTTTCGAATTGTTAATTGATTAAAGAGAATAGGATCATCGATTATAAAAAAGAACTAGATTTTTTGTTTTTTAACATAACATTATTGTGCATCATAGGCTGTAGAACTCCAAAGATGGAAATTAGAGGAAGAAAGGAGATTGGAGGAGGCAAGAATGGCTGAAGAAAGTGCATTGGCTGTTGCAGAAAAGGAAAAGGCAAAATCAAAAGCAGCCATTGAGACTGCTGAAGCACAAAAGAGGATTGCAGAAATTGAAGCACAAAAGAGAATTAGTGCCGAAATGAAAGCACTAAGAGAAGCAGAAGAGAAAAAAAAAGTCGTTGATGCTTTGGCAAGCAACGATGTGAGGTATAGAAGGTATGCAATTGAAGAGATTGAAGCTGCGACAAATTTTTTCGCCGATTCTCTTAAGATCGGAGAAGGTGGTTATGGTCCAGTTTATAAATGCCTTCTGGACCATACACCTGTCGCGGTTAAAGTTCTTCGCCCTGATGCACAACAAGGAAGATCACAATTTCAACGAGAGGTAAGCATGTAATAAAAACTCTCTAACCATATATATGCAACACCACAACAATTTTGGGTTCAACATAAAATCTCTAAAGTTAGAGAGCCTCTGAGTTACATAATATTTCTATATAGTATTTAAACACAAATTGTGATATGTAACCCTAAGCTTGAATAATACAAAATCAATACAGTCACTCTGCAGCAGTCAGAGACATAGGCACAATTGGTCAGACACCGTGATTAAAATTTATGCATTATTTGTTTGCGTTTTCTGTATCTGTTAACTTTTAAACCAAGGTTTATGTTCAAACACATCCTCAGTGGCAATTTGAAATCATACCTGCATTGTAGGTTGAGGTATTGAGTTGCATAAGGCATCCAAACATGGTTCTCCTCCTAGGAGCCTGTCCAGAATACGGCTGCCTAGTTTACGAGCACATGTCGAACGGAAGTTTAGATGATTGCCTCTTTTGTAGAGGAAAAAGTCCACCAATACCTTGGCAGCTAAGGTTCAAAATTGCAGCTGAAATTGGAACAGGCTTACTCTTCCTCCACCAAACAAAACCTGAGCCACTAGTACATAGAGATCTTAAACCGGCAAACATCTTGCTCGACCGCAACTACGTGGCAAAGATAAGTGATGTTGGTTTGGCAAGACTAGTACCACCTTCAGTAGCAGACACTGTGACGCAATATCGAATGACGTCGGCTGCCGGAACATTCTGTTACATAGATCCTGAGTACCAACAGACAGGAATGTTGGGAGTAAAATCTGATATATACTCACTTGGGATAATTTTCTTGCAAATTTTGACAGCAAGACCACCAATGGGATTGACACATCATGTTGGTAGAGCAATTGATAAGGGAACGTTCGATGAGATGTTAGATCCGAGAGTGACAGATTGGCCAGCTGAAGAGGCTATGGGATTTGCTAAGCTGGCTATAAGGTGTTCTGAGTTAAGGAGGAAAGATAGACCTGATCTTGGTAAAGAGATTATGCCTGAACTTAATAGGTTAAGAGATCTTGCTGACAAAAATGATCCATATTCTATGATGAGTGGATTTATGAGTCCATCTACTCAGAGCCAAGTCTCTCTTCAGATGGTATGTTTATTTCTCTATATATTAATTCTTTCATGACCATAGTTTCATTAAGATAGTATCGAAGTAATTTCATTGAGGACTTTGTTGTCTTTTTAGTCGTATATTTTCTTATTGAAACGGCCCTCAATGCTTATGCAACACTCTAATTCTTGCTAGCTAGAGCGGTATCTATTACAAACATTGCTCTAGCAAGAATCAAGAATCGTATAGTTTTTTTTTTATGAACTAAGAGTTTTGAGACATCCCAACTATATTGCCACCCCTATTTACATAGTTTGAATGAAAATCGAACCACTTGTATTTCAATGTCTTTTAAAGTTTTGATGAAGTTAGAATAAGAGTTGTTTTATCTTCAACTAACTGATAAGATCCCTTGACTGTGCATGCTCCTAGAAAATTTGAACCTTCTAAACATGTAATAATGCAAAGAATTAATCATTCTTTATGTGAACCTTTAAGTTGGAATAGTTACATAGTTGGTTTGATTGAGTTGAGGTTATGACACATTGAGAATGATGTTATTGGATATGAAAGATATACTTTTACAGGATGGAACAAGTTCTCCACTTCCTTATTCTGGGGAGAGCACAAGAAATACATCAAGCCCTCTTTGATAAGTCAAGACAAGATCTATCATCCAAGTATAAAGTGTAAATTACTTAGGTAAATGATATGTATGTATTGTAATGTATAGCATGCCTTGATTACTCAATTTTTGCATGTGAATTGATTGTTTTTTTTTTATACAATTTAGATTGCAAGAGCAATATAGTATAGTGTAAAAATGTCAAGTTACACCGAGACTCTTTCGGGACTCAGCTGCTTGTATATATGGGATTGAATCCCCAACCTTGTATCATTGCAATGTCAATTGTCACACATTATAGTTCCCCGTTTATATTTTTGAGATGGATTTGTGATAGTGTTAAAGTTATAAAAAAGACATTTGCAAAAACTATAAGACACCATTTCAATTCATTAATCAATTTGATCCCTCTAAATTTTTTGTTGTGATTAATTTCTTATCTTATTTATGTTTGATTTAGTCCACTTAAGTAGTGTTTCTAAACCAGATCGACCAGTCTAATCGGTTTGAACTGTATCGGACCTATAACCAGTCCGATCAGTATTTTATAAATTTTACATCTAGTAACCCACTTGTTCGAACAATGACCTACTCAATACCCTAATCAAGTCAATGACCGGATCGAGTTTAAAAACACTGCCCCTTAGTGTCGACTCAACTGGCAAATCATCTATGAACTGCCATATAAAGCTAACTTTCAAGTTTCAACACATTGTAAAAAATCAACATAATGAACTTTTTAGCTTACAAGAAAATAATAATGAAAAGTAGAAGGGAAAAACAGAAGAAAAGTACAAATCAAAAAAGCAAGATAATTTATCTATTATTGTTATTTTGCTGTGAGTAGCTTGGTCATCCTTACAATATAAATAAAGGCTAAAAGAATATCAAAATATCAGTGTTCAGGGCTTAATAAACTAAGTCGGCATTTGATACAACAAAAGCACAATTATACTTCTATCAAATAAATCGGATTGGCCAGCCTATATACACAAAAAAAACATGGAACAAAATTGATGAACTACTGGTATACATTTGGATCCATTGAAGAATCTTTATTTCGCTCCTTAAAAAAATCTCCCCGAGCTCATGGGATCAGGAGTGGCAACTCTTAGTTGCATAATTGTCAGACTTAGCTAGTCGCTGATAGCATAATGTGAAAACTCTGCACTCATACTAATTACTTAGGTCAAAATCTTAGAAAGCTTCAATGGCTTCATCATCTTCAACTTTAGGTTTGCCTTTGGGCCGACCAACACGTTTCACATTACTACCTGATAAAAGTTCAAGGGCCTTTTCCAAGGTGATTTCATTTGGCTTCATATTCTGTATACCAATTTAAAGGGGTGGAAAAATCAGAGAGCATACCCAGTTAAAACTGGTGTAACTAAATTAGAGCACATACAACTTTGCAAAACAAACATTGGTAGCCAATGTAGTGGACACGAGTGTTAAGATATATCAAAATAAGTAAAATAATATATTATCAGATGGAAGAGCTAGTCAAATCTCAACTTCTGAGTTGCTCAATTTGATTCTATGGTTGAACTACCGTTTAGCTTTGACATTACAATTGTTCAAATTGATTTGGAAGGACAATTTTCTTCACTGTCAAAATTGTCAGAATTGGGAATTGTTTTATACATGTGTCCTCAGACTCACCGTCAAAATGTATCAGTTGAACTAAAAACACAGTCAGATCAAGAAAGCTGGTCTGACCTTTCTTGCTCATGCTATACTCTCCTTTTCTTTTTCGAATCATGCATTTAATTTATTACAGCAACCTACCTCAAAAACAAGCTATGCATTTCTTAATTACGATTCACTGTATTTTCTCTTCTTTAAACAATTCCCAAACTATAAATTCCTGAAAACTTTAGTTGTGCATGTTATCCCTATCTCAGACCATTTAACTCTCACAAATTACCTTGTCCACAAATTACAAATTTCTGAAAATATTTGGTTGTTATATCTATCTATCTCAAACAATATAATTCTCCCAAATTGTGTTATATAATTTCTTTTCTTAGCACTAATGCTTTTACATACATTCTAATTGTTTAATAAAGTCTCTTGCAGTGGTTGCGAAGACAGGAAGGAAATAAAATCTTCATAAAATATAATAAAACCACAACAATACCTTAGGAACAGGAGCAATTTTGTGTCGATGTTTAATAGAATAGCCACCCTTTGCAACCTTTAATATGACAGGATGTCCATCCTTAGGATGCTCGCCCTATCCAAAAGAGAACATTTACAAAGTTAGAAATGACTAGAGAACACAATACAGAGAGAGAGAGAATTTATTGACTTCAGTGTGCAATAATTATACTAATCATTAGCATCTTGCAAGCTATATCCTTCATTTGATTGAAAGTTTGACTTCCACTTATCTTGTTCATAAAATATTATTACTACACCAAGATTGTTTTACAACAAAACCATATATTTATAACTCAACAATTTCATCATAAACTCAGTTGTCAAAATTTTACATGCAAAATCAACACATGTAGCTCAACTAGAATTGAGAAACATACCAATGTCAATGGATATTGTAGCAACACAAGTGCGTCTTCGAGGGTGATAGAGTCCACATCCTTTACCTGAAACAACCCAAATTTTGAGTTCTTTCCTTTTATTGGAAGATATAATAATTGGTAAGACGTGCACAATTAGCTCTTAATCCCATGATCCGTGAAAAACAGAGAAGTGTCAACCAGACCAGTAGTTGCACAAATGCATGCACAGCAAACATACTCAGAAGTCAAATTCAAAAGGCAGAGAGAGAACTTCGAGCAAAATTGAAAAATAGCCACATTATTCAACATAGTCATTGTAAATAACTCTACCAAAATGATTTTAACAATCAAGATCAAGAAAAGAGAATTTTACGCAAAACTGATAGTCCCTGGCTCCCTGCCCCTTGAACAAAAACAATTTCGTGGTTACTATCAACTATCAAGTTTTATTCAGCACACTGCATTACCATTTTTTGAAGTCTTAATATTCATATTGCTTGTTTTATCAAGTAAGAAAACTGCATACTTGCATCGCAAGTAATTTGTACCTAGATGACCTTTCTAATTTCCAAGTCTTACAAATTCCTTCATTCAAGAAAATGTAAACTTCTTGTAATACTAGTAGAATTAGAATGCTGCACAATATGCAGGCATGCAAGAAAAATCAGAGACACAAACTTCTGTGTGTCATTGATACAAACTAATATAATATCTCACATTAATGGCCTAAAAATAATTAAACTAAACTTTCTCGAAGAATTGGAAATACTAGTACGACATACATGAGGAACAGAGGCTCTTTTAGGTGTGTATCCCTTCCTGTCTTCTCCAAGCTGAACATAGATTCCATAAGGACCACTTTTCAAAAGAATCTGAGAGAAAAGAAATGCCAATTATGCACAATATTTAGCAGTTCAAACAAGTCAAATTATACCAGTTCATCAAAACATAAAATAGAGCAAACCTTTTCATTTGAACCACTATTAAAACCTAGGAGTTTTGGTTCCTCTATCATAGTTTTTGACTGAGGTGTATCTTCCTCCTCATCATCATCATCATCATCACCACATAATCTTTTAGCAATATACCTGTTTTCAGCAATCACAAGTACCACTCATAAATTTGTAATTTCCAAAGTGTTTCACAAGGCAAAAATGCAGTAATGAAGACAAGAAAAATAGAAGTCTGGAAATTTAAACTAAAACCCACGAGTTATGCATATCCACAATTTCAAGAGACCGTATACTTTTGCTTACAATACATGACTGCTCATAAGTAAAGCATAGCAGTAATACAACAAAAACTTTTTCCCAGAGATCCATTATATGAATCAAATGATACTATAATATCTTTTTGTGGATCATGTCTAATGGAAACCCATTTAAAACAAGAGGCTTTGAAATAGCTTGGCTAGGCCTATAGTTTTCTTGCCCTCTACTGCAATTGGACAATTCTCCATCTACCTTTTATATTGATTGGCTTGAGATGGAGTTTTATTGGCCTCTACTTCTATTGGACAATTCTCCATCTAATCTACACTACTTATCAGCGACTCCAGAGGTTTTCGCCCTTCTCAACATAAACCCAAACCACTGGCATAATTCTATACTTTTTTTTCACAAAAGGTTTTTTTTTTCCATATACTCTTTTGCTTCTACTTAAAGGAAAAGCTCGTGCTACTGGACCCTCTGATTAAGTCAACTGATTGTTTGCTCATCGAACCTCATTATTTATTTGTATCATAAGAATCAAACAGTACATTAACTATGATTTATTTGCATTGAGCAGAAAACATAATTAACCACCATTCTTCCAAATGTGTAAAGTAGAATACAAGCTCACCATTGTGAAAATCACACAAAAGTTAGGCTATAACTTCGAACCTACAGACAAAATATTTAGTATAATACTCACTTGCACCGTGGATGTTGATCACAGCCTATAAAGTAGCCAGCACCAAATCTACTTACTTTAAATATAAGTGTGCCTTCCATACAACTGAAACAAGTCAAATCAGAAGTTAACAAGGGAATATGAGGAGCAAATCAGGCAGCATGTAATGAATGCAATCCACAAATCATTTTCTACAAATAAAATCAGCAAAATCACATTCAAAAGATAAAATAATTAGCCCAATATAACTAGAACATTACAGGATGAGTTGATATAGTCTATATTTCTTAGGTCTTGGTCTCTGCGTTTACAGACCAATTTTACGTTGAGCTTTAAATCAACTTTATTTTCAAGACTGCAAGTCATGAGGATCAAACTGTTCTTGCCCGAAAGGAGCACTTACTCCCCTGAAAGATATAAGAAATATGCTCCAACCATATACACCAAAGTGGAAAAAACTCCACATTGCCACAAGAATGTGACTCCTTTCCTTCTCCCTAAACTAGTAATCTAAAGGTAAAACCCAACACTCCAAAAATTCCAAAAAGAAGTTCCAGAAAGAAAAAAATTACAAAAAAGTGTAAGAAACCTTGTGTGGCACAAACCTCCAGCATGTACTTGATATTAAACAAATTCCATCCATAATGTGGCATAACTTACCTTGGACACACCCGGCTCGTATCTGGGACAGAACCAAATAAGTAATCTACAAATTTTTTTTCTAACATTTTCTCAACCTGCACAAGTATAAAAATCATTCGTGAGTATGAGATGAAAAAATATGCTGCATATTTTTTATCCAGGCTAGCATAGTCACCAACAGCATATGCAAACATACAAAGTGCATTGAAAACAATGCAAAGAGACTATATCAAGAAAACATAATTTGAGAACCCAAAATGGCAAGCATTCAGCAAAGAAGATAGAAGCCACACCTGGTGAATATGAACATTAGATGTACGCTCACAATATGACTTAAAACGCGTCCAATAATCTCCAAGGAGGCCTTTCCATTTGGTTATTCCAGCAGAAACATTATCAAGCTGAATAAAATACAAGACACATTTTTATTGAAAAATGATAGGCAAATTAACAATGACCAACTAGCTTAGACAGTAAGCAAAGAAATCAAATACAATATTATTTATCCTATACTAATTGATAGGTGGACCAAGAGTTGCACCACTCTTCACTGCATGGCTCACTCTCTGAATCCTACGTGAAATTAGTCTATTCAATTGTTTCAATTATTTATATATTCAGTATAGTAGCTATCTATTAGCTTTTGTTTCATTTATATGTATTACAGTGATGAATGGCATCAAGAGGATCGACAAAGAGTTTTCCCACATGAGGATAAAGAAATATCAACAGAGAGTAATGTGTTTGAAAAGGTTTTTCACAACTGCTGAAGATAGAAGAAAGGTTGCACTTGAATATGCAGATTTCTAATCAAAAGCAAATAATTATGATTCTTTTGACTCCATTGAAAGTGGGTGGACATCAGATAGTGAATATTATTTTGCAGTCTACCTCTACTTGTTACTAGAGGATTTGGTGTACTTAATCATTAATTCACTCTTCCAAAATAAACAAATTAAATACTAAAAGAGCAGAAGACTTAGTTTATGTGCATACAAATTTGAGGCTTTTTGTCTAGGAAAAGTGATCAATACAAGGAAGGGGGTACTGAGATGTGGGACATTTGTGGAGATACATGGGATCACCTCGGAGGTTCTTTCCTACTGTTTGATGGCTATTTTTGTTCTATTGAATAAGACACAGACGCATGACATCAATCCATATGTCTGAAGGATTGGTTCAACTCAACCAAGATGAAGTAGAAACGGTGAGATCCTTCCTTAGTAAATTAGAGAAACCAACAAGTACTTCTTCTTTCACATATTCAGGTACGTTTCCATTTCCACTTCCTCTTCCTAGGAATGTTTTTGCATTCAAAAGAAATATGACCTAAAATACATTTCATAGATCAAGTGAGGAGGGGACACAATCGTAGTATATACCTCAGTTTCCATATCGGCAGTGAAACTGTAGTCTGTGACCTCTGAAAAATGATGTGACAGAAAAGCTGAAACCTAAAACATCACCCAAAAACAGCATAAAACTCATCATAAATCACAACACTACTCACTTCTACAAAGCAAAAGATAACTAAAAATGGAAAAGTTTATCATGAATAAAATCGTGCACAATATGAAACCAAAAGGACTTGTTTATTTAATTTATAATAATCATTATATTTCCCCCTGTACCTCGTGAGCAGAAGAGGTTTGTGGGGAATTAAATATAAAAGGCTCATTGATGAGGGAGAGGGATTATTGCTTAGTAAGAATACGGAGGAATCAGGGAAGCAGATGACAAAGATTCAAACTTGCTTGATTCAGATTTCTTTTATGTGGTCCAATAATATTAATAAACAACATTATACAAAGGTAACAGGAAAAACGTTACAACAACAAAGATCAATCCAATGAATATAACAGTATTTATCTAATGTAAACATGTATAAACAATAGAAGAGAAAAACTGGAGAAAATGGTAAAAAGAGCACAGAACCAACCATATATGATATATCAGATAAACTCCATTTTATATTGATTATCAGAAATAGAAGGAATACACACACACAAACACACACACACACACACGGCAATATGTACTGTAGCTTAAATTAGAAAGGGATAAATCAGTTGATTCCAAAACTTCAGGCTACTAAAAGGCATGACTAACAACATCATTTATTGTCTTCTTTTGCAGAATCTTAATGACATAGTACAATAATAGAACTGGTATTTTCATCCCACTAGGAAACTTTTGCAGAAACCGACAAAATTTTGGTTATAAAGAGTGCAAGATGCATTAAACGTTAAATTTACAAGTTTATCATGACTAAAATCATTTACAATATGAAACAATAAATTCAAAACTTCAAGGCCAAAGCTTACCATACGACCACGAAATTCTGGAGACAGAACACGACTTTTTACTGTCACATACTTTCTATCCTGAAGCAACAAACAAATGAGAGCTCAGAGTTCTTTCAAACTGTTATTTAAAAATTGACATATGCAATGCCATAAAATTTCTGTGCACGATGCAGTAAAAATGTTAAATAGTGAGAGACAGCAGTTTCAAGTTAATTCCACTAGGAGACATAAATTTAGTTATAGAGAGGGAGAATATAAAAAAGTAAAAATTTGGCTATACAGAATCAGTTTTTCAATTCTACTTGGAAAATTATAGTTCCAAAGGATAACTATCACTGTGTCCCACTCCCACCTCAACAAAGGCCAAATCGGCAAATCGTAAGTCAGAAACCAAGACATGTATGAGTTGATTGATAAGTTCCATCTCCAAAAACCTTGTCTAGTGACCTTCCTTTTACAATAAACAGACAAAAAATTTTGATTTACATTATTAATTATCCGGTTCAGTGGCAGTTCAACCGGTTGAAACCATGACCCTGAGCTCTTACTGGTTCGATCTCCGGTCCGGTTGTTAAACATTCATAATTATTGTTGATCGTAACTTCTAACCTAAATCATTGGTCTTGATATGATATAAGATAGAAAAGACATGGTATCAGTATGGTAATGACATTAGACTGTCCCTGAGTCAAATACCTGTAAAACCCTTAATGTGCTTGCATATGTTGAAGGTCTTCCAATCCCAAGCTCTTCAAGCTTCTTAACCTATAACATGCAAATATCATAAGGGAATGCTAAAAAGATACAACAAAACAGACAAGGTGCAAAAGAAATTAAATCTCTCTATCTCCTCCTTGCCAACCAAAGCATGTATATTTCAAAGAGCTCTGATTCATGTTGAACTCAATATGCAGCAACAGATCAATTTATAAGTCTCGCAACCGATGTGAGACTTTAACACACACCCTCGGGCCCAGTGCTATTGGGCTTGGGGCGCAGATATAAATGTTGGAGGGCCCGATCAGAAACCTGATTGCGGGCGGCCCAACGAAGTGGCCCAGCGAATCATGGAGAGGCTCTATTACCATCATTAATAATAGAATATAAAGTTCGCGGTTGAACTGAATCAGGTATTACTCCAAAAGGAAATGGGTGCCTTTCATTAGTTAAGACTAACTATTACGAATAAACTACACATCAATAAATTGAAATCTCGTAGACTTGCACATCATTCAGAACTGCCTTAAGACATTACGATATATGGGACCATAAAAACCAACATTTTGAAACTTAACAATAGCATTGCTCAAAGGATATATAGAACTTAGAACATACTTCCAACCATGTTAAAATGCAATCTCTATCTATTCAAAATATATAACCCGTTGTTAGGATTCCAATATCAAGCATAAACTCTACATACAAAAAAAGAGTAGTAACAGCTGAAATCAGAACAGCCATGGTCTATAATTTTCCTTTAAGCATAATGAAAGACACAAAATGACTTACCAATGATGCTTCGGAGTAACGAGGTGGCGGTTGTGTATGGTGCTGACTCGCCTCAGTTTGAACAAGGTGTAACAGATCCTCTGTCTATATAATGAAAGTCAATGAAGGGAAAGGTGTTGCATAATTTATGGCATCAATAAATAGTGAAGCGTAAATGAAGAGTAATTATGTCCAAAAAACACAGCAATCAGGAAATAGTTTTAAGCTGCCAATGGTGCATGTACATATCCGATTGATATGTACAACTTTCTGCACCATAAATGGGAATTCACAGATTGGAAACACAAGAAAAGATATATAAAAACCTCTAGCATAAGGGTAAGGTATGAACAATTAGCAAAATTGAATAGCAAATTTTCAGAGACAAACACATTCCTGAGCCTCCAATAAAATTGATCCTTGACGTGAAATTAAGTCTCCATATAACCTATTGACTAAGTGATCAAAGTTCAATAATTGCTGCCCCATTCTTTAAAATAAAGCTTAGTTTCTACACAAGGTGGAATGGACTTCTACATAGATAAACTTCAAATCCGCAGGGCTATTGCATGAGGAAAATTTGAAGAAAATTTTAACTATCCAGCCTTCATGTAACGAATAAAAGCTTTTAAACGAGTTGGCTTTCCCTAACTAGAAAAATAATAAAATAGAATATGACGAGAAACTGCTACAATTTACATTTTACAAGGGCATTGCCGCCTTTTATATATATATATATATGCCAAGACCGTCCTTTTAAGAACCTATTGGAGATTGGCAAAGCAGCATAAGGAAGCCAAGAAAAGTAGTGTATACAAATAAACTAACAAGGCACAGCCTAGCACACAAATGGAGAATCATGAAATTATTTTCAATAGCATAAACAACAATAAATTTCAAGAAATATTACCTTTAAGGAATTTAGAACCTCAAAAGATAGATTATGATTGGATCCATCACTATCTCTATCTTGTCCAGCTTCAGTGACAATGTCCTAGGAGTGAAAAAGAGCCATAAATAAGTCAGGGACATCAGTTTTACTGTCCTAGAGGTACATGAGGGCGTTCTCTACTTTAAATTAAATTGATGGAGATACAAAACTATTTGAAGGCCTAGAGGTTAAACATTTTGAAGCACAGGTACTTAACAGGAATGTAAAATAAAATTATCGAGCATTACACACAACACAGTTTAGATTCATAGAACCACATGCATCTCTACACTTAAATATATAAAAATAAAAAATTGGGTGTGGAGACTCTAATAACTTCAGCATAAATTGGATGTCGAAAATCTTTGCAAAACATGGATAGCTAATGTATACTTTGAAGCATATAGCAGAACTTCAAAATTTATTTCTACACAAGCTTTAAATTTTAAATCCACCGGTAATAGATCTTTGCCCGGTTGCAGCTAACTGATACAACTGAAAATAATACTATAGTCCATCGATAACAACAAAAATGAAGACAACAAATTAACAACAAGAATTAATTTGATAGAAATTAATAATTATAATAATGAACAAATAAAACCCATTACTTGTGAAGCACAATTTATTGGTATATGAATGATTACAAACCATCACAAGACTAAAATAACATCACATCATAATATAACGCATATGCAAGAACTAACCATACCGTGAAAACTGCCTGGTATCCAGGAAATTCAACCCTTGAGCTACCAGAACGTAACATAATAGACCGATCAGCATTTCCAATTTCAACTTGTATCTGGAATCATAAAAACATTAGGAAACATATCTGGTCAAGAATAATAATATCAGATTCAGATTGAAGCGTGTGAACTTTAAATGAACGCAAAGTATATTTCAAGATCATATATTATGTTAATGATCTTTATTTAGGACAGACACAATCACAATCTAACAATAGTAGACCTGGAAAGATGGTTACCAAAAATGAGTTTACCGAGAAACAATCTTTCCTTTTTATAAATGAAGGTTCCATATCCATACAAAGAGGAAACTGATCACTATAAAGATGAGTGAGAGAAAGATAAAGATAAGACCTAAAAACGAAGAACCCAAGAATAAGATACATGAAAAGCTAAAGTATAAAGAAAGCTAAGATGTTATTGATATGAAAACACAATGCATATGTTGAATATCATTGAGCATCATTAGGTAAATATATGACTGCTGGGAGTCTGTCTCTATCTCTTTTTGCATTATTTTGCAGCTACTTCTTTTGGAATAAAAATAAACTGTTTAGTTTTTAGGATCAGTTTCTCTTAACTAATTTCAGAGGTTTTGGCGTACACAAATAAACCAAATTTTGAGGCATGCTCTTTCGTTGCCTTTCATTAGTGTTCATGGCTGGAAAGGAATCCTAGAATTTGGAACGGCACTTGCTCAACTCTAGACTTTATTTGAGAGAGGTTTCTTTACATAACACCCCTTACGTGTTCTGTTCATGGTGTATTAGTGCCAGTGGTGATTTCAGACATTAAAATAAAGCTGTCAATAGCATGGAATAGCATAGCAATGGTAGGGTTCAGTGCGATGCCATCCACCCACAAGCCGCCTTCAGCAATGGCGGTTGTAGAGGCCGCGAATTGCGGAAATTCTGCTATCCGCTATAGCAAACTAGACTCGCTAAAGATGTGCCTATGGAGATGATGAGTTGGAGGTGGAAGAACAAGAGTTTGAATCAAGTGGTGAACAAGATAGTATTGATGTAGTGGAACTTAGAAGTAAAGATGAGGCAAACACAAATGGGAAGCATGCTTTTGATTACTTTTACAACTTGATTTTAATGGCTTATCATTTTGTTTACTTTTAGAAATTTATTTTATCGTTTTAATGGGATGTCATTTTGACTACTATGTTATTTTGATTACATTTAGAACTTGTTTGGATCGGAAATGACAGTGGAATTTAATTAGTAAGTAGGATTGTCCCTTTAATTTTGTGTACTTTTCAATTTTGAGTATTTATGTATCTTGTTGGAATTTATGAGGTTGTTTGTTTCAAGTCTATGAATAATATTCCTATGAATATATTGATAGGAATAGAGATACCCATGTTTGTTACAAGGTTGACATAAAACTATTCCTGGGTTACAAGGTTCCTTGGAATAAAATAACTTCCAATGACTTCTGTCATTCCCTTGATTTTTTTTAAAATACCGGATTAAAAAAATCTATTATAATTTCTTGGGAATATTATTCCTGGGAGTAAAATTAACAACCATGAAACAAACGCCCCCTATGTTTGCTTTGTGCATTTTTTTCAGTTCTCAGTTCTGACAATAGCGGTCATCCCAATATCTGCTATAGCATTTTTGGGGTTCGGTGCTATGTACAGCTATCTCGGATTAACAACATATATAGAAAGGTTTTTTTACATGTTCCAATTTCTTAGGTTCCAGTTTTGCTTCCTTTTCTTGTGAGAAGGTCTTATCCTCTTTCTTTATAATTTTCTCTTCCTTAATAAAAATATATTTTGGCAGTTTCTTAATAAAAATCTTTTAACATCTAAAAACTAGAAGAAAAAAAGTCCCATCACTTCAAAAGTTTGACTTCTAAATCAATCTATAACCAATCATCCAAGCAAAAATTATAATAAAAAACAGCTAGTTTAAAAACGACGGCAAACATTCTATACTTTATCCCGATGGATATTTTGAATTCTAACCTTCTCAAGAATAGCTGGTTCCATCTGACATGAAACTGTTCTTGACCAAATAAGTGTGTAAAGCTTCAAGGATTCTTCATCTAACACACCAGCCAGCATTGCTTACAAGTCAACAGGAATTAATGGTGTTAGCTGTGGCCCTTGGTTAATCATTGAGATTGAAGTAAAATATTTATGAAAGAAACACATCTCGTATTACATGGTAAATAACGTATGTCAGTTGGTCTAATGGCTTCATGGGCTTCTTGTGCATTTTTCACCTTTTTAAAATACTTTGGTGGACTTTGTGGAACAAAGTTTTGTCCATACCTGCACCCAGTAAATTTAAACCGCATAAAAAAATCAAAACATGCTTAAACACAAGATAAGCATTCAAACTAAAATAATAATGACTATGCAACTTCAGACAAAATTACTATGGCGAAAAGGTAACAATAAATGTCTTAAATGTAGATGTAGATAGAACAGAATTACACTTTTCATCCCTGAACCACTTTCTTAGATTCAAAAATACATATAAATAATTTTCTTGAGTTTCGTTTTTTTGTTTATTAGACATGTTCGAGTAATTTAATAGCTATTTTCTATTATATTTCAATCTAAGTATATTTTCATGGTTTTGTTCAAAAAAAGTATATTTTCATGGTTGTTAGTTAGACTTTAGGGAAATAATACTTCACAAATAGTTGGCATATTAAAAGCCCATTACATGAAACCAAAACCTTAATACTACGCTGCGTTTGACAAAACATGGCCTGCATGTCTGTTGGCAAAATATAATTTTTACGCAAATAAATGTATGAAAAACACGTATAAGAAAATTAGTTTCTAGTAAGGTACATACTAATAAACTGATTTTATATTCAGTAGTATTGAAGCTCTGGTCGCAAGAATTAGCAGAAATAAGTATGGAGAAGCACACATCACCTTTCAATTATCAGGGAGCGAATATTGGCAACAGCTTCATCAGAAATCTAAGAAAAAAAACTCCAAGTGTTAAAAATAGAAACGATTATCCACAAACAAAATTATTGGATTAACAGAAAGACACTAAATAAAAAAAAAAAACCATCCACATGTGTGAACCCACTAGTAAAAATCAAAATTGCAATATCATGTGGAAGATAACAGGAGACTAGCGGACATGCCTCGGATTAGATGTGTCCCAGTGTCGGACACGACACTTACGATTATACTGAATTTTATCATTTTTTCAAATTTTTATCCGTGTCTGTGTTTGTATCGTGTCCAGTGTCCGTGCTTCATAGGCAGACACATTTAATTAGCCAAGATTCATGACATAATTGTCATAGAAAAGCAATGTTAAATGCAGTAAGTAGTTATACAACAAAAGGAGGAGGATATATTTTGCGCTGACATCGGCTTCAGTAATTAATGATATAAGAGTAGTTCACAACGTTTAACCATATTCATGCAACCAAACTGATACCTACATGGAGTCCATCAGTTCTCATGTATGTTATCAAACCCACTGCTGTACCATTAGCAAGTTCAACTCCCTCGTATAGTTTCTGAGCAATCTGCATTCATAATTCAATAGAGATTAATGATAAAAGTAATTCTAAAAATATAAAATGTAAACATAATCAAATCATATTTCCAGAGGAAAACCAGATACTGTTCATTACAGGCATGGTTAATTGTTATGTCAACGTCAAGTAGGAAAACAGGATAGGAATAAATTAAAACCAGTACCTTCATTGTCTGAGTTGCTGAGAACTTCAATTTGTTTCCAGCATCTTGCTGAAGTGTTGATGTTATATAAGGTGTTGGAGGATTTCTTCGAACTTTGTTTCTTTTCATGCTAATAAGCTGAAACTCTGCAGAGTTTATCTGGCCTTCAATATCCCTTGCCTCCCCACCCGAAGTAATTGAAAATTGAGTCAACTTCTTAGAATCAAAATGGGTCAGGTGGGCAAGAAATGTTAAGTCCTTGTTTGATCTCTCATCTTTCCTATTAAACTTGGCCTCCATAGTCCAATACTCCTTGGGATTAAATTGATCAATTTCCATTTCTCTGTCACATATGAGAGAAAGTGCAGCAGATTGAACTCTTCCTGCTGATTGGCAACCTGGTAACTTCCTCCATAGTAATGGTGAAATATTAAACCCAATCAAATAATCAAGGGCCCTCCGTGCAAGGTAAGCATGAACCAAATTCACATCAATCTCTCGTGGTGCTTGCAAAGCAGTTTTTATGGATTGCTCGGTTATTTCATGAAAGACAACTCTAGCTAGAAAAACATTATCGCGCAGAGCTCCCTGTTGTTGTAACATCTCAATTATGTGCCAGGCGATAGCCTCTCCCTCACGATCAGGATCTGATGCAATAATAAGATTTTCTGCTCTGTGAAACAACATAAAATGAATTAAGCAAGAGACAGGTTGTAGACGCTTGTGCATAAAAGCATGGAAGTGAAACAATCCATTGCAATAATCATAATTTATTTGCTTCACTGTACTAACATAACAACGTAGCATCATACTGAACAGCAACCATGATTAGTGCACCCAAAGAGAATTATACAAATACAATGAACCAATGCTGCTGGAAAACTAGAGTAACTGGATTTGAGAATGTACCCGCTCAATGCAAGATTGATGCTCTTCAGGTGAGTCCAAGCAGATGATGGAACTTCCCACACCATACTAAAATCATCGTCGGGCCGCACAGATCCAGACCTTGCAGCCAAGTCTCTTACATGACCATAGCTTGGCAAGACTTCATACATATCACCAAGGTATCTCTGAATAACCTTTGCCTTCGTAACAGACTCCACAACCACCACAGACTTCCCCACAGGTGGATACAGTGGTTTTACCGTAAAGTTTCCTAGCGGCTTCTCCAGATCAACCTGGCTAGAGTTGACATCCTTCTTCTTTGACCTTGTAGAAGCAGAACCATTCTGTATTTCATTTGAGGTGCTAACGGCCGAACTCTCCTGAACAAACCCATGTTAGCATCAATGCTTAAAATTAAAACAACACCAAGCACTATAACAGTGTTTCAAATTGTGAACCAAATTACAAAAGCCCCTTTCCCCTGGGAGTTAAAACAGAAAAAATTGTGCCTTGCAACTTTGGCCACAATACTAAGCTGTGTTTGGATTGACAAATGGCCAATGGGATGAAATGGAATCAGAAAAAGCATATCTTATTTGAATGCTTTAAAATACGATATAATGGAACAAACCCCATCCCACCATCCAATACCTCATCCCCCCCTCTAATTTAGGAAATATTGGGCATTTGTTGTTCTCCATTCAATTCAATCATTAAAATATCCAAACAATAAAAATAAGTTTACTCCATGAATTCCACTCCACTCTATATTAAATATCCAAACATAATGTCCCCGTGAGCATAGCTTGGTGGTAGAGACATTACAGTATGCAGTGGCCGGAATTCAAACCCAAGATTCTCCAATTATTTCTGACAACTAGGCTAATTGACCAAAAACAAAATCAAAACATAATCAACATTTTACAAAACTTGTAATCACTACAAAAAAAATTCCACTTTCACTGATTGTATAATAACTACAATAACTAAGCAACCACAATTTAAAACCATATACAAACAATATACGTCATTATTGTGTCCAACACAAGTCGGTATGCATTCAATCACTTCTATTTTCTTAAATCATTACATTATCGGTGGTCACCATATCATGTGTCTGTGTCAATATTTCATAATCAATTACTAACCTTTCCATTAGTCTTCTTCCCTCTGGAAGATGGTTTTCTAGAAACTTTCTCACCGTCAGCTTTGGACAGATCGGTTGCAACTGAATCCTTTGCATCTTTCTTTTTACTCGGCTTCTTCTTCTTCTTAACATCATTAACTTTGGAATCCTTTACATCATTCTTAATCTCTTCACTCAAACCAGTTTTCACTAAATCAACATTTTTAACATCCTTATCCACAGATTTACTAGGACTAACATTAACATTCTTATCCTTACCGCGAACCGCAACAGCTTTTACCGTTTTCTTCCATTTTTTCTTCTTCACCGGCGATGCAGCAGACGAGAACGGTAAACTCCGTCCAACGCCATTTACCGGAAACGGAAAACCAAAACCGCTAACAGACGTAACCGACCTCAAAGTAGTTAAGTTAGTTACACCTAAAGAGCGAAATGAGAAACGGTTACGGTGTTTAACGGCGTTGGTAGTTAAGTTCACGATTGACGGTAAACGCGGTGAGATTAACGGATTGTTAAACGACCTGAGTTGAAACTGCGATACAGTTTAATTAAGACGTAATTAGTGTTAATGATTATAATGATAATGATGAAGTGATTATTAGATTAAAATGAAGAGATTAAGGAGAATTAGAGTAATTACCATGAATGTTCTTTGGAATTGAATCATTGTTTTCAGAGATTCATTGCAATTTAATTTTCATTGTTTTTGAAGGTTTTGTTTTCGTGAGAAAGAAAGAAGGGTTTAAGCGCTGCCTGCTAATACCATATCGGATCGGATAGGGAAATGTTAGTTGACTGTCAAACGGAAGTGGGTTGGGTTGGGCTACTTGACAGGCCATTACTTTTTGCACCCTTGTTTTTGCTACTATATTGTATGATTGTATCCTTACAGATGTTTTTCTTTCATTGTGTCTTGAAAATGAAGAGGCACCAAAAAATTATTCTAATGCTCAAAATTAATAAGTTTCAGTAGGAAATAATGAGAAGAAAGAAGGAAAAAAAAGTATCATTCTTACTTTTGAAAGGTAAGGAGTTAGCATAAGTTGGTTATTTCAAGTGGTCATGTTTGGCAACTCTTTCTCTATGTATGAAATCTGAACAAACAGTCAAACACAAAATTTAATATATGCTACAGACATTTAAAAACAAAATTATACATAAGTGCAAAAGGAAACCACATTGATAGATATAAATGACATGGTAATCTAATTACTTTAGCAAATCATAAAATCGATCATTATAACTCATCTAAGACAACTTTGCGCAATGTTTACAAACATTTACAACACTAGATTTGGTATTTAAGGATGCATATTCTCCATAAGGAAGCATTAGTGTACCAGTAACAAATTGTAGCAATCTGCTTCGTTTTTCCAAGTCGAATCATCGAAGTGATTTCAATTTTCAAGCAACTATACAAATGGATAGATATATTTTTAGTAATAAAGCGTAAAAATATCATCCAAACTATTATGATCATTTTTAAATACTTAAATTCACAATAGGAACATTTTCTACCGTATATCCACCACTGATGTTAATATATATATATATATATATATATATATATATATATATATATATATATATATATATATATATATGCGCTCCGTAAGCTCATCCAAGTTAACAATAAATTGTTATCATTAATCATTAATAATTAACGATAAAAGGAGGATGCTTAGGACTGCAAAATTGAATTTAATATATACACTCCGATTATTTTATTCTCCTTGATTATAATATAGGTTTTAATGAATGGCTATAATTTTCTTTTAATAAAAAAACAAATAATTGATTTTTTTTAAATAATTAAATACAATATTTTTTTAAAAAAACTTCATAAACATTCCATTATTTTTTTATCAAATTAAACTCGGATAAAAAACATCATAACTATTTATTACATTTTTGATAATTCATTTCGTTTTGCATATATGTTCTTTTGAGAATTATGGTGGTCTAGATAAATATTAATTAAATGGTGCTCCTTTGTTGAATTTAATCACGTATATCTAAAAAAAATTGTTTAATCACTAATTTATTTAGTTATTGCGATTTCTTTTTTTCTTCAAACTATGTTCTTATATTCTTTAACTAATAAAAAGAGTGTTAAACACAAATTATTAGGTTTTTGATAACTAAATTAATAAAAACATAAGTCAAACATCGTGGTCTGCACATATAGTATTGACTACCATTATAATTATAATTTTTTTAAACACACAAGTGATGTGTGTTTGTTATTATTGTTTAGCATTCAAAAATTATTCGGGATTGATAAAAAAAATTGGATACTTCTATATATAATTTAATTTTGAATTTAAACTAAATAATGAAAACACAAACACACATCACCTGTGTGTTTAAACAAATTATATAGAAGTATCCAAATTTCTATCAAAATTAAATTATACATAGAAGTATCCAAAAAATTTATCAATCTCAAAAAACATTTGATATCTCATTTTGTTAATAGTTGGATGAGCTTACGGAGCATATTAATATCAATGATAGATACACGACTTTAAGTGTTTTTATTGTGAATAAAAGTATTTTAAAGTGACTATAATACTTGCATTCGATCACTTTATATTGTGTATTCATCAATGATGTTAATATATTTGTAAGTTCATCCAACTATTAACAAAAAATGATTATCATTAATAGTAGAAGGAGAGGAGGCTTAGGGCGTTAGGGGTGAAAAAATGAATTTAATACAAACACTCCAATTATTTTGTTCTCCATGACCACACAAGATAGTCTCAAATTCTTCTACGGTGAATATTGAAAAAGTTTGAATGTCAGAAGTATATACTCCCTAGTTGAAAACCTGAAAAAATATTGAAGAATTTTTTAACCACCCTTCTTTTGGTATACTAAAGACTCATTCAGAAGAGGTACAACACACGACAGTTTTATACCTGGTTAAATCCCTCTTTGAAAGCCTCCATTTGAACTAAAATTTAATACCCTTGCATCTTTCAAAAATGAAATATAGTCTTCTAAATTTGTTTAGTCTACCTACAAAAATAACAAAAATGTATATTAAATTTGACTCTGTAAATGAAATTAGAACTGCATTACATAAGTGAATAGCCTTACCGTAACACATTCATATTCAGAAGTGAATTCCTCATATCCAGGAAGAACAAAACTAAGACAAAGGTCTTCAATTGATCCACCTTTATAGCTTAAATTTCACTCTGTAAGCTTTTTTCGACTAACACGCTCCTTAAATTCTTGTAATATTCTGCAAAGATCGGGTTCAAATGATTGAATATCATAAATGGACAATTCTTGAAAATCATCACAACAACAATCAACAAACAAATAATTAAGTCAAATCACGTAAGTGATGTAGGTAGTGTGAAACTGGATAAAACAAATTACCTTCCCTAAAATGAGTTTATAGAATGCTTTCGAGAAATGGATATCCAATAGCCTGCCATTTTGAATGACTTTGCCAACAATTTGCCCTAAAAGAACAAACTTAATCTTTACTTCTTCAATAGATGAGGCAAACCTTGGACGAGGGAAAAATCCAAAAAAGATATCATTTCTCCACATTAAACCACACTTTTGAAATTCTTTAGAAATTAGGGTATATAACTCTTTTGTTGGTCCAATACCAATGCAATTTCATCATCAAAATTCACTTCAAGATTTATATGTTTACTTGCATGTTGATCCATCAATTGTTTAGCATGATCCAGAATATGGGTACGAGACATAAAATTTGTATCCTTTTCTTCCAACTTATCATCAGCTATAGTTTCAAAGATAGTTGGATGTGGATGACAGTTTTTCTTCTTACAAAAGTTTTTCTTTCATTGTGTTCTGAAAATGAAGAAGCACCAAAGAATTATTTTAATGCACAAAATTAAGAAAATAAGTTTCAGTAGGAAACAATGAGAAGAAAGAAGAAAAAAAAAGTATCAACCTTACTTTTGTTAGGTAAGGAGGTAGCATAAGTTGGTTATTAAAAAGTAGCTGTTATAATTATGGGCTTACCCGCATAGCACATGGGCCGCTCATTAACCCGCATATATTTTTTGTTTTTTTAGACACAACTCAAGTCTAAGTCTTACAAAATAGTCACAAAATTATAATTATGTTTGATTATGCTCTTTTATATTATTTTGTGTGATATTTTGATTGTAAATTATAATTGTGTTGTTTGATTATGCATGAACTTACTTTGTTTTGAAAAAATTATTTGCATTTATTTTATGTTATTTGGTTGATTGATAACTTATTTTGAATAATGTAAACTTATTTGTATTATATTTGGAATGTTTAATTTTTTTTCCTCTATAGAATTATTTTTTGATAGTTTAAAAAAAAGTTAAAAAAAAAATTGAACCGAGTCGGGCTTACCTGAAAGCCCGCTAGCCCGTAAAGGGCCGGGCTCGAGCACTAATTTTCCAACTTATATTTATTCCAAATTTGATATGTTAAAAATAAACAATCAAGCAAAAGGAACAATGATGGTTGAAAGCATCATTGATTCATTCAAGGGTTACTTCCAGATTTCATCTGTTGGTGTTGTTGAACGTGGTGAAGTTGAAATTTCCAACTCAGCAGCACCATTAAGTATCGTCGTTCCAGTTGGTGTGGAGCTTAATGTGTACGTACCCACACCAACGGTTACTACCCAAGAACGGGGCCGATTTGCCATCTTAGGGAACATGTTATGTTTAGGTGTAGGACTTTTGTGCATCACTATTTACCCGGTCGTGAAGTTGTTCTCTGCATCGATGTTAAAACAGAATACATGAAGTATTATCTCATTGTTGCTAGCTCTCTTTGGTGAAGCTTCGTGATTTTGAAGATGAGTATAGCAATCAATGACTGCTGGAAGGCTAAGAAAACACCAACAACCCTCCCAATCACTCAAACAATGAGTAATGATAATAGTGCTGCATAATTCTAAGTTTAAGGATACATAACTACTGTGAGTTTAAGATATGACGTTGGAGCTTTCCCCTTTTTGCTATTTACTATTTACTATCTTGTAATAATGGTTATATTATATCGAGTCGCTCTGGTATTGTAACATTGGGTTGGTGCGAGACTCTTGAGTTTTCTTTCTTTATTAAACTATATTGTTGAAACATATTATTTGTTTGTTGCTTAAACTTATTACTAAGGACAAGTTCTATTTTGACAAAAAAAAAACAATCAAACACAAACAATTAATAGATGGTACAAATATTTAAAAACAAAATTCAACGTAAGTGAAAACGGAAACCACAATGATAGATATAAATGACACAGTAATCTATTTATTTTAGTAACACATGAAATCGATCACTATACATCATCTAAGACAACTTTGCACAATGTTTACAAACATTTACGACACTTAATTTGGGATTTAAGGATGCTAATCCTCCATAAGGAATTCTTGATGTACCAATAACAATCTGTAAGAAACCCCTTCGTTGTTCTAGGTCATATTTAAACTTTTTGTTGGAAATTCAAATAATGGTAGTACATGTTAAAAGGATATATCATTTCATTTTCCCACCACCATTTAATGTTTCCCTCTCAAGTGTTAACCTAGATAACCTCCAAGTTAAACCTTTTATTTATCAGTAGCGGTGAAAAGCATGAATTTTTGGATAATTAAGTAAAGTAATTTATATGCTAATTTTTTTTTGTCGAGATCATGGTATCCACCGCCAAACGTAATGATTATTTTTCTCGTTAGATTGGAGGCACTTTCAAAGAAGGAATAGCTACCCTGAAGATTTAAAGTTATATGTTAAGTTGAAAATGCATCTACATTTAGATTTACATTTGCATTTATATTTCACCTCGGTTACACAATACAATCCTTACATTAACACAATCAATTTATTTCATTCTATCTTTCCGTAACCGTCTCATATTTTTTGCTTCATTTTCTTTGTTGTTCCTTAAGCGCTTTCTAATTATGTTTCTCATTTTATTTTATTTTTAGTTTATTGTTTAGTGATTGTTACTACTTAATATGTTCTTATTCAACGGAGCAAGTGATTTTATTGCTCATCTTACTTTAATTTAATTTTAAGCTACTGCTTTGTTATTTTTATGAATTTTCAAGAATCTAGAAACAAGGGGTTGAATGAAAAGCTAAACGAGCAAATGGTGGATGATATATTGGGAGAATTTTTGCTAGAGACAATGGAGGTTAATGTTGCGCACAAATTTAGATCGGAAGTGGATGCGTTGAACAACAAAGACAATGTTGCAGTTCATAAAAAATATAGAGAATTGTTTGTGAAAATTAAAATTAAAAATATAATAGTTATTATTTCTCAACCGGAACAACATATTACTAGGTAAATGAATAGAAAAAAGCAGATAATGCGGCTACTTATTATTGGAGTGCGTTAAAGAGTTTGACAATAGCATTACTCGTAGGGAGAATGATTTTTTTAAGAAATATATTGGTAGTGTTATCGAGCTTTTTTTTACAATAATCGAGGTAGTCATTGATATATACTCTCCTTTTCAAATTATTTGAAAAATCACGGTTATTAAGAAAAATTAAAATATAATAATTTAAAGCATGTTTATGTGTGTTTTCCTTAAAATAAGTTTGCATGAGAAGATGTAAAAACTATTTTTGTTGATTATTGTTATTGAGAAAAGAGCACGAATAAGTAAAAACAATTCTTCTTTTTTTTTGAGAAAAAAGTAAAAACAATTCTTATAAAAGATAAATATTGGTTTTTTTTTTCTGTTATAATTTTAGACAAAGAAAATAATTTTTTTTCCTTTATAATTTGGGGCAGAGTTAATATATAACATTAAAAGTCATAATTTTTTATTTTATTTTTTGTTAGGTGGCGTAGTGGCTATAATTTCACCCCTCACTAAAATCATATTTATTACATGAGAATGAGGGAAAAATTTATTGTATATGATTTGAGATTCATGACTTCAAGAGTCATTCAAATCAATACATGAGAATAAGGAAAAACTGACTGCATATTTTTTTACTCCTTCCGTCCCAAAACTATTGTCTTTTTAGAGTTGTACACGTAGATTAAGAAACAACAAAGATTGATAAGTTATGTCTTTTTTACCCTTACTTTATTAAGAAAAAGAAAATATATTTAATTAATGATTTAACTTTTGTAAGGATACAAATGGTAAACTAACTTTAATTTTACATTGGTTTCCGAAAAGGATAATAGTTTTGGGACAAAAGTAAAAAGTTAAAAGAACAATAGTTTTGGGACGGAGGGAGTAACTAATATTCAACAACAAAAAATACACTTCAAAGGTATATTATTTGTGTTTTTATTATTTCTTTAATTAAAATTTGTAATACTAAAATTTCAAATTAAAAGTAATTTCTCAATTTTAGTTTAAGTTCAAAATTAAATTCTCAATAGAAATATCCAAAATTGATCTCAAACTCATACAATATTTGAATGCCCTAAAACAATAAAAGACACGTACCACTTGTGTGTTTAACCAAATAGTTGTAGTCAGGGCTGGCTATATGTATAGACAACTTTTGAGCTTAACCACTTCTATTTGTAGTGTGTTTAACTAATGTATTTGATCTATAATGTAGATTAGATACATTAACGTCACATATTCAATGAACATGAAAAAGTTGACATTTGATCTATGTTTTTGTTAGTTTAGTTATTAAAAGCTCAACTATTTGTGTTTAACACTCTTTGAATGAGTTAAGGAACATAAGCGCACATTTCATTACTTAGCATAACTTTGTGCCTATTCTCTCTTGCCAAACAACCAAATAAGTAGTTTTCATTTCTCACGGTAATTATATGTTCTCATTACACATGGACCTATCTTATACGTAATACGTTCTCATTACACATGGAACTCTCATAATTGTCGGAATATTTGTTCACCTTTATTAACATATTTGAAATAAAGTAAGAGATTATATATATATATAGAGATGGAAAAGTATTATTTTCCTTGGGAATAGAATTTCTAAATTGTAAGGTGGTGATCTCAACATTAAAGTGTTTCATGTATAGTGAGGTGTTCCTTTAATTAATCACAGATTGTTATTATTCCAAATGGATGACCCTATGACGAAGTAGGAGTGACACCCTATCCTATGTGTACTTAAATTATATATAAGATCATGGATCTTGTTAATGTGTACCCTAAGGGCCCATATTAAAGAAACTAAAAATAGAATTTTTGTATTGAAAAATCCAATAATTTGACCATTAAAAATACACAGTTTTTTAGAAGAATATTTCTTTATTAAGTTTCTTAATATGTGCCCTTAGGGCACATGTTAACATTTGCCTAAGATTATATACAAATAGTTTAACAAACAAATTAAAAGTTGAGCAATCTGTTTTAGTGGCTAGGCCTAAGAGGTCAATTTTGGATAATGTGTTAATGGCTGAGCATGAGTTGAAGCATGCATGTGAAAGTAAAGTTGGATTTTTATGGTACTTTGATTGGTAGGAGCAAGAAATAAAGAATTTTTCTCATTCTTCAATTTTCAAGATGAGAATGAGATTCAAAGACTCAAACAAAAATGAGACAAAAGTTTGAAGTATTTTTATAAATAAACTGAAATTGTTATTCAGTTTGCTTTAGGCAATAATATTCTAGCTTTATCTATGTATTACTTGATTGAGGATAATTTTTTACAAAATGCATTTGTTAATATCCAAAAGAGTCCTATGTGAGTTCTCAGATTCAAACTATGCAATTGAGCAAAATGTTGTATAATTTAGGCCATTTTAAAATAATTTATTGTCATGGAAATACTAAATATGAAAGTAATTTAACTGTAAAGGGATTTAAAATTTTCAATTCTTATAGAAGCCCTTTAATATTATTAGATTAGACTTTTGCATGCAGGGATGAGGATGACATTAACATTCAAGCTTAGAAATTATAATTTATAATCTGCAAAACAACTTCTAGGTCGCCCTTTAATACCAACAGAGCAGAACCAAAATAAACATCATCACATGAGACAAGTACTGTAGCAAGATCTGGAAAATTGTAGCAAAAACTTAAATAGACAACTCAGGTTCGCCCAACAAAACAGACTCGTTACAATATCTGACTATTCTCCCAAATAATTGTTGTTACGGACTCTTGAAAAATCAACTTCTGCTTCTGCGTCGATCCCTAATGCCATTTCTGCATATAAATTATTCGCATTGATTCAGTACATTAAAATAAAACTTCAATGGAAAATCAGACATGGTCGAATAGTGAAAATAATAACTAGACTTGGTAAGAAACAATGAAGGGTGATCATGACTAACCCATTAGCATATGGCACCTCCTCACGCCCACGGTAAGGAGGTGGCGACCTGCTGTAACTGCGTCCGCGAGGTGACACACTGCGGCGTCTGGGTGACCGCCCGCGAGGACTGTAACTCCTGGTGCGTACAAAAGAAAGGCAAGATAAGCAACTATATTATAAGGAAAATTATTATCCCAGCATAAAAAAAAACACAACCTAGCAGGCATAAGAGAAAATAGAAAATATAGGGGGAAATCTCACCTTCGCCCATAACTTGGACTCCTGCGAAACCGGGGGGGTGGACTGCGGCTACGGCGTCTTCCTCCACTACCGCGATTGCGACATTCACGAGCAAAATGGCCAGGTTCACCACACTCATAACACTTCAAATCAGAACCACCTCCACGACCACGACCGCCGCCGCCACCTCCACCACCGCCACCACTGCCATTTCTAGAATTGTGAGACAGCTCTACCCTCCAACCATTCTTGCCTGTTCACATAGGAAAATGTCAAGTAAATAAAAGCAATAAGGAAAAAAGAACAGTAATCCATATGACTATCTGAGAGAATGAAAACAGAACCCATGGTTTGATACTTTGACATTTTTTATTTTATTTTGACAAAGATACTTTGATGTTTAAACCTTGAAAAGGGAACATCTAGCAAAAAGTTCATGATATTGATGTTAGCTTTCACGCAGAAAGGTATTAAACAGATGAATATTGGTTGTACACTACACAGAACCATATACCTGCAAACACACTGGTCTTTAGGCTGATCGTCACAGTAAAGAAAAAGATCAGTCATATGAACGGGTAAGAGTAAAGGTTGGATTACTTTATTATTAAATTTGGATAAGTGTGTAAATTGTTCAAATAAATACATACATATATTCACTTAAAACATATCCACACACTGTTTCAACAAGAGTTCATTACATGGATCAAACAACATTGCTAGGCTACATCGAGCACAGGTTATTTTCAAATTTCAAGAAAATTGAGCAGCAGCATAATCACATAATCAGTCATATAAAGGCATAATTATGAACACATTTTTCATTCGGTAAAGACAATATTCTGTTACCATAATATTTATAGAAGTTATTTAACCACTAATCGACAACAACTAATCAGAGCACACATTGCTCAGAGGGACATACATACATACATACAGGCAGCACTCACATGGCCCACAGGTTAATTGCAGAAGCACACATCTCATAAAACAAAGCCATTATGCAAGAGAAGTGTAGCTTGCGAGATAACACCCCAAAGCAGTGCAAATCCTCGGTTCACATTGTTAATTCTCTTTACATGAAGTCAAAGTGTACAAAGCAGCAGACTCTGAAGAAGACTAACGAAAAAACCACTACGCAGAGCTGCTTGCATAAGAGTTTTACAATGCAGAAGTAGAAGAAGACTTAAATATGTAGAGTCGAAGAAAACCCTTGAACATATCGACCGGAAAAGTGGGGAAAAACAATAATACATTAGCATTTAGCAGTTCAGAATAATATCATAATTATAGACATGTCATTTTATTTAAACAATATATGGCATTTTAATACATTTTAATAATTCTTCTACACATACCATCTAATTCACGAATAGCATCCTGTGCATCTCTGCGGTCATCGAAATCAATAAAAGCATAGCCAGGTGGTCTCCGAGCAACCCAAACACTGCAAGCACAACATCCATGGAAAAAAAATTCAAATCATTCTCCAAATAAACCCTAATAATCAAAAAGTACACATTCTAAGCAAAACCAATAAATTGAAGATTCCAAAAGATAAAAATTAATCGAAATCATAGAAAAACACAATTTCTCTTACTAACCCACTTGTTTAAATGACATGAATCAACAATAATTATAGTTAATTTGCCACAATTAATTTATTAAAAGTTACAATTTTGAAGATAACGAAACAAAAACACCCACAGCATCATAAACAACAAACCCTAATATAATTACTACCTTCGAATAACACCATAAACACGGAATTCATCTTCAAGGTCTCTTTCAGTGACTCTGGAATCTAAGTTACCAACATAAACACGAGACATCGTTGATGAATAAACCTGCAAATCATGAATAAAATTGAACATCGATGAAAATTTGAAGAATGAGGGAACCCTAACAGAGAGATCTGAAACAAACCTGAGAAAAACCCTAGCAGAGCAGAGCAGCCTCTTTCGGTAAGAAGAAGAACACGATGGATGATGCTTTTGTTTTGTTATGTTTGTGGACTTATAAACCCCTCTTTTTTAAGTACACAAAATACTTGATGTTGTTGTCATCACACGTTCGCATTGTCCTTTTTTGTCTTTTACACTAAAATACTAGGTGTTTTTTTTTTTGGTCAAAAATATTAGGTGGTTAACATAATTTAAATATTCGTCAATATATAAAAGGAAAAAAAATTTTGGTGCCTTTGATTGTTTTTTGTAACTATAATTTTCATTTTTAACTTCTATAATTTCTGTCTCAATAATTTCTATACAATTTTGTTTTCATCAAATCAAAAATTTATAATCATCTTTAACGTATAAGTTAATATCATAAAAAATATGTATCACACGGAACGGGCCCATTTGGCCCACTAGTATATATAATTTAAATAATTTTGTTTGTTTTTTACTATAGTTTTTTTTTGCTAAGTATATATATATATATATATATATATATATATATATATATATATATATATATATATATATATATATAAAAGATAATTACATATGTGTCGAAGGTAAACGGGCAACAAGCTGCGCCGCTACTATAGTTTAATTTTTTTTTTGACAGATACTATAGTTTAAATAAATTTTGTTTGTCTTGACCAAAAAAATAAATAAATTTTGTTTCTTATAACAAAAAAACATATTGTTTCTCTAGTTTTTTTTTTTTGACAAGTTTTTTTCATATCATCCATCCTAATAGTTTTGATTTTTTTTTTTCAAAACACGAATTTCTTTAAATTGTTTTACTAAGATTTCGTTTGATCTAGTTTTTTTAAGAGTAAAAATTGCTTTAAGTTTACAAATAACAAAAATAAGGTAAAATTTATTTGGTAATTTTTTTTTATATTTAAGACTTCCTTTGGCCCGGCTTATTTTCTACTTTTTTTTACTCAAATATGGCTTGTGACTTTGATTCTAGGAAGTCTACTTTAGGTTACATGATTAAGTTTGTAGGGGGAGCTGTTGCTTGACAATTCATATTACAAAAGTATGCATTGTCTACTACAGAGGCAGAGGTCATTAATATTGCCATTATCGAAGCATGCAAAGAGTTGGTATGATTGAAGAAATTCTTGCAGGAGGTTGGTTTTGCTCAAAACAATACTCCTTCTGTCCTTAAATATAAGACCACGTTTGATCATTGCACGTACGCCAATGCATAACTTTGATCACAACTATTTTTAATTATCTAGTAGTAAAAATTATAAAAACTTGATATTTTGAAAGTACTCATCAAAACAAATCAAACAAGATCTTATATGCTAATATTTATATTATTAAAAAAATAGGGTCAAAACATGATAAATGAATAATACAATTTTGTCAAACAGGGTCTTATAAAAAGGGACGGAGAGAGTATGTGTTACTTGTTAACAGAGGGAGTATAGACTAAATACATCAATTATTTGTTATAAAAAGAACCAAAGACCGGAGGAAAATATCATTTTTTCCAAGTGTCATCTGTCTTTTTAAAAACTGGAAATAAATGCTTAGAATTCTCAATATCATGATTACAATAAACACAAGATGATGGACTTTCTACTTCATCTTAGTCTCCAAGAAAAACATTTTTGACTATAGGAGAAATACAAGTTCGATAAACATTGCAAATTTTCAATTATTATAAGATCAACTTTTACTACATATGTCAAAAGAGAAATGTTATAGTCACACACTCTAATTAGCCTATGGGGCGATCACTTCATTGTCCTTTTTTGTTAAACGCTTAGGCCGCCGAAGAGGAGGACCGGATCTTCGAACCACCTGTTTGGTTTATGAGAACATGGTATAGCATTTTTAATAGCTTTAACTTCTCAGTGATAAAAATATTGAATGATGATAGTGTAAGGAGTTTAAAGAAAGAAAAAAAAAGGAAAAAACAACCAACCTTACAAAAAAGTTTGTGTGTGTGAAGAGAATATTTATCAAAATATTGGACTGCTTTATAAGCTTCCTCTTCTGTATGAAATCCAATAAAGGCACTTCGTGCGCTTCTGAGTTAACCAACAAATCAATACAAAGCAATTAAGAATAATCTAAATAACGAAGGGTCCATTTTCTATGATTTAAGGAAAGAAACAATATATATAATATATACTTGAAACGCATTTTGACATCGGTTATTTGTACTTTCTGAGAAAATAATTCTCTTAGTTGATCCTCTACAAAACCTTGAGGGAGATTCATCACAACTATCGTGGACCTTCCAGTAACACCAAAAAGAGGGAATTGATCTTCAAGTTCTGTCACTTGCGAGTTACCCGCCACACTAGACATATATATCGTTGATCAAATAAACCTAAGAAAAACCCTAGCAGCCTTTTTCCAGTAAGAAGAAGAACACGATGGATGGATTGATGTTTTTGTTTTGTTATGTTTGTGGACTTATAAACCCCTCTTTTTTAAGTACACAAAATACTTGATGTTACTGTCATCACACGTTCGCATTGTCCTTTTTTGTCTTTTACACAAAATACTAGTACTAGGTGGTTAACATAATTTAAATATTTTTTTGTGACTATAGTTTAAATAAATTTTGTTTCTTATTATAACCAAAAAAAAGTTTGTCTACTTGTTTTTATACCATCCAATCTAATAATTTCGATATTTTTTTTTTCATTTGACTAGAACTTCTAGACTATTTCCCTAATTCTTGTATTTTTTTGTTACCTTGATATTTGATATGTATAAAGTTTTCACTGATGTTAACGATGACTAATTTTCATTAGTGGGCATATAAGATGAGTTCTCCCTTCACAACTGAATTATTTCTATATATACAAATGAGTTAGAGATTCTTCATATATTTTATTGCTGCTTTTCTTTCTTTTCTCTTTTAATAATCTAGTATAATTTTGTAACATTCTACATATATATATTTTTTTGAACTTGATAAGAAACCTCATTTGTATTTTCTTTTTATTTCTTCGAATTATTTGCACTTGACGGTTTCACATTAAATGAGATATTTTTATCAACTGAATTAAATAATAATCTAGCTCTTGCTCTTTGCTTTTTTAAACAAAATTCTAGTAATAAATCACTATTTATGTCCTAAATAGTTAGAGATGCATTATTATTATTATTATTATTATTATTATTATTATTCCAATGTAATGCTCATTAATACTACTATAATGTAGATGTTACTCATGAAATGAGTTTTCTAAAAGATGAGAAGTTAGAGTTAATTGAAAGAGGTAATCCTAAATTTGAGGTAATCCTAAATTTAAGGGTGACACTTATCATGAAATCAACTTGTGAGAGGTAATAAAGTACTCTTAGAAACTAAATTAAGCTTATAAAACATTTATCGGATCATAATACACGTTTGTAATTTACAGCCCCTAGTAAAATTTTAGAGACCTAGTTAATCTCTAACAAACATTACTCCTTTCTCTCTCTTCTTTTCTCATCATTGCACACTCATTGTTTCCATTTCTCTCAACCATTCCATTCCCATGACCATACCACAAAATTTCATGTAAGGTAAAATGTCTATGTCCTTTTTCTTCCTAGAAGCATTACAATCATTATCATGTAACAATGTGTTCCTTTTTTTCATTGATAAGCTTATTCCGTGATCATGAATTGTATTATATTCTCAAAGTATGATGTGCATGTCTTATGTGAGTTTTATGAATATTACATGATTTTTTTTCTTTATTTTTATATTTCAAATTCCAACACCATGATTTTGTCAATTTTCATTCTTTATCACTTATTTGTTTAAAGACTATTATACTAATAAATTTACACTTGATTTTGTCAAAAAAAAAAAATTACACTTGATTGATATATTGACATTTCCTTTATCTTCTGACGAATCGTTCAGAAGAAATTAAATTTGAAGTCTAACTTTTACTAAGATTTACTTACTCATAGGCCGAGCCCCCAATTACCGGGGGCTCATTCTCCTAAAAATTGGATGATTAAGACTAAAAAAATATACTTTCTACTTTCTAGTATAGGTTATTTATTTATTGTAGATTGTGACTAATCTTTGATTATTTTGTTCAGAAACAGAAAATTGTAGACATAGAAAGTTAAAAGACACAATAAGAAGAAAGATATAATCAAAAGCAGAAATGTATGAACCAAAGAACATTCTGATAACTGGAGCTGCTGGTTTCATAGCCTCACATGTCACCACCAGGCTAATTAACAGGTATCCTAGCTACAAGATTGTAGCACTTGATAAGCTAGATTATTGCTCAACTTACAAGAATCTACAATCATGCACTTCATCACCTAAGTTCAAATTCATCAAGGGTGATATATGTTCAGCTGATATTGTGAATCATCTATTAATAGAAGAAGAAATAGATACAATCATGCATTTTGCTGCACAAACTCATGTTGATAATTCATTTGGAAACTCAATGGAATTCACCTACAATAACATATATGGAACACATGTTCTTCTTGAAGCATGTAGGGCTACCAATTGTGTAAAAAGGTTCATTCATGTTAGTACTGATGAAGTTTATGGTGAAACCGATTTAGATACCGATATCGGAAACCACGAAACATCTCAACTTTTACCAACAAATCCTTATTCTGCTACAAAAGCAGGTGCTGAAATGCTGGTTATGGCTTATCATAGATCTTATGGTCTTCCAATTATAACCTCTAGAGGAAATAATGTTTATGGTCCTAACCAATATCCTGAAAAGCTTGTTCCTAAATTCATCTTACTTGCTATGAAAGGCGAAAAACTGCCAATTCATGGTGATGGATCAAATGTTAGAAGCTATCTTCATTGTGGTGATGTTGCAGAAGCATTTGATGTTATACTTCATAAAGGAGTAATAGGTCAAGTTTATAATATTGGTACTCAAAAAGAAAGAAGTGTGTTAGATGTAGCTGAAGAAGTTTGCAAACTTTTCAAATTGGATCCTAAAGGAGTGATTGAGTTTGTTCAAGATAGGCCTTTCAATGATAAGAGATATTTTTTGGATGATCAAAAGCTTAAGAAGCTTGGTTGGGAGGAGAGAACACCTTGGGAGGAAGGACTTAAGATGACAATTGATTGGTACAAAAATAATCCCGATTGGTGGGGCGATGTATCAACCGCTTTGAATCCTCATCCGCGTTTCTCGGCGATCAATCTCTCCGACGATGCTCAATGGTCTTTTCAATATGGATACTCAAGGCTTTTGAGGTCGTTTACCGACATCGGCCGGAGGGAGCCGGGATTGAAGTTTTTGATATATGGTAAGACAGGTTGGATTGGAGGGTTGTTAGGGAAGCTTTGTGATGAGGAGAGAATTTCTTGGGAGTATGGGAGAGGAAGATTACAAGATAGAAGATCAATTTTGGAAGATATAAAGAGGGTTATGCCAACACATGTGTTGAATGCAGCTGGTGTAACTGGAAGGCCTAATGTTGATTGGTGTGAATCACATACAGTTGAAACAATAAGGACTAATGTAGTAGGGACACTAACTTTGGCTGATGTTTGTAAAGAAAGTAATTTATATGTGATGAATTTTGCAACTGGTTGCATTTTTGAGTATGATAAAGAACATCCTCTAGGATCAGGCATTGGATTCAAGGAGGAGGATAAGCCAAATTTCATTGGCTCCTTTTATTCAAAGACCAAGGCCATGGTAATATCTCTAAATTTTAAATTACATTTTATTTATAGTATCATCACTTGCCCTATATTCTAAGTTAAATCTGCATTGTTAACCATATGTAGCACCGACACTTCAGATTGAAGGTGTATCTGGTGTGCAACACTAACATGACCCCAACACATGTAATTACATTATATTATTCTTTTTTCTCAAATAGTTATCCGTGTCAATGTTCAAGTGTCAGTGTCATGTCCGGTTTGCATATCGGTGCTTCATAATCATAGGTTACTCCTTTCCTATTTGAATTGTTTTCCCACCAAAAACCAAAACAACATTTTACATAGTTCAGCACCATGTATGTCATGTCAAGATTTACACTTCTATCAAGAAATTAGAATGAAAACCCAAACTAATGCATGAAATTGTAGGTGTTAAAATGATCCATGGTTAAAAAACTTCGATCATATTAGTCCTTTTCGTTGATTACTTTATCCCTTGAAAATATCCAGAGGGGACTAATACAATCAAAGTTTTTTCAATTTCAGAGATCATTTTAAAATGGACAAATAGCCTCATCCATGCAATTTCAAAAATAAGAAACTATGAAAAATAATCACATGAAGCATATTTTGTTGCAATATCGAATATCATATCTAAAAACATGAAAAACACATGCAGGTGGAGGAGCTACTAAAAGAATATGACAATGTTTGTGTATTGAGAGTTAGAATGCCAATATCATCAGATCTAAGCAATCCAAGAAACTTCATAACAAAGATAAGTCGTTATAATAAAGTGGTAAACATACCTAATAGCATGACAGTTCTCGACGAACTCTTACCAATATCAATTGAGATGGCTAAGAGGAACTTAAAAGGTATATGGAATTTTACAAATCCAGGAGTTATAAGTCACAATGAGATATTAGAGTTGTATAGGGATTACATAGATCCTTCATTTAAATGGCAGAATTTTAATTTGGAGGAACAAGCTAAGGTAATTGTTGCACAAAGGAGCAACAATGAAATGGATGGTTCTAAGCTCAAAAATGAGTTTCCTGAATTGTTATCTATCAAAGATTCAGTTATCAAGTTTGTGTTTGAGCCTAACAAGAAAACTTGAGGATATTATAGGTTTTGGAGTTTTTTATGTGACCTTTTGTATCTAAGTTTCCTGAATTCAAATATACAGGGTTATATATTGAATGTTATTTTTTGCAATTTACTTGGTAGTACAACTTTGTGTTCTAATGTTATGTATTTACAAACATTTTGTAGTTTACAAGTTTATATGTAAGAAAAATATATGGTGTTTTGCCAATTGGATTGACTCAATCATTAGCTGTTTCGTATGTATGTTTTTGAGATACATAAAATGGATTAATGATCCTGACCAAAAAAAATTGGATTGATGATTAAAAATTTAACATTGGTAAAAAAATTATACATAAAAGGTCATGTTATGTTTCATGTTCTTTTCATTTGCTTCATCGATTAAAAACTATCAATAACAATAGCGTATAAAACTAGTTTACACGACTACTTGCTGCCCGGCCATGCCTCCATATTACACTTATTTCACTCCTGATTTCCACTACAAGAAGTTTTTATCCTACGTACTTATCCCCTCTGGATTGCCACAAAATATCTAAGCAATGTCGTCTTCCTCATTTATGCGATGAAATTTTCTTGTAAGTAGATCTTCGAATGGAGCTGTCTCGGTAGGGATCTTATGTTAAAAGTGAAATTGACATTGTTAATAGAGAGCTGTGATAGAGTTTGGCTTTATAATCTATCATGTTAAGGAAAAGTTATGCTAATCTAATCATTGCATCTTAAAGATTGACACACAAAATACATTAACAAGATTATGAGATTATCGGTGTTATTTTGACATTAAGATAGGTAATGTTGACATTTGACAATGTCGCAATTCGCATGAATCACAACAATACTATCCTCATTTATTATAAATAGCATCACATGAGAAAGTAACCGGCTTCAATTCCCTTTAAACATGATATGCCGAATCAAACTAATTCGTCGTCTATTAATTAGACAGAAGAAGTTGAGTTCGAATAAAACATGATATGCTTATTTATTTCTTGAAAGTTGGAAGCAAAGGAGACGCAAGCCTGAAGGTCAAAATCTAAACATTCATTGATATATCTTTAATGCCATAAAAAATTCATGATATTGATGATTGATATAATATATGAAAAAAGAATGCCAACTGAAATTTCTTATGCCTAAGTAGGTAAAAAAACTTACAAAAGAATTACGTTTTTTTATATACCTAACTGGTCATATATTCAGTTCACATGAATGACAAAATTTGCCATCCCCGTCAGTATCGATCTTGTTCAATGTAAATCACATCAGGTTCTTTGTAAAAACAACCAACCAACCTAGTGTTTTTTATGTAGCAGGCTCTTCATTCATTGCTCTTCAAATATTGAGCAATCTGCTTTCATCTTTTCTTCATATGCAGCTCGGTACTCTTTCTAGCTAGCAGCTGCATTTTTTATTTTCTTATGGTTTATAATCGGGAAGAAGCAAGTCGAAGGAAGATGCTGTACAACTAAACTGAGTCCTTCTTTCAACTATTAGAGGAATATCCCCAATCTATATATGGCACCTTCTGTGCCTAGCTTAGGATTTTCAGACCAATTAATTATGCAAAGCCAACTCAGATAGATCATTAGACAAACCACGATCCTCAAACAACAAAGAAGGCAAGGAGCGCATGCATTATGGTCCAATAAATTATAATTCCAAGCCGCAAGACTGGCTGTCTCATTAACGTCCGATCACAAGAAACCCTGCAAAACATGAATGTATAACATTTATTTATCAAATTAAAAGATTTTTTTTAAATCATATAACAGAGGGAAAAAATAGACCTACCACAAGCCATCAATCAAGTCAGTCACTGGTCTGGTAAATCTTGGGACAATTTTGGATGATGTGAGTGATTTGAAACCATGCACTGCAAGAAATAAATGGGCAAACCAAAATTTAATAAAAGAAATCAAGGTGTTTGAGAAAACCAGAAGCCAGCACACAGATTAAGTAGAGCAAAATTACCCTTGTCGTCCTCTTCATCTTCTATCCTACTGGTACTACCAGGGTCTTCATCAACAGCAATGGCAACATAATCGCTATTGCCCTTGCGCAAACTGCGAACTTGAGGTGTAACAAAAGTTCCAGTTGTTGTCCACTCATTTATCTGTAAAAGAAATAAAATAAAATAAGAGCAAATAAATTCAATCCATCGTCGTAACTGCCGTAGTTGTGTATCAACATAATGTTAACCAAAAATGGAAAATATCAAAAATGTAAATAACAACTGTCATATTAAATCAGAGTGAAGCAATGATCTGCCGGAGGATAATATGTGCACATCTTATATTTCATTTTGTTTTCAATTGAAGATCAGGTTCAAACATTATTTTTATTTAACATGGACTCAATATAAGACTTTTGTATTAGTGCGGGTCAACAATTAAATAAATAATGGACTTCCTTACCACTGGTTCTATCTCCACAATTTCTGAGCTTGTTTCAATTCCCTTTACAGTTTCTTCCACACCATCAAGCAAATTCAATTGTGATTCTTTCTCATGCAAGGACTTCTTAAGAGTTTCTGTTTTGTGGTTCAACTCTGCTACCTTACTCCTTTCTGCTTGCAACATTTCATCCTTGCTTTCTGCAACTTCCCTTAGATTCTCCAATTCTGATATTAAAGACATCAACTTCTTCTGAAGTATTTCTTTGTACTCATGAACCTGAGTATCACTCTTCACATCAGGAGATATATCATTCATCCCATCTCGAGATACGATTGTGTCAACCCACATAAAGAACTCAACGATCTCCTCCAGACTTCTCTGGTTGCTCAGTTGTGATGCACGAAGATCATCATTGGTGCATCGAGTAACTTCTTGCCTTAAGAAAGAAATTTCAGCATCTTTTTCTTGCAATTGGGACTGAAGCTTTTCAACCTCAGAAAGGAGGCTTTCAGACAGGTGGTGAAGCTCATCAAATTTGCTTACAGTTACGGAAAGCTTTTTCATAACCTTACCACGAGAAGATTCAAGGTTCTCGATCTCTTGATTCTTTTGTTGAACACCCTTTTCAAGTTCTGCATATTTCTTTGTCAGTTCTTCCATTTGCATCTCTTCCTCATCGAGTGCATGCATTAGAGCTTCAATTTCTGCAATAAATCATTAAGTTATAGAAATATTGTAAGTTTTAGTTAATAAAATATATATAACACGTTCACTTCTTTAAATACTTGACGAATCCTACAAACCTTGGTCTTTAGCAGCCAACAAACCAGTCTGAGATTTCATTTTATCCTCTAATTCAACTGCAGTCCCTTGCCAATCCTGCAGCTCCTTGATTCTCTGCTCAAGCATCTTCCTTTCTCCCTCAATCACTTCTACCTGTTTTTTTAAATTATGTTCCTCCATCCTAAGAGATTGAAGATCTTGAGAGTAACTGTTTGCAGCAGCTTCAGCATCCTTAATCTGTTTTACCAGGTCTGCACAAATTCTGTCTCTTTGAACATCCTTCTCCTGAAGCTCCCTCTGTAAATTTGTTACAGTAGCCTTCATTTCCTTTTGATTAGCATCTAAAAATTCAGTTTTAATGCTAGCGAACTCATTTGCAGCCAGCAGCAGTCTATCAGCCATGGTTTTAATACATTCCTCAGATATATCATCGAATGACGGTGTTTTCAAGTTAATCCCTAGATCAGAAAATTCAACCTTTTCTCCAACCAGTTCGGCTTTTCTGTTCTCAAGTACAGTGACAGAATTGATGCATGATTCATAAAGGTGAGCAATGTTCCCACGCAATGCAACAAGTTGCTGATCTTGTTTACTAACTTCTTTCTTCATGTTTTCACATGATTCTCTTTGGGAAGTAATTTCCGCCTGAATATTTGGCATTAATTTTGACAGAGTTTTGGCTTGCTCCCCTGCCAAACTTGAGTGCTCGTGTATTCTTTCCTTAAGAGAGCTGACCTCCACCAAAAACTCTTGCACCTTATGCCCAAATAGATGAAAAGTTTCAATAATGGAATTATCATTGTAGTGGTCAACTGTGCCAAATTCTGACCAAGAATCTGCATACACTGAGCTCCTCTGAAGAAAAATCACGAGTATTAGAAAGAAAAATGAAAATTAATACAGTGAAGACAAACTAGAAGCCACAATATTAAAGGAATAAACTTTGGGATATAAACCTAACATACACACACACAAACACACACACACACACACAGTTGTATATTGGAAGTTTGCAAATGCAGAAGCAACATTCCAAATATATTATAAATATGATCTACCTACAATTACAGAGTTAAATGTCAAGAAAATAATGTACTCAAATTTGTAATTTATAATAGAACTTTTTTCAAAGCTTGACTTAGAAAAGCACAGTAAAAGATATCTCATATTGTTAGGGAAGTTAAGAAAAATAGATTAAAAAACAAAGTAGTATAAGAAATTAAACTAACAAATCATTGTCAAATATCATCCGCCTGCAGGCAGTGTTCCACATTACTGATTTTTATAATATACCACACAAATGGCAGTTGATGCAGAATATAAAAAATATAAAATATCATTGTAAGTCTCTAGTAGAGTATTCATGTGATAATTATACCTTATTATCAGATGACTTGTGTAAAACATCATCATGTTCTTTGCTGACATATGAATCCACCACATTTGGAGCATTGTTTACATTCACATACGACTCAAGACCAGCTTCCAGATTCCGCAAATATTCCAAATCTGTGGAAAAAGCCTTAGCCAGTAAATTCTGAATCTCGCCAAAGCTTTTCCAGACTTGGTCCATGCTAGATTTTAACTCCACCAACTCATAAAAATGGCTCTTTTTTTCTTCCTCGTGCAATGTAGATAACTTTTCAAGATGTGAAAGAGCTTCCAGTTTGGCAGCCTCCGCTGAATCCCTTTCTCTTTTGAGATCCACAAGTTCATCAGCCACCTTAGCAAGCTCCTCCTGAAAACTATCATTCCTTTCTTGAACTTCATTCACCTCTGCCAACAGGAGCTCTGATGCTCTTTTAGATTTCCTGGATTCTTGTTCTAAAGAAGCCACAGAATTATGCAAATCAGAGCACAGCTTTCCGACCCATTCCACTTTCTTCACTGGATCACTTATATGACCTTCACCACCTACATCAATCTCACCTAACTTGTTCAAAATCAGTTTCAAAGAATATTCATTCTCCTGCAGATGGTGTTCAGTTTCTTCCAAACGATGCTTCAGCAGAGAACTCTCAGATTCAAGAGCTTTTAATTTATCTGGGTACGTTGACAACTGCCTCAACTTCTGTTCATGCTCTGCAATAGTGTGTTCCCGGTTGTTGATCTCAGATTTCAAGTGCTCCATCTCAACATTCATCTCTCCAATGGTTTGTTTTAGACTGTCTCTTTGTTGCACCAGTGACTTCCCTTTCCTGACTGCAACATTTAATTTCTCTCTAGCAGAAGCTGACTTCTGCTCCTCCTGATTAAGAAGCTCTTGCAACTCCTCAGTTCTTTTGCGCAGAGCTTCAACTTCACCAGATAGAGACATTTGTTTTTCCAAAGTTCTCTCTTCCTCCTCCTTTAAATGCTCCAATTCGCTCAAAGCCGCCTCCAGATCTTTCTTGTATCTATCAATATCTTCTTGTTCCTTAGCATGAATATCAATACTTCTTTCCTCGTGAAGAGTAGCATCATCTTCTTGCGAATGATGTCCAAGTACAACGCCACTCGTAGGTTTCATTGATGAAAGACTAGCATGTTTTTCTATAAGCTTTCTCAGCAATTTTTCAAAAGAATCAATATTTGCACCATCAGAAATTTGATATTCTGTTTCAGATTCTGACAAGGCATCACCAACCAAGTCTCGTAATTTTTTTATCTTGCCATCGATGGTGAAAATCTGCTCTTCAATTTCAGCCTTCTGCTCCAATTGGTCCTTCATATTAACTATTTCATTGTGCAGATTTTCATTCTCAAGTTCAGCTCCCCTTGTCTGCGCCAATAGTTTCTCGCATTCACGTCTCAGGGCCTCAATTTTTTCAGAAAGGTGCTCTCTCTCAGATGTGTGAGCTCTAAGGTCTTCTTGAAGAGTGGACACTCTCCTTTGAGACTCTTCCAGATCAGCATTTAGCAATCCACAATAGCTTTCATATCTTTCAATCTTCAACTGCAGAGAATCTACATGATGATTAGCCTCAGCAAGTGCTCTTCCTACCCATTCAATTCTATCGTCCATCTCCATAGACCGCAAATGTGAAGGCATATCAATCTTGTTTACAAGCTCTTCCCATCTTTGAACTAAGCTGTTTCTTTCCATCAATGACTGCTCCAGCATTTCGTTTTGCTCAGCTAGCCCATAATATTTACTCTGCAACTCCTCAAAGTTTTTTTGAAAATCACCCCCTGAATCTGGCTGTTGCTGACTATCATCTTTCGAGGAATCTGTGACAACAAAACCAGCATCAGAATATGAATGTCCTCCTGCATCATCCTCTGAATCTGGTTGTAGCTGACTATCATCTTTCCAGGAATCTGTGACAGCATTACCAGAATCAGAGTATGAATGTTCTCCTGCAGAATCCTTTCGCTCCAAATCATTTATGGGTATTGAGTTGCCAACAACTGACCTAACCAACCAATCAATCTTGTCAATTATATCACTCGAATGAAACTGCTCAGGCAGATCTAGGTCTTCCAGAATCTCTTCTATCCTATGAAGCACTGAATCTTTGAGGAGAAATGACTCTCTCAAGGCATTAGCTGAATTACGAATATATGAAAGTTCAGATTCCAGAGCTTCCACACGTTCACCAGCCTCTGAATAGATATTAAGTTTTGTTTCAAGCTCATGAAGTCTTGTGTCTTTCAACTTCAACTCTTGCAAGCATCTCTCCAATTCACCAGATGTCTCAGCTAGAGACTGCTTAAGGCCATCTCGCTGTACAACCAACCCTTTTCCCTTGGCAACAGCTATGCCAAGCTTCTCCCGGATGGAGGACACTCGTTGTTCAGAATGGTCGAGCTCATTTGATTTCTCACGCAATTCAGAACATGCAGCAGAAAGAGCTTCCTCAGCTTGACGTAAGCTTTCCCTTAGAACAAAGATTTCATTTTCATTCTCAAGACGCAGCATGTCTAGATATTGCATCTTTTCCTTCAGTTCAACCAATTCCATCTCCTTAGATCCATAGTCTTCTTTAGTGGTGTGATTCTGGATTTCAGCCTCTTTGGTTTTCTGCACAAGACTAGACACTAATGAATCTAAGTACAAAAGGGGTGTTGTGTTTATTTCGATATTCGGACTTTCCACATTCAGCACACCTTCAACATTGTTAATTAGCTTCCCAACAGAATCTAAACCAAGACACTTCATCTTCAGCTCTTCCAATTCTGTTTCCTTGTGCACCAATTCTAGCTTCATCTTCTTGGTAACAGACTCCAATTCCAGCTTTTCAATCAATGCATCCCTCAAATGCTTCACGATGGTCTCATAGCTATTATAATTCAGTAGATCAGGCAGTGCCTCACTTTGCTCATCTATCATCTTATCTTCATCCAAAGACCAACCACTACTAGGTATAAGTTTCCTCAGGTCACTGTACATCTTGTGCAATACATTGATAGCCATTTCATTCCTCCCAAGCAGATGATCACATTTCGACGTCATTTCTTTATATGATATGGAGATTATTTCATGATCGGCATTGGTAGCTTCAAGTTTCTTCTGCAGATCAAAAATCATTTCACTGGCAGCACTAACAGAAGCTTCTACCAAATGACTGATATCAAAGCCATCACGGGTGTCAGAAGAGACCGATGTATGCGAAGTTTCCCCAACTGATTCATTCAGCTTTGCAACTAACTCAACAATATCAGAAATAGTAGTGTTCCAGCCTTGCTCAAGTAGCATTGCCCTCTCTGTCACTTCCTTCTGCAAGTTTTCCAGTTGACTGCCAATAACAGAAGCCATCTCATTCGAACTTTGTTTCACATCATTCAGTTCAGCATGCAATTCAACAATTTTTGAATGACAATACCCAAGTTTTTCATAGAGTTCATTATTTTTGTCTTTGAGATGGATACCTTCTTGCTTTAGAGCTTCACAGATTTCCTCAAGATGCAATTTCTTTTCTTGAATGTCGCCCAGAAGTTGCTTAAATGTTTCATATTGAACTGCAAGTTCAATGTTGGATGCTTCCAAATCTGAACAATGTTGCTTCAATCCTTCAAACTGGTCCTCGAGATCACTGTACTTTGCATCCCCAATTTTCCTACCTCGTTCCCCATTGAACAATGCAGCTGCACTCTGAACGTCAAGCTTCCACTTTGAAAGCAATTTTCTCAAGTACCTTAGTTGCTCTTCAGCTAACATAATAAATGAGTTTGATTGTGACTGAACATCAGTTGAATCACTTATCTCTACCTCATGCTCATCTTCACTTACTTTTGATTCAAAAGCCTGTATCAATTTTGACACCACGGGTGGAGAGACTTTCTCGCCAGTCCCGCCAGAGATTACTGATTGAGAACGCAACTGATCAATTGCCTTTTCAAGCTTCACCAAGACAATTTCCACCTCATTCAAACCAGTCTTCATCGAAACAAACTCAAGAGAATCATTGAAAATTTCTTGTTCAGAAATATTTTCAAATGGTCCCCCTGCTGCACCTTCATCTAGCCCCGGATCCATCTGACGAGAATCTTCGGTAACTGCAATTTCACGGCCCTTACTTTGGTCCTGTCCAACATGTGCTTGATTCCCTAAGTCCTCAAGTTGAGATAGTTGTTGACTGTGTTTCTTTTCAATTTCTTCTATTTTAGCCCTGTGCTCATCCAAAGTGCTATTGAGTGATACATTTTCCTTGGAAAGTTGTTCCAAGTGCATTGTGGCTTCTTTAAGGTCATCTTCAAACCTCGTTCGTTCTCCCTTTTCTATAGATAATTGTTCTTGTAGGGAAACAATATGAGAAGAGAGCCTTTGATTCTCAAGAACAACAGATTGATTCTCTTCTTCCAGATTTTTAATCCTATCAACTGACAATGCAAGGTTCCCACTTAAATTGGAATTTTCTGCCTGTAGACTTGCCACAAAATCTTTATTTTCAACCAAATCTAATGATAGCCTATCAATCTCATGCAAAAGATGCTCAATTTCAGCTTTGAACTTATTGCTCTCTTCGGTCACCAAAGAGATCCTGTCAATTAAGTTGGAATTTTCGACTTCTACTCCTTCTGTTGAACTCTTTAAGGAAGATAGTTCAGTTGCCAGCTTCTTACTTTCACAGAGGTAAAACTCCTTCTCCTCCACAAGTTTATTTTTCTCCGCATTCACCAAATCAAGAGTTTCGCTCATGCCTTTCTTTTCATCCTGTAAACTTGAGATCAAACTTCTGCAATCAGCCAACTCTGTGGAGAGATCCGATGAATCGTTCTGAGACATTTCAAAACTAATCTGTAGCTCAACTACTCTGGCAGAGAGAGCTTCAACCCCTGCCATGGCAGTATCAAATTGGTTTTGTAGTTCTACATTCTTGCTAGAATTATTCTGTAGTTCTACACGACAGTTAGCAAGTTCTTCGATAAGGCGTTGATTGTTCTCACCAAGGGCATTGTGTGAATCATGGAGCTGTGATAGTTCACCAATCAACTGGTAACGGTGATAATCAGATTCCGATTGTAGCTCTAATTGTTCAGCTAGCTGCATATTGTATATATTTTGCATCATACTAGCAAGAAATAATTCTTCTTTCAGCTTCTGAAATGGTTCTGCAAAGCCATGATTTGGTAGCATTGAACTACTGGTTAAAGGATCTGGATCAGAAACTGCTCCTCTTTCCTTGAGCAGGAACTGGTACTCTTCTTCATTAATCCCTTTTATAAATTCGGCTAGCTGCAAGAGATTAACTGAGATCGCATTAGACATAGGAGAGACATCAAACGATCTGGTTGAAATTCCTGCGGACAACTCATGAGCAGGATCATCAACTGGAGATCCCACAAGAGTGAACTGCTGATTAAGCCCCTCATGAAACGCCATGTCCTGTCTACTACGGACTCCCGTGCTTATCCGTTTTTTATTAGACTGAAAAATCATTTCTTCGTGAGATGAATCCGGTAATGTTTCTCTGTCCAAATTTTTCACTGAAGTCTCCACACATGCAATATTATCTTGCTGGCCTTTATCAAACCCCGACAGCTGATCTGGCATAATGTCCTCAAAGGATGAGAATATTTGAACTGGCCTGTCTAGTTGTTCTGCTTCATGAGATGCCTCCTCCTCGATTATAGTAGTCTCCAGAGCACTTCCTGAAAGAGACTGATCACTCTGACCAGCTTCAAACAATGGAATCTCCTTGTGATCACCTACAATTGCAGCAGTGCTCTGACAAGATTTCGTCATATCCAAATCATCAGCTTCCTGCATTGCCCCTACCCAGCAATAAATGAGAATATAAATTATAAATCAAATCCACATCAGTTTTCCCAGCCATCCCAACTACTACCCTTATATATTTAAACAAAACTATACAATTAGATTAAAGAGACAGGGAGAGAGAGCACAACCTAAATCTGTTACCTGATCTTCTCTGGTTTGCGACACAAATGGATTGGGAATATCCTCAGATATAGCCGATGGGTTTTCCCTTTTTTCACTCTCTTTTTCAACTGTGACAGACTCGTCCACTGCAGTTGTAATAGAAGCATGTGGGGACAAAAGGGAAACAGGTTCAGATGCACGATTATCTGTTCCTCCTTCACTATTTGAAGTTGTCGAAGGCACATCTTTTGCCACATCAGAGCCAACATTCTGAAACCTTCCCCCTTGATCTTGGGATGACAATTCAAAATAGTTCTCATGGAATCCGTGACCCTCAAGGGCTAACTTAGCATTAGAATCCGATTCAGTTCTGTCGCCTGTATCATATGTCGTGGTCACTGATGATAAATCAAAAGATGGATCAACATTGTCAGGAGCCTGCGAGCTTGTCAAAGACCCATCTTTTGCCACATTAGCACCAACATTCTGTGAACTCCCCCCTTGATCTTTGGCCGACAATTCAGAGTCCTTCTCATGGACCACACGACCCTGAAGTGCCAATTTAGCATTAGAATCCAAATTGGTTTCTTCACCTGTATCATATGTCATGGCCACTGACGAAGAATCAACAGACTGATCAACATTGTCAGCAGCTGCTGAGCTTGCCAAAGACTGTGACTCTAATGAATCAGTGATAACCTCGTGGTCACTGTTGATTTCAACCTTTCCATCAGTAACCTGAGATGATCCTGTAGAGGTAGCACTAGCAGTATCAGCATCAGACTCAGGTAGCTGATTTTTGGAAGACTTTTTTGATGATTTTTCGCGGCTGCTACCACCTTTCTTCTGACGAAATTGTTGGAGCTGACAATAAAAACATGACAATCAAAATTAATAACTGCAACCATTCAACCACTATATATATGCTGGAGCAGACTAGTAAGAGGAAACATATAGGAAGAGAAAGATAAAATCTCATATTTTTTTATCCTATAAATATTAATTAAATCCCGTATACACACACCTCAACCTTCAAAAATAAAAATGAACAGCTGAATAACCACAAGGATCGGCATGCCACACTATTTCTTAGGTGCATTTAGAGTGAGTTTCCCTAAACTTCTCCACATGAGCTTAAGGGAAGAAAAAAAATTATAATATCTAAAAAATTTTAAAACGTCTCATATAAGTTGAAATTAGCTTTTCCATCTCATTTTTTTTTCCAGAAGCTCTCTCTTTCAACTTATCCATAAACACCTATAACTATAAGCTTATACATAATTTTTCAGAAGTGAATAACCATAAACTTATTTTAATAGAGAATCACCCATGAGATAGAACCCAATCCAAACTGGACCTTAGATCCTTTACAAAGTATGGCACACTTTAGAGTATAAATTGCGTATAATAACCCCTCACAAAAATTCAGAGAGATAAACTCTCACATATAGATTTTTTTACATGTTTTATAAAATTTAACCCTTTAATATCCTCATCAACCATTATCAACTATACATTTTATTCTCTAACCTACACTATTACTTCACACTTCACAGTATCCAAAAATTCTTAGTTGTAACAATTTACTAAATCCTAGATAATCAACTACTATCTAACTCTAATTGGAACCAAAATCTAAAGAAAATAAAACATACAAGAAGTCAGTGCTTTGAATCGCAGATAGCGGAAAATAGTAGTGTGTTCAAAATTCAAATGCCACTATGCTACAGTGTTTTAGCACTGCTATAGGCTCTATCTTAGAACACGTTATACTAAATAGTGTATCACCAGACAATAGCAATTTGTTCAAATTCCACTGCGCTATAGCCGCCAACACTTGCACCCTATTTAGATTGGCTTATTGGAGCTTATCTACTTGCAGAAGTTTTGTGAGACAGTTTAGGAGAACTTAAAACAACAGCTTATGACAATTTTCATAAGCTTTTTTCAACTTATTTTCATAAATTCTTCAATACAGCTTATAGCATATACATAAACAATTTAACTTCATTTTATCTTTTGTTATAGAAATAGCTTATGTAAGCTTATACATAAGCACATATAATGACATGCGCTTGTGCTTTAAGCTGAAAATAAGTTTTTTATCCAAACAGAGCCTTAGTAACTTAGTACTAATAGTCTATCGCTGAATAATAGCGAATTGTTCAAATTCCACTCGGCTATACCGCTATATTACAACACTTTGTACTAATATCTAATAAGCGTATCACATAATCATAGCGATTTCTTCAAATTCCACTATACTATCGCCGCTGTTTAACAACATTGGCAAAGCTAATTATCGAGATACCTTTTTTTTGCCAGCTGCGAGTAGATCGGTACGGTTGCTCTTACTCTTGTCCATTTTCCGATCCACTCCGTTTTTGCTACCCACGGTAACTAAACTACAATCACCACACCCTAATCCTGCACCAAATCAAATCAATTTTCAAACACGTCATTAAAATCATCAAAGATTCCGTTACAGAAAGCAATGTATTCATCTAATTCAAACATTCGTTTCTAATATAACCGTCTGATTTGAAAAATCGAAATCGAGAAATGAAAAAATTGAATGATAAATGAATGAATGTGAAGATTGAAGATGAAGAAGTGAACTACCTTGATTGAGGATTGGGGAGAGGTGTTAGACGACGTCGTATAGGGTTTCGTTCAAGGCGCGGTTGTGCATGGTGGTTGTGGTGGTGGTGGCGGTGGTTTAACGAATCGTTAATTTTGTTCTCTGTATTGTTGGAGAGAGAGAGAGAGTTTGAGATCTAAAACGCGCACACGCGAGCGTTATTTTCTCTTTGGTTAGGGGTCTATTCCAGCAACAAACAGAGAAAACTAAAAAAAATCAAAAATAAAAAACTAGTGTTTTTTTTATTTTATTTTTCTTCGAAAAAAGGCAATAATAATAATAATCCTATTAATCAATAATACAAATTTTCATTAATTATTCGTGAATTTAAATCAATTGATATGACATTACATTATATATTGTAGGAGTTGGGATTTGAACTTCGGTCATTCTACTTATCCTTAAAGTAAAATTTCGAACAACTAAACTACTTGACTAAAAGAAAATTTCATTAATTAAAATATTGTTTCATTTTCCTTTACCTTCTCTCAAATAAAGACTTAAAGTTTACATGATAATCTTTATTTTAAGTATAGTTTAAGAAAATATATCCAATAATTTATTTTTAAGAGTTCAGTTGGTATAAATATTAGGGTCTTGTTAACTAGTGCCCTCAAGGCACTAGATAAGATTACTAAAAAAAATAATGTTTGTATTGAAAATCGTGTTTTATTAGTTTAAAAAGTAGAATGCACAAGTTTCAAGAGTTTATTTACTATTTTTGTATCTTAATCATTGCCCTAAGGGCAATGTTTATCATTTTCCTAAATATTATATTAGCTTCGTTCCTATTTATAATAGATAATGTATATTTTAGATTTATTAAAAAATTAGTGTATATGTCCATTAAATAGATCGGATATATTAATTTTTTTATGAATATAAAAAATGAAATTTCTCTTATAAAAATGAACAAATGTAGTATATAATATGTATCGATCGATGTTCGAATTTCGATATGTTCGCATATTCAGTTTAAAGAGTATAAAATTATAGCCACTAAATTATTTAAAAAAAAATATGACTGATGAATTAAAGTTTAAATGATAATTTAGATCTCAAAGCATAAGTAAATGAAATGTGATCAATGAGTTGAAGTTTAAATTTTTTAGGTATATCATTTAAAATTTAATTGTAATATTTTGATTATTTTTTGTTTTATTATCATAATATTTAATGTTTTAAATACAATATAAAATTATTATTCTTTACACATTATTCACCTGTGCTTTTTAATATTTGGTCCATGTCTTAATCATATTATTGTTAAATCAACAAAAAAGTTATTTATGACAAGGTTGGAAAATAGCATGTGGGGTCATAACCCTTGTTGCATAGACTTAACTTTTAAGCTAAGCATTGGTTGAGCTTGAGCATTAGGTTTCTACTTTTTTTTCATCACCATGTGATTGCCAATCGCCATCTTAATTTAAACAAGCTTTTAAGTGAGTGATGCTAATTTAACTATGAGAATGTAACACCTACATATATCTATAACACTAATTTTAGGGGGAACCTCAATTTGATGTTACAAATTTATCATCGGGAGTAAAAGAAATTGTATTGTCATGTTCCAAACTAAATAATATTTGAAAGTTAAAAGTTTGTTTACTTTGTGAAAATATTTTTCATTTTCATTTTTTAAAAACTTGTTAGTTCTACATTTTAATAAAGAGGGAATAAATTTTTAAAATGAATCATTGTGTATTTGTGATGGAGAAAAGATAAATTGATAGCTAGGGATGATGCACTTCATGAAATAATAAAAATAGTATTTTTGATATTTTTATTGCTTCCAATAATGCAGGATAATTATTCATTTTAAGACTCTTTTTTTTCTCTTATTAACACAAGTGAAACTAACAAATTTTAGGATGTGAAAATAAAAAAGTAAATTATTCCCACTATTTTATACAAACTTGCAAAAGAGAGGGGGGAAATACATTATTTACTATGCAATACATTATTAGAAGTGTGTGACTGTAATGATTAATCTTTTCAAGATAATTGAAATCTATACTTATATATAATTGGCACCGATTTTATAATGTACTTCTTACATGTGGCAATCATATGTGCATTCTTTCTTCTAATGCATTTGGTAATAAATATAAATATAATTATAAGGTACTTCTTACATGTGGCGTCTATATGTGCATTCTTTTTTCTAATACATTTATTTGATAATAAATGTGATCAATATAAATGTAAATACAAATCTTCCATAATTATTTCTATTAATAACTATTATTATGTTTCCTTTCACGTTACAAGGAAAATAAATAAATAAATAATAATGATTTTTTAAAAATATTAATAATTTATTATAGAAAATAATTGGAATATAAATTACAATTTTTTTTTAGAAAAAGTAAAAATTTTAAAATTTAATAATAATATTAATAATAATAATAGTATATTAAAATTTGCAAAATAAAACATATAAAAACTTTAGAAACTAATTTATTAAATTAGTGTTAATTATTTTACAATTTAATATGTTAGAAAAACTATTTATTATGATTTTTTTTTTATTAAAAAATACGAAATTTTACTAGAAATATTTTTCACGTTTTTTAATTAAATTATATTATATAAATATAATAGTAAATAATAATAATAAAATGAAATTAAATATTATTATTATTATTAAAGTGTCTAAAAGCATATTCTTCCTTTATTTTTATTTTTTTTGACTAAATTCTTCCATTATTCTTTAATTATTAAGAATAGAAATGTAAATAAAATCAGGTCATATGAATGCAATTTATTGCAAATATCTTTTCATTATAAATTTGAATGAGTGATTTTCCCTATAAATATTGTTTTCACACTTTCATTCTTCACACTATTTTGATGATCTTTCGTAAAATTTAAATTTCATCTTAAACTTTTGTTTGTTAAAGACTTATTTTTGTTATTTCAATATTTCAATTCATTCACTCTTTTAATTTGTTGCTCATATTTGTTGTCTTATTATCTTCAACATTTTAATTCGGTTGATTCTCTTAATTCTTCTTTTACCTTTGATATTTTTTCTTTCTTTCAGAAATATAGTCATAAAGGAGGCAAAGAAGATATATAAAAGTGTATTTTCTGTTTCAGGAACCTTTCAAGCAAGCATAGTCTTTTTTAGGGAAAATATTACATATGTAAATGTTAGTCCTAAAGGTGGTTAGGAAAATATGAACGGTCTCCACTCTTTTGTTATGGTTCATAAACGGTCAAACCATTCTAACTAGACAATATTTGTAATTATATTTTAAATTTGTATATCATGTGTACATACTACTTTATAGGTTTTCTTAATTTCTTTAATAATTTTAGTACCAAAGTGTAATTAGTGCAATTGTAATCATCTCTCATTCTCATTAACACAAATTGCATTTTCTTTCTTTCTTATTTGTAGATTTAATTTGTATTTACATGTAAATTAAAAGAGATGTGAATTATATATATACTATTATAATTAGTAAATGATTGTATTCGTACCACTCCTCATCGTCTATTACATCCTATATTAAAAAATATATTTTTACCAAAAAAAAATATATTAAATTTGTATTCTATAATAATAATAAAATAAAATAAAATAAAAACATACAAATTTACGATTTACAATTACTTTTTTTGACCCAACGATTTAAATTTAAAAATCGGTATACTATAAAGTCATACTATTTATGCCATAATAATGATTTAGTTGATCCAAATAAGATCATAAAAATATATCAATTTTTTATTTATTTTGTGTGTGTGAATTTACAGTGGTTTTGTCATTTCGTCTATACAAAAAAAATATCAATTAAAATCATAAATGCTAAATCAAATATTTTGAAATATAAATGTATATTAATTTTGTATCACTACGTAGTAATAAAAAAAAAAATCAATTAAGACAAAATCATATCAATTTTAATCAATAAATGATTGAGAATATCACCTTTTATACAATGACTACACATCTATAAGTAGACGTTTCGTTTTGAAATGGAATTTGCTCAAACTATTTTTTTCTCAAAATATTGAAAGCATACAAACAATATGTACATATTTCATAATTTAATAATATTTGTTGATTGTTTTTTTTATTCATGTATCATGCATTTTTTCTACCTATATTATTTGTAATTCTTCTGCATATGCACAGGAAAAAAATGCGATTATGAAAATAAAAATTTAGGTGAGTTAGATTTTAATGATTCACTAGAATCATAACATACCTCACAGTTTAAAGAGCGTTAAACAAAGTTACTTACGATTGTCCACCACATATATCTTCACACTAGCTATCAGCGGAAGCTGAACTCACCACTTGCAATATATAAGTCAACTCCTTATTTAGTTGAATCAATTAGAAAATTTGGAGGGTCAAAATTGATCAGTTGAAACATGTAAAGCTAAAATCAAACAATTAAAAAAAATTAGGGGATCAAACCTGCAATTTAGCTTATTATAAAAAAACTATAATTTTATCATGTGATTTTTAGAAGATATCTATGTTAACACATTGATCTTCAATTTAATTTAAAATATATTATTAATTATTTATCGTATTTTTTAATCGAATTTTTACCTTGCAAGCATGAGCTCCTACATAAATATACTAATAGATATTCATATTTAATATTCAATATATACTTTTTTTTTGACTAAATAAAAGATATTTATTTATTTAAATCGATAGAGTACATCAGATTCAAGTACTAATTTGCTAAAAATAAAAAGGATAAATCTCCGAACAAATTCACAACGTCCAAGTTAATAGCATACAACAGCTTACCCGTGCCTACAAATATTGTAATAAAACTAAAGTAACCGGAATACTTATGCCTCCGAATTTGCATCGTTGAAAAACTAAATTACTCTCTATATCCAATATATACATAAATATACCATAAGTGACACTTAAAATCTATACTTATAAAATTAACACCTACATAAATTTCATTTTATAGTAAAGTTTTAAGTCAATAAAGTTTTAAAAATATGATATCATCCATAAATTAAATTAAAATAATAATCTACCCAAATAAATTATTACTTTTACTCAAACTATTTTTTTCTCAAAATGTTGAAAGCATACAAACAATATGTACGTATTTCATAGTTTTATAATATTTGTTATTTGCTTTTTTTATTCATGTATCATGCGTTTTTTCTATCTATATTATTTGTAAGTCTTCTGTTGTTCTACTAATTTTTCTTCTGCTTTTCTTTTATAATAGATATTTTGTGATAAAAATAGAGAAATAATTGAGATTTATAATACATACATCAGTTTGGTTTGGATCGGTTCAGTTATCACGAAGTCGTATCTGATCCGAACCAATCGATTTTGCTATAAGGTGGCCGAAACACATCTAAAATAGTTAGGTTTTTTATGATTTTTGATTTTTTTTTAGTTATTTTTTGAATTGGATGGAATTTGAGCTCCCCTACCTACGGGACTCCATAATTGAATAAAATATTATCTTTTTATTAATTCAATTGAACTAAAAATAAAATAGAAACATTTGAAATTATTTATTATTACCAATTATTAAGAATAATGTAATGTATTATTTACATTCACATTATTCATTTTTTTTACGATCATACTAATTATAATTTGAAACTTTTAAACAAATTAATTTTTAATTTAATTTAAAATATACTATTCTTTATCATATTCTTTTAATTAAAGAGAAGAATAGTAGACTTGCAATAGAGATGATTCTTCTTCTCTTTGAGAAATTGATGAATATCTAGAAATTAATGTTTTGAATTACATTATTAAGTTTTTAATACTTTTTTTTTGAAGCGATTAAGTTTTTAATACTATAATGTTATTATTTGTCAAAAAAAATACTATAATGTTATTACAAGAAAATTAGAATGTTATCACGTAATTTTTATAAGATATTTATATTAACAAAAATTAATTGTCAATTTAATTTAAAATAGACTATTGTTTATCATATATTTTTAATCAAATTTGGACTTGGGTTTATAAATAAATATACTATTAGATATTCATATTATATCCAATACATTTGAATATGATTACTTTAAGTGACACTAAAATTTATACTTATAATAATTGTCACCCACATAAACTTTATTTTATAGTAAAAATTTAAGTTAATAAAAGTTTAAAAATAAGATATCTTTTATGATCATTAATAAATTAAATTAGAAAAATAATCTATCTAAGTATGTTATTTTCCAATTAGTTATTAAAATGAACTATCAATTAAACTTTTCTTTTTTGTTGAAAAAAATTAACACGGACCTTTAAGGTCGGAGCACATGTTAAATAGTTCATCTTAATATTTGTCATTATAATACATGTTAAAATAACTTTTTTATTTTTTATTTTTACAAACGTATTTTTTCCGTGCATCGCACGGGCTCTAATACTAGTTCATTTAAAAGGTTGACTTCTCTGTTAGGGTTGATTGCAATGTAAGTCCCACATTGGTAATAAATAAAGAAGGAAGTTGAAAATTAGCTATTAGAGAAGTCCCACATTGCTTAGTGTGGAGAAGTAAGGGAGAAATCAAGGCTATATATAGAGACTTAGTTTCTTTATTTTAAATTGCACCAGTCAGAAACACTTTAAGTTTATATTTGACTTTGTTTTCTCTTATGCTCTGGTTTTAGAGTATTGTGAGATGTAGTTAGGTATTTTCTTTGGAGGGTGTGTGGGTATACTGAGGCCGGGATGGTTGAGGATAGTCTATGTGTTGTAACAATTTTCACATAGTGTTATTCTCTGTTATTCTATGTGTTGTAACAATTTTCACATAGTGATTATTCTCTAGTTGTCAGTTTAGACAACGGCCGTGGTTTTTTCTCCGGTTTTGGAGTTTTCCCGTTATATTCTTGTGTTGTTGATTGCTCTCTCACTGTTTATGTTTTTACTCCTTCGTCAACGGTATTACCCAACAGTGGTATTAGAGCTTCCGGTTCGATGAGATATCCTAGTATGTGCTGAAGAGGAGTATTGATGCGGTGATTTCGTGATGAAGAAGCTGCATGGAGAAGTTGATGCAATCAGGGTTACACAAGGTGTTTGGACATGAAATTGTTCAGTTGGAGCAAAAGACTCTGAGGTAAGTGTTAGCAATGTTTCTTTTGTTTTGGGAGATGGTGATGTTTTTATGGTATTTCCGCTATACCATATAAAATGACATGTTATTGCTAGCAGACTCAGAACAACACACGGGCATTGGTTAACATTTGGTGCAAGGTGTGTGGAGGTGTGTCGATGGCTGAAGAACTTCCCGAAAGCTAACATGGGAGTTGCACCATAATCTTTCAGCAGGTTTCGACATGAAATTTCTTGGGACGGTTTAGTTCCAAGTGAAGAAAATTCTTGGGATGATTTAGTTCCAAGTGAAGAAAAAATTCTTGGGATGGTTTAATTCCAAGTGTAGTGTACTCTTTATGGTGGAGTATGATAATAATTTGATTTGTCGGTTTTGACATTGAGAATTATGATTGTCGTTGAAGACAATTATTGTCGGTATAGACAAAGGAAGCGGAAGATGAAACTCTTACAATCAAGGTGGAGATTGTTGTGGTTGATTGTCGGTGAAGACGATGATTGTCGGTGTAGACAATGAAGATTGAAGACCATTACAATCAAGGTGGAGATTGTTAGGGTTGATTGCAATGTAAGTCCCACATTGGTAATAAATAAAGAAGGAAGTTGAAAATTAGCTATCGGAGAAGTCCCACATTGCTTAGTGTGGAGAAGTAAGGGAGAAATCAAGGCTATATATAGAGACTTAGTTTCTTTATTTTAAATTGCACCAGTCAGAAACACTTTAAGTTTATATTTGACTTTGTTTTCTCTTATGCTCTGGTTTTAGAGTATTGTGAGATGTAGTTAGGTATTTTCTTTGGAGGGTGTGTGGGTATACTAGGGCCGGGATGGTTGAGGATAGTCTATGTGTTGTAACAATTTTCACATAGTGTTATTCTCTGTTATTCTATGTGTTGTAACAATTTTCACATAGTGATTATTCTCTAGTTGTCAGTTTAGACAACGGCCGTGGTTTTTTCTCCGGTTTTGGAGTTTCCACGTTATATTCTTGTGTTGTTGATTGCTCTCTCACTGTTTATGTTTTTACTCCTTCGACACTGGTATTTGCCCAACATTCTCTTAGTAAATGATTCTCCATACACACCAACCGGAGATCGAATACAATATCATGGAGATTGAACCTATGATCAAATAGTTAAGAAGTCTAATTATTTACCACTCGTGTCACACTATGTTGGTGGATCGAGGGATATTATTATTTTGCATAATAAAAATAATTTACGAAGGAGGGGTGTCAATAGAAAACACAGATGGGTGTGTGTATTAGCTTTCCTTCTATTGTTGTTTTAGTGTCTCAATTATTTACTTGGGCCACAAACAAAAAAACACGTCTCTTAAGTGGAAAATGTTAAGAAAATGTCATGGCCCGATTAATCATATACAAAACCTCAAGTGCAGACAAAATAATTACTTTTTTATCGAGTATGTTGGCACTTGTAGTACGTTTGTGATAGAGTTATGAGGATTGTTGAAATGTTTGAATTATGTGTGGTTGTTAAGATATAAAGATGTTGAATTAAACATCAATATAATAGTATTTGATCACGTAGTTAAAATATGTATGACAATAAGTAGTATAGATTACTCTTCGGTAAAGAATTTTAGAATATTGTTGAAAAATAATTGGAAGGTTCATATTTCTCATTTCTACATAAAAAACTAACTAATATATGGTTGCTATGATGCTTCGTGAAGATAAATATTTTCTTATTATGCTTCATTAAAATTAAGAGAACAAACGGTGGTAAACAAAAATAAAGTTTACTAGCCAATTTGAAAAGAGAAAAAATACAAAAAACAAAAATTGACAAGTAAAAAATAATGTTTTCTTGATCTTGGCCAATTTGACAACATGCTTTTCACGGAGGATATTGAAAGTCATTTAACAACATTCATCTGTTTGTTCCTTAAAAAATAATTTTTCTTATAAAAAGATTTTTCTGTGAACTTAGTTCAATTAAAGAGACATTATGTATGAATTACGATTCAAATTTTAATATACTTATTTATTCATTTTTAAATAATGAAACTCTAAACACTAAACTTAAACTATGTTTTCAAATAAGATAGCTTAGACACTAGACAACTTGACCAAAAATAAATAAATACTCCCTCCGTCCTAAAATGTAAGCAAAAGTGAGTAAACAAAAGTGAATGTATCTGATCCAAATTTGGATCAGAGGGAGTGGTTATGGTGCATAAGCTTTTTCCTTATGTACCGTGCATAAGTAATGAAAATTGCTTAATGCATCCCCTGATTGCTAGTACACCTCTCAGATTACTTAATGCACCACTCAAATTTCTTGCTCACTCCCTAAAAATTTGAAGGTGCGCTAAACAATCTGGGGGTGCGCTAGAAATTTGGGAGGTGCACTAGAAATTTGAGAAGTGTACTAAGTAATTTAGAGTATTTATGCACGGTGCATAAACATATGGCTTATGCACCGTAACTTGTGGCCGGAGGGAGTACTTCTTTTACTATTCATTCGCCAATTGATTTTTTTTTGGTAAAAACACCAAAATATACATGTAATCCTCGTCATGGAGTTGCACTTGCAAAAGGACCAATATTTATATATTTCCACAATGCACACAAGACATCATTATTATTGCTACCAATTAATTAAGAATTATTCTTGTCAAAAAAATAATTAAGAATTGTTTAGGTCAAGTTCTTCTAACAATATTTTATTTGGATATATTCGTTTGTGTTGACGGTGGACAAACGACTTATACGCAAAGGAATTAATATTATCAATAATTAAAACATTTTAAATTATTTGTACAAAAAAGAAACATTTTAAAATTACAATTGAGTTAGACTTTAATTTGTGTTTCTGATGTGATTTCAAAGAAAATATCTTTCTTTAATATAAAAATAAAGTTTAAGGTGAGAGAGTCATCGTGAGTTTAATTAGATCAGTTGGTAAGGATATTATATTTGTTGGGATATGAGGGAGTCTGGAGAATCATTTACATTGGGTATAGAACATTGATACATGTGAGTTGGAAACCACACTCTTGCTCAAAATATTAAGGCATTGAATTTATGAATACTCTTAACTCACACTTATCACAACAATCTCCACATCAAGTATGAGTCTTTAAATTCTTTATACTCTCCTCAAACGGAAGTTCTACTATAACCACGTACACTTGTACAGTTGTACTTGTACACGACAAAACCCACAACCTGACCACCTTTTATCAGGAGGACTTTCGATACAATGAAACTGATCTAACCAAAATTTGATGCCACTGTTGGGACAAGAAAAGTCAGTATGGAGGATCATCCATATTGAATTTAGAACATCAATACAAGCAAGTTGAACACTGCACTCTTACTCAAAATTAAACCTTAAGTTATTGAGTTTATGAGTTATCTTAACTCACACTTGTCGCAACAATATTAACCTTAAAGTTAATAAAAAAGAGTTCTCCGACTCTATAAATATGATACGATGTCCTGCTAATTAAATTAAACTCACTTGAATAATTTATGAAATATTTTATGAGAATCTTGAGAATATAATTTGAACACTCAAAAATAATATTAAAATCGAGAGGTCCTATTAATTAAACGGTAGAGAGGATAAGAACAAAATGATTTTATTGGGCAAATTATACATAAATAGGAATCATATCCCATTGCAGAAAACTAGAATCAAATCTTCAATTTATGTCCTTAGTTTAGTAGTACAGTAATAGTATTGTTTATGTCATGTATTAACCGAAAATTTAATCAAAGGTTGTGTTCATATTAATAATGGAACACATGAATATACCACTACTAATATTTATTCATTGCAAAAACAACTTATATATTGACGGGCAGACAAACTAATGTTGACTTTATTTGTTTATTGAGTGGTTTTGGTTCAAGATATTATTAATGGTGCATGTCATTATTTATCAATTTATGAGTGGGGACTTAAGCAAAATAGTCGACTAATAAATTTGGATTCTGGAACAAGTGACATGACATGATTAAAATACTATGTATTCAATTATATACAGATCATCACAAGGCTGTTAAAGAGATTTGCAAGATTTGTTCTCACACCTAAATAGATATGTTTATAAGTCAAACAATATATTTTCACACAATCATACAATTCATGGTGTTCGTGTTTCAGATCCATTAATATCCATATTGGGCGGGTCAGACCTTAGCCTCCTATTCATGAGCATGATGCCTTTAATTAATTTCCTACAACCAAATCCCTTATTTTTTTTAACGACAAATATGTTAGATCATATGTCTGTATAAGATAGACAAAAACCGATAAAAAAGAAGTTATAAAATAAAAATATTATATATATATATATATATATATAAACGAAACACCAAATGAAATCAAAACCAAACCCCCCTCACTATAAGAGTATGTTATAATCTATAAAATTATTTAAAAACATCTGTTATTGATTATAGATCGAATGGTTGTAATTTAATACAACGACACATAATTACCACTAATTACTTTCCAATGTGAATTACAATATTTTACAAGAACAAAATTTTACCTGAAAAATTATACATTCAACACTTCAAAAATTTATTAGAAATTAATTTTTTCTCTTCAAAAAACTTATAATTTACACTATATACTATTGTAATGCATTTCACTAATTTGTATATATACCTCCTATATACTAATTCCCAATGCTAAAACCATATAAAATAAATTCACCTGCTATACATTTCAAACCTGATATAATTCTTGTTTTTTATATATTGATTCCTGTTTATCTAGAAGGAACGTATATAAAAATTAAGGTGACACTATCTACTATTTTATTGTTTATTGTCTCCGTCAACGTTTCAGTCCTTTTTAAATTTTTATATATATAAGATATTTTGAATCTTTTGCTCATAATAATATAATACTACAGTAATAAACAAAGTTTAAATTTTAAATATTTAATTATCTAATATCTGTATTTTAATTGTAGCATTGATTTTTGGTGAAATTTAGCTAGGATTTTTCTTTACAAATATATTTAGTAAGGAGGCTAAAGAAAAAGAAAAAACAAAACTAAAAAGAACAATTATTTACGAAGAAAGAAGATTTTTATTGCATCATTTCGAAAAAGATCACGAAAACCGTCTGAAAAGTCAAAAAGTCAGCTTCTGAGAAAACTTCATGTGTGTGATAGAGAAAAATATTACTCCCTCCGTCCCAAAATGTAAGAAAAAAAATTTAATTTTTTTTGTTATAAAATATAAGAGAAAAACACAAACTTTTACATTTTCAATAAAAGTTCACTCTCTCTCTTACATTTTCCATAATCAATAACGAATCAAAATTGTTTATACATCTTTTCAAATAACCTTTTTACTAAAATGTTTACATCCAATCATTATATTTTACTTTTTTTAATAAACGTGATTTTTATTTTTTCTCTTATATTTTGGGACGGAGGAAGTAATTTGATAAAATATATTGAACTTTTTCTATGCAAGTGGTTGCAAAATTCTCGGTCTTAATTTTACAAAATTAAATAAGATATGGGTGGTTATGCTAAAGGTGAGTCCTAAAGGCTTGTTTGGTTGGAGGGAAAGAGGGAGGAAAGAAAGTGAAACACGAAAATCAATGTATGTATTTAAACAACTTTATAATTCAAATACATCCTTTGAATTGCGTGTTTTTCTTCATTCCTACTTTCTTTCCTTCTAACCAAACGGACCCTAAGAGTCTTTGGTAAAGATACTTCCTAACAGTAACTATATACTCCCTCCGTCCCAAAATGTAAGAAAAAAAATAAAAATCACGCTTATTAAGAAAAAGAAAAATATAATGATTGGATGTAAGCTTTTTAGTAAAAAGGTTATTTGAAAATATGTATAAACAATTTTGATTGGTTATTGATTATGAAAAAGGTAAGAGAGATAGTGAACTTTTCTTGAAAATGTAAAAGTTTGTGTTTTTCTCTTACATTTTGGGACAAAAAAATTTGAGTCTTTTTCTTACATTTTAGGACGGAGGGAGTATGTCCGAAAGTCTTTTACAGTTTTGACACAATATTATTTTCGTTACCGAAAACATTACGCATTGAATGATTTTTATAGTTTATAGAATGCAATTGAGATTCGAGAAGGCTGATAATAATTGAATTTGACCATTTTATACAGCAAAAATAAGCACGGTCAAAAAAGTTAAGATTATCCATACTTACAAGCGCACGAGGTTTAAGCTTAAGAATAGTTCTATAAATGTCTGAATTTTCTGTCTTCATTATTATATGTTTAAAGAGGAAGAATGTAAAATTAAAATACTCAATATAATTAAAAATACATAACGAAAAGTCAACATTGGAATACCGTTTCTGGCCTGCAAAGTTTGTTTTAAGCATACATTTGGCATGGTCTATTTTACATATCATGTTATATAACTTGTTGGGTTGAAATTGCTTATTTTTTCTTAAATAACCTATAGTACTAAAATTTTACCCCTTAATAAATAATGTAGGAAAATCTTGAATTCAACTTAATTTTGTATTTTTAATACATATGAAGTTTGAATTAATGTTTCAAACATATATTAAAAGAAAAATAATTATTAATACTGTAATTCGGTGTATACATTTTCTTCAAATTTAGCTCATGATAAATGGTCTATACCCAATCCTTACGACCTTACTTATGTCATTGTATAGTGTAAAAGATTAAAGAAACATAGACTAAGCTGAACTTAAAAGTTGCCAATTGATATACGAAGAGATTGAAAATAAATTAATCTTATATATATATATATATATATATATATATATATATATATATATATATATATATATATATATATAAGGTAATTACACTTGAATGGAAGGTAAACGGGCAACAAGCTGCGCCGCTACCCCTTTTTGGATGGCAAAACCAATCCTTTTAAAAACAAAATATTGAGACCTTGGCGACATTATATTGCTATGCATGATTTTTTGAATTCTTTTCAAAATATTCAAAGCATCTGGTGCTAGAAATCAAAAAGTGTCAAAAGCAAAAAGTATGAACACATGTTGATTGTCAGAACACGCCTCCTCATGTTTGAGCACTTTACTTGAAGCAGCTTTGAGGGCGATCTGTCCTACAATAAAATTCTCCATTGTCAATCCAACCAGTGGAGAAACTCCAGTTAAGACCACACATGCATGCTTCCCTTCTACCCATCCGTACACCAAAACATCAGCCGGCTTCAGTGTAGATCTCCCCTCTAGTGGGTCAGACAAGAAGTTAACAAACGCTTCTTTCTTCACAGATACTCCTGCGCGCTTAAAAACATCAAACAAAATATCCCGAACAAGGTCATGTATGTATTTAAAACCTGAAAGCTCTCGACAATGAACTGCGTGCTCTCCAAATCTATCCAGACATGCCTTACGGCAAATAGGACACACCTCATCAACAGGAAATAAGGGAATCATCAAGCGATATTTGAGAATAGTGCGATACTCGACCGGTGACATATGTTGGCCTAATCCATCAATAGGGATAGCTAGAAGAAAATCTTGAGCATGAGCGACCTGCAAATATAGACACATTTATATGATTGAAAATATAAAAAAATAGACACATTTTATAAACAAATTAAGACACATTTAACGAAGATAAGAATTACATTTAACTCTCTGTTTGCTGAGTTGTATTCCTTCAAAATTGGGTTTGTGTTTCTTTGGTTATGGGATACTGGACTGTTGTTTGCGAGGTGGATTGCGGAGAAATTATGACTATTTTGACCGATCATGACATGATGATGTTTCATAGACTCTATAGATACTTTTGGATATCAAGAATTTGTTGAGGCATAATTAGAATTGCAGGTTTGAGCTAGTTTCTTGTGAAACAAATTTGATTGCAGATTTGATGACAAAGTTTGGTGTAGAAGATACTAATATAATTGATGTTATTCTTGATAATCTTTTGAAGGTTGAAACTTTATTGCTTAGTAACTTTGTTACTATATTTTATTTTTGCTTTGTTTTTTTTATTTATTTACAAAAACAAATACAGTATATCAATAGAGTTAAAACAAGTCCCTTTGGATAGCTCAAGTGGTAAGAGCTGAGAGATATATGGATCGGGTAAGGGGAGATTCAGAGTTCAATTCCTGGTAGGAGCAATTTATATTTCCGATTAAAAAAAATAGAGTTAAAGCAAATTACAAAAATAGAAACCATTTTAAAAATCTACTCATTAAACTCATCACTAATTACTTCTAAGAGGTTGAAATCATTTACTTCATTTACTACTCTAAAGTCTAAACTAATCCATCACGAAGAAAGAAAACACATATTCTAAAGGAAAATGAAAAAAGATTCGACCAAAAAGTATTATCTATACTAAACAAATAAAAGTTATTTTGACTCAAATTCAATTAATCTCCAAAACACTTTATTTTTCTCTCTCTTACCCAATCACCCAATTTAGAATCCTTGACTCCATTATATATCTCTCCACACCTCTCAACCTTTCACCCTTCCAAACCCAATTCCCATTTTCTCTCTCATCTTCTCATGCCATTCTAACTCTTCTTCACTTTCAATTTTGATTCATTTTCTTTCAAAAAAATGGCAGTGGAACTCATGATGTTCCCAAAATTAGATGAACAAAAGGCTATACAAGAGGCTGCATCAGAAGGTCTTAAGGGTATGGAACACTTGATCCTAACCCTTTCTCATCAACCAACTCAAATAAACACTCAACTAACCGACCATACCGTTTCTAAGTTCAAAAAACTCATTTCCTTACTTAACCGAACCGGTCACGCCCGGTTCAGACGCGCACCGGTTCACGATCAAACCACATCTTCATCCTCACCGGTTCACTTTCAACCTTCACCGGTTCAAATTCAATCCACACCTCAACCACAAAAACAAACCGTTACAAACAAGTTTCCTTCTCCGGCACCAGCCCCGGCACTAGCTCCGACGCCGATTTCAATCCGTCACGCGCCGGCAGCCTTTGTTCAACCGCAATCACTTTCTCACAGTCTCACGCTTGATTTCACGAAGCCGAACGACGTCGTTTTGAGCTCAAACGCGAAAAACTCCATGGTTGAACTTGAATTCTCGAAGGATACAGCGACGTTCAGCGTCTCTTCAACTTCGTCGTTTATGTCATCTGCTATTACCGGTGACGGCAGCGTCAACGGTAAACAAGGATCTTCGATTTTTCTTAATCAGGCGAATTTGGCGGCGGCGGCACCAACTGTCTCCGGTGGAAAGCCACCTCTCTCGTCCGGACCGTCTAAGAAAAGATGTCACGATCACGGTGAACACTCCGATGACGTTTCAGGATCAAATAAGTGCCACTGTGTTAAAAGAAGGTACACCACACCATACGATACACCTCTATAACTGCGTTTTACTATAAAGCACGGATACGTCTCGAATTAGGCCTGTCTTGATGTCCGACATTAACACGCCACCGATGTTTATGATTAATGACTTATATAAATTTTTTAAATGTTAATCGTATCGACATGTCAGTGTCGGTGTTGTGTCTGGTGTCTGAACTTTATTTCACTCAATGATATTTTTTTTTGTGTTAATAGGTGCCGTTTTTTGTTTGACTAGTTCAATTTTAAAATAAAGAAAAGAGAAAAGGTTAAATGTTTGTTAACGAATCACGTGAGGATGTCGTGTGAGTGGGGTAAGGCTGCGTTTGGGAGTCAACGATTTCGGTAGGAGTGGTGTGGTTAAAAACGCTTTAATTGGGGTGACAGACAAACACAGTACTATGTGTGAAAGTGACAAAACAGCATAGGGTTCTGTTTTTGCTGTCTGAGAAAGAAAACACTAGATAGATAGAAATTCAAAAGTTGTTCAAACTGAGATTAAAGTTATTTTTTTTTTCCTTTTCCAATTTTCTCTTCGGTTATTAATTGCTTTGACTATTGACTTTTCTTAATTTATTGCAACCACTCCTTTTGCATGTGAGTAGCATAAGCCTACTTTTAGACTAGTAGTAATAAATTTGACCATGTCTACTTTACAAAATTTTAGCTCAAAATTACTAGGATAGGATTTGAATTTTAGCTCAAAGTATTAGTTGAAGGTCTATGAGAGTTTTCAACGGTATGAAATGAAATTCTAACTATTAAATTATCCGATAAAAATATTTTATTCAAATTTGATGCACGAGTTTGGTTATGGTTATATCATTTTTAACCTAATTCTAGTTACTTGAGGATCTCCAAATTAGACCTATTTCTCTAACTTCACATTATAAAATTTGAGTGTTTATTTAACTAAAATTTTGAATTTTTGCGATTTATTATTTGCAATTGTATTATAATTACAAGTTTATTCATTATGATAACGATTTTAACAATTTTTAATTTGTTTTATAGAAAAAACAAAGTGAAGAGAACTGTGAGAGTGCCGGCAATTAGTTCAAAAACCGCCGATATACCACCAGATGAGTACTCATGGCGAAAATACGGTCAAAAACCAATCAAGGGTTCACCATATCCACGGTAAGCGGTTCACGCAATTGATACTATAATCTTAGCCGTTAATTATGTTGACTTTTATGAAAGACTAATTCCCTAACGTTGATTTCTTTTTTGTCTTAATCAGTGGCTATTACAAGTGTAGTACTGTGAGAGGATGCCCAGCAAGAAAACACGTGGAGCGTGCACCAGATGATCCAACGATGCTGATTGTAACATATGAAGGGGAACACAGACACGCTATTCAAGCCGCGATGCAGGAGAACGCAGCCGGGATTGTGGGTTTGGTATTCGAGTCAACGTAATTTGGAGAATTAAAAAATGAGGAAAGTGGGAGAATGGAGGACTTTTCTTTTAAAAATGAAAAATGAATATTTTTTGTTAGAAAAAAAAATTATGAGTGGGTGTTATGGTGGGAACAAGTTATGGTGCATAAGTCATATGTTTATGCACCGTGCATAAATACCTTAGTTGCTTAGTGCACTCCTCAAATTTCTAGCGCACCTCCTAAATTTCTAGCGCACCCCAAAATTGTTTAGCGCACCCCTCAAATTTTTAGGGGGTGTGCTAGAATTTTGAGGGGTGCACTAAGTAATATGAGAGGTGTACTAAGCAATTTAGAGATACAATAAGCAATTTTCATTACTTATGCACGGTGCATAAAGAAAAAGCTTATGCACCATAACCACTCCCGTTATGGTGGGGTTGCGTTGTAAATTTGTTTTATTATTATATTTAAATATTTTAATATAGAGATGGAAAATTGGAATCTGAAGTTGTTTATTTTTATTATATATCCTCACCAAAGTCTTGCCAACTATCATTATTTTATTATTTTTTCTATATAAAATTCATGATTATTATTATGACTTCTTGTTGGGGAGAGGTGGTATCCGAGGGAGGTTATGAAAAAAAATAAAATATATTATACACTTTTTTTTTGAAGAAAAATAAAAATATTATACTAGTATATGTATATATGATATGATCTCATAGTGCAATAATTGAGGTAATTATTTTATTAATTTAGTTGTCTAAGTTTGGTTGACAAAATGTAGCATATAATTATGGAGACTTGTAAATGGTTGAACATGAATAATTTTTTTCAAACAATATTTTTAAAAGGTTTGATGTTTTCAAACACGTTGGTAGAGTTTTTCTAATAATAAAATTGGTTAATTAACCCTTTCAAGGCTACAACTTAACAACTCATCGTTGAAAATCAAACAATTGGTAACATTTTTTTATGTGGAAAAGTGGTAGTTAGGGGAGGTTCTCTAGTAACAACAATGGCATGGTATTACTTAATTCAAAGGTGTGAATTAATTTGCATAGACTCATACCGTATGAGCTATGGCTCAGGCTCACACATGATGAAAGGTTTTTAATGAAGTACCCTACGATAAAGGTGGGAGTTAATGTTTAGATTGTATTATGGTCAAATAGAATGATGTAAAATAAGTGAAAGAGTGAGTAAAAAAAAATAAGTGAAAGAGAGTTAGCCCACACCTAAGGGCAGTGTAGATTAGTAGAAGGGTGAATTACCGTATTACTATCTTCATTCTATTTTATAAGATTCAGTTTGACTAAATGCACTATTTATATACTACTTTGTTTTGACCGAATTTTTTTAAGAGTATATAAATATAAATATTATCATATAAGATCTTGTTTAATTTGTCTCGATATATATTTTCAAAATATCAAATTTCTATAATTTTTACCAATAGACAATTAAAGATATTCGTAATCAAAATCATGTATTGGCAAACATGCAGTGGTCAACGAAATCTTATATTTTGGAACAGAGGTAGTATGATTTTTGTTTGATATGTTGAAGCAAGGAGAAATAATGTTTAGACATTAGTGTGAAATTTTGTTGTCAAATATTTTTGTGTATATTTTTAAAAAAAATATGTAAATTCTATAAAAGTAAAATACATCAATAGTTATTCAAATTATTTTAATAAGAGTCATGTTTTTTTTTTTTTTATAAGTTTATTGTATTCACTAATTTTGTGAGGTGTGACAACATGAGGGTATAACTTATATTGATATTTCCATTCCTTAATGGTGAATGAGGAATGGTCATTGAACATTGACACACATCCAACTACTTGCTTATATCTTGAATGCATTGGAGATCTCCAAACTCCACTAAGCTCCTCTATCATATTGTGTTAGAAAGCAAGTGATTTGACTTTTTTATATTACTTTAATTTTGGTTGTTCTTTACAATTTATTTATTTCTTCAATTTGGGAATTTAGTGAGTGGACAAGTTAAACTTTTTTTTTTTTGAAGTGGACAAGTTAAACTTGATAGCCCAAGAGGTTAGAAAGTCCCTTTGTAGGTTACTCATAATATTTAGTTTTTTTTTGTTTTCACCTCAAATATCTAGTTTATTAGGTCAATTAATTTAATTTAGAGATCAGTTTTAGTTAGAATCAAGTTATTTCAACTCTCTTTTAAGTATAATTGCGAATGATTGAACCATAATTTTCTTTATAAAATTCAGCGCTATTGAACAAACTAACACTTTTTGGTCACTTTTTTTTTTACAAAAGTTTTGGTCACTTAGTGAGAGCATGTCATAATTGATTTGTTCTAATGCTGTTTTTTTGGTCGAAAAATGTTCTATTTGTTCTAATGCTAGTAGCAGTAACTAGCCATAAAAGGCCCAAATCTTCTTATATGGGCCTAATATGGATAACTGAGCAATAAGAAATATAGTTTTATTTATTTTTAATTCTTTTCCACTTTCTCAAAACCTTTTCTACATGATTGGTACTTAAGTCTTAAACCCATGAGCATTATGTTAAGACATTTTGTATATAATAATACTATTTTAAGAAGAAAAAAAAGGTAATTTCTAAATTCTTAATTTTTAAAGAATTAAATATACTTTTGAGTTTTGAGCACATGTTAACAATTAACATGACCCTCCTTTTAATTTATGTTATAAAAAAAAAACAAAATACCATTTTTTAGTGAATAGTCTAAGATGAGTTCAATAGTAGATTTATTAGGTCCAAGCTCATTTAAGGTATGATATGAATCATTATGTTTTTTGAATGTTCTAGATTAGATTTTAGAGAGGATAATGCTAGAGAATATGTCACTTTCTAAATTATATAATGATGCACCAAAAAAAAATTATGCAATATATATTGAGGAGTTATGATGTAATAATCAATCAATCAATCAAATGAATGAATGAAAGTTGTTCATAACACATTTTCTCTTATATATCTTATTGAGAATGCAATTAAAAAAATGGAGTAATATGTTATCATGAATATAATTCAGTTGGTAGTTGGTAGGGATATGAAACGTTAGATTACGTGCATAGATATTGAAGTTTCAACTCAAAAGTTTTTACTTATTCACTTTAAAGAATAAATTTATATTATTAGATTTCCTGAAGAAAAAATATTTAACAATAAATTTTGTAATATAAATAAGTCAAAAGGTATAGTTTTTGCTTTGGAGGATCTAGAACTTTGATCTTACTTTTCAACAGCCATAATCTTTTAGCATGAGGCCCTTCAAGGATTTCATTTAAGAGGGTCAATAAAAATACAAATGAATAAAAAGATTATGTGGCATTAATCTTTTCAAACTTTCATCCAACCCAACGTAATTCAATCTGAAATTGTTGAATAGACTCTGAGTATAATATACAATACTAATACTAATAACATTGCTAGAATTTGAAAATGACCTGATCACAAGAAAATGAAAGAATTTCATAATGGAGCTTGGTCAACCTATAATAATTTCCCCAATAAACTCAGTCAACTCACTACTAATTTTCATTCTGTTATGTACTACTACTAGTACACGGTTAAGGTTGTCAATAACATGGCCGATTCAAACATAAAGTAGTCGAAACTCTTAGTTTGAGTTATATATACTAGGATTAAATATCATTTTAGTCTTTGTATGTATGTGAAATTTTAGTTTCAGTCTCTGTATCTAATTTTGTTCAAAATAAGTCCCTAAATCAATCAATTTTTTTGATTTTAGTCACTAAAGCGAAAATCCAGCAGGAAAATTCGCAAGTTTCCTGCAATTTTCCTACGAATTTTCTTGCTGATTTTCGCTTTAAGGACTAAAATCAAAAAATTTGTTGATTCAGAGACTTATTTTGAACAAAATTCGATACAATGACTAAAAACCAAAATTTCGCGTACATACAAAGATTAAAATGACGTTTAAGCCTATATACTATAGTGTTTTCTAAATGATTAAAAAAATAAATATATAGTGTTCATAAAAAATAGTGTTTGAAATTTGAAATTATTCCCGATATATAAAAACCATAAACCATAAACCGTTAATTTTAATAAGTTTCAATAACACATCAAATAATTTTAAATTTTTTTACATTTTTATATATGATCTATATGATATGAATTTTAAATGCAACAGTGAATTTCAAAAAATTTGTATTCTCTCATTTTCAAAATGAGTGTCGCTTTAACTCAAAAAAATTATTTTAAAATGAGTGTCGTTCTTCAATTCCTAATGGAACATTTTTCAATTCTACCCTATTATTATTAATTTATAGTTTATACACTATTTATAAGAAAACAAAAAATAAAGTAAAGTTAATTTAGTAAAATTATTTATTACTTTTAACATAATAATTGTATTATTTAATATGTGTGAAAATACTTAAAACGACACTCGTTTTAAAACATTTTAAAACATAGGGATATTTGTTATACCAATATTATATGATATAAAGAGTAATTGATACAGTGGATTATGAAGATAGTGTAAGACTTGATCATCAAATGGAAAAAGCTTGTATAAAGTAGCCAACATAACATCACATAAATAACCTTAACTTCTTGTCTTCTTCTGTCTCAATAAACACGGTACATGATAGAAAGCTAATCCTACAAAGTCTATGAATCTAGAGTTTCTACACTAGAAAGGGAAGAGCAAGACACTAAGCTGTAAAATAAAACATAATTTTTTTATATTATTTGTTGAGTTTATAATGTTATTAATAGACAATAATCTAAAAGATAAAAAATTATGTGTGTTTGATATTATAGTAGAAATGATAGAGTTACAATGACCTATTGCAATTTTACATAAATTATAAAGTGTATTTTTTGAAAAATTACAGTAGATCACCGTAATTCTAGAATATTTACCATAAATCGGGATACTAAATACGGATTAAAAGACAAAATTAAATAACAATTCAAATTAAAGGTTAGGTAACATTGTAACTTATACTTATACACCTAATTTAATTTTTTTGACTCCTAACTTATACACCAAACTTAAACATCTAGATCATTTAATTAACTCAATCTAACACACTATCAGTTAACCATTGAACAATAACGCAAATAACTTTATATAAACAGCCCAATTATTATTTTTAAATTCATAACATGCATGCACATATGAAATGTGAATTTGGATTGAAATTTTGGATTGGACAATCATGTCTTGGTCTCTTGGATGGACAATTTAATATGATTATTGCCCCACGGGACCAAATATAACTTCATACTGTTATTTAGATTAATGTCCACAGTCTTATATTCATTATCAAAGACAGGTATCAATGCCTTTTGCTTTTGGTGGATGGAGATATGAATGCCCCTAGTACTACAGTATTATTTTAGGAGGCTCTAGGAAACATTTACACTATTTAAGAATTAATCTACTAGTTATAGATTTCAATCAAAGAAATCTACTACTAGATATAGTTATAGAAAACTTAAGTAATGGCAACAATTAATATTTTCAACTAAAATTTACTACTATATCGCATGAATTCACACAGACACAGGTTCAGTTAGCAATAAAAACTTTAGTGTTGGAGCTTGCTTCACGACTTAACAATTGAAGAATATGAAGATGATTGTATCTTAAAAATGTGTGTAAATATATTACTTAAGGTGGGTGTGAGTATTAAACTTAAGGTTTTGAGGGTTCAGAAATGGGGTCGGCCCAACACCTATTTATAGAGATATAAGACAAATATAAATATTAGGTTTTTTTAAGTTTTTTTTCTTTTTTTCTTTTTGAATCAGAGGTTTTCTTAAGTTCACAGTAGTATTTTGGTAAAATTATTATATTTTTGTTTTAATATTAGTTTTATAAGTGACTCAATTAATTTTAAATAAGATTTTATTAAGATATGAAACAACTTTAAATTTCTGGACCAGCTATCCTATTATTTTGAGGTGCTCCAATTTAACGAGGGATTAGTTACTGCGTGTGATGGTGGATATCCCGATCTCAACAAAAAAAATTATTTACTATAATTTTGAAAATAGTATGCTATGAGACCTTTTTACTAATTTGTTGTTGTTGTTGTTGTTGTTTATGAGTTATGACAATTGTCTTGGTGGTTCATACTATTTGTTAGAATCGAAGTGAATACGCTTCGATAAAAATGGAGAAAAAAAAAATGATAGTCGCGTACTTGAATGATATACTCTTTGTTGTTAATGCACCGTAATCATGACATTTGATTTTTAGTAGGTGCCTTCCATGACTTACGTCATCTGAAATCTATTATGAGTTTAATTCACAATCAACGAAAAGACATATGATTTTCCTTTTTATCAGGCTTGTGCTACCTTTCAAACGAGTGGCAAAGAATCAAACACGAGTTATTTTCTTAAGAGAATGTCGTATTATAAACTATTCCAATACGACAATGTTGGTAAACGATACATTACTTTTATTAATACAAAATCTCATTAAGGCGCGAATCTTTCTCTCTTTCCTCGCGCATATCTTCCCTCCAAAATTCTCTTATTCAACTCCTTCCCAATAACACATGATTATAAAACATTTTTCATTAACCCACGTAGTTTAACTTTCAGTAATCGTTTCAAGATATCTCAACGGCTTAAACCTTTTTCGACCAATGAGACGAGAACCCTCTAAATATTTTATTCTTTTTTTATCTACATTTCTTTAATTCCTTTTCAAATTCTAATCTTATAAAAAGATGCTCAAAAAAACAATGTGATTTTAGAAAAGACATCAAGAAGAAAAGTTGAACTAGGAAGCATAATAAAATTCAAAGATGTTCAATAGAGAGAGAGAGAGAGAGAGAGAGAGAGAATATAATTAAACTATGATATGATATACAGAAAAGTAAGTAACAGCAACAAGCATTTCTCTGTCTACTGTCATGCACTTTGCATCACCTCTCTCTCTCTCTCTCTCTCTTTCTCTCTCTACACATTAGGGTTTCTCTCTCATCACAATCACAACGCAGATTCAGATTCTCATCATTCTCCATTCTTCTTCATCAATATCTCACTTTTCAACTCGCTCAGTTAACTCGTCCTTCTTATCATCCCTGACTCAGTGAGTTTCATTTCATTTTCTCTCTCTCTCTGCTACTTTAACTCAAAACCCTTTTCTTTTTTTGATTGCCCAAGTACAAATTTCATTTCTTTTTATTAAGCTGAAGTTAAAAATGCGATTTTTCCAACACCCTTTTTCAGGTTAATCACAAAAAACCACATTTCGTTGATTCCAATGAATAACAGCCTCAATTAAGGAAAAAAAAACCCATTTCAACATAGTTTACAATTGTTGTTATTTGCCTAGTTTAGTGTTTTTAATGGCTGGTTCTAGTTCTGGTTCTGTTTCTGTTTCTGGGTCTGGTTCTGTTAGTTGTAAAAGTGATACTGGAATTGAGAATTTGATTTGTGCTAGTAAATCATTGAAACTTTGTTTAGAGAAATCAAAGAGTGTTGGATTAGCATTAGAGAAAGCAGGACCTAGGTTAGATGAGATTAGGGTAAGGTTACCTTGGCTTGAGTCCGCGGTTAGGCCGATTCGGGCTGAGAAGGATGCTCTTGTGGCTGTTGGAGGTCATATTAATAGGGCTGTTGGTCCTGCGGCTGCCGTGTTGAAGGTTTTTGATGCGGTTCATGGGCTCGAGAAGTCTTTGTTGTCGGATCCAAGGATTGACTTACCGGGTTATTTGTCGGTTTTGAAGCGTCTTGAGGAGGCGTTGAGGTTTTTGGGAGATAATTGTGGGTTGGCTATTCAGTGGTTGGATGATATAGTTGAGTATTTAGAAGATAATTCGGTTGCTGATCAAGTTTATCTTAAGAATTTGAAGAAGGAGTTGGAGAATCTTAAGGGATCGCAGAATGGTGATTTGGATGGTGGTTTGTTAGATGCTGCTTTAGATAAATTGGAGAATGAGTTTAGGTTGCTTTTAACTGATAACAGTGTGCCACTTCCTATGTCAAATTCTCTTGGTGATCAGCCTTGCATTGCACCTTCACCTTTGCCTGTTTCAGTTGTTCACAAATTGCAGGCTATTCTCGGTAGGTTGAGAGCTAATGATAGACTTGATAAATGTGTGTCGATTTACGTTGAAGTTAGAAGTTCTAATGTGAGGGCGAGTTTGCAGGCGCTGAATTTGGATTACCTTGAGATTTCGGTATCTGAGTTCAATGATGTACAGAGCATAGAGGTGTATATAGCTCAGTGGGGGAAGCATTTGGAATTTGCGGTGAAGCATTTGTTTGAGGCTGAGTACAAGCTTTGTAATGACGTGTTTGAGAGGCTTGGACTTGATGTGTGGATGGGTTGCTTTTCAAAGATAGCTGCACAGGCTGGTATACTTGCATTTCTTCAGTTTGGTAAGACTGTTACGGAGAGTAAGAAAGATCCCATTAAGCTTTTGAAGTTGTTGGATATTTTTGCGTCGTTGAACAAATTGAGACTAGATTTCAACCGTCTTTTCGGGGGTGATGCTTGCGTAGAAATCCAAAATTTGACTAGGGAACTTATCAAGAGTGTGATTGATGGTGCAGCGGAAATTTTCTGGGAACTTTTGGTTCAGGTAGAGATACAGAGGCAGAACCCTCCCCCTCCAGATGGCAATGTCCCGAGATTGGTGAGCTTTATCACTGATTACTGCAATAAACTCTTGGGGGATGACTATAAGCCTATACTGACACAAGTCCTAATCATCCACCGAAGTTGGAAGCGTCAAACCTTTCAGGAGAAGCTCCTTGTTACTGAGATTTTGAACATATTGAAAGCCGTTGAATTAAATTTGGAGACATGGATCAAAGCTTATGATGATCCTATGTTGTCCAACTTTTTCGCCATGAACAATCACTGGCATCTGTTCAAGCATTTGAAAGGGACAAAGCTCGGGGATCTTTTAGGGGATTCTTGGTTAAAGGAACATGAACAGTATAAGGACTATTACTCCACAATATTCTTGCGTGATAGCTGGGGAAAGCTTCCTGGACATTTGAGTAGGGAAGGACTGATTCTCTTCTCAGGGGGGCGTGCCACTGCTCGTGATCTGGTCAAGAAAAGATTGAAAAAGTTCAATGAGGTTTTCGATGATATGTATTCCAAGCAGTCAGGTTGGATCATGCTCGAGCGAGATCTAAGAGAGAAGACGTGCCAGCTTATAGTGCAGGCTGTGGTGCCTGTTTACCGGAGTTACATGCAGAATTACGGTCCCTTGGTCGAGCAAGATGCTAGCTCTAATAAATATGCAAAATACACAGTACAGAAGCTCGAAGAAATGCTTTTATGTCTTTACCGGCCGAAGCCTGCAAGACACGGCAGCTTGAAAAGTCCGCAGCTTAGTGGAAAGTACGGAAATGGAATGCCTGATCTTCGTCGTACGACTTCTGCAGTTGTGTAGTTTCCTAATCTTATATTTATAAAGGTGAAACATCGATGATGATCTCTTCCCTTCATCAGATGGATTGGCTGATGTATATAATTTTTCATTGGAGCTCTGTGGTGCATGAGATAGGCTTTGCTTAGATTTCGAGAAGGACGTTTCTGAGTACCGACTATTCAAATATCTGATGTATTTCAATGAAAATGAAATTTTGTATCGTGGTTTCTGTAAAAGATGTGCAATCTGTAAGTGTACCATAAGTTATGATCCTTTGGTCAATAAGTGTGGACCTTCCAATGAGGTTCTTTGATCATACTCCCTGCTAAGGTAATTAATTATTTTTTCCATCTTCACCATTGTCTTATTCAGTTTGTAGAAGGATCATTGCAACATGCAGATTTTATGTACAATTTTTTAAAATACATCAATTTATAAGCTTAGATTAACAGAATGTTTAGTCATCAGTATGGTAGGGGGCAACCCTTCTGAATTGCTTGTTTTGCATATTATCTAAATATATATTTCCAAAGTAAGTGGGTGATCTCACCGTGGAAGTTTCTCTGATGTATGTCCCCTCGAAAAATTGCTACTTTGGTTTGATCTATTGGAGAGCTCATGACTTTTAACCAAAAAATGCACTAAGATGTGTTTTTTGACCATGCTTAAATTGAGTGGAGAAGCTCATAAGAATAAGTTATTTTCAATCATCTTGGCTTGGTTTAGTACTTGTCTCGAAAACACTAGAGATCAATCATTTGAAACTAGGAACCACATGGTTTGATCAAACAACAAAACTCATGAGTTTTTTTTTTGACAAAACAAAACTCATGAGGTAAACAATGCCAGATTGTAGACTATAAAATTTGGTTTACTAAAATGTTCATAGAAATTTTGATTATGAACATCTAGGTTTTACACGTATGCTATTAACGAAAATATTGTATTAAGTTAGCTTTATGAAACGATAAGTTCTACAGAAGGTAGATCAGGACTTAAATCGTCGAAAACTGCAATGATGACTGATGCTCGCTCGTAGAAGTTCACGGTTCTCTTGGTTTTAACATCAGAGATAGTGATCTTATCAGCGTTAGTTTAGTAAAAAAACAAGATAAGATAAATATTAGTTGCCTTATAACTGGAGTCATTTTTTTCTTGTTAAATCGATATTGATTAGGTCACCTTCTCAATTGTGAAGATGAATAGGGCCATAAGCTTCTATGGTTAGCCGGTGTCATTAATAGTCATAAGTATTTTAGGTAACTTTTTAGCTGCATGTCTACTTGGACCACACTACAACTTGCCTTGTGAATGAAAGTTACAAATGCAAGTTGCTATTTACATAGTTGTAATGGAATATCATCCCTTTCACTCTACTGTATATCATACATTCACTTTTACTTTCTTCAACCCTTATAGTAGTAATTTGTGTTTTCAATTGGTGTTGTTGAATTATACAAGAATTTGGTAGTAGAATCTTTGTTGAATATGTCATCACTTTGTCACCAGGGACTTGGATTGTTTTTGAGTTCTTGATTCCAATAGTATCTAACCATTGATATAGAATTGGATTGTCACTTTATGTATCTAAATATCTTTTCTGTAATGCCATTTTTTGAGTGAGTAAAACTACAAATATGTTTTAGAGTTGGTTTAGGAGAAAAAGGAAGGGAAGACTTATTTTTTATTTATAAATTAAGGAAATTATATTGCTTCTAAAATAGATTAAAATTGTGATTGAAATATATTATATAGTTATCTATTATATCATTCTTTTAAGTTTTTTTTTTTGAAAAATCTCAAACATATATCAAGATGCATGTGTAGCTCACTTGATAGATACCATATATCATTATTGTTGGGTTCAGAGTTTGAACTTCGAAATTTTCATTTCTATACACTTGAAAAGTGTGAGTTTAGCTAGACAACATTTTTTAATGAATGATGGCTTACTCATTCTTACAACATTGTGCAATTGTTTTTTACCTTCCCTTTTGAGGAGTGGTGCGCACTATAAATTTAGTAATGCACTAAAAGCTAGAGCTGAATATATTGGCTAAGATCCGCGGACGGGCATTTAATCCATAGCCGACACGAGTTTAAGATCAATTCTTTTTTTATTTTGGTCGTGTGGGTTGGATCATTAAGACAATGAGTCTTGTGGGTTAAATTTACGGATTCACAGGTTGGCTAGTGACTCGTCTATATTTTAAAAAGATAATAATTAATTACACATTTTATCACTTATAATTTGGATTTTGGATTATTGAAGTTCTTATTAAGTAACATTTGTGTTCTTTTATAGGTTGAGATATGTGAAGGACGAATTCAGCCTTGATCTTTTTTATTAAGTATAATTTTTTATTTTTTTAAGTATTTAACTCACTATGTTAGCTGCATGGAGAAAATAAATAAAATCATAAAAATATCACAAACAATATCAATGACCAAAAGTTCTTATTCAATATTACTAGTTTTTATTTTTTTATTTTATGCTTATAACAGAAGATTTTAACAACTGGTGGTCCAACGTGGGCTTAAATTTAGATTAACATGTTATCATACATTTTTTTTGTTTTCACCCTCTAATTTTTATAGAAAAGGAGTCTAAAGAGTCCAGAGTTCGCTGAGAGTTCTGGCATCAAAAGATTTCAATCTCATCTCAAACATAATTGCGGAGGATTAAACCGCGGTTCTCCCTATTAAATCCAATGTTATTCACCACTGGATTAAGTAACGTATGGTAGCACATTTTCCTTTATGAACAAACTAATTCAGTCCATTTAACGTACGAGTTTGTGCAAAGCAAGGTAAATAGAATGGACCAAGCTCTACTAAAATTATGAGCAACACAAAGCTTAATCCTCATGAATCTGCCAATGCAACTTTTGGCAACACCTTCCCAAAGTTGACAAGTAGAAGTTGTCCTTTCTAGATGACACAAGTGATGGTGGAATCCCACAAATTATGCCCTTTTTATTCCAAAAAAGCTCAATACACATAGCTACCATTATTGTGGAATTAATTTAGTTGGCAAAATAATGGGTGTGCATTGTGCAGTAGGACACACACAGCCAATGAGGAGCACATAATTAACTTTTTCTCTTTTTCATTTTACCTTTTAAGCTTATATTTAAACAAACAAAATAGAATGCTTGTTTAGCTATTTTGGGCAAATGATAAATAGTTTCTTGAAAAAAACATTTCCCAAAAGAATAAATAGTTCCCCAAAAGATGTTTCCATTTTCAAACACACAATTGGAACTTATTTGATTAAGTAATTAGATAAGACCTATAAACTTTGAACAAAAGTTTAAAGTTTATGTTGCACACGATAAGATAAACCAATTTATATTTATTGATGTTTGTTTTTATCTGAAAACTATTTTATTTTTAAAACAAGTAAAACTTAACATATTTTCTGTGTTAACGCTCCGACTTTAAGGAGAAAAGAATTTGTTAATTCGGAGTTTAATCGTAAGATAAGTAAAGTATAATCAATAATTCTTCTTTTGAAAAATCAAACTCAAATTCTTCTAAATTATTCATTTGTCTTATAGAGAGCTCGTTAACCACTGTAGCTCAAATACTTGATTGTGTAAAGTAGAGTCTAACCTAATTCAACATGTTCTCACAAAAAATAATGGACAAAATGGTAAAGTAATAATTATTAGTAACATAAAAATATCTGTACAGAAAATTTTCATAAAAATATAAGAATATTTATTAACCCAGAATATGTTTAGAATTGATCAAGTTTGCGGGTTTAGTATTGCTTCATATTTTGGATATATGTACTTTTTCATGCCAATCACGTTTTGCAATGTACCATTATGTAATTGACTAGCATAGTGGTTTAGGAGTATTGAATTTGCAATCGTGCATGCATACCTCAAAGTCCTTTTTTGCTTTCCTAATAACAAATGATAATATAATTGCATAATCACTAGAAGAAGAAATAAGGAATATGCAATGAAAAATAATTGTATAGAAGAACTACATAAAATAATTTTTTTATATATAGACGAAGTGACAATTAACATTCAGACAAATAATAACTACTCCCTCCGTTCCAAAATTATTGTCTTTTTAGAGTTATGCACGTGGATTAAGAAACAATAAAGATTGATAAGTTAAGTCTATTTTACCCTTACTTTATTAAGAAAGAGAAAACATATTTAATTAGTACTTTATCTTTTGTAAGGGTACAATTGATATACTAACATTAACTTTACATTGGTTTGCGAAAAGGACAATAGTTTTGGGACAAAACTAAAATGCTAAAAGGACAATAGTTTTGGGACGGAGGGAGTATAAAATATCAAATTTAAACCTAAATGAATGATCTGTCTAGTCTAATATTGGTCTTACTGATTGATCAACAAATAAATGCCCCTAAATTGATAGAGATTGCAAGCATAACCCATATTTGGAGATCATTTGACTTTAAAAAGTTTCTTTTTTTGACAAGATGAAAAAAGTTTCTTTTAATTGCAACTCACGAGCCTATTTTAATTTAGGTGCTTTAAACTAGAGGTTATTAAGCTGAAAATAAACACAATCCAAAATTAGTAGTAGTTTGCATCTATAAACTTGCACGCAAATGCAAATTAATATGCCAACGTGTTTGTTTAAGCGTGCAAAGTCAAGTTTTCGCATACTTGTGTTCAAAATGGAAATATTTCTATTTATTTCACATTTATCTTAAGAGTTATGTTCATATTGAAATGCTTGTCTTTTTTCATCTTAAGACTTAATTTGCTATATGCATCTCATCTCTTTTGATTCTAATCTTCAAACTTTCATCAATATCCTTATCTTAAATTGTTTCTATATTTTACTACTTATCAATAATGACAGAAAAAAATCAAACCATTGGACAAATTTTTCTCGTTATTATAACTATTTTTTTTGTACAAGTTATTATAACTATTTTAGTTGTGGTATTTCTTGCACTATTTTTTTTATAATATTACTTCTTGTACTATTCTCTATTACTATTTTCGTTTTTCAAATCTATACTTCTCTTCCTATTTTCGTTTCTGAAAGTCAAATCTATACCTCTTTTCCTATTGAAGATTTTAGAATAGCTTTATTATATTTATGTGCATTGAATCGTAGTTAGGACATTGGTAGAAAAGACTCAATATAATTAAAGGCCTAAAACAAATTGTTAGATTTTATAGTGAAGCATTGTAAAATAAAAAAAATTACATAAGGTTTTATGAAAAAAAAATTATATATTTAAAAGGCTAAGGTTTGAGCTTGAATCTTAAGAATTTGAGAGTTTCAATTTTAGCAACTCAACTAAAGTAATAAGATATTATTTTTTAATTTTAATAATAAAAATAAGATATTATTAAAATATTATTAGAATTTACAATTTATATCCCTCAATAATTTATGATTTGAACCCCGTGAGCTTCACTCAGTTTGCAGGGATATAAGACGTTATGTGCGGGGATCAAAATTCAAACTTTGATCTGCTCACTTTTTTTTTTTTATGAGGTAAAGTTCTATTTGCAAAAGTAAAATTGATGATCAAAAAATTCTTTGATTCACAATTAACTTGCATGGTTGGATATCAGTGTCCCATAAGCAAATTCATTTGAAATATATAATATACTACTGAAATATAAATTAATATGAAATAAACATGATACACTGAAATTTTAGTTATAGGGTATAATATCCAACAATATAAATTGGTATCAAAATGTTTATCTTTATGATTTTCTTAAGAACATGTTTCTGTATTTTGACGTAATAAATAATTATTAATAAATAAAAGTATAAAATTATTTTACGTACATATATTATTTTGTCTTTTTATATGTATAGTAAAAATATTATATTCAAACTTTTTGACTTATTTAAATTTTTTTATATTTATATAATTATTTGTTTAAAAAATTATAGAATTAACCCACATGAGTTGGTTTAGTGGTGTTGACTTGAGTCTTTGGAGAGTGTTCCTCATAAGGTGTTCGATTTTCATTGGTACTAATTTCAGTGGACTAGTTCATACAGAGCTAAAACTCAGAATTTAAATGGGTTCTCCGCAAATGAACGGTGGAATTGATCCATCGAATTAGTCGGTTCTTAGATCGGATACCGAGCTTTTAAAAAAAATAATTATTGAATTAATATACATGAATAAAAACATTAAAAAAATGATTTTTTGTTGGTCAAAAAAAATAATATCTATATCCTCATTATGGATAAAAAGAATATCTATGACCAAAAATATCCAATTTTGGTTTTTCACATTAATGATACTTATTACACACTACTATAAATAAATTATATATTTTTTTTGAAGAGTCAAATGTATCACTAAAAAACAATTTCCTTTTAAAAAAAAGAAGAATAAAAATCAAAATTTTAAACAAAGGATAATAATCAAAAACATCCATCATCCCTAAAAATCCTTTCATTACATTAAAAGTTATAGATAAGGATTCATAATTCCATTTCCTTCACAATAATAATAATAATTAATTAATATTATAACGTGTTTTTGGATCATTTTCATTGCCACGTCATCATATATGTTCTTCCTCCCTATTTCTCCGCCGGCGAAAAACATTATCATCAAAAAAACATCTCTCTTCAGACAACAACATTTTGCGTGAAACTCGTTTCTTTTTGTATGGATGTCATGGTGGGTCCCACTTTCTCCATCGATGTTCCATCATCACCTCCGTTCACAGGTAACCGTTCTACCGGTAACGTGTTTTTTGCCGCCGGTGACTCGCCGGAAAGTTCATCTTCTATCGGTACTCCAGATGACAGTGACAATGAAAATTATGATGTTTCTCCGAAGAGAAACCGTGAAGATAATGATAATGATGATGAAGTTCAAAGCAAGTTTCATGGTTTGAATTCTCTTGATTCTTTAGAAGATTCTCTTCCTATCAAGTTAGTTCCTCTTTTTTCTACTCCTCTTTTAATTTCTTCATTAGTTTATTAATTTTACATAATTTTCCATTTTTGTTTGTTTTTAATTTACTCTTTTTTTTTGTTACATGATATTGGTTACGAAGCTTTAACCGCCGTTAGCGATGACTAATCTTCCGAGTTTATTTGGTTTTTCACTTTTTTGTATTGCATGTGTTTTTCTATTTAATGTTAAATGTTGATTTTTATGTATTAATATTTTGTGATTGGTTTTTTATTTTATTTTATATGATGCATGTTTTGTTCTTCATTTTAATTAATCTTTGGTTTGATTATTAGATATTTGATTTGATAAATTTTTGTGTATGATTTGTGAATTTTCTGATAAGGGTTATGTGATTCTTTTTAATATAAGCGAATCAGGAAGGGATTATCAAATCATTTTATTGGAAAATCAAAGTCATTTTCGGATCTATCAAAAGTGACAACTGTGACTGAATTGAAGAAGCAAGAAAATCCATTCAACAAAAGAAGAAGGCTTTTGATTGCATCTAAGTTATCAAGACAATCTTTTTATTCTTGTTTTAATCCAAAATCAATGCCCCTTTTGCCTTTGAATGAGGATGAAGATGATGATGAAGATCATGATGATGAAGATGAAAATCATGGAGTGGATAAAGAAGTTACAACAAAAGGGTCACCTTCATCTTCATCTTCTTCAACGGAGGAAAAGAAGAATCCACAAGATGAAGTAATGATGAGACAATTCAACAATAGAATGCCTCAATCTTATGCTAATCATATGAGGCTTAGATTAGGGAGCTTTAAGTCTAGGAGTTTTTCTCTTGCAGATCTACAAGAACATGATGAGGTGGAGGAAGATGATGATGAGGACAATGAGGAGCAACATTTGGATTAAAAGTACAAGTGTGTAATTACTAATTAGTATTTAGTAGTGAACTTTTAATTTCATTTTTGTATAGATGAAGCTTTTAACTTTATTAGTTTTTGTTGTTATCATAAAGAGAATTTTACATTTTAGGGACATAAAGTAGGCAAGTTCTTTGGTTGATCTTGTTGGAGATTCTAATAATGATATAATAATGATCGGATATTGGTCTTGGGAAGTAGAAACAAGATGAATATGAATAAGAATATGTGCCTCAAAATGAATATGAATATGTGCCTCAAAATGCAATTCACATTCACAATTGTTTACATTTGTTTGTCAAATTGATATTGATCAAGTTATTGTTGCCTTCTGTATTTTGAAGGGAGAATTTCCCTTTTCCTTGTTGGTTGAGGTCATGAACAACTCATTTCTAATTTATAAAGGATTAATATAAAATTAGAGGTGTGATTCTCTTCGAATCCGAGATCTAAATGATAAGTCTGTTTCTAGTCGTTGATTTTAGACTGTTGAATGGTTAACCTCGCTTATAGGGGTGATATTTGCACATACTCTAACGATCAAGTTAGTGACTACCAAAAGTGAGAGGTAATAGGGTTTAGATGTTGCATATTCTAGCCTAACCATGAGTTAGACTTTTGTGACCGAGAATTAGAGTTTTCAGGGGCTTAGAATCTTCCCCTAGACACGGCTGACGTTGGATAAGTGTAGGTGGACTATGGATGGAGGATGCTGGCGGTCCGCATCTAGTCAAATATGGTGTATCGCTAGAACAATCACATAATATGGTCCGTGTAGCATAAGTTCATTCAGATGATTTGATTTAGTTCGCGGAAGGATAGTGACCCAGTCCAAAACAAGGTGATTAAAATATAAAATAAAACCGTAATACTACTCTTTTTATACACAAAAATAGTGTGACATAAATTATAAGTATAGGTTAATTCATCCCATCTGAGGGGATCAATTGAAGTATCGAACCCCTTAAATATGAAGCTAAATGGACTTTGCCCTCTTTTTTTGGTTATCAAACTAAATGATTAAATCAAGATGTCGATGAACTCCTCTTAAAGAATGAATCTCTTTAGAGAATCCGAACTCGATTCAAATTATTGCCCATCAAAGTTATTAATTTGATTTTAGTAAAATCAATTCATTGAATTGTTGATAATGATTAAAATCTTAGCTTATCTTTTTGGTCTTTATGTTTCTTTTTCATCTAAAAAGTTTACATACCCTTATTAGACAGTACAAAATTATAGAACGAGGGATTTTTCTTCTTTTGTTCATCAAATAAAACAAAAACAATTAGAGAACGATATTTGGTAAAGGTGTGTTTGGTGGGTCTATGAATAATGAAAGCTTCATATATATGCAGTGACATGAGGAAGCACGCCTACCTCATTTAGCGGTTAGATAGGATATGGATTTTGGAATTTATTATTCACCAAGACAAGATAGAGATAGAGAGACAAATTAAACAACTAAATGGGTAATAATAATGGGAAGAACATGACAATTTCAAGAGATGAGAAGATGAAAGTTTATGTATATTTTTCTTGGATTTGTTTGACTAATTATTCCAAAATGATGTGAGGGTACTGGTTCACTGGTTTATTGGTCGAACCTCCGGTTCACTGGTCGGACCGTATGACAAACCGGATCAAACCGTATCAAACCGGTGGAATGAACCGGTCTCTATAATAAAATTATATATATATTAAACCAGTCGAACCGGATGACTCGGTCTCTAAAAAACCATGAGACCTAAAAATGTAAAAGAATTTAATGTCATAATTTCACAAGTTCATTATTTAAATTTAAATTTTAGACATAATAATCACACATGCAACATAAGTAAGATAATATAAAATGTTTTCACACATGTTTTAATAAGTAAGATAAGTCTTTAAAAATATTTAGCATTCATAAAGTGTTGAAAAAATTAAATAAATTAAGATGATTTTTTTTTGACGTATAAATTAAGATGATTTAACTCGATTAAACTAAATGACTCGGCTGTATGACTATTAAATTGAATTTAATCGGTAAATATACACCTATTAATTTTTTTAAAAAAAAATTATAGCATATCTATTCTAATTTAAATATAATAAATTAAAATCTTTAATTTTTTTTACCGCAGAGTAATAGTTATTATAAATATAAAAAATGAGAGTTGAACAATTAAATCAGTATTAAGAAACAATATATAAAATCTAAAGTCATTAAAAAAAATGTGCATTTGAAACTCAAATCAACACTCGTGTTGTTTTTTGCAAAAAATAATAGTAATACAAGAATTATGTAATATATACAATACAAAGTAAAATTATTTACAAATAAACAGCATAGCCTAGTGGTAGCATACTCCTAGTTTATAAAGAGGTTAGGGGTTCAAACCTTGCTGATAACAATTTTGTTATATTTTTAAACATTTAAAATATTCATATATTATTACTAACAAAAAAGGCCTGCTTCAATAAAATAAGATGGGCTCGTTTCAAAATATCTGTAAAAAAAAAAGCCCGTTTCTGGAAAAGAAAATGAGGTTAGGCATTAAACCGAAAACCGGCCGGTTCACCGATTTTCTCCGGTTTGTACCGGTTTTCGCCGGTCCAGCTGCATGTCCGATCCAATTACCAGTCCGGACCGGTTGACCTCCAGTTCACCGGTCCAACTGGTTCGACCGGCCGATCCGGTCCGGTTTTTAAAACACTGATAATTAGTATATAGCAAGTTATGTTATTTTAGTTATTACTTTCTTCATTTTTTTGATCTTACTACCTGTATGTATGTTAGCTATTACTTTCTTCATTTTTATATAGACTTATATGTATAAACAATGTTGCAGTACTGAAATATATATTTTTTGTGTTTTGGTTTTTGAAAATAAATAAATCGGATCAAGGGAATGATGTTAATGCACACCTTTATGGGTGTGTTATAGCAAAACTCAAATATAAATGGATGAATTTAGGAATTATTTTTTCCGTGAAAATCAATATTTGAATTAGAAAAAAATTCTGAAAAATATTCCCGAAACTTTTTTATAAGGGCAAAAATGTCTTTTTTGTAAAATTTTCAATGCAAGTAGATATAAATAAAATATAAATAAAAAAATAAAACACTATAATTTTATAAAATTTATTGTTCCAGTTTATTATTGTTATCAAGGATCTTATTATGAGTTTTTGATTTCTTATCTCAGGCCATTTGTTGAACTTTGCCAAGAATAGTACGGCTGAAGGATTATGTGCTTGACTTATATATATTCATATAACAAGGGTGTGTTTGATCTGTTAAAAGATAAGAGATTTGACAAGATAACTTCAGTTGTATGTTTGATTTTGAAACTGTGCCTGAGACTGGACAAACTGAGGGTCAAGAGACTGGACAAAAACAAATTTTTTTGTCCCTTACAGAACCGCGGGACAACTTTTTGTCCTCAGCACAAGTTGTCTAAAATATCAAAATAACATTTTTTTTACCAAATATCATACAAAATAAAATTTGTTCAATACCATAAACATTTATCCTATACTGTTCTGTCCAGTATTTTCATTTTGCAGATCAAACGCACCCTAAAAACTGTTCTCTAACTCTAAGATCAACTAAAGCAAACAAAATTAATTTGTTGTTTTGATTTTGACAAAATATTACTTACAGGTCAATTTTTTTAATACTCAATTTTTTTTTTCTAGAAGTAAGAATTCTAAAAGATCTCCACAAATGTTTCCTATTATACGTCATAGACTTATATTTAATATTTGATGTCTTGATGATCAAAATCTATATTTAATATATCTTTTTACAAAAATGCCCATCATCTAAATGGGCCTAACATGTTGTCACTCTTTTATCCATTAACTCTCTTTATTTCACAAAATTTTCTTTCTTCGTTTCAAAATGTAAGCAAAAGTGATGCAAAAAAATTTGATATATTTAATTCAAAATTTGGACCAAATACATTCATTTTTGTTGACCGACTTTAACTTATATTTTGAAACAGAGGAAGTAAATTTTGTCCTTCCGAATATTTTTTTTTTTTGATAAAATCCGAATAAAATTTAGAACATATTTTGTGAAATATTTTTGCTGTAAAAATTAATATTTGAACTAAAAAAAAATTCAAAAAAAATTCTCGAAACTTTTTTTACAAGGGCAAAAATGTCATTTCGCGAAATTTTCAATGCAAGTGATTGCAAATTACAGAGATATTTTTTCTTTCTCCTTAATCTCACTTCCATGGCGAATGGATAGAATAACAATAACAAATTCACGCTGCATCCAAAATGCTTCTAAATCAACTTTTCTCTTCATACATTCCTCTCTCTTCTTGTTCTTCATCTTCTCCGTTACGGCGTCGTTTGGTGAGAACAACCACTCCTCGCAAAACAAATCTCAAAATCCTCACTTCACGCGTAGTTCAACTCACTCGTCGAAAACAGCTTCGTCAGATTTTCAATGAAATTGAGGTTGCGAAGAATCAGTTTGGAAAGTTGAATACTATTGTGATGAATGCTGTTATGGAAGCTTGTGTTCGTTGCGGTGATATTGATTCAGCTATTAGGATTTTTGATGAGATGAAAAATCCTGATGCTTGTGGTGTTGATACTGTTACCTATGCTACTCTTTTGAAGGTAATTTTATACTTTCTAATTATGATTAAGTATTCTAATCATGAAATTACTGAATGATTAATGATTGATGATAGAGTATGTTTAGAATATAGATAGAGTAGAAATTTCATTTTAAATAAAAATTCTGTTTTTTATTTAATTTAAAAAAAATTTAGTTTAACATGTAAAATTGTAGGAAATTATAGAGAGATTATTTGTTATGAAATGGAGAAATGATTAGAGTGTAGTGTAATTTTTGGTGATGGAAAAATGCTACGAAAACGTCCCCTGAGCTTAGCTCAGTTGGTAGGGACATTGCATGTAATGTGTTAGGACTGAGTTTGAACCCTGGTATGCCAACTTATTCATTTTTAATAGGTGAAAATCTAGTTCTAGCCACTAAGCTACATGACCAAAATAAAAAGTGCTGCTGAAACTAATTTTACTGCCAAGTGGTGTTGTATGAGACTACAATTTTAGGTGAAGTTCTAAGAAGAAATTAGTAAGTTTTTTGTTTGAGAGTTAGAATGTTATAATGGATTAGTGGAGAGGACAATATAGGATTATGAATGAAAGTTTTACATGAAAAGTTTTGATAACATAGCACCTATTGAGGGGAAAGGATGTTGAAATCTCGTTTTAGATGGATTCGATATGTTCAAAGAAGACTTTCTAAGTAAGTAGATCAACTTATCAAGTGAATGATAGTCCAAGAGGTCAAGGAAGATTGTAGGCCAATCATTAAGAAAGATTTAAATTCAAATAGTCTATCATTATACATTATTTATGTTAGGGTGCGTTTGATTCGCAAAACAGTAAGTATTGGACAGAAAAGTACATGACAGAACAAGATAGGACAAGACTGGACAAAATTGAACCGGAGAGAGATAGAGATGTAATATTTTTATATTCAAAAATAAAATGGGTATTTTTGTATTTTTTTAGTTGTGCTATGGACAAAAAGTTGTCCTGTGGTAGAGTGAAGGACAATTCTTGTTTTTGGCCTGTGCCTTACTACCTATTTTGTCTAGTCCAGTCCTCTGTTTTTTAGCTGATGAAACACACCTTTAGGATACTCCAATGTTGTTTAATTCATGCAGCTAACTCAACCTAGTGAAGTAAGATTGAATTTTTCGGTCATTGGAAGGTTATATTAACAAATAATCTTGAAAGTTTCAATCACCCCTAGTTAATTTTTATAATCATTTTAAAATTTCATTTAAAAATGAAAAACCATGAACTATCCCTTTCCTTGATTGGATTTTTATTTAAATTTTATAAAGGGTTTGGGCAAGGCACATAGATTCGATGAAGCTTTTCAATTGCTTGAATCTGTCGAAAATGGTACTGCCGTGGGAAGTCCAAAGTTGTCAGCACCGTTGGTCTTCGGTTTGCTAAATGCCTTAACAGAAGCAGGTGATTAGACATTTCAGTTTCGCTGCCCTTGCAACGTCTACATTTTTTTTTATTCTGATCTTTTTTCACCGGATAATTATTGCTTTTGCATTGCATTGGCCATACATGCAAAAATTTATATGGCTGCTGAAGCTATAAGATGTTCTTGCACCACTGATATTTTGTTGATTTTCAATATTTAAGGTGTTAGATGTTCTGATTCGAGTCTATGAAGAAATTCATTAAAAAGTCATGTTGACTGGTGATGTTTTACTCGCAATGCTATAGTGCAGGAGACTTGCGTCGTGCAAATGGACTCCTTGCCTGTTATGGCTCTGTGCTTCTTGAGGGCGAACATTTTTCAGTCTCAGTATACAACCTTCTGATAAAGGTTTTCTTCTGATCCGTAGGGAGAAAGTTTCATTATGAATAGTATATTTCAGTAGTAGAGATTGCAAATATTTGTCTGAACAGAGCACTAATTTAAATGCTTATTTTTCCCCTCTAATTTAGGGGCATATAAACGCGGGCTGTCCTGACACTGCTATAAACATGCTCAATGAAATTTTACATCAAGGAGTAATGCCAGACAGGCTCACATATAACACACTAATTTTAGCATGTGTTCAGAGTGAAAAGTTGGATGTTGCCATGCAATTGTTTGCAGAAATGAAGGTAATAACTTGCATTTGAAATGTGGTTTATATTATATATATATGTGGAACTTCTAAATTCCAACCTTTGATATTTGTAGGAAAAAGCGCAGAAGTTCATCCATGATGATCTGTTTCCAGATATTGTTACATACACAACATTGCTCAAGGTCAGATTTCTCAAAGTTACTCACTTGTAAGATTAGTTTGTTGCAGTACAAACAATACAAATTTAAATTAAGTTTTTTTTTTCTTTTTCTGTAGAACGTTTTGATCGTTGGTGTTCGGAGTTATGCTCACTGATTTAAGTTGTTTGCAGTTGTTTTATTTTTATGATTATTTATGTTCTCATAGTTTTAGCCGTCATGTGTGAAAATGACTTGCCTTGAACATTTATTTTAAGCAAATTTAGTTATGTCCTCTATTATAAATTTTATCTGCGGTTTAGGAGGGTTCTTTGGTAGCATCTCTCTCAGTTTTTCTGTTTTGATGCAGGGTTTTGGGCAGGCAAAGGATCTCGTTTCAGTTGTACAAATAGTGCTGGAAATGAAATCATGTTCTGAGTTATACATTGATAGAACTGCTTACACTGCAATGGTTGATGCTCTACTAAAATGCGGCTCAGTTAAGGGTATGCTTCCATTTGATGCTGGGTTTCATTAGTTGTTTGTAGATAGTTTCAGGTATAACTATTAATGTTTATGCTATTTAGAATGAGATATTCTGCTCTTTTGGATGGGTGGAGTAAGGTATTCCTAACAAGTGCTAATAATCAAAATTATGCCTGTGAGATTTATGGGTTATACACGTCTCTTGAATTAAAGAGTCAAATATTGATATACTGCTAATTTACATTTTACATTCTTCTAAGTCGAGTGAAGATTATGAATGTCGTATTTTATTATAAATTTCAACAATTAGTTAAGTGGTCAGTTGAACTACATAACAAGTTAAAACTTTAAATATGTAGATTTGGCACAAAAAGAACTATTTTAAACATAATAAAGGAATGAAAATCTACTGTTATGAATTTCAATTACTAATTCATTTTTTAATGAATCTTGAATAGATACTATTAGTATTCTGCTTTAATAATTACTCTATTAGTGCTTTTGGCCAATCCTTTTGTTTTGTTAACTAATCGATGGATTTCTATTTTGTTTGTCATATAATTGAATTACGTTGGGGTATTTAGGTGCACTGTGTATTTTTGGAGAAATACAGAAGCAGGTTGGTTTGAATCCAGAGTTGAGACCAAAGCCTCATCTCTATCTTTCCATGATGCGTGCCACTGCTTTTCAAGGAGATTATGATCTGGTTAAAAATTTGCATAAGAGGATTTTGCCAGATACTGCAGGAACCATCTTACCCCCCTCCCAAGAAGAAGCTGACCACCTTCTAATGGAAGCAGCCCTGAACGCTGGCCAGGTATTATAATGTCTCTGTTTCTAATTTTCAACATTTAGATTGGTATTAAATATTAATAATTCACTTGTTCTTGACATTATATTGCACGTTTTTCTATGCTAGGTTGATGTCGCTATTAAAACTCTTACATACATTGTTTCAAGATGGAAGGGCATATCCTGGACAAGTCATGGAGGCATGGTGTGTAATTAGTTTTTCGTGAATATTGTTGTCTTAAATACACCCATTCAGTAGTTTTTAATTTTAAGTATTAACATTGATTTACATATATCTGGTCCATTTCTTATCACATTAATTTTTAGAATCAACTGATATTGCAGTTGGTATTGTGGTGCCCTTTTAACAATGCAAAGATTCCTTTGCAGGGAATGGGCTCTTAACTTTATTTCTTTTTATCTTGGTGTTTCTTTTATAAGTATAATATTGTTCAGAAGTAGTAAATCTCCGAACAAGCTGTTATATATTTAACTGATTTTTTTCCTCCTAAAATGCTAATGTTGGCAGCAGCCAGCAAGTCAGGTTCTTAACTATTTGCATGTTTCTGTAATTTAGGTTGCTTCTCGTATTGAGGCCTTATCAGGATTCTCGGCATCTTTATTCAATCCTTTTTTTCTTCCTCAGGTACTTTATTTTATATGTTTGTTTGACATCCTTTCCCCACTGGAAGTATGCTTTGTTTGTGCATGCATTCTCATTAATTTGTCTAAAACTAAATGTCTTTCCGACTTTTATGCTCTTATTTATATATTCGTAATTCACAATTGTTTGTCATGACTCTGTTTGTTCTACATTGCACTGCATTGTATTTTCAGTAGTTTCTTCTTTCTACTTGAGAACTTGTATACTGTCTTACTCTGCAACCTTTTTGTGGTTTAGGTTTCACCTTCTGAAGCGGTTGAGGGTTTCATGATACCATTTGAAGCAACACGGCCCCTACAAGGTACCATAAAGCTGAAGGATGTGGTAACACGTTTCCTTGATGATGCAGTTGTTCCTATTGTAGATGAGTGGGGAAGTTGTACAGGGCTGTTGCACCGTGAAGACTGCAATCAGGTATGTTTGTGAAATTACCATTTGACGAAATAGTGTTGTACTATAAAAATATGCATTCTACAATTGATAAGCCTATTCTTCAAGACATGGACATGGAGGGATGCTAATATTGATGCATGTACTTTCTGTCCTAGCTATTAAAGGCCTGTTTGTTCATGCTTTGTTAATTACAAAAATGTTTTAACATATTTCACAATAATACATATACATTGATACAAATTGAAGAGAAAAAAAATCCATTCCATTGGCTGTCAATTTCTGTTCTAGCCTCTAACTGTCTGATACCGTGATGAATTTATTATGTAGTTGGATGCTCCACTTGCAACAATGATGAGAAGCCCTCCTCCCAGTGTTTCGGCTTCAACATCTGTTGGTCATGTAATTGATTTAATTTTGGAGAAACGTTACCCAATGGTTATCATTGTAAATTGCAACGATGTGTTTGCTACTTCATACGGCTGTAGAGCTGTTGGAGTTTTTACAGTAGAACAATTGAATAGGCTTATCAGACCTGTATCTGAAGGGAAAGGGATGGACCTTTCACTCAGTAGAAGATGATACATAACATGTTTAGTTGTACCAATATGTCAAATTTTATTTCTGTGGTCTCAAAAAATGCATTAGTTTAAAATTGAGTAGTTTCCATCGGTTGAAAATGAAAATTTTCTAGTGGACCGCATTTCCACTTACTGTCACTTAATGTATTTGCCCTGTATGTCTGCCTAGGACTTGTGATAAATATTTTTCTTTTAAATGATTAAAGGGGATTCATGTATGCAGCATAAGTCCATTATTGTATAGGCAACAAGGTGTCAAGTACCAGACACACAAAGTTCTTCTTCTAAGGACAAGTCCGCAATTAAAAAGGCAAGTTTATTGCCTTGAAGGTGTGGGGAGTTGCCCTTAATTTCCAAGATCTAAACTAAATGAAAGAAGGGAGAGAAGGCTACTGAAGAATCAATTGTTGAAGGAGTAGTTCCAACAGATAAATAAGAATCATACAGTTTGCTTTGAATATAAGAAATCTGGGTACCTGAAGGGACACACAGAGATTTTTACACGAAGATTTTTAGTAAGAAGAAATGAATGATGACAATATGAGAGAGTTTGGACCTTTTATCGTTTGAGATTGAAGCTGAAGTAACAAGAAGTCAACTTTCTCCGTCTCCAGGCAGATATTAAGTAGCAAGAAGGGGAGGTATTTTTTTACTCTAATTAAACTTCACCTAGGAAAAAGTTGTTATGAATTTAATCATGAAAATATTAAATAGAAGGTCTTCTCAAAAATGAGATGTACAAGTTAATTTTCAATCTATACCAGAAGTTATTGGTTAAAAATTTCATAATTATAAATTATTATAAAGACATTTTTAAAATTCTTAGTCAAAAATATCAATCATAATTGTCAAATTATATCAGCTAATACCTTCTCAGTGAATCAAATGCAAGCTTTGAATTCGTGCAGTTTGGGAATAACTAAAGGAACAGAGCTATCAAATTGACCAAAGACTGAATAATATATGTACTTTACAATGGTATAATAATTACTCGTGTAAATGAACATTTCAACTGGTTGTGAAAATCAACAAAGTTGAATGTCAACAATCCCTTTCAAATTGTTAAGAGGTAGCTGTGTATACATCAGAGTGATTTCTTCAACTTTTTTGTTCTTGTTTTTTCTTTGTTTCTACTCCTGGGATTATGTTCTCTAAATTGAGAAAGTTAGAAGGAAAAATGAGGAGTTATAATCATTAATTGGAAAATCAATAGTTGAAATTGTAATTGCAAAACACACACACATATAACAGAAGTTTTTAAATCTCAACAGTTGACTTTTCAATTAAATGGTTATAACTCTCACTTCTCTCCAAAAACATTGCTCCCTTTAATTCCATCATGAGTGTCAGCAAAGTATAGTCTCATGTTAAATAATCCATGTGCCATGCACGGTTCATTTGGTTTGATGATCAATGACAGTTTGAAACGCTCCAGCCAATGCAAGAACCTTGTTCTTCCTCCCCAATAGCTTGTTCTTAGTCTCTTCAATCATATCATTAGACACTTGAGATTCATTCTTCCCTTTTAATGCTAATTGTTGTGCTACCTCAGCCTTTGCTTCTTCAACTTCTTCACTTACCCCTCCTTCAACAACTTCCTTCTCTTCCCCTCTTCGTTCTTCTTCATTGTTGTTCTCACTTTTTTGTTCTTCTTCATTGTTCTCACTTTTTTCATCTTCTATTACACTCCCATTTTCATTTTCTTCCTTTTCATTCACAGCAACTTCCCTTTCAACCTCAGAATAATCAACTTCTGGGTGATTCTCACTATTGTTCTGTTTCTCTTCGTGCTCAACTTCTGAGTGATTCTCACTGTTGTTCTGTTTCTCTTCATGCTCAACTTCAGGATGATCAACTTCTGGGTGATTCTCATTATTGTTCTGTTTCTCTTCATGCTCAACTTCAGGTTTCTCTTCTTGCGGCTTTTTTTCTGCTATTTCTTCTTCTGAAACTGCAGTAATTACTTTCTCATCATCACCTTGATTCTGAGGTGGGTCAGAATCCTCAAGAACCTGATCATGCTCATGCTCATGCTCATGTACTAATTCAGAGTTGACATCAGGTGAAATATTCTCATTAGATACATGCTCTTCATTCTCCACCTTTATCAGTTCAACTTCTTGGTTTGTAACTTCCTTAACATCCTCAGTTTCAACATTTGATGAATCAGAATCTTTAGTCACAGCTTTGGTTTTTGCAGGGTTAACAGAAGAAGCATGATCATTATTAGCTACCCTCTTTGTAGTATTAGAAGTAGCAATGTTGTTATTCGGTGTGTTGATCTTCTTTGTGGCCCTTTTCCATACTAGCTTAGTTTTCACATCACCTGGTTTCTTATCTGAAATGGGTTTTGAAGGGTTGGTGCCTTTAACTGGCACATTGGAAGATCTAATATTTAGTGAAGAAGATCTTTGTCTAGGGTCAGGAGATACAAGAGCTTTGTGTAATCTTGAAGGAGCAGGTTGATTTGTTTTTGGTGTTGAGTTTGAAAATGAGAGTGGTTTATCCAATGAACTTCTTCTAATTGGAAGAGGCTTAATTGGACTCTCAGTTTTGGGCTGTCTGAAACTTGTTGTGGGCTTTAGATTCTTTGGGTTGTTTTTCTCTGATGGAGTGGTTGAGTTACTCTTGTTAGTAGTGGAGGTAGTAGTAGTAATTGTTGTGGATGGTTTTGTGGTTCTTTTGGTTGTTGTATTAGGAGAATTAGAAGATGGGGTCTTCTTTTTCTCATTCCCAACAACTGTGCTACTGTTTTTAGGTTTTGTTGCCATATATAATTAGGTATTTAAGCTAAGAAATTCTTGAAAGAACCTGCACACACACAAAAAAAGTAGGGTTATTTGATGGGTTCTAAGGAGCTATAATTGATGTCAATAAAAAGGAGCTATAATTATTATTTTTTAATTCAACTCCTAAAAAATGAGCAATTCACTAGTCAACCTTGATTAGAAAATCAACTGTTGATATGTTGTTTGTGTATATAAACATTAAATCGTTAATTACTTACTTGTTTGTCTTATCCCTCGGATTTCCAGGAAGGGGGCCTTGGTACTCAAATGTTTGTACAAAAGGTAAGTAAAGTCTGATAAAAAATGATTCCTCTTAAGAATCAAATTTGAGTTCTTTTGAACGGTTCTTTCTTAGGGGAGCTTATTAATTACTTGGCTAATCATGGATATCTTTTAGAGGCTGATTTTTTTTGTTAATAATTGAGACTATATACAGATTTTGTATATACTCAAAATATCCAAAGACATATATACATTAATGTTTCAGAGGAGACATATACAGATTTTGTATATACTCAAAATATCCAAAGACACTAATTGTGTTTTTTATAAAATTTAGTAGATTTGGATATCGAAACATTTTTTAGGTTTTGTTGCCATATATAATTAGGTATTTAAGCTAAGAAATTCTTGAAAGAACCTGCACACACACAAAAAAAGTAGGGTTATTTGATGGGTTCTATAAGGAGCTATATAATTGATGTCAAAAAAGAAAGAGGAGCTATAATTATTATTTTTTAATTCAGCTCCTCAAAAATGAGCAATTCATTAGTCAACCTTGATTAGAAAATCAACTGTTGATATGTTGTTTGTGTATATAAACATTAAATCGTTAATTACTTGTTTGTCTTATCCCTCCGATTTCCAGGAAGGGGACCTTGGTACTCAAATGTTCGTACAAAAGGTAAGTAAAGTTTGATAAAAAAAATGGTTTGGGGAGGTTATTAATTACTTGGTTAATCATAGATATCTTTTAGAGGTTGATTTTTTTTGTTAATAATTGAGACTAATTTTTTTACATTAATGTTTCAGAGGAGACCTACAGATTGTGTATATACTCAATATCCAAAGACACTAATTGTGTTTCTTATAAAATTTAGTAGATTTAGTTAGATATTAAAACATTTGCCATTGAAAATATTGTAAAATACAAAAATTGACCTACATTTGTTAATGGCATTAGAAAAATAGAAGAATTGATTTTCTTCTAAAAGGAAAGCATAACCACTTTTGAAGTAACATACTTGTCTTGTAGGCCTCATCAACAACAATTTTTTTTATAAAATAAAACTACTCTTAAAAATAGCTTAACTTGTAAGAAATTTAATTAGTTTTTAAGTCAAAATGATTTATCAAATTAACAAAGTTTAAAATTAAAAATAAAATGATATTCATCATTTTCATTTGTCCATAAAAATATTATTTTGGAATAATCAATTTAGTATCTGAAATTGTCCTTAATGTGACCAAAATTTTGAAGTTAAGGAATCATTTTAAATGATCAACAATGTTATGGATTAGATTATCTAATCCCTATATATATATATTCAGAGCCTAAATTAATAATTCCCTCTTTTACATTATTTCTTCTTTTATATGTCCCACATGTCTATTAGTTCTTGAAAAGAAGTGGTGATGAATATATACCAAACAAGAAAAAGAAATTGTAATGAATATGATTTGTTGAAAATAAAAGCCAATACCAACTTCATGAAAAAACAAAAGAAAAGATCCCAAAGATAAGAAAGGTACACATTGGGGAATATAAATTCATCACAAATTTGTGTCTAAATGAGTTGCAAGGAAAAGGTGAAATTTAAAAAGTTCATCTCAAGTGCTTGTCAAATGATTATGATTATCACCTTTAAGTACTTTGTTAATTATCAATAAATAAATAAACAAAGAATTATGTTCCTTTGTTTTTTGAAAAGCAATCAAATGAAAGTGATTCATGAAAATGGTATAAAAATTAAACATTGTACAACAAGCAAAATAAAAAAGGAAGCTACATTTACATGAAGAAGAAAAAAGCAAATATGGATGATCATGTTTTGGATAACATACCTTGATTAAAGAAAGTTCATGGAAAGATTGAATTTGTGGAAACAAAACCAAATGAAATTGCTTTGAAAGGAGAAAATATGAGTTATTGCTGGAAGTGGAAAAAGAAAGAATTAATTGGAAGAGAGAAAAAAAAAACAGAAATTGTGTTGAGGTGATTTAACAATTTACATCAAAAAAAGGAAAGAATAAATGAAGCACAACTCAAAGGAGGTGTATTGCAGGCCATGAAAACAAAAACCAAATTATTTGTTAATTAGTAGTTTCATCAAACGAGCTGTGAATAACTCCGAGACATTTGGGGGGAATATGTGAATCATAGTTGACCTTTTCTCTTTCATTTCTACACGTTCAATTAATAATTATTTTAATTTTCTATAAATAACATATAATATATTTTTCTATAATAAAAAACATATAGCATACATATGCATTAAATTTAGTTGAAAGGAGAGATAACCCACTTTATATGTCCACAAGTTCTTCGATAGTGATTAGTCATTACTAATAACGATGAAAACATCGTACAGATATTAGAGTAACAAAAAAAACATTAATCTTAATAATTTGAATCATATTACTTTAATTTTTTATCAAACATGTTTAATTTGTACACACTGTCGCTATAAAAACATTTTATACTTACATTTAATCATCTATTGTCACATCATTTAATTAGTATGACAAATTCTGTAGTATTTTAAAATTACTAGATTCAAATGACAAAAATAACAAAAATCATCTATTGTCACATCATCATGTCCGTGAATCCTACTTCAAATGACAAAAATGTAAAAATTACTAGATTGAATGTTATGATCATAGTTTAAACTCCAATCTCTCTATTTCATATGTGTGAGTTCTTAATAATTTATTATTTTATATGTGTGAGTTCTTAATAACATAGACTTAAATAATCAATTAATCCATATAAATTCACATGCTTTTGAAATTTATCCATAAATATTAAAATCATTTTGATTTTAGCCGAAAACATATTAATATTATTAGGAGCTAAACTTTGTAGTAGTACTAGTAACTCATCAAATAGCTTGCTGTCTCGTTCTCTCTTTTCACACAACTCAGTCCACCGCTCTCTCTCTCTCCGCAAGCTTAGCTTCTTCTCCGTCCACCACCACTCATTGCCGCCTCCGGACTCACCTTCTATTTTCTGTGTTGTGAGTTAATCTCTCTTCTTCTTCAAACGCATTTTGCATAGCTTGCTGTCGCCGCCGAGTCTCCAACTCCACAGTAACTGGTAATCCGTTTATTCTACTCTATTTCTAGTTTGTTTCAAAGTCCCAAATCTAATTGTTTGCATTAAATGATCATGAAAATCTATGAACATGATTTTGGATTAATTAGGTTAGGTTAAGTTGTGATAGACTTATTGTGATTTGTGAGATGAATGAATGATTACACAAATGCTAATTTATGTTTCTAGACTTTTGGACAAAACTTAATTTCTGTTGTTAGTTTGAGGCGGCCATAAGACATAGCGAAAATTAAGGCTGGATACATTAGTTATCCAATGAACTTAAAAAGTGGAAAGTTTCTTATAATTAAGGCAGGAGGGAGTACATTGCAAAAACAAAATGAAAAAGGGATTAGATATTGAAATTTCTTATTTTAATTAAAGATACTGAATTGACAATTTGAATCAATTTTGTTTTAGGTTTTATGCAGAGGATCAACAGCATCTCGTGCTGTAACGTTGTTGATAAGCACCAACATAACCACAAAAACCCTAACCCTCATCCTGTTTTAACTTCACACAATTTCTCCATACCTGATCTTTCCACCGATTTTTCTAATATCTCCACCGTTCATTCAATTTCTCCCTCCATCACACGCCGAGTCATTGAGAAATGCAGTGCTGTCCGCCACGGTATTCCATTTCTCCAATCCCTAGGTTTTTTCAATTGGGCCACCACACAAGATGGTTTCCCCGCTTCCGCTGAGCCCTACAATCAGATGATTGACCTCGCCGCAAAGCTGAAACACTTTGATTTAGCGTGGAGTTTGATTGATTTGATGAAATCACGCGGTGTTGAAATAACTCTCACCACATAAGTTTTCAATTGTGATAAGTAGTTTATGTAAGAAGAAAAGAGCGAGTGAAGCGCAATCATTTTTTGATAGTCTTAAGCATAAGTTTGAACCTGATGTTGTAGTTTATGCTAGCTTAGTTCATGGTTGGTGTCGTGCTGGTGACATGTCGAAAGCTGAGGAGGTTTTTAGTGATATGAAGGAGGCCGGTTTTAAGCCTAATGTTTATACCTATAGCATTGTGATTGATTCGCTATGTCGGTGTGGACAAATCACGCGTGCTCATGATGTTTTCTCCGAGATGATAGATGCTGGATGTGATCCTAATGCTGTTACTTTTAATAGTCTTATGAGGGTTCATGTGAAAGCTGGTAGGACTGAAAAGGTTTTGCAGGTTTATAATCAAATGAAGAGACTTGGTTGTGTTGCTGATACCATTAGCTATAATTTCCTCGTTGAGACTCATTGTAAGGATGAGAATCTCGATGAAGCTGTGAAGGTTCTTGATACAATGGTTGAGAAAGGGGTTGTTCCTGATGCATCTACTTTCAATTCGATTTTCGGATGCATAGCTGAGTTGCATGATGTGAATGGTGCGCATCGGATGTATGCTAAAATGAAGGAACTGAAGTTCAAGCCTAATGCGTTGACGTTTAATATACTGATGACAATGTTTGTTGACTCGAAATCTTTTGATATGGTTCTCAAGTTGAAAAGAGAAATGGATGAGAGTGAAGTTGAACCTAATGAGAATACTTACCGAATTTTGATTTTGATGTTTTGTGAAAAGGGGGACTGGAATAATACGTACAAGTTAATGAAGGAGATGGTTGAAGAAAAAAACCTAAAGCCAAATCTGTCGATTTATGAAAAGGTTTTGGAGCTGCTGAGGAAGGCTGGACAGCTTAAAATGCATGAAGAATTGGTCGATAAGATGGTTTCCAAAGGATTTGTCTCTCCTCGCCCTTTGAAGAAGTTGCTTCGTCCTTGACATCATAGAGCTGAACAAAGAACTTCCAAGTATGGCTACAGACTGTTAGTTAGTGTTGTTAATTGCTATAATGAGACAAAATACTCGTTTAACTAGTTATAGTCTATGAAGCCCAGACACGGACACCGGACACGGACACTGACACGTCGACACGGATAATTTTTTTGAAAAAGTTATAATTTTCAATGTAATTGTAAGTGTCGGTGTCAGACACGACACGTGTCCGACACCGGACACGCCTAATCTAAGGAGTGTCGGAGCTTCATAGGTTATAGTGTTTTTTGTTGAGTCTTTTTAATTTGACTATAACTCAATGACCACAACTATAGAATGGTTGTGTTGATAGTTGCTATAAGTGACAAAATGTCGGTCTAACTGGTTATAAATTATAATGTTTTGGATGGAGTCTTTATAATTTGATTAGAAGATGGGGTCTTCTTTTTCTCATTCCCAACAATTGTGCTACTCTCTTTAGGTTTTGTTGCCATATATAATTAGGTATTCAAGCTAAGAAATTCTTGAAAGAACCTGCACACACTAAAAATTAGGGTTATTTGATGGGTTCTAAGGGGCTATAACTCCTCATAACTGAACAATTCACTAGTGAACCTTGATTAGAAAATCAACCATTGATATGTTGTGTGTATAAATATTAAATCATGAATACCTTTTTTGTTTTAACTCTCCGGTTCTCAGGGAAAGAGACCTTGGTAATCAAAAGTTCGTATAGGAGGTAAGTCAAATTTGACCAATAATTGTTCCTCTTAAGAATCAAATTCGAGTTCTTCTGACCAACTCTTTCTTAGGGGAGCTTATTAATCACTTGAGCTCAATCACTTGGTTAATCACTCATTTAGTCTCTGAAATTGTCCCTAATGTGACCAACATTTTGAAGTTAAGGAATCATTTTAAATGATCAAGAATGTTATGGATTAGATTATCTAATCCCTATAAATTCAGAGCCTAAATTAATAGTTCCCTCTTTTACTTTTTTTCTTTGATATGTCCCACATGTCTATTAGTTCTTGAAAAGAAGTGGTGATGAATATGTACCAAAAAAGTAATTGCAATAAATATGGTTTGTTAAAAAGAAAAACCAATACCAACTTCATGAAAAAACAAAAGAAGCAAAAGAAAGGATCCCAAAGATAAGAAAGGTACACGTTGGGGAATATAAATTCATCACAAATTTGTGTCTAAATGAGTTGCAAGGAAAAGGTGAAATTAAAAAAGTTCATCTCAAGTGCTTGTCAAATGATTATGATTATCACCTTTAAGTACTTTGTTAATTAAACAATAAATAAACAAAGAATTATGTTTCTTTATTTTTGAAAAGGAATAAAAGAAAAGCAATCAAATGAAAGTGATTCATAAACATGATATTAAAAATTAAAGTTTAGTACAACAAGCAAAATAAAAAGGAAGCTACATTTACATGAAGAAGAAAAAAGCAAATTAAATATGGATGATCATGTTTTCGATAACATACCTTGATTAAAGAAAGTTCATGGAAAGATTGAATTTGTGGGGAAAAAAGCAAATGAAATTGCTTAGGAAGAAGAAAATGAGTTATTGCTTGAAGAAGAAAATTAATTATTTTAATTTTTCATCAAACAAATTTAATTTATATACATTATCAATATAAAAACATCTTACACGTTCATTCAATTATATATTGTCACGTCACTAATCAATATAAAAAATTATGTATTTTAAAATTTAAATTCATTAGATATATTATTAGATGCTAAACTTTTTATTACAAAAAAAAAAAAAACTTCTATTGAAAAAGTTCAAAAATTTTGGACAAAACCCTAACTATAGATGTCCACTCTGGCCTAACACGTCATGGTGGAGCATATTACAATTTGATTTCCATGAAAATGGAAACTCAACAAAGTCATCAAGAGACATGTTTGGCTGAGTCATTGCTAAAAGTAGATAAAGAAGTACTAGATCATAATTCACAAAATGCAACTACTTATAGACAAAACATTTGGCGCAACAACAATGTTAGCTGACTATAGCACATCTAGTAAGTGGGGTTGACAAGAGTATCTTCATTACAAGACATTGCATTATAATGTCACATGTGGCATAACTTTATCAAGGGTGAAAATAGTACACAAGTTGTAGGTGACATTAATTAAAAAGATTTGAAAGTAAAAGTGTGGAATGTAATAAAAGGACTTGAAATCAAAAGAGATGAAAAAGCAAATAAATATCAAAATGTCGACAAAATTTAAAGACTTGAATGATAATTTATCAAGGATGTTGAATTATACCTGCGCCAAACACAAAATGGTGGAAGAATATAGGAAAGTGACATGATGATATTATACTCATTTAATACACTAAAAGCACTTTATCTTTTAATCAAATTAAATATGTTAATATTCCATACGTGGGCTAGGCCTAGGGCCAAAGACGGCACCACAAATGTTTTTAACAACTTTCTAACTGGTCACTTAACTCTTAAGAGCAGTAGTCCCGAATATAAGAAATTTTTTATTTTTTAGGTTTATAAAATGATTGATGTATTTGGTTTATATTATGAACTAAATACATCAATTATTCCATGAATCTAAAAAGTAAAAAGTTTTTTATATTTAAGACCAGAGGTAATATTTGTTTTGATGTGAAAATTGTATAATTTATTTAAGTCGATTATTTTAAGTTGAACGTGTTGGAAACTTGAAATTTGTTTTTAATTTTTAAGGTTTGTCTCATGGTTAATGTAAGAACCATGATATTATAATAATAACAAGTATCATTTTTCTATTTAATGAAAAAACATACTGATAAATCTTGAAACTTATTTATCGTCTCTCTAGTTAAAATTCTTATCTTGAATATGAAATGAGTTAGAAATTAAAAGAATATAATAAAAAGAAAATTGGATCAATTACTATAAAATATATAAAAATAAAACATAATAAAAAAGTATATACATTTTTTTATATATCGACAAAATGACAAAGCTAATAAAAATATGTTCATATAAAATGAAGTGATCAATATTCGAACTCTAGTAAAAAACGTTCAACCTAACAATTTCGATATTTTTTGTGAGTTGAACTAGAAATAAAAAATAAAAAATAAATAATAGTAATTGATATATTTAAGTATGTAACAGAAAAAGCTATAGTATAGGAGTATAATATAAGTATAAGTATAAGATTGATTTGTTGATATGATAACGAATGTGATATGTAATGTGCCGTCAGTCACCTTTTAACTTTCAATCAATTCATTCGTTCACTCTCACAAATTCTTATTCTTCTTCTTCCTCTTTCACACTCTCTCATTCTCTGTTTACGACGGAGAACAACAACAACAACAAGGTAATTAATCGCCATATTCAGATTAATTCACATAATCTTTCCTTAACCCTTCAATTCATTCATTAATTCGATATATAATAATTGATTCTGATTATATAATTCATACATATTCATCATATGTTCAAAGTTCAAACCATCGGTTATTCAATATAAAATCTGATTGAATTAAATTTTAGTTTTTTATTTATTTATTTTCAGCTATCAATTTTCATGCTAAAGGTTTCATTTTTATTTCATGATGATGATGATGATGATGATGTTATTTTCAGCCCTCAATTGATTGCAGTAATAATAAATTCTCCTTTTTGTGTTTGTTATTGTTGTTAATATCAAAAACTTTTATTTAATATGTTTTCTCATGTGATCATTATATGTTTCTATTTGTAATTTGAATCATCATTTTTTTTGTCTGTTTCTGTTGATCACTTGATCATCACTAATTCACTATCATCGTCGTCGTCATTTATCGTATTAGTTTATGATTCTTTCCCTTTTTATTGTTTTTGGATTGTTTCCAGCTGAATATTATTATTGCAATTTGCAATCAGGGTTTATTGTTACTTGGTAGTACTAGTAATCCAATTAAGAATGTGTTTTTGAAGGGTTTAGTAAGACTAGTATCTTATGAAGATTCATCATATGCACTTATAGAGCTGTAGACATGTTTGTAAGAGTTACCTAACTTGTTTTCTGCATGCAGCTTATTTTTTAAGCTATTTTCAGCTTAGACAGAGTTTTTTTCATTCCATATTTGATTTTAGAATTAGCTATTTCATGATACATGTTTATCGAATATGCGCTTAAATAAGTTTTATCAGCTGGATTTAATGTGATCAGGCTGCTGCATTGTAGTTATCATGAATGAACAACACGTTAGTTCAGATAAGCTAAACAAGGAGTTATCTGTAGCAGTATAAACATGTAGGCACTATCAATGGCTCTATATAGCTACTAAGATTTCATTAGAGTGTTCTTGTTTGCATGATTTATATCAATGGAATTTCTGTTATGTTTATGGACACCATTTTCATGCATTATGTTCAATACTTCAATTATTTTTTATTTTTTTCTTTTCAAACTACTATTTTGTTATTCTTTTTCACGGGTGCCTCTTCTGTAATCCAATTCATTTTGCTGATTTTCTTTATTTGTCCCCTTTTAGTTTAATTTCAGTAATATTTTATGCACCATGTAATGCAGAGTCTAACGAAATAAACAAATGATGGATGAAAATCCTAGTAAAAAAGGCACTGATGGGATGGTAGCCCCTAGAAAAAGGATGAGCGTTGTGTTTAGAGACACTGCTAATACCAGAAATCGAAACGATCAAATTCGCAGACGAGTGGGTTGCAGTACAACCAACCCTACTAAGGTTCCTCAAGTCAGCTCTTCCGAGAAAGGTAAATCTTCAAGGCCATCAATGAAATTAACTTCAAGTGGCAAGGAGGTAATTGATAGTTCTCGTAAAACAGCTACTAACCCAGTGAAGCCACTTATAAAGCCTCGGAAAACATTAACTTCAAGTGGGCTTCAAGCTAACGAGGAAGGTAAAGAGTCTACTAATGTGATTAGGATGGAAGTAGGAAAATCTAGTGGGGTATCAAATTTAAGATCTCAAAGGAATATTAATCAAAAACCTGGATTGCGTCAACGAGAAAATGAAAGCATTGGTCCAGTGAAACAAACTGTTTCTAGCAAGTATGGATTGAGGAACCTCGGATGCAACACTATATCTGATATCATCCCTTCTTGCTCATCGTCAGATTCTACCCTTAGTAGAAACAAGGCTATGATAAAAAAGAGAAACACTGGAGGGGAGAGTAGCTCAACCGTGAAAGGGAACATGACCAGGTCTTCATTGGAAGGATTAAATTCTGGCTCCAGAAAAGGAATATCTATATCTGAAACAAGAGGGTCTAGAAATATTCCTCCTCGTAGGGACAATAGTAGAGCATCAGTTAGACCTGAGAGATCGGTTAGTCGTTATGCCACGGGAAGATTTTCTAGACAAGGAAACGAAAACCCCACGGAAACTATGAGAACTAATGAGCCCCCTGTTGGGTTACCTATTTCGCCTCATTCTATTGATCTTAATTCTCCAGTCATGGAAACTACGAGAACTAATGAGCCCCCTGTTGGGTTACCTATTTCGCTTCATTCTATTGATCTTAATTCTCCAGTCACGGAAACTACAAGAATTAATGAGCCCCCTGCTGATCGTTTTTCCGAGGTAACTTTTGATGTAAACACGGGATGGGAGGGTGTATTTATTATTATAATCTATAATGAGAGCTTAAAATGTAAGTACTATTGAATAATTGGATGTAGGTATTATTGGCACTTGAAAGAGTTGAGCAAGATGAAGAGTTAACCGATGAGGTAATTGTACACAAAAAATAAATAAAACTAACTTGAGTGGGAGGGTGTATTTATTATTATAATCTATAATGAGAGCTTAAAATGTAAGTACTATTGTATAATTGGATGTAGGTATTATTGGCACTTGAGAGAGTTGAGCAAGATGAAGAGTTAACCGATGCGGTAATTGTACACAAAAAATAAATAAAACTAACTTGACTTAATTTGCTAGTTATTTAATTCTCCTTTTTATATTTGCAGCAAATTCGATTACTAGAGTCCAACCCGCTTCTTAATGAGCTTGGCTTATATGATCATCATAGTGACATGCGGTTGGATATTGATAACATGTCATATGAGGTATGTTGATGTTGTAAGGTTCAGAAAATCGGTTTATTACATCCTTTCCTCATATCAATTGGGTTTGGATAAAAATATTCTTAAGCATGCATGTTTCTGAAAGCAATATTGGATATATGATCTAGGCCCAATTGCTGCTTAATGGTAGAAGAGTGAATGAGAGTTTGGAAAGGTAACTGTTTTGAGAGGTGACCTTGAAAGGGGATTACTATCTTTGAGGATATGTCATGCTTGGAAATAAAATCTTTGGACTTTCCTTTGAATTTATATTTCTCTATTTCCTTCCCCGAGTATTGATATTATATTAATGACAGGAACTCTTAGCTCTTGAAGAGAGGATGGGTACCGTGAGCACAGCTCTATCAGAGGAAGCACTCTCAGATAGTCTTAAAAGAAGTAAATATCAATCTGCGCCTTCAGATGATGAGGATAAGGGTGATATCAAATGCTGCATTTGCCAGGTATTTTTATAACATTTAGTGAAGCTTTTCGAAGGATGATGCTCATCTCATTGTGGCTCAAATGTTATATAGCTGATGTTTAGCTATATGTTACTAGGATTCAGCTTGACGAATTTTAATTGACGAAATTTAATGATGACTAGAATTATTTTGTTACAATATTTGATTTAGATGAATTTACGTAATTTTCAGGAGGAATATGTCATTGGAGATGAAGTTGGGAGATTGCAATGTGCACATAAATATCATGTTGGTTGTATACAGAACTGGTTGAGGTTGAAGAATTGGTGCCCTATTTGCAAAGGGTCAGCGGCACTGTCGAATTCATTGTCATCTCATTAATTGCATTGGTTTTTCCCTTTTCTACAAAATTGTTCCTTTCTTTGTCTTTCTGCACAAAGTACAGTTGCTTCTCGTCTCTTCTAATTGGTCCTATCACCTATGTACATAACAAATTACTTCATCCCATCTAATAATGAGACAAACCGTGGCTTAACGGACTCTGGTGGGATCTAGATTCTCTACTGTCACAAAAACACGCACTCACCAAATTGGAATCGTTGGATGAAATATTAGACGGCTTACATTATGATTTTCAAAACATGAGCTCAAAATGTGAACTGTCTAATGGTTTCAATCAATAACCGCGTGTTTTTTTGTTTTGTGATATCAGAGAATCCGTTTCCACTTTTTGATTCGGGATTCATTGAATCATTGTTATCTCATGGATGGAAATAGTCTCATCTTATTGTTTTTTACTGAAAAACGTAACAAATCAAATGATTTGCATGACTTTGTTAGTTTTATGAGTAGAGATTTCGTTTCCACTTATGGAGTTAAGAATCTATTGTTTTCTTGCGGATGAAAGTACTCTCATCTCAATTTTTTTCACCGAAATGATTAACAAATTAAGCGATTTGCATAAACTTATAAGCTTTTCATTATTGAATGGTTGGTTTTATTAAGTACCAGCACAAAGATGCCTTGATAATAGGTTTTAGATCGCTTGGCCATGAAGTGTTGCTGCATTGTGTAGCTAATGTATGAACGTGTAGCATCAAAGTATAGTTAGTACTTGATCAACAAGTCTTGTATATGCATCAGCGTTACAGAATAAGAGAGCAATGCTGAGTTAGATGCCATGACTATACATCAAGTAGTTGCGATGTGTTCAAAATTAGATAGTGTAGTCCAAACTAACGTAATGTGCCAAAGAAATACTAATGGTATAATTGATTGGTTGTTGCTTGAAGTGTATTTTTAGATAAGCGGTTTGTTTTGCAAAATCATGGCGGCACCATAATTTGTGAAGCTTTAAAGTGTAGTTTTTGTCAAAATTGCAATGGTTCATTGTAATTCAATTAATACAATAAAGAATCTTTTAAGAACTTAAAACGTCTCACAATTTAGCCCATAACGTTTTTATTAAAAAAAATTAAAATTGTATTTTTGTCTTGCTTATTTGGAATCTGGTTCTCCACTCTAACAGCCATATAAAACACTTTTGAGTTAATTTATCAAAAAAAAAAACACTTTTGAGTTTTGACTATTGCAGCAATAACTGGCCAAAACTAGTTCCAACCAGGTCTTTGCTCCACTCAACAAATCAAGTTGGCAAAAACTCAGCATCAGAACAAGACAAGAAATTAATAAAAATGAAATAGATAGTTTGCTCAAAGTAAGAAAAACAATAGTGGAAGTGATGTAAGTTCAATAATATGAGACTTTTCACATATTTATTATGGCAACGTAATCTTATTCAAAAGACGTCGGTATTAAGTATTATGAATGTCTCTTTTAGTCGGAAATTTGGATCTTGGTTGGTACAATTTTTTTTTTAACATCATAAAATAGTAATTCAACTATAGAGTATACTTTGTTTCAAAACAAAACTAGAGTATGCTTTGATTTATTTACATTTTGACAGCAAGTATATACCTTGATGAAACTACTTGCACTATATAATAGTATTATTACTAGGTGCTTGTTAATACTGCTGATCGATCTAATAATAAATTTAAACAGTTAGATATATTTTTTCTCAAAGTACACTTGGAGCCTCCATTGTATCAAACTCTGGGAAATCTAATGATCAGACAATAGTTTATGACAGTCTTCAAATATTTCTCACAATAAAAGTGTGTATGCCTTCGGTCCAAATTGTTTTAACCCCTTTAGCACCTACAAGGGAAAAATGGACCCAAACATCCTCAAACAACATAGACTACCACCCATTTGAACCAGATGTACCACATTCAAATTGGTAAAATCTCAGCATGAGAACAAGTCAAGAAAGAGAACAGAATTTAATAATTCAACAACCATAAAAGGGGGAATATAGCACCAATTACACTTCAAAGCCAAACTAAACTCTTTAAACAGTTTATCAGAAGTTTCAATAACATGCTGTGCTGTATTAATAATTAAACGTTGAATTACAGGAATAAATTAAAGTAAAATGTCATAAATAAAACATGACCAATAAATAAAAAATTATTCCTGTATAAACTGATAGATCAACTCTTTTAAAAATTCAAAAGAGAATCAGCAACATTAATAATTAGCTTGAAACCCAACCTGTTCAGGGACTTCTAATTGCTGTTGATGTGATTCTTCAAAGTGAGAAGGGGTTCCTGATGATGGATGATATGGTCCTGTAATCTGAGAAGATGTTCCCGAGGCTGTATAATTTGACATTGGTGCTTTATCTGATGATCCGAATGATGGAAGAGATGACCTTGACATTGGAGCAGATGGTCCTGACAGTGGATGGTGTTGCCCTGATTGTGGATATGGTTGCTCTGCCATTTGTTGGGGTCCAGAGGGTGGTCCATAAGGTTGATGTCCTGTCATTTGAGATGAAGGTCCATAAGGTTGATGTCCTGTCATTTGAGACGAAGGTCCATTTGGTGTATAAGGATTTGTAGTTGTTTGAGACGATACCCTTTGCACATGAGGAGAATGTTGGTACTGAGGGTGGTGAGAAGGTCCAGCTGCTGGGATTCGTGACCCATTTGTTGGAGGAGATACTCCCCATGGAGGTTGATGATGCATTCCTGTTATTTGGGGTGACTGTTGCTGCCCAGAATTTTGAGGTGGATATCCAGAGGGAAAGCGGTAGTTATGTGCTCCAGTCACTCGAGTATCAAAGTGCGGTGGGGAATTTTGTGATGTCATTTGAGCTGGAAACCCAGAAGGTGGGTTGTGTGTTCCTGCCACATGAGAAGGTGAGCTTGTTGGTGATGGACGGTATATAGGTCTTGGACGTGGATTGTATCCAATTCGGTTCACATCTAGCAGTCTCTCAATCTCCTCACCTTTCCCAGCATCTTTAAAAACCTCAGTCACATATTCACGCAAGGCAGGAGTGACCCCAACACCATACCTCATAACCTCGTCCAACAACTTTTGGCTTTTATCCAACAAACCTTCAGCACACAGTCCCTTGATCACAACCTCATAACAAGTGGGGTCAGGCTTAGGATCTTTTTCTCCCATTTTGCTCAAAATCTGAGCACAATCAACAACTTTACCATTCTTAATCAATTCATCAAACACCCTATTGCCAAAAGTAGCAACCACCCTCAAACCAGAATCCACCATTTTGTGAAATATCCTCAAAGCATCTTCAATCATATCCGCTTTCAAATATCCATCAATCAAAGTTGTATGAGTAGGAACATCTGGGCTCAAAGACTTAGAACACAGCTCTTGAAAAAATTTCTCAGCTTCAGACAACATCCCATTCTCACAATACCTAGAGATAATATTACGATACCCGGCAACATCCATCATAAAAGGCTTAGAATTACCCTTGGTTCCAACCTTCCTAAAAGTAGCAACAGCTTCGTCAATCTTACCAAGCTTAAAACACTCATTAACCATAACATTAAAAGTATCCGAATTAACAGCTTGATAATTCGGAGGAGTATGATTATCCAACATCTTATGAAACAACTCCCAAGCCTCCTTTTCCCTACCATACTTAAGCAAAACCTCCAAAAGAACATTACAAGTTACAGGTTGCATCCTAAACTCGCGAGCCATTAAAGACTTATACGAATCCATAGCTTCTTTAACTCTTCCCTGTTTAAAAAACCATTCCATATAAGTAGCATTCACAACACCATTATAAACCAAACACCTTTCCTTAAGCTCATCAAAAAGTTCATTAGCTTTATCCAAATTACCAAGTTCAAGAAAACCCGATATCATATTATTATAAACCAACGAATCAGCGCCGTGTCCTTTACTCAACATCTCACGCAAAAGATCAACAGCATCATCAATTCTACCAACACTAATCAAACCCTTAGTTAAATGATTATAAGTAACAGGCGAAGGACCAAAAGGCGCATTGGCTATAATATGACGATAAATCTCAAGAGCAACATCAACACGACCTTCATCGCAATGAGTATTGATTACATAGTTATAAGAGACAATATTAGGAACAATGTTAGACTGATTGAAGAAAAATTGGAAAAGACCAATAGCTTCAGTATACCTCTTCGCACGGTACATAGCGGCGATGATAGCGTTACAAGTGAATACCGTAGGTCGTATTGATGAGAAGACGGAGTGGCGAGCGACGGCGGAGGCGGCATCTAGGTCACCGGCGCGAATTAGGGATTGGACACGGTTATGGAGGTTTAATCGAGGTCCGACGAGAGATGAAGTTGAATCTGGAAGGCGAGGAGCGTTTGGATCATGCGAACGGTGTTGGTGAGGTGGTGGACGGATTGCGTTTAAGGGTGGTTCGATGCGGAGACGGCGCTTGTTACGGCGGCGCGCTGCGGCTGCTTCTTCTGCGGAGGAAAAGGCGAAAGTACGGGTGGTTATGGAGATGGGAGGGAGGGTGGTGGTGGTGCGGCGGAGGGAACGGAGGAGGAGAAGGCGGCAGAGTTGTGACATGGTGGTGGTGAATTTGTGATGAATGAAGAAATGAAAATGAGTTATGTTCACTTCTAATTTCTAAACCCTGAACCCTTTAACTCACATTTTAGTGAATAATTTTTTTTATTGTAGGCTTAAACATCAATTAGGTCCCTGTATGTACACCGGATTTCGGTTTTAGTCCCTGTATCAAAATTTTTGACAAAATAGCCCCTGTATCGCACTTTTTTTTTTGGCGTTAGTCCCTCTTAGTGTTTTCTGTCCAATTTGGTCCAAGTGGCAAACGGTTTGCCACTTGGACCATGCCACGTGTGCTAAAAACAGAGGCTGACTGGATAAATGAATAATAGGGACCTAAAACGAAATTTTTGGTTGATTGCAAGTTTTAACCCTAAATCATCAAAATTAGGAAATCACGTGTTTTCTTCTTCTTTTCTCTCTTCTCTGTTCTCTTCTCTTCTTCTCTGTTATCTTCTTCTCTGTTCTCTTCTATTCTTCTTCTTCTTCTTTCGTTTTAGACCACTTCTCTTGACCGTTGATCCTCTTCAACAACAAAATCGTCGCCGTCGCTGCATCTTCTTCAACTCGTACACGCCGCCGTCGCTCTCTACTTAACTGATACCCTCTGTCGCCGTCGTATTGCAATGGACAATGGATTCTTCAATTTTCAATTAGAATGACGACTTGAGTTTGGCCAATTTTACAAAACAGAACAGACCAGAGAAGAAGAGAAAGATAGAACGCGATTTCTGATTTTATGAAATTGGGAATTAGGGTTCAAATTGGTTAACACTTGCAATCAACCAAAATTTTTGTTTTAGGTCCCTATTATTCATTTATCTAGTCAGCCTCTGTTTTTAGCACACGTGGCATGGTCCAAGTGGCAAACCGTTTGCCACTTGGACCAAATTGAACGGAAAACACTAAGAGGGACTAACGCCAAAAGAAAAAGTGCGATATAGGGACTATTTTGTCAAAAATTTTGATACAGGGACTAAAACCGAAATTTGGTGTACATACAGGGACTGAATTGATGTTTAAGCCTTTATTATATTACCTTTTTCTTTTCTTGCATAATTTTTTGTAAATTTATTTTTAAAAATTGATCCTTTAATCTAAATCAAGTAAGCTAAAGAAACATCTATAAATTGACTATAATTAATTTGCCCTATACTTATAAAAATAATAATTTGCCCTATAATATATTTTTAACTAATTTTTTTATGTTAAAATTTTGAGAACTAAAATTAGAACTTGATTTAGTTGGGTCAATAAGATGCATTGACGTATAAGTAAATATTATAAATGTTTTAAAATTTTGGTCATGTTAACTACTCCCACCGTCCCAAAATAAGTGTCATATTTGCCAAAATTGTTTGTCCCAAAATAAGTGTCTTATATTATTTATAACATTGGATTTTACTATTTTATCTCTTAAAGTAATCATTAGGTGAGAGAAAAAGTACACTCAAATATCTACTTTTTAATATTTCAATGTGTACTACCAATAAAAAGAGAGGGTATTTTAGTAAAAATCATATTCTCTCTCTTTCATTTACACATTTTTCTTAAAGTGTGTGATTTGGTCATGACACTTAAAATGGGACGGATGAATTAATGTCTCCAGATTCACTAGTTGACTATACAAGTTTTAAGACAATTATACTATATTTAGCTTTCTTAGTTAGTGTCTCGGTCGTACTATTTCGCATTTTCCTTAAAAATTATAACTGTTTTGAAAAATCGTTGTCAAATAATTGATGTGTGAATTTGACTAGTGTAAGAATTTGATTAGTTGAGATTTGCAATTTTATTGTGGGTTAGACAACGTCAAAGTTGTTTCAAGGGCAACCAAGGCAACTAGCCAACAAGGATTATTTTCATGTATGGTCTCCTTTTATGCATGTACAAGAATAAACGATTTTAAGCTTTATTTGAACCAATGTTCTTTCCATCATAAGATCCTTATTTAGTCTCATCTCATCATGCTAATGCTAATGGCAATGTTTGTTACAAAGTTGTCTAAGAATATATATCTTCAATGTTGGTTTCTCATGTATGTATCTATGGAGTAGTATTTTTATAAACTACGTCCATTATTTTTATTTTGCATTGGAGTTGAATCATGTGGCAACAGTGGCTGTTAAATTTATTAGTGATATATATAGACAGAAAAATCAGTTGCATTCTTACTTGAAGACCATTAACATCATCATCATCTGTTAGCAATATAGTAATCAGACCATAGTAAGCTCATGTGAGCAGTATATGTGAATTACCATATATAAAAGCTCAAACATGCTGTCATATTACATTTATGGGCACATTTTTGTTACTTTTGTTTTAAAGCAGTAAATATTTCCAGATAACAGATACCACAAGTTATAAATAAATGAAATCTGAAACAGTAGGATATCGCAATGTTCATTGATGTTGAAATTTAAAAGTATAGCATATAATCAGACATACATTAATTATTGTCACCAAAAGTGATTTGAACTGAAAGAGACATGTAACTAACAGATCTACATGATGAATAAAGTAGAAAATAAAAATCTGGATATTTGCCAAATTTGTTGCTATGGACAGATTTTAACCATAAAACTTGAATCATCATCAAGGAGATTTTAATATATCTTGACGTATTATTAATATTGAATTTCAAACAATCGTCATATTCTAAAATTACATACAGAGCAACCCTTCAGCTCTTCTTATACATGTTACAGTTTCCCTAGATCCCCAGCTACACAATAGTATCCCTGCAAAACTTTTTTCGAAGTCACCTCGTTGGTCATAAAGCCAATATCGGCGCTAAACATACAACAGTGCAACCAATTTTGGGCTTCATTTGATTAATGTACCCTTGGTTGCAGTTAAATATATTGCTGATCCATCCTAGCTCCTCCACATGGCAGAGATGAAACTTTTGAAAGGTTGAAATCAGCAGCATTTGGTCCTCGAAGGGATAGAAATTCCCCATTCGGAGCTCTTATGGTTCAACATGGAAATATGAACAGTGCAAAGTACGGCGATAATCTCCAGCTACTGCCGAGCTATCAGAACCAGAAGAACGGACCCAACCTTTGCTCAAGTAAAAGAAAAAAAATATTCTTTATTGATGTGTTATTCCTCAAAGGATTGCATAGAGATATTTTCCAATTGCAGTGGCCAATCTTCTCCAAGTTGCTGTGGATTTAGCTCCATCGCAACTTTAAAATCATGCAAAGATACCGAGAAGTGGGATCTGAGTTCAGGCTCAGGTTCTGCCGACCTACTAGTACTATGCACATGTAAATTATTATTTGGCAACATGCCATTTATGACCTTCCTGTGAATCAGCTGCTTTGAGATAGGGAGCTTTGTCGGCTCATTTGTAGACCTAGCTACGACTAAATCAACAGTAGACTTGATCAACCGTTTCAAGTATACATCCAACACACTATTCAACATACTTGCACATTCCATAGAAACACCTCCAAGACCATGTACCATTGCAATCTGCTCCATGTGCCTTCTCAACGTATCTGTATCAGATAATCTACCACTGTCACTACAACTAACAAAGTGACCTGCACTATTCGCAGGCAATGTTTTGAGGGCCCCACCAACACTCGCCGAGCAGTAAGGGATCCCAAGTGGAGCTATCAGAGGACTTCTGTTAAAACTGAGTTGATTTAACTGCTCCACCTCTTCTCCATCTTCCACAGTCGATATTTCAGTCAGCCCTTCGACATGTGTTCTTGGTTTTTCAGCTAGTCCCAGAAGAGCATTCTTAGATAGCTCGGAAACTGTTTGAAGATGTTGTGTTGGTCGCTGATAATTACATGAAGTAAGTGTTCCATTCTCCATGTCAACCTTACTACCACTATCTTCTGTAGCCGTGGACTGATGACCAACTGATTCAACTTTCCCATTTGGTCCAAGGGGACTTGGTCTATCTTTAAGCTTCCGATCACGTATTCCAGACCGTAACTTACGCGGGGACACCGGCAAAACTCCATTTGACCAAACAGAAACACTGTGATTTTGGAAGTTCGCATTAGCAACACTCCGTTCATGTCCATCTTCCGTAGTAGGAGACAAATTAGTAACATATGCTCCGGATTTTGAAGAACCAGATTGCTGGACCGGTGGCGGAGTCTTGGCTTGACAGACATTCTTAAAAATCGACTTTATAAAATGATTGTGCAACGGAAGGTTTTCCCTTCCGAGTACCCGAAAACATAACTTATCAAACTCACTCTTGCTCAACTTTTGACTCAAAAACCTATCTAAGTAATAAAAGTACCGCTTTGACTTTTCCGCGCCAATTTTCTTAACAATTTGTACTTTCAAATCACTTAAATTGATTCTCGAGTTCTGCCGAGACTGCATTTCTCAACAAACAGATTCATACACCATTCATCAAAATCAAAAAACAACCCATCCACCAATAACCTCAATTTGAGCCAAATTACTGTTACATCTATTTCCAAAGTACACAAAAATTACACATTCACACATCATTGAACACAAATCAAGCTCAACATATCCAAACACCCAGTAGCAAAAAAACTCAATTTTCAACACAAATAAACTCACCCTTTTGCTCAAAATTCACAAATCAGCAAACCACAGAATACAAAACCAAATCACAATTTTCCAACTACAGAACCTAAAGATCAAACTTCTAAAAAAATCAAAAACCCAAATCAGTAAAAACACTAAATCCCTTAAATTAAATCAAACCCAATTCAATAAATTGTATGGTAAATCAAAACCCTAAGTTTGAAAAACCAAACTAAAGGGTCTGAAACACCATGCTTGAAATGAACATCACATCACTTGTATCAATCTGAAAATCTTCATTGCTTCATGAAACCCCAAAAGCTCCAAACTTTGAATAATGAAGAAATCACTGAATTCAACAGAATTGAGCAAAACAAAAAAACACATATAAAGAAAGTTCACTGAAAAATTGGAAATTTAAAATTTTCAATGGAATGAAGAAAAAGTGAAGAATTTAGAAGTATACATTGATTGAAGTATGAAGAGAGTGAAGTTCAGGAATTTGTATAGAAATCTGGAAAGTTTCAGTTTGGTGTGTGCTTCATGATCATGTGTAGCTCGATCTCTGTTAACAGTGTTCTTCTTCTTCCTCTTTCTTTTTCTTTTTTGTTTTTATTTTTATTTTTGTTTTTTATTTTTTATTTATTTACTCTTATCAAGGTTTTGTTTTCTCCCTCCTTATTATTGAAAAAATTTCAGTTTTCCCTCTTTTTCTTTCTATATGCGGTTTGTCAAATTGGCCAAATTTGTCTTAGATTTGTGTAAGGTGTTTTTTATTACTTTCATCCTCCTATCCTCCGGGTGAAAGGGGGCGTTCAGAGTTCGAGCCGAATTCTGACATCAAATAATTTTAATTTTTTTCAAATGTAGATATGGTGATTGAACTGTGATTTTCTTTACTAAGTTCAATGTCAAAATCAATTAACATTTTATTATTTTATTTAGTGTAAACTGTAAAGGTTTGATGCATCATGTAATCTCTTTTTAAAATTTTACCAATCAATCATAATAGTTTGATTATTAAAATTATTAGACTTCAATCACAATTTTTTTTTTAAGTTAAACAAATGTTTGATTATTAAAAGTGAAAGTATCAAACATTAGTTGTTTTAGCGGTGATTGACACTAAATATGGTAGAGAGGATCACAGTTCGATCTGCTATAACTGCGCTGGGAAGGGGATTAAAATCGTTTGATGTTAGAACTCGACTTAAAATAGATTAAATTGGTGGTGAAAACGACACTCATTTTAAAACAAATTTTCCATACTAAAACGACGTTCATTTTAAAACGCATGTACTATAAGGTTATGGTCATTCTTAGTTTTCTGGTTAAAATAATGACTTAATAAATTGTTGTTTGATTAAAACAACGTAAACTAAATACATTATTTGTATTAAACTGACATCAATTATATCATTGTTTACGTCATACAGACTAAACGAAGAGAGTCTTGATTTTTTTTTTTCTTTTAAAGAATATTGTTGATTGAATTTCTAACAACTTTAAACATTTGATTTACATGTGGTACACCGTAACACTTATCTAATTTGATATTACAAATTTTTTTATTTTATAGAACTTTCAAATTTTAACTTACTAGGACTAGGACTAAGATATAAATATAATATAGTATAACATGTTGGTGTGAAATTGTAATTGGAACTAGAAAGTGAGTTTGAATAAGGTGGTTATGCAAGAACTGGCTAAGTGTAGATTGTGTGAATGTGAAGTCAATGATTGTACTCAAACAAGATTGTTGTGTCCAAGTCATTCAGTTGGAACCAAAGTCTAAGGTGTGCAAGTTCAAAGTGAAACCCTACACACTACTTGGTACTTGGTTCACAATTCACATACAATTATTGCCAATGGATATTTTTGTTTGTTCTGTTTTATTTTAGGTAAAGTCAATGGAAGTTTTTTAGGCTCGGTATTTGTTCACGTGGCTAACCCCTATATGGACAATTTGAGGGCAAGGTTCACTTATCAAAAGCCTCTAAAAATATACTCTCTTCGGTCTTTATTATAAGAAGAAATTGACTTTTTATATTTATAAAATGTTTGATGTATCTAATTTATAATATAGTCTAAATATATAAAGCATTCCATGAATCTAAAATATAAATTTCTTCTTATAATAAGGATCGGAGGAGGGAGTAAAAGTTTCATATAATAAATGGTTTAGCCAAGTCTTTTTTTTTTTTTGGTACTAACATTCTATTTTATTTATTTTTTGTAAAATGATTGTGCACTAATCTAATGAGTAAAATAGTGCTTATCCAAAACACACATATCAACACACATAGGAGTAAATCCAAAAAAAAACACACATAGGAGTAAATCCAAAAAAAAACACACAAAGGAAAGAACAACATCACAAACTTTGTAGTAATACAAATAATGTAAGTAATCAGTAGTTAGTCAGTAATCACTTCAAAACTGTACCAAAAATTAGTTACTCCTGAATAGTGTCCTTTTTACCCTTTCATGTTTAACCGTTTCCATTAATTCAGTCAGTAAACAATAGTAGTACTACTCCAAATATAGCACAATTGTAGAAAAATGTTAGCCTGCTGAAATTTCTAGATATTTGCAAATAGCCACTTCTGGTTTAAAGTTTTCTCCAATTTCCATAGATGGCAGCAGCAGCTATTTGCAGAACTTTTGACTATTGCAACAGTTACTGCACAAAACTAGCTTAGAGACAATTCTTTGCTCCACTAAAGTCATGTCATTAAGTACTTCAAAACTTCTACTCCATACCTGCATAAAGATGTCAGGATGATGCATCAAAAGCACTCAGATACAAACATCAAACATGGCCTTTGGAATTTGGAAGTATACTAGTATTAAAATAATGCAAATAGTATTCAATAGTAGTATTTGGTTCAGACTATGTCCTTGCAGGTACAAATGTACAATGTGTAAAAGAGAAATTTGAATGCTAATTCAGGATAGAAAAAAATAATAGTCAAATAGTCAACATTAAATAAAGTACTTAGCATATTCTATTATTTATTTATTTTTGACACTAGCATGCTTCTACTATATTTAGAACAGATAAATCTCCATAATTTTCCTGCATGCATTGCACATTGCAGTTCTTATTTTAATTTCTCTCACATTGTATTTCTCAGGTGGTAGTTAATATTTTTGGAATCATATAATATGTTATCTTACTAGAAGCACACAGTGCTACCAAAGGTAAATGTATTAAGACCTTTCAGTGATAAAAAATATCAATTTATAACAGATAAATGTCTCATAAAACCTCATGATTGATTCATAATTGTCGATAATTTCCACGCATAACGACTCTTAAGTAACAAGCTCAAAATATCAGATTACTGCTGTAGTAACTTGTTCGCCATATTCTCAACAATAATGTGTTTTTTACTATATACCAAATACTCTCGTTTGATATATATCAGGCGCGCGCGCGAACTTCAGGCAACAAAACTTCCCGCCAAGATGTCATATTAAATTTTCAAGCACTTTAGGCTTACGCGTGTTATAATTCCAAAACCAGTAAATTATTTTCCTGACAATAGATACCACAAGTGATACAGATAAGAACAGATGAAATCTCAAACAGTAAGATATCATAATACTCATTTACCAGAAAAGGACTACATATTGTATATTAAATTGATGGCAAAATTTAATGGTACAACATATGATCAGAAATTCATTTATTGTCACCAAAGTTATTTTAACTAAAAGAGACATGTAACTTACAGATCTACATTATGAATAAAGTAAAAAACAAAAAACTACTTCAGAAATTGTCCTAACTTGGGGCTATGGAATTCAACTATAATTATGATATCAATATCATCAAGGGAATTTCAATAGATCTTGACGTGTTATTAATATCAAATTTCAATTAATCATCATATTCTAAAAATACATACAGAGCAACCCTTCAGCTCTTCTTATACATGTCACAGTCCCTTCATCCCAGCTACACAATAGTATCCCTGCAAAACTTTTTCTAAGTCTCCTCATTGGCCGTAATGCAAACAAAAGCCTTAGGATTTCTTGCAATAGCAACAGCACAGCCAATACCATTTCTAAACATACAACAGTGCAACCAATTCTGGGCTTCATTTGATAATACCCTTGGTTGCGGTTAAATATATATATCTGATCCATCCGAGTTCTGCATATAACGGGTATAGAACATTTGGAAGCTCAAACCAGTATTTGATCCTGGAATGGAGAGAAATTCTCCATTTTGGAATCATCTGGTGAGCCAATAATCACCAAGTACTGGCGAGCCATCAGAACCAGAAGAAACAGATCCAATCTTTGCTTATAAAAAAAGAAAAAAATCTTAATTGATGTGTTATTCCTGAAAAGATTGCATAGATATTTTCTCCAACTGTAGCGGCCAATCTTCTCCAAGTTGCTGTGGATTTAGCGCCATCGCAACTTTAAAGTCATGCAAAGATACCGAGAATTGGGATCTGTGTTCAGGCTCAGATTCTGTCAACCTGCCAGCACTCTGCACATGTAAATTATTATGTTGCAACATTCCATTTATGAGCTTCCCCTGAATCTGCTTCTTCGAGTTTGGCAGTTTCACCGGCTCATTTGCTGACCGAGACCCTACTAAATCAACACAAGACTTGATCAACCGTTTCAAGTACACATCTAACACGCTATTCAACATACTTGCACATTCCGTAGAAACACCTCCAAGACCCTGTACCAGTGCAATCTGCTCCATGCGCCTTCTCAGCGTATCTGTATCAGATAATCTACCACTGTCACTACAACTAACAAAATCACCAGTGCTATTCACAGGCAATGCTTTGCGGGCCCCACCCACACTTGCAGAGCAGTAAGGAATCCCAAGTGGTGCTATCAGCGGATTTTTGGCAAAATTGAGGCGGTTTAATTGCTCCAACTCCTCACCATCTTCCACAGTTGATATTTCATTTGGCCCTTTGCCACATATTCTTGGTGCTTCTGCAAGCCCCTGCATAACATTCTCAGGTAGCTCAGAAACTGCTTGGAGATGCTGTGTTGGTCGCTGATAATCACATGGAGTAAGAGTTCCATTCTCCAAGTTAACCTTACTACCACTGTCTTCTGTCGCTGTGTATTGATGACCAACAGAATCAACTTTCCCATTTGGTCCAAGTGGACTTGGTCTGTCTTTAAGCTTCCGATCACGCACTCCTGACCGTAACTTACGTGGGGATACCGGCAAAACCCCATTTGACCAAATGGAAGCATTATGATTTTGAAAGCTACCAGTACTCTGTTCATGTCCATCTTCTCTACCAGGAGACAAATTAGTAACATGTGCTCCTGATTTTGAAGAACCCGACGGATGAACTGATGGCGGAGTCTTGGCTTGGCTGGCATTCTTCAAAATTGACTTTATAAAATGATTGTGCAACGGAAGGTTCTCCCTCCCGAATACTCGGAAACAAAACTTATCAAACTCATTCTTGCTCAACTTCTGACTTAAAAACCTGTTAAGGTTATAAAAGTACCGCTTCGACTTATCCGGTCCAATCTTCTTTACAATCTGTATTTTCAACTCACCCAAATCAATTCTCGAATTCTGTTGGGGTTGCATTTCTCATACACCTTCCAACAAAAATCAGAAAACAACCAACCCCCACTCACAAGTAATCTCAATTTATTCCAATTTCACTTATTTATTTCTATTTCCAAAAAAATCCCAAAACTTACCCTCTCCTACATCATTGAACACAAATCAACCGCCATAAACTCTGCATATACAAACTACCAGAAAATACACAAACCATTCTAATAACAGTAACCCAACTTAAAGCTTCAATTTTGAACCTCAATAAAACCACCCTCATACCCAAATTCAAACACTCAAAAAACAACACACAATGCAACCCCAAATCACAATTTCCCCCAATTTCAAAACCCTAGAAATCAAACCGCTGAAAAATCACACTAACCCAGCAAAATCAAAACCCAATTCAGCGAATTTCATACCAAATCAAAACCCTAAGTTTGAAAAATCAAACCAAAGGGTCCGAAAAACCATACTTGAACCGAAAATCACATCACTTGCACCAATCTGAAAAACCTCATTGCTTCGCGAAATCCCAAAAGCTCCAAACTTTAAATAATCACGAGATCACTGAATTGAACAAAATTGAGCAAAACCAAAAAAAAATCAGATTTTTATTCTTCACAAAAAAAAAGGGGAAATTAAAAAATTACAAAAATTACGAAATTTCATTGAAATGAAGCAGAAAATTGAGTAAAAACTATACATTGATTGAACTCTAACCTTAACGAAGTTCAGAAAATTGAATTGAAATCACGAACTTCACTTGCTGATTTCGAATCTTCGAAGCTTCTTCGTTAATCTCTTTCTCTCTATTTCTAATTTTTTTTTTAATTTTGATTTTTTTTTTCTGCTAAATTTTGTAATGAAAATTTTGGTCTTTGCTTCTTCGTGTATAGCTCGATCTCTGCTAAGAGTGTTTTGTTGTTGTTGTTTCTCTCTTTGTTTCTTCTTTTTCTTTTTTCTTTATTTTTTTTTATTATTGGTCTTCTCTTTTTTATTAAAAAATTTCAGATTTTCCCTCTTTCTCTTTTTATGTAATTTGTTGATTTTTGTTGAATTATTTGATATAATTTTTTAGAAAATTTGATTTTGTAGATTTTGTAAATTGATTTTGGTTTATAAATTGAAAGTAAGATTACTTATTTTGGTACATACGGTTTTTCATAAATTTCTATAAATTTTGATCTTTTGAATCGATTATAATGAACTAACCTCTGTTTGATGTTTAAGTTGCTTAGATCGCAGTTTAAAATTTTTCATAATTTTGCTAATGTTATGTTCAGTATGATCGATCGAGTTTAAAGTTTGTCATTATTTTACTAATGTCATGTTCAATATAATCGATTTCTGATCTTTTAAAGAGGATTTATATTGTTTATCTGATTGAGCTGCGCTTTAAATACGGTTGAAAAAAAGGTGAATTAAAGAAAAATTTAAGATCAAAATTGTATTCATGAGATGAAAGTCAAACCTTAAAAGACACATGGAATTTAAGTTGAGAACATTCATTCATGTTGTTGGTGTGAAATTGTAATTCAAAGTAGTAGGAAACTAGTTTGAAGTAGAGAGTCATGCAAAAAATGAGCTATGTGTGGGGGTTGTAAAAATAGAGAGTCAAAGATTGTACCATGAAGATGTGTTGGTTTGACAATGATTACCAATGTGAGTTCACAATCACTTATTCAGAGTTATAGTATGTAGTTTAAAGCCATTTTCCAAGGCGTGTGCAAAAGTACAATATTTGGTCCAAAGATACTCCTTAGTTGCCAATATCAGTTATTTGGGGATCATTTCCAACAACACTTGTCCATGGTTGATGTATGTACAAGTGACAAACCCTATTTGGTCAATGGTCATTGGTCATTTATCATCACAAACTCTTTAAATGGGTTTAGTGAATTATGTAGCTCTTATATAAATTTAATCAGATTCATTATAATCTTAATGCATTAGAAAGGATGAGACCTTTTATCGATAGAGTTTATACAATACTAATTAATTAAGATTGTTGATTATTTGAGATATGATGATTCAAATCATATAATTAGTTTTATGCAATAAAACGATATCAGTCGTTGATCTACAGAAATGATAGAAAAGTATGTGATTGAAAATATGTTGAAAATATAGTTTAAATATAAATTATATGTCAATATCATATAATATAACTTTGGAGTTCTTAATTCTATAATAGATGATTGATTCTGATCAAAAAAATAATAGATGATTGATTGTTGTAAATATGGTTAGTTTTCTTTCACCTAAAGTTTTTTTTGATGATCTCTTAGTCTGTTTGTTTTCGCAATGAATCATTGCCTGGCCACGCGTTCGGGTGAAGCTAATATTTGGAGCTTTTCAAAACTCATGGCAATTGGTCATTGAGACGTGATATTGGTGCTCCCACCGCCAAACCAAGCAGCTACTTAATCAATTTCAATTCAAATATTTTATGTTCATATTCGCATACATGTCTCTGTTTAATCTAGAAGGTGTGATTGAGCGGTCGAGACTCATCCTCTCTTAATCAATGGTCGATGATTCGATCCTTATATTGGATATGAAACAACTTTAAATTTCTGGGTCAACTATCCCATCTTTTGAGGTGCCTCTAATCTAACGATGAATTAGTCACTGCGTTCGCGATAGATACCCTGATCTCGACCAAAAATACATGTCTTTTATTTTTGTATCTTTGTTGACTTTTATCTTTTCTTAAACTAGTGTTAGATATAATATAAAACCATTGATGTGGCCTTTGCTAACAACTTAAGCTTTTGGGATAATCGGTCATCTGACATGGTATCAGAGCCTCTATGACTAAGTGGTCTAGAGTTCGATTCCCGCTCTCCTCACTTTCTAATTAAAAAGTGGAATTTTAAGCATATGGTAGGTGGACCTATGCATTATCCACGATTCAAGTCCAATGAACTCTTATAATATAAAACCATTGATGTGGCATTTCCTAACAACTTAAGCTTTTGGGATAATCGGTCATCTGACAACTAGTATATATCTTAATCTTTCTCTCTACTTTACCTATCTTTGTCCTTCTCTTATTAATACTTTCTAATTTAACTGAATCTCCATTAAAAAAAGAAACAATTCTCTAAAACACACATTTGATAGAATTTAATAACATCCATCTTATAGAATTAAAAGCATAACAAGCAATTTGGAATCTTCTCGAAATCAACGGGCCAAGTTGCAATTTATGAACTCAATTTAAAGTTGAAAGTAAACCAAGAGCTTTACCAATATGGACATCCGAATTGGGAGTAAACCAATATGTTTTGACAAGAATAAAATGACCAAAGTTTGTCTCTAATACACATACATACGTGCAATTGAATAAAAAAAATATCGATACTAAATTCATCTTATTTTAGGGAGATCTTTAAAAAAAATTGGGATTTAAATCTTTGTATTTTGTATCTTATATCGTCATCAATTATCAAAACTGTATTATAATTGATATCTTCATCAGAATCTTACAAGCTTATGGTTTGAGCAATTGCGGTGGTTGTCGAGAATAATAAAGTCCCGTTTAGTCCGGCTTATTTTCTATTTTTTTTTCCTCCTTAAAAATAGTAAAGAAGAAAAAATTGTATTTGACTCTACTTCTCTTTATTTTTTACTTCTTTACTTCATTTCTCTAATACTTTTAAGAAGAAATATAGTTAAATGCAATTTTATACTTCTCTATTTCATTTTAAAAAAATAGAAAAGTAGAAGTTAAGCCGGGTCAAACGAGACCTAAAACTAAAAATTTCTACTATACTATATATAGCTTATATTTAAATGCTTACGTCAGTCTTTAGATTTTTAGTGCGGTCAACTAAAATAATGGTGTTTTTCATGGTGATATCATTCGAATTTTTCCTCATTTATGTATTGTGGCAAAACCAAAACAAAACAAATTCCAAGCCGATGAAGAACATCCTGTTAGAATATTTTTTAACACTTTGTTCTACACATCAAATTGTTATGTTGTGAATTCCTTTGAATAAAGTCACACCAATAAATTTAATGTGTAGAACAAAGTGATTAAGCAACTAAATTAAAGAGTATAAAGATAATGAATATTAATCCAACAATTAAAGCAAGAGAGACTATAGAGAAAACAGTAGAAGACACAATTTATTTGTTTATTAACAAATCTGACCAAAAAAGCCTAAAAAACAAGAAAAAAACAATCTGGCTCGCGCGCACACGTCTAGCGTCCCTTCCAGCACGTTGCATGTGCTGGTAGTAACTTTTTCGCCAGGTGAGCACGTTGTGCGTGCTTGGTAGCACGTCGGTCGTGCATGGTAGAATATGTTTTTCTTCCTTTCTATTTTTCATTCCAATGAGATTTGAAGACAATTCTAACATGTTCCATTTGATGATACTTAAGCCCAACTAAAGTGATTAATAATAGTGGACTTTGAACATTAATTCTGATTTGTGTTGAAACCAAATGTAGACCCAATTTCTAGGGTACATGATGGGTAGTACTGACTAGAGTTGTTCTCTTATAAATAAAGAGGCTAATTCTCATTTGCCGTCACCTTGAGTCACTCTGAAACACTCTCACTTTGAGAAACGCTTATTTGAAGTTTGCCCCATTGAGAATCTCAAATATGTAGCATGTGATTAGGCAAAGGAATACCTTGTCGTCTCACATATCAATCTTTTCGATATTCTTCCGGTAACGATTGATCACGCTGATTGTCAAATAAGTGTGTTCTAATTTCATATAATATATCAGTTTATTAATTTTTAATTTCTTACACATCCTTCCAAATAGAGCCAAAAAAGTCACACTCAAAGAAAGACGGTTAGATTTTTCATTAATTTTCTCTCATTCTCGTGAATTATTTATGATTATAGTCATACATTTCAATAATAAATAACACCAACAACTAAACAACTAAGTATCTACCAACCAATTTTATTTTTTTTCATGTATTAAATATGACTCTCTTAGTTTTGTAAAAAAAAAAGACTCTTAATATAATTAAGTCATGCATGTTATGTGAGAATGAATATTATATATGATTTTCATTATAAAAAAAAAATATTATATATGATATTTTTTGAAAGAGAATATTATATATGATTGAAATATAAAATGATTGTAAATTTCAACCTTTCTCATTTTGTTTTACAAAACCCCTATTACATTTTTTTTTTTTGACGAACCCCTATTACGTTTATGTATATATTATTTATTAAATAGTTATACATAAATAGTGGCATAATATATTGTAATATAATTACTTATATGTTTCATCTCTCACTTATATATATTTTTTCTTTTTCTTTCTTTTTTCTTTTTGCAAACATGCATAAAAGACATTGTTGAGAACACACGAGTACCTAATTAATGTACTCCCTTTAATTAATTTAATAATTGATATATATGTAGATTAAAAATATTAGTTATTCAATAAACATAAATAGAAAAAATAAAATAAATTTATGTTTTTATTTTACAATAATATTTTGTTAATAAAAAGACAAATAGAGAGAGTATACTATATACTATATTATAAAAAATATTTCAAGAGTGTTAAAATTGTTACCCTCTAATTATTAACGTAACATATATTATTATAAAAATAAAGATTAGGTGTTTCTTTTGATAGGGAAAAATATTTGGTGTTTCTATATAATCATTTGATGAGATTTGTTAATGTCAAGAGGCCACTGGCCATATAAGTAGCCCCAAACCATATGAAGGGTTCCAAATACTCCAGAGCTAAATGCCTCTCTTTGGCACGAGCCACTTTTATACAAGTCCCATAAATAAAAAGTTGGTCCAAAACTCAAACTTTGTTATAAAATAATTCTGTATTTTTTTGATAGATTTTTTTTTCTTCATTTTATGATATATTATATATTTTTTGATATATTTTATAAAATCTTAGAATTTGTTTCAATTTTTTTTAAGAAAGTAATTCCTGAAATAAATAAAAAAAGTTTGAAATTTTTCTCTAAATTATTTTAGAAAATCTTTTAATTGTTTTTTGAGAAAAAAATTCTCAAAATATTTTCCGATGTTTTAAGAAATTAATTCTCAAATTTTATTTCAAAGAATATATAAAATTTTATTCCAAAAAAATCATTACGAAATGATAAATAAAACAGGTTAAAGTCTTTTTTATAAGATGAAAGTATACTTTGTCTAGTACCACGTTAAACCAAATTTCAATTGAGTTGGCTTAATAGCAACATAACTATAGGGCTCCCAAAATGGAAGTGGATGGACTTTTGGTAACATAAAAAATGGATTGTTAACATAAAAAATTTATGTGTAATACAAGAAATGTTTGGACATAAGAAGTTATAAGACAAAGTCTGAATCAGGCAAGAATAGAAAGACAAACACACATGACACGAGACTTGAATTAGACTTTACATGAAATGCATGAAGTAGTTATTATAGAGAATATCGAAAAAGATAATTAGTTAGTCAAGAAATATGAGTAGGGTGACCATCTTAGTGATTGGGGAAGCCATTGAGCTTTTTTAGAATTGATAGTATGAGTTACAGTCATCAATTTGTTATTCACCATTTTCATGTGTAATTGCTCTGTTCCAAGTAGTACGTTTACATTAACTATATCTTCCTCTATATTTCTCTGTTTACATTAATTTGGAAGAAGTCAAAGTACATAAAATTATAAGGCACAAACTAAAGCTAAAGCACCAAACAAAATAAGAAAAATTAACCAGCTTTTATGTAATTTATCATTCTACATCTTTAATTATGTTAATGTTCGACTATCAAATTTTTCAACAAATTAAGAATTTCAATCAAGATAAAAATGAGTGAACATTTACTTTAAATTGGTTTGTCCAGTTTTTATCTAGTAATAATATCCATAATCAGTTTTAATTTTTTTTTAAAATATTCAATTTTAAATTTAAAATTCAGTTTTTGAAAAGAAAGAAATTTTTTCTTTTCCAAACAAATTTTGATATTTTTTTTCAAAATAATTTCTTGCCTTAAAAAAATTCATTAACTTTGTTTCAATCTCCACAAATAAATGTAACTCAAAAAATAACAAACAAATATCTAAAAAGTCAGTCAAAATACAGTTGATAAATAAAAATTATAAGTTAAAAACCAATTCGTAATATAAAAAATAATAACAAATTGATTCTAAATAACATGGATGGATCGGAACTTAAAACTTCTCGTAAGCTAAAAAATATTCCTCTCTTAGATAAATTAAACGATTTAATAGTTAACTGATTTAATACTCTTTAGGTGTCACGCGAGTGCAGCGGTCTTTTTTACACCTCATTTGGTTAATTAGTTTGGGTTGTTTGAACTGAGAGGAATTGTAGAGCTTTTATGAATTTGGTAAAGTCTTTATACCTCAATTGTTGGAAAAAATCAAAATTTATTCATATTGGTGGTTGAAAATTGAAAAATAAGAATGTAAACTTAGTCTCAAACTATCATCAGTGGTGTGGTGGTAGAGTCATCTCACTTTTGTTTAAGCTTTGATTAGTTCTGATTTGGTGTTGTTTTCTGTTTTAACCCTATGTAAATCTCTTGCGGTATATCTTGTGCCGGAGCATCATTCTTAATAATATGTCTCATGTTTACTTGTTAAAAAAAAGCTATTAATATTTTTCAATTAAATTAAACTTGAACTATATGAATAAATATGCCGGTATTAGCTCAAGTATTACAATAAAACTTTTTGATCAATCCTGATATCTTATATCATTAAAAGACATAATTTTGTCAATTATTTGAAACTGGTTCTAAAAAAAAAGTTTTTTAAACTGATGAATTAAGAGGCTACGCAGAAACTAATATATGCCTCTAGATTTATATCAGCGGCAGTTAAACTAACCGTTAGAAGAACTAACACGAACACAAATAGTCGCTAAGTTAAAGTTTTTATTTCAAGATGAATTTTTTGTTCTTCTTTTAATATAATTATTAATATATTTATCAACTTATTTTATAAAACACATGTTCTACACATTATACATATTTTGAAAATATATACAAAAGAAAAACTTAATATTACTACATTAATTTTCTGATACTCAACCATCATTTCTTTTTCTTATTTTTATCAGTTACGGTGTTGGAGCGAGGAGGGATAGTCAATGATGTAGAGCCACGATGTAAACGACAACGGAAAGAGTCTTTATGTGTCGTCGGAGAACACACACATTGTTTTTTAGGCAGCGATTTGACATTGCTACCACTTTCACTTGTTTGTGTTGTTGTTGTTGCGGACTCTATTTGCTTACCTTCAGCTTCATTTTGAGATGCCATGTATGCTATCACAAGATGAAAGAATTGAAAATTTTGAATATTCTAGTTGATTGTTGAAATTATGGATCTTCCTTCATATATATAGGTAAAAAGAAAAAACATAGAACAAAATTTTCGTTAATTAATGATCTTTTAAGAAATTTTAATGTATGTATAGAAGTTCTCAAATATTAATGATTAATTATATTATTTCATTTACGCATGCAATCCATTCATATCTAATTATTATACATATATTATATTCGGTCTAATTACCGATCAATCTGAGAGGTTTCTAGTCCAAAAGCTATGTATGGATCACTAGTCTAGAGTTATCAAAATGGGCTTGGCCGTTAAGCCTGAAAAAAATGCTGGGTTTGGACTTTAAAATTTCTACCTAAGTTATGACAATTACTCTCCGCCCCCCCCTACACTACTCAATTACCCCCCTGAAATCCCAATTTGCCCTTTGATTTACACTAAAAAAGTGGTTCGGGAAATATTATCCGAAAAAACTTGCGAGCAAAATGGGTTCGGGAAAAATTATCCGAATTTTTTTAAGTAGTAGTTCGGATAAAATTTTCCGAACCTGCCAGTTTATGAACCAGAAAACACGAACAGTTTTGCAGTCTCTCTATTTTCTCACTTTCTCACAAAACTTTCTCTGCAAAGCCTCCAAAGTCTTGCGCGCGATTCTCACAAAGTTCTCACATTTGCAACTATCTCACACCAATTTGTGGAAACTATCAAGTAAGTATTATCTAGGTTTTATGTTTAAAATTAATTTTGATAGGATTGTGATTTTGGGGTTTAGAGTTTGATAAATGAATTGTTAGGTTTTGAAACATTGATAGGATTGTTAAGTTTAGGAATTGTTAGGGGTTTAATTGTATTGTATTGTCTCATTTTCTTTTGAGAAATGTTGAATGTTGGATTTGAAACATTGAGAAATGTTATTTTGTTCTATTGATGGTTGAATGTTCTTTTAATTGATAAGGTTAGGACTTGTTAGGGGTTTAATTGGGTTTGAAACATTGAGAAATGTTCTTTTGTTCTTTTGATTGTTGAATGTAGGATTGTCATTTTCATAGAAACAAGATGAAAGTTAGATTTTTGTTGAATATTGTTGAATGTTAGGTTAACTTAAGAATAGTGATTAGTGTAGTGAATGTGCATAGTGAATTTTGAAACAAGTTGAATTTTGATAAGTTGTATGAATTAAGTTGAAAGTGCTTGAAAGTGATTAGTTGAATTTTCAGTGCTTGAAAGTGATTAGTTGAAAGTGATTGTTGAATGAGTTTAAGAAATGTGATTATTGATTAATGAATTTTGAAAAACATTGAATTTTGATAAGTTGTATGAATTGTTTGAAAAGTTGAATATTGGGTGCGTAAGTTGATTATAATTTGAATATAAATTGAGTAAGTTGAATAAGTCATTTTTTTTTGTTATTGTGTAGTCATGGAAGAAGGCGGTGGAAGAGGTAGACATGGTAGACCAAGTCGAGCGCATGCATCGGCTAGGAAAAAAAAAAGTAGGACTATGCAACAGGAACCTGAGATTGTTCCAGGAAACAACGATGAAGAAGCCGGTGGTTCACATGTGGCTGAAGAGATTGAAGTGGGTGTTGATGTTGCTGGTGATAATGTTACTGCTTCAAAACCTGTGCGACGCTCACGTATACCCAAAAGAAGAGTTCGTGAACCGGAGCCGGTTCACGAAGGAGATCAATATTTAAATGCTGATGAAGAAGAAGATGATGAAGAAGGATTTGGAGGTGGACCGAGTGATACGACTTTGTTGACAGAGTATGCAGAGCATAGAGCGGGCATGGTATGGGATGCAGATGAAACCGATAAAGAGGTATAACAATCATTATTTTGGTTAATTGTTATTAGTTTTTCATTTATAGTGTATGTGTCTTACGAATATTGCTTTGGTATTTTTCAGATTTTAACTTTCACTCAAAAAGTTACAACCCATGGAATGAAGATGGTGAAGCTTCATAAACCACTTCGTGATGAGGTACATGAATGGTTTTGGGATGCTGTAACTGAATCTGGACTCGAGCCACTTTTGCATACCAGCTACAATGTTATAAACCATGGGCTGATGTCGGCATTCGCCGAGAGATGGTATCCGGAAACCGAAACCTTCCACCTTCCACTTGGTGAGTTTGCCATCACATTGGATGACATTCAGCATCTTCTTCATCTTTCCATCGGTGGAAAATTTCTGAACCACTCCAGAATGCGCAGAGTTGAAGCTACTGAGTTGTGTGTTAGGTACCTTGGATTAAGAGCGGCCGTAGCTGAGACAGAGTTCAATAGGACAAAAGGCCAACATCTGAGACTCAACTTCGTGAAGCAAGTTTATGTAGAGAATTTGGAACTTGCTGAAAATGGTCTTCAACAGGGGTTGCCGGAGGAAGAGGTAGTTGAGTACAGAGAGAGGTGCATCAGAGCTTTTCTGTTGTATTTGATTAGTTGCACAATTTTCTGTAACAAGAGTGACTACTACGTAGATGTTGTCTATCTACAATATTTGACTGACTTGTCAGATATTCATTCGTGGAATTGGGGTGCAGCTGCTCTTACTTATACTGTGAGTTATATGAATGAGTCATCAAAGTGCACAAATGGAATGATGGCGGGATACTTGTCACTGGTTGAGGTAAATTATTAAGTTTTAGTAATTAATTGATATATGTTTGTTTTAGTCTTTTATAAGTGTTACAATTAATCTATATTTTAGTATATGAACAAATCTTTTAGACAAATTATTAACAATTGATATATATTTTGCAGAGATGGATAATCACACATTTTCCGGATATTACCCCGTGGGACTATGCTGATAACTACTATAACCATCTTCCAATATGTGCTAAGTATGCGGCAAGACAAGGGCACACTAATCCAGTCAACTACAGAGCTTTTTTGGATAATTTGCAGGTGACTGATGTTGCATTCACGCCATATACCGACTTCCGTCATGTACGTCCCATGAGAGATGAATGTTGGTTCACTGGGTGGTTGAGATGTGGAGACTTGAAAGCAAGACACTTGCCTGAACGTGTCTTGAGGCAGTATGGACATGTTCAGAGTATACCACCACATCCTAGTATTTCAGCACCGTATGTCATCAACATCCAAAATCTTTCAGATCCCTTTGAATTACAACTTGCCGATCACATGCTTCATGAAGATGAGAGGGGTCCAGCTGTTAGAGATGCTTGGGACGTCACTGATGACTATATGGATTGGTTTTGGAAAGTTTCGCATCCGAAGATGCGTCCGGCAAGTGCACTTATAACTTCTCAACTTCGATTACTCCATATGGTAAGAACTGATATCGGTGGAGCTTTTGATGGTGAGGTTGAACCAGGAACTCCAATTTATGATCGGTTGACTCGGGTGTTAGGGTACGTGAATCCGTCGGCCATGGGGTACAATCAGAGACGTGGTAGGCGAGGACGTCGCGGTGGAAATGAGGAAATGGAGGAGTGACTTTGAGTGACTTAGATTAATTTAGTGATTGTAATGACTCTGTGTTTTTTTATCCGAACTGATTGTTATGACTTTGTTTAATGACTTTATTATTGTAATGATTATGACTTTGTTTAGTGACTTAAGTATTGTAATGATTATGATCATATTTTAATTTGGTTTTGGTTTATGTTGATTATGCTTATTTTTTGGTTATGTATTCGTTAATGGTTGTTTGAATAGGTACACAATTCAGAGTTATTGAACACTTCAATTAACTTGGTTGAACAATTGAATTTTTTGCATTCTGCTACTGATTTTAGCAGGTTCGGATTATTTTATCCGAAATTAACCTGTAACGCAAGAGTTCGGATAAAATTATCCGAACTTTACCTGTAATGCAATGTTTCGGATAAAATTATCCGAACTTTACCTGTAATGTAATGTTTCGGATAATATTATCCGAACTGGTCAGGTAACGCAGAATCCGAACCTGCTATACCAGTACAAAAACTTGCTTAAACACTACATCAAATATGGTTCGGAAAATACTCGTAAACACTACAGAAAATATGGTTCATAAACGCAACACACGGCGGATTTCAACATTAACATATAATATTCTTAACATTAATGAGTTTGACACTGGATTAATTAATTGCATACAACATTAAAACATTAAAGTCAAACAAGTTTCAAATTAAAAAATACACACCAGATCTGACTGATAATAATTTTTAAGGATCCGCCAAGTTAACTGTCACTTCTTCCACGGGTTCAACCAAAGCTGCGCATATGTCTTCAACAGATCTGACTAATTTTGCATCCAATTCGATTAAACCCAATCTGTTGTTGTACTGTGCGAAAATTGAAAACATAGATATGACATCGTCGTCATTGTTGAGACACATTTGGCTGAAAGTTACACCGCTTCCAGTTGATTGGACCTCCGGACGTCGATATTCTATTGTTGTTACTCTTCTGGTGTCTCTTTCCCCATTCAAACGTTTGTTGACCCTGTTCAGCCTCTGTTTCAGACTCTCCAATGTGTCGTCAGTATGAATTCTAAAAACCTCTGCTTTACGTGTTTCATTGAAATATACTGCAGCAATATGAGAGTTTGCATTTCGTTGATCCCAAATTTGAGTTGACATTTTGCTGCTCCTGCACTTTGAAAAACTATCTTATAAAATCTTGTGATATGTATTAAAAAAGGGTTGGGATTATGTTTTTAAATTCACAACAGAACGTACTGTTCGGATAAAATTATCCTAACCAGTTCGGATAATATTATCCGAACCATAGCCATAAATAATTATTTCGGATAAAATTATCCGAACCAGCGCGTTACAGGATTAGTTCGGATAATTTTATCCGAACCTGCTATACCAGAAGCTGAAACTGCTTATTTCTGCATAATTAACCAAGTTATCTACATAACTCTGTTTTTGCGGTCTTTTTAAATCAAACAACAATCATCATAACAGGCAATTGTGGTAATATTTTGTGAACTTATATCATTAAATAATAATTAAGTCGCAATTACAAAATGAACTTAAGTGGTACCAATTACAATAAGCAATTACAAAATGAACTTAAGTAGTACCAATTACATTCTTATAACCAAAAAAATGCGACATTGACAAATTCAGACGATTTCTCAACTGATTGTGATCGGTTTGTCCTTTTCATTACCAATACCAAATAATTCAACCAAAGGATATTCAATTCTCAAAAGTCTTTCGAACTCGGCTTGTCGATCCATGAAACTGTATTCCCACGCCGCAGCTTGTTCGGTGCGGTGATTCCTCCACTCAAGACATGTGGTAGGCAAAGGACACCCACTCTTCAACTTGACATACCAAAAATGAGGACCATACAAAAAAATGGACATAATACGCGAAGATGGGTTGGACGGTGGTTTGGTTCGCCATGGAAAAAAGATTTCGCATACACCCTCGGATGAGGGTTGAGTCAGAAGTACTACAACTTTATTGTAGTAATTAGCAACAACATGCCCCATGCATGGAAACTGAAACCACCATCGCTCTGGCGCACACGACATTTTTCGAACTTCTGCAGGAGGGGCCATAGATTCAAGTATCTCGTCATATCGTTCTCACCCAAAAAGGTTCACATATGCAGTTTTGTGATGTCTTAACTCCCTAGCCATGGCAAGCTGCACCAAATAATACTCATCTTCAGTTTTACCATCATCCAAAGCAAAAACACGATATCCACAAAAGCCGTCCCCAACGACAGAAATTATATCATCGACATACGGAACCATAAACTTTGGCATCTTTGTAAGTATACGAGGCATACTTTTTGGCTTTGAGGTCGATGCTTGACTTGCTGTAATCGGAGTGGATTGTGAAGCTCGAGTATCCGGATAAAGCTTCTCCACATGCTCCCAATATGATGGCTCTCGAGTGGTGGATTTTGAACCCTTTCCCTTTGTTTTCGCGCCCTTGACTTTAGCACTAACTTCCGGAGCTGTCAAGTTTGTGGTCACAGGCCATGCAAGATGACGTAATGCCTCTCTGAGTTCGGCTCTCATACCGGAGTCTCCATTTTTTAATCGCTCCTACAAAAAAATTGTAAACATATTAAAGTCATAAGTTTGAAAATATGAAACATTAAAACGGGTAAATATTATTAAAATTAAATTAACCTGTATAGCATTCCATTCTTCTAAGCACAAATAATCATCTTCGACTTCACCGGCTACGCCGTCATTGAACACCAACTTTTTCCACTGACTGTTCACCTCGTCAAGTGTAATAGGTAGCTTGTCGTGAATCTTTGTAGCAAGATTACATGCACAAGGCAACCCATGTGTTGCTGTAAGCACACAGCCGCATACCAGGGGGTCCATACCAACATCCTCAACTCTTTTTTCTTCGTTAGAAATAATCTTCAATGCGTCTCTAGAAATTTTAAACACCAGATCCTTGTACAAGATTTTTCCCTTATGTCTGTGTTCTACAACAGACAAACTCCTACCAAAAGAACCCTGAATCTCAGTGAACTGACCTATCAAACTTTTGTGGATCGATTCCCATAACCTAACAAAATCATTGTTACAGTCTGTCAAGTATTTCTTCATCCTACCATGTGCAGACTCAACTCTATTGGTTGTAGTATTGTCAAAATGCATAATGCGGTTAGTCCACGCTGGCACAAACTTCTGTTTATCAGTGTCTAAAACAGTTCTTTCCAAATAATTCCTAAATCTTGGCCACCTCTTACACACAATCTTAAACTCTTCAAGATTCTCAGCAAATTCCTCTTCAGTTTTTGAAAACATGATAGTCTCATAAGAGCTCTCAATATTGTCCCACACAGCTTGCTGCTTCTGTTTATCCCCATCTTTAAGGAAGCAAGTTATCTTCATCTTAGCTTTCACATTTCTTCTAACATGAACAGAACAAACCAACGGTGTTGCCTCCGGGAATACTGTCTTAACCGCATTCATTAATCCATCCTGCCTATCTGTAACAATGACCTTCGGAAAGATATCTTTGTTACTAAGAAGACCACGAAAAGCTTGAAGGGCCCAAGTGTAGTTTTCCTCTTTTTCATTTTTGAGCAGAACAAAACCAACACAAAATGTCAACTTAGTCGATGTCATACCGACTACTTCAAAAAGGGGCATTTTATACCGGTTGGTTTTGTACGTGCAGTCCATTATCAAAACATCCGGAAATGAGTTGAACAAGCTTATGGACTTAGGGTGTGAAAAGAAGATATCTTGCACAGTTGTAGACTCACCAACAGTCCTTGTTCTGCAAACATAGTTGTTATCCCCTAGACATTTAAAGAGTTGTTGCATTTCAGACATTGAACCCTTGACTGCAACCTTCTCCCTACAAATCACGTTGTAAACTTGTTTGACGACGGTGGAATTTTGCGGGTTTCTCTCTTTCAATGTAGACATGATATTTCTAGGAGCGATTAAATTCCTTGTCAACTCAACAACCAATTGTTTCTCTTCGGGTTTCAAACGCCCCGCAACCAAATGAGCTTCTAAAGCACGGTCCATAATATGATTGTGTTTCCCCTCGACAACGGTGAGATTCCATTCTTGTTGTACTACATGGAAATAACCCCGGAGCCTAAATTTACAACCACATTTTCTAGTTCCAACCGATTCAAATTTTGGCTTCTTATTTGTCGGTCTGTATAAACCTCCCCTCTCGCAACCCAACACTAAGGATTGCTTTCTTCTATCAGAACCAAAGTCGGACTTAACAATGACAACAGAAAAATTCAACTTTGCCGCTTCACCTCGAACCCAAGCAATCAATTCATCTCTATGTTTGAATTTTTTTTCGCTATAAAAATGAGCACTTGTATCGATTTCTACCTCTTCCTCGGGTTGAGGCCGATTAGAACTCGAATCAACTTGAGGCTCAATTTCTACCACCACATCTTGTTGAGGCTCAACTTGAGGAACATTTGAATTTTTTTCACCATCACCATCTACAACAACCGCCTCAATTTCAACCGTTTCTTCTGGTGCATCAACCATAACTACAATACATTAAAACGAATATCAGAAAATCAACACAAATTCAATATTTGCAATTCTCATAATCAACTAATCATAAGTCTAAACAACTAACCATAACAATTTTCATTAACCATATATTAAAACAATCATAATCAACATACATTAAAAGACTTATATTGAAGCAATCCTAATCAACATATATTAAAACAACCATATTCAATCATATTTAAACAACCAACACACCATAAAACTTATATTCAAAAATATTTGCAAACATCATTCGCGCCAGTTCGGACGCGCAGAATCCGAACTATTTCGGATTATATTATCCGAACCCAGGCGAGCCTTATTTCGGGAAATATTTCCCGAACCTGCGCGATCTCAGAAACCCAGAACGCAGATGAACACAAAAAACAGCAAATGAAAAAATTAATCGGTTCAAGTGATAGATTACCTTAAGTTGACGCTCTAAAGTGTGTGCAAATCCCTCACCAACACTTCAATCTTGAGTTTGAAACAAATTTTTAAAACAATGAAAAAATGAGTGAAGTTTGTTTTTGATTGTGTGTGAATGAAGTTGGAGAAAGTGAGCTATGCTGTCTTAAGAAGTAGGGGTTCGGAGAATATTATCCGAACTCATTTACCTGCTTGGTTCGGATTATTTTATCCGAATTATTGTCTTTAGTTCGGATAATATTATCCGAACTCAGCTAACGCTGGTGTGAGGGCATAAGCGTCCGTTAGGGGGGGAAAAGAGTAACATGGGGGGTGCGTAGAGTAATTTTCCTAAGTTATCATCCGAACTTTTTAGCCCGACATGTATTATCATCCAAATTTTTTAGCCCGACTTATATTTACCCGTTAAAAATATGGGTTTACCTTCCATTGCCCATGGGTCGTCCGTTAGTCCGCATATATATATATATATATATATATATATATATATATATATATTTTTTTTTTAGACACAATTAAAGTCCAAGTCTTACAAAATAGTCAAAAAATTATAATTATGTTTGATTATGTTCATTTATGTTGTTTTGTGTGATATTTTGATTGTAAATTATAATTGTATTGTTTGATTATGTATGAACTTAGTTTGTTTTGAAAAATTATTTGAATTTATTTTATGTTATTTAGTTGATTGTTAACTTACTATTTTGAATAATGTAAATGTATTTGTATTATATTTGGAATGTTTTAACTTTTTCCCTCCATAAAATTGTTTTTTGATAGTGTAAAAAAAAGAAAAAAGATTAAGCGAATCGGGCCGGGCTTACCCGAGAGCACGCTAGCCTATAAAGGGCCGGGCTCAGGCACTAATTGTTCAGCTTATATTTTATTCTGGGCTTTTTAGCCCGGCCTGATGAAACTCGTTGTCCATCTAAGCCGGGACAAAATGGGTCGGGCCGTCCGTTTTGACAGCTCTGCACTAGTCCACGAAAATTGGTATAAGAGAGAATTGAACCTGAAACATTGTAAGAAGAACACTACAACTAATATTTTTTGTGTATTTTACTTTTCTAAAACAATAAAACACAACTTTCAATATAAATATTATTTTTTTATAACCTTAACTAATGCTTTCGGAAGTTGAAACACTAGTTACCAAGATCCATAAAAAAAAATCTATTTATCTTTCTTCTTCTTTTTAGTTACAAAATCTAACTTTTTTCGTTATGATTATGCAATGTATCTATCTTTCTTTAATTTACGCGTGCATATAATTTTTTTTAATGCATACATATTATTATATCTTATATACTAACTCCTTAACCAATATAATGTGGCAAAAATGGTAACTAAATACTTTAGCCCTCTCCATTAAAAAAAAATTAAAAAAATACTTTAGCCCTCTAACTATTTGATTTTAATCCCTAACTAATTTATATTTTATTGAATATACAATTCAATCGGACAGACCCAATAAGGGTGGATCTCCTACTTTGTCACCCCTACCCACAAACAATCTCATAAAAACAAACAAGAAAAAAAAAACACAACTAACGAAATCTAACCATATGCAATTGATGAGGTTTATAAACGCCACTCGTAAAATAAATAAAGTGCACCAATTTCCTCCCTCAGCCACATTTGGAATTAACTTGTCCTAAAAATTTAAGTTTATTATCCACATTGTTTTATGCCATATCAGCAACAATCCCTTCACAATCTTCTTTTATCTTAGTATAGAAACAAGAGTAGTACTGTGACATATTTCTAACATTTTGAGCTTTCTGGATTTGAAGTAGAGGTGTCGTTTGGCTACTGTTTTGTGGTGAGATAGATGGAGCAAGGGTACACCTAATCTATGCTCATCTCATTATGTGAATTATTCTTCGCAGTGGAACTCTGGATTATTAATTCCTCTCATTAAAAACCAAATAGTTAATAAAAAATACTGTACTATAAATATTGTATACTATACTATTTTTATAATTTTCTACACCCTAAATTTGTAGTTTTGCACACAATTCATATATGATGTATGGATCATTCAACAATTTCAATATATGCAATTTCAAATTTAGTATTTTAAATTATATATTTTTTTTACAACTTTTTAAACTATTTGATTTTGATCAATAATCACATAAATATGTATAGAATGCATGAATATGTGTGATCGATCTCTATAACAGCATTAAAACCAAATCCCACGTTTGCATGGGTTATCACTAACAAATTAAACTACTAATTAAAAAAAATGGTCCATGTAACCAAACCAATGAAAGTGGAACGTAACAAACAAATTTTGAATAACTATAATTTTTTTTTTAACCATAAGTATATTATTAGTAAGACCATACTATATAAGATAAACAGAGACGACCAATAAAAGAAGAGATATAAAACAAAAATTTCATATATAAACATAATACTAATAAAAATATTAAAACATATACTATCTAAAGGTCTATTTTTAATCACATTCTTAAAAAAAACATTCTTCTAAAGAGGAAAGTGCAATCAACTTGAATAGCCTTGGGTTTGGACGACGAGTCAAAAGCTCCTGCTCAAGCAGTTCAATCCAATTGAATTGGATTATATTCATCACTGATGTTTTTGGTGTGTGTTTTTTGAAGGTCAGTCCCTTGTTTCTTCAAACGAGGTCGAAAGGAATATAAGAGAGTCTTTTTGATATGACACGTTGTAACGTGGATGATTTGGCGTATTAGAAATGATAAAAAAAAATTCTATTAAAGTCTCTAGCGTTGAAGAGGTCGTAGAAAGAACCAAAATTGTTTCGTGAAATGACTACTTGCAAAATAGGTCCGATCACCATGTTTATTCTATGAATGGTGCGTTAACCCTTATGATTGTTTATTTAGATAGTTTTAGAGATTTCTTAGTAGGGGGAGATATATTTTTTTGCCTTCGCTATTTTGAGTCTATCTTTGTTGTGCTTTGGGTTTGGATCGTGTTTGATCTTATACTTTTTCTCATTTTGGGTAAAGTACCACTTATATTTTTCCACTATTCGTATTATAAATAAATATATAATTTACTGTTAAAAAAAAGTCCCTTGTTTCTTTGTTGTATCTAACTTTCTTTTGCACTTCTCATGTTTTAAATATAATTTGGACGTGGGAATATTTGGTGCGCCTCGCCGCATTGAAACTTTCCGTCACTAGAGTCCTCACAAACAATAATTTTGCTCAATTTATGATGAAGTTAGTGACAGATATTTAGAGACAGCATAATTCGTCATAAGTTCCGTCATTTTTCCATCAACTCAAACTTTATTTAATTTTAACAAATTCCTCACTAATTCTGTCACAAATAGTGAGAGAAAAGGTTCCCTCTCTAAATAGCATTTTTTTTAGTAGTGTCACTTGTAGTCCTTGAGAAAAACAGAGACAACATATAATTCATACCGGGATTGGTTATAGTGCATAACAAGCAGAATTTCAAAGCCACCCCCCTTTTACTCGCGCGCCCCCAGGCCCAGCCCACCCCTAATTTTTTTTTGCAATTTTTATTGTAACCAATCAGGAGGCACTATGTGGCACTGGAGGTCTTCTCCTTCATCAACAAAACGCAGAAATGTGTTCTCTGTTGCCGCCACACCGGCGTCACTGGAACCACCTTCGATCACCAAAACTTACACATGAGTATACCAAATTGATCGCAATTTCACGTATATTCTAGATCTAGTATTAGATTTAACAAACAATGCACCAAATAAGCGAATCGAACGAAAAAAAAGAGCTCGGATCATAAATTCAAAAATGTTTTTCCGGTGAAATTCGACGAAATCGGTTAAAGGGAAGTATTCAGAGATATTCCAAGAGCACAAATCAACATATTTCTACCTTCTTTAGTGTATGAAATGGCTGGACCGGAGCTTTGGGACCATTTTTTGGCTTTTCCGATCGTTTTTTTCACAATTCTAATGTCGGATTCTTTCTCTTCGGGGTCCTGATATGTATGAATGATGTTTCGATTTGAAATTTGATGAGTTTTTGTGGTGGCCGGAGTTTGGTTGTTGGTGGTCGTGAATAGTGTTTCCGGCGATTGTGAGATGTGAGTTGAGACATAAGATTATTACACGTGTACAACATATCTAATGATTAGGAAGTGTTTATGTACCATACATAAAAAAATGTTTATGCATAATAACCCATGCCGTTCATACCTTCTTTACACATTGATAAAGAAAATAACTGTATATATCAAAAAGAAAATAAGTGTCAAATAATATAAAAAAAATTACAGTATTAGTTTCGCATGAGAAAAAAATATGTGTAATCATAAAATAACATAAATGTCCTTAACAAAAAATTTATATGATAAAATATTAAAAATAAGTTTGTCAAAAAATAAATAATTTAAAATCTTTTTTTTTGATGAATTATTTTATAAAAAATAAAATTATATTTAAAAAACAAACTAAAGAGAAAAGATAAAAATATATTTCACAAGGATAAAAAATAAAATCAATTATCATATTTATATATTTTGACTTTTTGGGTTACCAATTACCATGATATGGGTATGAAATTTTTGCCGCTATTAAGGATGAGTAATCTTTTACCATAAATTTATGTTTGACCACAACTTGACTTGTACTATTAATAACATAAATATAATTTTTTTATCAATATAAAATAAAATGTAATTTTTTATCTTCTATTTTTACCTTTGACTTGCACACACCTCTCAATATGTTTTAATCGATATAAAAAATTAAAAAGACAACAATAAAATTCATTCAATAATATATAGTTATAGAAATCCATGTAGATAGTTCAAATGGTAAGAGTTGAAAGACATGTGAGTTAGGTAGGAGAAAATCCATGGTTTGATTATTGGCGGGAGCAATTTATATTTCTGATATACAAAAAAAAAATATAGTCAAAGAAACCATTCTTTCAATAATAGTTAAATAATGTTTTTGGTCATTATATTTAATAATTAAAAGGACACAAAATAATTAAATATATGATTGATAATTATATTTAATATTAAAAGGACAAAAACAAGCGGTGGAAACTACATACAGTAAAATCTCTTTAAATTAATACTCGGTAAATTAATAAACTCTCTAAAATAATAAAATTGTCCGGTCTCGACTTGGGCCAGTATAAAAAATTGAAAAAATCGATAAAATGATAAGATAATAATTTTTTGAGAGATCCCTTTGTAATTTTCGGTCCCAAGAAAATCATAAATTAATAATTCATAGAAATTAAAAAAAATATATATTAGACTCTATTAAAATATGATTCAATAGTTGTCTGTTTTCTTTTAAAGTTAAGTCCATTTGGAGTTCATCTCTAACTTTTCTTATTGCATCAAATAGCTCAGGTGTTGTATTTTTGTATTGTATCATAAAATTGTGAAAAGTGTTTGACGCCATAAGTGCTTCCTTTCGTGTAACGCCATAAGTCATTAAAAACTCTTTAAATTAATAATTATTAATTTATTGATAAATTAATAACTCTCTAAATTAATAAATTTCTCCAGTCCCAACTCTATTTATTTATAGAGTTTATACTGTACCTATATTATGGTAACACAAAAAACAAACATTCATTTATTGAATAATAGTAAAAAAAAAATCAATTTAATAATATATTTTTGGTAACAAATTCAATAATAGTTAATTAATTATATAATATTTAGTCAAAAAAAATTAATTTTATAATACTATTATTCAAAAAGATAATTGAATAGTAGATTAGTATATGATTCTTACCAAAAAAAAACATGAGTATATGATTGCTAATTTTTTATCTTTTTTTTTACTCTTCTATTTTTATCTTATTATTTCTATATATTAAGGTCAATTTTAACAATTTTTTTGACTAAATTTTAACAATTTATCATTCATAGTGAGTTTTTATCAAAAAAATTGTATTTTTATCAAATCTAACTTTTTTTTACTATTATTTTTTTGAACAATTGTTTTTTGACTAAATGTCATATATATTTGACTAAATTTCATAGGCATTAAATTGGGCCCGATTTTTTTTTGACTAATTTATTTTTTATGGAGCATTTTTTTGACTAATTTTTTAATGCATTAAATTGGGTCTTGTCTCAATAATAAATAATAAAAACCCTTTAATCAATTTTTTTTAATAAAAACCCTATTTTTCGTCAAAAAGAAAATAAAGACTTTGTTTTTTTTCTAAATAAACGTGTTAGTTCCTTATAAACATTTCATGTTTGTCTTTTTGTGCCGCAGGTTCTTTGTTGTACTACACAACATTTAGAAGACCTCAATCTTTAGCTATATATATATCTATAGCTACCCTACTCTACTCTGATTGGAGAATACCCTTGCCACCTCATATATCATTTTACACCACCATACCCTAACCCTAAATCTAAGCCTCAATCTTCTTAAATACACTTTTCTCCTCCTTCATCATAAATATATTTTCACTTGACTATTTCATTCACAGTATGACTCTCTAGCCTTCAAATCCCTCTCACTCACCTTATATAATATCTTACAATATTATTATTATTTGGTGTTCTTACCTTTGCTTCAGCTCACTCTCTCAACATGGCTAGCATCAATCTTGAACAACTCAAAAACGAAAATGTCAATTTGGTATAAAGACTCTCTCTCTCTCTTTGATCACTTTCTTTGCTCATGATGTTTTGTTAATTTTTCACTATATCAACTTGTTCATGTTGATTGTTGATGGTTCAAATAAAAAATTGTTGATGCATGTTTGTTTATTGTTATTAGCTATTATTAATTGTTTGATTGATTGATGAATTCATAGCAATTTACATTTATTGATGAAAATTTACAATCATCAATGATGCTGTTTTTTTTTTTTTTTTTTTGTTGATGATGATAGATGCTGGTTTAAATTTTTGTAATTGTGTTTGATGATAATCATACTTCAAACTCTTGATTGTGGTTTATGAGAATTAATCACAACCATACTGCACATACATAAAAAAAAAATTGACTTTTTTATAAAAACCAAAATTATACACATATAATTTTTTTTTTTTTGGTTTGAGGTGGTGGTTTGATTGGCTGATTCATGTTTGGTTTTGCTGCTATTGATTTGGTTCGAGGTTGTGCTTGTGTCCTGTGTGCCTTTGTTGAATATAATCGTTGCTGGGTTATTGATATCTCTTTTTGTTTAGTGGTTTGTGTAGTGGTTTTATGTCTGGTTTTGTGTCTAGGTTAGTGGTTTTGTGTCTAGGTTAGTGGTTTTGTTTAGCGGTATGTGTATTTTTTGGCTAAATTAAATAATATTTTTTAGGGTTTTGTTGGATTGGTACTTTGGCTGACTAATAGTATTATTATATCTGAATATTAATGATCTAAATAATGTTTGATGGTAATGGATCATCGTATGAAACTCTTTTATATTATCAAGATCTTGGTGTTAGAAAACTCAGAAAAAAGAGTCTGATTTCTATCACTTAGTTGTTATCTTCTGATTTTTTATTTTATTTTTTTTGTCAATTTTTTTTGTAAAAAATATTTTATGTATCATCTAAATAGTTGTAAATTTTCTTTTGAAAAATTGTCAAGATATACTCAAAATACATTCTCAAATTATTGAGTAATCTAGGTTTTTTTAGATTTGGATTCTTTTTAAAAATATGATTACACAAGTTGATTTTTCTAAAACATCTTTTACCATTTCAAAATTACTTGATTTTTTTTTAATATATGCATGTGATTCTAATATAATCCTTTATGTGATGATTTTAATTACAATAATTGATTAGCTATTTTTGGTTATATACAATTTATCAAGGAAATCTTTCTTACATTGATTTATACTAAAGCCATTGTTTGTTTCGTGATAATAGTTTGATTATGATTTAAGATCTACTTGACCTGTATTCTTGAGTTTCTAACTTGTATTATGGATTTCTAACTTGAGTATATGCCATCATGAAATGATCTATTAATATGCTAATAAGTCGTTTAATAGTAGTTCTACCTGAAAATGAATTGAATTATTGATCGTGTCATACAGACCCTTATGTCCACGGTCCAATATTGACATATGATATACACTGTATCTAAATAAATGTATTACATAAGAGATGATATGAGTGTATGTTTCTAACATGTATCTTGTTGATGTTGTTTTTTGTTTCTAGGAACGGATTCCTCTGGACGAAGTGTTCACCCATCTGAAATGTTCGCGAGAAGGTTTGAGCTCCGAGGAAGGAGCCAACAGGCTTCAATCCTTTGGACCAAACAAGCTGGAAGAGATCAAAGACAACAAGTTTCTGAAGTTTTTGGGTTTTATGTGGAACCCTTTGTCATGGGTCATGGAAGCTGCTGCTATCATGGCCATTGCTTTGGCGAACGGTGGAGGAAAGCCTCCGGATTGGCAAGATTTTGTTGGAATCATTGCTCTCTTGGTCATCAACTCAACTATCAGTTTCATTGAAGAGAATAACGCTGGAAATGCTGCGGCCGCCCTTATGGCCGGACTTGCTCCAAAGACTAAGGTTTAATTACAATTCTCTTCACTAACTCATCATTATTGTATCGTATCATATCATGTTCATATACTATTAATAAAACATAGTTCGCTTATCCACGCTGCGTCATGTGGTAGCATCTTTGTCTATCTTTTATATACTATATATATAGGAAATAGGAAACACCATTACTATTTTACTATTCATAAAACACAATTTGCTTATCCGCGTTGTGCCATGCAACGACTGTGTCTCTATTTGTCACTATTTTACTTTCATACTAATTTATTTTTTCACCAAAAAATTGTAGGTGCTGAGAGATGGCAAATGGAGTGAGCAGGATGCAGCAATTCTAGTACCAGGTGACATCATAAGCATCAAGTTAGGAGACATCATTCCAGCCGACGCGCGTCTTCTTGAAGGAGATCCTTTAAGTGTTGATCAGTCTGCATTAACAGGAGAATCACTTCCTGTGACAAAGTATGCAACTCAAGAAGTTTTTTCAGGATCAACTGTTAAGAAGGGTGAGATCGAAGCAGTTGTGTATGCTACTGGTGTGCACACATTTTTCGGCAGAGCAGCTCATTTGGTTGATAGTACTAACCAAGTTGGACATTTTCAGCAAGTGCTAACAGCTATTGGTAACTTCTGCATTTGTTCAATTGCTGTTGGAATACTCATTGAGCTTATTGTGATGTATCCGATTCAACGCCGCAAGTATAGAGATGGAATCGACAATCTTTTGGTTCTGTTGATTGGTGGAATTCCAATTGCTATGCCAACTGTTTTGTCTGTTACTATGGCTATCGGTTCTCATAGGCTTTCGCAGCAAGGTGCGATTACGAAAAGAATGACCGCTATCGAGGAAATGGCTGGAATGGATGTTCTATGCAGTGACAAAACTGGAACTCTCACTTTGAATAAGCTTAGTGTTGATAGAACCTTGATTGAGGTGTTTGCTAGAGGTTTCGATAAGGACTCTGTCATACTTCTAGCTGCAAGGGCTTCTCGGGTCGAAAACCAGGATGCTATTGATACTGCGATTGTTGGAATGCTTCCTGATCCAATAGAGGTAAACATTTCAAATCAAAATAAATATCTTTCGAGTATAATTCAGCATTTTAGTCCTTGAAATTGAAAGTATCAAAGTGAACAATGTTAGACAATTTAATAATTTTTTATAGATAGACTAAATTAATCGGTGTTCCTTAAGTTACAGATCTAATTGCTCGACCTTTTCAATATCGCAGACCAAGCGCTGATTTACTCAATCTATTTCTTTTGGATCAAATCGGAAAATATTTAAAAAATTATTGAATTTGGGATGTTTATAACATTCAATTTTAATGTTGTGATTTATCAGGCTAGAGCCGGTATCAATGAGGTCCATTTTCTTCCATTCAATCCTGTCGAAAAGAGAACTGCTCTTACCTATGTTGATTCTGATGGAAATTGGCATAGAGCTAGCAAAGGAGCTCCAGAACAGGTAAATATGAATTTTATCTTGTTATGTTTTATTTTATTTTTTATGGATTGGAATTGAACTTGGTATCCTGAGTTTTAAACACACACATTGAGCACTAACCACCTGTGGTATCTTGTTATGTTTTATAAGATGACTAACTAAGCCATGTTTTTCTATTTTTTTAGATGTTAAATCTTTGCAACTGCAGAGAGAATATACGGCAAAGAGCCCATGCAGTGATTGATAGGTATGCTGAACGCGGACTTCGATCTTTAGGTGTTGCATATCAGGTAAGTAAAGACGATATCATTATCAGCTATGTTTACTTGAATCAAATTCTTCCATTGTTTTATTGTTGCTTGATTTTGTGATTTGTATAACAGGAAGTACCAGAAAAAGACAAAGAGAGTCTTGGTGCACCGTGGAAGTTCGTTGGATTGTTGCCCTTATTTGATCCGCCAAGGCACGACAGTGCTGAGACTATTCGAAGAGCACTCAGCCTTGGTGTAAATGTCAAGATGATTACTGGTAAGATCATAGCCTAAAGTCACTGCGACCATAACCGTAATTTATAATTATTTGTAGCTTATATAATAATTGATAAAACAAAGTTTTTAGCTTTGAAATTAATAGTGGATTCTGTTTTTCTCTAGGGGACCAACTTGCCATCGGAAAGGAAACCGGAAGACGGCTTGGAATGGGAACAAACATGTATCCATCATCTGCATTGCTTGGGCAGGAGGGTCCTTCTACTACAGATGTTCCTGTTGACGAGTTGATCGAGAAAGCTGATGGATTCGCCGGAGTATTTCCAGGTATGTCTTTGTTAGCATTGGTTTTTGGTTTTAACAAAAGTTTCGATTGTCGAAAATGTTTTTAATAGATTCCATGTCAAAATAAAAAATATACATTAACGGTCATTAATATATTTATCATATTTAATTTGTTAAAAGAGTTTCTATATATGAAGCACAAACACTTCTTCAAATTGCCGTGTTGACGTGCCTTGCCATACACGTTTTGGACACCGACACTTTTTCGTGCACATGTCAGACACCTCTTAACAATGTCTGACACTGACACGTGTAATGCAAGTAACTAGGTTTCACATTTACCATAACTTCTATTATATTAATCATTTTTCTCTTTGTATGATATGGTAGAACACAAGTACGAAATCGTCAAGAGGCTACAAGAGAGGAAGCACATCTGTGGAATGACAGGAGACGGTGTAAACGATGCACCAGCATTGAAGAGAGCCGATATCGGAATTGCTGTAGCTGATGCTACAGATGCTGCAAGAAGTGCTTCTGATATTGTCCTCACTGAACCTGGTTTGAGTGTCATTATCAGTGCTGTCCTGACCAGTAGAGCCATTTTTCAAAGAATGAAGAATTACACTGTTAGTATCCTTTGCATATCTAATTCAATCTTTTGATTTTAACATTTTTTAGTTTCCTAATCACAAAATGTTTGATTATGTAACAGATTTATGCTGTGTCGATCACCATCCGTATCGTGGTATGTGTTGAAATAAATGTCACATTTTTTTTCTTTCTATGTACTTAACATAATCATAAATATACTTAACCATGATCATTGATTATTTTTTATTTTTCAATTTTGCAGTTTGGTTTCTTGTTTATTGCTTTGATTTGGAGATTTGATTTTGCACCCTTCATGGTTTTGATCATTGCAATACTTAATGATGGTAAGATAGCATTAATCTTATTTTAGTATTTTCTAACTATAGTAAAATCTTGAACTTAATCATGTCCTAACTAACATTACCATATACATTTAGGTACCATAATGACAATATCAAAGGATAGAGTGAAACCATCTCCATTACCTGACAGTTGGAAACTGAAGGAGATATTTGCTACTGGTATTGTGCTCGGCAGTTACATGGCGCTAATGACAGTTATATTTTTCTGGGCGATGCATGATACCAACTTTTTCTCGGTAAATTAATTTACATAATTACATTTCTTGTTTTGTTTTTCCCTCGTCAGTATCATCACCAACTAGCCAAAATCCTAATCGTGAATAACTTTCAATATTTTGCAGGACAAGTTCGGTGTGAGATCTCTGAGACATAATCCTAGTGAAATGATGGCAGCCTTATACCTTCAAGTTAGTATAATAAGCCAGGCACTCATTTTTGTAACTAGGTCTCGCAGTTGGTCTTTCGCCGAAAGACCTGGTCTTCTCCTACTCGGTGCTTTTATCGCTGCTCAGTTGGTAAGCATCAATGTTTTATTTTTCAAATAACTGAATTTTTTAAATAATTACAGAAAATTTTGTAACTTCGATTATATTTCTGTTGTGGTAACAATAGTTTGTTATGTAACTGACAGGTTGCAACGGCTATAGCAGTATATGCTAATTGGGAGTTTGCGAGAATCAAGGGAATGGGATGGGGTTGGGCCGGCGTAATTTGGTTGTACAGTTTGGTAACTTATATCCCTCTTGATTTACTCAAATTCGCAATCCGCTATATTCTAAGTGGGAAGGCATGGGATAATGTCTTGGAAAACAAGGTAGGTTTATTTTTATTTCCGCTTCATTTATTCTATTGTTGATGAGAGCTAGCCTTGGCGCAACGGTAAAGTTGCTGCCTTGCTCTGTGACCTAAAGGTCGGTCACATGCACTGATTCGTCCTATTTGTTGCATTTGTTTATCTGATTGCGTTCAAATTTTTAAATCACAGATTGCATTCACCTCAAAGAAAGACTATGGAAAAGAAGGGAGGGAAGCACAATGGGCGGCAACACAGAGATCACTTCATGGTCTTCAGCCTTCAACGTCGACCAACCTATTTAGCGAACATAGTAGCTATCGGGAGCTCTCAGAGATCGCCGATCAGGCCATGCGACGTGCTGAAGTTGCACGGTAAGCCATTTGTATATTGAATAGTAATGATTAACGTAGCAATCACACATGTTTCAATGTCAGACATTTTAGATTTGTGTCTGACACTGAAACATGTAATTATAGTAAAAAAAACTATCAATTTCTAAAATTTATATCAAAGTCTACGCGTCGGTGTCGTATTTTGTCTTTGTGTATAAAGATTCTAATTTTTTTAATTTTTTATTTTGAAATTGTGTTACAGGCTTATGGAGATGAATACATTAAAGGGACGTGTTGAGTCAGTTGCTAGGCTGAAAGGACTGGACATGGATATGTCTAAGCATCAGTATACAATCTAAGTAAAAACCTTTGTATAATGTGCAAGACTAGTTAAAATGTCTAATAATGACGAAGAAATACCCAATTACAATTTAGCTAAAGATATTATCATTATCTATCTAATAAAGGATTTGGATTTGGATATGATTCTCTTTTATTATTTTTATTTTGTGTGATGAAATTGTGTTATGAGGAAAAATTTATGACATGCATGTTTATAATTAGCTCTATAAAATAGCTTATGAAAACAAGGCTTAGGTATAAATCTATGCATTGAGCAGACTATTTGGAAATTTCATTTTGAAAAAGAAAATTTTGAATATTTATTTGACTCTTTTGACGGTGTCAAATTATGAACTTATAACTTATAAACTCATGACAAAAAAACTTTTTTGATGACATTTTTTTTTCACGAGTTTATAGTTTATTTTTGTTTTATAACTTGGTTAATTACATTTTAAATCATGATTAATTACATTTAGTAGATGATTAATAAGTTATCACACCTTATTATATTTATTAATCATTCACTAACACAATTAACCACATATTTAAATTATATTAATCATCTAAATTATGGTCAAATTGTCAAAATAGCACAACTCAAAAATATAATTATAAAACTCTCTCAAACACCCTCTATGAAAGTTCCTCATATAAAATTGTCTAACTCTATGAATGTTTATAAAGTTTAGTAAAACCTACTTCATATTTATACAAGACATGATAAATTGATAGAGAAATTTTCATATGACAAAAGTGTAGGGAGATTGAATGAGAAAAGAGCAAGGAAAAAAGAAAGAAAACAAAGAGGGGCACACATGGCTAAGTGCAATATGTCATTCTTCCATTCATTTTTTATCATATGAATAGTTGTAATCAAAGTGGCTATCATATGATCTATGTTGGAGAAAAAGACAATAATATTTATAAAATTGATGTAAGACATTGGCCAAACTCAACAATTTAATTGGTAATTGTATTTTATGTATACAGCTACTACCTCACTATAAGAAGTTAAATATAGAAAAAGCACATAAACTATGTATGGGACCAAACTAAGCTTCTATGTATAACAAATATAATATGCACTTTTAATAAAGAACTAGTATCACAATTCCATAAGCTTCCACTTCAATCTCATCACACAAATTAATGTGACCATTATCTTGAGTGCTTTGTCAGATATTCTTAGAATCCACAACACTTTTTCAAGCATTTTTGTTTTCTTCTAATGTTTAGGTATTATTTAAATATAAGTCGTACACGGTAAATTCTACAGTTAAAGATGTAGACACAATTGACCGAATTTCAGATAGTATCAGAAGTGGCCAATAGTCTTCAAGGAGAAAGAGATAATTTTATCTCAGTTATGATTTCCTTTAACTATTTAAGGATGTAATCACTGAACCAAACCAAGCCTAATACGTTTCATTCACTAGCAAAAAATGAATACTCTCAGCTTCTTTACTTTCCTTGTTAACATGTTTCTTTTGCAGCTCATAGGTAGTTCTTATGCAGCAACAAAACTTAGAGTTGATTATTACAGAAACACATGTCCAAATGTTGAATCAATAGTTCACAATGCAGTTGAGATGAAACTTCAGCAAACATTTGTGACAGCACCTGCTACACTTAGGCTCTTCTTCCATGATTGTTTTGTTCAGGTCAGTATTGACGTGTCAGTGTCTGTGTCGTATCAGGTATCTTTGCTGGAATCCGTTCTTTATAATATTATATTTGTGCATGTGTGGACAGGGATGTGATGCTTCTGTGATGTTAGCTTCAAGAAATAGCACTTCAGAGAAAGATAATGCTATCAATCTTTCACTAGCTGGTGATGGATTTGACACAGTGATCAAAGCAAAAGCTGCAGTTGATAGTGTTCCAGGTTGCCAAAACAAGGTTTCATGTGCTGACATTTTAGCATTGGCAACCAGGGATGTCATAACATTGGTAATAACTTTGGCTATGTAGATAACTGTAACATTGCTATTCTTTGTACAATTCAGCCGAATATTGACAAATTTGATTTTTCAGACAGGAGGGCCGTCTTACGCAGTAGAGCTGGGAAGGCTTGATGGAAGAATCTCTACAAAAGCCAGTGTCACAAACCATCTACCTCATCCTGAATTCAAACTAGCAAAGCTAACCAAATTGTTTGCTTCACACGGCCTCACTCTTACCGATCTAATTGCTCTATCAGGTAATTTATTCAAAATTATGAGCACAAAACTTGTTAGCTTGAGATTATGAGACAAGGTATTTAGGACTAATTTGTTACAGATAAAAGAAAAGTGATTTTGATATTCAATAATTTGTGGTTACAGGAGCGCATACTATTGGATTCTCTCACTGTAACCAATTCTCGAAACGAATTTACAACTTCAAAAGTGGGAAGATAATTGATCCATCACTTAATCCTAGATATGCGAAACAGCTTCAACAAGTGTGTCCAAAAGATGTGGATCCTAGACTTGCCATTGATATGGATCCTATTACACCTAGAACATTTGATAACCAATACTACAAGAATCTTCAGCAAGGAATAGGATTACTCTCTTCTGATCAATCTTTGTTTACTCATAAAAGTTCAAGAAACTTAGTGAACTTGTTTGCATCCAATAATGCAGCCTTTGAAAAAGCCTTTGTCATCGCTATAACAAAGCTTGGTCGAGTCGGAGTCAAAACTGGAAGGCAAGGCGAAATCAGGCACGATTGCTCAATGATTAACTGAGTCAATCACTAGCCTTGTTTTGAGATCATTATCAAATAATTATTTTAGTTTCTTCTTGTTTTTTCTTTCTGTTGTAAAGAATGTATTGAGAAGAGGTATCAATACCAATATATTAAACTCTATCATTGATGTTATTCGATACTTGAGAATAGTATCTCATCCTAGCATAGATAGGAAAAGGATTAACCCTTCATCTTTTTTACACAAGACTGTGATTTTTTATATCACTTAAAAGATAGATTAACTAAGATCTTTGAGGCTTTCTTCGTCGTTAGATGCGATTTTGTTCACATAAAAAGCACTGAACAAATTCTTCATGAAAATTGTCCAAGATTCTTAAACTGTATAGTGCTGCTGAATTGTATCAATGTCGAGTCCTTTCAGCTTCACAACTGATTCAACATGTCCCTTTAAAGTATGAAGCTCCCTAATCCTGTCACACATTTTCAAAATTTGGTTAAAACAACCTCACATATCATCCATGCAAACCTCTCAACATACGTATAACAGCTTACCTTGCAACTTCCGCTCGTCTCTTGGCTTGTTCCGCAATCTCCGAAAGTTCCCTATAGCTATTCTTTTCATTGAATAGGTTGGAAGCTTCTGGAGGCTGAAGACCGTGAAGTGTTCGCTGTGCAGCCGCCCATTGTGCTTCCCTCTCTTCTTTGCCATAGTCTTTCTTTGTAGTGAATGCCGTCTATGATGAGAAAACATGAACACAATAAGATCAACAATGCAACAAATAAGACGTCTCACTGCACGAAGCTCCCACCAAGTGGATTTTGGAGAAGGTAGATGTACACAGCCTTATCGTCGCAAGCAGATAGGTTGTTTCCAAATTCCAATATTATAAAATGCAACCAGGTCACAGCACAAGGAAATAACCTTACTGTTGCGCCAAAGGCTCGTTCTCATCAACAATGCAACGAAATGGTAAAAGCGAAAACAAAATGAACCTACCTTGTTTTCCAAAAGATTATCCCAAGCTTTGCCACTCAGAGCATAGCGGATTGCAAATTTGAGTAAATCAAGAGGGATATAAGTCACCAAACTATACAACCAAATTACTCCGGCCCAACCCCATCCCATTCCCTTTATTCTTGCAAATCCCCAATTTGCATACACTGCTATAAATGTTGCAACCTGTCAAATAACAGAACAAAATAAAATTGTAGTTCATGTATTCTTCAATACTTAAGGCATCTTAAGAAACCAACACATGCAACTTTATATATAGCATTGTTGATTAAAGAGTAAGAGGTTCAAGCTTACAAGTTGAGCAATGAGAAAAGCACCAAGTAGAAGAAGACCAGGTCTTTCCACAAAAGACCAACTGCGTGACCGAGTTACAAAAATTAGTGCTTGGCTTATTATACTGACTTGCAGATATAAAGCTGCCATCATTTCTTCGGGGTTATGTCTTATAGACCTCACACCAAGCTTGTTCTGCAAAAAAATCAAAGTTATTTGCTCTTCGGACTTCGGCTAGTTGTTGATGATATTGAGTTAAATAAAAAATATAATATAAATTAATTTACCGAAAAGAAGTTGGTATCTTTCACTACCCAGAAAAATACTACTGTCATTAGTGCCATGTAACTTCCTAGCACAACACCGGTAGCGAATATTTCCCTCAGTTTCCAACTATCAGGTAGTGGAGATGGTTTAACTCTATCCTTTGATATTGTCATAATTGTACCTAAATGTATATGGTTTAACTAGTAAGCAAATGAGTTTCAGAAATTTAGCAAGAAAATATTAACTTACCATCATTTAGTATGGCAATGATCAAAACCATAAATGGTGCAAAATCAAACTTCCAGATCAACGCAATAAACATGAAACCAAACTACCAAAATGAAACATTAAAAATCAGCGATCATTAAGTATATGATTTGAATGTTCAAATACATAGAAAAAAATTAGACATTTTTGCATCAACCTAATCTAAGCACTTACCACAATACGGATGGTGATTGACACGGCATAAATCTGTTTCATAATCGAACTTTTTGTGATTACACAACTAAAAAAGTTTAAGTAAATTCTAAGTGGAGTATTGAATTAGATATGCAAGGAAACTAACAGTATAATTCTTCATTCTTTGAAAAATTGCTCTGCTGGTGAGGACAGCACTGATAATGACACTCAAACCAGGTTCAGTGAGGACAATATCTGAAGCACTTCTAGCAGCATCTGTAGCATCAGCAACAGCAATTCCGATATCCGCTTTCTTTAACGCAGGAGCATCGTTTACACCATCTCCTGTCATTCCACATATATGCTTCTTCTCTTGCAGCCGCTTGACGATTTCATATTTGTGTTCTACCATATCATAAAAAGAACTTCAAAGTATTGTCCAATTTGAACAAAACGTGTCTAACACGGAACATTTGAGAAGTGTATGTGCTTCATAGGTGCTTAATATATTTAAATAGCATACCAGGAAATACTCCTGCGAATCCATCAGCCTTTTCAATCAACTCGTCAACGGGAAGAGCAGAAATAGAAGCATCCTTGTCTTGACCAAGCAATGCAGATGAGGGATACATGTTTGTTCCCATTCCAAGTCTTCTTCCGGTTTCCTTTCCGATGGCAAGCTGATCCCCTAGCAAACAACAGACACCGCAAGCGATTTCAAAGCTACAAACTTTGAGTTGTGGTGTGAGCTATAAGAAAGTTTGTCCTAAAATTCTTACCAGTAATCATCTTAACATTCACACCAAGATTAAGAGCTCTTCTAATTGTTTCCGCACTATCATGCCTAGGAGGATCAAACAATGGTAGCAGACCGACAAATTGCCATGGTCCACCAGGACTATCTTTTGTTCTCTCGGGTACTTCCTGTTACACAAATCATACAATACAAGCGGTAAAGGAATTGAATTCAATTAAACCAAAAACTAGACATATTGATAATTGTTATCATCTTTACATACTTGTTGTGCAACACCTAAAGACCGAAGTCCACGCTCCGCAAACTTATCAATCACTGCATGAACCTTTTTCCTAACATCTTCTTTGCAGTTGCAAAGGTTTATTATCTAAAACAGGATAAAAAAACATGAACTAGTTATCTTCCATAACATCGTAAAAGAGTCATAGTGAAACCGATATTTACCTGCTCAGGAGCTCCTTTGCTTGCTCGATGCCATTTTCCATCGGAATCAATATAAGTTAAAGCAGTCCTCTTGTCTACAGGATTGAATGGAAAAAAGTGCACCTCCCTTATACCAGCTCGTGCCTAATTAATCATTAAGATCATAAAGATTAAATTTAATCCATATCCAAAATTCAACTTTTTCGTATCTGTTTTCTTTTGAACCAGGGTTGCTATTCTAACAAAATTTCGGCAAATTTACCTCTTTTGGATCAGCAAGCATTCCAACAATTGCAGCATCTATAGCATCTTGATTTTCAGTCCTAGAAGCTCTTGCTGCTAAAAGCATCACATAGTCCTTCTCAATTCCCTTAGCAAACACCTCAATCAAGTTCCTATCAACACTAAGCTTATTCAAAGTGAGAGTTCCAGTTTTATCACTACAAAGAACATCCATTCCAGCCATTTCTTCAATAGCCGTCATTCTTTTTGTTATAGCGCCTTGCTGCGAAAGCCTATGAGAACCAATAGCCATAGTAACAGACAAAACAGTCGGCATAGCAATTGGAATTCCACCAATCAATAGCACCAAAAGATTGTCGATTCCGTCTCTATACTTGCGATGTTGTATCGGATACATCACAATAAGCTCAATGAGTATTCCAATAGCAATTGAACAAATGCAAAAGTTACCAATAGCTGTAAGCACTTTCTGAAAATGTCCAACTTGGTTTGTACTATCAACCAAATGAGCTGCTTTACCGAAAAATGTGTGCACACCAGTAGCAATCACAACTGCTTCAATCTCTCCCTTCTTAACCGTCGAACCTGAAAACACTTCGTCTGAGGAACTCTTTGTCACAGGAAGTGACTCTCCTGTTAAAGCAGACTGGTCAACACTTAAAGGATCTCCCTCAAGAAGACGCGCATCAGCTGGAATGATGTCTCCTAACTTGATGCTGATTATGTCTCCAGGTACTAAAATTGCAGCATCTTGTTCACTCCATCTACTATCTCTCAGCACCTATAATTTTCCGTGACCCCAAAAATCGAACAAAAACATTAATAAAAGTGATAGTACCAAAAATATGTTGAGAAGCATGGTAGGATAGGATACACATTGTATAGTGAGCCTAACTATACTAACACATCTTAACAAACTAGCAACTAATACTAACCAATTCGCAACTAACTAGTAACTACCTTTAACAAACTCGAACCGTATCTAACAAGTCTTCGACTGCTATATGTCTATATCTAACAAACTAATGTGCGTAAATAAATAAACGGAAATGTTTCAATTTGGCGTAACATGGATAAGCAAACTGTGTTTCATTAATACCTTGGTTTTGGGAGCTAAACCAGCCATGAGAGCGGCAGCAGCATTTCCGGCATTGTTTTCTTCGATGAAACTGATAGTGGAGTTGATGACCAAGAGAGCAATGATTCCGACGAAATCTTGCCAATCAGGGGGCCTTCCACTTCCATTAGCCAAAGCAATGGCCATAAGAGCAGCAGCTTCCATAACCCATGATAAAGGATTCCACATAAAACCCAAAAACTTCAAAAACTTGCTCTCTTTTTTCTCTTCCAATTTGTTTGGTCCAAACACTTGAAGCCTGCTGGCTCCTTCCTCTGAACTCAAACCTTGTCTTGAACATTTTAGCTGCTCAAACACCTCTTCTATTGGAATCCTTTCCTACATTAACAAAAATAACAATGCTTCAATTTCATTTCAATGCAATGCACCGGTTAATATTCAAAATAAATAAATAAATAAATAAAATAAAATTCTTGTTGTTAATTTTCCAAATGTATCATGAAGACACTATAAGAATTTAATTTTAATACATTGTTGGTGTAAAAAGTTTTACAATGTCACAGACTCAGACTCACAGCTAATCATATGAATGACTTTAGAAGTAGTTATGATTAAAGTCAAATATTTTTAGTATCTAATGATTATGATTGATTGACAATGTAAAAATCTTTACTATAACATTGTATTATGTATATATGAATTAAATCCAAACTAGTATAATGTATAATGCTTAGTATGACAATAAATATATACAATAATAAGAACTCTAGTGATTAAAAATACAAATAATATAATAAGTAGGTGAAAAAAAGGGATCAAAATTCAAATGAGTAAAACTAAAAATACCGAGTTATGTTATGTATCATGATGATGCAGGGAAGAGGCAATGAATTAGTGTAAAGGAATTGAATTAACAAAATAAATATTGATTACTGTCAGCAAAAAAATTGAGTTGGAGCTAACAGTACTTTTAATACATGATATGATGGTCTTGCTATGGAGATTGGGTTGACCTAGTGATTTTTTAGTTCATTATTATGCAACTTAATTAAAAATAGGCCCGAAATTTAGTGATGGAATTTTATTTTATTTTTGAGGCATGAAATTTTGTTTAAAATTATAAAAATTGGGGATGAAAAAATGGAAACTTAAATATGAGGACGAAAAGTGCAATTTAAGTAATTTCTAATTTGCAATTTCTTTTTAACAAACATGCTCAAAATTATTGATTGAAAGTTCAAAAACTATTTCAAATGAGAAGCTGTTTTTAATAGGTTTTTATATTTTTACAGTTTTTTTAATTAAAAAAAGCATTTGTTTTTTTGTAAACAAACATGAAATAAGATTTTTCTTTGGAAAAAAATCTAGAAATTAATCTCTAAATTATAGAGTGTCAAAATTATATCTTTTTATTTATTTATTTGTCTAACAAACAAGGTTTAACTTAACAAATGAAAGCTACTTATTGAATTAGTTTAACAATTAATAGATTTAAGTGATAAAAATACCGGGTCTTTAAACAAGTCATTTAAATAAATGATTATGATGACTCTTGTATATAGGAAAACAAATTGTTGATAGAAATAACTTATTTTATGTGTTGTTTTCACATATTTTTAATTTTAATTGAGATTAATCACCACGAAATTGAAAATTATAAGAAGTAAGCATGTGCATGGTGCATGAGCATGACTATCACATAAAACAATTGAGAAATGTGTTGTGTTTGGAGATTCAGCTATTTTTAGTCTTTGCTTACACAAACAGTGATGTAAGTTGCGGATTTCTTGGAGTTCCACTCAAACACAAACACTATCCAAACAACTTTAATTTTTTCTTTTTTAGTTTCTATTTTTGAGTTTGATGGGAGTTACAACGATGTAAACAAAAATATATAGTATTAGTACCTTATTTTCTTGGATTATAATTTGAATTTTAGTTGCATGTAGAGTAATTTTATGGTTGCACAAATTAGATTTTATCAAACTTTAAATTAAGAGATTTAGTGTTGACTAGAAAAATATAAAAAATATGGAGTGTATTGGTTAGCATGATCTTTTTAAAATTTTAGGTGATTTAGTATATTTCACTTAAATTAAATATACTACTATTGAAGTGTGATTATGTTCATATGAATCATCAATCCAATGACTAGTGATCATTAATTAGTAAATCAAAAATAAGAATTTAGAGAGACTGAATAATTGAAACATAGAAACCCCACATGAAGAAAGAACAAAAGGGTATAAAAAAAAAGTAGCATAGAATATTTACCAGATCAACACTTTCATTTTTTATCTCTTCAAGGCTAATACCTCCCATTTTGGTTATATGAAATAGTAATAATTGTGTTGTGAATGAATAATACGAGACAGATGAGAAAGGAGGTGTTAAATAGAAAAGTGTTGTTGAGTCATGGATGAGGTTAGTGAAAAAGTCCAAAAGAAAATAAATGCAGGTAGAGTGGACAAAAAGAGGAAGAAGATGGAAAAATGAGTAAGGTTTGAGGTTAGGCTTTTGAGTTTGTGATGTAGTGTATGGTTTTTTGAAGTGAAACCGTGAACTATTATAATTAAGTGTCCAATTTTTGTAGTTTAGGCTATCTTGTCTCTCGTGCTTTAGGGTCATTGAGATTTCGAAAATTCGCAATACAAACAAATTTTAAAATGTTGAATAATTTATTGTTTTGTACGGTGCTTAGTTTTGTAATTTTAGATAAATTGTACTCGTCACAAATAGTTATTTTATAGTTATGTGAGAGAAGAAGATTAATTTTAATTTTTGTCCAATTTTTTATCCTCTAATATTTTCAATTATAAAAATATGAGCGGATATGACGGAATATATATTTGTTAATTTTTTTATCAACAGATATATAGTTGTTATTAATAATTAATAATTGACAATAATATAAAATAATTTTACACAATTATAGTTACTTTATATCTTTTTTCTCGTATATTTAACAATCATGTGACAATAGTAAAGGGTAGAGGCCTATCGAAAAAAAACATTCAACTCTTTAAGTAATCAAAATGATTAAATTCTATCTTTTAATTTTTTTAGTTCTCCTTATGATTACTTTTGAAAATTAGAATACTTCTTTTCTCTTTAGTAAGCGATCTATCCGTGATTAGCATGAACTCAAGTACGTTGAAAAGTAAAGTTAGATATCACAAGAAGTGATTTTAGGACTTTCTTCTATCATAAAAGAAAATTGGGGTTATGAAGTTCATGACTGATCACAAGAAGGAATAGCACAAGGCACGAGAAAAATAACATGTTTTCACAAAGTGGAAGAAAAATATTGGTGGTGTATAATCTGTTACTATATATGTAAAATTTAACCTTATTTCCATAAACTATACTAATGTTTATTAGTCAAAACAAACTACTAGCTACGTACTATGATGCTTATGATGCACAGATAAGGGATCAAGATTCCCTCATGTTACTATTACACGAGTCGTATGTAGTAAGAGATCTCATCTATAAAAATTTTGAATGTAGTTAGATTTTGAATGTAGGAAATCTAATTCTTAGATTTAACATTATTTAATTTTGTTACACAATGCACAACTGATATTTACGTAGTAATTGTGTTAAATCTAAGTACTATTTCCACAAACAGTCGTGCACCATTAATTAAGACGTGGACCATTTTGTTCATGAAATTGTCTCTTTTTATATGTTACAAGAGTCTATATCTTAGGCATGTTGGTTCGTGTGTGTATGAAAGAGTATCATATATAAATTTTTGTGACAATCTACTAAGTCCCACTAAAGCCTAAAATTCCATTTAAGATATAGAAAAAGTATGGTGATGATTTGGCATGTAGTTTCACTTGGTCTTTTGCTCTCTCTTAGTGGGATATGATGGTGGTACATAAATATATATCTACCTCATTTGAAAAGACTATTTTTTTTATAAGTAATGTTAATTGTTAGTATATTAGTATAATTATTAGTTTTCGCGTTTGTTATAACTTAAACTCGACCTTCTGCAATTCTGCTCTTTAACTCTTAGTTCAACTATATATATATCATGCAAAATAAAATAAAAATACTCTTTTGTAGCAATTCAAATGATAAAGCATTGCAAATAAGGATATAATGAGATAGAGAGATATATATAGTTTTATATTTGACTTTAGTGAATTTCTTTTTTTATTAAGAGTGAAGAAGAATCTCACACCAAAAATTAAAAGACAGGTAGCACAATTTTTTAGTGTTGAAGATAAATGAGAGCATATGTAACTCTCTTACACACACCCAAAAAGATGGCGAAATCACCACCAACATAGACAAAGACTCTTTTTTTTACTACATTGAAAAAATAAATTGATCTTCAAACCTCATCATACTCAACCCCTATGTCTTTAAGCTCATATCACGGGGTCTTGAGTTATCCTACAGAGACACAACAAAACCTTATTTTTAGATTTTCAAAAGAATGCAAGAATCTTTAAAGAGAAAATAAAGGTGGCTTCTAAGGTGAGGGTTCTATCAAGTCCCTCACCGGTGAGACATTTAAAAATTACCATTCGATTTAATGGATGGTTGAGATTTAATATAAATAAAAGAGGGAACAGTTATCTCTCTCCACATACAATCAATCTCGTCTCACCTCTACCCCACCACCATTACCATATTTTTTTCTTCTTTTCTCTTTCCATTGAACTACCAGATCTCTGCAATTTCTTCATATTTTTTGTGTCAAGTGAGTTTCTCATCAAACAAACAACAACATGTTTAAGAGTGATAGAAAGAAAAGTTTTCTCATTTCATATCTCGTGGTTCTCAATCTTCTTTCTCATGCCACTCTTAAGCTTGCTTCTCTCTAAAAACTATCCCTAAAATGCAAGATTTTCTGAAGCTTCAAAATTTAATCTTGGTATGGGCACTCCAATTTAGGGTGAAAGAGAAGCAGAAAAGCAGATTCAATGATTTTATCCGGATTTAGAATTTAATCTTGATAAGAGTACATCAATTTAATCTGGGTTGTTTTTTATAAGTTTAACCATTTCTTCCTTAGTGCTTCATTGATTCTGGTTTTGCTTTAGATTCTGAAGCTTTAAGGTTGGTACGGTCATGGAAGAAAGAGAAGCAGAAAATCAAAGTTTTTTTTTTTGTGTTGTGAAAAGAGAGACAAAAAATGTATTGAATGATTGTATGTGGACAACTGTACTTGGTCTCCTTTTTTATTTTAATAGATCTAAGCCATTGATAAAATCTGACGCTAAAATTTAAATGGTCCACCGGTGAGGGACTTAATAGCTCCCTCACCTTAGAAGCCACCGAAAATAAATTTATTTTCTTTCAAAAAAGACTAATTAAAACTGAAAGTGGGCCATAGCTTTTTGGGGTCAAACTTTTTAGGCCCAAAAAAGTTGTAAGAAAGGGCCCAAGAAGAATACGAGCCGGGTCAAAGAAACGAACCGGTCCAAAACGATTAACAGAACACATGAATGACGCAAGTGCTGATTCCTAAAGTAAAACCTTCGTTCATTCATTCTTCACCGTTTAGTTTCGCCGACATAGAAACAAAAACAAACATTTTCATTTCTCTTCTCTTCTCTTATATAACCACAAATTTAAATCCCTAATTCTCTTCTTTTCTTAGGGTTTCTTTCTTTTCATTTTCTTCTCTAAGCAAAAATCATGTCAGGATTAACCTGTAATTCTTGCAACACTGAATTCAATCATGATTCTGATCAAAAACTCCATTACAAATCTGAATGGCATCGTTACAATCTCAAACGCAAGGTTCTTTTCTTTTCATTTTTTTAATATTTTTTTTGTTTCATTTATGTTCCTCATAAATTTAATTTTGTTTTTTATTTTTTGCAATTTTGATTATTTTTCTCAATTGGTTAAACCCTAGTTTTTTTTTTTTTTAGTTTTTATGTTCAATGCGGAAAAATTTAAGAAATGAATCTGAGAATATGCATGTGTACTGAGTAGGGTAGCACTGATGAAAATGATTTCAGCTTCATGCTTATAATCATGTAAGGGTTTGTTTGGTTGGTTGGTTTGATAACTGTTTTCATGGTTTCTTTTTTAATCACAAAATTAACAACTTTTTTGTTGTTGTTTTGCTTATTAGTATTTGAAATATTGTTAGAGGGTGTAATGAAGTTTCACTTTTGCTGTTAAAAATGAATGCATAAAATGAAACTTTTGTGCTTAGTTTTGTAAAATTTGTTTATTGTTTTGGTTGTTGAATTTGTTGTGGAGATTTCTCTTGTGTTATGTGGTTTTGTTTAGCTTTTTAGGTTCAAATAACTTTAAATCCAATGCATTATATTATAAACATTTTCACCAAATAACTATTGTTGACAATAAATAATGTGGAGGGAGGTTCTATATTGGTCTGAGTGGGAGAGGTGTTGCCCAGAGAATTAGGGTCTGTTTCAACTGTTTTATTTGAGCTTATCTAATGGCATATAAGCACTTGTGTAACTTGTTCGGGATAACTTATGACATTTTCATTAGCTGAGATTTTAGCTTCTTTTCATTAGCTCTCCAAGATATCTTATGAAAATAGCTTATAGCTTTATTAGCGTAATTGTACTAAAATAATTTGGCTTTACTTTATCTTTTACTATAGAAATAACTTATACATAAGCGCTTGTATACTATAAGCTGCAAAATAAGCTGTTTATGCAAACATGGCCTTAGTTTTGTAGTTGTGGAGGAGGATTTGGTAATTGATGAATATTTTGCTTGAACTTGATTTATGTCCTGAAAATATGAAGACAATGTTAATTTTTTGCTTCACTTTTGAAATATAAATAGGTGGCTGGGGTTCCTGGAGTTACAGAAGCATTGTTTCTAGCTAGACAAGCTGCACTTGCTGAAGAGAGAGATAAGTCTAATGAAAGCCCGATGCTCTATAGCTGTGGCCTATGTGGCAAGGGGTACAAAAGTGCAAAGGCTCATGCCGAGCATCTTAAGTCAAGAACTCATATGGTGCGGGCTTCTGAAGGAGCTAGTCATTCAGATGGGAAGGCTATAATTAAGCCACTTCCACAACGCATTGTGAATAAGCCTCCTCCTAGAAGATTGGAAGATAACTCTGCCGAAGAGGAAGAAAGTGAAGATGAGTGGGTGGAGGTTGATTCTGATGATGAGTTGCTTGATGATGCTGAAAGGTCCTTGACAGATTTGAACATGGATGAGAATGCTGATGATGACGATGATATGGACGAAGATGATGTTGTGGACTTAGATCCATCGTGTTGCTTTATGTGTGATAAAGATCACAACACATTAGAAAACTGCATGGTTCACATGCACAAGCACCACGGGTTCTTCATTCCAGATGTTGAGTTTTTGAAAGATCCAAAAGGGCTCCTCACTTATCTTGGACTAAAGGTATAATTCAGCGACCCCCTCCCCTCTCCACACCTCTCGTAAAAAGTCCATTTGTTTGGTCCAAAAAATCACTGACATCTTTCCATATTCTAGGTCAAAAGGGACTACCTGTGTCTGTACTGCAATGACCGTTGTCATCCTTTCAGCAGCTTGGAAGCAGTCAGGAAACATATGACTGCAAAAAATCACTGTAAAGTGCATTATGGTGACGATGACGAGGAGGAGGAAGTAGAGTTGGAAGAATTCTATGATTATACCAGCAGGTTAGTTTGGTTCATATTGGATATAATTTAAATATTTCCTTTATAAGCTACCTCTATAAATTTGTAAGGTCTATTGATACATTGAATATCTTCCCATTCCTAATTTTCTTTTTATCAGTTATGTTGATGAGCAAGGGAAGCAGCTAGTTGTATCAGGTGATTCTGATAATAATGTAGAACTTAGTGATGGATCTGAGCTTGTAATCACCAAGATGTCTGGTAACAAAAAATCAACCAGAACTCTGGGTTCTCGCGAGTACCTGCGTTATTATCGTCAGAAACCACGGCCATCACCAGCTAATAACATTGCCGTTACTGCGGAATTGGCTGCAAGGTTTGCCATTTTAAAACCCATACTCTATTTTCTGTGTATTGATGGGGGGAAATATAGTGTACAACTTTAGCAAATCATCGTTAGTTCGTTGCACATGGTAATAAAAATGGATATCTTAATTTTTCAGGTACCGGAGCATGGGTTTGGCCACTGTTCAATCAAGGGAGCAACTTGTGAGAATGAAAGTGCTGAAGCAGATGAACAGATCAGGTGTGGAGCATATGCGTAGCAAGATGGGAATGAAGAGTAATGTAATCCGGAACCTGCCAAACAATGTCACATATTAGTCCTCTTCCCCCCTTTGTTCTTGTCATGCTGGCTATTTGCATTTCAAGTGGTGGTACTATGTAATGGTTTTTAAGCTACAAGCTTTGTTTTCTTCTGAAGTTGTTTTACTTTTCTGTCATTAAACATCCAAAGGTACCATTTGTGTTCAATGGAATGACATGGTTTATTCCCATTGAAAGGTATTGAATTGTTTAGTTTGTGTTTTTAATTATGGCATCAACAGCATCAGGATGATAATACATTTTTGGTTAATGCAATTTTGGGTTGATAATACACGAGTGACGAAGTTGGGGTTTGAACTTGGTCATAATGTCCGATCTAACAATTTGGATACATCTATGGTTATTTAATCTCACCTTAACATTTACTTGTATTATTTACATCATAATATATGTTAAATTGAAGTTATTTTCTTACTCAATCAATTTGTTAAGTCATGCCTTTTAATATTTAAAGGGAGCCACTAAAAATTGCTTCAGTTAGTTAATGTTGCAGAAATAGTGGAATTAATTAATCTACTCCATAAACCAATGGTTCTGGTGGTGAAATAATATCATCGCATTAGCTCTTACAATCCATTCTTCCAAAACATAAAAATGGTATTCTAATAATGTGATCTATTGTGTTATGGATGTTGAGTTCTTGGTTCACGTGGGTCGATCAATTGTTGATGCTCAGAAACGAATGGTTTTGAGTTTTGAAAAAACCAAACCATATACTCATGACTTGGTTTAACTTCACCATCTAAAAACTCACCATCTAACAAGTGATTATGTCTTTCATTCCACTCTTTGTTCTCATCCACATAGTGCAATGCCCATGAAGTATCCAATTGGTTCCGCAAGCTTGATTTATGGTACTCTTTCATGCACCTTGGAGGTTCCGGTATGTTTTGCGACAGTCCAAATTGAAGTTTCACTCTATCTGTGTGGTGCATTTCTACAATGTTGAAACATATCAAATAAGTGCTAGCATTCCACCCCCAACTGTCCTCTGGAATTTCGTGTTCAATTTGAAGATACGGCCTCCATGTAAACTGATATATAAGAGGTTTATTAGTGCACGCGTATTGGTTAAAAAGATAATTGAAATATAGTAATGTGAGGATATTTTACATCGTCTGCGTTCATGTGATCTATCCGTGAGCGGTATCCAATTATGTCATGTTGAGGGGTTTTATAATATTTCATCCCAGGTCCTGACCATCTAGCAAAATATAATTGAACATTAGTAACATAATAATTATCTTTATAAATGTAATACAGTATAAAAATATTTATTCTTTACTTTTTTGCGAATGGATAAGTTGGTTCAATTGGATTGTAGGGAGCAAACTTTGACATTCGAGACCATCCCCAAGTTTGAAGAAGAAGTGCGCATCCGCCGATCGAGTGGACACCAGCTCGTGAAGATTTACACAAATTTCTATAAAGTGTCGCTAAACACGCTGAACCCCAACTATATTCCCCCGCCTTTTTTAAATCTTCCAACAATGGCAACCAGTAGAGGCTTACTGCGTTGTTTGTTTTGTCGGGCATTAACAGGCCACCGATAAGAGTTAGGATGTACGCTCTACAATGTCGAATTCTTTCTTCGTCTGATGATTCATCAGTCAACCTTGAAAATGTGTCTCTTAGCCATTTTAGCCTTAAAGTTTTACCTTTCCTTCCTTCCTTCAGTGGGATGACTCCCAACAACTTTTCGCAATCTTCTTTCCACGATACTTCAGTTGGACCAGTTACCGCTTTACCATCAACACGTAAACCGAGTAGCATATTAACATCTTCCAACGTTATAGTACACTCGCCCGTTGGAAGATGAAATGTGTGAGTTTCAGGCCTCCATCTTTCAACTAAAGCAGTAATAAAAGCACTATCGATTTTATAGTTCGTTAGTGTTGATACTTTATCGAAACCAGCTTGTTCCAACAGAGGAAGTATTAAATCACTAGGTTTTGCATGTTTGTGGCAATGAGCTCTCAAATTTATATTTTCAGGATCCTAAACAATATATAACATAAGTAAGAAAAAATATACTATGTAACTTAAGTAAAACAATTATTAACTCCACAAATCTTAGCTCAACCGCTAGAAAAAGTCGAAATTACTAGACTGCGGTTTGAATCTTAAATCCTCTATTTTGTATGTGAGTTTTTAATAGTCTGCAATCTCGTCTATGTACAAAAAAAAAATATTAAATATTAAGAAAAAGAAAAAACTTACAACATTATGTATGTGTTGTATGGCTGATCTGTGATCATCACCCATCCATAACAATGCCATTTAGATGAAAAGTGAGTGAGTGTGTGTGTGTTCAAAGTGAGAAGTGAAGGATTTAGAGAGATCTGATGGGGGGAAAATGATAAAAGGATTTATGATTTATGAGATGACGAGATCTATAACTTTTAAGAGTAATCCGCCATATGAATTGGCGTAAATCTGTAATGAATATTGAATGGTTTTATTATGTGTCAGAATTTTAGTAAAGTTCATTTGATGGGTTGGTATATCCATCCAGGATTTAGCATAGGGCACACGCCACAGCCAACAGCGTTATCTTCCTGAAAGTAATACTTACTTTCGAATATAAGATATTTTAGTTCAATTGAAATAGAGATAGTACGTCTATTTATTCATATTTAAAGAATGAAATTTTAACCATAAAATTATCTGACTAAAATAAACATTAAGCTAAAGTGATAATGATCATTATATATAAATGAATTGGATTTAATTTTTGAGCCACTACAATTTTTTAGTTAATAAGGATATTGCAGGTATTATGCAGTGCACTCATTTCTTCTTTTAAAAGATGATTTTTTTTTTTAACAAATTAAAAGATAAAATTTTAGTCACTAAATTATTAAAAAAACATTATAAGTAAAAAAATGAAACGAAGCATGCCACAAGTTAATTTTCATCATCGTACACCCCACCAACTCTATTTTTACTTTAATTTTTTAGAGTTTTAAAACTACAATTTTGTTCACTTTTTTTATTTCCTTTCCATTTTTAAATTGGTTGATGCTTTAGAAGTGTTTCTTATCATTGAACTTTTAACTTTATTTTGTTGAGGGATGTTGAATAATCATTTGGCAAATTACTGATTAATGTATAACAATGTAAATATTTTGTCGAAAGTTGGTATGAACTTGGCATAGTTAAAACCGATAAAAACCTAGTAACCAGGATTTGCTGTACAAAGCAAAAGGTAGCCGCAAAACAGAGCATTTTGAGGAAACAATGTCAGAGAGGAGCAAAGAGCTTCTTCAATTTGAGCACAAAACAACACCACTTTCTTCTTTAGGTCTCTCTCTATTCTTCTTTCTTCTTCTATTTTCCTTGCCTCAATAATATGATTTTGATGAAGTTTTTTTCACCTTTTTTGCAGAAAGCGCTGTTCTTGTTTGTGATAACAGTAAAAAAGAATCAAGCACTCAAACTAAGAGACTCCCAACTCATGCTGGATCGTCTTTCACTGCTCCACTTCCTCCTAGCCAATGTACTTTCTCAAATTCTTTGCCTTTTCTTATTAGTTTATTGTTTTCATGTTCAATTATCATGTTAAGTTGTATTTTTTTTAGATTTAAATATGATTTTAGTAATTTAAAAATTGTTGCTTTTAGTTCTTATAGTAAGCTTATTGGTTGCAATGATTCTAAGCACAGACAGAGACACCGGACACGACACTGATACTAAAATCTTGACAGGGATAAAAATTTGAGAAAATTATGTAATTCAATGTAATCGTAAGTATCAGTGTCGTGTTGGTGTCGAACATGATGTGTGTTCGACACTGAGACACGTCTAATCTAAAGAGTGTTCGTGCTTCATAGTGTATGTGACAGAATTGACTGATAATTGTCTAGAAATTGTCACAAATTTTCTTGGATGATGATAAATGCTAATCTGGTTTGCTTCTTAGGTTTGTTTTCTAGCCTTTATGATTTCAATCTCATTAGAATTACTGCTCAGCGAGATGATTCTATTGTTGAATTGGTTTATCATCAGATCTGGTTATATTGTAAAATGAAGTAGTCATAGTTTGAATATAGCCAGATTCTGCAGAAACAGTTAAAAATATGAACTACGATTTTGTTACCACGACCACGATGACCGTACAATACTTTGTAACTTTGTTTATTGATGCAGTTTTAGGGAAGGTTAAAGACTTTCTAGGAGTGATTTCAGAAGCAAATAAGCGGCTAGAACATGATGCAAAGGTTTGATTTCTAATATGAGATATAATTTTTACTGCTTTGCAACCATTTTCCCCCTAGTTTTTGATATCTGTAATTCTAACACAAAATGTAGGATCATCCGGAGAAATATGATATCGAAGGACTAACTGGAAACGAATCTGAAGTTATTGAAATGGTCCGTCGATGTTCTTTCTCGCTTTTTATACCAACAACCCTTCTACATTTGTGCAAGTAGTGATTGTTCAATTTTGTTAATTTGGTTTCCGGCAGGATTTAATGCTTGGCGTTGCTGATCTTAATACGCCTGAGGCTGTGGCTGCTGCAGAGTCAGCTATTTCCGGTTGTCAGCCCGTGATTTCATTGCCTACTGATGGTAGTGAAACAGACTCAGAAGACGAAAGTAGTGATGATGATGATGAAAATTATTGTGAAATTGATAGCAACGACGATAAAAAGTCTTCGTCCCTTGATCAAAATCCTATGTCTGAAAAAGATAATATCCGTAGAAAACAGAAGGGACATCGTCGTTCCAAAAAATGTCGTCCCAAAAAACGTCCGGCCATAGTTGAGCTATCATGAGGCCAAACTGGTAATGAAAGTTAGATGCCTGTTTTGTATGAAATCAATATACTGAGATGTATTCTTATCAGTTCTTCACTTATACCATTTCTAAGCCAAAATATGTGATCTTTTTGGGTTCATCTACTTTAAAAGAATATTACTTGGTAACTAAGCATTTTTTTGAGGAATCATTGTATTGGAACGTTTTTTCATCGCTTAGTGTGTTAATAAAGTGTCTCTTTTCATATCATACGGTAGTTGGTCCAATGACGATTGACGCTGGACTTAATAGGAAGGGCCATTATTCGATCCCTTACAACTACGATTGAGAGGAGACTCAAATGAAATTACTTGATGTTGGAAATCGTCCCGAACTCTGGACTACTAAGGTCACTTCCCCTTAGGAACCAATGGATGAAAGCCAATAAAAAGTTTCTTTACATATATAAACAAAATTTTAAAATTGTTTATTTTCACATAAAACATTTTCTTTATTTCTTCTTTTATTTCCTTAAGAAGTTGTATAAAAAAAAAACTTTATTAATTGAATGATTAAGCATCAAATTGTTGTGACTTTTGGACCAATATATTGACACTTATATTGTACAAGCTCAATTATAAGACACTTTTCCGATTCTTGACCAACAAAAAATGACACTCTCCCAATCATGTCTTTTCCAATACGGTCAAATCAATAAAAAAAAGGTCAGGTAACAAAAAGAGACACAAGACAAATATAATACGCAAGTCATAATTGTACTTCTATTTTTGACATAAAAGTCATAATTGACTAATAAAAAGACTAATCCGATTATTAACCAAAAAATGAAAAGATTAATCTTATTGGAATTGGAGTGCTGAAAATATTAATACATGAGAAAGAGATGAGGAAAATCATTTTTTAAGAGACATAAAAAATAAAACAACCAAGTTAGGAAATTGAAGTTTCTGCTGTAACTGGGTGACGCAGTTATACCTTCGGGCCTCCCACTTAAGAAAAACGGTTGAAATTATTTTCATGTTCGAAATCAAGGTTGAACTTTTAATTAATACCCCCTCCGTTTCAAAATATAAAAAAAATTGGTCAAATAAAGTTGATGTATCTGGTTAAAAAATTGATCCAGATACATCAACTTTTTTTGACCAGTTTTCTCTTATATTTGAGAGGGGTGTATTTAAATTTGTTCAATTAAGATAATAATGGTATCAATGAGAGAAAATGTGATACTACTAAGCTATAATCTTACACACTACTTAAAGTGAAGTAGATTTTCAAAAAACACTAGAAAACTGTCACCAAACAACTCACTTTGATTATACAAACTTGCACCCTATCCAACTGTGAATTTCATAAACTGATTTTGCCTTATCAAATGCATTACTAAGCTAAATAATAGTCACCCATAAATTTTGTTCAACCTTATTCCACAACACAATAGAACTAAAAATTAATTAACTCTTCTAGTGAGCCAAGCCTTACAAAAGTAAGAATCATGTAAACTATCACACATAAACTCATGTGAAATAAACTTTAAAAAGATCATAAAAACATGCATTAGACCTATTTTATCATACCACAATCAGTTAATAATATGTACTTGAAAATAAGATTTAAAAATAATCATTATTGCATAAGTATGCCGCACAATTCTTGTGAAGAGATTGCCCATGAGTAAATAAGAGAGCAACAAATTGCTAGCATACTTTCTTCACTTAGATTGGATAAGTGAATGTGATTATAAAACTAATCGAAAATAAATAAAAAACGAGCTTGTGACAAAATGGGACTGTCAAGTTCATAAAATCTTCCGATAAACACATCTCATTGGAAGTGCAATAGTTGATCAAGATGTAGTACATTTTGCATGAATAATACTTGTCCATTCTTCATTCTGCTCTGCTTTGATTCATTCATGTTGCCCGCAAAAACCTAGATAATAATAATTCATAAGTAATTTAAAGGTAATGGAACAAGAAGTCCACAACACCAAAAGCATAAATTTTAACATCAAATTTTAACATCAAATTGGATGGATTAATGCAGTTCAAATATATGGTTAATTACATTCAATTGATGGTTAATGAATATAACAAGGTGTTGCAACTCATTAATCATTCACTGAATACATTTAACCACGGTTATGAACGTCATTAACCATAATTTTCAAGTGCATATTAGAATACAAAATCATGGGCAATTATATATTTGAACACCTGAAAATTGTGTATGTTTAACTCAATTTGGATGATTAATGCATACCCTGAAAATTTGTGGTTAATGATATTCAAAGTCGGAATTATTTGTGCTCGGTTGATGGTTAATGACTTGCTTCACTTTGTTATAATCATTACTCATCCACTGAACATGATTTCCCACATTTGAATTACATTAACCATCCAAATTGATGTTGAAATTTGATGTCAATTTTATGTGTCCAAATATCATTTCTCTTAATACCAAACAAAATGCCAATTATTAGGCAGCCAACACATACCTAAATGTCATGAAAGCGGGACTGGTGTCTCCGTGATCTGCAAATAATAATATCAAAATAATAAATCAAACATATCATCTCAAAATCACTCAAACAAATGTGAAGTAAATTTTGATATATTAATATATAATAACCATTTTATGCCCATTCTATGTCTTCTCTATCCTATTCTTTATGCCCATTTTATGTTTTTTCCACAATCGCAAACAAATGTGAAGTAAATATTGATATATTAATATATAATAACCACCAAATAAACATCTAAATTCTTATTGAAACATTGAAAATCAGCTTAGGATCATATTGGGGAAAGCTTCAGAAGAAACTCAGTTTTATTAGTTCTAAAACCTTTTATCATAGTACCAATAGAAACAATGAAATTGTTCTGCACAAGAATTCTCAAACTTGTAAATTGTCAGACCTTGACAACTCGAAAAGTAATGTCATGAGATGAAAAAATACGTAATATTACAATACAAGAAAAGTTAATAAAGAAGAAAAAGTCTATGCACCTGCGATAATTACTGTTACGCCTTGAGGAGCCATTTGTGTTAACAACCTCGAACGGAATATCGTCTACGAAAACATCACCATAATCCCCAGATGCTATAGAACCTTCATCAGAATTTGAAGTGTCATAACTCAAACGACGATTAGCCCTCTGTGTATCATTGTTTCTTCTCCTTCTTCTATTTCTAGAACTTCTGAAGTTGTCAAATACCTGATACAAAATACAAGAAGTCCACCAGTTTCCGTTGTCTCCAGGGAAGTCGTCGTACTCATCTCTACCATCATCATCTCCATATTCAATCACGTAATCTCCCAAAACCATCCCCCGCGGGATTTCGGAATGGATAGTGCTCAAAACATCGATGATCTCAGATGATTGCTGAAAGTTCTCCCAATCGAGCACTCGAGCAGGATCGATTTTTGATGGACACGCATGAGGGTGTTCTAGTTGAGCATGATTTTGCAACTCCAAGTAACTTCCCATGAATTTACATTTCACCTCATCACAACAACGCTTCTTCTCATCAAGATGCGTTCGAGCTTTATCAACAATAATCCACCCAGATACCTGACCTCTACACAAAGGGCAAGTTAGATTGCACTTATCATCTTCTGGTGCCACAGGCTCACTATTTTCAACGGAAGTTGCATCAGACGCTGAAGAGGATGGCACACCGCATGCAGTTTTAAAACGATCCAAACAATTTGAATGCAATTGAGTTGTGTCACAGACTAAAGCACGGCATCCTTTATCATAAGACGAACACTGAAGGAGGACACTATTATGAGGAATATCCAAGCATATCGGACAAACAATATCATCCCAGTCGATATTCAATTGAATATCCTCCATACTGTTTACGCTAGTTGGACCATTACTAACACAAGACATGGAACCGTTTAAGAGGCCCCTGGTAGCAAACTCGTATTTGCACTAAGTCAATAGCATGAACCTTATTATTCAAATATCAGAATGTTAATGAAAACTTGGAAATGTTTAAATCAAACTTTGTACTGAGTTTTTGGAACAAGCCTGAAATAAGAAATGAAAAGACAAATTAGTACTTGAGAATTCGAATAACTTGAAACGTTTAAGTGTAACTACAAGCAACACATAAAAACCATTTGAATTTTGATTCACATACACCATGACAGTGTTCTCAGAAAATCATTCTACTAGCTTTACGTACTGAGGAATACAAATTGTGACTTTTATTTAACATACACCCCGTTAGTTTAAAGAGTTTTTACATTGTCAATTACAGTCAAATTACTAGAAATGTTGACTTTTTTCATAACCACTTCCAAAGTCACCCGCATGATTGATTGTGATGTGCTAAGAGTGTAACATTTTTTACACTAACACTGACAGTGCATGAAAATTAAACTCTACAAATGATAGATGCATTCTCCTGTTCCTCAATGAGATTTACTGTAATATATATAAAAGCTCAAAGTTAACAAAGTCAACAGCAGGCCTAATACCATTTGTTTTGATTAACTATTATTAAATCGATACACAAACATAAACCAAAGTTCGCATAACAGCATCTAAGATATCTCATCAGTTAAATTCAACAATCGAACATATAATCCAAATATGAAATTTTAGCAAAATAATGACAAGAACACTAAAACACACATAAAAATAAGACAAAACAATCACATATTAACACTAAAACACATAATTCATGACAACCAAAAAATGAGTAATTCAATTTGAAATTAAACAATCTATCAATAAAAAAATGAACTTAACAACACAAGAACAACTCAATAAACATTAACAATCCTTCTTCCAACATCAAACTTTACCAAAAATAAAATAAAAATCCAATTTTCATCACTACATAAAAATGATCAAGTTGACTAATTCAAAATAAAGACTATCCTCCTAAAAAATCAAATAAAAACACCTAGAAAACCAAAATTGAACATGACCCAGATGAAAAAAACAAAGACCCAGTTAAGAACAAACAAAAAAGAAACGAACTTTGAGTCAAAACAAGTGAATAACTGCATTGAAAAACAAGTACAAGTGAAAGAACAAAGATGAGAACACAAACCTTAAAGACAAGATTTGATAACTGAAGAGATAGACATAAACCTCGTATCGATTGATTAAGGTTAGTTATGATTTGGGTGGAAATGGATTATGCCGGTTTGTGAGGATCACTGAAAGTGGGTGGCTATCTCTTACACACACTTTTTTCTTCTTTCCCTTTGCTGAGTGCAATTGCTCTAAAAATATTTATAAATAAATAAAATGAGGTTTGTGATGACGTTAATACCCTTATGAGTGACTTTCTACCAAGAAAAAGTTTCATTCAATTTACGTTACATTTTCAATTTACCCTTATGGTCAATTTACGTTACATCTTAAAGTAAATATTGATAAAATAGTTTGTATCATGCAATAATATTTGTTTTTAGCATTTGATCAATGGATTAAGTAGTGAGATTTATATCAAACAGTAGTGATTAATTTGTACTAGTTCAATTAGTAAAAAATGACAGAATTATTAGGTAGAATATCCATGATCAACATTCGATCATTGATCACTCTCCTTTATATGTGTGAGTTTATATTGAGTTTATCATTTACATGTACCAAATATTGACTTTATCTTAGTTGCATCACAAAATTCATCTATTTTCTATAAATAATAAAAGCATTAATTTTTTGTGACAATGACAAGTAACGGAAGTCAAAGTCAAATTACTCATAATGTTTAAAATGATAAAGTATTACTTTTAAGTTTTAAATAGTACTTCTTTTTTACAAAAAAGTATTATTTACAATGTGTTTGTTTGTTAAAGATAAAAAAAAAATGCCCACTAATTTAAATTTTCTCATTAAATATACTACCTCTGTTCTTAAATATAAAATTTTATTTGACTAAATTATACTATTCATCTATCATGTTTTGACCGTATTTTTTAATAATATATAAATGTAAATATTATCATATAAAATCATGTTTGATTTAGTTTTATGAGTATTTTCAAAATATCAAATTTTATAATTTTTATTACTAAATAATTAAATATATTAATGATCAAAATTATACACATTAGTCAAACATAGTATTTAGAAACGGAGGAGTAATCTTTTTTAACGAAATATTAAATATAGTTGTCACTTGTTAACTTAAAGGACCAAATCCTATCAACATTGTAAAACGATACTGCATGGATGTCCTCATATGTCATATCAAAGTTATAAAAGAGACATCAATGAAAAATGTGATCACATCTTCACATGGTTACAAGCAGCCCCGTTTCTGAGATTTCAAGGGCTTTAGGCCAAATTTGAAAAAAAAAACATTCTATTTATAATACATCACAATTTTTTGATAAACAATCAATGAAATATGAATCAATTATGACAACAAATATCTCAGTTATGATAGCACCCTAAGTCACAAATGTTTTGAAATTCAAGATTATTGTTTGTAATGCGATATTTCTGCAATTGGTATGAAAAATATAATCTATTTAATTAGCATAAGAGAATTAAATTAAAAAAAATGGGATCTTAATACTTGAAATTCAATAAATAATTATCTAAATTTAAAAATTTGTTGTTGTTTGATATCGTGAGATAGATAATCAAATATTTGTTGTTGAAAATGTTATAGAAATTAAAATCCAGAGAATAAAGTTTTTAACAAATTCAAAAGTCAAAATATTAAAAACGTTATCAAAACCAAATTAAATTTTAATACAAGATAAAAAGAGATTCGTTTTGGTTATGCGTTTTAGGTTTTACTTCTCAATTTTATGTTTTGGCTAATGAAATTTAAGTGTGAAAATGAAAATACTAAGCTTGGGGTGTAAAAAATAAATTATGTTGAGTTTGTAAAAAAATATATAAAAAACTATTGGGTTCAAATCTGATAAATATTTGAGTGTTTTTTGTATTTTTTGCTATGTATAATGTCTATAAAAATATAAGTATTATTATATACCCCTATATAAAAATATTTGGGCCCCTTATCGACATGGGCCTTAGGCCGTCGCACTCCGGGCCTATGCCCAGAACCGGCACTGGTTACAAGAAATGAAATAAACCCAATCCAATTACACTATAATATTTTAAGGGTCGTGCTAATGAGTGCCTCCGGAGCACTTTTTTAGAATTTTATTTAAAGAAAAAATTTATTTAAAAAATTAAACATCACAATTTTCGATGCGTAATTTTATAAATTCTTATAAAAATTATATAAAATGTTACTATTTAAGGTTTTAAAGATTTCCCCGGGAACACTCGATAGCATTTGTCATATATTTTGTTTTTATAACACATTTGTCATATTTTAATCCTTTACAACAGTGTTCTAAATGAAACACTAAGAAATAAAACCATGGTTGTACAAAAAATAAATAAACAGAACCATAGTTCAATTAGACACCTCTAAAAAATAAAACAAAAAAGTCTATTCGAGATTATAATTAATAATTAAAACAATTATTTAACAAAAGTTTATCACGTGAATCAAAAAGCTAGGAGTCAATTGATTAGAATTAAAAAAGAGCTGCTCATTGACTAGAAAGAAGGGGGGGAAAAGAGCTGCTTTATCCGTTCTTGGTTATAAAAAAATTAATTACACTATTATTTGAATATAAAAATTACAAAATATGATATGTATTTATCTTCTTTTAGAAGGCACCATCTTCAATATCAAGTATAATGAGATTATATAGTCATATCGTCAAGGAAACTCAACTAAATTGACATCACTATCACATAATTGAATGATAAAGCTTAAAACTCGGCGAGTGGAGGCTGATTTTGATTTTTCACACTAGCCTTGGTTTGGTTTGAGAGAAGGAGATACGGAAGAAAGAAAAACACATAAATCAATGAATAAATTTGGGCTAAACAAACTCAGGTGCTCGTTTGGTTTGTATTCTACAATCTTTTTTAGTGTTCTAACAGTGTTCGACAGTATGTGAAGCTTCAAATTGTAGATTCTACTTGACCGCGTATACAAACAAGCTCAAATTATCAGCTTGAATCAAATTGGAAAAAATATGTGACAATAATAATCGTACAATACACAACAAAATTGTAGAATGAGCTAAAGGCAATCATTTATGACATATCAATGTGCAGCAACACAAGTTTAACAAAGAACTGAATAAGTAACATATGTTGAAGGAAGCTCGAGGATCATTTATACAGACATTTTTACTTCCTCCCTTCAAATTTCAACTTTATATTTACTGGGCAATATATTGTTTCCTATACAAATGTGCTAGTTATTTCCTTTACCAACAAAGTGTTGGCAGTCATGTACAGTGACTTAATATAGCAAACCTTTTACAACAGAAAGAATAAAGAGAAAATATAGGACATGTGTGAAGTATACTCATCTGATTGAAACAATATATGAATTTGCTATACATGGTTCAAAACTTTAGCTACCTATCGGATAAGACGGACTCGCTCCATGAAAGTAAGAGATCCCTGACAACAGTTGGGAAGTCTGTACCAGAGAGATATTTATATTCAGTTCGCTTCATGCATAGCATTAACAATTGAACTATGACAAATACAGGGTGCACAAGAACTTTACCTCGAGCTACTTCTACAGCCACGGAGGGTATATCTATTTGATCTTCAACCAGCCTATACACATCGACAAGCTGTACAGAACACAAGTCAGATTCTCCATCACATGATTTGGATTCAATGCGGTCATATTGTGACACGACCTCTTCAGTCATGTGATCGGAGCCATAGGATAAAATTTGATGGCTCACATTTTACCAACATATATAGTATTGGGAGAGTTGGTAACATGGAAGCCTAACTCTATGTGTAAATAACTGGTTGTCTCACTGCGATTCGGATATCAGTACCATAGTGGATCTAAATGACCCAAGCCTGTGGGGATACCCTGAGCCTGAGGCACCCATTAGGGCATCAAAGGCCCTAATTGCAATGGGTTAGCAAAATAAGTTATTTGCTGATATTGAATGAGTTGTTCGACCTTTCATTCAATGACTATAATTGCATGATTGCAGTGAACCCAAGATTTTAAGAGAGGAATATGCCAGTTATTATAGGGACGAACCTCTTCTATATGAAGCTTTGAGTCCTCGGTCAAAGCAAGAAGAAGCTGTCGGCGAATTCCTTCGTCAACCAAGAAAAGGCGAGCTCCATCTTTGATTGTGTCTGTAAGGTCCAGTTTTTTTTCAACTTTCCAGTTTCTCTGGGTTTGCCTGTATAGATGTGGTCTAGTGAGTAACATTGGATGATGCAAGGAAGTAACTAAACATGAAATGCTGGTTTTGTTTCTGCAATAATGTTATAATAAAATACAGACTTGTTTTTCACTAGCAATGCTGGATTGCTGCTCATCTTAGCCACATTTTCCTTTGCAAGAACAATAAGGTTTTCAAGCCGTTTCCACTGGAAAAGACCATCCTTGAATAGAACCTAAAACATGAAGTAAAGTATATTAAACGGCGAGCTATACATATTCGTATAGCAAGTGTGATTAAGTTAGGATTCCAAGTCTTAAAGGAAAATAGTAACAGACATTGATTATTAAGATATCTCATGAAATATACTGAAAATTTCATATAGGTTACAAGTGAAGCAAGATACCAAGAAGGTTTGCCCACACCAAAAGACATACATGGTGTCATAGTGTACATGCTTCAAAATTAAACCCATGACTTCTAACAAGCTTTATCTAGAATGGCCATTACAAAAAAGTACTTGGTTCACAAATTTGAATATAATGGATAAAATGGCTTCAATACATGGCAAAATGAAACCGTGGAATGCGTAGGTCATCAAATTTTCACCTCCCCCTCCAAACAAAACACATGATAGTTGATATTATTCAAAATTTTAAACTTTAAATAGAGACTACAAAGAATGAGTGATTTTTTCCTAGTCGATGGTTGCAGATTAAACAGAATAGTTGTTATATATTATATGCATAAAAGCAAGTGTATGCACTTTGAACAGTATTACTGACCTGTATGAGTCGTTCACGTAGAGCTGGATTTGGATCTGTTAATAGTCTCTTAGCCACATATGGATAGGCAACCTATTTGACATACTGATGTTATTGTTGTAATGACAAATAAGGTATGATAGAAAAGGGACAGTTGTGACAATCGTCACACTGTTTTTTATTTATAATAACAAAGCTATATAGCAAAATATTTGCTATTATTTTGCTCCAAATACATATTATGAAACCGATTTCATTCTTTCATTTTTCATTTGTGACGAACAATTTCATTCTTAAAATGCAACATTATTTTAAAAAGGAAAAAATTTCAATCCTCAAAATAAACTGCATGCAGCCTTTACATCAACTTGAAAATAAACATGTCAGAAATGGGAACGTTTACCTCAAGAAATTTGAAGTCAGGCTTCAGAGTAAAACAGATGCCTTCTTGTGTCAATAAAGATCGAATTACAAGTGAAAACCTTTCTGGGATTCGGATGGGATAATTGTAAACCAACTGGTTAAACTTTCCTGCAGTGTATACAATAAAATATCAGTCAAGAATTTATGAAATTGCACGTTAAAAAGCTTCTCCTCTTCCCCTATACCCTCAAATTCCAAAAAAAAAACATTGCATCATTAGACGGATAGTTCAACCCAGATTGAGAAAAATTATTTCAAAAAACATTGGAGTTTGGATAAAATGGTCATTGTTAGAATCGTAGAATATTTAAGATTATCTAGAAATAGTTTCTCATATTAGAGTATCTTACAATATTTCCGAAGAATAGTTTTCATATTTCTTTGTTATTAATATTTAATTAAGATTCAGAGTCTTACATTAGTATAATAAGAGTTCATGTTTAGTCTTTTGTATCAAATAATAATCAATCGTATCAAACCAAATTCATCTAAAACCCTATAATTTAAACTGTCACATAGCAATAGCTGTTTATATTATTAAGTGATGAAGTGGAAATGCCTACCAGTGACACTGCGAAAATTAAAATCTGCCAATCCTTTTCCAGCAGAGTCCTGCCAGATTGCTTCTAAAGCAGGAACTATTGGAGAGACATCAGTCCCTGCTGCCAGGAAGCCTAATCTGGTGAAATCATTAGCCATCTCAGTATAGTCTTCATTCACAGCGTGTACAACAGCATCAGTTAAAATCTGTTTATTTTGCTGAAGAAATGGAAGCAGACAAACATGTCAGCCAATTTTTTTTACTATATTTTTTTACTATTCTTCAAAGCGATAATATAAAGCATGTAGTGTGTGTGTGTGTGTGATGGTCATTTACAGAGTGGGGTAGTACAAAAAAAAAATTAACATGATTTTCATACCCAGTTATATATTCGGAGCCGTATGATATTGTGTGGCATGATTAACATTTGACTCTATTATTGTACAAACTTAATTCTCCTGTTTCATCTAATTAGGACAGATTTGATTTGTACAGGTTTCATAAGACGTTATTTCCTTGTAATTCCTCAATTAGGTTACCTTAGATTAGACACAACTTATATATGTATTGTAAACATCCAGTAAACTTTGTAATCAGAAAATTAATATTTAGACCCTTTTCTTCTCTTTCTAAGTTGGTATTAGAGCTCTTGATTTGGGAGACTTTGCTTCCATGCTAGAACAGTAGCAGCCTCCATTTCGGCCAGCCCTTAGGTGCCTTCGTTGCATCTCAGCTTTCTTTTCGAGAACTTCACCATATTCAGCCATCACTAAAAACTCCATCTCTATATCATGTATCATATTACTACTATTTGAAAGCCCTAGATCATTCTTTGCATGCTAGACTCTTCTGTTGGAAGTCCACACTATGTCTAACAAGAAATCATCCACTATACTGTTGAACCACAATGACCTCTTCATATTGCAGGGTTCATATTATAGAAAATGGATCCTCAGGGAGTTAAATTGACAATCATCGTGCTACCATCAATCATCATCAAATCACCATGTCATATCTCCATGGATGTCACTTACAAGAAAATGTCCTTTTACATCGGTTCTCAATGTTAGGAGGAGAATAGTCTAGAAGTTGACTCTCTTGTGCACGATTTTCATCTTCTGGCACTACTTCTGTTCTAAGGACAATAGTACTTATAATTAAGGACCCTCAACTGGTATAATTTCCGACATTATTATCAATAATATTGAACAAAACCAGCAACTTGGACTGATACCAGAGTACCAGTGTCAGATTGCAAAAACCCAACCTGATCCAACAACTATAGTCATCTGAATTGAAGGTAAACAGGCACTTCGTCAAGGAGAAATTGGATAGTGGTCTCACTGCAATAGCATAAATTCCTAGAAGGCTTCAATTGGCGAATTTATTCATCAAACAACTTCCCACAGAGAAACTGCAAGAACTTGCTTGCATTGTAAGAACAATAGATATAATTCACCAGTTAGAGAGGGTGTGCTTGCGCATTATTACAACAATTATCAGGATTTGACTCTATTGTTGTACAGATTTCTTTCTGCAGTTCCCTATCTTCTATTCGATATTATTCTCTTGTAATTCCTTAATTAGGACAGATTTGATATAGCCTATAGTCTATACATTGTAGTCCGTCTATTTCTATAAAACTCAACTCCACAGTTGTCTGGTAACACAACTGAACATTTCATTTCATTACATGACCTTTACAGCAAAGAGACAATTATTGATAGCCAGAAATGGAGAAAGGCATAATTTTTCAATCCATTCTCAGAATACGAAGAATTACCTGACTAAGAACAGCAACATTGCCAAAGTCCACATATGCAATCCGTCCATCACGCATGGCAAAAATATTTCCAGGGTGAGGGTCTCCATGAAATAATCCAAATTCCAACAACTGTCTAAGGGCAGCACTCACACCAATTGTTAGAAATCCATCTAAATCAATTCCACCTTCTTTAATGGCCTGAGTCACAAGATGAAAACTTATTAATCCATGAATTATAGCAAACCTTTGCTATTGACAACAGATACAATATATAATGATGGCATCAAAAATCAAAATAAACAAACCTGTGGATTTGTGCACCTAATACCATCAATCCATTCCATAACTAATACACGTGGTCCAGAAAGTTGTTTGTAAACCATAGGAATTTTGACAGTGGGGTCATTTTTAAAATTTTCTAGAAAATCTTCAATATTGCGGGCTTCCTGAAATAAAGAGATGGAAACAGGTACAATTGTTAAGATCAAATATTTATTGAAAAGAACACATTCAATATGCCCAGCAACGCCCTTATTTGATCCTTTAAAAAGTTCAAAACAGACAATAAACTATTATGACAAACACAAGAAGTTCTGAAAATTACCAGTGTATAGTCAAGCTCTTCCAAAAGCTTTTCACCAAATTCATCAACAATCAGCTCAGCATTACATCCCAGTTTCTGTATACTAATGCCATTTAAGAATGAAGCTAAAGTGCGAAACAGGAAAAGATCTCGATAAATTATGGGCTCTATCTCGGGCCTTTGAACCTGAATCATCAAATTGTATCTTTAGAAGTGGATTTTCCTCATTGTTTAAATTTTAGCAAGACATATCAAGCACTTTAATATTATACTCAAACAAGGACATATTTTCCAATCATAATTAGGAAACAGCAAAACCAGTATCACTAGAACGGAGGAAAAAATTTGTATACCAACAAAGATAAACAAAAAAAGAGAAAGATATGAAAGCAACTGAACTGTAACAGTATGGACAATAAAAAATCAATGACTCATCCTAATAAAAATAGATGCAAAAAGTGAACAGGATCCATGCAGCAGCAGAAAATAAAACCAGGTTAGAACTTCTAAAAACCATGTAATAAGTGCTAGAATGGAAAACCAAAACAGGATTATAATACAAGGTGAGCTCAATGAAACCTTTATAGCAACATCCTCGCCAGTGGCACGTAAAGTAGCACGATAAACTTGACCTAAACTTGCAGCTGCTATTGTCTCTGATGAGATTCTGCTGAAAACAGCTTCAAGGGGCTGACCCAGTTCTTCCTCTATGATATCGAAGGCAATCTAAGACATTTTTATGCCATACATCAGATGATAGATTTTATGTTAACCACTTAGCATAAAATACATTAAAAAACAGTAGAGGCGTAGTAATTAGATTTACTTGATTGGGAAATGAAGGGACGTCATCTTGAAGAATGCAAAGTTCACTCATATAATCTTCTCTAATGATATCTGGCCTGTTCGCCAGGACCTATCAAATGAAAGAAAATACATCATGACCGGTAAACACAAAACAAATGCTTGACAGAACTGAACAACAACACACCTGACCAGCTTTAATAAAGGAAGGCCCCAGATCACACAAGAGATTCCTAAGCTGTCGAGCACGAAATGGAACAACTTCTTCATCCCTTCCAACTAAGAAATCATACACTAATGCAGCCCAATACAAGCCCAGACTCAAAACTATCTCAACTCCTCGCGAAATTAGCGACAAAATAGCTCCTCTTGATTCTAATACCTTATTCCTTACCTAACATCCAATAGAGAAAAATAATAATAATCAAACAAAACTTTCTTCAACTAGTAACAAAAATCCAACATATATTGAAATAAAATAAGTTGAGTTATGTAACTAATTATTAAAGGCTATAACTTCCACAAGCAATTGCTAAACACCATTGAATTAAATTAACAATAAACTTCAAGACATTTACTTCAAATTTAGCAAGTTAAAACACAAAACAGATAGAACAAAACACGCTACTCTTTTACCGGTCTTTGTTCGTCTTATTAATAATATATTTGCCGTTAAAAGAAAAAGATAGAACCAAACGCAGCAAGAAATGCTGAAAACCGTACACTCTCAGGTGAGTACTTGCGGAAAGGGATGCAAACACCACGCTCGATATCAAGTTGCTCTAGCGCACTGTTATTCGACTTGGAGTTACTCGATAGCTGCAACGGTCTCAAAACGGCGCCGTTTTTAGTAGAATTTCCCGTCGTCGCAGCTAAACTCGAAATTCGTAATCGCCGGAGATTCTTATGCTTGATTCGTGATGAAATAGTTAGTTGAGGAGAAACTGTATACAGTGAGTTGACGCAGAAGGACTCCATGGAGTGAGCTTGAAGAGAATTGAGGTAGGTGAAATGGAACCCTAGAATCTAGATTGAAGAAATAATTTGGGGCATTTTGATTTGATGATGAAGGTTTGGAGATGAAATAAGTTGAAAATTAATCGCTTATTTGAAAATGAGTTTTTGATTTATACACGGAAATTGGGATGTAAGGAAGGAAAGTGTGAGGTTAGGGGTGGGAGGGAAATGATAACCACATGAATGAAAATCCAAAAAGTGAAAACACTTTGCATGTGTTGTTGTCTACGTGGCCTAACTGACAAACAGCCATAAAAGCATCTTTTTTCTTTATTATGTTTTTTTAAAAAAAAAATGTTAAATAGTGCATCTTATATGTACTAGTTAAAGATATAGCAAAAAATATATTGGAATTTGTGCAGTCAACACTTATAAAATATTAAAAGTATTGTTTTCAATACAAACTTACTTATTTTGTGTACTTAACTGATGCATGGGGTGCACTAATTAGCATGATTTTTTTTTTACATTCAGGAAATATCAAAGTCATTGTAAATTCCTTCACACAAATAGAAAAATTGAACTCCATTCATTCATAGAGTCTATACCAAAATCTCGAATATTTTATCAAACTAACTAGAATATGTGAACTTATACATGTTTTTTTATGGTAAATTAAAAGTATCATCTGCATGCAACTGCAGAGATTAATTCCTTCGAAATAATTGAGATATATTTAAAGGGTTGACATTTTCCAACAAATGCTTCTCCTCATGCACCGACTGAGAATCATGTTAAGAATATTGAGACAATACAGAGAGAGAATAACAAAGACAAACGTGCTAGAGTTTCATAGAAGACCAATAACTTACATATCAAATAGTTACAAGACATTATATAATAAAACTTAACGGACACTAATGGTCTAAATAACTTAGACTCAATAACTCATTATTTAACAAATCAAATCCAAAACCAAACAATTAAAGAATCCAAGTATCTACCATTTGTTCCGGTGTTCCACACTATGTTAGTAAACTTATACATGTTCTTTTTATTTCTTTGATTTTTAATTTCATAATTATAAATAAATATAAATGGATATCAAGAAAAAAATAAAATAAATGGACAATACATCATGCAAAACTATATTTTTTTTTAGTTTTACTACCAGTATCAAGTATCAGATTCAGATGCTCATTGGAGAAAAGAAAATTACATTTTTGTTTGGTACAAGAAAAAAATACATTTATTTAAACAAAAATACAAATAAATATGCAGAAATTAGAAGAGAGTGGGAGAGAGAGAGGGGAAAGCCCAAAATTGAAACCCTAAACGGCGGGAAAAATCGAAAATTTAATAGCGGGAAACAATAATTATAAAACCCAAAAATCCCATTTCTAATTTATTACTCACTTCATTCTCCCACAAATTGTTCTCACAGTTACACATCTCTCCTTTTCCGATCATTTTCTAGGGTTTCAAAATGTTCTCCGGCTCACAATTCGATGCCACCAACGCCTTCTCCGGCGGCGGATTCATGTCATCGCAACCCAACGAATCCTCTCCGGCACCAACTAAAGTAAGTTATCTTTCTCACATCGCTTAAAAGTTAAATCAACAACGTTTTTGTTTGAAATTAATCGATTCACTGAGTTTTTTGTTTGTTATTGAAGAGCCGCGACACTCAGGGTTTGGTTCCGGTTACGGTGAAGCAGATAAGTGAAGCTTCTCATTCTGGTGATGAAAAGTCCAATTTCTCAATCAACGGTGTAGATCTGGCCAATGTATGATTCGTTCCCTTTTCAATTGCAGTTAATTTTAGTGTTACTTAATTTAGCGTTACTTGATTGTGACGCGAAAATAGTGAATTATGTTTATTTTTTGTGGATCTGTGATAGTTATAATATGCTGCTTAGGTTTTAATAAATGATGCTTAGATAATTGTAAAGTAATTGGAATTGGATGCGTGTGTAAAATAATCGTACACTGGCAGAGTATACTAAAATTCTAAAATTATACAGTCATGGTTGTTTCAGAGAGATCTTGATGTAAAATATATAGTCATGTTATGTATGATTTATTATGTCTTTTATAAAGTTCAATGTGTATTTTTGGTTCAGGTGACTTTGGTTGGAATAGTGTATGAGAAAGCTGAGAGGACCACTGATGTTAATTTTGTTTTGGATGATGGAACTGGAAGGATCAAATGCCGAAGATGGTATTTTCTCCGTGCTAAATGATATGTTGATTATTTTAGACTTATTTTAGAGAAATTTCTTGATATGGTTTGGAAACTATACTGAATTTAATTTTGTTTGTGTAATTAGGATTAATGAGAATTTTGACACAAAGGAAATGGAGGAAGTATTGTAAGTTCTTAACCGCGGGTGTTAATGATATTGATTTATGAATTTAGGATTGTGATATTTTTTACATTCTCTAACTATTCAATGACAGGAATGGCAATTATGTTCGTGTTTATGGGCACTTGAAAAGCTTTCAAGGTGCAAGGCAACTTGTTGCCTTCTCTGTCAGGTAATGTTAGCCGGACCCATTTTTTAAATTTATAAATTCTGCAACCATTATTCGCTTGCTTTTAGTTTCAGTTGATTAGTTTTGTTTGATTTTCACTTCTGAATCTTTGATCAATGATCACATGTTAGCCTTTTGGCTCTAGTCAGGGACGGACCCAGAAATTTTGGACAGTGAAGGCCTATATATTTTTTAAAGAAGTGAAGGTTTTTTATATATTTTTTTTAACTTTTATCACATGTATAATATTAAAAAAAATTATTAATAATCATTAGCATCTAAATATATGATGTATTCTAACTATAATATATGATTCTATTAAATTTAAATTACAAAAAATACATTTTAGTATTAAATTAACTAAGTAAAAAGACATTTAAAGACTAAATTTAAAATATTGTGAAGGCATATGTCTTTTTTATTATCATATAATTTATTTTTTTTAGTGTATTTAATACTAAAAAAATTTATTTTTGAGACTAAGTGAGGGCCAAGGCCCTCAAAGTCCCCTACTTGGGTCCGTCCCTGGCTCTAGTTCAAGAAAATTAAGCACAAAGTGCATGCCTTTTTGCATCATCATCTAAGCTATATAATTGTAATTTAGACTGATAAGTTATAGAATGTGTGGAGCTCTGAGTGTGCACCAGTGTCCAACTTGGGTGCTTGATCTTATATGGCTGAGTGTGTGTAGGCATTTGCTCTGTACCTTTGTCATATTACACCTTACAGAATAGGTGGACTATGTTTGTGTTACTTAGCATGCTGTCATACTATATGCTTTTATAAAATTGTTAGTTTAATAAATTTGTGAGTCCCCAAAGTTTAGAGTTAATTGGCCTAATATTTAAAACTTTAACTCATGTATTGAATCTTGGCAAATGGTAAGAACATCAACTGATGCATAAGTTTTTATGTTACTTCATTTTGGGATATATTATCCAGAATTCAAAAGTTTTGTTTAAAGACCAGCTTAATTAGTTATTATTATATTGTTTGCTTATTAGCTTCTATTTAATTAGTTGCTTCAAATTGAGCTAATATTATAATATTCTTATGACTTAGGCATTGTTTTATCCATGGTTATGGGTTCTCTTGTTACATTTATGGAAGTAGCATTTGTATATTAAAAAATGTTTCCCAATAAAATGGTTCTTTGGCTTGTAGATAGACGGTTTACCTATTCGATGGATTTACGTGTGAATCACGGCGTGTTATTTAGTTGTGGAAAAGTGACTTGCTAGATTACATTATGTACTATTGTGCTCATGTTTCACTATGAGAAAACATCTTTTATTTGGCAAATTGGCTGTTTTAATCATAGTTTTTCATATTTGTGGTGTTACACAGGCCTGTGACAAATTTTGATGAGATCCCTTTTCACTTTATTGATTGCATACATAGCCACCTCTCCACCAAAGTAAAGGTACACAGTTTTTGTAATTAATCAGACTATTTTCTGTTATATTATTGTATGATAATTGATGGCAGTGCATACTGCATAAACTTTCAGGAATTTCAAAAATTTATAATTTATCAAAATCCATTTATAAGATCAGTGGATTATTGTCTATTGCTTGTTCAAATTAATGTGCTTTGCTTAAGTTGACAAACATGATAATTTAACGTAATGCCTTGCTTTTGTTTTTTTGGATTATAGCTGGAAGGAATCCCTTCTACATTTCCTCCATCAAACTCGTCTATGAACACTCCTGCCAAAAGTGCATTGAATGGATCTCAGGCAACACCATCAAATCCGGTATGATATTTGATGTAAGTTGCTGTTTTTTTAGTGTGATTGGATTGATGATATAATTTTCCTAACCTCAGGGATATGCACAATATAGCACTGATGGGCTCAAGGATTGTGATAAATTGGTGATCGACTATCTGCAGCAGCATTCAGACATGTGAGTTATTATAATTCAGAAAAAGTTTAGTTGTATTTGTTACCTAGCATTAATGTAGTTGTATTTCTCATCATTTTTCAATATTTTCTTATGCTAGTTTACATGATATTAAATCTGTTGAAATTGGTTTTAAATTCCAGATCAGATGAACGGGGAATACATGTTGATGAACTAGCAAAAGAGCTCAGGCTTCCATTAGACAAGATCATGTCAGTTCTCTTATTTTTTTTTATATTTACTATTTGTCTTGTTATGGGTATGCAAAACATTTGCTTCTGAATTAACTCAAAGTTGTTCATGATACCAGGTTGTCGCTAAAGACTCTTGGAGATGATGGTATGGTATACTCCACCATAGATGATTTCCACTACAAACAAGCTTGATATCTTTTTCACCTAAAGAATGTAGCTGAGATCATGCTAGACCAGGACAAGAACCACTGATGATATTGATGCTGGTCTGTTTTGGTTCATAGGTTGATGTAGATATTTTTCTGGATCAGTTAATTTATTATATGCTAAAATACCATATGAATCATGTCTGTCGATTAAATTACTGAACATTTTAATTGATCTCAAGTCTGAATCATTTGTGTGTTCAAAGTATTGTATTTTCATTTTGGGCCACATTAAATACCTTAACAGACAGCAATTTTTGGTTACAGCAATTTTCAAGTGGGTTTGTCTCCAAAACCAAATTAAACAATCTAATTGTAAAATAGTTACAAATTTAAATGTCTTATTGAAAAAATACAATCCAACTTTATATGTATGGACACATGACACCATTTTCGATATGGACAAATTTTATTTTATTTTTGTTAGTAGTATTGTTTTGTTTCTTCCAAATCAAAAGAAGACATTTTGACGAGAGTTTAAGAAATTATTGATGGGACCAATAAAAAGAAAATCAAATTGTGTGAGGCTAATGGCTGAGAATGAGATACTATCGTTTTCACAAAACTTAGATTCTACAGGAAGGAAGCACATGGCAACCAATGCTAAGCTAGTAGTAGTGTGACCCCAGTGAGGTTGGCAGTGCCCACTCTAAACCTTTCAGCCTTTCACAATCAGCCAGCCTCACGTGAACTCCATCTCCTCTCTTAAACACTCTACTAATCATGATAGTTTCTCCCTTAACATCGTACATTCGTTCCTAATCCATTTTCTTTCATAAAAATATCCTTATCCAAAAGAAGATTGTGTGAGATATGATGTGTGGATTTACATTACATGGTTATTGGGAGAAGATTCTTTAAGTAACATAATTGTACAATTGATTCTCAATGCACATAAAAAATATAATATTTAATTTATTAAACAATTTATATAAATGATGAATATAATATAAATTTTCAATTTAACAATAAATTTTATAAAAATTGTATTTGTTATAATATTATTTACTAGTGGTGCTATATATTGTATAGCACTTAAACAAGTGTTTATGTTAAAAAGATTGATGATGTGATTAAATAGTTTGTCTTTTTAGGTTCTTTCATTGGTGTATCATATGCTCCTAAATATGACATTTATTTAGTAGTATCATGATAAATATATCAGAATCACGACAATTTAATCATATATAAACTTAAAAGCTACAAATTTCAACTTTTAGTAAAATCAATTTTGAAAGAATAATCGCTTATGTTTTTTTTCTTTTGTACATCGAAAAGATAAATTATTTTTACTAAAATTTGATCTCTGAACTTCCTTTAACCAACCCATATCCCTAGGTGTTACTATTCTACGGAGACAATTACTTCTACTTTAAAAGAACCTTACTCCTTAAAATCTCTCCAAAACCAATTTCATATCTTTCGAACTCTTTCAAAAATCGAACCATACATGCAAATAGATTCATTGTAATTCTAAGATATTTGGATCATAAGGATTTGATAGAGGAATTGGTGAGTGTTATGAAAAGGTAAGACGGCTGTCGGCATATAATCATTGATTGTGAGATTCTTTGTTTGTGAGTGTGAGTCAACCTTGACACATTCATTTCATACACATGTTATTGGTTTTTGTCCCTTTTACTGTTTCAACTTTCACAATCATTCATTCATTTCATTGTATTATGATTGGGTCACAAATTATTCTCACTGAGGTTATCCACTGTACCCATGCTACAACAGTTTCACTTCACACACAGATTCTATCAAACTTAGCCCCATGCGACAGCAACAACAATTACTAGTATATCACAAATTTGCAAAAATATGTAAAAAAAAGTATAATTTGAATTATATTCTCTTCAAAATTAGCATATAATTTTACCCAACATAAAAATAAAAAAAAATTCTCTTCGAATCTCCGCTATATTAATTTGTTTAATTTTTGTCAAATTTGTTTGTTGAAATATATATCAAGATTTATATGCCATTTTATTTTGGAAAATTGATTTATTAATATATTAAGTCTAGAATTAATTATTAAGTTTAGACCCACTTGGGTTGGCCAGGTGGTATTGGCTTGGAACCTGGGAGTATGCTCCTCCTCAAAGTCTCAGGTTCGATTCTCTCCAGTGGTAGGTGGGTTAATTTAAAAAATTATTTGTAAAAATTAACTATAAATTTTCCTTTAGTTAAAACAATTTTCTTATATAATTTAAACGTTAAAATCATGAGAAGATAGGCACGTGATCAATTAATTATCTTGCTTCTTGACTCTTGAGATGTGCTAATCCATGGGAATTATGTCAACAGGCTCATCAAATCATGCAATCTTTGTGCTATTTTTTTTTAATTTTTTTTCTTCATTTTGTGTTGAATTGGCTTTTCCATAGTCTTGAAACAAATATACTCTAATATGTTGCCACGTGACATAATGTTGAGAAACAAAAATATTGGACTTTCCTCTTCTCCTCCATAATTCTCCCCTCCAAGTTAGTAGTACTATTTTTTACTATATAGTTAGATTAAGCCACAAAAATATTAAAATATCTCATTCTCCTAATTTATTCTTTGAGTAGAATTCCCTCCTAATATAATATGCTACACCATCCAATCCATCCCAAAATAAGTGTCACAGTTGACCAGTTTACGTTTGTCAACGCATAACTTTAATCGTTAATATGTTTAATTATTTATCTTTAAAAATTATAAAAATTGTATACCTTAAAAATACATATCGAGACAAATCAAACAACATTTTACATTCTAATATTTACATTTATATATTAGTAACAAAATATGATCAAATCCTTCAGACACTGTTAAATTCATCTATTTATTGAATCAAAATTATTGAATAATTTTACGGCCAACCTGTAAAACAGAGATCAAGAGAATTTTAATATCAGATTTTTTTATTGTAAATTATCAAAATCCTTATAAATAGACGGAAAATTAAGAAATGAGAAATTGTTAAAATGCAATATGGTATTATTGGAAACAAATACTCAACACCCCAAGCACATATATACATTAGTCATACATGATCAATACCATATCAATCATGTACAATTTACTTATTCCCCTCTCAATCTCATATGAACATAAACTAAAAATAAACCAACAAGCTTAATTAACCACTAGAGTTTGCACAAAACCCTAGCTCTATTTATATGTATAGGAAACCACACCAACATGAGAGAATAAATCTTAAACCCAAACTAAAAAAGATGAATTGAAGAGCTAACCACTTAGCTAGTAACATATCCAAACTCATCACTTATCCCTAACATGGAAGACATTAGGGGTTTTTATGACAATATCATACATATGGATGGAATTGAATTTGGAGAAATTTTTAGGTAGAGATATTAGGTCAATAGAAGAGTGTTTATGAAATTGGTACAAATCAGGATCTCCATCATAATACCTCTCCCAGCCTAATCCAGTCAATATTCTCTCAAGAAAACTATAAGAAGTTACCACTTCCCCCGTCGGTAAGTAAACCAACATCTTTCTCCTCCCATGTCTTCCTTCTGACGCCTCCGCTTGAGGATTCTCAACCAATCGAAACACACCGTTGTCGCTGAACATCCAAACCCCAGACATTTTTTTTTTAAAAAGGGTAAAGTGAATTGACACAATAATCCAAACACAAGGATTGAAAAGAATATTAAGCAAAAAGAGAGTACTAAGAGAAGTAAGATATAGATTTTATTTTTTTGGTTTTGGATGAGGAATTATGAGAGGGGTGTGAAGGGGTATATATATGTGTCTAAAGTGGACATGAGGCTAAAATAAAACAAGAAGAAAATACTCTTTTTTTGAAGTGGAAGAGTTGAAAGTGATGTATATGGGGCATGTTTCACTTTGGCATATAGAATCTATAGTTTTTTGTGGGGCCTGCAATTTTTATTTAAATGCGAATGCATTACATATGATATGGGTGACCCTAGGGCTTGCACCATGGGGTTTAGTTTGATAGAGAGAGTATCGTTTTGTGGTTTAATTTTAATGCAGTCCTTATTTTTGGATTTTATATGTTGTGTATTAGAGAGAGCCTAAGGAATCTAATTTAATTAATTTAACACAAAAAAATAGAGGAGAAAAAAAAATGGTATCTAACTTAGCTACAATAATTTGTGAATCAATCACACGAGATGACCACGTGAAGATTGTGGGGCTACCCTTGTTGCTGCTCCCATTTGTGTTAGGTGCTCATCATTGGGAATAATTGGACACTCTTAAGTACTTTTCTATCTAGTCAAATTTTATATGTAAGGATATATGGATATATTATCATTTTCAACACGACAAAAATTATTAAAATTCATGTAATTTATTTATCCAAATAGCCAGGTTTCCCCCTAATACATAGACACGTGTTTTGATTTATTTTTATATACGAATAATTGTTTGTTAACCATGTAATTATTTCGAACCGGGTTCAAAGTTCAAACCCTTTCCACAAATAGAAAATTGGAACATAGAGATACATGTTATGAAGGTGTACTTACGACACATGCTAGAATGTTGTCCACCAATTATTTTCTTGTGTATTCATATGTGTGGTAGAGAATTGTATGGTGATGAGATGATTTACAAATGAGTTTATAAATAGAGGTAATTTTTATTTTGTAAGTAAAGTTTAACTTTTAATTATAAGATGATATCAGAGTCTTTTTAAAATTTGTTGGGGACTTGTTATCAAGATTTTGTTATTGAATTACTCACAATTTATATATCCATGACCAAGTTCAAGTTCAATAATATTAGACATGAGAATGTGTTAAAAAATCAATAAAAGTAAAAGTAATTAAATGATTTACATAAATTTATAGGTAGATGCATTCTAAGAGAATTCCTTCTTGTGCGATCACATCTTTGATCTTATCTTTTTCATAAAAGTGATACTTATTCATCTTCTAGTCTAATCCACTTCGTAAGTTTTCAACTTTCTTGTTTGTTATTAATTTGTTTTCAATTTTCTGGTTTTTCATAGTAGAAGTATTCATGTTTTCTCACATTTTAGTTCCTTTCAACTTTCATTCGTGTGTGGTTCCCACGTACATTGGTTACTCAATGATATACATTACACGTACTCAACTACTAGATAAACTTAGTTATCTATGAAATTTATATCATCACCACTAATTAATCTCATCATTAATAGCCATTTATTTGTATAAAGTCACTTCAAAAATGATTTGACCCGTAAAGAGCTCCTCAATTTGGAGAGGACCACAAGAGTCTAATACTCCTATAATGTTAGTTACTATAGGCAACATAATTCTTCTTTTTGTAGCTTCAAAAATTCTTAGCCCATATGGCATCACATGGGCAATGTATAGGTTTCATGGTCCTCCACCTTGTCAAATCTGTCATCCATACAAGACTATCTCAAAAAAAACTGAGTTTTGTTTGCACAAGAACTTTTCATTATTCATTTTAAATAAATATTAATGGATTTTTTTGTTACTTATCTAATATGGTTAATTAATATTGAGCAAAGAACTATGAATACAACTTATCTTTGCTCAATATTAAACACTTAAATAATTACTCCATAGTTTGAAATTTGAATTAATAAAGTCAAATCTTGCATTGATATTGTTATATATGGTTGAGGTTTGTTCATGTGATTTCCCATGCATAAAATATGCTTGACCAACATATAGCTAGCTAGATTTGGTTGACTATATCAATATATTGGTCCTCAACTTTAGAAATTGATGAACAAGAATACTTAAAGGCAAAATTGTGTGTGCCTTTGGGCATCCAAGGGTGAGTGCACGTAGCTGTATGCCCCTCTTTATGCAAACAATAAAGTCATTTTGACAAATACATGTAAGAGACACACCCCATGCATGTAACTATAGCTAGACTCTTTCATATTGGCAAATGTAGGTGGTTCCAAAACCTATATTCTTTCCGGCAATAATTATAAACAAAAATGAAAGTAATGTGACCTTAATTTATTATATTATTATGATCATAATTTTCTATGACTCATAAATGTACTTCATCTCACGAAAAGTATAGATTGAATCTCAAGTAGAGTAACTATTTTGTTTGCCAAATGATTATTTTCCCTATAAATTAATGAGATGTTAATAAAAGATACTTGCTCGATCTTATTTCAATATGCAAGCAATTTTAATTTGTTATCTGTTTTTCAAGTGTCTAGACACGGAAAACTTTGACTTGAAGCCAATGTAACAAATTTGGACTCTTTGTCTTTTTATCATCTTTTAATAATATATATAATTATAATTGTCATTAAAAAAAAACAAATATTGTCTATGAAAGTTTTTTTAGTGAACAATTTTTCCTAGGATGCAATTATATTCAAAGACGACTTAAGATTGCATAATAATAATAGTCCAAATGATCAAACTATGACATTCATTTTGGGATAGAAAAAAATAGGGTTAATAGATTTTTATACTTCTGTCGCAGATTTTGGTTTGTCCATGCAATATTTTTTTGGTTATAATTTTTGTCATGTCGATATTATATATTAATTTATTTGTTAATTTTTTACTGACATGACAATGTAATTTTACTTATGTGTCAGTTGATTTTTAAGGGGTCAATCAAACGATTTTGAAACTTAAAAGGTTAAAATCAAAAAATTAAAATTTAACAGGCTCAAATAAAATAATTGTGAAACTTCAGTGTCAAAACTGAAGTTAAACCATTAACTATAATCAATCAACACATTTTTCTTTTTGTTTTTTGGGTGAAATTTTACTTTGTTATTTCACTAGCTAGATAAAGTGTACAAGACAGGATTTATGCATACATGTAAAGTGAGCTTAAGGTTGCATTATTTATTCTAGATTTAAAAAAAAGTGATTTTTTTCTTTGCATATATATATTTTTAAATTCATTTTTTATAAATTAAAAGAGTGATTTTGACATTCAATAATTTAAATATTCATGTTAGATATTTTAATTTAATAAAAATCCCAATATTTTTATAAAACTATCTCTAAAAAATATATTTTATTAAAAGTTATTTCAAATTAGTCTTTTTTCGAAAAAAATTTAAAATTTTATGATCTAAAATTTTTGTAATAAAATGATAAAATACTTAAAAAGACATTTTAAAATAAGCTATTTAAAACAAAATTTTATTTGACGCTTTTATATATAAAATATCTTTGTTAAACAACTTTTAACGCAACAATAATACACTATAAAAATTATTTTTTAAGAAAATTAAAACACACACACCTTAAGGCGGCCTGTTAATTAATTTCTTATATAGATTACAATAAACACTATTTTGATATAAATAATTTAGAGATTATTTGTTTTTTTTGATATAGCATAAAATAATAATCAATTTTATTCTTATTTAAAATTATAAAATTAAATTTTGCATTTCACACTTTACTTCTAAAAACAACTTTCTTCAAAAACTAATCGAAATAATTTTTCATTATTAGCAAAAATATCTTTATTTTAATAGAATAATTTTTGAAAAAGAACTTACACAAACATAACAAAAATATCAAAAATAATTTTTTAATTTCAAAAAATAATTTCAAGGCGCCGAGTTCGAATTCCGTCAAAATACAGTTGTAAAATGGTCATTAGTGTCAATAATTAATAAAATGGTTAATGGGTTGTTTATCCACCTGCAAAGTAGTCGAGTTTTGCTTTTATCTACTATAAAATTATTTTTTTGAATTACATCCTGTAAATTTATTTTTTTGAATTTACCCCTATGTTAACTTTTTATTGACGTGATAGACAAATATCAACTGTCATATCTCCTAAAAATACACTGCCACATCATCAAAATTCAACAGAGATGAATAAATCCAAAAAAATAAGTTTTACAGGGAGGTTATCTAAAAAAATTATTGAAGAAAAAATAAAACTCACCTACTAATAGTCCATTTACCTTTAATAAAATGCATGCTTAATCTGATTCTTATTCTGTTAGGTTTAATGGGTATTTACTCTATTTTTTTCACCAAGATAAGAGTAAATGAACCTCTGCCGTCACTTTGGGGCATGTGATTCGTACTTTCTTTGAGGGATATGTACCCCATAAACAAAGCCACAAATTGTTAAATTAATTAATTAAGTAAAGTAATGTCTGTTCACCAAAAAAAAAAGAAGTAAAGTAATGTCTCTCTTACTTTTATATCCTAAGTAAATAATTTTTTAAAATAAAGCAAAGGTATTTAAGATCAAAAGTCAGAACTAATTAGCTAATTATGTCTTCAATAAAAGAATAGCATTATACTTAATATTTATGTAATTTTTTAGAGAATATATAGAAAAGGAATATCGTAAATTAGGTGAATAATTAGGTCGATCACCTTATCATTATTAGTAGAATGGTTATATATTTTAATTTTGTTGATTTATACCATATTCCATTTATAAAGAGCTTATAATATGAGAGTGGAGAAGAAAGCATCTAATACCTCAAAATAATATTTTCATCGATAACCAAATATGAGGACATATTCCAACATTTTCATAATTAATTTATTATTTATCGAATTTGCAAATGATTATTGTTTTATAGGTACCGTACAAGTTTCCTAAGAATGTTTAATTAGTAGTATATGCATCCGTAATTTATTTGATGATCTCTACTAGAAAAAAGTGATTCGAAATTTGGTATGTATGAACACCATTTTTATAGTTAATTAAAAATCTAAAGAATCACTACGTAGGTTATAGATTCTAGCATAAGATCAAATTAAATTATAAATTAGTTTCTTCTTCAAAAAAAAATTATAAATTAGTTTGTTTATGGAGCTAGCATATTAGAGTTGACATAAGCGGTGACAACGTTATGAAAATGAAATCCATTTGAAATGAGAATCTTTATATCTTCAAATTAGTAAAGCTTCCTTCTTATAGGATACATGGAACATTAATCAAGCAAGACATCAAATATAAATGTTACATAATAAGTATGTTGGGACGCAGTCGAGAGATCATCTATATTGGGGCTTTAAAAATTGATATAAATAAGTTAGATACTACACAATTACCTAAAATCTTAAGGCAATAAGTTTTATTTCTTATAAAGTGTTCAACCTCCACTTTTCTAAGCAATGCGAGACTTACTCACGCTTGCCGCAACGGTTTACACACGTGTGACTAGAATTTCACCCTTAATTAAAGGTAAATAAGTGGACGTACCAGAGTTTGAATCACCCTCACTTTACGATTTACAATGCAGTTTTATAAATATGTATCACATATATGTAAGATGGTATTAGAGTTTACTCAAAATTCGTTAGACCCACCCGCCATCAAGTCACTGTCATCAGACTATGTAAATCATGTTCTATATGTTTTGTATTGAACATGAATAATAGAGGTTGTTAAAGTATTATTACATTTGATAGATGATACTACCTTCTATATAAATTTGGATTTGTCTGAAATTTTTAAAACATTATTGAGAGATGTGAGAATTGTTGTCAAATTAGTTGGTGTCAACAAATCCTAACTCTTAAATTGATAGTGCTAGGGTCTATTGATATTTGTCACAACTTAAGATATATTTGGTTGTACAAGAAAGTGAGAAGAGAAAATAGGTGAAAGAGTGTGAGAAGAGATTAAAAATATGATTGATTCGATATATTAATTTGTATAAAAGAAAGAAGAGATAAATAAAAGAGGAAAAAATGTCTTTAATTTTTAAAAAGACAATATTATCCTTGCATCTTAATTTTTTTTTAATGTAATTTTGTTATTTTAGTGCAGTAATATGCATGGTATGACTTTTTAATACAAAACATCCAACTTTGATTCTCTCTAGTGAATTTCTATGCACATGTGAGAAAGATATACATCACAGGACCATTGTGCTCATTGCTCAAATACTTAGAAGCATACATTATGCACAAGTGAGAAATATATACATCTCTAGAAGCATACATTATGCTCATTTTGCTCAAATACTTAGATTGGGATAACGGGAATTGATCTTTGTGCTCCAATAATATATCAATGCTCATTTTAAAATTCTAGATAGGGTGACAACTTGTGTACTCCCACAAGATTTAGGGTATTTACCCCCAACCACTTCAAAAAGTTCTAAGCGATATAATTTTTTATAAAATACACCGTTGGATTGAAAGTTTATATCTTATAGATCATTTATGTAAAATTTCAGACAAATCTAAAATCATTTGATATGTTATTGAGATGCATAAAGATTAACGGTGTTTAAGAAATCATAGAAACTTTTAATTTTGAAGTGTCTTAATAACATATCAAGTGATTTTAGATTTGTCTGAAATTTTACACAAATGATCTATATGATATAAACTTTTAATCCAACAGTGTATTTTATAAAAATTTATATCGATTAATTTTTTTTTACGTGATTGGGGGTAAATACTCCCAAATCTTGAGGGGGTAGACAAGAATTTGCCATTTTTATTTTATTTTAAATATACACATTTGAAAACATTAAATTTTTGAATTTTTTTTTTTGGTTGAGACCGGGGTATCCACTGCCGAACGCAGTGACTAATCCCTCGCTAGATTGGAGGCACCTCGAATGGTGGGATAGCTGGCCCAAGGATTTAAAGCTGCTCCATACCCAAGGTGAGAATCGAACCCTCGACCCTTGGTTAAGGGAGGAAATTTTTTGAATATTTAATTCTAAGTAGTATTATTTTAATTTTAATATCATAATAATGCAAATGAGTATGATAAATTAGTTCAAAAACGTAAGATAATATAAAACACACTATAGACTTTCATGCTGCAAAATTGACAAATAATTTCAATAATTAGAACAAATCCTCATAGTTTTTCGTCAAAAAAAAGCAAACCCTCATCAATAGTTTGTGATTTCATTATTCAAATGACCAACCTCCCATTTCTTGTATTATTATGAAAATGAAAACACATGAACTCTTAAACATGATTATTTGTGCATTATTCTACATAACAACCAAGAGAGAAGCAAAACACATCACTGCTCCAACCAAACCTACAACAATCCTTGAAGAGCTGCTAGCAGCATCAGCAGCATCTGCAGCATCGTCACCACCAGGGCCAGGAGCCGGTGCATCGGCTGCTGGGGCTTCAGCTGGGGTTGGGGCTTCAGAAGGTGAAGGAGAAACCACTTCATCATCAGCTGCGGGGGCATCAGCTTCTGATGGGGCTGGGGCAGACGACTTAGGGGGAGGGGCTTTGTGAGCTGGCATAGGAGACTTAGCACCCCCTACTGGGCTTTGTGAATCAAGTCCAGGGAACATAATAGGTTTGGCAACTTGGAGTAAGGAAATGTTGTAGGGTTGGAGTGCTACAGTTTTAACGAACTCAACGTCCATCGGAGCATTCTTCACAGCGGATCCAAAGTTAAGTTTCCCATCTACGAGTTTAACTTTAACGAACCCTTGTCTACCATCGGCGGTGCCTGAGGATTGGTAAATGGTGGTCATGATTTCGCCAGTTTGCTGAGCATGCATGAGCTTCCTTTCATCAAAATAGTCAAGGATCACATGGGTGCTCATGATGGCCTTGATAACCTCAGGATTTCTCCCTGACATGGTTGAGATATCGGCATCACTAACAGCGAGGACAGTGATGGTGTTGCGGTGGTTGATTGGTTGGACAAGCTCGGCTTCGGTGAGGTATTTTTTGAAGGTGGCAAAATCAGGATATCGCTCCAACATTTTTGTGATGTTCACTGCATGAATGGAAGATGAGATTGCAAGGAAGAGAGCCAAGCAAAGAAGATAAGAGCTTTTGAAACCCATCTTTCCACAAACTTTCCTTCCGAAACCAAGCCTTAAGATTGGAAATAATGTTAGGGTGTTTATATATGTTACGTGTTATGTTTAATTATAGATTTAGTTATTTTTAGGTTTCTGATCCTAAATCTAATTTTGGGATTGTGACATTTGAACCTCTCTTTACATTTACTATACGAAGAATTTGAATGGTTTAGCATATGGTTTGCATAATGAAACAAGTGGTGAGCAAATCAATTTTCTAGTTGTGCCCCTTGTGTGCTACACATCTTACTTTTTAGAAGTACATCAAGTTTTAATTAATTTAGAATAAATATATTTTGTTTTATTAAAATATTGAAGTTAATATAGTTACAGTTAAAAATTAGTTAGTTAGTTGTTGGAGTTAACCGTTTTGATAGAAGAAACTAATTAATTTCACTAACAATCAAATTTTAGATATATGTAGAAATATCATTAAACAACCGAAAACAAAACAACATAGTTATTTGTCGCTTAATAAATTCAACATATGTGTTTCTTAAATAAAAATCAAAAACATATTTACAATTTTTGTATGATAAACTTGAACTCATCAAGGAACCAATCTCTCAGCTGTACTTTCTCTTGTTTTGCAGGTTCAATTGACGATATTTAGGCTAGCATTACAACCACCTATGGAGTATTTGGCATAACCTCAATGCTCTTTTGTGTGATCGCAAGTCTTTCGATGTTGTCAGAATTTGTTTACTCGCACATGACATCAATCGTGACTACAATTGGTGTAATATGACCTTTGAAAAAAACCCTATTTCAACTAATAATATCTTTTGGATGAAGCAAAGTAGCGGTTGGTTTAAGTGTAAAGTTGATTGTGCCACTTTTCCAACTAACGGATGTTTTTGCATAGGTGTTTGCTTCAGTTACACCTTTGACACTTTAGTTCAAGCTCGTACCTTCTGTTTCCTACATATTGCTCATGTTGTTGATGAGTGTGAGGCTTCATCCCTTCTTGTTGCTCTCTAGATTGCATTGGAGAGTGGTTATCCTCAGGTCAATTTTGAGAGTGATTGCCAATCTATTGTTAACACCACTGGTGGATACACCATATGGGCAGCAAGGGCACTAGTGCGGGCTCGGCCGAAATTTTTTGGTATTTTAGAGTTTAATTTATGGCAATTTTTTTTTTGTTCAAAACTGATATTTATCATTGCAAAACAAATTTTTTGATATTTTAGAGTTTAGTTTAGAATAAAACTGAGATTCTTAAGGATTAATTTATGGCAAAACTGAGATTATTTTTTTTCAAAACTGAAATTTTTCATTGCAAAACTGAGATTTTTATTTAAGTTTGAGATTTTGCCTGGACTTTGTAAATTTCCTAACTCCACCACTAGTTAACGCTATAACAAGTGATGCTTACGATAATGAACTATATATGTGATATTTTGAGTAGTTGAATGTCCCTTATTTAATCCAATGTTAGCACAATTTAGCTTTTAACATAAGGCAAGCTAATATAGTCATTTATAATCAAGATAAAGCGCCTATATTGTAATCTGACTACAATATCTTTTATTCTTCTCCTCATTATATTAAACCTATTGTTATTAAAGTTTTCCACCACGCGTTTAGAGTCTACTTCAAACACAACATATTATTATGGTATACGTATCTCTCACCCATTTCACCACATTGAGCAGGCCTAGAGCTTCTTTGGCATCAACATCCAAAGATAGGTTTCTTTGGCACATTATTATTCCACAAGATCACATTACTTCTTTTCTTTTAAATAGACCACATGGTGTACACAAACACAACCCTCATGTACTCATTTTTCGTTACAAAACAAACAAGTTTCAGTCCAACAAAAATTTACTCCATAATCCGACTTGCTTCCAACAAATTGTGCTATTAATTATGACAACAGAAAAGTAAATGCTTGATATCTTCATTGACTTCATCACAAATAACAGTTATTTGGACAATTGACACATTGATCATACAATCTTGCTCTCTCGTAGGTAAACATTGCGACAATAGTTAGAGTTTGTAAATTTATTAATTATTTTCAAGGTCTATATATAGGAATTTTCATACTTAATCATTGTGATTTTATTTATACATTTTAAGCACTTATTAACTTGGTTAGCAATCGGTTTTTTTCCGTTTAAATTAAATATGATATATACTAATTAAAGCACACTAAACTTTGATGCAATTGACAAATAATTTCAATAACAACAAATCCTCATAGTTTGTGATTTCTTTATTCAAATGATCAACCACCCACTTCTTGTATTATTATTAAAAAATACAGACTCTTAAACATTATTATTGTTTTCTGCATCATTCTACATAACAACCAAGAGAGAAGCGAAACACATCACTGCTCCAACCAAACCTACAATAGTCCTTGAAGAGCTGCTTTCAGCATGTGCAGCATGCTCACCACCAGGGCCAGGAGCCAAAGATGGGGTAGATGCATCGGCGGTTGGGGCTTCAGCTGGGGAGTCTTCAGAAGGTGAAGGAGCAGTCACTTCATCAGATTTTGGGGCATGGGCAGACTTAGTTGGGGCGTTGGCACCCTGAGGAGCCTTAGCACCCGCTACTGGGGTACGTGAATCAACTCCAGGGAACATAATAGGTTTGGCAACTTGGAGTATGGAAATGTTGTAGGGTTGGCTGACTACGGTTTTAACGAGCTCAACATCAACCGGAGCACCTTTAACAGCGGATCCAAAGGCGAGTTCCCCCTCACCTATGAGTTTAACCTTAAGGAACCCTTGTTGGTTAACGGCGCGGCCTGTGGATTGGTAAAGGGTGGTCAAGGGTTGGCCACTACCTTGAGCCTCCACGAGCTTCTTTTCATCAAAATAGTCAAGGACCACATGGGTGCTCATGATGGCCTGGATAGTATCTGGAGATTTCCCTGAGATGGCTGAGATACCGGAATCACTAACAGCGAGGACGGTGATGGTGTTGCGGCTGTTGATTTGACTGGCAAGCTTGGTTTCGGTGAGGTATTTGTTGAAGGTGGCAAACTCAGGATATTTATCCAACATTTTTGTGATGTCCAATGCATGAATGGAAGATGAGATTGCGAGGAAGAGAGCCAAGCAAAGAAGAGAAGAGCTTTTGAAACCCATCTTTCCACACACTTTAATTTCCGAAACCAAGCCTGAAGAATGGAAACAATGTGAGGGTGTTTATATATGTTACGTGTTATGTTTAATTATAGATTTAGTTATTTTTAGGTTTCTGATCCTAATCTAATTTTGGCATTGTGACATTTGAACCTCTCTTCATATCTATTTTACGAAGAATTTGAATGGTTTAGCTTGGTTTGCATAATGAAATGAGTGGAGATGAGAAAATCAATCCCTTCCCTTGAGTGACTTTTCTATAATTGCGCAGTTGTATGCATAATATGAATTTCATTGATATACTATATTATTTTTGACAATACATTGATATACTTTTCTAAGGACGTAGTTTTATAGATTATCATTAATATTATATTATTCTCCATATATATATATTTATCATTATTTCACAAGACAAATCTTAGTTACATGAAGAAATATCAATAAACAACTAAAAACTAGCTAAAGAGGGGGGACACTCTTGCCAAGTTATTATTAGCAACTCAGTTGTTTGTCTCTTAATAAATTCAACATAAGAGTTTCTAAAATAAGAATAAAAAACATATATATTATTTAATATATTTGGATGATATCACCAAACTAAGACTCATTTATCCAATTTCTATATATTAAAGTTGTCCACATACAATGCATTTTTGTCTAGTTCAAACACCATGTTATTAAGGGTAGATCTCTAACTCACTTTCACCACACTGAGCAGACCCCTGGAAGCTAATTAACAATAGTTAAAAGTTGGTAATTATATTAGGTAGTTCATTTATTAATTTGTTTCCAACTCTAGATATATAAAAGAGTTTCTCATGTACTCATTCACGTTTTTTTGTCAATCATTCAATATGAATATTGAGGATTTTTCCTTCAATTTCTATCAAGGCTCTAACTTATTTCTCTTATGAAATGAATCTTCAAATCTTGATCTCGTGGTTTATATAACATGATATTTCGGATCGGATAGAGTACTTTTATCTTATGTTATAATACTCATATGAAAAGTAGTAATACTAATACACATGCAGTATGATTGTCCACACATTAAAAAAATTCATTGTTATATTATTTTTTCAATAACTAAAAATATATTAATTTGAAACTGAGATTTTATTCCTCCCATCTCTATCGATAAATCAAGATCATGACAACCATTTTATATGGTATATAAAACATCCAATCCAACAATTTGGCACCAACATTATTTTGCTGGAACTAAAAAAACAAGGGAGATGCTACGGTACAATTGATAAATCATCGTGTACCGGTACAATAAAATATATTAACCAATAGTTATTTGACATGTGGATAATATTTGACATGTTGCAATAATTAACTTTTAAAATATAATATAAAAATGATGATGTGGATAAAAGGTAGTTTTTTATTGGTTAAAACTTCTACTGTACATGATGATTTATCAATTGTACCATAGAATTTCCCAAAAAACAAAGTATATCTAGCCATATTTGCATCATCATCTTCTTGCATATGTTCGTGAGGCACCGAATCTAATAAAATGTTAAAAGTACATTGTTCGCGACTAAATGATATAGTAAGATTTAATTGCATCATCCTTTTGGTTCACATGCATGGACAAATTGTTGCTCATTTTAAAAATCTTGATGGAATTTTTTATGGAAATTACTTTAAATGTACACATTTTATAACTTAAGTTTATGGAGGATAATGCAAATGAATATGTAAATTGTGATATATCAAAAATTACATGGGAATATTCAATTCAAAAATTGTATGCCAAGTAAATGCAGAGAAGGGGAGAATTCAAATATATGCATTTGGCGTATGCCTTTCATCTTCAGAGGAATTAGTGTTAATTTTAATTCTTTGTTGAATTACCTTTGGTTTGCTGGTCGACTTAGATGTAATGTAATGGTGTCCTTATCAGATTAGTGTAAGAGTTGAGCACTTCTTATGATTCAATTTTACTTATAAAAAAGAAATAGGACAATGAAAAAGACAAAAAGAGGAAATGATTGAAGCATCCTTAATCCATAAACATATGAACATAGCATTTTTTTTCATTAAAATGTCATAATGCTAATACACACTAGGCTTTGATGCAACTGACAAATAATTTCAATAACAATGCAACAAACCCTTATAGATTGTGCTATCTTTACTTAAACGGCCAACCTCCCACTTCTAGTATAATAACTAAAATTCTACATGACAACCAAGAGCGAAACGAAGCACATCACTGTTCCAACTAAACCTACAATAATTCTTGAAGAGTCACTAGGAGCTGCAGCATCTGCAGCAGCACCACCAGGACCAGGAGCTCCAGCTGGGGAGTCTGTGACAACTTTAGATGGTGCAGGGGCAGTCACTTCCTCTGAAGAAGGAGTCTGAGCTCCAGTTGTGGGAGCATCAGCCTGTGTCGGTGCTTGGGCAGAATGAGTTGGGGATTTTGCTCCTTCAGTTGACACAGGAGCATTGGCTGATGCTGCGGGGGCTTTGGCTGCTTCACCGGGAGTCTTGGTTGATGCTGCAGGACCCTTAGCACCACCTGGAGTTTGTGAATCAACTCCAGGGAACATAATAGGTTTAGTAACTTGGAGTATGGAAATATTGAAGGGTTGGGAGAGAACAGTTTTGACGAGCTCTGCATCAGTCGGAGCACCACTCACAGCGGATCCAAAGGCGATCTCACCTTCACCGATGAGTGCAACCTTAAGGAACCCTTGTTGGTTAACGGCGAGGCCTGATGCTTGGTAAAGGGTGGTTAACGGTTGGCCACTACCTTGAGCTTCCATGAGCTTTTTTTCATCAAAAAAGTCAAGGAGTACATGGAGGCTCATGATGGCCTTGATTGCCTGTGGAGATTTTCCGGAGATGGCAGAAAGACCAGCATCATTAACGGCAAGGATGGTGATTGTGTTGCGGCTGTTGATTTGGTCGACAAGCTTGGCTTCGGTGAGGTATTTGTTGAAGGTGGCAAATTCAGGGTTTTGACCTAACAATTTTGCAACGTCAAATGCATGAATGGAAGATGAGACTGCAAGGAAAAGAGCCAAGCAGAGAAGATAAGAGTTTTTGAATCCCATCTTTCCAAATATTTTTGTGTTTAGTTTTTTTTTTTTTTTTTCTTTTGGATATTATGTCCGAAACCAAGCCTTAAAAGATGGATGGAATTTAACTGTGTTTATATATACATGTTATGTTCTACGTTTAAAATTAAGGTTTTACTTATTTTTAAGTTAGTGTTCTAAATCTAATTTGGTCATTGTGACATGTGAACCTCTCTATGTAACTATTTTATGAAGATTTTGGATGATTTAGAGTATGGTTTGCTTAATGAAACAAGTGGAGATGAGAAAATTAATGTGTATTTTAGGGTGATCACGACTGGTGTTAAAATTTCGTAAGAAAAATGATTGGTGTTAGTTTATTTTTATTTTTTTTGGGGTGATGATTGGAGTTAAATTTATTTTTATTTTTTGCTATATTTGCATTGGCTCGTGAAGGCCATACGTTTAAATAAATAAAAGTTGGAAGAATAGAGTGACTACAAACACATGTAACCCTTCATTCAAAAACAAAAAAAACACACATAACCCCTTAAATAAATATATGTTAACTCTTTTAAACAATGTAGATTATATGAAGAGAAAGGAAAAGAAGCGGATTTTATTTTTAAAAGTATATATATAGTTTGATTTAACTTTTTCGATTGATTATTAAAATTGCACAACTGTTCAATCAGAAATGTAGGCAATAGCCAATAGGCATATCCATTTCATTGTAATTTCTAATACTCTATCTTAATGCACTCTAAAATCCATCCATTTCATTAACAACTACAAGTTGTTGATGTAACTCATAAATGTTGATATAGTGAGTTGTGTTGTCATTTCATAAAGTTGTATAGAAGGTTACTATACTAAGGAAAACCATTCAGCTACTCCTAGGAAGCATTGTGGACTACATTTTAGAGAGAAATATGAGACATTTTCTCATATGCAGAGAAACAATCATGTGCAACAAACAATCACTCTCTGGTCTAAATAACATCAACCAGTTTTAAGAGTTAAAAATACAACATTCAAATAATAAATTGAAATTAAATCAATGTTGCACAGTTTTGTGTTGTTTTCTTTTGTTCCCTCTTTACTTGCAAAGTATTTGCTTGTTCAAGGGAATTCTAAATCAGTCCCTGCAAAGGTTCGAGATCAAAATGAAATTCTAAGAGATTTTTGAAGCAGAAACTTCAAAAGGGATCATTTAAGCATACTAGAGGAAACATAAATTCAATTTTCCCCAACACAAAAGTAGGAAGAGAAAATTCATATAAATCACAGATAATGTATTTAACAAGATATAAGCAATAGGAAGTAACAAAATATATCTTGAATTTGATAAGAATATCCAAAGGAAACCTGAATATGGTATCCCTAAAACCAAAACCAATAGCACTGATCCTAGACAGTTAGCATATCCAAAATGACTGTCTATACACCTCCTAAGTTGCCTAATCTCAAAATAACAACCACAAAGGCAACGTTTCATATCTATCCAAGAATTTTACAATTAAATCAGTTTATCCTACTCAACTATAAGTCAAGCCAAAAGAGTGCTTGTGAAACAATGAAGTCAATCAGCATTTGATAACTCAGCAACGATATCTGAGACGACCTTGTCCATGTCGAGTTCTTTCATCGGCTCAAATGGACGCTTCATGTCCTGAAAGTTAAGCAGATATTTTTTAAAATATATTAAAACATGATAGATGTATGCATTTATAATGCATATTTAATCAATTGAACATACTGATATCTCAATACAATGGTACAGTAAAAAGAAACACAATACATTTGAGAGCAATGACTGACTGAAAAGTAAACTTATAATATAGCACATGAAGAATAAGAGAAAATTTTAATGGTTAACAATTTAGCTTGCCAATTAAAAATTGTTTGTGTTTTACAAGACTTACCAGTAGGCTAACAAATGTCTTCCCCCCCTGCTGGCGTACTTCGAAGCAACCTTTTCTTGGCTGTTAATTAACATAAAAAGGAAAAATATGGGTCATTCAAGTATTGTTAACTAGAAAAACAGAGTATTCAGACAACACATACTAATCAAATAATATATCTTATGAATTCAATGGCTACTCTCGTTCAACAATCATCGCATATAAATATGTCACGTCAAGTGCAGCAGATGTTAGAAAAAGTTTATGTGAGCTTATAGCATAAAAATATGCATTTGTGTAAACTTATTGAAGTTGTTTATGTAGAGCTTAAGCAGAGTCTACAATCATAAAGAGATGCAAGAATCTCTCTTTGCAAAACATTAGCTCCCTTCAAGATGAATTTAACATTTAACATGAATTAAATAGATTCATTAACCGAAAGTGTAAAATATAACTGAGTATTTTCATTATTAAAAATTCCCTTTTTCCATTGAAAACCAAATAATATGATTCTATAATCTATTGACTATCCCCTCCTGTGCTCTACTTCTAGCTAATAAGCATATTTTCTTTAAATCAAACAAACCCTTATGAGTAAATTTTATTATAACACTTCCATGATATATTATAACACAAACAAGATAAAGTTATCTACATACAAAAAATGATAGTAATCTTATAATACCTTCTCAGGGTTCAGTTGCACAATAACATCACAATCACTAGCCTCAAGACCATCCTTCACCTGAAGAGCTGTCCTCTGGAACGACTTGCACTGCTTACTAAAGTCAAATTAACCAAATAACAGTTAAATTTCAATATAATAAAGAGAACTAGGAATCAACATCTATTTATTACCAACATCTATCAAGATTTACAAAAGGTTCAATATTTTTCATAGCTAACTTCATTAAGACACAATAATAGCTTATACACAATCCACAATTTTCGTTCACTTCCAAAAAATTAGGATTTCGTCTCATAAATAGATAAAATCATTTCCAAAATAAAACAGATTAATTAGGTCAAATCTTCACTAAGCTATTTCAAACAAAATTATTTGAATACAATCATCTAGGCCAAAAAAAATAACTAAATCAACATGATTTATAAAGGTTCAACATTTTTCATAGCTAACGTCATTACATAACCTTATCAAGATTTATCCCCAAACAAAAACCTATTAGTAAGTCACAATAATAGCTTATACACAATCCACCATTTTCGTTCAGTTCCAAAAAATTAGGGTTTCATAAACAATAAAAGATTCACTTCCAAATAAAAAAAAAACAGATTAATTAGGTCAAACCATCTTCATTATTATGAATAGGCTTCAAGATTCTTTTCAATTTAATACACACTAATCAATATCTATACAAAACCTTATCAAAATTCACCACTAAATAAGACACAATCCATCATTTTCGGTCAGTTCCAAAAAGTTAGGGTTTCATCTCAAAAACAAAAAACGCTTCATTTCCTCATTATTTGCACATTTTTACAAAAGCAAGAAAAGGACAAAACGGTAAAAAGCGAAAACCGAAAATCGAAATATACCAATGCTCAATGACGATAACAGCCTTATCAGGAACTTCTTCTGGAACCTTCTCCGACGCTTCACCTCCTTCAACAGCTTTCACCTCTTCATTCTCAGAATCTTCTTCAGCTTTCTCTTCTTCAACAGCTTTACCTTTTCCTTTACCTTTCACTTCAGCTTTTTTCTGCTTCTTGTTCGTTACTTTCTTAGAGTCAGGTAACTCGGTTAAGTTAACAGCTCTTCCTGGTGAACGAGTCAGTTTCGTCGACGAACGAGTTACTCTTGCCGGCATCGCCGCCACCGCTTTCGCCACCGCAGAGATTTTCCGTTTTGGTGCCATTTCTTGAAAATGAAAATTAAAACTAACTCTCTGTTTTCTCTTTTTGTGAGTGAGTGTTTTGTTTTCTCTCTCTAAGCGTGCTTGCTCCTTTTATAACTGCGTTTTGGATTTTCCCGCGCTTTTGGGAATTGAATCAACGGGTGAGATTGTTTGTGAGATGGTTCAATCGACGGTCCTTGGGTTATGTTCTGTTGCGTATAAACGTAAGTTTCTTTTTTGGATAAGGAAAATTGTAATATACTACCTCCGATTCTAAATATAAGAAACTTTTTACTTTTTAGATTCATGGAATGATTGATGTATTTAGTTCATAATATAGACCAAATACATCAATGATTCCATGAACCTAAAAAGTAAAAAGTTTCTTATATTTAGGATCAGAGGGAGTAAGTATTAGATCAGATTTTGCCAAAAAAAAAAAAATCATTCAACTTTTACTAAGAAAATAAATTTTTTCAATTTCATTATTAGATCTAATCATAAAATCAACTTTTACTAAGTATTAAATCAGATTTTTCCCTCTTATTGTACCAAAAAATGAAAAATCAGATTTTTCCAATAAATTCATTCAATTTTTACTAAAAATAATTCTTTCAATTTACTATATCATTCTATCATTAAAAAAACATTTTGACACAATTTATCATTAAAATGTTAATGAATTATGAATCTACCCTTGCAGATGAATTGAATTGATTATTAAACATTTTTTATAACTTCACTCTCTAGATCATAGGGGAAATGGTCCTAATAGTTCATAATTCGCGGTGAGTTTTGACATTCAGTTGTTTTGGTCATCTTTATCAAGTCTAACGTCAATAATCACTGAATTAATTAACGTTTGGTAATTTAAGGAACATTTTAATTAATTTATGAAATTTATTGAATTGTTTTTGATATTTAAAGAAATAATTTTATGTGATCCTTTATTTGTGATTTTTAAAGAAATGTTAGTTGATGTTGATCGATGTTGGGAGCTGTCAAATAGACCTTAAATTAGAGCCCTCAAATGAAGTCTACTATTAAGGCTTAAAATTGTTAGTCCTCTCATTAATTAGCGTGGTTGAGCCTCAACCCACTTTTTTAATTTTTATTCTTGGCCCCCTCATGGGACCTTAGAATTGGCAAACTCAAATACAAAAACAACAAAACAAACTCATGAAACAAACAAACGAATATTCCGCGATTTTTTTTTCAAAATTGAAAAAAACACGAAAATTTCTATTTTTCAAACATAAATGATTTTGCATGACCAAATGTTATTTGATTCGATGGTGATTGACATTGAATTTAGTAGAGAATATCACAATTCGATTCCCACATCTCTAAACATAATTCGCGTCAAATTAGATTAAACTAATAGTAAAAATGAAAAAAAAAATGATTTTATATAACCAATCACTAACAATATATAATCGTTTTATAGAATCAAATTATTCAATATAAAAATTTGTTATTACATAATGAAAGAGATACAGATCATTTATGTACATTTTTTTTTTGCATTCAAATTAAATACACAATAATCACTTCCAGATACCAATGAACTACCATTATAATCGACTCATCTAGGTAATGCTGCAAGAAAATGCAAGGAAACAAAAGCAAATATACTATGTTGGACATGGGTATATGTTAAAAGGCAAATGTCTGATTTTTGTAGAATGATAACCAATCACTAACAATATACTACAAGTAATTAAGAACGATTTCATATGCAATAAAAGAATCAAATATGTCAAAACATTTTGCAATCTACTGTTTGTCAAAAAAAAAAAAAACATTTTGCAATCTACTAAAACTAGAAGGCATCAAATAGAGTGAGATCTATCTAATTCTCTGTTTTATGTGAGTGAAATTTGTACTCTATTTTATTTTATTTTATGTTAGAACCATTAGAGTCTTTTTGATTGTGGTTATGGATCTCGGTGACTTTGGTCTGCGGGGAACTTTTTGATGTTTGTCTTTCTTTTATGGTAGATATTTTATTCTCTTCTTTGGATATTGGGTATTCACGTGATTGTAACTTTAGTGTGTTCTTGTTTTTTTTGGTGTTGGAGTGCCTGTTTTTTATTTCAAGTGATGTATCTTTTTTTTTTCTTTGGCGATTTTTGAAGTTTTATCTATTTTTAGGTGTTTGGATTTGATTTGTAGGTATTTCTCATATTTATTTATACTATTGACTCTCGTCCATTTTCCTCTATTTATTATATAATTATATATGTCTTTAAAAAAAATTATGTAGCTAATAAAAGTGATTGTTATATCAGTCGATAGCTTATCAGAAACATTATTTGCAAGAATCGAAGTTCAAACTTAAAATGTGTTCATTCTTCAAACATAACAAAAACAAAAACAAATTTGAAATACAATCCACAAATTCCGCTTATTTTAACACATAAAAACCGTTCTACTCTTCAGACGTAGAATCTTGAGCTCTTTCAACCATCTCCTCTTCTGCAGCTTTGCCTTTTCCTTTACCTTTCACTTCAGCTTTCTTCGCCTTCTTATTCAGAGCTTTCCTAGTGTCCGGTAGCTCCATTAAATGAACATGAGTATCTTTCGCCGCCGAACGAGTTACTCTTATTGGCATCCCCGCCACCGCCTTCGCCACGGCAGAGATTTTCCTTTTTGGGGCCACCTTAGAGATTTTTTGTTTTGGAGCCATTTCTTTGAAAATGAAATGAAAATTAACTCTAACTCTCTGTTTTGTTTTCTCTTTGAGTGAATGAGTGAGTGACGTTTTTTTTCTAAGCGTGATTGCTCTTTTTATAGATGCGTTTTAGATTTTCCCGCACTTTTAAAAATTGAATGAACGGATGAGATTGTTTATGAGATGGTTCAATCGACGGTCCTTAACTTATGTTATGTTGCGTATAGAGTAAGCAGAGAATATTTTAGATAAGGAAAATTGTAATAAAAGGTATTAAATCAGATATTGCCAAAAAATTAAGAAGATAATTTCTTTCAATTTATCATTTTATTATTAGATATAATCATAAATTCAACTTTTACTAAGAATTAGTAAAAAATAAAAAAATTTACGAAGAAAATAATTTTTTTACTAAGGAAAATTGTAGTATAAAGTATTAAATCAGATTTTCCCCTCTTATTGTACCAAAAAAAGAAAAATCAGATTTTTCCAATCAATTCTTTCAATTTATCATTTTATATTATTAGATATAATCATAAATTAAAATTTTACTAAGGAAAATTGTAATATAAAGTATTAAATCAAAATTTTCCCTTTAATTGTACCAAAAAAATGAAAAATCAGATTTTTCCAATAAATTCATTCAACTTTTTATTGGTCAGATAATCTAGCGGTTAGAAATTTACCCCTTAAAGTTGAATATGTGGCTATGCCGTGTTCGAACTTTGTGCAATGTCCTTTATCAATTGAACAAGCTAAGACTCGTGAGGACAAACTCATTCAACTTTTACTAAAAAAAATAAATTCTTACAATTTACTATCATTTTATCATTAAAATGATAATAAATTAAGATCTAATCTATGAATCTAACCGTGCGGATGAATTGAATTCATCCAACATTCTTTTACAAATTTAATGGATCATTTTGATTTATGAAATTTAAATAATTGTTTTTTTTTACTAATTAAGTAATTGTTTTTTGGTATACCAAAAATAATTTTATGAGATTCTTTCTTTGTGAATATTTTTATAATTTTTTTTTCACTTTTTAGTTTCTCTATCAAAAAAGAAAAGACAATTATCAAATGTTAGTTGGTCCAATGTTAATTGGTGTTGGATTTGGTTTCATCGTTCGATTTCTGCAACTGCATTTTGGAGGCTCGTGAATCATTTTATATCAGAACTCGTCTTAAACTCTAGAATATTATATTTCCCTCCGTTTCTTTTTAAGTATGATTTGATATGCGTGTGCATTATTTATATAATGTTGTTCAATTATATTATTGATGTATAAAAATAAATATTATCATATAAATTGTTGTTCAATTTCTCTTGATGAATATTTTTAAAGTATAATATTTTAACAATTTTTTATAATATATAATAAAAGATATTAGTGGTCAAAAATGTGCGTTCACATGTTGCAATGATTAATTGTGACAATTAAAAAACAACAAAGGAGAGTAAAAGAAACTATTTTGGTGTTCTCACTATTTGTGAAATTTGATTCTAAAACTTCTTTGACTTAAATGCACTTTTGATCCCCCTATTTTAAAAAACATGAACTTTTAATCCCCCTTCTTTTAAAGCCAACTTTTTAGTCCTCTTTTTAATTTTTTTTGGGAATTATAGTCCCCCACCTTATTTTAGTAAAATTTTTGCTTACATGTCATACTAATTAATGAAGTGGCATTATTCACATGGACAAAACATAATCCATGTCATTAATCTATAATTTTATACAAATAAAATATTAAAATAATTAAATTAAATAATTAGTAACAGTAAAAGAAAATCAAAAATATAATAAAAAAAATTAATTGAAATAGAATTAGAAAGCAATAGATAGAACCCTAAATTCTCAAATCATGAAACAATTTACATAGAATTAATCGAAGTTCTTGTTAATTCCAATTCAATGGTTTTGTTAATTCACCAAATGATTTTATTCACATCAACCAATTGAATTCCAACTCATAAAATCAATTGGCTGCATATGCCAATTATTTGACATTAATCTCCCAATGAACAAGAAGAGGATCAATTAAGCTAAGAAAATAGAACAAAGAGGAGCAACAGGGATAGGCAGGATTCAATTGAGCCATCATACTATTCTTAGCCATGGCTTACAATCATCATATTTTTCTCAAGAATAATTCTTAGCCATCATATTATTATAACTGTTGGGATAGACATGATTCAATATTAAGATGGCTAATATAATTTGTCAGCAACATACACCGAAATCTCTTGAACAAAAAAAGTCACTTGTCATGCAATTGATTGGAAGAAGTTAGAACGATTGAAATTTAGGGTTCTTAATTTTATTCAATTAAATTTACTCTTTATTATTTAATTTAATTATTTAATATTTTATTTGTATAAAATTATAGATTAATGACATGGATTATGTTTTGTCCATGTGAATAATGCCACTTCATTAATTAGTATGACATGTAAGCAAATTTTTTGCTAAAATAAGGTGGGGACTATAATTCCCAAAAAAAATAAAGAAGGGGGACTAAAAAGTTGGTTTTAAAAGAAGGAGGATTAAAAATTCATGTTTTTTAAAGAAGGGGGATCAAAAGTGCATTTAAGCCAACTTCTTTTATAGAAAAATTACAAGTTGGAATTGGAATCAACCTTCTATTATTTTACTATGATTTGATCAAGCATGTTTTGAATCATATAAAACATGATTCAAATTCCAACCAATAATATACAACAAAAACTAAAAAATTATAACATATTAACATAACTTAAATTTTAAACTTTCTTATTCAAATATAAATAACTTTACACGACCAAACGTTAGTTGATACGGTGTTGATTGGCGTTGTAATTAGTAGAGAAGATCTCGGTTCGATTTCTGCGTTTTGATGTAAAATTTGACCAAAATCAGATTAAAATGATGGTGAAAATCGAAAAAAAACAAAAAATGATTTTACATAACCAATCACTAACAATATAGATACAAAACATGTTTTTTCAATTTGCATTCAAATTAAACACACAACAATCACTTCGAGATAGCAATGAACTACCACAATAATCAACTCATCTAGGCATAGTCTAATGCTGCAAGAAAATGCAAGCAAACAAAAGCAAATATACTACAATAATAAGGAACAATTGTATATGCAGTAAATAATCAAATATACCAACATTTTGCAATCTAAAACCAAAAGGCATCAAACCAAGTGAATTCAATTCAGTCATGCAGTGAATGAAAGTGTTTGCTCTATCCGTACATTATTTGCAAGATTCGAAATTCAAACTTAAAATGCGTTCATCTCCGAGTTTACTAAAATTCAACTCCAAATAAATACCTAATGAACTCACAATTTCAACAGTCATGGATAATAAGATCATTCCAGTTCACAAACAAACCAGTAAAGTTAAATATCTATTCAATTCAAAATTCAAGAAACTTAACAAAATCACAGTTGACATTAGAGATATAATCCACAAATTCCGTAGATTTTAACCCTTCAAAAGCAATTAATCCTCTTTAAGATCAGTTAGTAAACCCTAATTTCAATCCCAAAATACAGTAACAGGATTTAACTGCAACATTTTTCTAAAATCAACAAGAATTCTAAACATTAATGAATCAATACTTATCTACGGAATCATAATCTTCTATAGTTTTCAATCTCCGCATACTAATCTTCATCGTTCAAGTGACCAGAACCGATTACAGAACCATCTGGAACATTCTTAGAGGCATCTTCTTCCGCTTTATCACCTTCAGCTGTAGAACCTTCTGGAACATTATTAGATGCATCTTCTTCCGCTTTCACACCTTCAGCCGTAGAACCTTCTGGAACATTCTTAGAGGCATCTTCTTCCGCTTTCTCACCTTCAGCGGTAGAACCTTCTGGAACAGTCTTTGAAGTTTCTTTTTCTGCTTTCTCAGCTTCAACCGTAGATGATTCTGGAACATTCTTTGAAGTTTCTTTTTCTGCTTTCTCAGCTTCAACCGTAGATGATTCTGGAACATTCTTTGAAGTTTCTTTTTCTGCTTTCTCAGCTTCAACTGTAGACGCTTCTGGAACGTTCTTTGAGGCTTCTTCTTTACCTTTGCCTTTAGCTTTCTTCTTCTTGTTACTCTGTGACGTTCTGGGATCTGGTAACTCGGCAAACCTAGTTTGTGAACGATTCGCCGTCGATGAACGAGTTAGTCTCACCGCCGAACGAGTCACTCTAGTCGGCGTCGCCGGAGTCGCTGCCATTTCATCAGCCTTGCGTTTTCTTGGAGCCATTTCTTCAAAATTTTCTCTCACTATTTCTTTCTGTATCTCTGTGATTTGTGTTTCTGTGCTCTCTTTCTCTCTCTATTTTAACTCTTGCGTTTTAGATTTTCCCGCGCTTTGGAATTGATGAACGGTTTGGATCATCTCTGAGATAAATCGACGGCTCTTAAGTAATTAGTGTACTTTTTCCGATTAGTAAGTGTTGGTGTATTAAGATAAGATTAAGAAAGGCTCATAAGGATAATTTTATTTAATTTATTTAATTTATAAATATATAAGTCATTGTGAAATAGAGGGTGATATTTATGGTATTCAAATTTAAACCTATGTTAATGTGTTTTTGGGTAAAAAAACATTATATTTTGGTGTGAAAGACTAATTTTATTTTTATCACCAATATCCAATCTGCTGAGCCGACTAATTTAAAAAATTGTGTGGTTAACGCTCAAGATCTTAATACATCGCAAAAATCAAATAATGACTCTTTAGTTCCCAACAAAAACCTATGTAGGCTAACAAATTTTTTTTTTTGATTATTCTCCACTTTGTGTGGATGTAAGTTTTTAATGACTGTCATTTCATCTAAATAAAAGCATACTCTGAATTGATTCAATATTGAAAGAAAGTTATTAACCACTTGAGTCTAACTGCTTGAGTTAGTATAACATCTATTAAATGACTTTGCACACCATGCAACTTAATCAAAATGACAAATAAGTTTTCATCTTTCATTTTGACTTTAACACAAAACAGAGCAGCACATGTATAAAAATACAAGTACAAGTATCATACACTCATCAATTATTATTTTTAAAATGAATCATCATAGAAAACAACATTTATGCATTTATATAAAACAAAAATATTGAGCCAAACTCTCCATAACTGATGAACTATTATAAATAACAGTTAGCTAACTTAGCTTTTAGAGTCAAACCAATACCAAACCTTATCCCTCCCTCTCTAGCCTATTCAGGATACCAAAACTTTTCATCCTTCAAGAGAATCTATGATGTTTCAAATACATTGTAAAATAGGAACAACAAATTATCCAACCAGACAAGCTCAGAAGTTCCGTCAAGCCGCAGAAAATCAAATTTTGATCTAATCATCTTCTGTGTCTTCCTAAGAAATATTTCCATCTGTCTCGGGAACTTCTCAAATAAGATATGCTGTGCTATGTGCAAAGACAGTAAGGCTGGGGACTAAATGGTGTCGATTCGCCAAAGAATGATGCAGTTTTATAAATACTCTAGAATGTTGTGGAATTTGAGAAAAGTTGAATCAATTTATCTTGAGTCTCCGGATAAAACTTCCGGGCGAATAGATAACAAGATCGTTTTGAGCCATTTAATTCGCAAGGCGTGATCACCACTGTTCTCTGCAAGGCATAAGAAAACGATAACCAAATCATTATCATACATTCAACAGGAATAGAAGCAATATCGCACAATTCGGAGGAGGACGTTTGAACTAAAACTAGCGGGAATGAAGTTTATATTACATACCTTTGCATCACTTGTATAATGTGGACTTTCATCAATGTACTGCAGTGAATAAAAATGTGTGATTAAATACAATTTATATTCTGTCTTTATTCTTCACAAACAACTATGAGTGTTTTACTAATCCAAGGTGTAATTATGTTTTCTCCAACTATACCTTTGATCATAATCGATAACATTTGATTTTCATTGGCATTGTTATAGTGGAATATTTATACTTCCTAGTGATATTTATACTAAATGAATATTCTTAAATGATTCAACTTAAAGAGTACAAAAACATTTGAAGGGAAGAAGAGTAAAATTTGTCACATACTGCTATTTTTTTCATGAGCTTATGAGTAATATCACGAGCCCTGAATGACCTAGGATGCCATTTCCCTTCAGACCAATCGACATACGTTACTGACCAATTTGCGATTCCGCCTGGATCAAGCATCTAAACATAGACCAAACAAGTTAGCAGGTACAAAGAGACGACCACCGTATATCACTTTAGAAGAGAACAGATTGGTGCACTTACGTTAAAAAATGTTGGCAAGTAATGCTCATCGGAATAGCAGTTGCGATTTCCCTCCATATTCGGCTGAAAATTTTAAAACATGTATAGTAGAATTCGGTCAGCGATGCTATATTTGTGATGCTATCTATATCAGACTATAATAACTTGCTCAGCAAGAAAAGGCACAAGTGAATCTTAGTAACATAGTACCCTGCAATGATACTTGAATTTATTGAAATAGAGGGTGTCTGCCATAGTTATTATAGCATGCTGTCGTTTCATTGAGAACCACTGCATTACAAACAAGATCAAAATCAGCTGCATGTCAGAAAAGTCACCATTGGTTTCCTACATTTTATACAAAGCGATTTTTCATCCAACTTTTAACTTTAACGGTTTATTGTTCTATATTTAAAAATCTACCTGTGAACCCTTTCGAAAATGCTTCTTTTCTACTTCAGGCAACATATGTTCTATATACCTGCCATTTCCATGAGGACCAGTATCCACATAGCTTTTTTTTAATTGAAAAAAAGAAAAGGGGAAAGTAAAAGACAGATTAGTTCACATTTCCATCTAACAAATCTATAGAATCTTCAATGAAAGGAAAAAGTTCCTAGCATTTCATCAACTAATTTGCAGAAGGTTCTTTTTATAATTTCATACCTGTCAATAAAGCTGACACTTGTTAATAACAAGTAGTTGTACACAAAATCAAAGCGTCGCACTGGTATACAACTGAAGAAGAAATGAACATACAATTGACTAGATTAAGTCTCAACCCAATCAAATCTTAGTAAAAAAAAGAAGAACGAGCTAACAAGAATACCTATCAGACAACAAGACGAAATGTTGGTTATCAGGGTCTAAAAGTGCATTTGCCAAAAGTCTCCTTTCTGCTTCAACCATAGAAATTTTTCCCCAAGATACCTGAAAGAAATTGAAAATTAGTTGGCACTAGGAAACAGATAGCGTGACTTTATGATTAATGGATATATGTTAAGTATCACAATCATAAGAATAAAAGAAAGTTTGTGGTTATTTTCTCTAGTGTTCACAATGTCCGTTTTGTTCTGGTTTCCCTTAGAAAGAGATTCGATCAGATTACTACCAATGAGGTACATGTACGGCTAGAAAGAGATGCTATCAAATTATCATAAAAAAAAAGTACATGTACTATTTACAAATCATTGATTTTTTTGTTAATATTAAAGCCTTTAATAATCAAATTAGAATCAATACAATCTGAGAGGTCATATAAAGAGCTGGTATATAATCAAATCATGAGCTTTACCCCCATACCGGTTCACTGTGGATGTCTCGGCCAACAAAATAGGGGCTGACATGTACCGGTTTTTCCTTCGATGCATGTACATAGACAGAGAATTTTCCTTCATGGCCCTGCAATTGTTATAAATAAATTTCGAATAAATAGGAGTATTATACCTCTGTCACATTCAAAGGAAAAAAAGAACAGCACTAGGTAATTATATTCAACACCATAAAGGTCAAATAAACTAGATCGATAAAAACATAATAAACGAAAAAGATAGCATCCATTGTTATGAAAGAAGACATGAAATCTAAGCAGGTGATCTAAAGAAATAAGAATGCTATATACCCGGAAGAATGTGTGCCAGAGCTTCTCGAAAGGTAACGAACCCGGAGTCAAAAACATAAAAGCAATTTTAGGGACCTTGGTTTGAACAGTATAGTACTTAAGAATTTCATTAATAACAACCCGAGATTGAATCTCTGCATCGGTTAATTCCCGTGTCTGCACAGGTGGTGGCTGGTTAAACAACGTACTACCACGACCAACAACACTACTACAACCTTCAGAGTTAAATAAAGAACACGTTGAGGGGCTCCGTGGCGGATAAATATAAGCAGCAATCAGAAAAAAGCATACTACGAACACTAAAACAATAATCCAAGTCGGCCTCTTTAAGTTTGATCTGTGTCTTGATCCAACCATGATCAAAAGATTTGTTATGAACTGCGGCCATGCATTTTCTTTCTTCATCTAAGTTCAAGACATTCCTTCAACATCCTCGTATGCATCCGCAGTCTATCAACAACATTCATTTACATCCAACCCTGTCATTACACACACCCAAAAACAAAACAAAAAAACAAGACAAAGAAAAAAAAAACATCATAATAAGTACTTCAACTACCTTCTTAAAAAACAATCCAAAAAAGTACTTTAACTACCAACAATTTACTCTAGTACTGATGACAGTAGTTACACACGTGCAGAAATCTTAAGGGCCACAAATAATTAACACAATTAGATTTCTTTTTTTATTTTTTTTTATTTCTAGTTTTCATTCTATGTGGTTCCAAGGGGAAGGGGCCCTATTAGTCCAGAGTTCGAGGTGAATTCTGGCATCAAATGGTTCAGTACCCTCCCAAACACAGTTGTGGGGGATCGAACCGTAACACAATTAGATTTCAAACTACAACAATCGTTAACCAGACTTTACTTACCACTCGGCTAAATTCCGAATTACCGGATGGTCGACACAAAAATAAATAAATAACACCATTCATTGTGTTCTATGAGAGAATGATTAACAAACATTATTCAGATCTTATGATTATTATCACATAAATTAATCACTAAAGCCTAATTATAAATTAATAGTAAATTGAATAAAGTAGCAAAATGTCCTAACAAAACAACAAGATCCATGAGAGATCTCTAAATATGAACCCTAGAACAATGAATTTGGGAACTAACTACTAATCAAACGCGATAATTAATAATTGACTGTGTAGATCTTTAACTAAACCATATAGTTATTCTGAAAAATGAATCTGAATGAAAACAAAGATGGAAGAAATGAATGAATACCTGAGATTGAATGCAGGGATCTGAGGAAGAACCCTGCAAAAATATAAAACTGTAGAAATCGTTGAGGAAGAAAATGTGAAGAAATGAATGAAACGAAAATGGATGAAGAACAGAAACACAGTGTCGTCAACGTTGGTGTTGTGTCGTAGTTGGATTGGATCGGTGTTGTTCAGATTTGTTACGCCAATTGGAGAGCGTTGATTCCGGTGTTGTGTTGTGTTCTTCAGAATTATTTATTTATTTATTAGTACAATAAATACAAATAAATATAATAATTACTAATTAATTAGAGATTAACAATGTGTTCGGGTTTTCATTTTTCTTCCTCTATCGTTATTGATGTTATTGTGCTAAGTTCGGGTTGTCATGTCTTACTCTCGGACACTATATATATTTTTTTGGATACAGACAGTATACTTTTTATTTATGTCGTTTATTCCTTGTAGTAGCATGTGTGTGTGTAAACATTGTTATTCTTTAAACGCAACCTCTAAACTCCAGTTGGCGTCGTATTGAAATGTTTTTTTGGGTGAAAGAAAATATTGAAATGCGTTTAAGGAGGGCGATATTTTATAAGTTTTAATTTGAATTGGATTTGATATGTGAACGATGTAGTCTTTTTTTTTTGTGTATCCCCAATCATTTAAAAAAAAATTAACCGATATAAATTTTTATAAAATACACTATTGGATTAAAAGTTTATATTATATAGATTATTTGTGTAAAATTTAAGACAAATTTAAAATCATTTGATATGTTATTGAGACGCATCAAAATTAACAGTTTTTGTGATATCTTAAACACAGTTAATCTTTATGTGTCTCAATAACATATCAAATGATTTTAGATTTGTCTGAAATTTTACACAAATGATCTATATGATATAAACTTTCAATCCAACGGTGTATTTTATAAAAAATTATATCGCTTAAAACTTTTTATAGTGGTTGGGGGTATAAACCTCCAAATCTTGTGGGGGTACACAAGTTGTCACCTTAAATTTATTTATTATAGTTTGAGCGATCTTTTAAACTTGTTTCTTACAGTATATAGGATGAATAGAAAATACAAATTCGCGAGCCTCATTCGAACTCGGATCAACTGGTAAAAATTTGAGTTGATTGTGTTTGAGTTCGAGTGACACTCGATATTTTATATTCGGATAGTGTTAATCCCATATTCCAAAACCGAAATTGCACCAATTATATATTAAATTATATAATTATCTCTCTTATATTTTTTTCCTTGGTAAGAATTATCTCTCTTATATTAACATGTTGTAGACTATTTTAATATTGTAGACTATTTTTTATGTATATTTTAATGTTGAAGACAATATTAGCATATTATAGACCGTAATTTCATTGAACTTAGCCATTTTTTTACTTTTGTTAATGTGAGTTCGAGTTTGAATTCAGGTGAAAAAATTGAATCTAATAGGTCTGAATTCAGGTCCAAGTGATATTTTGAAACCTAAATATTATTCGAGTTTGAGCGACCATTTTAAATTTAAGTTCGAACAGTGGAAAATCCACATTTGACCTACGCCGTTACCATCCCTAGTTGTGCCTTCTTCTTTTAGGCAGATCTCATGCTTAATTGATTTTAAAATATTTCATTGACATCTTTTAAAAAAAAAATTGGGCAATTTTTAGAAGAACCAAAAGTACAGTCTTAACAAAGTAGGGGCCATTTAAATAAAAAACAAAGTAGGGGCCAAAAAAATTTAAATTTTCCTTCTTCTATTTTAAGAAGAAAAAACACACACACACTAACCAAACATGCTTAACTTAACCCGAAGAAGATAAGGCAAAAAAGCGTTTCTACATACGTGGCAACACAAAAACCCAATAACTCGATTCTCATCCGACGTGGCATCGTGTAACCAATAAACGATTAATCAGATATACAAAAACAGCTTATTCATTTTTTTGGAGCTTTTGCGCGGATTTACCACACCGCCATGGCTACAGCTTCTGCTTCTGCGTTTAGCTTAGCACCTTCTTCATTAAAATTCAAAAGCCATAATAATCCTCTAACTCCCAAATCATTCAACCTCCGTTTCAATCCACGTCATAACAGCTTATGCGTTTCTGCTTCCGTTTCCATTTCTAATACGGATGTCCAAACAGCCCCTAATGATCTCGTAACTTCTCTTCTTTCAAAGGTATTCTACTACTCTACCACTGCATGTATATATATTTTTTATTATTTATTTGAGTAAATATTCAAAATAATGTTTATTGATTGATGCTGAACTTGCTAGCGCGCTTCGATCCCCTACAACTGCGTTTGTTTGGAGGGGGCTGGAACCACTTGATGCTAGAATTGACCCCGAACTAGATTAAACTGGTGTAAACAAAAAAAAAAACTGTAATGCTGTAATCATGTGATGTTTAATCTGACTTTTTTTATATGGGTTAATATATTTTAGTAATGTCAACCATTGATAATCAACTTGCATGTTATATGTATGACAATTGGTGATTTAGTATTACTAGTATTTAGTTAATGTCTTAAAATATTATTAATGGTTGAGGTGTCTTGATTTGTCTTCAATGTGAAAGTTGAGTAGTTGACTTAAGAGAGGGTAAATCATTGTCTTAAAGTTCAACACCATGATAGTTACTGAACAAAAAATTCTATATTAAGTTTTTAATGTCCAAAACACATAATTAAGAAAGCAATATGCTAAAAGTCTTTGATGATGTGTTGTCTCATAAAGATACATACTTCATTAAATTAAATTAATCGTCCAAGTAGGTGAGGTGAGAACTGATTTAATTGATAAAAAAACATAATTTTTTAAAGGAACAAACTTGAGTTCTCGTTTACATTAGTAACGATTTGTTCAACACAAGCTGGCATACCATCAATATCACGAGAACTAGCCCCTAGATGTAGCCACTCTAACTAATAGGCGAGTCACTGCATTAGATCTTCTCTTCTTAGAGAACTCCACCACAGAGTTTGGACAAAACCGAAAAAATAAGAATTATCAGTATTCTTATGATTAAAGCCATCTACTACCAATTTGGAATCGAGCTGGAATGTAATGTATTCCAATAAAAAAATGGCCCATCCATTTGATGGCTTGAAGCAGACCGATTGCTTCACCCTCTTTTAACCGACAGAATGGTGCGGACAGAATATTGATTTCCATACTGAAAATTGAATTTTAACTTTTAATCAGGTGGTGCAAACAGATGGAGGAGTTTTACTGCAAAAGGAAGAACATAAAGAGGTGGCTGAAGTAGTTCAGGAATTGCAGAAGTATTGTGTGAAAGAGCCTGTGAAATGCCCTTTAATATTTGGAGGTGAATCCACATTATGCAATTAAATCATACCAATTTATTTGCTGAATCTTCTAAACCAAAAAGTCCATGAAATGCCCTTTTCAATTTCTATTAATAATTGCAAAATGTTACTTTTCCTTTTGTATTTTTCAAGAATAGGTGAAAACAAACTATCATAATGGCATGCCTTATATTTATCTATAGTGTAGTGCATTAGATATTAGTAGTGTTTGGGTAAACAGCTTAAGAAGTGCGTATTCAAAGCATTTATACAGATGTTCTTTACAATTATAAATGAAATAAGGGAACACATGCTCTGTATCAACTGTTTTTATAAAGAAAAATGCTAGATATCATGAAGCATTGTTATCCCGAAACTCTTGATTCATTAATGCCAGTACAAAAATTGGTCGTTTCTGGATTTGTGATGTTTGTGACTAATAATTTCATGATAAATAGCAAGACCAATAATTTTGTGAAAATAACATATCATAAGCTATTTTCATAAATTCTTCCAAAAACTTACACAAACAGCTATACCATAAGAAAAAACCAAATAAGATTTTCTGAACTCCCCCCTCATCTTTTCCAAAAATTCCACTTTCAACTTCTGTCATTCTTTACTTGCATTTTTTTTTTCTCAATATCAAAATCAGTGATATGAGAATCATTCAGTTCTTGCTTTTCTTTTTGTCTTGTTCATTGACAAAAATTCTTTCCAGAGTGGGATGTGGTGTACTGTTCACAGCCAACATCGCCTGGAGGTGGGTATAGGAGTGCACTGGGCAGAGTTTTCTTCAAAACAAAGCAAATGGTTCAGGTTGTTGAAGCTCCTGATATTGTGAGAAACAAGATCGAATTTACTGCACTAGGCTTTTTGGATGGAGAGGTTTCTCTAAAAGGTATGTATGCCATTTAATCATTTAAAATATGTACGAGTGAAACTAAGTCGATCCTTGGGCCGGGTACTAAGTCTTAAAAAATAATCATGCGAAACCTCATTTTTATCTCTAAAGTTGTAGGGTATTTTAATCAGGTTAATCTCTAAAATTAATATGTTGACAAAAAAACACCCTGAAATTATAAAGTTAATGGTTATTTAAGGTTACATGTTAGTATGTTACCCTTTGGATAGCATTTTGAATCTTTAACTAACAACTTGGAGAAGTAATTTGACATTCATATTTGATTTTTAATATTTAATTATAGGGACTAAGTTGAAATGTTAGCTAACAAACGAGACTAAAATGACAAACAATTTACTAATTGAAGGACATTTTTGTCGCATTTTTATTTTAGAATGTTTTCTGTAATTTACAAAGGGTATCTTGCTTGTAACTCAGTTATTTTTCACTGTCAAATTATGTGCTTATTTGATGTATGCAAATGCGAAACAGGAAAACTGAAGGCTTTGGATACAGAATGGATTCAAGTTGTATTTGAAGCACCTGAATTGAAGTTAGGATCATGGAAAGCACAATATGGAGGTCAGAGTGAAGTTAAACTCAGAATCACATATGTAGATGAAAAAATCAGATTAGGATTGGGATCAAGAGGTTCCCTATTTGTTTTTCAAAGAATATGAAATTGAATTCAAATTCCCTTCAGGAAAAATTCTGGCAAGTTTGTAACTTGGCACAACTTCATGTATAATATGATTATCATGAGTGTATATTTGTTAGAACTTAAAAAAGAAAAAAAAAACTTTCCAAGTCAGTAATACTAATACCTCTTGGCTGCATAGTTTGTCTCAAAATGCATTAAGGTGTAATCGTGTAATTGATTATCAATTTATCATGCAACATATAGTTGTTTCCCTTTGCATAGTATTTTATTGCAGTAGTGTAAGGCGATAAACAAGCCATGGACATGTATACAGTGTCTGTATACCACCAGTACAAGTGGTCAAGTGGACCAAATCATATATAGCATTAGGTTAAACTAATTATTGTACTCAGAAGATTCAGAATGTTAAGATTTTGATCTATATTCTACTATATGATAGACTAATCAATGATATGAAAAAAAAAAATATTATTGATTTATGTAGTTGGGCTAAGTGGTTAATGGATTTTATTTAAAATTGAATTGACCACAATTTTAATTGATCGCCAGTATCTGAGTTCTATGTCTATCTAAAACAATTATTTGTCTGACTTTACTTAACTCCATGATCGAAATCCATATTACCACTTCATTTCTCCTAAAAATTGAATGGTTAAAAATAAATGTTATTCATTCATGTACTAAATGTTTTCCGCGTACCGAGTTTTGATTCCAAATTAAACACTCTTAGCATGTACACATCACAAATCTTCTAATTGAGGGGGGTAGGATTACACCTTGTCATTCAACATTGAAACTGTATCAACTGTTTCTCAAAAGTTAGTCTGTCTTCCAATGAATGAATGTTGAGCAGAATTTATCTAATGACCTACAACATATTAGCAGTGTTTTATAAAAATAACTTATAAAACTTCAGAATATGGTTGCTGTTGATAGTAGTTAGAGCAGTGAAGGTTCCAAATCCTGTTGATTGTGTCTCACTACAGTGCATAATTGGTGATAATGCCAAGCATCACGAGCCACATTTGCAACAATCGCATTAACCACCATAAGATTGGCATATAGCTTTGCAGCGGCCGGAAACCGCCATCAAGTATATCACTTGCAACAGTTTGCAACCAATACAAACATTGTCCTACATTTGGTATATAATTATAGTTTTTTAATGTATACATAATTACTTAAATAGAGAGTGTTTGGATGTACCAAAAATAACAAATCCAAACAAAAGTGCATAAAAAACAATGAAAATGGGCTAAAAAGCAGAATAAAAGAAATTTGTGAAATAACTATATATATACCAATCAGACTATGAATATAATGAATGCATGAGTTACTTCCACAATGAACAATGAAATGACCAATATAGAGCACCTCAATTAACAAACAACAAAAAGAACCAATGAGTGTAATTGTGTAAACTACGAGTCTTTTATTTATTTATTTATTTATTTTATAGAAAATTACGAGTCTACGACCCATAAAACTAATATCATTCATAAATTGTGTGGAATAATTAGAAAATTTAGAAACTATGAAAACCACTAAGGGGTGTTTGTTTCAACGACTAAAATTGTTTTACAAGAATAACTTATCCGAGATAGTAATATAAAAATTAAAATTAGTCAAATTGATCCCTCCTTCGTTCGACTCGTGCTTGTGTTCGAAATGTGCACCGCATTCCAGCTCTGCGCCGGTTTCAATTTAAGCGCTTCCAATAATTTTCATATTCAAGGTACGTTTGTTTCAACTTTCAACGCTCTTTACATCACATTTTCTACACTTGTTCACTCAAACCAACCTTGTCTACTTTCAGGGAGTACCAATTTCAAGTTCGCGCCTCAATCAGTGGTAACAATTCAATTCAATTATCCTCTCACTCATTACTAATTTAATTTAACTTTATATGCTCATTTTATTTCAAAACCCTACCTCTCTACCAATTAACATTCAATTTGGTACCTAAAACTAGTAGTATTTACTTATTTATTAGTCTCTAAACTATGGACCAACTTAATGAATTAGAAATTATTTAATGAGTATTTATAGGATTGCTATAGTTTATAGACTTAATTAATAGAAGAGCTGAGAGTGATAGTTCAAGGAACTGAACTATTTTTGAGCTTGTTTTAAAAAGTAATAATATTTGTTTCATTATTTGAGTTTTTGCAGAGAGCACTTCCTATACGTATATTATCCGTGGGAAAGAAGCGATCACATGGACTGCAACTCATGGTTGACGAGTATGTTGAAAAAATCAAGTACTATTGCAGTGTGGAGGATGTTCTAATTCGGTCTAATCCCAGAAATGCACGGTGAATTTGCTGTCTCACTTTTGTTTTAGCTGCTTCATTTTGCTGACCTTTTGAAGGATAAAGGATTTAAATAAATGAGATTCTATTCAAATTTGTAGATTTTGTTACAGGCGAATAGATGTATGTACGTACACATGTACATGACGATGACTTGCTTTTTTTAATTGTCTAATTGAAAGGTGGATTTTTTGTTGTTGTGTTGCAGTGATCAAAGGGCTCAGGTTGATGACGAAGACATGGCGGTGATGAATCTTATAAGGTCTGATGATTGGGTATAGTCTTGTACATGCATGAAATTATATTACAGTAACAAATAAGTTTGTGCTCCTTATGTGTACTTTGTAGTTTGTTGCTTGGAAATGGGTTCTATTTGGTCTTCGAGATCAGATGGATATTAAAGTTAAGTGTTCAGAACAAGTACTGATTGTTGGTTGCTAACAAAACTTCCATTTGTTGAGGGCATAGTCATTGAATCTAAATTCTATACCTTGTTGGTCCTCATAATAGTCATGCAATGTGACGTAATATGTTAATATACTCCTTTATTTTTGTATCTTTTGCTGATGATGACACAACGGAATCAAATTAAGCCCATGTAGATGTAGGTGTTAGTCCCAATTTTTGTATTATATTTTGGTTGCTAATGGTCTCTATGCACTCAACCACAGTTTTGGACTGCACCCACTTTTAGTACAGTCCACATAAGTGTTCCATATTTGATGATCTATGTCTCATGTTTTAATTAGAATTAGTATGATTGACATAGTCTCAATTTTCAAAAATTGCTGTATAATTCACTGCTATGGTGTCTACTTTAAGTTGTTTCTCGAAAGTTGAGATCCATTTTACTTGCAACTGATACTTTTCGAGATATTGGTATATTGCATAACAGTTACACGGTTTATTGATCTTTCTCTTATTGGCAAGACTTGGCCTTTTTCTTTCTGAACTAAGTTCTGTCTGTCATATGTGCATTTTAGGTCGTAATGTTGGATGAACGCGGAAAAGATGTACGGTCTGAGCAAATGGCAGAGTTGCTGGCTGATGCAGGAAATACTGTAAGTAGAGATATTGTAAATGTTATAATCTCAAAACCTTGTACATCTTTTGCCATACATCAACATACCACAACCACAGAACAGAGTTTAATATGAGAAATCTTGTTTGCATGCCACCCCTAGTTGGTTTCTCCCAACATATCCCTTAAAAAAAAACAAACAAAATTACATTACAATTAACCAAAAGGAGTAATATATCGAAACCATCCAAACCCATTATTTAATCACACCTAGGAAACCACTAACGTGGGAAACCCTAACCCACATCAAATGTCAATCTAGATTGAACTGTATAAAATCATAGCTGAATGTTCAGTCGTCAAGCAAGTTTTCACCTTCTCAAAACCTTGGCTCATTTGGACAGAACTGTTCTGGATATTGCATCTCCAACCTTTGGATCCATGTCCTGTCGAAAGCTCCATAATTTATCTCTAGTTTCTTCCCCTTCTGTGAAAAATCTAACACAGGAAAATGAGTAAGCTCCATAATTTAGCTTACATATATTCTCTGCATTGTTTTCTGGTCAAAGTCATTTTATTTTTCTATATTTGTGTGTTCTCTAGGATGGTGTCAGGTGTGTATATACCCCAGTTTTGTCTTATTTTTATTGATATATGCTTTCTCATAGGGTGCTTCACGCATATCTTTCTGTATTGGTGGACCTTATGGCCATGGAAGAAAAATAAGGGAGCGCGCTAACTTATCAATCAAGTTATCCTCAATGGTCTTAAATCATCAAATAGCATTACTTGTGCTTGTAGAACAGCTTTACAGGTAACAAATCTCCTATGACATTCTGTTTTTATCTTTAATCTCTTAGTCTTAAAGTGTAGTATCAGGATAATAGCATAACATAGTAGTAATACTTTGACCCGGACCATACATTCGGCTGGTTGCTTTATTTACTGAGGAAAAAATAAAGACCAGTGGGTAGGAACAATTGAATGCCACTTTCAGAAAAGATTTGAACACAATTAATTTTCCACCCTTTTCAGAACCTGAAGTTTTATTTCTCAAAAGAAATATTTTCGTTATACTAATGCCACTTTGGGGATTTTGCATGAAAATTTTTATACCAAGGGGCTAACCCAATTATAATGTTACTTTAGTACTTTTCATTTGATGAATGGCAAAAGCAAAATAGATCTGCAATGAAGAAGGCTAAAGGCAGTTCAAAATAGTAGTCAAAACCATATTAAGTTCTAAATCATTACAGTACTTCACTATACATTTACTATGATGATGATCAACATTTAATGATTAATAAGAACACATTTTTATAAAACGTTTACACATTTATTTATGGGTCTTGCTAACAAGTGTTCCTGAGATAAAAGGAAAATAAAAGTAGAGTGCTGTTAAACTTTTAAGGTGCTGAATACACAACTTTTAACCGAGCCACTTGTTAGCATTTGCCTTTATTTATTTGTTTGTTTTTTGTAATGTACGAGAAAATAACTTTAAACAATGCTTATTTTTGGTTGGAGGGATCACAATATACTACTACTCTTTTCATTTTTCCTATAATATGATAATATGCCCATGATGGGAGTACTAAAACAATAATTAGAAAATGATGCCATACTCATGCATGATAGCTTCAAAATATTGCTTCTGTCTTGATTCAAGATTTATATTTCAATTGTGTGTTATATCATAGTAATTTTGTATATCCTGTCCTATAATTTTAACAATGCTTAGGTCGTAATTATCTTCAAGAATTGCTACATGTTCATGTGACTGTATTTTGTTTAATTAAATTAAATGGATAACACACTCTTCAATCTTGATTTGTAGGTCATGGACAATTTTAAGGGGGCAAAAGTACCATCATTAGATCTTCTGTCTTATTTTGTTTATCTTTCATATATGTCTTATGATCTGTCCAATTTTCTTCTAAACCTTTTGTATCTTGTCTATTTCCTAGATTTTTATTTTTGAATTTTGAGGTGGACAGATTGATAATATCATGTATGTATAATTATGAGTGTACAAAATCATGTGATGACTGAAACCTTTTTTTCCTTGTGTTACTTTAGATAAAAAAAAAATATTGTTAGTTGAATATAAAAAATTTGACATCTTAGTCGAATTTTAAAGAAATTGAATGTTATTAAAATTTATCAAGATTAATAAATATACTATTTATTATTGACTAATCGTATTCGTTACAATATTATCATTAACTTGTATATTGGAAAATGTTCTTCCAGATTAGATTTGGCCCTATTATAAGCTCTTTACAAAGATTTTAAGGGTCTCGAGCACACTTCAGATTACATGACACGACACTATAATTACATTGAATTATATAATCTTTTTTAATTTTTTAACCGTCAGTATATATGTTCATTTTTCCAACGTAATATAATAATAAAAATAAAAAATAACGTGAAAAAGTAAAAAATAATGTAAGATTTGAGTAAAAAAAAATGTAAGATAAGATCTAATGTAATAAAATGGCCAACTAAATTTGAATCGTGATTAATGATTGATGTTTACGCTTCATCGGTTCTTCCTCCAACAACCCATATGACATTTCCGCTTCGTATTTCGTCAAATTGGGGTCACGTGCTCGCGCGTGACCGAACCTTCTAGAATATCTCAAAAATTTCATTTCATTTCCTCTCCGCGATCCAATTCAACGCGTTTTCACTCTCAAGTCCAAACGCGCGTTTTCGAGAATCGCCAACAATGGCTGAAGAGAAAACGGTTACTACAGGCGGTGGCGAAAAGAAAGAGAAAACGAATGACAGTGTTACAGTTACTGCATCCACTCATGATGGAAACGGAAAGAAGAAGCGTAAAGGTTTCATTTCTCGAATTTGGAATTTTGTATTTAGGTCTAATAAAGATGATTTTGAAAAGAGGCTTCAGTCTATTTCTAAAGAAGAAGCTTCTATTGTCAAGAAAATGAGCATCAGATCCCGTTCATGGAGGCGAACTTCTCGCCACATTATTATTTTTTCTCTTTTATTTGAGGTATATACGGTTTTTGCTGATTATTGATTATTTTTAGTGTTTATTAATTAATTAATTAATTAATTAATCAATACTCTTGTAAAATTAAATTAAATATTATTCATAGCATTAGAATTTAAGTGGTAAGGAATTTGAGCAGTAGTCAGAGTTTGATTGACTTTTGATCGACTCTTGTGTATCGAGAAAATTCGATTGGTGGATAAGCAAAATTAAAATAAAATTAGATAGTGGATAACATATAAGTACTGCTTAGATGTCCACGGAAAAATAACTTAGTTGGTAGGGACATTGCATTATATATGCAGCAGTTGGAGTTCGAATCCCCAACACTGCCATTTATTTAACTTTAAGGATGGAATTTTTAGCCATTAAGTTATTTGACCAAAAAAAAGAGCACTGCTTAGATGGTAGCTTGCACATTTAATGTGTTGCGGCACGGGTTTGAACCCGGAACTTCCTACTTAATGTGTGGGATTTTTGCCACTAGGATATTTTCATTAAGGAAAAAAAAATTAGGTCAATATTCTTAATATTTTTGCCATGGTCTTGTAGCGAGGCGGATTTTGTGTCAGCTGCCATAGGCTGTACTGCTATGCTTATATGGCAGATTTTTGGTTGGCTGCTATTGATAACATTGGATTTAACTCAATCCGATAAAATTAGGGATGTACAGTGTACACTACTAATTATTAATTAGACCATGCCACTATGTGAACTCCGAACACCCTTTAACGTCGAGGACTAGATGGAGTGCGATCTAGGCGATCGGACAATAGGCTGCATGTGGCCAAACTTATAAGATAAAGGATGTATTTTCTACTATGAGACCATGTCACTAAGCAGTTTCACTTTTTCAGGTCATTGCTGTAGCTTATGCGATTATGACAACAAAATCCTTGGATATGAATTGGAAAATGAGGGCGATTAGAGTTTTGCCAATGTTTCTTTTGCCTGCTTTGTCATCTGCTGCATATTCAACATTTGTAAGCTTCATGAGGATGTGTAGGTGTCAGGAGAATTTTAATTAATACACATTTTTTGCAGAAGCTAGTTTATTTGTATTGTTTTTAAAAATCAGAGCACCTTTTCTGTATCATAGAAGTTCTATTGAGTTTGCAGTCAACATCCAGGTCAATAGAACCTTTAATTTTGTATGTCGTTGTTAGTATTAAATGTGAGGTTTGGTATAATTTTAGTCATTCTATATCCTATATTATATGACACACTAAACTGTTCGGAAATAGTTCCGACTTCATTTTCAGTAAAATTTCTGTTTTCGTTTTTAAGTGGGTTATCTGCTAAGAATTTTAAACCAACTTCTTTTTCTATGTATCATACTGATTGCCTCAGTGTAGTCTTCCACATAACGCCCATAAAGAACGCGATCCTAATGTGTCATTACATTTATTAGAAGCTCCTAGAATTGATGCCAATTTAGGACAAATACCTTAAATGAAACTTCTGCGTTAATAAAAATTTGCTCGAAGGAGCCAGCATTTGAACAAAGAAATTTGGTAACATCAGTTATACATTGTAACAAGCTATGTTTCTCAACTCTAAAGATGAATTTGCAACATTAGATTTCAATTTGATGGTGCAGTTTATTGGACTGGAACCACATGTATAGAGTTTTATATGGAAAGTGCAAATAATATTAGTTGAAATTTTATTCTGAATGTGTGATTTTATAGGTGATCGCAGGGACCAGAAAATTCTTGATAGGCTGAGAGCTGAGAGGAAGGAAAAAATTGACGAGCTGAAAGAGAAGACAAATTATTACGTTACTCAACAACTCATTCAGGTGTTTGTTTCAATATCACCTTTTTTTCCCATGTTGTTTGGAGCAGACAATATGCGTTTGGGGTTGTATTGATCTGTTCATGTTCTTAAATATCAAAAATCTTAAGGCCACATTTGGTGCATTATATGAAGTAAATGTTTTAGTAAAATTATATGCTACTATAACTAGATATGTTGGCATCTCATAGTATTATCAAATCCGGTCAAACATTTTGATTCCCTAACAATAACATTCACTCCCCCGTCACTTGATAAGGGAAAAATATTGCCCTTGTGCTAAGTTGAAGCTCACTCACTGGCAGCAAGCTGCTAATACCACCAGTCCACCACCACCCACCTCATTACAAGTACCCGATTCAACTTACTACATCAGAGCCTTAAACAAACAAAGACTCGTATACAATTTTTTTTAACCCGTGCTAGATTACATTGAAATTGTGCTTGTTTTTTTGGAAGTGTCAATGATTTGTGCTTTGAAGTGCATTATTGGAAGGAAACTTATGATTACTGTTCGCAACTACTCTAACATTATCGTGTATGTTGTGATTGCAGAAATATGACACAGACCCAGCAGCAAAGGCAGCTGCTGCAACTGTTCTGGCATCCAAGTTGGGTGCAGATTCGGGTTTGAAGATGTATATGGAAGATGGATCTAGATCTGGTGCTCCAACAGGAAAGCCCATCAATGTTGAACCTGTGCAGTCTAGTGGACTTCGAAATCGTAAACAAGGGCAAACACAATCCACTGGTCTGGGGACAACTACCCAAAGTCATCCTGATCAACAATTAGTTGATTCGGGGGGAACCGATCAAACTCAGACTCGTGTGCAGAGACAGATGGTAGTTGTTGAGCATCACCAACCTCAAAGCTCAACAAAGTATGATGGAGGATTGATTGCTCGATTCGCAGCATTGCTTGTGGGTGAAGATCCAATGCAGTCTTATGCACTCATATGTGGTAACTGCTATATGCATAATGGTAAGTGGAATAGGTTGGGAGAAGTTGATATTTATCGTACAGCCATAGATGGATAGTTAAAATTAAGTTGTAGTCTAACCAATCTTGACCAACCCATATATGCCTCCTTTCTCCATGTGTGACTATGCAATCATAATAGATAGTGAAGATTAATAGTTAATAATGGTTGTCACTCGCTTAAAAAAAGTTTTTTTCCCCTAAATTTTGACCATGATAAGGTTTAATGATCAATATTTAATCCTTTCTCTCAATACGCTTCTTACTTGATACACGCATAGACACATACATACATAAGTGTGCATGCAAACCTTTGTTTCAATGGATTGACAGGCGAATTGTTTTTTATCTTGTACTTCTCTTCAGGCCTTGCTCGTAGAGAGGATTTCCCATTTATCACTTACTACTGCCCACACTGTCATGCCCTGAACAAATCAAAGCAATCGGCTGAGACCATCTCTGGTTTTAATTTGCCAAACTTGGGTTCCCCAAAAACAGATGATGGAGAGGCAGTTAAAAATGATAGTATAAGGGCTTCTGACAGCTTGGTCGGAAACATCAAACCGGTAGATGCTACCCCTGAGATCAAGCAAATATCTGAAGAAGCTACCCCTGAGGTCGAGCACATGTCTGAAGAAGCTACCCCTAAGATCGAGCACATATCTGAAGGAGCTACCCCTGAGGTCGAGCATAAATCTGAAGGAGCTAGCTTAGGGAAAGAAGAAAGCTAGTGAAAGGGAAGCATCATTCCTGGGCGGGCTTTTCCTTTTTTTGGGTCAAAGGGGACAGGCTGTTTGAATACATGTCTTGCCCCTTGTTTCGTGAAATAGACTAACTATAAGGAGCACAGCTTTGGTTTTGTAACAGGAAGAGTGTTGATATATTACTTTGAAACCTGTGATAATATATAAAAGGCAATACGTAGATGGCATATCTTGATTGTCACTTACAGAAATTTTGGGATTTGATTATTCTTTTGTTTTTAAATTAGTTAAGACACTCTTGGCTTAAGAGTTGAATCCAATAATTTGTCAATTTTGTGTAAAGATATTATGTTGTGCGACAAGCCATCAAGTATTCCCATACTTTTGAAAATTATGATAGACTAGTTGGTTTAATAAGGTATTGTATTCGTTCAACCCAAAATTTAGGATGGTTTAAAAAATGCTAAAGAATCTATTTAAAATTGGTAGAAAATGGTATAAAACACCTTAGAGAGTTATGAGAAATCTCCTGGCATGTATCAAGTGAAATTGGAGCAGTTTATTCATTTTTTTAAGTAATGCAGATAACATTCTAAAATGTTATTTTTTCCAATGATCAATCATACCATTTTCATTGTTCTTTGATGTGTGAGAACGATAAGGTAATCAATGAGAGATTGTTGGACTATGATGATTGAGAACAAAATAATTCATCAAACAAAAGCTCATGAGTTGTTTTAAAATTGACACACAAACGAGGCTTTCTCCCCAACCACGAGTCGAATGGAATCCTATACAAAAATCAGCAGTGATGATAGTGGTGATACCTCACCTCTGTGGGTGTGAACAAAAGAATTTTATGTCCTCGAGAGTGGAAAGCTAGATTGTCTCATCTTTTATTCTTTGACACAATCTCATATTTTATTTTTAGGGGAAATGTTAATGGTGAATTAAATATAATCTCATTTAACTTATTCTTAGGTGTTCGAAGATTGTATATTATAATTTTTTTTCGTCTAATGTTTGATGTAATTTTTCTCCCTATATACTTGTTCAAGATTATAAATATTGAAACCCTCTAATTCAAATTCTATAATTCAAATCCGCACAATTACACTTCAAAGTTCGAATTATAGAATTTGACCGGTGTATATTTTAGACTTTAAAGTGGGCGTAAAAGATTTTTGTGCGGTTTACCAGAATTAAAAACAAAAAAGCCCAAGGAAAAGGCCCAAAGAGCAAAACAAAAAAAAAATGTGAAGGTTTTACACTACACTGCTGCATCCAATCAACACACACACTGTTGATATTACCGCCGCACCGAAGATTGATTCAAACGTCATCGGAATTATCCTCACTACGCTACGTTTTGCTTCAATCGATCGGAAAATTCAAACTCAAATCAAATCTATTACAAAAAATCCGAGAAAGTAAGTTCTCAGAACCCTAGCCACAATCCATTTTCTGCAACATTATTCCTTTATTCCAATCAATTATCATTTCTCAAATCGTTTTTCTTAATTTTAATTTCATTTCAAATATATTACATATAATGTAAGAATCTTATGTTATTATCACATCAAATCACAGAAATGCAGTTATAATCATAATTCATAAATGTTATTATTGTTATTTAATTATATTTTATTTATTTATAGAGAAGATGATAAATTGAGCAAGGTGAGTGAATGGCAACAACGAGTGCAATTTTATTTCTTGCTTGCGGGGAACAGCATTTGTTGCCGTCGCCAATGGCGGCGCATGTCGCTTTTCTGAGATATATAAATCGCACTATTCAGTCTATCAACCAACGTTTTGCTCACATTTTTTGCTCCCAAGACGACGACATCAAAAATGTCAGGTACTGACTTATTTGAGCTTATCTATTGACATAAGCACTTGTGATACTAATTGGAAAATCTTATAAAAACAGCTTATTACTTATTTGGATTTGAAGTAGTCAATTCTAACACTTTTTACCGTGATTCCGAACACATGTTTTTGAGTTTCAACCTTAGATTTAATTTATGTTGTACTGTTGTTGATTGGGTGTTTCTCAATGTTTGTTGTAGGATTATGCGCGAAGAGGATATTGGGAGAAAGTGGCAGATAAATGCTCAAGAATGCTCGTCGAATGACAAGAGTTTTGGTGATGATAAGAAGGGCCAACATGCTGTTTTCAATGTGTTGGATACTATGCTAAAGTCTAGTCTAGAGCGTCTGAAGATTATGAGGTTAGCTTTGATGTCATCAAGTTTCGAGAGTATATTAGTAGTAATCAGAAGAAAGATGTTACAGATTCTGAACCGAATGACACTTTTGGTTATTACATGAATATTGCAGGGAAAATATATCTTTCGTAAAGATAGGTCTTCATGGATATGCATGTGAATATAAGAATGCTGAAAATGCAGCCACCATAAGGTTTTTGTGCTTGGAAGGTAAACTGGTAGCTGCGCTTTGGCTTCGGAGAAGAATGGTGCAAAAAGGTGTTCTCCCTGACGTGTATACCCACAACCATATTGTAAATGGGCTGTGCAAAACCGGTCTTATGGAGAAGGCAGATTGGCTTGTTAGACAGATGTTAGAATCTGGTCCTCAACCCAACTGTGCCACTTACAACACTTTAATTAAGGGCTATTGTGCTCTTAATAGTATAAAAAAAGCTTTGGATTTGTTCACGACCATGTCCAATACTGGTATTCAGCCAAACAGGGTTACTTGTAACATACTTGTCCATGCATTGTGTGGGAAAGGTCTTCTAAAGAAAGCTAGAAGGATGCTTGACGAAATACTAAATGATGATAATGACGAAGATAAACCTGATTTAGTTGCCTCAACTATATTTATGGATAGTTACTTTAAGAATGGGGAAAGTTACCGGGCTCTTGGTCTTTGGAATGAGATGATTCAAAAGTGTGCGAGAGTAGATGTTGTTGCTTATAATGTTCTTATCAATGGATTTTGCCTCAATCAACAGATGAATCTTGCATATGGGTATGTATGTGAGATGTTTAAGAAAGGTCTAATTCCTGATGTTTTTACATATAATATTTTTATCGGTGCTCTCTGCAAGGAGGGGAAAATTAGTGAAGCTTACTACATTCTTGGAGTTATGTCTAAAATGGGAATTATAGCTGATCAAATATCATACAGGATGATGATTCAAGGCCTTTGTTTGAATGGAGATGTTGAGAAAGCAAAAGACTTGCTTTTGTGCATGTTGAATAATTTTATGGTGCCAAAGCCTATAGTATGGAACTTAATAATTGATTTTTATGGAAGATGTGAAGATCTTAAAAATGCTTTTTATACAAGAGATATGATGTTGGCTTTTGGTGTTCACCCCAATGTATATACTTATAATGCTTTAATTCTTGCACAATTGAAGAGTGGAAATATCCATGATGCTCACTCTCTAAAGGAAGAGATGCCTGTAAAAGGTCTTCGTCCTGATGTGGTTACTTATAATTTGTTGATAGGCCATGCTTGTAATTTTGGAAATCTTGATTTAGCACGTCAACTATATGATGAGATGATGCATAGGGGTTGTGAACCAGATTTAATAACTTACACTGAATTTATCAAGGGGTTTTGTCTTAGAGGTTACGTGAAAGACGCAGAAGAGCTTTATGCTAGAATACTGAAATCTGGTTTATTGAATGATCATGTTCCAGTTCAGATTCTTTTTAATGTGTACTGCAAATTGGGGGAACCAATCATGGCATTTAATTTTTATCAAGACTGGTTAGCAAGTAAAAAGGATAACGATTATTCATGAATCCTCTTTTATGCATACGACTTACGACATCACCGAGTTCCAAGTTCTGGGAAAGAAAGCCACGTATCCCCGAAAGTCACGATTTTTCTAAAATTCAGATTTTTCATTGAAATGCTGATCTTTCTCAGGTTGTGGCATGTCTGACTAATGAACTCTCCAGGTTCGTATTGACATTTTATCTGGGCATCATTTACTTTCATTAAGATAGTTGCACCTGTCTCGATCTACTTGATAAATTTGTACCCTAACACGAAATGAATTTTGGGTTGGAAACGTTTTTCTGGATGTATGTATTATATTTTGCACTTCTGAATTTATTAAATGATTGATTCTGGATAAGTTGCACTTAAGAAGGTTGAACAGTTTTGTGATTACCACATAGAACACAAACTAGTAGTATATACAAGTTTTGGTTTTCATCGTTTCTAATCTTCCTTCCATATTTTTTTGGGTTTGAAAATTTCTTTGCCATGTATGAACTGTGTACTTCTTTAGTTGATAGTTGATATCATTTTTTTGGTTATGTTGGCAATAAACCAGTTTGTTGTTTCCGGAGCTTTTCTGAATCTGGGACAATAATGTTTTTAATTATATCTGAATTTGGAATCATATGATTTAGGTCATAGTGTTTTAAATGATTTCAGATTGCTTTGTTATTTTGGTGTGCAGTGACTAGCACGTCTATTAATGGCATACAGCATCTTTTCAGAAGATGTATCAGCGGATAAAAGTAAAAGTGTAAAACCAGTTCAAAGATCTTTATTTTTCCTCTCAGGTTGGGTTTAAGAACCGATTATTATTACGGCATATTATGTAAAATTTTAATCTCAGAATTACATGACAAGAGTTAGAGGTTCAATCATTACACATGCTTTAATGACACAGCAGTAGTCAACATGTTCACAATAGTTAATAGGTGATATTTACTATTTTAGAAATGCAGTTATCTGTTTGAGGGCATCATTAGTTATTAGGGACTACTGCATGAATTAGAACAACTCTTGTGTGTGTGTGTGTCTAGTGGCGAATTACATGCAGTGTATATTGATAGTTCAGCTTGACTTGTTATGCATGTGCTTATAATATCAACCATTAATTTGTGAATCAACGGTTGATATCATTCACTTTACAGGAGGCGAAAGCATTAATGAGAATGCTTTAGTGAGCCTTTTGAAAGCACGAATGAGTTGATAATTGATAGATGATATGGGTGAGCTTCACTCATAAAGAACTAATGAGTTCAACCATAAAGAACTGCAAATACAATTTTGGAGAGCTTCACTCTCAAATACACCTGGGTGCCCACTCAGTAAAACACATTAAGATTCTACGCGCCTGTTCGTCTAGCTCTTTGAGTTTTCACTTTTCAGGCTATGGAGCAATTTCCTAACCAAAAAAAAAAATTGTATGCTGATGAATTAAAAAGTGAAAGTTGGTTGTCCTTGGAAGTGTTTGATGTTTGAGCTTGCCCATGTGTTCATAAATTATTTTTTCTTGTTTTTACAGAAAAAGTTTTTTTTTTGCAAAGGAGAAGGAAAATACAACTTGGGGGAGGCTAGGCCACGCTCCTTCCCAATCAGATACGACAAGAACATGAAATGTTCAAAATATGGTCAGGCTGGCGTCTCTGCATATCAGAATGGTGGGGGTATCTTCATTGTGACTGCCATGAGCAAGACAGCAGAACGATACCCCCATAAACACAAATCCTATTCAATAACATGTTTTGGGGGGGAAAGAAGTGTGCTTATTCCTTAAAGAGGAATTCTACTTTTATTGCAGTCAACACTAAAGGAGTTAATAAGCCACACGGCTAGACATGTAAGTTTCTTCTTTTTACTTAAACCTTTACATCAAACTCTGATTATCAAGTTAGCTTTCACTTCATTTGTTAAGCACTCCATAATCTTATTGGAATGTATAGGTGGTAGAGTAGTATCGAGATCCTCTCCATTTCTCAAAAGAAATGGAGGTTTCCATTAATATGATTTTGGTGCATAAATGTATATTAATGTCACTATTTTTAGAAATGTGTGCATTTATATCCTTTATTCACTTCCAAACTATAGTAACGGACACCACCATTTCTTTGAGAAATGATGGAGAGAATCCTCACCGAGTAGAACCTGACTTGCACATGAATTTTCTAAAGCTCTCTTTTCGTTGTTTCGTTTTCTTATTCTCTCAATAAGCAGAGAAGTTGTTGATTTACCTGTGCTTCATGCTTCATATCTGTCTGAGAAAACATTTATTCATATTTGCGTTAATCCTAACAGTGATCACCGTTATGCATTTTCTAATTTTCAGAGGGAGCAATGGGAAGAAATGATGATTCACCACTACATGAAGGTAATGTAAGAAATGTCAGTAAATTACCATGTACCACTGCCAGGCTACCTGCACAAAGTTGGGCAACTGTACCTAACAAAAAGCGGTGGCAAGGAAAACTCATGGTGTTACGAAGAGGTATTTGCAAGAATGATTTACGAAAACTCATGGTGTTTTTTAACTACATTATCATATAACGGCTATCTTTGTACTCCTATAAAAACCGTGTTTTAATCTGTCATATTTATTAACATTTCTGTACAGATATTTTCATTCCGATTCAAATATGTTGAACAGCTCATCCTGCAAATTTGCATGGTGGTTCTAATCTTTTAATTGTTTGCGCTTATTTGTAACCTGCATATATGTTTGTAATTTATATTAGTTTATGAATCAACATGAGACAATGAGAGCAATTTTTATCAGTTTATGAATAAAAACATGATACAATGAGTGCAATTTGCATTGGTTCCGTTTAGGTAATTGGATTACAATAGTACTCAACTTCACAATTCATGTCAAGACTATATAATTTGATATAGGTTAACAAGTGACAAATAACAAAATTTAATTGGATGCATAGGTTACATTGACAGGACTTCTTATTTAAATCAATGAACATATGTGTATATCTTATTTTACCTTGAAAGTTAGAATTATAGCCACCGAGCTATTTGACAAAAAAAAAATTATTTTATTGTTCATGAGTTTTAGTTCAACTGATAAAGTTGATATTGTTAGGTTTGACATATTCACTTGGATTTTATCATGAATGAGCTTTAGGGAATTTTTTTACTTCATTTACGGAAAAAAAAGTGAATATTTGTATTCTTATTCTAATAAAGATTTAGTGTTAGAGTGTTAGCAACACTTTTTTTTAAAAAACTCTTCCTCTAATATTTTTTCTAAGTGATATTTATTTGTTTAAATTGATAGAATATATTGATGTAATACAAATTCAAAGTCACTAAACATAAAAAGAATGAATTACGAACAAATTCACGACAAATCCATGTAAATAGTTTAAATGAGAAATTGCATAAGTTTATTGAAGTGTCCAAAATATCCATATATATCAACCTATAGTGCTATTGACTTCAGTTGCACTAGACTGAACTAATCCTTCAATCTAAAACAAATGAACACATTAAGAACACCATATTAAGATGGAAAATAACTTTCGTCACACTAAAACAAATAATTTTAAGGTTGTCAATAATAATCTTTCAAGGTAAAAATTCATGATTTTTCTCATCTTCATGGCAAAAATAAAATTATAAATTATAATTAATACTCCCTCCGTCCCAAAACTATTGTCCTTTTAACATTTTAGTTTTGTCCCAAAACTATTGTCCTTTTTGCAAACCAATGTAAAGTTAATGTTAGTTTATCAATTGTACCCTTACAAAAGTTAAAGTATTAATTAAATATATTTTCTCTTTCGGGTAAAATAGACTTAACTTATCAATCTTTATTGTTTCTTAATCCACGTGCATAACTCTAAAAGGACAATAGTTTTGGACGGAGGGAGTATTAGTTATATACGATTTCGTTACCAACTAAGACAACTCACTAGGACAATTAAATCATTATCTAAAGGAAAATATTAAAATGTGTCTTAAAAGTATATGTTAAAGGTTTAAATGATAAAAATAATAAAAATGACCTTTATCATGTACACATGTTAAAGATTCAAATGAACCTTATTTAAATAATAAAAACAAGAATGATTGTTAATTTATACCATAAAAAAATATCATTGATAAAAATTAAATATTTTATACTCCCTATGATTCTTATAATCAGAAGAAATTGACTTTTTAGATTCATGAAATGTTTTTTTTTGGTATAAAAGCTAATAAAAGGAAAAAAGAAAACTAAAAAGAAAAACTAAGCACGAGGGAAGAAAGTTCCCATTGCGTCATTTATAAGAAACTCACGGAGGCCTTCTGGAGGGGATGTATGAGTCAGGAGGTCGGCATCCGATGATGTTTCAAGTTTAGCAAAAAAGTCTGCACATTGATTCCCTTCTCTGAGAGTGTGATGGAGAGTACCATGGGTTTGAGATAGTAACTCCTTGATATCCTAGATCAACAAGATTCATGAAATGTTTGATATATCTAATTCATAATATAGTCCAAATATATAAAATATTTCATGAATTTAAAAATTAATTTTTTTTTTTGATGTATAAATTTCTTCTATAATAAAGACCAAAATGAGTAAACAATAAATCATAGTAGTACTAGTATCATGTCATCCATGATTCATGAACTCTATTTATATTAGAGTTTATCTTGATAGTTAAATATAGTAATTTATTTATTTACTATTTCTTTCATTCAAACCCATCACTTTCTTTCTTTTTTTACTGTCTCTGACTCTGACCGACTTTTCCCATTCTTCCTTCCTTCCCTCCATTCTTTTCCCAAAATTCACTTTTCCCTCTAAAACCCAACTGTTTAATATTTTTCCGTAAAAATAATAAATCAATAAAATAAAAAATTTATTATTTCCAATAAATAAATAAATAAAAATAAGCATTCTTATTTTTCTTATTATGTTTTGTTTTTTTCTCTCTTCTTCTCTCTGAATCCATACTCATTCTTCTTCTTCTTCGCACTTCATAGCACCTTTTCATCTTCGCTCTCTCTCTCTCTCTGGTAATGTCGTTGCAACGATTTTTCTACTTTATTTCAATGTTAATTTTTAATATTATTATTACTTTTTTGTTTTTTTCAAATTAAAATTCTCGTTATTTTTTTATTCGTGATTTTGCTGATTGAAATTTCTAGGGTTCTTTCAGCTTCGATTTTGATTCTTTGCAATTTGTGTAATTAGATTTTTACTTGTTCTGCTGTGAAATAACGAGTAATTGTGACCATAGAGTGAAACTTGTTGTAATGTGTTTGCATAAATATGATGATTGTAACTGCTTCATGTTCAATTTTCTGTGTAAATTTGTGTTTTATTCGTTTTTAAGTGGTTAGTTTAGGGTTGAATTATGCAACAAAATGTATGTTATTGAAAGCATTTTCCATTAGAATAATAACATTGTTTTGTTATGTGCTTGTAATTTGTTGAGTTTTTTTTTGTTGTTGCTATGAAACTAAATATAGCTTAGTTAATTTTGATGTGATTAGGTTTAAGCAATGCGTGTGGAAAAGGAGTGTTTAGTTTACTGTTGATTTGATTCGTTTAGTTTTTTATTTCTTCTGAAGGAAAGTAGTTTATTGTGAGTTTTTTTTTCAGGGTTAGGTTTTGTATTATACAATGAGCAGAACAACGACTCGCGGTAAAAATAAAAGACACAGACAAGGGGATGATGATGCCGGAACTTCTGAAATATGGAGGTACTACTAGACTACTAGTTGATAATGATATTGTTTTTTATTTTTGTAACTTATGAAATGGAATTAGAACTTATTGTTACTCCCTTTGTGTAATTTTGGTTTATTTATTATCGTTTATGTGTAGGAAAATACACAAAACAGGTGTGGCTACTGATGATGATATGAACCAACTGTATATGATTATGAAGCCGATCTGTTCAGGCTGTCGTGTTAATACTAAAGATAACCCGAATTGCTTCTGTGCATTGGTTCCACCTCCTAGTGGAACACGGAAGTCTGGCATATGGCAGAAGATAACTGATTTTGTTGATAGTCTTGGCTTTGACCCAAACACGGAACTTCGTGCATCTGCTGATTCACCTGCAGGACTCACAAATCTTGGAGCAACGTGTTATGCGAATAGCATACTGCAATGCTTGTATATGAATAAACATTTCCGAGAAGGGTTATTTTCTGTAGAACCAGATGTTTTACAGCAACAACCCGTGTTAGATCAACTGGCTCGGCTTTTTGCACAGTTGCATTTAAGTAATAAGGCTTTCATAGATTCTTCACCATTTGTAAAAACACTGGAGTTAGACAATCAAGTTCAGCAGGATAGCCATGAGTTCCTGACTTTGCTTCTGTCATTGCTTGAGAGTTGCCTTAGCCATTCCAAAATTTCCAAAGCAAGAATGATAGTTCAAGATCTTTTTAGAGGAAGTGTGTCTCATGTGACTACGTAAGAATCATTGGCTGTTAACTAGAAGCTTGTTAATTATTACAGTACAAATTTTTTCTGCTAATTTATTGTGTTGCAAATCTTCGTCTCTTTGGGGACGGGGCTGTGAAATAGTATATGTTTTGTCAAATACTATGTTACAATTTTTTAGTTTTTTATTTATTTAAATTTTGACCCTTTTGCTGCCTCTTCACAATACACTGAAGTATAAATTAAAAAAATGAGAACATCTTCAGAATGATGTAAGTGTTTGTAACATGTAAAACAAAAGATAATGCCATTGTTTGTTGGGCGCCCTTGAATTATTTTTGTGGAGAGAATGTTTTTGGTATTACCAAGTTATGTTTTAAATTATTCGTTTGCATTGTCTTTGAGGGCTGGTTAGTATTGATAATGTAATTATCCTTACTGGTTGTTCAGACTCATTTTCTCAAATTGGTCAAAAGCTAAGAAGCACGGGCACTGATATGGACACTGGACATGACACTGATGCACACATGGTGGTTCAACAATATTGGATGTGTCCATCTATCTTGTAGTGTCCCATTGTATTGTGTCTAGCCCAAAGTGTCCGACATGTTTCCAATGCGGCCTTTTCTTAAAGTGTCTGTGTTTCATTAGTCAGAATTGACTCTGGTATTTTATGCTCAAATGTTCTCAAATAAATTTATTATATTTATTGCCTTCATTTAGATGTATGTGTCACCAGCATTAGTCATGCTTATGACTACTACATATTTATAATTTTCTCACTTTATTATGAAGGTGTTCACAATGTGGAAGAGACTCTGAAACTTCTTCCAAAATGGAAGACTTCTATGAGTTGGAGTTGAATGTCAAGGGGTTGAAGAGTTTAGATGATAGCTTAGATGATTACCTCACTGTTGAAGAGCTTAACGGAGACAATCAATATTTTTGTGAGTGCTGTAAAACAAGAGTTGATGCTACTCGCAGCATCAAGCTGCGAACATTGCCTGGTGTGCTTAATTTTCAGCTCAAACGCTATGTCTTCCTTCCAAAGGTATTGTGAAAAGTTTGAGTTTTATTACCATTGAATTGTTGTAAGCATTACACAACTAAATTCCCTGTGTTTTTCATTGTTTACTTCATTTTTGGTTTGATTGTTTTTTCGGTACAATGGAGCAATATAAATGACAAGAATTTTCATAGCATACGCCAGTATATATTTTGAGCATAGAAAATTTTATTTCCTCTTTGTGCATTTGCACCATATAGTCCTGAAAATCGACTGTGTGGGCATGTTTGTGTATTTTCTTTTTGTAAATTTTTCTATCCATGCAAAAGCCTCAAATCAAATTTTAAAAAGAATTTTTCCAGAGTGCGTGTCATTGTTCAAATCAAGCATATTGGTCTAAAGTCTAAATGCTCAAGCTTTTTAGCTTTGCTTTAAATTTTTATAAGTTGATTTATTCCTTTTTTCTGATGGATTTATTCCTTTTATCTGTTTTCTCTGACAGACAACAACAAAGAAGAAAATTACTTCTACATTTTCATTTCCCGCTGAACTTAGTATGCACCACAGATTGTCTGAGCCATCTCAGTCTGAATTGGTATATGACTTGTCAGCTGTTCTGATACACAAGGGAACTACAGCTAATAGTGGTCATTACATTGCTCACATCAAGGATGAGAACACGGGGCAATGGTGGGAATTTGATGATGAGCTTGTTACTAACTTGGGTCATTGTCCATTTGCCGAAGAAGCTTCATGCTCTGCTTCTAAATCTGTTAAGAATGATGTAGATCATTCTAATATCTCTGAAGCAAGGGTAGCTGACAGCAATGGAAATGGTTTAAATGTCAAAGTTTCACAGTCTTCACTTACGAAGACATTTTCATCTAGTGATGCATATATGTTGATGTACCGTCTGAAGCATACCAAAATTTCTAGTGAGAATGGGCAAATGGTTTCTAATGCTAATCATACTGAAAGAAATGACAATTCAATTACTACACAAGACAATAATTGTCTTCCTACTCATTTTGTTGAAGAGATTCAAAATTTCAATGCCTCATATCTTGATGCTTGCCAGCACTACAAGCATAGGAAAGAGGAAGAATTGAGCCGTATCAAGGAGAGGAGAGAAGAAGTACGATCGGTTTTAGCTGAAGCACCTGTTCAACCACAGGGGCAACCATTTTTTTGGATTTCTAGTGACTGGCTTCGCCAATGGGCTGAAAATGTTACTCCAAGGTGCATATACTTTATGTATTATTGGCCATGAACACATCAACAGTTTATTACATTTAATTTGTTGTGCAGCTAAATTCTTTCATCGCCTTAGCATGAAACACATTCCTTGTATTATTTACTAGGGCAGGGTTATTTCACTTAATTTATCGGATACTTTTTAATGCTAATGCAGTGCTATTGACAACACATCAATCCAATGTTCACATGGTAAAGTCCCAGTGTCAAAGGTTACCTCAACGAAGCGATTGTCTTCTAAAGCATGGGATAAATTATTGTCTAAGGTATGTGTATTTAGTTGTTATGATTCTCTTAGAATTTTGGTTGCGCCTAACTCAACCCTACTAATCCGGCTTGCCTCATCTCATTCAATGCGGGACTCCAATAGATGCCATTCTTTTGATGTTGGAGCTCCTTTTAAATCAATACGAAAACTGTTGAAGTGTTGATTGAGATTTTTTATAATTGGTAATGGTGCTTGAGAAGAGATAGATTGGAAAATGATTTCTCATTTTTCGTTCTATTCTACGTACTGTGATGGATAATACTGACAAGATAGATGACTTTTTTTCAGAGTGATCACGTGAGATGACAATGGATAGAGTCTTGAGTAGGATACTCTAGTACTCGTCCCGATGTCTGCATTTACAAAAACTATTCGTAATCAAACCCATATCCGCGTGGATAGAGTCTTGAGTAGGATACTCTAGTACTCGTCCCGATGTCTGCATTTACAAAAACTATTCGTAATCAAACCCATATCCGCGTGGGTAATAACTTTATGCATTATGTTATTTTTTGTTTGTGCTGATGTGAGGAGAATGCAATGCACATTGCTGGATGAATTACAGTGCACATAAAAATAACAAGAAGTTTGAGCTTCTATTGGGAGATTTTTAAGCCTTTGATTAGTCATGTTTTATTCATGTCTAACATTTATTTTTCCTTTATGCTTCATAAAATTCAGTATGGTGGGGGGCCGACACTTTCTCATGATGACTGCTGTTTGGACTGTCTGATTGATGGGGCTCGGAATGTCGTGTCAGCTGACACTTACCGGGATCGAAGAGAATCATTTAAGCAACTTGCACGGGATGTTCTTGATGGAAAAAATGAAGATGGAAAGTACTATGTGTCTAGATCATGGTATGTTTGCAAATCTTTTCTGCTGTCATTTTTGTCCTACAGAAAGGAATAAGGGGTGATGGAGATAAGTGTTTCATTTGCTATGTTGTTTTGGAAATTGTTTTTATTAAGCTTTAAGGGGTATTATATATATAGATTATTAATTCAAGCACCAGAAGTGCTTGAAAAGAGTTAATTTTTGTCATACAGTAGACTAATAATAAAAGAGAGGGGAAATACATATGGATGGTCAACATGATCTCTAATACAAGACAAAACTTATACTAGTAGAGAGCTAAAAAATATGATAGTATGAGATTTGAATACTGAAAATTCTGTATTATATTATTGTGGTGAGTACTCACATTATTAATAGACCGTGTTCTAACAACTAATTGATTCTGTTTGGACCGAGTTGTGATGACAGCTGTACATTCTAACTAACTGACTAAACGAACTGATAACCAGCTAAATAAACACACTCTAAATATTATAACTAGGGAGAGGGCCACACATTGAATAGTGACATGACCTAAATATTATAAGTGGCGGGCATCCTCCTTACAAGTTAGTTTTGTTTGTAAGAGTGTTTTAGACCCAATCCAAAACCAAACTACCTGTTTGATCAATTTTGATTTTTTCTTTTTTATATCATCTACTTCACCACATTCTTAGGGTAGAGTTCAAAAGCAACTATATGAAATCCTTTTGAGCTGAGTTTACTTTTTAGGTTGCTACAATGGTGGAAAAGAAAAATTGTTGATGCTCCATCTGAAGCTGATTCTGGACCTACAGCAGCTATTAGTTGTCCACATGGACAACTTATGCCTGAGCAAGCAACTGGTGCTAAGCGGGTGCTTGTTCCTGAGGGTTTTTGGCACTTCTTATATGAAGATGCCACCTCTGTGAAAAACGATGATCTTCTGGTCACTTTTCCTTTAGACTCCGGAGAATGCTTCGAATGCAGTAGTGAATTATCTGAAGTGGCTTGCATGGAGGACTCTATGAGGTTCTTTTGTTTGTAAACTGCTATTGATATAGAGCTGATGTAGACAGATTCTAAATTAAATTCTGTTTTCATGATGTAGGCTATTAAAACAAAAGCAGCGTCAGAGTCATGAGAAACTGTTCAGTGGGAAATGTGTGCAGCTTTCTCTAGATTGCAAGTATTTCTTAGTTCCTTCCTCTTGGATTTCAAAATGGAGAAATTACATCAACCCAGCAGTCAAGAATTCTGATACACCTGAAACATTAAATGTGGTGATTGGTTCACTGCTCTGTGAAAAGGTACATTGTTTCTTCATTTGCCCTCTAGTCACATTTTGAATATTGTTATGTGGTATAATTGTATAAATGAGTTCTGTTTGTACCAGTTTAGTGTACTAGTAGTATTTAGTTAAATTTGAATTTACTTTTCATGTTTGCACTTATTTAAAAAAGTATTCTTGGCAATTTGATAAGGACTTTAGTTGCAGATGTAGATTCTTAACTCTTCAATCACCATGTCATTTTTCTATGCTTGGTCTTCATATATATGACAAGACATCAAATTTAATCCGTAGCAATTTCAGAATGGATTTTGACCTTCTCCCTCTTGTTTCTCAGCACTCACGACTTATTGAAAGGCCTCCTGAACTGATTTTCAGACGCGGTGTTATAGTTCCAAAAGAGTCTTCTGTAAGTTGGGAAAAAACATTTTCCCTCTCATTTTGCATATCATTGTTAACTATCCACATGTTTTTTCTCCCTGTCTCTCAGTCTTTCTTCTGTCCACTTTGTGGATTCTAGGCAGGTGGCTTAACCATCATATCTGAGAATGACTGGAAATGCTTCTGCGAAGAATGGGGTGCTACTGAGACCGATGGAGTATCTGCAATGATTGAGAATATTAATGATTCAGGGAATGCTATGGCTGGATCTTGTGAAGGGATGGCGATATGTGAGGACCAGTTGGCTAATTGGGATAAGGTGAATAATGAAAGTGGGAACGGTCAAGTTTTGATCAAGACTTGTCCTGAGGTAATCTAAAACTCTACCAACACTCTTGGATATACTAATTTATGCCCCCATCTTGATTTTCTTGTGCCTAAGTTTTTTGGAAGCCAAGTCTTTCAGAAACCAGAATTACATATATGCATGTATTAGACAACTAATCCTATATTATTTTCTCTTAATGTATATGAAGTTAAATGTTCATGTTTATGTTCCAGTTTTACTTGAGAAGTCATATCCTTGATCTTTCTAATTTTCCTGCTTGCTATTTTCAACACATGCATAGTAAAATAACTTGTCTGAAAAAACAGTAATGTTGTATTGCATATTTCTGAACAAAAGAAGTAATATCTTCAAAAAGCTGCTTCGGGGCGTGTGCATGTAACTTGGTGCAAAAGATATTGTACTGTGTCATAATTTCATTGAAGTCTGAAAGTTGTCTGTTTGTAGTTTATTCTTCTGAATCTACATGGTTATCCACTCCCTAATGTTCTCCCATATAAATTCAATAACCAACTTATCTCAGTTAATTTTTTAATCTATTCTAAGTCTTTGTATAGTCTTTGATGTTTTATTTAATTTTCAGTTGAACTACATTTTTCGCCCCATTGACACATGTAGGTTTGTGAAAGTTGCATTGGAGAAAAAGAAAGTTGTGAGCTAGTGCATAAACTTAACTATTGCAATGCGGATATATGTGTAATTCTTGTCCGTGGAAAGGAGGTCCCTAGATCAATCTTGGAGGCTTCAAAAGGATTTGTTGAAACAGATCGAAGGATTTCTAAACGCTCTAGGAAGACTAAACATGGAAGTTCAGTTAATCTAAAAGTGTCTGCTTCAACATCATTATACCACCTGAAAATGATGATATGGGAATCCTTTGGGGTAAGCCAAGTTTGTTGACTTTGTTGTATATTATTTTGTAGTTTAAATGTTGGGTGGCTAAAAATGGGCAGGACTTTCTCAACATTTAGGCATAAAAAAAAAATGCTAAAGTGCTAGGTATATTTTTACCAAAATTATGTGTTGCATGCTTGTTGATTCTTGGACGGGGGCGCGGGGGGGCTTCTACTGCTTCATTCTATCCAACATCCAATGAACTTTGTCATAATTTTGGCTATCTTTTTCTTTTGTATATATTGCTAAGTAGACCTTATATTGATATGTTATTGTTACTTTAAGGTGTTGTATAGACCCCATCTTTGAGCCCCTAATTGCTAGATCTGTAATGTAAGGCTCTTAAACACGGGATCAATGCTTCATGAGACCTTCATGTCATCATATAGTAAAAAGGAAGATTGTAGGGTGGACCACCTTTATATGTAGTATCAGTTGGATCACATTCTAAAACTGTTATAAACAAAATTACAAGACCTTATTATGCATTGTCTATATCGGATTGCTTGCTTTTCTGTCTTTCGTCTTCCTGCTGTTCACCGTGTTGTTCAAGTTTCTATCTGTACTGCTGCTCAAATCCGCTTCCCTTTATATTGTGTTTGTGTGAAAGCATCATATCACAGTGAACCTAAAATGACTTGTAGTAGACGTAAATTAGGACTGAAAATAGAGGTGGTTGTGTAAATTTTCTTGTCTTTTAAAAACTCCCACGTATTAGTCTGTGCATTGCTGCAATCAATTTAGTGCTTTGTAATGTTTAACTTTTTATTCCTACATCTGGCAACTGTTCTCAGGTTGTCAAAGAAAACCAGATACTACAAAAGGGTGATATAGCAATTGATAACAGTGACGAAAATACTACACTTGTGGACGTTAACATATTTGCTGGAGATCAGATTATTGTGAGGGACTCCGAGATCCATGAAAATCGAGATATTGCCGGTAAGCTTTTTGATACTTTTAACTAATTACTTTATCCTTTTCTTATGTATAGAAATTGACATATTTTATCTTTTGCAGATGAGCTGTATAACGAGAAAAAGGATACGCAGCCTACCGAGGGAGGGTTTCGTGGAACACTTTTGACTTCAAATGTTTCATCTCAGGTTGTTTAGGAACTTCTGTCATTGGTCTCGTCTTTTGTGACATTTACTGTATATTGTATATATACATACATTCTTCAGGAAAGAAAACCAATTGAATGAGAAAAAAGATATGGTATGGTGAAATGCAACCATGTAAATCCCTGTGTTTGGGGCATACCTAACGTTGGATGTTTTGGTCTTATGTCATAGTAATGGCAAATTTTGTTTGGAAATGCATTTCATGTTTTGATTCCTATATATGACTAAAATTTCAAGAGTGAAGAGATTTTAAGAAAAATGGTTGGCGACTGTGATTGTGTTCACAATGTCAAGTTAAGGATCACACAACCTCATTGTGTTCTTGGTGTCTTCTCTTACCACTGAAATCTAAATATCTATATGTTTACTTTGATTTCCACTTCTACTATTCTTTCAAAAGAAAATTTTAGTTCAACTTTTGCTAAATTTTATTTAGTAGTCTCTCAATAAATTTTACAAACATTAGGCTAGAAATTAAGTCAATCAACCATTTAGTTTGTGATGTGTAGCTTTGTTGCATCAAATGATTGAGAACAAAATTTCCCCTTTAACTATTGTATGGGGACACTGATTATAGTGATTGAGAATAAAATTTCCCCTTTAACTATAGATGCAATTTCTGTTTTTTGACAATGTAAAACTTAGCATATAATACTGTTACAAAGTTTTATTAGATTATCATGTACCACATTAGAATTTCCCTGTTGTTTCATTTCTTGCAGAAAATTTTTAAATTATGAATGAATACATAGATCAACAAAAAAACAAAAACTATAAAACAAAATTTCTAAATCCAGCGCTTATGATTTCGAGAGTTGTGAGCTCCTCCAAACCATCGATCCCAACCGGAACCAGCATCAACTGAACCCTGAATCCTGCAAGTATGTTACATGTCATCATATATGAGCTCATGATAAGAAAATTATTACAAAACATCCGTTTTTTAATTGTATTTACTTTTTATTTATGGATGATCATATATGAGTGTATAAATTATAAACTATATGCTATATGCTCAAATTTTTGTCCAGCAAAGACACAGTTGTAAAAAATAAACAAAATTGGATCCTTAAATTGTAATGTGACCATCAAAAGTCAAGACAATCTTAATTTTACCATGGAAGCAGAGGATCTGGATTGGATTCAACGCTTGAAATGACACTGCAAATTGATTAAAAGCACAATGAATGAACCATATTTAATGATGAATAAAAGTAATGAAAATAGTAAAAAATATTTGTTTTATCTTTTGCTTACTCCTTGCAGATGGTGGAAGATGCACCTATTGTTTCAAGTTTTTCCAACTCTTCCTGCATCATAATAGATTCATTCATATTTTATTCAATATCAATAAGGAAACATGAAAAGGAAATATACCACTAAAATGTCTATATTTATGCAAATTAAACAAAATATAATTAGAATATACTAAAATATATATAAATAAGAGAAATGAGATGAGGGTTGACCTGCAAAATATTGATTTGGTTATTGAGGTTAGATATAGAAGCTTGCAACCTATGTTTGCCATAGAATCCAGGAAAAGAAACAGTTCCAAATTGTGTAAATGGATGATGAGGAAGAACTTTTTCTTTCTTTTCTATAAAATCTTCTGATTCTCTTCCATTTTCTGCATCTGATAGTACTTCCATTGATTGTTGTCTATCCATGACACAGAGTAATTGTTGTTAGAGAAAGTTGATTCTACAATCAAACTAAAAACTCATCCATAAAACAATTGAGGAAAGGGTTATTTTTTGGTCAAAAAAGGAGGGTGGAACATGACATGACATCAAGTGGGAGTGGACCAATGATATTAAATAAAGTAACTGTAGGAAAAAGAGGTGGAGATAAGGGGACAAGAGGGTGACATACAGTGGTTTTTATTTTTTTATAAGTAAAATTTGAATTATAAGAATTACAAGGATGTTTAACCTTACAGTTCAAAAAATATAGTTTTTTAGAGCAACTTTAGTGGAAGCAATTAAAATGAATGAGCTAGTTGTTTTTTATGGGGCTAAAATGCCATGTAAGATTTAAGAGATATTTAGTTGATTTAGATAGTTTTTTTCTTCAATGGTGATTATTTATAAGAATCTAAAATTTGACCCCACATATTTATAATTTTTTGAATCTAAGTATTGAAAAGATATAAAATAATAATTTTATATATATGAAATAGTGATAGTTTAAGTTAGTTATATAGCTACTATAAACTAAGTTTTAGCTAACGAATGTGCCATGTTACACCATCTTTAATGCAAGTAGCTATTAGTGTATGTCATCTATAAAGAATTTGGCAATAGTCAACTTACACTAAAGTTGCTCTTAGAGCATCAACGACGCAAATGTTTTAGTTTTGGATTCCTTATAAATACCGTAATCTATTAGCTACTTGCACTAAACTAAAGAGACATGGCAAAGTTTGATAATTCACGGCAATGTAGCCAACGGCAACTATTATAAAATTTGTTGTTTTAAATACATAAAAATATAACCTGAGGGTGTGATTGAGCAATTGGGGTTCATCCTCCCTTAACCAAGGGTCGAAGGTTCGATCCTCACCTTGGATATGGAGCAGCTTTAAATCCTTGGGTCAGCTATCCCACCCATCAAAGTGCCTCCAATTTAGCGAGGAATTAGTCACCGCGTTTGGCGGTGGATACCCCAGTCTCGACAAAAAAAAATATTTTATATCATTTCAATTAAAATCCTACAAAAAAATATAAATACATGGGGAACTACCTTTAAAATAAAAAATACTCAAATCAACTATAAAATTTTTAAATCCTACAAATCACTTTGGACCTACGAAAAGTAATTTAATTTACCCATTTAACTTACTTTCACTAAAGATGCTCTTAGACAACAAGAAAGCAATCTAAAAGATTAGAACATCACTCGGTATAAGACACCGAAACAGATTGTCCTATTCAACCTGTAAAATAAAACAAAAAAATATACAAAACTTGGTCCATCAAATAGACCATGCAAGCACTATCACTTCTAAAAATAATATTATTTTTCAATCGCCAAATACCAGGTTATAACTAGTTAAATAAGATGAGGATAGGTTTGATTGTTGTGATAATTTGCTAGTCTACATTGATGGGATCAACATATGGGAAAGTTAGTACTTAGTAGTAGTATTATGTTCATTCATTATTTATTTTCATTTTTGATAATAACATAATATTTAAGGACCAAAATGAAATTAATAAAATAAATTAAATGATCAAAATAAATTTTTTTAATAATTAAGAGACTAAAACGGAAAAAAAAAATAGAGTCGAAGGTGAAAAACTGTTTGTTTCTTACTATCATCGTTCAATCACAGTGAGCGAGTTGAGTTTAGGTCACAAAACTATGGCAACGCTTTCAAAGATATCGTCACTTTTATCATCCAAACCTAAACCTAAACTCATTCATCATATCCATTCCTTTCTTCTTTCTACTTCTTCTTCAAATGTCAGAACCGTTAGCACCACCACCGGCGGCGGCGGCGGCCACACCGGTATGAAAACGACAAAGATGAAGAAGACAGAAGCAGCACTTGCGAAAGAAAAGAGACGAACTCGTTCGGAAAAAGAACTCGACAAAGACATAATAATTGAACTTTACAACAATAATTCGCATCTTCATATTCCTGTTATGCTTTCTGAAGTTTTGGATGTTTTCTCAAATTGTTCTTTAACTTCTTTCGTTGATTGTACTCTTGGTGCTGCTGGTCACTCCACCAATGTTAGTATCATCAATTTATCTAATTTGATAATTTCTTTTAGAGAAAATGATATATTTCAATGTAATCGTAAGTGTCAGTGTTGTGTCGGAGTCGGACACGCTATCTGTCAGAGCTTCATAGGTATATGTATAGTCACAATTAATCATAAACTTTAAGTAGAGATATTTAATTTCATATATTTTGTCTATAGAAATAGAGAAATTAATATTATTCAACACTTTAGTGACATTAAGGTGTGATTTGTTTGTAAAGGTTTTACATTGCATAAGCCTTAAACTTAATTTACTTTGTATATTTTTTGTGGTTGGATGAGTTCAAGTTGTTAATGAGATTCGGTTATAGTCGAATTGATTTGGTGTATCCAAGTTTGGTTCTTGGTTGGAATATTTCTTGACTTGATTTTATCATTGGTTAGAACAATTTTTGACCCGAGTTTGATTCGTGGGTGAAAACTGGAGGGTGAAGACAACAAAATTTACTTTGTATATCCTTATAACTTTTCATGTTGTTATAATTTAAAAGAGGGTTTTGGCGCTCCCATTCTCTTTCGAAAATTGAACCACACAATAAAGATTTAAAATTTTAGATCTCCTCTTCTATATTTGTCTTCAACCAAATACTATGTAAAAAATTTCATTTTAATATGTATTGATGTTTTTTTTATTAGTTGTGTTTATATGCTGAACTTGTCTTTCTCTTTTTTTCTTGTTCTTGAATGAATGGAATAGGTGATTAGAGGTCATCCAGAGTTGAAGTATTTTGTTGGGATGGATGTGGACCCTGTGGCAAGTGACGTAGCTCAGTCACGCATCAGTTCAGTTTTGGATGATAATGAGTCTAGTGTGAAAGTGTTTACTGTGTTAAGGAATTTTAGACATATCAGGTCTGTGCTTAGAGGAACGGGAGAGGAACACTTAGAGGCATCATCTATTGATGGCATCTTGATGGACCTTGGAATGTCATCTATGCAGGTTCATTTCCCAGCTTTATTGTGTTGTTTCATATTCTTGGTCTTAAATTGCAATTATGTGTATGCTTGATGACATAATGAACTATGTTTGTTGTGGTAGAATGTAGTTCAAAACCCTGATTGTGTCTAATCTTACGGTGCTGGAATTTGTGGTTGAGTGTTTTGAATCTTTCATCACCTCTTGATGAAGTGAAGTTAATTAACTTATTGTTTATTCCTCTTATATATTTTTTGTTTTAGGTAGATGATCCCAAGAGAGGATTCAGTGTGCTTGCTGATGGACCCCTTGATATGCGCATGGATCCTCAGGTATATTTTAATGCATTTTGGAGTTCAATGTAAAATATATGCTCTTTGGAGAACGAATAGGTGTGATTTGCCTGATTAATTTGTAGGAGCGAAAAGTTGTGCCATCATGTGAATGTTATTTTGTGTTGAATGGTGGTTTACTTTGTAGTCTCTTTCCTTAATTTGGATGGTTAAACTCCAATCCAAGACATGTTGCTATTTCTATAATACCTTTTTGTGGATATATGGCCTGACTTGTGCATCTATGTAAATTCTAAACCATCTTTCTTGCTAATGAAATGTGCCTATTTCCTTTTTCACCTCATTGCAATATCTTTTGAGTGGTTGGTTATTCAAGTAAATCAATTAGTTGTGAAATCATATTTTTTTCACATGTTTACCGCAGAGTAATACATGATTTATCTTTCCTATTAAACTGATGGACAGGCCTATGACAGGCAAGCCTTAAAGCAGAAGACATATTAAATTCTTGGCCCGATTCTGAAGTGGGCCGTATCCTAAGGGATTATGGGGAAGAAAGTAATTGGCGTACTCTGCAGAAGAAAATTGTCCAGGCCCGTTTAGAAGGTGGATTACATTCCACTACTGACTTGCTGGATCTTATTCGTAGTGTGACTCCTGCTATGAAAGGTATGTCCTTCTCCAGTTTTCTATTGCATCTCTCAATTACATGTTGATCTTTATTCCTTGAAACATAGAAATATACCTTTGATTGCTTACTTTGCAAAGTACTGATACATATTTTGAATTTGAGAAATGTAGTAGTTAGATTCCCATTCCAAAAGAATAAAGTATTATGCAGGGTAAGGAGAAGTTATAGAAATAACAGAAAGGACATACAAGTAAATTTTATATCATGTAGTACATTACATTATTTAACCTGTTATTTTCTCTTCAATGACGTTCTTGATCTACATGTTTGCTGCCATATAAACAATTCATCACATGAGCTTTGACTCAGACCACATAATTTTTCATGGAAAACTGTGAACTGTTGTTGTTAACACACAAATTTTGACTACATCGTAACAGTTGGAAGACAAGGTTGGATAAAAACAGCAACCCGGGTATTTCAAGCATTGAGGATTGCCGTCAATGATGAACTGAAGACTCTTGAGGATTCCCTCTATTCTTGTTTTGACTGCCTTGCCCCCGGGGGCAGGCTCGCTGTCATATCCTTTCACAGTTTGGAGGACAGAATTGTGAAGCAAACATTTCTTAATATAATTAAAGGGAATGAAAACATGGGAGAAGGGGAGAGCTGCAATAGTGATCTTAGGAAGATGATTGATGAAATAAAGGAAAAAGAAGCATGGATAAAACAAGTAATGCATGGATCAAATGGAATAATTCTCACAAAAAGACCAATCACACCGTCCGAAGAAGAAGAGGAGTTGAACCGTCGAAGTAGAAGTGCAAAGCTCAGAGTTATTCAGAAGCTTTGAAGATAAAACTTGAGATTTCTGTTTGGAGTAGAGCTCTTAGAAATCTCTGTATTTTTAAACTTGTCTGGATCTTTGTTGTTTTGTTCTACATATCCATATTTAGAAATTGTATTCACAACTTTTAATTAGTAGGAAAAAAGTTTAAAGGCTTTTAAATGTCTTACACGTAAGGTTACAATTTTTTAAAGAAGCAAATTACCTGTTTTTGGACTAAAGAAGTTTGGAAAAAGGTTATCTGAAAAAAAAAACATTTTAGTAATTTATCTCTTAAACTTGAAAATATATCAATCAATGTATATAGAATATTGGAAATATAGTATTAGAAAGAGATACAATAGTGTCTATATATGTCTATTGTTGAAAACATGGTTGAATTTTGTCTTAGATTACTTGAGCATGTGAAAACGAGACTTGTAGATTTCGAATTTGTAGTAAGAGTAAATCGCATGGACTAGGTATCCCAATATCTAGAGGAAGATGAAGACCACAAAAAACTATGACCTATGATAGGATATTATGGCGTCGCTTGATTCATGCAGCCAAGTGCCCTACCTATAAAGCTTAACCGTTATTTTTATTGTATAAGCAACAAGGTTTATCATTCAAATTCAAATATGACATTCGGTCGTACAATTGATAGCATAACCGTGCTAGTAAACTAATCGTGCATCCACACAGGTCACACAATGTTGGTTATCATATTAATTTAGAGTATACTACTCCGTTCCTTGTAGATTATTGGTATGAATTATGGTATTTGATATTATTGTATTGATTTGGTAATATTCTAAACTTCCAAAAAAACAGGGCTATTGCAAATTATCTCTCTTATAATCTTACCTGTTCTTGCACGTCTTGGTGCCAACATTCTCCTTCCAAGACCAGGCTACTCACAATATTTTTTGTGCCGCTTGTTGTTTTCTTGAAGTTCGCTACTTCGATCTTCTTCCTCAGAGAGGATGGGAAGTTGACCTTGATTCCCTTGAAACTCTCACTGATGACAATACTGTCGCCATGGTCCTCATAAATCCTAGCAATCCATGTGGGAATGTGTTCGTTCACATACCAACATTTAGAAAAGGTATACATGTATAATATTTAGCATGAATGAATCTACATTTTAGTTCTTGAAATCGTAAGGTCAGTCAAATTTGTGAAATAGCAATTAGTCCTTTAAATTTAACAACCTAAGACCATTTAGTCATTTTTTTCTAATTTAAGACCACAACTTTAAAGGTTATACATTTGTCATAATGCAGCAAGACGCTATTGATTTCAAGTTAATATATTGTTCTTTCATTGGTTTTGATTGATGTTTGCTGAAGAGGTACTTTGATAGAGAGGTGAAATTGATTGATATTTAAAATCTTAGAGATTAATTTGTTACTCCGTAAATTTGAAAGACTAAATTACCAGATCTTCACAATTTCAAGGATGAATATGTCCGTATACTCAATATAGCAATGTAGTATTTAATCTACAATATCATAGAGTTGGAAAACAAAATGTGAATATTTTTTAAGACTGTTGTAGGTTGCTGAGACTGCAAAGAAACTTGGAATTTATGTAATTTCTGATGAAGTTATGCCCACATAGCATTTGGAAGCAATCCATTTGTTCCCATGGGAGTGTTTTCGTCAATAGTTCCGGTCATTACAAAAAGATGGTTAGTTCCCGGTTGGAAAACTGGTTGGATAGCCATATGTGACCCCCACAAAATTTTCCAAAAAAAAAACTGGGGTTTGTTTTTTCTATTGTATTTCCAATTTTCTGTTATAATTAACATTGTATGATTTATGTAATTTGTTTTCGCTTTTCATCAGATAGTGAAAAATATGATAAGCTATTTGGAGATCACTACAATAGAAAAATAGTGTTGTTAAGTTAATTTCTTAATACAAGTTTGTACTTTGTAAATTGTAATACCAGTATATTTTTAACATATACTTTTGCTTTTTGGAATAAAAATTGCAGCAACTAATTAATCAGCATTTTGCATTGAGAAAACAAAAGCTGAATTCCATTTAAAAAATCTTAATATAATGAAGGAAGCTGCAGACATATTCTATGATGTATGTAAGGAGATACCTTGCTTGACATGCCCTCATAAACCAGAAATGGTTTTAAATTGCAGTTGTTTTGCGGTCCCATGCATACAAATGACGCTGCATTTGCACTTGTGATGCTGTTGTTGAAAGTTGAAACCTCTAAAACTATTCTATTATAAGATGTGTTTTATTTACAGTCATGAAAAATCTTCATATTAAACATAGGATAGTTGTTAAGACTTGAGAAATAAGAACAGTATCCAAATCTTCATGGCAAATCATCATCACGGCGACAATGGTCTATTTGGTTGCATCCTCTTGTATAATTGTGAACTATTTGCTCTTTGCAGTTTTCAGGATGATCTTTGCTGCATCCAGGATAAATGTCAGGTTGAATTGCCCCGTAAGCAATATATTTGGCTTTGGCCTCAGCATCTTTGACGAAAAGTGAGAAAATTAGAAGAGTACTAAAGAACATAATCAACATTGTCTTTGGCATTGCCATTTTTCTAATGAAAAAAGAAATGTGATTAGTTTAGTTGATGATCGATTAATTAACTTGATTGTCTTTTAATTAGAGGGATGCATATGTTTAAAATTTAAATAATACATTTTCTACTCTATAATTAGCCATTTATGAACTTACTGGAGTTCAAAAATAGAATATGCATATATTTAGGAATAAAATGACAGCCTTGTTGTCTTTATAATGAAATGTTTTGGTTAAAAGATCGTTTTATTACAAAAGATTATAATGCTAGAGTAGATGAAAGAAAACTCTTTTGCAAACAGAATCATAGTGTTACGAAAAACAAAATCAAATAATGCATAACATTAGGGTGACAAAATGGTTAAATTTGCTCTTAAAAAAAATAGTTAAATTTGTTAGAATGGTTACCACCTTAATTGCCCCACATAATCATCCAAAAAGCGGGGTTAATATGTTGGGTTCATAGTTCATACTTACCTTTTTGGTATATTTTAATGGTGACAACTTGTGTACTCCTACAAGATTTGGGGGTATGTACCCCCAACCGCTATAAAAAATTTTAAACGATATAATTTTTATAAAATACATCGTTGGATAGAAAGTTTATATCATATAGATCATTTGTGTAAAATTTCAGACAAATCTAAGATCATTTGATATGTTATTGAGACACATAAAGATTAACGGTGTTTTAAGAAACCATAGAAACTGTTAATTTTGATGCGTCTCAATAACATATCAAATGATTTTAGATTTGTCTGAAATTTTACACAAATGATCTAGATGATATAAACTTTTAATCCAGCGGTGTATTTTATAAAAATCCATATCGGTTAAATTTCTTTTAAGTGATTGGGGGTAAATACCTTCAAATCTTGAAGGGATAGACAAGAAAAAGCCTATTTTAATTTTTAATTTTACTATAATTTATAGGAAAATGCGAAACAGTGCCCCAAGGGCACTAGTTAAGCTCCTTAAAAAAAAAATTTTGTCTAAAAATTTTGTCTTGAAATTTCTGCATTCAACACCTCTGCCTTAAAACTTGTGCATTACTTTTATCTTTTATTTCTCTTTTTAGTATGCTTAACAAGTGCCCCGAAAACACTATTTAGCATGACCCTAATTTATAAAGTATCTTTTGAATCATACTCCAAAAAAGAAAATATGTACATAGATTTTTGTAATATTCAAGGTATCCAATCTTAATTAATAAATCAAACAGAGTGTCAACGTTTGTTTCTTTTGGAATCAATATAACAAAAATAAACTAAAGATTAAATAGATAAATTATTAAACCATAATTTACCGATGATATTTTAACTTTTTGTTTGTTTTTGGTGAATGATATTTTAACTTCTTATCAATAATATGTTATTAAAAAAGTCATTTGAAACGTGCGATATACGATCTTATATTACACACACACACACACACACATATATATATATATATATATATATATATATATATATATATATATATATATATATATATAAAAGACTAAAATTGAAAACAAAAACATTATAGGAACTAAAATTGAAAGTAAATTATTAGAATAATTAATTAGAAAAGAAAGTCAATTTACTTAGACAGACTAAAAATATATTTAACCCTTTAATAATATATTATGAAAGAATTGTTATATGTATTTATAAATGGGAAAGATACATCATGTTATTACATTATAGTGTAAAAGATGAACTCTTTTTAATTTTTTTGGCAATTATATATAGAATTTCCTGCTCCTATATATATATTACTCCTTCATCTTATATATTCATTCATCCTTAACATCAGCTGGTGGAGCGCCACGACACTTTTCTTCTGTTTCACAACCTCTTCTATATGGGTTTTCTGGAATATCTTTGCATGCTGTGCCACCTTTTTTATCGCAAGGACGATTGTCTCCTTCCATAGCTGGATTTCCATTTGTGGTGGCTTCAACATCTTGAGTACTTAAAAGAGAACAAATTAAAAGAGCACTAAGAAACATAACCAACATTGTCTTTGCCATTGTATATATATATATATATATATATGTGATAAATAATAATATAATATATGAAGTTGAATTGGTGATGATATATGATTAATGAATTATTATTATTATTATTATTATTATTATTATTATTATTATTGATTATTACAACTTAATTTTCTTTGGGAGATTCATGCGTTTAAATAACTCATTTTTTCATTCTATAATTAGTCATTTGTGTACTAATAAAATATAGAAAATCCAAATTATGTGAAAAGACAACAAACAACAACCTCTAATTGGTTTTGAGGAGATTATTGGTCGTCCAAAAGAATAGGCACTTAAAGAAATTTAAGGAGAACCTTAGCTTGGATTGGTCACAAGTTTATTTTGGCAAAATGAAAATTAATCACCCAAGATGTTCGTACAAGTTTCTTTCTCTTTTGTGAAGATTAGAGTGGTTTTATTTCTTAAAAAGTGTATAATACTAGTAAAAGATAAGTGGTTTTATTATGGGAAAAAATAATTTAGGACAATTTCGTAAAGGAAAATTATAATTTTAATAAGTAATTTTTTGTCTAGTAACCTAATAATTAAAGTTACACATTATAAATATAAAAAAAATAAAGAATTTAAGTTTGAATTTGAAGTCTTGTATATCAACGTCTTTACATTTAGCTCCATATATATAAGTACAACTTACAGAAGCTAGAAAGATATAATAAAAGGGACACGTAAGTTGAGATGGATTCTCCAAGCCGCCATGAAATGAGAGTATATAAGATTAAGAGAGTGAAACTTTAAAATAAACACTAATAGAAAGATAATAAAAAAATTAAGAGAGTGAAAATTTTGGTTTTTTTTTTATGTGCCAAATGAAATGAATCAAGTCTCTATTAGTGTTATCGATTTTTTTTTTTATTTTGAGAAAAAAAGTTATCGAAATTTTATTCCTATTTCGAAAAGAAAAATTTATTGGAATTTTTTCGAATTCAAGAAAAAAGTTCTTGGAATTACTTTCGTTTTCAAGAAAAATAATCTCGGAATGTTTTCCGATTTCGAAAAAAAAAGTTCCCAATTTTTTTTTCAACTTTTTAAAATTATTTGACGACAAAAACTTAAAAACTTTTTTCATCCAAAGTTAAATTTAGAAGAAGAAAATTTTCTATATTTAAAAAAAAAAAAGTGTGACCTATGTGAAATTTTTTGGCCTCCTCTTTATTAAGGTCTAACTCATTTTGATAAGACCTCTCAATTTGACGGCTCTAAGTCTAAGTAGAACAACTTCGACTCCTATTTCCTTCACATCATTCTCAACACCCTTCTCCAATGATTTTTCAAATTTCAACATCCTTTCAACACCAAATTAATCAACCATTATATATGGTCTTATAAGTGACAGTGTCATTTATTTCAACCACTTCATTTCTTCCAACTCCCAACTTCTTTACCGAAACAGATTACTATTTTTGATGGGTAAACAAATCTTTTTTTTTTCTCTCTTCTGAGCTATGATGAGATTCAATGCTTTTTGTTCAATTCTTGTTTCATTTCCATTAATTAATCTCTGCTGATGATGGTGCTTTGTTTTTGCAGAAAAAGCAATCCTTTTGTGTAACAAATGGTATGGACATGGACAACACTTCTTGACCACACAATCCTGCTTGCAAAATCTCACCCACCGGTTTGATTACTTCACTTCATTACATTCTAGATAAATGTATTCTTACCTTAGCACTATAAGATAAGATATACTATACTATACTATGGATATTATGACATTTACATATTCTTGTAGCAATTTTTATCTGTACTTTTTAATAAAGGCATTTTTGCTTGCATATATATGATTAACTTGTTATGAATGTTTATGTTTGACCAATGATGAAAAGTTGAGAACTACTTAGCACTTGTAGCACCTTTGTTTCTGCTCTATCGATATCTAAGATCATTGAATTGTTCATTTGTTTATTTTTTACCATTATTTTCATAAATTTGATTATTCAGCAAGAAAATGAACATCAAGGTGAAGGCGTCGACTTCTTTGGATTCAAATGTAAAGAAAGCAAATATGTTTGCTACCAAAAAAGAAAGAATTAAACTACCAACATACAATGATGTCGTTGAAGGCAAGAAATTCCACATCAGTGAATTTCTAAACCAGCCTAGTGGAATTGCAGCAGTGTTGAACACAAAGGCCTTACTATCATTTCAATCTCTTGATGCTAACACATACAGGTTTGTTGCATCTTCAATTCTTTTCTGGTGGCTTAAATTATTCTTTCAATGATTTGGTTTGGTGAATGCAAATAGTTTCACTCATATAAATATTGAAGTTATTAGAGCCAAGTTCAGGACTAATTTACAATAGACTGTTGAATTTCTAAGCCAAGCTCGACTGGTTTGAGCTAACAAGTTAAACGAGTTTAAGGAGTTAAATGATCGATGTTCAAACTCTTTTTGTATAGATTAAATATACTATTCCTTATCTTACTGCACTTGTGCTGTTGAAAGAGAGGCCTGAATCTGAAATCAAATAATTACTCATTGTATGTGTAGGTGTGAACTTCCTAAACTTCGACTTTTAAACTTTGAAGCTTCTCCTTTCATAGATCTGCGGGTTACCTCAACAGATGAAGATTGCTTGGTCGAAATGATTTCTTGTAAGGTGTTCCCTTAACAGGATTTGACACCTTCATTTTTTATTTTGGTAGAACAACATATGGAACACACATATACACACACATGCACATGCACATAGTAGGATACATTACCATCAGTGAAAATCAAAATCAATATTACATGTGAGAGTGCTTGATAGAAATGGTATGGATAATAGAAAGATATTTAATTAATGCTCTAAGATTCAAAAAACGTGATATGAACCTTAGTTTTATTAAACATGCATATTTTCAACATTCTTATTCACTTATTTCATCTGATTTTTGGATACTTCACTATATTTTTCACAGTTTGAGGGTTCAAAAATTGTGGAAGAGCAAAACGACCACTTTTCAGGTATCTATATTGTGTTTGTAGTACTTTTTCTTTAACCATATTATTGGTGCAAAGTATCCACCAGCTTTGCCCAAGACTAATCCCTATAGGAGAATCAAGTCCCTTTAGTGGAGAGTCTTCCCTCCCGACCACATTTTTTCATCAACAAAGCTCGAACCCGTGACCTTGCTTAAGGGTCCTTTCTGCACAATGTTTAGTGATCATTTCTATGGATTTGCAGCATTCATGAAAAATCACATGACATGGAGTGATGCTGATACAGAGTCATTTTTGGAAGTTGATGTCAACTTGAATCTCACACTTGAGGTTGCTCTTATACTGAAACTCAAAAAATACTATAGCATATATTGTCACATTCATATTTATTCCAATCTGCATGTGAACAAACAATGTTACCATATAAGTTTCATTGTTTCCATTTCAATATGTTATATTACTGTACTTTGCATTTTCCTTTTATCTAAAAAAAATTATTCTGTTTTGCAGATCTACACACGACCATTTACTATGATGCCTATTTCAGCTGTTGAGGGTCCTGGAAACATGTGAGTTATTTAATTCATAATCTTACAACTAACTCAACGTGAGAACTGAATAATTTTGTAATTTTCACCGTTGTACTTTATCCTTGTGGTTTTATTATATGATTCTATGCAACTTGTTTACTCAGATACTTTAATATAGAAATGTGGCTATGTGCAGAATGATGCAAGCTTTGGTGGACAAGCTTGTACCATTGCTACTTGAGCAGTTGTTACAAGATTATGATGAATGGGTTCAAAAGCAATTGTATTGTCTAAATCAATCTACTAGTTAACAAAAATTTGTTTCAGCTTACTTTTATAGTAGAGACAACAAAGGGAGGAACAACCTTCTAGTCTTTAAGAGAGAGAGATATGAATAGTGAAGCATTTGGTTTCTAGGAATTCTGTGTTAAGTTAAGACTATCCATGTAACGTAGCATTATTCTTTTGCAAGTAACTTCTATTTTCTTTCTTTTTGGTGTTATCAATATCAATATTCAGTACATTTTACTGTATTCAATTTAGTAGAGATTAACATTATTATAAATTTATAAGCGTTTTTTCAACTTTACGGCCTACTTTGGTTATGGCGAGCCTTCAAGATTCAGCTCATCTAAATCTGTATACATCTAAAAGACGAAGAGAAAAACTTGTTAAGAGTGTAACGACTAACGAGAGAGCAATTCATGGAATAATATACACAGTAAAATGGTTTTAGAAGTTTCATAGTATTGAAACTTGATTTGTGTAAAAAATTATGGGTAACTTGTATGTTCAAGAGAGGAATCTCTGGTCCACCTGAACAAACAAATGGTATTCAAACTAAAAGTAACTAGCAGTTTTCATTATCCTATATTTGAACCTAAGAGGACAATCATTTTGTGCAGAAGACAACTAGGTTCAACCCATTGCTTTGATTAACTGTCACAGTCCATTGTCATTCCTGTAGAACAGCTACTCAGCAACAATGACTAAAAATACCAAAACCCAATTGCTTGAGTTGAACATTTATTTACTGCCATCCATGGTGGCCTTACCTGACTGACTTTTCATCTCATTAAGCAAAATGTCTACTGTCATTCATGAAAATAGCAGGTTCAGTATTCCACTTTAGCAGGTTCATTTAACACTATCGAAAAATACAAACAAAATTGTCCAGTTGGAACTCGACCAAAAATCTGAGCAAACATAACAAATAGTTCAAACATACTAAAAAAATTACATGCTTTAAGCAGCAGAAACATATGACAACATATAATACTCACGTCCACACATTCAAAGGCTAAGTAAACAAGCATTAGTATTTGGTTTTCATAGTCTTTGATTTTCTGGGAGTAATCCCTCATGGTTATCACTTGTATAACCTTTATGTCCTGCTCTTCCTACTCCCTTCTGTGCTTTCTTTCTCCACCATCATCATCATCCCTTCTATAATGCCTTCTTTCACCATGATCATCATCATCCCTTCTGCGCTTTCTTTCTCCATGAAAATCATCATCCCCTCTGTGCTTTCTTTCCCCACGAACATCCTCATCCCTTGAGCTCTTTCTCTCTTTGTAATCATCTTCATCCCTCAAGTTCTTTCTTTCTTTGCGTTCATCCTCATCCCTAGAGCTCTTTCTCTCTTTGCGATCATCCTCGTCCCTAGAGCTCTTTCTCTCTTTGCGATCATCCTCGTCCCTAGAGCTTTTTCTCTCTTTGCGATCATCCTCATCCCTAAAGCTCTTTCTCTCTTTGCGATCATCCTCAATCCTTCTGATCTTTGTTTCTCTATGATCATCATTTCTCGAGCTCTTTTTCTCTCCGTGACCATCCTCATCCATTGAGGTTTTTCTTTCACCACTGCCACCCTCATCCCTTTTGTTTTGTGATTCTCTATGACGACCCACTTCCCTTAAGTTCTTTCTTTCTCCATAATCATCCCCATCCCTCAAGGTCTTTCTTCCTGTACGTTCATCCTCAATCCTTCTAATCTTTCTTTCTCCATGATCATCGCCATCTCTCAAGTGCTTTCTTCCTATAGGATAATCTTCGTCCTTTCCATACTTTCTCTCTCCACGGCCATCCTCATCTCTTAAGCTCTTTTTCTCTCGGTGGTCTTCCCCATCCCTTTTATGCATTCCATCTCTTGAATCATCCTCATCCCTAAAGTGCTTTCTTCCTGTGCGGTCATCTTCATTCCGTCCATGTTTTTTTTCTCCATGGTCATCTTGATCCTTTTTATAATCATTATCATTTCTTCCCTTCCTTCTTGCTTCATAATCCTCCCAATTCCGATCAGTCCGTCCAACAGATTGTGATTCAACATCCCTGTTGTAACTTCTGCCTCTCTGCTCAGAAGTTTCATTATCATTCCCTCTGAGCCTAGCTGACTTAGAATAACCATCTCTTTCTTGAGTTTCATTTTGATAAATTCGAGATTTTGACTCAGACTCTGTTTTACCAAACTTCCTATCCTCTCCTCCATGCTTAGCCAATTTGACAGTCTCCCGATCTCTATCTTCATCAATCTTGTCACCCTTTGCCATTGCTTGACTTCTAGAATTTGAACCCTCTTTATAATCACTCCTATATGATTTTCTTAAAGAATCCAATCCATCAACGTTAACACTATTTTTGCCTTTTTCTACAGCATTACCTCTGTCATTTATTTCCTCCTTCGGTGCACCTCTCTTTGCTACAACCCCACTTTTTCTAGTTCTTTCATACCTGCCATCACTATCACTGCTGCCTGAATCATTATCACTGCTACTCTCATCAGAGGAAGAGTATGACCGCCTTTTAACATGTTTGCCTTGACCTGAAGCATGCCTAACACCGCCTCTACCAGAGTCCTCATTAACAGAACCATACCTCCTAGTTTTCTCCTTCTCAAGTTTACCGTGTTTCTCTTTCTCGCTATCAGCATCAGATTCCTCTTCGGAATCATGACGTTTGCTCACCTTCGTATGTCTCTTCACTTCTTTAGTCCTATGTCTGGGCAAGTCTTCATGCTGATCAGAATCACCATCTGAATCATGCCTCTTACTAGTCTTTTCTGGTTTTTTATTACTTTTCCTTGCACCAATACTGTCATCAGTATCATCACTGTTCTCCACCCTGCCTTTCTTGTGGCGCTTAGATGTCATCTGCTTCTTTTTGGCCTTGACCTTCCTCTTAGCATCACTATCAGAATCAGATTCATCACTACTGTCTGTATTCACTCTACCATGCCTCCTTCTACCTGCCTTCTCATCATCTGTACTACTATCAGAATCAGATGAATCATCATTATACTTTCTCTTGTGAGTTCCACCCTTCTTGTGGTGCTTTGTGTCTTTAACACCCTTTTTCTTAGTAGTTTCTTCTTTTTGAATTTCCTCCAGTTGTTTCTTTCGACTGAAATCTCTGTCCAAAAAGGAATGCTCAGGTTTCAAAATATGCTTTGCATCAGCAAAAGAAACATCTTTCCCTTCATTATCAAGTCCCTCATCATTCCCTTCTGTATTTAATTCATCAGCTTCAGAAATTATGCCAAGAGCAGCTTTCAATGTTTCCATCTGCCTTTCCTTTCTAGCAGCAATTTGGTGAGTCTGTGTATCAGAAATTCTGAAAAATCCACAAAGAATTATTGTTAGTGATACATAGAATAAATCAGAATTTGACCAAAAAATAAACAGATTTTATCATTATTTTGTGAAACTACTTTGAGTTGATTCCTAAAAACATGGTAGTAACCAAAAAAAAGAGAAACTTATGCTTTACATAAATCCCTATAAAATATAAATCATGTTTTTAAACATCCTTAAAATCACTTTTTCAAGCTTAAACAAATGGGTCCTTAACAATGATCCTGAAGCTAATGTCTAATTGCACCAAACCTCTAAATCACACACAACAACTGAAACCAGATTAATTCAGCATGTAATTATCAACAGAGTGCTCTTTGTATAGTTAATTCATTAAATTATGCCATTCATAAACTTCCCCAAACATGAACACTAACCACTTAATTCAAACCCACAAACAATATCAATATCATCCTAACCAACAAATTCAAAGAGAGCACGAACAATTCAAATTCAACAAACAGCGTAAAGATAATCAAACAATCAGTCATACATCAACTAAAACAATCAGTAATCAGAAAACAACCACAACAGTCCAACAAAAATATCAAAATGCAAAAAACCCACCTCTCCAAATTGGATTCATTTTCATCAGCAGCAGCCTCCAAGTTACTCCGAGCTTCCTCGAGTTTCTCAGCAATCTCAGCCTCAGTATAACCCTGATCAACAAGCTTATCTTCAAGAATAACAAGCTTGAGCTGAATCTGACGCTTTCGGTCATGTTCAAGAATCTCTTTGTTAGCCTTTCTACTAACACCAGCAGTACCTTGATCTCCTTCAAACCCCTTCATATTCTCAGCAACTTTCGAAGTTCTCGGCTTGACGAAGAACTTGTTGCTTTGAATGTAACCATTGGTACCCGAACCTCTTGGGGTTTGTAACCCTATTCCGTTATACATTTCGTTCACGACAAATCAAATCAACCACTGCAATTGAAATTGAAAATAATAATTGAGAAACCCTAATTTCAATGGAAATTCACAGATCTTGAATATATTTGATGCAATAAACAAATTGAACGGAAATAGGGTTACAAAACGAAGAGAAAAGTGTACCTGTTATGTGATGTGAGATGGACGGCGCGTTAACGGTTCTCAACGGGAAAACAAACAGACAGCCACCACAGTGTTGATATTTTGATGGGAGATGGTTGATTCTGATAATATTGTATTGTAGGGGATCCTATTTCCACCGCTACTTTTCTTTACACACCCCCATAATATTTTGTTTTAGATAGGTCTTGTATCATTAAATATTTTTTTTAATCGAGACCGGGTATCCATCGCCTACTGATTTAAAGTATCAGTCAAGGATTTAAAACTGCTTCATATCTAATGTGAGGATCGAACCGTCGACCATTAGTTAAGGGAGGATGAATCCCAACTGCTCAACCACACCCTTTATATCATTCAATATTTTAATATTATGTACGCAAAAAACTAAAAAAAATTAATTAGACTACTTGATAAAAATAAATTGCACGAGAAATCTCCACTAGGTGATATAAATATTGATGTGTTTGTATTATAAAAAAAAAATATTGTTCTGTTTGTCCAATATTCTTTTTTTTTAGGCAAAAATAAAAAGAAAAGAATATTAACATCAATGTTATGTTATTTAAATCTCAATCACTCTTACAAAAATAAATTATGTAGGATAACTGAAGTGGTAAGAGCTGGGGATATGAGTTGGGTAGAGGAAGGTCCAGATTCAAATTCTGGTGGAAACATTTATAATTCTGATGTACAAACAAAAAAATTAAATTTCAATCACTCTATAGATAAAGATAAAGATTACGATGACATCAATATTATCATATATATAAATATTAATTCACACAATCATATTGTGATTACAAATTATGCTGACATAAGTGCTGATATTAATATTATCTTGTCTAAATCTCATTCATCTAATTAAGTTGTGATTACATATTATGTTGATCTAAGCACTAATGTCAACATGTTTTTAATCTAAATCTTAATCATCTAATCATATCATGATACTAATGTAAGTGCCAACCTCAACATTATCTTATCTAAAGTTAATTAGTCAAATAGACTGTGATTACAAATTATGTTGACATAAGTGTTGAAGTTAACATTATCTTATCTAAATTTCAATCACTCGATCATACTGTGATTACAATTTATGCTTGCATAAATGGTGGTCCAATTCTTTACAATTGTAGCTTTTTTTTTGGTACATCGGCCATTGGAAATATGCCACAATTTCGGCCATTGTGGCATATTTTAAAATGGTGCAGTCATATTATACACAGATCAGCTTAAAATCCTAAACAACATTAACATATTAGGCCAATTAATCATGTAATCGACTTTAACCACCATGAACACATTGGCATTATCACAATTGATAGTCAAAAACTTAAGTAGATGTAGAACATATGATCATACATTCTACTAGTAATATCAATGGTTTTGTTTTGAATTCAAAATTCGTAATCAATAAATATATTTAAATTGCACTATATACTTTCATCGAGCCTAATGGTGATCCTTAATCTTGCATAATGTGTACCACCCTAGTCTATGTGTTCACTAGTTATGAAAGAGAAATAGAGAGAAAAGGTGGACCACTGTTACTGTAAACTAATTTTAATTTACGGTCCTACAATAAAAATGTATCTTTCCACATTTGTTTTTAAATTACAGTAGTTTATCTAACAATATCGCGAGTTTTTCTTCAATGTATACGTATACAAACACAGATGACGTTAAAATAGTTGATATTTTTTTTCTGGCGTAAAACATCAAACTAAAAGAAACAAGATTTTATAAAATGTACTGACAACAAGAGAACCAACTGATACACTGTGCTAGTTCTGAAAATCAGAAACATGATTCCCCAAATTGAATTGATACCGATATTAGTTCCAAAAAATCAGTTTATTGTCAGCTCCGAGGACACTAAGACTAGTTTTCAACAAAAACAAAAAAATATGTTTGCAGACTGCAAGTTATTAAGGTAAATTCAATTGAGGGACACAAAGTTCGCGCGGGCATTACTGTTGTGAATTAGAGATGTAAAAGGAGATGTAACACACCATTCATACCAAACCTGTTTTAGATTCCACAAAAGAAAAAATAAATATGAAATGCATGAAATGGGGAATTAGATGCAAGGATGAATAGAAATATAATGGAAAACAACAAATGATCGAAAACCAACCTTTTTAGTATCACAACAGCGCCAGAAATGTGCTTCTATGGTAGAGCCACGTTGCACACAAATAGGTTCCTTCAATGGAAAATAAATTTGTTCCCTGCAGAAAAAGATCAAACAAAATTTAGGGTTGAAAACCTAGTTTAAATTCCTTTTCATCTACGATTTCATACTAACCTTCGTCTTTAAATTTTTGAGAAAGAAAAAAAGGTCTTGCTAACTGTAATATATAACACAGTGGTAGTTTCGGTATTATTCATGCAGGGGAGCAAATGGGAAGTTCTTTGACAGACTGCAATGTTTGCTGGGATTTCAGGAGTATGGTTACATTAATGCAAGAAAATTTTCAAGGATAAACTTATCCTTTCACTAGGTTTATTGGGATAAATTGATCTCCTTAATTTTTTAGTGGATAGACTGAAGTTAACAAGTTTTGCATACTTAATGTGTTCTCACCCTGTTTGGTTTTTTGTTTGTGGCACTGTAGAGAGAACACAACATATTTCTCAAGAAGAGTAATTTAGTGTGGACAGTCTACGATATATCAAATGGTTTTTTTCGATCCAACTATAGAAACCGATCTCTTATGATGGGAGCTATATGTGGCCCTCTCTCACTGTATTTTAGAGAATATCTTATCCTCTGATCAACAACTTCTATTTTAATACTTTAATTATGTGTATTCTCTTATTCCAAAAGAATATACTAAAAAAACTTGGGGACACAGGTAGTACCAAGAGAATACATCTGGCGTAGCTTTAGAGGGTTCAGTTCCAAGATGCACATCCTTGTAAAGAATTGCATCAAAGTAGCCATCAAATCCTATAATCAAACCGCATAAGTGGTTAGTATTACTCAAAGGGATATGAGAGATGCACAAATAAAACTAGTATATTTAGCTAAACCTAACTCGTCCTCACAAAAATTAGACCTAACTCGTCCTCACAAAAATGTGAGAGATGCCTCCTACTTATAAACACTTTTTTCAGGTCATATCACATCTAATGTGAGACTCTCCAACACACCCCTCTCATGCACGACTTGATATCTAGAGTGTGACTAGAGTGATTCGGTTACTAGGTTTTGGATTGAGTCTAACTCGTCCTACAAAACCATCTTATAAGGTGACTCATGTCTCCCACTCATAAACACTTTTGCATGCCATATCACATTGAATTTGGGATTCTCAAAAAAGTATAATCAAATGACATTTTATTCCACAAAAACTCCAATTCTTGGAGTAAACTTCATCACTCAAAATACCAACAGCTAAACTAAATTGAAAAACTTTTAGATTCTAATATTTGAAATTCTTAAACTACATCCACAAAAATACAAATTTTCATAATTTACTTTAATCGAGGTTAGCAGGTTTAAAATCATAAACTTGTTAGTTACCTCAACTAAGTCAATTTGGATTTTGGGTCGGTGGGTTTGGGTTCAAACCAAGATAGAGAAAAACCAAACCTTTGGGTTGAGTTGGATTGTCAGGTTGATCCACATCCGTGAACATCCCTAATTAGAGCCTTCCAGTATGGACCATTTCCCCCATACCAACCAAGCCTACCCGGATAGGTTCAAAATGTTCAATAACCACTGACTGAGTTGGGTTGGATTTAAATATGATTATGAATTTTCAATTTGAGTTAGTTTAATGTTGTGATTTAGAGGTTATTTTTCATAACTAAGTTTACGAAGTCTATGTGTGCGTAACTATAATTTTTATTTTAGGTTGGATGTTACGATCCATGTTACGATCTTTCACCACTCCTGATCCTAAGTATAATCTCAAGTTAGAAAAAAACTCAATCTTTGAATGGTGTCCAATTAGGGAAGCAACTTGGTAAAAGAATAAAATGCATCACCCCAGGTTAGACTGAACAGAACAGGTTTGATATTGAGCTGAAAAATGAGTTTCAATTCAGTGAGGTTTTTCTCAATCAAGCAAAACAATGTGAAATTAGCATACTTGTCCACTAATAACCATGTATAACAAATTATATAGCATACAATCTTTTCCTCCTTTAATTTATGACCCAAGGCACAGACAGAGAACAGAAAATTGGAGTTAAAAATTAAGTTATTCGGGGTAAAATTAAATATCTTATCGATAACTCAGTTCCATGATGACTTATTGACTCAATAAGAGTAGATTGAACCTGCATACCATGTACAATTGATGACTCAGGGTCATCAGGTATCACAAATTGTAATTTCTTATACCGCTGGTTGCTTCTGTTGTCGGAGTGTTTTGGATGGGTAAAGGTAAATAGCTAAACAAGCCAAATAAAAACTGAACAAAATTAGTAAACAATAAATAAACTGGTTATTTTAAGAAAAATATTAAGTATAAAGCTCAAATAGCATAAAGATCAGAACAGTGGATAGATTGAAGTAAAAGCATGTAAACTGAATGAGAAGCTACTAACAGGTTGACATGGTGCAAGGCAAGCAACATTGTACATCCATGCATTAAAGGAAGCTTCAAAGCGTAAAATAGCATCGCCTGCCTTAATCTGAAATATAACACAAGTAATTAAATTAAATGACGTATATTATTTATATGCAAAAATTTGACAGACGAATACAAGAGACATACATCACTATATAAGAATGAATTTTTCACTGGTTGGAGGAAACTTGTATACCTGAAAGTTGAAATAAATATTAATGTAATAACTAAACCAACAAAACCAGATGTCTTAACCATCAATGTTCAGCTGGATGACTGCAAATAATAAATCCATTGACATCTAGCACATTACATGAATATTGTTTATTCAAAGTTGATGAAACATTTTATGGTAGTTCAGTATTATACAAGATAGTCCAAGGATTGTCATGAATATTGTTCAAAATGGTTCATCCAGTACCCCTAAGTTAAATTATTTACAAATTTAGTGACAACATGAAAATCTCATGATTGAATTCGAAGGACTTAACATGCATCAGTGTAGAATGAAGAAAATGCTTATAAAAAAAAAAAATTAAGAAATCCTTTTAACACAGACAAATCAACATAAAGTAAAATGAATTTACGTACGAAGACGGTATTGAAATTCCATCTTCTTTTAGAAACCTCTGGGTTCCTTCAAGGCATTCAGGAGCCAACTGATTGTCACCAAAAGAACCTAGTAATTCACTAACCTGAGTTCAAGACAACTGCAATCAAACACTATGAGGATAAAGAATAAAATTTAAGCAAGTGATCATGACTGTACAAATATACCAATATGTCAGCTTTTTCCGGGGCATTCCAGTATCGCACATCAGTTTGGACTAAGGTAACAATATCTTTCCAACCCTCTTTGTTGCACTTTTTCTGTTCCAACAGATAAAATGTTATGTCTATGATATACAAAAGACTCTTTTGCTTCAAAAAGCTACAGGTAATGTAATGTTGTCATCACAAACTTTTCTGAAAACAATGGGGACTGAAGGAGGAAAGAAAATTGATTTATATATGCACTGAAGCAACATTAAAGACAGGAGACGGCCTTAAGAAAATGCAAGAACATAAACAGTAAAGTAATGTACATCCCCATCTCTCAAGAATGACATCTAAGATCAATGTCAGAAAAGTTCCAGTGTCTGCATCCATAAAACTATGGACAATCATTAATAACCAAATTTTATTTTAATTATTAGGTGATGTTGGCTACAAGGATCATATTACGTCATTATTAATGTCAAAATCAATTATACGGGGAAATCATTATTAATGTCCGAATCAGCCTTGGGCAGGTATATGGAGATGTTTCCACATGTTATTATAATTGTTATAGAACTGTCGCAATTTGTTGTTATGTTGGGCAGGAATGTGGACTTGCTTGAAATAGGAACTGAACTGCTGAGGAGGAGGAGGAGGAGGAGGAGAGAATGAGGCGTGAAGGGGGTGTAACAGATTAACAGGTGACCATCAAGGTTTGGCAAAGGAGGTGTTGGAATAACAATGGGGGAAAAGGACAGAGAGAGAGAGAGAGAGAGAGAGAGAGAGTATAGTAGGGAACTAACAAAATAAGGGGTAAGTAACAGCTGAGAGAAGTTTTGTGTGAGCTAGAGCTGAGAATTGTGGCCTCGGTCTCTGGGTAAGTGGGTAGTTTCCTTTTGTTTTCCAATCTGTCAGAAGCTTGTCTCCATTCTCCAAACCGTTTTACAATTTTCTCTCTTTGTTACAAAATGTTGGTTGACAGTTAGAGCATGTTACATATTGTTGGACAGTCGGTCATGACTCATGACTCTGTTAGAATAGAGCAAAGAAGAACAGTTAAGCAAATAGTTAGACCCTCTCATAAGATTCAGTAACATTCATGATTGAGCATTTACCTAGAGATTGATCTCTGTTTTTTTTTTATTATTTTATTTCAGTTTCCCTTATTTTCTTTATAATTTATAGTATCATATAAAATCAGGAATCACCTTATGGATAACATAAAGATGTAAGAGCAATATCTAAAACTAACATAAAGGTAAGCGAGTGGATTTAGATTCTTTTCCACGGCATAAACTTTTAGCTTCCTCCGAGCTTCTTTAGCAGCCTACATATGAAGGTGACCAAAGTCACTCCAAAGACCTGTGGTGATATTACCTAAATCCAAATTTGCCATATTCTAGGACAATATCACGCACCTGTAATGATGTCTCCACAAGAGCCCCATGACCTGCTCCAACAACAACCAATACCTAACCACAAGAAAAATAAAACAACATTAGACATGCAACACAACAACCAGACCGGTTCAAAAAAATTGCGTAAAGCACAAAATGCAATGAACAAATCTTACTATGGTAATCACAGATGCCTTTTCATCAGAAACCCTGTCCAATAATGCTTGAGAAATTGCTCTTTTGTACTTGTATAGTAAAAACTACTGATTAGATACAAGTTTATGCTTAGTTTAGGGACATCAAATGAGTTTTAAGCAGGAGGTTCAAAGTTCAAATCCTGAAAACTAACATAACTATTAACTTACAAACATGTTCTTAAATATGAAAGAAAAAAAATACAAGTGCATGCCAACAAAACCAAAGCTGTTAGCTGTCACAACCTTCAGGACAAGACAGAAAGCAAACATGATGGTAGGTGCCAATTTCACGTATTTGAAATATTTTTGACCAAGTAAGAACATGATTCTAATCCAATGTCAACCAAATCAAGGTAACAAAATTTTATACACAAAAGCATCCGTAAATTTAAAAACCTTTTGCAATTACCGCTATGAAATACAATGCATATTTTTTATAAGATGAAATACAATGCATATAAATCACCTTAAAAGAAATCACAGATGATATCAATCATAAAATAGGACAGAGCACACTCTAGACTTCAATAATTATTGAGGAGTTCAAACAGCTAATTGATCGACATGGTAACAACTAGTTGACCCCGGTATTCACATGAATCAATGATGAATCTATAACCATTTCATAATTTAGATTTAGTGTGTTAGCCAGAGGATAGCAATAGTAAACAAACATAACATAAATATTTGCAAGAAGTTGAGAATGCCTTGCATGTGTTGGCAATTTGACATACCATCATGTACATCTTCTTATCACTCTCTTGATGCAGATATTTTACAGACTCCATTTTTTCCTCAAAAGGCTGACGATGAATTATAAAATTTAAAATTAATAAAATAAAAGGTGCATATAACGTGGGGCAAGGCAACATAGTGCAATCACAAAAAGAAGCAGCAAATTACATAAGATGGTTTAGCATTACTGGTCAAAATAACTTTTACCGTAGTCATTTGCATTAGAGTCCAAAATATTTTTTACATACATTGGTTACCAGACTGAGTTCACTTGGGACATGGGCAGAAGCATTATATGCGTGCTACTGGATTAGATTAAAATACTATAGTACTATACGATAAGTTTAGATCAAAATCTCAACTATTGAAGGTCTTACTCTCAGTAAGTAAGAAACTTTTGCAACTTTTAGATCAAAACTGTTATATTTCTAAGTTAATCCTTAGGAATTAGCTTCTCTCATTTGAGTCTAACTGTTCCTAAACCCTAAACAAGGTTGTTTCCTAAAACCTCTAATGCAGTTCTATCCTATTTCACCAATTATGAATAAATGGAAACATATTTTCCTATCTGAAAATCTACATAACAAAGTACTATTCCTTCCTGGACTCAAATATAAGCAAAAAAGAAGTCATGTTTGGTGGTCAGAAATACAAGCAAAATCTAACTAATTTCATCTTGTTTAATGCTATTATTCTCAAAATACACCTTCATTGAAACAAGTTTTCATACAAAATTAAATGAGAGAAAAAATTATTTGGGAAATGCAATTATTATTTTGATTACACTAAGAAAATTAAACGAGGTTTACATACTACTCTTAATAGATACATAGTTAGTTATTCTTAATGGATACTCCCTCCGTCCCAAAATATAAGGTGAAAAAAATCACACTTATTAATAAAAACAAAAATATGATAGTTTGAAGTATGTTTTTGTGAGTTTTTCTTAAAATAAGTTGCATGGGAAAATGAAAAAATAATTTTTATTGGTTATTGTTTATTGAGAAAATGGGAGAGAGAGAAAATTAAATGCAATTTGCATTTAAATTTATGAGAATAAGTAAAAAACATACTTGAAAGCGGTTTTTTCTCTTCTAATTTGGGACAAAAAAATGGGAATTTTATCCCTTATAATTTGGGACGGAAGGAGTACATAGTTAGTATTGCTAAGTGGCCACAAAGAATACATACTTGTGTGGGCTTCAGTGGTGTATCCCTCATAGAAAGCTGGCATAGAACAATGAAAACGTCAAGATAAAGATAATGGTAGGCAATGAACTGATTTTCCATTAGATAAACCGAAAGATAAATGTACCTGTAAATCTTCTCGCTTAGAAAGAGAACTAGAAAGAGGAACTACTTGTCGGTACAGAAATCTAAGATAGTCAATATAAGGTAGTAGACGATGTCTCGGTGGATCTGACAAGTACAAAATATAACACAAAACAATAATGTGTCCAAAAGAAGTTTTTTATATTCAGAGAAGAAAAAAAACTCATTTACAACAATATATGCGAAAAAAACTTAAAACAAATTATATGCGAAATAAAGAGATTAATTGGATGCTCTGTGTCCGTGTGAATTATTGAAATCCAATTATCTATTTTTTTTCATATCATATTATTAATTAAATTGTACATGTAGTTACAAATTATGATTTTGCATTATTAAGCCTGAAGGTCCGCTTGATATGTAAAAGATGAAAATTGAACATAACTGACAGAACAACATACAAGACAAATTTTTAATGTATTGAACAATTTGTTATTTCGAACTATGTTTAGGGGAAAAAATTGAAGTGCTTTAGTGAGGGACAATAATTTTAGTTTTTTCCATTTTTCTCTCCCAATTTGTATTGTCCTAAGAATAGTTTTAAAAACAATACCGTTGAACTGAACTTTTCTAGCAAAGATTTCAATAGTTAATTATGAAGTCATGAAAAAAAACTGTACAAATTTATTGGTAGAACTTTCCTGCATGATTTTTTGTTTTGACAAAGCAAAAATTAAAAAGCCTACATAATTTTGGCATTAACATTTTTAAAGAAAAATCAATAAAATATACCTTCGGCGGAACCAGCATCAACTAAGTAGTTAAGTTGAACTTCTGATATTGACTCAAAATTTGGTTGAACTTCAGATATAATGATCTGGATACATGTTTCAAAAAACTCTTGAAACTAAGTGAATAATATCATAGTTGTATTTGATAGCTGATCTGTTGGAACAAATTTAGAATCTTGAAATTGAGAAGTGATTGATTCAAGAGAGAAAGAGAGAGCTATTGAACATGTGGAATTGATTGAGAGACTGAAAGTGGATTGATTATAATGAATGAGTACATCTACTTATATAGAATTGTAAACAGAAATGTCTCAGCTTGGAATGAATATGATAGATGGATAGATGGAGACCTCATTTGTAACCTTTTTACATATGTGCATTGAAGTGATAGCCAGCTTCGGATGATGTGGATCCGTAGCCGGCAACACATAATTTTGAGGAAGCCAAAAAGACTAATATGGAGAAGATTTATTATATACCGTACAAGTTATTAATATTGGAAAAAACTAAAAGATTTCATTTGAATAATATATCGAACATAAATTACTAAAATGAATTTTAGGAAAAAGATAAAGGGTGACAAACATATTTTAGATGAGAATTAATTAGTAGCAGAGTCCCACAAGCTTTTATCTCAACATTTACAAGGTCGCGTGATATAAAGAATTAGGACGTTACCTGGGTAAAATGATTCAGGAAATAAGCAATTAACTTTTGTAGACCCTCTGAGAGGTGCATCAGATTAGAACCATCTCTAGTAGAAAAGAACTGGCAAAAATTTAAATAAAACAATTATGTTTATTAGAGAACAATTACAGAACAATATGTAGCATATATAATAGATGAACCATAAACAAATCAATATATATCCTTACATTTGTGTGTATTATAAAAGTGATAACAGGCTCCCCATACCAAATATTCAGTAAGTTATCTGAAGGCATGGCACTCCTATAATAATAAGGTTCATGATTAAGAAGATAGATAAAGAACTGGTGCAATTAGAGAGATAGTTGAGCATCACAAGTCAAAAGGAAGAAAATGCAAGGTCAAGGTAAAAATTCTAAAGTACTCACAAATTATCAAGTGCAACAAACAAATTACTACTATGATCACATATCAGTCGAAACGAATTCCATATCTTCCAATAATCATCCTGAAAATCAGGATTAGAGAAATTGTCAAGGACAAATTAATTATGATATATATCATAGATTTCATGTCTACATCATAATAATGCCGAGTACGTTAAGTATATACTAAATATTTGGTGGTAATAATTATATAAGCATTTGTTTGTGACCCGACAAACTACTCCTCAATACTCATCTGATTATCTTGTTATATATATGAAAGCCAAAATAAATATTGTGTGCATCTCTACTTCATCTCTTTATTCACGTAAAATAAACAAATCATCAACATCTTTGACTTTATAATACAAGGATTATTTCATTAATAAGAAAGTAATTTCATGAAGAATAAAAAATAAATAGGGAAAAAAAGCAAGTTTACTTCTTAGAAGAAACGCACAATTGCAAAAAACAGTAAGAGATACAGTAGAGTTAAACAAAAATAGCAAGTTAGTGAACCAATGCCCACCTCAACTATATTTTTAACTTGTACTCACCGGAGTTCTATAGATTTCAATAGAGTCATCATTCGGCTTCCCCAATGGAATCCTAAGCCACAACTTCATAATGAAGTTACAGATCCAAAAAAAGGAAAAAGTATAAGAATGGTACGAAATGGAATTTTTTATAAATAGAAGAAACAAGTATTATAAAGTTCAAGGCATAAGAGTGTGGCACCTCCATCTCCAGGTGTTCCTGTAAAAACTGGTTGGCACATCTAGCATAATTTGTCCAGGTATCTCCTTTTGGAGTCGGAAGGATACAAGCCTTTATTGCATTAAAAAAATTAGAAAAATAAATTTGGTAACAAACAAGAAGCAACTTTACATATCTACATAATATCATGTAACTCAATTTAGTAACACATTTAAAGCAACTTTACATATATACATCGCAAGTCCTAGATTGAACTAGACTCCGATACCAACTCGAGAATAAGGTATTTGGTGTTTAATAGCTTAAGAGATTAGATTTCAGCTTGATATTATTTATAATCATATCTGTATAACTAAGGGAATAAATCTATCTATAGAGTAAATATAACATATATCAATTCTAATAAAATCAGAATTCTAAACTATGAAAAGAACTAATATTTACAAACAATAACATATCTTAATAATATAGAACTAAATTAGTGCATATCTCAAGTCTCACGTATCGGATAGAAATATTCAGTCATGTTTCATTCTATAATCCTAAATTTGAGGGGAAGAAAAACTGCTGTATTGGATGAAATGGGGTGGAAGCATTCAGTCAAGTTTCATTCTATTCCATCAATCTATCAAGTATGCTTTTATATTTCTAATATAGAGATTTATTTATCAACTAAAGTAATACCTAAAAGATCTTTTGCCAAAAGGTTTCTGTGATAGTATTAGTGGGGGGCCTTTAATACATTTCTGGGTAAGAATTTTTTTACGAACCAAACGCTGATACTTTGCAGTTTTAAGGATAATTTTCTGGCAAAATCTAAATCAAACAACCCTTCAGTTCATTTCTGGCATTCATAACTCAAGCAAAATAGGAGGACTAACAATATGTGTAGAACAATTTAGTTGATTAAGAATTTCATACACGTAATGAGAGATAAGAAGCCATAGCTAGTTCTTTTTTGAAAGCGATTTCAGAGTCCTTCCTTAGGATTTCATCTGGGGAATCCAAGTCTATCCACTCGCTAGTTTTCCCTGAATAATAATAAATTATATGAGAATCTTGCCACAGTCGTGAATCCTATAAGACAATCAATAGAAAAGTAGAATATTCCAGAAAGTAATGTATTGCTTCAGCAAGTAACTTTTCCAAAATCAAAGGAAAATAAGCAGGTTGAACTTTGAAACTATCTCGCCTTCACCAAGAGGTTTAAGGAGTAAAGAAGAAAAAACTTCACTGGAGAAAATTAATCATTTGCATAAACACTCTTAAAATGAGATAAAAAAACATTTATCCTAGAAACCAGTATAAAGCTTCAAATCCATTTTTATTCTAAATAGTTTTGAATTTTTTATAAACCATCAATTGAAATTGTCAATCATAATTAAGAGTAATGCTCATACCTATTACATGATTCTGCCATAGAGAAGGCAAAGGGTCCAAGTCTGACCGAGCACACGGCAGGGACGCTTCTAAAGAAAATGATCCGAATTGTTGCACAAGGCTTGGGCGATATCTAGGCGACATCTGAATTGTACCATAGAATCATTTCTCAGCACAAGGACCATTTATTAGCAACTTAAACTTATAATTCGATTATGTGCTTAGAATTAACATAAACTTGATCTCAAAAAGTTCTTTATAGAATTAGAGATTTAAGTTCACAATTCAAATTCAAGTTATTATCATATAATTATTTATAAACTAATTACACCTCACAAAATATGCATAAACCTGTGCTTAAATTTAAAATGTTCTTTATTAATTATTATCACCTCACAGATTCTTTATGAATAAATTTTTTACAGAAATTGACAATTCACTTCACAGATTCTAGCTAGATGTTTCTTGCAAAATTTCACCAGTTGCAAAATAGACTGTACCAGTGAAGAATTAACTGCAAACTTAACTTGCTCTTATGAACTAATTCTAAATGCTATATTCACGATTGATTTCATTGATTATCATCGCAGATTGTAGTTGCATGTTACTTCCATTTCAACATTTCACCGCATACTTGTTCTTATCAACTAATTGAAAATCTATACAATTCAAAATTTCAAATCCACGATTCACCAATTACTTGAATCGAACAGTTCAAATCAACATTTGTAACAAATAAATAACCTAATCATCATGTTTTGACTAAATCTGAAATTTCTTGCATGATTCATATACGGATAATTGTAATAAATGTGAAACGATGAAAACGAAATTGGAAACCATTAAGAAAAGGAGACTAACCAGAGGAACAACAACGAAATCAACGCCTCCTCCGATATGAACATTTGCATCAAGGATACGCGTCATGGATTTGTTGAAATATGTCTCTATACCTATATCAAAGAACCTCGATCTTCTAGTATCTTCTTCTTCTTCGTTTGCCATTTTCGCAGAAAGAAGAGAGAAAGTTTGTTATATATGGTGAAAATGTGATTCAGAGAATGGAGTTCAACTATTTATACAACGAACTCTAAACGCGCGTTCTTGAGAGAAGCAACTTATTAGAAGTGATTTTTGCTTGAGAGTAACCGTTTGGTTCTAGAATATTCCTTTAACCCGCGAAGCAAATGAGAAAGATTGGATCATCAGCGGCACTTCTGTTTACAATTCACTCAGTTGCGCAATGTTTGGCCGTTGGATTTAAACCAACAGCTGAGATGTAAGAAGAAAAATAAATTAAAGACTTCAAATGACAAAAACAAACTTTTTTTGGTCATACAAAAATAAACTTAATAACTCTTTGATTACATTCAAAAATAGAGTAAGTTGAACATATGTAACTCACACAAGTCACGTCTCTATAATACATATAATCATAAATTTAATATTCGGTTCAGTTTAGTTTGAATTTTCAATTTAATCAGTTTTTGTCTGATGCACTTATACCCCTATAATAGATATATTACATAGATATTGGACTAAATTTAAGTTTACTATAGTAGTATATAGTGGATGTTAAGTAGAGCCGTATTCGAGCAAGAGCAATAAGATCTATAACTCAGGTAGGGATGTCAACGGGGCGGAGATTGATCGGAGGGTACTTTACCACGCCTTGTCATATTCCTGCTTCGGGGAGATTTCTACCTCCATCCCCGCAGGGAAATTTCTTCCTCCATCCCCATCCCCACGGATCCCCACAGTATCCACAAAGCTCCACGGATATAAAAAATTAACAAAATTGTTATACATTTTAATCAAAAGTACGACACTAATATCTTATTTTTTTTCTAAAAAAAATACTAATTTTGTATCTTTCATTTTTTTAAAGTAAAAATACATTTTGCATTAATAAAAAAACTGCAAAAACATTTTTTACTATTTCTTTTTGTAAAAAAAATAAATATTCAATTGAACTTGTTGTCACTATATATAATCATTATCTTTATAACATATTAATTATTATTTTTTATTAAAAAAACAAATAAAGTTATATAATTTAAATAATATGGTCGGGGTCGGGGAATCCGCGGTGGCGGAGGGACCTTCCCCATTCCCCGCCCCAAATTATCCACGGGGAAATTTTTCCCCCATCCCCATCCCCGCGGGGAAAAAAATCTGCGACTTCGGATCTCCGTACAGTCTACAGATAATTCCCACAGATAATTCGTTATCAAATACAAATTGACATCCCTAAATCTAGGGTCTCCAAAAGTAGGGGCCTCAAAAAAAATTGTAATAGTTATATCTACTATCAATCTACTATCAATATAATAAAATTAATGACATATAAATTTACATTTATATCCTTTTTTCAAAAAAATAGAATCAATTCCTTTTAAGGGCAATGTAGTCATTTAATCTTTTACTTTTTTCTTTAATTATTATTTTCTCTTTCTCTTACTTACTTTAACAATATTTTATTACTTTCTCTTTCTATTTTTCTTCTCTCTCATACATTTTAATTATTTATTGTTTTCTCTTTCTATTCATCTCTCTATTACTTTATCAATTTTTTTACTTTAATATTTTTTTTCATTGAGTTCATTTTAGATTCCACCTTAATCCTTTAAATTTTTATGTTTCATCTTAGTTTCTCAATGATTGTATTTTGAAAATGCTCAGAAGCTTTCAAACTTTTATCTTATCGGAAAAAAAAATCAAAATATAATTATAAAAATCAGCAACGAGTGGGGTATAAATATTTAATAGATTCTCATACATATAATAAAAATGATTCTATAGCACTACTAAATTAATCTTCGTATTTTAAAAATACTCACGAATTTTCAAAAAAAATTCATATGACAACTTAAAAACATGATTCCATAAATATAAGTACATAAATTTGCAGCGAGTGTAGTACAAATATTTAACAGACCTTTAAAAATAAAATTATTTTACAGAAATACAAAATTGATGTTCATATTTTAAAAATACTTAGATCTTAAAATTTTATTATATCGAACATATATAAAAACATGTTTCCGCAAATATAAGTACACATAAATTCGCAACAAGTGCGGAGTAAATATTTAAAGAATTTTCGTACATATAATGAAAATAATTTTATAAAAACATTAAAAAAAAAAATTGAAGCAATATAGAAACATTAGAAACATTAAATTAATATTCTTATTTTAAAAATACTTGGGAGTTTTCAAATAAATTTCATATCGGAATATAAAAACATGTTTCCAAATATATAAGTACACAAAACTCGCAACAAGCATAGTGGAAATATTAACTAATTTTTATATATATATATATATATATATATATATATATATATATATATATATATAAAAGAAATGTCATATTAATGTTTGTATTTAGAAAATACTTAAGAGTTTTTAAAATTTTGTTATATTGTCTCCGTAGGATAGCTCAACTGATAAGAGTTAAGGTTCATGGATCAATTCAGGGCGAGAGCAATTTATCTTTCCGTTGCACCAAAAAAAATTGCTATATTGTGACATAGATTTCTTTTCTATAAATATAAATACATAAACCCGCAACGAGTGTGATACGAATATTTAACGGGGTTTTGTTCATATAAAAGAATAATAAATGGTTTTATAGAAATACTAAAAATGTTATTATTTGAAAATACTCACGAGCTATCAAATTTTTATCAAATTGGAAAAAATTGTTTCCGCAAATAAAAGTATACAAAATTTACAACGAGCATGTATAGTGCAATATATTAATTGATTTTTGCTTATAACATAAATATATATATATATATATATATATATATATATATATATATATATATATATATATATATATATATATATATATATATATATATATATATATATATATATTAGAAATACCATATTAATGTTTTTATTTAGAAAATATTTAAGAGTTAAATCATAATTTATTAAATAATCATACACGGGACATATTTTATCATAAATAAATAAGTTAAATTTATTAATATTTTGATATCTTCTAAATCAAAAAAATCACAAATCAATAAGTGAAAAATATACAGGGGACAACGGGACATAATATAAATTCGACAAATTGTTTTATTTGTTTGTTTAAAAAAAATTAAATAATTAGAACATATTAATTTAATTTATTCTAAAATATACACGGGATAACGAGACATATGATTATCACAAATCAATAAGTTAAAATTGAAGAAAAAAAAATATTAAATTTATTAACGCCTTTTTTCTCCATATTTAAATATGTGAGTCTAGCCACTATAGACTAGGCTACTTAATCAAAATAAAAAAATTAACGTTTTCATATCTTCTAAATAAAAAATAAAATAATTAAAAAATGTTCACGGGAGAATAATTTTAGTGAAATAAATTTAATGATTTAAAAAATTTATAAAAAAATATAGCACAATAGTTTTTACCTATATTTTAACAATATTTCATAAAAAATTTGTTAATATGTAATAAAAATTTAATGGACCCGTGCATCGCACGGGTCTCCGAACTAGTTTCTTAATTGAAACAAAATATTTAATCAATAGTTGGCCCAAAACACAATAGCCTAACATTATACGGTCATAAATTGAAAAACGCTACATTTTCTTCATCTAGGTGGCACTCCATATATGTATAACTTGTCTTCTTCATCTTTCACTACATTTTTTCTCAAATTGAAAATCCTAAGTAGTACGTTGCTTCCCAAATTGAATACGCAGAACTCAATTATTGCACACAATTATTATAAAAAATTATGAAATTAATTGCTCTTAAAAACATTACTCTTTTAGTTTTATTACACACAATTTTTCTTTGGTCATGCAAAGATTAATTAAAAGGATTTTTCTAACCTGTGCAACACTGCACAGGATAAGAAACAATAAATGCCTTATTTTTCCATTATCAAAATCACAAAAGAATTCCAAGAATCTCTACTCAATGACAGGATAGTAAACGAGAAATCATCTCAACATCATTTTGTAAAGACTTCCAAAAATGATTTGATATTAAGCTAACCACTGAAATACAATTTCCCAAAAAATCAGTATGAGGATATGGCGTAGTTTTTGAGAAATCATTTGCATTCTGTTAAAGATCCATCCACCATGTGCGACCATTACAATTGTGAATTGGAGATGAAGAAGGAGATGTGACACACCACTCATACCAAACCTGTTTCAGGTTTCATGAAGGAATCCAAATCAATAACATGAAATGAAAAGAAAAAAATGCACAAACGAAGAGATATAAGATAAATGCATGAAATGATATGGCACATAATCAACCTTTCTAGAATCAACACAGCGCCAGAAATGAACTTCAAGGCGAGAGCCACTGTCCACACAAATTGGAGTCTTTAATGGAAAAAACATGGGAGACCTGCATGAACAGAGCAAAATCCAGTTAATTTATGATTTAAATACTAGTACTTCCTTTTACAATAAATGTTTCATATGGCTTATTAACATGTAGGGTAGTGTGTTTTTCAACTTCCAGACCACACAAAGATCTCTAAGACTGACAAGCTTTGCTTACTTGATGTGGCTTTCTTTAAGGAAATATCTTATCATCTGATCATGTGCTTTCTATTGTGAAATTAATAAAATTTCCTCTCTTATTCCAGACGAGTAAATCACTAAAGAGGGTAACAATGATCAATACCAAGTTTTCAACGCAGTTGAAGGCCCAGTTACAAGATACACATCCTTATAAAGAGTCGCTTTAAAATATCCAGCAAATCCTACAAAGTGCACAAAAGATCAGTATCAAAATAATAAACATGGTTTACAAGATGATAATTTCACACAAATAGCTAATTTTCCATGAAACAAGTAGACCCCAAGGTCTTCAATCTTCATAGATCTCAAACACGGACAACATCAGTATATACTTCACTGACATCATCAACAACCTTTATATGTGCAGAGTGTACAAATATTAAGGAAAGATTGAACCTCAGAAATTGCACGATATTAAGAGTAAAAAAATAGACTAGAATTAATCATTTTTATGAAGGCTTATTCAACCAATAGGAGTAGAAAGACCCTACACACCATGAACCATTGCTGACCCAGTGTCATTAGGTATCACAAAACACAACTTCTGATACCGCTGGTTGCTTTCTTTATCAAAGTTTGGATGAGTAAAGGTAAAAACCTAAAAAGGTAAAATCAAAGCCAAACAAAATCAGCAGAAGCTATTTGATCTCAACTTTCTGAAGCTATTTAAATTTAACAGAAACACGAAGAAAAAAAAACATTGTCAAACAACATTATTGATGTTACATAGGGTCTTAGGTAAAGATACCTAATTATAATCAAATGGGAAAGAAATTGTGATAACAATTAAGAAATATGGAAAGGAAAATCAGGGATAGCAAACTGAATCGGAAGTTCCTCACCTGCAGAGGTGGCGCAAGACGGGCCACAGCGAACATATTCACAACACAAGCAGCTTCTGAATGTAAGCATTCTTTTCTTTCCTTAGCCTGAAATTCAACCACAAAAAGCCTGTTAAATATACTGAATTTACAATGTAAATTTAATAGAGGGAGAACTAGAAATATACATCTTTATATAACCTAGAAGCTGTCACTGGCTGGAGGAAACTTGTGTACCTGTAAATTATTGTAATAATCAAAGCCTCAAATATACATGTGAGCAATGGAGTTACACAGTATGAAAAACTTAAAAGCACAAATTGGTACAAATACGTGGAGGCAGTGATATTACTTTTTGAAAAAGAAATAAAATAAAATCAAAACGAATAAAAATAAACATCAAAGCATAATATGACGATCTAACTAGTCTTGTACACACTATTTAATAATAGAAGTCCAATTTATCTAAAATTCAAGCATTTATTTTCTCGTTTCAACCTTCACTGACTACAAACAGAACTATTTACCTGATAAATATTACTCAAACATCTACCAAATCTATTAAGCTAATAATTATATATGAAATACATTCAATCATAGAGGGGGCATAAATGTATTACTGCTAGAAATCTCTTGTACATATTTGCCGATATTTACATTCTTAGAAAATCAAACCCCTTTCCAAACATTCACATATGGTTAGATTCTAAAGATGACATCCCATCGATTGCATTGTAATATGTAAAGAGCAATGTAAAGAGCAACAGGCTAGAAATATCCTATATAATTTTCTAGACTCATTCATCTACCAAAATGTACACGAATGACCAAGTAACAGTCAAAAATTTCTTGAAAAATATATGGCAGTGAATACAAGATATAACATATGGGTGAGTGAACGATTAATATGTTAGCCAATCCATATCATCTTGTACACATAACTATCAGCCTTTTCTTTTCTCCTCTCCGTAATCACACATGACTATCCAAATATCTACCAACACTATTACATTTACATGAAGACTAACATTCATCTGGCTGAGTCTCAGTATCTGATAAATCCAACTATTTCTAATTACATGAAGCAATGGCTTCTAGAAAAAATATTAGGTTGAATCTAATCAATGGAAGTGAAACCACTTGGTGTAATTCAATTATCCTGGCACAGTCTATCCAAAAGGTGATGTGTGAAGGGGAAAAATGTTAGACATCTATCCAAATTCTTTGTTCTTTTTGCCAATTGTGTACTTCAAAATTCATGCCAATGCAATTATAGAATAAAATCCAAGGAAACCTCAATATTACTCAAAATGATTTTACAAACAGAGTGACTTCAAGAAAGTCAGAGAAATTAAGAGACAAATAATCACTAAATGTTCAGATAAAATAATTTTACTGAGAGAAGGTTCGGTGGTTCTTGTTACATTAAGATATAATAATTACTAAACTGCATTGGTGAGCAAATATTCAGACATTTGTATGTCTTATAATCTCAACCATGTGACTCAAACTCACTAGTCATTCATGTTAAATTAAGGGAAACCTAACAAAAGTTAGTCTGTATTTATACTAGAAGATAAAAGAAAAGACCAAGCGAAAATTAGAAAACCTGTTAACAAAGATAAATGAAAAACTTGTGAACTGAAAATAATTTACATACGAAGATGGTATTGAAATTCCATCTTTCTCTAGAAACCTCTGGGCGCCATCAAGGCTTTCAGGAGACAGCTCATTGTCACCAAATGAACCTAGCAAATCACTAACCTAAATTCAAGATAACGGCAATCAGAATGTTTAAAGAATAACTTTAAGCAAGTGACTAAGTATTAAGTATGATTGTACAAATATACCAATATGTCAGCTCTTTCAGGGGCATTCCAGTCACGCACATCACTTGAGACTATGTAAACAGTACTAGACCAGTTGTTTGTTCTAATTAGTTCCTGTTCCAACAAATAAAAAAAGGCAAACCAGTGATTATTAAAAAGATTGGAACCTTATTTCTTGAAAAACTAGTTAATATTGTCAGAGAAATTTTTTAACAAGGTGGAGAAAATAAAATAATTTGTATACAAAAGCAGCTTACATTAGCAATACAAAAACGTACACGATAAAATAACATCAACCCCCTACTCTCAAGAATCAAACCTAAATATAACCTCAAAAAAGTGCAAGTAGTTCTGTTCAGTGAATATGGGCTACCCTAAACCCTAAAAAAAATTAACTTATAAGATTATACCTATATCTTACTTCTTATATTTAAAATTAAGGTTAGGCTACAAAATAAATTGAATTTGGCTACTTCTGTAATATGTAACTCTCTTCATTATATTGGCATATAAGTTGTGGAGATTGAATAACCATAAACAACAGAACAACTAACATCAAGTGCAATTGCTGCTTGTGGATTCTTTTCCACCGCATAAACTCTTAGCTTCCGCCCAGCTCTTTTAGCTGCCTGAAAATTATCATTCCAAAAGAATAGGATATCACCCAGATCAACATTTGCGACATATTCTGATATAAAACCCCACCTCTAACGATGCACGCACAAGAAGCCCACGCCCTGCACCAACTACCACCAATACCTTTCATGCCACAAGAGCAACAAAATAACATTCAGAACTACACAACATCTTGAGTGGTACATATTATCAATATCATGAGCTAAAAAAACAAAATGCAAGAAACATTTTACCGTGGCAATCACAGACGCCTTATCATTGGAAACCCTTTCCCGCAATGCTTTACAAATTGCTATCTCATACTAGCATAAAGAAAGCTACCGATTAGATTGCAAGTGCACACAAAAGGGCCACAGCCTTTTTCATATATTGTTTACTCAGAACATGTTTCTAAATTCGGCTGCGAGATAAGAATGTCATGTACAGAGCACACGTAAATTCACAAATAAAAATAAAAATGACCCCCGACATATGAAAAACAGACTCATTAACTCAGTTTACATCCACACAAATTCGGCTGCGAGATAAGAATTTCATGAACAAAGCACACGTAAATTCACAAATAAAAATAAAAATGACCCCCGACATATGAAAAAACAGACTCGTTAACTCAGTTTACATCCACACAAGTAAGTACATCAAAACGCAGGTTCAATGTTTCATTAAGAAGCACTCCAAGAAACTCAATTTCTCAATAAGGAGTTACATCCAGTTAACCTACATATTCATACAAATCAACTTGGAAATCATAACAGTTTAATAAATGTGTTTGTGGGTTAGACAAATGAAAAAGATAGAGAAATGATGATTGACATTGCCTTACGTTAACATATTTCCCTCTATCTTTCTCCCAAGCCTCATAGCTTTTTGCATTTGTATAATTCCTCAAAGGCTGCACAAGAATTGTAAAATTTTAAATTAGTAATATACCAAATTCTAAGATGTGCACGAAACTAGGACATGTGAATAAAAAAATGTACCCAAAAAGAAAGTTTTTAAACCAAATTCAAGAACAATAAAAACAGCTGTAATATACCAAGTATGATTAGCCCTTCAAACTGAAAATGATTTTTTAAACAACTGTAAACGCTTGTTTTTTAAATATATACAGAATATTTTAAGCATCAAAATTTCATTAATAATGAAAGGTACAATGAATTTTGTAACCATGCAAAAATGGCCCATGTTCGTCTTTTCTTGTCAATGGATGCTATGTAATATTATTAGCCTTTGTATCAACTTGATATTAAAAGTGAATTTTTGCATGGTGACTTAATTAGAAGAGGAGATTTAACAGTGCCTTTTTGCAGTATACAGAATACATACTCGTAGTGGTAGCTGCAACAGGTCCCTGACAGCAAACTGGCATAAGACACTGAAAGGGTCAAGAGGAAGATAATAGCAGATAATGTTATGCCTTTCTATTTGAGAAGTGTGAAGGTTCATACCTCATGCCGTGCTTTCTCAGAAGGAGGGGTAATTTGTTTGTATATATTATTAACCTGGTCCCGATATGGAAGTAAAGGATGTGGTTTTGAACCTAAAATGCATTTACAAATAAAACAAAACAAGAGAAAACATCAAAATCTGAAGATTCATGACTCAGAACATACAAGTGCACACAAAATCACAACTTTCACAGTACTTCAAAGCAGGAACAGGCGATTATAATAAATAATATAATGTAAAATAAAACATAACACGAAGTTAAAATTATCGGGATTTACAAGAAAAAAGACTACAAGAAGAATAGGAGCTTGCCTGCAGCGGATTGACCATCAGGAACTTTTAATCCAGATATAATGAGCTAAATACATGTTTGAAAAAGAAGATGAAAGGGTGGTATTATTAGAAACAAATAGAGCAAAATTGAGTTTATCTAAATCTTGTTCCTAGCTCATAAAAGACAAAGGATAATTAATGAAATGGTAAATGTAGGGATTGCATTCTGTGAAATGGAATGACTGGGAAATAACGTTTGCATTTTGCATTCAGACCTTATTTTTATGAAAAAGAGAGAAGAGTAGAGACAGATGAATAGTGATAGCAGATTTCAGAGTTTGTGAAATCTTATTTTTCAAACAACATCACTACATGATATAACTTATTACTCACCTATTTTGTCATTAGTCACTTATTATCAACTCAATATTAATGTAATAAGGCCTTAAGTCTTAATATTTAAAGAATTAAGAATGTTTACCCGTATATCATGGTCAAAGAAATCAGCAATCAATTTCTGATGACGCTTTGGAAGGTACAGATTATTACCACGGTTCGTAGTTGAAAACATCTTGCATAAATTCATTCAAAATCATTACTAGTTAGAGAAGAACCAACTGCAGTATCCTTGATATTGGACATACAAATCAAATTATGTCCTTACATCTGAATCTAATATAGCAGTAGTGACAGGCTCCCCATACCATCGCTTTTGTGAATTCTCTGGAGGCAACTCTCTCCTGATGACAAGATTCAATGTTCATGCTTGAGAAATCAATAAGGAATTGACACAATATTAAAAAATTTGAGCAAGGATATTTGAGGAATAAAATTCCAAAGCACTCACTCACAAAGCACTTACATAATATCAAGGACAACCATCAATTGATTATGATGATCACAAAGCAGACGGAAGGAATTCCATGTATGCCATGAATCAACCTACAAATTAGGGATTAGATAAGTGGTTGGAAATGAACTAGAGATAATAAAGTTATATGTCATGCAATCATTTAAATCTTCAGGACAGTCAACAATTTGATACTCAGATGAAAATCAACAGGATAGACACAGGTGAAAACGTATGAATCTTCAGTATCATGTCTTGCTGAATATCAGATCAGAAACACACTATCCAATAACTTTGACTTTATAACAGCAAAGGGTTGTTTTCATGCAGAAGAATGTAGTTTTATAAAAAAAATTAAAATTACAAAAAATAGCAACAAATCCCATTTTGAGGATAAATGTTAATGTGCAACCGTGAAGGAGATAAGAAAAAAAAAGAGCAGAATTAGTAACAAGAACTTCATTGCTTGATTTTAGCACTCTTACTCACCAAAGCTTTGGATCCTGGACTATAGTCATCATCAGACATCCCAAATGGAAACCTAATGAACAACTTCATTGCAAAGTAACAGATATTAAAAGTATAAGCGTTGAAAAGACATTGTGGAGGACAAGGAATCAGTCACAAAACAACTTTAACTTAGAGTATCACCTGCATGTCATTTAGGCCCTGTAAGATTTGATTCACACACCTAGCATAGTTAGCCCAAGAATTTCTTTTAGGAGTTGGAAGAACACAAGCCTGCAGAACAATAAAAAAAAATTAGGATACGTGGCCGGATCAAGGCTTACGCTAATAAATTAATGACTTTAGACCTCAAATGAAGTTGGTTAGGATAATTGGATAAATTCTCTTTTATATAAAAATAATAAAGGTCTCTCGTTATTAATAAAACCCGACTTAAATCCTTCTTGATATATAAAAAAAAGTGTTCCGGCTTAAAGCAAAACAGTCTCCCTCAAAGTTTACTAAAGTCTTACTGACTCTTGGACCAGCCGCCCTGGCATGACAGAATTTCACTAGATGCCATTTGGAAATAAACATGAAGAGACTTCATGCATACAACCAAACAGAATTTTCTAATTCAATCAACACACTAGGTAACCCGTGCAACTTTAGCATAGACACTAGTGGTGGCATAGTCTACAGCAACAACATATGTACCTGAGCTACAGTGTCAAAATACCAAAGAGAAACTGAAGTATAACAGAGTCGTTGGCTCCCTTAAACATATTGATCTTTAAAGTTCAATATGGATTTGATGGAGATAAATAAAGCATTAAAGTGAAAGAACATGTATTCGCAAAGCTTTAGCAGTTCTCTATCATTTGGTATTTTACATCCAAAATAAATTTCCTAACGTCAAAGTCCATTGCTTTCTGCCAAGGCAATTTAAAATCAAGCATTCATGGCTCCAGAAAAATAAGAAGTCGTTTCAAACTTAACTAATAAATATGGGTAAAATTACTCATTCCGCTTAGTATTAAAAATCAAGGACGGAAATGCAAATATGAAATTTACTACAATTGGTTCCATCATGACACCTTAATAGAGAGATAAGAGGCCCATTCGATTTGTTTCTTCAGAATAGTTTCAGCATTCATCCTAACAATATCATCTTCTGAATCCAATTCTAACCAAGGAGTAATTTTTCCTGAATAAACGCAATAAATCATATCAGAAGCTGCCAAGATCTGTCATCCAAAAAAGAAAGAGATTTTGGCAAGACAAAGAAATATTAAAAGAAAGAACAATAGATGATTCATGTATGCTTATCAAAAAAAAATAGATGATTCATGTTTGTAAACATCATCTATCTTAAAATTAAGTTTATAGCAATTTCAGTTATCAACCCGATATACAAAAAATACACTTTTTTCACTTCACTCAATTTGATTTCTATGAAATACAATCAATTATGATAAGATCCCACTTATGGGACCCAAACACATCCATAACATGATCATTGATCAGTATAATTATTGAGACAAAAAAAGATTACAATGTTTTTAAAATTATGGGAAAATAATCAGGTTGACATAAATCTGCATTGTACATTGATTATTAACAAAAGGAGTTTTCTGAAAAGTTGCTTGATGATTACCGTCTTTTGTGTTGTATATTAAATTTAAAATGTTCTTATCTACACCTAATAACTTGGAAGTAACTTTTTTTAGGGATTTAATTCATATACACCAGCAGTGTAAAGAGTTTTTACACTATCAATTAAAGTCGCACACAAGATTGATTGTGATGTCCTGATAGTATAATTTTTTTTACACCGAAAGTGCGTGAAAAACAAACTATGTTTTTAGACCTTTAATAAACAAACACGAACACACTACAAACTAACACACTGAGAAAAATAAAACAAGCATCATTATTATTATTCATTACATTTCTCATTTTGTCTGTTGATAACGAGTGAGACATCTTTATCAAGTAAAATAATAATGGATGAAACTATCAAAGGAGTAACAATTTTAAAAAATGAAATTCTGAACTTCATAAAAAAAAAAAAGGAAAGTAACTTATACCAACTACAAGCCAATTCCATTGACTGCTAGAATAGCTCAATTCTGACCCAGCATGTGGCTTAAGCGGTTGATCCAGATCCAGAGTCTGAGAATTATAACCAGGATACATCTGAAATTTTGAGAAGCGAATGTCATTTTCCAGTTTCGTATAATTCAATCCTTTTTCAAACATTAGCAATTAAATGTCTCAGTCATATAGCCTTAACATTAGCAATGACAGCTCAAGAAGAAAACCTAACTAGTCTTCAAATTAAACTATCAATTCATAGTTAAATTAAACACCTCCAAATCCTATGAGATTGAAATGTCCTTTTTCAAACATTATCGAAATGTAAACTAATTAATAAGACGATTATCTCAACTAAAACCTAGACTTCTTGCTAACTAACTAATCATGAAATTAAACTCTATTGTTATCGATTCAGAAACATGTCGAAATTGTATGAGATTGAAATGTAAACTGCATAAATCTACTATGAGCAAATAAACCTAAATCTATTGGAAATTGGAAAATAGAAAGACGAACCAGAGGAACAAGAATGAAATCGAAGAGTTCAGGACTGATGTTGAAATTAATAGCTTCTTGAATGTTAGGGTTGAACTTAATCTCCACACCACACAAACGCGAATAGCTAGTATCTCCTTCAATAGATCCGAGAGGCATTTTCACAAACTTTTTACGTGCAATGTATGAAGAACGATGAACGAAAATGGAGAGAAAAGAAAGAGAGTTGAAAGCGTGAAATTGAAAAATGAGATTCTCAAGAGTGAAAATTCAACTGTTAATGCGCGCGCTTGTAAAGTAACTAACCGTTATTCTGTTACGGTTGTAACAAACTATATCCTTGAATCGGTGTTACAGTTACGCGCGCTTTGCATTCCGACTCAGATTTAGAATCTTCTAAAAGTGACCGTATTGTGTGTGTGGACTTGGAATATTTGTGGAATTTACTCATTTTAAGTCAACTTGACCTTAATTAAGAATGAGTAAATTACCAATTCACCTTGAAATTATATCTGTTAAACATTTATGTCATGAAATTTGTGAATAGACAAAAATGACAAGATTTCAACAAGGGAACAAGTGTTAGAAATGAATTTACTATTGGTATAGTAATTTTGCTTTCTTTTGAATAATTGATGTATTAAATATATAAATTATTCGTTAAATCAAAAAAATGCATTATTTCTTATAAAAGAACTGGATAGATAGAGTGTCATTCTCATAATGAGATAAATGTTTACTTCAAATATATTTACTACGCAATATTTATACATTTCATTTCTTGTACTTTATCTTTCATGAGAAATAAAAGAGATAAATGTTTATTTCAACCTTTTTTTCTTGAAAGCATAAGTTACTACCATAGTTGGAGCATAATAAACCAAGGATGCCAACTTATTTGGAGACCTAAATTTGAACTTCAAGGCTCAACCAAATAAATGTAAATCCTCTTTGAATCAAACCTATTAACTAATACATTGAGTTTCCTAAAATATTAAATGTGAAGTTCTTTTTAATCATTATTTCCTCCATCCTAAAATATAAGAGAAATTTGGTCAAAAAAATTGATGTAAGAAGAGAGTATTTCTTATGTTTTGGAATAGAGGGAGTATTTCAATTTTCTCATAACCGCGAGTCTTGTCTATAGGGTAGGCCTAAGACAAAAGCTTTGGTGATCTTACCTTGAGTCGGATCGGCCTGCAATAAACATTCTTAAAGAATAACCATTTAAAACATATTTACATTCATGTTTTCATAGAATTGCTCAATACCATTTAAAAAAATTACAGAAGTATCATTGCAACATATTGGTTCTTCTTTAACTATAGAAACGTATACTGTACTTCACAAGCTTACATATCCACTCCAACATCACCATTAGATTCACCCTTATTTTCTTCTTCATCTTCAAAAAAATCCTCGCGAGCATTATTAACTAGCATAAGTGCAACCAACCAGAACAGAGACGAATCAAGAGATAAAAAGGCGCCACCTCCAAGAAGACCAGTTTTAGCTGTAGGGCATGCGTAGTTGATATCGTGATGCACGTTGCGTGTCAAGTGAATCTGCTCGGTGATTGTTGGCCATAATAGGAACATTGCAGCTAATCCAGTAGTAAACCTAAAGTAAATAGACCATTTTCACATAATATATTAGAAATGAAAATAATAGCGTATCAGGAAACAATAGTTATTTGTCCAAATTCTGGTGTGATAAAAAGAGAGAAGAAACAAAACAATACTTACAATGCAACGTTGTAGAATACAGTGCAAGTAGTGTGTTTGAAGATAACTCCTTTTGGAACAGCCTTTCCATTGTAAGGGTAAAACAAAGACATATACCCTGTCACGGTGGATGCAATAAGAAATAGTACAGAAAGAACCCCCAATACAACCGTTGGATCAGATGGATATTGGCATGTGACAGAGACACCATCCTCACTAGGTACTGGTGTTCCAGCTGCAGGCTGTAACAAAAATATAAATTCACTATCAACTCATTCGAGAGCGTCAAATGTGAAATTGTTTGACTACATCAAATGTGTGATCACGCATTTATTTTGAACAAATGTGATCACACATTTGTTGATAATTTGATATGAAAAATCCGATCAGAGTTGCATACGTATGCAATCATGATTTGGCGGTTGTATAACTGCATCAAATGCATGTGAAATTTTTTCCGCGACATAAATGCATGTGAAATTTATTCATTGGTCACAAATTTAAAATACATGTCTCATCTCATCCTTTAAATGATTACTACTATTACATATGATTACATTTCACAATGTTGTGTTCATTACCTTCTTGTTTTCTGCAACAATCCCTAAAAGAAAAGACACAACGCCGAACAACGACACAATACAAGCCATTTGTTTCGCTGTGGCGGCCATTGCGCCCTGCAATATATATATGCACATTTCAAATAAATAACATTTAAAAACATTTTGATTCAGGAAAAAAAAACATTTAACAACATAAAACCAACAACATTAACATTTTATGTTTGTTTCCGCGTCAACTAGACCACTAGACGCGCAATTTTTTTAAGCAACAAATATTAGCTTCTCATTTTCCGGGCAATATGCCCTTCAAACACATGTTAAAACGATTAAATTCATAATAACAAGATACGTACTTGAAATGTGTCGAGCAAGACGAGGGAGAGATGATGTGGTTGTTGAAATGTTTGATTACCTCTCTCTCTCCCTCGCTAATTCTTTTCTCGCTGCTAGTTTTTTATTTTTTATTAGCTGCTAGTTTCTTTGTAAGGGAAGAAAACATGCATAAATATTGAACTATTAAAAGGAGCGAGGAATTCGGGTGCATTAACGTAAGTTTAGATGTTTTTTGCCAAGATATTTTGATAGATTCAGTTCAACAATTAATTTGGATGTGAATTTTGGTTATTTCATACATTTACAATATGTGTCAAAAAAAAAATACATTTACAATTATTATTTTTACAAAACACACATTCAAAATTATTCTACTTATTAATATGTACTAATATTTATCATTAATTTGTTTTTAACATTGAATATTATTCCTTTCTATACTCTAAGGTTAATTGTTCAATTTAGAGACTCCAATAAATTTTTATAGATTCTTGCTTAAAAAGGAAAAATAAGTATAGTAGTATATACTACCTCCATCCCTAAATATTAGCATATAAAAAATATAGATGTAAATATTACTACCTCCGTTCCTTTTTACTTGTCGTTTTAGAAAAAAAAAGACCAAAATAGGAGAGTGTGTTTTTGCACCTAAATTACCTATCATGCCCTTTTTTAAATATATTTAATATTTTAATCCACCAATAAATTCATACTTTTTCACAAACATTGTCTATTTCCAAAAAAATTATAACAAACTTTATTTAAAAACAAAAACTTATATACAATAAAAACATTATATTGTTTCAACAAAAAAATATTATACAAAATTTAGTCAATAAAATAAAATAGGAAGGAGGGTATAATGGGCAAAATATAACCAAAATTGCCAGAACGACAAGTAAAAAGAAACAAATATTTTTTTCTAAAACGACAAATAAAAAGGAACGGGGGTAGTATCATATAAGATCTTGTTTGATTTATTTTAATGAGTATTTTTAAAATATTAAATTTTTATAATTTTCACTATTAAATAATTAAAAATACTAGTGATTAAAATTGTGCACAATACACGTGCCCAATCAAACAAGATATTTTGAAATTATAAATTGTGCAAAATTTTGCATATTTAAATATTTTTTGTACATCGAAAGATAATGCATATCTATATCTAAATTTGAGACAATAAGCAATAATTAATTATATTGTCCATTTTTTTTATTTTTTTTTGAGGTATTGTCCATTTATTCTTAAAAACGGAGAGGATCTATATTCGATAAAAGAGTGTATGTGCGGGGAAAATACAACCCAGTGTGGGGGGTTTTGGATTAGAGCAAGACACTTTTTGTTGGGATATTGGATAAGGGAAACAAAACACTGGGACAGTGATGCGTTGGAAAACAACTTAATCAAAAGTCTTAAAACGTTAAGAATATGACTGTATGCGCCTTTTGTTTCTTCTTTTCTTTATTACTACTTCCGTCTCAAAATAAATGTTTTATTTGTGAATTATTTGTGAATATTATTTGTCTCAAAATAAATATTTTATTTTTATTTATCGAGATCGGGGTAAAAATAAATGTCTTATATTATTTATAATGTTGGTTTTTTCTATTTTACTCCCTTAAAACAATCATTAGTGAGATAAATAAATACTTAAAAATCTACTTTTTAATATTTCAATGTATACTACCGATAAAAAAAAGGTATTTTTATGAAAATCATATTCTTTCTCTTTCATTTATATATTTTTCTTAAAATGTGTATTTTGGTCAACTGTTATGCTTAAATCGAGACGGAAAGGTACTATTGTTATTTAATCATTTAATAAACAAACTTGTCATTACAGTATTGCAATTTTCTTATAAAAATAAAGAAGTAGTTGTAAAAGCTATGAACATACAGTAAATGATAAATCTATCAAAGATTGGGAGGACAAATGAATTGGCGTAGCTTTAATTGACACCTAAAGACTATGGATTGAAGGAAGGTATTATTTTGAACGGCTCACACAAGTCAACTACCAACAAAATATGTCTGGCATTTGAGAACACTGGCTTGACTGCATGTACTTTTAGTTTTAATTTTTTAGTTTTCTCCATTTGAAAGTAATTTCATTCGATAAATATTATCGGATATTAAATATATACACTTCTGATTTCTCTACATTTTTCAGTTGAGATTCAAAATTAAATTCAACTCCTAGTAATAACATTTCCTTGATTATAACATTGATATATTTAGAAGAATTGATTTCATCTACTACTATTTTTTTTGGTAAAAAGATTTCATTTACTACTACTAATCTATATAATATACTATTTACGAATCCACTCTATGAGAAAATTATTTAAAGAAACTATTAAATGCTTTTCTCACATTCATCCAACATTTATTACGTCAATGATGACTACTTAATATGATTTTTATTGAATTGACCAAATGATTTATTTAAATTAATTTACGTGATAAATGTAGAAATTCAAGGTATGGAGTAATTTTGTAGAAAGATTTATTGAATTAGATACATATAAAAAGAATTCAATAATAAAAAATAAAAAAATCCATGAATTAGAGGCATATAGAAAGAATTCAATAATTTAAATATATTTTTTTTATTTTTTATTGAATTGGAGGTATACATGTAGAAAGTATTCAATTAGTGTTTATAATTAAATAACCTAATTCAAATTGGAAGCCGCCTACACATTCAACCTTAAACCAACCAGGCTGTAAATTATTCATAAATTATTTAATTTGGGATACAAACAAATTCAAGATACCATTCAATATAATTATTATTTTTTAAATTTTTTATGGGAAAACACACTTGATACACACATTCAAGATATCATTTAGAAATACACGGGATACACACACATTCAAAAAATTATAAGAAAACACACGGGATACAAACACACTTAAAAACATATTTTATTTAAAATACCACATTAGTAAATTTTATTTAAAAAAAGACAACGGGACTAGGAAATACAAAACGTAGTAAACTTGAGGGCCAAAATTGAACAATAGAAATTTAGGTTACTAAAATTGAACAATTGTGAAATTTAAGGAGTTAAAATCAAATAATTTAATTATCAATACAAAACCTCTGTGGAAAATCACACGGGATAGACACACAGTCAATATACCATTCAATATAATTATTTTTTCTTTATAAAATTTATAAGAAAACACACGGGATACACACACATTCAAGATACCATTTAGAAACACACAGGGCACACACATTAAAAAAATTATAAGAAAACACACAGGGTACAAACAAATTTTTTAAGGAAATATTTTAATGTTTTCTTCCTAGCCATCAAACAATAAATTGAATTATCAATCGATGCAAAAACTTTGTGGAAAATAAATGAATTATCAATCGATGCAAAAACTTTGTGGAAAATAAACACACATTCAAGGTATCATTTAGAAACATGAGGGGTACATACATATTCAAAAAAATTATAAGATTAAAAATACACGGGGTACAAACACATTTAAAAGCACATTTTAATTAAAATACAACATAAGTAAATTTTATTTAAAAAAGAGTCAACAGGGCTAGGAAATGCAAAACGGGATAAACATGATGGTCAAAATCAAAAAATTGAAATTTAGGTGACTTAAATCGAACAATTGTGAAACTTAGTGAGTTAAAATCAAATAATTTAATTATCGACCCATGCAAAATCTTTGTGGAAAATCACACCGGTTACACACACATATTCAAGATACCGTTCAATATAATTATTTTTTTCTTAAAAATTTTAAGAAAACACACGGGAAAAACACACATTCAAGATACCATTTAAAAACACATGGAATACACACACATTCAAAAGTTTATAAGAAAACACATGAAGTACAATAACATTTAAAAGCATATTTTATTTAAAATACCACATAAGTAATTTTTATTTAAAAAAAGACAACAGTGCTATGAAATGCAAAACGAGGTAAACGTGAGGGCTAAATTCGAATAATTAAAATTTATGTGACTAAAATCGAGCAATTGTGAAAGTTGAGGAGTTAAAATCAAGTAATTGAATTATCAATGTAAAATTTATGTGGAAAATCACACGAGATACACACACATTCATGATAACATTTAGAAACACACGGGTTACACACGCACATTCAAAAAATCATAAGAAAACATACAAGATAGAAACACATTTAAAAGCATATTTGATTTGAAATACCACATAAGTAATTTTTATTTAAAAAAAGTCAACGGCTAGAAAATGCAAAACGATGTAAACTCGATGGCCAAAATTGAACAATTGAAATTTAAGTGACTAAAATCGAGCAGTTGTGAAATATAGGGAGTTAAAATTAAGTGATTGAATTATCGATGTAAAATCTCTGTGAAAAATCACACGAGATACACACACATTCAAGATAACATTTAGAAACACGAGGGGTACATACATATTCAAAAAAATTATAAGATTGAAAATACACGGGGTACAAACACATTTAAAAGCACATTTTAATTAAAATACAACATAAGTAAATTTTATTTAAAAAAGAGTCAACAGGGTTAGGAAATGCAAAACGGGATAAACTTGATGGTCAAAATCGAACAATTAAAATTTAGGTGATTTAAATCGAACAGTTGTAAAACTTAGTGAGTTAAAATCAAATAATTGAATTATCGATCGATGCAAAATCTTTGTGGAAAATCACACCGGTTACACACACATATTCAAGATACCGTTCAATATAATTTATTTTTTTGTTAAAATTTTTAAGAAAACACACAGGATAAATTATAAGAAAAACACACAGGGTACACACACATTCAAAAAATTATAAGAAAACACACAAGATACAAGTAATATATATATATATATATATATATATATATATATATATATATATATATATATATATATAATATTCATTTATATGGTTAAAATATTAAAATAAATGGATAGGGTAAAATAATTTAAGTCTAGAAATTAAATATTGTGCAAGAAAATTTTTCCTTTCCTGCCAAGTAGTTTAGTGGTAAAAAATTCACCTTTTATAATAAATAGGCAGGATATCCTCGTTTTAAACTGTGAATCCTTCAAATTGTGGCGTCTCTTAACAACTAAATTAATATTCATGGGGATTATCGCACAAAAAATTCTAACTATTCAAAATATCATTATTTTTATAATATTATTAAAATCAATAAAAATAAATAAAACATCAATTATATGTGAGACAAATAATAGATACTCAGGTCCTTAAATTTTTTCTAGGGGGTACGATATCCAACAAATGTATGTAGGGCACCAAATATTTTTTCAAAATATTATATACATCTTCAAAAATAAATTAACAAATATACCTTAAAATTTTATTATAAAAACATGTATATTTAAATTTAATTATTGTTAAAATAATTTAAAAAATAACTTATATTATACTAAAAAACAAATTATAATTTTATAATTAAAATTTAACCCGTGCTTTGCACGGGTAATTTATACTAGTATACTACTATTATACTAATACATACATGATTTTTTTATTTAAATTTAATTTACGATTGTTATGAATAATTATCTTTAGTGGATGTCTATGATCTTATCTCTTCCATTCTCACTACTAACTAGAGGTGGACAACGGTCGGTTATGGGTGGGTTCGGGTCCAAAAAATCAAAACCGAACAAACTCACGGATGAGAAAGTAAGACCCAATTTCACCCAAGTTAGATTTCGGTTTGTTCGGATTTCGGTTTAACGGTTTAATCGGACAAAGCGGTTGGTTTAATTCGATTTTGACCCACCATTGAACCATTTATAGATTTTGGTCCATAAAAAATTTACAACTATTTTTTGTAATGAAATAACCAAATTAGGCAAGTAATATTAATTTTTGCCCATAAACTTAAGTTTTAAATAGTGAAACAAATTAATAAGACATATATACTTGCCAAAACATATAAGACAATTTACTTAGAAAATCCTAAATTCATGAATCATCTCATAATTCTTCCATGTAATTAAGCTGGTTTAGAAAAGCCTAAACACACTATTTAATCGGTACATAGTGACAGTGCAAAAAAATATTAATAATAGGATTTAATGTATAAGCTATAGTTTCGGACGGTTTTGGATTTCGACGGTTCTAGAAACCAAATCCGAGCCCATCCACCTAAACCCCTTCAAACCCGCTTTTGTTAACCCGTTTAACCCGCAACCCGATCCATTACCGCCCAACATCCAATTTAAATTTTGGTTTCTTCGGTTTCGGATCGGGTCGGGAAAATCTGTCCACCCCGTACTAACTTCCACTAGTGAGTGGATCACTCCCGTACAACTTCCATCAGTTAGTAAATCTTAATTACTTGTTCTTTCACTTCATTATTTATATTCTATATATATAGAACTCTTATTATGATGTAAATATATCCAAGTGAAGAGGGGAATACAAAGTTATAACCTTCTATATATCTCTATTCTCTATCTCTAGTATAGTTTATTTCTAACAATGACACATTTCAAATAAAATTATTTTTAGAGAACCAATAAAACAAATTGAATCACGTCATCACCACATGTTAATTGGTTGATTGATGTTGAACTTGATAGGGAAGACCGTTGTTCAATCCCCCACAACTGTGTTCGAAAAAAAGTTAGAACTACTAAATATCAGAACTGATTCGAACCGGATTAAATTTGGGATGAAAAAAAAAAAATGTAGTCACACCAGTACTCAATAACTTAGTATAGAAAATTTTGTAAGAATCGATATTAAAACCCCATTTTGAGTTAAGTAAGATTGCGTTTGATTAGGCGATGGTAAAAATAAAATTTAAATAAATTAATTTGATAAAATTAAGTTTACTAAAAATGACATGAATATAAAATAATTTATATCTAAATACAATGCATGTAATAGAAACAAAACAATATGTTTGTAAAAAAAAAGACAATTTTACTTGAAAACAACTAAATATTTTAAATTTAATTCTACATTTTTAAAATCAATTTTTTTTTTGTCATGTCCATAGAAATCTAGGTAAGTTGTCTGTGCTTCGAATTGATCCCTTATATATAAATTATTTCTGCCAACTGAATTAAATTCAATTAAAATCAATTCTTTTTGCATAAGAATTAAAATCAATTTTTATTTCTCAAAGAATAGAACAAATATAAAATCCTTTTTTTTATATAAAAAATATAAACATCCCTTTCAAAAACATAAACCAATATAAACATCTAAATACTTGTCACATTGTCATGTCTGATTTTATATTTTATTTTTCTCGAACATGTTTACATGCCTACTCTGCTGTGTTGAGAATGCTTGTCTGCACACATAGGGGAGAACTAAAACTAATTTTATATTATATTTTTTATATAATAATAAAAAACACTCTCATCCATCTAACTCGTCTGATAAAATATTCGCTTACTAAAATATCTCTACTAACTGAACTCTAAATCTTACACATAAAATGTCTCAATCAACTGAACTAAATTTTACGAAAAATATTTCTCCACTGTATTGATGAAGCAGCTGCAACTAAAATTTATTAAAAAATATAAAGTATTTTAGTTTACAATTAAGATGGATAATTTGGTGAAACAAAAACAGCACATAACATAACAAAAAAGGTTCTTCCATCAAAGAGATCTGTTTTTTTTGTTCCTTTTTTCTGTCTTTCTGGTTTTTCTGATAGCCTTTTAAAACGCTTCAACTTTTGTTGCTTTTTGAGAATTTCCATTTGAGTCCTTCTCTTCTCCTCACATTTTCCTTCAGTTACTACTTTTGATTCTACTATTCCATCACTGATTCTAAATTTCTTCACTGTCAATTATTCAAAGTCAAATCTACTTCAACCATCATTAAATTTTTTCATTTTCCAACACAAATTTTGTCAAAAACCCATGAATGAAAAATACAACTTTTAGCATCATATACAAAACCCATTAATAAAGCAGCATTTTTTAGCTTCATTTTTTGTATAAAGTTAGTAAAGTTTTGATTTTTAAGCTTCATATTAGCTATCTTGGTTTAACATTCATGGAGATGATGAAGGGTGAAAATTTTATGGTGTGTATTGTTCTTGTGTTTTTTGCTACTTCATTATTGGAAGTGGGTGGAATTGGAGTGAATTGGGGAACACAATCAACACACCCTTTATCACCATCTACTGTGGTGAAAATGCTAAAAGATAATGGTATTCAAAAAGTTAAGCTTTTTGATGCTGATCCTAATATTCTTGATGCTTTAAAGAAATCTGGGATTCAGGTTATGGTTGGTATACCAAATGATTTGCTTTATACTATGGCTAATAGTTTTCAAGCAGCTCAAAAATGGGTTGCTAAGAATGTTTCAGCACATGTTTCATCTGGTGGAGTAGATATCAGGTAACCCCTTTTCTCTATGTTGACTGATTTGTTTTGAGTTTTCAACCTTTGGTTTGTGTAGTTTTGGTTCCAATTATTGTATTGAGTGATTCATCTATTTAGTTATGCATTTTGGGTCTGATTGATTGAAACTAGAGGAGGGGTGAAAAATGAAGTTATAATGGTTTACCACCCTATTTTAAGAATTTTTACTTAAATGAGTGTTTTTTGTTCCTGTGTTTAGTCCTAAAATGGAAAAGTTGTAAATTTTATACCAAACATATTTAACTTATACAAATAAATTATTGGTTTTGCAATGTCATTCACACACACAGAGATCAGAGACAGATTATATTATTGATGCCATTAATTCTTCAATATATTAAGGATATGCAAGGAAAGGGATTTAATTAGATGTTTTGTTCGGTTAGGAAGTAGAGTGATAAGTAGAAGAAATTGTTTAGATTGCAGCTCCTTGTTATTAATATCTTTTTTCTGCATTTGACGCTGTGAAAATATAGTTCGATTTGTTTAGCCGTGAGTTTGGCAGATTTGTTGCACTAAAATGGTTTTATTCGGTTTAGTGCATTTAAAGAGTTTGTATTCAACAATTATGGAAAATAGCATTGCAATTAGAATATACTTCCAATGAATGGAAATTTCTTGTCCTTCCTATGGCATTGTAGTGTTATTCTTTGCCAAAATGGACATTCCCCTTACCCTTCATCTTTTCCAAATGAGAGAAGAATAATTTTATGAATAGATTGTGCTATTTAAAGCATAAGATAAGATTCTTTTAATTACTTTTTTGGTAACACATTATCTCTACATTCTTGCTTTAAAACAATTGTGGTTTACTTTCACTTAATGTAACATATAGTATCAAAATTCATACAAAGCTGTTAAGAAAACAAAATATTATCATTTACTTTGTCAAATGTTCACGTGTATTTCATTGTTGCAATTGTGTGTATTTTCTTAACATTGTTTCTTGCAATTTTTTAAGGTATGTCGCTGTGGGAAATGAACCTTTCTTGTCGACTTACAATGGCACCTTCGAATCAACAACACTCCCTGCTCTTCAAAATATCCAATTGGCTCTTGTAAAAGCTGGTTTGGGAAATACAGTTAAAGTCACCGTCCCTTCAAATGCTGACGTGTATGAGAGTTCGTCAAGTAACCCTTCTGATGGCGACTTCAGGGCAAACATCCGTGATCTCATGATTCAGATTGTCAAGTTCTTGAGTCAGAACAATGCTCCATTCACTGTGAACATCTATCCTTTTATCAGTCTTTATGCAGATCCCAATTTTCCTATCGACTATGCATTTTTCAATGGTTTTAACGAGCCTATAAACGATAACGGAAAGATCTACGACAATGTCTTTGATGCTAACTACGATACTCTAGTATGGGCATTGAACAAGAATGGTTTCGGTAACATGCCTATAATTGTAGGAGAAATGGGTTGGCCTACAGATGGAGACAGAAACGGAAATCTTCAACTCGCACAACGTTTTAACCAAGGCTTCATGACTCGGTTTATCGCCGGAAAAGGGACTCCAATGAGACCTGGTCCACTGGATGCATACTTGTTTAGTTTAGTAGATGAAGACAACAAAAGTATTCAACCAGGTAACTTCGAACGACATTGGGGATTGTTTTACTTTGATGGACGACCGAAATATCAGCTCAGCATTGGATCCCGAAATGGATTAGTAGGTGCTACCGGAGTATCACATCTTCCCAAAAAGTGGTGTATTTTGAAACCCTCGGCTAACCTCAACAGTGATCAAGTTGCGCCAAGTGTGTCTTATGCATGTCAGAATGCAGATTGCACTAGTCTTGGGTATGGAACTTCGTGCGGCGGTTTAGATGTTCGTGGTAATATCTCATATGCATTTAATAGCTACTATCAGGTGAATGATCAGGTCGACGGTGCTTGCAAATTTCCCGGCCTTTCGACCGTTACTGATAGAGATCCTTCAACTCCAGATTGCACATTCCAAATCATGATTCAGACTGATTCAGCTGGCAAAATGGGGTCTCTTAAAATAATACAGTTTGTATTTTTGTTTTTTTGTATTTCTGTAATCAAATTTTAATATAAAGATTCTGGATTTTTTAAAATTATTTTTGGATAAAGTAAACTATATTTGATTATCATATTCAACATGTTGGATGCATGAACCCAAAAGCGTGTCTTGGGTTGCGTTGACAAAAAATATTGGCTGATGTTATTTTAGTTTAGTATCAGTTGTAGAGTGGTTATGCTGCTGGTGTAGGAAAGTGGTTGTGTCCCCAACACCACTTGCATAGTAGTGTAATCTGCCTTGGTATGAAAAAGAATTCACTTGGGAGGGAAGAATTCACTTTATATGCTTCACAAGTTCCCGCCAGAGATTAATCATTGTTAATAACGGTAAAAACTATATATCTATATTATGGTAACAAAAAAAAGTAATCTGCCTTGAGGCTCATAGGGTCAACATGATACTCCTAGGTTCGATTCTCGCAGGGTTAAAAAAAATGTGTTGACTAACCTTTACTTGGTATCTGAATGAACAAAGATTAGTCTTACATTGTCAGCGTTGGGACACTCCATGAGTAGCAAGCGATGATCCTAAGTCAAAATTTGTGTAATTCTTTTAGGCGATCTTTGCGCCTAGTTGTAGGTGCTAGAGGCTGTTTTAGCTTCTTTGACTGGATGTTGTGGTGGGATTATGTCCTTTGCAGGTTTATGTAACTTTGTTAGTAATCCTTGTCACCCTCAAGTATCCTTGTACTTTGTGGTGTGATTTTTAATTTAATAGAAGTGTAGTGTTCTATAGTTGACAAAATTTCCTTAAAATCTGGATTTTAGTATCTCGTGAACGTAATATCAACTTAAAATACTAAATAATGCAAACATCAAATTTTATTGATAGATGATATAAAATTGTTAGTGGGTTCTATTCGGAGAGTTTCATTTGCAGCAAGATGATATCAATCCCTTGAAATCAATCCAATTGATGCCATCTTTTGTAACCCTTAATCGCTTAATTTTTTTGCATGGAATTGCTAAATATGAATAAAGGTCATTTACATTATAAATAAAGGTAAAAATGGATCATTCATTTAATATATATTTTTCTATAATTATTGAGAAACTCCCTTTTATTCTTCAAAAACGTAACCAGTAAATTTATGACTTTATCTTATTACCATTCTTTCAAAAAAATGGCTTAAACCCTATAAGGTGAAACATATAATTCAATGAGGCTATAAACAAAATCAACTTGCATTAATTTTTTGAGGTGACCTAAGTAATCGATTAGCTATGTTACATACATTTACACGTATTTTTATTTATTTTTTGATAAAAATGTTACATTTACATGTATGGTCAAAGTATACTGGCAAGTATCTTCAAATTTAATTAGTTTAAAGTGGTTTTATTCAGTTCAATTATGTCCCTTGAGCCAAATAGCCAAACTTGTTAACATCATCTCACATAGCTAACTCCGTGTCCATTTATCTGGCAAAACTTTTCACTCTGAAAGCAATCTACAATTATGAAAGAGAACTTTGAGAGTTAGTTCAATAAATTACAGAGAACTATCGTCAAAATAAAATAAAGTTACAGAATACAGTTATTTAGACATGCTAGAAGCACTCTCCTGAGGTCAAAGCAATTAGATTCTTTAGAACAGAATAACAGAATCTGACTCAACAACAAACTCCTAAAAGCTATTGAGTAACACTTCCATATGACTTTAGATTTAGTACTGTAAGTATGTATACTACACTGCTCTGATGAAAAGGCTGTACCAATACGAGTTCGGGATTTAGATTGTGTCGGGTAATATAAAACATAATCTTGAGTTTATTTACTTACATCTCTGCACTTGAAAATCTACTATGCTTTTGACAACTTAAATAATAAACAATGTAAAATGTCTACTTTAATCCATGATAGCATGCTGTGAGTGCTGGCATTATTTTAGGTGTTCAAGATGTGACGGAAAAAAATGTTAGACAGAAGTGTACTGTGTCACTGAAATTACCTCAGTTTGCCATTCGTTTCAAACTTCCGAATGTAGTCTCTGGATCTTATGTCAGCCTGAAGTTCAAATAGATGTGTAAGCATACTTTAATTTGTACAAATAACCAAGAATTTGAAAAACAGCCTTTATTATGAATTAATGTTTCTGGAAGAAGTTACTTGGGAAAACAAGCAATTGAGGAAACAGTAAATCAGTTTAGCTATCAACTCCTAACATGTAATGACGATGATTATAATTGTGATGCAGAAACATTTTATGGACATTAACATGATACTTTGCAATAGATATTTTGAGTTCAGTTACTGAGTGAAGGGTAAGAAGTACACCCAATACCATACCAATATCTCCATAGTCCAGACAACACATTACCTAAGGCTGCGTGTGAGTCCCAAGATACAAAAGTGGCCTATTACAATAAACTGGCGATAACTTCTGAACAAGAGAGGACTTAATACTAGCTTAATAAGAGACAAGACTATTTATAAGTGAAAAAGGGCATAAGTATTCCCTTTGTTTTCATGTTCTGGTTCACACTTTTCTTTAAATTTAACCGGTCAGTTGTGAATGTGATAGTAGATGTAAAAATGGAAAATTGTTTCACCTGCCTAATTGGCTCAGGGATACGATACTTGCAAGTCATCTGAACAATCGCAACGGCAGTCTGGAGTGATATCCTGTGACCGATTGATATAAATATTGGCTTTACGGATCCCTGGGTAGATCTCATGGCCTGGACAACGGTTTGGAAGGAAAGGAGAGAAGAAAAAAAGTAAGCACGCTGAATCAATATATCAATAAAAAGTGCACAAACACATAGTGGATTTTGGCAGCTTAAGTTTAATCTTTTTAACTTGCTTTTCATAAGCATATGCATATGGAAGTGGAACAGCCTTTTCATAAGCATGGCACAGCCTTTTCATGAGCATAGCACACCATCATAAAACAAATAACGGCAAGTACCATCAATTCAAATTCTTACCACTCCCCATGTACGCCCGGATCGACCCACCAAAGTAATAAAATCTTTGGAAGAGTTTTCTTTGACTTCAAGAAGTTTTCTCACTCTAGATTGATTGAGACCATCCACATGATGCAACTGGAACATATAAAGCTATAGAACTTAGGTATCAACTTAGTACATCTTAATTCTTAACAACAAAAATAACAAATAGAATCAAGAAGCATTTGAAAATCTATTAAAACTGATCATTATAGTGACATAAGTCTTATCTAAAAAACAAAGAAAGAAGTGTTGTGACCCTAGAGATGACAAAAATAAATTTGGCTTGATTGTTAGAAGAATAAATTAGTGAGATTATAAATACTAACATTCTTTCCAATCCCGATTGTTGGAAGATTGGCTACAACTCCAATATGACAGGCCAGGCCAAAACCTGCAAAAGGTAGAAAGTTAAAAATTTGTTTGTCACAACAATTATGAACATTTGTAAAGAACTTAAAATGACTTCAACTTTATCCTGATAAGAAATTTTAACATCAGAAATTGAGTGATATGAAGTGTTTTGGCTGAAATGCATAAACTATCATGTATTTCCTGAAATGGCAATGATCTATCAGAGTAATTTTCTGTCATGAGTAAAATCAGGTACAGCATTTTCAGTTTCTTTAAACATCAATTGCTATATTCAATGTTGCAAACAGATCAAAAATTGAAACAACATCTAATCATTCTACTAACTCCAAAATGTTGAATAGGAAAAAAAAACCTCCAAAATATTTGATTCAATATCCATTAATCTAATAGAACAGAAACAAAAACAAGTGGCTCCTTACATTCCATATGTTATCTTTCAATCCAACAAATATTGAAAGAGAAAAAAAATAGCTTATGACTCTTTATGCAAAATGTTCCTATACAGAACACTTGCCTCGAGGATGAAGTATTCCATTTCCATCAACCATTAACAACTGTCAACAACATGAGCATAACCTTCTTATCAGATGATGAAAGCATCAGTTACAAAAACATCATATATTGTTAGAATTCTACAGAACTTAGTTTTTAATTTAACAAGACTGGCACCAGCAGTGTGAATACTAGATAATGGAAAAACGAACAAGTTCATAATTTATCATATCTGTATGAATAGTTTATGTAACACACAACAATTACCTGAGGGTAGAAAGGATTATCACTCCTTTTCATTTTCTCCAGAATATCTAGAAGAACTGGAGCCTACAACCATAGGAGCAATCAATATAATAGCTTAAACAAATATTTTAGACACTAAGGGTGCGTTTGGTGGAGAAAATATTATTTTAGTGATTTAGACAACTTATGTTGAGGGCAAAAAGTTGTCCCGTGGTTCAGTGGGGACAAGAATATCTGTTTTTGTCCCGTCCCTTGACTCTCAGTTTGTCCAGTCTCAGTGACAGTTTTAAAATCAAACACAGTACAATTGAAGTTGTCTTATCCAATACCTTATGTTTTTAGCAGATCAAATGAAATACTACTAACAGAATATTTAACTACATCAATCCTAGTAAAATATTTTAATCACCCCCAAAGAAATTGGAAGTAAAATATTTTTGTTTAAAAGTAAATTTTTTTCTACAGATATTTATCTATAGAAACAGCTTATTTGAGCTTATACTTAATCATTTATCATGATAATCGCTTAGTGCATACTGAAGTAAAAATGAAAGTAAAAAAAAATCAAACCTCTCGAAAAGCAAGGAACCCAGGCACATAAGGAACACTGAGATTAACCAAAGAAAAATCCTTATAAACAACTTCGAGAGTATGAAAATCCAACACTATAACAGTACCACACGCCAATGAAGGATCATCTTTTGAGAAGCTTATATCAACTCCACCAACATATCTCAATTCTTCAGAACAGGAACCAATTTTCCATGTGAAATTATCCTCAGTGATCAATTTTTCTTTGAGATTATCTTGCTCGCTGAAAAAAGGAAAATAGATTAGCGATGAATGAGGAAAACGAAAATGTAGAGATATTTGAAAGACGTAACGTTATCCAGTTTTGGTGATCTTGTGATGAAGTTGAAGAAGAATCTTCGGATTGTGATGATTTTTCCATTGCATTGGTTCTAGGGTTCATGGAAATTGAACCAGACCGCCGGCGTAATATAGCTGCGACGGAAAGACCGTACAGTTGCGGTGGTTTGTGCAAAGGCTTGTGGTAGTTGCGGTGGTTACGGGTTGCTGCTTTTTGGCATAAGAGAATGCGAGCCATTGGATGGAAAATGACAAATGTCCAAATATTGTCTTATTTAAAATGGACCAAAATAAAATAAAATTATATAAAATGTTTAATACAACAAAAAAAATTAAAATGGTTAACAAAATTATACTGTGAATCGTCCTCATGAGTCTAACTCAATTGATAAAGGATATTGTACATTTGTGAAGGGGTTGAGGTTCGAAGTTCAAACTGCAAAATATATTTTATGTTTATAAAAATCCAAATTGTCTTTTTAAATGGAACTTAAAGTATATAAATACATGTGCACTTAGTGCATCATTTGTATATAATAATTAAAATGAAATTCTAACAAATTAATCTTATTCAAACAAATTTAATGACTTTAAATAGAAGCTAAGAACGCATCAAATACATAATTTGGGGTCTTCGCATCTTCCACAATGCAATCTGATGTATGAACAATGTGAGTTTTTATAAAGTCGGTATCTTTAGAAGACATTTTTTGTTTAAAAGGAGCATTGCTTGAAGATGAAGAAGTTGGCATCATAAGATTACCTAAATATTCCAAAACAAATACAGTTGTGAACAAACGCAATCTTCTATAGTGATCAAATCCAATCCACATAGCACAAATTTGATTGTTTGGGCGTAGTAAAAAAAAGTTCCTCCCTCCAAAAAATCGGACACGCTCCCCATTTTTTGTGATAGGATAACGTCCTTTAAAAACCTCCTTTAAAGATTGATAATACATCAGACAACATGTTGGCGCATATATAATCATAGCATAAGCATCCTCGAAATCTTCACGGGAAATAACAAGTTTAAATTCATTGTTAAATTCGGGAAAAAATGACACACTAATTCCATTTGTTGGTAGTGGTAGTCCAGCTCCCAAAAAAGAATGGAGAGCATCTTCATCCAATTTTTTCCATTTAGTGTGAAGTTTAGTTTCAAAGAAATAAGCTTTTCCAGTGTCATCTTTAATAAGTAACTTATCACCTAAAACAAGATGACCTAATATTTGACCAGTAGGTTGACCAGAATTTTTAATATAAGAAGGAACATCATCTAACATTGCCCAATATTTTTCACTTAAATTATAAACCTCAAAACTACCCATGATTATTTGATTATTTTGAAAATATGGTGTTCCACAAATAACATAAACTTTAGACCCAATATTTGCTACCATTGGAGAACTTTTACCATAATGTTGTGTCATGTTTGCATGTGGCTTTAACTCAATGGATGAATCATTATTTTTTTTCAATTCAAAAACTTGACGAGAAAAGCCAGCATGACATTTTGGATTGTTATAAACATATGATTTATCTAACTTTGTTCCTGATTTCAACCTCTCACCACCAAGCAAATACACTTTTGATCCCATTTTCATATGTGTAAATCCCACAACCATTTCATTTTTAGTTTTGACATGATTCAATAGGTTCAATTTAGAATTGATAGGGGCAATATTTGGTTGATCTTTTACTCGATGATTCCATTGAGGTTGATTTAAGAGTTGCTTGAAGTCTATTCCTATAAGTTCATCAGCTAAGACAATGAAAAGATCTTCGGTTGGACTTTTTATGGTTGAGTTTATTATTTTTTGGAAAAAACTTGTCATGGTTGAGTTGAGTACTAGCTACTTTAATTTGGTTGTGAAATAATTTATCTACACAGCAATATAAAATAATTATAATTATAATATGGATGAATGCAATGAGTTGTGTTTGTACGGATAGATCAAAAAAATGTAACTTATATATAACTATACAAGTATTCATGTGTGTCACAAATAATGTTAGAAATTTGCTTAATTTGCAAATTTATTGTGCTTATTCACGCCTACTACCATGAGAATAAATAAAAAAAAGCTTGTTATGGTGTAATCAATTAGATTATATCATGTTTTTCTTTTGGATAAGATTTTATCATGCCAAGTGCCAATTAACAATGTGATTCTGCATGCTAGGTTATTGAAATAGAATTATTATTATTTAGATGAAATGACAAACTCTTAATTAGGAGTAGTTTTAATATTTTCTGCCAATTAAATTAGAATTTCTTGACAAATAATTTATTGCTTTTCATTTTCTTTGTATATATTCACATTTCAAAAAAAAAAAAAGAACTAATTAGTCTCTCTTCTTTATATCATCACTTGTATTTTTTTTCAATGTTGTCCGACTTAGACATATATAATATCATAAGGCACTGTACGAACGCTACAAAGTTCTCTTGAAAAGAATTTAAGTTCATAGATAATCTTTACATAAAAGAAACAATGCCCCATCTTTCCAAGACTTACAAATATTAGCTAATTTGACATGCAAGTCATGGAGTGTGTGAGGGATGTATTACTCTTTGATACTTATATAATCTATCGTGAAGATGATTTTGACAATCCTCCAATCTCCCTTTATACTCCTTTTGAAGTATTTTCATAGCAATAACATCTCATTTTTAATTTTGAACTAGGTTTTTTTTTCTACAGAAATTTTAAACTAGGTTTTGGAAGTTGGCTAAGAGGTAAATGTTAGGAAAGGTCACATCAATGGTTGGGGAGAGCGGGAATCGAATTTTAGACCACTTAATCATAGAGATTCTGATACCATATTAGATGACCGATTATCTCAAAAATTTAAGCTGTTAGAAAATGTCACATCAATAATTTTATATTATTTCTAGGCTTAAACATACATTCGGTCCCTGTATGTACACCAATTTTTCGTTTTAGTCTCTGTATCGAAATTTTTTACAAAATAGTCCCTGTATCGCGCATTTTTTTTTACGTTGGTCCATGCCGTCCAATTTCATCCAAGTGGCAAACATTTTGCCACCTGGACCCTGCCACGTGGCCAACAAATGTTGCTGACTGGATTAATGAATGCTAGAGGGACCAAAACCAAAAAATTGAACTGAATGCAAGGACCAAAACCAAAAAATTGAACCGAATGCTAGAGGGACTAAAACCAAAAAATTAAACTAATTGCAAAATGACCCATTTAAACTCTAAATTCCTAAATTGAAATTTGTTTCTCTACTCTTCTCTTCTCATCAACCTTTCAACAGAGAGACTCATTACTAAAACAGATTATTCTGATGATTTCCCTTTCAACGATCCCGATCAACAACCGCCCAACCGTGGTGGTTTTCTCAACGCGCTTTCTGATCACCTTGTCAACATTCGCAATTCCTCTCATAATTTCATCAAAAAAACTCATCCAAATGGGGCGCAATGATCGGCGCAAAATTGTTTTTGTCATGAAAGCTGGTTTATGAGAAGAGAAGAGAAGAGAAGAGTGGAAAAACAAATTTCAATTTAGGGATTTAGAGTTTAAGTGAGTCATTTTGCAATTAGTTTAATTTTTTGGTTTTAGTCCCTCTAGCATTCAGTTTAATTTTTTGGTTTTGGTCCCTGCATTCAGTTCAATTTTTGGTTTTGGTCCCTGCATTCAGTTCAATTTTTGGTTTTGGTCCCTCTAACATTCCATATGGCAGGGTCCAGGTGGCAAAACGTTTGCCACTTGGATGAAATTGGACGGCAGGGACCAACGTCAAAAAAAAAGCGCGATACAGGGACTATTTTGTCAAAATTTTCGATACAGAGACTAAAACGAAAAATTGGTGTACATACAGGGACCAAATATATGTTTAAGCCTTATTTCTAATAGTAAATCACAATTATGGAAAGCTTTACTATATATGCACCAGTTTTATAAGTGGCTGATCATGGATTAGTATCTAAAAAAATGTTTAAAAATATGAGTTAAAGGTCATCTTTATTTTTACAATTAAAATAATAACTTAATGCGTACTTGTCCGATTAAAATAACAAAAAATAAAGATATGACTCGTATTCAATTTGACGTCAATCACATTAGTTGTTTAAGAGTTAAAACAAAGAGATCTGCACTTTTTTTATTTTTAAAAAGTATTCCCTCCGACCTTAATTATAAGCAACTTTCCACATTTTAGATTCATTGAATAATTAATGTATATGGTCTATAATTAAGGCTATATACATTAGTTATCCAATGAATCTAAAAAGTGGAAAATTGCTTATAATTAAGGCCGGAGAGAGTATTGTGCACAATCGATAAATCTTTTAATATTTTTCAATATTGATGTATGTATAGTTAATTACTTATGGAAATGATCACAATCACTTGTAAAGATGATTCATATGATGTGATGATGAAACTCATTGCACAAATAATACTCCATGGCCAGTATATAATAAGTGGTTTGTAAAAGAAGAAAGAAATAGAAACTGTTGTATTGCAACCACAGTTAATGATGGGTAAGAACTCTTAACCATGGTAGGGTTAACTTTGTTTCACGATGTGGCATTTTGCATGTTTGTGGGTTTTCGTGTGTAAGCTAGGCAACTGTGATGAAAGTATTTTTTTTTTGGACAAACAAACTAAGTTAGGCATCTAAACTAAATGAACTGGACCGACACGAGTAATGTCTCAATCAAAAATCCATTAATTGGACTTAGTAGTTAATAGTTAATGAGTTTTTTTCTTATGCCAATTAGTACGAGGACTTAATTTTTTTTCATTCACAACCTAACATTATTTTTTTTTTATAAGCAGAGATAACATTTATATAACGGAGTATAAGGAGTACTCAATCCCTTATAACCAAAAGTCAGTCATTACAAAAAATTTAAACAACCATAAGGATCACAACTCCAATGTAAAAAAGAGCATGACAAATGACACCCGATCGACCACTAAACCAAAATCAAGATATCCGCTGAATAGTCCCCAACAAAGAAGATACATTAGGGGACACCCTTTTGAAAATTACCCGATTCCTATGATTCCAAATACACCACGTAGTCGCCAGCCAGATAAGCTGTCGAACCCGCTTGCATTTCTTTGATAAACCCCTCGGACCAAAATTAAGAAAATGATTCGAGCCAAGCAAACCGAGATCTACTCGAAAACCAGTCCAACCACTCACTGCTGTCCACACCTCTTGAATGAAAGAACAACTGAAAAAAGATGAGAACAATCCTCCGAAGGCAACAAACAAAAAATGCACAAATCATCTTGTTGGGATATAATACCACGGTGGAGAAGAGCTGCCCGCGTCGGCAACAACCTAACATTATTTAATTTAGTAGTAGTTGATACTAAATTTATTATAAAGAATTATGAATTTATTTTCGTAATTTACTCTGAATTCTAAACTATTAAAATTTATTCTTTTAAGAATGAGAAAATAAAATTCATTCATAAATACAAATTTGCCCATGAATTTTGCAAATGAAGAAAATTATAATTTGATTGGCTAATTGTCTAAAATAATAATTTGACTAGCCAGTTGAACACTAGTACGTCACCATTTGTTACTTTTTATATCTTATTGAATATTATTTACTGTAGTATTATGAGAATCCAAATTTAAATATTGTGAAGAATAATTTTTTAAAAAAATTGTATATTTAAACATTTTTAAAAATCAAATTATTGAAGTTAATTTTATTTTAAATTTTTTTAGATATACTCTTAAAGAAGATATAACAATAGCAAAACTCAAAAATAAAATGGTAGCATTATTTTAGTCTGTTTTAGAGTTATAAAAATAATTTAGTGGTTGCATTGACTGAAGATTTAAAAATTTCAACAATTTTAAATCTTTTTTGAATCAACAAAAAATTTAAAATTGAAACTTCAAGCGTATATAATTTTCCATAATTTCTGTTCGTCATAGTATAACACAAAAAAACTAAAATCCAAAAATTGAGAAAAGTTATAATTAATTTTTATCCATTTTTACTAACAAAAATTATAATTTAGCCAGAAGATTATAATTATTTTATGTCAAAAAAATTGTCTAAAAAAAAAATATGAGATGAACTTTAAGGTTACGTGGCGCCATGAAACATTAATGAACAATTGTCAGCATCAAAGTGAAAGTTACAACGTTGTTTTTGTTTAGGACACGCCAAACACAAACAAAGTGTAATTAGTAATAACGCGCAGAGAGAAAGAAACAAAGAAAGTGATTTTCTACCAAATTCATTATTTCACAGTCTTCTTCTTCTCTCTCTCTCTCTCTCCACTACATTACTCATCATTTTATTATTACTTCATTTCAACTCTGCCATTTTCTCTCTCAACTTTCTACACCACTCATACAACAAGAAAAAAAACTCAGGTTAGTTGGTTCTTCATCTTGTTCTTCATTTTTTTTTCTAGAATCTATTGCATTGTACAACATTTTTTAGTTTTTGAAGTGATTTTTATTTTTCCATTTTATAATTTTTTATTTTTATTTTTACTATTCATAGTATTACTTGATTTTGAACTCATTATAATATTGTTTTTTATTTTTATTTAGGTTGTCTTTATGAAAAATGATAACTTTTTTTTTTTTTTTGTAATCTTCTCATTGTATCATTAGGGGGTTTGATGCAGAAAAATAAAATGTTTTGTTTAATCAGCTAAAGTTTTTGTTTTTATGTCTGTTTTTGTTTTATTTTCTTTTGATTTTCTTCTTTATTAAGTTTTCCCCAAATTGAATACTTTGCAAGACTTTACCTTTGATCCCACTATTTGTTTTTGTTTGTATTCAAAGTTTAAATCTTTACCTTTCATACCCAATTTTTACTCATAATAAATAATCTGCACATGTTGCAGCATTATACATTGATTTATGTTTAACTTGTAGCTAAATATATATGTCTTATTATTATTATTATTATTATTATTATTATTATTATTATTATTATTATTATTATTATTATTATTATTATTATTATTATTATTATTATTATTATTATTATTATTAAATTGTAACCTTTGTATGAACAAAGCTGTACTGTTTTGATCAGGTGTTGTGAAATGGCATTAGGAAGCAATGAGAAAAGAAAATCAATTTTCAAAGCACCTCTTCTGCATGTAGGACTTGGTTTAGATTCTGATTCTCTTAGAAGCCCCACTTCACCACTAGATGTTACTTTGCTTTCAAATAGAGGTAACACTTTAAGAACATCATCACCTAATGAGGGGCCACAAAGGGGTTGGAACTGTTCCAAACTTGGTTTAAGTATCATTGATTCTTTAGAAGATTGTTCTAAATTTTCTAGGAATGTTCTTTTGTCATCTGAATTCAACAAGGGTAGTCCTCAAATGATTAGTAAAGTGCCTAATAGTAATCACTGTTTGGATTCTGTTAAGGCTTCTAAATCCTTACCTAAAGATTTTTTTAAGCTTCCTTATACACAAAATAGTTCTGTTTTTCATAAGGGTGAATCTAAATCCAATGTTGTTTTTGAAATTGGTGAAACATTGTTAGAACATGAGTTACCCTTTGGAAAATCAATGTCTTGTTCATTGGACTTCTATAGTCCAATTAAAGATTCTAACTTTGATACAAAATTTGGAAATTTTTGTTTGAAACCAGTGAGCTCTCCTTCTCATTTTATTGGAGAGGGCAATAATCCAAATATGTTGCTACCTATGTCTCTTTCTGCAAGTGAGATTGAGAACTCTGAGGACTATACTTGTGTGATTTCGCACGGTCCTAATCCGAAGAAAACACATATTTATTGTGATCGCGTCTTGGAAATTCATGCTGGTGATGGTGTTATGGAACATCAAAATGAGAACAAAGAGAAGGAGGGTTTGTTTTCTCCTGTGGCTGACAAATTAGAGAATCTGAACCAATACCCCCCTGGCGGTGGCTTTTTAATTTTCTGCAACCATTGCAACAAAAAGTTTGAAGAGGGGGAAGATATTTACATATACAGGTAAAATATTAATATTGTTGCAACTCTTTTGTTTTGACTAAGGTTTCAAATCGCGATAATAGTTGTTGTTTGTCGCATTGTGATCCATGTGAATCGTGGTCAAATGCTGCTAATGCGGCCTTGATTTTGCGTTGTGATCCTTGAAAATTGTGATATTAATGTGGCCTCGATTGATTGCTTGTGATGACATAGATCACATTGATGTCGTGACTTGGATTGCGATATTGATTTTGATAGTAAGATTGGCTTCTTTGACATCTTGCAGAGGGGAAAAGGCATTTTGCAGTTTAACTTGCCGCGCCTTTGAGATTATGATTGATGAGGAGTTAGAGGAATCCGATGCACCATGTGTAAACAACTCCACAGAGTTGGAATATGGTGAAGACCTTGTTGAATCTGGCATCTTCACTGCTGAATAGAGATGTTTTTTCTGCCACCCAGTCCATGAAAGAAGTATACGCATATAATCATCTGTTGAGAAAGAGCTGTTTTTTATGAGCTTTACCAACCATGTATGATTGTTTTGTACATCATTGCGTTTGCCATTGGTTTTTGTTTTGGCTTTCATGGTCTCTGTGGATGGTGATTCTCTTCAGCTAAATTTGGTTTTGGTATATGACTTTATGATACTAAATATGTTATGAAATCATATAATAGGTTATGTGTGCTTTTTGAAAATGCAAAAAATGCAAAAATATTAGGGTTTAAGCTCATTTTTCATGGCTTACCCTTTTGTTGTAGGTTTTTTTTTCTACTTTGTTGTGTCTAAGAAATCTATGTATGCAACCTAAACAAGTTTTTGGCTTGAATATTATATATTGGTATTGTTATAATCTGTTTGAATCTGATTCCTTTCCTATGAATTTTTCACCTACATAACACTTCATTTTGAAAATTTGTCAATTTGATTATATTTAATCACTTTATTTTCTCAAAGTATATATCATAGTATTGTTTACATGTAACAGTATTGTGTGTGCTATCAGTGTGTGTAATGATTAGTTGGTACTAACTCAAGTTATACTACAGTTGGAAAAATCAGTGGTACCTAACATGAGTGTATTGTAAGAAGTGGTTTTCAGTTTAACCTTGTTTAATATTACCTCCGTTCCTTTTTACTTGTCGTTTTAAAAAAAAAATTGTTCCTTTTTACTTGTCGTTTTTGCAATTTATGATATATTTTGCCCATTATCACCTCCTTCCTATTTTATTTTATTGACTAAATTTACATAATTTTTTTTGTTGAAACAATATAATCTTTTTATTGTATATAAATTTTGTTTGTTTTTAAAAAAAGTTTGTTCCAATTTTTTTGGAAATAGATATGTTTGTGAAAAAATAGGAATTTTTTTTTTGGTATAGAAAAAAAAAAGTAGAAATTTATTGGTGGAATAAAAATATGATATATATTTAAAAAAAAGGCATAATAGGAAAATAAGGTATAAAAATACATTCTCCTATTTTGGTCTTTTTTTTTCTAAAACGAGTAGAGCAATTTGTACTCTACACGAATACATTTTTTCCACGTAGATTAATATATTACAGAAAGATGTTTTGTAAAGAAATTTCGTCCAATGATTTTATCCAATTTTGGAAACAAGTAAATCTTTAAAGTAACTACCTAGCATTAGAAGCATTTGGATAGCTGTCAATGAAATGAATGAGAAGCTTGTAAGCAAGCACTTAAAACTGGAAGATTTTTTTCAATGGTATTTTTAAATGTAAACAATGCGGAAGGATAGGTCCTTCGACTCTTGAGATTTGACAAATTATGGCATATTTACTCGATAACGCAGATTTGATAGTTAAAATAATTAAAAGTATTACACGTTCAATACAAGAATGAAAGCTATGTTTTTTTTTTTTTTTTTTTTGAAAGCTATGTGATTTCAACTACTCACCCCAACCTGAATCCATCGAACGACAAATTCCTAAAACTAAATCAACTTGTTACTCCCCATCACAATCAAAATGAAGAATCATTATTCCATTGTGTCTAAGCATGTTGAAATTCCCACCAGTGTACATCATTCTTGTAGCCAAGAGAGGAAAGCATTGAGCACCATTGCCTTCAAATAAATCAAATGAAATGGAAACTTTCATTCCATTATTAAACCAATGCATAATCAATTGCCACTTGCTCAGCCTCTCGTCTGTCGCGTGTTATAGGATTTGCAATTGAGGCATTTTTGAGCCACAAAATGAAACCGAACATGAGAAGTTTGTCCGCAGTCATTGCACAGGATCCAAACCTGCATGTTAAGGGTAGCCGATTAGTCCACTTGAATTTTACATGCAAATAAAACAAACCACAAGTCTCTGCCTCTCAATCTCAGTGCATAATGAAGGAGAGGGCAAGATCAAACTGCAACGACTAATTCATCAATCACCATATATACTTCCATAAGGATATGGTTCAGGTATTGGCATAGCATAGGGATATGTATTACGTAGTCTAAATAATCATCATATAAGGAGAACTGACCATTTTATTTTGATATGGTTCAGGCATTGGCGTAGCAGCAATCTCCATGTCCAATTTCTCCCAAACCTTTGACATATCACAGACCGACTTCGAACAGAGAGGGCATGCATACCTGATATACAATCAAATACAAGAATAAGGAAAATATTCAGAAAGATATGGAGAAGTAATGAGTCTAGGAGATCTGTGAGCACTCACTGGTAATGTTCTCTCATTTCATTCAGACAGCTTTGATGAATTGTATGTCCGCACGGCATAACAATGACATCATTTCTTGATTCAAACAAATACTGCAATCATCAATTTTGACACACATAGTCAGCCTCCAGCAATTTAAAAAGCAGTTATAATGATATTTGAGATCTAGTTTATATTAATTCTAGCTTATATAAACTTCGTATTAAATGTTTACAATTTTCCAGTGATATAATCTTATGAGCAGAAGAAATTTCATAATTACTACAGGATTCTTTCGATGTTTCTTTTCTTGCAAGTACTTATTCAGAAGTTTATCTAAACTGGTTCTAAACCATGGAAGTTGTAAATGTTACCTCAAAACAAACGGGGCAATCATGATGCATTGCTCCTTCCACACAGGGGTGACTGTTTTTCAGCAGAGTTGAGTAGCAACAGCCTATGCAAACAAATCATGAATGTCAAACAAGTAGCATATTTTATAATTATGACATTGCTACTTAGTATGCTAAGCAAAAAGCATAGAAAAAAGTGATATCACTTACCACACTTATTACAATGGAAGAAATTCTCGTGTCCACCAGTTCTGTGCAAAAATATATCAAAATCACTCAGTTTGAGTTTTGACACAAAGCCAAGACAATAAAAAGGAAAACTACACTACAGCTTCAAGATCTACCTAATAACAATGAGATCAAAGTTAGATGAAAATAGCTAAGAATATACATAAAAACAAATATGGTATTGCATTTTCATTTTTCCAAACAGTCCCTAAAATCAGGGCAAAACTAAGTGATAGGTTTTAGTCAAAAAATCAACGAAGTGCTAGGCTAGTTTAGTTAAGGTCCAAATGAGAAAATATTATTATTTTACAATAAAATAGAAGGGGGTGAACTGGTGAAGGGATGGTGGTGGCGGCAAAATGAAATATAGATTTTACAATAAAATCGACAAAATGAAAACAAAAAAAGTGACCCCCATTGAAACATGTTACCATCCCTCATAATGATGCAAATTTGTTATTTTATCTAGATCATCAATTCATACCTGCAAATTCCACAGTCATTACAGTGGTACTGCTGCTTAGATATCTGCATCATATAAAAGGAATAAGATAATAGTGTACTGATCTAAAAAATTAGTTATAGACTCACTGATCTATGCCTACAAGCAATCATTTAAATACAGAATAAAAATATATATACAAAACAACATAAAAAAAAACACCATGTTCCTAGGATTAATACTCACATCATCGTCATAGAGCTTGCATGTCTCACAGAAGTACTTGCCCATGCAAACACCACAATTAATACAGTTTTGCTGAACCTGAAATTTTACAGCAAAAATCAGCACAATTAGACAATATTCACAAAACTACTGTTTCCAAAAAACATCTGGAATAACCTCCAGACAGTAACAAGCTTAACAAATGCACCAAAATATTTTCCTTGTGCATCTGTTTATTTTACATGAACATAATCTATGCAGAAAGATTTTCTTTCTTAATTACAAAATAAAGATTCAACTTTTTTCAAACTAATATTTACATCCTCCATAAATTTTATATCAGTGCCACAACAATAAAATAACAAAAAAATTGAAGAAACTCTAACTCACCTCTTGTTCAGTGGCACAAAGTGAACATATCACCTGTATATATAAAAATATTTTATTAGCATTAAGGAGCACCTTGGGCATGAGATAACATGAAAATGTTCAAAATTTCGCGGATAGTCAATTAAGGATGTCGTGTAAATTAGAATACCTGTTTGACTTGGTGTCGAGGCATGTCATGTCTTTGCTTATAATCTATGTTGATATCATTCTGCAGAGAAGCATGATAATAAAAGTAAGTTCCCCAAAAATAAGAATACTGCAATGCAACAATTGATCATCATGCTACACTCTGAAACCATAAACCATAAGTAGAATATGTTAAATAGCAGTTATATATAGCATAGTAGAGCTTGTACAAATCCTTATTTTCCCACAATATGCTATATAGTAGAATATGTGGTCAAATAGCGGCTATAGTAGTCTATAGCACTGTTGTGTAGCAGAATTCAAATGAACCGCTATTTTCGGCAACCTGCAATTGACAACACTGGTAGTGTCCATATACTATACATACCGTCAATGTCACATGAAACAGAAGAATGACTGACAATTGGTGAAAGGACTGGCTGTATATATGAAATATGATGGAACCATAACATTTAAGCAACAACCATAGATTAAAAATATGTAACATGTTTTTATAAAAAAAACTTAGGCATTTACTTACTTTTGCCTCATTGTGACAATGGCGGCAATCAAAAATCTCATTGCAACAGGGAGCCCTGATTCGGCATCTTCTACGATAATGTTGGCATCTGCAAATAGAACCCGATTTTATAAAAAAAGAGCAGGAAATGCAACAATTTGAAAACCAGAAAAGAGCATATGAACAAGACATTACCCATATTCCATATATCCTTTATCTTGCAAATCATTTTTGTTTATAGATTGGCTTGATTCTTCTCCAGGAAAGGATTCCAGAGTAGGTTTTGGAGGATAAACGTCTTCTTCGGTAATATGTTTTGTGTCATTGCATTCAAAGTGCAGAGGCTCAGAGTGCAACACTGCCACCTCACCCATGGTACAATCTATCCTCAAATAAGATTATCAACTATATCTAGAAGCAGAAGGTAAGCTTAAGGACCTGCATGTAGGAACAAATTTAGAAATAATCCTAAAACTTCTTAAGGCATATTTAGTCACCCCATCAAGCCAGGTAAACACCAAACGCAGGGTTGATTTCTTGTATACTGCCGCAGACCAATTGCAATCAGCAACACAAAATCATTTTATGAAGCTCCAATCACCACTACCCCAAGAGAGGAACACAACAAGACAAGTGTAAATACAAGAATTCCACATATTACAAGGTAGCACTGGGGTTCTTCACAGCCTTCGGCAGTAAATACAATTAGCATTGAACGATCACTTGGTTTCTTGAAGAACTCCCAGAACCAAATCCAACTATAGTGGAGCCAATCAATAGAAACTTCAACCTATTTTGAAAGCAATAAAACACTCAATCAAATGCATCTCATACAATAAAATATAGTGTTTGTGTTGATTTTATTATCCACAAAGGGCGAACCTACCTTAAAATGCAGTTCAGCATTGACTTCTCCAGAAACAGAAACTTACCAATACCAAATATATAATCACTTCATATCATCTGCACCATGATAGATTCCGTTGGGGTAAACTAACACTTTCTAATTAATAATAACTACGCTACTTGAAAGTGAACTATGTTCACTACCAAATTGAACATTCACACTACTCCGGGGACTAAGTTTAAGAAAATCCTTATCTTATAGAAGGTTTGCAGCAGGGTTGTCTTCAAAGTCAAACATAGACAAAAAGATGATTGGAAGCAGGAAGGAAAAACCAGCGCTAATACAAGAGAGTGATTGTATGCGAGCCAAACTAGCATCTTGATGTCCGACAAAGAAACAAATAGATAGTTTCTATGAATTATGTAAAAAGGATATCCCATCCCGAGGTTCCAATTCCAACAACATCAAAATTGGCTTCAAACTCTTACAGTCAAGGCTAGACGAAATAAGAGAGGATAGAAGAAAGACATAGTTGTCTATGTTGTAGAGATTCTGTTTGATGCAACTGCAGAAACACAGATAGGCAAGGCATTAAAAGGAGGAAATTTTTTCTTCCTGCGCTTGAAGATGGATCAAAATCTGAAACAAAATTGCTGCTACTTATTTGGTCATTCTTCCCTCCAAAATATACAGACTCATAACTTTGCAGTGTAAGCCTTCTACTACTGGGTAGCTCCACTTCAGATGCCCTGCGAAAGAGTTTTCTACCTATAACCTAAACTGATATAATCATTCATCTTCCTCGATTTTCCAAAAATTTCGCTCTCACATATCAATCAAGATTATTTCCCTAACACTCAAGGTCGTTCATCTATGTAACTGGAACAATCGCTTACAAACAAGTAATGATTAATTACTTTAAAACACAAACTGTTTCATTGGTTCATTTAATCAGCCACTAGAGGCCTGTGAAGGTATTGACGTTTGAGTCATAGCTCAACACAAATTTTGTTCGTTGTAATAACAATTACGGATACATCAACCGCAAGATAGAAATCGTAATGCAACTGCCATTTAAAACCACGTGTTCGATATGATTCAACCGAGGTTAAACCAGTTGAACCAGCAATCCTATTTTTCAAAAATGCCACAAAGCTACCAATCGTTGTAATTTTTCCTTAAGCTTTCTTCTCAGTATAATCGAAATGTTTAACCTTAGTTCTTATTTTCCAAAGCAATTCCTAAGACCTTGGAACACTCATAGCAATGAATTGCGTTGTTATGTAGCACAAAAGCAAATACACAAAGGCAAACAAACAAAAACCATACACAACAAACAGATAAAAATTGCAGAAAATTCACAAAGAACAGCATCACAATATGCAAAATTTTCAATCCAGAATCAACAAAAACAGCATCTAATCTAAAAATAATAATAAATAAAAATCAAACCAAAGCTAAGTTACCTAACAAGAGAACCATACAAATGGAAAGAAGGTGAAAGTCACAGAAAACAGAATTATATAGTAACAATAATCGCACACACTCAATCAATGAATGAATATCAAATGAAATGAAAAAACGGAGATTGATAACAGAACAACAACGAACTTTCGACTCTGACGGAATCGGCGATTGATGTTCTAAAATCGGAGCTCCAACTTCACGGACGCGCTTTGATTTTGAAGACGGAAGCGAAATTGAGAAGAAGTTATTATATACCAGTTGAGAGGGGAAGTTGTGAAGGAGAAAATCGAGAGAGTTCGAAAATGGAGGGAGGTTGGGTTGTGTTGTGTTGTGTTGTGTGCACGAAAACGATAAAAATAAACTGAAAGCGACCGAGTCATCAATCATTATCCACTGGTGGTGACAGCGAGACACAAAATATCTAGTTTGCTTTCGTATCGGATCATCGTTCTGTTGACGTGGAACCACTTGATGCGGGATTCATTTAAGAGATTTCTTACGATAAATAATTACTCGTTTGTTCCAAAATAAATGTCTTATTATTTATAACATTAGACAAAAAGTATACTCAAATATCTAATTTTTAGTATTCTAATGTTTACTACCAATAAAAAGAAGGGATATTTTAGTAAAAGTAATATTCTCTCTCTTTCATTTACATACTTTTTTTAAAATGTGTGATTTGATCAATTATGACACTTAAAATGGGATGGAGGGAATAAGAGTTTCAAATATCTACTGTTTATATCACACTATGTTCAATTTGGGCACAAGCTATGGTGCATAAGCCATGTTTATGTACCGTGCATAAATACTTCATTTTACTTAGTGCACCCCTCAAATTTCTTATGCACCCCCAACCAAATTTCTTAGTGCACCCCCCAAATTGGAAGTGCGTTAGAAATTTTAGGGGTGCACTAAGTAATTTGGTTGGGAGTGTATTAGAAATTTGGGAGTGCACTAAACAATTTTTATTATTTATGCACAGTGCATAAGAAAAAAGTTTATGCACCATAACCACTCCCGTTCAATTCATGGTAGATACTTATAAGCATATAAGCACTTATTAACTAAAGAGCTAAATAATATTTCTTTATATCACGGGTATATCCGTCCACTTTTATAAGCATATAAGCACTTATTAACATTTTCTATGCATATTAAAAAAAATTGATAATATAATTAAAGTGTATTACAATTACATTAAATTCTTTTTTTGTGGAAAAAATTAGTTATAGTTGGAAAAATTATGTATAAGGAGTTGATTTTTTATAGAGTTTATAGATTAACTTATAATTTCTAAAAGATAATTTTATATAAGATAATTTTTTAAAAGATAAATTAACTCATACTATTAATAAAAGATAATTTTATAAATTAGCTCATAATTTTTCTTTTTTATACAATATTAATTAATTTCTTAATTTATGTAATATGATTGAAACAACTTATATTTCAAAAAAAAAATTTAAATAAAGTGAGAGACTTCAACATGAAGGAAAGTAATATGGCACTGTGCATGCCACACAAAAACGCTTAAGAAAAGAAAGAAAGAAAAGGAAAAGAAAACCAATAGCATTGCGCAGAAGGAAAATGGGTTCATCCAAATGTATGTATTTGGTGTGCTTGTTTTTGTTCTTTGCTGGCAATTTTCAGCACCGCTTCTCATAATGTAGTGAGTTGTCATGTTATGTATATCATTTTGTATTTGTAAGTTATATGAAGCAGTTATTTTATGACAAACCGACAATGAGAGTTTCAGAAATTTATATTGTCCCATAAGTGTGTAGTTACACATGAATCTTCTTCCTTCATGATAGTATCAGAAATTTATATTATTTCATTACAAAAATTGGCAAAATTCTTTGTTTTTTATTATAATAATATAGATATAAAGTTTTCACCACTATTAAAAAGACATAGATGAACAATAAAACGGACAATAAAAAAGAATGGACGAAGAATGGTCAAAATCCCTCTTAACCATCTACTTAAAAGATCTAAAATTCTTACTACTTAAACCAATTAACTGTTGATAATATTATTCTTGATTTAATATAAATTATGATGCCTTGGAATTAAGCACATTATTACCATTAATTAATGTATAAGTTTTGTATGCTTAATGCAATCATCCATGTCTCAATGACAATGACAATTACATTTGGTCATACTTCTCTTTAAAATAAAAATTTAACGGTTATTTTCAATGCCCCAACTAACTGTGTATTCCACAAATGTCACACTATTATACATCCTCAGACCTCATTCTTCCTTGCAACTTGCAAAGTCAATTTGATCAACTTATTGTACCAATATAATACTCACTAAAGAAAAACCAATTAAATTTGAAATCTTATTAATATATGCACAAGACACAAATAGCAATGAAACTGAAAGCAATGAATCCATTAATAATGGTTACATTATTAGCCCTGTTAATAGAAGCAGTTACATCTGATCAAGCACTACCAGGATGCAATTACACTTGTGGAGATATACAAATTCCATATCCATTTGGCATAGGATATTCAACAACACAAGATCATAAACCATGTTACATGGATTCCAAATTTAATCTCACTTGTGTAAACAACTCTAAATTAATCAGTGGTAACCGTGCCCAAGTCCTAGACATAAATCTCCAAGGTCAAATGGTAATGTCATTTTTCGTCTCAAGTCTCTGTAGTAGTAGTAGTAGTAATAATAGTCGTACTGAAGAAGCGAATGCGCCTTTTCTCAGAGTTCCTTCTCTCACTATTTCAAGCACCGAAAACAAATTCATAACCGTTGGTTGCGACAGTTATGGATATCTCAACAGTAATTTCGAGGGTGCGACTTACTCAACAGGGTGCTTAACAAGATGTTATGCTTTTGATCCTAAAATGGTAATTGGGAATAACACTGGAAAATGCACAGGTTTAGGGTGTTGCCAAGTTGATATTCCTCCACTTATGAAAAATATCACTATACAAACATTTAAATTCCCAAATTCTAAAACATCTGATGAAGATTGTAGCAATTCCTTTATTGCAAAACAAGGTTCCTATAATTTTTCTGTAGATCATATAAAATATCTACCTTATGAAACTTTCCCCTTGGTTGTTAATTGGGCTATTACAAGTGAATCATGTCAAATAGCACAAACTACAGATAGCTATGCCTGCAAGGAAAATAGTGAATGTGTCGATAATGATCTAGATTACGACGGTTATAGATGCAACTGTTCGGTAGGTTTTGAAGGAAATCCATACCTTCCTGGAGGCTGCACAGGTAACTAACAAAGCATAATTGTATATATATACAATTGTTTTTAGATAATGATTCAAGATAGGAATCATGTTCGAAATATATACACACTAAAAATTTATATAAATTGAATTCAGTTTTGTATTGAATTTGAGATAAGACTAGGATGTATTGTAGGATACTAACACAAGTACATAACAACCATTGGTTTTATTTTGTTTCAGACATTGACGAATGTGAAAGAAATTTACATGGATGCAAAAGTCGCGCATATTGTAACAACACTGCTGGGAATTACACTTGTTTCTGCCCCGCGGGCCAAACTGGAGATGGAACAAAGGAAGGCGGCTGCCAACTACCTGATGGAAATGCATATCCAATAGTACCTACTGTCCTTGGTTAGCAGAAAACCACACCTAATTTGATTCTATGTTCATTTTTTTCGAAATCTTATGTGTGTTCATTAAGCCTATGTTTAGTATCACGGTGATTATGCCAGAATCATGGTGATCCACATGTTTTTTCAAAAGCTACACTACGTAGCTCCTACAAAATCACGGTGGATCACCATGATTCAGATATATTCACCGCGAAACCAAACATACACTAAAATATATGCTACTGATACTAGTTTGGGGAACAATTCAATAATTGGGTTCAATATATTTTGGATGCAGGAGTAGGAGCAGCATTTATTATTCTATTTGTGGGAATAATTTCCTTCTTAATATACCAAAAAAGGAAACTTACAAAATTGAAAGAGAAATTCTTTAGGCAAAATGGAGGTTCTATTTTGGAAAAGAAACTTCTTCAAAGAAAAGACTCGTCTCAAATAGCGAATATTTTCAAAGAAAATGAACTAAGAAAAGCCACTAACAACTATGATGAAAGCTTAATCATAGGTAGAGGAGGTTTTGGTACAGTTTTCAAAGGACAATTAGATGATAACAGAATTGTTGCTATCAAAAAGTCCAAAACAATAGACGAAAGCCAAATTGAGCAATTCATTAATGAAGTAGACGTTGTTTCTCAAATAAATCACAGAAATGTGGTTAAACTCTTAGGGTGTTGTCTAGAAACAGAAGTTCCTTTGTTGGTTTATGAATTTGTTAGCAATGGTACTCTTTCTGATTTTATACACACCGAAAGTAAAGCGAACAATCCAACGTGGAAAACGCGTCTTAAGATAGCAGCAGAGGTAGCCGGAGCTTTGTCATATCTACATTCAGCTGCATCAATACCAATTATCCATAGAGATGTCAAGAGTGATAACATTCTCTTAGATGGAACCAACACTGCTAAAGTATCTGATTTTGGAGCTTCAAGATTGGTTCCACTTGACCAAACTGAAATAGCCACAATGGTGCAAGGAACTATTGGCTACTTAGATCCAGAGTATATGCAAACAAGCCAATTGACTGAAAAAAGTGATGTATATAGCTTTGGTGTAGTTCTTGTGGAGCTTCTAACAGGTGAGAGACCTTTTAGTTTTGGTAGGCCAGAAGAAAGAAGAAGTCTTGCTATGCATTTTCTATCTTGCTTGAAAAAGGATGATGTGTTTGAAGTTATTCAAGATGGTATGTTGAATGAAGAAAACAAACATGAGATCAAGGAAGTAGCTGTTCTTGCGGCGAAGTGTTTGAGACTTAGAGGGGAAGAAAGACCAAGCATGAAGGAAGTGGCTATGGAATTGGAGGGGATGAGGTTAATGGAGAAGCATTCTTGGATCAATGATGAATTAAATGTAGACGAGAGTCGGTACTTGCTTCATGAATCATCTTCTGGTATTTATGAACTTGGTGATAGCAGCAAACATGGAGATCTTGGGTATGATAGCTTGAAAGATCATGTATTGATTGCCTTAGATGATGGAAGATGATTGGGATGTGACAAAATGCACTTCTATTTCATTATTTCAATTAGAAGTTTTGGTATGCATATTTTACTTTTTATGAATAATCCAATTCATTTTGTATTTGTAATGTAATTTGTTTATATAATTAATGTGTTGTGTCCACGTACCCTACCTCTCTTAACTAAGATTAATCGAATTAACTAATGTATTGTTTATAAAATAGACGAGATACATCATTTATTCAATGAATTTGAAAAGTGCGTTTTTGCATATAAATATGGCCGAAGGGAGTATATGTTAGGTAAAGGTAGCGATGGAAGTGTTATGTTGTAATGAATAGTTGTTTTCAAGCACATTGATTTTAAGAGTCTTTTAGACCTAGACCTCTTGCATATAACTCTTTCATCAGTCCTCCAACCCAAACCACATCAACTACTCCTTTGTGAAAATAGTCCTTGTATATAGTACCAATGCTACCATAGAAATCACTAAGAGTGAGTGTGAAACGATACTTGCTTTCATGATTGAATGCACCACTGATACAAAAGTTTCAAACATGCAGAAACCTCCTGCAAATGTAATAGCAGAAGACACAGCAGAACCTTGGTAATCAAGTCATGGTGATAGAATAATCAAGGAAGGGAAAACAAAATAAATAACATGTAATTTAGCAAAAAAAACATATGTTCTAATAAGAATATCATTATTTAAATTCTATGACCAAAGAATGATCATAAAGTAATGACTTTAACAGAATGATCAATACATTAAAAATTATGATACATCATTGATAATATTTCCAATTTTCCATGATAAATCCTTCAGAAAGCTTCAACATGAGATTCAAGTCATTTATGATAAATATCTTTGACTAACCGGACTAAGAGTCGTGAAGTAAAGAGAAGTCCAATCAAGAAATAGTTGTTCAGATTTATAGATTGTTTCGATCTAAATTTAATGCAGATTCAATTTCATTAGCATCATTAATGTTACAATTAATGAGACATAATTATTCTAGGCATTTGAATTTTGTCATTTATGAAAAACATTTTTTTTGTTCACGTATAGTTGTTTAGTTGATAGAAATATAACATTAATAATTTTTAAAAAGTTATTTGAATTTAGTCAAAAAAAAATTTAAAAAGTTGGTTAATTTTTTTCTCTTACATCTAGAGTTGAGAACCTGTAATCTCCAAATTTTTTAACTTAAATATGGAGACATTTGAATTTTGTCATATTAATTATAGGTTTCGTCACATTTGTAGATATTAAATTGTTATATACTACTCCTTCCTTTCCTTTTTACTTGTCGTTTTAGAAAAATTTGTTCCTTTTTACTTGTCGTTTTAGCAATTTAGGTTATATTTTGCCTATTATATCCTCATTCCTATTTTATTTTATTGACTAAATTTTGTATAATTGTTTTTGTTGAAACAATATAATCTTTTTTATTGTATACAAATTTTTTTTGTTTTTAAATAAAGTTTGTTACAGTTCTTTTGGAAATAGATAATATGTTTGTGAAAAAGTAAGAATTTATTGATGGATTAAAAATTTGATATATTTAAAAAAATGGCATACTAGGAAAATAAGGTGCAAAAATACACTCTCCTATTTTGGTCTTTTTTTTTCTTTCTAAAACAACAAGTAAAAAAGAACGGATGTAATAGTTATTAACTTAGATACTGTAAATTTGTTAGTAGATTTATCTTTTTAATTTTTAATAAACTTGAATATATAATAATTTTCATTAATATATTACAATAATTTGAGTGAATGAATATTATTTCTTTTCTTATAAAAAAAAAATCTAAATGAGACCGGTTCACCCTCATCAAAATAGACGGTCATACTTTTGATCTCTCAATTATTATCTTGAGTTTTTTTTTTTTTTTACAATCTCAATTATTGTCTTGAGTTGATTTGTGATTTATTAGCAATTTACTTTAAGTCAACAAAAGTTAGGACATTACTTTAGGTCACTTCAAATATTCACAGACCCTCCAAAATTGGGAGCAGAATGTTCAAGTGACATTTTCATCCGGTGAAATCCTGTGCACTCCTATTTTTTTACCACATGAATTTACAATTATTAATAAAATAATGAAAAACAAGGATGGTCACTGAAATTTCTCCCGTGAAAATCTCATGGGAGAGAATTTTTTCTCCCAAAATTGGATGACAAGATCTTTAATACTATAATTTGTGAATAATATTTAAGCATTCTCCTACTCTTGCCATATGTACATGTCATTCTTAAATTCTTGCTCTCTTCTCCTCAATTTTATCTTAAATGCTTTTATTATTATTTCATACAAGAAAAAAAAGGCAAGCATTTCTTTTAATGCTATGGTGGTACCTCCTAATTTTAACAAGATTCCGTATACTTTAACATGGAAATATTTGATTGGTCCACATGTAATAGTAATTTACCATGTCACTGTAAGATTTATTTAAACAAATTTTTAAAAATTACTCACTTAATTTCCTAAAATTGCAAAACTACCCCTATAGATTTAAGTTAAAAACAAATTTTCAATAAAATAAAAAACAATAGAATGCAACGATTCTTTTCTTTTCTTCTCCTTCTCCTCCTTTTCTCCTATCTTAACTTTATCCCGTAAAAAATAGAACACTTACACTTCTTCTCTTATTTTTTGCAATTTAGGGTTCTTCAATCTTTCAATCTTCCTTCTCTAAATTACAAACAGCTAGATATTATTTTATCTTCAAATATCTGTCGTCGTGCCACCATCGTGCCGCCGTTCTGCTGCCTCTGTCCTGCTGGCGCCGTTGTCATTGCCACCCCCACCTGCATTATTTCTGCGTTCATCATATTGTCGCGCCACTACCACTGACTTTGAGTGGGTATTCAAATTGTTCGATTGCAATTGTATTTGATTTATCATAATTTTTCATAAGCATAAGATTAATAAATCAATTTTGCATTAATCCTTTGTTAGTGTTGTTTCAAATTTTGCTTTTCTTACTCTGTGGCCGGGGTGCAGTTTGTGCTTTCTGTTTTGGCCTTATGTTTTTGTTTATGCCTTTCGTTAATCCTTTTCCATGCTTTGTCTTGCCTTCTGTTTTTGTTTTTAATTATTCTTGCCTTATACCTTTTTGTTAGTTAGAGTTAATTTGTTCTCTGTTTCTCTTTGTGCTTTAAAATCAATAGCACATATATTTCCCAAATGCTTCCGGTGGCTAATCCACTGCATTGACAATGTAGTTATCAAAATTTAATATTTATAAGTCAACAAGAAGTATATGTAACATAAATGCAACATAGATTCCAAGACAGAGACTTGAATTATGAGGAAATACTAGGTGAGTAGTGACAATAAGAGTTTCTTGCCTAACACCATTGTTTTGACATTGTGAATGTGGAAAAGCTAATTTAACATGTAACAATTGGTACATCTTGTACTAGATAATTCTTGTTAATATATCAGCCTCTTGAAGTGCAATATTAGCTTCTCTCCACAATGATTTAGCTTTGATAAATTCACCTCTTTCATTTATAATACACATGCCAATTCCAAAACCACTTAACTGCTCAAAAATAGTTAGCTTATAAAGAAAACTAAGAATTTGTTAATAATATATGTTTAGAGTGAAAATATGTGTTATCAAAATAGTTTTATCCATGATTAAATTCAACTAAAAGTATATCTTCATTTGCATAGAGAGGGTAAGAGAGGGTAAGAGACATGATAAACATTTGTCGCAGGTGGACCGACACAGGGCTCCAAAGTCCAAAGGCATTGACTCGAATAGGTTGTCGAGCTCGGATTCGTGTGGATGTCTTTATAGTTTCTCGGGATTTGCACATAACCATCAAATTTTTTTTTTAAGAATAAAAAATGACATATATTAATAGCAATTGAGGATCCTTACTAGCACAAGGTGTGCTAAATAGGACCTCTAAAAGAATACATTAGACAACAACCTACCAGAAACAAAACAAACAAAAAACTTAGTTGATGCTCATACAAGCTAAAGGGCTTAACCACCACACACATGAGTTTAAAGCTGAATTATTAGTCATTGTTTTCAATCTTAGATTCACTTGGTCAAATAGTTACACAGAGTTATTTGATCTCGTCAATTATGGGGTTTCAAACACCTAATTGAAATGATAAATACTCATGAACTCATATTTTGATTAATACCTAATTAAAATGACAACTATGATTTAAGACTCAATTTTGACCTAATTGGAATGACAAACACTTAATAACTTGAATTTCGATAATCTAACAATTCAATCAAGACAAGATAGATTAATGATAACTCAAGAAACCTAGTTCATATAAAAGGATCATTAAGTATCAACTAATTGTCCTGATTGTGACCAAGGGAATCACTTTATCTCGACTAAATCGTTTATTTTCTTTTTTTGCTTTCACCCTCTGGTTCATAAGGGTAGGGGGCCTTAGTAATCCAGAGTTCGGAGCGAGTTTTAGAATCAAGTGGTTTCAGTCCCCGCCTAAACACAAGTGTCAATCATCATTGTACCAACTAATGTTTGATAAACCGTTTATTTGAAACATAATCAGTATGATAATCTAATTAGTTATTCTAACCTTGACTATGAAGTATAATTTTTTTCAATCAAGTCGTTCAATATCACCTAATTAGACTAAAAATAATTAATGAGCTCGAATTTCAACAATGAGATATACGACTTTAGAAACCTAATTCCTACCAAAATATCCAACTAAGTTTACAAATTTAGTGACTAAGGAATTCAAATTTCATTTTTAATCCTCAAAAAAATATTGAATTTCTCTGGCACTAAGAAAAAATTATTACGCACAATTTTAGTCTTATTGATTTTCATAATTATCTAATTATCTTTGCACTATTAAATTTTTCAATAATTAAAAAAAAGGAATATTATAAAAAAGTTTATTCGCAGAACTTTAAAAAGATATTAATTCAAAATATCAAGATAAAAGTAGCAAAAATTAAATTTTGAGATCTTCATTTTTGAAAGAACTTTTTATAATATTCTAAAAACGCATAATTAAAAGATACACATCGACTTAACATCATGAGCTAAAACAATTTTGTAGGAATGAAATCATGATATTTTTTATAAGACGGAAAATAAAATATAATTTTTTAAATATAAAAATTATGTATTATATAATAAAAAATATAAAATCTATAAACATAATTTAAAGGTAAAATCTCACCAAAAAAAATTTAAAGGTAAAATCTATATACCAAAAAATTGAGGTATAAGGCAACAAAAAAAATTACCTCATTCTTATAATTAGAAAAAACGAGGCTGCATTATCATATCCAAAAAAAAAAAAACAATTCCTTAAATAATACTAATATTTATGTTTCTATTTGTAGGAAGGATATATTTGCAAATATTAAAAAATAATGGTTAATATAAAATATTAAAATGAAATAAATCTAACAATTAATGCAGTGACACGTAATCTCCACCTCACCATGGTACCGGTACCCATCCACATAAGATGGGTACCTAAGAATTCACCTAATGCTATTATTCATTTCATTTAATACAAATTCTAATTAATTAGAAAAATTCAAATTTAAACATGGGAATGGTTAATGACATTTAATATATTTTTATTGTTTTTTTATATTCAATTTTTCTTACTCCCTCAATATTTTATTGTTTTTTTATATTATTATTTGTTTTCACTTATTTTTCATATACAGTTTATTTATTTATTTTTCACTAAAAATAATTTACAGCATTATATAATTATTCAAGTTAGGGATGTCAATTTGTAACTGTTAACGGATTATCTGTACAGAGATCCAAAGTGGCAGATTTTTTTCCGCGGGAACGGGGATGGAGGGAAAGATCCCCCCGTGGGTAATTCGGGGCGGGGAACGGGGAATGTTCCTCCGCCACCGCGGATTCCCCGGCCCCGATTATATTATTTAAATATATATATATATATATATATATATATATATATATATATATATATATATATATATATATATATATATATATATATATATAACATGTAATTATATAACCTGTGTATTTTTTTAAAAAAAAAATAATAACTAATACTTTATAAATATTATGATTATGCTTGGTAACAACAAGTGTAATTGGATATTTATTTTTTTGACAAAAAAAAATATTAAAAAGTGTTTTTACATTTTTTTTGTTATTGATGCAAAATGTATTTTTATTTTTTAAAAAATAAAAGATACAAAATATTTATTTTTTTTAGAAAAAGGAAGTAAAAAAAATACTAATGTCGTGCTTTTGATTAAAATATATAACAATTTTGTTTATTTTTTTATATTCGTAAAGCTCCGTGGATACTGTGGAGATCCGTTGGGATAGGAATGGAGGTAAATTTTCCCCCGCGGCGGAGATCGGGGGCGGGGACGGGGAAAATATTGGGGGGCGGGGCGGGGAACGGGAAAACAGCATCCGTTCATTCCCCGCCCCGTTGACATCCCTAATTCAAATACTAGCAAACATTATTTTCAGTATTCTGCAAAATAACACACAACATAACATAAATTACAGATACTTTCATCTAGAAATAATTTTCAGCTACTCAAACAAATTTAAAATTAAGTTCACATGTTGTAGAGCTCCTTAGAAAGAATGACAACTCTTTTTGTATCAGAAGCATCTCCCAACTCCCATGGGTACATGGATGGCGGACTGCATATAGTTATCCTCTGTAAAGATTTTGAATTCAACATAATATGTTGTACAAATTGCAACTCATGTTGCTTTCATCGATAATTTGCAATAGTGAACTCTTTGAACTGTGAAGAAAGACATCTGAGAAAGATATTTGGAAACCACAAAAGAGAAGAAACCAGTGTTACAAGTTTAGGCATATCAAGCAGATTCATATGCAGTTTATAGGTGCATATAATTATCAATTAAGCTAACTATAATTTTCAAGAATAAAAAGAGATTACATGTGCATGTCCATCAAGATACAAATAAAATAATATGAATATGATGTGACTATGAGTTTATAGGTGCATATTATTATCAATTAAGTTAAGTATGATTTTCAAGAGCAAAAAGAGATAATATGTGCATGTCCATTAAGATACAAATAAAATATTATGAATATGATGTGTCTATATGTGTCTATATGTTTTGATACAACTATATGTGGTGAATCCAATGAACAACCTAAGTTGAAACGAGTGAAGATTGAGAAAGAAAGGATGACATATTGTCCTATTTATTTAATTATTTGATATATTCTTCTTGAGATTTTGGTAGTATGTTTTGAATAAATTTTGTATTTTGAATTTATAATACTATTTTAATTTTTAATTTAGTAATTATTCAAACATCCTATCTATTCATAACACAGATTTATTCACAACATTTAATGTTTTATGGGTCATATTAACTGGTGTTAAAGATTAAAATATTCTCTTAAAATTTGTGTATTTAATTTATAAAAAATTTAAAAGATGAATTAAAGATTCTAATAAAATATTTTCTTATTTTAATAGTTAATTTAATTTTTTTTTTTTGCATGGGGCTTTTTTCAAAACCATTTATACGGGATCTTATATTTTCACTCTTATATTAATAGACATGTCTATTTTTTTGTATTACTTTTTACAGCGCCCGCCTAAGTTGTTTTTTTATTTATAATTTATATGGAACCTTTTTTTATTTATATTAGTACTATATTTTTTTAAAAATTTATAGGAAGAATTTTTAGTTATACTTTATACGAGACTGATACTTTTACGCATATATTAATAGGAGACTATATTCTTATTCATATATTTATGCAGAGATCTAATTTTTTATTTGATTGACATTGATGTAAAAATTAAATAATATAAGATATTTTTGAGTAATTTTTTTATGTTATTTTCGTTTCATATTTATTTTACTATGAGATTAATTTGATTAGTTTTTTATTTTATAAAATGTATAAAATTATACTTTTATAAAATATTTTTAAAAATCAATAAATCTACAAACGTATTTTTCCGTGCATATGCACGGGCTCATAAACTAGCGTAAATAACATTCATCTATGTGAATAAGTTAGCGTGATTTTTTTTACCATGTGTCAAACATCTAGGTGAATATGAGACAAATAACATTCATCAATAAAAATCACAAATAAAATATAATTATAGTCATCAAATTTTATATATAAATGTACAAACACATTTTTTAACTATAAAATCACACATAAAATATAATTATAGTAATCAAATTTTATTGATAAATATACAAACACATTTTTTACAAATACGTTTTTTCAAATGCATTTTTTACCCGTGCTTGACACGGGTCTGGAAACTAGTTTTAAAAACATAGCAATGTTTTTCACTGAAATATATATGTCTTATTAATAATAATAATAATAATAATAATAATAATAATAAGACATATATATTTAGCTACAAGTTAAACATAAATCAATGTTTTTTTTAATTTTTGACGTAATAAGTATAGTTGTTTAGTTGTTAAAAATATAGCATTGTAATGTACAAAAGGAAAATAATTTTTAAAAAGTTGATTAATTTTCTTTTCTCTTACATCCAGATTTGAGAACCCTGATCTCCAATTTTTTTAACTTAGTTCAAATAAGTTGAGTTTAATATTTTTTTTGACAAGAAAGTTGAGTTTAATATTATATTCTTTAAAATACACTTTAAAATACTTTAGAAAAAATTCAAAAGATGATAATGACATTTTTGTTTTAAAATAACTTTATATCTTTAAAGAAAATGTTCAAAGTCTTCGTCAACCATATGTAACTTAGGATTAAGTCTATAATGCATAAGCGAGACAAATCTTTCATTAGTCTCCGTAGAATAGTTCAAGTGGTAAGAACTAGGGATATGAGTTGGGTAGGAGAAGTACAAGGTTCAAATTTTAGTGGGAGCATTTATCTTTCCGATATATCAAAATAAAAACAAATCTTTTATCATGCATAATCTTGTTTTTACCATTGAATCAATAAGTTTCACAATTAGATCAAATGAGATGTGACTATTGATCAAATGGTGAAAGTTATTGATCAATAGTAAAAGTAAGTTTGTGCATGTTGAAAAACTTGATTATATGAAAAATCAATTCAATTTAAAGTTTTATAAATAAAGGAAACACTGATGCCACAAGACGACAGACAGTCCAAGTAAGCATGTGACAAATTGCACTTCTATTTCATACTTTTGTTTCTCAATTATTGTCTTGAGTTGATTTGTGATTTAATAGCATTTGGGACCAAACTTTTAAACCTGTCTACCCGTGAAGATATGGACAATGGAGCTTATAATGAAACGAATGAAATTTGGGCCCCTAAAAAATACTCCTTCAATTCCTTTTTTTTTTTTTTCAGACTAAGAAAATTACTCCCTCCCATCTAAATATAAGAGAAAATTTATTTTTTAGGTTTAATGAGAATCAAATGTATTTGATCTACAATATAAATCAAATACATTAAATTCTCAATAAATCTAAAAAATAAATCTTCTCTTATATTTAGAATCAGAGGTAGTATTTATCAGTACTGAATAAAAATGTATATATTTATTACTAGAAGAAGACTTGGGCGTAAGATGGCCTAGTCCTAGTCTACAAAAGTTAGGAAATTACTCTTATGTCCCTTAGACCCTATAAAATTGCATGAGAGAATCTAAAAAACTATATTTTTTTTGGGTGAGCATAAGTCATTTGATTGGGATGTTGCATTATTTGTGCGAAATGAAATTTTACTCACTAATAAAACTACTTGAAAAAAAAATATTTTTGTAAAAATCATTTTTGAAAAAGTCAGGTTAATATTTTTTCTCTTACATCCATATTTAAACCCATAAGCTGTTCACCAAAAAAAAAAAAACCCCATAAGCTTTAATTTCTTTAACTCAGTTCAAATAAGTTGCGTTTAATTATTTTTACAAAAAAATTGAGTTTAATAATATATTCTTTACAATACACTTTTTTGAATGGTTTGGAAAAAATTGAAAAGATGAAAATGACATTTTTAAAATAATTTTATATCTTTAAAGAAAATAACTAAAGTCTTGGTCAACTATAATACTTCCTCCGACTTTAATTATAAACAAATGTCACATTTTAAATATATTGAATAACTAATATATCCAATTTTAATTGAATGCTAGATACAATAGTTATTCAATATATCTAAAAAGTGACATTTACTTAAGTTAGGGCTAAATTTATATTTCCCCACCAGCAGTTTCTCACAAAGATTATCCAGCAGCAAAAAAACAATTTAGCATTAAAATGCAAAATAATAAATTAACAAGTTGATAGATCAAAATTAATTTTTTATAGTTTGTAAAAAAAATTCAACCGACAATATTAATATCGCTATATATTGAAAACTTTTATTTAAGTTTGAATTTGATATTTCATATTCGTGTGTTTTTGAGTTTCCGTTGTACTTACCCCTTGTCTAAAAAAATTACTGTAGTTTTTCATTTCACACCGTTTTATTGGGTCTTGCTAAAATGCTCCCGGAGCACTTTTAAACATTTTATTTAAAGAAATTTTTTATTCATAAAATTAAACAGTAAAATTTCTAATGCGTTGACTTTACATATATTTATAAAAACTTTCTATTTAGAATGCTTAAAGAGTATCCCGAGAACACTATTTAGCATTTGCCTTTATTAATCTTCCCACTCTTTTTTTTTTGGTCAGGTAGCCTAGTGGCTTGAAAATCACCTTTTAAAGGTGAATAAGTGAGCATACCGGGTTCGAACCTCGGTCCCTGCACAAATGTGCACAATATCCAACCAATTGAGCTAAGCTCATGGGACATTAATCTTCCCACTCTATATAGTGACAAGAAGTACTCATGACATATAGTAATTCAATTTATTTTTCTCACAGAAAAATTGACTACTGTATCATTTCTTCTAAGTCTTCGTCAAGCATGACATAGCCCATCATTACTCAATGCTCCTCGTCATCGGTGATGTTACCCATTAACTTGACTATAAGCCAAGAATCCGTCCAACACCCCTTTTCAAGTTGTATTTTTTTTATATTCTTTTCAAGTAGTAATATTGCAATTTTACTCATTTAAAATATAGAAGACAATATTAAAATTTAGTTTGTTAATTAAATAAACAAATAAAACTGATCTAACATTTAACAAATAACAAATCAAATAGCTCATCTGATGGGCTCGACTTTTGACTATAGAAGTTGTTTTTTAATTCTGATGGGCTAAGTAATTTTGATTTGAGTTCGGGAGTTAATATTTAATGACATTTTTTTAGGCCGGGTTGAGGATTTTTTGGTGGTCTGGAAGTTGAAGTAGTGTAGGTTTTGTTATTTATATTGGTGTTCTGCCTATATACGGCGCCTTTATTTTATAACCCTCTTATACCGGTCGGTCTCGATTCATCTTGTGCCGAGACCTGATCTTATTAATAATATTTTGCCGTTTAAAAAAAATAGCTCATCTGATTTGCACTTGCAGTGATGGATATTAGTAAATATGATCGCCCCACTCTTTGGCTTTTCAAACAAAAGAAAATATGCTACCCCACCTAAAAGAAAAATCAATTCAATTTAAAGTATCATAAATAAAGGAAACAATAATACCACAAGACAGGCAACTCCAAGCAAGTATTACCACCATTAATTAATTCTCACTTTCTAAAGGTGTCTCTCTTGTTAGTTTGTGAATGAAAGTGATGAAGGCAAAGCATGTGTTAATGGTTGCCGCATTAACCATAATGTTGGGAATAGTTGGAGCTGATTCAACACCAAATAAATGCAGTCACAGATGTGGAAATGTAACAATTCCATATCCGTTTGCCATAGACGACAACAACAATTCATCGGATTGTTTCTTGGGTCGTAAATTACTTAAGCTCTTTTGCATTAAATCCAAAATATATGTGGGTAACCTGCCAGTATCACACATAAACATCACCACAGCTCAAATCGACGTGTTTTTCCCTGTCTCCAAGTATTGCGGAGTTAAAGATGTATACACGCTTAAAAGCGGTCAGTATATCATTTCAAGCAAAGAAAACAAGTTTGTAACTGTTGGTTATAACAGTTACGGTTACTTTAGCAATTACGATGGTAACAATACCTATTCAACTGGATGCTTAACAAGATCTTTTGGTGATCAAAGATCGATTGATGATGGAACATGTTCGGGTATAGGGTGTTGCCAAGTTGATATTCCTCCTCGTATGAAGAATATAAGTATAGAAGCTTTTGATTTCAATAAAAATTCATCCAAATTTTGTAGCTATTCATTTGTTGTAAGGAATGGTAGCTATAAATTTTCCTCTACTCATTTATCAAAAGGTTTACCTTTCAAGAGTTCACCTGTGGTTCTTGACTGGACCGTTGGTGGATTTGACGAAGACTGCAGTACTGCTTCTTCCAAGAAAAATGGAGACAACTATGTGTGCAAAAACAACAGTTATTGTGATGACAAAGACAAAGATTTTGGTTACCTATGCAGATGCAATCCAGGTTATAAAGGCAATCCCTACCATCCCCTTGGTTGCACAGGTCAACTTTTTATTCATCCTTCTATTCAATGTTACTTTAATCATATTTAAACTATTTTTTTTGTTCCCTTTTTAATTGCCACTTTTACATTTTAAGGTCTTATTATTTCTCTTACTCATTTTCTATAAAATGATTACTAAAACTGTAAAGAGTTTAAAAATACTAATCCTCGTAAGCTTAACTAAATTGGTAGGGCCATTGCATGTAACATGAAGGGACCAGAGTTTGAACTCTGGTACGCCCACTTATTCACCTTTAACAAACTAGCTCATCCTTAGTAACCGAAAAATTCCAGAAGTGACTTGTATTAAGGAATGGAGGGAGTATCACCTAACATTAATATATAAAGAGGTGACACTCCATATTGTTGACTCTAAGCTTGTAAAGTCTCGTATTAAGTGAATTTGTTAAACAAGGTGCACTATAAATAACCATCTACTATGCATGATTTGACAATTATATGCAAATGGACCTATTTACCTTCAAGAATATTAAAACCATAAGAAGGAAATGAGTTAGAGTGAAAAATTAAAAGTGTAAAGGGAAAACATGAAAATGTGAGGATATATTTGTTAATAATAAGGATATATCATCAAAATTCTATTAACTTGTGAAAATATTTGTTCATATGGGCTTACAGATATTAACGAATGTAAAAGTAACTTACATGGATGCAAAACTAAAGAAAATTGTAACAACACTGATGGAGGTTACAACTGTTTCTGTCCTAAGGGGCAATCTGGAGATGGAACAAAGGACCGAGGGTGCCAACCACATGCAAGTTCAATAGGACTATATACTGTCCTTGGTAAGCAACTAAGTATTAGCATGCCCAATTGATTTTGTTTAAATTAATTTAGTTTTTTCCAACTCTAATATAATCCTTACATGCATGTTCAGTGTTCACTCACTATTATATTGATTGATATAAATTAGTTCAGTGAACTATTCATAATGGGTTTGAAATATTTTAAATGCAGGAGTAGGAGCAACATTTATTCTTCTTTTTATGGGGACATTCTCGTACTTAATATACCAAAAGAGGAAATTCATCAAATTGAAAGAAAAATTCTTTGAGCAGAATGGTGGTTTAATTTTGAAACAAAAACTCTCCACAAGAGAAGACTCCTCTCAAACATCTCAAAGTGCTCAAATATTCACACAAGATCAACTAAACAAGGCCACCAAAAACTTTGACGAGAGTTTAATCATTGGCAAAGGTGGTTTTGGTACGGTTTTCAAAGGATTTCTAGATAATAAAAGAACTGTTGCTATCAAAAAATCAAAAATAATAGATAGAAGCCAAATCAATCAATTCATTAATGAGGTGGTTGTTCTCTCTCAAATAAATCATAGGAACGTGGTCAAACTCTTGGGGTGTTGTTTAGAGACAGAAGTTCCTTTGTTGGTTTATGAATTTGTTACCAATGGTACCCTTTCTGGTTTTATACACACACAAGGTAATAAGGTGAATAATGAAACATGGAAAACTCGTCTTAAGATAGCAGCAGAGGTAGCTGGAGCTCTGTCATATCTGCATTCATCTGCCTCAATACCCATTATCCATAGAGATGTCAAGAGTGATAACATTCTCATAGATGGAACCAACAATGCCAAAGTAGCTGATTTTGGAGCTTCAAGATTGGTTCCACTTGATCAAAATGAAATAGCCACAGTGGTGCAAGGAACTATTGGCTACTTGGACCCAGAGTATATGCAAACAAGCCAATTGACCGAAAAAAGTGATGTATATAGCTTTGGGGTAGTTCTTGTGGAGCTGCTAACAGGGGAGAAACCATTTTGTTTTGGTAAGCCGGACGAGAGAAGAAGTCTTGCTATGTACTTTTTATCCTGTTTGAAAGAGGATCGTGTGTTTGAAGTTATTCAAGATGATCTCTGGAATGAAGTAAACAAGCAAGAGATTAAAGAGGTTGCTGTTCTTGCGGCGAAGTGTTTGAGACTTAGAGGGGAAGAGAGACCTAGCATGAAGGAAGTAGCTATGGAATTGGAGGGAATGAGGTTAACGGATAAGCACTCTCGGATCAATGATGACTTAAATGTAGAGGAGAGTCCGTACTTGCTTCACGAATCGTCATCTAGCCTTTATGAACCTGGTGATAGCAGCAAACGTGGAGATATTGGGTATGACAGCTTGAAAGATCATGTATTGATTGCCTTAGATGATGGAAGATGATTCTTAGATTACAAAATGCAGTTCCATTTCGTTGTTTTAGAAGTTTTTTTCATGCATATTTTATTTAATGATAGAACATTATGGTGTTTGATCTATGTAGCCGACTCCACTTAATGGGATAAGGTTTGATTGTTGTTGTCTTGTCTATTGTAATTTGCTTTATCTAATGTGTCGTGTGCATGTAATCCAGCTTTTAATGATTTTTAATTTTTATAAAGTAGAGACAAAGATGGAACTGTTGTATAACAAGACTGTCAAAACTTATTGAATACTCCTAAAAATCCAATTATCGGTATTGTAATTGAAGATGCTCTACTTCAACTAGTACCAAATGCAGATAAATGATTTTTATCTAGGGGAAACAAAGGAACAACCAGAGTAAATGAAAAACATGTTCGCATATAATGACTCGAGATTCACCAAAATTCTGGCAAAATATTATAAGTGACTATACATCCAATATAGCAAACTATGGAGTGAAACTCAGACAGAAAGACATAATAAAATCTCTAAACTATGCTTTTAAAATTCTAATTAAGCAGCAACTAAGAAGACAAATCAACAAAAGAGACTGTGATAGCATAATTTGTACCTAGCCACCAAGAGTGAAATTCAAAGGGACATATATAATATAAGGAGGATATTCACCTGCAATTCCTTGCCTTCATGGAACCGTGGAACTCTTGCATATAACTCTTTCAGTCTTCCGACCCAAACCACATGAACTACTTTGTGAAAATAGTCCTTGTATATAGTAACCATTGCTACCATAGAAAACATAACCGTGTGTGAGCGTCAAACGATGATACTCGCTTTCATAGTTGAATGCACCACTGATACAAAAGTTTCAAACATGCAAGAACCTCCTGCAAATGTAATAGAACAAAACACAGCAGAACCTTGGTAGTCAAATCACGGTGATAGAATAATCAAGGAAGAGAAAACAAAATAAATAACATGTAATTTAGCTAAAAAGAAATGTTCTAATAAGAACATCATTATTTAAATCCTATGACCAAAGAATGATTGTACAGTAAAAGTCATGACGCATCATTGAAAATATCTCCATGTAATAAATCCTTCAGAAAGCTTCAACATGAGATTCAAGTCATTTAATGTATTTTGTGCTTTCACTTTGGTCCGATAACTATTTTTTATTCTGATTTTCTTCCCATTTCTTCAATTAAAATTGAATAAACCATCAATTTAGTCCCAAACTATCACACACTCTCCCCCCCAATTTAGTCCCTAAACTATCTAAATGTAGTAAGTAGTCCCTAAACTATATGAAATTCGTCAATTTAATCCCTAAAAGTAAAGTATATAAAAAAAAACTGTCAACATAGTCCCTCACGTCTTAATTGTAGAATAAATTGATGGATTTTATATACTTTAGAGACTACATATCATATTTACAACAAAGAGTGAATGCAGAGTGTGAATGCAGCTCCCTTAAGGTAAAAAAAGAAAGTAAATCGGTGATTAATTTGCATTGGATAATAATTTTGAAAGATCATGAAAATAAATCGATGAAGAGAAGAAAATTGATGGAACAAGAGAAAATGAATGTTGCGTGATGCGAGGTTGAGGAATTGTTCATTGGAGCCACCGAATACGTTTTCTCTAGAGTTTCTCGGATGGCGCCATTTTTTCCCGATCTGTCAATAACGAATCGAATCCAACGGTGGAAACGAGCGGGCCTAATCATTGGTCGTTAACGACGGGTTTGGGCCCGGGCTCAAAATTGCCAACACAACCAAAACACTGTGGTATATTATATATGGCCCAATTCCAACCAATTTTTAGCTGATTTCTTAATCCATCTCTTATTTTAGCGGAAGTTTTAGATTTTGGTAGTGTATTTTGACAAATTTAGACATATAAGAGACGGATTGGGAAACCATTAATATTTACATGAGTATGAATTTGGGCCGATTGCGGAACTGCGGGTGATGTGGTTTAGTGGGCTATACAATTGATTAAGTCGGCGATTGATGTTTATTATGTATATTTTATAAGGTTGCTTTTCGTCCTCCACATTTGTTCACTAGAAAAAACTATTATCGAGAGATATTTTCCTGTATGATTTGCACTTCGAGAAGTTATCTCCCGATGAAATTTTAACCATATATTCTATATTTAGAAATATAATCAAATAGGTACAAATTAATTTAGGTTTTTTTTATATAGGCAATGTTAGTTGTTAGTAAATAATTTATTACAATCTCTTTTGCTATGATTTGAACCCTGGACCTCCACTAGCTCCTTAACCCTTAGCTCAATTGGTCAGCTTAACCAATTGAGCTATCCATCCCCCACAAATTAATCTAGGTGATAGGCAATGATAAATTTCAATAATGTGTGTGAGCAATTATGGTGGTCAGTACTTAGTGGAGGGAGAAATATATAGGGTCAATAAGTAAGAATATGATTGTTGAATTCAATTATGGATCTAAATGCGGGATTTTCTTGGCCACCTACAAGTAAGTAGTTATATTAACACAAAATAATGTTTTTCTCAATGATATTTATAACGTTAACTTATAGTTTGTTTATTGAATATTCATTTTATTTTGTTGATTTTGGCTATCCATGTACCGGAGATTTTCTTCCCCCTATAGGGTGAAAGGTATCATGCACGAGAATATAAAGGCCAAGGTAGACAACCGAGGAGTCCGAAAGAGTTATTTAATTATAGACACTCATCTCTAAAGATGACAATTGAGTGTTATTTTGGGTGCTAAAAAATAGATTTCCAATTTTAAAGTTAATGCTTCCATATAAACCTTTTAGGCAACGACTCATAGTATAACTGCTTGTTGTGCTATTCATAATTACATGCGCAAGTGGAATTTGTCTGACGATCGAATTATTTAGAATATGGGGGAAAATGAACCCGATAGAACTTGAGATAGTGAATGAAGGGCCTAACATAGAAGGGACGAGCTCCAATGCTAACAATTTAACAAGATTATTTGATGAAGGTGCAGCTGAAATGACAATGGATAGGGATCAAATTAAAGAAAGGATGTAGAAACACCGTAACAATTAATTGAACCGAATACACTTCTATATTTTCTTGTTTGAGACTTTGGAGTCTTGGTGATTATTTTTAGGATATTGCTTTGTTTTTTTTTCTTTCAAGATATTTGTTTTGTTTATATTTTCTTGTATGAGACTTTGAAATGACTTTGGTTGTTGTTGTTAGATGTTTATATTATAGATATTGATATTGGTATGCTATAATATTTTCAATTTTCAATTTTTTTTTTTTGATATTCTTTTTCAATATTATTATAGCGCTTAATTCATCATAATAAATAAATTAGTATAGCACGTAATTCGTCACAATCATATTTTTATTGTAAATACAATAGTTTATATCTATATAGTTAATATAGATCTAGGTTGCAAAAATAGATTTTAAAAATTTGATTACCAAATAAATTTCAGGGTTATATATATTTTTGGTCCCCATAAATATACCAAATTTTAGTTTTAGTCCCTCAAAAAAATTTCTTCAACTTTTAGTCCATATAAAATTTATTATATTTACTTTTGATCCCTCCTTTTAAGTAAACTTATATGTAAAATTCATATTTTTGAATAAAAATTTGCAAAAAAGTTTATAAAATTATACTAATATCTCCCAAAAAAAATTATAATTTTTTAAGAAAACAAGAATTACTTATGAATATTTATATTTTTTGTGGTTAAAAATTCATGATTTGTTAAAAAATTCCAATTTTTTTTGGGAGAGATTTTCATAACATTTTACACATTTATGCACAATTTTATTAAAAAATAAAAAGGTTATATATGAGTTGAATTAAAAAAATGGATTAAAAATGGTGATTAAAATTTTTACAGGAACTAAAAATCGAATAAAAATTTTAGAGGGACTAAAAATAAAATTTGGTATATTTATAGAGACCAAAAGTATATTTAACCCGAAATTTTATAATTTTCTTGTTTTGGAAATTATTTTTGAAAATTAGGTTAGCAAATGAGTTTTCTCTTTTTCTTGTTTTGGAAATTGTTTTTGAAAATTACTTAACCAAGGACATTTTTTTTCCTTTCTTTTTAAAAATGTTTTTAAAATCTAATTTTTCAATCACATTTTAAAAACTAAAAAACAAAAGTGTTTCAAAAATGTCTTTAAGTCTTCGTCCAACATGACTTAAGTCCCATCATTACTCACTGGCAATGCTCCTCGATGATGTTACATTACCCATTGACTGACTATAAACCAAGAATCCGTCCAAAACTCAAATGTCACACTATTATACACCACAAAAAAACTTATTGTAGCAATATAATAAACACTACTCACTAAAAAAAACCAATTAAATTTGAAATCTTATTAATATATGCCACAAAACACAAATGGTAATGAAACTGAAAGTAATGAATCCTTTAATAATGGTTGCTGCAATATTAGCTCTGTTGGTGGAAGCAAATGCATCAGATCAAGCACTACCAGGATGCAATTACACTTGTGGAGATATACAAATTCCATATCCATTTGGCATAGGAAATTCAACAACACAAGATCATACACAATGTTACATGGATTCCAAATTTAATCTCACTTGTGTAAACAACTCTAAATTAATCAGAGGTAACAATATTCAAGTCCAAGACATAAATCTTCAAGGTCAAATAGTAATGACATTTTTCGTCTCAAGTCTCTGTAGCAATAGTAGTAATAATACTGAAGAAGCGAATATGCCTTTTCTCAAAGTTCCTTCTTTCACAATTTCAAGCACGGAAAACAAATTCATAACCGTTGGTTGCGACAGTTACGGATATCTCAACAGTAATTTTGAGGGTGCGACTTACTCAACAGGGTGCTTAACAAGATGTTATGCTTTTGATCGTAAAATGGTAATTGGGAATAACACTGGAAAATGCACAGGTTTAGGGTGTTGCCAAGTTGATATTCCTCCACTTATGAAAAATATCACTATACAAACATTTAAATTCCCAAATTCTAAAACATCTCAAGAAGATTGTAGCTATTCCTTTATTGCAAAACAAGGATCCTATAATTTTTCTGTACATCATATAAAACATTTACCTTATGAAACTTTCCCCTTGGTTGTTAATTGGGCTATTACAAAGAAATCATGTCAACTAGCACAAACTACAGATAGCTATGCCTGCAAGGAAAATAGTGAATGCGTCGATAATGATCCAGATTATGACGGTTATAGATGCAACTGTTCGGTAGGTTTTGAAGGAAATCCATACCTTCCTGGAGGCTGCACAGGTAACTAACAGAATAATTATATATACCATTGTTTTTAGATAGTGATTCATCGTAGTGAATCAGGATTCATCATAGTATATCATTATTCAAGATAGGAATCACGTTCGAAATAGATACACATTAAAAACTTGTATCCATTGAATTCAGTTTTATATTGAATCGAGATAAGACTAGGATGTATTGTAGGATATTAAGTTATAAACATAACAACCATGGTTTTATTCTGTTTCAGACATTGATGAATGTGAAAAAAATTTACATAAATGCGAAACTCACATGAATTGTAACAACACTGCTGGGAATTACACTTGTTTCTGTCCTGTGGGCCAAACCGGAGACGGAACAAAGGAAAGCAGGTGCCAACTGCCTGATGGAAATGCATATCCAATAGTACCTATTGTCCTTGGTAAGCAGTAAAACATACGTAATTTTATTCTATGTTCTTTTTTTTTTTTTCCAAATCTTATGTGTGTTCATTAAGTCTATGTTTGGTATCAAGGTGAGTATGTCAGAATCACGCTGATCCACTGTGATTTTTCAAAAGAAAAGCTACACTCTGTAGTTTCTACAAAATCATAGTGGAGCACTGTGACTCTCATATATTCACAGCAATACCAAACATACAATAAAAATATATGCCAAGGAAACTTCTTCATTGATCCTTAATATACTGTCCTTCAGTGAATTATTCAAAATGGGTTTGAAATATTTTAAATGCAGGAGTAGGAGCAACATTTATTCTTCTTTTTATGGGGACATTCTCGTACTTAATATACCAAAAGAGGAAATTCATCAAATTGAAAGAAAAATTCTTTGAGCAGAATGGTGGTTTAATTTTGAAACAAAAACTCACCACAAGAGAAGACTCCTCTCAAACATCTCAAAGTGCTCAAATATTCACACAAGATCAACTAAACAAGGCCACCAAAAACTTTGACGAGAGTTTAATCATTGGCAAAGGTGGTTTTGGTACGGTTTTCAAAGGATTTCTAGATAATAAAAGAACCGTTGCTATCAAAAAATCAAAAATAATAGATAGAAGCCAAATCAATCAATTCATTAATGAGGTGGTTGTTCTCTCTCAAATAAATCATAGGAATGTGGTCAAACTCTTGGGGTGTTGTTTAGAGACAGAAGTTCCTTTGTTGGTTTATGAATTTGTTACCAATGGTACCCTTTCTGGTTTTATACACAAACAAGATAATAAGGTGAATAATGAAACATGGAAAACTCGTCTTAAGATAGCAGCAGAGGTAGCTGGAGCTCTGTCATATCTGCATTCATCTGCCTCAATACCCATTATCCATAGAGATGTCAAGAGTGATAACATTCTCTTAGATGGAGACAACACTGCCAAAGTAGCCGATTTTGGAGCTTCAAGATTGGTTCCACTTGATCAAAATGAAGTAGCCACAATGGTGCAAGGAACTATTGGCTACTTGGACCCAGAGTATATGCAAACAAGCCAGTTGACGGAAAAAAGTGATGTCTATAGCTTTGGGGTAGTTCTTGTGGAGCTGCTAACAGGGGAGAAACCATTTTGTTTTGGTAAGCCAGAAGAGAGAAGAAGTCTTGCTATGTACTTTTTATCCTGTTTGAAAGAGGATCGTGTGTTTGAAGTTATTCAAGATGATCTCTGGAATGAAGTAAACAAGCAAGAGATCAAAGAGGTTGCTGTTCTTGCGGCCAAGTGTTTGAGACTTAGAGGGGAAGAAAGACCTAGCATGAAGGAAGTAGCTATGGAATTGGAGGGAATGATGTTAATGGATAAGCACTCTTGGATCAATGATGACTTAAATCTAGAGGAGAGTCGGTACTTGCTTCATGAATCATCATCTAGCATTTATGAACCTGGTGATAGCAGCAAACATGGAGAAATTGGATATGACAGCTTGAAAGATCGGGTACTAATTGACTTCGATGATGGAAGATGATTCTTAGATGACAAAATGCAGTTCCATTTCATTGTTTTAGAAGTTTATTTTCATGTATATTTTATTTTACGATAAAACATTATGGCGTTGTTTGATCTATGTAGCCGACCCCACTTAATGGGATAAGACTTGGTTGTTGTTGTCTTGTGTATTGTAATTTGTTTTACATAATGTGTCTTGTGCATGTAATCCAGCTTTTAATGATTTTTAATTTTTATAAAGTAACAAAGATTGAACTGTTGTATAATAAGATTGTCAAAAAATTATTGAATAGTCATAAAAATTCAATTATTGATATTGTAATTGAAGATGCTCTACTTAAACTAGTAGCAAATGCAGACAAGTTTTTAAATACCAAACAGCGTGATGGTTTTTATCTAGGGGGAACGGGGAAACAAAGGAACAACCAGAGTAAGTGAAAAACATGTGTGCATATAAACAAACATACAATTGATTTTTCTTTTTTGTAGGTAGATGAAAAGGTGGAAAGTTATTGAAAACTCAATATAAAGTGGAATGATCATAGATGTCCGGCCGAATAATTTTAACATATTTTATCAATTGAACTAAAATTTATGGACAATGTACAATTGCTTTAAGTAATAAGAGATAAACACCTCAAAGGCATCAAATATTCACCATTTATAAAAAAAAGCATAATAATATTGAGGATATTAGACTATCACTATGAAAGTTGTCTCTTTCACAAAATGCTTCAACTACAAGTCTACAACTACTTGTCCTAGCCCAATTATGCCAACTACTTGTGCCAATATAAGTATTTCTCATTTGTCAAATACATTCTAAAACAATGACTAATTAAATCTGAATAATAACTTGTAATATGCCAAAGGACTTATTTTTTCGGTTTTGTCCAAACTCTGTGGTGGAGTTCTCTAAGAAGAGAAGATCTAATGCAGTGACTCGCCTGTTAGTTAGAGTGGCTACATCTACGGCTAGTTCTCGTGATTTTGACAGTATCCAACTAGTGTCGAACAAACAGTTACTAATGTAAACGACGACTCAAGTTTGTTCCTTTAAAAAATTATGTTTTTTATCAACTAAACACTTCACCTCACCTACTTTGATGATTAATTTAATTTAATGAAGCATATATCTTTAGGAGACAACACATTTTTTAGAATCAACTTTAGGAGACAACAGATCATCAAAGACTTTTAGCATATTGTTTTCGTAATTATGTGTCTTGAACTTTAAGACAATGATTTACCATCTCTTAAGTCAACTACTCAACTTTCACATTGAAGACAAATCAAGACACCTCAACCATTAATAATATTTTAAGATATTAACTAAATACTAATAGTAATAAATTACCAATTGTCATACATATAACATGCAAGTTGATTATCAATGGTTGGCATTAAAGTATCCCTATAAAAAAATAAAAAAAATTAACCCCTATGAAAAAGACAGATTAAACATCACATGATTACAGCATTACAATTTAGATAAATGCATAGTTTAATTCAACATTTAGTCAATACTGTACATGATTACTATATTATAAAAAAATATATTTCAAGATTATACTACTTTCGTTCTTTATTATAAGAGATTTTTTATTTTTTAAATTCATTGAATAACTGATATATCTAGTGTATTGTCTAGTGTGGCATTTTTCAAATAAATGTCTATGCAAGAGTAAATTAAATTATAACAAATTCAAGAAACATTATTTTGAATATTTACTCAAATAAATAAGAAAAAAAAATATACATGCAGTAGTAGAATACCTTTGAAAGAAGAGAGTCTACGGGATCATTAGGGGCTGTTTGGACATCCGTATTAGAAATGGAAACGGAAGCAGAAAAGCGTAAGCTGTTGTGATGTGGATGGAAACGGAGGTTGAATGATTTGGGCGTTGGGGGATAGTGGGACTAGTTGACCTTCGTCAAAATAGACTGTCATACTTTGACCAAAAAAAAGAGTAGACAGACAGTATTTCTCAAATTATTACTTCCACCGATTTTATTTATAAGTAAAAATTACTTTTTAACATCATTTGTTCAATGAATCTAAAAAGTCCTTGAGTTGATTCGTGAGTTGATTCGGACTTCTCAATTACATAAATAATCTAAAATCACTTATATTTATGTGTAAGAAGTCCTTGAGTTGATTAGTGATTTCTCAATTATTATCTTGGAATCATTTAGCAGAGTGCCAAGTGGCCCAATCAATACAAGCCACGTGGCATAGTAAAAGATAAAACTGAATTTTTAATGTAAAGAAAAATAAAATAAAATAGGTGAGGATTGAATGGTTTAGAAAAAATTGAAAAGATGAAAATGGCATTTTTTTTAAAAATAATTTTATATCCTTAAAGAAAATGTTCAAAGTCTTTGTCAACCATATACCATACAAGTTAGGTTTAAGTCTATGATGCATAAGTGAGACAAATCTTTCATCATGCACGTTTTTTTTTACCATTGAATCAATAAGTCTCACAATTGGATCAAGTGAGATATGATGTGACATACTAGTATTGATCAAATGGTGAGACTTATTGATCAATGGTAAAAATAAATTTGTGCATTGTGAAAGTGAAAGACTTGATTATATGAAAAATCAACTCGATTTAAAGTATTATAAATAAAGGAAACACTGATGCCACAAGACAGACAGCCCAAGTAAGTCTTACCACTAAATCTAACTGGTTTCTGAGTGAAACTGATGAAGAAGATGTGGCTGCGAGTAATGTTAATAATAATGGTTGCATTATTATCCTCCTCTCTGCAGCAAGTAGGAGCAGTTGCATCAGCAGATTCAGCAGAAAGACAAGCTCTGCTTGGCTGTCAATATAACAGTCCTTGTGGAAATGTAACAATTCCATATCCATTTGGCATAGGAATTTCAACAGCACAAGAAAACACACAGACACCGTGTTACATGGATCCCAAATTTGAGCTCACTTGTACTAAAGACTCTAAGTTAGTCCGTGCAGGTAAGAATACCCAAATCCTAGACATAAATCTACAGGGTCAATTAGTTGTGTCGGTTCCTATATCCGCGTATTGCAGTACAAGAAATTACAGTCATGTCAAGCTTGGCATCACTAATTTCAGCATTTCAAGCAAGGAAAACAAGTTCGTGACTGTTGGATGCGACAGTTATGGTTATCTCGATAGCACTTATGACGGTGACACATATTCAACAGGGTGTTTAACAAGATGCCATGGCCATAAAATAGTGTATGAAAATGGAACCTGTTCCGGTATAGGGTGCTGCCAGGTTGATATTCCTCCGAGATTGAGGAACATCTCTGTAACAGCTTCTTCCTTCAACCTTTCGTCGGAGCTACCTTCCGAAAACTGCACCTATTCCTTTGTTGTTAAGAAAGACAACTATAATTTTTCTTCCACTCATTTACAAAAAAATCGTTTTCCTTTCCTAGAACTTCCTGTGGTTCTTGACTGGACCGTAAGCGAGTTCAATGAAGACTGCATGAATGCGTGCAAGAACAATAGCAAATGCGATGACAAAGAAACAGATTTTGGTTACCGATGTACTTGCACAGAAGGTTATGAAGGAAATCCCTACCATCCAAGTGGCTGCACAGGTCAATTTTTTATTCATTCAATGTTATTTTATCTATTTAATCCTCTCAGCAAAGCAACTGTTTTCCATTGGAATGTTTGCAATTTTCGTTTTTGTCAGTTATATATTTGTCACATCCTTATTCTACTTTACCAAGATTCTGAAAATTAGACCAGCGAAGGTACTCCCTACGTCTCACATCATTAATAAAAACATTTTAGTAAACAAAACAAACTTATTTTATTTTTGAAATCAATAAAACTAATCATTTCCTTAAAGTGTGAAAAATCCAAAATGGACACATTGTGAGACGGCAGTATGAGTTTATGATTTAATAGTTCAACCATCTCCATGGTTGAGTATTGTGGTAGCTAGGACAGGAAATAAATAATATTTGTGAAAAGGTGATAATGATATGGTAAATAATATTATTGCTAGAAAATATGGTACTTACTAACTTATGATATGGGCTTCTAGACATTGACGAATGTGAAAAAAACTCACACAGATGCAAAAGTAAAGCAAATTGTAAAAACAATGATGGGAATCACACATGTGTCTGTCCAAAGGGGTTTCCGTATTTCGGAGATGGAACAAACGAAGGAGGGTGCAAAAATTCAATAGTATTACCTAGTGTCCTTGGTAAGTAATTAAGCATGTTCTATTGATTTTGTTTATATTCATTTTTCTTTTTTCATAAATTAACAGGCAAGGCATGATATATTTTGAATGCAGGAATAGGAGCATCATTTATTCTTCTTTCTGTGGGGACATTCTCGTACTTAATATACCATAAGAGGAAATCCATCAAATTGAGAGAAAAATTCTTTGAGCAGAATGGTGGTTTAATTTTGAAACAAAAACTCTCCACAAGAGAAGACTCCTATCAAACATCTCAAAGTGCTCAAATATTCACAGAAGATCAACTAAACAAGGCCACCAAAAACTTTGACGACAGTTTAATCATTGGCAAAGGTGGTTTTGGTACTGTTTACAAAGGATTTCTAGATGATAAAAGAATCGTTGCTATCAAAAAATCAAAAATAATAGATAGAAGCCAAATCAATCAATTCATTAATGAGGTGGTTGTTCTCTCTCAAATAAATCATAGGAATGTGGTCAAACTCTTGGGGTGTTGTTTAGAGAAAGAAGTTCCTTTGTTGGTTTATGAATTTGTTACCAATGGTACCCTTTCTGGTTTTATACACAAACAAGATAATAAGGTGAATAATGAAACATGGAAAACTCGTCTTAAGATAGCAGCAGAGGTAGCTGGAGCTCTGTCATATCTGCATTCATCTGCCTCAATACCCATTATCCATAGAGATGTCAAGAGTGATAACATTCTCTTAGATGGAACCAACACTGCCAAAGTAGCTGATTTTGGAGCTTCAAGATTGGTTCCACTTGATCAAAATGAAGTAGCCACAATGGTGCAAGGAACTATTGGCTACTTGGACCCAGAGTATATGCAAACAAGCCAATTGACCGAAAAAAGTGATGTCTATAGCTTTGGGGTAGTTCTTGTGGAGCTGCTAACAGGGGAGAAACCATTTTGTTTCGGTAAGCCAGAAGAGAGAGGAAGTCTTGCTATGTACTTTTTATCCTGTTTGAAAGAGGATCGTGTGTTTGAAGTTATTCAAGATGATCTCTGGAATGAAGTAAACAAGCAAGAGATCAAAGAGGTCGCTGTTCTTGCGGCCAAGTGTTTGAGACTTAGAGGGGAAGAGAGACCTAGCATGAAGGAAGTAGCAATGGAATTGGAGGGAATGAGGTTAATGGATAAGCACTCTTGGATCAATGATGACTTAAATGTAGAGGAGAATCAGTACTTGCTTCATGAATCGTCATCTAGCATTTATGAACCTGGTGATAGCAGCAAACGTGGAGAAATTGGATATGACAGCTTGAAAGATCAGGTACTAATTGACTTGGATGATGGAAGATGATTCTTAGATGACAAAATGCAGTTCCATTTCGTTGTTTTAGAAGTTTATTTTCATGCATATTTTATTTTACGATAAAACATTATGGCGTTGTTTGATCTATGTAGCCGACCCCACTTAATGGGATAAGACTTGGTTGTTGTCGTCTTGTGCATGTAATCCAGCTTTTAATGATTTTTAATTTTTATAAAGTAACAAAGATTGAACTGTTGTATAATAAGATTGTCAAAAATTTATTGAATAGTCATAAAAATTCAATTATTGATATTGTAATTGAAGATGCTCTACTTAAACTAGAAGCAAATGCAGACAAGTTTTTAAATGCCAAACAGCGTGATGGTTTTTATCTAGGAACGGGGAAACAAAGGAACTACCAGAGTAAGTGAAAAACATGTTTGCATATAAACAAACATCTCAAAGACTCGAAAATCACCAAAATTCTGGCAAAATATTATAAGTGCTATACATCCAATATAGCAGACTATGGAGTGAAATTCAGACAGAAAGACATAATTAATAAAACCTCAAAAGTCGAAACTATGCTTTTAAAAATCTAATTAAGCAGCAGCCAAGTAGACAAATCAACATAAGAGATTGTGAAATTCAGAGGGACATATATAATATAAGGAGGATATTTACCTGCAATTCCTTGCCTTCATGGAACCGTGGACCTCTTGCATATAACTCTTTCGGTCTTCGAATCCAAACCACATGAACTACTCCTTTCTGAAAATAGTCCTTGTATATAGTACCATTGCTACCATAGAAATCCCTAACCGTGCGAGAGTGTCAAACGATGATACTCGCTTTCATAGTTGAATGCACCACTGATACAAAAGTTTCAAACATGCAGGAACCTTCTGCAAATGTAATAGAACCTTGGTAGTCAAATCATGGTGATAGAATAATCACTCTCTCTCCCCAATTTACTAATCTACAACAAAGAGATTAAATATCAATAAGCTAATTAAAAGCGATATAAAACTCAATTATCTCCAATTACAATAAATCAATAATCATTTGAATACATACATGTAATTCAGAACTGTAGTGCGGGTAACCCTAACCTGCTTCAGAGGAGTGAAACGTAAATTATGCATAATAATCGAGATACGTGAAGGATGAAATCATCTTCAACTGATAAGAAGAAAGTAAATCGGTGATTAATTTGCATTGGATAATAATTTTGAAAGATCATGAAAATAAATCGATGAAGAGAAGAAAATTGATGGAACAAGAGAAAACGAGCGCCATTTTTCTAGAGTTTCGAATGGCGCCAATTTTCCCGATCTGTCAATAACACGAATAGAATCGAACGGTGGAAACGAGCGGGCCTAATCATCGGTCGTTAAGGACGGGTTTGGGTCCGGGCTCAAAATTGCCAACCCAACCAAAAACACTGTGGTATATATATATGGACCAATTCCAACCAATTTTTTAGCGAGTGAAATACCAAATTCCCTTTTAAAAATTTAAACATTTATTAAACACATCTTTGAAATTGTAAAACGTCAATCAAATTGCCTCTGTCTCTGGTCCGTTTACTCCGTATATTTTGATGATATGGCCGTTAACATGGTGTCATGTCACATGACAGAGGTGTAATTGACTAAAATTTGCAAAATTAGAGGGTAAATTGATCAGGATACCGTTAAATTTAACCCCTCATTTTGCAAATTTTAGTCAATTACTCTTCCCTTGACGTGTATCCTAATCAATTATTCTTCTCTCATGTGATGTGGCGTCACGTTAGCAAGTGTCACATATGTAGTTAACAATCATGTCATCAAAATAGACTGAGTAAATAGAGCAGGGACAATTTGATTGACGTTTTACAGTTTCAAGGACGTTTTGCAGATTCAATTTGATATTTCACTCAATTTTTAGCCTATTTCTCAATCCGTCTCTTATTTTAGCGGAAGTTTTAGGTTTTTGGTAATGTATTTTGACAAATTTAGACATATAAGAGACGGATTGGGAAACCATTAATATTTAGAAAAATTGCCCTTCCACCCCTACAATTAACTTTTCACCCCTACAAATCACTTGATAATCCCATTTTGCCCTTATTATTAATTTTTTATCATTTGTTTCACCCCTACGTTACACTATTCCGGTATTTTTATTTTATTCCGATTTGATGTGTTTACCAGAACAATTTTTCAATATGTTCCGGTTTGAAAATTTTATCAGTTTTTTAAATAATCACACCATAACAATTAATTTTGGTTTATTAAAATATACAGATCTATTAATATGTGTACCGGAACACTGTTGACAAAGTGTTCCGGTTTGTATTGTTAATTTATCCATGATTTGATGATTCAATATGTATTGTTACCGGAACTATTGCAAAGTGGTCCGGTTTGTACTGTTGACAAACAATTATACCGGAACAATTTTGAGTGTCTTCCAGTATACATATTCTTCTTATTCCGGTATACAATTTTTAGTTTAATTAACAAACCGGAACAATTTTAATTACTATTCCAGTAACAAGTTTTGGAATATTAAACAAACAGGAACACTTTTGAACGTTGTTCAGGTAATAATTTATGGAAAAATTACACAAACCGGAACATTTTTATCAAGTGTTCCGGTAAATAGGATTGAAAAAATTTGAAAATTTATTACACCGGAACAAATTGTGGGGTGAATAATGTATTCCGAAAAGTTAACATGAATGATAAAAAAAATAAAATAAAAAATTCAATAACAAAAAAGGGTAAAATAGGATTTTCAGGTAGTTTGTAGGGGTGAAGGGTTAAGTGTTGGGGTGGGAGAGCAAATTTTCTAATATTTACATGAGTTTGGGCCGATTGTGAAACTGCGGGTGATGCAGTTTAGTGGTCCATACAATAGATTAAATTGGCGATTAATGTTTATTATGTATCTTTTATAATGTTGCTTTTCGTCCCCCGCCTTTGCTCATATAGAAAAAACTTTTATCGAGAGATATTTCCCTGTATGATTTGCACTTTGAGAAGTTATCTCCCGATGAAATTTTAACCATATATTTTATATTTAGAAATATAATCAAATAGGTACAAATTAATCTAGGTGATTTTTTTGAACATAATGAGTGTGAGCAATTATGGTTGTTAGTACTTTAGTGGAGGGCGTGGGTTTTGTTGGGACACGGTCAATAAGCAAGATGATTGTTGAATTCAATAATCATGTATCTAAATTGGAATAATAATTACCATAAAAAGTGTTTCCTTAACCTTGGCACCACATTGATTTTCAATGGTATGTTCTTTCTCTCTATTTTTTGTCTTAGATTATTATTGAATGAGAAAGAAGATCTTAATTTATGGTCTTAGTCGTGCGATTTTTGTCGCTAGCTAGTTGAGTCGCAATTATAATATTACAAAAAACTACTACTGACCGTTTTCATTCTTTACGAGGGACAAATCACTTTTTCGATTCATTGAAGTAGTATAATTTAATATGACTGATAAGACTCTAAGTAATTCCCTATATATGTTCGCAGAGACATTAAAAATCTCAACGTTTGCAGTTACAATTTTTTTGTGATATTGCAAAAAATAATTATCAAATATGATTGACGTAATAGCACATCTTGGCGTTGCACCTTAGTGTTTTCATTTTATATATAAGTAACAAATAGGAAATCTTATCGATTGGAATTGGATTGGCAGAATAGTAAATTGTAAGGTCAACAGTACACTAGCACCACATAAATTATTATTATGTTTCAAATCATTCTAAGTGCAAAACACAACACTCCACAAACGGGGGGATGGGTAGCTCAATTGATTAAGCTGACCAGTTGAGCTAAGGGTTAAGGAGCTGCTGGAGGTCCAGGGTTCGAATTCTGGCAAAGGAGAAAAAAATGTATAATATACTAACAACTAACATTTGCCTATCAAAAAAAAAAAAACAACACTCCACAAACGAGTACGATAACTTTAAATATTGTCTTTATAACATATACTGAAGAAATATTTGAATTATTAAAATATTATGCATTCTTCAATACCTGCAAAATATAAAATGAACAATAAGAATAAAATGCAGCAGTTTGTCAAAAATAAAATGAATAATATGCAAAATAAATATAATTACATACAGACATCACATGACCACAATACATATAAAATGTGAGTATATGTTTCTAGTTTTAACAAGATACTAATAATTTCTATGTCAAAAAGATACCAATAATTTCATATATTTGTACCCGAAAGAAAAAATCATATACTACTGAATAAACATCTATTAAAAAGCAACATGAGACGCACAAGGTTCGTCTTTCACATCAATAGAGTGGACAATACAACATGAGACGCGCAAGGTTATCATCTTTCAAATAGAGGTTATCATATGGCAAAACGATGCATATGAGACAACACAACACCCAAATTTCTGTCCCTCATTAAATTATGGGACAACTTTACGTCTCACGCACTCCCTCTGATATCGCTTAAAAACAAAATGATCTAAACAGTAAGCAACTTTCAAATAAATTTACTACATTTAGTGATGTTATACATTTTAGAATACCCTACATTTAACTATTTTCAGATAAGATAAGTGGGCGTCTAATGTTGATGATAAAAGGTCGTTACTGCCTGTGAGGTTTTTTAGGTTCAATCCCTACTACATTATTTCAGTATCAGTGTATCCTATAACGCAATATAGTAATCTCCGAGTTTATGATGCGAAATTCACAATCAGAATATCTACCAGTCCATAGCTTTTCTATGGAAGGCGTAAATACTGCCATACCAATCACTGTAAAGTAAAACCGGATAAGAAAAAATGTGGTGAAGGTAAATATTACACTCCTCTGTATGGGCATGTTGCACTTGGGTAAAGAATAGGTCATACCAAGATCATGCATCTCATTCAAGCAATGTTCTTCAGAATATAAATTAATCATAATAAATACAAAGAAATTAATTCCAAAATCACTCACCTGTAGTTTCATTCATTACATGCGGGCGAGCAGCCCCTGAGATAGGCTTTCTTCCCTGAGTGTCTCGACAGAGCTAAAATTATCTTGTAAGCATTCTTCATACATAACCATGAGTTTCTTAGATACCTACGTAAATGACAAACAAGTGGACATTGTAAGCATTCTTCATACAATAAACTTAGAAAAGAATGGAAAAATCACATATACTACCTCTTGAGTGATGGCAATGACTTTATCAGCAACAACAGGGTGAGAATACAATTCATTCCTGAGGATCCATTCTATGCAATCAAAAGAAACCGGCTCTTTTTCCAACAAACAAACAAAAATTAGAATAAATAAAAACAAAAAAGAGAAATCAATTAAGTGATGAATTTGTTTATTACTTATGGTTTGAGTGAACCAAAAGAGGATTTCATCGACAAGTTGTTGAAGCATTAGGGAAGGATTAGAGCCACAGTCCTCGTGAATAAAGACATCATTACGCGCCCACAAATCCTCGATAAGCAAACCAATTCCTTCTTTAAACACTTTCATCGAGTTAGTAAGATGAGAATCATCCATCTCGGACGAAGAACTAGCCTTTAAACATATAATGTTGGGTTGCTGGACAACAATCTCTTCTTCAACAGAAGGAAAGGGAGTTTCCAATTCAATTCCAATTCCAAAGTTTTTTTTGAGGTAAGTTTCAAAACCAAACTGACTTACCTCTTCCTCGAATGTTTCAAGGGAGATGGGGGGTTCTATTCCAAGACTATTACGGAGAATAATAGATTTCTTGAATTTGTCCTTAGAAGAAGGGGATTGGATTAAACGCTTAAGTTGCGCCTGCTTTACACGATGTTCCAAGTTACGATCGGTTTCCTTGAATTTCTGAATATAGGGTAGACTTTCCATTTGAAACTTATTATGTCGTTTCCGCCGAGCATCAGCTTCCTTTAGAATCTGAATAGACCTAAAATCATTTTGTAAGCATTCTTGATACATAGAGACTAGTTGATCACAAACCTACAAACAAAAATACATAAAAGTGAAGATTGATTGCAAACACGCAATAGAGAAATATGCCTATGTTTGGTATCATGGTTTGCCAGAATCACTGTGATTCTGGTCTTTCCACCGTGATATCAAACATGATACACTACGCATGCATGCACCTCAGAAGTGCTGTTATCATCAACAGGATTTCCAATGAAAGAAGTAAGTTGTTGCTTGAGTTGAAATTTAATTGTTGCAGAAGGCTCGTCGTGTTTGGAATGAATGAAACAATCAAATAGCCTGTAACAAAGGCTGTCAACTCCTAGCTCGGGCTCGACATCGCTTCTCAACATACCTTCCCATCGAATCCGCCACCAAGATTTGATAGTCAAAATAATTCCTTCCCTTAATAGTTTCATTGGATCCTCTTCTTCATCTTGCACATCTCTAGCCGCCATCTCAGAATCCATGTGAGAATCAGAACGAGGACGAGAAGCAGTTTATCTTTAGGGTTTCCAGAATCTGCTTTTATTTAATTTATTTATTTATTTGGGATTAATGGGGTGGTGGTTTTTCTTTTTGTGTGTGCCTTGAAGTATGGTCGTCCCAACGTGTCTTCTTTCCACCAAGAGGGTCGTCGGAAGCACCACATAAGTAGCAGTCGTGAGTCACAGTTGCTGTTTACCTAGAAAATAAGGGATTGATTGAAATTGAATAGGTTTGTTATTAAATTTGGTCTTCTAAACAGAATTTTAGGATCTGCAAAATTACAAAAGCAATGAAAAGGTTGAAGAATCGTCATAGTGAGAGCCGTCAAAAATGGGTCGGACAGATGGGTCCATTATATCAAAGTCACTAAAAGAAATTCAATAAACAGAGAAAAATAAAATAAAGAAAATTACTTTTTACGCCTCCGACAATTTCTTCGCGCTGCCGAAAATGACAAAAATATTCCTTTGAATTTGCACTATAAATAGTGAACATGTAATTTAGCTAAAAAAGAAATTTTCTAATAAGAATATCATTATTCAAATTCTAAGACCAATGAATCATACAGTAAAAGTCATCCCACATCATTGCAAATATCTCCATGTAATAAATCCTTCAGAAAGCTTCAACATGATGAGATTCAAGTCATTTAATGTATTTTGTGGTTTCACTTTGGTTCAACGATAACTATTTTTTGTTCTATTTTTTTCCTATTTCTTTAATTAAAATTGAATAAACCATCAATTTATTCCTTAAACTATCACACTCTCTCTCTCTCTCTCTCTCTCTCTCTCTCTCTCTCTCTCTCCAATTTAGTCCCTAAAAGATCTAAATGTAGTAAGTAGTCCCTAAATTATACGAAATTCGTCAATTTAATCCCTAAATTATATAAAAAAAAATGTCAACCTAGTCCCTCACATCTTAATTTTGGGATAATTGACGGATTATATATACTTTAGAGACTACATATCATATTTACATAGTTTATGGACTAAATCGATGTTTTAGGAGACTAAAACGGAACAAAAAAATAAGTTATAAGCAAAATAGGTTATTCTTTAGCACAAAGTGTGAATGCAGCTCCCTTAACAGGTAAAAAAAAACTTGTACATTATCAATAAGCTATAACAAATAAGTTACTAGTTACTAATCTACAACAACGAGATTAAATATTCAACTGATAAGAATGTAAATCGGTGATTATATTGGATAAATTTGAAAGATAATGAAAAAAATCAATGAAGAGAAGAAAATTGATGGAACGAGAGAAAATGTTGCGTGATGCGAGGTTAAGGAATTGTTCATTGGAGCCACTGAATACGTTTTCTCAGAGAAAAGAGAAAAAATGTTGAATGAATGAGAATACGGTTTCTCTAGAGTTTCGAATGGCGCCATTTTTTCCGATATGTCAATAACGAATCGAATCGAACAGGGGAAACGAGCGGGCTTAATCATCGGTCATTAAGGACGGGTTTGGGCCCGGGCTCATAATTGCCAACCCAACCAAAACACTGTGGTATATATGGATGGCCCAATTCCGACCAATTTTTAAATGATTTCTCGATCCGTCTCTTATTTTAGCAGAAGTTTTAGGTTTTGACAAATTTAGACATATAAGAGACGGATTGAGAAACCAATAATATTTACATGAGTTTGGGCCGATTGCGGAACTACGGGTGATGTGGTTTAGTGGGTTATACAATGGATTAAATTGGCGATTGATGTTTATTATGTATCTTCTATATATATGGTTGCTTTATGTCCCCCGCATTTGCTCAGATAGAAAAAACTATTATCGAGAGATATTTTCTTGTATGATTTGCACTTCAAGAAGTTATCTCCCGATGAAATTTTAACTATATATATTTTTTTTGAGGACTTTAACTATATATTCTATATTTAGAAATATAATCAAATAGGTACAAATTAATCTAGGTGATATGCAATGACAAATTGCAATAATGTGTGTGAGCAATTATGGTGGTCAGTACTTAGTGGAGGGCGTTTGTTGGTGAGAAATACATAGGGTCAATAAGTAAGATGATTGTTGAATTCAATTATGGATCTAAATTGGAATAATAATTAATTACCATAAAAAGTGTTTCTTGGTGGCAATGGAAACATACATACAACATTTTGTAGTTGGATGATTAGACATTGATGGGTCGAGAAAGTATAGAATGGGGATGAATGTGTGTGCAGTAATGTTGAATTGTTGATCATAAACACTAGACAATGTCATTATTATGAGTGGTTTTACTACTTTGGCAATTGGCTATCACTTGACATGATTTGGACAAGGAGGATTGTAGTGTATAATCAAAGGCATACCCAATAATGAGAGTACTCCATTTATTCTTTATTAAGAAAAATAATTACATTTTAAATTTATTAAATGATAGATGTATACTTTATACACATTATTGTTCTCACGTACATTTCTTCTTCAACATAAGATGATGTAATAGAATTGTAAGATATATAACAAAATCTATGTTTTTGTGAAGGAATATATAACAAACTATGTTGTCTTGTAATATATATGTAATCACGTGAATTTCTATATTGTCAATATATAATATGTGTAAAGAAAATAGATTCCATTTAATTTAATATAAATTGATGGATGGATGTGTCAAAGTTTCCATCACGGAGAAAATATTCGAAGTTGAAAGCACGAAATATATAATTGATAGGAAGAAGGAATAATTCACAATATTCATATTGGTGAAGTGCCTTCCCTAATGGAAATAAATGGCTGACAAGGATTGAAAGACAATCTACCATTTTTGTGATTTAATTTGAGCTTCATTAGAAAGGTTTAGCAAAACATATTCTAATTTACTTTCTTTGATAGAAACATATATTCTAAATTACTAGAATGAAACCAACGTAATTCCGATGGGCATAATTTGATAAAGACATTTATATTTTATATGTAGAAGTTATAATCCGAATTCAAAATTCTTAATTTATTCACTATAAAAGATGAATTGAACTCTTTCATCTTCCATTCAACCTAATTATGAATAATCTTTACTTCTCAAGTTTCTTCGATTATGTTTCACAAAAATAAAATATATACTACCTCATACCTAATTAGGAAAATGCAAGCAAAAATAAAAGAAAGAAAACCATTTCAAAAGTATATATGATTTCACTCAAATTAGATAGGGACCGGTTAATGATGGGAGATGGACCCCGAGTAATTATTTCGTAACAAATGATTTCTTCTTTCATTATTTAAATTTTATACTATGCTCATCAGCAAATAAAATCTATGTTCAAATTTCACCAAACAAATCTATGTTCAAATATGAGCATCAATTTAGTTAAGCCAGGAAACAAATCTAGTTTATTCAGTTGCAAAAGATCACTATCAAATATCTATGACATTTTTTTATCATTGACTTTGTTATATATAAATATATGTAAGTGGCAGGCTATGTCATACTTTCAAGTGGATCTGGAGTGTCACAATGAGTTTTGTGATCATTAAAAAGTTTATTACTAAAAAGTACATATGTATATATATCGATCTTTTTTTTTGGTCAGGTAGCCTAGCGGCTTTTTTTGGTCAGGTAGTCTAGCGGCTAGAAATTCACCTTTTAAAGATGAATAAGTGGACATACCGGGTTCGAACCCCAGTCCCTAGGCAATGTCCTTTACCAATTGAGCAAGGCTCATGAGGACTATATATCGATCTTTTTATAAGATATAAAACAGAACATTTCTTATTAAAAAGAAAAACAGAATATTTGATCACTTTATACACGAGACGAGTTAGAATATAATTTTTGAAATTCGTTTTTAAATAAGTACCAACATACAATTTTTTTTGTAAAAAAAAAATACTAACATACAATTGATTTTTCTTTTTTATAAGTAGATGAAAAGGTGATAAGTTATTGAAAACTCGATATAAAGTGGAATGATCATAGATGTCCAACCGAATAATTTTAACATTTTTGTCAATTGAACTAAAATTTATAGAAAATATACAATTGCTTTAAGTAATAAGAGATTTATTTGGACCCCTCAAAGGCATCAAATATTCACCATCTATAAAAAAAAAAAAAGCATAATAATATTGGTATCAAATTTTTTTGATGAGGATATTAGACTATCGCTATGAAAGTTGTCTCTTTCACAAAATGCTTCAACTACAAGTCTACAACTACTTGTCCTAGCCCAATTATACCAACTACTTGTGCCAATACAAGTATTTCTCATTTGTCAAATACATTCAAAAACAATGACTAATTAAATCTGAATAAACAAACTTGTTCATAAGTTTTAGTTTATATCATGTCTAATGAAATTAAGTTTTAATTGAACCAAAGAAAAATCCTTCCAATGGCAAACAAAATATTGTAAAAATTCTTCAAACTAAATCAAATTATTTGTATTAGGTATGCGATAGCATACATAAGTTACAAGGAGCAAAAGCCAGAAGCAACAACTGAAATTTTTACAGTTACAATATAAAGAAAATCAAATTCAAGAAAAAACACTCAAACCTCACAAAAGATCAACATTTTATAAAAACCATACACACTAACTTTTAAATTTAATTAGTATACATCGGGAGTGTAAACTTCTTTTACACATGCATTCAATCAAATCACGTCATGTAGATATTTGATGACATATTTCAGGATTGTAACACAATAGAGATTTGATTGAATGCATGTATAAAAACATTTTACACAGTCGGTGTATAGAAATTAAACTCCTATTATATGTACACATAAATGAACCCTTCTTATTCTTCAAATTTAGTTTGGACTATTCTGGTTCCAAATGCTTGAAAGTGGTTTATCACTTGTCCAATTCCTTAACTTAAGCATCAAGTAAACAATCATTCCAACCAAAAATCCAAGTGCAGCACTTGATCCAACCAATGAAACAGCAGTACAAATAAGAGCCACAAATGAATCTTCTTTACTATTCATATCTCTAGCACACATAGCTAATTCAATACCAGCAAACAAAAGTAACACACCTAAAATCCCAACAGGAAACATCTTCAAAATATGTGCCAAAGAAGTACCTAAAACCAATCCTAATATCAATTTTGCAATACCAAGAAGTACCACACACCCTCCACTTCTTCCACCAAATTTATACTGTCCTGCTAATCCACCAGCACCATGACAAGTTGGCATAGCACCAAACCATGAACCAACCAAATTCATTAACCCAACTGTCACTGAAATTGAACCAACTGAAAATTCCTTTTCAGGAAAAAGATCTGTTGACAATTTACAAACAGCTATCACAGAGTTCAAAACTGATAATGGAAGTTGTGGAACTGCACCTTTCACAAAACCTTTCTTCCAAGCTTGTTTACTGAATTTCACTATTTCTATTGATGAGGGTCCAAATTTAATTTCATGTATAACTTCATGTCTTCTTATAAAAACCAAAATGATTCCTAAAACAAAGACTAAAAATGCAGAAGGAAGTGAAAAAACAATTTTTCTCAATCTATTAATTTTACTATTTCTTCCATTTTCATTATCACTCTTTTGTGTTTGGCCATCTAAAGTAGTAGTATCACTTTGTGGATCGCCACAACAGCCGCGGTTTTTTTCGCCGGCTCCATTGACAATGACAATGAAACAAGTACAAACAATGGCTAGAACCAACCCATCTAATCCAAACCAAGGTCTTTGGCCTAAAGATTTAGACTTTGGAAGATCTTGCACTTTTCTTACATATTTAACAGCTGTTAATGCAAATGACAAACCTTGTGCTAATTGAATTCCTCTCACAACAGATAAAGGAATCAACTTGTACACTAATTTCATCAATCCTGTGATCCCAAGAATGAATAACACGCCACCGGTCAAGATACCAGCTGCCATGATCTCCGGTATGCCGAATTCTTTGTCCGATAAGGCCTGAGCAGCGATGGACTTCATCGGCTGGACTGGCATAGGGATCCCATAAATGATACCGGTTATGATGTTGTAGACACCTGTAAGTATTTAACATGCATATCAATTTGTTTCTTCTAAAGTGAATATAGTTATGGCTTTAGAAGGAAAACTTAGGCATGTTACCATATATGATTAATAATGTGCATGTGACAAATTTGTGAGTTTGTTACTTACTCCATAAAATAAAAACACTAAGGTGCAAGATCAAGATGTACTATCACGTCAAATCATATTTGATAGTTATTTTTCGATATCACAAAACAATTGTAGCATCAACGTTGAGATTTTTAATGTCTCTACGATCATACATAATTACTTACTATTACTTCTGATCATTTTTATAAGAAAAAACTTATTTTTAAAATTTGTTGAATATTATATATCAGTTGTTCGATAAATCTAAAAAGTGACTTGTCTTTTATAAAAGTGAACATAAATTAAGATCGATATCCCATTATTACGTTATTCAATGATAATAATTAAGAAAAATTTATAGAGAGAAATGAAGAAGATATATATACATACCATTGAAAATCAATGTGGTGCCAAGGTTGAGGTCCTTAGCAAGAGTGAGAGCCAAGATAATGGGTATATAAGTGCCAAGGTCACCCATGGCACCATTAATCTCAGCCCATTTTGAACGGAAAATCAAGTTGCTTTTCACTTTCTGGATTGCACCTTTGGCTGTGAAATTATTACTTGTGGCAGCTGAAGGGTTAGCTGAAGAAGCTGTTGGAGTGATTTGAGGAGCTTCAACATCTGAGGTTTGAATTGAAGGAGGGTTTTGGTAAGCCATATTGAAAATGTATGTGAAGGAGCTTCAACTGTTTACACTATATAATAGTGCTTATAATAAGCCTAAAAGTGAGCTTTCTTTAACCAATTAGACCAAAGAATGTGAATTGGAAATGTTAATTTGTTGCTTTATTTATAGAGCTTATAAATAAAGTCAATGTTGGAACCAACTTGTAATTTTAAATTAAAAAAATAAATGTGAAAAGAAAACGTAGCAAATTATACCATTGACATATAACTTCTTGTCATTTAAAATTGACACGAAATAAACGTAGCTAGCAAACTAAAGTACCAAAACCTTTTACATTTCACATTTTAATGATTCGCTCATCATTTTTCTTTTACATCTTTTACCACGTCTCTTTTGTTTATTTATCACATATTTATATATATTAATAGTTCATCTTTGTCCCAGAAATATAACTCGGTTGATAGCTACTAGAAATAATAGTATTATTGTAAGGGTCGGAGTTGAATTCCGATTTATCCTCTTGTATCGTTAGACTATTTTACAACAAAAAAAAAAATCTATTGTGTTTGTTCTTTATCTCTTGTAAAATATCGACTACTAATTTGTATTACCACGTTAAGGTTTTCTTTCTCTAAAAACTATAGAAGATGAAAGTAAAATAAATAAATAAATAATAAAGACAGTTAATTAATGCAAAATTTATAGAAAAAATATTGTACTTATTTCAATAACTATTAATTCTCTTGAGAATTTTTTTAACAGTAATTAGTATATTAGTAATAAAAATTCTCTTGAGAAACTATTGAGATACAACTAGCAATTTTGTTGTTGTTGAATAAACAGGTACCGTATGAATTTATATTAATTAATAAATTTATATTAATTATTGGAATATACAATTACCATTAGACAGTTTATAAGTAATGTATAAGCTTTCTGTCAAAATAAAAAAAATAAAAAAGTAATGTATAAGCTCTTTTTTTTTTGAAGGATGAATAATAAGCTCTCGTTGTCAAAAAATAATTAATGTAAATTCTAGTTTTAACATTTGCCTTTTAATATTACTCAATTAATTAATAATAAATCAATAAGTCGCAAGTAATTTAATATTCGATGCATAACGTGTGTACATAGGAATGATAATTAAGTACTAATACAGTAATACTTATCATATTTGCTTGCTTGTATTTTGTGGTTGAATCTTCTTACAAGAATATGAAAATGAAAAGAAAAAAAATTGGCAGCTAGCATGTCACCACAATTATTGTGCCACAAACAAACACAACTGCGCAAGTAGACAAGAGAAGGTGTTATCTAGGTAGGACAAAATATATTGACACGCTGTTTTTTTCCAAACAACTATTATTTGTGATAATTTTTGGGATAATTATTTGTTTTCTCTCCTTTTATGATAAAAACAATATAAAAAAGGAGAGAGATAGAATGAGAATATAATTTAATTATTTTCAAATTTGTTTATCTATTTATCTAAGTAATTAGACTTAAGAATTGTCAAAAAAAAGTAATTCGAGTTAAGAAGTTAATTAACTCGGATGCGGTAATCTTGTTCGCCAATTCTTCCGTTTTAGTTTTTAGTGAATTTGAATATGTTATGATGTCAATTGATATACTTTATAAATTTAAATAAATTAATATCATTATTTTTTAGTCAAAAATATTCATTTATTAAGTAAATCCTAGCTACTAGTACTTAATTTGTATCTATCTTTCTCATAAATACTCCCTCCGGTCTCATATACTGTATAAGCAACAAAACAAAAAAATTGAAAGTCTTAAATATAATCAAAAGTAACCTCTAATCATTACAATCAATGTCATTTTTCCAAATATATCCCTATTTTTTTCACATTCTCATGTTTATAGCTCTTTCCAAGACAAAAAGTAGGGGTAAAATTAGAAAGTGTGTTTCACTTAAATGTTTTAGATATTTTTCTTAAACAAAGAGTTTTTTGTAAATTTGTTTATATATGAAATCAGAGGGAGTACCGTAAAAAGATAGAAGATAAATAAATAAAGCAAAGTTAAATTCGTCTCTAACCCCCGGGCATGATGATTTAAAATGATTTAACTAATAATACTCCATCATACAGCTAACAGTTTTTTGCAGTTGAATAAATACGGCTACAAATTAAAAAAAAAAATTGGCTTTACAAATTAAGTATTTTTTTTTTGACGGGTACAAATTAAGTATTTTTTTGACAGAAAAAAACTTAATTCATATCATTAGCAAATTGAGTAGCAATACATTGATGAATAAAATCAAAAACTTGGCAACTAGTTAGGGAATAGGCCACCCGTGCTAACAAGTGAGCCACCGTATTCGCTTGCTTGCTGCCGAATAAATTTAACCTCAAAATTAGGATACAACATCAGTATATTTCTAACATTAAGTATTTATGAACCTGTATAAATGGAATATACAATTATCACTACATGCAGTTTGTATTAAGGGATCTTATTAATCTGAAATTCGATCGTGAGGTAAATAAAATCTTATTAAACAAATATTTCATCCAAAAATATATAGTCAAATAGAGATTTTCTCAAAAACTGTTCATTAGTAAAGATTTTTTTTTATCAAGTAATTTAGTGGTAAATAAAACTTCATTAATTATTTGAGTCTATTGCTTCAAAAAAAAAATTATTTGAGTCTAATATCATAATTTTATTAAATTAATAAAACATTAAGTCGCAAATAATTTTATACTAGATGCGATGTACTATGTTACATAGGAATGATAATTAACCAATATCATATTGCTAGTTTATTATTTTGACGGAATCTTATATTGCTAGTTTATTGTGGTTGAATCTTCTTACAATAATATGCAAATTGTTTTTTTTTTTTTTGACTAAAAGAATATGCAAATTGATGTAAAGTATAAATTAAATTAATGAATTTTAAATACAGTATGTGTCAATTTTTAATTTTTTTGGTAATAGTATGTGTCATTTTCAAGTTATAACTACAAAATTTCGCAGCTGCCAGCTAGCATGTCATCACAATTATTGTGTTACAATCAACACAACTGGTAGAACTGTAAAAAATAGGCCGGATCAATAGACCGATCTATAAAATCTATTATCTAAGGATTTCGATAGGTTAGATTTTAAAAAATTGACTCAAATGTAGTTGGGTTTTTCTGACCCAAGCTCATGTGGCCCTTCCGAAGATTGGACTAGTCTATTAGCCTTCAGGCCGGTCAGTTATTAAGTTTTTTATATCGTTTTTGTAAAAATAATATCAATAAATACGTAAAAGATTATCATTTAATTGAAAAAATATTATAAAAAACAAAGTTTAACGTGTAAGTTCAATAAAAATGATTATATTTACCTAAAACTTTAGTAAAAATTAATTTTATAATTTATTAATACATATTTACTGATAATGTAAAAATTATTTACACTTGCATACAGTTATATATCAATAAAATTAATAATGATGAAGAACTAATATAACAAAGTCACTTTAAAAAAAATCAAATAAACTGAAAAAAAGAAAGAAAAAAAAATGGATATAGGCTGCCCAAAAGCCCATCGGACCGTGCCAGACTTTTGCAGAGTCAGGCCGGGCTCATTGAATCATGGCCCAACAAAAAAATGGGTGGACAATTCAAACCCATAAATAGTGCAAAGGCCAACAGGCCAAGTCGGGTTGGACCGAACCGGCCTATTTGACGAAAATTTCTCTTTAACCCCCCATCCTTCTCTTTAACCCCCCTGAAACTCCAAAATACCCTTGAAAATGTGTACAAAAATCAATCCGTGAGATAGGTCCCGAAGTAGGGTTCGGGACGCACGTCACGAATTTAAGCACAAATTTGAAAATTTCACCCCCAGAAAATTTCGTGAGATGCATCCCGAATTTTAATTTGGGCTTTGCGTCCCGAATTTAGGCCCAACCCCCCCCAGCCCACATTTAATTCGTGACTACGGTCCCGAAGTAGAATTCGGGAGTTGGATCACGAATTTTCCTTCGTTGTGGTTAAACCAAAAAAACAGCATCCTACAAAACTTAGAGCTGGACTTGCTTCTTGGTTTTTTTTTTCTTTGTTAAAAATTCTCACATTGTAGTGTTCTTCTTTAACTTTTCAATTTACTTTACTATTCAGGAGTGCATTTCTAAGGAATGTGCATTAGGCAGTCAGCCTTGAACCTTGAACTGTGTTCACCAATTTGTATTAGAAAAACATGTAAAATAAAATACAATGAAAAATGCCGGAATTAAAATGTAAAATCAAAACCATAATTAAGACAAAAGCTTATAAGTTTAACCATCATCAAACAAGATAACCAAAAGACAAAAGCATAACCATCATCAAACAAAGAGACACAATTCAATGTTTAACCACCAAGAAAAAGCAACAATGGTGGATGCAACAAGCAAACACTTAACTATTACGCAGAAGTCATAACTCATAACTCAAGTCTTAACCACTAAAATTAACAACACGCTTAACCACCATCGGACATAAGCTAATAGTAATAAAGTCAATTAAGACACAAAGTTTAACCATCAAGTTCACTCAACTCAAGATTGAGGCAACCAAAAGAGCCAAAATAAGGCTAAAGATTTCGGGACTTAGATCCCGAATTCTTGTTCGTGATGTAGCTCACGAAGTAAAACTGAGGGTGTTGGGTTTTTGAAAAAAATTCGTGACTTGTAAACCGAATTTCAATTCGGGATGCTCGTCACGAAGTAAACCAAGTGGGGGTGCTGGGGAACAAAATTTCGGGACGTATCTCCCGAATCTTACTTTGGGTTGTGCGTCCCGAATTTGTCATTATGAGGGTAAATGAGGTACTTAGTGGGTGAAAGAGAAATGTAGGGGGGGCAAAAAAGAAATTTTCCTATTTGACAGCTCTAGCACTGATAGAGAAGATAAGAAGTCCATTTGTAATTAGACTATTTCTAATGAAAAATAATATTTTAATACTTAAATGATCTCAAATGTACACATCAGTTAATTATAATTTTTTAATAATAATATTTAATTTGTACTCATTAATTAATTATTTTAAATAAAGTTTGAGTCAATTTTTTTAACAATAAAATAAATGTTCACACATTTTTGTTTGTTATTGTAAATATATTAAACAAAATTATAAGAAAATATGTTGAATGAATAAATTTAGGTTAAATTATACTTTTAGTTTATTTAATTAATTTTATGTTTTATTTTGATTTTTTATAATTTTTTGATTTATTTTATTCCCTTAAAAAAATTGTTTCATTTAGTCCCTCAAATGATGAATACAGATCACTTTGATCTTTTAAGTTTCAACATTTGGCAATTTACTCTTTTAATAGAAATCGAAATATCTTAATGTTTTTAATCTCTACAAAATCAAGAGCTTTTAAGTTTAGTCTTTTTTTTGGTACATCGGAAATTTAAATTGCTCCCGCCAAGGATTGAACCCTGGACCTCCCCCTACCTAACACATATGTCCCCCAACTCTTACCACTTGAGCTTTTAAGTTTAGTCTATAAAAAAGAGAATTCATTTCAATCGTTATTTGCATTTTATAGAGACTGTTTGGAGGATCAAGAGTATCCATTTTTTTTTATAAAACCTTTAAAAATAAGGAACATTCTTACAAATTGCAATATTATAGAAGACTAAATATACCATTAAAACTTTAACAAAAAAAAAATACCATTCAAATTTAATAGCAGCTAAACTTGAATAATTATGATTTTCTTGAAACTAAAATATATTTAACCTTATTTATAATTCAAGGGACAAATTGTACAAAATTCATATAATATACTAAAATGAAACAATTTTTTTTGTAAGTTACCAAACTATAATCTTTGAAATTTAAAGGATCAAGATGAAAGAAATAAAATTGAAGGGACCAAAGTGAAATTTAAAATTAATTTTAAGAACTAAAATGTAATTTAGTCTTAAAAATTAAAGCATCATCGCTTTATTAAGTTTGAGTTTGCTCCATTTTTTATGCTTTATTTGCTGCACTTTATAAATATTTTGAATGTAATTATAAAAAATTAATTTCAAAAAAATGCATTAATCTTCAACACCTTATAATTTAAATCCATTCTGCAATCATTCCCATTGAATTTTCAACATATACCCGTTTATCGCACGGATAAAAGTACTACTTGAATAAACAGTGATTATAAGTTTTTTTTTATCCAAAATACTCTTGACTATGTTTTTTCCTATCTTTCTTAATCGAAATAAGTGATTTTTACATTGATTAAACTTTTTTTGGGTTTTGTTGTTTTCTCATCTTGTGTGGTGTTTTGTTATAAGATCTGTTTTAGAAATTCATAGAGATCTTTTAAATCTTAAAAATCTTTTGAAATCTTAAAAGTCTATGTTACAAATCCATTAAAATTCAAATGAAAGAATTTTTATTGTAAAAAGTATTCAAAAAAAGTTTTAAAAGTCTTTACAATTCTACAAAATCTTTTAAAATCTTCATGACTTTTTTTGTTAAGATAATTTTTTTAAATCTCAATTGAATGCACCCCTACATATACAAATAATAAGAATATTTTATAAGTATGGAAATATAGAACTATAAGACCATCTCCAATGGTGAGTGCTTATCAAATACTACTTAATAAGAATTAGTACTTATATTAAGTACTACTATTGGAGCACATGCAAAAAAGGTACCTATTAAGTACCTATGCTTAAATAAACATTTTCTCTCTCATGGTGTTTAATGGGTCCCACACACTTTAATATATTATTTTATTTTCTACCACACTTTAATATATTAAAATTAAATGATATATAGTTATTGGCGGACCCATTAAGATCTATTTAGAGAGATTTTGGGATGGAGAAAATAAGTGCTTATTAAGTACTATTATTAAAAAATTGTAAATAAATAATGTGTACAAGTGTGACCCTATAAGTACTCAAAAATGAGGTTCTCCATTGGAGATGGTCTAAACACCTTAAGATGAGAATAATCAAACTACATCAACACACTAATTAATACTCCCTTCGTCCCGAAATATAAGGGAAAATAAAAAAAACACACTTATTAAGAAAATATAAACATGAGAATTAAAAATATAGTTTTGTGGGATTTTTCTTAGAATAAGTGCATAGAAAAATGTAAAATCAATTTTGATTGGTTGTTGTTTATAGAGAAAAGTGGAGAGAGAGAAAATTAAATCTAATTTGCATTTAATTTCATGAGAATAAGGAAAAACATTTTTGAAATTGATTTTTTTCTCTTATATTTTGGGACAAAAAAAAGTGATTTTTTCCCCTTATATTTCAGGACGGAGGAAGTACTATTTAGTGGAATACAATAGTAATTTTCTTTTCCTTCTCTTTCCACTTATGACAATCTTAGTTGCAAAAATATTCTCTTAAAAAGTTAATCGTCGGTGTAATTTTAAAGAAAGTTGTACATATGAGTCTCTAGAGAAAGTGAAAAAAGATAAATATAAATCGGTGTAAATAAATCTTGTTTAAAATTAGACGAAAATTAATTTCACATAAGATTTTGTGGTTTTAGAAAAGGCTAAGCTGCCAAGTTGTTCGTGCCCAACCATGAAATACCAATATAGTATGACGTGTTCCCTTGAAATTATGCATAAACCAAATTAATCAAAATAGTCAATAAGAAGTAACCTTCGTCAAAATCCGTAAGCCAAATTGGAGATGTGAAACAAATTAAGAAATAAAAAATATTCAAATATTATTGTAACTACACATAGCATTAGTCTCATATTCCTAAAAAAATTAATAGATTGACAAAATCCCATACTTCATATCGTGTGACTCTTTTAAAGTGGTACATGAAACAAATAAAATGGTTTCCACTATACCAAAAATAGTTTTTTTTCCAGAAAATAATTCCTGTAAAATCAATTAACTGGTGTTGATGTAATAGTTAATTTTATAACAAATACAAATATTATATATCATTTTTTTTAAACCTGCCTAAACAGAGGAAAAGAACAATAAGTAGTAGCTGAAAAAATAAATCTAACTCATTTCATCATATTTCTCTCTCATTTTTATCCTAAAAGTAAATTCTATAATTAATCCATAAGACAATCATCTGCAAACAGATCAAACAAATCAAAATGGTATTGATAATAATAAGAATAAGAATAAGTGGAAAGGTTTGATTATGATATGGAATGCAATTATATATATGGTCTTTGTGGTTGCATAGGAATAAGGTTGTCTTTTAGAATGGTACCACCGATGTAGCAGAGATTGTGATGGAGATCAAGAATATGTCTTGGAAATGGTGGATAGAAAAAGAAGAGTCATGTTGAGAGGCAGAGATGAGAGAAGAAGGATGGTGGAGAAGAGTGGAAAAGAATTTGGTTAAAAAAAAAAGAGTGGAGATGAAAGAGTTCTCTATGAATTGGAAACTTTTTGGGCCAAAGAGAAAAAAAGTAAAAGAGAATATAGTATGAGAGAGAGTAGTTATCTTTATTTTAGAACTACATTTAATTTAATTTAGTGGCAATAGATATATGACATGATTTTTTTTGGTACATAGACCAGATGACAAAGTCATCAATAAACTTACACACATAAGTGGAATGACCGAGGTTCGAACCCAGATCATAGACGTCCAACCTAGTAGTTTCGGATTTTCTGCCAGTTGAACTAAAACTTTTGGACTGTGACAAATTGGTCCAACTTTACAACTTTTAATCACGGGTCCTTTAAATACAAATCATATTGAATATAGACATGGTTTTAAATTGGTGAGGTATGGTCTACCTCCTAATTGCGGGTATTTATTTACAACTTCTCAATAATATTTTAATCGATATAAATTTTATAATATATACAGTTTGATTGAAAAGTTTATATACCATATAAATTATTTGTATAAAATTTCAGACAAATCCAAAATCATTTGATATATTATTGAGACACATCAAACTTAACAGTTTAAATTTCAATAGCATATCTTGACGTGTCTCAATAATATATCAAATGATTTATATAATATAAATTTCAATAAAACTGTACATTTTATAAAATTTATATAGATTAAAATACTATAGAGTGATAGTTGGATAAAACCTCCAAATTTTGAATGATTAAATTAGTTTTTTTTTTTTTTTTTTTAAATTATACACAAACGAATAGCACCACATTATTTACACAAGACTATGCTGTCTGCATTATAACCTTTTCAACTAAAGATTGAAGATAGTGCTTAAACATTTACTAATAAGTTTGGTTTGACAAGAGCTTGATGGCGTTCAACCTATCTAAATGTGCCTTTAGCCAACATTAAATGGTGGTCGCATGACTCTGTTTCAACTTCATAAGGAAATGAGCCTCTATCAAATTTGTCTATTTATACTAATGATTGAAGCCAAATGAAGTTAATTACCATGCACATGACATGAGTTAAAAGTTGAACACCAACCACATGCCACAACACAATTATTTCAACACACGCCTAATTTTCTACCCCATAACTACTGAAATATTTTTTAAAATTTTTTTGTGGACATCTATAAATACTACTTCCGATCCAATATATAAAATTCATTTTGACTATTTGATGTTATTCATGTATCTTGTTTTGACCGTATTTTTTTTATAATTTATAGATGTAAATATTAGCTTATAAGATATTGTTTGATTCGTCTTGATGAGTATTTTCAAAATGAGTCTCATTGACCTATTTTCGTGACTCAAAATGAGTTTTATAATTTAGGACGGAGATAGTATAATGTTTTTGAAACATAATGTTTTCAAAGTTATTAAAAAATGATAAATTGGATTTTCCAAAAGTCATAACTTTTGCCTTTTCAATTTTCACACACCTACTACTACTAGTTTCTTGTAGCCTTGTAGGCACATAAAATTGACCATCCTCCTATTGTGTCCGCTATTTAGACTTTATTGAAGAATGTATATTTCGTGTTCCAAAACAAATTCCTATTTTCGTGACTCATGAGAGTCCTTTTTACCCACACGAATTCTAAAGTATGATTTTAGCCTATTTGCATTTCTTCAAAAAAAAAAAAAACTACTCCCTCCGTCCTAAAATAAGTGTCCTACTTGCCAAAATTGTTTATCCCAAAATAAGTGTCCTATACTATTTATAACATTGGTTTTTACTATTTTATCCCTTAAAGCAATCATTAGGTGAGAGAAAAAACACACTCAAAGATTTACTTTTTAGTATTCAAATGTCTACTACCAATAAAAAGAGAGGGTATTTTAGTAAAAGTCATATTCTCTCTCATTCATTTACACATTTTTCTTAAAGTCTGTAATTTGGTCAACTGTGACACTTAAAATAGGACGGAGGGAGTATTTAATATAAAAAAAACTACCAAAACTGAAAAACATATTACTGTAGTTTACAATTATAAAGATGATAATTGATCTCATTGACCTATTACTTTTAATTTAAATATGTTCATATACTTTCATCAAAAAAATATTTCTATATCAAACAAACAAATATTTTAGAAAAAGCCAAAAAAAATTAAATTAAATTAAAGCAAGCACAAGAAGTGCTTAAGAACAAAAGTTCGTATAAAGAAAAAAATAAGAGTTCGTACAAGAGAAAAAAATGCAAAGATCAAAATTATGTGTTTAACATTCGGGATATAATTTTCTGCGAATTATAGTTTGAGGGACTAAAAATCAAAATGATTTTAACATTCATGATAATTTCGAGAAAAAAAATAAAATACAAGGACCAAAACTAAAAACACGCAAATTTACAGAGACCAAATAATTATTTAAACCTATGATAAAATATGTATTAAAATGATATAAAAACAATTACGATTGATGACTCAAACACAATAAATAAATGATAGTTAACGTTCGTTAAGTAGTTGCCCCGCTCTAATAGTTAATGCACCTATCTTCCACATCATCTTCACTCCAATGATAATTGACTAATAGTTGTTGTGCTTTATGAACAATTGACTTTTAGCAACTTTTTTTGGTGGTGTTACAAAGTAACAAAGAGAAAAAAACGAAAAAGAAATAAAAAGAAGCTAAGTTCCAAGTTTATCTTGTAAAATGAGAGACTCCAAGCCAGATAGAGGACAATTCCAGTGGGTAGAGTACTTCGAATGTGACCTCTCCTTTGTCATAAAATCTGCGCATGTATTTTGTTCCCTAAGAACATGCACCAATGTAATGTTACCAGTCTCATGCAGAGCTTCTTGAATATGAAGGATGTATGTAGCGTAGACGTGTAATGTATTATCTCGTCCAGTGTTGAATAGTTCAACTGCTTCCAAGCAATCACTTGAATAGTTCAACTGCTTCCAAGCAATCACTCTCACAAACAATGTTATTATAACCTTTGTTGCGACAAAATTCAAGTCCTATCTGAATAGCACGCAATTCAGCCAACAATGCATCACCTCCAACTTCATAGTGAGAAAAACCAGCTACCCAATCACCTTCGTGGTTACGATTTATTCCACCAGCACCCAAACACAAAGAATTTTCTAAGAAACTACCATCTACATTTAGTTTGAGAGTACCTTCCGGAGGAGGACTCCAATGAGCCAATAACTTTGATGACTGTAAATTCATCCCAGGACTTGGATAGTAAGTCACACATTCATCATGCAAGACAAAAGTCTTTCGTACCACCTCACGGATACTCCAATGTTGATCCTCAAAAATAATGTTATTTCTCCAACACCACATGTCATCTCATGAAGCCAAAACTTTACATCAGTTTGTAAAAAGAAATTATGATAAGACCCCATGTCCAAACGAAGCCAAAGCTCTCGGGAATGTGGGCTGTCGCGTAAACAGTGAAGAATATCCTCCATGGGTGAGGAGCAACGAGTGCAGCTTGGAGAAGCTACCATGTTGCATAGATGCCAACAGGCATTAGTAGGAAGAGCATTGTGAAAACAGAGCTAAAGAAAATGTTGAAGTTTTGCCGGTACTCTAAGTCGCCAAAGCCAAGTCATTTTACAGTTAACACATCCCAATTTCAATTCTGGTGAAGAAGCCAATAGTATCCACTCGAACAAGTATAAGCACCCTTCTTAGAATGCTTCCAAATCCATGCATCTTGCAGTCTTAAATCTAAGGTATTAGGTTGCTCTAAGAGAGTTAAATCTCAACCATTAAATTAAATTAATAGTACAGATTATTTTTTAATGTTAAGCTTGTCACCTGGCCTCCTTTATTCTCTATTCTCTTCTTCATCTGTCTTCCATTGTTCACACATCTCAGAATAGTGTTAATTAAGTTTGGTTAGCTGAAGAATGGCAAGAAACACACGATGAAGATGTGAACTGGAAAGAAGAGGCTCACGTAGTCACGTGCCAAACTTAACATTAAAAAATAATATAAACTATTAATTGAATTTAATGATTGAGATTTAACCCTCTCATTTTAAAATCCCTCACTTAAAACATCTATATGAACATATATTTTAATTGCTGTACTGTTGAGCATAAGATAAACTTTAATAATGAAATTAGAAGAAATCATTTGTATCGAAATAATTACTCGGGTCCATCTCCCCTATCTAACTTGAGTAAAATCATACTACTTTTGAAATGGTTTTCTTTCTTTTAATTTTCTTTTGCTTGCTTTTTCTTAATTAGGTATATTTTTGTGGAACATATTCGAAGAAACTTGAGAAGTAAGTATAAAAGTTATTCATCATCTCATAATAGGTTTAGTAGTAGTGGAGTCACATATATATGGTGAGAGGGGTACTACAAGAAAAGGTATGATTTGCTACCATTATTTTACTATCAATTATGTTAGTAGTTAATCTCAATTAAAATAACCACTATCCAATCCAATCTACGCAACTGATCACTTTTTTCTTTTTTAATGTAAACTGATTCTCTTTGTTGAAAAATAAACTGGCTCAATTAAAAAAGAAGAATGCTATATTCTCAAATCAATTACTGAATTATTCTTTTATTCTTCACTTTTTTAATAAGAATTTCATAAAATATGTATTTGACGTTATTTAAAATTTAAAAGAGAAGTAAAACTGGACCAAACGGACGTTAAAACTAATTTCAATTCATCTATTTTTTGATTGTCTCGTGATTTATAATGAGGGAGATATGATCAACAATATTGATTTTATTGAAAGGATGATCAACAATATTGATAATGTATTTATTTTTCAACAATTTTAAAATATGAAACAGAGGATAATTGTATTGTAGAGTATATATATGTAATATTTTGAGTAAAGTGTAATTATTTGAATATATAAACTCTATCCATTTGAATGACATGCTCATGTGTAGGAAAAAAGATCGAAAACATAGATGCAAAGATAATGGAAACAGTGATTTGAATCGCCGTTTCATTTTTTTTAGAGGAAGATGAAAAAAAAAATCTCAAGCGCGCACATGAGAATAAGTTGAAAATAAGAAAATGTAAGATCTGAACAGAGTTATTATTTACTCCTCTCACTCTCTTATTATAAAAGTGCTCTCACTTGAAACATTCCTTGTTCATATAATACATACATGTTATTGATATTTTTTCGTATATCGCCTTATGAGTTATCATTCATTTATTTCTTATTGATGAGGTGTACCTTAGATCATTTTGATTTCAAATACAGAAATGACTTCGTGAGAGATGTCTTTTTTGATATTTTTATACATGCGAGAGTATATGTGAAGAAAGAAGAGCTTGTGAACTTCTTGACTGACCCACAAAAAAGAATATTGATACTTAATTAAGCCAGTAGATATTCTGGTGCATAGGTGGGTACGTAGGAGAAAAACATGCACGTGTAGACTTGACTGTGATTTTTCCACTTGTTGGATTAAGGACTCACGATTTTATTGTATGACAAACGTTCCTTAAACATGAAAAAACTTGTTCGAATAATCAACATGATTTTATATCATTTGTATTTGACACTTTTAACATTCAAAAGATCATGCATTGTAATGTTGGATTGAACCCTGGATCTTCTCCCACCCAACCCAAATGTTCCCCAATTCATACCAATTGAGCTATCATATGTGGGACAATTTATTACCCGTTTACCTTCTATTCATATATAAATAAATTATACATTTATACGAGAGACTCCCTCGGATCACTATTATAAGCAAAAAAAAAACTTCAAATTTTGGTCACTATTATAAGCAAAAATTAACTACTTTTAAAATAATTAATACTACTATTTCAAATATACTTTATTTAATTCTACTACTTTTTAGCTAATTATTCCACTTTATACTTTGGTACTTGCATTGTGATTTAAAAATACAATACAGTAAATTTCTTAAAAAAAAAATTCTTAAATACCGTATAAGTAGTTTTTTTTGCTTATAATAGTGAACGAAGGGAAAATTATAGTAAATGATCATTAATTTGGTCATTTTGGTGTCATGAATGCTTAAAACTACAGAAAACAAATCTAGTTTATTCAGTTGCAAAAAGATCCCTATCAATGACAATTGTTCATTCATTTTTTCTATGATTGACTTTTGTTAAACAGTATTTAAGTGGCAGACTATGTCATAAACTTTCAAGTGGAGCTGGAGTGTCACAATGAGTTCTGTGATCATTAAAGTATTTATTAGTAAAAGTATCTGTATTTTATATTGATTTTTTTATAGTAAGATAGCACTCCCTCCATTCTAAAATAATTGTTGTTTAAGATTTGTGCACGATTTTTAAGAAAATGATTAGTTGTGTTGATTTTAATGGTAAAATTAGTGTTACTTACTAAAATACCCTTATTAATTGTAGTTAGTGGAGTAGTTAAGTTAGATGAAATTCAATAAATAAGGGTATAATAATGAAAAAAAGTAATAAATGTTGCATTGGTATTGTAAAGTGACAATTATTTTGAGACAAATAAAAAATGCTAAAGAGACAATTATTTTGAGACGGAGGTAGTAGTAATATAAAACAGAATATTTTTTATTAAATAAATTAGAAACAGACTAGTGGTGATTGAATATTTACGTATTTTTTAAAGTAAAACTTAATTAAAAAATGATTTCACCCGGAATTGAACTAAAATTCCTTCAAACAAATCGTCCTAAAAGAGATTAATAATTAATTAACTTCTTAAGTCTAATTACATTTTTTTTGACAATTCTTAAGTCTAATTACTTAGATAAATACTTAGATAAACAAATTTGAATATAATTAAATTATATTCTCATTCTATCTCAATCTCTCTGTTTTTTTTTTATTGTTTTTATCCCGGAGAGAAAACAAATAATTATCCCAAAAATTATCACAAATATTAGTTGTTTGGAAAAAACAGTGTCAATATATATATTTTTTGCTTGGAAACCCTATATATATATTTTTTGCTTCAAAAAAATACTCAATATATTTTGTCCTACCTAGATAACACTTCTCTTGTCTACTTGTGCAGTTGTGTTTGTTTGTGGCACAATAATTGTGATGACACGCTAGCTGCCAATTTTTTAACTTATTTTCATATTCTTGTAAGAAGATTCAACCACAAAATACAAGCAAGCAAATATGAATATGATAAGTATTTCTCCGTCCCAAAATAAATGTTTTATTCGTTAAAATTGTTTGTCCAAAATAAATGTTTTTTATTATTTATAACATTGATTTTTTTTTAATTTTATTCTTTAAAACAATCATTTAATAAGAGAAAAAATATTCAAAATTTTACTTTTTAGTATTCAAATGTTTACTACAAATAAAAAATGGACAATTTAAAAAAGTCATATTCTCTCTCATTTACATCTTTTTTTTAAAAAAAATGTAAAATGGTCAACTAGGACGATTAAATTAGGACGGAGGAAGTAGTACTTAATTATCATTCCTATATAGTACGTACGGTAGGGAGTAACATAGTACACACGAATATAGAATTATTTGCGACTTATGGATTTATTATTAATTAATTGAGTAATATTAAAACTAGCGTTTACATTAATTATTTTTTGACAACAAGAGCTTATATACATCCTTCAAAAAAACAAAAGAGCTTATACATTACTTATAAACTGTCTAATGGTAATTGTATATGTTGTGAATTCCTTTGAATAAAGTCACGCCAATAAATTGATGTGTGAAGCAAAGTGATTAAGCAATCATGTATTAAATAATACAGAAATAATGAATATTAATTCAATAGTATGAAGTAAGAGAGATTATGGAGAAAGAAGTAAATGATACAATAGTTTGTTTATTCAGTTCAGTCAAATTCCAATCTAGTCTGAGGGAGATCGAGAGAGCAGCCCCTCCGTTCCACTATTTCTAAATCTAAAGTATCACAGTTACAATAAAACTCCCAATAAATATTACAAGAATTAGATTTACTAATAAATATATTTACGGGACAACATGCACTATTAATATAATAATATAAATATGTGATAAATAACCAAAAGAGACGTGGTAAAAGATGTAAAAGAAAAATGATGAGCGAATTATTAAAATGTGAAATGTAAAAGGTTTTGGTACTTTAGTTTGCTAGCTATACGTTTATTTCGTGTCAATTTTAAATGACATGAAATTATTTGTCAATGGCTTAGTTTGCTATGTTTTCTTTTCATATTTATTATTTATTTTTTTAATTTAAAATTACAAGTTGGTTCCAACATTGACTTTATTTATAAGCTCTATAAATAAAGCAACAAATTCACATTTCCAATTCACATTAATTATTTGCTCTAATTGGTTAAAGAAACCTCACTTTTAGGCTTATAAACACTATTATATAGTGTAAACAGTTGAAGCTCCTTCACATACATTTTCAATATGGCTTACCAAAACCCTCCTTCAATTCAAACCTCAGATGTTGAAGCTCCTCAAATCACTCCAACAGCTTCTTCAGCTAACCCTTCAGCTGCCACAAGTAATAATTTCACAGCCAAAAATGCAATCCAGAAAGTGAAAAGCAACTTGATTTTCCGTTCAAAATGGGCTGAGATTAATGGTGCCATGGGTGACCTTGGCACTTATATACCCATTATCTTGGCTCTCACTCTTGCTAAGGACCTCAACCTTGGCACCACATTGATTTTCAATGGTATGCATATGTTCTTCATTTCTCTCTTTAAATTTTTCTTAATTATCATTGAATAACGTAATAATGGAATATGGATTTTAATTTATGTTCACTTTTATAAAAGACAAGTCACTTTTTAGATTTATTGAACAACTGATGTATAATATTTAACCAATTTAAAAAATAAAAATTTTCTTATAAAAAGGATCAGAAGTAATAGTAGTAATTATGTATGATCTTAGAGAGACATTAAAAATCTCAACGTTGATGTTACAATTGTTTTGTGATATCGAAAAATAACTATGAAATATGATTTGACGTGATAGTACATCTTGATCTTGCACCTTAGTGTTTTTATTTTATGGAGTAAGTAACAAACTCACAAATTTGTCACATGCACATTATTAATCATATATGGTAACATGCCTAAGTTTTCCTTCTAAAGCCATAACTATATTCACTTTAGAAGAAACAAATTGATATGCATGTTAAATACTTACAGGTGTCTACAACATCATAACCGGTATCATTTATGGGATCCCTATGCCAGTCCAGCCGATGAAGTCCATCGCTGCTCAGGCCTTATCGGACAAAGAATTCGGCATACCGGAGATCATGGCAGCTGGTATCTTGACCGGTGGCGTGTTATTCCTTCTTGGGATCACAGGATTGATGAAATTAGTGTACAAGTTGATTCCTTTATCTGTTGTGAGAGGAATTCAATTAGCACAAGGTTTGTCATTTGCATTAACAGCTGTTAAATATGTAAGAAAAGTGCAAGATCTTCCAAAGTCTAAATCTTTAGGCCAAAGACCTTGGTTTGGATTAGATGGGTTGGTTCTAGCCATTGTTTGTACTTGTTTCATTGTCATTGTCAATGGAGCCGGCGAAAAAAATCGCGGCTGTTGCGGGGATCCACAAAGTGATACTACTACTTTAGATGGCCAAACACAAAAGAGTGATAATGAAAATGGAAGAAAAAGTAAAATCAACAGGTTGAGAAAAATTGTTTTTTCACTTCCTTCTGCATTTTTAGTCTTTGTTTTGGGAATCATTTTGGTTTTTATAAGAAGACATGAAGTTATACATGAAATTAAATTTGGACCCTCTTCAATAGAAATAGTGAAATTCAGTAAACAAGCTTGGAAGAAAGGTTTTGTGAAAGGTGCAGTTCCACAACTTCCATTATCAGTTTTGAACTCTGTAATAGCTGTTTGTAAATTGTCAACAGATCTTTTTCCTGAAAAGGAATTTTCAGTTGGTTCAATTTCAGTGACAGTTGGGTTAATGAATTTGGTTGGTTCATGGTTTGGTGCTATGCCAACTTGTCATGGTGCTGGTGGATTAGCAGGACAGTATAAATTTGGTGGAAGAAGTGGAGGGTGTGTGGTACTTCTTGGTATTGCAAAATTGATATTAGGATTGGTTTTAGGTACTTCTTTGGCACATATTTTGAAGATGTTTCTGTTGGAACAAAGGATGTTCAGAATCTGACTCTTAGTGTTTTGATGATAACAAAGTATTAATGAACAATAGGGTATTTTAATGTTTAATTTTTAAGTGTGCAGATTAATTTATTATGTTGATTGAACTAAGCTCTGAAACAAAGCATTAGCATGGATATCAGAAGCATGGATATCAGAAGCATGGACATCAGAAGCTAAGATATCAGAAGCTAAGATATCAGAAGAAAAGCTAATCAGAAGCAAGTCATCTCAGAAGCTATGTTGAATCAGAAGCAACGCATTGAGAAGACCAACAGTTTCAGAAGCTGAAGACTCAGAAGCATATGTCAAATACATAGGCTCTGAATGACAAGCCAGGAATGTCAGTGTTAACTGATAGTGATTCAATGATTGGAAATCATTTGAATTAAAGGCTGTGATTGATTGATACATCATAGTACTACAACCTTATCATCAAGGATTGTGACGTTAGTACTATTTTACTCCATAAGGACGAATATTCTCAAGAAAAAGGAATAACAGGATAAGCATTACCAGAATTGGCAAATGTTCCATGTTACCTTGTCCTTTTTCACAGCTGGCTTGAAAATGACCTCTGCAACGGTCATTATCTTCAAACGTCTCTATTTCTTCTTCACATATAAATAGAGAAAATCTCTTTGAAGATTAAGGTTACAACATATAACAACAACGTATGTACTGATACAACTTTACTCCTTTACATAAGACTGAAAGCACTGCTTCTGAAACTATTTTCTGTTGTGCTTCTGACACTCTGTTTTTCTATTTCATTAGGAATTCTGTGTTAGAGTCTTAAGAGTCTTGAGTTGTAATCTTAAGAAAACTCTTGATTTTATAATCAAGTGTTTATCACTTTCTATCTTATTTCTTTTATATTAGGAAGCCTCTTGCAAGTGTGCTTGAGCAAGTAGGAAGTCTCTTACTAGTGTGTTTGAGCATTGTAATAGTCTAGGTGATTATAGTAAAATCCCTTGGAAGTGCAAGGGGACTGGACTACTCTCGTTTTGTGAGAGGAACCAGTATAAAATTGCTTGTCTCGTCTCTCTCTCTATCCTTACTCTTTTGTGTGAGTGTGTTAATTGTGTTTATTTATCCGCTGGTGCTTCTGATAAGCTTCAGAACTTAGCAGAAGTTTTCAAAATACCAAAACACAATTCAACCCCCCCCCTTCTTGTGTTTTTCACACCTTCAATTGGTATCTAGAGCTCCGGTTTGTTACGCATCACTTAACAGTGAGACAAAAAGATCCTGAAAAACACAATGTCTGAAGATTCAAGTTCAAAGAATGTTGCTATTCCATATGATTACAATTCTGAAAAGTCTGAGAAAACTGGTGGAACTTATAGCAAAGCACCCAAGTTCAATGGTGATCAATCAACCTTCAACTGGTGGAAATACAAAATCTATCCTCATATCATTGCTGAAGATGAAGGTTTGTGGGATATCATTGAAGAAGGTGTTAGTTTTCAAGATAAGCTTGATGAAGATGGTAAGACAACATCAGCTGTAAAGAAGACCTTCACAGCTGAACAGAAGAAAGAATGGAAGAGACACAACAGAGCTATTTCTATCCTTGCTAGCTGTATCACTCATGATGAGTTTTTGAAACTTGGAAATAGATCTAGTGCTAAGGGTATTTATGACTCTTTGTGTGCTACTTATGAAGGAAACCAACAAGTGAAAGAAGCAAAGGCTAATCTTCTGGTTCATCAGTATGAAATGTTTAAGATGAAAGACATAGAAAGCATTGAAGAAATGTATGCAAGGTTTAAAATCCTGGTTTCTGGTCTTGGAGTCTTAAAGAAAAGTTATACCACTGCTGATCATGTTAAGAAGATTCTGAGGTGTTTACCACCCAAGTGGAGACCTAAGGTCACTGCTATACAAGAAGCAAAAGATCTCAATACCTTAAGCCTAGAAGAGTTAACTAGTTCTCTCATAAGTCACGAGATGGAACTAGCTTCTGATGAGCCTAAGAAGAAATCAAAGTCATTGGCTTTGCCAGCAACTTTGAAATCTCCTAAAGCTTTAAAGGCTAAAGTTATTGAATCTGATGCTGATGAATCTTCTGTAGATGAACAGGAGGATGGATCAGATGAGGAACTCTTTGCTCTGCTTTCAAAGTTCAGGAAATGGAATAAGTACAAAAACAACAAAGCTTCTGGAAGAAGTTCTGGTTCTAAGAGTTATGGGAACAAAAACTCAAATTCTAAAGACAAGAAAGATGGTTCCAAAAATAGCTGTTTCAACTGCAAAAAGACTAGTCATTTTATTGCTGATTGTCCTGATTTGAACTCAAATGATAAAGGGAAAAAGGGCAACTTCAAGAACAGAATGAAGAAAAGTCTTATGGCTACTTTTGAAGATCTTGAGAAGTTATCAGATACTGAAGAAGATGATGAGGAAGCAAATCTAACACTTATGGCTACAACATCTTCTGATAATGAATCTGATATGGAGAATGAATCTGACACTGATGATATTGATGAGGTAATTTCTAAACTTCCTCATGATAAGCTTCTTATTGCTCTTAGAGACACTATGAAGCAATACATAAACAAGTCAAATGATTTCAAAAGTTTAAAAACTAAAATTGACTTGCTTACAGAAAAATCTGACCAACTTCAATCTCAATATAATGAATCTCTTTTGAAAATTAAAGAGCTTGAAGAAGGTTGTGTTGCTTGTAACAAATCACATGATAAGCACGAAGTTGCTCTTCATGAGTTTGTTAAACAAAATGTTAACAAGAGCAAAGTTGCTTCTATGATTTACAGTGTGAGCAAGAACAAAGGATATGGACTTGGTTATTCTGCATCTTCTGATAAAGAAAAATCAAGTCAGTCTGTTTGTTTAAGCAAAACACCTCCTCCTCTCTATTCTACTTTCATATCAGAAATTGATAATTCTGAGAAAGCTTCACAAACTTCTGTTTTGAATAAGGGAAAATCAAAAGTCTCAGAAGATAACAAATCAGTGATTTTTGATAACTCAAATTCAAAAATGAGATACTCAGAAGTAAAGATTCTGAAGAGACCAGTTCCTAAACCTACTAAGGTTCTGAGAACTTCAGAAGCTAGTACTTCTGATACAAAGTCTGTGAAACCTATTAGAAGTTTTGGCAAGAAGAAGTATGCTCCTCAAACTGGTTTTTCAAAAATCATACTTCCACAAGGCCTACACTAACCCATCAGGACCCAACAAGTTGTGGGTACCAAAATCTGAAATAGTTTATGTTGCAGGTTTGCACTCAAAAAGAGAAAAACTCAAGTACATGGTACCTAGACAGTGGCTGCTCTCGACACATGACAGGAGAAAAGCATTTATTCCTCACCCTGAATCTGAAAAAGGGAGGATCTGTAGGATTTGGTGGGAACCAAAAAGGCACAATAATTGGTACTGGTACAGTAGGTAATTCCTTCTCTACTATTTCTGATGTTCTTCTTGTTGATGGACTTTATCATAACCTTCTTAGCATAAGCCAATTATGTGACAATGGTTATGAAGTGGTGTTTAATAAGAACACATGCACTGTAAACAGATACTCTGATAAGTCTGTAGTTTTCAAAGGAAAAAGGAAAGGCAATGTTTACAAAATCAATCTTTTTGAATTAGTAGAACAACAAGTTGTTTGTCTTCTGACTCTGAGTGAAGAAAAGTGGGTCTGGCATAAAAGATTAGGACATGCTAACTGGAGATTAATCTCTAAGCTAAGTAGTCAAGATCTTGTGAGAGGCCTACCTGTTTTGAAATATCAGTCAGACACAATTTGTGGTCCGTGTCAAAAAGGAAAGCTTTTCAAAAGCTCTTTTAAAGATAAAAACATTGTCTCTACCACAAGACCTTTGGAACTGCTTCATATTGATTTATTTGGACCAGTCAGTACTGCTTCAATAAATGGTAAGAAGTATGGACTTGTCATTGTAGATGATTTCAGTAGATGGACATGGGTTAGATTCCTGAGATCCAAGGAGGATACATATTATGTGTTTAAAACCTTCTGCACTCAAATACAAGTTGAAAAAGACTTGAAAATTGTCAAGGTTAGAAGTGATCATGGTGGTGAGTTTGAAAATGAACCTTTTGAAATCTATTGTGAAAACAATGGAATTCTTCATGAGTTCTCATCTCCTAGAACACCACAGCAAAATGGGGTTGTAGAGAGAAAGAACAGATCTTTACAAGAAATGGCCAGAACCATGATGCATGAAACTAACCTAGCAAAACATTTTTGGGCAGAAGCTATAAACACTGCTTGTTATATTCAAAATAGGATCTATATCAGACCTTTATTGAATAAAACAGCATATGAATTGTTCAAAGGAAGAAAACCTGATATTTCTTATTTTCATCAATTTGGTTGTACATGTTACATTCTGAATTCTAAAGTTCATTTAAAGAAATTTGACTCTAAAGCTTCTAAGGGTATCTTTATTGGATATTCTGAACGCTCTAAGTCATACAGAGTGTATAATTCTGAAACTAACACTGTTGAAGAATCTATGCATGTAAGATTTGATGACAAAGAGCCTGATGATGATAAGTCAGAGCTAGTTGAAGTTATTGCAGATAATCCAGATTCAGAAGTTGAAACTGTAGAGGTTAACAAGAGTTCAGAACCTGAGACAACTTCTGATGATCAAGAAATTGCTCCTTCTGAAGATGTTCCAACTCCTCAAATTGATAGTGATTTTGATGCTGAGATTGAAGAAGTTATTAAGAAAAATTCATTCAAATATAAGTCATCTCATCCAGAAGAGTTGATCATTGGAAATAAAGAAAGTCCTAGAAAAACAAGGTCAAGCTCACAAAATGAAGATGAAATGGTCAGTTTGGTTTCTCTCAATGAACCAAAGACTATTGATGAAGCTCTCAAAGAAAAAGCTTGGATCTTAGCTATGAAAGATGAACTACATCAGTTTGACAGAAATGAAGTTTGGAATCTAGTTCCTAGACCAAAAGACAAGAACATTATTGGAACAAAATGGGTATTCAGAAATAAGCTCAATGAAAAAGGAGAAGTAACTAAAAACAAAGCAAGATTAGTTGCACAAGGTTACAGTCAACAGGAAGGAATTGATTACACAGAAACTTTTGCTCCAGTTGCAAGATTGGATGCAATCAGGTTATTTCTTTCCTATGCAGTTAACCTTGGTATTACTTTATATCAAATGGATGTGAAGAGTGCATTTCTTAAAGGTTTTATTACTGAAGAAGTATATGTCAAACAACCTCCTGGTTTTGAAAATATTCAAAATCCTGATCATGTTTATAAACTTCAAAAGTCACTTTATGGTCTTAAACAAGCTCCTAGAGCTTGGTATGATAGACTAAGTAACTTTTTGGTTGATAATGGTTTTGAAAAAGGACAAGTTGACTGTACATTATTTAGAAAAACTTTGAAGAAAGACATTCTGATCGTTCAGATTTATGTTGATGATATTGTTTTTGGTTCAACTAATGCTACTCTATGCAAGAATTTCTCTAAGTTAATGGAAAAAGAATTTGAAATGAGCATGATGGGAGAAATGAAGTTCTTTCTTGGAATTCAAATCAATCAAACAAAGGAAGGAACTTACATTCATCAAACCAAATATACAAAGGATCTCTTGAAAAAGTTCAATCTTGAAGATTGTAAGCCAATGAATACTCCAATGCATCCAACAACAAGCATGAGTCTAGATGAATCTGAAGGCAAAGTTGATCAGAAGTTATATAGAGTATGATTGGTTCTCTACTCTATCTAACTGCATCTAGACCTGATATTATGTTCTCTGTATGCTTGTGTGCAAGATTTCAATCAGATCCTAGAGAATCTCATCTCACTGTTGTGAAGAGAATCTTTAGATATCTGAAAGCTACTTGTAATTTTGGATTACTTTATAAGAAATCCAAGAAATATGAGTTAAATGGATTCTGTGACGCTGATTATGCTGGAGATAAACTTGAAAGAAAATCAACAAGTGGCAGTTGCCAATTTATGGGTGAAAATCTTATCTCCTGGTGTAGCAAGAGGCAGACCACCATTGCTATGTCCACAGCAGAAGCAGAATACATTTCAGCTGCAAAATGTTGCACACAACTTCTTTGGATGAAATATCAATTAGAAGATTATCATATAAGCAGTCACTATATACCTTTATATTGTGATAACACTGCAGCCATTCAGCTTTCTAAAAATCCTATTTTACACTCTAGAGCAAAACATATTGAGATCAAACATCATTTTATAAGAGATTATGTTGAGAAAGGTGTTATAGATATCAAGTTTGTTGATACTGAAAAACAATGGGCTGATATTTGTACAAAACCTTTAGCTGTTGAAAGATTTGATTTCATAAAGAAAAATCTCAACATGGTGTTTGTTCCTGATTGTTAAGTTCTTTTGAGTAAAACTGTTTTTAAAATCTGATAAGGATCAGAAGATGTTGAACCTCAGAACCTCAAGGTCAGAAGTTCTGATGAGTAACTACTTCTGATAAATATCAGAATCAAAAGAATGGTTCTGATGTGATAGTGGAACAGTTTAAAAATTTTTTTTAACTGTTGTCCACTAACGCACCAGTTATTTAAATAATTTTTTAATACACGTGTCATTTTGCAATTAGATGAGTATTGGTTTATGATGAGTTTAGCGCTTAAAATGAATATGACTACTCTGTCCTTTTGTGTGTTGTACTGTTTGTTTGTTTTCTAAAAATATACACTTATATCACTGGCACACAAACACGTTCACAACCCACACTTTTTCATATTCTTTCTAAACCTCCAACTCTTCAGTTCTCTTTCTTCCCTCTCTAGCAAAACCAAAACCCTAACCCTCAACAATGGCATCATCATCTGCTCTCACTCCTTCTGTTAAACCTATAGTTGATTTGGAAAATCAAAGGAAGTACAAGATCAGAAAGGATACTATGGTTTTCAAGTTTGAAAGTTTAAAGAGCGTTGTAGAGAAACGGGTCGATTTTGAAAGTCTAAAAGCTAATGGATTCGATTTACAAGAAATGTTCTACTATCAAGGATTAGAACGTTACTTCAATATTCTGAATGGTCCTATCTATGAAGACATGGTTAAAGAGTTTTGGATGAAAGCATACGTTTTTGACAAACAATCTGCGTATGTTGAAGTTCAAAATCTGGTGAAGAAAAACCCTTCTCTGAAAGGGAAATCTAGAAAGGAATTGGGTCTTCCTGAGATAACCCAAACGGAAATAAGGTCAAACATTGCTGGAATGGATATCAAGATTACTGCTGATCACATTGCAAAAGTGTTGAATATTCCAAATCATGGTATTCAACTGTCTGGTTTCAAGACTAAACCACAAGATCCAACAGTTCAAGCAACCTTGTTTGAAAATGTTAACTCAAATGTACAGAGAGATTTGAAACCTTTCTTCAAATCTGTTTACAAGGTGATGTTCGAATCAATTGCTACAAAGGTTGGTGGCACTGACTGTATTTCTTCTGAACAGAAATACTTCATGCATTTTCTTCATGGTATGATCAGAATGAATATGGCTAAATATATTTTTGATCATCTGTGTGAAGTTATCAAAAATAGCATTGAAAAAGGTCATGCCAACTGTCATCATGTTAGATTGCTGTCACACATCTTTTATCTAAGCAACTTTCATGAAATTCTGAAAAAGAATTATCCAACTTTTGTCAAGTCTTCTTATATGGAATCAAGGATTGTTGATGGTAAGTCCTTGAAGAAGATGTTCTTAATCAAAGGGAAAGTTGTTGTTCCTAACAATCCTTTGCTTATGAACAAGCAAGAAGAAGAGTTTGAATCAACCTTTCCTGCTGTAGATATTGAACAAGGAAAGAAGATTGCTGATGGTCTGTTTAATCATTGGGATAAGGAGTATGGTCTGGAAACTCCTGGAAACGAAGTTGATATAACCAAGCTGGGATTTGATCAGAAACAAGATTTTGTGATGAAGACTGTTGTCACCAGAGATAGAGTCAAAATCAAACAACCTTCTGTTGGTGGTGTTAGAATCTTGACAGAACAAGAGCTTGAAGATAAGGAAAAGGAAGTAAGGTCTAAGAAGCTTGAGGACAAGAACAAAAACAAGAGGAGAATGGTTGATGTGTCTGTTGAAGAATCTGATGATGATGAAGAACCTTTGATTACAAAAAGGGAGAGAATTGCCAGAGACAGAGCTGCTCACAAACGTCAGAAGCATCAAGGTACATCTTCTAACACTATTAGTAATGAGTCTGCAGAATCTCAATTTAGAAATGAACCTGCTTCTGAGCCTGTTTTTAAAATTCCTTCTCCAATCAAACCATCATCTGAACCTATATTAGAACCAAATGTTTTAGATATGCTATCTGAACATTTGTCACCTCAAACCATTCATACAGAAACTAAGAGCTTACCTGAAACTCCATCCAAACCTTCTGTTGTTATACCTTCTCCTTCTGAGAAATCAGGTCTTGAGAAGTTTAAAGAAAAATATGGTGATCCTCTTAGTGATGTTAGCTCTGATTCTGATACTGAAACTGATCACACAAATCCTATCCCCACTCAAATTCATGTTGACACTCCTCCCCATGTTACTCAACCTTCCATCCCAACCATAGAGATTGTTAATCCTTTAACAAAATCATCTTCACAAACTCAACCTGCTTTCACAGTCAGCTTACCTGAATCACCTCAATCCCCAGTCTCACCTCCATCTAATCTTGAACAAAATATCAATCAAACTGTTTCTGAGCCTGAAATAACTTATCAATCCATTCTTGAAAGCATTCAAACCCAACATTCTAACCAAACTGTTTCTAGCATTGAGATTCTAGCTAGGCTTGTTAATAATGATGTTAGAAGAATGCACAGCTTAAAGTCTGAACGAGGCATTATGCCAAGTCAGATTGTTGAAAAGTTTGATGAGATTGACAATGCTCAGAGGTTGATCATAGCTGCTTTGAAGAAAAAGTATGTTGATGAGCTAGTTTATGAACATCTGCAATTCACTGACTCTTTTGAAAATGCATTTGGAAGTGCTCTTCAAAAGAAAAGATTGATGTTAACTAACTTATCACATGATGAGATGGAAGCTCTGAAGGCTGAAGAAAGGAAACAAAGGTTACTAGAACAGGAGTTAATGATGAAAGAAGATGTAAATGTTCTAAGTACTAGTGACTTTGATACTGTTATGGTTGAAAGTTCTGATGCTGCTGATACAAGGATTCTAAAGGTTGAACAGATTCAAAGAGAACAAAGAGATAAACTCTTAGTGCTGGAAGCTGGTCTGGAAGAGGTCAAGACTAATCAGATGGATCTGAAAGAAACTATCAATAAGAATGCTGAGAAGTCTGACAAAGCTCTTGAGAAGATGATGATGTTGCTTATCTCAAGACTTCCTTCTAACCCCTCCTCATCTCAACCCTAGGATTCTATGTTTGCGCACATTTTTTTTAAGTGGTTGTAATATTTGAACAAGTTTTATTTCTGTTAATTGCATGAATATCTTTTGTTTACTTAATTTGCTTTGATTGCTGTTAACTGCTTGTTTTGTTTAAATATATGCTTTTGAAAAGTATGTCAAACACAAAGAAATTATAGAAAAAGATTTCAAAACAGAACCATAAATCTTTATTGATTAAATAGAATATCATTACATAAGGTCCTAAATCTATTTAGAATCTAAATCTGACTTCTGAGAGTCACCAGAGCCTGAGGTTTCTGTTGGAGAATGATAATTCTCCAAGTACCTCAGATAATCAAAATCTGGCTTATCAGAACCAGAAGAGGATCCTTCTAAAGAACATTCACATTGTTCTGGATCATATGTTTTGAGAAATTCTCTGTAATCAGAATCAGTATCATCAGAATCTGATGAGAGATTGATGTATACTGGTGGTTGTGGCTTTGTTTTTGATCTGGTTCTATAACTTCTTCTTAATGGAACTGAAGAAGATGCTTCACCCTTGACCTTCTTTGCTTTTGGTTTTGTTTTCTTTGGTGATTCTTCTTTCTTCACTTCTTGGGGAGCCTTACCCTTATTTGCTCTTCTATCCTTATCCATTATTTCTAATAATAATGTGTGGAAGTGTTGAGTGAATTGAAATGGTGTTGCTCTCTTCTTTTATAGACTTTTATAGAGTCATAGTCTCTCAGTTCTTGGAATCAGACAAGTTCTTTAATGAAGTTGTTGTAACTGTTTTCCTGACTTGACTCCTTGAAAGTTGTGTTTTTGACTGATCTTTTTACGCGTTTTTTTTTTTTTTTTTTAAATGTCTCTACTTCTTTTTATACAAACTGTTTTTGTTGATGACAAAAGGGGGAGTAAGAGTCATTAATTAATGAGTTTTAGAAGCGCTAAATAACTGAAACCAATTAAAAGAATCTGTTTAATTTTACGTTTTCGTTGATTATTTTATCTGTTTATTTATCCTGGAGAATAATATTTTATGTTGAACCAAGTTCTTCATATGATGATAAATGGAAAGAGTGCAATTTTTCCATTAATTATCAGACTCAGGGGGAGAGCTTACAACACTAGTCTCTAAGAGTCAAATTATGAAGAATTTGAGTCACAATAAAATTATATTCTTAAACTATTTTAATTACTAAATGTTACAACTTAGGGGGAGCGTGCAAAGCTTATGAACCTCTGTTGAACATAGTAAATTAAAATAACAACCATTGTTAATTAATACTAGATTTGTCATCAATCAAAAAGGGGGAGATTGTTGGAACAAAGGATGTTCAGAATCTGACTCTTAGTGTTTTGATGATAACAAAGTATTAATGAACAATAGGGTATTTTAATGTTTAATTTTTAAGTGTGCAGATTAATTTATTATGTTGATTGAACTAAGCTCTGAAACAAAGCATTAGCATGGATATCAGAAGCATGGATATCAGAAGCATGGACATCAGAAGCTAAGATATCAGAAGAAAAGCTAATCAGAAGCAAGTCATCTCAGAAGCTATGTTGAATCAGAAGCAACGCATTGAGAAGACCAACAGTTTCAGAAGCTGAAGACTCAGAAGCATATGTCAAATACATAGGCTCTGAATGACAAGCCAGGAATGTCAGTGTTAACTGATAGTGATTCAATGATTGGAAATCATTTGAATTAAAGGCTGTGATTGATTGATACATCATAGTACTACAACCTTATCATCAAGGATTGTGACGTTAGTACTATTTTACTCCATAAGGACGAATATTCTCAAGAAAAAGGAATAACAGGATAAGCATTACCAGAATTGGCAAATGTTCCATGTTACCTTGTCCTTTTTCACAGCTGGCTTGAAAATGACCTCTGCAACGGTCATTATCTTCAAACGTCTCTATTTCTTCTTCACATATAAATAGAGAAAATCTCTTTGAAGATTAAGGTTACAACATATAACAACAACGTATGTACTGATACAACTTTACTCCTTTACATAAGACTGAAAGCACTGCTTCTGAAACTATTTTCTGTTGTGCTTCTGACACTCTGTTTTTCTATTTCATTAGGAATTCTGTGTTAGAGTCTTAAGAGTCTTGAGTTGTAATCTTAAGAAAACTCTTGATTTTATAATCAAGTGTTTATCACTTTCTATCTTATTTCTTTTATATTAGGAAGCCTCTTGCAAGTGTGCTTGAGCAAGTAGGAAGTCTCTTACTAGTGTGTTTGAGCATTGTAATAGTCTAGGTGATTATAGTAAAATCCCTTGGAAGTGCAAGGGGACTGGACTACTCTCGTTTTGTGAGAGGAACCAGTATAAAATTGCTTGTCTCGTCTCTCTCTCTATCCTTACTCTTTTGTGTGAGTGTGTTAATTGTGTTTATTTATCCGCTGGTGCTTCTGATAAGCTTCAGAACTTAGCAGAAGTTTTCAAAATACCAAAACACAATTCAACCCCCCCTTCTTGTGTTTTTCACACCTTCAGTTTCCTGTTGGGATTTTAGGTGTGTTACTTTTGTTTGCTGGTATTGAATTAGCTATGTGTGCTAGAGATATGAATAGTAAAGAAGATTCATTTGTGGCTCTTATTTGTACTGCTGTTTCATTGGTTGGATCAAGTGCTGCACTTGGATTTTTGGTTGGAATGATTGTTTACTTGATGCTTAAGTTAAGGAATTGGACAAGTGATAAACCACTTTCAAGCATTTGGAACCAGAATAGTCCAAACTAAATTTGAAGAATAAGAAGGGTTCATTTATGTGTACATATAATAGGAATTTAATTTCTATACACCGACTGTGTAAAATGTTTTTTATACATGCATTCAATCAATTCATATCATTGTGTCACAAATATGAAATATGTCATCAAATATCTACATGACATGATTTGATTGGATGCATGTGTAAAAAAAGTTTACATTAGGTGTATACTAATTAAATTTATAAGTTAGTGTGTATGGTTTTTATAATATGTTGATTTTCTGTGAGGTTTGAGTGTTTTTTCTTGAATTTGATTTTCTTGTCAAAAAAAAGTGAGGAATTGTAGGGGTTCTAGTTATAGGACTCTTTGTATTGTGATTGTAAAACTAAAAAGGGTAGAGCTTATAGAGTTAGTAGAAACTTTAGTTGTTGCTAGCTTTTGCTCCTTGTAACTTATGTATGCTATTGCATACCTAATGTTTATACTCTCAATAATAATACAAAGAATTTGATTTTGTTTGAAGAATTTTCACAATAATGTCCCTAACAATATATCCATCCTACTCGTTTCTACTTTGAGATATGCTTAAGTTTTATACCAAATAATTTATTCTTACAAAATCGTTTTGTAGGGTAAAGTTTTTAATACACATTCTCACGCTCAACACTATTAGATTTACACTTTTAGTTCTTTAATATAAACGGTAGATGATTTGAAACGATAAATTTTGTACTATATTCGATTTTTATATTGACCTTATTCATTCTTACAAAACCGACTTGTAATATAAGAGTTGTCCCACTTATAAACTTATTTTCATATCTTATCTCATCCACTTTATAATTCTTAACATATTATAGATTCAAACTTTGGGACATGATTTTTACAATGTTTTCCTTACAACTTTTAATCATGGTTCCGTTAAATACAAATCATATTGAATCTAGACATGATTTTGAATCATACACAAATGTATGATAACATTATGATTAGCACCACAATATTTACACAAGATTGTGCTGTCTAAATTATAACCTTTTCAACTAAAGACTGAAGATAGTGCTTTGAATTATAACTTTGGTTTGACAAGAGTTTGATGGCCTCCAACCTATCTAAATGTGCCTTTGGCCAACATTAAATGGTGGTCGCATGACTATGTTCCAACTTCATAAGGAAATGAGACTTTATCAAACATTTGTCTATTTGTACTTTACTAATAATAAACCTTTTTCATCTATTATTCTTGTTGATTATGTTTGGATTTACCATAGTATATTTTCATTGAAAATATTAACTATTTGACATGAGTTCTTTGACCAAGTTTCTGTTTCAAAATAGAACCACCATTGTCTGGTCTACTAAAGTGCATAATCCGCAACCTGTCCAAAACTTTGGCGCGGTAAAAAAAGCACACATTTTCGATTTCTACCATTGAATTAAATTATAACATGTTTTGATTTCAATCTACACCATTCAATAAAAGATTCAAAGACTATAATATAAAATGTGCAAAACTGTAACATTAGTCTACCGCGGTAGATCCAAAAGCCACGTAAATATGGATGATTTATCAATATGCCCTTCCTTCTACATGCATAAATTTGTTTAAAATACACTACCAAAAGTTTCTAATTATTTGAATCGATTTATTTGAATTTATCTACTTATATAAATTTGTGTGACTCTTTAATTAGAACTTAAAAAAACAATTTAGGACAATTAATTTCATAAAAGAAATTCATCTTATATTCATAATTTTTATCCAATATAGTCTCAATGAAAGAAGGAATAAGAATACTTGTAATAAGGAGTAGAATAAAAGAAGGAATAAAATAGTGGAAAATAAAAAAAGGTGTGTTTAATTAACTGACAGTGACACAGTTGCTACATACATACACCTATAAATATTGGAGCCAGCACACTTGACATGATGAGTTCCAAAGCAACCAAAAACATAATTAATTTCCATGGCAAACCAAAACCTTCATACTTCAATTCCCATATCAAACTCAGAAACCACCATAACCAATAATCAAACCAAAAATTTCTCACCCAACTTGATTTTCCATAAAGTGAAAAACAACTTGGTTTTACATTCAAAATGGGCTGAACTAAATGGTGCTATAGGTGACCTTGGCACCTACATACCCATAGTTCTTTCCTTGACTCTATCAAAGAGTCTCAACCTTGGCACCACATTAATCTTCACAGGTACATATCACTTAGAAATTAATTAACATGATCTTCATGCATGTGAGCACATTTTTTTGTTCACTATATAGAGTTAACTGATTAACACAGACACAGACACAAATACCGAACATGATACACTAACAGTTTCATGTGTTGCACAAATTATTTATATCTCCTAACTAACATTTTTTTGTTCACTATATAGAATTAGCTAGGTACAATTAATTATCTAATAGAGACGCAACACAGATACGGAACATGACACTAACACTTTGATGTGTTGTGTTTGATTTGACAGGTGTATACAACATTCTTACCGGTATCATTTATGGGGTCCCTATGCCAGTCCAACCCATGAAGTCCATCGCCGCTGAGGCCTTATCGGACAAAGACTTCGGCGTACCGGAGATCATGGCCGCCGGAATCTTAACCAGTGGCGCGGTGTTTTTATTGGGTGTAACTGGGTTGATGCAGCTGGTGTACAAGTTTATTCCTTTATCTGTTGTGAGGGGAATTCAACTCGCACAAGGTTTATCATTTGCATTAACTGCTGTTAAATATGTGAGAAAAATGCAAGATCTTCCAAAGTCTAAATCTTTAGGTCAAAGACCTTGGTTTGGACTAGATGGGTTGGTTTTAGCCATTGTTTGTGTTTGTTTTATTGTAATTGTGAATGGTGCTGGGGAGAGTGAAAATCAAGGGTGCTGTAATAATGGTGAAGAAAGTGGTGAAAAAAAGAGGACTAGTAGAGTGAAAAAGATTATTTTTTCACTTCCTTCTGCTTTTGTAATCTTTGTTTTAGGTGTTATTTTAGCATTCATAAAAAAGCCTAATGTGATTCATGAAATTAAATTTGGTCCCTCTTCAATAGAAATGGTGAAATTCACTAAACATGCATGGAAGAAAGGTTTTGTGAAAGGTACAATTCCTCAACTACCTTTAACAATCTTGAACTCTGTGATAGCTGTTTGTAAATTGTCAAAGGATTTGTTTCCTGAAAAGAGTGTTTCAGTAAATTCAATTTCAGTGACAGTTGGATTGATGAATTTGATTGGTTGTTGGTTTGGTGCAATGCCAAGTTGCCATGGAGCTGGTGGATTAGCAGGACAGTATAAATTTGGTGGAAGAAGTGGAGGGTGTGTGTCACTTCTTGGTGTTGCAAAATTGGTATTAGGATTGGTTTTAGGAACTTCTTTGGCACACATTTTAATGCATTTTCCAATTGGGATTTTAGGTGTGTTGCTTTTGTTTGCTGGTATTGAACTTGCTATGTGTTGTAGGGATATAAACACTAAAGAAGATTCCTTTGTGATGCTTATTTGTACTGCAGTTTCATTGGTTGGATCAAGTGCAGCACTTGGATTTTTGGTTGGAATGATTGTGTATTTGCTTCTTAAGTTAAGGAATTGGAGAAAAGATAAACCATAATATAGGTCCATAAAAAAGTCCCTAGCAACAAGAAAGAAAGAGTCTTCAATAAAATGTATGTAGTTAGTACTAGTAGTTATCTTTGTTCTGAACGTGGTTTTAAATTGTGGTCCGCAATTCTTGCTTCGGCTGCAAGTAAAGGTTTGGATGCCACAAAAATTGTGTTAATTTGTCGGCAATTTCTTGCAATATTATGGATTCACAACACAACGGCAATTTCAAACCGTATTCGACGGGGACTTAGTTCTACATGTAGTGTGAATTTCTTCAAATGTTCATGGCTTTTGTTCATGGGCCATGCATAGATTGTTTGTGTATGTGATGCTTAACTAAGTAATAAGTGTATAAATGAAGTTACTTGCTTGCTTTATATATAGAATCTATATCTTCATCTATGTGCATGACATAATAATGCTTTTATTAGAAATGAAAATGAAAACAACAAAAAGAATAACTTTCCATTATGAGCTAATCGTGATCACCTTTTGGAATAAAATTTGAAGACTAGTTGGGATGCTCAAATAGTTGTAGCATTTCCAAAAGGTTTGCAACTTAATACATAAAAGGAGCATTATATGTTATGCCATTCCAACTTTTGAAAGTTCATAACATAACCAAATTGAATAATCATTATATCAATAGTGTCTTTTTCTTGTTCTTTCTCTTTTCACATCAATTATTTCTTCGCTCTAAACTGTGTAGGATCTCCTATGACCTCTACACCGTCCAACGGTCCAACTGTGATATGGTTGTTCGGAGGTTAAATTCATTTATGGTCGCAGACTACAATTTAAAACCTTATATAATATAAACATGACATATTGTGCTGATATGAAGAACAATTAGAATCATAATAATTGTTTTAAAATCAATATGGAGTATGGTTTGAATGAATCATAATATTGTTTTAAAATCTTCCACTCAACTAGATTACACTAGAGTTATGTTCATCCACTTCAATAGGATAAAAAGTAAGCATCCTAAAAAATGTTCAAACACATAAAAAGTAAGCATTTAGGACTATCACATTTTTCCTCCAATCATTCTTCATGCAAGATTTATGCCTAAGCATTAGAATTTAGAAGTTTTTAATACAAAAGTTTTCCCTCTATTTGTTACCCAAAGGGCAAGAAGTTGAAATGGATTAAACTATTTCAAACAGTTGTTGAGTCTAAAGTCATATGCTATGTTCCCACAATGTTTCAATCATATTATATTATATTAATAATGTTTCAAAAATTGGTAAAGACCATATAATTAATGTGATGCTAAACAGCTATAAACCAATTTTTATCTTTATAATAATAGACACTCCAATTATTTTGATGTATTCTTCAGTAAAGTTGAATATATAATGTGATCAAGACACTAATAAAAAAATATAGAAAGTGTCAAATGAAAAGATATGATATGATATGAGAGAACATTTTAATTACATTACTATGTACAAAAAGTAAAATAATTTACACATAATTACAATTAATACAATGAAGGGCCAACTATGTTAAAAAATCATTTTAACATTTTTTGCATGTAATATGAACATGACATGTGCTTAAATATTTACATGAGACAAGGAACTAACTCAATTTTGGTCTTGATCATAGTGATAATCTAATTTTCATGTGTTGACACAAGAAAGAAGATTATGGTAGTATGCTAAAAGAATGGATTTCTTCTTGAATTGGAAAAAGAATTTGGTGGTCCATGTGTTCCAAATCCACCATATGGTTGTTGAATGGTGTTTAGAGATCCAAAGCCAGTCGTGTTTCCATCGAAAGTGTTTACTATGTGTGGTCTACAAAATATTAGAAAGTAGTTACAGTTATTCCGTAAGAATAGTTCAGTTGATAGCTACCAGAGACATTTATTTATAATAAAAAGTTACAATTAGTTTAGTTCACGTTGTAAGAGTCTAGCTTGTTCTGTTAAACGCAACACTCGTTGGTTGTGTCGTCTCTAATTTTTAATCGTAAGAAATGTCATGTCCATTATTTTAATAGAAAGAAACTAGCTAGGTGACATGCTTTATAGAAACAATCCAATATAAACCAAGAATAGAACTTACCTAATATGTTGCTGATTTTCACTATTAATAACTTGATCAAAGCACAAACCTGAGATGATTGAATTATGAATTGTCTTGAAAAAACAAATAAACAAAAATTCTTCAAAGTAAATGAAAGATAACATATGAAAATACCATTAAATGGAGATGCACAATTTGTGGACTTAGGCGCCATTGAATCTAAAGAAGAACCAAGACTTGAAGTATGTACTAGTCCTGTTCTTTGTGATGTAGCTGGTAGCACACCATGCATTGATGCCAATGAAGGAACCTATAATTAGAAAAATACAACCAAGTTTTAAAGGCAAGTTTTCCAAATATATCTCTAATTAATATTACTAATTTGTCTTGAGTTCAAAATTCAATATTGGACACATTTTTCGTTTTTTTTTCTTTGCCGTCCAGTTCTTGGGGGAAGAGGACCCTGATAATCCGAAATTTGGCCAAGAGGTAAATATAGTTCGGTCAGAAAATATTTCAGCCAGGAGTAATATTGGATACATCTATACTTATACTACCAACTTTTCTTAACGTATGTGAAAAGTGTCAGTGAGACTTATAAAAATATACGGAGGTAGTATTAGTATGTATGATGTTGTACAAAATGTTAGCAACAGAATCACATCAAGTCTTACTACAGAAGTATAATAGTATATTAGTTTAATTCTGTACATACTGATGATGCATGATGTAGACCTCTCCCATCAGTTACTTCAAAAGGGTTAATGGATTTTGGTGCAATAGGAATTGCTGAGTGAGGCTGTAAAAGAAACATCAAATATCATTAATCAACATTGATATCAAAACCAAGAAGATTATAATACAGATAAAACTTGATAAAGAGATTCATAGAATATATATACCACTGCATTAGGATAATATTGCATGCCATATCCCATTACATGAGATTGAAGATTCTGCCAACCTGGATTAATTGGTGCAGGGCCAGAAAAGTACCTTGTAGTAAAAAGGTCCTGCATAGAATTTATTTATGCATTAAGGTTCTCGTGTCTTCAAAAAAATGGAATGTTGTGAAAATTTGATGCATTTATTACCTCTGGAAGTTCCATTCTTTCAACGGACTTGGTTTTTCCTGTACTAGGCTTGGAGCTAACATCAGGTCTAGTGTCTTGAGTAGTATTCGAGGCGGCTGGAGATGAAAGTTGATCGAAAGCTTGTGATGATTCATGTGTAATAGGAGAAAATGACGGCTGCATGCAATCAAATTTCAGAATAAGATGAGTAGCTACCAGTGTTGTCAATCACTGATCATGAAAAATAGTGATTATTTCGAATTCCACTATGCTGCGGTGTTATAATGTTGCTACTTTACAGCACTTTGTAGTAAATAGTGTATCACGTCATAATAGCCATCTGTTCATATTGAAACCATATAAAAATTGTCATAGTGCATGTCTCACCTCATTATTTGAAACTATCTTTGGTGAATTTGTTGACTGTATTGTTGAACTACAACCAACTGAAACAGAAGGAAGATATTGCATGCTTGATGGTTGATGTTCTTGTGAAACTTCAATGGAGTCATTTATCTGTGGTTTATGTTCTTGTGAAACTTCAATGGAGTCATTTATCTGTGGTTTATTTGCATGTGAAACTTCAATGGAATCTTCAGTCACAAGCAACTTGGATTGTGGTGGAGTAGCTTCATTAGAAGGTTGTGCTAGTTCAGAAGCTGATGAAGTTGTTTCCTCCATTGAAGTAGATGGAAAATCCCATGTAGAAGCCTTTTCTACTGTTGAAGTTGTTTGAACATTTTCACTAGTGGTTGGAGTAAAAGATCCTGACAATTCAAGAAGTAATAGGTCTAAAGGATTTGAAATTTTTGCCTCAGGTGTTGGTTCTGTTGTAGGAGATTTCATGGTGTTGGTATTTGAAGTTTTAGGAGTATTTTCTTTTGTAGAAGTTTCAAATGAGGCCCAATTGTTTTCACTTTCTTGTGTCATACCTGGTGTTTCTTCTACAGGTACAATAGCAGTCTCAGAAGCTTTAGACTTATTACTCAAATCATTGAAGCTTTTTAATTTATTAATTTTTTGTTCAGATGGTTTTTCTTCAACAGGACCTTCTCCACCATATGTTGTAGCCTTTTACAATTTAAATAAATCAAATATTTAGTTCAAATCTCTGTAGCACAGACATCATACACGCGACACTGACACTAATACATTGACACTGGTAATAATTTGAGAAAATAGAATAATTGAATGTAACTACATGGATTGGTGTCGGACACTGACACATGTCTGACACCGGACACGGCTACAATATGAAGTAGAAAGTGATGTGGCATGATGACGTGGTATTGATGATATGACAACTCTGTGTCATGTGGCATGTCATGTCAGTATGTCACATCGTCATTCATATGACTTCAAGGACTAAAATAGTGAGAATCTTGAAGCACATATTACAGGGACATAATCTAATAAAAAATTTTGAAGGACTAAAACGAGAAAATGCTCATATTATAAAGACTAAAAGCGCAATTTATCATTTTTCTTTATTGAGAAGGTTCACTTACTTGTAAAGATGAATCATTCTGCTTCACCATTTCACCCGAAGATTGTTGAACCGGGGCTTGGAGTCTGTCCACATTCTTATGATCAAATGAAAGTTGTCTTAGCTTTGATTCAAGATTCGATTGTCTGCGGTTTTTATATTCATCGTCTCGAAACCTGTCATCGACAACTTCAAATTTTATAGGACTTCTGCTGACTCCTCCATGCCTTGTGCATTTTTGTACATATTTAGGACTTCTGCTTTCATCGTATAGATATCTAAAATTCGCGTCATCGCATCTTGCACTGGAACTTCTTGTAGCGGGACTTGACTTCGGAGTCATGAACTCTAATCGAAATGACCTACTCTTCTTAATCTCATGGGACTCCTCCTTGTCATTCTGTATTCAAAGAAACACCAAATTAAAGGATCTCATTTTCAGTCATAGAGTTTGTTCCACTTGACCCTTGATCCTTAAATGGACCAACCTGGCTCATCTCGGATTAGTCAATTCAATGTGACTTTTATATGCCAAGAGTCTAAAGTAAATAAGATAATGTGTGTAAGAATGTATAGAAAAGTTACCAATTTAATCCTAGGAAGATTTCCTTGACTTCTTTCGCCGGTATATTTTCTATTCACATAGACGTTCTTGATAAAATCTCTCAGTTTCTGCATATTACTGGAAGAAAATATTTGAATTAGACGATATGCTATATAGACCAAGGTTTTTAAAAAAGGTTTACGATCACAATTGTGGTCACATCGCATGGATTGTGACGTAACTACAAAATATCTTATTGTAGTTTTCTATAATATTAAAGATTGTGATGCAACTGCAATTTAAAGATGAAACGTTACCTCGCATCAGGATAAGAATGTTGTATAGGATCCCACCCTTTAAAATAAATCTGCTTTGCTCTCTACATAGATTGAAATTAGACATTTAATTCCAAATCAATATCTAATAGCTTGGTAACTGAGAAAGATTAAAAAAAATTATCATGCACACCTCATTGCCACCAGCTTGAAGAGCAGTGACTTCTTCTGGTGTAAATTTTGACATTGACACAGATTTTACTCTATGTGTGAACTCTCGACTGTAATTTCGTATAACTTAGTAAGTAAAAATTTAGAGTAATGTTATTTGAACATCACAAAACCGACACCGTATGAAATACACTCAAAACAAATGTCGATGTGACGGAGACAAAAAAAGAAATCATTGAAAAAAATATTTTCTTACTGTAGTCCACTGCAATTTGTGCAGACAAATGTTGAGAAAGTTGTACAAACATATTGTGGTCCCTAATTCATAGAAACAATCAATGTTATGTTAGATACAATGTCATAAGAAAATGTTGCATACATAATTTCATTCATTTTTAGAGTAACTCTTCATGAAATATACATTTTTTTGAAAAGAAATATTCCCTAATACATGTTATCTATTAGGAATATTTTGAACTCGGATTCTCTACGGTCAAGAGAAGCACGAAGACAGGAGACTGTAAATCAGACACCACGTATTCTAACTTCACCAAACTAACTATAAAATACAACTCGCAATGAATCATCTGATTTGTAAAACGATATATTTTTCTTTTAAAGTGTAGCTTCCGCTAAAATCACGTGACTCGCTATGAATCCGCCAATTTCACTGTTAATCTAAACATGTTCTAAGTGCAGCATTGAAAGCATACCTCCATGTAACAAGTTTTAAGAATCATAATAATAGAATTGCTAAGAATGAATTTAATACCAATGAATTGCAGTTGATGCATCTTCGATTTTCGGGCAGTTTTAATAAACCTCGAATTACTCTTTCAACTCTTTCTTCATCTTTCTTTGAATGTCCCATCTTCAATTTTGTTCAAATTGATTCTTCTATATCAACATGCAACCTTCATCAACAATTTTTAATTTCATCATTAAATTAAAATATAAACATAACATTAAGAATAATTTTGTAATATCTTTTAGCATTACATCATGTACATTGTTGCTATTATTATTAATCAAATTGTAAACCATCTCAAAAAAAAAAATGACCAATTTTTTTTCATGTATACCAAATTAAATAAAATTAAAATGAACATAAAAAAAGTAGAAAACTATAACCTGCTTCAATGTGATGGAACATATCATATTCAAAATAATATAATGTTAATTAATGTTGATGATGATAATGATGTTCAAATAGAAGCATAATATGATTGTTGTTGACAATGATGGAAATGAAAATTGATAGCAATACAAAGGTTTGACAAATTTGTGACAAAGATTTATCCACTAAGAAAATCTTGTTGTTTTTTTAGTCAAAGAGGATTATTTGCCGCTAAAAACGGTAGCACCATCTTTTCTTAGTACCTCTTTTGGTCATTCAACTACTTTATACAAAAGTCCACTAAATGACATGAGTTTTTATTTTTATTTTGTTTACATGAATTCTCTATTGTAATTTTTTTTATACAGGTAATTTTTTTTATTCTTTTAGTACAAAATTTTCATTATCGTTTAACCATGATTAATCTCTCTTGAAAAAATATGTGATGCATTTAAGATAAATTCTCTTATTACAACTTAATATTTTCCAAATCTAGACTACTTGCTTTTGTGGGGCTGAAAATGGCCGACCCAATAAGACATTATATTTAAAGGGCACCAAATTTTAAAGATCCATCAAAATTTTAAAGAAATTAAAAAGTATTTGATCTACTAGTAGTAAGATCAATCAAAATTATTCTTACAAAAAAAATCATCATATTTCGTTTCTCTCTTCTCAATAGCACTTAGAATAATAGCTCATTTATGTGTACTCCCACATAGTTTGAATACACTAAATATTTTTGCGATAGATTCAAAAGTCATAGTTCAACTGACAAAAATGTCAAAATTGTTAGGTCGACGTCCATGACCAAGATTCGATTCCTGATCACTCGACTGTGTGTCAATTTATAATGACTTTATAATTTCATCTATGTACCCAAAAAAAATCTTGTGATAGTATATTTGTTTCTTTCATCTTGCAAAACTTAGTTTTAAAATTCTAGCCTCTTGCATCGTCGCATGAAACCCTAAAGGCCAATTCATTTTGAAATTCGCTTTGGCAAAATCTTAAAAAAAAACTAATTCAAAAACAGTAATCAAGCCTTCAGATTTTCAACAGTCACACAATCGTTGATCTTTTTTGTTAGACAAGAATCGCTTGTATTTCGAATTTAGAATGCAATTGGCTGAAATTAAAATACAAACTGTAAGATCTTCATCCAACATCAAGATTCCTTCAACCAAACTACAGTGAACTTCCTCTGGCTGAAGAAAATCTGGAACCAAGCAGAAGTGATTAACTTCGGCATGGCATGCCATAGGCGTGCTATAGTTGACCATTCGCCAAAAAACTTCCAAAGAAACGATTAATTTCCGTTAAAATCGGTGTTGTATTATTTGGCCAATTTCTATTTTCATTTTGAATATTTGAAACTAGAAGGGGAATGATCAGGTAGGAGGGCACAAACGCCAAATGGGGAGAGGGGAGAATCTGTACAAATATAGGCAGCCAAAAATTCAAAGAACCTATACCATGAGATCAATGCAACAGTAAATCTGAACAGAGCAGATCTCAAGCTGGAAACAAAAAGATTCAGGTAGACAATGAAAGGGAGATGAACTTCGCAGCAACAAAATCTCCTCTTCGCGGCTCCATTTGCAGACAAAAGATTATTGAAGTTATCAGAGACTCAGAGGCTCAGCTGTTGGCCTTCCTACCATCACCAACCGCTTCGTCGGAAGCTTTCTTTGCTTCAGCAGTCATAAGAGCAACCATAGCCCTGTGAGTTGCTACATCTGCTCTAAAAAGCAATTTTTCAGCCTTGTGTCTCTTAAACTTAGCTATCTTGCGTGCATGCAGTGCAGCATTTAATACTTCACGCCGTCTATACTCAGCTTGCGCTGGACCATTCAGTTGTTCAATCATATGCTTGTGAGCGCCATCTGCTACGTACTGCCTGTGACCTGGTATGTCATAATTGACCAAGTTTGTTTGAGCGCTGTTTATTTTATCTGACACTGGCACTCTCTGACCGTAAGAAGTTGGCCTCCGTGAATCGTTATCATTATTATACATAAATGACCCAAGTTTCTTGGACTTGCTCCTGTGAGGTTTCTGCATATGATTTTGGTAGTATGTATCATTGCTCATCGAATAATATTTCATGCTGGCAGTATCCTGTGGGGTGAATACTCTTGGTGATGTCAAAGGCAACGGAGATTCATCCAAAGAATCATAACTATGGCCTGGGTATACAAACCTTTCATCAGAAAATGCTAAGCCATTTGGTCTTCTTCCTGAGGTTACAACAAATAGATGTAAGGAGAAAGTTCTTAATTTGCTTTCAAGTGTAATAATAAAAAACCAAATAAACTCTTACCGTTAGTGTGGAAGCCATCATGATATCGAAAACTGTTTGTATGCCCAGAGACTGATATTTTCTTTTGAGATCGATGTTTTAATCCCTTGTTCTGTAATTCCAAACCCCTTGGTTTCAAACAGAAAGCAAACATAGGTGGCTTCTCCAAAGTTGCACCCTTGTCCTGGCATCCATTAGAAGAAAGGTTATTCTTGGTCACAGCTACTTCCCACTCCTTCAGTTGCTGTTGATATCGTTCCCACATAGGCGGCTGAAAAACACATTAAAATTTCAGTCAAACAATAAACAAGCATTCATATACAGGTCATCATCCCCAGAAAAAGGCAAGGTAAATTGCATAAATTCATCATGCTTTCAGCCAATTGAATTATCTAAAGCTGTATCCAGCAACTAAATATATGCAACATATGGAACTACAGTCATGCAACCATTTAATTAAGGAACGGACACTTGAATCAACTCTGCTGATTAACATATAAACCGTGAAAGCTAACATCCTAAGAAAAAGAAATTACCACCAACCGCCACACCAAGCCAATTGACTACAAAACCTACCATACAAAAATAATGAGCACACCAACATATATATTTTATTTTGGCATTCTTTAGGAGCAATGGTTAGTCCAGCTTTCTCGGTCCATTTTTTGTCTACTATAATTGGATGTTATAGTAGCAGTTCAAAAGATTCATTGCCAATGTGATGGTTTGGTAGCATTGTAGGGTTTTATAAACAAATGGAACAAAATCCCTTTTTTTTTAACGTTTATTTGCTCCATCTTTGGTAATGGTAAGTTTTCTTGACTTTTTGTGGGTAATTCAGGGGTTCTCCTAAAAAACCTAGAGAAATTGGAGAACTTTTTTGAGTTACTGTTCTTATCTTTTGTCCTTCTGAGCATAAAAGTAATAATTGACAAAGCAATACAATACTTTATTGATGAATAGCGGAACCAAACTTTGAAAAATGGAACCAAGTAATCTAGTAACAGAATCAAACTTTTGGAAAATTTATGAGTTCAATGACTTCGATCTCTATCAATATGCATTATTCTGTAGAAACATATCTTATGCATAAAATGTCTTAATTTACTTTTCTTTTGTGTTACAGGTTACAATTGCCGGGTTCAAAGACTAGTCAGTAGTCACCCTTGTATGGATGAATTGACTAGATAGCAAAAAGTAGGTAGGAAGAAATCCAATGATGGTCTTAAATTAACTTGAAATCCAAATAACTTGTACCATGAAAAGCATTTAAAATTTAAAGCAAAACAACAAATAACAAGCACCACAATTCATTATACTAAAGAACCTAATTTTTTTCTCAAAAGGCCTCCAAGACTTATTTTAAGTGCAAAAAACCTAATGATCAATCCACTACTGCAGTATTGATCTCTCTTCGCACTCCCTTCTGTCATCCTACTACTCTTCAGGTATCTCAGCAAAGCTAGTCTATTATTTCAGTGAAAGCATTAAAAAGAAACGGACGCATTCCTAAAAATAGAAGGATCATAAAATGAGCAACAAAGGTAATTGAACAGCACCTGAAAGTGACGTATTAAAGCCATTCCCTTCTTCTGCCTTCTCTGGTGCCAATGGTCATAAATGATTGTGACTATAGACAAAGGCCCAACATTAAGCATGAGTTCCTCTATTTCATTTGGTGTAAACTGATCACGCAACTTAGCATATGCAGCCTTTTCAAACAAGTCCATTGTCTTCTCAAACATCTCCTCTGTGATCCCATTCAAGTCACCATTGTACTTTTCAGAATTTTGAATGTTTGAAAACCATTGCTCGTCCTCGCTATCCATGTCATACAAAACCCGGGATGGATCCAGAGCCATCTCAAAATCTGTTTCAACCTGTCGGAAATACATCGAGCTCCGAACAAAAATGGCCTCGGATCCATTATCATCATTCTCTTCTATCAAGTGAACACCAGGAATAGGTATGTTTTTAACTGAAGCAGCGCGGAGGTTCCGGTTGTAGCATTCCTCGTGCATCTCCTTGAATAGAGCCCACTGACTCCTGTCAGGAAATTCCAATGTCCAATCCTTCCCTCCTTTCCACATCATTGCATGGGTATAACGATTTGTTGATCCGGGCTGCATAAACTGATGTGCTTTGTATGAATACCTTGTAGCTCCTAAAAGTTTTACAGAGAGTTTCCACTCATTATGTTCAAACAGCTCCAATACAACACGGGTCCCACATTGTCTCCACCCTTTGTCACCAACTGTAACCAAGACATTTGCATCACAAGATAAGCATTCAAAATTCTTTTCAGGGGCCCTAGCAACATCTGAGGACTTCTTTTCACTGGCCTTTCTAATTCGTTTGTTAGGAAGCCCTTTCTGATTATTGCTTCTGTGCTTTGAATTTAAATCATACCCTGCAAAAGGCACTGAATATGATACTTGAGTACGCGGCTTTTTGGGTCCATTGCTAAAATCATTGTAAAGAGAGTCAGTCTTGCCGTCAGACCATGCATGTGACTGGAATCCTAATGACAACAAACTATTCCGACTCCGATAAGAGCTTCTTGGAGCAGTTCTATTGGAGCTTGGAATAACACTTCCATTCATGTTCCAAGACAAATCAGGAGACTGTTGAGCATTAGGTTTCTCAAATTCATCAACTGAAGGAATCTGGACATGGAGATCACCATTAAAAGGACGAGGACCATCACCTGCCTTGTCCTGGTGTATTAAAGAACTTGAAGGTAATGATCCTAGCTTTTTTGCTGAATAACGGGATTGCGACACTGGTGAGTGGATATTACCAAGCCTCTCAGAACCATGGGAAATAGAAGTTCCAGTGCCATGAAGATCAATATTCTGGTCATTCTGAGAGACAACTCGATCACCACAGGTAGAGGAACCGGCTAATTGATCGAACCCAGCACACAACAATCCATCACCTGCGGTGTCATTTGACACAGTTGACATATCTTCCCGCAGAATAATTTCTGAATTCCTGTTAGAGCAATCATCAATGCTGGAAGAGTCACCTGTCACCAAGCCAGAATCTTCCTGACCATCTGCTGGTACATGATTATAAAAGCCTATATGAGCTGCCGACTGCTCCATCAGCAACTTAAGATGCAAACAGAGAAAAAATGAAGGTGCAGCAGCAAAAGAAAGAGCAAATGGAGGAAGCTTCCTCTCCCCGACGTCAGAAGATTGATGAGTCTCAACTCGAGTGGACACTTTGGAAACACCCATGATGTTAATCCCTGGCCTACTCCTCTTCCTCACTACCTGTTCATCCAGAAGTTGCATGATTTAATTCAAAATAAAACTTGACATAAGTTAACTTGCAGTGATTTTCAGAAATTTTGACATGTACAATGTTGAATCAATAGCAATACATGTTAAATAATTACTAACAAATTAACTACTAAATTTGCCTATAAAAAAATTTGGCAAATTTTTTTTCAAAACGGCCAATGTGAAAAATACCAAATTATCAATCAGGAAATAGAGAAAAAAAAATGAACAAGTACCTTGACTGATGAGGGCTCACTGATGGAAGCTGTGGTGAACTCACTTGATCCATGCTTAAGTGCCTGGATGTTATCATATGTGCATTCAGATAGATGGAGCTGCTTGCTGAGTAGGCAGTGCCTCTTAAGCTTAGAATCCAAGTACACCCAATTTGAATCCTTCAATCTGGAGAAATTATATAGTGCAAATACAAGTGGCTGCTTGATCGCATGAAGACTGGAAAGCTTGAATCCAATTGATGTAAACGGAAGCGGCAAGTCATTGTTCCCTAGGGGAGCAGGTTGATGGAAAACCCTGAGGACAAAAAAGACAAGGGTCGCAGCCATCTTCAAGCAGCCTTCAAATAATAGAAATCTCAACCCAACCACATTATCAACAAAAAGCATCTCCAAACAAACTCTTGGCCACTTGGTCACAATTGTACCATACCGAAGCAGCAAAACAGCATAGAGCAGCCACAAATTTTCGGATTGAAAAGCTTCATTTAATATCAACCTTATAGGAAAATGTAAGTCAAATTTGAATGATGCTGACTCCATGTCCCAAAACATTTTTGATACTCCCTCATTGTAATTGAACCACAGCGGCCCCTCAAACCTCGTGCCACTTGGTTCTTTTACATTCTGAATCCCACCAACCACGTGATCACAGGAAATAGAACAGGGGGTACTTATAATGATGTGTTTCTCTTTAGGCACAGGAGGCAATATTGGAGCTGGCCTTCGAAACCGCTTCCTAAAATATACAGCGGGCTGTTTGCGATCTTTAATTTGAGTGGCACTTTGCAATGAGGAATTCTCCCTCGGATTATCACCTAACTTATCTTGTGATAAAGAACCACGAGACAAATTATTTGTAACACCCCTAGAGGAACTCTTGGTTGCATTTACCTTTACTGATATGGGTTCATCATATAGCAATGATGAGGTTGTACTTGGATGTGTGACAGAAGTTTTCTGTTTCTTAATGCCATGAAAAGAAGATGATTTAAGCCGATGAGAAGATCGAGCCAACCACGAAATTATAGGCTCTGAGTCCATAGAGCTCTCACCACAGCTATCATCCTCCTTAATCACTTCTCCACTTTGCCTTTCTTTTCTGGACTTGCTCCCACTTTGCTGATCAGACCTACTTTTTGTCAAAGCCCTTCCCCCCTTTGCACGTCCAGGAACTTCATTACGAAGTAACAAGAGTTTGAACTTCTCAGTTTGGAGATCAATCCATTCTTCATCTCGATCGTCATATTTGATATGGTGAAGTCTTTCCGACTCGTTGTAATCATCGATAAAGCCATAATACCAACTCTGGTCCAAAGGCCAGAATATTTTAATTCTACGTTTCAGTGCCCAATATGCATCTACATTACCAGGCAGAATTTCATAAAAATGGCGCCTCTTCCTGGACTTTTTATCCTTATCTTTGTATTGCGTCCTTGGTCTCAAATGTCTGCCAGCAGTATCAACTGAAGCTGATTCTGAACCCGACCGAGACTTTGAGCCATGATTAACAATATTTCGACTAGATGGTAGCAAAAAGGACAAACCATTTGCTGATGGCAGGGGAGAAGACTTGCTACTAGAAGAAAACCCAGTACAGCTAGGATCAAACCTTGAAGAAAGCATCCTTGCTGCATTCTCCTCAAGATTCTCCTCGTCATCTTCCTGCAAATCATCCTGCGAATCAACAGATATTGTACAGGTATCAATCAAAGGCTCAGCCACCTTAGAAATCCTAGGTTTATCTGAAGCCAGAGCCTTTTGCTTCCTGTCCTTCTTTTTTGATTTTTTTAAAGAGGAGTCGCCACTATTTACAACAGAATTAGGGGCATGATCCCCGCTCTCCTTGACATGCTGAACTGAAATTGAATTAGAGTCACTATTCCTATTTTCCTTAAACTCATCAAAATGTTTCTTCAATTTGATCTTTGAAGATTGAACTGCCCTACCCGAATCATCACTACCTAACTTAGGAACAAGATCATCATGGCCAATTTCTTGAGTAGGAAGCCCTACAGGATTCGATGATTGACCGTTATCAGATTTCTTCCGCCCCACTAAAGTTCTCTTGCGCTTGGGAATACAAACACTACTACCAACACCTAACAAAACTCCATTGAGCCCACTACTGATATTAAATCCCTCACTCACTCCCAATTTCAGTCCACCAAAATCGCCCCCACCAGAACTTGTCCTTTTTTCACCTAATTCATCAACAGCTTTCTTCCCACTACCATCAGCATTTTCTAAACTACTTAAAGAAACTTCCTTTCTAGCCTTCTTTCTCTTATTCCTCTTCTCATCACCACCCCCAGTACTACCACTACCCTTCCGCTTCGAGTTTTTCTTCGGAGCCTCTTCTGTCAATTTTGAATTATATAAACTTTTAAGATCCAAAGATCTTGATTTCTTAGGAATTTCAGCACCATTAGAGTTATCTTCTCTACCTTCCATGAACAACAATCAACACTAAAAAAACCCCAAACCAAAATTCACTTAATTTTCACATTCCATCATGCAATATCACTACCCAATATTTCACATTCCATCATACATAACACAACATGCATTTTCTTCAGATCTGAAAAACCAAACAGAACAAAAAATCACAAACAATAACTCAAAAAATCAAAAACTAAATTGATCATATCTAAAAACCACCATGCAATGTACTTACATATTGAATCAAACAACACCCCCAAATCAAATCAAAAACAAAATTAACCTAAATTAACCAAAATTAATCAAAATTGAAAATTGACACACATACCTTACGCAATAACCGATTCATTCCATGTGACGAAGATCAAAAGCCCCAATTTATAGATTAGGGTTTGTGAAAATTCCTATGTCGCCGATTTGAAACCCTAACTGAATCCCTTGAAATTGAAAATTGAAAATAAAAAAGAATATAATTTTTCTATTCTTCTGTTTTTTTTTTTCTGTGTTAATTTTAACCGCGAGAGAACTAGGGTTTCTTTCTGGTTTCACAGAGTTTATATTGAAAAATTGAAAATACCTAAAAAAATTAAAATTGAAAATGATAGAAAAGGAAAAAAGAAAATGGATGAATCGACACGTGGATGATTATAAACCGTTTGATCAAATATTTTTTATGGGTTGTGCTTCTCTGTGTTCAAGTCTACGGGAAAAACTATGTTTCTATGACGATATCCTTGGAATCTACAAAATACAAACAAATGTTTTATTTTTCATCTTCTCAATTATTAATAAGTTTTGTCATTATTTTATCAAAATATATATATATATATATATATATATATATATATATATATATATATATATAAAATAAGTTTTGTCATTATTATAAAAATAGAAATCACCAAAAAAAAATAGAAAACAAAAAATGTTTTGTGTTCTAGGTGGTCAAAAAATGTTTTGGTTGAAAATGTATAAATTACTAAAGTCAAAATGTTAAATTTTAAATGACATGAATATTATTAATTTTCGTAATAAATGAAATAAATATTATTTTGAAGAGAAAATATATTTAAAATTTTATATTGAAAAACTTTTTTATCTAAATTATATTTAAAAAAATTAAAATTTAAAAATTATTTGATTCTGACTGTATTTTGTTGTTTATCATTTGATCGGTATTTTATTTTTTATAAGAGTAAGAATTAAAATTCAAAATGATTGTAATTTATTTTTGACATTTAATTTCTATTTATAATCTAAAAAATGAGAAATGCGCATAAAATATGTTTTTAATAATGGTAATATTTTAAACATGTATGATATATATATATTAGAATTTGAGATTACAACAAGTCAACAACAAGAGCATGTTGTGTTTATTGTATATACACCGGTGACGGTGTTGATGTCATATTAATAAACAGAACGGTTTGATTTTGAATATGAGTAGATGTTAGTGTTTGAGAATATGACAAGAGAACGATTGTATGTATAAAAGATGATCTTGATGATACAATAGTTGATGTTATTGTTTGATTTATGTAGATATTTGATAATTTTATATTTTTGGTTAGTACTTTGTATGTTTTCTCTTCTTTGATCTATATTTTTTGTGAAATAGACTATCTAACAAAGTCAATGAATTCAAATGATTAATGAGTTTCACCAAAATAATAATTTTGAGAGAAGAGTTCAATTTCTGGTGCAACAAATTTTGACCAGACTTTACTTACCTACCGACTGAGCTCTATACCACTAGGACTTCGTTCCCTTAGGACGAGAGGATTAAAAACCCAAAAATATGTTATCTTCCACAATTCACACTCAATTGTCATTTATCTTCTTTTACCTGCAGTGAGTCTAATAATTTGCTCGAGTGAGTTAGTTGTAAGGTATTCCTCCTAAATAGATAGCCTTCTAAACAATTGATATTCCATTTTCAAATATCCCTGCCCTTTACACGACAACATAACCTTGGTCGTGAATACTTTGAACCCGCTCCGACTCTGACAGGAAAAATCCAAGTTGTGTGGGATTAAATTATAGTTTGTGTATTCCTCAATTTCAAAAGATAAGGATGAGGCTAGTAGCAATGGTATTTGTACCAATTCAAATCTGTCTCGCTTGTAAAGATTCATATTTTCACCTCTCTTAACTTAGACACAATTAATTAAACTCCTGAATTACAATAATTTATCTATTTTATCTATAAAACAAGATTTAAACAAATAATTTCCTTAACTATATATTTTTTTTACAAAAATTTCTTTAACTATTTAGATTGTTTAAACGGTGTATTTTGGACTTTATATTTTTCTTTTTTTAAAATAAAAAAGTACAAAAGAAATAAAAGTTCATGCGAGTATGTGACAAATATCTAATGACTGAACCTGATCAAATATGAGTTTGAGGTGACATTTGTCAAATCTGTTGGAGATAAAGGAAGGTACAAGAATCAAACCTCATTGAATATGAGAATGAAGATGACAAAAATTAGGCTACGTTTGGTTTGAAGGAAATAAAGTGGGAAGGAAGGAAAACACGAAATTCGAGAGATGTATTTGAATTATAAAATAGTCCAAATACATGCATTAGTTTCCGTGTTTTCCTTCCTTCATACTTTATTTTCTTCAATCTAAACGGACCCTAAATCTACCAAGTTGTTATGTCCATTGTCAAACTCTTACTACTGTGTAATATTTGTCAATAAACATCGTATCAACATGTCACCAACATCCACTGTGGCACAAAGACATTAACATCTAACACCGCCAACCTTTATAAAAATTATGATGTATGCTCTATATGCCACATAATTTTTTTAACTAAAAACGAGCAACAAAGACGGACAACTTAAAAATATTCCCTCCACATCCGTTAATCATCATGTTTTAGAACCCCAAAACAATCATAATTTTGAATGACTATAAATATATTTAACACCTATTATTATTAGGTGTTAAATATATAATAAATATATATTATTATATTATTATTATTTTGATTATTATTATTATTATTATTTATATAATAATAATATTTAATATTTATAAAAATAATAATTTTATTATAATTATTTTTCCCACTTTCCATCCAAACAATTTCAACCTCTCTCTTTCTCTCAATCAAAATCATTCACAGCAAGCAGGCAGAGAGAGTCTTCCATACCCATAAGCAACAACAAACAATGCAGTATTAACACTTCTTCTCATTCTCATCACAAAACGACGCTGTTTCGATGATTCTTCTGAATCACTTCTTCCCTAGACCCTACAATGATTCTCAAGAATCACACCTTTTTCGGAACTAACCTTCATACCAGAAACCCTTTTCAATTCGACCGAAAAAAGTTCCAAAAAAAGGCTTTTTGCACTTGCAGGTGTTGTTTTTATTCAAAACGGTGTCGTTTAGTAAGCCAAGCTTTGCATTTCTCTAATTTTAGTGGTCAAAATGTAGGGTTTTGTAGGAAAGATGTTATTTTGAGAAATGGGTCTAAGTTAAAATGTGCTAATGAAAAAGAACCATTTTTTGGTAGTGAGGCTTTGGTGGGTTGTTTAAATTTGAAACCTTTGTTGAATGAAGGGCTTTTATTGATAAGGGCTTTTGTTTATCCTGCTGTATTTTGTGGTGTGTGTATGTTAGTTTGGTGGTATGGGCAGAATAAAGCTAAGGTTTTTATTGAAGATAAGTTGCCATCGATTTGTTCGGTAATTAGCGAATATATTCAGCGCGATGTTGAGTTTGGTAAGGTTAGGATAATCTCGCCGTTGAGTATTACGTTGGAGTCGTGCTCAATTGGACCTCATAAGGAGGAGTTTTCGTGTGGGGAGGTTCAGTCGGTGAAGCTTCGGTTACGTCCGTTTGCTAGTTTGAGGAGGGGTAAGTTTGTTATTGATGCGGTTTTGACGCAGCCGAGTGTGTTGGTGGTGCAGAAGAAGGATTTTACTTGGTTGGGAATACCGATTACGGATGGAGTTAGAGAGAGGCGGTTCTCGAGTGAAGAAGGGATAGATCACCGTACGAGAACGAGGAGGCTTGCACGAGAGGAGGCTGGTGCTCGGTGGCAAAGAGAAAGGGATGAAGCAGCTAGGGAAGCTGCTGAGGTTGGTTACTTTGTTTCTGAGAGAAGTTGTGGTTTATCTGAAGGTGATGTTGCAAAGGAGATTGCGACTAGTTCAACTGAGGCAACTGAGGCCACGCCCTTTTTCTGCGTGGATGGTGGGAAGCATGATCATCGGTTCATGGACACCGGTGTTGATTATGATACGAAACATGCAGATTTGGAAAAATCATTTGGAGTGAAATTTCTTGGGTCAGGATTTAGATTTTGGTCTAGAGTATTATCGGTGCTCAGGAAAAACAGATTTAAGAGGAAAGCTAATGGAAGTAACATCTATGCTTTTGGTGCTTCTACAAAAAAAAGAATGTTTGAACGTAGTGCATCGGCAGCTCGTGCATACTTTCATGATCAATCACATGGGAAGCACGGGGAGCCTGCGCCATCTTCTGACTGTTTTCATTTTATGAATCATGATATGCATGCGGTGAAAAGTGAGGTTGATGGAAATCCAAAATCTGTTGCCATTGCTGACGAAAATATAAGTGATGATACCCAAAGTGCTACACTATTCAGAGATATGGGAATCTGGTCCACCTCAGTAAATGGAAATGTTGATGGTCATTCAGTTGATCTGAAACTTTTCCATGAGCCAACTATACAGACAAGAGAGAATAAATTTGAAAATTTGCAATCCAGTGAGCATGTTGCAGTGCCTGGTAATGCTAATAGTAGCACAGAGAAAAACGAAGTGTTGGAACCCTGTGTTGCTGACGATCATTTTGGTGTTGGTAATTCGTCTGGAGGTCAACCAGATTTTACATCTGAAAATTTGGTTGTTGCCAAGGCAAATCCTCTATGGGCAACTTATTTTCAAATTCCCTTTGAGTCCTTGCTTGTGAAATTTGGCCTAACCTCGTTTGTAAGAAATATTGACGAGTCAATATCTTGCTTTCTTTCCGGTCCCATTGAAAAGTTGAAATCTGACGTGGCTGTGAAAGTGGAGGATATTGTTGCAGAACCTGTTGATGGGCTAGATTTTGTGCAGTCTGAAGGCATTGCTAAGACACTTCCTGTTATATTGGATTCTGTTCATTTCAAAGGTGCAACGGTGATGCTACTTGCATATGGTGATGGGGAAGTTAGGTAAGAGGCATTGCTATCATTTACTTCTTAATCTGTAATCACTCAGAGAGGTTCTCGTGTTCACTTCTCAAAGTGTATAGCATTGACAGTTGGCATGCTGAAACTTAAAGCTCATTTTGTCATAATAGTTTGATCAATTTTCTTTTAAAGGTTGGGGTTTATATTTGAAATGTCATGAGCCATCCTTATAGGTATTTGAAAGGAATTTATCTCAATATTATAAAAAACCCTTAAATATGTAGATTTAATATCATGTTGTATTGTACATAACTACATATATTCTCAGGATGCAGATGAATATCATGTAATTTTTATTTTAAAATTTCATGCTGAAATTGAAGCTAAAAATTTGCTATTGTAAAATCTTATTATTATTGGTTATTGAACACACACGAAGAAAATATCTTACACCAAAAAATGATGGTCTGATGAAATTTAAGTGCTTGTTACTTTAACTTTCAGGGAGATGGAGAATGCCAATGGGCATGTAAAGTTACAAAACCACTATAGTCGCATACATGTGAATCTAAGTGGAAATTGTAATACCTGGAGATCAGATATTCTATCTGGAGATGGTGGCTGGTTGTCAGTTAATGTTTTTGTTGACACTATTGAACAAAATTGGCACGTCAACTTAAAAATTGACAATCTTTTTGTCCCGGTAAGGTGTACAATAATATGAAGCTTCTATATTTCATGCTTTGTTTTTTAAGTTCAAAAGATTTCTTATGTAGTTTGTCTGACTTGAATGCTGTGCAGCTGTTTGAACGGCTCCTTGAGATTCCAATTATGTGGTCTAAAGGGAGGGCTAGTGGCGAGGTGTTTCCCTAACTTAAAGTTCATTTACTTTTATGTTATATTTGATAGTTTAGGATGATTGTTTTTTGTTTGAGATAAAAAACTGTTTCTGACATGATGTTAAGTAACTAACACTGCATTTACTTTATATGAGTATTTGGTAAGCATCAGTATTCAGTATATTGCTTGATGAACTTGTTACTCATATGTTATTCCATATGGCACGTAAGTGCTTTATTTTTTGTCTCAGGTTTCGTTTCTTTGGACTCTGTTCTTGTTATGTTGGCATGATGCTTATTTCTCTTGACATATATATAACTTCACCTATATAATATACCTTTACTCTATGTTTAGGTTCACTTGTGCATGTCTAAGGGGGAGACTTTTCCAAATTTGCATGGACAGCTTGATGTGACAGGGTTGGATTTCCAACTATTGGATGCTCCGTCAAGTTTTTCTGTATGTCTTCTTATATTCTCCTCATTTGACACTTCATTTCCTTGTAGTTCAAATGTTTTCCAAATTTGCTTGAGGGAGAGTGTTGTTGAGAACTTGAGATATGTGAAGAGATATTTTCTTCCTTTTTATCTTCTGTGTAAAGACTCCGTATATTATTGTGGTGTTATAAGGACAGACATAGGATAGATTTAATCCCTATAATCACAGGGTTCTATGACTACAGTATCGTCATTATAAATTCATACGGCTGTTAATCTCTCAAGCTCACTCAGTACCATATTGTAGGATATGTACACTCTTAAAATTTAGGTTAGGACCTAACTCAACCCTATAAAACCAACTTGTAAGATGAGGGAGGCCTTCCACATATAAACATATTTTTAGGCGGCCACATCTCATCCAATATGAAACTGTAAACCCACATCACACCCAGGTTGAACATATAGAGTGCAACTCGAGGGTAATTCATGTAGGCATATAGGTCTGAAATTTTACGAAATTTTGTTCATATTTATTGTGATTTTACGCCATATTCATTGCGCCTTTTATATTTTGTTTCAGAACATATCAACGAGTTTATGTTTTCGCGGTCAAAGAATATTCTTACACAATGCAAATGGCTGGTTTGGCAGTGTTCCTCTAGAAGCATCAGGGGACTTTGGCATTCATCCCGAAGAAGGAGAGTTTCATCTTATGTGTCAGGTACTTCTTTCTCTCTAACTTTCAAGAAGTCATCCTTTGATGATTGCAATAATTTTTCACCAGCATTTTCAAAATTCTCCTGTGATCTGCAGTGATACTAGTTTTATTTCTGAACATAATTTTGTTAAAGGATCAACTATCCTAGAAAACTTATATTTTGTGGCATGTTCCTAACACAACCTTTGATCTGGAAGCATGGATTAAGGCATTAAGCACAGGCCCACCTCACTTTATGCTAAAAAAACTAAAGTATATGATCAATAAATGAATTTCTGTAAATCAACCAATACAGATAGTTGGGATCAGTTTTATGATCAATAGTTGGGATTCGTTTTTGTACACCTCATTCAGTTTTATGATAGATAGTCGGGATTCTTTTTTATCTGTGCTTCAATATTTTGTATGATTGAACTTCCAGGTTCCTGCTGTTGAAGCGAATGCTTTGATGAGAACTTTTAAAATGAAACCACTCATATTCCCGGTACATTTCTTTACTTCAGTGCTTTAACCTCAATGCACTTCAAAGTTTAAAGCAAACTAGAACTTGCATGAGTGATCCTTGAATATTGTTTCTGAATAATCTGAAACTGTACATAGCATTACAATATATAGACTAAGCTAAATATCACTGTAGTACTCTTTGTTCTTTTTTAATTTTTGCTTTTGTAAAAGAATTTTGTTCTTATTTATTTATTGTTTTCAAAGTTAAATGGAACATTACCTATTGTTTTGTCAATATTACCTTTAACTATTTATTGCAAAGAGAAAAATAAGTGGAATGTGATAATAACTAAAAAGGAATAGAGGTTGGAGGTAGTAAAATTAAATTCGATCTATTACCTTTTTGTTATTTTTGTAATCGACATTAGATTTTGCGAGTGTCGGTCCTTATATCTGCTATGCATAGCTGATGAGTGAGAGTTTGAAAATCAAATACGACAAACTTACTAAACTATTTATGATTTGCTACTACAAATAATAAAAATATATATTTTAAAATTTTGGAAGTCATGGAAAATACCCCCTTAAATTAATTGAAATTTCTTTCCTTTCTTTAACAAGGAAATCATACTATCTTATCCACACCCTTTATCATTTCTTATCCCAATGTTACAGCTAGCTGGATCAGTAACCGCTCTATTCAATTGTCAAGGCCCACTGGAGAATCCAGTATTTGTAGGCACTGGAATGGTTTCTAGGACGTTCTCTAATTCACATATTGACACCCCTGCATCTGTAGCATCAGAAGCACTTGCTGCGAGTAAGGAAGCTGGTGCACTGGCAGCATTTGACCGCATTCCATTTTCATATGTATCTGCCAATTTCACTTTCAACACTGATAACTGTGTAAGTTGACAGGGACAGTAGTTTAACATTTCTGGTTCATAGTAGTCACTTATTGTACAAGTGTGATGCTATGGTAACACTTGCTATGCATATTTTAGGTTGCTGATTTATATGGAATCAGGGCATGTCTTATAGATGGTGGTGAAATTCGAGGGGCTGGGAATGCATGGATATGCCCAGAGGTATAGAGCCTGCCTGTTCACAATTTGTTTTTTTTTTTCATTTTTTTTTCTTACTTTCTAGAACTAGAACGACTTGGAAGCATTAGCGTGGTCATGTATGTAGAATCAGCATTGTGTGCATTCACTCATCAACCTATTTTAGGGGGAAATAAATTTATCACCAAAATTTTACATTGTGTTAGTTTCCAGTTATCTAAGGGTACTGATTTAATCCTCTTCATCAACTTTAAAATGTCAGCCATATCACACAATGAAGTGACACTCACACATGGAAAGGTTCTGATACTCACACTCACTTATATGGAAATTAGAAGGTTCCACCCATTTGGATAAAAATAAGTTAGGTGTGTAAATATCTGGTGCTATTACTTTCTCAAAGAAAAAGAAACCTTTTCTCTCTAGAATTCCGTTCCTACATGCTAATGTTACTTATGTTGTTTTCAGGGTGAGGTGGATGAGACAGCAATAGATGTGAATTTATCTGGAAGTTTGGCCTTCGATAACATCGTTCTTCGTTATATGCCAAGTTATTATCATCAGATGCCACTCAAATTAGGGGTATTAAATGGAGAAACAAAACTTTCAGGAGCTCTTTTAAAACCGTAAGATGAACCTCTCTTCATTTTTTGATAATATTTGCTTGGGACGGTGATCCTTGGGGTAATAGGAAGAATGTTGCCTTTGAACCTTTTGAAAACTGAGAACTCATGATGCCGATTTAATTCCTAATATGTCTTTTCTCCCCCTAACAGTACTTTTTCCTTTATGGAGTTTTTCTATTTTAATGCAGACGATTTGATATAAAATGGACTGCGCCTACTGCAGAAGGGTCTTTCGGCGATGCTCGAGGAGATATCATTATCTCACATGATTTTATTACCGTGAATTCCTCTTCAGCTGCATTTGATCTGTGTACGAGGGTCCAAACTTCTTATCTTGATGATTTATCTCTTAAAAAAGGAGATCTTTATACACCAAGACCCATTCCATTTACTATTGATGGAGTTGAGATGGACTTACGTATGCGTGGGTTTGAATTCTTTAATTTGGCTTCTGCATATACTATGGATTCTCTAAGGCCTTTGCATCTGAAAGCAACTGGAAGGATCAAATTTCAGGGGAAGGTTTTAAAACCTAGTGGCAGTATTAGCGAACAAAATTCTGACATAAATAGGCAGCATGTGCAGACGTTGGAGAAAGGAATCTCAGATAATCTTGTTGGAGAAGTTTCAATCTCTGGTCTTAAACTGAATCAATTGATGCTTGCACCTCAGTTGTCTGGGTTGTTGACAGTTTCTCCCGAGCGTATCAAGGTGATGCAGAAAACTTATATTGAAATCGATGAATTTATCATTTGATGATGATGTGCTTATAGTACATAGATGCACATATATAATCATATAGATATAAGCTGTACATCCGGACACTATTTACATATTTTCCAACAAAATCAATGTCATTTAACAGTTTTAATTTTGAGGCAGGCTTTGGTTATTTATGAAGTTTTAGCTCTGCTACTGTTATAAAGTTTCAGATTATTTATCTGCTATTTAATATATATAGTTTTTTTAACTTCCAATTAAACTTGGAATACAGTTGGATGCCACCGGTAGGCCTGATGAAAGTCTTGCAGTGGAGTTTGTTGGGCCACTACAGCCAAGTAGCGAAGATGGGCTACAAAGTGGAAAACTGTTGTCTATTTCTCTTCAGAAAGGACAGTTAAGGGCTAATGTTTGTTTTCAACCATTTCATTCTGCTAACTTGGAGGTAACTAAATTGAAATTTTGTGCCTAGTATTTAAATATAGATCTGTTTGTTTCATTACTTTTATAATTTATGTCATTTTTTATTGGACCCGAAGTTTGAATTGATAATTTCTTTCTTTCTCCATGTTTGTATGGGGTGTGCTTGCAGGTACGGCATTTTCCACTTGATGAGTTGGAGCTTGCTTCTCTGCGGGGGACTATACAGAGAGTAAGGCATATTGGACTATTTTATTGCATATTTTCTTATCATTCTTGTTTTTTTGCTGTCCCCTATTACCACATTTAGACTATGGCAAAGTTAGTCCAACCCAGATTTAGTGCTTTGGCATCTCAGGAATTGTTGGAGAAACTGTATCTTTCTTACACAGCAGTTAGTGTTTTGGTTTCTCATATTTTTAGGGAAGGTACTGCTTACGCTGATAAACTAGCTGTCTCTGACACTGCTCATCTCAGTTTTCACCGGTGGGACTCCCTTTTCCACTTCATTGTAGAGGACTTCAAAACAAAATTCATTTAGGTTTAATATATAGGCAACACTGTGTTAGCCAATATTTTGGCCAAAAATCAGTGTAAACACACTGTGGCCATGATGCTATTTCAGGGACCAACTATCCCAAAAGCTTAAACTGATAGGAGAAGGTTGAGATATTAATATCCGTAACATAAAGTACATTAATTACATTTTGTGTGATGGGCAGGTAGAATAAGGGTTCTGTAAAATTCTACTGTGCAATCTACTTTAACTTTGTAACTTCCACCCGTCTTTGTCCCTCCTTTTTTCTTTTCAATCCTGCCTTAATGACAACCTGGTTGAGGTATTATTTAGTGATTATGTCATGGAAACAATATATGGTGTTATCATCGTTTGCTTATTTGCTTTCAGGCAGAAGTGCAACTTAATCTTCAAAAAAGAAGAGGACATGGAGTCCTATCTGTACTTCAGCCGAAATTCAGTGGTGTGCTCGGTGAAGCTCTAGATGTGGCGGCTAGATGGAGTGGAGATGTTGTGAGTGCATAAGATTCTTTTTTTTTTCTTCACGTGAATTTGAATTACATTTTTTTTTATATATTGGTTGTTTGTCAAATTATGTTGGTCTTTTTTTTTTCTCATGTTGACAATTTAATTTGACTCACAATATTAAATCATTATACTGATGGTGGTTAGTAAAATATTTATAGCAACGACCATTGAACATATTTTCTTGATTGAAAATAATACAATTTAATGAAGTCAATGTTTTTCGAGCTGTTAATGACGTGTTTGTCAAGTACTGATTGTCAGTTAATGCATTTTTCAGATCACTATTGAAAAAACTGTTTTGCAACAAAACTACAGTTATTATGAACTTCAAGGTGAATATGTCTTGCCTGGCACTCGAGATCGTAATCCTATCGACGGAGGAGGTGGCCTTTTTAAAAGGCTAATGTCTGGTCATCGTGTTGGTAGTGTTATATCCTCAATGGGCAGGTGGAGAATGAAACTTGAAGTTCGCAGAGCAGAGGTTGCTGAGATGCTTCCTCTAGCAAGGCTTCTTTCTCGAAGTATGGATCCTGATGTTCATTCAAGATCTAAGGTCGCATCATTATACATGTCTTCGGATGTTACTTATATTCATTATTAATCATCTTTCTCAATGCAACTAGTTGATGTTACATATATTCATAATTAACCATGATAGTGTATTTTGCTATGTGCTATGTATGCAGGATTTCTTCCTGGAAAGTTTACTGTCAGTAGGAGTATATTCTGAAAGCCTTCAACAATTGCTTGAGGTATTGTCAGAGAATCACTATATCTTATTTTCCTTTCAATTGATGCAATACCTGATGCCCGAGTATCTACTCAAGCATGAAGTGCATTTTGGAATTATTTTTCATAGATAGTATTAATTAGCTGAGTAAAATGTCTTGCAAAAGTAGAAGTTTCTTTTGTCTGATAATGACATGCACAACATGCAGAAAATGAGGGGGCTCCATGCTCCATCAAATGATGTTGTTCTCGAGGATTTAACCCTGCCTGGTTTATCTGAATTCAAAGGTCACTGGCACGGATCTCTTGATGCTAGTGGTGGAGGAAATGGAGACACATTGGTAAAAAAGTTTAGGTTTTGTATTCTTTGGAGGTCCATGAATAATCTATTTTTGAATATTGACTTTCATCCTGTGTCATTTCAGGCAGAGTTTGACTTTCACGGGGAGGACTGGGAGTGGGGAGATTATAAAACTCAGCGTGTCGTGGCAGTTGGTGCCTATAGTAATGATGATGGTATGCACCTGGAGAAAATTTTCATTCAGAAAGATAACGCAACCATCCACGCAGATGGAACGTTGTTAGGACCTAAAACCAACCTCCACTTTGCTGTCTTAAATTTTCCTGTTAGTCTGGTCCCCACTGTATTTCAGATCTTTGAATCTACAGCAACAGATGTTGTTCATTCTCTGCGGCAATTGTTGACACCCATTAGGGGTATATTACATATGGAAGGTGATCTTAGAGGAAGTTTAGTGAAACCAGAATGTGATGTGCAAGTAAGGCTCCTGGATGGTGCCATTGGTGGCATTGATCTTGGACGAGCAGAACTTGTTGCTTCTCTAACCTCAAACAGTCGTTTTCTATTCAATTCAAAACTTGAACCTATAACCCAAAGTGGCCATGTACTCATTCAAGGTAGCATTCCTGTTGCTTTTGTCCAAAATAACACCTCACAGGAAGATGTAGAATCAGATAAGAGTCGGACGAATTGGGTTCCTGATTGGGTGAAGGAGAAGAATAGAGGGATCACTGATGATGCCAGCGACAAAAAGGTTTCTAGAGATAAAAATGAAGATGGTTGGAATACTCAATTAGCAGAAAGCCTTAAAGGTTTAAATTGGCAAATTTTAGATGCTGGAGAAGTCAGGATTGACGCTGATATAAAAGATGGGGGAATGACGTTGGTAACAGCACTATCTCCTCATGCCAATTGGCTTCATGGCAATGCTGATGTCATGCTTGAGGTGAGTGAAATCACTAGTTATATTCTCTCATATTTTATGTTTACTTCTCTAAGTCTTGTCATATGGTGCGCTTAATAGGTCAGAGGCACAGTTGATCAACCGGTGCTTAATGGACACGCCTCTTTCCACAGGGCCTCTATTTCTTCACCTGTGTTCCGAAAGCCACTGACCAATTTTGGTGGAAGTGTTAACGTGAAATCAAACAGGTTATGCATCACATCACTAGAGAGTAGGTTAAGCAGAAAAGGAAAGCTTCTTGTAAAAGGCAACCTACCACTCAGAACTAGTGAAGCAGCCCCTGATGACAAGATAGAATTGAAATGTGAAGTTCTAGAAGTGCGGGCACCAAAAACATTAAGGTCGCTTTCTCAAATTCTGAAGCTAATCTTTTGACTTATTCACGGATATAAAGTGGTTGATTTAACTGTTAAATAATTAGTTTTGGTTTTTGGAACTGCATCCTTTTTTTTCTCCTATGCATGATTCTTTTAAAACACATTTTCTACTTTTGTCAGTGGTCAGGTTGATTCTCAGATGCAAATAACTGGTTCGATATTGCAACCAAACATATCTGGGAATATCAAACTAAGTCATGGAGAAGCATATTTGCCACATGATAGAGGTGGTACACCTGCTTCTAATAGATTCCCATCGAATCAGTCTATGCTTCCTTCTGGTGGTGTTAGTCAAGTTTTTGCCTCAAGATATGTTTCACGATTTTTCAGCTCAGGATCTCCTTCTGCAAGTGCTAAAACTACTCAATCCTCTGGCTCTGGTATTACTTTACTAGTCTATCAGTATCGCCTGTGATCTCATAAACCTTAGGGATATTTGGATCAATTATTTGATTTATCTTCTACTTTTGCATGTGTTGATTACTTTTAATTAAGTTCTTATGTTACATTGTTGTCAATGACTATTAGTGTATATTGTGATATCTTTTCTTTCTAAACAAACAATGGTGGCAGTTAATAAGTCAAGTCAGGCTGAAAATGAGATGGAGCAAGTGCAGATCAAACCAAACGTAGAGATCTGCCTCAGTGATTTGAAGCTTGTGCTTGGACCAGAATTGAAGATAGTATATCCTTTGATTCTCAATTTTGCAGTCAGTGGAGAGCTTGAGTTGAATGGTCTGGCTCATCCCAAATGGATAAAACCTAGAGGCATACTGGCATTTGAGAATGGTGAAGTCGATCTAGTTGCCACCCAGGTTTGTGTAACGTTTTACACTGCAACTCTCATAAATTTTATCCTGTGGTTTTTCTACGCTAATTTGCTATGGTTTTGCTTGTGTGTTTCGTAATCCATTGCTTAGTTTGATACTATTCATTTTAAATGCAGGTGAGGTTAAAACGAGAGCATTTAAATATTGCAAAATTTGAGCCTGAGAGTGGACTAGATCCAATGCTAGATTTGGTTTTGGTTGGATCTGAATGGCAATTTAGAATCCAAGGTAGAGCCAGCAATTGGCAGGACAAACTTGTTGTGACCTCAACTCGTTCTGTGGAACAGGATGCACTATCACCTACCGAGGTAAAATATATACCCATGTTAAAATAGATTATAGCTTCATTGATGAAAGTAAATGCCTTCATGATATGATATTCAAGCAGGACGGTTCTATTAAGTGTTTTACCTATGCAGGCTGCCAGAAGGTTTGAGAGTCAATTGGCTGAATCCATTTTGGAAGGCAACGGTCAACTTGCATTTGAAAAGCTTGCAACTGCGACTCTTGAAAAATTGATGCCACGAATAGAAGGGAAGGGAGAGTTTGGCCAGGCTAGGTGGAGGGTTGTGTATGCCCCTCAGATTCCTAGTTTGGTTTCTGTTGATCCTACAGCAGATCCTCTGAAGTCTCTAGCCAGTAATATATCATTTGGTACAGAAGTTGAAGTCCAACTTGGAAAACGTCTTCAGGTAATATAAAAGTATAAAACCCATTTTTCTAAGACTATTATAAATCAACAGAGGGAAGAAAATAGCTATTATATAGCTTTACAAATAAAGCAAAAGATGATGACCGTTAAATTGGTTCGGATCATAATTGCCAAATTAAGGAAAAACTGTTTTTCCAAGTTAGGAATTATAGACTGTTGGTCCATTAACCTCTTTTGGAACAGTTGTTTTTATGAATTTTCCCAAAATATAATATTGTACATGGTCTTAGTCATTTTTATTTTTGTAGATGTTACTGCACCATGTAGAAGCATCTTTTAGCTGTTATCTAGTGAAATGCCGAATCCTTTCTCAGATTTTATTCAAGAACCCATGTTAATATGCTGGTTACTGAGTCAAAAAAAAAATGCTGGTTACTGTCACCATCTTGTACTAGTTTATAATTATTGAAATCATTATTTCTTTTCCAGGCCACAATCGTTCGGCAAATGAAGGAATCCGAGATGGCAATGCAGTGGACCTTGAGCTATCTTCTTACAAGTCGTTTGCGGGTGCTCCTACAATCTTCTTCAACCAATCGCCTACTTTTTGAATATTCTGCTACGTCTCAGGATTGACTTGCAACCACGTAACTTTGCTACTTCGTGTTATCTCACATACATTAAGTCTCACATACATTAAGCTGCATCACTGTCCCTAGCAGCAATCTTGGAAAGTTGGTCAAGCTCTTTGTAGATTAAGGGGAAGGGGAATTTTGGGGCACTCTTTGAATGTGCTAAAGTAGTGTGTAGATGCATATTTTTTGCTCAAATTGAGCTTGTTAATATCTAGATGCTTATGTCATGAATGATTCAGACTATTAATTAGTCTTGTACAGAAATTCAATTTTGATGAAAGAAAATATTTAGTATGATTACATATTGATGGCACATATATCTGTGTTTCAATGATGAAAGAGTAGTGTTTTTCTTTCTTCATCAGCACCATAAATCCCCCCTTGCATCCTTAATTGCTCAATTTAATGTCTGGATTGCTTCATTGAAGCAAATTAACCTAAAATGTATTATAACTAATGTATTTAATCTATATACTCTCGTTCCTAAATATAAGTCCCGTTCCAAATTATTTCCTTGCCAACATATCTCTAATTATATTGCATCTTTTTCTACACTATGTAATAAATACTCTATAAGAAACTTTAACTCATTCTCTTTTTTCAAGGGTAAAATTGTAAAAACAATATCAATTGTCAATCAATTTATTATTACAATCAACTTAACTTTTTTAATCTCTGTGATTTTTTTTAAAAGAGTCTTATATTTAGAAATAAAGATAATATAAATTATAGATGCATAAATTATTTAATGAACTTAAAAATAAAATTTTGTATATAACATTTGGGAGTATTATTTATTTTGAAATAATTTTTTTTACTATAATCCCACTCATTTTAAAACAATTTCAGAATCAATCAACATTTCATCTCTCTTTAAAACTCTTATTTCAACAATTGAATATTAAACTTGTATTGTATTTTATTTTGAACTACCTTTTATTTTTTTCCAACTCTTCGATAGAACTTGCTAATTAGAAAGAAAGTTCACATAATAGTACATATATTACTATCTTTTAAATTTGTAATTAACATATTGTCTAATACTGTATCTCTTAGTATCAATTATTTTTGTACATCGGAAATATAAATTGCTTCCTCCAGAAATTGAACTCTGGTATCTTCCCCTACCCAATTTATATGGCCTCCAGCTTTTACCACTTTAAATATTCAGTCGTGGTGTGGATCAGGACCTCCTGGACTCAGCCTAGCAATACCAAAACCATTCTTAGGTGGTAAGGAATGGTCGTGGTGTGGATCAGGACCTCCTGGACTCAACCTTACAATATGATAACCATTCTTAGATTGTAAGTGGTGGTGTGGATGAGGACCTTCTGGACTCAACCTTCTGACAATACCATAATTGTTCTTATGTTCTAAGGAATGGCTGAGGTGTGTATCAGATAAATGAGAAGTTGTTTGGGCATTGGCGATGAACAATGTTGAAATGATGATAACTCCGACTGAGATTAAAATGATGGATTTCTTTTGTAAATTTGCCATCTTATGTATAAGTAATTTGAATATATATAATCCTGTAAAAGTTGGCATCAACAAAAAGAAATTTTTAGTGAAAAAACAAACAAATGCTAAGTTGGTAATAAAACAATTAATTAAGTCAAAAAATAAATTTAGTGGTAGATTACATATTACTATCGGATATTTCCTAATCAGAAGATACATCAATTATCTCTTTTTACAAAAATAATATCTTAATTAAATAAAGAAAATTAAAGTAAAACAATTATCTCCCTTTTTAATTAAAAGATAATTTTTTAGTCAAAAAAAAAAATTAAAAGATAATTTTGAAAAAAATAATTTACTTTATTTACAGATTTAATGTATAAAAAGAAGTTGTACGACCCCTAGGCCCTATGTAAAAAAAAAATCCATTTTAAGGCGTCTCCGTTTATATATGATTTTTTACTCAAAATAAATATATTCAATTAATTTGGTGTCCAAATTAACTTATTTTTCATGTACCTCAGTCAAAAAAAAAATACTAACATATTAATAGAAAAAATCAAGTCAAAAAGTAAAAACTTGAGTAAAGTCAAATAAAAAACTTTAGAAAAAATGGTTGTAAAATAAAAGGTCAAATACTCCATCGTATAAAAACTTTAGAAAAATGGTACTCACAAAGCCATATGTTTTAATTATAACGATGAGAAACAGGAATGTAATTTGCATCGACTATTGATACTCACAAAGGCGTATATTTTAATTTATAAGGAGAAAAATATTTTTTCATAAAAAAGAATTAAATTTTAAAGTGTCGTTGGCTTTCCCGTAATCAATACTAGATTTTAGCTCGTAATCTAATTGTCCGCTTTCACGTGTCCAACGTGTCACTGTGCTAAATTCTCTTTCGAAATTAATTGCTTTTAATTATTCAAAAAGTTGCTTTTAGTAAAAAAATTAATTTAAAGGTCCCGTCAGCTTTCGCGTGTCGAGTACTGGAATTTAAAAGTATAAACGTCGACTTTCGTGTGTAGGCTTATAATCTTAAAATCACCTTTTTGAAAACTAAATTTTTTCAAATTAACTAAAAAGTGGTTTCGCTACGTTTAAAATTAAATTCTGAATTTAAGGTTAGATGCAAATTTTATTCTTTCAAATTAAAATCGGTATCACTGTATTTCTATTTTTACTTTAAACTTTTAATGGTAAAAATTAGAACTTTTCACCGTAAAAGCAATTCTCATTATAAATACTCCCTCCATCCCAAATTATAAAACAATTTTGATATTTTTTTTGTCTTTTTTATAAGACACCTTTTTAAATTTTTAATGACATTAAATATTTCTTTACCACAATATATCTTTTTTTTTTACAAACAATATATCCTTAATTAAAATGCATTTTTTTATATGATCTACAATAAATACACTAAAAAACATAAAGATTTTTTCTTGTCTACTCCCTCAATTAAGATTTGAGGGTATTTACTCCCAACCACTTAAAACAATTTTTAACCGATATACATTTTTATAAAATACACCGTTGGATTAAAAGTTTATATTATATAAATCATTTGTGTAAAATTTCAGACAAATTTAAAATCATTTGATATGTTATTGAGACGCATCGAAATTCATTTCTTAAACACCGTTAATCTTTATGTGTTTCAATAACATATCAAATGATTTTAGTTTTATCTGAAATTTTATACAAATAATCTATATGATATAAACTTTCAATCCAACGATATATTTTATAAAAAATTATATTGCTTAAATTTTTTTGTAATAATTGAGAATAAATACTCCTAAATCTTGAGAGGTACACCAAACTTAAAAGTGTCGTGTAACTAAAATGAATTTGAAGCATTAATCTAAAGAACACATGCACGGTAGCAAATGGAACTGAAAAATAAAAGTAAAAGAATGGAACCTGTTATATAATGGAACTGAATAAATAATATTGAATATAATAATCTGCTCTGAAGGGAAGCTTTAAATTCTGATTAAAACTTGCAGTAATTCTTTAATGTGAGAAAGTTACTACTTTAACAAAAGTATTTTTCTGCCTAAAAACAATACTCACTCACACAATACTCACTCACAAATTTTTCTGCCCTCTTTTCTCAACAGGATGAGTCTTATTTATAATAAGATGTCAAGATGGAGAGAATTGAAGGAATGCATGTGGATTGTGGGCTCCAAACCAAATTTATAAATCAAAATTGTAATTAATGATTTGTACTAAAATACCAAATTGAACTAACTTGGGTTGGGGCAGCTCCCAATATCTCTGTTGTTTCAAATTATGCAGAAAATCCTGCTTCTAATTGTATTATGTTTGGCTGTGTTCCAATCTTATTATAATGAAAATTTGTTTCTCTTCAAAAAAATAAAAAAACTAAAATATTATTTCTGTACTAAAATATAAGTCATTTTGACCATATTATATAAATTAAGAAATGTAATTATTGTCGTATGGAAAAGAGAAATTATGAGTTAGTTTACAAAATTATTCTTCATTAATGGTATAAAAAAATAAATTGAAGAAATAAAAGAAGAGAGTAATAAATAATTAAGAGTATAATAATAAGAAAAATAATATTAAATGCTTCATTAATATTGTAAAGACTTATTATAAGGAGTATTTTAGTACGGAGGAAGTACTAAATAGATAAATTATGAACTGAACTATGTTGAACCAAATTGACAAATCATAATCTGAACTCAACTGCACCGAACTTTTTCAGTTCATTTCCATAATTGTTATTAATGATTTTAATTTTTTTGGAATCGGTTCGGCTCAATTCAACAGTTTTGTTGGTGTTTTTAAATTAAATATAATATATATCTTATCATATCAATATGAAGTATGCATCAAACACATAATAAAAAATAAATAATGTAATGCTATCATTTTTTTATCATATATACACTAAACACATGACAAAATAATATTTATTTTATCATATTTTTATCGATTTTCTTATCATATATTATCTCTTTTATATCGGACGCATCAAACAGAATCTTAATCTTAGATCTTAGTGAAAAGTAAGCACAACTAATGATATTTAAGGAAGTGCAAAAGATTCAGGTGACATTACCTGTGGAGATACGGTTAATTACCTAATAATTAGGCATGTGCTCCAAGTACCTATTCTGCATTCACGTGAGGACTAGTTTGGCTAAACACTACAATTTTATCTTATTATAGTGATAGATGAGAATCAGCGCAGATCCAAATATGTGTGCAAGTTAAAAAAACACTTACACTTTTCTACTTTTTGGTAGAGCTATTATTTTAGAATTTGAATTGTATTTCATATACTGTACTCCCTCCGTCCCAATATAAGTGTCGCAGTTGACCAAATCACACACTTTAAGAAAAGTGTGTAAATGAAAGAGAGAGAATAATACTTTTACAAAAATATCCTTACTTTTTATTGGTAGTAGATATTGGTATACTAAAAAGTAAATTTTTTAGTTACTTTATTAACTTTTGTAATCATTACACAATAAAGTAATAAGGGTAAAAGAAGAAAAAACCATGTTATAAATAGCATGTGACACTTATTTTGGGACAAACAATTTTGGCAAGTGTGACACTTATTTTGGGACAGAGAGAGTATTTTTCTTTTTTGTACCGATGCTTGCAGATCTTCTGACACAAGAGGCTAAAATTTGATAGCTCTTTCTCAAAAAACTTCAACGAATCTACCAAATTTTAAGATTTATCATCAAGATGAGAGAGTGAAAAATTTAAGGATTTTATAGAGGACAAAGAAGATTAGAATGTGGTCGAGCACTTGAGCATGCATGGTGTTTTAGATTGAAGAAGATGTTCTATCACTTTATTATCAGTGAGAAGTAAAAAAATGTTAAAAGAGAGAAATTGAGGTAGAAGAGAAGTGAAAAGACAGAATAATTAAAAAAATATATGATGTAGTGGTTGTGTAGCGGGACCCACCAGATTTCACTCTAAATTCAATTTAATTTAATTCAATTTCATTACTTTATTTTTGTGTGTCATATGTGGCGATAGGCATGACAACAAGACTCAGACCCACTCATTTTCACCCCGAATTTAGTAGAAAAAAGTCGTTTCAATATAATTGAGTGTGGAGAAGGGTATAGGAAAAACCTAAATTTTGAATATGGAGGCGGGGTGGTATGACATTCCACCTGCCCCGCAGCCACCCCCACTCCCGCTTTATCCAATTAAAATTAATATATTTTCCTAATATTAACAATATTATTGTATATTAATCCTTCTTAAAAGTATTAATTTGAAATATAGTATTTTTATGTTGAATTAGTTCATTTATTTATTTATCTTCTTTAAAAAATAATTTTGAGATATGATATTTTTTAAAAAATAAAATAATAAACAAATTTTTTTATTATAATTTATGCGGATGGGTGTGGAAAAACCCGTTCTCTATTAAGTGCAGAGGTAGATGTTCAAATATTATCTTCGATAAATTTGGAGGGGGGAGCGGCAGGAATGATAGAGGGAGGCAGAAGTAGAGGTGGTATTTCTTAAACCCGCCCCGTCCCATTGTTATGCCAAATGACATCGTGTGTATAGAAATATAGTAGGATGTGAATACTTTTTTTTTTACTAAAGACATATAGTAGCATGTGAATACTGAATAGTGTGTAAATGTAATAATTAAATATTACAAGGATATGTGATTTTTTTTTTTTTGTAATTTCAAATAAAGAGATCATATACGGTTTTGAACCTTCTTTTTATTTTTTAACCTTGATTGCTAGAGAAAGTAACCAAAAGATATATTGCATACGTTTTCTATATTTTGTAGGAGTATTTATATTTTCACTTATCTATTACGGATAAGATATTTATTTACGGGAAAAAATTTGTAATTATGAGGAGAATATTTTTATGATGTTTTTTTTTTTTTTTATAGGTAGAAGATTTTTATAATGTAATTTTTCTCTAATAAAAATGTTTCTGCTAATGAAAATTAATAAAACTATATTCATTGATTTATATATTTTTTTTTAATTTTGTTCTATAACAGACATTTTTTTTATAAAAATGTACCTCTGCAATTGAGGGGCGTGAAGTGTGAGAACGGTAAAATTAATGAAACTTGTTTGCAATATATGTTGTTTAAAGTTTATTATATTATATCATTGTCCAAATATGAATAAATATTATAAATATTAAGCGCAAATTTGTAGAGTGAACAATATCATATGATTACATATAAAGACGATGGTGGTGCGGATCAAGACCTTTTGGACTTAATCTTGCAATACGATAATCATTCTTAGGTTGTAAGAACTTATCGTGGCGTGGATCAGGACCTCTTGGGCTCAACCCTTGCAATATCATAACCATTTTTGGGTTGTAAGGAACGATCGTGGTATGAATCAGGACCTCCTGGGCTTAGTCTTGCAATACAGTAATTTATTTTGAGTTGTAAGGAATAGTCGTGGTGTGGATCAGGACCTCCTGAACTCAACCTTGCAATACGATAACCATTCTTAAATTGTACTCCCTCCGTCCCAATTTATTTGTCACAGTTGACCTTATACATATTAAGCGCAAATTTGTAGAATGAACAATATCATACGATTACATATAAAGACGGTGGTGGTGCAGATAAGAACATTTATGTATAAATTCCGATTATCAATTTGGTCCGGTTTAATTCAAAACAGTTCATAATTTATCTATTTGGTTCGATACATTCCTTCATTTTCTCTAACTTCTCATGCACTGTTGGAACCATCTTGACATACATTATAAATATGACAGGAAGTTGAGAAAAGAGGACAGGAAGCTTAGTGAGTATTGTTTTTAGGCAGAAAAATACTTTTTATGTTAAAGTTGTAACTTTCTCACATTAAAGAATTACTGCAAGTTTTAATCAGAATTTAAAGCTCATCTGTTTGTATTTGGATCATCGATATTGCAATATTGCCGGCATTTTTCTTTTGCATTTTATTTCCAGCATTTTTGCAGCAGATTTAAAGCCTACCTACAGAGCAGGATTATTATATTCAATATTATTAATTTATTCAGTTTCCATTAAATAACAGGACATGCAACAAATTCAATCAGTGAACATACATAAATTGCGACAAAAACATAAAGGGTCATGTACTCATGTAACTAAAATTAATTTGAAGCAATAATCAAAAGAACACATGCACGGTAGAATGAAACCTGTTATTTAATGGAAACTGAATAAATAATATTGAATATAATAATCTGCTCTGAAGGGAAGCCTTTAATCTGGTACAGAAATGCTGGAAATAAAATGCGAAAAAAATTATGCCGGCAATATTGCAATATGGATGATCCAAATACAGTTAGATGAACTTTAAATTCTGATTAAAACTTGCAGTAATTCTTTAATGTGAGAAAGTTACTACTGTGAGAAACTTGGCACATATATCTGTGTTTCAATGATGAAAGAGTAGTGTTTTTCTTTCTTCATCAGCACCATAAATCCCCCCTTGCATCCTTAATTGCTCATTTTAATGTCTGGATTGCTTCATTGAAGCAAATTAACCTAAAATGTATTATAACTAATGTATTTAATCTATATACTCTCGTTCCTATAATATAAGTCTCGTTCCTAATTATTTCCTTGCCAACATATCTCTAAATATAGGCTTAAACATCAATTAGGTCCCTGTATGTATACGAGATTTTCGTTTTAGTCCCTGTATCGAAAAATTTGACAAAATAGTCCCTGTATCGCACTCTTTTTTTTGACTTTAGTCCCTCTTGGTGTTTTCCGTCCAATTTTTGGTGACTAGATGGGTGACTAGATTAATGCCACGTGTGTAAAATTAGATGGGTGACTAGATTAATGATAATAGGGACCTAAAACGAAATTTTTGGTTGATTGCATATAACCCAGAACCCTAATTCCCAATTTCATAAAATCGCGTTCTCTCTTTTTCTTCTTCTCTGGTCTGTTCTGTTCTCTGTTCTTTTTTTCTCAATTCTCCAAACCAGTTCCCATCTAATTGTCATAGAAACTTAACTGGTTTAATAGCTTTTTTTATTTCATTCTTTTTATGCTTCACATACACCTGCCTTTGCAGTCTTCTTGCTCTGTATCATAATCAAAAGAAAAGCAACAAATTATACAGAGAGTAACAAATTAAACATGACACAATTACTTGAAACATTAAAACTTAAATTAATCACTCAACTGGTTTAAGTAGTGGAGGAGCATCACTTTCAGCAGGCTGAGATAAAAGGTAGTCATTTGAACTTCTTGTCACCGTCGTGGATAGAAGAGAACTGGTTTGGAGATTTGAGAAAAAAAGAGCAGAGAACAGAACAGACCAGAGAAGAAGAAAAAGAGAGAACGCGATTTTATGAAATTGGGAATTAGGGTTCTGGGTTATAAATTGCAATCAACCAAAAATTTCGTTTTAGGTCCCTATTATCATTAATCCAGTCACCCATCTAATTTTACACACGTGGCATGGTCCACGTGGCAAATCGTTTGCCACGTGGACCAAATTGGACGGAAAACACTAAGAGGGACTAACGTCAAAAAAAAAGTGCGATACAGGGACTATTTTATCAAATTTTTTGATACATGGACTAAATCGGAAATCTCATGTACATACAGGGACCTAATTGATGTTTAAGCCCTAAATATATTGCTATATTTTTCTACACTATGTAATAAATACTCTATAAGAAATTGTAACTCATTCTCTATCTTCAAGGGTAAAATTGAAAAACAATATCAATTGTCATCTAATTTAATATTACATTGGACTTAAATTTTTTAATCTTTGTGATTTATTTTAAAAGAGTCTTATATTTAGAAACAAAGATAATATAAATTATAGATGCATAAATTATTCAATGAGTTTAAAAATAAATTTTTGTATATAACATTTGGGAGTATTATTTATTTTGAAATAAATTTTTTTACTCTAATCCCACTCATTTTAAAACAATTTCAGAATCAATCAACATTTCAACAATTATCTCTCTTTAAAACTCTTATTTCAACAATTGAATATTAAACTTGTATTGTATTTTATTTTGAACTACCTTTTTTTTCCAACTCTTTGATAGAACTTGCTAATTAGAAAGAAAGTTCACATAGTTACTCATATCTTGAGAGGCGATAGTACATATATTACTATCTTTTAAATTTGTAATTATCATATTGTCTAATATCTCTTAGTATCAATTATTTTTGTACATCAGAAATATAAATTACTCCATCCAAGGATTAAAAGAGACCTCCCTGACTCCCCCTACCTAACTCATATGGCCTCCAGCTTTTACCACTTTAAATATTCAGTCGTAGTTTGGATTAGGACCTCCTGGACTCAGCCTGGCAATACCAAAACCATTCTTAGGTTGTAAGGAGTGGTCGTGGTGTGGATCAGGACCTCATGGACTCAGCCTTACAATATGATAACCATTCTTAGATTGTAAGTGGTGGCGTGGATGAGGACCTTCTGGACTCAACCTTCTGACAATACCATAATTGTTCTTATGTTCTAAGGAATGGCTGAGGTGTGTATCAGATAAATGAGAAGTTGTTTGGGCATTGACCATGAACAATGTTGAAATGATGATAACTCCAACTGAGATTAAAATGATGGATTTCTTTTGTAAATTTGCCATCTTGTGCATAAGTAATTTGAATACAATATTAGCCTATATATATATATATATATATATATATATATATATATATATATATATATATATATATATATATAAAATCTTGTAAAAGTTGGCATCAACAAAAAGAAATTTTTAGTGAAGAAACATGTAGCAAATGCCCAATATTAGCCTGTATGTGTATATATATATCAATCACCAATTGCCTAACCATCACACTCATCACCTGCTTATTTTATAGTCCTTGAGTCTAACGTTTGTTACACTCCGATCATATCACATGCCATCAAAGAATACAATAGTTGTTTGTTTAATTATGGATGATTTCTTGTTGATAAGATCAACCTATGTTTGTTGTATTTTTATGTAAAACCAAGACATTAATTAAGTAGTTTTTTGGTACATAGAAGTAGTGTTATTGGTTGCTAGCTAGCTGGTTCTTGTGTTTTCCATGCTAAAATTTTGAAGAGTAGTTACATGAAAACATCCATTTAGGCACCGAAAAAATATTTGTAAGACCGATCAATTTAATTTTTAAAATTATTGAATTTTTAAAATTAAAATTTGAGTAAAAATAAATATCTTAAAGATCATGATATATATATATATATATATATATATATATATATATATATATATATATATATTAAATGTCCTAACGTTTCCATGTTTAAATTTGATTTTTTCTAGTTAATTGAAATTTGTATTAAATAAAAAAGAATAATAGCATCTTTAATCTCTATCCTTAATCTTTAAAAATATAATTTGCCAACTTTTTCTGATCTTCTCTGTTCCTCTGCCACATGGCAGTGTTGGAAATTCATTTCCTCAATTCCTCTCAAGCAATTAATGCAATTATGATATAATTCTTTGATTTATAATTGAGTGCATGTTTTCAAATTTTATTTGATTTTTGATAAAAAAAGAATCAAATTATATTTTATACAACTTAAGATAATAATTTAAATTTAAATTGACAAATTATATTTAAAATACCATAAAAGATATTATTTTAAAATAATAATCATATGTTTTATTTTGTTCTTTTATTTAAAATATTTCAAATGGTAAAAATAAAAATATGTAAACAAAATGAAATAATAAAAAGGCATAGCGATTTTAAACTTTTATTCTTATCATATTTTGTCTCTCTATTATATCCGACGTACCAAACGGACTTGAAATGCAAGCACAGTTAATGATATTTAAGGAAGTGCAAGCATTCAGGTGGCATTACCCTGTGGGAGATTCAATACCTATTTTGCATTCAATTCACGTGGGGACTAGTTTGGCTAAGCACTACAATTTTGTCTTAGTAAAATCAAGGCTAAATTACATTTTAGGATCAATTCGGTTTTGGTCCTTTGCATTAGTCAACTTTCTCTTCTGTTAGTCAACTTTTTTTCTTCTTCTTTCAAACCTAAAACTATAAATTTTAAATCTAAAATTAAAAACTCAAATTTGTTAGTATGACTAACATCACCAATCGGGTCTTAAACCTTTTTCCCTCTTCTTTCGCAACAACAAATTATGAAGTTGAATCAACCAACACTTGAATATCTTTAAAATTCCCTCTTTCAATCTCAAGTTCATCATATTGAAAATTCTTTCTTCCTCATATTCTTTTATTTCATTAGATAACATGGGGAAAATAGTTTTTGAAAAAGGAAAAAAGGGTATTTCATCAGTATGGTAGTTTAGTCCCAAAACTAAATGCTCTCCCATCAAGATAAATTAAATATCACTCTCTCCGTCTTAAAACTTTAATTTTTGTTCCAAAATTTTAATCTTTTTTGGAAACCAAAATAAAACTAATGATCATTTACTATTTGTATCCTTATAAAAACTAAAGCATTTATTAAATAATTTTTCTCTATTTTAATAAAGTAAGGATAAAAATAACTTAATAACTTATCGATCTTTATTATTTCTTAATATACGCGCAAAGCTCTAAACAGACCAAAGTTTTGAGATGGATGGAATATAACATTTATCATCTACAGAAATCATAATGATCGTTCAATGATTAATAAATTAAATAAAGTGTATTATAATTTCAATAAACTCCTTACACATAAAAGTAAGTTGTTGAATAAATGATAAATTAAGAAATTATTAAATTAATCATAGATAAAATATCGGGATGTTTGTATGAGCATATATGAACAGTCACAAATGAAACTTGTTTGCAATATGTTGTTTAAAGTTTATTATATTATATCATATCATTGTTCAAATATGGATAAATATTATACATATTAAGCGCAAATTTGTAGAGTGAACAATATCATACAATTACATATAAAGACGGTGGTAGTGCAGATCAGAACATTTATGTATAAATTATGATTATCAATTTGGTCTAGTTTAGTTCAAAACAGTTCATAATTTATCTATTTGGTTCGGAGTTCAGTTTAACGGGTAACATGTCATGTCAAGGTCAACTATCACAAGAAAAAAAAAAGTAAATAAATAAACTTGACAGCCCACATACATTCCTTCATTCTCTCTAACTTCTCATGCACTGTTGGAACCATCTTGACATACATTATAAATAAGACAGGAAGTTGAGAAAAGAGGACAGGAAGCTTAGTGAGTATTGTTTTTAGGCAGAAAAATACTTTTTATGTTAAAGTAGGAACTTTCTCACATTAAAGAATTACAGCAAGTTTTAATCAGAATTTAAAGTTCATCTGTCTGTATTTGGATCATCCATTTGCAATATTGCCGGCATAATTTTTTTCGCATTTTATTTCCAGCATTTCTGTACCAGATTAAAGGCTTCCCTTCGGAGCAGATTATTATATTCAATATTATTTATTCAGTTTCCATTAAATAATAGGACATGCAACAAATTCAATCAGTGAACATACATAAATTGCGACAAAAACATAAAGGGTCATGTACTCATGTAACTAAAATTAATTTGAAGCAATAATCAAAAGAACACATGCACGGTAGAATGAAACCTGTTATTTAATGGAAACTGAATAAATAATATTGAATATGATAATCTGCTCTGAAGGGAGGCTTTTAATCTGGTACAGAAATGCTGGAAATAAAATGCGAAAAAAATTATGCCGGCAATATTGCAATATTGATGATCTAAATACAGGCAGATGAACTTTAAATTCTGATTAAAACTTGCAGTAATTCTTTAATGTGAGAAAGTTACAACTTTAACATAAAAAGTATTTTTTTGCCTAAAAACAATACTCACTAAGCTTCCTGTCCTTTTTTCTCAACTGCACGAGTCTTATTTATAATGTATGTCAAGATAGTTCCAACATTGCATGAGAATAGAGAGAATTGAAGGAATGCATGTGAATCGTGGGCTGCCAAATTTGTTCTTTTTTTTTCATTTCTTGTGATGGATGACGACAGATACCCGTCAAACTGAACTATGAACTAAAAGTTATTTTGATCATATTACACAAATTAAGAAATATAATTATTGTTGTATGAAAAAGAAAAATTATAAGTTAGTTTACAAAAAATTGAAGAAGTAAAAGAAGAGAGTAATAAATAATTAAGAGTATAATCAGAAAAATAGCATTAAATGTTTCATTGGTATTATAAAGTGATTTATATTTTGGTACGGATGAAGTACTAAATAGATAAATTATGAATTAAACTATGTTGAACCAAATTGATAAATCATGATCTGAACTCAACTGCACCGAACTTTTTCAGTTGAGTTCCATAATTGTTATTAATGATTTGATTTTTTGAAATCGGTTTGGCTCAATTCAACAGTTTTGTTTGTGTTTCTAAATATAATATATATTTTATCATGTCAATATAAAGTGTGCATCAAACACGTGATAAGAGAAAATAATACTAATTATTTTTATCATTTATCATTTATACACCAAATACATGACAATATAATATTTATCATATCATTATTTTATTATATCTTTATCAATTTTTTTATCATATCTTATCTCTATTCGACACACCAAATAGCCCGAAATGCAAGCACAACTAGTGATATTTAAGGAAGTGCAAAGCATTCGGGTGGCATTACCTGTGGGAGATTCAGTTAATTACCTAACAATTAGGCATGTGCTCAAAGAACCTATTTTGCATTCAATTCACGTGGGGACTAGTTTGGCTAAGCACTACAATTTTGTCTTAGTAAAATCAAAGGCTAAAAAATTATAGGCTTAATTGTAGTTTTGGTCCCCTTATTTTCAATATCTTGCAGTTTTAGTCCCCCTATTTTAAAATCAAATAAATTGGCCACCCCATTTTCATTTTTGTTGCAGTTTTGGTCCCCCTATTTTAAAATCAAACAATTTGGCCACCCCATTTTCATTTTTGTTGCAGTTTTAGTCCAAAACTAATTTTGTCATCAAAACACGCTGATGTGTCAACAAAAATGCTGATGTGGCAATATCACGTCATCAAATTAATTTTTTTTAATAAAACTAGTTAGTTTTTTTGTACAAATAATTATTTAGTTTATTAAATAAAAAAAATGAAAATGAAGTTGCAGTTAAGTCACAATTTCTTCTTCTTCCAATTCTTCAATCTTCAATCTTCATCATGTTGCAAAAATGAACATCTTTGACATAAAGTTAAGCGAACAGTAAATCAACCGCAATTGAGATATTAAAAGAGACATTAAACATACAAAACTAAAATTAAGAGGATAGTGATGAATATATATTTTGAATATCTTCAATTTTGATTTTTAGACGGCATGATGAATATCTTCAGTTAAAGGATTATGATCACCTCCGATAGAGAACTTTGTTCTTCGACATCGGCGATGAGAAGAAAAAATTGTGAAATTTTTTTTTGATCTAACTTTACTCTATTTTTAATTTTGTTTGTGATTTAATAAACTAATTAATTATTTGTAAAAAACTTACAAACAAAATATTTAAAAAATAATTAATTTTATGACCAAAAGAAAATTTATTTTGATGATATGATATTGCCACATCAGTATTTTTGTTGACACATCATCGTTTTTTGGTGACAAGATTGGGCCTGGACTAAAACTGCAACAAAAATGAAAATAGGGTGGCCAAATTGTTTGATTTTAAAATAGGGGGACCAAAACTGCAACAAAAATGAGAATAGTGTGGCCAAATTGTTTGATTTTAAAATAGGGGACCAAAACTACAAGATATTGAAAATAGGGGGACCAAAACTGTAATTAAGCCAAAATTATATTTTGGGATCAACTTGGTTAATTTGGTCCTTTATGTTGGTCATCTTTCTCTTCCGTTAGTCAACTTTTATTTTTTCTTTCAAACCTAAAACTATAAACTTTAAATTTTAAATTTTAAATCTAAAATCGAAAACTCAAATTTGTTAGTATAGCTAACATCACCAATCGGGTTTTAAACTTTTTCCCTCTTTTTTCTTTCTCAACAATAACTATGAAGTTGAATCTACCAACACAAATATCTTTAAAATTCTCTTTCAATCTCAAGTTCATCATATAATTCTTTCTTCGTCAGATTCTTTTATTTCATTAGATTTCATGGGGATTAGATAAGAAAAAGGGGAAAATAGTTTTTGAAAGAGGAAAAAAGAGTATTTCATTAGTATGGTAGTTTAGTCCCAAAACTAAATACTCTCCCATCAAGATAAATTAAATATTACTCTCTCCGTCTCAAAACTTTTTTTTTTTACTTTTTTAATTTTGTTCAAAAACTTTAATCTTTTTCGGAAACCAAGATAAAATTAATGATGATTTATTATTTGTACCTTTACAAAAATTAAAACATTTATTTATTAAATAACTTTTCTCTATTTTAATAAAGTAAGGATAAAAATAACTTAATAACTTATCAATTTTTATTATTTCTTAATCTACGTGTAAAGCTCTAAACGGACCAAAGTTTTGGGACGGAGGGAATATAACATTTATCATCTGCATTTATCATCTACTTAACACTGTAATGCCGCCTTCTTTACCATTGCTTTTCAAGGTGGTGCTAGAGGTGTCGTCGAATAAAAAGGTGAAGAGAGGCTTTTTGATGATTTGACATGTCACAATTTGGACTATGTGAAAGACGCGCAATGATAAAATCTTTACAAATTGTATAGTGGATGTCCAAAATATCATGAATAATATTAAAGTGTTGAATTAGAAATGAAATATATATAGCGTAATTAAAGGTGTCAACTTGCTTGTATTATGAATGATGATGGAATCCAAGGGAATGCTTGTTGCGTTAGATATTTTTTTTCTGGTTTTGCTTGTTGCATAATTGCGCTGTTTGTACTTTGTACCTAGGCTTCTATTTGGGTACCTGTTTTGCTGAGGTGGGGTGTTTTGGGTGTAATAGGGTCTGTTGGTTTTTGTATAAGGGGTAGGCAGTTTTGTTTGGTTTGGTATGGAGCATTTTGTTTGGTAGTTGGGTGTGTTGATAATGATATGTACCCTGTGGTGTCTTTTTTCTTATGGTACTCTTATACTTTTTGTATTGAGTAAGCTTAATAAATATTTTGCTTTATTAAAAAAAAACCTACATAAATAGATAAATATAATATTTCATTGATATTGTAAAACGACTTATATTTTAGTACAGAACAAAATTGATAAATTATAACCTGAACTCAACCGCACCGAACTTTTTCAGTTCAGTTCCATAATTGTTATTAATGATTTGAATTTTTTGGAATCGGTTCGGCTCAATTCAACAGTTTTATTTGTGTTTTTGGTTTTTATTTTGTCCATCCCCCGTGTGACCAAACTGTTGTGTCCAACCAAGGTTTCTCGAAAAGAGGATTATTGTAGGTTTGAATTTGCGTCATAACATATGATCAAATATCCTTGCCGTCTTTTTATGAATTTATGATAAATCAACGAAACAATAATGATATGACAAAATAATAAAATTTGATTAAATGAAGATGTAAAATATAATTACAATGTAGCGTAAAAAAAATTACGATATTTTTTTTTGACACAAGCAAACTTAATTCATTTCATTCATAATAATAGTTTTAATACAAGGTGGACAATGATTAAAAGTTTGGGGACTAGCAAATAAACGAGTTGCCTGAGCTAAACTATGAGCTACTCGATTGGCTTGTCTCCTGACATGACTGACCTTACAGTTTAAATTCGAGTTCATAAACCTACGACATAAATTGATGACCGTACCAAATTCTGTGTTATTCCTAGACTAATTAGATTGAAGAGCTTGAATTACTTGGATACAATCAGTTTCTATCTGGACGTTTGTCAGTTGTTCATGATGTAACCATTTCAGAGCCTCTAGTGGCGGATCCAGGACCCTAGCTCAGGGGGTGCAAAAAATTTTGTCTAACAATTTAGTAACCAGAATTTCAACCTTTGAGGTAAATAAATGAAGAATTTCATGTTCGACGTTCGGTTCCTGAGGCTCTAAGTTCGAACTTAGGTGAAGGTGTTCAACCTAACAATATCGACAATATCTGTTATTAAATATAAAATGTTTAACTGTTTTATCACATTAACTTCCTTGGTCTAGTGGTAAGATGTTCAAAAATCCTATCAAGAAGACATGAGTTCAACACCCATTCATGCCATTTTGTGGAAATATTTTAACTTAATTTCAATATATCAGTAATAAACACTTTTGTCAAAAAAAAAAGTAATAAACACATTAAATGCGCGTGTCTTAGGGTGTGTTTGTTTGAGATTAAAATAAAATAGATTTTTTTAAAAAAAATCTATTTTTAAAAAATAGATTTATTTTGTAGAGATTTTGAAAAAAATCTAAAGTTGTTTTGTGTTTGTTTATAATTAAAAAAAATCATTTTTGAGAACAAACATATGGTTCATGTTCTTAAAAAAATAGATTTTGAAAAAAGCTATTCAAAATAGCTTTTCATTTTGAAGAGAAAAATGATTTTTTTTAAAAATGATTTTTATAAAATCTGAAACAAACACAAGTAAAATAAAAAAAATGATTTTTTTATGAAAAAAATAGATTTTTTTTCAAAAAAAAAGCTGAAACAAACGCACCCTTAATGAGAAAGAATTTCCATATATCAATAATAAACACATTAAATGTACGTGCCTCGTGAGAGAGAAGTGCAGTGGTGCAATATTAAAATTTTAGGGGGTGCAATTGGTAAAAGGCATATGATATTTGGTATAAATTTGAAAATTTGAGGGGGTTCACCTGCACCCCCTGGGCTATATGTGGGTCCGCCCCGGCTCTAGCACGCCCAAAGATTCCGCTTCCGATACCTCCGGCTTACCAACAAGCCATCGTGTGTGAGCTTTGACGAACCGACTTTGGGCATCTCGCACACATGCTGCAATACTATATATGTTCAGTTCATTGTAGCATGCCGCATCCACATTGCATTTTAACATTCCTGCGGGAGGCTTGGTCCATTTGTGTCCTTCACCAACCGTGTTGTTGCTGTTGTTGTTTCGTGGCTCTGTTCTGGCCTTAACCCAGTCATCATACTGCTCCCTTGATCTTCTATGAACATCATAAGTAGTTGGTATTTTTCCCTGCCAGCATACTTGATTTCTTTTCCACCAAATAGCCCACAACATCATGAATATTTGACATAACACTTTTGTATCCAATTCTTCCAGCATCTGGAACAACATTTGGACTATCCCCATGACATTATCTATATATGGCTGAATTTGGATCCACACAGAACTTTCTTCCCATATATACTTCTTGGTTTGCTATGCACCCAAAAAAGCAGTGCCATTCGTTCTCTTCATAGTTAGTACAAATTGGGCATTTATTGTCACAAGGAACTCCTCTTTGTACTAGTCGACCACGGACCGGTAAACAACCTCGCAGTAAACGCCGTATGAATATTCTTACCTTATTTGGGATATGTAATTTCCATAGTTTCTTCCAGTTTCCGGGCTCCTTGAGATTGTTGTTGTCAAAAATTACGATATTTATCTTTAAAATCTTTACAAATATGCTAGACTATCTGAGAAAAAAATTACAAATATGTTAAACCTACTAATGTATCAACATAAAGATGAATTATATGATTTTTTATTTATTGAAATAACGATATTCAATCGTTTTAATTGAAAAAGTACAACATACATTTTTTTTGTTTAAATCAAAAAAGTACAACATACATAACACATATTTGATATGTTAAAAACTAAAAATGATAAATCAACAAACAAATTATTTTTGTTGTGGTAGTCAGTGGCGGAGCCAGGGGTGACCAGGCTGTTCAGCCGCCCACCGATAAAAAAAATTAAATTATAAATATACCTTAAGTATTTTGATAAAATATAAACGTTATACTATATATATTTATGCGCGAAAGAATATTTTTGATTTGTAAGAGAAGCTCAGTGGTTGGAGACACCCAATTCGTATAAAGGGTTTGGGTTCAACTCTCACTTAGTGTAACATTTTATAATTTTTCTGTTTTATTTTTAATTAAGCAAAAAAATGTCTATTTTTTTTTTTGAAACAAAAAATGTCTATTTTTTAACAAATACAAAAAGGCTTGATGAATATTTTTTTATCAAAGAGGCTTGATGAATATAATTAAGATCTTATAGTTATATTAATACACCTATTTTACAAATCTAAGTATTTTTATGAATCAAAATATTATTCGCCAGCTATTTTAATTAAGTATTTATAAATATTATGCTAATTTCTTATATATTTTTATCAAAATAATTCAATATTCACTATTATGAGTAATAAAAAATTTAAAAAATAAAAATTTTATTATAAGGTTTTTAATAAATTCAATAGTATTATTTTAAGATATTTAATTAAATTTTTTGATCATCAACTTTATGTTTATTATTACTTAAAATTTTTATATACAATATAAAATTTATATTATAATTTTTATATTGCCCACCCGGACAATTTTTGTTGGCTCCGCCACTGGTGGTAGTCGAGTACTTAGAAATTACTTTATTTAGGTGAATGAATAGCGTGTCTAAAATTCGACTTATAATAATATTATTTCATCAAGGTAAAAAAACGAACCTTTGAGTAAAAAAAACAAAATCTTGGTGCTCTTCTCTTCCAATTTGGTCTTATTTTGACATCTCTCCATTGAGCATTGTTTTATTTTATTTTAAAAAAAAAATTTGATGAATTTTTTTTTAAATATAAATACTGAAATATGCAAATCAAAAAAATAAAAGTATTTTCACTTTTCTCTACCTTTCGATCAGATCGCTCTCGAAAATTAGGGTTTCATCTTTTTTCTCTAACTGGTTAGTTTTCTTCCTTTCGAATCTCTTGTTCATCAAATCACCGTTGAATTTCAATAATTATATGAAAATTAAACAAAATTGTTTATTATTATATTCGATTCGATCATTTGATTTTGTAAATTTCTTTGATCACTGCAGTTTTGTTTTTGATGTAAGTTTCAATTTTTAGGGATTAGAAAAAAGAGTCAAATTTTATAAAAAAAATTGTTTTTTTCTTACATATAAGCAAAATTTCAATTTTTTTAATTTAATTTTATTGTGTTTTTAGATCTTTTCATACCAAGTTCTTCATATGATTTTATGCACCATGTAGCATAAAATATCATTTTTGAACAAAAAATATCAATTTTACCTTAAATTAATCTCTAAAATATCACTTTTATCCTAAATTAACTCTTAAAATACCAAAATTTTGAACCGAACTTGGCACTAACCCTGGCCGCCCTTATAGTGTCTCCGCCCCTGCGGAAGAGGACAACAATAACTGTTCACATGAGTATGATGGGACCGTATGGTACCGGTTTCCGCCACCTTAATAATATACAGCAAATAATTTTGAGAAAAACATTCAAAGGCTTGCTCCGGTGAAAGGACTGCCTGCTTCTAGTTCTTACTTTTCATCATTCACACAAAAACGTGGGCGTGAACCTTATTCATTCGTTATTTTTATTCACTTGAGTTATCTTAATTTTTGTGTGAAACAAATGAATATTTATAGTCTCAAGTTATTTTTATTATTTATTGTGGGCGTGTATTCATTATTGATATTCATGATAAACCTTATTCATCAATCTAAATGTTCAAGGTCATCGTGTTAACTTTATAACTCTACAACTTTACATGAAAAATAAAGCTTGCATGTTTACTGTATGAGCATATACGAGCAGTCACAAATGATCACTTGTTTGCAATATGTTGTTTAAAGTTTATTATATTATATTATATTATATCATTGTCTAAATATGGATAAATATTATACATATCAAGCACAAATTTGTAGGGTGAACAATATCATACGGTTACATATAAAGACCGTGATGGTGTGGATCAGGACCATCTGGACTCAACCTTGCAATACGATAGCCATTCTTAGACTGTAATGAATCGCGGTGGTGTGGATCAGGACCATCTGGACTCAACCTTGCAATACGATAGCCGTTCTTAGACTGTAATGAATCGTGGTGGTGTGGATCAGGACCATCTGGACTCAACCTTGCAATACGATAGCCGTTCTTAGACGGTAATGAATCGTGGTGGTGTGGATCAGGACCATCTGGACTCAACCTTGCAATATGATAGTCGTTCTTAGACTGTGATGAATCGTGGTGGTGTGGATCAGGACCATCTGGACTCAACCTTGCAATACGATAGCCGTTCTTAGAGTGTAATGAATCGTGGTGGTGTGGATCAGGACCATCTGGACTCAACCTTGCAATACGATAGCCGTTCTTAGACGGTAATGAATCGTGGTGGTGTGGATCAGGACCATCTGGACTCAACCTTGCAATACGATAGCCGTTCTTAGAGTGTAATGAATCGTGGTGGTGTGGATCAGGACCATCTGGACTCAACCTTGCAATACGATAGCCGTTCTTAGACGGTAATGAATCGTGGTGGTGTGGATCAGGACCATCTGGACTCAACCTTGCAATACGATAACCATTCTTAGACTGTAATGAATAGTAGTGGTGGTGTGGATCAGGACCTTCTGGACTCAACCTGGCAATATCATAACCATTCTTAGGTTGTAAGAAACGGTCGTGGTGTGTATCAGATAAGTGAGAAGTTGTTTGAGCATTGGCAATGAACAATGTTGAAATGATAACTCCGACTGAGATTAGATTGATGAATATCTTTTGTAAAATTGTCATCTTGTGTACAAGTAATTTGAATACAATAGCCTGTATCATTATGTGTATATATAATCTTGTAAAAGTAGGTTTCAACGAAAAGAAATTTTTAGTAAAAAGACAAACAAATGATAAGTTGGCAATGAAACAATTAATTGAGTCAAAAAAATTGTAAATTTAATGGTATATTGTATATTGCTATCGGATATTTCCTAATCAGAAGATAATCGTCCCTTTTTACAAAAATAATATCTTAATTAAATAAAGAGAATTGAAATTAAACAATTTTTATCTCCCTTTTTAATTAAAAGATAATTTTGAAAAAAATAATTTACTTTACTTTACAGATTTAATCTAAACCAGTTTAAGGTGTCTCCTTTTATATATAATTTTTTACTCAGAATAAATATATTCAATTAATTTGGTGTCCAAATTAACTTACTTTTCATGTATCTCAGTCAAAAAAATATTAACATATTAATAAAAAAAATCAAGTCAAAAAGTAAAAGCTTGAGTAAAGTAAAGTCAAATAAAAACTTTAGAAAAAATGGTAATAAAATAAAGGTCAAATCCTTCTGATAAAAAACTTTAGAAAAATGGTACTCACAAAGCTTGTATTTTAATTATAATAATGAGAGACACAAATGTAATTCGCGTCGACAGTTGGTACTCACATAGCCATATATTTTAATTTATAATGAAAAAATATTTTTTCGTAAAAAAAGAATTAAATTTTAAAGTGTCGTTCGCTTTCGCGTAACCGATACTAGATTTTAGCTCTGTAATTTAATTGTCCGCTTTCACGTGTCCAACATGTTGCAGTGCTAAATCCTCTTTGAAAATTAATTACTTTTTTTTTTATAAACAAACATTCAACTCATTTCATTAAATAAAAGATTGTTAATACAAAGTGGCATCAAATCAAAAACATGGCGTCGAGACCAAAAACATGCCGCTTTAGCTAAAGTATGGGCGATCATATCCGCTTGACGCTGAATAAGCTTCACCTCAAAGCTGAGATTTAAAGCCAAAATACATTTAATCAGAGGCGGAACACCTCATGGGCCAAGGTGGGCTGTTGCCCACTCCAATTTTTTTAACTTTTATTTTATACTACTAGTAGTATCATATGTACTATATATATGTTATGTGTTATTTTCTTTTTGTAAAAATTATACATACATATTATTATTATATATTGAGATTTTTGTTAAAAGTAGTCTTTTAACTATGTCAAGTATAAAATTAGTAGTGGTAATTAATAATAATAATAGGATAAAATAAATAATAATAGTCTTTTAGAATATGTCCACTATTAGGGAATTATGTTAATAATTAGTAGAGACAAGTAAATAAAATTTGTATTCATTGATTGATCGAGTGATACGACTTTTTTTTACTCTTCCTGTGTCAACAACAACCATTGGACGAGCATTTTCAATGATGAAAATTATAAAAATAAGGCTACGTAATAAGATGGAAGATAATTTTCTCAAACGCACCATGATTATTTATATTTTTTTTTGACAGAAATAAGCTTATAGCATTTCATTAATTAAATTGTGTTCAATACAATGTGGTACATCAATTAAAATTTGGACACTAGCCGACAATGTGGCCGCCTTAGCAAGTTTATGGGCAACCTCATTTGCTTGTCTCCGCACAAACTCTACACTAGAGTTTCTATAATAATGAGAGAAAAGAAATTTACAATATGCAATAATAGCACCAAACTCTGTTACATCGCGTTTGGATGAGTGGAAGCTATCAACGACTCTTTTTTAATCCAATTCGAAGTCCACCGGCCCTACATTAAGTTCATGAACCCAATTGAGCGCAGCAAGAAGGCCTAAAGCTTCACCTACATGCACTTCACAAATACATATGCCAATGCCAACTTTGTTCTTATTAACCGGAAAGGAAGCATCGACATTACATTTCACACTTCCTGATGCCGGTTTTTGCCACACGTCCATGATTGTTTATATTGAAGATGAGATTACTAAAAAATTCGTCTGAGATATGATAATATTATAAATTTATAATATACTCCCCGCGTCTCATATTATAAGAAAAAAACAAAAAAAAAACACTTATTAAGAAAAAGTAAATCATAATGATTGAAAGTATGTTTTTTTGTTATATTTTTTTTGAAAAAAGTTGCTTGGAAATATGTAAAAACAATTTTTATTGATTATTGATTATAAAAAAGATAATGAGAGAGTAATTTTTCTTTAAAAAATAAATGTTTGAGTTTTTTTTCTTATATTTTGGAAAAATAAAATAAATTTTTTTCTCTTATATATTTTTGGACGGAGAGAATATTTTAATCGCCCACCCAAATTCTTTTTATTGGCTCCGCCACTGCATTTAATGTTATGAAAGATGATACTAAATTCAGACACACCGTTAGACCGTCGACGAATAGCACTCACAACATTATGTGCATCTGTTTCAAAAATAACATCATTGTAGCCACGTTGTTGTAGTTCATCATTGCTTCAAGTAAAGCTAATGCCTCTCCTTCATTGGAAGTACCTCTACCATGGATCCATGAGCTGCCTCCAAGGATAAAAACGTCCCTGATAGTCGCGGAGGCACCATCCAACGCTGGTTTTTCCACTAGCCACCTACACATTTGCATATGTGTTACATTTCAGCTTATTAAATGGCCGAGGTTGCCAACTGGTCTGCTGCTGCGGTATAAGTTATGATGCATAAACTTTTTCCTTATGTACCGTACATAAATAATGAAAATTACTTAGTGCACCCTCCAAATTTCTAGCGCACCCCCCAAATTTAGGAGGGTGTGTTAAAAATTTGGAGGTGCACTGGAAATTTGGGGGTGCACTAAGCAATATGGGGTATTTATGCACAGTGCATAAACATGGCTTATGCACTATAACTTGTGCCTACTGCTGCTGTGTTTATTGCTAGCCACTCCTCATCTCTCGTTGCACCGCCAACCACTCATGCCGTAGGCTCATCGCTTTATACCCGACATGCTGTCCATAAACACCACAACACCATAGCCATCTTCCCTGCCTCTTTTTTGTCCCTATGCCTTACTTATCTCACAACCATACATAAGGTGTCATTCAGCCTCTCCCTCTTCCTCACATAAAGGACAACTCGAAGGACATTGGACATGTCTCTCTATTAGTCGTGCTCTTGTTGGACAACACCCTTTACAAAGCCTCTACAAGAAATGTTTGGTTTTTGGTGGTGCTTGAATCTCCCAAAGACTCTTTCATTCTGCATTTTCCTGATTTGCCACAATTTCCAGTAATTTTTGGAGGAGCATATTATAACCTGACTTCACAGTGCACTTTCCATGCATATTATCCCACATTACTCTATCATCTTCAATAGCATCAAAAAGAGGTATAACAAGTATAGAGTTAGGGTGAAGGGAAAATAGAATAAATTTGATTGCTATCCCATGCTTTTTCATTTGGCCTCATTAATTGATGCACATATAAATTAGACACACCTTGAAGTATAACATATATTACACATATTTGATATCGGCAATATTTCATTTGTATATAATAATATTAATTTTTTACTAACATATAATAATATTATAATCACCCATTAATTTATTAATCATCTTATTTCACCAAGGTAAAAAAGAAAAAACTGATCCTTGAGTAAAAATAAACAAAATCTTCTTCTCTTCCAATTTGGTTTTATTTTATTTTTTAAAATATAAATACTGAAATATGCAAATCAAAAAAATAAAAGTATTTTCACTTTTCTCTACCTTTCGATCAGATCGCTCTCGAAAATTAGGGTTTCGTCATTTTCTCTAACTGGTTAGTTTTCTTCCTTTCGAATCTCTGTTCATCAAATCACCATTCAATTTCAACAATTATATGAAAATTAAACGAAATTGTTTATTGTTTTATTCGATCTGATAATTTGATTTTGTGAATTTCTTGATCACTGCAATTTTTTTGTTTTTGATGTAAGTTTCAATTTTGAGGCCTTGTTGATCCTGATCTTGGAAATTTGAAAATGGGGATAGAAAAAAGAGTCAAATTTTATAAAAAAATTGTATTTTTTTTTTTACAATTTTTTATTTTTGTATGATTGTGTTTTTAGATCTTTTCATACCAAGTTCTTCATATGATTGTGTTTTTAGATTTTTAGATATATAAATTTTTTGCATATGTGAATTATTTGGCTTTGAATCTTTGGTTTCTTTCTTGAATATGTGCTTTTGATTGATTGAAGCAGCATGTTGACTAATTTTTTGCATATGCATATGTTTTGGATTTGATTAGGAAGAACAAGAATAAGAAGATTTAGTCTATCTGATTTAACTGTAACATCATGAAGCCGCGAAAGAGTTCTTTGAATCCATATGCAGCTGCATATGTTCCTGTGTCTAAAAGGGATTCTAGTGTTAGATTTTATGCGGCGGAAGAGGACAACAATAACAGTTCACAGGAGTATGATGGGACTGTATGGTTTCCGCCTCCTCAATATACAACAAATAATGTCGAGAAAAACACTCAAAGGCTTGCTCCGGTGAAAGCCCAGCCTGCTTCTAGTTCTTACTTTTCGTCGCCACAAAGTATGCCACAGCTGACAGAAAATCAGTATATGGATGAGGAGCTGGATATTGATTTGGAATATCTTAGGATGACGTTTCCTGGTATATCTGATGAGTCCCTTGTTGATGTCTACAACGTAAACAGTGGTGATCTGGATGCTGCTATTGACATGCTCAGTCAACTTGAGGTATAATCTTAAAATTATTAGCTTTTGGGATTTGACTTTGTTGTTAATTCAAATTTAAGTGACCGGACTGTTTTTTGTTTCCATATGCATGAGCGTCTAGTTAAATATTCATGGCTTTGTTAACTATAAATGTTGAACCACATCTTGTGTATAATCCTTTCCTGAAGAATGTATCTCATGATGACATTTTACTGAAGAAAAGGGTATCATATTGTGGTTGTTGAACCTTGCAGGGCGCTCTGAGATTGCTGGGCAGAGTTTGAATTTCGTTAAATTCCATTTTTCAATAAATTGTCTTTGATATTTTTTCGTTCATAGATTATGCATTCCCAGTTTTTGTTTGTTTGTTTTAACTCTTGGGGCCTATTTGGATTGACTTATTTGAGCTTATCTATTGATATGAACACTTGTGAGTTGTGGGTCTGTTTGAGAGAGCTTATAGAAACAGTTTATGACTTGTCCATAAGCAGATTTCTACTTATATCCGTAAGCTCTCCAAAATTGCTTATGAAAACTGCTTATATATGAAAACACTGTTACTTTATTTTATCTGTTGTTATAGAAACAATTTATACATAAGCGCTTAAGTAGAGTGTTTATCCAAGCAAGGCTTTGGTGACCTTTTTGGTAGTTTATTTTCTACGTATTTTCTTTCCAGTGTGTAACTCTGGTTCATACTTTTATCTTTGATTTCATTGTATTACTTGTTTGGTTTTTGTTTTGGACGGAAGGAATGTTGAAATATTACATATAACTGATTTGAAACTAGTATAAAGGAAAATGTTACAAATAATATATAATACATGACTTTATGTATGCAGATTAAAATATGAATTATATGCTATGAGATCGTCCAAACTTCTTTGATGATTATGTTAGCCTATCAGTTTATGGATATAATGAATTGCTAGAACCATCTTGGTTTAATCATTTCAAACATTTGCTTAGGAGAGAATACCTTTGGTGGTCATACTCATAATCAGTGTTTAATGGATCAATTCTATTATTACACATTAAGCCGAAAATCTATTTTTTGAGAGTTTGTTGCTTCATTTTACAGTTTGATGATGCTGTTGACACTTCTGGAAGTCTTCCAGAGACGTTGGATATTGGTGATGTTTCAGAGCCTGCATTACCAGTTGATTCTGCTTCATCAAAACAGAAGAACGCAACAGCTGGAGCCAGCACTTCATTTGGTCACTCATGAATTGATTTCCAATATGTGAATTGATTTGCTACCCACAATTGGTTTTGGTTGGATATAAATAGTGTAAAACAGGAAATTTTACTTTAGGTGAAGACGTTTCACATGTGTCAGTTTTATAGATTGTATAGTCCTCAGCTGCGTCTTGTTTTATATGGTTTGAAATGTTTTCATTTTTGATGAGTTGCTTGTGCCTCTCACAATTGTGCAGCTTTCAATTGGTATGAATTTGAAGGCCAGCAAAAACAAAGTTGGCCATAAGAGTTAGAAGGAAAATACACATCCAAGTGAAGGTGATTTTCCCTTGGGATAGAATTGTACCTTGGTGAGCAACTTTGGGGCTTTTACAATAGATATAATACATTAGTTTTATTTGCCTTCCTTTTCATATTTGTTTAGTGATGTGTTGATTCTAATGGTAATGGCGAAATGACATGTACTAGCAAATATATATTGTAGAACGGTTCACTCGTTTAAATTAGGAGCAAGATAATGTGATTGTAGTCTTACTTTGGGGGAAGTGGGCGTTCTTCTGTTGAGTTATCAACAGTAGTTTAAAAATCACTTATTTCCTCCCCGAGAGATTCACTCAGTTTATCTACTGTTTGTCAACCGTCGTATATCGTCTGTTGAGTATGTCTTGAATTTAGTAAACTAAATTTAATATTTGCAGTCTGCACATTTGACTATTGAAGAAACCTGTGCTTGTATACCTTGAGTAGATAGACCAAAAGTGCTTGTTTCAATTTTTCCATAGTAATTCCAGCATAGAAAAAATTGAACAATGTTGTGGAATTGTTATGGGTTATGCAAACATATCTACAACATGATGAGTCTAACATCTTTAAACAAGTCGTATTTAAATGATGAAAGTTTAGGTGTCTGACTTGTACCAAGAACTATGAGAACTAAAATTGTCACATAATGCTAAGTATAAAGAACTATGATCTTTTGCACCATCAAGAATCCTACAAACCACTAGACGATAATAATTTTGTATTGAAAAGAATTTTGTTCATGGGAGTTTGTGTGTTGAGATCCCTTAATCATTCTGAACTTTATTGGCCTTCAAACTATGGTCCTGCGTACTTTTGGGGTGAAACTATCATATGGTCGACATATCTATTTCACGGGATGTTTTGTAAATTCTTACCATTTTTCCAACAAATAAATTATCATCTTAGTCGTAAAAACATTTGGATGTGAAACCCTTAAACAAGTTGATACACCAACTAAAAAAGAGCATTGTTATTTAGTAAGAAAGATTTACACAAAAGAGAAGAATCCATAAAAATCAAAAATATATAATTAATCAAAAATTGACTCATCAATCATCATACATGAAGAAGAGCGTGGTTTTAATTTATAAGTGTTAAATATTGTCACATAGGATTCTTCTCTTTTTTGCAAAGAAAATTCATACTAAATCGCATTTTCCCCAAGAAAACATGGCTACTTACATGGTAAGTTAAGGCTATGCTTGAGAGTTTGAAGAGAAAAGGATGAGAGGACTTTGGGGATGAAGGGTTGGTGAAATGTTAAAAGATTGAAGCACAAGATCTTTCATTTAAGTGATTTTCTACTCTTACTTTTTTCCCAAATCTACAAATCATTTTAAAATACCAAGTTTGTATTTTACACAAATTGAATTCATGCAAGTATAAAGAAACGACATTTTCATGATCAAATGATAAAAGATAAGTTCATGTCCCAATACACGTATTGAATGAAACACAACTTGCTAACGAAAATGGAATGCAAAAATTGAGCAGAAAAAAGAAAGGGCTTAAAATTCAGAAGAGAGGAAGATAAAGACAGGGAATAGATTTTTTTTAAGTCAACCAGACAAAGAATAGATAAATGAAAGGAATGAGAAGAGGAAGAAAGATAGATTAAAAGGAGTAATAGTTGAAAATTTGAAAAGAGATGGAGGATTTTTTGTCAAACAAGGGTGTCACTAGTTGTAGCTAGAATAAATCATAAACAAATAACTACCACAATAGAATGCAATCCCTAATTTGGTACCTATCAATAACGCTCCCTTGCAAAATGCAAATCAACACATTTACATAGACACCACAATTATCTAATGGCAGTACTTCACTTTATATATATTCCTGTGAGGCTGTCGCCCATTTACATGAAACTACCCAAATGCCAACACCATACATCTCTGGCTCGCGCTGACCGTTAGTTGAACAATCAGCTAAATCATACCAACTTACAGTTCCAACTAAAAGAAGAAAATATATAAACAAAAATGATATGGATTGGAATGGATGACCTCAATCCATCCATGGAGAAAATGTGAGTATCATAAAAAAGAAAAAAACTTTACAAGAGTGCAAGTGGAAATATGTATATAATAACGGGGTTTTGATAATTTGCTTTTCCTTCAGAAGATAAGTGTCTGTGTCATGTTATGCGAGAGAAAAGCACAAACTTATTTTGTAGGAACTCACAGCCATTACCTGAGTAATGTCCACCGATGTCCACCAAGTTTATAAATAGGTGATTTGTTCTTTCTCTCTTATAACTTGCAAGATGAGCTTATCCATTCCTCAGGTTTTAAGGACAACGACAGCATCCAAATTGTATGTATTGTATATAACTAGTTTAAACCTAGGGATGGGTGACACCATTTACAACTCTGCTATCATCCCGTTGTTTGGGTGGCATCTTCTCCAGACCTCAATCCTGTTGGGTCTTCACCAACCTCACTCTTGCAAAGAGGGCACAATGCATTTATCTTTAACCACTTATCAACGCAGTCTTTGTGGAAAAGATGAGAACAAGGCAGTTCTCTCAGCTCGTCGTTATTTTCATACTTTGCCAGGCAGATGCAGCAGACCTGCAGACAACCACAGAAAGTGCCAACATTTCAGTCAGCATACAAGTGCAACAAACAAGCAAATATTCTAGTCACAATAACAAAGGCAGCATTATGCTATTAACATTTTCGACTTGGAATTCCTCGCGTAGCTTAAACAAGAGTGTAATTCAACAATAGCACCATACAAAATCAAACTTTCATTACATGATGGCCCAGATGCTATGTTTATAAATGAATTTTTTTTTCAATCTACTATGACTATAAACGTTTTCAAGATACCACGGCTATCCATTCCCAAAAAGCTGCAAAATACTGGCGTACAAATTATAGCCTACAATCCTAAAGTTGTTCCTCTATAATCCAAAGTGACGGCAAGTTGAATAGATATATAGCATTTTATCCAAAGAAAACTCCATTCACATAACCGGACATAATGCAGGATGTTACAAAGTTCAATTATGTATCCTAAATAAACAAAGATTAGACTGTACTTACCGCATCTTCGCCAGAGATCACACGCTCTTTTTCAGTTCCTGCGGCCACAGTTCCACCTTCTATATTAGCAGAGTTGTTTTCACTATTTCTTTTATGTTTCTTCATCTTGAACTTGTAAGTTGGCAGAGCATTAATGGATTCAGAAGTTGCTCCTCTGTTTTGGTTCAGATCCTCTCTAACACCGAGGATGGAAATTATACACGGGAGACAACAGCAGATGGTTGAACAGAGAATGAAAGGCATAGCATAACCAATGCAGCTAAATGCAAGAAACACTATACATAACCTGCCAAGCAAAGGGAAAAGGATATAATTTAGGAACCCTGGAAAACTAGAAGAATAATTTTAAGAGTATATGACGGGGTATACCTATACAAGTTGGGAGCTTGATCAACAGAAGATCGTCCCCCAAAGATCCATACATTTCCAACAACAAACCACACAGCAAAAAAGCAATCTAAGGATATTTTGAAGTACTCCACAAGTATCTTCGTTCTGTGTTGCAATTATGAGAAAGGATTAGCACCTTAATAAACAACTTGCAGCATACAATGTTCAGAAGTTAAAAAAAGGTCAAAATTTCATTATAAGAATAACAGGGGAATTGGAGTAAAAGACGAAAAAGGCAACAGGCAATACATAAGCAAAGGATTATTTAAATAAAAAATGAATTTTAACTTCTTTTTTTTTGACTAAAAACTTGTTAATCATCATTAATTAAAAGTTTACTAGAAGTTTCTATTTTCTATTACTGGAGCTGGTAAATACATATAACACCAAGTCCTAATCCCAGAAGCTATTGACCAGTTTACTAATGAAGCTAGTGGTTCACTCTGGTTTGGTGCATTAACCACGCTATATAGGCAGGTCAAGGTTGTATTCCTCATTAAACAGGAAAGGCTGACCACTCGGCTGATTCTGCATATTCCATTACTACTAAGACAACTGTGCCGGGCACTTCTATTTTGTCTATCGTGGCTGTATGATACTATGATAGCACAATTGTTTAGGTTGGATGTGGGAGGTTGATTCTAATAACAAGATGGTTGCTAGAGGTGCTTCTCCTGACTTCTTTTACGGAAATTATCAATTTCAATTGGAAAAAAAAATACTTTTCTAGATCTAGGAAGTTAGCTGATTTTGTTGGGATGCTACCTAAACAACTTAATTGAATTTCCCTTCTTAGGCCTTCCATGATAAGAGCTTTAACTTTTTAAGTAACCATCAGTCGCTTCTACGGCAGGAATAGGATATAGACTAGTCCTAAATTAAAAATGAGTGGATGGAAATATATATATATATATATATATATATTACACTGATGATGTCCATAAGATGGTTAGGAGAAATTGATAATTGGTTAGGAATTGAAAGGCACAAGTTTTACTTATTTCTAGATCATGATAAAGAAGAAAGTGTAACCAAAGCTTCTAATAAATACAGGAAAGATAAATATGTGGCTCAAAAGTTGTGTCCAAAAGCAAAATAATATGTACAAGATCAGAAGATAAGATGTCTTCCTATAAGAATGCAAAATTTCACAAAAATAAGAAAAAGAAGATACATCAAGCCAACAAAGCTTGCTTACTAGCCACAAAATTTGTAAGCCTGTGGTTTCTTTCCGAGCAATATATAAGTTATAATGGCATTGAAATTCTTGCACTACAGTAAATCATAAATAATATTTCTAAAAAAAATTGTAATTCTACAATTGGAAGAGAAAATCATTTAACAACAATAGCAATTAATTCATTACCTTCTATTCGTCAATATTGAAGCTTGAGTGGCTCTGGAGGATGCAGCAGCCTGACCAACATCTCCATTATTTCTGGAAATGGACATATGGGTCCCAGAAGGATCACTAACCCGAGGAGATGTTTGACGTGACTGAGTTGGATCTTGTTCTCGCATATGGTTATGATTATAATACCGCCAAAAAAGAAGAGGGAGAGTAGCAACACATCCAGAAGCATAGCCTACTATCCATTGAAACAACGGGGTATGCGGATGCTCATGCCTTGACAATGACAAAACAACGATAGACGCAACAATTTGGCTTAGTAACAGGACTAGCTCAATAGATATCCATAATCCAGAATGAACAGGACTCCTAGTCCGACGAGCATCCCCCCGTCTTGCAAACGAAGAATTCCTATTATTTGATCCGATTGATACGCCCGAGGTTGAAACGGAAGGCTGACCACCAGACACATGCACAGCACCTATTCTCTCTACACGCGCCGCATCTACACCATTAACATGTCTATCACGAGATGAGGCGGATGTAGAAGCCTCGACATTCTCACCTATTTCTATAATATGTTGACCACCGTTGAAGCTCCCAGGTCGCTCCATCATCGGGAAGCTTCAATTGAACCTTTCAAAATACAGTTCCGGTTAGACAACAAAATTCATCTAAATTCCCCACCAACACAAATGACTGCGAAAAAACATCTAATAATACAAAAAACAAGCACACAAATATCTATATTACCTTGAAATACAAATTTCTGAGGTGTGACTGAAAACAAAAGCTTCTCCTTGCACTAGCAAAACCAGTCTACTTCCAAAATCTAAAGAGGAAAAATCAACAACTTCCATTAGCAATAGCATTCTGTTAAGAAGCAATATATTTTTATTTTTTTAGTTTTCACCCTTTGGTTTCTACTTCCTAGGGGAAGGGGGCCATAGTAATCTAGAGTTCGGGGCAAGTTCTGGCATCAAGTGGTTCTAGTCCCCTCCCAACAACCTAGACATGTTCACATATAAAAGAAAACAATAATTCCGAAATACAACCTAGAGCCTATTTGGATAAACAAGTTAATTAAGCACTTATAGCACAAACACTTGTGAGTTGTGACATAAGTGGTTAGTGTAAGTTAATTTTATAACAAAAAATATATCAAGTTAAACTATTTTCATAAGTTCTTCCAAACAGTCTCATTAGTATATAAATTATAAGTTGAAAATAAGTGAATCCCTCCGTACAATACTCCCATAATAATAACTAGTATAATAAAAAGAATTACTACTATAAAATAAAAATAAAAAAGCATAACATAAGGTAATAACTTGGAAAAGGAGAAAGGAACATTACCTAACCTAATTTGTGGTTAATTAAAAAGGTGAAAAATAATAATAATAATAAAAATAAAATAGAAATAATAATAAAAAATATTAAGCAATGAATGAATCTGGTTTGAGAGTGATGAAAACCTAATTACATAATCTAATTGAAAAGAGTAGTATATAACAGTAAATTTGCATCATGACGGAAAAGTTGGAATTTACGAATCGATTAACAACAATTGATGGGAAAAAGAGAGTACCTGATGAGGAGGAAAGAAAGCGTTGACTGAAGGAGTGAAGAAGGCGATGATAGATAAACGGAATCTGGAGGGTGAAACGGCGTCGTAATGACGGAGGGAAAGAGGAAAGGGTGGTGTCACAGTCACGAAGCTGGCAAGTTGCTTCTCAAATGCTGTTACCTCTTTCACTATACTATTACTACTACTCTCTTTTTTCTTTTCTTTTTTTCTTTATTTAAATAATACTAATAATATCACTGCCTTTTGTTTTGTCTTCTTCTTTCTTTCTTATGATGTATTTATTTCCAAGGAGACGAACAAAACAATCATATATAGCGTGATTATTATATAAGTATATAGTAAATATTTTGGATGAGTGAATCCTTAAGTACAATCTATCTTAATTTCATGGATATCTGTTATGTATCTCGTTTAGGTTTAGTTTAGGTGGATAATCATTAAACTCCACTATTTTGTTTTACTACTTTTTGTTTGTTACTACTCTACTAGTACTATTTTGTTAACTTTTTATTTTCAGCTTATCAAAAAAAACCTTTTTTATTTTCAATATCAAATACTATTATTATTTCTGGTAAAAAAAATTAGATTGAATATTATTTATTTTTAAAAAAAATTGTTAATTAACAAACATTTTTTAACATAAGAGGACAAAGCTCAAGTAAAAAGAAAAAACTATAATTTAAAAATAAATTTTGTAGTCATGCAAGTTCCGCATATATCATAAAAAATAAGACTATGAAATTCATTGAGAGAAATCTCAACATGAGTATTAATGGAATCCAACATAAGATTGAGTTAGAACTTCTAAATTAGTTAGTTAATTGTTAAGAATAATAATAATCACTTAGAATATCAATTAATTAGTTACTAATTGTTATTAGGTGGTTACTAATTAGTAGTTAGTTTGTTATTAAGTAGTAAGTTAGTGGTTATTCTTCAAATAAGCTCTACATAAATGATATGAGTGTTACTTGTCATATTTGCTTTAATTTAAATAAGTGATTTTTACCTGAAAGTCTTAGTTCAAATGATAAATGTCGAAATTGTTAGGCCGGACATCGTGATTTGGGTTAGAACTTGGGACCTCGCAGTTGTGTGAGTTATTTAATTTCAGTGGATTAGCACATCATCTAAGAAAAAAAAAAAAGTGATTTTCACTTCAATTAACATTTTCTTATGATTTCATCATTTCAACATGACATGAAATTTTTTGATTTGAACAAAGTATTATTTGCGCACAACTGAATAGATTAATCTTTCGAGTTGGATAGGACTACAAAAAGTAACAAAACTCTCTCTCAAAAGAATTTAATACTGCTGCATTTTTAAGATGATTTTGATATCATGATCTTTAGTTAAACTGAAAGAGATATATTATCATTTCATCTAAATACTCTTAGGGTCCATTTGGTGCGCCTGATAGATAGAGACAAAATATGATAAGAAGTTGAATAATAATATGATATGACAGTGAATAGATTAGCTCATATCATGTCATGTGTTTGGTGCACACATGATAAGAAAAATAAAAAAAAAAGAATAAGGGGGGGTTATTGGATTGTGATTTCGATGGATTTCGAGGGATTATTTTGACAAAAAAGTCTTGAAGATTTTAAAAGACTTCGTGGGATTATATTGATTTTGTGAGATTTTGAGAGACTTTTTTTAAAAGATATTTTACAATCAAGATTCTTTTTTTTTTGTGGCGTGGAAAAAAAAAAGTCTTGATTAAAAATCTTGATTGGATAACAACATATTTTGTGGCATTAAAAAAAAAAAAGTTTTGATTAAAAATCTTAATTGAATAACAACGGATTCTATACAAAAAAAAAATAACAACGAATTTTGTGGCATTGAAAAAAAAAAGTCTTGATTAAAAATCTTCATTGAATAACAACGGATTTTGTGGGATTGAAAAAAACAAGAAAAGTCTTGATTGAATAACACAAGACTTTTAAAATCCATTAAAATCCCTCAAAATCCATTAAAATCCCTCAAAATCCTAATTGAATAACCCCCCTAATTGAATAACCCAGCCGAAAATAAGATTAAAGAGTAATTGGATAAACTTAATGGTAAGTTAAATATATCCTTTTCTATTGGTGCACCAAACAACGGATTAAAACAAGATTGAAAAACTTTAACATATTTTGTTTCCCTAACCTACGCACGAAACAGACCCTTAGGGTCCGTTTGGTGCGCAGGTTAGAGAAATAAGATATGTTAAAATTTTCCAATCTTGTTTTAATTTGTTGTTTGGTACATCAATAGAAAAGGTTAAATTTAACTTACTGTTAAGCTTATCCAATTACTCTGTTATTTTATTCCTTATTTTTGGCTGAGTTATCCAATTACTCTTTTTTACTTTTCTTATCATGTGTGCACCAAACACATGACATGATATGTGCTAATCTTGTCACTATCATATCGTATTATTGTTTAACTTCTTATCATATCTTGTCGCTATCTATCCCGTGCACCAAACGGGCCCTTAGGGTCTGTTTGGTGCGCTGGATAGATAGAGACAAGATATGATAAGAAGTGAATAATAATACGATATGATAGTGACAAGATTAGTACATATCATGTCATGTGTTTGGTGCACACATGATAAGAAAAATAAAAAAGAGTAATTGGATAACCTAGCTGAAAATAAGGATTAAAATAACAAAGAGTAATTGGATAGACTTAAATGGTAAGTTAAATTTATTCTTTTCTATTGGTGCACCAAACAACGGATTAAAACAAGATTGGAAAACTTTAACATATCTTGTTTCTTAACCTGCGCACCAAACGGGCCCTTAGATTCTAAAGCATAAATATCTCGATTAATTTAGTTATATTGTATTATTTATATTTTATGTTATTAATTTTGATACTACGAGTTTTTTTTTTACAGATATATTGTTTTCTTTTTTAATGGTATTGAATTTGTATTTAAATACGTGCATTTTTTCCAATTTGAATGAATTCATATTTTTTTATTGGGTCTTGTTAACTAGTGCCCTCAAGGCATTGGATAAGATTACTTAAAAAAGTAATATTTATATTAAAAACCGTGTTTTATTAATTTAGAAAAGTTGAATGCACAATTTCAAAAGTTTATTTACCACTTCTATTTCCTTAACCATGGACAATGTTATCATTTTCTTTTTTATTTAGTCAAAAAAAGTGCCGTTCAATGTAATTTGACACACATTTTGAATTAAAGTAAACAACAATATTTTAGTATCAAAATAAAATGTAAAATAGAAACTCATCGCATACCTTTTTGTTTTTGTTTCTCTTTTTCTTCCTTTTCTTTCCTCATTTTAATGGCGATGGATCATTAACACCAACAAACCACAGCTAAGAGGAAGGTTTCATTCCATTTCAATCCATCCATCACCCCAAAAACAAATATCTCTAGATCCATCCTTTTTCAAATTCAACCACCATTTTTCTTTCTTTTTTCTTATTTCTCATATTATTCCCATGAAAAATTTGAAAAAAAAATGTTAACAATGTGAGATTTTATTCATATGCATTATCATCATCATAAGCATAATCATTGTTGTTTTTGTTGTTGTTGTTGTCTTTATTTGCTTTATTTGTAACAAACTTTTTTATTGTTGTTGTTTGGTTTCACCTTTCCTCTTTTGGTTCACGTGTTCTTTGTAACACACGAACCACAATCTTCAAGATTTGATTTTTCCATCAATGCATGGTTCAAAATTGAAAATTTCATCAACTCCATTTCATATGTGGATCTCAATTTCATTGGGAAATCTACATTAGTTGAAAATTTTACTTGGTTTGGTGAACGAGATCTAGGGTTTTTGAGCTTCAAAATTAGCATTTTTTTGCTTGGGTTTGGTTGATTTTGATTTTTTTGTCATGGGTTGGATGTAAAAGCTTTGGAAATTGGTGGATTTCAGCTTCTGGGTTGCAATGCTGAAGCAAATTTTCAACAAGCTTCCCCGGAAGTCTTTGAAAACCGATTCAGACGAGCTGTTGCATTCCACCGAATCTCCACGAGCTGCCGGTAAAATCCAACACCGAGCGAACGGTGGTGGTGCTTCCTTGAAACGAGCTTCTTCGTCGGCTGTGTTTCCAGCAAGTATGGTTTCTGGGATTGAACCTTTGGTGCAGTTTAAGGATGTTCCAATTGCTGAAAAGATGAACTTGTTTGTGAGTAAATTGAGTCTTTGTTGTGTCACATTTGATTTCACTGACCCTGGTAAGAACATTGCTGATAAAGATGTGAAAAGGAAAACTTTGGTTGAACTTGTTGAATTTGTGGCTTGTGGATCAATGAAGTTTAGTGAGCCTGCTATTCTTGCAATGTGTAGAATGTGTGCTATTAATTTGTTTAGAGTTTTTCCACCTAATTATAGGGCTAATGGTGTTGTTGCTAGTGGTGGTGAGAATGATGATGATGATCCAATGTTTGATCCTGCTTGGCCACACTTGCAACTTGTTTATGAATTGCTGCTTAAGTTTATCTCTTCTCCGTGCCTTGATGCTAAGGTAGCGAAAAAGTATATTGATCATTCGTTCATTTCGAAATTGCTTGAATTGTTTGATTCTGAGGATCCTAGAGAAAGAGACTGTTTGAAGACAATTCTGCACAGGGTTTATGGGAAGTTCATGGTGCATAGACCCTTTATTCGGAAATCGATTAACAATATATTCTATCGGTTTGTGATTGAGACCGAGAAACATAATGGGATTGCTGAGTTGTTGGAGATTTTCGGGAGTGTGATTAGTGGATTTGCTTTACCTTTGAAAGAGGAACACAAAATCTTCTTGTGGAGAGTTTTGATCCCCTTGCACAAGCCTAAATCTTTGGGGGTCTACTTTCAGCAATTGTCCTTCTGTATTACGCAGTTCCTAGAGAAGGAACCCAAGTTAGCAAGCATTGTGATAAGTGGTTTGTTAAAGTATTGGCCGGTAACAAATAGTCAGAAAGAGGTGATGTTTTTGGGGGAATTGGAAGAAATTTTAGAAGGAATTAACATGGTAGAGTTCCAGAGGATCACGGTTCCGCTGTTTTTGCGGATCGGGTGCTGCATTAACAGCCTACACTTCCAGGTAAAATTGTTACACTTAACTCATTTGGTAAATTCTCATCATTTGCATGCTTAAGTTATTCTTTCATTCAAAATGATAAGATCCATTCCATGCTCTATAGTTTGCATGGTGCTATGAGTTCACTTTCACTTTTGGACTAGCTAAACATTACTATATGTCGTTATGCCCCAACTAAATATACTTTATAGTTTTGATATCTACCAAGTACCAACTCTATGTCGTTATTAGTGGTCTGTTGCTTTATAATACAAGTTATACCTTTTTTGGCCAAGATTTGCAGTTGATTCACTGGATTGCGATAATTGGATCCCTAATGAGATGAGCAGTCTATCTCATCGTCCTTTGTCTGTTTAAAAACTCAAGTTGGATCTAAGTTTATTCTCGAATGAGAATAAAACAAACATTTTGTCTTGTTTCTACAAAGCACTATCTTTTCTTAAAATTCCCTGTTCCTTGAACCTTTGGAACAAAAGCTGACTAGTTTCTTGCCTTTTTTTGAGTAAATAATTTGTTGCATTTTTGGCACTTTCTCTCTATTAATCTTTGTTCGCACTATGACATTTTTTAAGAATCGGTTGTTTCCATTGACATGCTACTCAATGAAAAATACTTTTTTTTTGTTCAACATGGATTGTTTCAGGTAGCTGAAAGGACTCTTTTCTTATGGAACAATGACCACATTGTAAATTTGATTGCTCATAACCGACAAGTGATCCTGCCCATCATATTTCCAGCACTGGAGAGGAATATCAAAAGCCACTGGAACCCAGCTGTTGTAAACTTAACTCATAATATCAGGAAGATGTTCGCAGAGATGGATGAGAAGCTTTTCATATCTTGTCATACTCGCTTTAAGGAGGAAGAAGCAATTTTAATATCGGAAGCTGAGAAGCGAAAGGAGGCATGGAAACAATTAGAGCAAGCAGCCAGTCTGAAGCCTGTAATTGGAAATACTGCTGTTTTAGTGTCTCCTTTGATGACATGAACTGCGTGCTAGCGATGGATTCCCAATCCTTTTTGTGATGGTTTATGATACGATCGGAATCCTCAAAGAATTGTGGGGTGACATTTTGGTTTTGGAGGCTATGGTGTTACTTCTGGCAGCAAGGTATAGCAGCGCTGTTTTGATTACTACTGTTTGGTACGTAATTTACCTTATGGTTAGTATTGAAAAGGACCATGCAGTGGATGTGGATCAAAAGGTTATATGTATTAGAAGCTTGTTTGTAGTATCTTCCTTCTTTCTGTGTATGTGTACCTTCTTACATTACAATCCTCATTTGCTCTCCATTAAATACAAGTACTAACCCAAGAACCTATTTGACAACTACCTGAATTTGTTTGTTTTAGAATCTAGTGGAAGAAAGATGGGTAATACGCTCCCCGATTCACTTTTTAGCAAAGGAAGGTTTTCTTGTTTTTACACTAAAATGCGTGTAAACTTTGCTCTGTAGACTTTAGACATTGGTATTTTAAGGCCAATAAGCCTATAGACATTGCTGGTTTTAAGGCCAACAAAGCTGGTTACTAAAATTTAGAATCATGCCTAATTTTTAACTCTTATCAACTTGGACCAATATAAGTGCTACTTCAACTTAGTTACAGTAAGTTGCTCACTTTTTAATTCAATTGTTGGCATATTAGTCCTTAATTTGGCTGTAGGTCTCTCAAGTCCTTTCAGTACTTTATGATTCCACTTTGGTCAATTGGACCCCTTAGGTCTCCACCAAAATCTGATAGTTAGATTCCCTCCAGACAACCAAGAGGTAATTTGCAAAGAATAATGTAAAGTTTGTGGTCCACCTTGACCAAAACTATGAGGGATCTAGGAACCAGAGCTCACATAAAAAACACTATGGCTAGGAAAGAGCTATTGCCTATTCAACATTAAAAAAAATATATGCAAGTATGAGGTCTAGTAGAGACAAAGGCAAGTGTCAATTAAAGGTTAATTCAGTTGGTAAGGAGTTGGCTCACACCTCACAAGGGCGAGTTTAACTCTCGAAGTTCAACTCACTTAAACTTTTTTTGTATCAAAAAGAAAGAAAAAAGAGATGAAGGCAAGTCTAGGGTTGTTAGTTTCCAAGGCAAAGCCTCATGCTAACCTTTCATAAGCCTTCTCTAGGGGAAGTTTGACAAGCATGAATCCCATTTTAGCTTTCAAACCTTGCTTTGTGTTTGGGGATGGCTTTCTGTGGGATAATGATCTTAACTGAAGTTTCATGCAACGGGACAAAGACGTTTGCATGGAAGACACCATCGTCGGGATATGTCTAATTCGACAATCAATCACTTCGGCTACAACTTGGTATATTACTCGGGAAGTCGTTGGAGAGTCAAATGTCATAATTACGGTAGATCACAAAGAAGAAAAAACCATAAATCTATCAATTTGTATGCCATTTAAAAGTTAAAAGAAAAAAACACAACCACACCATATTACTACAATTGTTTTTGTTTATTATAATAATAATAAGGATCATTGTTATTGTTACAACAAAAGTAACATTAAATAACAACAACAAAAAAAGTAACAATAAATTATTACACCACAAAAGTAACATTAATTAATACTAATACAATTGTCTACTGTCATTGTAACATTCACTAAAAGGAAATCAAGAAGCACCAGAGTTTGGTACCATCCTACAAGTCCCAACTATAGAATAGACCATAATTGGGAATGAATAACACCAATTAGATGTAAAAAAAACTGCAGCTAGACATAATCTCACCTCCATATATGTTGATTCAAAAATTCCTAAAGTCATTCTTTAGTCTCTAGCCTCTAACACTTGAACCTAGAAAAGATATTCCACGGGTTTCGGAGACAAATTTGCCACACTTTTGAACTGTCATATGAAGCCAAAATCACTGTCATGAGCTTCTTCATTATGATGAAGAGAAGCATATTATCTTGGTTAACTCACTTAGTTTAACCATAGAGAGAGTATGTTGATGAAAGAATGATAGAAAAAATAAATTTCGAACCTTCTGTTGCTTATATTTTTCGCGTACACCATTCAGAGGACAGCCTTTGGTATTCAGTTGCAAGTCTAGCAGTGCAAGGACAGTAGTTTTAAGCTCAGATGCTTTGTAATCTGTATAGTGCTCAAGAGTTGGACTCTGCAAATAAATGCACATGTGAATATAGGCTGATTAATTGTAAACATAATAGTTTAGTGTTCATAATAAAGTTCATACCCATGGATGTTCTGACTGGTCGAGGGTCCATCTAGCAAGAAAAATTGCAGATGCAGCTATCTTGGAAGGTTGAAACTGCAGGAAGCTGTATTCAACAAGAGCAAGCTCTCCTAAATAGTTTGCCAGGAATTCCAGTTCAACACAAACAGCCTGATAACAGGAAAAAAAATTATAATCAACATGACTTTGTTCTCTTAATTGGCTTGATAGAAGCACTTTCGGAAGATTCCTTGCGGTCAAAGAATCACACAATTACCACATTTAAGAATTAAGATCAGATGACTCAAATTTCAAATTTGTATTTTGAATACGATTCATTCAAGTTGAAATGTGAGCCATTTTGATCCAACGGTGCTGATCTAATTAGTGCAGTGACGTGCTTATTTAAGCTACAGGAAATCTGAGTACAAAATTCGGATATTTCTTGTCAAGTATAGTCTATATTAAGTACCTTGGAAGAATATTGTGCTACATGAATGAACCTCCTGAAAGCCAAAAATGGCGGTTATAATTCCATTAAGCGTAAACTAAATGGCATTCTTGAACAAAAAATGTATCATGTTTTATGTACCTGAGAAATGTTTTGACTGTGGGAACAGCTAATTGGAAATGCAGAAGATTGAGAACCTCTTTCTCCATTTTCAAGACCTGTCGAGTGCCAATGATTAGGTGTTTGATATATCAGTCATTATGAAATGCAAATAGAAAAGATGATTTCAGCAATAATACCAAATTTTATTTATACCTGTTGTTTCGAGTATGTATTATCTGTGATTGAGCAAAACTCTTGTAGAGGAGGAGCAATAATCTCTTCATACTTGCTAAAATCCATGAAAGAAAAGAAGAATAACTTAGAATTTCCAAATACAGTTAACTTATAAAGCATGTTAATTTCTTCATAATTATACTAAGTATTGTACTTACGATGAAATCAGCATGCAAGTGATACCAAGCAACTGGAGCCTTTGTTTCATAATTATACGCTGAGAAAGGAATCGATCAATGAGATTCACTGCAAGGTAAAGTGTGTCTGGAACTAGCAGATATTCTTCAGTAACCTGAAAAAGAATATAACAAAGCTCCAGCAAATCCATTCAGTAACAAAAATTTGATGCAATTCAACTGAGAGTACTATAAGATTTTTTAATATTCGTTTAAGGGTCGGTTTGGAAGAGCTTCTAAAAACAGCTTATGGCATGTCCATAAGTGTTCTAAGCTTATTTCCATTTGCTCTTGAGGACAACTTATGAAAACAACTTGCAGCTCATAGCCTCATATGAAAACAATTTGACTACAGTTTATCTTTTGTTATAGAAATAGGTAATACATAAGCACTAATATGATAAGGGCTTATGTTATAAACGCTTAATTAAGTTGTTTATCTAGTGTGTAATACTATAATGGAACTAAGACTGACCTCCACAAGCCAATCAACCAGAATTCCCCGCATGGCTGGAGTGATGTGTTCCTGCAACTTTTCCATGTAATCAGCTGATGGCCTCCTTTCACACTGGATAAATTTAACAACAAAAATAAACCATCAATTTTTTACTCTTGGAAGTGAATTTTTTACAGTTTTTTAAAACTTCACATTATGCAACAATGTTGTAATATTAAATGAATAAATATGTTGTCTGTTTTTACTACTTTGACAGGAAAGCAGAAGCAGTTGGAGTTTTCATCATAAGACTCATAACAATGATTAACAAAGAAGTGAACAATAATAGTATATAGTAGCTATAATCCAAATGAAGAAACAACATAAAGAGATTTTACAACACAAACCTCTCTGACATGAATACTATTGTATATATCAGGGGCATAAGAAGTCCAAATAAGAGAATCCTTAAACTTTGAATCAATGTCCACAATTCCCAAGCCAACTGAGGATCTTAGTTTCTCACATATAATACTTATTTCTGCATAATCCAATCAAGATAAAAAATAACAATAATAACTAGTAATAAGTAATTTATGATATGCTAATAACTTTAAATAGTTGGTCTTATTATTGTAACTAATATGTATTTGTATGCTTTATTGTACATTTGTAACTTATATGTGTCAGTGTGTCACATTGACCCATATAGTTTTTACGTTCAATTATTCTGTTTTCTCAAATTATTATCAGTATTGATGTATCAGTGTCGTGTTTGTGTCAGTGCTTCATAATTAGCAAATCACATAAAATTGTATCTTTATGAACTTGAAAAAGATTTTTGTATATTAATATCAGCATTGCATTGTCCAAATACTAATTATATAAAACTTGATTGTGTGAGTAGTGTATTACTTAGTTATTACATATGCTAGCAATGTAGTTTTGTTTACACATACATCCAATCACATCTCACTAGATAATTAGAGATACATTTTAAGAACTAACATAGCAAAATGGCATAATGATGAGATGTGATTAGATGTATGTAAAATATTTTTTACACTGACAGTGTATATCAGATACGATAGATAACCGAAAATACCTTTATTTGGAGAGCTGACAGAATCCAGCATTGGAAGCAGCTGATTTTCCACAGAAGGTTGCACTTGCAGTGGAACTGGATCATTCACTGCTATTGTTAATGCTGATGAATCTTCAGCTAACTCTGTCTTAGCATCCTCTTTGGTTGTCAGAACTTCTAAGGGGACATGATCTTCTGAAGTTACCTTGGTCTTTCTCTTCTTATTACTTTCATCCTTCTGTGTAATGAACAGTATCACCAAATCATTAATTAAAAATTAATCTAAACAAGTAATTTAGTTGAAGAAATTATTTTTCACTTGCAAAATAACCTGTGAGTCTATTTTCACTCAAATGATTTGGAAAATCTCATTCGATTAGTTCTTTATGGACGAAATAGATATTTTAATAGTTCTAAATTGTAATCTGCAATCGCAATTGTAGAAATAGTGTAAAAGTTTTAGCGGTCTCCACAACGGTATAATAACCAAAATTGTGGCGGTATCGGCTGCATTTGCTTGCATTGTGGTGCAATGCCAACGTTCGCAACGTAAATGCAATTGCAATTTAGAACCGCTCTAACCAATTCTTATACAAATAAATTCAAGATTAGTGCTAGTTTAGTTAACAATATTATTCGTGAAGAAGTAATTGATTTTTTTTACTCAAAAAGTTACAATACAAAGTTCTATTATTTATGCAAAAAAAATCAAATACACAATCATGAGTCTAGGTTGGTATGATTTTTGCAAAAATATAAATGATAAAATATAGCTTTTGCATTACATTTTAAAATTTATACTACGTTTATATTAAGCGTGTCAATCGTCATGTATCATCTCATTGGTAAAATGGGTGTCAAATGGTTTTGATGTCATTTTGATAATAATCTTTCACTCTCCATTAAAAAAAATTGTTTTTTTTTTGTACCAATTGTTTTTTTTAAGAATACAAACTCAATTGAGTTTAAAACAAATCTGTAGTATAAAACAATTGTAATATTGATTTTACTTAAAAAGTGTAAGTGAATTGAATGTAAAGTAGTTTATGTGTCAGTACATTAAATATAAAAAAAACATGTTTAGACTCATAAGATACAAATCATACCTTCAAGTTTTTTTTTCTTTTTAAATAAATTAAGAGTGTCTAGACATAAAGTTATAGGCATCAAACTGTGTATAGACATACTAACTAACTTGACACCTTTAAATGCATCCGTCTTCTACCTATAGCTCATAATAATATAATAATCAAGAAAAAAAATATAATAATTTGTAGTTTTTTTCATTTTTCAAACTTAATCATACCTTCAAATTAAAATCAATTCTAGAGGTAAAACTTATTTTATTCTAAAACAACTAAAATATGTCAAAATCAATTCCAGAAACTCCAAACATAAAATCAATTATGTGGTGAAAAAAAATTGATTTTAAATTAATTAATTTTGTAAAATTAATTTTATTTAAAAGTAAATTAAATGTTAAATAATTTATGTTTGAATATATATTTTTATATAAAAATAAGTTGAACAATAAACTCCAATCTACAAATCACGTTTAGACCAAACATGTCAAAATTAATTTCATATGCAAAATCAATTTTAATCAACATCAACCAAAATATCAAAATCAATTTTACACATTCAAAACAACATGTCAAAATCAATTCTAAATACAAAATCAATTTTAATCCACACCGATCAACATATCAAAATCAATTTTACACATTCACAACAACAAAATGTCAATTTTACATCAAACATGTCAAAAATCAATTTTAACTATTCAAAGCTTATAACCAAAAGAGCTTAAAAAATCCAACACACAATGAGAAAATCAACATCAACAACAACAATACCAAACATTAATTGGTCGCATTAAACTTGGTAGAGAGAATCACAGTTCGATTCCCACAATTACATTCAGGAATATACTGAAATTATTTGATATCAGAACTGACTCCGGAATCAGATTAAACTGGTGGTGAAAACCGAAAAAAAAAAACAATAATAATAATATAATAATAACAATAAATAAATATCTTGAGCTGCTTATACCTGAAAAATCGAGGTCTGATTACGCTTATGATGTGATTTTGTTGTAATGTTAGTTACATCCCTTAATCCAACAGCTTCTCCATTTCCAGAATTCACCTTCACAGCTCTAGCCCTTGCTCGAGTCATCCTCACATTCTCACCATTTTCCTTATTCATTTTGCTTCTTTCTCTCACTGTATCAATCAAAATTCACACAACAACACTGTATATAAATAACACAATAATCATCAATTAAAAAATAAATATCATTTTATATTAATTAAATGTTGAATATGTGACTTTTCAAAATTATTAAATTATTAATTAAAATTGACTTTGTATTAATTAGAGACAGATCTATGCAACATGAAAATAAAATAATGATAGCAAAATTCAGAAGAAATGTGGTACTATAAGCTTACTTGAATGTGCAGAGGTTTTAGAGAGAGAGAGAGAGAGTGATGAGAGAGAAAGTGAAGTACAGAGTGAAATGAGTGGAAGTAGAAGAAGGAAAAAATGAGTGTGAGAAGAGTGATAATATAAAAGCGGAGCGTGAGCGGGAGACACGGTGGCAGTTTAAATTTACAAAATCCAAACGCTAATTTTTTTGTTAAGGACTTGTTTGCTTCACCATTTTCGCGTCTAGAAGTGATTCTGACGCAAAAATGTTGAAGTGAGAAAATTTAGAGTTGATTAAATTTATGTCTATCTTGTAAATGTTTGGAATTTTCTGAGTTTGTCGTAGTTACAGATGGATTATTTCTGCATTTAGTTTGACAGTGAAGTCTCATTTTCCACTTTCCAATGTGTGCCTGTTATGAAAGGTAATAAGACAACTGACTAATTGCGGTTGTGGTCAAATGATGACGTGCGGTGGGATGAGAAAAGAAACAGTGATTATGGCGATTTCGATAAAAAGTTACCTTATAGAATTTCAATAAAATCATGATGTTTGGAATTTAGCGAGTTTGTCATAGTTACAGATAGATTATTTATCGTTTAGTTTGACAGCGGAGTCTCATTTCTCATTTTCCAATGTGTGCCCGCTATGAAAGGTAACAAGACAACTGAGTAATTGAGGTTGTGGTCAAATGTTAACGTGTGGTGGGGACGAGAAAAGGAACAGTGATTATGGCAATTTTGATAAAAAGTTACCTTATAAAATTTCAATAAAATTACGATGTTACTGTTGTTTCATCAAACTCCCTGCAAATTATGTTGTCTTGTGAAGAAGTTACATATGTTAAATGAATGTTTGAAATTTAGCGAGTCTATCATAGTTACAGATGAATTATCTATCATTTAGTTTGACAATGGAGTCTCATTTCTCACATTCCAATTTGTGACCGCTATGAAAGGTAACAAGACAACTGACTAATTGCGGTTATGGTCAAATGTTAACGTGTGGTGGGGACGAGAAAAGAAGCAGTGATTATGGCGATTTAGATAAAAAGTTACCTTATAAAATTTCAATAAAATCATTATGTTACTGTTGTTTCATCCAACTCCTTGTAAATCATGATGTCCTGTGAAGAAGTTACGTATGTTAAATGAATGTTTGGAATTTAGCGTGTTTGTCATAGTTACAGATGGATTATTTATCATTTAGTTTGACAGTGGAGTCTCATTTCTCACATTCCAATGTGCGCCCGCTATGAAAGGTAATAGGACAACTGAGTAATTGCGGTTATGGTCAAATGATGACGTGCGGTGGGGATGAGAAAAGAAACAGTGATTATGGCGATTTCGATAAAAAGTTACCTTATAAAATTTCAATAAAATCATGATGTTACTGTTGTTTCGTCAAACTCCCTGTAAATCATGATGTCTTGTGAAGAAGTTACGTATGTTAAATGAATGTTTGAAATTTAGCGAGTTTGTCATAGTTAAAAATGGATTATTTATCGTTTAGTTTGATAGTAGAGTCTCATTTCTCACATTCCAATGTGTGCCCGCTATGAAAGGTACTAGGACAACTTACCTTTGAGAGGATAACCCTAATATGTGGGTATATATTTTATATTTATAGCCTATGCGTATGAACAATTTTAGTTGAAAGAAGATAACTTACTTTTGAGAGGAGAAATTATCCGCATTACGTTTATGTGAAGTCACACAAATCATTACATAATATAAAGAAAACAATTTTCATTCAAGAAAAAGAAAACAATTTCTACTTTTTCTTATATTCCTAAATATTACTAATATAAACCAAATAAGGAATGAATAAATATAAATATATATTATATACAACAATGTCATCAACAAAAATAAAATAAAAAATAAAAAATAATTTAGAGATAATATAAGTTTATTCTAAATGACTGTATGTATATAATAAATAAAAGATTTAGTCAAAAACTCACAATAAATAAAACATAATTTGAAAATAATATAGATTTTCCTAAATGGCTGTAATTAAATAATTTTAATTTAATTACCATGACCATGAAAAGAGGACACAATATATAAGATAGGAAGTATATCCTTAAGGGTATCGCAAAAAAGACAAAAGTGTTATTTAGATTATACATATAGCTAGTTGGTGACCAGTGGCAAACACACATAGAGGCACACTGTGGTTATATAATTACATTAGCGAGGAGAATAGTCATTGTGTTCGGTAGTAAATATCTTAATCTTGACAAGAAAAAAACTATTAATTTGTGCCACAAGTTTACACTTGATCGAGTGGTTAATGAGCACCCCATTTATTTACATGAGATGGGATGAATTTGTGTGTATTACAAAACAAAAACAAAAAAACTACAAAACGTTAACTCGTTAAGTGCGTGTTTGAAATTTACTAAATTTCTTTTTTGAGGCAGAAATTTACTAAATTTGTTTTTTTGACAAAATTTATTAAATTTGTTGTAGTCATATAGATGAATTATATACCTTTCAAAAAAAAATATAGATGAATTATATTTTTCTGTCAAAAAAAAAATATAGATGAATGTTTATTCATTCGTTTTATTTTTTATTTTATTTTCTAGTTTGGTAAAGATTTCTAATATTTTTTTTTTGGTAACAAAAGATTTCTAATATATGCACACCCACCGTAAAAAGAAATACAAAATGTAAATTTCAAACACAGATTATAGCAATTTCTATAAAATTTACTTTTTAAAATTACATTAAAATCATATTATAAATGTTTATTTTTTAATCATCATGATATTAGCTGTTGTTTTGTCAAACTCAATGTAAATTTATATATACAAGCTGTGTTACTTCTTTTGACAAAGTTGTATTACTTAAAAAAAATGATAATATTTCACATTGATTTTAAGTAAGTCATAATGTTTCTTTTGTGGAATTTTCTTTTTTATCTTTTTGAAATTTTTGGAATTTTTCTTTGTGAAATTTATTTTATGCTTGTATTAGTTATACTATTTAGTAATACTTAAATGGGAACTTTTCTTTATTCAAATGGACTTTATTATTTTATTAATTATTTTTTTTGACGAATTATTTTATTAATTATTGTTTACCTCTTAAATTGATTTTCTATTCAAAGAGTTATCAAACACTTAAAATACAGACACTACCTAGAGGAAACAAACATGTATAAAATCAATTTTTTATCTCTAAAATCAATTTTGCCTCTTCCAAAAATAAAATCTATTAACATACACTTAGATTATTATTTTTTTGGTACAACATACACTTAGATTATTAAAACTCTCAAAGAATTTAGTAGGACGTGTTTTTATTTCTCTCTTCTCTATTTCTCTCATACCAAACACACTCTTGAGGGGGTTATTGGATTGGGATTTCGAGAGGTTATTTTGACAAAAAAGTCTTGAAGATTTTAAAAGACTTTGTGAGATTATATTGATTTTGTGAGATTTTGAGAGTCTTTTTTTAAAAGATATTTTACAATCAAGATTCTTTTTTTTTTTTTTGAAAATCTTGATTAAAAATCTTGATTGGATAACAACATATTTTGTGGCATTAAAAAAAAAAAAGTTTTGATTAAAAATCTTAATTGAATAACAACGAATTTTGTGGCATTGAAAAAAAAAAAAGTCTTGATTAAAAATCTTCATTGAATAACAACGGATTTTGTGGGATTGGAAAAAAACAAAAAAAGTCTTGATTGAATAACACAAGACTTTTAAAATCCATTAAAATCCCTCAAAATCCATTAAAATCCCTCAAAATCCTAATTAAATAACCCCCACTAAAGTGTTTGCAATATAATTATACCATTCCACTTTCAATGAAGAAAGAAAATTATGTTCAGTCGTGGTACAACTACTCTGACCGTCATCTCATATCGCAGACATACTGTTTTTCATAAAAAGAAATACATCTACTTTTAGTTTCGTTTAATTTTATTTGTATAAGTTAACTTTATATTACACTTTTTTAACTAATTAAATATATTATCTATGTTTATCAAAAAAATTAAAATTATCTATGTTATATTTTATGAACACTTATCATAACATAGTTAAAAAAATAATTTGACAACCTATCAAAACCTTAATTAATACTCTCTCTGTTCCTAAATAAGTGTCACATTTGACTAGTTTACGTATGTCAATGCATATTTTTGATCGTTAATATCTTTAACTATGTGTTATAAAAAATTATATTTTAAAATAATATTCATCGAGACAAATTGAACATCTTATTATATGCTACTGTACTATTTACTTTTATATATCAATAAAAATATATAGTCAAAATAGATTATATAAATAGTGTGTAAGTTGCTCAAACAATACTTATTTAAAGGAGTAATTTCTTGATTTCTTCGCATGAACATTCAAAATTATCTCCAAGAAAGTATGTATATAAATGATAAATCTTCAACCCACTACTCTATATGTATAACAAATTTCATTATCAATGACTATATGAAATGTTTATTCAAATAATGTGATTTAGAAGATTTTCTACAGTTTCTTGGATTCAAAATTCACTCGTATCTAAGCCATTCACTGTTGCTTTTTGTTTTTGTTACATTTTTTGGGTTACAAAGCCAGTTACTATATTAATATAACTAAGCTTAAGTCCAATGCTCATTTCTTTACTGTGTAATATTTTATTTTTACCACTGTGTACACATTATAAAGAATCAATCGATTCAACGTCAACAGTATTTATTAAAAAATTATAGAAATTTTGTAATAAAAATATATTTTAGAACCTTAATTAGAAAACAATATATTTCGATACATATTTTTTTAATTGTAAGCAAATCATTATTTTTTATGAGATATTTTCTTTCCAAGGCAACACTATTAATAAGGGATCAACAATCAAAAAATGAGTTTTTTCAACAAAAAAATAATCATAAACTGAGTCACAACACTAAAAAGTTATTATAGGATCCGCTTTCAGATGATTTGTTTTGCTATTATGATATATAAGTCCGAAACCTGACAAAGAAAAGGATATAAGTTTGAATCAAATTTTTGACCACATTTTTAAAAGATCCAAAATTCTTATTACTTGGACGTTGGATCCAGTTGCTATTGATGCTTCGAGATTAATATAAAATTCTTCATCCATCTCCAGAAATTTAGAATCCCTACGGGATAAAGAAATTTTCAATATCATATGGTAAAAATAATAATTTAAAATACGAACTTGAATTTTGACTATCAAATTTTTAATTGAACAAGCTATCATTATTTCAACTGCGTGAACGCAGAGAATCTGATCGTATGAAGGTGAATCGCATCTCCAATATATATTTAGAACATAATATTGATCAATAAAATCTTTTTTTTTTGGGTACGTGCATGATCAATAAAATCCTTTAATATTAGTACCCTTTAAGTATTTCATGATTAGCCTAATTACTCCAAAATATTAGGACATTATACAAAAGCCATGTCTAGCATGACTTGACAATGTGAGGCTCCTATATGGATACATGTTTCCAAAGTCCCACATTGGCACTTTCTGTGTTTGATGAGTAAGTCCAACAAAAAGGTTCAAAATAAAACATGTCCATCTTCATCAAAAGAAAAGGTGAGTTTAAAGCAACCACTTTTTGCTTCCTCTCAATTTCAGAAACGTATCTTTCAAGTCCAAATAGTGAGTGAAGTCACAACTCAATAAATTTAAATTTTGAAAACATGTTTGTTTCAATTTTGGAGCTTGAATTCAATTGAACACAAGTTGTGTGTGCCGTGGTCCAGGAGTACTTTTGAGAGAAATTAATAAATGATAGTATGATACTATTATTATTTGTACTTGTAGCATATGTCTATGATTAATATTAATATTACTCTACCTACTTTTTACTATATTCTTAAAATTTTTAAGAGGTATTTGGAGCTCAGAAATAACTCACTTCCCTCCACCTTTAGTTGGAAAAAGAACTTTTTTCAAATTATGGTGGACTTAATTAGCATATATATACCAACCATGAAATCAACTATACATGTTTTTTGTTGACACAATTAATTAACTACATATTGGTTAATGATTGCTTGAGTACGACATATAAATTATCAAATCTTAACACTAGCTAATTTGTATTGGAGCTACGTACTGTGATGATTGGAAAAAATCTTATTAAAAAAAGATGGTTGAAAAAATGTATATTCTAAATATCAACAATTGGCGAAAAGACAATTTAATTTCTTTGATGATGTCAAGACGATTATTGGAAGATGTTTACCAATTTACGTTAGAAAGAAATTGGTAAACATTTTCTAAAAAAGCTTAGAAAGAAATTGATGGAAGAACTTGAATAATTTGCTTCCCAAGTTGTTGAGCTGAAATAGCCCCATCCTAACATGTATTTGCCATTTGTGAGTTAAAATTGATTCCAATACACAATTTTGACATATTAGGATGATTTGATCGGAATTGATTCTAATTTAAAGCTAAAGTTTGTAGCTTTTAACTCCAAACTTGAATCGTTCAACTCACTTGATGTGAATATATCTGGTTATAAATCACTTCAAATATTTGCAAACAAAAATCCATGTGGCAAGCATTACAAAACAAACATGTAAGGGAAATTTTACATTACACATATACATTAGCAAACTTACATCAAACCAAAGAGTTTTCATAAATTAATGATGCAAAAATCCAGGATGTGCTACTTGGCTTGGTTTCTTACTTCTTCCATTGAGGAATCCTTTGTACAACAACCTAAAAGTCCATCGTAGCAAATATATGAATTTACTAATTACTATAACTACTCTACATAATGAAAACCAGTCATAATATTTTTTAATGAAAAATTTGAGGTTAGCAAAAAATATTATTAAACTTATACTACAATTGTCTCTACAAAAATTAGAAATTCCTCCCTTAACGTTGTAAAGTGAAACTCTAACCACTAAGCTGACAACTCTTAGACAAAACCATTCATAATTAATTTGATAACATATTTTAATTGATGAATTGGACTTTGATAGCATAATGTGAAACTATCATGACATGTTAATATGCTCTCAGTTACATCCTGGCACCATATTGTCACACTAAACATGATATATAATATATACCACACTTTTTAGTTCAAAACATATCTAAGTAGAAAGAACATTTATTCTGAAATATACCTTGCCAGAGTTTTCTTTGTTCCCAACATTAGTTTGAAGAAGTTGAAGTGAGGAAATTGTAGAGTTGGTCAAATTTATGTCTGTCTTGTGAAGAAGTTACATATGTTAAATGAATGTTTTGCGAGTTTGTCGTAGTTACAGATGGATTATTTGTGCGTTTAGTTTGACAGTGGAGTCTCATTTCTCACATTCCAATGTATGCCCGCTGTGAGAGGTAACAGGACAACTGACTAATTGCGGTTGTGGTCAAATGTTAACGTGTGGTGAGGACGAGAAAAGAAACAATGATTATGGCGATTTCAATAAAAAGTTACCTTATAAAATTTTAATAAAATCATGATGTTATTGTTGTTTCGTCAAACTCCCTATAAATCATGATGTCTTGTGAAGAAGTTACGTATGTTAAATGAATGTTTGGAATTTAGCGAGTTTGTCATAGCTACAGATGGATTATTGATTTGTTTAGTTTGACATTTGAATCTCATTTCTCACATTCCAATGTGTGCCCGCTATGAAGGGTAACAGGACAACTATGAATAAATGCAGTTGTGGTCAAATGTTAACGTGTGGTAGGGATGAGAAAAGAAACAGTGATTATGGCAATTTCGATAAAAAGTTACCTTATAAAATTTCAATAAAATTGTGATGTTATTGTTGTTTCGTCAAACTCCCTTTAAATCATGATGTCTTGTGAAGAAGTTACGTATGTTAAATGAATGTTTGGAATTTAGCGAGTTTGTCATAGTCACAGGTGGATTATTCATGCGTTTAGTTTGACAGTGGAGTCTCATTTCTCACATTTCAATGTGTGCCCGCTATGAAAGGTAACAGGACAATTGACTAATTGCGGTTGTGGCCAAATGTTAACGTGTGGTGGGGACGAGAAAAGAAACAGTGATTATGGCGATTTCGATAAAAAATTACTTTATAAAATTTCCTTAAAATCATGATGTTACTGTTGTTTCGTCAAACTCCCTGTAAATCATGATGTCTTGTGAAGAAGTTACATATGTTAATTGAATGTTTGGAATTTAGCGAGTTTGTCATAGTTACAGATAGATTATTGATTTGTTTAGTTTGACATTGGAGTCTCATTTCTCACATTCCAATGTGTGCCTGCTATGAAAGGTAACAGGACAACTGACTAATTGCAGTTGTGTCAAATGTTAACGTATGGTGGGGATGAGAAAAGAAACAATGATTATGACGATTTCGATAAAAAGTTACCTTATAAATTTTTAATAAAATCATGATGTTACTGTTGTTATGTCAAACTCCCTGTAAATCATGATGTCTTGTGAAGAAGTTACGTAGGTTAAATGAATGTTTGGAATTTAGCGAGTTTGCCATAGTTACAGATGGATTATTGATGTGTTTAGTTTAACAGTGGAGTCTCATTTCTCACATTCCAATGTGTGCCTGCTATGAAAGGTAACAGGACAATTGACTAATTGCATAATATTTTAATTAATTTGATAACATAATATTTTAATTGATGAATTGACCTTTGATAGCATAATGTGAAACTATCATGACATGTTAATATGCTCTGCAATTACATCCTGACACCACATTGTCACATTAAACATGATATAGTATAATATATACCATACTTTTTAGTTCAAAACATATCTAGTAGAAAGAACATTTATTCAGAAATATACCTTGCCAGAGTTTTCTTTGTTCCCAACAATAGTTTGACAAGCCAGCCTCCAAGATTCAGGTTTCTGTTTACAAAAACCAAAGCTCAAAAGATTAGTTACTTTCAAAATCCATCATTATAGGGGAACTCGTCCGAAATTCCTCCACAAGGGAAATTCTTGTACAGACATTTTTGCTAAATTGAGAGCTGATAGTTCATATCATCTTGTAACCCCAAAAGAACAACACCCTCACATTTAAAGAGACTCAATGTGTTAAGTTAATAACTTGATTAGCAAGTTATATCAGTTATAAAGTGAATCAGTGGTAGTTTTTACGAACATTATCCATATCAGCTCAAACATCAACCAATCTAACCAAACATTATCCATATCAGCTCAAACTTCAACCAATCTAACCAATCCATATATCTGATTGAGGCTAAAACATTTTTCTAATTCAATGTATGTGATTGATTTCTTACACATTGTGAAACTGATTTCAATAGATTAGGCTATAATGCGCTAAGCTAAGTATTAACTTTAGGAGTGATCAATTGACAAATAGTGCCATAAAACTAAAAAGTGTTTCATGTGTGTGCAAGAGAGAGACAAAGAACATGCCTTCTTAAGATATTTGAGTTCAGTATTTGTCCTTTCATTTAAAAGATCCCTTCCTTCAATGATCTGCAGCACAAGAATCAATTGGTAAAATATATATATATAAATGTTCATTTCTTGGATATGTTATGTTAACTGACCAAGAGAGCTTAATCATAATGATGATTATTAAACTCTAATAGTACTGATAATAAACAAACAAATGAATGAAATTTTGCACTAAGAAATATGGTTTGAGAAGAAGAAAATTCATACCTCTACTATGCAAGTTCCGCAGCTACCCCCTCCTCCGCAATTCATCAACTTCCCCTATTGTAACAGTTAAATTAGTTAGCTAAAACCACAACAATAATAATAAATACTCCTTAATATGATATGTTAGAAATAAATATGAGCCTAACTCATCTCACAAAACCGGCTTGTAAGGTGCGGACCGCCCAGACCGCCACTTGTTTATAAAGACTTATTCAGACCATCTCATATCCGATTTTAAATTTTAATAAATGACTTTATAATTATTTTTAACAAATAAATGAATAATAAAAAAACAAATAGAAAAAGCACATGTTGAATATGGTTATGGTTGATTTGAAGCATGTGGTGTGAGACATACATACGTGGCATAAAGCTCAATCTTGTTATCCGACATGATACTCCTAAGCAGCTTATCTCCGCTTATCGCCGTCGCTTTATCCACCGGATACGACCCCGAACCATCCGCTTTCGGCTGTAAACAATCATTTTCATTTCAACTTCAATTTAAAATAAATTATAAATTGTAATAATAATGCAACAAACGATATATATACCCCGATGAATTCGAGCTCTATTTCGGAAGGAGATTCTGATGAATTTGAAACGAAAGAAACTGAGTTTGGTCGCCGGCGGGGAAAATAGAAAGTCGGATTCCGGTTACCGGCGGTGAGTGAAACTGGAGTGAATATATTTATACTGGAAGCCATTTCCTTTTCTGTTATGCTCTGCTTCGCGCCCTCCACTCACTTTCAGTAGTACCTAACCAATATTGATATTTCTCTATAAAAAGAAAAAAAGCTTAAACATCATTTTATTTTATTTTTATTTTTTATTTTTTATTTTTTATTTTGGTTTTTTACAACCAGTTTAATCTGGTTCGGGGTCAGTTCTGATATCAAGTGGTTTCAGCCCCCTCCCGATCGCAGTTGTAGGGGATCGAACCGTGGTCCTTCCTACTAAATTCTGGGCCAATCACCATTAAACCAACTAACGATTGGTAAACATCATTTTATTTTAGTGTACGCGAAATACTAGGTATCAATTTTAATTTTAAATAGTCTTTGAATCAAATTTTTTGTTTTTGATTTCTAAAATTAAAATTTGCAGAAAAATTTATAAGTTTCTTGCAGATTTTTCTACGAATTTTTCTATGGATTTTTGTTTTAAGGACTAAAATAAAAAAATTTAGTTGATTCAGAGACTTGTATATAAAAGGACTAAAATAATATTTAAACCAAAAAATTGATTTAATTGCAATTTAAGTCCCCTATTTTCATCATTTTGTAGAATTGGCTCCCTATATTAAAAGTTGATAGTTTTAGTTCCATCCTATTGTTTTAATTATAAATTTATAATGTGTTATGTTTTAAACGACGTGATATATGAAAAAAATATAACATCAATGAAATTGTAAGAAAATTAGTTTATAAACTTTATTTAAAATATTTTTTTTACTAATTTATTTAAAATATGTTGTATTGCCATATTTTAGACAAAATAGTTGATGAAATAATAAAAAAAATTAATTTATAAACTTGTATCAACTATGTCTCATCATTGATAATATAAACTCACACGCATAAATTGGAGTGACATGAGATCAAACCTCAGTCATTACTAAACCTTAACAATTTCAATATTTTCTCTCCGTTGAACTAGAGCGTTGCCGATAACAACGAGTGAAATATAAATTTCTCCCTTGAAATTTAAAAATATGTCAAATACCTCCTTGAAATTTGAAAATAGGCAAATACACCTCTGAAATTATAAAATGTTAATCAAATCGCCCTTGCTCCGTTTACTCATTCTATTTTGATGACATAGTCACCAACTGCATAGATGACACTTGCTAACGTAGGCCCGCATCACATAAGGGAAATGTAATTGATTAGGATACACGTCACATGAGACATAATTGACAAAAAAATTGCAAAATTAGGGGCTAAATTTAACGGTCTCCTAGTCAATTAGTCATCTAATTTTACAAATTTTAGTCAAGTATCCCTCTCTCATGTGACGTTGTGCCACATTAACATGTGTCACATATGCAGTTAACGATCATATCATAAAAATAGACAGAATAAACGAAACAGAAAATAATTTGATTGACGTTTTATAATTCTAGAAATGGATTTGTCTATTTCTAAATTTAAAAGAGTATTGTAAGTTAGTTCAGTGGTGATTAACATTGAACTTAATAGAGAGGACCACGGTTCGATAACCTCTTAACCAGATTAAAATTAAACCGATGGTTAAAACAAAAAAAACCTAAATTTCAATTTGATATTGAAGTATTGCTTTCTTCCGGTTCAGGTGTGTTATTCCGTTCCCTCCCACACCTCTGCTTCATTCGCTGCAAATGCATTCTCATAATCACCGTCGTATACTCTTCTCCATTCGTTCACTGCTACGATCAACTCTCAAACCTAACCCTAACCCTAACATTCCTTCATCTCCATTCTCTTCCTCCTCCTCCTCCTCCTCCTCCTCATGGCTCTCCCAACCCGGAAACCCACTCATCAACTGGCCAACCCTTCCACCCACCCAACCCAAACCCGCTCCAACCCCAAACCCCAACCCAATAAACTCCCCCACTTCCACCCCCAATTTCTCCCCCAACGATTTCTCCCTCATTTCCAATCTCTTCACAAACCCATCCATCTCTCCCGGTTCATCTCTCCATACCCAACTTACCCTCACCGGAATCAAACCAACTTCCCCTCTTCTCCACGCCGTCTTCCACCATTTCCCCTCCTCGCCGAAGCTACTACATTCGCTTTACCTCTGGGCTGAGAATCAACCCGGGTTTAAACCTGACTCCAATCTGTTTGATTCCGTAATTAACACTCTTGCCAAAATGAAGGAGTTTGATTCTGCTTGGAGTATTCTTCTTGATCGAATTGATAGAGATGATGGAGAAGATGACAAATTGGTTTCTGTTGGTACTTTTGCTATCATGATTCGACGCTATGCTCGTGCAGGTAGTATAAATGTTTACCAATTTTCATTGCTCAAATACTCAAATTCAAGTTTTTAATTTGGAATAGGGGTTTAGAGTTTGCATACTTGATTTTACTTGAAATTGAGGTGTTTTGTTAACTTGATTATAGTCCCTCATAAGTTTTTATTTATAAGCTATTTCGATAACAAAAGATAAAATGAAGTTTTTATGTGAGTTATTACTAGTTGTTTTGGTAAGCTGTTGTGGAAAGTTTATGGAAACAAGGTGAGAAATGCTTATGGACATATCAAAAGTAATTTTCATAAGCTCTCCCAAATAGGTCGTGTTTGGATAAACAACTTAATATCTAGCTTACAACTAAGTGCTTATCATCATATATAAATGCTTATTATAAGCTATTTCCATAACCAAAGATAAAACAGAGTCGAACAGTTATCGTACAAGCTATAAGCTGTTTTCATAAGCTATCCTAGGGAGCTTATGCTAAGAACTGAAAACAAGCTTATGAACATGTAGATAAAATAAAGTTTTTGTGTAAGTTATTAGTTGTTTTCGCAAGCCCGTCGTGGAGTGTTTATGGAAATAAGGTGAGAAACGCGTATGGACATATCAAAAGCTATTTTCATAAGCTCTCCCAAATAGGCCCCGTTTGTTACTTTAGCTTGCTCCTGGTTGTTTGTAGAGCTTTTGTTTCTTGTAGATCCTTTTTGGATCCTTGCTTCTCCTTTATATCTTGTATGGAGTTTGCCTATAAAATAAAATTTGCCATTTCAAAAAAAAAAAATCTAGCTTACAACATAAGCGCTTATCATCATATCTAAATGCTTATTGTAAGCTATTTCCATAACCAAAGATAAAACAGAGTTAAACAGTTATAGTACAAGCTATAAGCTGTTTTCATAAGCTATCCTAGGGAGCTTATGCTAAGAACTGAAAACAAACTTATGAACATGCAGATATTCTCAAACAAGCCAATCCAAATGGACTTGGTCTTAGAAGGGCGCATGCTAGTAGATGATTCAAATAAGTTAATCCAAATAGTTCCATGCCAAAATTGAGTATATAGAAAGATTTGAGCTTGAAAATATTTAAAGATGCTTTTGGTACAAGCAATGTTGTTTGGATTTGTTGATGAAAATTAATTATTAACATTGGTGTGTAAATATTGCTTACTTATTTATTTAACATTAAGTTAGGAGAATAATTTTGTTTTTGACCTCAAAAACAACAAAACAAATCATTGTTTTACTTCGGAAGTTGGGCAACAAAATCATGCAATTTAGGTTTTTGAAACTGTTCAATAATCTATTTGAATTTGATTAATTGTAATTGATAGTGTAGTTTTGCCAATTATTCTCTTGCTTTATGTAGTGAGGAACCAACTTTTTATTTATTTATAAATTTTGCAGGTATGCACAAGGCTGCTATTAGGACATTTGAGTTTGCAAAAGATAAGAAGTCAATTATGAATTCAGATTCAGAAATGAGTTTATTCAAGATATTGATCGATTCACTTTGCAAAGAAGGGTCTGCTAGGGAAGCTTCACAGTATGTCCTTTGGAGAAAGGAGACAGACATGGGCTGGATTCCTTCGGTTCGGGTTTATAACATAATGTTAAATGGATGGTTTCGAGCGAGGAAACTCGAACATGCTGAGAGACTTTGGGAAGAGATGAAGAAGGAGAATGTGCGACCGAGTGTTGTGACATATGGTACCCTCGTGGCAGGATACTGTCGGATGCGCCGTGTTGAAAAGGCTCTTGAGATGATCGGTGAAATGACTAAAGAGGGAATTGAACCAGGTGCAATTGTGTATAATCCCATAATTGATGCATTGGCAGAAGCTGGGAGATTTAAAGAGGCTTTGGGTATGATGGAGCGTTTTCATGTTTTGCAAATAGGTCCTACTCTTGCAACTTACAATTCTCTAGTGAAGGGTTTTTGCAAGGCAGGAGATCTTGAAGGTGCTAGTAAAATTCTTAAAAAGATGATAAGTAGAGGTTTCCTTCCAATCCCCACCACTTATAATTACTTTTTTAAGTACTTTTCAAGATGTGGAAAAGTTGAGGAAGGAATGAACCTGTATACCAAGATGATTGAATCTGGTCATAATCCAGATCGCCTAACTTACCATCTTGTGTTGAAAATGTTATGTGAGGAGGAGAAGTTAGAGTTGGCAGTTCAAGTTAGCAAGGAAATGAGGCATAAAGGACATGACATGGATTTGGCAACGAGTACCATGTTAACTCATTTGCTATGCAAAATGCATAAGTTGGAAGAGGCTTTTGCAGAATTTGAGGACATGATAAGAAGAGGTATAATTCCTCAATATCTTACATTTCAAAAATTGAATGTTGAGTTAAAGAAACAAGGTATGACTGAACTGGCTCAAAAACTTTGCCAATTGATGTCGTCTGTTCCGCATTCTACCAACCTGCCAAATACTTATGGTGAAGTCAGAGATGATGCACATGCACGTAAAAAATCTATAATTCAAAAGGCCAAAGCAGTTTCTGATTTGCTTAAGGACCCCAAAGAACTTGACAAGTATAGAAGTTCATCAGAAAATTCTGTCTCAAGTGTGAACTGTACTTTGATAGAGGATATTGAGGAAAAGAGAGGTGTAAGATGAACATCTGCGATCTCAGTACCAGCAGGGAGGCAGTTGTGTGGGAATCAGTTCACATTTATTCACCTGTGGAGAATCGAAGAGTTTTGCACAAATTGTCTTCTGTTGTTCTCTATGCCATTGCTACTGCAGGCATCACAGCAGTAGTCGCTGAACAGATTCACTGTTGTCTAACCCACACTAACATATGCAAACTTAATGGAGTTATTTATACAGAAAATAGCTCCCTTTTTAGCTAAATTTTTGATATTTGTCAATGGGAATGGCAGCAACTGAAGTTAACTTCATCAGTTAAAGTAGCCTTATAGAGGCTGTGGCTTGATTAACCTTTGTTTTTAGTTGGAGCCTTGCATAATCCAGATGTGACTGAAGATCAATATCTCTATAGGGAGTTTTATGTTTTGCTGATAAATTGTCAAAAATCTAATTTGATGTCTCAGGTACTACTTTCTGGTGTATGTTGCCGATGGAGCTCAATTAGTATTTCATTTCCATCACAAAGGGTGATCGAATTCCAGAAATCTCCAGATGATGGATCAAACTGAAGGGTCTGTTTAGGTGAAATTTGTCATTATATTTTATCCAGCATTACTTGGATGATACTGATGCCCTTGTTAGGTGTTCAACCACAGCTTAGCTGACCTCCGTACCTTAAGATTTTTTATTATTTATTTATACTTTTTCATCCACAAAAACTTGCTTCTATAGAATGATCCTACTATTCTTTTGTGGCACAAGTTTGAACTTTGAATCATTCATCAATTTATGATAGCAAAATTGGGGTACAAACCCGGCATATCGGCTGCGGTGCTTGTGAAGAAGTATTTATTCCTTTAAGAACATTTATTTATCTGTTTAGACTTTTCCTTTAAGTTCTACAAGTTTGTAATGTTTTCCATTTTGTGTTATTAGAGTATCCTTCCAACTAAGAAATCAATCTCCTGAAATGAGAAAAATGAAGTTTAATATCTATCACCAAGAGTGTAGAAATTAGCATGATTTCAGTTGTATATTAATGGCTTTGAATTATTAACATTTCATATTTTCAAACCCTTTATAAATTTCATATATTTTTTATTTTTATTTGTAGGTTTAGTAGAGGTTCCATCAACATAATTGCACATCTTTTCAATTTCAATTTATAGCTTAATAGGAATAATAATTTGTCTGTCCATTTAGTTGGACACTAATATATTGTTTGTGAATACAAGTTATAAAGAAAATGTACTGTAAAATTTAAACAGATTAAAGTATTCTTAGCCCAACTATAATAAAATGGCATTAACATGTTATAATAATTATGTAACACATACATGATGAACATAAACCATATAATACGACACACACGCATTTCTAAGATGCAATTTTGAAAGAGACATACAGTACGTCGGTACCGACTAGCATGCTGCCATTGTTAATATTTTATACCTCTGATGATGCTCTGCAATCAACTTCATTTTTTGTCTCCACATAATGCTCCAATTTGACTGCTAATTCCCTATGTTTTTTAACTTCTAACAATGCCATCATTCTTCAAATATTCTCTTTTTTCACATTTATTTTTGACACAATATTCTCTCTACACACATTGTACAATCGCTTATAGTTAGTACTTATTAGTATTAATATTAATATTATATAATTCAGAGGAGTTACCCACTAGTACATTGACAACTTGCACATTTCATGATTGATGCCAATGAAATTGAAATGTTCTTGATAAAAAGTAGTACAACTACAAACTTAATTAACAGTTGCATCAAATATGATTCTTAAAATTTAATTTTTACTGCAATTATATTTTTTAATATTATTGTAAATTAACAAAAACAAATGTGTATATAATAGATAGATTAATCTATGAAAAAAACTATGAAAATATGAGATCCACTATTAATATGACGTGTAAAATGTAATGTGACACTTTAGTTTTACGGTTTGATATAAAGAGTGTTGGTGATTAGGAGTTGTGGATGTCATGTTAAGGTATAATCGGGTTGTTTGTGGATTTGACATTTGGTGTTGGGGATATTATGGGACCTAAACAAACAAATGTTGATTCTCCAGCAGTGTGTCCGATGTATCACCGTTGGTGGAGCACATGTTGTCGTGAGAAAATTATTATTAACAAAGATTGAAGGGTGGTCCTAGCTTGTTCTATGAACATAGTTTATCAATCCGTCTCCAAAAATATTGGAGCTTACCATATAGCATATTAGGTAGTATATTTTGATAGATTTGAGTATATTAGTGACGAATTGAGAAACGCCAACAAAATAGCAATTTTTGAATATACACATTCAGTGACGGAGCCAGAATTTTTTTTCGAATAAGTAAAGTTTAGATGAAATTTTCCTTCCAATCTTTTCAAATATGAATTGAAAGTTATAGAAGATAATCACTAGAGATTTTTTGAAGACCGTTGAGGAGATACATGACAATCATTTTTTACTTTTTTAATCACGAGTTATTCTAATTAAATCTCTTTTTGAAACAACTTATATTAAATTTGAATTTGCGCTTTAATTAAACCTATCAACTAAAGAGGAGGTTATTCGAAGGAAGGTCTCTCGCATCGGCTAAGAAGAAATTATTTGAAGGAATGTATCTTGAAAATATTCAGATAAGAAATCAAAATCTACTAAATGGAACAATAATTATAATCCCCTCTATATTTCCACGAATCTTAGGAAACACACTTAAAAAGGTCAAATTTAAAAGCTAGTTGTTATAATATTCATTCAATTAATTAATGAGACTATCTTTGAATATGAATTTGAAATAATTTGTCCTCATAATGTTCTATTTGAACCTCATTCTTGTATTTTCTGTCAAATCACTCATCACTCAAACTCAAATAATGTTACCCTTTTTACCTTTGAAACATGCACACATATTTAAAACTTTGGCAACATTATATTAGTCCTAGTAAAATTGAATTTATTAAATCGAAAAATTAGACCTTGTGGACAAAATAATTGTATTTTTATCCATTAAAAGTGACCAACCAAACATTTTGGCAGAGATTAATCATTAATAAAATTTATAGTTCACACAAATAATATGGTTACCTAAAAAAATCTAAAACAAAAGGATAACTCTCAAGAAAAAAACACAAAAAAGTGGGAATGTTATATATAAAATAAAATACATAACCTCAAAAGCATTTCCACTTCCACTTTCTAACTTTTAACCCCATCTATGTCAATGGAAATGGGAACCATTCGGCTTATTTTGTGGCAAAAGGCTTTAGTGGCACAAAAGTTCTTCCTATTCTTATTTGTTGGTAGTGGCATCCTTCATTTAGTAATAAATATAAATATATAGATGGGGCACTTATATAAATTGCTAGATTTTCTTAATCAATGAGATCTCAAATTCAATGACTTTTTTCCACAGCAAAGATCAACTATAGTGACAAATCAAATATATGCAAAACTTGACAATTAGTACAATATAATCTTATCTATCATCATTGTGTTTAAGACCAAAATAAATAAATATTGTCTAGCTAGTTAAGGTTTATTGTTGTCCTTTTTTGACAAAAATTAAGGTTTAGTTCCTTTTTGACCAAAGTTAAGGTTTCGTTTTTTTTTATATATAACAAGTTAAGGTTTAGTTTTAATACGTTGTCGATAAATGATAACATTACACTCACCTTTTACATATGATTCCTTATTCTAAAATCTACTCTATTTGTAAGAAAAAAAACCCTCCTTTTTGAATAACTTTTATTTTATCCTTTTTTATGTATAATTCAAACAAACATAAGGAAGTCAAGGAAATTTCCCGAACGAATAAGAGTGGAAAGTTCATTTAAAAATAAATTGACCAATACATTTATCGTTTGATCATACTTTGATTTTCAAGATGTATATTAGTGCAATTTAGCTTTGATTAATAGATTGTATATTTACTCAAATTTACAATATTTTGTACGTAATTTTATTTGACAACCAAAATTTATAATTAGTATCATAAAAAAAGTATTATAATGCAGAAATCTACTACTACTATAATAAAGTTAATAACTATCAAAGTTTCTTATTTACCCTCATAAAATTTAGTAAAGTTCCAAATCTTTTGCCCTTTTATGTCAAATCACTCTAAATTACTATTTTATTATTATTTTATTTTATTTTATATTCTCTTTCTTACTTTTTAAATTTTTTATTATTTCTCTTTCCACCACTCTTTTCTCTTTCTTACATTTTTATTATTAATTATTCTCTCTCTCTCTCTCTCTCTCTCTCTCTCTCTCTCTCTCATTTTTCAATTTTTCATTAATTTATTTTCTTTTCTAACTTTTTTTATTTTTCTTCTTTTAATTTAATATTTAAATTTAAATCATCTATCTTAATACAAAATTTTATTTTCACTTTTTCGATAAATATATTTTACATCTCTCTATTTATTATCTAATTTCTTTTTACATTATCTACTTCATATTTTCACTCTCATTAACGAATGTCCAACATTTTATTACGATTTATTTTAATAACATACTATCATTGTGGTTCATTATTAGTGTAGACTCCAGAATCACTTTATTTGAATTTATATAATTGTACATTAGTTGATATTAATTAAAAATACGGGACAAATATATGTCATTGATAAATAAATAAAAATGTGACAAGATGAGTCTTTGTTACCTATAAAGTTATAAAAAAACACAAGATGAGTGTTTGTCACTGAAAAAAAATATTTGAATAAATTCGACAAATACAACAAAAATGCTTGTAAACACAAATATACGCATATAAAATTTTCAACGGGACGGGACAATATTCAAATATGTTTTTTTTTTTGGTTAGAAATATTGTATTAATATTGTTATTTAAAATATCATTTAATAATTTTTCTCCATGTTAAAATAGCACTTAACGTCAAATATAATTAAAATAAATATATTTAACTAACATACTTTAAAATTTCATTGAGAAAACTTTAAAATTTGTAAAAGTGAACAAAATATATGTCACTAATATATAACATTATCAAAAAATAAATATTTATCATTGATAAAAATATATGAGATATAACAAATTGCATCTACACATAAAAATATAAAATCTACAACAGGATAAAATACAAATATTTAATACAAAATTTTATTTTCACTTTTTCGATAAATATATTTTACATCTCTCTATTTATTATCTAATTTCTCTTTCCATTATCTACTTCATATTTTCACTCTCATTAACAAATGTCCAACATTTTATTATGATTTATTTTAATAACATACTATCATTGTGGTTCATTATTAGTGTGGACTCGGAAATTGCTTTATTTGAATTTATATAATTGTATATTAGTTGACATTAATTAAAAATACGGGACAAATATATCTCATTGATAAATAAATAAAAATGTGACAAGATGAGTCTTTGTCACCTAAAAAGTTATAAAAAAAAACACAAGATGAGTGTTTGTCACTGAGAAACAATATTTGAATAAATTCGATAAATACAACAAAAATGTTTGTAAACACAAATATAAGCATATAAAATTTTCAATGGGCACGGGACAATATTCAATTTTTTTTTTTTGTAAGAAATATTGTATTAATACTGATATTTAAAATATCATTTAATAATTTTTCTCCATGTTAAAATAGCACATAACGTCAAATATAATTAAAATAAATATATTAAACTAACATACTTTAAAATTTCATTAAGAAAACTTCAAAATTTGTAAAAGTGAACAAAATATATGTCACTAATATATAACATTAACAAAAAATAAATATTTGTCATTGATAAAAATATATGAGATATAACAATTTGCATCTACACATATAAAAATATAAAATCTACAACAGGATGAAATACAAATATTTTATTAAAACAATATTTCCAAATATTCATAAATTTTCAAAATTGTATTATATCAACTTTATTTAACTATTAATAATTAGCATACCCGTGCATCGCACGGGTACTTTGCTAGTCAAAAGTCTAAAGGACAAAACATGATTGATAGACCTTTAATCCCTTAACCTCAACTGCAGGATCATTGTTCCGATACACATATAAAATTTCATACTATTTGAAAAATGAGATCAATGGTAGTTTATCTAAAAAAAATTAAATTTTTTATCTAAATAACATTCATACTTTTTAACTCAACAAATCTCGTCTTGAAAAAAAGACAAATCATGCATACTACCTACATGTAAGATTACGACAAAACCTCAGGAAAATAGTGCGGGGATTTGAGATTGGAACAAACTAAGTACTTACATTACATTATTATTTTTTGGTTATAATTTTTTATTTATTTATTATGCAATAATATTTTTATATTTATCTTCCAAAATATCCAACGGCTATAAATTCTCTGACCTATCACATAGATCAAACCAATCAGCGTTCATTGGTTGATTTTCCAATCTACTACAAGACAAAGCGTGCCCTATTTTTGTCCACAAAAGCTAAAGGGCTACACAAAAGAGATCCCTCAATCAAATTTTCTTTTGGTTTTTTTCCTCCTTTGTCCTTTGTTGATCAATGAGTGAAACATGCATTATCATGGAATAAAGAAAAAAGTTCCATATGTTTTGTTTATAAAATATTTAAGTCTTTGGGATACCACAATCTTTCACAATTGTTTGTTCCTTCTTTTGTCGTACTCAACCATGCATATTTGTCCTAAACACAAAATCCGACACTACTAAATCCAATAGCCAACCTTAGCCCATGTGTATCATTTTAACCTAATCTCATATACTTCATATTCTCACATTATATATGAATTTTTAATTCATATGCACTGATATAGTCAGTCAATCACAATTGTCAGATCATTAAAAAATTTAATTTTTATCATATATAATTTAAAAATCATACAAATGACGATTTATGATTGATTAACAGTGTAAAAATTTTAAACTGACTGTACGTACATTGAGCTTATTCTATTCTATATATACTTAGATCTAATCAATCAAACCATAGCTAACACTCTCTCTAGCTAACTTCTATAGCTTAATTATTATTTCACCTTAAGAAAAATGGCTACTCTTTCCGAAGCCTATAGAGATCACCCTCTTCACCTAAATCATATTATACCCTTAGACTTTTCTTCATTTAGAACTTTACCCGATTCTCATGCATGGCCTCAATCTAATGATGATAACTTCACATCTAATGGATCATGCATACCAATCATTGATCTCAATGATCCTAATGCAATGGAAAATATATGCCATGCTTGTGAGAATTGGGGTGCCTTCCAATTAAAGAATCATGGCATACCCTTAAATTTAATTGAAGAAGTTGAAGAAGAAGCAAAGAGGCTATTTTCTCTTCCTTCAAAAGAGAAACTTAAGGCACTTAGATCAACCAACGGGGCAACCGGTTATGGTAGAGCTCGAATATCACCATTCTTCCCCAAATACATGTGGCATGAAGGTTTTACAATTATGGGGTCCCCTTCAAATGATGCCAAAAAGATTTGGCCTAATGACTACAAACGATTTTGGTAAGTACAAATGTTTTAATATCATGCATTTTCATGCAACGTGGACAATCATAAACATAAACATGTAGAAGCATGCTCTATTTTTTGATGAAACACATTCAAGTTTTTAATTTCTAGGAATTTATGGAAGCCATGTATTAAATTTACAATATATTGTTGCCTTAAGGTTCTACTTCGAAAGTTCAATAAGCGTAATTCGGTCAACAATATAATTATCAAAATAATTTTATTTTTTTTGAATCAGCAAATATTTATATATATAATAAAACTCGACCATAAGTATAAGACATATATATGGTGAGATAAAGATTTTTCAGTTTTCTGTATTTAAAGTGTGCGAGTCTCGCAATTAGACTACTTAAAAAAAGTCTCTACTTAAAAATATAGAGTCCCTTATTAGATCATAATTTTAAACAATTTGATTGGACAACATATATATGAAACACATTCAAGTTTTTAATTTCTAACTAGGAATTAATGGAAGCTATATTAAATTTACAATATATATGGCTAGCTAATTAAGTCTTTACACATGGAAATAGAGTCCTTTGATTTCAATTTTAAACAATTTGATTGGACAGCCTATGTCTGTGAACATAAGATCAGTTAATATATGTAGCTAGCTTCACTTAAGAATCTCTTGTTTAAGAGATTTTGAATTCAAATCCTACCAAGAATAATATCTTATTAAATTTTTTTAATTTTTTATTCGAATTCTAATTTGCACCCTTTTGCCTAAGACAAAAAAATACAATGTTTTATAGTGTTTAGTTCTTTATCTCACGCATAAAATAATACATGAAAAGAAAAGAACATGCATGTTAGTTTTGTCTTATTAATAGGTATGCATATGATTAAAATTTTCAGCCTATCACATGATCATCATAAAATAAACTTGTAAAAGCCAAGGCTAGTGATTTGGATTAGCTTCAAAGTTGTAGAGAAAGATATTTTTTGAATATGTTATTATATAATATTAATTACATTGCTTTCGGTCTGAGATTGTACAACATCTAATTAGCCACCTAATCAAAGACAAACTCACAATTAAGAAAACACAGCCAAATCACATGCTTTTCCAACAAAACCTTAATTTCTACAAATTAATAACCACTGCAATATAAAATTATTATTAACAAAAATTAAAGATAAAAAAAATGAAATTGATCTTCAATTTTAATGTCATAAACTTAGAAAAACAAAACTAGATCAAGAGGAATCCATTGACTATGTTAGGAATTGAGATTCTCTAAATTATAGGATAGAAAAGACTTCCTAAAAATAATTAGGAAGTAAGAGATAAGAAAAATGGTTGATTAATTTCATTTGATGATTATAATAAAGGAAATACATGATCTAAAAAAGAAAGTACATGATCTTATATAGTCAAGATTATTTCAAATATTATTGACTAAATAATATCAATTTCATAAAAAAACTAATAAGTCGTCAATCTTCTAGAACTAATAAGTTACTATTTTATAATAATATAATAATTCCACTTTTTAAGTTTATTAAAAATCTTTTTGAGTCGAACCTCACAATTGTTTTTTTTTTATAGGCATCATAATTGTTGTTAGTGAGCTTGCTCATTCAGTTACACCTCTATTTATAGTCAATATTTTTAAGTAATAAAAGTTATTTTGCATTTTTTAAAAACTTCCAAATTCATGTTTACTCCATCACTCTAACATAAATTTATATATGAAATTTTATGTTTGGTTATTTTAAGTCAAAGTTTCTATATTTTAATAGAAGGGATACAATTTCCATATGTTTACACACTAAACAACAAAATTATATATTTTTTTTTTGTAGTGACATAATGGAGAGCTACCAAAAGCAAATGAAGACACTAGCAGAGAAAATAACAAACATAATATTCAACATATTAGGAATTTCCAAAGAACAAAACAAATGGGTTGGTTCAAACAACCATTGTGGAGCAATTCAACTAAATTTCTACCCATGTTGTCCTGACCCAAAAAAAGCAATGGGCCTGGCCCCACATACAGACACATCACTTTTCACAATTCTTCATCAAAGTCAAACAAGTGGACTTCAAATTTTCAAAGAAGGTGTAGGGTATGTTACTGTGGACCCTCAACCAAATACACTTGTTGTTAACACTGGTGACATTCTTCATATATTGTCAAATTCAAGGTTTAGATGTTCTCTTCATCGTGTTGTTGTGAATGAAATTAAGGATAGATATTCTGTGGCTTATTTTTATGGACCCCCAATTGATTACTTGATTAATCCTTTTGTTGTTGATAATAATTCTTTGCCACATTTTCGTGCTTTGACTGTTAAGGATTATATTGGGATTAAAGCTAAGAATTTTGGGGGTTCTTTGTCTTTGATTAGTACATTAGTTACTTGATCATCATGATCACTAATGTAATATGTGTATCTTTCTTTGATATTTTTGTAAGGAAATCTAATTAAAATGTACAGTTATTTTTGTATGTGTTTGTTTCAATTACTTCTAAGCATCTTTGTTTTTTATTTTTTTTTGTACATTTCTAAGCATCTTTGTAAATAGTATAAGCTTGCAAGGATTTTTTGTAAATAAAATAATTAACTCGTAGGTTTTATTCTTCATTTGAGACTTTGGAAAACAATACACCCGGTAAATATTCATGACAACAAAACTCGTATTTTTTTTAACAGAAAATATTATTAAAAAATAAAATCTCTAAACAAGACGAACAAAGACTGGTAAAAATCAGATTTCTACACATCTAATAATCATCCAATTTTGGTGAATTTATAATAAGAAATGATCAATAGATTACGCTAATGTGACATCATTTATTGATCTGACACTCAACTCTCATAGGTTAGCGTGATTTTTCTCTAAAATTTAAAATAAATGTCAAAAATCAACGTAGTAAATGAAATCTCTAATTAGAGTCCTCATGACTCTGAGAGTTGTGTGTGAGGTCTATAAACAATGTGTGAGCTAATATTCATTGCACCCCACAATAGATGAGTTATATATGGTTTGAATAAATATTTATAAGTGAGAATCGTCTTCACTCTAACAAAGCAATTTTGTAGATGTTAAGTTAAACCAACGTACCTAAATTTTAAGCAGTACAAGAAAGAAATTAAGAGCAAGTTCAAGAAAGTACCTTGAGTGTGTCACCAACAAAGACAACAAAGCCCCCTTGGGGTATGTTAAATGAAATAATCCATTTTGTTTGTCTTGGTGAGAACCTCAAGACATTGTAATTTTTATGTAACAAAATGCACTATAATTAAGTTCTTCTCCTCATTCCTCATAACTATTATCATATGTGATTTATAGGGGAAAGACCCAATAATTCTAATGCATATACTAGTATACATACATACATACATATGATATTATTATAGTATATAGCATCATATACATGAATCAAACGCCTATAAATGCCTCTAGTGCATTTTCCTTGAGAGTTGAAACAAAGTAATCTAAGTAATCTTCATAATTGAATGGACGGTAACGTAGTGGATGCATTTTATCATCAACCAATTCATGTGGCACCTCAATTTTCACCTTTTCCTTTGGATGTGTAAATAGTCCAAATGAATATCTTTCTTTGTCTCCACTCATAGTCACTCTGTGTGTAGGTGCATGAAGTCTCCCATTGCTCCATGCCTATAAAATAATCAAATTGCATGTCCTAATTAAGCATATATAGTTTAGTGAATTTATAAGAAAGTTATACTCTATGCGTCTCAAAATATAAGAGAAAATTAGCCAAAAAAGTTGATGTATCTGGTTAAAAATTCGGACCATATACATCAATTTTTTTTGACAAATTTTCACTTATATTTTGGGAAGCAAAGAGTACATGCATAATAATTTATACAAGTATTTATTCTCCTAAATCTAATTTCATAACTACAAGCTAATGCACGATATTGAAGTGAGAGTATGTAGCTTGTAATGCAAGAAATAAATTAAGAGCAATAGTAATATACATATGCATGAAATTAAGTACCTTAAGTGTGTCACCAACTATGACAATAAAGCCTCCTTGAGGTATATCCAATTGAATCCATTTGTTTGTTTTAGTTAGAACCTCAAGACTTTGGACTTCATTTTGGCATAAAGTGGTTAAAGTATTTTTGTCAGTGTGAGGTACCAAGGCAATTTCACAATCTTTGTTGATTTCTGGAACTTTGTATTTCATCAATCTAAAATTACCATGGCCCTTTAATTCTTCAATATTTGAAGTGTATTGTTTTGGAAGACCATAACCTTCTAGAATCATCTTCAAAATTAAGGAATGCAATTCAAGCATTTTGGTGCTCATAGTCTTCATTGTCTCACTATATACAAAAACCCACAAGAAAAATATAGTAATTTTTTAAAAAAATTCACACATACTATAAACTTTTTTTAACCGCAAAAGTATACTTAATATATAGTATTGATTATGGAAAGAAGTATAAGAAGTATTGAATTCAATCGGAAAGAGCAAAATAGGAAAATTTCTCTATCCCCCCTCATGATTCTCTATAACCCCTTAAAACTCCAAATTGCTCTTCAATTCGGGACGTAGATCTCAAACTAAGGTTCGAGATGTAGAACCCGAAGTTTGTGCGGAGTTTTGGGGAGTATAGGCAACAATTTGGGTTTTAGATCCCGAACTAATGCCTATACCCAAAACTCCGCACTAACTTTAGGTTCTACATCCCGAACCTTAGTTCGAGATCTACGTCCCGAATTTTGCTTAAATACTTCTCTAAGAGCAAAAACGGTAGTTAAAAAGGAGAAAGAGAATGATGGGGGGTGGGTAGAGAAATTTTTGCAAAATAGCGTGCAATGCAAACAAGTTGGATAGGCCCAAATGTAAAAACTAAATGGGCTGAAATTGTTAGGTCCATTAGTTGTTTCCATAAAAACAAAAACAAAAACAAAAAAAAATAAAAAATTTTTTTTTATCCATTTTAGGTGTCTTTGTATGTACCCGTCATCTATTTTATTCTTCAACTCAAAAAAAATTCCTAAATGAATTCTACTAATAACTATATATTATTATATTATTACATTTCAACAAAATTATCTGTTTTATTACAATTTATTTAGTTGTATTTGCAAAAAAAAAGTGGAAGTGTTAATTTAACTATATATAATATATGCTAAATATATAAAACACTGACTATTGTAGATGTTCTTACATTATAAAAAGGTTGTTCAGCCACAAGACAGATCTATTTTCTATGACTCTATGAGTAGTTAGTTAAACATATTTTCTATTAGCAATCTTAACTAGTGCAAACTCTAGTTTAATTAGAATATATGATTTGACCTTAACTAATTGTCTTCCATTAGTTGCGTACTTTGTTAAGGGTCCATATTCCGGATCATAAACATTAATGAGTAAACGTCAAAAGAAATGATATGAAGATTGAGAAGTATCAAATTTTAATGTAGCAACAAATGAATACTTCATGAATTCAATTCTTATATGGTAACCCATTTCTTCATTTAAGGCTAAGTGTGTAAGTTTAAATTACTATATAAGTGCCAAATAAACATCAAATTAATAAACCTTTTTTATTACAAAATTAATACACACTTTTGTTTTGTGACTAAAATACACACTTTTTAACATGCACAAGATGTTATATAAATTTTAATCAAAAAACTTACAAAACTCGATCAATTATATTCCGACACCGTATAAAATACAATTCAAATATATATTGATCTTTGAATCAATGAGATTAGAAAATAATATAAAATTGAGAAACTATAGATATATACGGGGTGTTGATGTCGGAAAATGTGTTTTACAAATTAAAACATTTGAGTTAGAACACATCTTCTTAGTATTTGAATTAAAATTTCAATCAAATTAAATTTTGTTTATGTCGGAATATAATTGAAGTTGAAAAGTGAACATGTACCACTTAATTATAAGCAACAAATACATGACCCAATTTTATACAAACACACTCATAAAATCAACAAGGTGGGTCTTAACTCAATGTAAACAAGTCCTCATCCATATATAACCTTCTCTTCACATAGATTCAAGAGTGGATTTCTATCATAATTAGTGAAAAATATATAAATTTTATAATATCAAAGAATGAAGAATAGGTGCTAATATTTCATCAATTTTTTTACAATTAATAAGATCTACATTTGAACCGGATCCATATTAGACGCCCCAAAGTAGTTAATTAATAATATTCATATCCTTATCTAAAAAAAATAGTAGTACTAATAAACTAATAATTAAAAAATAATATATTTTCAAATAAATATTATGTAAATAATTAAGCAAGTAAAAAAATCAATTACCAGAAAGTTGGATTTCCTTGAGGCCACATGAGATTAGTAAAAGCCAAAGCATTATCTCCAAGAGGAGCATCCTCAATTCCAAAGGATTGACATAGAGGAATTGTAGGAGAATCACCATTGTAGCTACTATAAGGAACATCACTTTTATGTTTCCTCTTAATTTCTTCAGGTAAATCAAACAAATCTTTCATTCCTATTAACATGCTTTCATGTTCACATGAAAACATTTTCTTATCATGCATTAAAATGAAACAACCATAATTCTCACATGCTTCTCTCACTTTTTTACTCATATTTTTCCACTCCTCACTTTCTTCATCAAATTGTAAATCATCATATATGGAAAAATCTAGACATGGAATATTCATTTCAATACTCTCACTACCCATTTTCTCTCTTTAATTCTCTCGGTTCTTCTTTCACAATACTCTTGATATAATTGTATTGTATATATATAGTGACATGTACTTGAGATTGATTTAGTTACAATAAAGCCAAGCTGCGGAAAAGCAGGACTAAAAGTCTAAAACTTCTATATAGGGAAACGGATAGGGTCCTATCTTATACAAAAATTAAATGCAAAAAAATAAATTGAGTTCACACATATTTATGATTTATGTAATGTCACATATATGTAATTAATTAATTTATATATATTTTTGTGTTAACACTTTAACTCTCAAGGTAGCGGCGGACATTAGTAATTCGGAGTTCACTATAGAAATAAATAAATAAAATGATTTAATCGATCTTAAATTAGGAGGGAAATCTACATTATGTGTTTCAAATTGGTTCTCCAAGATAGTACTTATAAATGAAAACTCAAAATGTCACTTATAGAAGGACAATAAACTAAAAATAGAAAATCAAAAAGAAAAAGGACCGAATATTTTTAAAATATTTTTGTTGTCATTATTCTTCACATTAGTGTTTGCTTAGTTATTACTCCTACGTTTAGTGTGTTACGTTAAAGTAGGTCGTATCTAAGGTGGAGCAACAAGGGAGACCGTTCTAGGCTCCAAAATTAAGTTTAAAATTGAGGCTACAATTTTTTTAGAGGTGTATTAACTTAAAATAAAAACTAAAATTATTATTTTCCGCTATATATCATTTTTTATTCTCTTTCTACATATGTATCAATATCTCTTGTATAGTTGCATTACTCCTTCACCGTTGCACACCTGTACTTTTATTCTTCTCACAATCATGTTGCTTACTTAATGACTTCACATCTAGAAATGTTTGTAGAAATAATTGTTTTGTAAAAATATTTAGATATTAAATAAAAAATTCAATAATGTTTAGGAGTTTCAATTTTTTATACTAGCTATTAATTATGATCCAAATTGTAGATTCACTTCTCAGCCACCAAAATCTCAAAAATGGCCCTGCAATAAAGACGTGTATGAATTCAAATCATGTCCAAAAGAAGTAGTAGTCCATAACATATAGGATAGGATGAGCAAATTATAAGGAATTGAAATGTTTAGAAGTTTGCAGAAATTAATATAGTTAGATGATATTATTATTGAGGAGTGAAGTATGGAGCTGGACAGAAGTGTGCCACCCTGTAAAGTCATATTATGTTCATGCATGCAAGCCATTTGTATTAGATAGTATAGATACGTTATTAATTAAATACGTTGTCTGTTAAACATAATAAATGCACTCTCATACTATATGGAATAGTTGTATTATATAGTTTTCATTTATATACATATACTTATTTGACAGTGAATGCTTGGTTGGCTATTGCTACTATTGTAACCATATCTTTTCCTTGCAAGCAAGGCATGCATGTAGTTAATCCATATATCTTTCCTCCATTTGCTCCAAATTAAATAATACTATCTCCGTTCCTTTTCACTCGTCGTTTTAGGAAAAAAAAAGATTAAAATAGGAGAGTATATTTTTACACTTAAATTTACCATCATGCCCCTTTTTAAATATATATTATATTTTGAATCCATCAATAAATTCATACTTTTCACAAATATTATCTATTTCCAAAAAAAATGTAACAAACTTTATTTAAAAACAAACAAATTTTGTATACAATTAGAAGATTATATTGTTTCAAAAAAAAATATTATACAAAATTTAGTCAGTAAAATAAAATATGAAGGAGGATATAATAGGCAAAATATAATTTAAAATGTCAAAACGACAAGTAAAAAAGAACAAATATTTTTTTAAAACGACAAGTAAAAAAGAACGGAGGTAGTAATAGTAATAATCAATCAACATTGTGTTGGATGGGTTGATACCATGCTTATTAAAGTCTAGTGAGTTTAGCTAAGTTGGTAAGAACATTGCAATTGCAATGTAGAGACTGAGGTTTGAACTCTGATATGTCTGTTTATTTATTTATTTTTAAGAAGTAAAAATCTAGTCACTAAACTATCTAACAAAAACAAAATTATTAAAGAACCTTCGATGTTTAAAGTTACTAATTTGGGATATAACCCCAATTCAGTGAAAAATTATATTGAATGCATCGTTATCAACACGAAAATTAGTTTCATAACAAAACTTAAGACTTATATTTGGAGACAATATATTGTTGAAACTAAAATTTTTACAAGTGTTGATGAAATACTAAAATCAACATGTTTCTATGAACATAATTGTTAGAGACATTGCATGTTACATGCAAATTAGGCTACAATTAGTTGTCAAAAGAAATAGAGAATGAAGGGATATTAATCATAAATAGCAAATACTCTTTTTGTTGTTATCATATATAATATAAGTATGAAGTTTTAAAATTATTAACGATGACTAATTTATATCAGAGAACTTACTATTTAAGAGGCTCAAAATTCTTACTACTTATACTAATTATTCATTCGTAGTAAATATTCTACTCCGATCCGTATTTATCTCTCGGTTATAAGAATCACTTTCTATATTTGTAGTGCTTTAATTTAATTAATACAAGACCTCTCTTCAAACTTTCGTGTTCCTAATGACTTATTTGCAAAAATACTATTATTAAATTAGAAATAAGTATGTAAAAGTAACGCATACTTCTAATACAACCACTTGATGGTTACGTTCACACCTACTTGAATATACAAAAAAGGTAAGATATTCTTTTCTTGGACCAAAAGAACATTTCACAAAAATAGCAAATTTATATCGTTTGAAATTGAGTTTATATATTGTTTGGAATTGAGTTGTTACCAATATATATTCTCTTTCCCAATTCCATTGAGGTCTATGATTTCTATCTGGTTCGGTTGTCTCAACCATAACATTATACTAAGTTACAATATAGTAGAATACTAACTAGTGTAAGTTGTAACACATTTATAGTATCATGTTTGTTATTTTTTGCCTTGTCTTATATACACAGTCTCACAATAATAAGTCATGCATAATGCATTCTTTTTCTGATCAAGTGGTCCAAAATTAACACAACCATATGATTATTTTTTCCAATTTCATTCACTAGTCACTATTACTATAATGAAGACCTAGATTCACTGCTTTAGTAAATTCAAAGTTTGTCGGTGAATCTCAGTCATTTATCTTTAATCTAACGGTTTTAAATACACAATTTATATTTTGATAGTTTTACGTAGTATGAAATTTTTGACCGTTTATTTTTAATCGGACAGTCTAAATCAATTACTACATAGACGTAGTAACTGCGTCAAATTCAATCTCGCGAATTTATATATAAGTGCACAAAAGTGGATCTAGAGAGTTGAAGGGTCGTAATCTAGATTATGGGGACCAGAAATTATATATGTGTAGTACTCTACTTCTCCCCAAATTATAATCATTACTTATTTTTCATCTATTATCTTTTCTTAGAAGTAGCTACTTATTGATATAACTCAAAATGTCTTAATATGGAAATTAGATTTAAAGGTATTATATTCCTTTGTGGGGGATATATGTTGATCAATTATGGATATATAGATGCATATACTTTTGAAGGACGGCTAAAAGAAAGAGATAAGAATTGAACATATATTTGCATTAATCTATTTTAGACTTGATAACCGAGTTTTGGAGTAATCATTCTTTCTATTATAGGTTCGTTGAAATAGTTTTGTATTTTATGTTTTGAAATTTTCAAAAACAAAAATCAGTTATATTAAGATTTTTTTTAAAATTTCAAATTTCAAATCAAAATCAATTTCAATTTTAGATTATGAGATTTTCATAAACATAAAAAGAAATATTCATCATAAGCATGCCTTAATTCAAATAATTCATACCATTAAGTAGTAAAACAGTCAAAATATTTTAAATATGTAATGTAATTATTTAGTAGTAATTTTGGCAATAATGGTTGAAATTGGTGGTTGTCAGCTGACGGCTATCAGAGTGTTGATCGATGATGGCCAGATCTAGTGATGATTGGTGGCGGTCGTAATAGTGGATAGTTTGATATATAGGTGATCATATGTGGACAAAGTGGCAATCAACGGTGGCTAAAGTGTTGAAATGATGGTCGAGGATTGTCGAAATAGTGATTGGCAGTGATCGGGGATTCGATTATAGTGGTAATTGGTGGTGGGCATATTGGTTTTGGAGGTGGATATAGTGACGGTGACTAAAGTGGTATTAGGCGCAATTGGAGTATTGGTGATCGATGGTGGTGATCAGAGTGGTAGTTATTGGTGTTGGATTGGCGAAGGTGTATGGGGTGGTGACCTATAGTCGTCAAAATGATGTTGGTGGTTGGAGTGGTGATTGTTGTCGATGGTCAGAGTAGTGGTTCTTTGTCACTAAACTACTTGACTTAAAAAAATAAACACATGAACATTGTGATTGTGATTGTGTTTCTTTATAATTTTAAATTGGATTCTATTTATTGTATTTAACTAAAATAATTTGCAATTTTAATCTCTCACATGATTTCCAAGAACTTTCGGCTAAAAAATGTTTTAAAAATAAGGTACAATGGCAAAAAAATAACAAACATTGACCTATTTTTTGGAGTTCAATAAATATTTTAACTCTAGAGAAAATTTATAGACTAATAGGACCACATTTAAATTGGACCCTCTCCTAACTCTTAGCTTGCAAACCTCTCATACACAAAAGGACAATGGAATTAGACAAAGGTACATTCATATAATGTATGGTGGAGGTTATGATAGAAATTAAGATACAAATACAAGTGATGAAAATACTTCATAAAGTATTTTATTTTATGGGGATAAGCCAAACCCTATAACATCATTTACATTCTTATTAGGTCATGCATCCTTCCAAATTTCCACAATAATTGAGAGAAATATAGATATGAATCTTAAAATAAAATCAATATAAGTCAAACAAACTTCTCTAGAGCACATGTCAAACACCATTATCAATTTAGAAGATTTATTCAATTCATTTTCAAAATCAATGTTACTGTACAATTTATATTTTTTTTAACCGAATTTTGTCCATTCACATCATCCAAAAAACGAACCTCTAATCATATACTTAAGAGGCCCAAGACACTTACCACGTCCACTTGACCAATTCGTTGTTGGTTACCGGTACATTTGATCTTTGAATTAGTAATATCAACGGTTGATATTAAATGCTTAACAATTCACAACAAATATTAATCCTTTTACTAACTTCTGAAAATAAAATTGCCGCGCGAGTTAGGAAACTTGATCAGCATTAACCATAGAAGAAAGGAAGGAAAAAGGTACTACACAATAACATTATAATGTCCAGTTTGATGATACAGGAGTAGAAATCTCCAAGTAAACAATAATTAAAGAGATAACAAGAATGGTGATAATGTTACAAAAGGTTAGTATCTATTGTTACATAGGAAAAACATAAATAAAGTACATGCATGTTATGAATCAACACTGAGAAAAACAACAACATTCTTGTATTGTACAACATAGTACATCAGCCAGATTATGTCAGGTCACTTCCAGAGCTTGACAAACTTGTCATGACTGGCTGAAGCAACCAAACCATTTACAGTTGAGACGGCCAAAGCAGCAATAAGACCGTCGTGAGCAGACAGAGTCATCGTTTTATTCTCGGTCATGTTCCACAGCTCCAACGACTGCAGGAGATCACAGTAGAAATGGCGTTAATACATGTTATTTGGTGAAAATCAATTCCGAGAAAGTGTGATTCCGCGCAAACTCGAAAGGAAAGTAAATTAGAAGAAAAAAACGATGATGACTTGCCTGATAACAGCCAATGACAAGCAATGAAGAATACGTAGGATGGAAAACGCACGAGTGAAACTTATTGCCATTACAGCTAAGCTCGTGAACACACTCCCCTTCACTTCCAGATCCAAGAGTCCAAACCCTGACAGAGTCTTCGCTGACAGATGCTAGGAACTCTCCAGAAGGATCCCAACACACGGAATGTATTGACTTTGTGTGACCCTGCAATTCATAGCGATATATTCCAAACAGTAAAATCAGCACGCTCTTAGAAGAGTATGAAATTCAACAATCAATTTACTTTCTGATGTTAACCAGATATTATGAAGAATAGTTCAGACTCTAGCCCAAATGCATGTTTTATTGAAAGAATTTATCTTAAATCCAACAAAGAGACTTTAAATTTCTAAGTTAACTAACCTTAAGTGAATATCGGCATGCTTGTGTCTCGACATCAAGTATAGAGACAACGTTTTCTGCAGCTGCAGCAAGGAATCTACCTAGCCGAGGTTGGAATCTCATCTGTGCAGTGCCACCCTAATTTATAAAATTAAAAAAAAAAATCAGTTTCGACAAACTACTAAATTAGAGAATTGTGAATAAAGATAATGTCAAAAATACTACCTTTGACACTCTAGCACAATTGCCGTTGTTAATACTCCAATATCTTATCTCGCCGTCAAAATCACAAGAGCAGATAAGGTCATCTTTATTAGGGTGAAAGTCTAGTGACATAACAGATGCAGAATGCCCAGTGAAGGTACGAAGCGAATACCCCGGCTGCATTGGTAAATTACATATAAGCTAATTTACAATAACAGAAACGATGAAAAATAACACAATCCATCAAAATTTATGTATAGGCAAACAAACATATGTGCCTATAGTGATAAAAATAAATTTTTCAAAACCTTATATAAACCAAAACGAATGAGTCTAGCAGTAGGGAATTTGTGCTAGATCAGACAATTTACAACATAAAGATCGTTAGGACATTCTAATGCATGATACAATTGAACATACATGTTGATCACAATAAAATATCCATAAAATTTTATTGGCGGCAACTACTTACACTAGATTTTGTTGGAAACATAAATCCGAAGATAGTGAAGCACTAAACTTGCATGTCACTTAATGTCTTTATAACTAAATAAATTAGAAAACATTTCTTCCTAAGCTTCTATGAAACTCATTGAAAATCAAGGTTCATGGATTCATAAAGTCTTGAATGGACATTTTCATTGCAAAATCTTTAAAGCATTATTATGATAAACCATGTTTAGGAAGACTTATATCATCAGTCAACAAAACTAAATCATTGTTGAAAACCCATAGCTCACTAGGAATGGTGTTATTTGTATGTATGCTTCAAAAGTATCAAGAATATAAAAAGGTTTCCTAATTTTATTGTATCAATTGCATATTTTCAACAAGACATATTTTCATAACCAAGGACGAGCCATGTTTTAAAGGCAGAAAAAAGTTTGTAATTGTGTACAGCACAGTTAAGTTACTTGAAATATCGATTTAGAATCTAGAGAAACAATTCCACAAAAGTTGAAGATTCGCATAAAAACAAAGCAAATCAACTAACATTGTCAACATCCCAAACCCGGACAGTTTTGTCATATGAAGATGTTGCAAGACGAGGCATGCTTGGACTGAAACGGACATCAGTGATTAAAGATGAATGCTCTTCAAGAGTAGCTTTCTGCTTTAGAGAGTCTGTATACCATAAAACAGCCTGCATTTATGAAACAAAGAGGAAATGTCACATTTTATATATAAACAGAACAAATGATATAAACTTCTGGATATTGTTTTTCGATTTTCAAGCAGGGTAATGGCCTAACAAACCTTTTTGTCATGGCCACCACTTGCAAGCAATTTTCCGTCGGATGAGAAATGGGTACAAACAACTTTGCTTGTGCTTGCACGAACCGAATTTACTTCAGAAAATGTGAAACCTGAAAAGAAACCAAACTGAAAATGCGAAGGTAATGGCAGAAAAAGATTATGATAGATAAAATATTGGTGTTTACTGCACCTTTGCTTACATCCATACGTCCAACTGGATCTCTATGGTCTGTATCATCATGCGATAAAAAAGACTCAACATTGTCATCAAGAGATCCATCCTCGACAAAGCGGTCCACATCTGCCTGCAATTCAATATCCTTATCATCCCACTGCCAAAATGGAATGGCAATGAGTCTCCATGCAAGGAACTTAATATTCCTTCCATTAATTGAAATCACACAGAATAGAAGAGCCACTCACCAATTGGTTTGAAGGTGAGGTAAGAGTTCCGGTGCCATCAGTGCCGAACATCATTAATGGCTTAGAAGAACTACCATTATGAGGTATAGAAGGCATTGATATCACATCGCCCGGTGTATGAGTTGAGCCTGAGGGAGTTGAGGGCGCTGAACTCGGAGATGGTCCAGCTGTATTGGCTGTTCCTGAGCTATTGGCAGGACCGGAAGAAGATACAGGCTGCTTTCTCTTTCTTCCAGTCTGGTTTTTGGAAACCTTAAGAAGTTCATTCAGAACAAAATGTTAGGAACCCATTTCAGACTCAAAATGATAAACATCAGATGCCAGTAGATACAGAAATTTATGCTTAATAACTATTGGTACACTTCCCAATAACTCCATAAGGTAAAGGTAACTGAGAATCAAGATATCACACATGACTCAAGTGCTCAAATTTACATCATGGGATTGCATCCACCATAAAACGACTGACCTGATCATTTCCTCTAAAGGAGTTTGACATGCTACCATCTCCAGTGACACTGGCGCCACCTCCCCCTACTTTATCTTGCTGATGCATGTTATGATTTGAAGACTGAGTTTGCTGATTTGAAAGAGTATGTTGCTGAAGTTGTTGCTGCTGTGGATTGGCATTCTGCTGTTGTTGATGTTGTAACTGAGCCAGTTTCAACTGCATCAACCAAAAACTTTTCAACTCACGAAACATTTTGCAATATAAGAATTTTATAAAAGGGAAGTTTGATAAAGAAAAATATGAATACAAGATCCGTAATGAAGATGAAAAAGATAATTGTGAGAAGTACCTTCATTAGCATATCCGTATCACCGCGAGGAAAAGGAGGACCACCTGCTTGAAGGGGTGATCCAACATTTGATACAACATCGCCAACAGGATTTGGAAGGCCATCCTTACCTACGCCCATATTCCTATTATTCAGTAGCATTCTGAGTCTTCTACTATCATCACTGGCAGATGGTGATGCCAGATTTTGCTGTGCTAACATAAGCTGTTGCTGATGCTGTGGTGTCAACATCGGAAGTTGATGAAATGGCTGTGGAGACTGTATGAAAGGTTTTGGTTGCTGGAGTAAACCAGAACGAAGTTGATCCAACCCCTAATACGGAATGGAAAATGTTAACATGTGAAACTTAATAACTCAATAGTTAAGTTTCATCATTTTATGATGTTAAACAGTTAAAGTTAAAAAGAACTCAGCAGGATCACTGCCAGAGATTTCAGATAAGAGGCCGTTATTACTATCAGATAAGAGAGGTTTTGTAGGATCAACAGATACAACTCATACAAGCAGAGGAGGGCTACATCAGCAACTCGGTAATGGCTCAAGGGTATGATAAGCTCAGGGTAAAGACCATAGGTTTCATTCCCGTGTCCAACATAAAATTAAGAGACGAAAACCACATCCTATGACGCTCTTATCAAAAGAGTCCGACACACAATAACTTTGAAGAATGATATTTATATTTGCAATAATGATCAAGTTAGGAACACATAATGTTAACCAACGGTGATAATCATTTTAAAGTAAACATTAAAGTGAAAGATTACTCACTGTGAGTGGCCACCCTTTCAGAGTCAAATTGTTGCCACCTTGATTTGATCCTGGCAAACACAAAAATCTTCTGTTAACTTAATCTGTGAGCACGGTTTAATCACAAAGTATGAGGAATAAATAATTTAGTATCTTGCAAACCAAGTTTTGAAGTAATAGCATAAACTGGATACACAATACATTAGAGTAAGAACTAGATGAAAGAATACCAGGAATTGCCATCAACGATCCTTCAGGCCCCGCAGCTCTGGGGTTTAAAACAGGATTAATCTCACTTTTTATATCCTGATTCAAAGTGGAAAGTCAGGAAAAACAGCTGATAATGAAATAAATTAAGAGGTATAGAGAACACTTCTTATGATAGCATACCGGAGTAGACCCTGGTAGTTGCTGACTACGAGCTTGAACTTGTGGCGACATTGCACCAGCGGAACCATGCAAAACTTGCCTGAAATCAAGAATTTCATTATAATACATTCAACACCCATGGATATAAAGAATATCACAGGCTAGAGGAAAAAAATAATTATTGAATGCACATATCAAAATTATTGGTGGTAGCTGAGGGTTGATATGTCACCAATCACCATAGTTGGGATGCCAATTATCATAGTGATGCTTTGGCATACAAATTTTGGTTAAAAAAGCACATTGCAATTTATTCTTCAAGGTCATAGGAGCAGACCCTTTTTCATGAATTGCCGAACTTTCGGCCCCTACCCTTACCTCCAAAGAGAACTATCGGGCTGTTACAATGGTTACCATACAAGATCTTTTTATTCAAGTTGATGAGTAAGCATCAATTTTTACTATTCCAGATCAAACCCGTGGCAACAAAAAGACCTTGCTCCCTTATGCTTTGTGGCATAAATCATGCTAAACGGAAAGCTAAAGAAAAAGTAATGAAGGCTATGTTCTAAAGAAAATCACCCTGATGGCTGGCCAGGAGCTGCAGATGACTTCAATATTGAGGCATGATTTGGGTCCAATAGTTGGTCTCCAAATCGTTGCTGTACAAAATAACATAAGATAGCTGTGAATATTTACATCATAAGAACAATAGTTTATCATGAATTACGCAACCGGAACATCCCTGTACCTTCATTGCAGCATCTTCCAAAGAATCCCTTTGAAGGGGAAGTTTTAACCTGTCCTCGTACATTTTTGTTGCAATTGCATTTGCAGTGCTAGGATTTCCAACTAACCCATTTGCACCACCACCACCATTCAAGAGATGAGCCCTATCCCTACCCTGTTGTTGCTGCTGCTGCTGCTGTTGTTGTTGCTGTTGATGCTGCGGCTGCTGCTGCTGTTGTTGTTGTTGCTGGTGCTGCTGCTGTTGTTGTTGCTGTTGCTGCTGCTGCTGCTGTTGTTGCTGCTGATGCTGCCTCTGTAACAGCATCTGTTGCATCTGCATCTGTTGTTGCTGCTGCTGCTGCTGTTGATGTGGTGACTGCTGAGGTTGTGGCTGCTGCTGTTGTTGTTGTTGCTGCTGCTGTTGTTGCTCTCTGGCCTTAATTAACTGTGTCTGCAAAGAGAGTTTTACAAACAGAAATACTTCAAATGCCCCACATATACTCCAAATTGAAATTACTTATTCGTAGGCCCAAAAAACCATTATATAATTTACGCAAAGCATGGAAAGTAGGATTTTAAGCAACGATGTCTGTTTAGCACCAAAGCTAGCACACAGTGGCTTCTCAAAAAATATAAAAACCAAGTAAACAACTCGATCATGGTACATCCAAAATATAGAATAGAGATGAAAAGTAAGTATAAATTGCCATCACAAGTTTGAGATACGTTAAGTAGCCAAGTAATCAACTTCTCATTTTCATTTTATTTTCCTAGATTTGCATAAACAAGTTGCCTTTTCATAGCAGTTTTACAGGACAATACAAAAACTGTTTTCTCTATGCAATTTACAATTAAGCCGGTAAAATGACGAAATAAAAAATCACTAACTAATCGTAATCACAAGTAGACAAAAAATCACTAGTGCAAATAAGATATTCTTTGAAATCACACTGCAAGTGACCTAGCCAAGACAAATTAAAGAATGAACTTTTTTCTTTAAAATCCCAGCTTACCTTAACAGCTAAACGATGCATCAAAAGTGACAAATGGATAACAAAATCATTCATTAGTTAAGATGCACAATTTGGAAGTTACAACGCGTCAAATATGTAAACTTCCTTATTTAATACGAAAATAGATACAGCAAGAAAGGTACCGACCCCCTTACTCAATACCGTGTTTTATTTACCAAAGTTCTAGCACAACCATCCAACTCAGACTCAATGCACTAGAAGTATGCTAAATACGGAAAAAACAACAACGCGGTTTTTCCAACCAACCTCGATATAAGACGCAGCAACTTCTGAATGCTTCTCGTTTGTCCTCGCAATAAATATGTCCCAGAATACCGACCACCACTCAAACAAAAATCCTCCCGGAGCATCAATGGCTGAAATCAAATATCACAAATACACAAAGCAACCAAATTAATATTAATATACAATGAACAAAACAGAATTACAAAATCGAACTTCTTTGCTTCGAGGGTAACTCACCAACAGGATCAGATGACACTTTCCCTTCAGCTTGAAAAGCCTGAGCTGAAGCCTTCAAATCCCTCTTCACTAGGTAATCATGGATGTAAACATCCAACCTAAAAATATCACAATACAAGCAAGCAAAAATTGCAAAATCAACTTCAACTGTGAGAACCAAAGCTTAGATCTTTACATCAATATCAACAACCCAAATGCAAGAATCAACTATTTCAAAAACCAAAAGTGACAATTTCACTCAATGTAAAGAAACCTAAAAAACCTAAAAAAAAACCCTAACATCCCCATCAAAATAATCTCACACATTCATACTAAAACAACACATATAGAGCCAACCCAGATGAAATAAACTAACCCCGAATCATAAAAACATAACAAACCACAACCCAATTCAACAAAAAACAAAATTGAACATGAAAATGAACCAAAAATAAAATTAAAAAAACCCATTTTCAAAAATGCTGAAAAAAATACATTAAATAAAAAAATCAAAAACACAGAAACACTTACATCTTATCAGCTTCCCAGTTAGTCTGAGACATGCTGAAAGAAAGAAAATTGAAGAGTAATGAAGAAATGAAAAAAGCTTGATGAGTCTTGAAAAGTCTAATGGAACTGAGTAGTAACAGTTGGAAAAGACAGAGTTTTTATGAGAGAAGAGAGGCACAGAAACATGAGAAGAGAAAAGGGGAAGTGTTAGAAAGCGAAACGAGAGAGAAAAAAGAGAGGAATTTTAGGAAGAAAAAATCGAAGGGAATGAAACAGAAACGAAATGAATGACCCTTTTCTTTGTTTGTTCTAAGTCATGTTTGAGACACGGTAAGAAAAACATGAAAAAATGTTTTTTAATGATTGATAAATGACACGTGAGTTTGTTGTGTCGATTATCCATCCTTGTTTACAGCACTCAAATCTTAAACACATCTTACATTACACATCAATTACTTGCATTAGATTCTTGTGCTAAATTTCTTTTTTCTTTTTTTTACTTTTTGTTGTATTTAAATTATTTATTGAAAAATGTATTTTTTTTCGGTCAGGTAGTCTAGTGGCTAAAAATTTACTTTTAAAAATGAATAAATGAGTGTATCAGAGTTTAAAAATGAATAAATTTACTTCTAAAAATTTACTCAAGAGTATATGTTAATTATTCAATAATTTAAAATGTTATTTGTTTATTGTATTAAAGATCGAAGGAAGAATTATAAACAATCGGTAAGAAAGAAAAATGTTTCATAGAATGAATTAGTATTTAAAAATTGCTCAATTTTGACATGATTTTACATATTTGAATTGAAATTCGTGATTTTCATAGTCTTTCTTTTTAATTTTCTTTTTATTAACTTCTATATCAAAAAAAAATTGTGATTTTCAATGTTTTTAAGGATAAAAATTAAAACATTTTTTTATTTGATTTGTAACTTTTTTATTCCACGAAAATAATATAGAAAAAGAACCTAAATTGAGTTTTAAGTACTACTCTCTATTTTTTTTTTATTTGTCATCTTAGAAATAAATATTTGCTCTTTTTATTTATTTTTTTGGAAATTTAATTATATTTTTTTTATGGGTCTTGCTAACTAGTGTTTTTGGAGTACTAATTAAAGTTACCAAAAAAATAATATTTGTAATGGAAATTGTAAAATACAATACCGTATTTTTTTAGTCAAAAAAAAAATAAATACCGTATTTTTATTTACAAACTTTTTTTTTGTTTCTTAACCAATGCTCCAAAAACACCGGTTAGCATGACCTTTAAAATTATAATTTAAGATGAAGACAAAGAATTATTATATATTGGTAAAGAGAAGCTTATCGTAAGAAGTAAATTTATTGTTTTCTTCTTAACACATGTTAATTTTTATTTTATTTTTATCAGATAGTTTAACGGTTAGAAATTTACTCTTAAAAATGAATAAGTAGAGTATTATTTAGTTGTGAATTTTGTTTTTTTTGTTTACTTTTTCAGTCTAATTTTAATCATAACTATGTTACTAAGTATCTATATTTGTTAAACATAGTAGATAGGATTCTTTCCGTTTCGGATTGGATTCTTTCCGTTTCTGTCGGATTTTTCTTCATACAAAAAAAATGAGGAGTAGAACATGTGACATATAGGTTTTTTTTTGACAAAATGTGACATATAAGTTTATATTCATCTATTCATGTTAACCAGAAAAAATCAACTTAAAATTTTCATATATGTGCATTATTGTACGAGACATTTACCATAGGTTTCACTAAAAGTTGCACCACATAAGGATATTTTTACTTCTTTTTTTTGGACTAAAAAGGATATTTTTTTTATTTAATTTGTCAATTAATTATCTTTTACGTCCCCAGATGATCGTTGGGAAGTAAATCAATCTAAAATGATAATACCTCCGTTCCTTTTTACTTGTCGTTTTAAAAAAAAAGACCAAAATAGGAGAGTGTATTTTTACACCAAAATTTCCTATCATGCCCTTTTTTGAATATATAACATATTTTTAATCCACCAATAAATTAATATTTTTTCACAAACATTATCTATTTCCAAAAAAAATTGTAACAAATTTTATTTAAAAACAAACAAAATATATATACAATAAAAAGATTATATTGTTTCAACAAAAAAATATTATACAAAATCTAGTCAATAAAGTAAAATAGGAATGAGGGTATAATAGACAAAATATAACCTAAATTGTCAGAACGACAAGTAAAAAGGAATAAATATTTTTTTCTAAAACGACAAGTAAAAAGGAACGGAGGTAGTAATTTGTAATGGAATGATGGAAATACTCTCAATTTAGTCAAGTTTTTTAACAGTAAGATGGAAATAAATAAATTAGATTAATACCCTAAAAATAAAATAAAAATGATATTTTTATATGGTATGAATTTTATTTTCTACAGAATGAACTTAATTTATTTTTATGACCAAATTATAATATTTTGGCCTTAAAGTTGAAGTCTGTCTGTGGTATGAAAAATGAAAAGGTTAGGGCATGAGAGAATAGAAGTGCAATATCATTTGTAGTAGTATATTCATCAAATCACTCATTAAAATTTGCATTTCTTTGGGCCGTTTAATCAAAACTGAGAGACACTCCAACGCTAAATAGCCCATAAGCCCAATATTACAGTCATATAACAAACAAAAAAAGATCAGTTTATTTATTGGGCTTAATAACGCTCATCCGGTCCAGCAAGCATTGCTTTAACACTTGTGAAAATAATGTATAGGGTGTGTTTTTTTTCTTACCAATGTGTGTTTGATCTGCTAAAAAATTGGAATTGGACATGACAGATGTGTTTGATTTTAAAATTGACACAGAGAATAGACAAACAGAGGGTCAAGGGACTAGACAAAAACAAATATTTTTGTACCCAACTGAATCACGGAACAACTTTTTATCCTCATCACAAGTGTATAATCACTAAAATAACATTTTTTTCACCAAATATTCTACAAGACAAAATTTGTTCAATACCATAAATGTTTGCCCTGTGTTGTTCTCACTTGTACTGTCATGTGTTGTTTTGTCCAATATTTTTATTTTGCAGATCAAACGGACCCGTATGATGCGTGTTTGATCTACTAAAAAATAAGATATTAAACATTAAAAATTCAGTTGTACTGTGTTTGATTGTAAAATTGTTCTTGACACTGTACAAATTGGGGATCAAGGGATTGAACAAAAACATATATTATTGTCATTCCATGAACCACATGACAACTTTTTATTCTCAGCACAAGTTGTCTAAAATACTAAAATAACATTTTCTTCACCAAATATCATACAAGACAAAATTTGTTCAATACATTAAATGTTTGTCATGTGTTCTACTACCTTGTTGTACTATACTATTTTGTCTAATATTTATATTTTGCTGATCAAACGGATTCGTAGTATTGTTTTAACATTTTATTTACTTTGATATATGCATTGGAATTAAAGTTCAAAATCTTTTAAGTAGGGAACTTTACAAACACATTTCTTTTACATTTTTTGTTAATCATTTTATGGATAAAATATTAACCGACAAAAAACACATTTGAGTATTAATTTTTATCTTAAAACATATTCAAGAACTGAAATGACTAATAAAGAAAAACTTGTGATTGTATTTGCAATTTTAATAATATAATGATCAACATGATAGTGAGTTACACGCTCAATATTATTCATAAGAAAACAAAATACACTACGTCAAAAAAAAAAATATATACTTATATAATTTCTGTCATGTGAAAATTTCTTGAAAATATCTATGTAGTCCAATAATATTAATAATAAATAAATAAATAAAAAATCGAATGTGAATGTATAAAAAGTGTAAAAGCCTCATAATTGGCACTTCAACATATCTGACCTAAAACATTCCTTGCGAATAATGATTCACACAATAATTGAAAGAACAATTCGAACAACAAAAAACTTTTGGGAGCATATATTAATTAATTAATTTCAAGTTTACTAGTAGCATTTTGTAGGTACAAATGCTCACAATGGTTTAGCAAGAATACAAATACATTATCATAGTGAAAAATTTAACAGCTAACCACCTGCTTAAAAGCCTAAGAATCTTAAATACTGTTTAGACTAATTTACTTTTGGTCAATTAATTTAATAGCAATTCAATATTTTTATTAATATTTGCATAAATCAAGTATTCTCTGCGCGTAATTACATAATCAAGTATTCCGAATTTTAACAACACTACTACATTCTCAAGTTAAAAATCGAATCCAAAACCTTGATTAAATTAAAAGAGACCTCTTCTGTTATCTAAACCCTCCTCGATAACATTTTTTGATGCATGCAAACTACTTGTTTTTGGAGTTGAATGAATAATGGAGTTGAAAAGAACAGAACATAATTGTTTCTCAGCTAATTGCAGTGTAAGGAAGTACTTAATTGGCATTTGGGGGGCTACAGAAAGGAGGTCACGAAAGGTAGTAACATTGAAAACTCTCTCTCTTGCTGTAAGTGTAACAATATGCATATTTTCTCATATCCATGACTCCATCCATGTGTTGTTTTTGTCAGCTTAATACTCCAAGTCCAAGCTAGCTGCTGTAAAAGCAACATACCACTGAGATCAAGTGGGCCCCACTTATAAACCTTGTAGTGAATTCTCTTCTTCTGCCTGCTATGCTATGCTACTATACTATGATCATATATACATTCATATTCATTCATTTATATGTAATGTAGCAATGTCCTTACTACTTAATATTGATCCAGATTTGAGAGTGACCCTTCCTTTATTCCTATGTCATCCTCACCTCATCACTGCCCCAAATCAAATAAAAGACATAACATAATTCCATTTTGCTCAGTTTCCTTATAAGACAAATACATAATCAAACAAACAAAAATACACACATATATGCATCATCAAATTTAATCTAAATTGTTTGTATATAAGATTGGAATTTTTTGTACGGATGCATGTGAGGAGTGTCTATTTTGTTGGCTATATAGTGTACGTAGTTAGTATCAAGCAGTATAAAAAGTTGAAACCAATTAGACTCAAACTCTTCAATGCTTGGATACACTTTTACTAATTTTAGTTTGTCATATATATGTGGGACAGTGAATTTCGACTTCTGGAATTATGTTAATTAATGCATTCTTGCAATAACATATTGATGATTGTTAAATTGACAACATAAAAGGCTAGGGTAAAACTAATCTCAATTGGTTCTGCGATGATTAACGTTGAGTTTTGATAGGGAGAATCACGATTTTTTTATTCCCTTGAAATCACTTATTATCAATGTCATATTTCACCATTCTAATAAACTTAAAGAATATTAACATTGTCTAGTAAATACTTGAGCCTCATAATTATTTGGTCGAAAGTTCGATCTTCGATCTTCGATCAGTATGTATGAAAAAATATTTGTTGAGGAAAGTCAATCATCTTAAATGAATATCAATTACTTCGAAAAATATATTTGATTTAACCAAAAAAACTCACACACTATCTTAGGTTATTTGGGAATGGATCTCCTATCCGATGAAATTTCCACCTGATATTTTCCATTTCCGCAACTAGGATCAATTTGAATCTTTAATCAAAGATTTTTATGCCTTTCCATCAAAAGGTTACAAAAGTTAGGTACATGATTTTTTTTAATTTAACTAAACAAATGGTTTTTTCTATATTTTTTTACTATTTACTAGTACTATTAAACTACTACGTACTTTGCTTATTTAATCTTTTAATTCTATGTACCGTATACAGTATATACAGAAAGTACGTGTCGTATGAAGAAGAAGCACATGCATACTACTAGTATATCACATCACATGATTCACAAGAATTGAAAAATGGTTAATGGAGTATTATGTGGCAAATGGCATGCATTCGGTTTCTGTCATCACCATCAGTCTTCCATCTGATATCATCATGCATGCCATGCGATGCCAATATATACTTTGCATAGATACGCTCTCTGTTCTTACAACAATATCATACTCTACCGATAGCGCGTGGGATACACTGCACTGGGATTACAACGTTGAAGTGTAACAACGCGAAGGATATCGCGTGGGAATATTGGAAGAATGTGACGTCATCAAAGCATGCAAAGGGTTAAGTAATGTGTGTGTGCAGGGAGAAGAACAGAGATAACGCGTAGCGGCGTAAGCGTAACACCGGAGAGAGAAAATACTACTACCACATCTACTACTACAAGTGCTACTACTGTAAAACAAATTATACGTACGGTTCTTAATACGAAATACGTATGCGTCAAAAAAACAAATACTGTATACAAATACTGTAGTAGTATTATTGTATCAAACCGCAAATAGTGGTTATTGATGAAGTCTCGATACTCCAAACTTAATTAAGTATCGTGTTAGATATTATACTGATACCAATATGTTTCAGATACTTTTTGATATTTTTTTTTATGTATTGGAAAAGTATTCAATGATTAAATTTACTTTTTTAAATAAAAAAGAGCCGACACTTCTGAGATACTTGTCAGATACTTTTCGATACGTATCAGAGAAGTATTCGATGTTTATATTTTATTAATTCTTTGAAAAGAAATAAAATAGATCCAAAAAGGCTAATGTTTTGATTAATATGCATACAAATTTTCAACTTTTAACAAAGAAAGAGGAAGAATATATGAAAGGAGAGACAAAATTTTCAACTTTTAGTGGAGATGTGCATGACTTTTTTTTTTTTATAGTATTAAGTTATACTACCTCCGTTTCTTTTTACTTGTCGTTTTAGAAAAGAAAAAAAGACCAAAATAAGATAGTATATTTTTGTACCTTATTTTTTTATTATGCCTTTTTTTTTAAATATATCATATTTTTAATCCAACAATAATTTCTTACTTTTACACAAACATTATCTATTCCTAAAAAAATTGTAACAAACTTTATTTAAAAATAAACAAAATTTGTATACAATAAAAATATTATATTATTTTAACAAAAAAAATTATACAAAATTTAGTCAAAATATAATAGGAAAGAGGATATAATAGGCAAAATATAACCTAAATTACTAAAACGACAAGTAAAAATGAACGGAGGTAGTATAATTTACTTGTTTTGATAATTTTAATAATGTGAATGTTTCTTAATTATAAATTTTAGTTACGTTTATATATTTTTTATTTATATATTTAATTTTTTATTGAAGTATTTTAGCCATATCGTATTTTAAATTTTAAAATTTTCTCGTATCCGTATTGTATCAAGTATCTGGGCTTCATAGTGGATACCCACTTACCAAAGGATGGTTTGGTTTCAATTTTAGAAAGGTTAGACTTGATTTTAGACGTTGATTCTGATATGTTTGATTTTTATAAAGTAAAATTAATTTGTTTGAAACTTGAAGATATAACTTCTGATTTTAGAATTAATTTTTATACAGAAATTTACTGTTTAACTCATAAATGTACCATATGAAAGTTTAAGACGAAATTAACTCAAAATTAAACAAACAGTTTTGAAAATGTGCTGAAAAATAACTAACTTATATGTTGTCATCAATAACATAGGGATTAACTTGAAACTTTTTAAGTGCCCGTTTGGCCCGGCTTATTTTCTACTTTTCTATTTAACTTAAACGAAATAGAGAAGTATAAAATTGAATTTAGTCATATTTCTCTTTAAAAGTATTAGAGAAATAAACTAAAGAATTAAAAAAAAAAAAAAAAAGTAGAATCAAACACATTTTTTTTCCTACTTTACTATTTTTAAGGAGAAGAAAAAAAGTAGAAAATAAATCCGGCCAAACAGGCATTAAATATAAAGGATCAACTTAAAACTTAAATTAAACATAAGATATCAAATATGCAATTAAGTTTTTATTTTTACACAGACATATATTAAAATTGGATTAAATCTTCATATCATATCAAGAAAGTGATCGGTGATATGAAGGAATACATAATTTCTTTTGGTTGAGCATGTAAAATTATTTTACACTCTCTATAGGTATTCTTTTTTTCTCTACAAATTATATGCGATCAAAATTTTATTTTTTATAAGGGTCATGTTAACTACTGCACTCCTTGCACTAGTTAATCATATAAAATAAGTAAGTTTTGTATTGAAAACAACACTTTTAATATTTTATAAGTGTTGACCGCACAAGTTCCAATATATTTTTTTGTTATATTAAGTATTTTTAACTAGTACATGAATGCGCATTTTCCTTTTTATAATACTACTGGTACTACTAATATTTTAATATGATCTATTGAATAAAGATCGGACGATCACATATCAGTGATCTCTTTGATCAATAGTCCACGGTCAAAACCAAATACTGTCTGTTCTAAATAAATTAGAGATCTTACGTCCGAAAGATCAAATACTCTCTTAAATTGGAGATCCATTATCCATAATAATAATAATAATAATAATAATGGTGCAAGCAAGTAGAAATCTAATTAATCTGCCCCTCAAATTAAAGGACCTCTCTCTATCTTTTCACAGTGAAATGCAAAGAATTGGTCAGTGGGAGGTCAGTAGTGATAGTAATGAGAAGAGAGTGTGTGTGTACATACATGTGCATGACGCAACAAGTATATTACTGGAAACCGTGCTTCATTGGAAGCGTGTGATAAGGTTCTGGGCAATTAAATTGGCTCATTATACCATTAAATTAACTTTATCTTTGGATTTTTCTCCACCTTCTTCCATACGAAAACTTCATAGTTCATGGTCAGAGTCCACCTTGGGGACCCCTAGCCTTAAGCTAATACTGTAGTAGAATCTTTTATATCCATATATGGCGGCAGACCATCAAAAATGCTATAACATTTTATAAAAATATTGTAGTACTAGGCCGGGATCGGAATACCACTATTTAATTCTACAACTGTATTTGATAAAAGATTAAATCATTTGATATTATAATTCGTCTCGAATTCTGAACTACTAGAATATTTCTTTTAGAAATAAAAGGGTAAAAACAAAAAAAATATTGTAATATTTTATAGTTCCACAAAAAAATTAACAATATTATAAATATAATTAGAATTTAACAAGAAATATAGGACCAATGGGACTATATATATATATATATATATATATATATATATATATGGAGTAAAAACACCAATTAAAAAATATTGGTTGCGGATTAAGATCAAATTGCCCTTATTATAAGATTTAGAGTTTGATAAGGGCATCAAATTATTCTTATAATTTAGAGACTTTGTGCTAAAGATCTTGTTAGTTGTTACCCTTATCAAACCAAATTACTCTAACCATAAGTCATTTTAACTGAGTTTTTTCAATATATATACGCGCCATGAATCAAACTCATAGTTACATGTTTAAAAAGTTTAAAACCCTTATCTCGTAAACCAATTTATTGTTGATAATTAGTAGTACAAGTATATGTGAATGATTTTAAACTGAATTTGAGTGAAAATGTATTTTATTTTTTACTACTAGTATTTTTAAAAAGAATGTAAATTTCATGATGAAAAAATGATCTTGGATTGATTATATATGCATGACATAGGTGAGGAAACCTAGGTATTAGTGATATGAATTTGATGAGTATTTCCATTTCCATAAAAATGGAGTAATTAAATATGGGAGAGGTGATGGATTGATTTGAAGGAGGAGCAGATCGATACTTCGTCATTCATTTATCGGAGAGCTGAGAGTTTCGTACAAACAATGATATAAAAAGAGTAGTCAGAGGGCCATCATTGTCTCAATTATCAGCCATGCCATTGCCTGCGTGGGTGAGAGATCGAAAACACTACCTGCCTTGTGCATATATAGTACTCCATCAACATATATATAAAACATGTTTCAATTTGTACCACATTATGGTTTTACAAATACTCCCTATAATGCATGTTTAAATAATCTTGATCCTATAAATCAATTCTATCATATACTTAGAATCAATTTTATTTAACCGTTGAACTAAATACACGCTAAGTATATATATGATCAAGAAATTTGAAAGTATCCACCTCCTAATCGATCACATTACAACATTTCTTGCCAAGTGTGCCAATACAAGTCTTGAAGTAAATGACTATTGTTTATTAATTTACTAATTTTTAAATTCTCTTTGAGATTAGTTTTACAAATCTTATCAAACTTGTAACCCTAGTTCAATAGTGATCACATGATTCCTCAAAAGCTTGAATATGCACTAATTTAGATTTGAAAAATAGATCAACTAGACAAATGAGTAGGACACTACTCCCTCCGTCCTAAAATGTAAGCAAATTTGACTTTTTAGGTACATTTGACTATTGATGTATCTAGCTCATATTATGGACCAAATACATCAATAGTCAAATATATCTAAAAAGTCAAATTTACTTACATTTTGGAACGGAGGGAGTACATCTTTACCTGTAGTTCCTTTTAAGATATTGGATTTATAGATCTTATCTTTTATATGTTTTTCAACCTTCATATTTTTAAGCAATGTCGTCTTTCAACATCACAAGTTTGTTACACAACAATCTCCCCCTTTAAGTGTGAATCCACACAATTCATCATACTTTCCTTCAACATGAAACTTTATTATCCCACAATTCCACATACACTTATTGTTGTTGGCGAACATTACGTTTGACCACCGTTGTAGAAAGACTTTTGACACAAGAAGTTAATTAAATACTTTTTTGAACCATCGACTTGACACCATTAACGGGTCATGAACGAAGCCCAACGGATCACTCAGATTGAATCTAGAGCAATCACCGAGGTAAATTGGACATCACATATTTATTCGGAGTGTTAAACGAGTTTTTTTTATTCTTCTAACAAATATGCAGCTTAACTTTCACTTTTTCAAAAAATGCTGGATTTTAATCAACGTATGCATTCAAAGTTCCTACACACTAAAATTAAAATATACTCAAAAGAAAGAAAAAAACAGAGATAAAATTATCATCACTTGGGATAAAAAATTTTCCTTTTAAGATAACTAATAAATGGTTGTGACTTCAATTTCCTGAAGAGGTTACTTTTACTCATTCACACGTTTTCCCAAAGAAATGGATCTTGTTATAAATTTTGAGCAATAAACTTGTCAATGATTTTGAAGGAAAGCTGCAATCACAGTGTGAGTTAAGCATGAAAATGGCTGCATAAAGAAACTCCTGGTCTCTGTCCATTGACATGTTTATGTGAAAATCAGGTGTTATGCACGTGCATGGATCTGTAAATCCACCAAATATTGAATAGAAAGTGTTAGTAATTTTCTTTAGTAAACTGTAAGAAAAAAAAAGAAGAAGGGGATTTTTTTTTCTATAAGGGAAAAATATGAAGACAATGATATGTTTGGTTAGGGAATCATTGTAGTATTTTACTTTTAAGACTTAAATGTATTTTTTGTCTCTATATGAAACAAGATTCTAGTCTTTTTTAAATCCGTGTTTTTGATTTCCAAATTTCATACTTTATTGCAATTTTGACCCTAAAATTGATAATTTTTGTATTTTCTCTCTTCAAATTTTATATTTCAATAAGAAAATAATATTGTGAGAAAATTGTTATTATAATTAAGATATGTAATTATTGTTGGCGCCGGAGGAGATTGTTCGGGGGTCTTGAATATCAATATAAGTAAGTCCGACACCACGAGCAATCTCCCCCCGCTGCTCCAACAAGTGATATTAAAGTCTGGTTCACCGTTAGAACACGAGGGGCAGTTTGGGGGTCATCCATACGATGATCAAGGACATTGTTACAAGTGAGTTGAATACTACACTCTTATCCAAAACTTTAAGACAATGATTTTATGAATACTCTCAATTATAAATACTCAAATGCCTATATTTTTAATCAATGCGAGACTTCCACACATTATTCACCCTTGTTTTTTTCAACAAGTATTGGTTTCTTTTTACATGAAACAAAGAAAATTGAATACTTCAAGTACTAATTGTGAAGGTAAAATATTTTTGCTTATAATTAATTGAATCTAAAGGAATTAATTAGCAAATCGTATACTACAGTTTTTCTTTTCTTTTCTTTTTCTTCTTCTTCTTTTAAAGCATTACTTACACAACCACATATCAATTTTTCAGTTTCGTGGATGGATATGATAGAAAATTAGTAACATGTAAGTAAAATAGTCAGTTAGTCACATTAAACACTCTTTAACCAATTATTAGTTAATTATAATATTGTTGACATGACTATTTGCTCCAATATCTATTCAAACAGTCTTGTATGAGTACGGATAGTAAGTAACGTGAAAAACTTTTACAATTCCAGATTTCCAGGTGGATTGCTTGTTAGTTAAATGCTTGATATATCAGTCATAAACTCTACTCATCATTTTAATTTAAAAAAAATTGGTACTAGTACTACGTAAGAAAAATATTTCTTGGACACTTCTATATATAAAGTGTATAAGAAGGGAGAGATAATGATGTACTAATAATAAGAAGGGAGAGATAAAAGTAAAATTAAATGTTAAATAAATATATGAAATTATAAGATGTATGTGTATTATTGTCAATGTCAACTACATAAACTTTTTTCGTCAAAAAAAAAAAACTACATAAACTTTTATAATATATTCAAAAGTTATAACTCAATTGATAAAAAATATTGAGTTTTTGTATAAAATAAATTTTGAAATTATTAAGTTAAATATTAATGACTGGGGTTCAAATCCAAACTATCTATTTAATGTCTAAATTTTTAATAGCTTGAAATTTCGTTTACACACCAAAAAAACTTTATACTCTTGCTTTTTCATATTTCACTTTATTTGTAATTATTTTTCATATTTCACTTTATTTGTAATTTTTTTATATTAATTTCATTTTTAATTTTGGTTACACTTATCATGGTACTCCTTTAATATGATGGTGAATAAGTGAGAATTTAAATGATTCACTTATTTTTTTTTGGGTACAATGATTCACTTATTTACTTTTCACTTTAGACTTTTTTGTTTGAGAACTGAAGTGCCATTCCATTTATGAAACTGTTTTGTACAAAAAGCTAACACTTGAGACTTGAGTAGTTAAAAAAGCGTATGCTCCTAAATACAAAATTGTACATACACAGAAAACCAAGAACAAAAATAAAGATAATAAAACAAGAAAGGAAAAAAAAAAAAACTAGCTAGCACAATTTCCAAATTACCCCCAACTCTGTATTTTTCAATCCATTTATCTCCTTCCTTAACAAATAAAAAACTTGATAATTAAACCTTATTATGATCATGAATTGTTAAGTAGTATGATATGTGAATCACTACAACTCTTGTTCTTAAGTGTTTTCCATTGCTTAGTAATATCTTCTGAAATTTTGATTGCATCATAGTATGTTCCATGTAGACCTCTTCTTGTGAACCCCACCGTATACAATCCTTGCTCTCCTTTCCAACCATGAGGAAAGGGTGTTTTTGGCATTCCATCTTTGGTGAAAAAATCATTCCCCTAAATCAACAAAAAATAAATAAAAATAAAGTAATAATTAGTATAAAAAATAAAAATATATTATGAAACACAATATGAATTTTTAATAATAATATTTTCTCAAAGTTTAATTAAAAAATAATTTGAAGCAAAAGGAATTGACCAAAAGTTTTGTAGTACTTATTTTGACAAAAAGAATAGTACTTTTTGAAAGGGTCTTTTCTTTTACAAGTTGCTTGCAAGATTAAAGATAGATATTTCATGAGATTGTAACACATCATAAAACGTCACAATGAAAGCAAAGTTTTTAAATTTTTCTATAAATAATAATATTAAAATATTAAATATTAGTAAGAAAAATAGTGGTAGAGAAGAACAACACAAAGCACAGAAACCAAATAAACTGATTTTATTCTTTGATCATTTTGCATGAAGAAAAGAAGACATTTGTATGTTTCTTCACTCTGCATGTGTCCCAATTCTAAGATAGTGATAGGTCATAAGTGCTTCAATAATAAGATAAAGCTAAAAACGTTGTAGTAATATAAAAGAATCAATTTTTAACCTTGAGCCAACTAGGCACATTGCTCTTGTACCCTGTTGCTAAGATTATTGCATCAAATTCCTTTTCTTGTCCATCCAAAAATTTTGCTCCATTTCTTGTTATCTCCTTCACTCCTTCCATCACCTATACAAAATTCATCAATGTTAGTCTCAAATATATTCATACCAAATTAAAATTAAATATCAATTTTTTCTGTTAAATAGTCTGGTGACCAGAATTTCAGCATTTTGTAACATTCTAATCAACTGAGTTAAGTTTACGGAAATAACATTGTCACATAAAAAGAGACCATACCTTAATGTTACCGGATTTAATTTGTGAAATTTGACCAACATCAAGAACCGGAGTTTTCCCAGTTGCAAGTTTAAGCTCAATAGGACCAGTTTTAGGCCTTTTGATACCATAGTGATTGGTGTTTCCCAAAAAGAAGCTTGACACTAACAAGAGAAACTTGTCTACTATTTTTAATGGAAGCCATTTGCCTAATGTCATAGCTATTCCATATGTTGAGAAACCAAACATATCTCTTGGAAGAATATGTACCTAGTATAACATCATCACATAACAAAAACATTGCACAAATGTTAGCCAAAAAGGACAAACTCCAAATTTGATGATTATTTACCTAAATGGAAAAACAACAAATACATGACATCATTCTAAGTATTAAACAATTATAAAAATATTACCTTTATGAACAATCTTATTAAAAGTATTCATAAAGTAGATACAAAAATTTCACATACATAAAAGTTACGGTGAATTTGATAAAATCACAATGACTAAAAACATTGTCACATTATGATTATATCAAATTCACTGCGAATTCAAACATGCATTAAGATTTTTTATATCTTAGCACGAAAGATGTGTCTATGTGACGCCGATTGAAGCTGTATCGGCTGCATTATACTGCAATTTTTTATAATATCAAAGATTGCAACGCGATTGAAAAATGAAAGGAAAAAAAAAAAAAAACTTACTGTGTTTCTAGCAACCAAGTAAGGGATAGCATTGTGTCTACAAAGATCCAAGCTAACTTCCATACCAGAATTACCACAACCAATGACTAAAACCTTTTTGTTTTTGTACTCAGAACCAGATTTATAATCACTAGTATGAATAACAGGACCATGAAAATGTTCCATACCATGAATTACAGGAATAACAGGTTCAGCATTTTCACCAGTAGCTACAACAAGCCAAGGTGAAAAATACTTAAAACCATCTTGTGTTTTAACAATCCAAATTTCAGAACTTGAATCAAACTCAGCACTAAGAACAGTTTGATTGAACCTAGGATGAATATCAAAATGATCAGCATAAGATTCCATGTAAGAAATGAACTGATGTTTTGTAGGATACTTAGGAAAAGTTTGAGGAAAATTCATCAATGGAAGTTCACAAAAATGTTTTGGTAAATGAAGTTTTAAACGGTCATAAGTTCTATTTTGCCATAGTGAAGCTATGCAATCACTTCTCTCAAGAATGAGACTTGGAACACCTTGTTCTGATAAACAAGCAGCTACTGCTATACCAGAAGGACCAGCTCCTACAATGATAGGTCCATGAATCCACACACACTTTGCTTTTTCTTTGAAAGGATCCATGAAACTTGAGTTGAGTTGAGTTTAGTTTAGTGTAGTGTAGAGTGTTTTTGTTTCTTCACTTTTTTGTGATGAGTGAATGAAAAAGTGAGAATTTAAAGAGTTAGGAAGGAGTAAAAGGGTCAAAGAGAAAATTCAGAGATTGGTTAAAAGGTTGAACCTTTTTAAATGAGGCGTGAAGGTTAAGGAAAGGATTTGATTCTGTTTCTCTCAAGGCAATTTCTTAACAGTAATGGTGAAAAATATATAGACAATTTTAGGGTTGTTGATATTCTCCGATTATAATATAGGTTAGATATATTAGAAATTCAATGAACCTAAAAAATAAATTTTTCTCATATTAAGAAGAGGTAGTACGTATGTTCTACCGACACTATATATTAGATTTAGACGAGTAGTTGAAATTGCAATAGCATCATTTTGTCACTTGATAATATTCAAATCCAAATTTTAGTGTGTATGTTTTACCGGCTACAAAAACAAATAATAAATTATTAAAAACTCAAATATATAAAATGGATGAATCAAAATTCGAATTTTTATTACGATGTTCCATCTAACAATTTTGACATTGTTGAATTAAGATGTAGTAGTATTTATTGATTTATTTATTAATTTATGATGATGATGTATATATGATGTGTATGTGTACTGTTGTGTGTATTGTGAATAAATGAGAGTTCATTTATGCATGGTGTTGATTTTAAAATTTGATTTTTTGTTGGAATGAGTAATGTGTTGCAGTCACTCATACATCAAAAAAAATTTGTTTTTTTTAACTGTGTCACGCTTTGTCAGTGTTCTGACTATTCTCTGCATTCTGTGGCCCATTTTTTTCAATTTACAAGTACTCCCTCCGTCCCAATATAAGTGTCGCAGTTGACCAAATCACACACTTTAAGAAAAGTGTATAAATGAAAGAGAGAGAATAATACTTTTACAAAAATATCCTTACTTTTTATTGATAGTAGATATTGGTATACTAAAAAGTAAATTTTTTAGTTACTTTATTAACTTTTGTAATTATTACACAATAAAGTAATAAGAGTAAAAGAAGAAAAAACCATGTTATAAGTAGCATGTGACACTTATTTTGGGACAAACAATTTTGGCAAGTGTGACACTTATTTTGGGACGGAGGGAGTATCAACTCTCAACCTACCCATTTCTCAACAATAACTGTAATTAATGATTTTACATTTTTAAATCAATTACAGTACTTTTTTTATAGTTCAAAATGAGTTGCAAGATAATATCAAAAAAAAAAAAATAGTAGAAAATATTATGTCTCATATCGGTTAGATTACACACATTGTTTAACTTCAAACAATAAACATTATAAAAGAATTTAAGCCTTTAGAAAAAGAAAAAAAAAAATCAAGATTGTGATAATTCTAGTTTATCTCTTCTACCTTTTTTGCTCGATGCACTTCCAAACTACTTCTTCCTCTTTTTGTCTCTTTAGTTTAAGAGTGATCACAAATCCACAGCCCCTTAAGTGTTAGAGTGATCATAGTATATATCACTATTCATCTGGATTAAGAATTATCATAGTACCATTGTTCCTTCAATTTAAGAGCGGTCACAGTACTATTGTCACCCCAATTGGTTTAAGTGTGACACTGTCTAGTAGTTAATAGTTTGCACGACAAACTATTACTTTGCACAATTTTAGACAGTATCGCAAAACATCTGGAAAAGAGCGACTTAATCAATGATCCATCTTATTATTTTCTTTGATAGTTGGAAATTTTTTTAAATGATTTTTCAACTCCGGTAACAACAAAATGTTTAGGAGTAATGGTCACCAAAGCTCACCGGAATAAGTGTCTATCACAAATTCCAGATAACGTTAATAGGAGTAATGGTCACTAAAGCTCACCGGAACCCATACATTTATTGGGTACAAACTAATTCATTAGCGTTGAATCAACCACCACTAGCGCAGGAAAAACATTTTACATCTGGTGTATATCCTACATGATACGAACACAGATGGTGTTATATATTCTAACACTTTTTACACCGGGCATTCCCTTAACTGATGTGAAAACTTATCAAGAAATGTATTTTTTCTTCTAATGAACTGAATTCTACAATTTCATTGCATTAAATGGAATGGTTACTATTTTTGGTGAAATATAATCACTTTAATCAATAATAATTTTTTTCATCATAATTTATCTTCTTTTTTAATTTTATTAATTTCTTTTAAAATGTAAGTACCAAGTACAAATAATGTAGTATTGTTCAAAAAAAAGTACAAATAATGTAGTGATATAATGTGCATATATGAAATATAGATTTTGGGTTTGTAATGTTGTATGACTGTTGCCAAAAGTTGAAGTATAGGAAGGGAGATTGTGGAAGCATAGGAGGGTACCAAATTGGCACAATGTGTAATGTAAGTGTAGAGTGAGTGGAGGGTATGTATGTATTGTATGGTGTGTCAGTAAGCAGTGCGTGGGGTCTAAGTGGAAGCTGTTTTATGTTGCTGTGTTGTGCAGGATGATGAACAATAATGATCATAATGATGATGATGAGATAACAATAATATTGGAGATACCTTTATAAGTAGTAGTAGTACTACACATAAAGAAAGTAATTGCTGGATGTTGATATCAATAGTAGTTCTGTTTTTGTTCAATTATTTTTCAATTACTAGTAGTATGGAATCACAATCTTTTTTCAATAATTATTAGTTCTGTTTTTGTTCAATTACTAATATGATAGTGGTTGTTGAATTACTTTGATGAATTGTTATTGAATTTACTCTTATGTTCTTATCCTAATTTCTTAGTAACAAAACTTTTATAACAATTTAAATTTAATGTTAATTGGTTCAGTGATGATTAACATTGAATTTGGTATCGTTCGATCACCAGAACTACGTTTGAAAGGGGACTGAAATCATTTGATGCCAGAATTAACATCAAATGGAGGTCCAGAGTTCTGGAACGGAGGATGGGTAGCTCAACTGGTTAAGCTAAGGGTTTAGGAGTTGGAGGTCCAGGATTCGAATCCTGGCAAAAGAGAAAAAACTGACAATATATTAACAATACACTAACAACTAACATTTGCCAATAAAAAAAATCTTGATACCATAATCCATCCTGAATCGGATTAGTTAACACAATAAAATGTTAGTTGGTTCAATGTTAATTGATGCTGGACTTAGTAAGGAGGAGACTGAAATTACTTGATATCATAATTCGTCTCGAACTCTGGACTTATAAGCCCCTTATTCTAAGAACTAGAGGATAAAAATAAAATTAAGTTGGTTTCATGCATCTATATCTATTCTTAGAGTATAAAGTCATGAACTTTTAATCGTAACCATTCAAAGTGTTTACTTTTTAGTCGTTTTTAGTCGTAGTACAAAATATGGAATGATGAAGAAAAAATAATGTTAGTTAGTTCGTGGTAATGTTTAAAGGACAATTAATGTTAGTTGGTTTGTGCTGATTGATATTAAATTTAATAGATAAGATTACAGTTCAATTTTTATATTTGTCTTTAACAAAAGATTAAAACTACTTGAGCCGAATACCGATAGTGAACAAAAAAAGACATGAATATTAGTGGTCAATTGGTGTGAAGTTTTAGACCATGAGCTACTAAGTACAGTTAATTTGGCTTTGTACAACAAGTCCAATCTGATATTAAAGCCCAATGCGGATTAATAGCATGTACCGACCCAAAAATTAGAGACAAATCAATATAATTTAAATCTATTTAATTTTAAAACTATTTTTGATAATAAACAAATTTGAGGTACGAGATTGAACAAAATATGAAATTTTTTTATAGGTTACTATTATTTCAAGTTAGGCAGCCGACCCAAAAAGAAAAGTTTAGTTCTTCTTTGAGTTTCTTTGTTCTGTTCACAAAAAATGGGAGATTTTGAGTTTTTTTTTATTCAAAATCACCTCTATGTTTTTTTTATAATTTAAATAAGTAATTTTCGCAATATTTAGATTTTTCTTTTGAATATTTTTTTGTAATTTCATCGTCTTAGTGAGGTGTTGTATGATTTTCCGTCTTGTACGGTGTTCATTTGATTCATGTTGATAGATTAACTTTAATCAAGCTACTTATTCAACCAGTGATTATTTTAATTTTGGTCACATTATATATAGGTATGCGTGTGCTATTTTATGCTATTAATTTGAATAGTGTGAATTTATTCACAAATTCATCTTTTTATTTTTAGCGGTGTTAAATGTGTACATATTCTAAAATTGTCGTTTTTAGTCGTAGTACAAAATATGGAATGAAGAATGAATATCCTTTTACTTTAATCAAAAGAAAAAAAAATGAAATTTTTGTTCATCATTAAATTACATGACAATTACCATACCAAAAAAAAAATTACATGACAATTTTTTTTGTCTAAAATATAAAAAATAATCTTTTATCCATCAGATATTGTACAAAATAAAAAATTATTCAATATTTTAAAATTTTCTTTTGTATTGTTTTCTCTACATTTTACAAACCATACCGACCTAAAAGGTTAGAAACACAACAATGGTACATGTAATAGTTTTTTTTACCCTATGGGACATGTAATAGTTGATTTCAATTCAACAAATTCAATTATTGTGAATTGGTGATCAAAGTCTTCTTCATATAGTCCATGCCAGCAAGTAAGATAATAATTAATTATTGATTAGAAATGATATATAAATGTGGGTGTTGAAAATATCACAATAATATAGATTGAGTCTATTTTAATCTATGCTTGTAGATGTCTAGAGAAGAAGATCAGACACCTAAAGAACATGTACACAACTAAACTATACATTAAATGAAGAAATAAAATCCAGCTTTTAATGCATATGCACATGTTCTATGATATTGCTGGATACAGGGATGTACAGAAAACAAGTTATTTAGATTCACTTGATGGACAAAATCTATCATCTAGAAGAATGATATATAAGGGGATCCCTACTAGATCTTACATGAAATATAAGTCTGACATTTCAATATGTTTTTTTTATTGTTTTCACCACTAATTTAATCTGAGGTTAGTTCTAACATCAAGCATCTCTAATTTTCTCCTTTCGTAATAAAATATAAATAAAATTTACATTTTAGGTTCATTGCATAATTTTTTTTTTATTATACTCCCTCTCCATGACATATATCCTTACAAAGTTATTAAGAAGGATCAAGTTGATATCATTCAAAATTAGAGTTTTATTTTTCTGAAAATGTTAGAGATAAATTTTGGATCGCTGTAATTTAAGGAGACAATTAGCATCTCTCAGAGATCATATGTGCCATGTCAATATGTTTGATAGTGATACCACATGACCTTATGATCTTGCTTCAAATGTAAACTCAATATTTTTAATTTTACAATAAAAATCTACGTTATTGTCAATAGTCTAATTTTAATCGAACAATTATCAAAATTCTCAATCTAGCGAGTGAAATAGTCACTGCATTCGACGGTGGATATCCTGGTCTCGACAAAAAATTTACCAAAATTCCGAATTTCTAAATGAGGTATTTCAACTTGATGGAATCCAAATTTGTGAGAGTGAACATAGCTAGCTATAGGGACATTGTGTAGTTATTAGCTAGACACAGATTACATTTCTGTCACACTGATGCTAACAAGTCCTCTATATATATATATAAAAGGTCCCCACACTCTCTTCTAATTCTCAAAATAATGAACTTATCCCTCTGCTAATATAAGCGTAAGATATAAATTGTAGCAGCAATAAGGAGTGTATATAAATATAATTACTCGTTTTTTGTTTCCACCAAAAATGTAAGTTAAAGTTTTATATTGGATTGACGAGTTGGTTTTTTTTTTGTTTTTTTTGTCGAGTTGATGTTAAACAACATATAATTAAGTGAGATAATTTATAAATTTAATATTCATAGTCCAAGTTAATGACACCTTCTCAGTTCTCATGAATTTGTGAAATGCATTACTATTGCCATGTTTCAAAAAGGATCAATGGAGAAGGGAATATACCATATCATAATCAAGTTTCAAAAGTTCTCCATGTTGGTCATCATTGCTGAATTTCTCCTTCTCTTCAAATTTTCCATAATTTACTTATCTTTCTTTTCCTTGTCCTACTATTTGAGGCATGACAGCTTTCATTTTGGGAGGCCATACCCTCCAATATATTTAATTTTTGAAATTTGAAAATTATTATTTTATTACAATATTACTAATGATCAAATTTTATAACTGTTGCCGACGAGATTTAAATTTCTTAAAATTATAAAATCAAACTCTTACGACTAAATTGATACATGACAGATTGTTTTCCTTAACTCGAACATTGAAGTGTAGTTACTTATTTCATTATCAAGAATATAACATATGTTCCCCCACTTGGGCGTTTTGAACTAGGCCCTAGCAATATTTCACAAAGATTCTATGTCTCTTTTATGCATATAGTATGTGATATTTTCTGAAGTCATTACCTGGTATCATTATGCATGTGTTTCTATCAATCATTGATATTGCTCCCTTTTCTGACTCTATTTGTGCTTTCATTTTCTTGGGGACAAAAATGGTAGGTCCTCATTCATGGGCCTTTTTAGTTATGCTTATTTATTAGTGAAACTAATGTTTCTATTTTTATTTTTATCGGTAGAAATTAAACTCGATATTCCAGAATTTACAACATTCACACAGTGCGCGGCGCGCACCAACCACTTGCACTAGCCTTTGGTGCTACACCACAACAAATTCAAACAAAAGCTTAAATAAAATATGCATATGTCTACAATATAATCAAAGATTTAAGCTATCTTAAGAAGCTTATGCAAATTACTTGGACAGAAAGTTATGGACATAACATAACTTTTTCTAATAAACTTTAATAAACACTTATTTAAGTATTTATGTCATAAGAAACAAACAACTAAATGTAAATAAACTACAAATCTAAACTTTCTGAAAAGAATTATGCCTAATATAGAATATGAACAGAACCATTTAGTTTCCTATGAATGGATCAAAGATCAAAGCTTTAGAAACATTGAAGTGATTTCATCTCTTTTGGAAGTTGAATGCTTTGATACTAAAGGTGAAGATAAGTGCAAACAACACTGAGAAACCAGCCACAACAATTGCAACCACTCCTAGGAAGTCTTGTTCAAATCCAAAGTAATTCTTTACAAATTCTTTAATCCTTTGACCATTCTCAAGTGTTTCCATGTTGTCTCCATATTGAGAAGTCGCCAATCCATTCAATGTCCATGCAACAGGACAAATCCAATAGTACCACTTCCACCATATTGGTATTCTCTGTCATTCATTGTTATCAATTTTCAAAGTTAGGCCATGTTTTGGTACATATACAGCTTAATTAAGTGCTTATGTATAAGCTATGACTCTATTTGGATAAATAATTTAATCCGTGGCTTATAACATAAGCGCTTATCATGATAAACACTTATGTATAAGCTATTTCTATATCAAAAGATAAAATAAAGTTAACTTGTTTTTGTTTTTAAGTTATAAGCCATATTTACAAGCTATCTTGGAGAACTAATGAAAATAAGCAGAAAACAGCTTAAGAACATGTCATAAGTTCTTCGAATCAGTCTCACAAGTGCTCATACGAGCAGGTAAATTCAAATAAGCCAATTGAAACAGGCACATGTGTATAAGTTGAAAACAACTTAATGACAAGTCATAAGTTGCTTCCACAAAGATTTTCGAAACAGTCTCACGAGTACTTTTTATCGCTAGATAAATTCAAACAAGTCAATCCAAATAAACTCTTAGTATGTGTCATTTGTAAATAATAGATGTTAGGGAAGGTAACTCACATAAAAGGGAATGATGAAGCCTGAGAAAAGGCACCATATTGCATAGAATGAGGTGGACAATATGGCCGCAACATGTGGATTTGGAGTTATGGCCATTGTCATCATACCATAGTATGTATAGTATAAGAAGCTAAAATAAGTGAAGAAGAGATTCCACAAAAGTTTTGATGCTGTCCTCTCAAATCCCATCATGACATATACTATGATACCATATACAAGAGCTTGAACCAAGATGTGAGGAAGCTCTATAATAACCTGCAACTCATAATATACAATTGTTGAGTTCTACAGCTCAATCAAATTTCTTATGTTTTGTCTATTATTGATCGTCCATGTTACTAATTTTACTGATAAATGAGTGGACGCTTGAACCTAGTAGAACAAATTATTTAAGCACATCATGTGCTTTGTAAGTTGTACCCTTAGCATTGCGTAATAGAAAAACTACAATAGCCACTCTTGTCTGAGACGTAGGCACAATCGGTCAAACTCTATAATCAATCGTTGTGTTCTTGTGTGCATTTATTGTTACCTGTGCAAGAGCTAGGATAAGGCAAAGCTGAATACATTCCTGCAGCTCTTTCTCTATAAAAACGGTTCTCTCAATTGGTTGCGCTGAGGCACCATTTACAACCCCTATGAAGGTAACAGCTGCATACACTGATCCCATTGCATTGAATAGATTTTGTTCCTTTCTCCTGTGATTGATTATCATTTATCAATGAATTAACATGGTAAGGATTTGTATTTTTCATGCTTTAGTTAATGTGAGATCAATGTAATTATAATGTTTCGATTTTCATATACCTTTTCGAGCCAACGTCCCAAAAAATCAGACCAAACAATAAAACTGTAATGATAGTAAATAGGAGTCTAACAAACAGCTGTATATGACGTATTCGGCCAATATGATAAATTTTGTTTCCATAAGCAACCTATACACTGTGCTACAAAAGTTTGTGAATATTGATCGTCGAAGTATAAATGATAAATCCTCCGAATCTTGAGAAGGAACACTAAGCTCCTGGATCAATTGTTTATTTCTCCTGAACAAATGGAAAGTACTGCGATTATCAAGATATGCTCAAAGAAATAAGACAGTTTTAATTTATTCACCTAATTCAAAAAAATTGACCCAACTCAAAAATATATCTATACATCAAGTAAAAATATAAGATCGATTAATTAGGATCAATTAAAGTGCATTTTAGATTAATTAATTAACATGCATTGTTGTAACCAAAATATAAATTAACATGCATTGCATTTTGGCCAAGCAACAAAACGCGCAATCAATCAATCAAATAATTAAATTTAACTTGACAACTACGTTAATTGATTCAGTTGTGATTGACGTTGAACTCGTAGCAAAAATTACAATCCACAATTATATCTTTCATAAAGGACTAAAACCACTTGAACTTGATGTCAGAATTGGACTCGAAATCTACTAGATTATTATGATTCCCTTATCCTAGAAACTAAAAGGTGGAAAAAAAATATAGACAACTTGATATTAGAACTTGACCAAAATTGACCAATATTTCTGTACATCATGTTTTTTTGAATCACATCTATACATCATGTTTTTTTTGAAAGGAAATCTATACATCGTGTTAAACATATAAAACCATGTTGATGTATTTAAATTTGGCCAAAATGTAATTTTTGTTTTGCATTGAATAAAAATATTTCTATACGTCAAGTAAACATATAAAACCGATTAAAATTAGGATTACTTGATCATTTTGACCCAGCAACAAAACGCGTAACCAATCAATTCATATGAGAGCATCTCTTAGGCTTTGTTTGCGAGTTTGGAGGGGAGGGGAGGGGAAGGCTTTGGAGGGAGGGAAAAAGAGAGAAAAATAGAGAAATCTTTAATATTTTTTCAGAAAGTATTTTTAATAGAGAATGACAAATAAATACTTTTGATTAATATATTATGAATATAAGAATATTATAACAACATTAATTAAATTTGAACAATTCATATAAACCCTCTAAACCCCTATCTAATACAATTTTTGAGTTCCACCAAATTGGGGGGTTTTGTGTTATGAAGAAAAAATAACCCTCCAAACTCCTCCCCTTCTAAACTCTTCTATTTCTTCCACTTGTTTCTTCCTTTTTTTTAAAACCATTCCCTCCCCTCCCCTCCAAACTTGCAAACAAAGCCAAGGATTCTTTTTGGGAGAAACCAATTTTTTTTACATCAAAAAAAAAATTGTTCCTTCAAAGGAATCGATTTTGGATCTCTCTCTATCCAACTCATATATTTCACAGTTTATACCACTTAAACTACTCTACGTGAATAATTTAAAACAATTTTATTTACTTCGGGACCCCATTCTAAATTATCAGGGTCTTCCAAATGATAATCACCAAAAAAAATAAATTAAATGAATAACTGATTAATATTAATTTTATATTATAAAGGGAGATATTAAATCACACCAATGCAACATTTACGTAATGTTACACTTCTCAATAAACTTTAACAAATATAAATTTGTACAAAATCTACGTTAAATTAAAAATTTATATCGTATGATTTATCTATGTTAAGTTTTAAATAAATTTAAAATATTTTGGAAATCCACTCCCCAACCGGCAACCTCTCTATATAAAACAAGTACCAAAAGGCTAAATTAAACTAAAACATATAGTGGTAAACAAAAAGGCCAAAAGCAGGCATAGGATGGAAAACAACAACAATGATTCAAATAATGAAGATGAATGCAAAAAGCAGAAGAAAAAGCTAAATGAAGAAATAAAAGCATTAGAAGAGGCATTAGAGAAACAAGAAACCCGTTTGAGTCGACTCCAATCAAACGCATTCCAACTGGCAAACTACTATTTCGTTTTCCAAGGGGTTATCTTAACAACACTCTGCAACAAAAACACTATTCTTACATGCTCAGATCGTTGGTTTCTCGCAACAATTTCAGCCTTAGCAGCAACTGTTAATTTGTTTGCTTTGGTTTCTATTGGTGCCAAGTACAATCGAATTCTTACTCAACAAGCTATAACTTGGTCTAAGTGCAATGAGTTGCAAATAAAACAAGAGAAACAAAGGCAGTTAAATACTATCTATGATCAGTATCCATCATCATCATTAGAACAACAACAACATGTATTAAACGTTGATAAATATGGAATCATACAACGTTGGGTTTTTTTTTATATCTGCATAATTTGCTTTCTTTTATTTGCCATTATTGTGTTTGTGGGTTGCTTGAGATTTCTATGCATAGATAGAGAGGTACAAAAGAAGTAAGTAATTATCATGAACTTTTTTCACCGGTTAACTTGGAAGCTTGTATTTATGATTTTCTTTTTTTTTTAACAGCTAAAATATTTAGCAGTAGCAATACACCAAAGAAAAAGGGAAGCTTGTATTTATGTATATGGGGTCAAATATGTAATGAAACTTATCAGTGGCTATTTTAGTCTCTCTGGATGTATGTTCTGCCATCATTTCATTCGTTTATTTGTATAATTTCTTTCTTTTCAAGAATGGTACTTTTAATTAATTAATTAATTAATTTTTTATGCATTCTCAGCTATTTGAAATAATATTAATTTTATTTATATAGTTTCTTGGTTAGGCGGTGTGGGTCTTGTTTGGGCGTCGAAGTTGTGTTTCGTTTAGGAGGGGTGGTGATTTTTGGCCGTGTTTGTTGTTTTTACTTTGTGGGGAGCCTCTTTGTCTCCTTTCTTATTATTTCTTTTTACAAACTCTTGCACTCCTCGTTTTTAAGTTTTTTAATAATATTTTGGTATTTTTTAGTCTACCCCCACAAGATTTGAGGTATTTACACTCAATTACTTAAAAAAAATTTAACCGATATAAATTTTTATAAAATACACCGTTGGATTAAAAGTTTATATCATATAGATCATTTGTGTAAAATTTCAGAGAAATCTAAAATCATTTGATATATTATTGAGACGCGTCAAAATTAACAGTTTCTATGATTTCTTAAACACCCTTAATCTTTATGTGTCTCAATAACATATCAAATGATTTTAGATTTGTCTGAAATTTTACACAAATGATCTATATGATATAAATTTTCAATCCAACGGTGTATTTTATAAAAAATTATATCGCTTAAAACTTTTTATAGTGGTTGGGGGTATATACCCCCAAATCTTATGGGGTACACAAGTTGTCACCTAATATTTTTCATTTCAAAAATAAATAAATTATGAGACATAAAGAACTCTTTCACGGCCGGCTTTGCATTATTAGACGATCCAAGGCTGGTACGTACATTTTTTTCCTTCTAATCAGCAAAATTTTATTAAATACACAAGAAACCAAAACCAAGCTCCCAAACCAAAACTCAACATGGAACTAAACAAATGTCATAAAGCTAAGTCAACGCTCTAAAATCCAACACTCCCCTCAAAAACAAGAGAGGCCTAGAGAAAAACAGTACCTAAAAACTGAAGTGAAAGACACAAGACTGCAGCACCATCATCCAACACCGAAGTTAAATACATCTCCAGTAGAAGGCGACCGAAGGCAACACAACAGCAGCAAAGCGTCAATGAACAACAAAACCAATATAATCGAAACAAACAGAAACCACATACTATGATTCTTCAGAACCACCATCTTTGGAAACAATATTGTGTATCCCAAGATTACTATTCGTAAAATGAACATGAAGTTATCTTCAACGTAATCTATGGACACTCCATCTCCAAGTAAGAGTCTTAATCTCATCCATAATTTCCTTCAGATCTATCTTATCATTTTGCACCTTCTAAATAATCCAAAAGTTGTATGTCACATAAAATTAAGCCCGTGGCGGAGTTAGATAAAATTTTTGATAAATAAACAAAAGTATCATAAATTATTATTAGTAAACAATAAAATATTAAAAAATATGCTTCAAAAAGGTAAAATAGAAGGGATATTTGAATATTAATAATAGAGATCTTCTTTTACAAGAAAAATAAGAGAGTTTTTTTTTTATAAGCAAAAAGAAAAATAAGAGAGGTTAATAACGAAATTTTTTCTTTAACCCTCCACCCTTCTCTTTAACCCCCCTGAAACTCCAAAATACTCTTGAAAATGTATACAAAAACCATTTCGTGAGATAGATACCGAAGTAGGATTCGGGAGATACGTCCCGAATTTACCCAAAAACTTGAAAAATCAACCCCCAGCATAATTCGTGAGATAGGTACCGAATCTCAATTCGTGAGATGCGTCCCGAATTAAAAGCCCAAACCCCCCAACCCAAAAAAAATTCGTGATAACGGTCCCGAATTTTAGTTCGGGACTTAGATCCCGAATTTTTGCTCGTTTTGCTTAAACCCACATAAACCACCCAGGAATGTACATCATTGAATCAATTAGTTTCCAGTTGTGATTAGTTCGTGGTAATTCGATATTTTAGCTTTGTTACGAATCACGATTGCGAATAGATTGTAATTCTTTGCTGGGGAGTTCTATGGTGAAGTCATCAAAATGCCTTTTTTAAAGAAGTCACTTTGACTGATCAATAAAATTTTAATTGACTCCACATCAACAAATATAGTGTAGGAAGTCTATGGTGAACCCTTTTTACATAAAACTAGTTCGTGAGCCCGTGCCATGCACGGGAGAAAAAATATATTTGTAGATTTATTGATTTTTAAACATATTTTATAGCTTACTTAGTTTTTTAGGGAGAAAAACTCCTTATTCTCTTTTAAGTTTTCTACCTCTCTTTTTATCAAAAAGGGGTTGTTTTTAAATTTTCTTACTTGGAATCATCCTTTTGCATCTTTTTCTATTTGGTTTAACCTAAATAAATAACTTTCACGTGTTTTAGTTTTTTATATTTCGTCGTCCCAATGTGATGTTGTTTAATTTCTCGTCTTTGTGTGGTGTTTTTTTATTTCCCGTCTTCGTGCGGTGTTTGTTTGTTTTCCCATCTTATTGCGGCGTTCGTTCAATTGGATTGACAGATCAACTTTGGTCAACTTTTGATTCATATATTTAATTTACCAATGATGTAATAATCCGGATGCCCCAAAATTGTGACATCATATTCTCTTTCACAATCAAATTAAATTTTCCCTTCATCAACAAAAAAATGGAAAAAAGAAAAAAGCCAGTTAACTTTTTATTTATCGAAGGTACATCCTAAGAGATATATAGCTCATGATTTCATGGAAACCAAAAGAAACCTACTTTTGAACAAATTTGCAAAAACTCCTACACAGTATAATTTTAGCAAATAAACATATCAATCAAACAAATTTCATTCAAACTATATTTTTATTTCGCTACCATCAATAAAAAATGCATCAAAACTACAAAAACCAAAATTAGTAGAGCAAAAAATAACAAATAAAAAAAATAATGCAAAAAAATAAATAGATATGTTAAAATGAATGAGCAATGACATTCTAGGTGCGTAGTGACATTCTAATTTTTTAAAATTCATCTTGCATTAGATTAACACTTCTTTAAACTTATTTATCTCAAATTAATCATAACTTTAGAGAAGACAAATAATAGAAATAATTGTTAATATTCTTTTGCTTCTACAAAAATCTCATTTCAACTTATTTATCTCAAATATAATCTCCCTTCAACTGTGAAAATTAAAACACAATAATAAAAAGTCAAAAACATAATAAAGGGATAAACTTAAAAAGAGATTAAACCTACCAAATAATAGAGCATAAAAAAATGATTTTAACCTGATCAAAAATAATCTTGTCAAAAAAAAAACCTGACCAAGAAAAAATGATTTTAAAAATCAAATTACATCTTTGATGGTCGAACAAAATCCTTATCATGCATGTACCTAAAAAAGAAAAAGAAAAAATAAAGAACAAATTATGGAGAAATCAGTGAGCATGGAAAAAATGGCTTCAACTGTAGGACTATACTATTTAAAAAAGTAAATCCTAAAATTTATATAAAAGGAAGAGATTATACCCAATTGAAACCTTGTACTCCAAACATGTAAAATAGCTTCCTTTCGACATCAAACAAAAGTTTATACATGCATCTTCTGAAACAAAACAAAAAAAAACATGAATACATTAGAATAAATTAGAATCAAATAATTTAGAAGAAAACGTTAAAATTCAAAACTCATCAAAACTAATAAACACTCCAATAGAAACTTTTTGACGAATTTATTTAAGCCTGCACATTTTGAATTGAGAAAGTTTTAATTTCTTTGTTCCATTCCATATATTTATATACCTTAATACTATTATACTATTATGGCAGAAAACAATCCTATTAATTTAAATTAATTGCATTATAAGAAACGTCCTTTTATGTTGCCCAGGATTTGATAGTGAGGCAATCATAAAAAAAATCTATTAGTTTTAAAAAAATTTCCTTTAAAAAAAATTGATAAAATTTGTTCATGTATATAATTTAAAAATAATGTTTACTCCAACAATTGCTACAAAAATTTTCTCAAATATATAAAAAAAGTGAACAAAAATAATTTTAATATTTACATATTTACTTTTCATATTTAGTACTTTTATGTCAAATTCATTGTTAAAAATTTGTATTAATATGAAGCATGTACATTTTGGCAAATTGCATAAAATTTAATTTTGACAACGAAATTATGCTTTCACCTTAATGTAACAACTAATATATTGTCAAGTAAATATATTTTCTTATGGTAACAATATTGAATATAATTATGGATTTTTCTAGGGTTTCTCTGCTAGGGTTTCTTTTTTGATCATCATCGTTTTGCCTTGTAAAAGTGCAGAGGATTCAATCGTGTTGATGAACTAAACGATTATATCGGGTGGTACGTCACAAAGATTGATAGAATACCTCTGTGCGCACAAGCAGAATCTCTCGTTTTCTATTCCCATGGGGGACGAGAATGATCAAGGATGGGAAACTGTGAGAGGCCGCCATAGAAATAGACATGGTAATTCGAAGCATATTCCTGATATCGTAACATCTAAGCGATCTCATAAGGGGCTGAATGAAGATACTATCACTTACTTTTTCACGGCATTTCCACACTCTTTTGGGGCTAAGGCCATGTTTAATGCTTTTCAATACTATGGGGATATTGTCGAAGTGGTGATTCCGGCAAAACGGGATAGAGGAGGTAGAAGATTTGGGTTTGCACGATTCTCCCATGTTGTCGATGCTCATCAGTTTGCTTCGGAATTAAATACCATCATGTTTGGTAGGGATAAGATTTCAGTTAATTTATCGCGTTATCAGCGTACAGTGGATGGAAAGGAGAATTCTAATCGTTTTATCGATAGGAGGGGGGGCAGAAGTGATCGTCGATCTGACGGTAACCGGCAGGGTAAGGAGGAACAATCTCGTCCGATGACGCAAAAGGCTCAGCAGCAACAATGGCTTCCGCGGAATGAAGCTAAGACGTACGCGCAGATGGCGAGAAATGCACCTTGTGATAATACAGTACCGTCCAATACCACTATACCATCATCTGGACGTGCACATTGTAAACCAATTCTCTCGTATGAGGCACCAAAGGAGGCTATGGAGGCATTACAGAAGGCTTTTGTGGGGGAGGTTATCCAATCGGGAATGTCGTATAATATTCAAGATGCTTTTCTTAGACAAGGTTATTTTGGTGTGAAGGTCACCCCCTTAGGCTCAAATTTAACATTGTTGGAGGGGTATGAGAGTGGAGAAGTGCAAGCGCTTCTGACTGAGGCCAAAGGTTGGCTAGATCAATGGTTTAAAGATATTCGTCCGTGGAGTCCTAAGGAGTTGGACACCGAGAGACTTGTTTGGTTAAGGGTGTATGGTATTCCTCCTCATGCATGGAATGATCATTTCTTTGCTCAGGTGGTTGCACAGTGGGGAGTATTAATGAAAGCAAATATTGACACACGGAAAAAAACCAACATGGATATTGCGAGTCTTTTGATTCGAACTTCGAGGCAAACCGTGGTGAATGAGGTTGTGGATGTTCAGGTAAATGGTATTATTTTTCCTATACGGGTGATCGAAGATTCTTTTGGACCTATGCGGTTTTTTTCGGCGAATAATTCAGAGGAACCTGACAAAGCAACTGAGGTTAATTCGGAAGAGGAGGAGGAGGAGGAGAATATGGAAGAGGAAGAGGAGGAGGTGAGAATGGGGTTTGATACGGATGAAATGGGGGAGAATGATTCTCAAGCTGACAATATCAATTCTTTGGCTATTGTTCCTTATGCTAAATGTTCCCATGACAGAGATAATTTTACTTTGGCTGTTTTGGAAGGTGTTGAAGGCAGAAGATTAATGATACAAGAGCCTATTCATGAGGCATCTTTTTTAGATAATTATGTTCCTATTGACAAAGGGGATAAGGAGGGGGGTGTGGTACGTGAGGAGGAGGGTGTAGCAAAGGTGGATAGCACTATGGGGATGGGTAAAATTTTGTTGGATCAGGAGGATGTAGGAGGTGCTTCCCAAAGTTCTACCAATAACCATTGTACTATCAAAGGGGGTGCGAATAGAGGTTTAGTTAATTCAGCAAGTGTGGCAGGTAATTGTGATAATGCAAGACAAAAGGGAGGTGTCTATAGTGTTGGGCCTAGTCAGGTTTTTAATTTGTTGACAAATGCTTCCGAAGCCAGGCCCAGTTCTCAACATGTTTCTGCTCCAATTCCAGTAATCCACCCGCTACCTGCTCAAGTTAGAAAGCAACAAAAAATGGTTAAGCAACTTCATCTGTATTCACCTAAGCCAGTGTCTCGCAATTCCGATCGCAGTATCTCTGTATCAGGTCAGGAGGTGAATTTGTGTGGCCAAATCGTCGATGGCGAGCGTGCGGTTCGAAATCCCCCGTATCGGTATCGCCCATCGAAGTCGCAGGGATCTAACCTTTCATCGGCCGGCGCTGTGCTATGTTGCAGTTCTCTCCATTCGTCGGATATCCGTAATTGTAATGATCGGTTCAAAGCTAATTTTTCACTTACAGCTGCACAGAAAGTTTGGACAGGAGCAACTGAGTTAGGGGTTGCAGGGGGTGAGAACGCGGACGTGTACGTTCAGCGAATTCTAGCCAACGAAAATAAAGACGATGCAGCTAGAATTTTGAGGGAGCAAGTTCAACCACGTTCCACATGAAGATCATGTCCTTTAATATGCGTGGGTGGGGTGATTCGGCGAAAAGACGGCGATTGAATTCTTTTATTAAATCAGGTGCGTTTGATATGTGTCTACTTCAAGAGACAAAACGTAATTCTTTTGATGATTTTCTGGTGCATAATTTATGGGGGCATACTGATATTGAATGGGTGGCAAAGGAATCAAATGGGTTGTCTGGTGGACTATTATCGGTGTGGAATAAGGACTTATTTTCTTTTCGCTACAGTTTTACTGGGGATGGTTTTTTGGGGGTTTGCGTTGATTGGAAGGGTGGCCTGCTCTATATTGTGAATGTGTATTCATCCTGTACTCTAGCGGGTAAACGAAAGTTATGGAATGAATTGATTGAATTCAAAATGAACAATGAGCCTGGTGATTGGTGCTTTGGAGGAGATTTCAATGCAGTTACTAAACTAGGAGAACGTAAAGGTCGTCAAGGTGTAGGGGGGCAATCGGAGAGGGTCGAATTCGCTTTCTTTATTGAAGAGATGGAAGTTATTGATGTACCTGTCATTGGTAAAGTTTTTACTTGGTTTAATTCTGAGGGTTCAGCCATGAGTCGTCTGGATCGGTTTCTTTTATCGGAGGGTTTTATTGTGAAGAGTGGAGTTACAAATCAACATGTTGGTGATCGCGACATTTCCGATCATTGTCCTATTTGGTTGGAAAGTGTCAAGCTTGATTGGGGTCCTAAACCGTTTAAATTTTTCAATTGTTGGCTAGAACATCCGGATTTTCTATCTTTTGCGAAGACTAATTGGGAGAGTGGAGGTATTCAGGGTAAAAGCACTTTTGTACTTAAAGAGAAGCTAAAACGGTTGAAGGAGGCTTTGCGGATCTGGAATAAAGAAGTTTTTGGTATCGTGGATTTGAATATTGACAAGACAGTACATGAGTTGAATGAGGTGGAGGAATTATTAGCTTTAGACAAATGTGATCCGAATGTTCTGAATACGAAGGGTTTGGTCAAACAATTTTGGGAGCAATTACACTCGAAAGATAGTCTTCTTCGTCAAAAATCTAGAACTCGATGGGTACAAGATGGTGACTCTAATTCTCGTTTCTTCCATGCCAGCATTAAAGCTAGAAGACGTCGTAATCAGATTGTGTCTTTAATGAAGGGGGATGAGCAGATTCAGGGGGTATTGCCCATCAAATCTGAGGCTAAGGATCATTTCTCTCGACTTTTATCGGAAGAATGGAGTAGCAGACCTTTTTTGGAAGGTTTAGACTTTAATTATCTTTCTGATGACGACAATATGCTGCTTGTGGCACCTTTTCTTGAAGATGAGGTTCGGGATACTATATGGGATTGTGATGGCAACAAGAGTCCAGGGCCTGATGGCTTTAATTTCAACTTTTTGAAAGCCTGTTGGTCGTTTATGAAAGCTGATGTGATGGCTTTTTTCCAGGAGTTTCATAGTAATGCTTTTTTACCTAAAGCGGTGGCAGCCTCTTTCTTGACTCTTATTCCAAAGAAGACTCACCCACAGAATTTGTTCGATTATCGTCCTATATGCTTGATTGGCATTCTTTATAAAGTTCTATCCAAAGTGCTGGCTAACCGATTAAAAGGAGTTTTGGGAAAATTGATATCAACATGCCAATCGGCTTTTCTTCCTAAAAGACAAATTTTGGATGGGGTGGTAGTGCTTAATGAGATCATTGATTTGGTCAAACGTCGAAAGGATGAGTGTATGTTGTTTAAGGTTGATTTTGAACGGGCTTATGATACCGTTAGTTGGTCTTTTTTAGAAAAAATGATGATCAAAATGCGTTTTTCTGAAGGTTGGTTGAAGTGGATGAGGGCTTGCATTTTTAACAGTTCCATGTCGGTTTTGATCAATGGCAGTCCTTCTGCAGATTTTGAGGTAGGCAGAGGTCTTCGGCAAGGCGATCCCTTGTCTCCATTTTTGTTTCTCATTGTCGTTGAAGGGTTAGCAGGTATGATGACTAGAGCGGTGAATATCGGAAAGTTTAAAGGGTATAAGGTTAATGATAGCATTCAGTTCCAACTACTTCAGTTCGCCGATGATACAATTTTGGTGGGTGAAGGTACTTGGGATAATCTATGGACCATTAAAACTTTACTTAGGGGTTTTGAGTTGGTGTCGGGTTTAAAAATTAATTTCGTCAAGAGTAAATTATATGGGCTGAATGTGGACTCTTCTTTCCTAACAGCGGGATCTTCTTTTTTGTCTTGTGGTTCTGATTTGATCCCTTTCAAATTTTTGGGAATTCCAGTTGGGGCTAATCCTCGGCGGAGTGACACCTGGAAACCGGTGGTAGATGTTATGTGCAGAAGGTTAACTACTTGGTCTAGTCGTCATTTATCGTATGGAGGTAGAATAACTCTCATTAATTCGGTATTATCCAGTCTTCCTCTGTATTTTTTCTCTTTTTTTAAAGCCCCTCGATGCGTTATTTAGCAGTTAGAACGAATTCAGCGTAATTTCTTGTGGGGAGGTGTTGAAGGTGGGAGGAAAATGTATTGGGTTAGATGGGAACAAATATGTTTACCGAAACTTAAAGGTGGATTAGGGGTTAAGAATTTGGAACTTTTTAATCTTGCTCTTCTTAGTAAATGGAAATGGCGGTTTTTGATTGAATCGGATTCCTTATGGGCAACTTTACTCCGTTTCCGGTATGGTCATTTACCTACACAACTGTTGGCGGGGAATGTCACTTCTTCTCGAGTTACATCTTCTTTATGGTGGAGGGATGTGGTTGGGGAGCGTAGAGGTATAGCGGCGAATTGGTTCATGTCTAATGTTGGGTGTAAGGTGGGTGACGGTTCTAATCTTGGATTTTGGAAATTCAAGTGGTTTGGAAATCAGTCATTTAAAGAACTCTTTCCTAATCTTTTTTCTAAAGAGGTTTTCCCCGATGTGTTGATTGCTAAGCAAATTGTGGGTAATGGCACTCAACGTTTTTGGAAGTGGGAGTGGACTAGCCCTTTGTCTGAAGTAGAAGAGCAACAATTGCATAGTCTTAAGTTAATTTTATTTGATTTTTGTTTGCAACCATTGGTTTTTGATATATGGTGTTGGATTCCTGGGATTAATGGTTCATTCACTGTTCGCTCTTGTTATATTTCTTTGTTATCTACCCGACAGCAAGTGGGGGTGCATCCGGAGGTGTTGCCAGAAATACGTAGTCTATGGAAAAATGACGTTCCATCTAAAGTTCTGTTTTTTGGATGGCGTTTATTGTTGGACTGTTTACCCACACGAGGAGCTTTGCATCACCGGGGTGTCTTGGCTAATTCTCATGATTTATTTTGTGCATTTTGCTCTCTTTTTCATGAAGACAGTGGTCACTTATTTTTCCATTGTGGTTTTAGTCTTAAGGTGTGGACGGAAGTTTTGAGTTGGCTGGGAAAATCCATGGAGCCTCAAGTGGCCATGTGGCATCATTTTCAACGATTTGGTTCTTGGTTTCAACAGTTAAAAGGGGGACGTGTTAGTCACTTGTTTTGGTTGGCAACAACGTGGTCGTTATGGAAGTGTCGAAATCGTGTTGTGTTTCAAGGTGCTACTCCGTCAGTTACTTCGATTGTGGAAGAGATTAAATTTTTCTCTTGGTTATGGTTTAGTGGGCGGTTTGCTCGCCAGGCTTGTATTTCTTTCTCAGACTGGTGTATTGCTCCTATGAGTTTTTTTCCTTAACTCTTTTTTCTTTCATCTTGTAAGGGATTGAGTACCCCTTGTACTCCCTTATATTAATAATATTCAGTTGCTTATCAAAAAAAAAAAAAAACAACTAATATATTGTTTCGTCAAAAAAAAAAAACTAATATACTGATTGTTATTGTGATGTTTTTTAATGTAAATATAAATTAGTAATAGTAATGAGAATTTGTAATTGTAAGTTTGCAATAATGTGCCGTTCAAAAAAATAATTGCAAAAATAGCATTAATGATCAAATTCATGAGAGGCATTGAATGGTAGATTGTGATATTTTTTTTTTTTAAACAAAAGCATTAAATGGTAAATCAATGTGGGAGAAGAATGAATATAGGAATGACATGTGTACAATTTCTTTTGAAAAAAGGCTCCTAAATAATAATAGTATAGATTTACTTTTTACATTTGAGTCCCTTTATTAACTAAAATTATTTTAATAATTAAAACTTATTATATTAATTTGGATTTAACTTAAAGGGGTTTGCTAACTTCCTCCCATGTGGGAGGAAGTTAGCAAACCTCCACACAAAAATTACTGCGCGCCCCCCCCCCCAAAATTTGCTGCGCGCGCCCCCCACCACCCCCATTACTCGCGCCCCCCCCCCCCCAAACTTCAGTTGCTCCGCGCGCCCCCCACTTTGCTGTGCGCGCCCCCCACCCCCCCACTTATTTTTTTGTTCATTTGAAGTAATTTTTTTTAGGCAATTTGAAGTACATATTATAGGAAATTGTATACTTATTTTTTTGTTCATTTGAAGTACATATTTTTTTTGTTCATTTGAAGTGCAATTTTTTTTTTTTAGTTTTTCGTTGTTTATATATCTTTATTTTAATTTAAAATTGTATATTAAAACATGTACTTTAACATAAAAATTATTTAGTGGAGCAAAAATGGTTTTGACATACTAATAATAATTTAACAATAAAATGGTCTTTTCTATTTTAGGGTAACGAAACCATTAGACCATACTAATGGTTTCAGTTTATAACGTCTTAAAACCATTAAACAATGTTTATGGTTTCAAAGATCTATTTTATGATTTCAGTCATAATCATAATTTAAAACCATTTAACAATAATAAATTCATTGTCCTTTTATCTTTAGAAACCATATCATCTTGTTTTAATATTTGACACAATTTTTTTTTTCTATTTTAGGGTAACGAAACCATTAGACCATACTAATGGTTTCAGTTTATAATGTCTTGAAACCATTTAACAACATTAATGGTTTCAAAGATCTATTTTATGATTTCACTCATAATCATTATTTAAAACTATTTTACTATAATATTTTCATTGTTCTTTTAATTTATTATAAACCATATCATCTTGTTTTAAAATTTGACTCAAATTTTTTCTATTTTAGGATAACGAAACCATTAGACTATACTAATGGTTTCACTTTATAACATCTTGAAACCATTTAATCATATTAATGGTTTCAAACATCTATTTATTAAAATTTAATTAAGTAAAAAACTCCACAAAATTTATTTTATGTATGGAAACCATTAGACCATACTAATGGTTTCGGTTTATAACATCTTGAAACCATTTAATCATATTTATGATTTCAAAGGTTTATTTTATGATTTCAGTCATAATAATTATTTAAAAATATTTTATAATAATAATGTCATTGTTCTTTTACTTTATTATAAACCATATAATTTTGTTTTAAAATTTTACTCAAATTTTTTCTATTTTAAGATAACGAAACCATTAGACCATACTAATGGTTTCACTTTATAACGTCTTGAAACCATTTAACAATGTTTATGGTTTCAAAAATTTATTTTATGATTTCAGTCATAATCATTATTTAAAAATATTTTATAATAATAATTTCATTGTTCTTTTACTTTATTATAAACCATATCATCTTGTTTTAAAATTTTACTCAAATTTTTTTTTATTTTTGGATAACGAAACCATTAGACCATACTAATGATTTCAGATTATAACGTCTTGAAACCATTTAACAATGTTTATGATTTCAAAGATTTATTTTATGATTTCAGTCATAATAATTATTTAAAACCATTTAACAATAATAATTTTATTGTCATTTTATCTTTATTAGAAACCATATCATCTTATTTTAATATTTGACTATAATTTTATTTATTTAGGGTATCGAAACCATTAGACCATACTAATGATTTCAGTTTATAACGTCTTAAAACCATTAAACAATGTTTATGGTTTCAAAGATCTATTTAATTAAAATTTAATTAAATAAAAAAATTTACAATTTTTTTTAAAAAAAAGATTATAAAAAAAATGAAGGTGGAGAGGAATGTATTTTAAATAACTAAAAAAACTATTAAAAAATTAAATTGGGGTGGGGGTGGGGGGGAGGGGGTGGTATGGGGGGCGCGCCTAGCAATTGGGTGGGCGCGCACAGTAAAAAGGGTGGGGGGGTGCGAAGTAACTGGGGGGGCGCGAAGTAACGGGGGGGGGGGGGGCGCGTGAGAAGGAGTTGTGTGGGGGGCGAAAAGTAAATATGGGGGGGCGCACGTGAGTAATTACGGGGGTTTTATAGTCAATGAGGATGCTTGTTAACTTCCTCCCACATAATTTTTGCTAACTTCCTCTCACATAATTTTAGGTGGGAGGATGTTAGCAGCCCTCTAACTTAAAATCATATTTCTAGAATATAAATCATCACCACCGAACTACCATCATCATCACCAACCAAAATCAAAAAATCACCACCATCTCATCTTTCATAATCTTCACTTTATCAACCTAGAAATCATGTCCTCAAAACTAATTGTGACTTCATCTATTAACTCCTCAAAATTTCTTCACCTCCATTAATGAACTACAAGAAGATGAAGATTCTTAATAACAACAACAAAGTGGGCTTGTAGGCAGAGAAAGATTTTCACCATTTTATGGATAATGACGATGACGACAATATTTTTGAATTTGAGATTCGTCGATGTGTGTTTGATTTTTCTTGGGTATCTTTGATTCTATATTCTTTTATGCCTTTTTTTAAATCGTTTTGTGTTGATTACTTGATTATTTAAACACCGACAGTCGAGCCAGATCCTGAACGGAACCTGTTTTTGTGCAAGCGCGGTCGGGATCGCTGCGGAAAAATGCAGAAACGGAGGAATCGGTCAATTCCTATAATCTGTTTGTTTTACCAGAAAACCGGATTCTTGGGTCGGATTTGCAGCCTGTTTTGGTTAAAACGACCCAATTCGGAAAAAAGAGTGAACCGTTTTTTTTAATGGAAAAAAATCCGTTCATTGCACATTTGCATTAATGAAGTAAATAATTAGTGGAAATTCCCACCACTAATTATGTAACTTCCCGCCCACTAATTAATTTATATACTACTACCTCCGTACCAAAATATATGTCGTTTTGACTAAATCACACAAATTAAGAAATGTAATTATTGTTGTATGGAAAAGATAAATTATGGGTTAGTTTACAAGATTATCCCTCATTAATGGTATGTGAGAGATAAATTATAGAATTGAAAGAATAAAGAGAAATAATTAATTAAGGGTATAAGAGAAAAAAGAGCATTAAATGCTTCATTGGTAATGTAAAACGACATATATTGTGGTACAATTTTTTTTCTCAAAACGACATATATTTTGGTACGGAGGGAGTAGTTTCTAATACAAAACCATAGTTATCTCACTCCCTCTCTCACGTTAAAATTAAATACTTTCTTTATTTTCCATGAATCATTATCTATTTATCTCCTTTCAAAAAAAAAATATCTATATTCTATTATGATTAAAATTATAATGTTAAACAAATGGACTTTTATAATTGTAAGATTAATATTAAGATTATAATGTTAAAAAACCCTACTATGTGTATGTTCTTAAAAATGATATTATAATTGTAAACAATTGAAAAATAACTTTTTAAATTTTTAAAAAATTTCTATAAAATAAATCTCTTAAATTTTTATTAAAAAATTTATTTACTTTTATGTCAAACAAACTCACCTAAAATTAAATATCTGCAATATGTATATTTGAGACACTCTTCATAAGAAAAATAGTACATGTGTATTATACCATTAACGAAAGAAAAATAATACTCCCTCCGTCCCGAAATATGAGGGAAAAACACCACTTTTTTTTGTCCCAAAATATAGGGGAAAAAAATCAATTTCAAGAATGGTTTTCCTTATTCTAATGAAAGTAAATGTAAATTGCATTTAATTTTCTCTCTCTCCACTTTTCTCTATAAACAACAACCAATCAAAATTGATTTTACATCTTTCCATGCACTTGTTTTAAGAAAAATCCCACAAAACTATATTTTTAATTCTCATGTTTATGTTTTTTTAATAAGTTTTTTTTTTATTTTCCCTTATATTTCGGGACGGAGGGAGTACATGTGTACTATACCATTAATGGTTAAGAAGTGAATTTTTTTTTTGTCTTAGATGAAGTGGCAATCCACTGAAATTAAATAACTCGCACAACCGGGTTCGAACCCGGGTCACGACGTCCGGCCTAACAATTTCGGCATTTGCCATTTGAGCTAAGACTTCTAGACTAAAGTGAATTTTTTTATAATAATATTTTTAACGTTTCAATTTTTTGCATATGACGTTTCAATTTTATATTTATATTTTATTATTATCTTGTTAGTTACAAAATAATTAAAATAAATTAGGTAAACGTTACGATATCAATTTAAATTTCATAAACATATTTGTCAATTACGTAAAAATCATAATTATTTAAAATAAAACGATCAATATTAAATCAAATATAATAAATTAAATTTAATTTAGTGTTTCTCAACGTTTGAGACCAATACGAAAATTTTAAAACATTTGAGAGTAAATTGAAACATAAAATAAACGCTTAGGACCAACTGTATAATTAAGTCTATAAATAAATTATAGGTAGCTTCATCGACCCTAAACCCTAAACTTTAAACCATAAATGATTGGGTCATGAATTTTTGCTAAAATGATCTACTTTGACTAGTGATTTTAAATTTTATCAATCTGACCGATCAATATCACTTACTTGATCCAACAAATGAAAGAGGGTCGAAATTTTGATGATTGAATTTTGAATATGTGGATTGATCATAATATGTCTCATCGGATACCTAGTTTTTATGAAAGGCTCGTAAAGTTTGATTAAAACTACAGACTTTGATTGATGATATAAAATTTTATCAATTCGACCGTTCATTATCACCTAATTGTTCCAACAAATAAATGTGTGTCAAAACTTTGATGATCAGATTTTGAATGTGTGGATTGGTCGTAATATATGTTCCATCGGATACCTAGTTTCTAGAAAAGAACTGTGAACTTTGACTAAAACTACCGACATTGACTGATGATTTCAAATTTTATCAATATGACTGTTCAATATAACCTAACTGATCCAACAAATGAATGAGGGTCCAAAATTTTGATGATTGGATTTTGAATGTGTAGATTGAACGTAATATCTATCTCGTCGGATATTTAGTTTCTATGAAAGGGTCATGAACTTTGACTAAAACAACTGACTTTGACTGGTGATTTCAAATTTTATCAATCTAATCATTAAATATCATCTAATTGATCCAACAAATGAATGAAAGTCAACATTTTAATAATCAAATTTAGAATATGTCGACCGATTGTAATAACTAAATCATCAAATACATAGTTTCTTATATAAAAGGGACAAAAAAAGAATTAAAAAAATTGATTTATAAGTCGAGATTTCTGTTACTTTTATCCTTAAATTTGAAAATTTGAAAATTCATATTTAATTATTTTTATTTTGAAAAATTCTAAATTTTTGTTAAAAAACTACATCAAGCATATAAGTTCTGAATTAATATTGCGTTGTTTAATATTTATAAAAGCAGCATTGATAAAAATATAATAAATGAATCATCATCTTCAACCTTTAGCCGGGTCAGTTCGACCCGGTTTCAGACCCGCGGCAAATCAGACTGTTTAAAGTCATTTAATCGTCGAAAATAACCATTATATACCCAGAAATATCGCAAAAGTCATTTACTATACAATTATGATTTTAAATTTGAATCAAATGTTCTAAAACAAAAAACCTAAAATTGAAATTTTCAAAAACTTGAAAACAGTTTGCAGTTACCCAAACATCAACAAATTCGTCCAAATCATGTTTCCGTTTCTAAACTCGCGATTTATGTAAGATTTAAAATCTTTGATTGAGAGTATAATGCTTGACAAGGTTAATGGAAGAAATATCTCTAGAGAAGAGAGAAGTATGGGTGGTGGCTGAAGAAGATGGCTCAATAACGGAAGAAGAAGATGAATACCGTTTGTTACTTTATTATGCAGGTTGGGGAAGAAGATGAAGTGTTGTTTAACTTATTTTGATTTTAAAATTTTGTTTTATTAAAAAAAAATTATGAGTTTAAAATTGTAATATTAAAAGTTAAATATTATTATATTTAATGGGATAAATATTTTAATTTTAATATGCTAAGGACTTAATTGCAAAATTAAAAGATGTGAGAGTATATAGTAAATAAAATCCACTATATAATCCTATGTGGCATTGACAATTTCAATCATACATTTTGATCGGTCAAAAATATGACTGAAGGCAAAATGGTGCCTTCACTGTAGAATTGCCCTTCTTTGCTAATTGTGATTTCGGTTGTTGAACAGCTGAGTATTCTCCTTTCATGGGAAATTGGGAATTGAAAAGGGGGCTGTTCTTCAGGAGGCAAGGGTTTTTAATGATCCACAACTTGATGCTAGGAGATGTTCACAGGTTTTTATCATGACCTAAAGGATTTTTATGTTTCTGTAAATTATTCAGCAGTTGAAATTTGATGCCGTGTGTGTTTTGCCGTTTAATTTTTTTATAGGTTATTACAAAGCTTCTATACCTGTTGAATCAGGGAGAGACATTTACTAAGGTATTGTGAGATATAAATCTTCATGCTTATTATTTGTGGTTTGACATTGTGGAATTATGTTAGAGTTACTATTAATTCTTTTTATTATTGCTAGACCGAAGCCACAGAAGTTTTCTTTGCTGTGACTAAGCTTTTCCAGTCTAAAGATATGGGATTAAGGAGAATGGTCTACTTGATGATAAAGGAGAATGGTTTACGTGGGTTTAAGCAAAATGAGCAAAAATTTTGAGATCTAAGTTCCAAACTAAAATTCGGGGCCGTTATCACGAAATTTTTTTGGGCTGGGGGGTTTGAGATTTTAATTCGGGACGCATCTCACGAATTGAGATTCGGTACCTATCTCACGAATTATGCTAGGGGTTAATTTTTTAAGTTTTTGGGTAAATTCGGGACGTATCTCCCGAATCCTACTTCGGGTTGTGCGTCCCGAATTAGCCATTATGAGGACAAATGAGGTAGTTAGGGGGTGAAAGAGAAATGTAAGGGGGACTAAAGAGAAATTTTCGTTAATAACCCTCTAAAATTAGAATGGTAAATTTATAAATAAATTAAAAGGGATTTGGAACTTCCGAAAACTAAAGAGTAGAAAGAAGTGCAAATTAAGTACATAATTTTTTTAGTGGGGATTTTATATTGCTGTAAAATTTAACCGCCGTGAAATAGCATATAACCGCCACAAAATATAATATAACCGTTGTTAAATAATTTACTTACAAAAAATATATTAAATTTTTTGGGACATGCCGAGGCAACGAGTAGAGTCAGGCGCGAGTTTGGCAACGAGTAGAGTCAGGCGCGGGTTTGACACTACCCAAACCCGAATCTGAAATGGTCACCCGAACTTAAACCCAAACCCAAACGACAATCGGGTGGTAACATACCATATAAACCCGAATCCGGACATACATTAACAAAAGTAAAAAAAAGGCGGCAAACTCAACGAAATTACGGTCTATATCCTAACATTATTTTTAACATTAAAATAGTAATAAAAAGTAGTATACAACATTAAAATAATCTACAATATGCTAAAATAAGATGAATACTTATATAATTTAATATATAACGAGTGTGATTTATGATTTTACGTGTGGGTTTGACACTACCCGAACCCAAAATATCAGGTGTCATCCGAATTCGAACTCAAACAACTCATATTTTACCGGTTAATTTGGGTTCGGATTCAGATAAAGTCTGAGATTTGAATATTTTCGCCATCTCTATATCTATGAGAGGCTCCGCCCCTTCCATAATTTTTTATTATTTGAACATATTCAAACAGAACGCAAACATATCCCACTTTAAAGTTGCTGCTTAGTTATATACTTCAAATAGGATGGTCAAGTAATGTTTTTGACCATGGACCATGGTGGTCAAAAATAAGAAGGCCAATATGTACTAACAAGTTTGAAAAGTTAAAACGGGTTGAAACTAACAATAAACATTCTTGTTTTAACAAAGGGGGAATGATGCGGTATAATTGGAAAAATTATCTTGTATCGGTACATTAAATATGTTAATTAATAACTAATTGACATGTGTTATATTATATTATTAATATATAAAATATAAGTGATGATTTGGATAAATGATACATTTTTATTGGTTAAGTACCAATACAATGGATTTTAGCAAAAGTACCGGAGAATTTCCCTTAAAAAGAGATACCAAACAATATTTCTTAACTTGCAATGATCGCGGTGCGGTTTGGTTCAGTTTTGAGCATAAAAATCAATTTAACTGTAAGATAAAAATATTGGCGGTTCAGTTTGGTTCGGTTGGTTTTTGAAAAGTCATCCAAACCAATCCAAACTAAACCAATACAGTTTGGATTGAATCGGTGTCTGCGGTTTATCGAAATATAAAAAACATGACGATATTATCAACTTATTTCAAAATAAACGTAAAAAATATTAGTTTTTTATTGTTACATGAAATAATATGTATATACATAAATTGCATATATCCTAAAACTTTTGTATATCTTATAAAAAGAGCTTATTTTTAATAACAACATTATCGTTCTTAATCACGTAAAATGATATATTTTGACAACCTACTATTTTATAGACTCAATTTGGATTGAGTTTGTTAAGTTGGATTGTGTAATAGGTTGATTGTTTCTAGTTAATTGAGTTAAGTTATGTATTGCAGTTTGATTCGGTTTGGTTCGGTTTTATGAAATGAAAACTGCGAACTTAACCAAACCGCGTGGTGTAGTATAAAAATGACCGTACAGTTTTAACTAAATGCAGTTTTTTGCGATTTCAATTTAAATTAATTTAATTTACAATTTTTCTTTTAGATTGATTCGGATATGATCACCCTACTTATATCACACCTCAGTGAACACACAAGTAGAAAGTTAGTGACTGATAAATTATTTCTTAAAAATATGAAAACATATTAATTATTTTTTGGCTGACGAAAACATATAATCTTAATATATATGGGAAATGATCTAGAATCTTACTGAATAGAGAAGAAAGATGTGGAGGGGGGAGAGATGATGGGATTTGATGTGGTAGACCATGGTAACAATGTGCCTACTTGATCTAATGGTTGTAGCTAACTTGACCATGGTCAAAAACATTTATTTGACAATCCTAAGGCCACCCCTTCAAATAGATTCAAACATACATGGAAAATGCTCAGCTGCACGACACCATTTGTCACGACACCCTTTGTCGTCACTACTCCACGCACATATTTTTGTTGTAGTCAAAATTGGTCACATGTATATTATAGTCTCTCACTCTATCTCACCTATTTTGTTTGTATCTTGACACTTGATTTCTTTTTAAGAGGATTTTAGTACTGTATTTTATTTGCCTGCACGTTAATTAAATAAATGATTAATTATATATATTTAGTCTTAAACATTTATTTTAAGTTAAAATTTGGTTTTAAATATTTTCTAAGTTTCATATTGATGTCTAATGTTTATAAAATTTGTGTTAGTTAGTCATCTCCGTCAAGTATTTTGTTAAAGCCAATTATTTTTAATAGGTGACAAATGACAAATATACATGTACAACACATATAATTTTTAATTAAGCTTAATTACACATATTGGTCTCAAATGTTTATTTTAGGTTTTAATTTTGTCCAATATTTAACGGTATTAACAAAAATTTTAACAGAGGAGGCTAAATAACACAAACATTATAAACGTTAAGGACTAATATAAAACTTTTAAAATATTTAAGACTAAATACTCTTCTAAATAGTAGTGTGTCAAATCAACAAAAGATTTTGTCGATTCTTTTTAATTACCGCCCCTTCAAAAAACACCTCCAATAACAAAGCTAAAGTCAGTGGCATTACAATCTCCATTTCTCCACACCAATTCATCTAAAGATATCATACCAAGACATAGCATTCGGACAATTAAAAGTCCATTGATGACGTAAATTTATGTCGTGCAATTTTGTGGGATGTGTCGGTCGTGCCATATATACATCTGTACTAAAATATAAATTATTTTGAGAAATAAAATTTGTACCAAAATAAAAATCACTTCATGTTACGAATAAAATATTTAATGTTCTTTTTCCTATTATATCCTTAATTATTTGTTTCATTTTTTCTTCTTTTAATGATATAAAGGTGGAATTTAAACATTTTGTCAATTTTCCATTTTGATGGAAATAAAAAATAAATCACATGACATCACCCTATATCTCTGGCCAAAAATCTTTAATAAAACCAAAATTTATACCATCGGGTCCACGACTTTTGAAACTATCACATACCCACATTGAAAAAGGTATGGTCAAGCTACCACTCTCTAACTAACTCAGCCTATCGAATTGAAGGTTGTCCTCCTTCATTCAATTACTTTTTTTTTTGTAATTAAACAAAACTAACATGGCCTTATCCAAAAATTAAATCTAACTCCGCTAGTGTATAAATCCTCCCATTCCCCTTACAATCTAGTGCAGCGAGCCGAGTTTGAGAGTGGGGTGAATGCCATTTTGATCATTTTAAATTACTCCTTAAGAACGAACCCTCCCACATCAAGCTACCGTACTAGCCGATACATAAATGCATTTTTCATCTTCCCTAGAGTTTCAATGCTTTTGTTTCCATGATTTTATACCTCATTATAGAAATATAAAGCTGATTATTGTTAGTTAATAGTTAGTATATTTGCATGGTCAGTATAACTGGTGAATGTGTAATTGGTCTAAAATAAATTGCAGAAGGTTACTATATATATTAGTAGAAATTGAGAACTCACTTCCAGGGTATGAAGCTAAGAATTAGGATTTAGAAGGACATAGTAACGCATTACAATGTGTGTTTTTGTTTTTTTTTGAAACAGAACAAGCAAATATAATGATAAAACTCAACCATAAACACAAATATTTGCTCTGTTTTTTTTTTTTTTGTTGAAACAGAGAAAACAAATATAATGATAAAACTCAACCATAAACACAAATGTTTGCTCTGTTTTTTTTCTTCGAAACAGAGCAAGCAAATATAATGATAAAACTCATGAAGAGCTAAAAACAAAACCCGGGCAATATAGCTGAAAGAGATCCAAAATTCCAAATACATATAGGGTTTACAACTCATTCATAAAATATTTAAACAAGGCTTTACCAGTAATGGAGTCAACCACATCTTCCACAACGGGTGAATACCTGTGATCAATAAGGGTGAATAGATAGGAGAAAAGTTTGAGAATAAGAATAGATTTTTCTATTGAAATCATTCATTCATATATTCACCCTTATTCTCAATCGTCAATTAAGAAACTTTAGTATAGGAAAGAGACATGTTCCCCTCCTGCTCTGTTGCTAGCCCAGTTAAGGAAGAAGATGTTCCTCTGTCTGACAGTGCAGAAATCCTGAAACAAGAACTGCGGGAGAAGAGCAATCGTAGTTATAAAATCAATATTTCTGTAAAATGGAATGAAATTGAAAGTTGAAACCTTACGTACTTGCTGGTTTGGCCGTTTGTTTTTGAACGTGGGACTTTGGTGACTGATGGTATGTTCTGATCATTCATTTTGACAATGAATGATCTGTTGTTTATGAAATCTTGTGGGCTAAAAATTTCAATACAATCTTCGTTGCAATAAAGTTTGATATTCTTGGGGATTAATGTATCACTCCAATGAATATTAAACTTTCGGGATCTCATTGATAGGTGTTTATCAGGTTCAACATTACGAGGGCGGTACCATGTTCCTTCAGTATCTAGTGCAGAACACTCGCGGATTTGCAGTGGAAACTTGGTATTGTTTTCTATAACTGTTATACGTCGTGACAGTGAAGCACCCATTGAAAGAAGAAAGAAAAAGAAGTTAGGACTTGGTTGATCGGATTACGTTAGCACACATCCAAAGGGAGCTTGTATACATTAATAAAATTGTAATACCGCTACATTGAATTTTTTTTTTTGACTGCCGCTACATTGAATTTTTAAAATGATACTGTAAATAATAATGTTTTTTCTTGTCTGCCCCTCAACATTTAGGATATTTATTTTATTTTCAATCACTTAAAAAAATTTATTTGATATGAATATTTATAAAATACTCTGTTAGATTAAAAATTTATATCAAATAGATTGTTTGTGTAAAATTTTAGACAAATCTAAAATCATTTGTTATGTTATTGAGATGCATCAAAATTAATAGTTTCTATGATTTCTTTAACACCGTTAATCTTTATGTGTCTCAATTACATATCAAATTATTTTAGATTTGTCTGAAACTTTACACAAATGATCTATATGATATAAACTTTCAATCCAACAATGTATTTTATAAAAAATTATATCGCTTAAAACTTTTTATAGTGGTTGGGGGTATATACCTCCAAATCTTGAGGGTACACAAGTTGTCACCAATAAATAATTATTTGGAAGTTTTTCCGGTATATTATTAAAATTTTAATGTATCGGTATACTTGATCTTTAAATTTTTTTTGGTCGAGACCGGGGTATACACCACCGAACGCAGTGACTATTCCCTTGCTAGATTGGAGGCACCTCGATGGGTGAAATAGTTGGCCCAATGATTTAAAGCTGCTCCATGCCCAAAGTGAAGATCGAACCCTCGACCCTTGATTAAGGGAGGATGAGCCCCAACCGCTCAACCACACCACTTGGGTTGTATACTTGATCTTTAAATGATAAACAAACAATTATTTTTTATAAATTAAAAAGTTATTTATTAACTATTATATTTTAGAAAATATAATTTCATAAAAAATCATAATTTCATTTTTTTTAAAGATTATACTATTTTTTTTTATATTTATTTATAAAAAAATTCAATATTCACTATTATGAATAATAAAAATTTCAAAAAAATCAAATTTAATCTTTTTGACAATTTTGATGAATGGTATTATTAAATTAAATTTTACTTCCCGTACCAAAATATATGTCGTTTTAGAAAAATAAATTGTACTATAATATATGTGATTTTACATTATCAATTAAATATTTAATGCTCTTTTTTTTAATATATTTTTAACTATTTGTTTGTCTTTTTTCTTTCAATTCTATAATTTATCTTTCTCATACTATTAATAAATAATAATTTTGTAAACTAACTCATAATTTCTCTTTTCTATATAACATTAATTACATTTCTTAATTTGTGTGATATAGTTAAAATTCAAAATGTTATATATTTTAATAAGGAGGTAGTAGTATTTATTAATTAATAATTGTAATGTTGCCGTTTTGATATTTGGGGCTTAACCGCTTAAGCAAATCTCCTTCACGTGCTGCTCCTAATTGGTGGACATGGCTCTATGAGAATTTTTCATACAAATTAAAAAAACCTCTAATGCGGTAATGCCCCATGGCCCATATATGATGTAAACAAAGGGAAATTCCACAATACACGAAGAAAAAACTATTGTACCAGTGCAATAAGAATTCTAACCAATTGAATTTCTAGTATTTTAATAATCATTTCACGTCAGCATTCTCACACTGTAGGTTAAAATTTGACCAAATTGACAGTACAGTAAGAATTCTAACCAATAGAATTTCTAATATTTTAATAACCATTCCACGTCAGCATTCTCATATTTTTTTTTGACTAAACGTCAGCATTCAGCATTCTCATATTGTAGGTTAAAATTTGACCAAATTGATAGTACCGATACATTTCTATATTTAATTTATAAAAATTTATTATTTTAATAAAAAAACAAAAAAACTATCATCCATTTTCATTTCTGCAAACCATGAAAACAAAAATCATATACATTTTCATCTCTCTCAATTATAAACCCTATTCATTCAATTTTTCTTCTTTCTCAAACATGAACACTCTTAATTGCAGAGTTTATAGGGGGAAGATGAAGATGAGGGGCACAATGATTGAAGAAGAAAAATTAGTGTTGAAAGTATGAATATGAATTGTGTGGTGTTAAATTAAAAATTTGGTCAAACCATACTCATTCTACTGTGGCAACCATTGTTACAATATGTCAGTATATTATTGATCGTTTTATTCTATTGTACCGGTACACACTATTTATTCACTTGTACCATAGAAGTCCCCTGTCAACAAATCTTTGAAGTCACAAAACCAACCCCACCTTGCTTATAAAAAAAACCAACACCAACCACCTAAGTTTTTGTTAGACAAGAAGACACGTGTGTTTTTGTTATTGGCGAAAAAGTACCAACAGCACATTACACATACGGTATGAACACCTAAGCTTCATCTTCATTCACGTTAGTCAAAAAAAAAAAGTTTTTGTCCTTTCATTAAATATAACGAAAATGATATTCTTACACGCTCCAAACAGTATGTATGCATATAAGCCCTAATTTTGTCCTTCGTGTAGTCAAAAACAAAGTTTTGTCCTTCATTAAATATAAAAAAAATATGGTTACTACCTTGGGTCAAACCTAAAAAATATGGCAAAAGTACTCAATCCGTGAGGCCCGTCCGAACTCAAACCCGAGTCAAACCCCACACCCGGAATCTGAAACCACACCCGTTATATATTAAATTATATAATTATCTCTCTTACATTAGTATATTGTAGACTATTTTAATATTGTAAACTATTTTTCATTCTTATTTTAATGTTGAAAACAATGTTAGCTTGTAGACCGTAATTTGGTTGAATTTTCCGTATTTTATTTTACTTTTGTTAATGTAAGTTTGGGTTTGGGTTCGGGTTTGTGTGCTATTTTGCCATCTGAAAGCCCCTTTGAGTTCGGATTCAGGTTCACCCAATATTTCGGGTTTGGGTAGTGCTAAACCTGCACCCGATCCTACATATTGCTATCCTTAGGTAGTAGCCAACAAAGAGTGATTTTTTTTTTTGAGAACAAAGAGTGAATTTATACTTATTGTATTTGAGGAAAAAAGTATAGAATTTAGAAAAGATGTATTCTTGTATCAAATCCACTCACAATATTCATATTTACTGAAAAAAAAATTAATAATTCAACGAACCAAATATAGTAAAAATATTTTGAAACTTGTGTAAAAACATAAAAGAAATATGCAAAAAGTTACTACTTGTTTTGCCGTTTTGGTATCCTTAACTAGTATCCTGGAGTTGGGTGTGTCAGAGGATAAAAAAAACTGATTGAACCGACGATTCAAACCAATCTAAATAAAAAAAAACCGATTTTTTTTGTATCGGACCTAAAGCCAAACCAAACCAATAAAAACCGAAGTGTTTGGTTCGATTTTCGGATTTCATTTTCTTGAACCGCCAAACTCCAGCGATAAAAAGTATAAAAGGTCAATAACATACAAACATCAAGAATAACACCAATAATCCCACCCATACTCCAGCGACTACCCAAACAACCAAACCCACACCACATCACCCATGTCACACGTTTGTAGCTAAGAGACGTAAAATTCGCCTCTGGGCCAAATTGATAAGAACCTTGGATGAATCATATCAAAACTAGCTATTGTAGTTGGATTTATAACCCCACAAAGAATCTCATACTTCTAATGTGAGACTCAAGTCCCATACCTTGAATCACGCCACAAAAACTAATAATTGTAGTTGAAGGTCCAAAGTCTTATAACTCTTGTAGTGGAATATCATACTTTTAATGTAGAGCTCAATTCCCATACCTTGCAATAGGTCCTAACATCCTACCATGCTCTTGAGCTCAACAACCAAACACACTTCACACAAATCTCAACAAATTGCAACTCACAACAACGTAGTAAAGATCAATCAATTAACTAGATACAAAGAAATCTGCAAATTTCAACAAATTTGGAAACCTTCAGAGATTACCGTGTGTATTTCATTTTTCTATGATACTTGATCCTCTGACCGCTTTTAAATCTGTTGAGATTTACATAATTCTTTTTGAGTCTCTGATGGTTTCCAAATCTTCTGAGATTTGTAGAGTTCTTGTATCTGATTGAGCTATACAGCGTCGGTGTTGACTGTTTGGAGGGAGACTGCATGCTGAGACTTATTCGCTTGAGTTTTCATTCTACAGTGGTCCATCCACTTTTGATTCGAGATCGAGAGTTAATTAGCGTTGTTGAGAAATTAAGGGTACCATCACACCAATGAAATACTTAGTGTGTGGAGCAATACGAGTAAGCAATCAAATAAGCGAGACGCAATAATTATCAGGAACAATAAATAGCGAAAAGATAAAGGACACAATAATATTGTTTACTGAGTTCTGTCAAACCAACCTAATATGGGGGAGAGAGTGTAACACTCTGATTTCCCAACTATTATTTTAGTTGATTTTATTAATATTGTAAAATAGAGAAACAAGGGTGTCACATTCTTTTCCAAATTAAATCTAATTACTAGAGTAATCTAAACATGCAGCGAAATTAAATTCAAATTAAAAAAAATTTAATAAATAAATAAATAAAGACTATTTTTCCAACAAAGTATGAATTAAAATTGAGTATAAAGAAATAATGACTTTCTAAAATTTTCATAAATGATTCAACAATGTTTCAAAGATCTTAAAGTTGTAATTCCAAAAACAATAAATGAAATTTCCCAAGTCAAGTATCTAGAGCGACTTCAAAAGACTCAAAACAAAAATATAAAGCAACTCCTAAAGCCATCTCAAACACCGAAACTAAGCTTAGACTCCTACCTGAAAACTACGGTTGCACACCGTAGGGCCAAGTCAGAAGGGAAATGTAAAGGTGAACACAAAACATCAAATGATAACCGAAGTACAATAGCAAGAAGAGATAACAAAACAAATATCAAAGAAAAGATCATTATAACGAGTGACCGCACGTGCACTCACAACCAACTAATATTTAACTACAACAATAAGTCATACATAACTCACACAATATATATATATATATATATATATATATATATATATATATATATATATATATATATATATATAGACTCCCCTATGGTACCAAGGGCTACATCATTGCTACATCATTTATACATAATAGCTACATCATTTATACATAATAGCTACATTATTTATATATAATAACTACATCGTTTTTACATCATTTATATAAAATAGCTACATCATTTATACATGATTGCTACATCATTGCAACATCATTTCATCATCATTTCAACATCATTAAACACATGAACGAATACATGATCATGTTTATAATTACCAACATCATTCAACATCTTTCTAACAGCATAGTTCAATATCGTTAGTAACAATTATACAACATCTTTAACAACGGCTTAAATCCAAACTTCTACAATTAACGACAATAAGCAACATCATTTATAATGACAATCCAAGACGTCATGATTCAATCAAATACACTCACCTTTTAAGAGAACAACAACCTACCATCTATTTTTAGCACAGCCCCAAACTCAAATTAAATTAGTTTAATTTACCGATGAATCGTACAAATTTTAATCCGCTAAATTAACTAAAGTCATTTAAGTAATTTTTTAATCTGTGAAGGGACCTATAATAGAGAGAGTGACATACATGAAAGGGTTACTAAATATTTAAAATCATCTATGTAAAATTTTGGGAAAATTTCATGAACTTTTACTATTTTTAATTGCCATTTAATCTTAAATAATTAACTAAAAATAGTTACAGGTGTCCAAAAATTCCAAAACATATACCAAAATTCTCATAAAATTAAGTACTATTTTTCTGTAAAACAACTTAGAACAATCGGAGCTCCCCTGAGCCCTCACGCGCCTCCGGCGCGGCTGGGCGTGATGAAAACCCATAACTACATCTCCGTCGCCCGGTTCTCTGCAGAGTGGGTATCGCGACCCGGTTCCTGACCCGACGAGTTCTCACTCGTTTCTCAACGTGCGACGACTATATTTATACTGTTTTGATCGCTATTCAATTCTAGGAAGATACCCGGTGGTAGTTTTAAGTTTCGGCAATCGAATCACATGTTTTGAAGAAGAAAAGAATTCCCGCAAATACGGTTAAACTCAAACAGTGGATGGTTCGGTGTTTCACACGGACATAATGGTTCTAATTATTTTCTAGAGGGTTAAAACTACACAGAACTCTTTTGCGTCTAATTAGAATACTCAAAAGTTTTTAAAACTCATTCTCATTTAATTTTATAATTAGGATCCTATATTGAGACTCATAAATTATTTCAAACAAAACCAACAACAACCATACCATGAATATGTTTCAGAAACACTTAAAAAAATCTGTCACGAAACAATAGCATACTATTAACCACAACAACATGAACACATTTTCATAATAAAGAAAGGGTTCAAAGCATCATTCAACATCTAGCAACAAGAGCACAACAATATCATATAAAAGGAAGCAAATAAAAGCTATGTTCTTGAATTCATATTTCGGAAAATCATAGAGATGATGCAAAGCTCCCTTACCTTAATTCCAAGCAGCGATTTACTCTTTAGTTTTGTGATTCAATCTTTCCAAATTTCCAAGCTCCACTCTTTTCTATGTTGTATTAAGTTTTTAAGAAAAGTGGTAATCCTAATTTATTTTTACACTAACCTATTTATAGAAGATTACTAGATTTTCTTAATCATAAAAGTAATATATCCAATTTTTTTAAAAAAATCTACAATGGTTGTTTTATCTTTTTTTTTTTTAACAAAATTAGATAGATTTCTAATTCACACCCCCCCCCCCTTCAAGTTTTACTTCAAATACACCTGTCTTCTCTTTTCTTCATACTATTGCATTTTCTTTTATTTCCTTCTCTCCTTTTATTTCATTAAACATTTTCATTAATTAAATAATTATATTCTTACCATCTCAATCCTTCTACTCTAAATTCCAAATAATTAATTAATTAATTAATTAACATGCCAAAACAATAGTAAAACCACACAAATAAATCAAAATAAGAAATTTATAATCAAAATATTCTAAGAACTAACTCGATTCTATTAAAATGAATAATTCTAAAAATTGGGGTTTACAAAGAGCACCTCTCTGTTCCACTATAATAATTCTGGTACCGTTACAAAAAATCCCAATTAAGGTTACAAGAGATAGTCTTCAATCCTAACTCTACCCTAATCCCAAGTTTCTTCCCGTGACCAAGAAACTTCAATATAGTGTTTCCCAAGAATTAAGAATAAAACCCCAACCCTAGTAATATTACAAAGAGCAAAATCTCTTTAATCACTAGCTTGCTTGTTGACTTTAAAACCCTTCAATTCTTTTTTTCTTTCTTTCTTGGTTGTTCTCCTTGTTTTTAAGCCTCCCTTTATATAGAATAAAATATACCTTTAAAATAAAAACAAATCTATTTTAATTTAGAACAAATCTGACCAAAAACAGTCCCAAAACTACCAAACAAAAAATATGGTATCGCGCCCCCGCTCAGCGAAACTAGGCCTGCGCTCAGCGCAAAAGGCAGTAGCAAAAAACCCCTCAATTGACTGGTAATTGCACTCAGCGCAGAAGGCAGATTCTTCAGCTTTTTCCTGCACGCCTTGCGCCCTGTTTTCGCCGCCTTGCGCCCACAACTTTTCTTCACATGGTTTTTGTTCATTTATTTTATTTTATTGAGATTTCAAGGCAATTACAACAAGCGTTAAGGGACATCTTTTTGGGTTGGGTTGATATATTTTCTAGTGGTGTAGAAGTTGAGGTGTGCCTCTCTAAGAATAGGATTAGAGCTGAACCTCTATTAGGCGGTGTCTGTTTTGATATTTTTCATTAGTGTTCCGTCTATCTACGACACATCTGTTTTGTAGTCTCTCTTATTCGTTCTCTGTTCGTCTTGTGCGGAGATATAATTATATATATATATATATATATATATATATATATATTTGATGTTAAAAAAAATATTCACAAAGTAAAACGTAGCCATAAGGCAAAACGCACAACACAAAAACCTTCAAAACTTTTGTCTTCCAATAGTGAATTGAAACTTATTATTTCAGGATGTAGAATTAAAATTTTATTTCGGTTGAACTTTTTATAATTTATATATATGAATAGATAATTACATATGAATAAAAGGTAGACGGGCAACAAGCTACGCCGCTAATGAATTTTGTTATTTTATGTTTGAACTAATGAACTTAATTTCATATTGATTGTATTTTGTATTTGATGATGAACTCTTTTCCACTTATGAACTCATATGCCCCCCCACATGCGTCCCCCCACCTCCTTATAATTACATGTGGGTCATACTTGCTAACTTCGACCCACATGATCAAAGTTAACAAACTTCGACCTACATGGTCAAAGTTAACAACCGCTATATATATAATTGTAATTATTAACTAAATTTTTGAAAAATAATAGGTGTATATCCATATATAATAGTGTATACGCCTTATATGACTTGAGATAGAAAGAGATAAAAGATCGACATTAGTATGATAATTATTATAAATTAGTGATATGTTTAAAAAAAGATGTATAGAGATAAAGTAACATGTTAAATACATATAGAAGAATAAATTGTCATTAAATATCATGGTTATAAATTTTAAACTCATTATCAAAAGAAAAAAATTTAAATGTTTGTACTTCTGAATCAAGGTTCGAGCATCGCCACTATCCAAGGATATGGAGTTAAGTGAAATATTGTAATGTGGATGGAATTGATAGTTGGAAATGTAGTTTTTTTTTTAATCGGCAAATATATTATATATTATAATACTCGACCATTAGTATAACTTATAAGACATACAAATGGCGAGAAAAAGTATAAAAGAGTAATAAAATTCAAATATCAATAACAACATCAATAGTCATACCCCTACTTCATCGACTACCCAAAGAACTAAACCCGATCAACCATCCATGTCACACGTTTGCAGCTGATTGCATGGAGCTCACCTCTGAACCCAATTGATAAGAACTTTGGAAGAATCACGTCACAAAAACTAGCCGTTGTAGTTGGATTTATAACCCTGCAATGGAATCCCATACTTCTAATGTGCGGCTCAAGCCCCATACCTTAAAACTCAACACAAAAGCTAATCATCGTAGTTGAAGAATCCAAAATCTTATAACCCCACAATGAAATCCCATACTTCCAATGTAAAACTCAAGTCTCATACCTTGCAATTATGTCCAAACATCCTACCATGTCACATCACCCACGTTACACATTTGCAGCTGAGATACATAGAGATCGCCTCTGAACCAAATTGATAAGAACTTTGGAGGAATCACATCACAAAAACTAGTTGTTGTAGTTGGATTTACAACCCCACAATGAAATCTCATACTTCTAATGCGAGGCTCAAGTCCCATACCTTGAAACTCAACACAAAAGCTAATTATCGTAGATGAAGAATCCAAAGCCTTATAACCCCCACAATGGAATCCCATACTTCCAATGTAAAGCTCAAGTCTCATACCTTGCAATTAGTTCTAAACATCCTAACATGCTCAGCAACTCCGCCATGTTAAAAGTAAACGCCAACAATCAAATACACTCTGCATAGATCTCAACAAACTGCAACCCACAACAACATAGTAGAGATTGACCAACCAGATACAACGAAACCTGCAAATCCCAATAGATTTGAAAACCTCCGAGACTCAAAATGAATCCTACAAATCTCAACATATTTGAAAGTGGTCAGAGAATCAAGTATCATGGAAATACAATCACACACGGCATAAACCACGAATCAACGGCGTGAGATTCCAATATCACCACATCAACACCTCACCCCCACAATAACCCTCATCACCACCAATCACCACCACTAATTCATCACAACTCAACACCACCCACTGGACACAAAATAGACTGAAGTTCCAAACCCAAACAAACCAAAAAACAAACAAACCTATCATAACCCAACCACACCTAGATCGCACAAGGAAACCAACCACCACCCTATTCACCGAAAACAAAACCCAGCAACACCTCCACAACCAGAACAACAGCCAACAACTATACAAACCCAAACCAAACAAATAGAACAAACTTACCGGAATTGGAACTGAACGAGCCAACATAAAACCGATGTCGAGAGAACAGAAAAACAAGATCCGACGCCGGCGAGAGAGAAGCCAAAAAACCATATCTGATGTCGGTGAAAGATGCGATGCCAAGCCTCGATGCACCACCATACAGAATAGCTACAACGTGAAAACGAACGTTACTAAAACAGAAACTGTGTCGAGCACCATACCAGAATAGAGCAACCCAAAACCCCCAAACCTCCTTGCGGATAACATCAACAAAGCACGGATCAAACAAAGCAACCAACGGCGAGCAGACCACCGACGAAAGATTTGTGTCGTGTACATGTACTACGAGAAACTGCGGTAGAATCTCATCGCACCACCATCTCCTAGATCTACATGGTGGAAGAAGCTTTTGGATCAGAAGGGAAATGTGTAGGCATGGCAATGGGGCGGGGCGGGGACGGATTTTGCTTTCCCCAAACCCATAAAGTTCGGGAATTCCCAAACCCGTCCCCATTTCTATCGGGGATAAAAATTGAAACCCCAAACCCATACCCAACGGGGTTCGGGTAACCCCAACGGGTTTCGGGTATCCCCGTTTCATCTCACCTCTACATAAAATTGTGTTGCATTTTCGTTTTTTTAATTTAAAAAAAGTCAACAACGCAAAACTAAGTTTTTAATCAAAACATAAAATAGATAAAATGACTCGTTTAATACTAAAGTTATATATAAAAATAAATATATGAATGAAATTTAAGAATTTGTATAAAGATTTATAATTTAAAAAATATAAAATATAATTTTAATATCAACGGGGCGGGTTCGGGGACGGGTTCGGGGTGGGTATCAATATTCCCGTTAACTGCCCCATACCCGTCTTAAAAAATTGGGGAAAACCCAAACCCGAACCCAAACCCAAACCCAGTCAATTCGGATTTTCCCCGTTAAAATTGGGGCGGGGCATTCGGGTACCCACGGATTTGGGTTTTATTGCCATGCCTAGAAAGGTGAAGCGGAACGCACGCAGAGAGAGAAAGTTAGAGAGAAGGATTTTTTTTTTTTTGACAAAAGAGAGAAGGAATTTTTAGTTAGTTGAAAATGTAGTGTTTGATATTCATGTTCTATAGATTTATTTGATGGGCTAACTTGTTAATTGGGCTATGTATGTGAATAATAAAAACGTAAGTTTAATTATATAGTTTGGTTTGATTCGACTTTTTTAAAATAAAATATGCCAACCGCTATATATAGTTAATCAAAAAAAATCATATGAAATCATTCAAACAAAATGTAAAGTTTGATATTACAATTTCAATTTTAGATATATTCTGATACGTACCAACAACACATAACATAAGGTATGTTCACCTTTTGATAAAAAAAAGAAGGTACGTACACCTAAGTTATATCCTTCATTAAATATAATAATAAAGTTTTGTCCTTCATAATGTACGTATGTGCATGCCTAAATTTTGTCCTTCATGTTAGTAAAAAAAAAACAAAGTTTGTCCTTCATTAAATAGATGACTTCTAAGGTGAACCACCTATTAAGTCTCTCACTGGTGAGGGAGCAACATACTACCATTAGATATAATTGTTGGTTCAGATCTATTCAACTAAAAAATGAGAACATATTATCTATCCACACACAATCACAACTACAACAAACATTATGTTCTTCATCTCTCTATATCTGTACGGAAAAAATGTTTTTTCACACATGAACAACAACATCAACAGGGTCACCATGGCAAGAGCAAGATAAAAACAAAATCTCAAAATTTTAAAACATAAGTTTCAAATCTCATATCTAAAATGCAAGATAGAAACACTTCCTTCTCTTTTTTAGTTTTCTTCTTTCAACCTCAAAGCTTAAATCATTATCATCAACTAGATCTGAATTTAAAAATATAAAAACACAAACTCTCAATCTTAAATAATTATCCAGATCCTCCGGACTTAATCAAAACGCAAAACATAAGCATTTCTGATGGAATCTGTGATCCAAATGATCAAGTGGGCTTAGAGTTTGGTGTGAAGCCCAAAATATGGAGAGTCTTTGCAAGGCAACGTGGCAAGAGGGCAGAGGCTGTGAAAAGGAATGAGGTGTAGGAAGTTTGTTATGCAATGTGATGGTGACAGCTTCTAGAAGAATATTATATATAGTTGGATAGAGGAGAGAGACTCCTCATGCTTATTTTCTGTTTTGCATTCACACTTACGTGAATTGGGGCCTTAGTGCTTTGGGAGAGTTGATTTGTTATCAATTCTACACAGAGAATAATTCCTTTTCATTCTGCATTTTCTTTACACTATATTTGTTATTGTCTCTATCTTATACAATTGCAAATTCTCTATTTCTATTCCATTTTTATATTGCTGAGTTATTTGAGTTCCATTAATTTCCTTGTGTGTTCTTTCTTTCAACCACTTCCTGATGCTACATACCAAAACCATATGTTGTTTCAAAATACTACTATATTAATCATACAATTTTTAATGTAGATCATGTGTTTGTTTTAAAGCATCTGTACTTGTTTGATTAAGAGGATCAATCATGAGTATTTGAAGACAATTCTTCATCAAATTTTAATTTTTGTTTGTTTTTAGATTTAGGTTTTAATGGTATTTTTTGATTTGAGTTTTGAGATTTGGGGCTTATGTTTTCAATTTGAGATTTATTTTTAAATTTGACGATGACAATGAAATGATGGTGTTCAGTTTAGTGTTGTTGATGATGAAGAAGAACGGCTTTTTTAAATGATTTTGTTAGTGATGAAAATGATTGTTGGTGATTATGTTGTTGATGATGTGAAGAAAGAAAAAAATTTCGTACACAGAAATGAAGGGAATATATTTCTTGTTGTAGCTGTGATTGTGTGTGGATAGATAATGTGTTCTCTTTTTTTATTTGAATAGATCTGAACCAACAATTATATCTAATGGTAATATGTTGCTCCCTCACCGGTGAGGGACTTAATAGGTGGTTCACCTTAGAAGCCACCCATTAAATATAATAATTTATAATTTTAAAATAAAATATAGTCCCGGTAATATCGTAATAGGCAACAAAGAGGGAATTTATACTATTGGTTTTTAGAGAATTTTTTGTTTGAACAAGCAAAAATGAACTATATACTAAAAAAGTCTCAACAGCACAAGATGTGATAGAAGAGACTACTAAAGTTTCAACAGAGTCTAACAAAAAAAAAAAAACAGCAACACATTAGTTAAATACCCAAACAAAGAAACGAGTTCGACCACGTGAAAGTTTGTAACTAAACTCAAGTTCTTCGTCTTCAACCACCAATAGGAATAACATTGAACATTTTCCAACAATCGAGTTAAAGTCTTCGTTGTATTTATGAATACACAATGATTTTTTTATTCCACACAACCCAAACACAAACAAGACAAATAAACTGCAAAAAAGACCTCTGATCTCGACCTACATCATTCACACTTAACTAGTATGTTAACCCGTGCCGTGCACAGGATTATTTTCTTTTTAATATTATTTATTAATTTATTTTAAATTATTATTTTAAATTTATTTTATTATTAAATAGTGAATTTGAGATATTTTTTTGATAAACCAAAGGTATTTTCCGCACGCAACTGCAGAGATAAATCCACTCGAGATAACTGGAATTCATTTAAGGGGCTTTATTTTTGAACGGCAAATCACTACAAGGAATCTGGCAAGCGGCGGCGGTTCAGGCAGCATACAGCGGCGGTTCAAACCGCCGCTAAATGTATACAACGACGGTTGGAAAAGCGTTCCAGAAAGAGGCGTCGCTAGGTCAATTAGCGGCGGTTCTGGGTAACCGTTGGTATAACCGCCGCTAAGTCAATTAGCGACGGTTGATGTGGCTTTTGCGGTGGTTTGGAACCGCCGCTATTGCTTTCCAATTTTCTGCGCTTTTGCGGCGGTTCAAACCGCCGCTATTTGCAGTTTTTTTTTTTAAAAAAAATGAAATGCTTTTCTTTTCCCACTTTTTTTTGGTTTGCCACATTTTTTTAAATGCCTTTTTTTTCCAGAACTGAGACATTAAATTCCATAAATAATCACAAGAGGATAAGTATTACAATTAAGCAAAGGGGAAAATTGTACTTAAACTATAAATCATAAATTCTTCAAATAACTCTAAAAAGACATAACATAGCACTTATGATAAGAAGGGAATATAACATTAATGAGTGCATCAAATCAAAAGTGATTACCGATTAGGCTAGATGTTTAAAAACTAATGACAGAACAAATTAAAACCAAATGGCTGGAAAACACTACAATCACTAAAAAATGACACAATAATCACTTTTTAATAGATTTACTAGCTATAGCTCTCTAAAGATAAATAATGATCTTTTCTTTTTGCAGCAAATGATTGAGGTCAATGATTGAGGTCAGGTCTTAGGTAGTTGATCCATTTAGCTACAAACTCTTGCCACATTTGTTCAGTTCTGAAAACAAGTTCAAGAAGCAAGTTACCTTAGAATAAATGAACTTAGTGCATTGTATTTGAACCAAGTAGAAGTAAGAAGCACATCATTTTTAACTTAATGACAGAAAAAAGAGAGAATGCTCATGCGCATGTGATCACAATATTATTAACTACTTCACTGAATAAGTAAATGAAAGTAGCATAACAAGGATAATTTATTCCACACTATATCCATTCTTTATGTCAGCTTCTTTATAATTATATTGGAACTAAAAGCTAAAGAAATTGTTAACTCAATAGCTTGTTTACTTTACAAAGCTATTTTCTTTAAACAAAATTTATAAAGATACAATTATACATAATCATCTGAAAGAAACAATCAAGGAAAATTGACTTACATAAATGAAACTGATCAATGCTATTTTCTTTCAACTTGTACCTATTTCAAAGACATAACCACAATCAGAAAAGCTTAGCATATTACACGTAAACCTTAAACTAAAGTAACACAGAAACATAATGAAGTAAATATTGAAAACAGCGGCGTAAACAAAATTTAATAGTCCAAAATATTGCCCATGGTAGATAAAATCAAATTTAGGTTCTAACTGGCGTAAACCAACCTTAGCCCATGGTAGATTGTCATAAGAACAACCTCTTAGAAATCCCATATTAGCTTATGTCTGCAACACCAAAAAACACCAGCAAACTGATAAATTTTTAAGATGCATTGTACTTCTGAGAGACATTAATCTTTAATAATCTAAAATCCTAGAACTGAACAATCTACATCAAGACAAAGTAACGGAAAATGATCTTACAAATTCATATAGCAGACTAATATGAGAGAAAACTTGAAAGTACTAAAGGTATTAAAGTGATGAAAAATAATAATATGGAAGTGCAAAAATACAGCATAGTTTGCCTCACAGTGAAACATACCACTCTTTCTAAAATCAACGAGAAAAAAAACTCACCATTTCCATCAATTTGAGTACTTGAGGATCTTGGGGAGGCCAATAAATCTCTCTCTATCATTAACCACATGTTATAGAACTCCCTTCAGGACATTTGTAGCAAAGTGCAATATCCTTTCCTGCAAAGCAAGTACATAGTAACAAGATTATGGTCCAAAGAAGTAATAAAAGAAAATCAAACAAACATTGAACAGAGATAAGTAAATCCATGCACGTATTATTTATTTTCCTGTTATTATATACCTTACAAGAAAATATGAATACAAGCAAGTCTCATTCATACCTTGTTGCATGCTAGTGGTCGATATCTGAACAGGAACGAACAATGTAGAGTTATTTCAAAGACATAACCACGATCAGAAAAAAAAAGGGAGTGTAATTTGCTCAAAATTAACTAACTATTGACTCACCAAGACATTTGCCGCGAAAGTATCCATAACATTTGATTTATCTATATCGAAGGTATTTGAGATCATATTCCTCGATAAGACTGTAAAGAGAAAAACATCGTGACTATCAGGACATAGTTTGATATATTTCAGGAACATATACTTTTAAGTAACAAATGAAAAGAAAAAGTAACACTAGAGAAACAAAATTGAGAGTTTATTCAATTGAATTTAAAAGGGTGATAAATGTATTTTATTTTTTTATTTGTTATATAGTATGTAGCTTCTCAAATAACATTTTGGTACGAGGTCCCAATAGAAACTGAATTTCTAACAAAGCACACATCTTCATCATAAAATCTTCATGTGAATTTCTAACTGGTCTTTCAACTACAAGAATGCAGCAAGTAACATATAATGAAAAATCAAAAGCCTAAAACCTATGATTTTGACTTCAAGAAATCATTCTTCAATCATACAAAAAAGGACAGCAGATGATATTCCAGTTATAGATAATTTTTTGAAATTTATACCTTTTGTCCTTAAGTTCACTACCTCCGAGAAAATAACCACTAAAATAATGGAATATGGACTTGTGTAAATCTCACAGAAAAATGAAAATACCCACCTAAAAGCAATTTAATCCATGACTCCATCCACCTCTAGATGTAAGACTTGAATGCATTTCAACTACCATAGCTTCAAAAACTTCTTCAATAACAATAACAAAACAATAACAAGAAATAACAACTTAATGTAATAAATAACAACTTAATCAATTTCCAATTTTCTAGAAATAAAAAATATATATAAGTTATTGAAATAAAATCAAGAAACAAGGATAAACGAGAAAATAGTCAGGTTTTTTTCTTGTGTTTAGATTTTCCTATTTGTTCAAGTCAAAAAATAAGAGACTAAGAAGATGTAACCTGAGATTAGGGTTTTGAATCAATTGGGACAGAGGTGAACGAAGGAGACAAGGTTCTGAATCAATTGGAGGTTTGAATCTTCGATTTTGGTATACGAAGAAGTATATTCATAGATTCGAATTCACCATAGTTAGGGATTGAGAATTGACTTCTTATTGAGAGCCAACTGATGTATATAGGGAACAAACAGAGGCGAACAGAAGAACCATTGAAAACACAAATTTAAGCTTCGATTGAATCATGGAAGAGTTGATTGAATTGAACAAAGCTTCAATTGAGACTGGAAAGAGCATACCGATTGAGATTGAAGAAGCTTCGAGGGAAAAGAGGAAATCGATTAAAGTTTGGTGTAAGATTGGGTTTCAGATTAGAGGAAAGTAAGAATGAGGAATAAAATTGGGTTTTAGGGTTTTTTGAAGTTGTGGGAAAGAGAAAGCGAGCGTGATAAAATATTTAATGTAAACCTGCACTTGGATAAAAACTAAAAATATGCAAATATCGGCGGTCAGAGCCGCTGGTATATATTACCAACAGCGACGATAAAACTAGCGGCAGTTTAAACCGCCGGTAATGCACTAATAACTGCGGCGGTCGTATAACCGACGGAAAATGTGTAAAGCGGCGGCGGTTATGAGAGAACCGCCGCTAACCGACCGCCACTAAATGCATTATTTCTTGTAGTGAATATTATATTAATAAGACCATATCTATGCACAAGACGAACATAGAACGGCAAAATAGAAGTTACAAAACAATGACACCCCGTATATAAGCAAAACGCCATAAAAAACCAAAACCTACACTACTTAAAAGAGATATACTTCTAATCTCATTCTTAGAAGCTACTCTTCTGCTTTCATACCACCAGAGATCCCTCAACCCGACCCAAAGAGTTGCCAATAGACACTAACTTCTGAACTCGAATCAAAAGTGCTCAGCCCACCAGATCCAAAAAACAACTTCTTGAATCGAAATAAGGGGACAACGGTAGAAAATAGTTGCTTATAAATAATATGTTTTTGCATACACACTACAAGAAATAAGGAATATAGCGGCGGTCGGATAGCGGCGGTTATACCATAACTGCCGCCGCTTTACACATTTACCGGCGGTTCTGTAAGTATTACCAACGGTTCAAACCGCCGCTTTGTGTATTTTTATTTTTTATTTTTTTATAAATGGTTCCCGGCGGTTTATAACCCCCGCTACTTGAGTTTTTTATTTTATTTTTTTGACAAATCATTAAATATTTTTTATTCACCTTTTTTTTCTTTTTTGAAAAACCTTTTCCTTAGCCAAAGTACGTACTTCACTACCAAAATCATCTAAAAGACTTCTCATTCTCTGATCGGTCGTGAATCCTAAACCATCGCACCTCTCAGCCCCAAATCGCAAGAACATTGATAAAAAATTTCAAATCCCTTGACACCTCTCACGATCTCGCTATCTCACAGCTTCTCTTCCAAATCGCATGAACCCTAATTACATCAAATTTCAAATTTCGTCACTGCTTTTGATAGGAAAAGTTCGTTGTCGTTCATTAACCTTCAATTTTTTTCCATTTACGACCTCAATCGCACTTCTTTCATCAATTCAATTTCTCAATTTCAACCATTTCAATTCATCTCAACAAACCCTAATTTCACCATTCTCGTATCAATTATCATCTTTATGCAGAGGTTGGCAATGAGAATCAGAGGCTTGCTGCTACTCGTGGTGTTTTATGTCAAAAGATCAACATTTGAGTCAAGAGATCTAGAGGGTTCATACTGATGTGCAGCAGATTCCTGCTCTTATATCAGAGCTTGAGCGTCTCAGACAGGAGTATCATCATTACAGGTAATCTTTTGCCCCTTTAGTTTTGATATTTAGATTAGCAGAGTTTCACAATTGTCTAAATAGATTCACCAACTAAGGCCTAATTTGGTTTAGTTTCTAGGAATTTTTTAATTGAAACAAGTTTGTAGATTTTAGTACTTAGAAGCTTATAGGTAGGTGTTTACAGAGAACATAAATGAGAATGCTTCTGGAATATTTAAAATATAGGAACTAGTTTAAAATTGTAGGTTATCTCATTTAGCTTAATTAACCTGCCAAATCGGTAAGTCCTTCTATAAGTTTAAAGGGACTGAAACCTAAGAGGTTTTAGTTTTAGCATACATTTTAATATATGATGATTGATTGTTTTGTCTAGGGTGCCAACATAGTTTGGAAGATATGATTAACACTAATAATAATATGTTGCATGTTGGTACACCTCCTGAAATGTACATTTGTTAAATTGTTTGATTTATGTTTTGCACCCAAGTGAAGCAGTTACATGCATCATCTCACAATTCAAAGATCGAAATACCATTTTTAATGAATTATGAGATATTAAGTTATTGAAGATGCAACCAAAAAAAGTTATTGAAGTTGCAGTGGAAGGTATTTGATGCACCTTGTAAACAGATCTCTTTTAATTAATACAAAGCAGTAATACTCTATTTTCTCTTGTCAATATTTTGGTCCTTGGGAATTTTCATTTTTGGCTTGCAAGAGTTCTTTACATAATTGAAGTTATGGCATTAAACCATATGTGATGGTTAGTTTTGAAATTAACTATAGTTCTATTTTAAGGTTACACTGTTTTCTTTAATTTTATAGCACATGTTGAGATTGAACTTATTGATTGTCCTATGGAAACATATCCTGAACTGCAGTTTTTAGATGACTATCCTCAATCCTCATGTATGTTTGATTACATATTATATATATATGATCAAAGTGATTATGAATGTAGGAGAGTTCCTGAAGATTTTAATTTAAATTTTATTCTACTTGGATGTAGGTGAAGGTTGTGTTTATACTGATCAACCATATCTGGTGAGTGATCATCCATTACAACTTTGTTGAACTTTATTAGTTCCAGACTTCCGACTATTCTAGTTACTTGAAAAATTAGACATGGGGTGTTTCAGAAATATTTTCTTCTTGGTTTTTAATAGTGTAGAAGAAGGTGATTTCTTTTATGTGATAAAAAGCAAGTAAAAACATTGAATGAATAATGAATAAAAAGTTAGAGCATTTTTGAGTGGCAGAAACAAAATAGGTTTCTTTAATAATAAATTTTAAGTGCTGGATTAAATTTATGAATTGTGAAACTGAAAGCTAATAAGTTGTACTCCCTCCGTCTCATAATATAAGAGAAAAAACAAAAATCACACTTGTACATGTTGGTGCATTCGGTTGGAATAGAAACTATGATATTAAAAAGGTTTCTTTGGTTTCTTTGGCATGAGCATGACACTTGATTTGAGATAAGATTAGACATTTTTCTTGTATTCTATGTATAATACATTGCTATATATTTTTTTAGTGCTTTTTTTTTGCCTAATGCTATTTTTAGCTTTTGACAGAATTTATGAGATTTTAACTTTTATATATTTTTGTGTATACAGGGAGCTTGAAAAAGATTTTGTTGTTGCTGGTACTGTATCTGAGCCTCTGTATGATGCTTGTGAAGCTATGTTTAAGCCTGACATGGTTTGTCCCAAAAATAACCTTTTTGTCTTTTACTCAACTTTTCTGCATGCTTTTGTGAATTGGCGTTAGTCATGTGTTTCTCACTTGTCTTGGTAGTTTTTAATTTTAAATAATCATATCTAAATTGAAGAGGCTTTTAAATAATCACACCCATGATTTAGCTTAGCTTGATAGATTTTCTTAACATTTTTTCAACATGTTCGGCAAAGAAAGACATCCTATGTTATTTCTGCTTTGTTTCTTAATACAGGAAGCCGATGAATTGTTTGAGACCATCTCCCAAGCACTATTATCATCTGTAGACCGTGCTTGTCTAAGTGGCTGGGGTGGGCATGTCTATGTTGTGTAAGTTTATAAATTCTCTTCTTTAGCTGTTCATTTGGGGTTTCTACGTACTTGATTTACATGTTTTTCTTTTGATGCTTTATTCATTAGTTCAGCTTACAAGCCACAGGTTTGGCTGAGTGACTTTTGCATTAGTCTATGAAAATTAATTTCGAACAAAAAGCCATGAAAACAAATCCCTAAGGAAGTGCACTAGGTTAACAGCCTACAAGGCCATTGTTAGTGGCACTGGCCTGGAGCCCGTGACTTAAAACCTACCCTTTCATCTTTACTCATTGTCTGATTGTTTGTTTTTGTTGAAGGAGAAACTTTAAATAATAGTCCTTTTATTCTTCAAATGCTTGCCCCTTCCTTTAAATTTACTTTTTTTCATTTGTCCTGATATATAATCTTATAGTTTATTGTTATTGGCACTGGCCAGGAGCCCGTGACTTTAAAGAAAGGGATTCTAATTACGTGACGAAAAATGTGTGTAGTGAAATCTTCATGTCTTACGATACTACTATCTTAGCTAATGAACTTAAAAATCACCACATTCCTCCATTGTTGTGTTGCATGTCTTTGTTTGCAATTTTGATAATCTAATTGACATTGAAGCATCCACTACGTTATGACTATAGTAACTGTTAGAGTCATTATGATGCAGTGTTCCTGTTAACAGTAACATACTATATTTTTAGAGTCAACAATTTTTGATGTACTGTTCTTGTTAGCCTGTTCATGTGTCTCAACTTTTTTATCTTTTGTTCATTTTTTGAGCAGGTTATTTGAAGAGCTAAGGTTGAGTTAATGTTTGAGCCTCAAAAGCTACCAACATAAGAATTAATAGGTAACTTATTGCAAAAGTAATTGTTTATAATTCGGTTACCATGATATTATTCATCATGCTATTTTATTTTGTTGCTTATACTTAAATTCATTTGCTTGTCGAGCATGTATAATATCTCAAACCAAGCTTTTGTCTCAGGCTGTGTACTAAGTAATGTGATAGATTATGATATATTCTAAATACGATTTTTTATGACATAATAAGTAACATTATAACTAATAAGGATTTTCAGAGTACAATGTATTTTTCTTTCCTTGTATTGAATTGATTTGGTTTTGGTGTTTTTCTTAGGGTGTTGTATATGTGATGTTTTCTTATAACCATATTTGTTCAAATTTTGGTTTTTGCTTTTATTTTTGTTTAGGGACTGTCAATTTTGTGCAGAGTGTATGTTGTTTGGAGGTCTGCTTTAAAGTGTCACTTTCACGGAAAAGACTTGTGCATTTAAACAGGTGGCTGAAGCCTTTGGCATTTTTTGGTGAATCGAGATGGCTATTCCAATTCCATATGAAGCCAAAAATAGTTTCTTGATGAAAATATGTATATATTTTAGAGTTATTTGAGGAGTTTATGAAATCCTATTTAGTTTAAGTACAATTCTCCCTTTGTTTAGTTGTAATACTTACCCTCTTGTGGTTATTTATGGAATTTAAAGTCTCAATTGTAGAAAAAAAAAACATTTAAAAAAATTGTGGCAAACCAAAAAAAAAAGTGGGAAAAGAAAAATCATTAAAAAAGAATTTTTTTTAAAAATAATATTGCGAATAGCGGCGGTTTTAACCGTCGCAAAAAGTACAGAAAATTGCAAAACAATAGCCGCGGTTTCAACCGTCGCCAAAAGTGCAAAAAAAACTTCAAACAAATAGTGGCGGTTCAAACCGTCGCAAACATCAAAGCAACCGTCGCTAATTGACTTAGCGGCGGTTATACCAACGGTTGCCTAGAACCGCCGCTACATGACCTAGCGACGCCTCTTTCTGGGACTCTTGGTCGACCGTCGCAGTATGAATTTAGCGGCGGTTGGAACCGCCGCTGTATGCCCTCGCAACCGCCGCCGCTTGCCTATTTTGTTGTAGTGACAATATATTATGTATTAATATATTATCTGATACATGTGTAAAATAGTTTTATACCAACATTATGTATAAATTAATAAATTAAATTCATAATATAATGGATAGTTGGGTGCGGGCCACACGAGAAATGAACGGTATGAGCACAATTTTTTGTGGATACCTCACATAAATGATAAATCAATGCTATTATGACATAGTATCCATGATATTTTGTGATAAATTGTGTTTCCAAAATTGGCAATGTGGTTGTGCTTGACATCACTTCTTTTCCATTGTTTTTGCATATTAAATTTTTTTTTTTGAAAGTGCACATTAAATATTATTATAATCAAATATACAATATTTGTTTGTATAAGTAATGTGAATATATTGTGGTTTGATATATGGTATGAATATTTAGAAAATATAGTTAAATTGTTTAAATAATTATACATATATTTAATAATGTGTCAAAAACATATATCATAAAACTCCCACATTGTGATATATTTTTGGTCCCTATAATTATTCTCATAATTTATCTTTAATACATATAAATAGACAGTCTTGCATATAACAAAACTAACACATTTTTTCATAAAAAAAACTCTCACATTTAGTGATCTTCCTAAGTTTATTGTAGATTCATTCAGTTTAATCTCATCAAACTACATTTTTTTAAACACAATGTATATTAAGATATATTTTCAAATTTTTAAATAAACAAAAAAAATAGCCAACTTTGCATATCAAAAGCTCCGGTATTTTTACGTCAAAAAAAAAAACTTCACATATAATGATGTTCCTATGTTTATTGTATATTTATTCATCTAAATCCCATCAAACTACATTTTTTTAAAATACAGTGTAAATTAAGATATCTTTTTCCATCGTTGTCCCACTTTATTTGAACTTGTTTCATAGTAATCCACATGTAAAATTTAAAAACAAAAAAAAAACAAAGAAAATATAATTCTTAATATCACAAAACTTTGTCCCCGTTACATAACTCAGGTGGTATGAGCTGAGGAACGTATGAGTTGGAGAGATCCAGGGATCAATTCCTAGCGGGAGCAATTTATCTTTCCGATCTACCAAAAAAACATATATCACAAAACTCCCACATTCTGATATATTTTTGGTCCCTATAATTATTCTCACAATTTATCTTTTTAGGGTTAAATATGTTTTTGATCCCTATAAATATTCCAAATTTTGCTTTTAGTCCCTCTAAAAATTTTCTTCGACCTTTTGTCCTTATAAAATTTTTCATCTTCACATTTGGTCCCTCATTTTAAATAAAATCATAAGTAGAATTCATATTTTTGAATAAAAAGTTTGCAGAAAAGTTTATAAAATTATAATGATCTCTCCAAAAAAAAAATTAGAATTTTTTAACAAAATAGGAATTAATTATGAATTTTTAAATTTTTTGTGGTTTAAAATTCACATTTAATTTATATTTTGTTAAAAAATTCCAATTTTTTTAAGGAGAGATTATCATAATATTTTTTACATTTGTGCACAACTTAATTAAAAATATAAGGACTAAATCCAAAATTTAATATATTTATAGGGACCAAAAATTTGATATATTCATATGAACGATAATACAAATTTTTAAATCTTATATTCTAAAAATAACAAACTAATCCTTAAATTCTAAACAGGATACTATTAGAATATTAGAATAATATTAAGGATATTCTTGTTTGAAAATTTTTTACATTTGTTTTCTCTTTCCTCTAAAAAAAATCTATAAAAAAAAAAGTTATTGATACAGGGTGCGTTTGTTTCAGATTTAAAATAAAATAGATTTTTTCAAAAAAATCTATTTTGAAAAAATAGATTTATTTTGTAGAGATTTTGGAAAAAATCGAAAGTTGTTTTGTGTTTGTTTACAATTATAAAAATCATTTTTGAGAACAAACACATGGTCCATGTTTTTAAAAAAATAGATTTTGAGAGAATCAATTGGAAATAGCTTTTCATTTTGGACTCAAAAATGATTTTTTTAACAAAATAATTTTTATGAAAATCTCAAACAAACACATCAAAAATAAAAGAAGTGATTTTTTTAACAAAAAATAGATTTTTTTGAGAAAAAATCTCAAACAAACGGGCCCATAAGCTTCAGATTTTACAGTTTTTAGATTATTTTCATATTATGATTATTTTTAAAAGCTATAACAAACAAATGTTATTTTCTTAACAATAATTATTTTTAAAACATATCTGTAACAAACAGTACTAAAAACCAAAATTGTTTCAACCAAACATTTAAGTTTTTCAAAAGGAATTTCTAAAATATCTGTAACAAACAGTACTAAATAATAAAATGATTTTTTTAAAGAAAATAATAGATTTTTTCTTAATAAAATTTTAATCAAATCCACTCTAAGGGTCTGTTTGGATTGATGGTGTAGAATGGAGCGGAGCGGAATGAAATAGAACGGAATGGAACATAGATTCCATTCTATTGTTTGGATATTTTACGATGGAGTGGAACAAATTTCCCACTCCATTGTTTGGAAAGTGAAGGGAATAGAATGAGTTATAACTTTTTTATTCTAATTATACCCCTTTTTTATTAAATCTTAATATCATACATTTTCTATTTAATTCAACCAATAAATTTTACATATTTCATTACTAATTCATTGTCCAAACCATAATAACACTCTTAATTGAACATAAACTACCAAATTAATAGAAAAAAAGGATCGACAAGTAGCCAAAGACACTATCTTATTCTACAAAAAAAAAACTATCTTATTGGTAAAAAAAAATGTATTATCATATATTAAAATAACATTATTGTAGTATATATTGTCAAACCAAATAGTACTACTAATTTAATAAAAAACGAAGAGAAGAAGAGGAGACGAAGAGTATTTATGATGTGAATTTTTTTTATACACTAATATAATAACAAGAATAATAAAATTGGTTTCTACAAAAAAAAAAAATGGTTGCAGAAGAAGAGAAGATTAGAGAGGGAAGATACGCTAATATAAAATTGGTTTGTCCCTATAAAAAAAAAATGGCTACAGAAGAAGAGAAGACGAGGGAGAGGGAAGAAAGAAAATTTAATAACAAATTTTTTTATTTTATTTGTCTGTACAAAAAAAAGTATAACAAATAGGGATAAAATTGTATTTGTGTTATTAGTTTATTCAATTCCATTGCACACACCTCCAAATTGGGCGGAATAGAAGATTGGATGAATGAGTGGTATTGGATGGAATGTGTTCCATCACACACCATCTCATCTCATTCATTATTTACAAAAACAAACAATTACATAAACATATTTCATTCCATCCCATCTCATCCCATCCCACCACATTTCATCAATCCAAACAGACCCTAAATAAACTACAAATTTAAAGTTTCAGCGAATCAAACCAGAATACATAGTAAAGCTTTCTGAAAAAAATTACGCCTAATATATTTACATGGGGTTCTTCATTCATTCATTCATTCATTCATTCGTGTATGTCTTTATAATTTTGTTTACATTGAGAATATGAACAGAAGCATGTTTCCTATGAATGGATCAAAGATCAAAGCATTAGAAGAGAAACATTGAAGTGATTTCATCTTTTTTGGAAGTTGAATGCTTTGATACCAAAGGTGAAGATAAGTGCAAACAACACTGAGAAACTAACTACAACAATTGCATCCATTCCTAGATGGTCATGTTTAAAACCAAAATAACTCTTCACAAACTCTGTAACACTTTCACCATTGTCAAGTGTGTTCATGTTGTCTCCATATTGAGAAGTTACCAATCCATTTAAGGTCCATGCAACAGGACAAATCCAATAGTACCACTTCCACCATATTGGTATTCTCTGTCATTCATTGTTATCAATTTTCAAAGTTAGGCCATGTTTTGATACATATACAGCTTAATTAAGTGCTTATGTATAAGCTATGACTCTATTTGGATAAATAATTTAATTTGCGGCTTATAACATACGCGCTCATCATGATAAACACTTATTATGTATAAGCTATTTGTATAACAAAAGATAAAATAAAGTTAACTTGTTTTTGTTTAAGTTATAAGCCATTTTTATAAGCTATCTTGGAGAACTAATGAAAATAAGCAGAAAACAGCTTAAGAACATGTCATAAGCTATTTTCATAAGTTCTTCGAATCAGTCTCACAAGTGCTCATACGAGTAGCTAAATTCAAATAAGTCAATCGAAACAGGCACATATGTATAAGTTGAAAACAAACTTAATGACAAGTCATAAGTTGTTTCCACAAAGATTTTCGAAACAGTCTCACGAGTACTTTTTATCGCTAGATAAATTCAAACAAGTCAATCCAAATAAACTCTTAGTATGTGTCATTTGTAAATAATAGATATCAGGGAAGGTAACTCACAGAAAAGGGAATGATGAAGCCTGAGAAAAGGCACCATATTGCATAGAATGAGGTGGACAATATGGCAGCAACATGTGGATTTGGAGTTATGGCCATTGTCATCATACCATAGTATGTATAGTATAAGAAGCTAAAATAAGTGAAGAACAGATTCCACAAAAGTTTTGATGCTGTCCTCTCAAATCCCATCATGACATATACTATGATACCATATACAAGAGCTTGAACCAAGATGTGAGGAAGCTCTATAATAACCTGCAATTCATAATAAACAATTGTTGAGTTCTAATCGAATCTCATGTTTTGTCTATTATCAACTGTCCATGTTTAATATGACTCATATTTAACGATAAATGAGTTGACACTTGTACGTAGTAGAACAAATTATGTAAACACTACAATAGCCACTCTTGTCTGAGACATAGGCACGATCGGTCAAACTATATAATCAATCGTTGTGTTCATGTGTGCGTTTATTTATACCTGTGCAAGAGCATATGGCAAAGCTGAATACATTCCTGCAGCTCTTTCTCTATAAAAAACTGTTCTCTCAATTGCTACTATTGGTTGCACTGAGGCACCATTTACAACTCCTATGAAGGTAACAGCAGCATACATTGATCCCATTGCATTGAATAGATCTTGCTCCTTTCCCCTGTAATTCATTATCAATGATTTAACAACATGGTAAGGATTTGTTTTGAGTTTCATTTTTCATGCTTTAGTTATTGTAAGATCAATGTAATAATGTTTCGATTTGCATATACCTTTTAGAGCCAACGTCCCAAAAAATCAGACCAAACAATACACCTGTCATGATAGTAAATAGGAGTCTAACAGCTGTATATGACGTATTCCGCCAATAAGATAAATTTTGTTTCCATAGACAAGCTATACATTGTGCTACAAAAGTTTGTGAATATTGATCGTCGAAGTATAGATCCTCCGAATCTTGAGCAGGAACACTAAGCTGCTGGATCAATTGTTTATTGCTCCTGAAAAAATGGGAAGTACTATAGTATCAAGATCTTTCATCGGTACTCCGTCATCATAAATTTCAGTGAGAATGAATGTACAAAAAATGCAAATTTTTACTAAAAGTCTAACCGGTGTAGTTCTGAGTTTTTGTACACATCAGTGAAATTGACCTTAAGATTTGCCTCTTTTGCTGCTGATGTAACTTCCAACATCCATGTTGCAGGATTATAGCCATCTTTGATCTTAGGAACTCCTTCAATAGCCTATAGTATTCATGCAATAAGTGAATATTATATGCTAATGCTGCATAAGCTACCAATTAATATGCTCAATCTCATTTACATTTTACTCACCTCAAAGTACTGGATCAGGTCGGAACAGTGGTCGCCTATTGGACCGGCAAATATTTGCTCACCTCCCGATTTCAGAAGTAGAAGCTGAAAAAGTTGATATTTAAGCCCTTAATTCTTCAATATGTAGTACTAATAAAAGCAAAATGGTGTTTGAGAATTCTTACCTCATCAAAGGCGTCGAATATATCAATACTTGGCTGATGGATGGTGCAAACCACGGTACGTCCTGTGTCCACGGTGTTCCTTACTGTTCTCATTACAATTGCAGCTGCTCTAGCATCAAGGCCAGATGTAGGCTCATCCATGAATATTATCGATGGATTCGCTACAAGTTCAACTGCAATTGTAAGTCTTTTACGTTGCTCGGTTGAAAGTCCATTCTCTCCTGGCAATCCAACAAGTGCTTCTCTTAATGAGTTAAGTTCTACAAGCTCCATAACTTCCTCAATGAACATCTGCATCTCATAAAATTGAGTTCAAGTTAATGATTACTAATTAGTTTCTATGTTCATAGTTTTGTGCCTCTAATTTGACAAGAAAACAATTATACCTTTCTAGTTTTATGATCCACTTCAGGTGATAAACGGAGCCATGCAGAATATAGCAAAGATTCATAAACTGTAACATTAGGTGAGTGGATATCGAATTGTTCGCAATATCCCGATATACGAGCAAATGTTTTTTGATTCTTTGGATAACCAGATATTGTGATGCTTCCTTCAATATATCCACTATTTTTTCGTCCGGCTAAAACATCCATTAGAGTAGTCTTCCCAGCACCACTTACACCCATAAGAGCTGTTAATACTCCTGGTCTAAAAGCACCACTAACACGCTTCAAAAGTTCGAGTCGATCCTCGTTAACTCCTTGACTTTTCATTCCCTGTATAATCAAGATAATAGACTAAATGTTATGACAATTTTCGTAACGATAAAATTTAATTCAAAACATTATTATATCTTAAAAATAAGTAAGGTACCTGTGGCATGTCAACAAAATATTTGATATCATCAAAAGTGAGGGATAGAGGTTGAAAAGGAAGAACCATGCCTTTTTTTCCGGTACTGCTAGCTTTGTTTTCGACAACTGCTTCGTCCATTTTTGTATCTGATTATTCATCAAAATCATTATGTTATTTCTTGAATACAAAAAATAGATACAAATAGATTAATAACTGTAATGTATAGCTAAAGGACTCACCAGAAGAGCTCTTTTGTGTTTGCGATTGAACGAACTCTTCATCGGTTGAAGCATTTCGCTCTTGTAATTTCTCTTGGGATAATCCTGCTTGATCCTTTCTGAATGCTGCAAGGGTAACATATCCAATGATACAAAATTATTTGATCGTTCGAGTGAATATCACAGCTCAAAATGAGAGATGAATATGTACTTACGACTAAGATAGTGCAACGCCAAGGCGAAGAGAAAATTAAATAGAAAAACATAACCAATCAAAGCTCCAATTCCAATCCAATACCAATAAGCTTGTGGAAAAAATCCACGAGATTTCAGTATCAATACTCCTAATGTTTCATTGGAATTAGTAGTAGTAACCTGCAACATTCAAGAAAATTTATCTTATATAAAAATCTCATACCAAAAGTCATTGAATTTCCTTTCATAGGATTTCTTAAACCATTAAAAACAAAAGTGATCAATTCATTACGTTTCTCCAACTTTGCCCAAGAAATTCATTCACAGCTATAGCATTTTGTCCATACATCAACGGCGATGACCAATAACCCCACAGAAACCATTTGCTCACATCATCTAATGCAAAAAAAGAATGTTATCATAAGAAAGATTCATTACATTATTAGCCAATTTCTAGTTACACTCCAATTTCCTTACCTCTTGAAATAACAAATCCTCCCAAAACAGTAACTGCAAGTAATGAAAATGTTCCAAATGTGTTTGCAACTACAATATCTCTTCCTAATGCTGCCATAAACCGAAAAAGCGCAGACGCCATCTGATTAATGCATAGGATTACCAAGTACTGTTTAAAAAACCTGCCAATCAAATTTCTCATTAGGTTCACAAAATGAGTAATTTTAATATCTTACTAAGGAAATTGTATTTAGTTTCATATATCTTACCTTCCGATATTTTGATCATAGCCAATGGCAAAGTAAGAGATGCATTCCCAAATGGCAACTTCTATGAGAGTTACTGGTATTTTGAGGATCCATGGTGGAAGAGAATAAGCCCATGAAGGATAGAAAAGAAGATCTCTTTGTTTGTAAAAGATAGGAAGCTTCATGATAGTCATATTTAGCTCTGATATTCCATTGAACATTGCTACTGTAACTGTGAAGAATAGTGCTCCCATGTATTTTTCTGCATCCTCAATGGTAGAGTGGTTCGTTTTGGTTCGTAGAAATAATGTCGCCGTTAAGGTAGCTAAGTAAGTAAGCTGAGAAGGATGAAAAAGATCTTCTTAGTGACACAAAAAAGACAGATAAAACTAAGAAGAAATTGACACATGAAACATTTTATTTAACATTTTAACGGCAAAACTGCATAAGAAGTCCTTTACTCGAAACAATGTCTGGACTTAGAATATAGTTTCTGCATCATTTTATGTTACTCACTTGTGTGGCTTTGAATATGTAGACAAACGAATTTCGCTTCATAAGCAACAATTCTCTGCTAGCACAAGCTCTTAGCAACTCCTTTTTGTTAATACCATATTTCTTAGTGATCAAGGCATTTGAATGAAACTTAGTCTTGTCAAATGGATCGGCCATCTCTTCTCCAAGTTGTTGCCCGATGTGAAATAATTCAAATGCACGAGCAAAGTCCTTGACAGTAATAAATTTATAAGGTTCATCTTTCCGCACCCAATATTGCCATTGGTCTTTTCTTGATGTCACCTATTGCATAAGTACATTCGAACAAAGTTAAACTATACATTAATAAAGTAAAAGTAACAATATTTTTTAAAGGAAGATTTATAGTGAATGATATTCATACTTCTTGTAAGAAATCAGCGACGCCTTTTCTTTCAGGACACTTGAAACCGATCGATTCAAAAAACTCGAGTACATTTTCTCTTGGTCCTTGATACACAATTTGTCCATCGGTGAGAAGTATGATATCATCAAATAGTTCATAAGTTTCTGGTGCTGGTTGTAGTAAAGACACAAGTGCAGTTCCATTTAGAATATGGATTGATTGCTTGATTGAGTTGATTATCTGAAAAGTTGTTGAACTGTCCAAACCATTTGATATCTCATCCATGAACAACACCTTTATAGGTCCAACCAGCATCTCACCTAAACCAAAAATTATTAATCAGTAAACCTCATTATAAGTTTCAAATTAATGTCTAAAGTATCTTTGTCATTTTTTTTTGTCGAATCGAATTTACCTGTAGTGAGTCGCTTTTTCTCCCCTCCTGATATACCTCTTATCATTTGATCTCCTACCATTATGTCAGCACAAACTTCAAGTCCTAAAATCTACAACATTTCAGAAAGGAGTGAATTAAAGCCATTTCTTGTGTCACAAGTCTACTATATCTAGTGAATCTGAACTAGGCTTAAATTGGTCCTTGACAACATAAAAAACTAGAATGAATATTACAATGACTAGTTCCAGCGTGAAATATTTTTACAGGACTAAAACAAGGACCGAAAGCAAAGAGTGATATATTTGTAAGGATTGAAAGTACATTTATTTACAAGGACTAAAAACTAAAAGTGATATATTTACAACAAGGACCGAAAAAATAGTTAAGCCTTTGGACTATTACCTTGAGAATGTAGTCAATGACCACACTGTTCTGATGGCCTTCTATTGCCGCTTCCTGCATATTTTTCGAGTGAACTAGTAATTCATAAATAATGAAGCTTCCGCAAAATGCAACATGTTTTCCATTTTTTCAAACAAAAGAATTCAAAACATAGTTTTAAACTTTCATAATTCTAACCTTCATATAGGCATCAATATCAGAATCTGGTTCAATCTTTGATTCCTTCTCTCTTCTCAATAATTCAGTCAACATTTCTGCATAGTGATGAAATACATAATTCTGATTAAGTTCTGTTTAAAAGATTTGGTTTAGTTTAAAATATTTTCTTTTCTCTTTCGTTACCGTAATTTTGTCCAACTCCTTGACATCTTGCTGAGAAAGCTAATGTTTCTCTAACAGTCATTTCTCCAATGTGATTATCATATTGACTTACATAAGCTGATGTTCTTTGTGGCACAAACGCTTCTAGTCCTTGTCCGTTGTATGTTACGCTCCCAGATTTCTGAAGTTTCATCACCGATCAAATTAGTTTTTTTTTTTTCCGATCAGATTAGTTATAATGGTGTAAATTTGAATTCAAATTATGACATAGTATCGTCAACTGCCTATGCAAATGGATTCCCTGCAGTAAATGCGCCATACAATTTTCAATCTTGACCGTCTGATCTAGATTGTTTGTAACCGATTTTGTCAATGAGTAATCTAAGCCTCTAATATCGAATCAACAACCGAGATTGCTTACTGGTGTAAGCGCGTGTGTCTCTTACAGCAGGAAATCCATATTCAACCTAGATCGTCTCTGCTATAAAATACACACGCGGTTACACAATTTTGCATCTCAGTCGTTAATTGGAGATCAGACGGCTTAGATTACACAGTCAATAAACTAATTATAAACCATCATAACTGTTGATTTGAAATCGAACAACCCAAATCCGTAACTGTGTTCAGCACTTCTTCCCCGAAAATGATTGACAGTGACATTTACATTAGTGTTCCTTACCTTCAAATCTTTGCCAAGTCTTCCAGCCAATGCCAAAAGCAAACTTGTCTTTCCAGAACCAGGTGGCCCTAAAAGCAATGTCATCCTACAAAAAACATCAAAATTTGAACAAGTAAATATCGATATTTATTGTAATATATAAAAATAAACACAAAATGAAAAACAAATAAATTGTATTTAATTCACCTTTTAGGCTTTATGATTCCACTAACATTCTGAAGTATATGTAACTGTTTCTTTGGACTTGGAATTATTTGAAGATTATTTAAGCATCCCTTAACAAAACATAAAAAAAGCATAGAAATTTAGAATGAATAATCAGTTAAAGTAATCCAATGATTAAGGTAGAAACATTATGTGCAATAATATTGAATTAATTACCTCTATGACATTAACAAAGAAGTTAAGTAATGTAGGCAATGCTCTTCTTCCAACATAAACTTGTGCTTCCACATTTATATCCTTAAATCTTACTTCAATTGTTGGAAGTTCAAGTCCAACTCTATACAAAGTTTAGTTTAACAAAAACATTATAAGAACAAGATGTTACAATCAAATCTTCAAAAGTCAACTGTGTTAAAAGTTTGACTTTGTAACTTCGAAAGACGGAGTTTAAATTCTCTCAGAAACAAAAGTAAATAGGATCATCAGTGACGGTACTACTTTACTTTAATTAATAAAATTTCAAAAAATATCATAATCTTATTTGAACAAGAATTTATCATCAAAATGAATCTTAATTAAGACATTTTTTACCTATCCATTCTTTCCTTGAGTTTCAACAAGAACTTTTCATTATCTTCTTCAGCTAGTTTCACAAGTCTTTCTAACAAAGCTCTTTTTTCTGTTAATTCAAGTTGCATAGTGTCAACATCTTTTGCTTCTTTGGTCTCTACACTTCTCCTAAAGCATGCACTTGTAAGAATTTTCTTCATTGCAACACACTTTAGAGCTTCCTCGTCATCTTCACGTTTAGATTTTGAGAAGACATCCATGCAATGGCTCTTCCAAGTTTTAGTATCACTATTCTCCATTTATCTCATACATACAAATTACAAGTATATGTTATTTTTTCCATGCTTGTGGTATATCTATAGAGAGGATTAATAATAAGTGTTGACAAAATTTGTATTAATTAAGTGGATAAATGAAAAAGTGAGATAAAGACAGATAATAGAATTTAGGGGCACTAAAAACTATGTAATGTATAAGAACCTGTGAAATGATAAAGGAAGCTAATTAAGAGCATCTTCCATTGTTATCTCTTATTGTTGTGCCACATCATATTTCTAATATCATGCTTGTTCTTACTATTTTTTGGAGCCATCCTTCAAATAAAAAGATAAAAAAATTTATTGAGTTATTTAGAACTCATATCTCTTAGTCTTGTTGTTATCTCTTAACATTGTTTTGTACACATATCAGGAATTGTACCTAAGACATTAGTTAAATTTAAAGTGACTCGCGTCATCTCATGTAACCACTATTGTGTAACGTCGATTGTTTATATTTTAAACATGTATTTATTAAATTTACAAACTAAGTTTTTATGAATTTACTTTATCTACTAGTATATTGAAACTGAATTTCATAAAACTATTGGAATTAGATGTTGTGGTATAGTGGAACATCAAAATTAAAATTTGACGTATAAAAACATGCATAATTCCTTAAGTAAAAAACTTGAGGAAAAATGATTATTGTCAATTTACATTTGTATATAAAGTAATAATACAATAAGAAACGCCAAATTTGAAAGTGAATAACTTGCTAACTCATCACAAAATGAAAATGATCTATCATTTTTATTTACAATATGTACTACATCACTAATCTTAATTTTGTAAATTAAGAAGTCTCTCATGTTACTATTTACCATTTGAAGATTGACATTTGGCAAATTGTATACATCATTGGATGTGGAAACCTCTAGGATCAAATAATGACACTTTGTCATATGTTGTTGGAGGCTTACACTCAGTTTCGATCATACCTATGACACTAAATTTAAAATTTAATTTTTATTGGATTTTAAATGCCATTTTTTCTTTTTTATTTGACAAAAGTATGCAATTTCTTACATCAGATCGATCTATAGTTGCGTCATCATGTATGTTATAATTATTTGTGTATTTCTCACATTACGTCCTCAAAAAAAGTATATTCCCTCATTTTTTTTTGTTATTTAATTTATAAAATAAAATAATCCTATCACCATTAATTAGATTTTTGTTGAGTATGACTTATAGGTAATGATAAATGCATATGTATGAGTAGAGTGGGTAATATGTAGTATATTTAATTGTAAGTTAGTAATTAGTAGTCCTATAAATTTTAAGATGGAGCCACAATTTTTCTGTAGTTAGAGATGTAAGTATACTTGACTGAACTTTGTTACTAATTAAATTCATTGTTTGTATTTTATCATTGTGTTTATTTTTGTACCATAACTTAGCTTGTTGTTCTAATAATTTTATCATTTGCGTCAAAAAAAATAATTATCATTTAGATATTTGTTTTTTGGTTATCATAATATTTGTACGAAGTTTCCACCGCTGTTAGTGATGGCTAATCTCCGTCGGGAAATCTATAGGGTACACAAGATGTGTTCTTTCCTTCCAACCGGATTTTTTACTTACACACGAGTCAAAATTCGAACCCCTGACCACATGTTTAAGCGGACTAAGACACTTACCATTTGAAGATATTTTGTTTAAATATCTTAAAGAAAGAATATTCTTAATTTTGAGGAAAAATAAACACCAAAGTACTGTATTAAATGAAAACTATTAAAGACACAAGATGTGCCAAAGCTACATACAATTACAAGTCTCAAAACAAATAGCAACACTAAAGTTAAATCAAAGCATAACTTAACCAAGACAAAAACTACTACCAATATGAATAACACTAGTTAAAAACAATTGTAAAAAAAAAGACACTAATTAAAAACATAAAATTGCTTTTTAGGCCTCTATATCTTACTCTATGCATGTTTAACCCTTGTCCTAGCATAATTTTAAAAAAAATATTGTATAAAGCCTTATTTGATGATATAATGTCAAATATGATATTGAATTATTTTTTTGAAATATATTGATATTTCAAGCTTGCTAATTCTTTTGCTTTACATTGTTAGGTGGATGGTAGCATAAATAAATACTATTTTCCACATTTGTATGAATGCACTTTGTATACTTCCTAACATTGCTACTAAGGACATGACAATCTAGAATTTGCATTAGGAATGATTTATTTATCAAAGAATCATATTTGAAGTGATTTCATCTTTTTTGGAAGTTGAATGCTTTGATGCCAAATGTGAAGATAAGTGCAAACAACACTGAGAAACCAGCCACAACAATTGCAACCACTCCTAGGAAGTCTTGTTCAAATCCAAAGTAACTCTTTACAAATTCTTTAATCCTTTGACCATTCTCAAGTGTTTCCATGTTGTCTCCATATTGAGAAGTTACCAATCCATTCAAGGTCCATGCAACAGGACAAATCCAATAGTACCACTTCCACCATATTGGAATTCTCTGTCATTATGATCAAATTTCAAAGTTAGCTTATTGCATTTAACAAAAGACTTAAATAATGCACATTTTACTATTACAATTGTACGATTTTAGCTTCTTATGTTTCTTTTTTCTTTGTAATTTGGAAGTCTGTCTCTAATTTTCTCTAAATATTTACGTTGATCTGACATCATTTATGGACGTGACACCGAACTATATAGTCAGTGTGACTTTTCTTTAGATAAGTCCAACAAATAAGATTTAGTCATAGGAGATACAAAAATTATGCTGAAGTTATTGTAACATTTTCTTAACTATAATCATGCAATAATAATTCAAAGATATGGAAGATGTAACTTACAGATAAGGGAATGACAAAGCCTGAGAAAAGGCTCCAAATTGCATAGAATGCACTAGACATTATTCCAGCAACATGTGGGTTTGGACTGATAGCCATGGTCATCATACCATAGAAAGCATAGTACAAGAAAGTGAAGTACATGAAGAAAATATACCACAAGAATTTTGATGTTGTCCATTCCAATCCCATCATGGAATATACAATAATACCATAAACCAGTGTCTGAACCAAGATATGAGGAAGCTCTATAATAACCTACACATACAATTCATTAGTTAAGTTCAACTGTTATATCATAATTAAGCTACGAAGCACGGATACAGACACTGACACGTCGACACTGATAAAAGTTTGAGAAAATGATATAAATCAATGTAATCATAAGTGTTGTGTTGGAACCGACGTGTGTCTGACATTGTGACACGTCGACACTGATAAAAGTTTGAGAAAATGATATAAATCAATGTAATCATAAGTGTTGTGTTGGAACCGACGTGTGTCTGACATTGAGACACGCCTAATCTGAGAAGTGTCTGTGCTAAATTAAGGCCATGTTTGGCCTAGCTTATTTTGGCATGAAAAGTTACTTTAAAATTAAAGCTAAAAATAACTTTACCTGTGCTATTGCATAAGGCAAAGCAGAATACATTCCAGCAGCTCTTTCTCTATAAAAGACTGTTCTCTCAACTGCTATTACAGGTTGCACTGAAGCACCATTTTGTACTCCAATGAAAATCACAGAAGCATACATTGATCCCATTGCATTGAAAAGATCTTGCTCCTTTCTCCTGCAATACAATTCTTTTGAATTTTTCACATTGATTTAGTAATTACTATGTCAATGTTTTGTTTGCTTTTTTGCACATACCTTTTCAATCCAATGTTCCAAAATATGATTCCAAACATGAAAGCTATTAGTGTTGTAAATAATAATCTAACTGCTGTATATGATGTGTTTCGCCAATATGATAAATTTTGTTTCCATAAGCAAGCTTTACATTGTGCCAACATAGTTTGTGTATATTGAGTATCAAAGTATATATCCTTTGAATCTTGAGGTGGTATGCTTAATTCCTGGATCAATTGTTTGTTTCTCCTAAAAACAATTATAAGTATGTATCAGTAATCAAATGATTTAATTCTTTAAACACTACTTCATTAAAATCATAAACTTTATATTCACATAATTCCAAAAATTTAGGCAGTCTCAGCCTTGAGGTTATAAGGTCAGACTCTTACCACTGAGCTGACACTTCGTAGACACATTTTAACTAAAATATTAGTACATAACACAATATGGTATAAGAAATAATACTAACCGGTATAGTTCCGAGTTTCTGTACACATTAGTGAAGTTGACCTTAAGGTTTGCTTCTGATCCTGCTGATGTAACTTCCAGCATCCATGTTGCAGGATTATAACCATCTTTGATCTTTGGAACTCCTTCAATAGCCTATAGTATTGTTGAACTAAGTGATTATGCTAACACTAATGCTACAAATATGCTCAATCTAATTTACATTTGACTCACCTCAAAGTAATGAATCAAATGAGAACAGTGGCGACCTAATGGACCGGCATATATTTGTTCACCTCCCAATTTCATAAGTAGAAGCTGAAAAAGTTGAGATTCAAGTACTTAGTTAACTCTACGAAATTCTAACTCAGTGGTGTAGTAAGATTTTTTTACCTCATCGAAGGCGTCAAATATGTCAATACTTGGCTGATGGATCGTGCAAACCACAGTGCGTCCTGTGTCCACGGTGTTTCTTACTGTTCTCATTACAATTGCAGCTGCTCTAGCATCAAGGCCAGAGGTTGGCTCATCCATGAATATTATCGATGGATTTGCTACAAGTTCGACTGCAATTGTAAGTCTTTTACGTTGCTCGGTTGAAAGTCCATTCTCTCCTGGCAATCCAACAAGTGCTTCTCTTAATGAGTTAAGCTCTACAAGCTCCATAACTTCCTCAATAAACATCTGCATCTCATAAAATTGATTTCAAGTTAATAATCTATTACATCTGCATCTTATAATATTGATTTCAAGTACAAAATCATACCTTTCTCGTAGCTTTATCAACTTCAGGTGGCAACCGAAGCCAAGCTGAATACAGCAATGATTCGTAAACTGTAACATTGGGTGAGTGAATATCAAATTGTTCACAATATCCCGATATGCGAGCAAATGTCTTTTGATTCTTTGGATAACCAGATATTGTGATGTTTCCATCAATATATCCACCAGTTTTTCTTCCAGCTAAAACATCCATTAGAGTAGTCTTTCCAGCACCACTTACACCCATAAGAGCTGTTAGAACTCCAGGCCTAAATGCACCACTGATACCCTTCAAAAGCTCAAGACGGTCCTCGAAAACTCCTTGACTTTTCATTTCCTACAATCAATATAACAGTCAAACATAAATGAGAATGATTGAGATACATAAAAGCATGAAAATACTTTTATGAAATACCATGTGACAGTATTGTTAAATAGCGGATACAGTAGCGCTAAAGTGCTATGACGTAGCTGAATTTGAACAAACCGCTATTGTTATGCAATACGCTATTTAGTACAAATTTTGTCAAATAGCGGAACTATAGCATCTTAGAAGTATGGAAGATACCTGAGGCATGTCTACAGCATATCTGATTTCATCAAAAGTGATGGATAAAGGTTGAAAAGGAAGAACCATGCCTCTCCTTCCACTTATACTAGCTTTATTATCCTTACTAACTCTTGCAGAAAAAGATCTAGATGCTATAAGTTCTTCTTCTACAACCTTTGTTTCTGTTTTGTCATCACATTCAATATGTTACAGTTCGAATACCAAACTTCAAGCTAGAAAACAAAGAATCTCATAACATGAGTTCGAAAGCAAACCAGAAATTCTCTTTTGAGTTGGTAACTGAGTAAACTCTTCAGCTGTTGAAGCATCTCTCTCCAGCAATTTCTCCTCAGATAGCCCTGCTTGATCCTTTCTGAATGCTGCCGATGCAACAAAAAAATTATCGGGAAATAGGTCGAAGTAATGTTCAAAAACTCGAAAAAGAGATAAGAAAGGCGGTACTCACGACTGAGATATTGTAAAGCCAATATGAACAGAAAGTTAAATAGAAAAACATAACCAATCAATGCTCCTACACCAATCCAATACCAGTAAGCTTGTGGGAAAAATCCGCGAGTTTTCATTGTCAAAACTCCCAATGTTTCATTGGAATTTTGAGCAACCTGCATCATTCAATAACTTCTGTCATAAATATATCTTTCTAAATATCTTTATTTTTCTCTTATAAGTTAGTATTATTCATCATTGGAAACAAAGGGCTATTCATTACCTTTCTCCAACTATGTCCAACAAATTCATTCACCGCTATAGCATTCTGTCCATACATCAGTGGTGAGGACCAGTAACCCCACAGAAACCATTTGTGTACATCCTCTGATACAAAATAACAGATTTAGCATAAAAAGAATCGTTGCTTTTGTAAACCACCAATTTCGTCCCTGACATTTTCTTTATCTATCCCATTAGTCTTTAATATCTTGTCAAACTAGTTTTGTTAGTCCTTAATGTTTTGTCAATATTTAACAACAAGGACTAATGAGACGGGATGACAAAACATTAGAGAATACTCGTTATATTTATTTACTTGAGGGACAAGTAAGAGAAATTGTGTAAGTTTATGGACAAAATTGGTTGGTTACTCGATTGATTGCATCGGTCAATTATTAAGTTAAATTACAATTTTGTACCTCTTGAAATCACAAATCCTCCCAAAACTAGAACTACTAGTAATGCAAATGATCCAACAGTGTTTGCAACTATAACATCCCTTCCTAATGCTGCCATCAACCGAAATAGTGACGATGCCATTTGGTTAATGCAAAAGATTATCAAGTACTGTTTTAAAAGCCTGCCAATAAAATATCTCATTAGATTCCATAATATATAGTCACTACTAGAAAAAAAATTAAATTACTGACAAAAATTAGAAACAAATATGAAATTGATTTGTGATGTGGTCACTTCTTGCCTTACAAAATTTGGATCATAGCCAATGGCATAGTAAGTAATGACTTCCCAAATAGCGACTTCTATGAGAGTTATTGGTATTTTGAGGATCCATGGTGGAAGAGAATAAGCCCATGAAGGATAGAAAAGAAGATCTCTTTGCTTGTAAAAGATAGGAAGTTTCATGATAGTCATATTTAGCTCTGAAATTCCATTGAACATTGCTACTGTCACTGTGAAGAACAGTGCTCCCATGTATGTTCCTCCATCTTCCACAGTATCCTTATGCATTTTTGTTCTTAGAAACAATGTTGTTGTCATGATAGCTAAATAAATAAGCTGAAAAAAAGGAACAAGAAATTCATAAAAACAAAGCAAAATATAGAAAAACAAAAGATTATATAAAAAGACTCCATTTAACACTTTCATTCATTTATAACACTTTCTTGTATGTCATTCATTTCAAATCAACCGAGTTCAAACTCTGACATCTGGAACAATCTTTGGTCAGACTTTACATAACATCCGGTCGAACTCCAAATTACCAGAGACCCTTTTCCCTAGGCACTGGAGGGGTAAGACTTAAAAATTCATAAAAATGAAAATGTTGTGACTAGGCATTAGTCATTGAATGTTACTCACTTGAGTGACTTTGAATATGTAGACAAATGAATTTCGCTTCATAAGCAAAAATTCTCTGCTAGCACAAGCCTTCAAAAGCTCCTTCTTGTTAACACCATATTTCTTTGAGGTCAAGATATTTGTATGGCATTTAGACTTGTCAAAAGGATTGGCTAGCTCCTCTCCAAGTTTTTGACCAATGTGAAACAACTGAAAAGCTTCAGCAAAATCCTTGACAGTAACAAAACTATAAGGTTCATCTTTATTTGCCCAATATTGCCATTGATCTTTTCTTGATGTCACCTATTGCATAACATTAGAACAAACAAAATTAACTTCACAAACAAATGAACAATCAATAAAATTATGTTAAGAAGTTCTAAAAGGACTTAAAGTGAATTAATCAAACTCATACTTCTTGTAAGAAATCAGCAACTCCTTTTCTTTCGGGACACTTGAAACCGACCGATTCAAAAAACTCAAGTACATTTTCTCTTGGTCCTTGATACACAATTTGTCCATCTGTGAGAAGAATAATATCATCAAATAATTCATAAGTTTCTGGTGCTGGTTGTAGCAAAGACACAAGTGCAGTTCCATTGAGGATATGGATTGATTGTCTGATTGAGCTGATTATTTGAAAAGTTGTTGAACTGTCCAAACCAGTTGATATTTCATCCATGAACAACACCTTTATAGGTCCAACCAGCATCTCACCTATTTTTCACCATAAAATTCATAATCAAACAACCTACTTATAAGTTTCAATTTCAAGTCAAGTTATAAAATCATGCTGCTTTTGATAAATGAAATACCTGTTGTTACTCTCTTTTTCTGTCCTCCTGAGATACCTCTTATCATTTCATCTCCTACCATAATGTCAGCACAGATTTCAAGTCCTAAAATCTGTAACATTTTCAAAAGATAAAGGCATGCGTGTTGCCAAATAACGAATATAGCACTATAGCGTAGATTTTGTATAAAAAAGTGTTGTCAAACTATATAGTAACCCTATAGCACTGTAGCATAACAGAATTTGAACACTCCATTAATTTCTGCTATCCACAATTGACGACACTGATCTATATTCCTTTTATTTGATGAATATAGACTCATACATACCTTGAGAATATAGTCAGTTACGACACTCGCCTGCTGTCCTTCTAGTGCTGCTGCCTGCATAATTTTGAATGAATCACATGACTCCTTACAATGTGAAGTGTTGAGCTTTTCAAACATGAATTTCAAAGACTTCTTTCTCACCTTCATATAGGCATCAATATCAGGATCTGGTTTAATCTTTGCTTCTTTCTCTCTTCTGAGTAGTTCAGTCAACATATCTAAAAGTGATTTAACCAAAGGTGATTTTTCATTTTTTTTCTCTTATTTGTCCTTGTAATATTGAATATGAAGAAACTAACCATAATTATGTCCAACCCCTTGACATCTTGCTGAAAAAGCAAGTGTTTCTCTGACAGTCATTTCTCCAATGTGATTATCATTTTGACTTATATAAGCTGATGTTCTTTGTGGAACAAACTCTTCTAATCCTTGTCCATTGTATGTTACTCTCCCAGATTTCTGAAGTTTCATCACCAATCAAATTACTTATTATAATTAAAATATCATTCAACTACTACTACGTAGCACCGACAATTCAGATTGAAGGCGTTTCTGGTGTCCGACACATGTAGTGAAATTCAATTAGTTCTATTTTCTCAAATTATTATTGGTGTTCACGTGTCAATATTGTGTTCAGTGTCCATGTTGTGTCGGTGTTTCATAGCTTTTAGCTCATCAAAAACTAAAGAAGAAATTTCCTTACTTTCAAATCTTTAGCAAGTTTTCCAGCCAAAGCCAAAAGCAAAGTGGTCTTTCCAGAACCTGGTGGCCCCAAAAGTAATGTCATTCTGCAAAAAGTTCATAATCAGAACAAGAATAAAATCAAGCAAGAAAATCTAAAACAACAAAAAAGATAAGCAAAGATAAAGATTGAGCATACCTTTGAGGCTTTATGATTCCACTAACATTTTGAAGAATATGTAACTGTTTCTTTGAACTTGGAATAATATGAAGATAATTTAAGAATCCCTTAACAAAGATAAAGATATATCATTAAATAAAAATCATATTCAGAGATAAATAAATCCAAGAAAAAGGGTAGAAAGGAGAGAGTGGCATGCTGAATAATCACCTCTAAGACATTAACATAGAAATTGAGCAATGAAGGTAAAGCTCTTCCTCCAACATAAACTTGTGCTTCCACATTTATATGCTCAAATCTTACCTCAACTGTTGGAATATCAAGTCCAACTCTGTGCATTTAATTTCACAAAACATAAATCATATTCATAAACATAAAAAATCACCAAAACAGTTTCAACTTACAAATCACTTATTAAAATCAATTATTTGCTTCATAAAAAGTTATACTTTTGAACACATCAAAACTTGAGCATCAAATTCATGAACTCTTTTCTATAGAGTAATAAACAAGGTTTTAAATTGCAGTCTGCAACCGTGATTCAAACCAAAACATCAAGACTTTTTATGTTTTTACCATCGCTAACAAAGCAACATCCCTTGCATTTGCTCGCGATTCTCCACCATGTCAAGAATTGAAACACAACTGCAATTGCAACTGCAACTGCAATTTAAAACTTTGCTAAACCATGATAAATAATTAACACATTAAACCATACCTTTCCATTCTTTCCTTAAGTTTCAACAAAAACTTTTCATTATCTTCTTCAGCAATTTTCACAAGTCTCTCTAACAAAACCTTTCTTTCAGCTAATCCAAGTTTTTCGATATCAACTTCTCTCCCTTTTCCTTCTTCATTATTAAGTATACTCCTTCTAATCCTTAAATATGTAGGAAGTCTTTCAATAGCAGCCCATTTAAGTGCTTCTTCATCATCTTCACGTTCACTTGTCGAAAAAACATCCATACTATTGTTCCTCCATATGTTTGAACTACTTGTTCTTCTTAAACTATCAACTCTTGATACTTCATTGTTCTCCATTGTTGCTTTCTCTACAAGTATAAACTCAAAACTCAAAAACTTGGTTTTAATGAAACCATACTTTGATTAGCATTTTTAAATTTTGTTCTTATAGTTCAAATGATTTGTTGTATATTTTATCTCATGATAAAGGAGATGTAGCTTTCATGGATTCCTTTTATATCTCACTGCTCTTTTGCACGTTATCTATCTTTGTCTATTTCAATTGTATATTACTCATTGAACATTCTTATCACTAATTTCTCAACCTTTCTTTTTTCCTTTCTTTAATCTAAGCTCTTTTGGTAAAAAGTAATTTACCAAAATAATGTTAATCTTAATACATTAATTTTGTCAAATGACCGATTATCCCAAAAACTTAAGCTGTTAGGAAATACCACATCAATGGTTTTATATTATTTCTAACAAATTCAACATCTTTTATTTGTATACATAATAATCTTAATACATTAATAATTTTTTTTTGAACAAGTCAAAATGGAATATATTAAAAACACAAGAGAATTCTTCTAAGCACAAGATGTGCCTGAAAGAATTGAAAGAGAATACAATCACCACATAAGAGAGTAAAAACTAAGATTGACATTATTAGTTTTCAAACCACCCGAATGAATATAATCTAACTTTCTTTCTTTTATTTTTATATATAATATAAAAATATCAAATAAGTTATTCATTTTAAAACACGGGGAGAAAATATATTTGATTCATTAACACAACTAACAACAGCATTTGCCAATAAATTTGAAAGAAATAGAGAAAATGAGTGTACACCCTACTAATATGATATGACTACACAAACAAATTACTGTAATTAATAAGATTAAATATGGATTATTGGCTCAATTACAAACGACTAGAAATTGAAGGCACCAATTAGTGGAGCATATTGACTATTGTGGCACGAGGTTGAAACATGTTACGAGGTGTTTTGTTTTGTCTATGAACTTGTAAAAGAGCTAGCTATCTAGCTCTTCCTTCTTCTCAATGGTTGGTTACAAGAGCAATGAATTTTCTTTAGATAAATCTTTCACTTTGATTTTTAAAAATACTACTATATTATTATTTTTTTTCTTTATGTCTCTTTTCATTTTGTGAGAGTATGATTACACAAGAGTTTTTCGTAGACTATGTCACACACACTAAAAAAAAATTAAAGCACTATGAAATGATGTGGAAAGACAGATAAGACAGGCATTGTCAATTACTTTCAAATTTTCCATATCCAAAAAAGCATGATATGGAAAACATAAGTTGTTCACAAAAAAAGTTGTTAGACAATGGATGTTAACAAGTTTCTATATTGCAAATTACATGAATATATAAGTATAAATAATTTTTGTTTTATAAGTCAATTTTTAAAAAAAAATTAAACTCAACTACTTTTTTAAACAGAAATTAAACTCAACTATTAATTTTAAAATAATATCATATTATTTCAAAGATTTGTTAGATTATTTGTTATCAGATTTCTAATATTGTATCACCGCTACTAAGTCTAATAGTGCTATTTTTCAAAAGATATAAAGTGTAATTTCTGAAAAATTTACAATTGGCTAATACTACCTTCGTCCCTAATTATAAGACCTCGTTTGACCACTGCATGTACGCCAATACACAATTTTGATCACTAATATCTATAATTATCTAGTAGTAAAAATTATAAAAACTTGATATTTTGAAAGTACTCATCAAAACAAATCAAACAAGATCTTATATACTAATATTTACATCTATGTATTATTAAAAAAGTACGGTCAAAACATGATAAATGAATAGTGCAATTTTGTCAAACCAACTCTTTTAAAAAGGGACTGAGGTAGTATGATTATGATATATCAATCCTAATGCTAAATATGTAAGGGATAATGACTAACCAATAATAGAAAGAAGAAAAATAAAAGGTTTAAACGAACGTGGAAAAAGAGTTCAAAAAGTCAGTTGGAAAATGACTTGTATTTAATATTTATATTTATTACTACTTTACTTTCTTTAAAATTACCACTACAACAATGACAACGCAGCAGAAGAGAAAAAACTAAAAAGAACAAAAAAGTGTCTTAACTTATTCTTTTTTTGAGATAAAAAATTAGAGGACGAGATCGATAATTTTCTAAACAAAAAAACAAAAAACCGTAATCTACGTACGATATTATGCACCAATGAGAAATGTGTGTTTGTGTAAAGCTTAATATGAGGCTAGAAATGAGTTTCAAGTTGAAGTCATTGTTTAAGTGGTTATACAGTTACACGTCTCAATTACAACTAATGTAAATAGTATCAAAAGACCATGTCAAACTAAAACAAACTTACACCAAATCAACACAAAACCTACTACTAATTAGTAAAATATGGTCAAACATTAGTATGTTTAGTGGTGATTAACGGTGAACTTAATAAAAAGAATTATTGTTTAATCTATGCACTTACGTTTAGAAAGAGATTAAAATTATTCGATGACAGAACTCGCTTCAAATTCTGCATTATTACTTCCTTAGGGTTCCCTCCCTTAAAAATCAGATAAAAACAAAATAGTAAAATATAACTAAACATATAAACAGTCATCAATGATTTCAGACATATAATATGATGGTGTCCACTATCTACTATTGACCTAACTCAAATTTAAATCTTTTAACATTTTGTTATGAGCTGTTTAAATCGTTCATACACTAATCATTCAAACTGCGTGCAATGTTTCACAAAGTAATATCTACTATTTGAGCATAAATCACAATCACCAAAGGATTGGACATGTTCCAACATGCTAGCTCCTTGGCAATTGGCATGCATGATGATATACCTAGCCAAACAAACATAAAACACAAGACATTTCCAAATAATAACAACCACTCCACAAATGTTGAGATGTTTCAAAATAACCACTAATAACATAGTTTAAATTCACAAGCATGTTGGAGTAGTGGAGGAGGGGTGGAGATTGATTTGGAAAATTAGATGTCTTGAGTTAATTAGATGGGAAATTAATTTAATTAATGTGTCATATATAACACAATGAATGAAATAATTTTACTCCATTCAAAATAACACAATGTATGACTCCAAATTTATTTCATAAAATTAATTATTTTATCACTAACCCACTTTGGATACCATTCAAGTCTACGGATGTTAGGTGGAAGTGGAACCCATCGTGTGATACATTATTTTTCCTTTCATGACATGTTTTTTTGGACATACTTACTTCCTTTCTTTTTACACAAAATAAAAATGACTTGTTATTTTTTTTGGACAAGAATGTCTTGTTATTAAAAGCAATTCTTAAACGTAAAACGTAGTCTTTGAACATTCATTTTTTTTTTTAAATTGGGTCAGATATTTGAACATTCATTTTTTTCTCCAAATTAGAGAGAAAATGACCTAACTAAATATTTTTCCCGTCTTATTGCATTAGTTATTTGGTTCATATGACGGATTAATTTTGATCAGCTATTGACTCAATGACCAATACTGATTAGAAGCACATGTATTTCGGTTACTTTAATTTTATGGCTAAGTTGCATTTTTGGCCCTCTATATTTTAAAAACATGCAATTTTGTCTCACTATGTTTCAAAATAGCACTTATGGACCCTTATTTTTAGCCTATTTTACAAAAACTAATTTTTACTAAATCAATGTTGACGCGGCAAGTCACTTAAGAGAATGAACATAATTTTAAAACACCTCCGGTGGTGTTAGCTCAAACTGGAGAGAAGACTCGTGATCATGTGACTAGCACTAATAAATTTGCAGCATTTGGTGAAACAAACATTACTGATAAACAAGACAAATAGGATGAACAAGGCCAAAACCAAATGAAGATATGACAGCAAATGAAGCATGGCAGAAGTTGAAGAAGAGTTAGAAAAGGTTCCAATTTTTAATTATAGTTCAAGTTAAAACAACCAAAAACTATTATTATGAAGCTCCTTTTAAGTGAAGTTTTAAAAGCTGCACAATCCTTACTAATAGGAATTGATATCACGTGATTTCTTCTTTCTTACATTGCTATTTTCCTTTTTTTATTATTAGGTTTAAATAAAATATGATGTGGTATTTTTATCACTTAAGTGATCCGCCACGTCAGTATTGACTCAGTCAAAATTAGTTTTTGCAAAAGAAGTTAAACGTAAGGGCTATAAGTATTATTTTGAAACATAGGGGGGTCAAAATTGCAAGTTTTTGAAACTTAGGGGCCAAAAGTATAATGTAACCTTATATTATTTGTAGGCATGTGTCGTTTTATGCTATCATTTTGAACTAATAAATATCAATTTGGCACATTCATTAAGCCCTCCAAATACATAAATTCCCAAGATATTGATATAAATTAGGTTACATTGATAAAAAATAAATATTCTTTTTTAAGGTTCTATATTTTATAATTGTGTTGGTGATGATGACACAGAATACCACCAACCTAGCTAGCTGATTAGCTGGTATATATTTGTAAATTAAAAGATTCTATACCAACATCATTTTAAATTGTGTTGATGATGGCACTAAGTGCATTTTTACATTAAGGTATGGATACAATATTATTTCAAGATAATCTCACCATTATTGACATTGACACACAAACACACATAAACATAAAACACCATTATTATTTATTGGCACATTTCATCAAGATGTTGGGAGAGAATAGTAAAATAAATTCATCTTCACAAAGCTTAATTGCTTCCTCTTCTTGAAGTGTCACCATAACCACCCTTCCTAAGGGCCCCTCATCATTTGGATTTGGAAGAATTAAAACATGTCCTTCTCCATAAACTGGCTCTATGTAATAAGACACACTAATTGGTTTGAACATATCTTGAAATATAGCAGAATAAGGGTCAACATCCTCTAAGCTAGTAATAACCAAATCACGACCATTCATCTTTGTAGATGAATTTATATCATTATTTTCAAGCCACTCAATTAAATCCATTATTTCCTCATTGTCAATTTTAGCCACAACATCTCTTATGGCCCTAGCAGCTTTTGGAAATTTGTTTTTATCTAAATTTAAATTGAAATTTTCTTCTAAATGCACCTTATTATATATCATTGAGTTTCCAAAGAATCCTTTATCCAATCCCAAGATTTTTCTCACATCCAAACATATGGACATGTCAACAAGACCATGTTTTAATCCTTTGATTTTGCTTAAAGTGACCCAAAACAACCCAGCCAGTGCTTCAAAGGGTGTTGGGCTTGGTCTTGGGCTTGATGAACCAATGGATTGGGCCATGGACATGCAAGCCTGAACCATATGGTGTGAGAAGCCCATAGAAATAGTAGTGTACTTTGCTTCCTTGATAGAAATGGGCTTTTCAATTAAGGATCTATAGTGAGATATTAAGTCAGTGTTGCTATTGTTATTGGGCTTTTTGTTTTGTGATCTTTGAGGAGGTAAAGGGTGAAAAATTGGAGAAGAAATCATGTTGTTGCCTAATGAAATGTCAGCCCAAGCCTTCATGAATCTTGTTGCACAAATGGAATCTGCCAAGAGATGAATGCAGCTTAAGCCAATTGCTAATCCACCTTCTTCAAATTCAGTCAGCTGAAATTAAGATGACAATTTAAGATGATCATGTTCATAAAAACCTCTTTCTAATACATTATTATTTCTTTACATTTTTAAATTGATTCAATTAGTTGTCAATAAATCATTGTTTGAAGAATTTGTTGACATGTTAAAGAGTAGATTATGGGGATTTAAAAGTAATTGGTCTATGTTTTTTTAACACAGAATTCAAACCTGCACATAAAAAGTGGACCAATAATAAGGCTTTTCAAGCATATCTTCCCAATAAACAAGCTTAAGTTCCTTTTCCCTATCCACATTTCTTAGCCACTCTTTCACACTTCCTTTAGCTTTTGCTTCCAACAATCTAACACCAGCATCATTGCACTTGATCTTCCAATGTCCCATTTCATCTCTTAACAACCTTCCCGTCGCTATAGGGAAATGAGTAAGCATTTCTGACAAAGTCTCTTTCAACTTCTTGGTCAATTTTCCAAGCTCTAATTCTCCTGAAGTTTGGTAATAGTATACCATCCTAATATGGTTTTTCTCCATGAAACGGTCTAAAACTGATAAGGTTAAGTATTTTCCTGGTTCAATTGCTTTTGTACTCACCACAGTTCTTTTGCAGATAATGGCTACTGTGGTTGCCATTTTTATGTAGAAAGAATAGCAGGATATAACAATAGAAAGATGAATTTGGCTATGAAATATGTGATAAAAGTAATGATATTCTACATGGGGTTTTTATACACACATATAAGATATATTATGTGAGAAATTAAAAGGTGCATGTAATTTGTTGATTTTAAAGAAGAAACAAATTGTGTGCAAGAAAAAAAACAGCAATACATGAGACAATGACATTTTCATGTTCCTAGAATGTTGGCTTATTTGTGGGTGTTGATGAAAGAAGTTTCAAGTTGGGAAAAATAGAAAAGATTAAAGTATTTATAACTAGAAGGGTAATATAGAAAATATCATGTATACATTTTTTCCTAAAATATAATTTTATATAGGCAATGGCAAATGTTCATTTAAAAATGTAGCACATGCTACTACTACTACTACTACAGCAAATTGAACATCTAAAAACCTGTAAAACTCCAAGTAATAATATGCCAAAGGTCATTTAAAATAATGAACAATATATGATAATGTGGAGGTAACATAACCACACCTATCAAAATCTCATGGACTTCTTCATTCTTACATGGTGATTTTCACAATGTATTTATAGAATTTTTGGCTGGTATAAGAACACTTGGAAAATTTGAATTGCTTTTAAAGCATAGAGATTGAAAGCATATAGAGAGTAAATAATAACTTAGGGGATAGATTGCATATATGCATGTAATTGGATTTTCTAAAGATTATTTGGACAAGACCCTAGACAAAAGAAAGCAAAAGTCAAACAAAAATTTCCTTCTGTGATAAAAATTATATCAAAATCTGTATTTTAGGATGATCCAGTTATATAATAGGGGATTTGAAAGCCTAACTTGTTTCAGTAGTTATTGCATAGAATTTTTAAAACAACAAGCCAAAAAATTTAACGATGAAACACTTGTTAGTTGTTACAAATAAACACAGGAATAATATTTCATCATTATATTTCTTAGGAAGTTGTTCCTAGAAATGAATTTAGATAGTTCAACAAACACCTCTAAATACCACGTATTAACAATCAGTCTAAGCAAAAAATAGCATAGGCAGAAACAATAAAAAGATTGGCATTATTCAAACTGTTGTGTCTCAAAAAGCAGTACAGAATTGTTACATTAAATTGAAAGAAAGCGATGAAAAGTGACCTATATCACTTCATTTTAGCCTCAGTAAACAGAACATGACGATTAACTCTGGGATCATACTTTCGAAACTCAAGTTTCTCTGTAAACTGTCTTGGTTTCCTCTTAACATAGAAGAATCCAGTTCCTGCAGCAGAAACAAGTCTTACAAACATCTGAGCCTTCTTCTTTGCGCTACCCATTTTTTACTCTAGAAAATAAAAAATAAAAAAGAACCAAATGAATTATATAAAACACATTGAGGTCCACAATATACACGAATTCAGTTTCTATCAAATCTGCGTAAATAAGCTTTGAAAATCACGATTGACAGCTTTCATGGGTTATTAAAAACATAAAGGCTGAGCAACATCATCTACAACACAATATCAAATACAAAGATTACATAATCAATCAACAATTTACAACAACAAATATATTGATGTGCATATAGCCTAGCTCCGACAAGGAAACATGCTAATATGCTAATATCATGTTTCTTTGTTTTTTTTTTTTTACCTTCACCGATTTTGAGAAACTCAAAAGAAACAAGAACCAATAGTCCAATAGAATTAGAAACTAGATTACCACAAAACGTAAGTTCCCCAAATATGCAGAAGCAGTTAGGAAGCACCCCTGTCTACCGAATCCCTGTTCTTAAGTGTGTAAGCACCAAATCAATGACCCAATGAACTCAAAAAATGGAACCCAAATCGATTAAATTGGTTTAATTTTTTCCCCATGTTCGGACCCAAACCAAATGAACCCAACCTCTATTGGTTCAGGGATCCGGATTGCGTGCAGTCATAACTATTCACAATCACAACACATCACCGGAGACCTAAACCAAACAATTATCTCATAAAGCATATTGATTTGGAGATTAATTTTGTAAATTAAAATGGGATGGCAACAGAAGCAAATTACACATAGTAAACTGTTTATCACCAATTTAGTGATAAGTTCAATGCAGCAAAACACAAAAAATGCAATTATAAGTTTATAACAAAAAATCAAAATTGAATTTTTTTGACAACGCAACAATCCCATGCTCAATGTGAATTTTGTGTTCTAATTTGAAAAGGAAATTAAAACCAAAAACTTGATACTGAAAATTGAATCAATTGTTGTAGTTTACAAATGGAATAAGAGGAAAAGAAGATGACAAACAAACCTGAAACTGAAGTCGGAGAGGGAGAGGTGTCAACGGAGACCGCAAATTGGAGTGAATGGGTTTTCCAAACCCTACAAAGTGTTTGTTTCAGTTTTTTTATTTTAAAAATCACTTTTCTTTATTTTACTCATGTTCAATAATAACTTTGTAATTTTTTTTTTAACATCACAGTATCACACGTCCATGTACAAGAGTCATTAGACGAAAAGTAATCTTTAAATTTGTTTCAAAATCTCTAATTTAATTTATATGCACGACAATGTTACAGTGTATCTAATTAAATCATGTTATGTGTATTTATGGAGATAATTTAAAAACTAACCTATAAAGTGGTAATTTGATGTGTTTTGATTGAATGCATGTGTAAAAAAGTTTTACATTGTTGATGCACAACAATTAAACTCTTGATATCATGCCATATGTAATAATAAAATAAGGGTTAAATATATGTTTAGTCCGTATAAAATATTGACATTTTGAATTTAGTTTTAACTTAATTTTTATTAAATTTTTAGTTTTGAAAAATTATTATGCATTCAGTTTTGATCTTTATTGATAAATCAACATGTATTTTTTATTGATTTTTTTGTAAGTATTTTTAGATTATCGTAAGAAGTTCTTCAAAAAAAAAAAAGAGTTCAAAATTTTATTTTTAAATCATAATTTTACTTTTATCTCAAACTTTTGTAATTTAAAAAAATTCATATCATATTAATTAATTTTAAATTTTAATAAACAAATGTTATATAATATTGTAAAATGCATATTGAAAAATCATTAAAAATTTTAAGAGTTTATGTTCATAAAACCAATATAATTTTTGTAGGAACTAAAATATGATAATAATGTTCAGAAGTTATAGCTCAACTGAAAGAAAATGTCAAAATTATTAGGCCGGACGTTCATGACCTAGATTCGAACCCGGTCACTCCATTTATGCGTGTGAATTCATTGATGACTTTGTCATCTCATCTATCTAAAAAAAATGACAACAATAACAATTAAAAACATATTTAACCAATAAAATAAAATGTGCAATTTTGCATTATTTTTTTTTTAACTCCACAAAACAAAAACGACACTGCGTTTCAATCTTTCTCTCCCACTACGTACGTGGTTAACAAAACACGATCACAATCTCTCTCTCTCTCTCTGAGATCCGATCCCAATCGCAACCACAACCACCACCGCCACCATGTCTAGCTCTGCAATCATTGCGGCGCATTCTAGCTCTTGGGCTGCAGCACTCGTTAGGATCTCTCCTTACACCTTTTCCGCAATCGGAATCGCCGTTTCCATCGGTGTCTCCGTTCTCGGCGCTGCTTGGTAACCTCTTTTTCATCTTTTTCCGTTTCAATTTCTCCGTTTCCGTCCTCATCCTCACGTTTTGAATCTGTTTGTAAATTGATCTCTAGGGGGATTTATATCACCGGTAGTAGCTTGATCGGTGCTGCAATCAAAGCTCCCAGAATCACTTCCAAAAATCTCATTAGGTATTTCTCTTCAATTCTATTCAATTTTCGTTATTTTATTATTTTTTGGTATTTTTTTAGCAATTTTAAGTAATTTTTGTTAATAATTAAAAAAAGGTTTTTTTTTTTTTTTTTTTTAAATAAATGTTTATGATGCTTAGATAAGGTTGCTGATTAGTTTTATAATGGTGAAAGTTTCTTGTTTTTGTTGAATTGATTTGACTTGTGTTGGATGTGTTTAGTTTTAGATAGGGAACTTGTGTTGTTTAATTTTAGCTTTGATTGAGGTTTTGAATTTGGAGATGTCTTGTTGGTTGATGCGAAGGGGAAAAGATGATGAATTATTTTGTTATACAGTTTGGAATTGTCTTTTGGTATTAATTTTGTACTAGATGGATCTGAAAAATCATTTTGGTATTAGAGGGTGGTGATGATGGAGGAGTTGTGGTTGAGGGAACCAAGGGAGGAAGCGGCGGAGAAATCGTTTTGATTAGAGAGAGATGGGAAGGGTAAGAAAAGAGAGGGGTTAGGGTTTGTTTATTGGCACCGAGAGTAAAACCTCTTCTCTTACTTCACTTGTGCTTCGGTTCTGTTACTTGATCTCGGATTTTCTAAAACTATAATCCTATGTGATTAGCGAATTTCACGTTTATTCTCGAGTTGGGATAAAATGATAATAAGGTTACATTTGAGTTATTGGTGACAATAGGGGAAGAAAGAATTTTTTTTCTTCAAATTAAACAGACTTTTGAGTTTCCTTGTATCAACTCATGGGAAATTAATTGTAGTAGAGCTCACTTTATAATCTTTTAGCTTCTGGTGTGTGATTAGTTTTAATTTTGTTTAGAGAAGAATATATATTTTGAAAAAAGCACATCTAAGCTTTTCATTATAAATTGTTTAATATACAAAGTAAGCTTTATAATAACCATCAAAACCTCATATAAGAATAGCACATTATGTCAAACCGTTAAAGCTAAAAATCTAAATATATGGTAAATTGAAGTTGGAAACCCTGTATTTAATGTGAAATTTAGAGTATCTTTCTCAATCTTTAAATTTAACATTGTTATATTTGAGTGCTGCAAATGCTGATGTTCCTTTACAATTACATGACTATGTATTCTCTACATATAGTATCCTGGCATAGCAGCAATAGTTCCAAATATAACCATTTGTGGCCCTTGACAATATGTTTCTGGATGTTTGTGGCATTTCAGTGTAATCTTCTGTGAAGCCGTTGCTATATATGGTGTTATAGTGGCTATTATCCTGCAGACAAAATTAGAAAGTGTTCCAAAAGCAAGTATCTACGAAGCAGAATCTCTTAGAGCTGGATATGCAATCTTTGCCTCTGGACTTATCGTGGGCTTCGCAAATCTTGTTTGTGGGTGTGTACTTTTTTACCTGCACCTCAATCTCTTATCTTCGCACAGACTTATCCATCCCGTTGTATGTATTCAATTATTTTTGTTGCTTGTAGGTTGTGTGTAGGAATAATTGGAAGCAGCTGCGCATTATCTGATGCTCAGAATTCCTCTCTCTTTGTGAAAATTCTTGTGATTGAGATCTTTGGCAGCGCGCTTGGTCTATTTGGTGTCATTGTTGGAATTATTATGTCAGCCCAAGCTACATGGCCTACAAAAGTTTAGTTCGCCTTGTATCATCAGTGTGTGGGAATGCGATTACGGTAGAGCACAATATGTTTTGTGTATTGTCAGCGATTTAGTCTTCTCTGCTTATCCCTTTTGGCAGGAATGTAAAAACCAACATGATAGCTTTCGTCCATTACAACTGTAGGCTGTATTATCTACCAATGAGTTGTTATAGAAGGGCCTCTGTGTGAGATATATCAGTCTGTTGATTGAAATTTAGTTTTTTTGAAAGTACTAAATCATCCATGTTTATTCATTTATAAATAAAAATGTGAATTTATTTGGGCTAGGCAATAAAGTCAAGACTTTAGAGACTTACTAATGAAGTATATTTCTTTTGAGTAAGATGCTTATGATCATCAATGTTATGATGAATTTACTACAAATTTGTATCTCTCTTCTTTTAGTAGACTTTGTTTGAACTCCTTGCCCCTTCACAGTGTTCATTACATGTGCAACTTGTGAGTTTTTAGCATTTTTAGTCTGACCAATGGTTATGCCGCCAATGTTTGTTCGTGAAAAATGATAAAATCTCAATAATGTTACTCCCATCTAATTTTTACAAAATGATTGGAAATTTATATTCTCAAGAAATTAATATATTCCCTAACAAGAATTAGAGCTCAGCTTTATTCGAACTGTAAGAGGTTTCTTTCCTCTAGCTTCATTAAGAAATCTAGAAAATTATATGCTCATACATTAAATGTACATGCATTTCAATTCATTATCAAATCATCTTTTCACATTCTGTTGAATGTTTGCCTTAAATTGTTTAGGTGATTTGTCTTTTTATTTCGATTTAAAAGTATGTCATCATGTAGATTTGAACAAATTTTTCTATAAGTCATTGAAAATTAACTTCATAGTCTTTGGTAAATAGCAAAAGCATTTTTAAGATCAAAAGGCATAACTAGTCACTCACAGATTATTTTCTATTGCTGAATCGACTAACATGTTGACAAGTAACATTAGATATTCATCTTTAGGAGTGGTTGAACGCTTGTACTTAAATCTCAAAAATCTACGCATGTCCAAAAAATAAACATGGTTGAAATTTGGGTCTAATTGTTTCAAAGGTAGCAAGCATATTGTTTATGTGGGATATGATTGGAGATGTTGATCCAAGCACTTAAAGCTCTGTGGAAGAGGCAGAGATGAAAGCTGCAAAAGAAAAAGGGATTAGAACCAGGCAAGAGCTACGTATAAATGATTTGCTAAAGATAAAGGATGCTGAGACAGTGACTTGATCGATGCTTAAATTAGGATTTTATTAAATAAAACATAGTATTGATATATATTTATATGATTACATTAGAGTCTTATTTTACATTATTATAGTTAGATTAATATGCTTAATTTGAAATATTATTATGGTCAATTACAAACTCAATGTTTGTACTCCATACAATATAATGGAGTAGATTGAATATTTAGTATTAAAATATGGCCAACAATATTATAATTATAAAATAATTTAGTTTGTAGTGCAAGTTTTATGTGTGAGCTTTTGTATATTTGTTATCTGGTACTAAAATATTTACTGTTCTTCTCAAAAGATATAAGCATACTATTCTGCAAGTCATTAATTAAATAAATAGATTTTAATTTAACAATGTTATATGTGTTTTTGTCCTTGGTATTATAACCTCTGAAAACAAGGGTGTGTGCTAACTAATTGTTAGTTCTATGAAACAAGGAAAATGAATGTGTTGAGTTTTGAGATGCACATATATATAGTATTCATTTTATCTTTATTTTTGTCAAATCAACACTCATTAAATCAATATCTAATCTATGAGGACAAGAAAGACTGTAAAATTCTATTTTTTGAAGGTGGTGTCTATGGTTGTTGGAGTTTCCAAAAAATCCCAAGTAGCAAACTATCCGTCAAATTCAAGACCGTCAATAAATTTAGTCCCTGCGCCAAGATACTACTTTAGTAAACATCCATTATAACTCACAAAAAAAATTACCTAATGAGTGGAATGTATTTTACTGCATGAAAACAAAGCATAAAACCTTTAAATTTGTAATGCTTAATTTAGAAAAAAGACTAAATTGATAGTTGTTCGATTTAAGCGACTAAAATTTGAGGGACTAAATTGACAGACCCTTACAATTTCAAGTACTAAAACGTTGATTAACTCATTTGATATTCATCAGCAAATATTGTCAAATGGAAGATGTAACAGAAACAAATTACAAAGGAGCATCATTGAAAAAAGGTGTGTTCCTTTGCATAAGCTCCTGACAATCCTCTTGCTTAGCAGACTTAGGATCAAAAGGATCTCTATCAGGGAGCACAAGTCCTTGTTTGATGCGACCGAGACGCCTCGCATGAAGAACTTGTTTGGATGTAACCGGTAGCCTAATGAACTGATACTCTTCCAAAGCTGATTCAAGCTTTTCTGCTCCCCATTTCTCTATGCATTTGCCCAACACCGATGCATCTAATATGGACATGTTTGTGCTTCTAAGGCAGTGAGGTGTAGTAGGGTGAGCTGCATCTCCTACAAATACTACATTGTCATAGAATATCTTCTCCAATGGATCACTATCATATATGAAATTTAAGAAAGGTTCCTTTGTTTCTTTCATGACCTTTGCTAACTCGGGAATCCATACTTTTTCTGCTTCTTGGTGCATATTTCGGATCATGTCACTAGTTACTTTCGTTGTCACTGAAGTTCCCTGAAGAATAATGAAACTAAAGATTAAAATTTAATCAGCACTAGCTGATCTGACAACTCTAAAAGGAAGCATAAATATCAATGTTGTCAATCACAGATCGCGGAAAATAACAGTTTTTTAAATTCGCAGCTATAGTCATTATTTGACAACACTTCGTAGTGAATTGTGTCACAGAACAATTTTCTGACTAGAAACATAGTTTAAAGACTATGAAAGACTATGTTTGAATTGAAACAAGTATTGAGGAGCAATATGACAGAAAAATTCATTAAGAAAATTATGAGAATATTTATCAATTAAGATATATCTTATTAGGAGAATAAGATTAGAGGAAAAATCTTACCTTAACTTCAGGTTCTGGCTGATTCACATACCAAATCCAATTGAGCTTTTTATTGAGAAGCTCATAAAACACACTATGTGTACCCGAGGCCAAGTCAAAGTACAAACATTTTCCTAAATCAGGATATGCCTTCTTAATGCCAGTGATGGTTTCTGAATTCTCAATTTCGGAAAAATCGAGAACTCCTCTCCAAGCACAATATCCTGAATATCTGCAAAAGATACATGAACTTACAGAATATTCTCCATATAAAATGAAGATATTAATTTTGAAGAATTGTCGGTCAGTGTTGTCAAATTAGCGGATATAGCGGCCCTATAGCACTAGCGTAGAATAACTTTAACAAACTGCTATTGTTCTGCGATACGCAATTTGTATTAAGTGTTGACAAATAGAGGCTATTGCAGACCTATGACCTATAGCACTATAACACATCATAATTTCAACAAACTGCTATATTCCGATATCTGCAATTGACAACATTGCTATCAGTGTAAAACTTTTTACACTGTCAACCAATCACAAATCATCCTTTGTATGACTCTTGTAATAGATAAGATACAGTCAAATATTTTTAGTGATGCCACGATTATGATTGACCGACAGTATAAAAGAGAAAGTTAAATTTAACTCAATTCTGCGATACAAACCTTAGTTTAAAATCGGGGAGATATTTCTGACGGATGGAAGAGAGGCAACCATCTGCTGCAACAAGGAGATCTCCTACAATCTCAATGATCTCTCCAGTTTTAAGAACTTTAGCTTTTATTATGACAGAAGTTCCATTTTCATTTGCAACATGGAAAGAAATAAAAAGATGGCCCCATAAAAATATTTGTTTTGGCAATGCATCATAGAGAACACCATGAAGATCAGCCCAATGTGCTGCTCTGAAGTTGAAACTTTCATCTCTTGTCAATGTTCTACTAACCTTCTTCTCACTATCAGTTGTCTGGTTCTGTTTAAGATGAAAAAAAATCACAAAAACAAACAACACTTCAATTCTGTGTTTTTATTTTGAGAAATACTACAATTTCTCAAAGGGTTCATAGTTCAATTATACATCAAACGAACGATGATAAAAACCTCTAATCGGGCATAATAAAATGGTTCAACAGATATTTTCACTAAAAAAAATGTCCGACAGGTCACGGTCCATTCTAAACAGATCACAATACAATGTATTTCTCCGCCCCGTCACTGTCCTGCCTTTTCAGCTGGTTAAACGGGGTTGGCCATTGCCGATTTGAGTGGTCGAGCTCAAAACTTCAAGCCTAAAATAGTTGGTTACACGTGTTGGTCTGGTGGGCTCGACTTGTTTTGCCACCCCTACAGTACAAATTTATCAGTTGATTGGTGTTTAATAACAATCAACTTGATTATGCCAATTCACATATTGATTAATTAACCTAACAATATGACTAGTCACTAGTGCAATATTCATTCAGTTTAGTGCATCCATGAATCATCATAAGAATTCATACTAACTAGGTGAGTTCACAACAATTTGGCTCAAAAAGACAGTAATTAAGATATCCTTAGCTTAGTAGGTAATTAGGGAAAGCAAAGTATGTGACATATGGGCCTGTTCTGTTTGGATAAACAACTTATTCGCAGCTTATAGCACAAGCACTTATCATGATAAGCGCTTATATACCAGCTTACATAAGCTATTTTTATAGCAAAAGATAAAATAAGGATAATTTCCATTTATATATGCTATGGCCTATGAGCTATTTTCATAAGCTATATTGGAAAACTTATGAAAATAAATTGAAAAAAAACTAATAAAAATTGTCATAAGCTATTTCTATGAAATTCTCACAAACAGTATCGCAAAACTTATGTCAGTAGATAAACTCAAATAAGTCAATCCAAGGATTCCAAGCAGACCCTTATGTCATCAGAAATTAATAAGATAATTCATATATTGATATAACATTAAACAAACAAAGTAAAAAATGAAAAGATAGTGAATATAGAATATTGACCTGATCAATGGTTAGTGGAAGAGTTTTGTTATATAGGAATTGTGGTGGTTTTGAAATCCAAGATTGAATGATTTGTTGAGAATGAGGGTTAAGTCCAAGACCTGCACCGGTAGGACTTCCAGTTGGAGGTGAGGATGTTTTTTCAAGGATAAGGACATCCCAACCAGCTAAGATAAGGGCATGTGCAGTTGATATTCCAGCTATGCTACCTCCAGCAATCACTGCCTTTGGTTTTCTTCCTTCTCCAACCATCTTTTCTTCAATTCAAGCACCTAGTTATCAATCAAATTAATACATTCATACATACATATATGGTCAAATATAACATGGTAAAAAATAATCAATCATAAACATATTAAAATATATATAACTTACTGATTGAGGAACTTCAGACTTAATCCAAAGAGAATATACAATTCCTTCTGTATATAAGTATATACTTCTAGACACGTGTGATATTTAAATACATGTGGGAAAAGAATCTCTCAATAAACTCAATGCATATGGTCCATATATCAACACATAACTTGATAGAAAGCAGAAACACACTTGTTCACTATTAAGGATCTTTTGGTGAAAATTGTATTTTTTTGACAAATAACACAATACTTTGTTGTTATAATTTTGCAACACTGATGATTGGTAAAGTGCTCTTTTTTTTCTTCTTTTCTTTTAAATATTTGTCTAGCGGTGAAATCCAGTCACTAAACATTGAAAGGTGAGAAATTGCATATTATAAAACAACTTAAAATGTCTAGAAGTTCTAACTCAACTAATAAGAAATGTCGAAATTGTTAGACCAGACACGCATGACCAGTGTTCAAACCACACTCTCTCCACTTTCAGTTTGTAAGTTTCCAATAGCTTGCAATTTATTCTACGTACCAAATAAGAAAAAATTAAAATTATCAACCATTGTCATGGTCAGAGCTTCAAAGGGACAGAAAAGATGGATTCATGAATTTTGAACTCTTTGTTCAACTAATTTACATGGAAGATGCACAAAATAAAATCGTAACTTTATTTTTCTTTCTAGTATTTTGTTGCTTAAGATGACGCGGAGTCAGTGCCTTTCAATTTTGACATTTCATCAGCTAAAAGTGAGGTCAAATAATTTTCATTGCATCAGTGAGGTCAAATAATTTTCATTGCATCAGTGGAGTGAGGTATCAATGTTATCTATATTTAAACAAAATGTTTGCATTCTTCTCCCACAACTCCTAGAATGGTACAAAACCAAATTTAGCAAATTAAATACTAGAAGTTATCAGTAACTCAAGCCATTGAATATTATAAGTTTGTATCTGGCAATCATTATAAGCGAGACGAAAAGTTGTCTAAGGAACAGAAGTGTACATATTACAACATTGGATCAAAATTTAGGGATGAAAATCACATCACATGCACATCCTCCATCTTTATAATGAAGATCATGCTCAAGACTTTTGCAGCTTAGATTTCTTTCTTGATGGTTGTTGGTCTGATGACCCAATAATATATGACTCAGCATTTATATTTTCATCGGATTTGCGCTTCCCAAACTTCTTTGCCTTGTTCTGTGGAGGAACCAGTTTAGATTCAAGAGAGATAATAATTCATTGAAGATAAACTACTAGTTTGGCAAAGAAAACTTGGAAAATAACTAAATTGTCACGCCAAATAAAATTCTAAAATAACTCCGCACCTTTAAAGAGATTGCCATTTCAGCTACATTATTATTAGCATCCTCAGAGTTATCCACCAGTTTTGCAGGTTCCTAAAAAAAGTATAAATAGAAGCTTGATTAAATACCATGAAGGAAATCATAAAGCAATATGCATGACATAAATTTTTGTGAAGTAGAGAAAAACAGCAGAAGACCTTGGGTGGGATAAACGATTCGTCTCGTTTTCTTTTGTTTTCAGCAGTTTTTTCCTCCTGCTTTGCCTGCCTCTCTTGCCACTTCTTTGCCGATTTCTTTTTGTCACTCATAAAGTACTCCCCAGTTTCTAATTGTATATCAACCTGTAATATCACAAGTTATGAAGGACACCATAGAATATTCACCAATATACAAAGAACATATCTGATAGAAGAGGGAGTTGTTGAGGAGGAGAAGTTGGTTGTCTCACCTTACTAGGCTGTTGAGGAGGAGGGAAAGGAGTATACGGCTTCTTTTGTTTAGCGTTAACCTTCTTTTGCTTTACATTTTTCCTGGAAAAAAGAAATGAAGCATCAACAAAACTGAAGCAGAGGGTGCATTGTATATACAAATCATCAAATAATTAAAGCCATACTTGTTAAACTTTGGAAGAAACCTATCCCAGTTCTCTTGGGCAAGTGCTGGATCTTTTTCAAGTTCCTTCTTCATCATAAGAATCTGACAATGGGAAAAGAAATAAGATATTTTCTACACTTGAAATCTATACTAAGGAACAAGCTGGAGAAAATACAAATATATAAACCTTGATGTTGTAGACAGGGTGCATTTTATTCAGCATGCATTCCTCAACAATCCTTCTGACCTGCTTCAAACCTTTGTATGAACCCATCACAGAAACTGTGTTTCCCTGTGAAATTACAAGTAAAGTTAGAAACACTCATTCGACTCGACCAAAGACTTAGTACAAATAAATGTCAAGCCTATAGAATCTGAAGCAACAAGTAATATTACCTGGACGAGAATGTAACAGCCTGTAAGTATTTCAAGTGCCTGCACCATTGTAGTTGGAGAAAAGTGAGTTGCAAAGCTTAAGTTAACAGAGGTGTGCAGAACAAAATAATAATAGAAAAAACAACCAAGTCAATCCTCGGTGCTAAAAAGACAAATTATACACAAAACATACCTTCAAAGTGGAAGAGTTTGGACCTACAAGATGCTGTCTTCTTTTTACGAAACGCTCCTGCAGTCAAACATCAATGGTACCATCAGATTAATTTCTTTGAAATGTTTATTTTCTGAACACTGTCACTATATACAAAATCGAAATGAGTGTATATGCAGATTAAGAAGTCCAAAGTAATCATTGAAGCATGGAAGGAAAAACATCTGGGGTTTGCTAGTTCTTTTTGTTGCAAAATTTTAGGGATTTCAATACTTTATTATGGAAGGACTTCTGAATGTGTTTAGTGAAATTCACTGCAATTATAAAAATAAGCTAACTAACCATAAACTCTACTCTTATTAATTTGGTGGCTCAGAAGGACAGGTTAATTAAGTTGAATAATTATTGCTCCACAAAGTCTGGTTACTAGCATGTGTAAATCCTAACATTGTCTTCAAGGTAGTCAATTGTATGGAAGAGGCACTGCAGCATTGATGTGTTGCAGCGGGTGGTTACTACATGATTTCCTTCATTGCAACTTCTATTGCAGCAAATCACAGCTGATATGGTTAACAGGGGCAAATCTGATGATACATATAAAGACACCCTAAACTGTTTTAAATTTGTCTCTTGGCGCACATATGCTCATTCATATGTTACCAAACTGATTTCCATCTGTTTTCCAGTTCGGCCACTGAACAGCAAACATACCCAACACAAAGGACTAAGAATCAAACCAAATAAGAATCTGACAGAGGCTTTCATATTCTAATATTTTAAAAAAAACAAGGAAAACAATAGCGAAAGAAGGGAGGACAAAGGAGTGTCACAAAAATAAGAACCAACAAGAAGAATATAGAGCGCAGCAATAAAATCGAACACTAATGTCAAGAAAGTACAATCAATAATGTCAAAATAATAATAATAATAATAATAATAATAATAATAATAATAATAATAATAATAATAATAATACAGTCAACTAAAATCAGAGAGGCAGCTCGATGAAGTTACCTTATTGCGAACCAACCCGCTAATTTTAATGATGTCGCATTGCATTTCATCATCAAGTATTTTTATTGCCTGAGAAACACAGTCAACATAACAACATAAAAAAAAACTTAAACCAACCAACCATTACATATATCATAACTCATAAATAAAAAACAACACTAGACTTTAGGTCAACCATATAAATACTTGACACACTTTATAATTTAGGGCTAAACTTGAATACATTTTTAACCCTTATGAAATAATTTCTTATCCAATTTAGCCCCAGCAAACTATTTCATCAATATCTAGCCTTAGTTTGGCACTTTCCATGAGATTTTTCAACTATTTTTAGTCTTCAAGTGAACGATTTAGGAACTAACATCTTCATCTACGTTTTAGTCCTAATGTCAACAAACTAGAGTCTAAACATTAGCGAAAATATTGGAAGGACACAAATGGATAAGATGATATTTTGTAGAGATTAAGACCCTGTTTGGATAAACAACTTATCACATAAAGCTTATGCAGCATAAGCTATTTCTATACCAAAAGATAAACTTAAGTTACCCTAGGCCTAGAGTGATTATAGAAATAAGTTCAAAACAGCTTATGAATACGTCATAAACTAATTTTATAAGTTCTTCCAAATAGTATGACAGTAGATAAGCAATAACAAGAATCACCTGAGGTGCAGGAACACTCCGAGAAAGAAGCCTAATAAGATCCCTAGCTTTAACAATAATATAAGGATCCTTAGTCTTTCTGATTGTTGAAACTGTCATTGAACCCTCAACCTACGAATTTTGAACGCAATAAACAAAAAACACAATATTATTGAGCTGAAAATATGAAGTACAGAAACGCTTCCGATTAGGCCTGTTCTAGTGTCAGACACAGACACAACATCGACACTTGCAATCACATTGAATTATATAATTTTTTTACAATTTTTTAGCTGTGTTGACGTGTCTGTGTCCGAGATTCATATATGATATTAATCAACAACGGATTCAATAGAATTCATACCAAGTTGAGTTCGGCCGAAATACCAAATTCTTTGAGTGAGGATTTAACGAGAGGCCAAGCTTCTTGGAGATACTTTTCACGATATTGAGGGAAGAGAGTGGAGAAGGAACTAACTTCAAGCATTCCACTTTCGTTCCATGATGGGTCGAATTTCTCAACCTTCCAATGGTCGATGTTAGGATCATCGTCCCATGGTTTTGGTTTAACGTGTTTCCCTTTCTTCTTTGATTTCACTACTTCGTTGGTGAAGTCATTTTCTTCCATTGGTGAATTAGGGTGGTGCGGTGGTGGTCAGAACTCAGAATACGGTGGTCGTGAACGAACGCAAATGCGCAGAATTAGGGTTCAGTAGTTAATTCTTTCTTTGCGAGTGAAATATGAGATATGAGGGCCTGTTGAGGGTATACAAGAAACAAATGAGGTGCAAAAAGCAACTTTATAATTGTTTTTCGCGCCCTCTTATTCCTCGCGCCCTTAGCAAATTATGTTCGTTCGCATCGAACAGTATTTTTTATGATCCAACACAAATTTTGTATTGTCATGATTGAAAATATTACGAAAAAATACAGGCAGTGTTCTCAAACAAAGTTTATTGACTGCACAATGAATTCAGAGATAGTTTGCTACTTAGGTAACGGGCTTAAACATAGTTCGCTTATCACATTGCGAACTTAAACATAGTTTGTTATCTATGTGGTGAACTCAAACTCAGTTTGTCAGGTAGCAAATTTAGTTTTTACTTGATTCAGTGAACATTTGTTTTTTGGCAAATATTAAAAAGTGCACTTTTTAAATCATTTAAATAGTAAGATTTTATAAAATTTTAAAAAAATATATAAAGTCAACGTATTGAAAATTATGTTGTTTAACTTTTTAAATAAATAATTTTTTTAAATAGTATACTTAATGATGCACCAAATACACTCGTTAACAACACTTGTTTTGTATAAGATTGACATCTGAGTAGCAAAATCAATTCACTAAAATGCTGGGTGCAAAAAGCAATTTTCAAAAGAAATAGCCTCTCATGGGCCTTCTCAGCCCAACCCAGATTCGTGTATCATCTCCACGCGTCTCCTCAGAGAGCGGGCACGCACGCGCCAGCTCACTTTCTCACGCGCCCTCTTTCTACTCTCACAGTTTCATTAGTCACAATGCGACGCACTCCTCCGACTATCCATTTCCTCGCCGCCACCGACACCCCCTTCTCCACCGCCACAATGTCTTCGCGCCCTTACGTACTCTCTCTTCTTCCTTAATCTTCACAGTAACAACGCATTAATCTACTTTGAAAGTTTTAATATCAATAATTTTTTCATTCAAATTTTGCAGCACCGAGGTCACCGTAGAGGATACTCCGGCCGATCATATTCCGGCGGGAGAGACCAGTTCGTTACCGGCGACGATCACTTACAATCGGTCCGCGAAGCCAATTCGGCACAACGGCGAGGTGGCAGTGAAAACTTTGCGAATCAAACGCAGTTCCATCAGAATCCACCTTACAATCTGAGTCGTCATCCTCCTCCGCCGTTTTACTTTCAGAATCAACATTACAATGCTTATCCGCATCCACCACCTCAATTTCAGAATCCATCTTACAATCCAAGGCCTCATCATCATTATCCTCATCCTTCTCGTCAGCCGCATTTTCGGCAGCCAAGTGATCACCGACGCGAATTTCGTCCGCCGCAGAATGTTCGGCCAAAGGCACCGGATCATCGAGAATGGGAGGTTGCTTTGACACCGCCACCACCTCGGCATTGTGGTAACTTGACTATTGTATTGTAGTACCTTAGGAAAACAATCTAACTTCAATTTTTTCTTATTATAGAAATAGCTTATACATAGTGTTGATCATGATAAACATTTATACTATAAACCGCAAATTAAGTTGTTTATCCAAATAGGGCCTAAGTCTATCAGATTATGAATAATAAATGTGAGTTGTAAACTTATCAAGATAAAGGACATCCATGTGCATTAAGGTGTTAATTCAAGAAATTAAATAATAATGAAAAACAATTTTGCTGATACCTGGTTTGGTAAATAACATTTGTGAATTTGTGATGCTATTGCTTAATGGCATACAAGTTTAACTTCTTGACCAAATATGCTAACTTAATCTACTACTTTGTGAATTTGCCGATATCATGTGTTTTCAGGTTATCAATCTGTTATATATTATGCCAAAATGCTAAATTCTTGACCAAATATGCTAGAAATATATATTTCCAAAGTAGGAACTTAATCTACTACTTAAGTGAAAAATATTGAAAAGATGAGAGTGGTAAGAAGAAAACAAGGTTCAACATTTCAATCTTTTACTAGAAGTATGTCCAAATTAGGAGGCTAGAAGCTAAGACATAAATGAAAATATTGTAAAGCTCTGATTATTTGGCGAGTTAGAAGACGATAGGTTTGAGGTTGATTGTTTATCACTCTACCCCCTTCCCAGTCCTTTTTGGTCATAATTTATTGTTTTGGAGTTTTACATTAATACATCATCAGACTTATTTATCTTGTGATTGTTTTTTGAATGTTCAACAGAAAGGTTTAAAGTCCTTTCCTATAATATATTGGCTGACTACCTTGCTATGGACCACTGGAGAAAACTTTATTATCACATACCTTCTTACATGTTGAACTGGCAGTGGAGAAAGAGTAAAATAATTTTTGAGCTTGGCTTGTGGTCTGCCGATATCATGTGTTTTCAGGTTATAAATCTGTTACGTATTATGCCAAAATGCTAACTTCTTGACCAAATATGCTAACTTCTTAACACTGTTGTAAAATTTGGTTTGGCTCGTTTAATAATTATGACATGAATTACAGACGTTTTACTGGCCAGTAATACATAGAAGAATGATTAATGCGGATTAATGCGTCAAACTTGGAATTTTACATCTAATCACATATTCTACTTCATTTTCCAAACAATACTTTTCATTAGTTTTTCAAACAAGTTTTTTAGTTGGATTAACATTTCAGCAAGATTTATGTTTTTCGGGCGAAAAAATGCATGCTTTCTTTGCTGATCATATCATCATCATTTCTTAATTGTGTTATATGCTTACTGCACACGGAAAATATGATTAACTGTAGAGTTTAAAAAAAAGCTCCTTTTGATCTTATTTTGTTACTTCCAGGAGGTGGATAGATTTCACGAGTTGGAAGAGAATTTGAAGCTTAAGGGATACAGAGGCATCTGGAAGGTTGGTTAGGAGAGTTATGTGTTTGAAGAGTACATGACATAACATAAGCATTCCTAGTTTCCTACTGTAAAAAGTTTTGTTCACTTCTGCCCCTGCCACTTTTCATGAGTATAATATTTTATTCTCAGGCTTTGTTTCTACTTTGAACTTTTTTAAGATGACATGATTTTTATGCTTACGTGATAATCAAACCATCAGTGATATATTGTTGGAACTGATACTTGCCTGAACTTTATTTAGTGTTGATTAATCCGTGTAGCCAACCCCTCTTTGTGGAAAACGTTTGGCTGTTTTTGTGATCATTAGACCATCAGAAGTTACAAAATGTTTATTCATAAGTATATGAATGTCCCTTTCATTTGGGCTTATAGGTCTCATTTTTGGGAGTAGAAATGCTGACATTATCTATTTAAATAAAGAACTTTGCTTTTACTTGAGAAGCTTGTTTGTAAAAATGCGTGTATCATCAAATGATAGATTGGCAATATTTCCATGTCTCTCTAATCTATATTCCACAAGTTGTTACTTCTCCTTTGATGTAAAGTGACCTTTTCTCTGTATCATCACTTTCAGCAGTTTTTTTATTTTTATTTCTTTTGACATGATTATTCTAATTTTGATTTGTTATATCAATTATTTTGTAAAGAAAAATTAATAGTTCTGTTGCGTTATGAAGTCTAACGGTATTTCTGTACTTATAGATGCGTACGGGCAATCCAGTAGATGGTTGTGCAATCTTTTGGCGAATATCAAGGTTCTCTAGACCGATACCTTTCTCTGGATGCTACTTATCAAACTGGGATTTATTTTCTTTGATAGTGAATGAACATTCATTATATTCATGCACATAATGTTATATGTATCCGATGTTGTCAAATAGCGGCCATGGCGGAGATCAACGGTGATTTTTTGGATTTTTGCCATAGCTAATTATGTAAAGGATCGTGGCTCCATGCTCAGTTATGGCGACGCCATATGTTCTCCTCCATGGTCCACCATCGACAACACTATATCTTTTGGAAAAAATTATGCACGTGCTTTTCTTCCCCTCTGGTCACTAAACAATAAACATAGAATGTTATTATCATAGGGCACTAATTTACTATCCCCTCTGGTCCTTTTTATAAGAGACATTCATCTTTCTAGATTCATTGAATAATTGATGTATCTAGTCTATATAACTTTGGTATCATTTGTGGATATTTAATTTTATACTTTTTGTTCTTATCTTTTTTATAATCTACATATATCTCATTTCGTGCTTCTAACAAATAGTAATATTATCATAGGTTCAATTTGTTATATGAAGAATGCATTGAGTTCAGTAAATTTGGACTCAGAGACAATGTTGCTCAAATATGTGTACTAGAGGTACTTAAAAACTCCCATACTGGCCTCTTTTGACTTTTCAATTTCTATCGAGACAAACTGTAAATCTCCAATTATCCTACTTTTCACTCCTTATTGATGTGCTTGTATTTCTTTCTTATATGTGACTCCATTGAACAGTTCATTAATCAAAATGGATCTCTCCCACCCAGGTAATTGCTCCATGTTGTTGGCTAATCGAAATTTTATATTTCTATTATATGCAAATGTCATTCATATGTTTTCACTTAGCAGTTTAAGCCTTTCAAATAGTTAGTTAATGAAAGTAGTTCCCCTGCTTATTTGAACAGTAAGAAACCACAAACTCCACTTTAAGAAAGATCTGTCTCATCTAACTTCACAGCTCATATATATACAGAAATATAATATCTATCACCAAATTTTGGTTTTAATTAAGGTCCACAGAACTGTGATCTTGTTTGGGTGGATTTTCCTTAAATCTTATGAGGATTAAGAGACAGTGTGTAGGTTCAGAAAAGTATTTTATGCTGCTTCATAAAACTTTAGAATGGTGCACAAGGTCACCAGATAATTTTGATTGAGCCTTGATTGAATTAGGATGCTTGCAACTTTCTTCTATTGACTGAGGTGTTGATAGCCTTCTGGGGTTTCTTTTCATTTTTTAAAATTATCATTCATATTTTATGAAGGGATGGAAATCTTTGTATGCTCAATATAACATAAATACGGCATTCTTCAGCTTGACAGGTTCGCACAAGGTTGTGGTTTGCAACACTCATGTTCTTTACAATCCAAATAGGGGAGAAATTAAGCTTGGCCAGGTATGCACTGTCTGTTTGTCATAACATTTTCCTGTTTTGGTTAACCCTCTGTGTCACTGTTACTGTTTTGTTTTGGATGCATTGCTATTTAATGCTATGAAAATGCTCTTTTACTTTGATGGCTGTTGATATTGCTTTCTGCATTCCACATTCCACATTTAACGTTTTTTATTTTTTCTTTATTTTGGTTTTCTTTTCAACCACCGCTTTTAATTTTCTCTATTTATGGTTTAAAGGCCTAATAAATTGGAAATTGGTCAATATTGTCTCTGAAAAATATGACATAATTTGTCTATAGATTTTCTTAGATATCCTCGGCAATTTTCAATTTCCATCACAATATTCATTAGAAAATGGAAACATTTATTTCTAGTTTATTGAAATCGGTAAGAGTGTATGTTGTGAATAGCGGCACTATAGTGGAATGGGATTGGCCCATGGTGCAGCCCTAAACACTGGTTATCCACGTTTTGCAGTAGTGGTTGCAAATTGCAGCCAAATAGCAGCAAAATAACCCTTTAGCGGCCGCTAAATGGTTAGGGTTTTTAATGCTTTTTTTACCCTCTGATATATCCAAATTTAAATTTTTTTAAGGGCTGTTTTGTCATTTCTAAATTTAAGTTTAAGCTTCCCTACGCAATGGGCAGATCAAGCTTCCCCATCTGATATATCCAAATTTAAATTCTCTGTGTAATTGTTTTTTGCTTCATATTTACTTCAAGCAGGTCAGAATCCTACTGGAAAAGGCTCAAGCTGTTTCTCAACTTTGGAATAATGCCCCTGTTATTATCTGCGGGGATTTTAATTGTACCCCTAAGGTTATCTTTTATTATAATACCTTTTCAGTATCATTTTGTAAAGCTTGGTCACAACCTGTGTGGCATTAACATTCTTTATCTTATTGCAGAGTCCATTGTACAACTTTATCTCAGAACAAAAGGTATACCCTTTAGTTTTACTTTGTCACCTTTGATGGTTAACACATACAAAGCTGCAGGAATGATATTTTTGTATTATCACAGTTAGATATATCTGGAATAGATAGGAATAAATTATCAGGGCAAGCTTCTGCTGTAATTCGCTCCCCGTGGACATATGGTCCTAAATCTAGGTCGATTTCTGCATTTGGTTTGTTTGTGTGAAATTTGTTAAATTTTTTCCTTTTACAATCAATACCTGCTAAAACCTTCCAAATTAATGCAGTGAAAAAAAAATTGTCGGTTCAAATCAGCCCACATCCGCTGAAGGTGACAGGGAAGTTATTATTGAAGAAAACAGTTCTTTGTCAGACAAGCAAAATCTGGACACTGAGTATAACCGTTCAGAGAATCAAAATACTCACCTTGTTTTGGATATGTCTGATAAGATAAATGTGCAGTATAGCACCGAGAGTGATGCGTGTGCAGGAAAAGATACTCAGGAGGCTGTTGACCATAAGATTTATGGTGAAGTTGATGGCATGAAAGAAGTGCCAAATCCTTCTTATATTAAAGGTAGGGTCCCAATTGATCATATAAATGATGATGAAATTCAGGATGTCACACCTAGTACGTTTTCAGCTCATGAGAAAGTTCACACTGACCCAGCTGGGATGGGAAGCACAGAACATAAATCAGATACTATCTCAACTTCAAATGAAGAATCATTTAGTGAAAAGTCCAACTTGCATGACCATAAAGGGAATAACCATTTGGAGTCTGACTCTTCTGCAACCTCTCTTCAAGAACTTGATCAAACTTCAAAGGTGAAGATAGATCTTGAGTCAACAGATCTTATTAACCAAGAAGTATCTTCAAATAAACCATCTAGCAAGACTTCAGTTTCTGATGCTGTTGAAGTCCCTCATTCAGGGTATAGAGAAAGCTCATCTTCTGAGGTTGTTGCTAATGATCAATTGAATTGCTCATCAACTGCATATCTAGTTGAGGAATCACAAAAACCTACCAACATTGACATTACTCTAAGTGAAAAATTAGAGAAATTTTCCTTTGATGAGATAGATAAAGCCGATGTAAGCAGTGGGAATATTGGTGAAGATGCCAGCGATTTCATAAATGCCTTACATAATGCCAAAGAAGGTATTGATCTTAAACTTGGCCCATCTGTGAAATCAGATCTGAAAGGTCATGAGTTTTAGGTATTAAATTCCTCTTCTAACGACTTGTTGCTTCCTGCAGAAACCAATGAGGTGGAGGATGACTTATCTCCAACTCTGTTTTCTAAATCTATTGATGCAGAGAAAACTACTTATAATCCATCATTGTGGACCCCTGCTGAGATAGAAACTGCAACAGGAAATGCAGAGTGCACGTTCTTGGAGCACCCTTTATCGCTTAAGAGCACATACACTGAAGCTATGGTAGATCTAAAAGAATAGTTTGCATAGCTTTCCTTTTTTTAATTCACTGTTATACGACAAGCTGGCACATCGTACTCATATTTAAAAGCTGTTGTGTACTTTATGTTGCATTTTCATATTTATTTCAGAATTGATGTTCTTTCATTTTGATGTCATTGTACTCGGCATTCTTTCGTATGTGCAGGACTCTTCAGGCACTAGAGACCCCAATGGTGAACCTTTGGTAACCAGTTACAACAAGTGCTTCTTGGGTACTGTTGACTACATTTGGTACGTACTGAGCTCTGAAGTTTTTCTGCAACTGTTTTGCTCTCCAGTGCTTCTTATTTTATTTTGAATTGTAACGTTGCAATAAGTATACCATTAAAAAGTGTCATTGCTTAAGTAATTGCAGTGGCATAATGTTTTTTCAATTAATATTTATTGATAAATATGTTTAAATGCTAATTAACAATTAACATTCATAAGAAACCATTGTGCACTATGTATGCTTAATTCTGAACAAAAGGAATTGACAGAAATACTCATTTTTCCCTTGATCCGTGTCACGTAGGCGATCTGAGGGTCTGCAGACTACCAGAGTTCTTGCTCCCATACCTAAACATGTCATGGAAAGCACCCAAGGATACCCAACAAAGGTAAAGAATAAGTTTGTAGTTTTTGTGTGAAAGTTTGTATTAATTTGTTTTTGTGTGGAAGCAACTATTTCTATTCAACTTTTCCTTGGGTAAAATATTATTACAAAGGACAAATCAACTTTTTTACGTCAAATTTTCAAAATCAATTCTATCGAAGTTTAAAACATACTGGTTAAGTTCCTGCCTGACTAGACATGTGTTTCAGTATAATTTTGATTTTCAATATGACCACATGTGCTCATGATTGTAATGCACTTCTCTTTCCTTATACTCCTTTTCACTGTTGCTTGAAACTTGAATTTTATTATTTATTTATATGTTTTCTCATTCCATAACTGTACAGAAATGGGGTAGCGATCATATTGCCTTGGTTTCTGAGTTGGCTTTCATACAAGATGGCACTGCCATCAGCAAGGATGCTGTATAGCATTTTACTTGGTGAATAAATTGTGGGTATTTTCCAGTGTAAGATCTTCAAATGTGGTGCCAAGACTCTGCCTAATTTGCCCCCTTAAAGTTTTATGTTGTGGGGCAGACACAAGATTCTCCAGAGGCTGAGATGTATTTATTTGTAATTTGTAAATGATTAATAATTTTGATTATCAAAACAGTTATGTATATTATGTTGAGCTCTTGAAAATGTAAGCCTATATGATTATTTTGAGCTTTTAGTCTACAGATTTAGATGGAATAGTGTGATCTTTGCTCATTGTAATTCTTTTTTGTGTTATCTAAGATACATAACATAGATATTCAACTAAATTTTTGTTTGATTGTTTACTATCTAACACAATCCTCTTTGCTTTTATTTCGACTTGCGATCGCTATATATAGCTTTGCAACAAAGTGCATTAGAGTGGATTGCTAACGTAATTTTAACATAGACAGGATTTAGATTTACAATGAAATTACAGAATTCATTATATATGTTCAATATATTTGTTTCTACAAATATAATGAATTTTTGTTTTGATCTTTGTTATTTTTTAGCATCTCCTTGCAAAAAAGAATCATTTTAAGTTTCTACAAATTGCAATCATTTTAAGAATCATTTAATATTGGGATCCAGGGATGTGCCTTTCGCGGGAGCTATTTTTTCCGGTGTTTCCAGTTTGGTTGTGGTCTGGTTTGGCTTAGGCTAGTTGTTGTGGTGTCGGTGCTGTTTCGGGGGGTTGTATGGGAGTGCATCGGTTTTGCTGTTTGGTCTCCTTGGGTAGACAGGTTGTGTGTTTCTTGGTCTGACTTGGTTTCTTGTGTTTTGGTGTGAGTTTGTGTGTACTCTGGTTGTATTTTCTTTGCTACTCTAGTACATCTTGTATGGAGTAAGCCTAATAAAAATTTGCCTATTCAAAAAAAATAACTATTGACATCAAAGATTCTATCACATAGTGGTCAATAATGAATGAGAGAAAAATAAATTTTTTGACAAAAGGGTTTTTAGCAATTGTGAGTAAAGTGAAACATACATAGACGTGGATAAAAAATACTTGAGTGCTGCTCATACATGTACTAGGTAGGAACTTTTAAATATGTGCACTATGTGGATAAAAATTAATTAAATTATTTGATGATTTGGTATCATATCATTCAACAAACATGCTCATATTTGTTTCTAATTCATTAAGTAAATAATATCATTTTAATAAAACCTACAAAAATCATGAGATTCATCAAACAAACACATGCACATCAAATTTCACATAAAATCTTCAACATTAGATGGTTTCAAAACATTAAGTATATCAATCAACCAAGTAATTGAACATAAATGATTAACAAATTTTTCCTCTAATAAATAGTCTAAGAGCTCAAATTCAATTTCTAATAAGAATAATTCTTAATCAACCTTCACTTACTACCGCCAAACTCTAAATTATCAAAGTTTCATCACCTGAGAACTGGAGTTATTACAAATATCAGTAATAATTTATCCAATCCCAAAATAAACATCAAAAATTGTCTTCGCAAACATTTGATGACCAACAATGGACTTTAGCTGCGCCATGTACTCACTCTTGCTCGTTCTTCCATTCTAAAACATATCACAATTAATTATAATTTGTAAGAAAACATGTTGTTTATCTCACAAGAAACAATAATAAACATCATAACATAATATTATGATCTAATGGAAGAAGAAAAAAAGTTAATAAAAATAACAAAAATGTTACCTTGAAGGCATCATAATAACGTTGAAGTTCACGGAGTTTTCTAATAGGTGCCCGTTTCTTAAGCTCTAACATGACCCTGAGACCTACCATAGTATTAACTCTAAACCTGCTCCAATCCACTATAATAAAACATAAAAAGTTAGAGTTTAATTTATATATATTGTATAAGTAAAAAATTATTACAGATTTGTACCCAAAAAAAAATATTACAAACGCATTTAGTGATAAGTTAACACGTTATTTAATAAGTTAAAAATATATGACTTGTGTCACATCACATGCATATTATATTTTTTTAGAGATATTCTTGTATGGTCACAATAGTTTAGACCTAATTGATCATACTTGCAAAAAGAAAAATAAATACATGAAAAAAATAATTTAATAACATTTACTTTTTAAATTATTAAATGTAATATTTTGTGAGCGTGATCAAAAAATGAATTTAAACTCTTGTGACCACACAAATTATTCTTTCTAGCAACTATTTTCATGCAAATATTGCTTAGTAGTAATTAACTAATCACGAAGACAAACACAAATAATTTGACTATGTAACTATCAAATCAAATGAATTTAATGAAAGTCGGTATTAGATGTAACAGTTAGTTACAATAATTGTCTAGAAGTTCTCGTTTGACTAATACTTAAAAAATGTCAATATTATTAGACCGGACGTCTATGATCGGAGTTTAATCTCTGATCACTCCATTCTATATGTGAGTTTATGAATTATTATGTACCAAAAAATAAAGTTAGCTATAATAATTCTTTACACTAATTAGACTAATTAGTTGTTCTCAATTGACTATATATGAGTCTTGTTTTATAGTTTCATTGAAACAACAACTCTCGTGATTAATACAATCACTTTAGTTTCAACTATGGCCGGTGAATGGGGATTGATTATTATGCATAAGGATCATTTATGCACCATGCATAAACACCAATTGAGAATTGATTCTCATCGATTCTGTCTCCAGTGAGAATCAATTTTGGTCTGTTCTGAGATTAGACAATGAATTCTTGCAATTGAGAATCGATTATGGCATGCTCTCAGACTAGTTGAAAATCGATTCTCATTGATTCTGCCTCTAGTGAGAATCGATTATGGTCTGCTCTCAGACCAGTTGAAAATCGTTTCTCATCGATTTTGCCTCTAGTGAGAGTTGATTCTAGTGGTATGCAAGAGCCAGACAACAACTCATAATCAATTTTGGCTTTATGAGAATCGACTCTGACTTTCTTGAAAGAGTCAGACAACAACTCAGAATCGATTTTGACATCGAGATGGGGTGGGCACTGGGGGTGCATACTGCATAGTGAAGAAACAGGATATCTTGCAAAGTTACTGCAGGATGCAGTAACTAATTTGAGCCAACCGATTTAAAATCAATAGTTAAAATTGTTTTACAATATAAAATTGAACTTATAATCAAAACCGTCCGATCTAAAAACTCAATAGTTGAGATCTTATACTGCGTGGAAATCCAGGTCCCATAGTGACCTATAGCACATAAGAATTATTGTAACTAAACATAAAAACTTAACAAGGGGAGGGTAAAAGCGTAACTTTACCAGGCAAAATAGCAGAGGTTTTGCATGTGACAACAGAAACAGGGAATATACGTTTGTTGATATCATTGGCCCAAACCGCATACCACTTAGGATTTTCAGGATCATCAGAGCCAGTATCAAATTCCACATGAGAAGGACAAGTTTGATTAAGCTCAAGCTCCACTTTTTCAACACTTCCTAATACAACTTCACAAAGTATAACATGCTTCACAGGGTCTTCATCCACCTTATATTGCATACCACTACAACAAAAATACATACACAAATCATTAATTCATATTAAATAGTATAAGATTTGGATTTGTTACGGCATGTATTCAAGCACTTTCCACATTGATTGTGGTTGAATCGAAACTGAACAAATCAGGATCTCGATTCAACAACTATCGACTTATATCTAATCGAACTTTAGTTGAATTATGTACGTACCAATGCTCAGGTGACTCTAAGGAAGCTAGAAAAATACCAGCTCCCAATGATGGTCGCAAGGCCGGAGGGTCAGAAATTAACTCAAATCCATGAGAGAAGATGGATTCAACCTTCTCTTTTGGCGCTGCATACCAAGCATAAACAACATTGGCTTTGCCTCGCATAGCTTCTGTTGTTTCGATTTCCTTTTCAAAAGTATTCCGGCGAGCCTGGGCATGGGACTCTAACATTTGAATTTTATGAATATCCATGATAACAGACTCCATATATATATCAACTTTGACAATATTGGAGAAGAAAAGGTCGGTAAAGTACTTGTACGTATTGTCATTCTTCATCAATGGCATTGTGTTGGGAAATTTTGAGGTTAGGGCCAAACTATTTTGTTTGGTAGCACCACAATCTTCAGTAGAGACCTCATTGGACACATCTTGAGCAATTATATTTTCTTTCAAAGGAATCAATGAAAAATCATAGTCAACAATCTTTTTGGGAAACAAATATTCACCTTTATCGTCAGTCCAGGCGATAGATCTCCAATTTCCTGATAGTTGATGGATTTGTTGCATGCGCATAAAGTCAAAGGTGTACACGACACCTTCGATCTTGAGGGGCAACAATGTCTTTCCATCCATAAAACCACATCGTAAATACTCTAAGATTTTGCCCTCGAAATCATTCCAATTATTGTTCATGTAAAACATGATTTTCATTGGCTTGTCAGTGCGCTTGCGCTTGAAGTTGTGACCATCATAGAGAAGGGATCTATCAGAACAACAGTTGTCTACAACATCACGGATTTGATTTAAGTCTGTGGATGGTGTCCAAGATGTACGCGGCGGTGGTACTGGAGGAGACGATGACAACGCCGACGAAAGTGAACTAGGGTTCTCCATGGAAATGAAAAAAACTCTCAATTGAATTGAATTTAGTGCCTAATTTTGACTCAATGCAAGATAACAATGATCTAGTTGTGTTATATAGAGGATGAGTTTTTAATGACAATTTAATATATATATATATATATAACCTTAGTATTGTGGTTTCAATAATGTATGAAATGATTTTAGATTTATGAAACTTTCAATAAAATCTTATATGATATAAACTTTCAATCCGATAGCGATTTTTTATAAAATTTGTATTCGTTAAAATATAAACGATGTAACATTATTCAAATATTATAACAGTGTAATTTAAATTTTTTCATGTGTATATACATTATGATTAAAGTTGACATTACCATGTGTTAACTCAATTTGTATGACACATTGCACGTATATGCAGAGACTGTATTCGAACACTGATATGCCCACTATTTACCTTTAAAAGTGAAATTCTAAACCTTTTTACCAAACACAACCTTATTAGAGTGAGCTTATATATAAATCCAATCCCCAACCTTATTAGGTTAAAGAAATCACCTCCATTGAAGATCACTAAAAAAAGATATTTACCAACCACAATGTTTTCAATCGCACCTCACACCTTTATCAAACAAAATAATTGCCCCCTCTAAGTGAATTGATTGGCACATCCTTAAAGACAAAAAAAAAAAAAAAACTCGTTCTAGAGAACCCTTATTAATATTTGTCTTATTTTTTCATTGGAAGCTCGACAACATAGTGACACAAAGATAATCAAACCTTTCTCTTCGCTATTTGAAGAATGGTCAAACTTATCATCTACTCGAATGCTGATCAAGATATGTGCATTCTAAATCTTTGGAGTGATATAGTTGATCATGATATGGCTGTGCCTCTTCATGAAAGATTAATTTTAGAAAATAATATCTACGAAGTATTAAGAATCTTAACTTATAATATTTGTTCCATGGCTGAATTTCAAAATACTCTTCCTTAAGAAACTAACAGCAAAAGACTTTCCATTAATCCATTGCCAAGCAGTTCAAAAAGAAAAGCAAAGTCAAAGTTTAACAAGAATAAAACCAACATAAATCCTAGACATGCAGTACCATACCACAAAAGTGAGCATGTTAGTTAATACAATCCATATCAAAAGGAGAAGAAAATTTCAGATAATCTAAAGACGACTCGATCAATCAAACCAACACAAGGAACAAATTATCCACAAATCAAGTTATCACCAAATTTACATTAAAATCCATATCTTTTTCTGCATTGATTCGAACAAACTATGCACCTTCATTCCTTTGCGGACTTGTTGATAAGAGACTTGTGGATGTGAGGAATAACACCACCACCAGCAATTGTTCCCTTGATGAGGGTATCGAGTTCTTCATCTCCACGGATAGCAAGCTGGAGATGTCTTGGTGTAATACGCTTAACCTTCAGATCCTTGCTTGCATTGCCAGCCAACTCCAACACCTCTGCAGTTAAATACTCCAGGATAGCGGCAGAATAAACTGCAGCTGTTGCCCCGACTCTTCCATGGGCCATTGCCCTTGACTTCAGAAGACGATGGATACGTCCAACAGGAAACTGTATGTAAAAAGATATTCATGGTGACAAATACGATGATGTGAGATAAATCAAATCAATAATAACAAGTTCAACCTGATTTGCAGGCAGACCATAAATTCTAGCATGCTTAAAAACTGAAAAACATAATTCCAACTCCCAAGAATTGAAAAAATACAATAATTAAGTGCTTGCAAAAACTTCTTGTGGTAAAAAGAAAAAAAATCATCACACCACATCCAAATATACTAGTCACTCGCGAAACAAGATCATCATTATAGATGAACCTACAATAGCCATGACATATATGTGGTGGATAAAGCAAAAACAAGAAAACCTTTAAGGGAAAAAAACACCTTTGGCTTACCGGATGCTACAAGCTACCACTTTATGGATTTCATCAAATTAGTAATCCAAAAGCGGGAAGATTAACTGATATGTAGTAGATAAAACATAGATATATGCACAGCAGCACATAAGAAATAATGCAGAACAAAAATGCTATCTTCAATTAGGCCATGTTGACTACATTCTTTGAACATAGATTATCACATTTAAATCAGTTAAGACATAGCCCACCATATGCATAAAAGGGATTGAGTTTAAAGAAAGAGCCCTGTTGCCATCATTTTGAAAGTTATGACTTTTGTTAGGAAAATCTAGACAAGGCCTGTGACCATAGACACAGTGAACTGATGTAAAATAAGGGATTTGTCCAGTCGAAAATGAGCAATTCATTTTACAACTCAAGGATGAACAAATCAACTATTGATATTATAATTCATAAATTAGTTAATAACTTATATCAACAGACAGTTGATTGAATGACCAAAAAAAAACAGACAGTTGATTGATTTTCTCTAATTAACGGAAATGTTTTACTTTGATTTTAAAATGAAAATTCCCCACCATACACCATGTAGCACCAACACTTCAAAGTGAAGAAGTTGTGTCGTGTAGACACATTTTTGGTGTGTCGGTATCCAACACAGACACATGATTATATTCAATTTTTTCAAATTATTACTAGCGTTGATGTGTATGTGTGATCAGGCAAACTTCATAGGCCATAAAACAAAGCAAGGTACTTTACTGTGTTTATTAACATGTGCCCTGAACATATGCCCTAGGGCACATGTTAGCAATCTCATTGCAAACAAAGGAAAAATGGTGGACTAAACCCTTACAAACACACCTTATACACCATCAACATAACACAATAATTAGGTTAAGTAGATGAAAAATGGGTCACTAAAAAACTAATAACAAGAGAATGAAAATCACTTCTTCCATGGTACAACATTAAAATAAAATGTACCCAGATTTCAATCTAGGTCAAAATTGAATCTTTTTACTCTATTCTCTATCTTACACAAAATCCCAAATCTAAAACACAGTTTCTCTCTTCAAAAAAGTAAAACCCATTAACAAAACATACATAAAAGGGGTGAAAATAAAATAAAAATCAAATCTTTAGGTATGTAGCATATAGTAAATGTGATAAAGATGTGGATCCAAAAGAAACGAGTGAAAAAATTGAAAAATTGAAACGTTCTGATAAAAAAGAAACGATGAGAGAGAGAGAGAGAGAGAACCTGAAGACCAGCTCTGGAAGAACGAGAAGTGGGTTTCTTCTTGTCTTTGTCTTTGATGGAAGAAGGAGTTTTACCAGTTGTCAAACCCTTTGCACCTTTCCCTGACATTTTTCGCCAAAACTTCGATCTTCCGAATTCAGAGAGAGAAAGAAAGAAGAGAGAGATTTGGCTTTTGGGCTTTGGCTTCAATGTTCCCCCCACACTCTCCTTTTATATTCTCAATAATCTAAAATATCTAAATTATTAATTTAACTTATCTAAAATTTGTTATGTTTAAGGGTGTATATTCAATTAAGATTTAGAGAAAAAAAAAATTGGCAAAAATTGTCTTTAAAATTTTTAAAAGATGTTGAAAGATTTTACTATTTTTAAAACTTTTTTATGATTGGAGTTTGGTTGACAATTGTTAAAGATTATCCTTTTTATGTTTTAAGTTTCAAGTGTACTTCGATAACTTGATGTCATTTTAGTCTTTAAAAGTGTCATGTGTTGTTATATTAATTTCTGAATTAGCATAAAATATTTTAGGTTTAAATAATTATTTGATCCCTATAAGTTTGTGTATTTTTTGTTTTAGTTCTTGTATGTTATTTTTTTGGAATTCATTCATGAATGTTAAAATTATTTTGATTTTAACCTCTAAACCTAAATTTCGCAAGAAAATTCAGAAGAAAAAAAATGCAAAAACTTACAAATTTTATTACGAATTTTAGTTTTAGGGACTAAAACCAAAATACATGTATTCAATTCAACCACATCTATAACAATATTGTTAGTCTGGAATTAACACCATATGCTACTATCTCCGTCCCTAAATATAAGATCTCGTTTGACCATTGCACGTACGTCAATGCGTAATTTTGATATTTAATTATCTACAGTAAAAATTATAAAAATTTGATATTTTAAAAATACTCATCAAAACAAATTAAACAAGATCTTATATGCTAATATTTACATCTTATATATTATTAGAAAAATACGATCAAAATATAATAGATAAATAATACAATTTGGTCAAACAGAATCTAATATTTAAAGACAGAGGTAATAGATATTATTTATGTAAAACCACATCTATGACAACATTTAAATCCCTCCACCAACCAAATGATGTAACTCCTCCTCACTTTAACTTTACCATCCTCCAAACCATATTTGATCACCAATCCCTTAAATCAAGAGGTAAATACATGAATATATCAATGATTTTTGTTGTTCCAAGTTATCTTGGTAAGAGAATTTTATGTTATTGAGATTGATTTTTTTTTCTTTTCACTATCAATTTAATCTCATTCGAAACGAGTTCTGACATTAAGTGATATTAGTCTCTTTTCAAGTACAGTTGTAGGATCAAATCATGATTTTCCCTACTAAACTCGGCATAAATCACTATTGAACCAACTACGGTTTAGTATATTAAAATTGATTTTAAAAGTCTATTCTTATTCTTCTATGTACCGTGGACCCTTAAAATTAAACACCAAATATTTCTATGGCTTACTATGAATTGAATGATTCACTTCCTATCATAAGTTAACTCTATAAGATAATTTTCAGTTGTCCAATTTGTGCTAAGATGTTATAACAAGAATGAATGTAAATGACACTTTTATGGAATGCCCTAGGGTCCATCAAAATTATTGGTTTGACTCCTAATTAGAAATTCAAATTACATTCCATGGCGCCAATGATATCCAATTTTAACTATTTAAGGATTAGATTATTAATTAATAACATGATAAACAACATGGATGAAGATATTTATTATTTACATAACTTCTATTTATTATTTACTAATTAAAATTCCAATTACATTTAAAAAAGAGGTGAGGAAAGATACTATATAAGACTCAAATATGAAATGGATGAAACATGAGGAGGGTGTGCAGCATGCTAGATACAGTAAAGAGACATTTTTAGCACCAAATCTTATCTTGAGACAAAAAAAACATCATAGGATCATATGTATCCCAGAAAACTCGCTCATTTTTTGTGTTTCAACATTTTCTAATTTTTGCATGCATGCATACAACCCTCTCTCTCTCTTTCTCTCTGCAAAAAAAACAAAAGAAAGAAGAAAGAAGAAAAGAAAGAAAGAAAAGAAAGATAACCATACTCACACCTTCAATTTGTGCAATCTGGATTCTCCGGAGGCGGCGACCCTTTTCTTCCACATTTTTCATCCTTTTCTCAAACCTCCTGACCTTCCTTCCTTCCAGCTTCAATCATTTTGTTGTTCCTCTACTTCTTGAGGGTCCACCTGGACCCGCAATTCATGTAAGTCTTCACTTTCTTCATTATCATTTCTATATACATGCATATTATAAAAATGATTATGTTAATTCATTATACATATGAAAATTTGGTTCCCTATGTGTTGTATTGCCCACAAATTTATGTATTACCAAGTGGTGATTAATTCTAGTGAAATGGGCTAGTCCTCTACAACGTAGTAAACCGGTCGGAAGAGATGTTCATATTTAGGGTTTGAAAACTCATCGAAAGAAAATGACCTCTAAAAAGTAAAAAAAAAATTGTATTTTGTGCTTAATTTCCATTATATGTTTTTCTTAATATATGGTGATATATAGACTTGAATGAATAGCTCTATAATGTATTCACTATTCAATTGGTTATCGGCTTTCTGAAAATTGTGAATTTATATGTCTATTCAGCTATGGGACCATTTACAGGAATAACTCAAGATTTCAAAGGAAGACAAGAATTTTATAAACAAGATTGGATTTGTGCAGTCGGTACTGGCATTAGAATATTGGCACCAACTTTCTACATATTCTTTGCTTCTGCACTTCCTGTTATTGCTTTTGGAGAACAACTTAATAGAGATACAGGTAAATGACCGAAACCGTTCCAATATAGCTTCAAAGTTCAAATCTTTATGTTATTTGATCTATGGATTTCATTCATAAACACCACAGTGTGAATAAAAATTACACTGTAGTCATAATCGTCAGATCATTAAAAATGTTTGACTTTGATCACAACTATTTAATATGATTTGGTTGTGATTTGTTGACAGTGTAAAACTTTTCACGATGACAGTGTATCAAAATTAAACTCTTTGATCTATAAAGGAGCATCTATGTCTTGATTTTACAGATGGAACATTGAGCACAGTTGAAACATTGACATCTACTGCTATGTGTGGAATTATCCATTCAATATTTGGTGGTCAACCTTTGTTGATTTTAGGAGTTGCTGAACCAACTGTTATCATGTATACCATTCTATACAGTTTTTGTGCAAAAAGACCAGAATTAGGCGCCAAGCTGTTTTTGGCGTGGGCTGGTTGGTAAGTATTATGTTTTGGCTTAAGAATTGAGCTTAAGAATTACTAATATTTCACTCTTTTTAATGCAATTGTGGTCGCAATCCCATTGCAAAGACTTCCAAAATCGGTATGTTATGATTGCAACGCAATTGCAGATCAAAATTTAAAACCATGCTAAGATAACACACTTTTTGAAAGTTATATTAGAGTTAAGAGTGTGATAAAAAGTAGGTTCAAAGTGTATTGCTAATATTTCTCATTCATATATATAATTGTTGAAAGTGTATTGCAGGGTTTGTGTTTGGACATCAATGTTGCTGATTCTGCTTGCGATTTTCAATGCGTGTACAATTATCAGTAGGTTTACTAGGCTTGCAGAGGAATTATTTGGGATGCTAATTACCGTGCTTTTCTTTCAAGAGGCTATAGAGGTATATATACAGATATAGCTAACACTTCCTAGCAAAATAGAAAGTGAATTTTGCATTGCAAGGAGTTTTAACTTCACAATTGTTTTGATCGATAGGGACTCATGAGCGAGTTCAAGATACCAAAGGATGAAAATCCCTTGTTAGAGGAATATAAATTCCATTGGCGGTATACAAATGGATTACTTTCAATCATTTTCTTTTTTGGGTTACTTTTCACTGCCATCATAAGCAGAAGAGCAAGAAAGTGGCGATATGGAACAGGTAAATGACTCCAAAATCCAAAATATCTACTGCTAAATCAGTTTTTTAAGTTGTTGTATGAACCTGAAATCTCATCCACAATGTCGATGTTTTTTGAGTTTTCACATTTGTCCACAATTTTCCACAATATCAAAGAGTTGCATTGATATTACGGTGTAACTTCACTTACAAGTCACAACCGCAGTGTAAAACCTTGTATTATATAATAAGACCACGTAGAAAATGTTTTCATGTTAAACTTATTTTCTCGTCTCCTTTTGGCATACAATGCAGGGTGGTTACGAGGTATCGTTGCAGATTATGGAGTTCCATTGATGGTAGTGTTTTGGACTGCAATATCTTATACTGTACCTCGCAAAGTTCCATCTGGTGTTCCTAGAAGGTTGTTCGTTCCACTTCCTTGGGAACCTGCATCTCTCTACCACTGGACAGTAGTTAAGGTATTCTTATACATGGACTATATTTTTTCGTCACTTGTCCAAAACATAATTAGTATCTTCATGTAATAAATCCATCTAAAGTTGTTGACTACAAACTGCAGGATATGGGAAAGGTACCGGTGCCATATATCTTTGGGGCAATTGTTCCAGCAGTGATGATAGCAGGTTTATACTTTTTCGATCATAGTGTAGCTTCAAAGATGGCTCAACAGAAGGAATTTAACCTTCAAAAACCATCTGCTTACCACTATGATATTATGCTACTTGGAATAATGGTATGTTATTGTGTTGTAAACCTTGTTTTATGTAAATTTCATGTTACAATTTTTTCCTGATATGCATATCCTTTTGATTCTTTAGACCCTTATTTGCGGTATTCTTGGTCTTCCTCCATCAAATGGAGTCCTTCCTCAGTCCCCTATGCATACAAAGAGTTTGGCGATTCTTCGGAGACAGGTCAGCGTCATATTTTATGGCCCTATTAATTAAGTGCACATAATATAAGTGTTTATGTATAAGATATTTCTATAACAAAAGGTAAAATAAAGTCAAATTGTTTTCATATAAACTATAAACTGATTTCTTAAGCTATCCTGGAGAGCTTATGGAAATAATCTAAGAACAACTTATGGACATGTCAAAACTCAGAAGTTGTTTCATGTTTCATAAGTTCTTTCAAACAGTTTCACAAGCGATTACGCCGGTAGATTAACTCGAATAGACCATCCATACAGGTCTTAAGTCTAAAGTATCAGCTCAAATATATTCTTATATTACTTTGTCAAATTCGCAGATGATCCGACAAAAGGTGGTGAAGAGTGCCAAGGAATGCATTAGGCAACAAGGAACAAACTCTGAATTATACGGAACTATGCGAGCCGTGTTTATAGAAATGGACGCCGCACCTACAGTAAGTATTGTTGGCTTGATAAAATTTGTATCTATATGTATACATTTCCAAGAGTGAACATTTTATTATTATTTGGTCTTAGGTTAAAGAGTTGGAAGCTTTGAAGGAAGCTGTAATGAAAACTAACGAAAATACAAAAGAACAATTTGATCCTGTTAAACAAATAGATGCATATTTGCCTGTTAGAGTTAATGAGCAAAGAATGAGCAACTTATTGCAGTCTCTACTTGTTGCTCTATCACTTTTAGCTATTTCTGTCATCAACAAGATACCTAGCTCGGTTCTTTGGGGATATTTTGCTTATATGGCAATTGATAGTCTTCATGGGAATCAATTCTGGGAAAGGTTATTGCTTCTTTTCATCCCTCCAAAAAGGCACTACAAGTAAGTATCCTTGTTTTGAATTTGATAGATGAATCCATGCTTATGGATTTCGTTGTTTTTTTACTTCTTTGTGATGGAAATACTTTTTCAATATTAGTAGACTTAAGGCCTGCTTGGATTGATTTATTTGTGTTTATCTACTGGCATAAATACTTGTGAGACTATTTTAAATAGCTTGCGGAAATAAGTTGTGACATGTCCATAAGTTTTTTTCAACTTGTTTACGTAGGCCTTGTTTAGATAAAAAAATTAATTAAGCGCTTATAGCAAAACAAAAATAAAGTCAATCACAGTATTCATATAAGATATAAGTTGTTTTCATAAGCCATTATGACAATAAGCTGAAAATAGCTAGTGTCATTTCTACCAAACAGTTTCACAAGTACTTATGCTAGTATACAAGCTCAAATAAGTCAATCCAAATAAGCCATAGCCATAAGTCTTTCAGGATAGCTTATGAAAACAACTTATGGTGGCTTATATGAAAACAATTTGACTTTATTTTATCTTTGGTTATAAAAATAACATATACATAAACATTTATATAATAAGAGCTTATGCTATAAGCGCTTGATTCATCTGTTTATTGTCGAATCAATTGACTACGTGACAACATTTTCCTCTTGAATACACACAAACCAAGGTTTATCTATTGTTCTAATATCTGTTATTTTTGTGCAGAATTTTGGAAGGCTCTCATGCTTCATTTGTGGAGTCAGTACCATACCAGATAATAGCTACATTTACAGTTTTACAGTTTGTATATTTTGCAGTCTGCTATGGACTGACATGGATACCTATCGGTGGAATATTGTTTCCATTACCATTCTTCCTTCTCATAACTATAAGAGAGAAATGGCTACCAAGAATATTCAAGCCAAACCATCTTCAGGAATTAGATGCTTCTGAGTATGAGGAAATTATTGGTGCACCACTTGGACCCTATAATATACCACTACTGGTAAGAATTTATCATTTATTTTTTGAGTTACGTATATTTTCTCAGTTTGGTTCAGTTTCCGTCCTAAACTGAACCATGAATACTTTGCGAGGCCTATAAAAACAAAAATGAATATAATTTTATACATGTAATATTAATTTATTTCTTGTTAGAACTAAACAAAAAATGTAGCTTTATGTTGTACACATATTTGTATATGCTTTATGAGTCACTGATCTTGTAGATGTTTGATCAGGAAAAAGATTCGCGTAGTTCTGACAATGATACCTCAGAAGAAGATTATTATGATGCAGAAATATTGGATGAGATGACAACTCGTAGAGGAGAATTGAAATTTAGAACAGTAAACCCAAATGATAGCAGAAGCTTCAACCGTAGCTTCACTTATGGCTTCAACGAAGACAGACACGTTCAGGTAAAACACATATAAAAAACTCCTTAAAGGTTTCAATATGAATTACTTCATTTAATTCCGAAATTAATGAATGGCTTGGACAGGTTTACCCTGAAGAACCTCCCCGAATGTGACGAAGTCTCTCTCCATCGGCCTTTTGTTAGAATGTAGAAAAGGGCTTGATATATATGTATATGATCCTCTTGAATGTCATGCTCAAGATTGTTGTAACGTTGGTTAAGGTCCGAGAAATGACAATCAATTATGTGTGGACAAAGAAGATATTCGATCGGGGAAAAGAAGAAATATCGTTAACTTTGAAAGAATATGCTTCAATATCACTATGAAAAAACGAATTAAAACTTGAGTTCAAGAAGTCATTTTCTTTCATTAGGTGGCTACAAAGTTCAAGAAAAAGAGTAAGAGTGGGAGCAAAGGAATGAGAAATTCCAAAGTTACCAAACCTGTTTTCAAGCTGACATATAGATAAAACTTTAGAGCATTCTCTCTTATTTTGTAAATTTTCCGACACTAGTTCTTTCTAGAGGATTAACATGGTGCAACAGTACACCTTACAAAGAACTAACTTCTAGTTTTGTAAATATTGTATGTATTTTTTAACTTGGATGAAATTCAATTTCTTATTTGTATAATACTTGATGCATTTAATATACGATGATAAAATCTTCTTTATTTAGACATTTTTTATCACGTGCATGTGCGTATGAATGATGACTTCAAATTGAAGTCATATGCTTTTGAATGAAAACTCGAACAAGAAGCACAAAGTTTCGAAAAGCCTCATACAACTTCATTGTGAATGTTTCCCCGATGAACCAAAGGATTAAGACAAAATAATAATCATTGCAGTGTCAAAATATTGTTGTTTGCAACCATATTAAAACAAAGAATAACAAGGAAAGCTTTAGCAATAGCTTCTAGGAAGATCAGCAACTATTGCAGATAGAGTATATCCAAACCTACAGAGTTCATGAAGAATCAAAGGAAGATAATTGGAGAAAAATTATAAAATAACCATTTTATCTTTGTAACACCTATGTGCTTCCGAATTTTTTCGGAGGTAATTGTAAATGTATTATAGGTTTAGAGTTGAAATTTGGTAACTCAACTATTTGAAAAGAGGAGAGAATCTCATGTTCTAGTGAAAAAGAAATCAATGTTGCACTCTATTTTAGAATAAGACATAGTAAGATTCATAGTAATCCTTGTATATATTAGAATAAGACATAGTAAGATTCATAGACAAATTCAAGCATTGTTATGATTGAACAAAATAATTGACAAATTATATATTTACATTTCTGTAAAATAATCTCTCTTCCTAATCTATATTGTCGTAAGTGTATAATACTATAGTTTGTGTGTAAATATTCCTAAATTCTAAATTTACAAAAGTGTATAAGAATCAATTCAAGTTTTAAGTGCTTAATCTCATCATGCAAGAATAAGATGATCACCCTCTCTAATCAGGCTAATGTCTTCAACTTCAGCTCCGTCTTCAGTCAAAATTTTAGTGGGAGAGAATTCAAACTTTTTAGCACCAACATCTAGCAGCTCTTGAAGGGACTTTGGTAGAAAAACAAGCCTTTTAGGATATTCCCTTTTATCTTGACGACTTAGCATTACTCTAATCGGTAATTCACTCGCACGTGTAGTAGTTATAGAGCGATTGCTTTGAGATGTAGGAGAATCAATTTTATCTGAAAAAAAAATATCAAAATCAAATCATCCGCAATCAAAACTCATTCACTTTCTAAATTAATGTCATAAAACATGGCTTTTCATCTAAAGTTATTAGTGGTGCATGAATAGTTCTACTAAACTAATATCATATGTCTTATATCTTAAGCTTTTCTTGGATTTGAATATATGCAATAAAGAATGAGAAAAGAGGATATGCATTGTCAGCGTAAGCTACTTTTACACTGACATCTAATGAAAATTTAATATTTTCTGGTTAATTTACGTTGCAGTTAAAGGCATATATATTTACCTCGATTACCAGCTGCATTCATTCCATAAAAGGGATTCCTAAAAGGGCTGACCCTCCTTTTATGAATATCCAACCATGTCAACTCTTGATTAGGTGGAAGGCTATCACCTTGAGGCAGAGTTAGCATAGAAGGGTCACTGTGACACCTTCCGATATTTGACCCTCCATTGTTTTTTGGCATTGGAGGAATGACATGTGAAATTTTCTTATCTTGTTTAATTTCTTTAAACATATTTTGTATCTCTTCATGGCATTGATGATCTGCTAAAGCTCTTGGAGTCCAACCAATGTTATCTTGCCTATCAACATTTGCTCCTTGTTCTAAAAGAAACTCGACTATTTCAACATTTCCATGCGATACAGCAGTATGTAGTGCAGTGGTTCCATCTTTTGTGGACTTTGTCACAATATCACCACCATATTTTATAATATCTTTTAGCAATTGAATGTCGTTTTTCTTGACAGCAAAGCATGCTAACTGAGCTACATCAGCAGAAGATATATCTGCACCATTGTCTATAAGTAGTTTTGTCACTAATACATGCCTCTCTTTCATTGCTTCCCACAGTGGTGTATTTTTATCAAAATCTGTATAAAGATATAAGAACAATTATTAGAGACTGCAAAACAAACTGTTTTATGAAGAAAAAAAATAGTACTAATTAATAACACCAAGAAGTAAGCTTGATAAAGTTTAGGACATGAAAGAAGTTTAGGGCTGGTCAAAACTGAGTTCAACTCACCAAAAGCCTGTATTAACCTATAGCAACCTTGGCTATAGTATTGGTTGATATTCTTCTCAATGCGAACCGGATAAGGTAGTGACAAATAACTTTTTTTTATTTGTTCGATGTTCGAAAGGTAGTGACAAATAACAACATTTGTAATTGTAAAAATATATGTTTTTACTTGTAAACAGTAAGAATTTACATAAATCTTTATAACTATACCTTGTATGTTGGGATCAGCCCCAAATTCTAGAAGCAAAGACACACAATGATCACTGCCTTTAGAAGCTGTAATATGCTATATAACATGTGAAAGTAGAGTTGTAATTAATGTCTAGTAGTAAAGTGTGAAGAAAATATATGTTTTGACATTATAGGAAATAAAATTCTAACCAGTGGCGTCTTTCCGTTTTTATCTATTTCGTTTGGATCTGAGCCTTTTTTCAGCAATTGATGCAACAATATATCATCACCTTTGTTGGCTGCAAATATTAAACTTAGAGGCAAATCCAGTTTGCCTGTTGACAACCATGTCTCTATTTCAGCCATAACTTCCCCGATAAATGCATGCTGTAAACTTAAGTCTTGTACATGCTTCAATAAGGCAGAAAACATCAACATGCATGCTTTCTTGCAGAATCATTTGTAGAAAGAAAGAAAAGAGTTGAACAAAATTTAAAAATATCTCAAAAAACTTATATACCTTGAGAAAATTGTTCATGATAGTTGTTGCGTCTTCAACATTGTTTTGAATAAGGTTCAGAAATGATGTTCGACTCATGCGCAAGGTCTGGCATAATAGCCTGGTCCGAGCTCCACAAATTTGTGGCCTGTAACATAGCACTCCTATTTCTCCAAAAACATCTCCTGTATTTAGTTCAAGAAAAGCCTAATATAATTGAAAACATGTTTTGTTAGACATGGAAATAAGTTTTTTCATGATATTAAATAAAGGGATGCAGATGAAACTTGCCCGCTCTCTTCCATTGTTCTCGTGAGTGCTAAGTACCTGTTGGTTCGAAGAAATGAAAGTTAAAATTTGTCATGTCATTCTATAGAAACATAACAGTTCAATGGAGAGTACGAGAGAGAGAGAGAGAGAGAGAGAGAGAGAGAGAGAGAGAGAGAGAGAGAGAGAGAGTATCTTACAACATTTCCACCAACCAATATATAAAAGTCTGTCGGTGTTTCATTCTGCAAGATTACATCTTCTTTTGGAGGAAAAAGCTCAGGCTTCAACTCTGTCCCCTTCAAAAAAAATTAGATTTCAAAAATGTAAGAATAACAAGAAGCAAATGTGAAAATAATCATTCTTGGAGATTTAATTGGTTAGCGACATTGCATATACATGGTTTGAACTGACTAAAAGTAAGAGATTTATTGGTTAATAAACTTGTAATAGAGAAAAAAAACGTATTTTTTTGCATACTAATGATTCAATGGAAGGATCTTATCATCGTCCATAAATCATAACATAGCTCAAACCAAACTACCGAATCGTAAAAATGGAGTGCTATTGCGTAGGTTTATACAAGTTGGAGATAAGCTGACTCGAACTGTTGAGGCAGGCTCACAAATCAAAAGGATGCTAAAAAGTTAGTTATTTCGAACATTTCAGGTTGTGTTTAACGCTGACATTATGGTTTTCTTCTTCAAGTCACTACAGGGTTATGGAAAAACAGTATTATTACCAGTTGAAATAGTAGGTCATTTGATACTCCATGAAACAAGTATACTTTTTTGATAACATCAGAGAATTGGTAGTGTGCGATGTTCGATTGAATGGCTTTCGGAAGTGTCTCAATTATTTCTTGTTGCTCCAGTCCTTCTATATCTGCTTTGTACTTCATATAAAAATGAGCATATATTTGTTCTTGCAAACGTTTAGGTAAATTATTCCTACGAGCAAAATTTGCTGCAGCTTGGACAGTATCCCTCTGATGCACCACACAAGAAAAACACATTAAAAATTGAAATTAATGAGTATATCTAGTACTTTATAGAACCATGATATTGCTGCACAATATTCAAGTGCATGATGCTTCAAAACAAAAAGGCGCGGCATAATATATATACTTACATATTTCTTAGTTCTATCAGTCCAATGGACAACCAAATTGGTCATGTTTCCTATAAGATATGCAGAAAGTCCAAAATTGAATATCATATAAAAAATGGTAAAAACCATTTCATCTGTATTAACAGCATGCAAATCTCCATAACCAGTTGATGAAAGAGTCACTATGGACCAATATATTGATGTTACATAACCATCCCACATACTTAGGTCGGGACCATTTGGAAGAAGTGAAAACCATGTAACTTTTTTATTGTTGCTTCGTACAGCAAGATAATAGAAAGAGCACGCGGCTACGTGCAGCGCAAATAGCGTCACCTACAAAAGGAATCACATTTTAACTCATAAGTTAAGTTTTTTCTACGTACTTCCGCTGTTCTCAAATTATGCAAAAGGATCTATGTATCTAATATAAATATAGACCAAATACATAGACTTTTTTTTGCTGATATTTGAGACTGAAAGAAGTATAAGCCATAATTTTGCAAAAACAAAATCACAGTATAATTAGAAAGTGCTTACACATGTAAGTTTTAAACACCGCACCCAAAAATAGTTATACTTCCTGTCCTTCTCTAACCTGGTAGAAGGAACAAAGGAGACAAATAAGAAACGCCGTGTTTGGTTTCACTTGTGGAGGAAGCAACATTGATTTCAAGAGTGTAGAAGTGATTTTGCCTCCATATTTGATTTTAACTTGAAACTATAATTCGGAGTTTATGCCACTACAATTGATTTTTAGCCCTAAATTAAATACCCAACACACTTTCACATCAATGTATCCAAACATAAATCAATATACATTCAAGACAAAATCATTTCCTATGATCGCAAAACCAAACACACACTAAACCAATCAAAACATTAGCCTCAAATCTAAACAAAAGGGCCGATGTTGAAAATAAGTTTATAGTTACATGGAATAGAAGTAATACATTTATGTGGAAAGTTACGGTTGATCTTGAAAAGAATGAAAGTGTTGAGTATTACATTACCTCGAAAACATAGCACTGGCTCTACGAAGGCGCCAAAGGCGAAAAATATTGAAGATACCATATGACTGCACTGTAGGTGGCAATATAAAATTAACAGCTTCATAAGGAATGACAGAGAGCACATCAAGTACAAACCATGTTCTTAGATATCTCTTTGCAATTTTCCATCGATCACCGACGAGTAGATAAGTAGTTTTGTCAAGATAGGCAACAAAGAAGGTAACAATAATGTCAATAGTAAAAAATACATTCACAATGTTGTCTGCAACTCTGAGTGCACCCCATGATGCCTTATGAAATGCCAATTGAAAAGGACACACCCATGCAGTGTAGAAAACCCATATCATCAGAAATTTGCACCATCGTCTGCAATATCAATTATCACATATCATTCACCATCATCTAGATTTTAAATCACAGTCACATTCGCATTGCAATCACGCCGTGATCTTTGTTATTATAAAAAATGGCCAATGCTAACGAGTGTCTGTCCTTATATGACACTCTTTAGGGATTTAAAATATAAAAAATACGTTAATATCGCACATTTTCATAAAAAAACTTACTATTTTATATCATTAATTAAAGATTATCATTTCGCTAAAAAATATTAATAAATGAATAATTTCGCTATAAAATACGTTGAATCTACGACCGTTCTTTTAAAAACCTTGATGATGATGATAATCTATCTATTAGATTGATAAATGAATAATTGAGAATTGAATAAAAATCTTACTTATAATTATGGTTCGTTGGGGCGATGATGTAAGAATCAAATTCGTAAATCTGGCGGCCATTGACGGTGGTGGCACCGAGAGGTGGAAGATAGATTCCGGTAAGACTGTATTGGCTGCCGGCATCGTCTTTGTTGCTATGATCATTGTGATGAGCAGGAGAATTGAATCCAATCATATTCATCATGTTCATTCTTTCTTTCATTCTAAGGCCACACAATTCTTGCTTTGATCGATCGATTACACACTATGCATATGCATGCATGCGTTGTTACGTTGTTGTTGTTCTTCCCTTCTTCTAATTTTGTTTATTTTTATTTTATTGCCTCTCGCATATTTCAGGGGTTCTTATTGGCTCGCATATTAGTTAGTTACTTATTACAGCATTAATCAATTCTTCTCTCTTTTTCTTATCATATCTTCTTGTAATCTCCCGTCCCATAAATTTAATGTTTATACAATTTTTGTCTTACATTTTTAATATTCCTAACTTTAATCCTCCCTTAATTTTGACATCTAATGTTTGATGAAATTTATCATGTGGCAAATAGGGGTGGAATAAGCTTTTTAAATAAATAGAGTAGGTTAAAAGTTTAAGTTTTTTTTTAAAGTTTATTTAGTTAAAAAGTTCAAACAACGGGCAATAATAAAAGTCTTTTAAATATATATATATAAATATATTGTTATAAACTATAATTGAAATATGATGTATATATAACAAAAAATTTTAAAGTATGATGTGAAACACCAAAAGAGAACTTAATCTCATTGGTCAATTATTTGATTAGTCTATTTAAATATCAATATAATTACTTATTTAAATATATTCATATGAAATAGATTTTTAAACGGGCTAATAGGTCAACTCAGAGGGTATGGTTGAGCAGTTGGGGCTCATTCTCCCTTAACTAAAGATCTAGGATTCGATTCTCTCATTTGGTACGGAACAACTTTAATTTAAATCCCTAGACCAGCTATCCACCCTTTGAGGTGTCTCCAATATAACAAATGAAATAGTCATTACGCTCGACGGTAGACACCAATCTAGACCAAAAATAGACTAATAGGTTAAACCAGACTTTTCATAAGTCTGACTTCAAACCTAAAACTCAAGCCCATAATAAACTAGACTAAAGCTTTCAATTTTTTAACACACCAAATTCAGGCTTCATAGAGTTTAGCTCCTGACCTATTCCCACCCTTAGTGACAAAGAGAGATGAATGTGAGTTCTACCATTGTGAATGATTGTTTTAAATCAGAGTTTTTTTTTAGTTTTTTTGGCACATTGTTTTTTATCGAACATCAGAGTTCTTAATATTATTTGTGATGTCACATAAAAACTATATAGCAAAAAATACATAATAGTTTATAAGCTAGTTTATAACGAATAATAGTTATAAGCTGGACGATATCTTATAAGTGATAAGTTAGCAGTTAAATTTGTAGTGTTTAATAAAATTAGTGGATAAAATGATCGATGAATCGAAACCAAACATACCTTAAGAAAAACTAGAGGACAAAACGACACGTCGCTAAAGGGAGGTGCAAATAAGTCGTCGTATACCGAGAGAAATTTTAGGGCTTAAACGAAAAACAAAAAGCACTTATTTCATCATTTCCTCTTCTTTCGATTATTCGAGAACCAAAAAAAGCGAGTGAGAGAACAAACCACGAAAATTCAACAACAATGGCGTCGTTGCTTCAAGCGATTGTAGATCCAAAGAAAAACTGGTTCGCTCGTCAGCACATGAAAGCTGTTTCCCAACGTCTTCGCAAATACGGTTAGTTTATCCCAATTTTCATTTCATTTCTTTCGATCTATGAAACCCTAATTTCATTTCTGAATCTCGTTTTTTATGTCACTGATTTGTGAAACTGGATTGTTAATTGATAATTAGGGCTTCGTTATGATGATTTGTATGATCCGTATTATGATGTGGATATTAAGGAGGCTTTGAATCGGCTTCCTAAGGAGGTTGTTGATGCTCGCCATGCGCGTCTCAAGCGTGCTATTGATCTTTCCATGAAGCATGAGTATCTCCCTGAGAATCTTCAGGTTAGTTAGGCTTTTTGGTTTATGTTGTAAATTTTCGATTATTGGTGAGAAATTTGTTTGATTGGTTGTGTTAGGTTTTGATAAATTTATTGGAAATCTTTGTCGATGTGTTGTATTGATGGTAGAGCTTGACGTAGTTATGTGAAATTGAATCAAATAGTGAGTTAGGTTTCATCGTTTAAAATCAGATTGTTTGAATTGGGATCGAAAGTATCAGAATGTTGCTTGTTGGAATGCATCTGTCAGTTTTAAATTTTATAGAATTGTGGTAAAAAATGTTGCTGATGCTGTCTTAATCTTGGTTGTGTAGATTTTGTATTCTAAATTTAAACCAGGGTTATATTATACTACTGTATATCATTGAAAACTCTGTGTTTTTCTTTTCCCGGTGTGGAGGTGTAAGATGGTAGTATTTGTTTTTGTTGCATTTCATTACATTTTTATTATAAACTGCCCAGGCAATAAATGCAACTTTTATTCTATTTCGTTCTACCATTGTTGATTATCCGGACATAACCTCTATGAGGCAATTGAAAATTTTGCAACATGTCCGGTGCTCTGTCGTTTCCTTTTATTTTTCTCTTTGAATATACTTTGATTTGACATTTGTGTATTGTTATGTGAACATATCAAAGGAGATCTAATGCTCTTGTTTGGTATCTGTACTTGTACCAAGAGCATGACTCTGATTATTCTGACCATAAATGTCAAATTTTGAGCATGACTCTAATCTTATGTAACATCTGTTTCTGTTTTCTGACAGGCAATGCAAACACCTTTCAGGAGCTACCTTCAAGATATGCTGAAGTTTGTAAGTAATTTCAATGATATAATTAACTAATTGTGTGATGGTGTTTGTGTGTTGGTGTTTTATTATAACATTTCATGGAGGCTGATTCCATACTTGATTGTCCATTTTTTATTTAACATTTCTTAGGACTAAACTTGACAATGTGATTTTTTGTTAGTTCCTTTATTTGTCTTGATTCTCTTCTACCCCAATATACTTACAATCTTATCCTTAAATTCTTTGCTTAGATTGCTAGAAGCCTAGAACTCCTGGTGTGAATGAAACTCCATCATTTCATTAGTAGCATAAGTGAGGAATTCTTTGTTTTCTATTTATTTTACAAAAAAAAACCCTTGAAAATAGGAAATCAGACGAAAAAACATGACAATATTTTTGTAATTCAATGAACCCTGCACATGTAACTTATGGGTTCCACATATGAGCCTCACACATGTAGATGGTATTAAACATTGTAAATGATCCAAAACCCCTTCAAATTTCACTTCTAGTCTAGAAGTTTCACCTTCAAACCAAAACCTACCAACATTGCAATAATAGCCCATATGGCAGTTTGATTGTGAGGAGGGATTCGAAAAGTTGAACATTCTCTGAGTAAGTTACTGTGGAGACTAGAGGTTTGGACATCATACCAGCTGACACCGAATCTAAAGCATTAATAGGTTGGAGAAAAAATCCAAACTTTGATTGGTTTCTGGGTTACATAGTTTCTGATGCATTTGGGAAACAGATTGTTGGTAATGTACAACTTGAGCTTTTGTGCATGGAAGTTAAATATAATTTAGATTTAGGGACTCCACTTTTCTTTTTTCTATTTATGTATTTATCCTTGATCTAGGTGTTTTCCCCCCATAGAGATCCACTCCCAGTTGAGACCTTTAGTCATGGCTTCCATATTAAACACTCTCCACCGTTGTTAAATGGTGGCCATGGCGTGAAAGATTATTTTTATAACTGCCATTGACAATTTGCACAGGGGTGCCTGTCATGGCCGCACCATTGGCCATAATGGCGGGTTCTTAGTCTTCCGCCATCTCTCATCAACCACACCGACACTTCTGCAGATCACAGTTCTTTATTTTACGTGTTAATAAATAGAATATTTGTTGCATTTGTATATATAATACTCAATTTTTATTCCATTAAATGAGAGAAGATAAAATTTAAAATTTCTTTACTTATTCTCTACATCCAAACAACTACAAAATCACCTCAATTTGAATCTGTCACTGATCTAACTTTTCGGGTTTTATTTTGATGAGTTGTTTTGTGCTAGCAACACTCTCTAACACTCACTCTCTATTTGAGTGAAATTCTTGTGGGGCCCTCCACTTTATGTGGAGCCATTTCTAAATTGCAGGACCCACAAATTTCAACCAATAAAAGAGTGAGTGTTGATTGATCGCATTGGTGTATTACTTTCAAAAATTGAAAGTACTTAAGAGTTGTTTCACTTCTGATTGGATGAGTGTTGTACAGAGTTGTGAAAGTTATATGTACATGTAGCGAAAACTGTAAATTTCGGAAAATCAACAACCCAATAACTGCTAGAAGTGATACTAAATGCTTTCTGGCTCACAATTTTCAGGTGAAGAGAGAACGAGCAGAGCGTGAAGCATTGGGAGGTTTGCCCCTGTATCAACGAACTCTTCCATAAGTGCATTAAGTATTGCATGAAGCTATTTTGATTGGAATTGGATGTTGAAATGTATTACTGTTGTGGTAGAATGTTTTGGTTGAAGACGAAAATCTTGGACAACTTTGATAAAACCTTATATGGACCACATTTTTTAGTGCTATAAACTTCCCTTCAGCAGTTTCTAATAAATGGCAACAATAAACTAGTTTGCCTTCATAATTTATGGCTTGCATTTCACTTGGCCCTGTCTTTGTTGGTATAATTTATTGTTTGTAGCTGTTGTATATTTTCTTTTTAACAGACTTTGCTTTTAGACTTGCAGCTGGCAAATTAAAAAAACTTAGAATTTTTTTTAAATACACTTAGTTTTTAGTAATTATTTAAAAAAGAAAACAATGTACTTAATTTTTAAATTGTTCTTTCTTACAAGTCAATGATATCTCTTATTTAAATCCCTGATTCAAAAGGTTACTTTTTAAAATAGAAAGTTGCCAAGTAATTTTGCAAGAACTAGTATTTTTTTTTTTGAATCGGGTATTCTCTGTGCACAACTGCAGAGACTAATCTTTTGAGTTGGGTAAGAGCATAAATGGTGGCAAAGCTCTCTCTCAAGAGTAGTATATGTCTACTTATTTTCTATTAACTTAATTTGTTAACATTCATAAAAGTAAATAAAATAAAACAAAGATATAAAAATCATACAAACGCAAAATAAGAGACAAAAATGTAATTGAGCCTATTTTTCCACGGCAGTCTCCAAGGATATGTGATGTGAGTAATAGATACTCATGAAATTAAAAGTATCTACTAACTAACCATAATAGACATTCCACGTGAATCCACGAGAAGGTTGTCCTACACTAGCAAAGTCACCATATTTGTCTATTAAGTTGCTCATATATATATGTCCACAACAATTAATAGGTGTTCCTAAAATTATGAGTATGTCGTATATAGAACAAAATAGGGAGATCAAACTTTTGCACTCGACTCCAAACGTAACATTCAATGGTGTATAAAAAAGAAAAGAGAGGTAGTTATTACTATAAGAGTTAATTTGACTGTTTTTCACCATATCGATTCTAGTTTTTGGGGTATTACTAGGAACTTAGATAATTGAAAGAGTTTATACTAGTTTTTTACTTTTTGTGTGGATATGATTCCACTTGTGTTAAGATTTTGTCTTATTGATTTTTCATCACAAACAATAGAAATATTGAATTAAATATGAATAAGTAGAAAATAGTCAGAATTTATTATACTACATACCTTTAGTTAATAGTTAGAATTTCATCTATTAAAAAGAATAAGTAGAAAATTTCATGTTTTAACTCTAATTCGTGCATATTACAATATTCCTACGAATTAGGTTATATTCACGATTACTTCGAAGTTCGAACAATAATTTCAAATTTTCAATATCCCTATTTATATAGATATTGTACTAATATATGAACAAAACAAAGGGATAAGATACCCAATCATATATCCACAAAATTTGAATTCATATATAAGTTAGACGGTAGACACTCATTTAGATCTAGCATAGGAGCTAGATCCTCTCCGGTGAAAAAACAATTATCTACAATCTCACTCATCCATCTCAATTATTTTCTAATGTACAAAAAAAAAGTCACTCATCTCAATTTACTACACAATTAATGATATTAAATTAATGGAAATGAACGATTGAGATCGACAAAAGATAAAAAAAATATAAGAAAGATGGCGGGAGACGATCCATTTCCATTCGGCATGTAGACTATACACTGTAGAAGTTTTGGAAATTTATAAGATTTTGGGGCCAAAGAGATCGTGTATTGGTTCCCAGATCTTATCTTTGAGAATTCACAGGAGACAGTTTCCTTAAATGCATGGTACGTGGAAAAGGGATTTCATGCAGCCAGATAGCATGGTTTGTTGGATGAAATGTCTTTATCTAATGTAATGTAAATCTCAACCATATGCTTATAATCACATTCACAGCCACATCCAAATTATTCTTTTTTCAACTTACTTCACAAATTCATCTCCCTTTATCTGTATATTTTCATTTTGGACCCATCCTTTTGTATAGGTACTTTGCGGTTTGTATTTTTGGTGGGACATTCACCCATGTTTTTCATTATTTGGGATACCCCACTCTTTTAAATGCAAAATTATTGAAACATTTTTTTAGTTTATGTAAGTTTTTATATTTGAATTTAGTCCCTACAAAATTTAATAATTGTTTTTTTAACCTTTTGATTTCTAGAGAATGAAACCTTATTAATTAATTAATTAAGAGTTTGATCGCGAGATAAGCAAAATGTAGTTAAAAATTGTTCCACTTAAAAATTAAATTCAAATTTTCTTAAAATTTGCCTTTCGATAAAATAAATAACTGTTGTTTTTAATCTTTGCAACATAAGCCGTTTAATATATAAGCTGATGTTAATTTATAAAAACTAAAATTATATTTAAACTTTAAGAATTTATAGATGATACAAAATTAAGAATCAAGCAATATGATAATTTTCAATAATAATCGTATAATTTTTTTTGCCAGGCAGTCTAGTGACTAGAATTTCACCCTTAAAAGTAAATAAGTTGGCGTACCAGCAACCCTGGTGCCTGCATATTACGTACAAATGTTCAACCAACTGAGTTAAACTTATGGGACATAATAATCGTATAAGTTAATACTCCGTAATATTTATACTTGTCGGTTTGTGTCTTAACTATCTCTCTAATTAAAGGCTCTAAGCTCATATAAATCAATTAAGGATGATTGGAAACAGTTGAGACAAGACGTACAAAAGAAAGCTGTTGAAGAAGCTTCACATTTTCTATAATCACCCATGCAAAAAGGGAATATTAAGCTTGTTTTCAAAAGCTCTTTTAAGTTGGTTTTCAATCGGATTAAAATGTAGTAATTATAGACAAAAACAAAATTATGAGAACTATACACCAAACTTAAATGTGGACAATATCTAAAAAAAATTATAGAATGGACCTTAGTAAAAGATATGTAGTTTGAATGTTCAAGTTACATTGTATATATCTTTCAAAATTATAGTAAAAAGAAAAAAGATTTTGGCTACATGCAGAGACATCATCATTAGCATTTGCTCCTTTGATGCATGAAGGTGAGTGTGAAAGCTCAACCACTTTGATTCAAATGTGAATATGTCCGATTAATGTATTCATTGAATTCAAATGATTAATAAATTTCATCAAACAACAAATTTTAGGGGAACCTAAATAAATTTTTTTGATGGAATAATTTTTTAATCAAATTATATTTACTTCACAATAAACTCTAAATTATTAAAATCTTCTCTCCTATAAATCAGAAGGTTAATGTACACAAAAAAAAAAAGTGAATATACCTCCACTTGTTTTAAAGAACATACACCAAAAATCCATAAAAACAAAACCAAGTATGTCCTCTAATTATAGGTCGGTGTCTATTTCTAGCAATCGCATCTTATATACAGTCCACATTGTTCCTTTTTGTGGGTCTCTCTCTCTTTGCTACCTTTCCTCGTGATATGTTTGTTTCGTCGTACTCTTTTACTAACATGCAAATGTTTCATCTTCATTATACAATTAATGATTTCATCATTAGTAGTACTATATATTTTTGTTATTTACATTTGGTGCCCTTTTTATTTCACCCTTTATTAGTGCATAATATTGTGAGGACTAAATATTGTGAAACAATATTTTCATAAACATGTATACACCAGCATTTTCCTTTGAAAATATATATGACTTTCCTTTAGTTGCAAACCTTTTTAATTCGAGTATTAGAGTTATTCTCAACAACAAAAAAGTGAATTTTACTCGAAGATATGTGGGCTCAAAACCGATGGTATTTTTTTTTGACAAAAAAACCGATGGTATTTTAAATCTTAACTTTTTTACATTTATAGTAGTAGTTTCTAATCATAGTTGTCATAAGCAAGTTTTGACTAAGGGAAACACTTTCGTGTAAAATCAAAGAGAACCATCAACTTCATAAAATATTTACAATAAAATTACATATAATTTATCAACTACAATTTATTTTACTAAAACTTAAGTCAGATGTAAGTGAAATATCTAACTATTGTGTAAGCCTGAATTAGTTAGTTGTTTTGAAATTTAATGAAGCCTTCGTAAACACTTCTTGAAATATAAAAATTTGTGTTTGATCATTATTTTAAAAAGAAGTACATAAACTTTGAGATTATATATTCATACTTCCTTGTTATTTTATTTGTTGCTTTAGACATGTTTAAGATGCAGCCCACAGCCCAACGGGCCTAAATGAATGGGCTTGTTACCTCTATAGTTCTTGTGAAAGTTTTCCCTTCCACCCTACAATTAATCTTCACCTCTACAAATTATTTAATATTTTAAGTCTATTTTTTTCACCAATAAAATTTTTACATTTTATTTTAAAACTTTTGGAGGTCACCTTACAAGCCTTTTACCTACGGATTTTAACTTATTTATTTATTTATGTGGAGGAGATGTTTAAACTGGCAGCGAAATTGAGAAAATCTTGAATGGTCAAAATAATTTGAGCAAATTATTTGTATGAAAAAGATGTCTAAATTGACAACGAAATAAAAAAGTCTTGAGTGGTTAAACAATTTAAGCACACCAGTTAAGCACATGGGCAAATGTACACACTATCTTATATAAGGGGATACTATTAATCGATTGTCCAAAGTTTAATCGCAAGATAAATAAAATCTGATAAAATATTATTCCACCAAAAAATGAAATTCAAATTCTTCTAAACATTTCATCATATTTAATGAAACTCCTTAAATCTACTTGAGCCCAAATAGTAAATACAAAGTTTTTATATACTTTTTGGAAGAAAAATGTCGGGGCAAATCCGTCAATGAATGAAGATAATACTACGTAATAATTGAATGGCATATTTGATATTTGACATAAAAAACAAGTGTGTTTTGGTAAGAAAGCATGCATATAAGGACATGGCCATCCCTAAACCCATTTCATTCATTCTCGCGCCTTTCCTATATCTATCTATCCTCTTCCCAATCCCAAACTTGCATTGAAGAATCTCAATCAACATTATGAAGATACACTTCTTGTTTCTCTCCCTTCTCTTTTCTTCAACCTTCCATGTCTCCCTCTCACTTATTGATGGTAAGTAATTACTACATCTCTATATACATTACAATATTACATACACATTTTTTATTATATTTTTATGGTAGTGTATTGGCTAGAGTTTCACTTTTTAAGTAAGTGTACCGGTGTTTGAACTATGTTCATGCATATGACATATAATGTTCATATCAACCGAGTTAAGTTCACGAAGACATGTTTTATTATTCTATTAATATGAATCTTAAAATATTTACTACATTATTAATTATCACTATTTCATTTTTTGTCTAAAATAGTTTAGTGACTAAACTCTATTCAGAACTGAGAAATCTAAGTTTGAACTCAACCTTACCAGTTACAGTACTAAATTGTATTTACATGACTGATTTTCCCCATTTTTATTCATTAGCTAGTGTTATAAAATTGTGTAATAAAAAAAGATAGTGTTGAAAAATGTTTGTTAATTACTGTCAAGAAGCCCACATGTGGTTATTTGTATGCACTAGCTAGTTATTAAACAGCTCAACATTCCTCATATTTCCCTTGTTACTAAGATCCATTTACTAATGGTGGTCATGTGTAGCAAAAAAGTTTAAACTCTCAAAACATAATGAACTGATTGTCTGAACTGACTCATATCAAAAAGTATGTATGAAATAATAAATGATAAAAAACATATTTTACAAAGAGAAAGAGGTTACTATAAAGTAGATGGGGCCTAATATTTTGTGTCATCAATATAAAGAATTAATTTGGGAATTGTTTCCAATATTATCCATTTATTGATACTATTGAATTTATTGTTTTTTCAATCAGTTTAATAAATTTAAAATGAATAAGTAAAGAATATCAAGTTTATTTTCCGATGTACCCAAAAAAAAAAGTAAAGAATATTAAGTTTATTAGTTAGAAATTTCACCGTAGATAAGTGTGATGATCGGAATTTGAACTCGTCCTCTTATATATGTAATGAAATGTTCTACTAAATGAGTTAAACTCACAAAACTCTTAATAAAAATATATAAATAAGTAAAGAGTTCATATCCAATTCATAACCCCTTTATTTCTTGTATAATGTTTATATGAATTAGTTCTAGGTGAGAAAAATTGATTTTAGTAGAATTGATTCTATAACATTGATTCTGATCAAAATTGATTTGAAGATAAAGAAATTTATGTTTAGATATATTCATAAAAAAATGAGTTTAACAATTTTTTTAAATATAAGAATTGATTCTTGAATTAGTAACTAAAATTTTTAGCGTAAATAAAATCAATTCTAAAAACAGAATCAATTATTCTTTTAAAATACTAAACAAATCATAATCAATTCTACATCTTTAGAATCAATTCTAACTCCTTCAAAATTAAAACCAAACACATATCAAGTTATGAGTTATGTCGACCAAAGATATACTATTGGATTTTTATACTAAGGTTAATGGTGTTCATAAATCTTAGTTAAAAGAAAGGTTTTGGGTCCCAATGAATAAAGCAAGCAGAATGGTCTGAAAAATCACATGGGGCTGTATGCCAACTGGAGAGGCCACCATGTGACCTATACCAAATGTTTCAGGGGTCACTTTACCTTAAACAAGCTGCTGGCCAATTTTTACAAGATAGTGCCACAATTTGGATTGGTTGGATTAGATTAGAATACATTTTGCATTTGACTTGGCCTCCACTATCTTTGGTATTGTGTTTTTTATGATAACTATCTTTCTTATTGGTTACTTGCTATAGTGGTCCAATGAAAATAAATGCAGTATGTTTTAGCTTCTTGCAATTGCATATATATCTCCGGATCAGTAGGTAGAGATATCATATTTTATATGTAAAAGTAGAAGTTTAAATTTCAGACACTCTACTTATTCACTTTTAGAGATGAAATGGTGAAAAAACATATGTGTGGAGTGCGGACAAGAAAACATCAAATATATGTCAAAAATGGCATCAATTATAACATAACTAAAATTTTGTTTTTCAAACTATTTTTTTTCTAAGTAGTCTGATGGCTAGAAATTTACTCGTTGATATTGTACAGGACTAGTGGCAAATGGGAATTTCGAGCTGGGTCCGAAACCAACAGAATTAAAAGGTACAGTAGTAACAGGAGGCAAAAACTCAATACCAGAATGGGAAATATCAGGACTAGTAGAATACATAAAATCAGGACAAAAACAAGGTGACATGTTACTAGTTGTACCAGAAGGTGCATATGCAGTGAGACTAGGTAATGAAGCATCGATAAAACAAAGAATAAAAGTGATTAAAGGAATGTATTATTCAATCACTTTTATGGTTGCTAGAACATGTGCACAAGAAGAAAGAATTAATATATCTGTTGCTCCTGATTTTGGTGTTATTCCTATACAAACATTGTATACAAGTAGTGGTTGGGATCCAATTGCTTATGGTTTTAAAGCTGAATTTGATGTTGTGGAAATGGTTATTCATAATCCTGGTGTTGAAGAAGATCCTGCTTGTGGTCCTCTTATTGATTCTGTTGCTCTTAGGACACTCTACCCTCCTAGAGCTACCAATAGTAAGTTCTATATATAGCTTCTTTTATTTATCATCATGCATCGTTACTCGTATTAATTAAGTGCATGTTTGGATGAACGGTAAAATTACTGTGAATTATTACAGTAATTAACTGCACTATGACCTTTTTACAACCGCTTTAAAAAAAAATTGAACTCGATATCTTGAGATTGCAAGATTAACTTTCACTACTGAGTTAGTGCCTCAAGCGTGCATAACATTGAGACAAGCGTATATAATCCATTGCCAGATATTCACATGTACTGTTAACAAATGAGACAGCTGTTTGATTTGATGTAACACTCCTTGAGATCATTAACTAACATACATAAATTAATGCTTAATCAAAAAACCATATAAGATCAAACATTAATAGCACAGAAGAGAACATAGTTAGATTAATACCTATTTAAGGAAACTAGTTAAGTATAGATTGTCATGTTTATGCATATATAGATAGATAGATAGATATGAGACAATAAAAACCAATAGACGTGGCTGTGTATTAATATTAATAATATATATACAGGACCAGAGTTGGTAGGTAAGATGGTACTATCGTATATTAATGAAAAATTAACCATGCTCTTATTACATTACATATGCCTGCATAAATTAAATTCAAATTAAATTTATGTCTGACATTAGAATAGAACAGTTGTTTTCTTGTCACTTTTCTGCATTGTTTTCATATATGGAAATCAGTTCAGTGTTTATTTAATTATAGTAGTACTTGCCTGCCTTTAGCAAAGAAAAATGGACTTTCAACTCAAATTCATGGCAGTCGTCAAAATCTTGTATTCATGCCGTTGTATCGAGATTGGATGGTGTAAATTTCATGGTGATCGTCAAAATCTCGTATTCGTGCCGTTGTATCAAGATTGGATGGTGTAAATTTCGAACAAATTTGTAATTTATAAAAATTGAGTTAAAATCTGCACCATTTGATCTTGATTCAATGGATGCAGACGTGGTGGCCATGTAAAAGCAGGATTTTAGCGACGACAGAAAATCCAGGTTCAAGCAAACTGGATAAGAAAGCAACAAATAATTATTTGAAACTCACAATTTTAGATGTCTTTCTCAAGTAGATATTCACGGTCTATTTTCGTCCTCATCCTTACGGTTAAGACATCAACTTGATCACTAGACAAAAACAAGAAAAAGTGAATATAATTAGACATGACCCTATAAAAGATAATAGCTCAATGTGATAAACAATACAAAATTTTCATGTGGTAAAAACTTAGGTTCAACTTTAACTTATGATACTAAGTTAAATCCCCCAAACTATGTGTTTAGTCGTAAGTTTAAGTACTATATCTTTAGATTAGTTAATTGTGAGTTTGACAAAATCACGGTGACACTGATACCATGATTTTGTTGAAATTTCAAACTCTAGTTTTGTTGATGGTAGACCAAAAGCATGTGTGACGACAATAGAACAAATAATTGTTGCAAATCCAAACATATCATAAACTCATATTTTGATTGACATATATGTTTAGCAAAATTATGGTACGCTGCTACGATTCTGATAAAACCTACACTTTTTAACTGCAACAAAATTGCAGTCTCAACGTAATTTCATCAAATTCACTATTTCTAATGTGCCTTGAATTGAATGATTTTGTATTTCCATATTCTAATTCAAAAATATTTTACATTCCACAGAGAACATATTAAAGAATGGTGGATTTGAAGAAGGACCTTATATATTCCCCAACTCATCCTATGGAGTCATCATCCCACCCAACATAGAAGATGATCATTCACCTCTCCCAGGATGGATGGTAGAATCCTTAAAAGCAGTAAAGTACTTAGATTCGGCTCATTTTTCAGTCCCAGAAGGAACAAGAGCAATAGAATTAGTAGCAGGAAAAGAAAGTGCAATAGCTCAAGTAGCTAGAACAATTCCAGGCAAAACTTATGCTCTCTCATTTTCTGTTGGTGATGCAAGTAATTCATGCGAAGGTTCAATGATTGTTGAAGCATTTGCCGGTAAAAACACGGTTAAAGTTCCTTATCAATCTACAGGTAAAGGTGGTTTCAAACGCGCGGTTCTTAAGTTTGTAGCTGCTGGATCAAGAACAAGAGTGATGTTTCTTAGTACTTTTTATAGTATGAGAAGTGATGATCTTTCTTCTCTTTGTGGACCTGTTATTGATGATGTTAAGTTACTTAGTGTGCGGAAACCGTAGAGAGCTACTTTTATCCTTAACTGTTCTCTTAAAAACCGCATCTCTCTGGATTTATTAATCTGAACGGAAAAAGTTGGTTTTTTCTTGCGTCCAGATAGATAAATTTGGATATGGAAGCGGTTTATAAGAATCAGGGATGGAAAAGAAGGTTCCTAAACCTTAAGATGGTTACTATTGAGCCTATGATGGTGTGAGGCTAGTATCTAAATATTATTTATGGGTTCTGAGCCTTTTGATGAGTTTATATATATTTGTTAGGGGAATAAGAATGTTGTTTTTTTTCTTACAACTTTTTTAAAAGACATGGGAGGAGCTAAGTACGATTTTTATTTGAATATATATGAAATATGTGTGTATATCAATTATCAATGATGTTAGCATAATATAGTATGAAAATGTGTGTATGTGTTTAATGAAGCTATACTATATACTGACATACTATACTAGTATTCATCAGGGTATTGCTACGAATCCTTCGTGTATTTGCATTAATAAAATATGGGGAAAAAATATAGATTGGTTCATCTCTACTCTTCTTATCTTATATCTATATATAAACAAAATGTAAGAATATATTTGTGATATGGCATCTTTCAATCTTATGGCCTGCATTTTATTGTAAAGTGACAAGATATCAAAATCTTCATCTTCTATCCTAAAATTTTCAACGCTTTAATGCAATTACTAATCAGAATGTTTAACAATTATCCTTCCTTGCGGTGCTCATGAGCAGAATTGTCGAAAATTGTGATAATAATCGATGTTTCTCGGGTGCTCATGGAGACATGGAGTTCATTGGACGCTTAGATGTTGGTGTGGGTGACTTTGTTCTGTCAAACAATGTAAAGGACGATAAACACTTGCCTCTAACAATGGTAAACCCAAAATGCAAGCCTTAAATTGTACACGGTCATGCACACAATGTGGAGGACGACAAATACTTACCACTAAACAAACTATCTTTATACTCCTCTTATATATTTGTTCCAATCTTATTCTCTTTCACCTCTCTATCTTTTACTAAACTTATTATTAGTTTTGTTGTTAATTAATATCATATCACAAACACAATCGTCTAATATTAATGTTATCAAGTCAAGAAGTTATAGACAAATTCTACCGTGCATAATATCGCATTTATCTTATAAAGAACACGAATTTTGTAAAATTCATTGTTGAATCGAAAGAATATTGAATACCATAATAGACAACTTATTTGCCTTGTGCATGATATAAGTAACATCAAGTTAAGAGACCAAACAAACTATCTATTTCTGTTTTTTTTGGTATAGAAACTAGGCTTAAATATGTGATTAGTCCCTGCAGTTTCATCAAATTTTGGTATTAGTCCCTGTAGTTTATTTTGTTGGCTTTTGATCCCTACAGTTTCAAAGTATTGTGGTTTTAGTCCTTCTGTTAGTTTAAATGTTACAAAAATAGTTAGATTTAACAGAGTGCCACGTGGCCCAATTAATATACGCCACGTGGCACAGTAAAAGACAAAATTAATTTTTCAATGTGAAGAAAAAATAAAATAAATAGGTGAGAATTTAATATTTAATAATTTATTAATAATAATAAATTACTACTAAAAAACAAAAATGCAAAATGGATTAAGTCTTCTTCTTCTATTTCGTGATCTGCATCTATGGACTATGGCTATGGATTAAGTTTTGTTTTCCCCCTGCCGAACCCTCTTTAAAATAGAAATTGCTTCAAAACTAAGACCTTAACCCATACATGCATGTGAGTAAGCACTAATGATGAAGAATTGGATACATGATTAAGAGCAAAGATGGGGAAAAAGTGGAGACTTGAAACCTTGCAGAGGTCTGAAATGGTGAAGAATTGCATGTGATGTTCGATTCAAGAGTTGTGAAAGAATTTGTAGCGAGAACGGTGAGGGTTTGCGTGAAGAGGGGAAGGGAAAAGGAGGGCTCTTTGCTCTGTTATGGTCTTTTCTCTTGTGGTGTGAAATCAAAACCCCTCTCCCATGGCTGGCTGACTGCTCACAAAGTAGTAGAAGAAGAAGATCTAATTTATTTTATTTTTTCTTCACATTGAAAAATTAATTTTGTCTTTTACTGTGCCACGTGGCGTATATTGATTGGGTAATATGGCACTCTGTTAAATCTAACTATTTTTGTAACATTTAAACTAACAGAAGGCCTAAAACTAAAATACTTTGAAACTGTAGGGATCAAAAGCCAACAAAATAAATTACAGGGACTAATACCAAACTTTGATGAAACTGCAGGGACTAATCACATATTTAGCCTAGAAACTATCTATTTCTGTTAACATAATATTTGTTTTACTTAATTAAAAATATTTTTTAATTTTTATTATCTATAAGTCCTAGTTCAACGGATATAAAATGTTAAAATTGCTACGTCAGATGTCTATAATCAAGGCCTGATCCTTGGTCTCTCAATTTTATATGTAAGTTTATGATAATTTTGTCATTTTGTATGTTTATAGAACAATAAAATGAAAATAGACATACTTCACTTTATATTTTTTTTGTTGACAAAGTCAATGAAACTATGATATATAAGTCATAACTTAACTAATAAAAAATATCCAAATTGTTCAAATCCGATTTCTCCACTTTATCTAATTGAGTTTTTAATGACTAGTCATTCGGTCCACCCATCCTATAGAAAATAAAAATTAAGGAAAGTAAAAGCGAAGTAGAGATGAGGAGGGATAGTGGAGTAACTTCACAGTGCATTTAGTTACACCTAAACAAAACCCAGATTCTCATTTTTTTCTTCATTCTCATCTCGTTTCTTTTCTCTTGTGGTTCAGGTAACTTCTTTTCCCCTAAACGCATGTCGTTTTGTTTCTACACTCTTTTCTTCTCTTCTCTTTCTTCATTCCACCCACGCGTTCTTAACTTGCGTTTCATTTCGTCCCTTTCGTACTCGTTCTATGCTCAGCTAGGGTTTTAGCTTTTAGGTTCACACTTCAACTTCGATGCATTTTCTGTTTCAATTTCGTTTCGTTTCGTTTCGTTTTTATACTCGTCGCTGATCGTGTTTTCTTCACTCAATTCAAAATTATTGTGAATTTGCGCAAACAAACAGAAACAGCTACAGTGAGAAATTAGTTGCATGTGATATTTGTGTTGTTCATTTCATTTTATTCCTTTTTTGTTAGTTTAGGGTTTTTCAATTCATAATTGTGAAATTCTGAATCAAAAAACTGAAGCAAAACTAATTCTCAATATTCTTTGTATTGTATGAATGAAATCTTGATTGACACGTACAATGCACTTTGGTATTTAGGGCCTGTTTGGATTTTGGATTCACTTATTTGAACTTATTTACTGTAATAAGATGAGAACTGACGAAAACAGCTTATGACATTGATGTAAGCTGTTTTCAGCTTATTTTCGTAAGTTCTCAAAAACGGCTTATAGTTATACAGATTTTTTTCAACTTCATATATTTTGTTATAGGCAGTAAATAAGCTGCTTATCCAAACAGGGCTTTATACCAGAAGTGTCTAACTGACTCAATTAGTTTGTTACAAGGTTGTTAGCCAAGGCGCTGACTCAGCACTTTCTGTTGTAATTCTGTTACAGTTGTATGCCTTATAGAGCTTATCTCTGTAGTCTATTACTATTATATAGTAGCAGATTGATTGTGAGTACAGTTGCATGTGATATTTGTGTTGCTGATTTCAATTTATCCCTTTTTTGTTAATTAGGTATTTGAATTGATAATTGTTTAGTTAATGATGGAGTTTAATATTGTGGGTGTATATTAGCAGTTTGATTTTGATTGTGCTGCAAAAGAATGCTATTTGTAGCTCGGATTCTTTTTCCCTGCTGAATAGTAATTGCCTTCCATATTTGCGTTGCTCATTTCATTCGGTTTTATCCCTTTTTTTTTAGTTTAAGGTTTTTGAATTGAGCTCTTTAACTGTTAGTGTATTAACAATTGATTGTACTGCAAGTGCAATGCTATAATTCAGTAAGGCTTGTTGTAGATATTTGAGCACTGTAACCGTTAGTGTCTTAACCGTTATTTTAGGAATTCAATAAGGCCCATTGTAATTATAACTTGTAAAGTCAATGTGAATTCAGGTAGGTTATGCCAGATTTATGTTGTATTAGCTTGATAGTGCAGCTAGATAGTTTAGTTTCGTGACTAAAATTGGGTTTGTTTGCTTATTCATGAATTTTGAATTGTTGCTTCAGATCAATGAATTGTTGATGTTTATGCAGTTATCATTTTTTAATTTTAGATTGGTGGTTAAATTGGTTTAGGTTTTGATTAGTAAGACACACTATGGCAAAGAAAAAGAAGAACCCCATGGTGTTTATGGATGTGTGTATTGATGGGGATCCTGGTGAAAGAATGGTTTTTGAGGTACTCTTTTTTTATATTATTTTTTCAATGCTATATACTCTAGTTTTACAATATTCAACCTAATGGGATGTTGTTTGTCCTCTCAGCTTTTCTATGATGTTGCTCCAAAGACTGCTGAAAATTTCCGTGCACTTAGTACTGGTAATACAACTGATTTGCATAAAAAATTCTGCAGTTATAATTCAAGTTTGCTGAACTTCGACACTTCTTTTTTTCTCAAAAACTTCCACATATCATCACCATTGCTCATCTATCATCAACTGAAAGTTCTTGACATGTTAATGCCTTTTGTTCTATGAGTTGTGCATGAAAATTAGAACTTGATTATAAATCATCTTCCTAATCAACAAATAACTGATTTACCTTCACCTTTTCTTTGAAATCTGTCATTTCCCCTCTCAGGAGAAAGAGGAGTCAGCACTAATACTGGCAAACCACTGCACTATAAGGGTTCTTTCTTCCATCAGATTGTAAAAGGCTCTATTGTTAGGGTATGTTTTTACTTTTGCTTACATCACATTGTTCTTCGGTAGTTCCTATAGCAAGTGTTGTGTCTTTTTTGTGGCTGAAAGTGGCTTAGTAGTAGTCCCTATTTTTGTCAGTTTCCCTTGTTTATTCTGTAGGATACAGGGCTGATGGTCACGACTGCTTTTCTTGTGATATATTTTTGAGGTTGTACTTGTGAAGTTATTCACACTCATAATTGTAATAAGCTCTCGATGACCAGACTATTTGTATGCGTTACTATAATTTGATTGTGTGTATTAATGGTTGGTTTTCCTTTTGCAGGGCGGTGATTTTATCAATCGAAATGGTAAGTATTCTTTGATTCTTGCGTTCGTATCATGAATTATTTCTCCACCTTTTGAAGGTTGCAATTTGATAAAATATATTTAGTCTCTTTATATTTATCATTTGACCACTCAGTTGTCCGGGTTGCAATCCTTGTTCTATTTACATGTTTCCTATCTATCACAATGGTCTAACTCCTGTATCTTTTTCCTGTGTGTTTTGCAGGGACTGGTGGAGAAAGCATATACCCCAAGTTCCCAGGTTAGAATGCTAAGTTGTCGTCTTGAACTCATATTCCCCTGCTTGGGTTCTTCACTAATGTCTCAAAGCTTATTTAGTTCTTATAGTTGTACTTGTGACTTATTTTTTCAGACGAGTCTCCTAGGCTAAAGCATGATTCTCCAGGCCTTCTATCCATGGCAATTGCTGATCGTGACACTCTCGGTTCGCATTTTATCATCACTTTGAAAGCTGATCACCATCTTGATAGGTTTGTTTATCTGATTTATTCCCAGTGACATTTAATTTAGTACTTTGTCCGCTTGGATGAGGTAAACTTATTTGAGCTTATCTTCTATCAACAATTATGAAGCATTTTATTTCTGTTTCGATGAACTGATTAAAAAAGATTTTGAAACCCATGCAAGATATTTTTGGCATATTTTTATAAGTTAAGCTAATGAAAAATAAGTTTCTGTAAAAGCTAGGAACAGCTTAGGAAGTAGATCTTTTTACTATAATTTGACTAAAATCTCTCTTTTTGCTTGAGGGCTTCTTATTTTTTGCTGCATTTAAGGCAATGTGGCCTATTTAACTAGCTTTACTTGATTAATTACTTGTTTAAACTTTAAACTGTACTATTCTTGCATCGGGTTGGTACTAAATGCTCAACTTGCTAATGTGTTCAGTTATGGGGTCATCTTGCAGGAAACATGTGGTTTTTGGCAAGCTTGTGCACGGTTATGATATCTTGAAGAAAATTGAAGATGTAGGCGATGAAGAAGGACTCCCAACCGTAACTGTTAAAATAATTAATTGTGGTGAACATAATGGGGGTGAGAATTCCTTAGCCCATTTAAGGAATACCGAGTTCTTCCCTTAATTTGAGTGATGATAGATAAATCCCTATTCATATGCTGAACATTTAATTTCCAAACTTGTAATAGTCATAGCATTATGTATTGTAGTTTTTATTTTCTCTCTTCAAATTGATGCTTCTGTCCTGTTAATGCCATTTTTAAGATGTATTTGATATGTTTATTTGAATCTTCATGTTTTTTTATTTTAGATGCAAAGAAGACACACAAGTCAAAAATTGGAAGGAATGGATCTTCTGAAGCCAATAGTCTTGAAGCGCGGAGGAAGGGAAAGCATAAGAAATCTTCAGGAGACAGAAGGAAAAAGAGAAAATATTACTCATCAGAATCAGACAGTTCCTCAGATTCCGACGATGAATCTTCAGAAAGTGACAGTGACTCTGAGTCTGATTCAGACTTGTCCTCGTCATCTTACACAAGTTCATCCAGTGATGACAGGCGAAGGAAAAGAAAGAGATATAGGAAAGATAAACATAGACATGGAAAAAGAAGAGATAAACGTCGAGAAAAGAAGCGAAGGAAACAAGATAAGAGATCAAGGCGTAAATCAAGGAGGTATTAAATATGATTATACCTTTGGCTAAGATTTATGGATATAAAATTCCAGTCATAGTTGCTAGTGAAATGAAACATTTATAATTCTGTCATGTATCTCTTGTGCTCCCATATTGTTTTTTTTTTCTTCCCTATTAGTAGGTTATATAGGTAGTCTAAATATTGCATGCTGCTGTTTATTTTTACGAATATCATAGCTATTAACCTACCACATGAGTTTAGTTGTATCTGTTCCCAACAAGACAAATTTTGTATTAACAATTTTTTAACTATCAATTCTACTTTGATTAACAATTTTGATGGTTGTCGCTGAGATTTTGTTGTGTGGTGTTAGGGAATCAAGCAGTCATACTGATGCAGATAGTGCAAGTAAGAGTAACGATAACTCTAATGGGAAAGGTCTTGATACTCAAGAAAGAATTCAGAAGCAAAAAGATCATTCTCAGAGAGATGGTAATTTTGAAGTCCATCACTTTTTTGTTGATTTCATGTGTAATTTAGTCTATACAATAAATTATTTTATATTTAATCCCAAACCAAGCCAAATCCTAAAATATAAGCTAGATGTTGCAAGGATACTTTTGGGGGGTTCAAGGTAGATAATGATTTGTCGTCCTAGTTCATTATCATTTTACATGGAATTGTGACATGAATAATAAAGGCAATCTAGGACAATTTATACCTGCTGGTTTTATTTTTTAAAACCACCTAACCTTGCATCTTCTCTTGATTATACTGTATTTGTGGATGCCCATTTTTCTTGCCTTCTATCGGTTGTTAGCTAGGAACTGCGTCATCTAGTTTGCCTTAAAATCGAAAAAATGAAGCAAATTTCACTTTACACAAGTAAAATTTCATTTGTAAGTCCTTTTTTTGTCTGTCGCAAGCCTCTAAAATTAATTTCAACAAACTTGTAGCTTCATTCTATGGTATATTATATTTTTTTAATGTTCAGTTTTTATTCTTTGGTAGCAAGTGTGATGTCTTGTCTTTGCTTTTCTCTATCAGCTGAAGTTCAGTCATCCTTAGTTTTGGAGAAAGAATTACATCCCATGAATTATAAAAGGAGGGAGGGGGTGAGCATGCTAGAGGAGGAAGAATTCCCAAAAGAAAATGGAGTGCAGCGTAGCAACGGCATTGGGTTCAACTATAGACCTGACAGAAGTGAAGAGAGGCAGCCTGATGTGATGGATGATAATCCAGGAAAATCTAGGTCTACTTTCAAATCTTGTCACACCTCCGTTATTTCTTATGCTTACCGTTTCTTCCAGATCTGGTATTTTATTGAAAGTTGATGAGCAGGAGTAGAAGCATGAGTCCTAAGCAAACTGTGAGCAAGAGTATGAGTATTAGTCCCAAGTGTGTGTGCAAAAGCCCAAGCATTAGTCCAAAAGGGAGGTTGAGCAGAAGTCCAAGTGGCAGTGAAAGCCCACGTGCTCCATCAAGGAGGAGTTTGAGCAGGAGTCTAAACAGAAGCATCAGCAGAAGTCCCGCGAGAGGGAGGAAGGGGAGAAGTATCAGTAGAAGCCCTATAAGAAAGCACATTCATAGAAGTGTCAGCAAGAGCCCTGTGAGAAGTCCTGACCGTAGAAGTTTTAGCAAGAGCCCTGCCAGATCTGTTTCTCTAAGCCGCAGGAGCAAAGGTTCTGCTAGAGTATCATCTCGAAGAACAGTCAGTAAGAGCCCTGTGAGAGTGTCAAGAAAGAGCTTTAGCAGGAGTCCAGTTAGATCATCTGCCCAAGTTCCTTCGAGAAGCATTAGCCCAGGTCCTGTCAGAATGGCAAGCAGAGGCAATCGCCGCAGCTATTCCAGGAGTCGTAGCCCTGTTCGTAGTAGGGAAAGGGCATCTCGTGGGAGGAGTCTGTCAAGGAGTGTGTCACCTGATGCTTCACCAAAACGTATCAGAAGGGGAAGAGGTTTCAGTGAACGATACTCTTATGCTAGAAGATACAGAACACCCTCTCGGTCTCCTGTGAGGTACCGCTATAATGGAAGGAATGACCGGGACAGGTAAACTGCCTAAGTAGTATGCGGTTTCTAAATTATAATTAGTCATGCTACTAAGGTAGTATGGCTCTATTGATAGAGAGTTAAATGTCATAACTTTTTACACCTTCTGCTCTCAGATATTCAGGATACAGAAAGTACTCCCCTAGGCGTTTTAGGAGCCCACCACCACAGAGAAGAACTCCTCCAAGGTTGTTTTGTCAAACTCCGTATACATTATTCCCTTCTTTTTAAAACTTCTGGGTGAAAATATTGTATTTGCAGCATTATTTATTTCTCTTCGCGATTTGATTCATTGTTGAGGAATTTTTTTGGTACCAAGTATTCTTACCCCCATGCCACTGATCAATAATGATTATGTGAAAAACCTTGTATGTAGGTACCGAAGTAGGAGAAGCAGGACGCCATCTGTATCACGCAGCCCACCTTACCGAGCACGGCGATATAGCCCAAGCCGTAGCCCAGTTCGCAATCGTTCGCCTCCTCGTGTGAATAGGCGCATATCATCCCTGAGCAGGAGTCCATCTCCATCTAGGTCTTCTGTGGAATTGCAATCACCGAGGAAAGCAAGCAAAGATAACAGGTCAAGGTCTTCGTCTAGAAGCTCAGATGGAAAGAAAGGCCTGGTCTCTTATGGAAATGGCTCTCCTGATTGAAGTCATGGGTGAAATACCAAATTCGGACTGTTCAGCGAAAGTCACCTTTAATTTTTTTAACTTCACATACTGGAATTAGTGAATGTTACATATTCTTCATGAACCAAGGTTGGGAATTTATTTCCCATAGTAGTGAATTGAAATGGCATGTAGAAAGATAATAGGTACTAGAATAAGATTGAGACTATACATGTCGTACTCTAATGCAGTTTTAGTTGTTGAAGTTTATAAGCAATTCAGTATCTTTGTAGTAGTAAGTAGCATGAGTTTAATGGACGGATATTTGGCCTATCCTTTCAGGTGGGCATGCGAATCAATCCTAATATAGGTAGGTGTGTGAAGATATTGATCAGTATTTCTCTATATTTAAATGTTTAATACTATGGGTATTTGGATGGAGAATTTTTGTTGCCCTCAGGATTCATGTGTCTAGAAGTGTACTTTTGGACAATGGTATAAAAACTATTTCTTTTTAAAAGTATAGTTGTCGTCATATTTGGGGGTGTTCTCATATCTATGTTTAACAACTTTCGTTGCAATCCTTTAATGTTTACAATCTCATTTAGTTGACACGCATAATTGACAACATCATAACTTTTTATAGAGGATTCTCGCAGTAAAATGTTTGAGTCCATTTTTCATAACCTTTTTAATATGATTAGTTTTGTAATAATAAAATTGTAAAAAACTATCCATTTTTAACACAATGCGTTTTTTTTATAGTAATTACGTTAAATGAATTCAAATAATTTTTTTTAACAAATAATCATAATTGATCATTAACAAATTATCTTCACAATCAGACTGGGCACACACATAATCTCTCAAGTGTTGTAGAATGGGGGAGTATTTCTTATCCCACTATGCCCTTGTATATCCTTAAATATGTTGTATTTTCATATTCAAATAAATTAAATTAAATCAGTCTCATAAGCAATTGAAAAAAAAACATAGAAAACCTTCTAAATTATATAAAATGAAAAAGGACACGGACAACCTTCAAAAGAAAAAAAAATGAACACAAGCAAATAAATATTTTTGAAATGTATTCCCTATTTGACGATGGGCCTAATGTATATTTTTCATAAAGAGTTGAGTGATGATGAGTTAACATACAATCATTTTTTAGGAGATTTACCGCAATCAAAAGAATCATGGTATATTTTAATTTTATGGAAAACCAGGCTCCCAAAAAACTCAAGACCATGAAAAATCAGAGCATATTTTCATTTGAGAATGAAAACAAGAGTGGAAATAGATTAATAGATATTTATTCGTAAAATAATACAATTTATAGAATCCCTATATAGTCTCAGATGAAAACGAAAGAAAGAATTTTTTAATAGTATAAAATAAAAAGCAAGATAGAGAGTATTCCATCGCTTATCATTTTACACCGTTAAGAGATTCTTTCTCTCATTTTCATATAGAAACCCTATAAATATAAAAATAATTATAAAACTATATTATTATACACTATTAAGAGATTCGTTCGCATTATATCACATCAGTTCATTAACCAAGCAAATAAATATTGAACAACTGATGTCATGTCCTAATTATCATGGCCACACCCCTCAAAGGATGAGGCTCCATTTGAGCATATGCAATAGCATACATTCATACCCCAAAAGAGGGTGTGGCGGCAAGAAAAATATAAACTGCGCGGAATATGTTCCAAGAAAGAACTTCTAAACACAGCTTCCAATGCGAAAAATATAAAGGAATACTACAAATCGGAAGGATGATCCGGTCATAACTTCAACTGTGCATTGATTCACACACTAAGTCATAGAAATGGTAAATTTCTAAAACATTTTACACCAAATAATAATAAAATAAAATTTGTCAATATACCATTACCTACAAGACAAGATGCCAACCATTATACACACATTGAGGGCGTTCTCTAGCTTTCAGGTTATGTCACTTTCTCTGCGCCGTTACCCGAATCCTCTTTGGCATTGCATTTAGCTTTGGAATCAGCACAAGGGGTCAACGGCGGGAAAGAAGGAACAGATTGCAATATAAATTTCCTGCCACTTTTCAAACCACCTGAGGAGCTTGATCCAATCCGAAGTAGATGATTCTTTGGAGGAGAAACTCTCTTTTGGATTGGAGAATTTGCTTTCACAGGCTTGATAGGAGTTGAAGTTTCCTTTAATACATCAGGTGTTTCATCTTCTAGAATGTCAAAGAGCTTGCAGTCTGATTCATCATCTAAGTTAGCACTTGGGGTAATCGGTGAGCTACCGCGCCAACGAAGAGAACCCCCAGATAATTGGCGAATACCACATCTATTGGAGAGTTGGTATGGTGGATGATCTAACCGCTCATTTTCTTTAGACAAAGGACCTGAAGGTGCATTCTTTTGAGAATTATCCGATTCCGAATGTGCAAGACTGCTCCGTGATTTTTTGGTGGACTGCGTCCAACTTGCAGAAGCAACTCTGGACTTTGCAGCCTGCTTGCCTTGGCTGGACAAATGGAAAAAGGCCAATCAGCACAAAGGCAGAGACATCAAAATACTCTGGATAATAACTTTTTATTCTATATACAATATAGGAAGACTTGTAGTGAAAGCAATCTTACTCAGAGCATTGCAACAATGGTGTTACAGGTGAGAGGTGATTTTCTGGTCGTAACAAGCCTGTCTTGATTGTCACCATTTTTTGTCTTTTGTGAAGTGAGTCATCCAACACTTCTTCAACAATGCTGCTCTCCCTTTCTTTGAACGAAGCACGTTCCATTGCCACAAAATCTGAATTTAAAAATGTGTATTACATTAACCAAAACATTTAATCATCTGTACCCTCTCTTCCACCATGTGGCATTAAAAAAAAATTGACTATATTTTAAAGGAGAATGCTAGTGAGTGCCCTAAGGGCATTCATTAAGAAACCAAAAGAAGCAACTATGTATGAAAAAGTGGTGTAATTATTACATTGATAAGAGTAACGTGTAATTTCAAGATAAAATTTCGAGAAAACCACCAAATTTTTGTTCTCTGTCTTCGTAACTCCCTCTCAAATAGGTCTCTAACTCTATCAATATCTCAAAATAATCTCTGTCAAATGTTTCTCGATTTGGTCTTTTGGAGGGGCTAAATTGAGAAACAATCGACAAAGACAAGAACTAATTTGAGATATTGGTAGAGTCAGCCAGTCAGGGACCTATTTTAGAGTGACTTACAAAGACAGGCACCAACCAATTTGGGGGTTTACTCATAAAATTTCCTTTTATGAAATCCTTAACCAATGCCCTTAGGACACTGCTTTTATGAAACCTCTAATCAATGCCCTTAGGGAACTCGTTGGCAAAACCCTATTTGAAATCCAAAACGACTTTTAATTATTTAATTCACACCTATATCCAATTTAGTCTCTATAAAAATTTCTTACCAGTTTGAATCCCTAAAATATAAGAAAATTTGCTTTTGATTTTCATTGTTTTATTTCAGTCTCTCTAATATTTGTCCATATTAAAATTAATTCCTATAACATGGTACACATCAATGGAGTGTCATTTGTACGGCCTACATGACCATCTCTAGCAATCAACCTGGGCACAGTGGTGGATGGGGTTTGAGTAGAGGTTATGGATTCAACTCTAGACATATCATTAAGAAACATAAAGTCGTGTCATTTCTACGGACCACACAAGGTTAAATTTTGTAGTGCATTATTTAAAATAGTTGTTCATAGTATAAGTTCTAACCTTCTCTCTTGCCAAAGTCATTCATACATCCATCACATCGACATCCAGTCGAGCATCCAACTTTAGCCTTTTGACAAATATTTTTAAAAAGAATCTATTAGCAGACACAGTAAAACTGGATAAATATTTAGAGCATATAGATATGTGGATACTATACACAACCTGAAAACATTCACAATATTTTTTAGTACACTTTGACCTTTTGCAGTTGCAACCTCTTTTGTGCCTCGCTGATGCCGGTGTTGTCATATTCACATCTTCCTGCAAAGATCGCATCAAAATATCACCAAATTTCTGAATTCCAAGAGGTTGAACAACAGTAAAATATGAGGATCTTATACCATAATGTTTGGTGGAACATCGGCCGCACAAAGTACAATCTTGGGAGCAAATGCTTGTGGGTTACGAGATTCAATATGATGCTTTGTCTCAACAACTGTCTCATGAAATTCTACTCTATTACCACAGCTTTCGCAAGCACAACCGTCGCCACAGAAGAGTCCGGCACCAAAACAATCACAATAACTGTATAGTACTCAAATCAAAATACATATAGATATTTCATATCATATAAAGTACAATATCAAACATATATAAAAAATTACTCACAGTTTCAAACATTTACTCTTCTTACAGTTGCAACTCTTAGGGCCACTAGCATCATCAGTATTTGTTTTTTTCCTATAGAGCAATGCAATATTTGGTGAAATTAGCAAACATGTAAAGAATAAAAACTACTGTATGAACTATGAGAAAGATCATGATAACTAACTTTTTTTTGGAGGTGCTAGGATGGTTGAATTCCTCAGTATTTTCAACTTCTATAGGGCTTACTCTCTTCTTATCATGTGCATTTGCCGGATATAGGTCGATGGATTCTGTCAAGATAGGAGGAGATTCGGAAATGAAAGAATCTGCAGCTACTAAAGCATCGGTTTCATGGCTCTCATTTCTAGTATCAATAAAAGATTGACCATCCATATTGGACAGAACTGAGGATCTTGTCACACTTTCCACTTTATGCAGACTTATAGAAGGTTTGGATTGTAACCCCTGTAAACCATCTGATAATCTCACACCTGAAGTTGAAGCACAACTAGGTGGCATTGCATTTACAATGCTATTTAAATGCAACCCAATGCCTGGTGGCTTGAAACCTGTCGCAGGAACCATTTTTACGTTGCTTGAAGTTGCATTCATTTTCACATGAGATTTATTACTTCCAAGAGCAATGGAAGAAGCTTCCTCAAATTGTAGGCAGCGTCTACGGAAGCCATGATATTTTAGACTAGCCTCCATTGACTGTAACAATTATTATATTGCACAAAAAAAAACTTCATTAAAATGAATAAAAATTGCAAACTCCTGATAATCAGACTGCAACTCATTACCGCAAACAAATTTTGCATTAGTAGATAATGCTATTAGACCACTGTAGTGACTAAGACCTTGTAGCCAACAAATTTTTGTGGATTTTTCTTCGTACAAAATATATTCCATGCTGTATATTCATAAAAAGAAAACTACTTCCTTATTCTAAGATGCCGTTAACCTCGAGTCCATGATGCATTATTATCAGGAATCTCATTTTATTAACAATCTTGATTGAGAAAATGCAACTACCGAAAAAATAATTTTGAAACCTCCAAACAAAGGAAAACTTGAAAAGAAGAAAATGGGGTGTGTGTGTGTGTCTGTGATTAGTTAGAGAAGCCTGATTATAACACCCATCTTCTGTAGAAATACGCTGTATACCACTGCTGCTAATTTCTTTAAAAAACTCCTGTCATGGATCATGCAAATGTCCATAAGCAGACAAGACCCTTGAGGCATTATTAGATTTTAAAGAATAAGTGTGCCAAGTGGCAATAGAATGCATGTATTGTGCTCTTCTCTTAATTGGAGATAATAGGTGCCAATGAAAAAAAAAATTGAAGTATATTCAAGCCTAGGATCATTAACCTTGAAAGAGTCTATTTAGTGTTAAAGCATAAAAGAACACAACATAGAGATAAAACTCATTCATTCAGAGAGAGGGCAAAGCATGACAAGACCGCAAAATTGACACAAAGGTTAACATATTTCTTTAAAGGAATGCAATAAACTTGTAGGAAAAAAGTGCTTACCTCAGAGCCATCTTGAGAGGTATTCTCTGAATTTACTTGTGAGATTGACACCATCTGATTGCAATTTTCAAATTCTTTAACATCCTGGATAGGATCAGGCATCAATTGAGGTGTAGAGTCACTATGATGCCGTTGATCATTTCCTGCACCTGAACTCGAGCCTAAACTTATGTTTACTTGAGAAACCAATTCAGCACCATTTTGCTCCCCTTCTATTATTGAAGGATCTTCAGCATATACTAACCTTTCTTGATGAACCATATTAGATTCCTCTAACAAAGGCAAAAGTTCTTGTGCTTGGTTACTAGGCCCATCACTCCTACCAAATTGTAATATATTTTTCTCTGATTCAGTTAATGATGGCCCAACTGCATCAGTAGATTGTTCCGTTTCTGGGTTGACTGGAAACGATTGATCATCCCCAGGATCAGCCAAATATTGCTCAACAGATTGTGGAGGACTACAGCTTTGGGTATTCACATCATTCTTGACACCAAATTCGACCTGAGCATCTGTTATAAACACCTCCGACGACAATGGCTGCTTAGAAGTCAATTTCTTCAAATCACTACGAGCTTCAGCAAGACTGTTGTCTCCAATGTGACTTTGCAATACTTCTCCGCTGGACAAATAGTTACCTTGAGGCCTGATAAATATAAAATGTGTCAAAATAGTGTCACTGCCTTGTTAACAAAAACAACACATGAAGACGAAATTGAAATGACAAACCTTTCCAAGTATTGTGTTTCACGATGGTGATGGCTAATACGCGGGGACTTGAATACAAGTGGTGGAGAATTGAGTCCGAGAAAGCCATGTGTTGGATGAGAAGCCTTGACAGGATTTATTGGAGATAGAGTGTTGACAAATCTCAAAAAGGGAGATTCCTAAAATTGAGAAAAGATGTGAATATCACTCTTTAATCATAATACTATAAATGAAACAGAAGAGTCCGAAAAATACTAGTAAAGCCAACTAAATAAAACAACAAACTAGTCTCTAGACATGTGTAAGGCTCAATAAACACAATCAACAGCAGATATGAATGTGTGGGACGGCAATGCAGATGTGTAAAAATCCTCGAAAGTCCATTTAACAGTCACTTACCTAATTGATAAATAACCTTGTCCTTGTATTCATATTCATCATTTATGCAACAAAAATAAAAGAGACAATGTGGTTTGATTAACAAATGAAACAATGTGAGTTATACTAAACAAATGTAATTCCAAACAAGTCAGTCTCTCACAGTAATAATTCACACAATAGCAATTAGTTGAAACCCCGCTATGCTGTAGCACGAGAACCACAATAACGGTTATATGACAACAGTTTGTAGTAAATAGTGTATCACAGAACACTGAGAATTTGTCGAAATTCGGGTATGCAGCGACTATGTAACAACATTGCATTAAATGAAATAAAAAAAGTTGATATTGAATAGATCCTGACAATAATACTAATAATTAGGTTCCATAACGACAACAACAATCCCTAGTAGTAGTTATCGATCCTCCTCCTTATATGGAACCAATTAATACTAATAAGAAGAGATAAATCATCGAAATAGAGTTAAACTCTAAAATTGAGTAACGAACAAACCCTAATTAATTAATTAATTAATGAATTAATTGAAAAAGAGAGTGATGAAATAGGTATATACTTGAACTTGAGGGGATTCAGAAGAAGTGGCGGCATTGAGAGTGGAGAGAGAAGAAGAAGAAGTTGGCTTCATTTTAGAAGCTTCTGGAGAATCCATCACTCACTCTCTCAATCTATCTAAAGAAGAACAACAACAGCCGAACAAGTTGTTGTTGTTGTTTGTTGAATTCTCTCTCTCTCTCTCTATAATAATGAATGAAACAACTCACTTTTTCACCATTTTTTATTTTTTACTGTTTATTATTATACGACGAGAGAGAGAGAGCGTGCGGCGCGTGAAATGATATATGATATACGGGAAGGAAATGCGAGCGGGAATATCAAATTCATTCAATCAATCCTTCTTTTTCCTATTGGGCCGGACTGGGCCGGGTCGGGTCTCTTTTTTGTCCGTATTCTCTCTTGTGCTTTGTGCTCTAGTATTTTTTCTCTCAAGTAATCAAAGATTTGTTAGCAGTTTCACTTAACTCTATTAATTAATTAATGGAATATCAATAAACTAAATCTGAATTTTCTCTATTAGCAGTTTGACACATTATATGTCTCAAGTTTCTCTATTAATTAATTAATGGAAGATCAAACGCACCCTTAGTGTCTCAAGTTTCAACTTATTATATGTTTTGGCATTTGGTACCATGTGCATTTGTGTTAGTCATACAGGACAAAGATAAATTAAACCAAGAATATTCAACCAATTATGCCAAATATAAAATGAATTTTAATTGTCATTCAACTCAAATTATGCTATTTTAGTGGTACATTAAAGTTAATCAATAGAAAAAACTTGTTCAAGTGCGTGGAAGTGCAGCAATGGTATTGTCTATTGTGTGATTGAGACCATTAAGAATTTTAGGAACTAGGAAATGCTTGAAGCGATGGTAGGGAAGAGAACAATATGTCTATTTGTTCAAGCCACTGTTACCTAAAATAAGAATTTAATTTATGTGACTATGCTAGTTGGTAAGAATTCAACTCTTCATAAAAAGAATGAGTTTTATAGACTTGTATGGAGTATGGACGATTTAAAAATATTAATATAAACAATATTTTATAATGATGGATGAATAATATATCATGTACTTTGTAGTTGGTGGTACTACTAGTACTATAGATTGCTTTGATTATGATGAGATGAACTAAGTCAAATGGCCTCATGTTTTGGATTTTAGCATATTGATGATTCTTTTTCTAACAATTCTTTTTATAGTGGAATCGTCAATTTTACCACCCCGACGAATTCATGTATGTGTCCGCATTCACTTTAGAGTCAAAGCCTCCCATTGAGAACTGCTTTATTTTATTTTCAAAGAATAGCTTACCATTTTGAAGACTTCAACCTTTTGACAAATTGTTGAATAAGAATTGTTGCATATTTTCAATAGATACCAACAAATTATCAGGTACCATTATGCTCAGCATATCTTTTTTGGTAAGCATTATGTTCAGCATATAACATCAAAACTTCAATATTTAAATTTGGGCCTGTCATAAAGCAGCAAAAATTTGAAAATTATTCGTAACACTTAACTTAACTGATATTGTCAATATTATTAGACTGAACTTTTTTATCTGAGATTTGAACCAAGAATCTGATATTTTTGTAAGCCACAAAGCATGTGATAAAAAAAAAAACCAAAAACATCATTCCATTATCAATTTCTTATAGTCAAAAATTATCAGGGGACTACAAAAATCCAATAATAAAAAAATCCATAAATAATTTAACCAAATTTGAAATAAAAAAAAAATCAGCACTCAGTTATTCTATTCATCTTATTCCTCATTATCATTATCATCTTCCTCTACCAATATCCTCTTGCATGCTTCATAACACATGAAAGAGATTCCTGCAGCAGGCACCAACTTCATGCAGCTTGGTCCTAATCCTCTATACAAACCTTGGACACCTTCCTTCTCAAGTATACATGCTAGTGCATGAATCACATTCTTGTAAACTTGTCTTCCACTAAGTGCTCCCACTTGCATTTGCTTGCGAGCCACTTCAAGCGGGAAAGTAGCAGTACTTGAAATAGCACCGGCCGCAGAACCTATCAAAAGTGTTTCGATGTTTCCAATCTTCTCTTGCTTAAAAACTTTCTTGTACACTTTCCTTAAAGTGTCATAGGCAAAGTAATTGGTTGCAGAATACGGAATAACTCCAATAAGACTAGGAGCAAGGCCTCTGTAAAGTTCTGAAGCGCCCTCTTCTCGAATGATTTTCACAAATGCGTCAAGTAGACCATTATAAACATCTCTCTGCAAAAATACAAATCCACCTTAAATTTTATGAAAGGATAAAAATGGAAAATGTGACCTTGTTTTGTTTTACAAGTACAAACCTGGATGGTTAATCTAGTCTTTAGTAATTCTAGAGGGTATGTGCAAATAGTTGAACTAACTCCAGCACAAGCACCTGCAATCAGTGACGCAGGAATCGGAAGTTTAGGCTTTTCACCAGGTTTTGATGAGAGGTTCTTATTAACTGTATCATAAGCAAATAGCTGCAGAAAAAAGTGCAATATAGTTAGATACATAAAAATCTACCGGAGTTAAATCTATGCTCCTGGAGTTAAAATACTACTGCATACTACTAGACTTTATCACTCAGCATTATTAATTGTGGATCACAGAAAATCGCAGTTTATTCAAATTCCATTGTAGTGCTGTTGTAGCCACTATTTGACAATATTTTGTACTTGGTGTATCAAAGAACAATAGTGATTTGTTCAAATTCAGTTAAGCTATTAGTCACTATTTACCAATATCACTGTCTAACATATAACATAGTTCTTTTCAAAATTTGACTCATTAATAAGAGCTACAGGTTGCTTTACAATATAAATGCTTTCTAGTTTGAAAACCAAAAATATTTTCTTCAGCAACAAAGAGAGCTATTATTAATTATCATGTATGTGGTTCAGTGAATCAGCATTCTGTCACTGAGTTAAATTATGGAAGCTCTACATACTAGATTAACTTGGACAACCAGTGACATACTGACATGCCTAGAATGAAAAGCAAAAAAAAAAAATTGCAGAGGAGAAGTGACAAACAAAACAACTGCAACCAAAAGCAATATAGGTCCTTTACTTTTAAACTATTACCAACTTACAACACCTTTTTACTTTCTACTGTTGCACATTGAGCTAAATTGAAGGAACCTTATATAACACCGCCATCCCAAACCATTAGCAAAAGGAAAAAGCATATACGAGGAAGGAACTATTGCATGAAAATTCTTTGAGCCAAAGCAAGCAAAAGCTAAATCTAAAATTTCTATAGAATTTAAAAACCGACTTAGGGATATGACTTAGGGATATGTCGCAGGCGAATAAATAAAACAAATTTGGCAGCAATACAAGTAACTATATGTCACAACTCACAAAGACCATTCTATAAGATGGGCAAAGCTACCTAACTTGATGTCCTTTTCAGTTAGGAGAATATGAATTCAATTGTTGAAAATGACAGGCAAATCCGGCAGCAAGTTAGATACCAAACCAGACCATATATTTGCATTCAATTTTTGTAAGTGATTTTATGTTATTATTTATTTCTGAACATTTTCGTTAATTACTATGTTTCAACTTATGAAACCATTTGTTACCTCTTTTTAAAACAAAATTTTAACTAATAATTGGGATTGCCCTTGTTCTACCAATATTAATAGTTCTCCTAAAACTCAAAAACAAACCAAGTCTATAGAAACAAATCCCTTGACATATAAACAAAATACAGCTTTGTTACTAGTATTTAGTAATATTGTGAAGTAGCAGCTATAGCAGCACTACATCACTATTCTGCTGCAGAATTCAAACAAACCACTATTTTCTGCGATCCACAATTGACAACACCAATAAAATAAACAACCAAAATTAACACATACTGAACAAATCAAATAAGTGAACACAAACTCATTCAACAACAACATAGTGTGAAACAAAAACAATGAAATTAACAAAAAATTAAAAGCAAACATATACATTAACATTACCTCAATAGCCTTGCTAGGTGCAACCCTTATGACATTAACAAAATTACCCCTAAACAACCCTTTCCATCCATCAGACTCCATGATATTCTTAAACACCTCACCACTAGAATGACCACTACTTCCAACCATCAAATGAGTCCTAATAGTTTCCAAAGGTGCAACAGCAGTACGTGAAATAGCCCCAGCAAAAGCACCACTAATCAATCTCCTTAAAGAAGGGTTTTTTACCTTAATCTTAAACTTTTTAAGACTACCCTTTTTCTTTCTCTTAACACCTTCCACTATTTCATCTTCCTCTTCCTCATCAGGAACACCAAGAATCTTGACTTTCCCTTCTGATTGCACATACCTAACGTACAACTCAGTGCAAGGAATCTTCATCCCATTCTTTCTTTGAGAAGATGAATCAGATGAAGATGAGTTTGGTGGCTGTGGAATTCCACCACCACCAAAACCCATTCCCATTTGATTATGACTCATGCTAGCAAATAAACCACCAATAGGGTATGCTTGTTCTTGTTCATTATTACCCCATTGAGACCCTAAATTGGAGATTGAGAAAAAACCATCTCTTTTGTCATCAAAGAGATTGTTTTTGGTGATTCCTTTCCAACCCATTAATCAAAACCGTGTGATAGATAAAACCCTTTTGGTGTTTCGAAAAAAGGTAGTAATAGGAGAAATGTGACGGCGGAGAATGCGAGAGGAAAGGAGGAAGAAGAGTGTGTAGAGAGAGAGAGAGAGAGAAGAAAAGGGTTGGTGGGGAATCTGTGTGTGTCTCTGTGACTCTCTGAAACCCAACAACACCAATCTTAACAGTGTTGAATGAATTTATAGTGAAGAACAATAACAAACAAAACGGTTCGGGTGATAAGTACGACATGGTTCGGGTTGATAAATAAGATAGATAGTTGTCTCTTATCTTTTTTTCACAAACGTTTTCTCTTATCTTTATACATAGTTTTTTTGTCCTTACCAAAAAATTGTCATGAAGTGATACTCCTTCCGGTCAAAAAAAAAAAAATACTTAAGAAAAAAATAATTTATATGGAGTTTAAGAAATTTAGTTAAGTGTAGTTAATTTTACTGTATTACCTTTTTAAATTATAAATACCAAAACATAAAATGGAATAATTATCTAAAAATTAGTAAAATTAAATAAGAGTATATTTGAAATAATAGTATTAATTCTTTTAAAAGTAGTTAATTTTTGCTTATAATAGTGACCAAAATTTAAAGTATTTTTTGCTTATAATAAATAACCGGAGGGAGTAATATACTAAAGAGAAATGTTAACATATGTCTTTAAAGACACACGACCCTTTACTAAAATTAATGTTTTGTCCTTGACACAATTGTTATTTGTAGAATTAGAACAATGTTAACAATGACCCTTTACTAAAACTAAATTTACAACCTAACTTTGAAGTCCTAGGTTCAAAAATGTTCTGTCTAACGGTCTAACGATTACAGCATTTTGACAATTGAACTTAGACTTCTAAACTATCTTTATACATAGTTTAAATTAACAAAAAATAATGTATTATACTTATATTTTTTTTCGACAATAATGTATTATCCTTATATTATATTGTGGATATATCAACTCTTTTTTAGTCTTTTCTTTTTGGTATAAAATTCTGATGCTTGAAGGAAAAAAAATAAAGTTGTTTCATTGACAAATTCTTAAAACTTGATTTGATTTTATATGGAAATTTTAAACAAGTGCTATCAAAATATAAAGATAGCATAAAAATATAAAGATAGCATAACCAAGTGGTTGAGCTATTGGTTAATAAGCTTTTCCAAGGACGAATTGTTTGGAAAAATCTTATTTCAATTTTTGAGAGGAATAATTATTGACACACTCCTTTTTTTTTTCTTTCTAGTATACTGCTATACCTGTTTTGCCAAAAATAACCCTATCGCCATTCTTGATGAAGTGGTTGAGGTGGGAGAATTAAAATGTGAATGATAAGAAAGTTTCTGGTATATTCTCATCTACAACATAACACTAACATATACCAACAATTGTCATTTAAAGAGTTCCAATAAGAAAATTACAGTAGCTTAAATCGAGTCACAAGCCAGACAAATTACCAATTTTTTGGCTCAAGTAACATCGGGTTATCATTAACAATTCATTACTTAAAATATATATCTGCAAATTATACACCAAGTTGACTAAGTAACAGAATTATTATTTAACTTGATCAACTATAACAGCTAACAACTACTCAGATAAGATTGAATCTTTCACCATTTGTACTTTAATAACTTTCTCAAAAATACAATTATTTCAGTAAAAAAAATACAATTTATCATGCACTGCTGCATTATTTAGGATAGCTGTAGTGAATGAACAATCAGGATTCAGTAGTCAATACTCAATACTAATACCACTAACTTGATCGCTTGTATACTTGTGCTTATTGCTGATAATAAGTAAACTATTGCTTGAATATCTACATAAAGTATATAAAAGTCTATTTGGCTTCAGAAAATAATTTTCATAGTAGAAATGAAAAAGCTTACTTTCAAACTGACGATGACTCGGACAGTAAGCTGTCACAACTTTTTTGAAATTTTTTATGTTGCCTCTGAAAATAAGGGTGGAAACTACTGACTCCATCCAAGTATAATGGAGTTTGCATTTCAATCAGGCGTGAAACCTACAATGAAAAAACATGTTAATATTTCCGTCTTAGTTGATCTTTTAAAGTTCCAGAGCAACAATATAAAGAATTTAGGACACAGATACAACACATTAAGAACTGATTGACAAATAACTACAATACAAATTAATAGGCTGCATATATTCTAATATAATAAAGATAGCTGCGCAGATTTTATCCTCACAAATCCTTTAACAGATCCTTTGGATAACACCACGATACTATTGTTTATCACCAAAAAGAGTCTATTGAAGTATCATTAGTCTCTATCATAAACTTGACACAGTAGATAGTGAATAATATGACATGTCAAATCTGTTGTTTATCATGAAATACGAGAATCTAGTAATATGTTAAACTCGCCAGCTAGTAGGAAACATATACAGGAAACAAATCAAGGAAATTCATTATGAAATGCCACTGCAGTACTTGCAGTGATGAAAAAGAAACACTGTAGCAAACCATTTCAGCATAATTTTATATAATGATTTAGTTTTATTATATAATGATTTAGTAACTTTTGTTGCACTACTAAAATTTGGGAATGGTACTCACAGCTCTCTGAAAAGTAAACATCTCTTCCTGACCAGATAGTATGGATGTGATGCCAACAGGGGTACCTCCTGAGCCCACGTTGCCTTCTGCTAAGACATCCCTACGAAGTTTCCCGCCTTCAGCCTCTGTTTCAAACTGGAAACTGAAACCGAAACAAGAGTAAGGAAGTTCAGTTACCAATGCTTCATTTAAAAAAGACAACTAAATTGCCATCAAAAGCAAATCTGAAAGTCAGTTTGGTCAATACATCATAAAAAGAAAGTCAGCCCAACGAACAAAACCTATGCAAACTACTAATCATAACTATAAATTGACAAGAGAGGATCTATTTTACAAGGGATTTGACAATTTCCTTATTTTAAGTCAGCCTACATTCTATGCCATGTTTTGGTAACACATTGAGTGGATTATTGTAAAATTAGTTTGTCAAGCAGCAACATCAACAAACAATCTAGAAAGAGGAATTTAATGTAAATGTTTCCTATGTGAAACCACCTATTCCAAACTACAAGGCATAACAAGCATCAGAATTCAGAACCAACTACTGGATAATATATTGGCACTTGACAGTGAAGTAATAAGGTAAATAAAATTATCACATCACCACTGTTAGAAATATAATAAAACCATTGATGTGGCCTTTCCTAAAAGCTTAAACTTTTGGGATAATCGGTCATTTGACATGGTATCAGAGCCTCTACGACTAAGTGGTCTAGAGTTCGATTCCCGCTCCCCTCACTTTCTAATTAAAAGTGGAATTTTAAGCATATGGTAGGTGGGCCTATGCATTATCCACGCTTCAAGCCCAATGAGCTCTTGCGTGAGGGGGCGTGTTAGAAATAATATAAAACCATTGATGTGGCCTTTCCTAAAAGCTTAAGCTTTTGGGATTATCGGTCATTTGACAACCACTTCAGGATATCCAAAGCATTTATACTTTGTAATCCAAGAGCTTTCCAAGCATCATAAATCTCATACAAACAAACAAAATTACCTCTCCAAGTCAAAAAGTGTGCCCTCCTCAGTTCCTTGAAATAATTCATCAATTGAAGAGGATGCCAAACAACATAGACAGGAATGATGATTGTATAACTCGTCAATAAGAGTGATAAATCTCCGTGCCTGAAAAGTAGAAAAGGTGTTTTTGCTCAAAATAAGATAGGGAGGTCTAGAATGAGAAGTGTATTAAATTGTAATGCCAAGAACTTAGGATATGTAGGCGCAATGTAGACGCAGAGAAAGAGAGTTTTTAAAATACATTAGGCGGTCATAAACACATATGAGCCTAACTTAATCTATTTCAATCAATACCTTGTCACGAATGCGCATACTCATCACTGGAATATCAGATATGAAAACAGTGTGATAGTTTTCAGCCACTGCAATATAATCTGCTGCACCCAACTGAAAATCAAAATGTTAGAGAGGGAGAGAGCTTACTTCCAGGCAGCCCAAATATTAGGTTTAACTACTTTTACCACCACACTAACGAAAGAACATACCGGACGGCCACAGAGATAGTCAAACGTAAAGCGGGCAACTCCCCCACAGCTTTCAGGAACCTCAAGGGTCCTGTCACAAAGAAATACTATGATTCATATTTATTACGCATGCTTGTTTGACAGCATTAAATATAAATGGTGCTATCAAAAAAAAATATATAAATGGGATACCTATATATACCTTCCAAACATCACTGAGATGGTGTCGGGGATTATTTTTCCTCCAAATGTGTTTGTTGCATTGTGCCACTTTTTCTCAAATTCATTGATTATTTCCCTTTCAATAGGCCACAAATAGTTTACCTGCATATTTATTCTACCCACTTAAATTCCCATGTGTTTAAATTCTAATAGGCATAATATGACATGTTAACGTGCAGCTATTAGAATAAACTGTGCATGGACAGACAAACTGTAGTTGGCTTTTCACACAAGTTTCATGAATGAATTTTATTCAAAAACAAAGTATATAATAGAAGAAAGATTTTCTTCAAGTGATGTCAAGCATGGAAGTGTCCTCAATTGGGGACTTTCCGGTTTCCATCCTATAATTATGTTGTTGAGTAGAAGGATTTTGGTTGCACAAATTTTGTAATGTTGGCAGCATCATAACTTTGTAATTGACAAAGAAGTCGCATTTACATTGAATTGGTATTTCATAAATTGGATAGAGTTACATATTGTTTTGTTTTCGTGAACCTTTAATGCAAAATAACTATTAATGATCAAACAACTGAAGTACTAAGATATATACTGACATCACATTTGTGTGTATAAAAGAAAGCAATGACCAAGCAAAACTGCAAATGCAATTGCTAGAAATGCATATCTTACAATTATTTGAGGAAAATTTGATCAAATTTTTTTTGGATATCATTCTACTGCTATTATGGTTGATAAAAAAAATTCTACCACTAAGAAATATACTGGCATCATATCTTCACATTATCACATAGATATATTTTGATAGTTCAGATAACTGTGATGACAGGCAGATTAGCTCTTACCCGGTTTACTGATCTTTGTGCAATAAAACGACGGTAGTCAATTTCACTGCCTATCAACACCTTCTCACAATGTTCTTCCAAATTGGAGAGAAGTTTTTGGAAGAACTCTGGTACCATACCAGCCTGCACAAAGAAGATTTTTGAAGAAAATATTAATGAACAAATACCAGGCCCTTTTCCAATTGGTTTACAATCTAGATCCTCCAAAAAGTAAATCATCAGTGTGTTTACCAACCCCCTGCAACATAATTGAGTAAAAAGGAAAAAAGATAACACATCGAGTAAAAAGTTTGATTAATAATGAACACACCTCATTCAAATCCTTTGGTGCTCGATTACTTGTAGCCACAATAATAGTTCCACTACTCAGCAATCTGCTTAGAATTCCAGATAAAGCCACAATAGCAAATACATCAACAGTCTGAAATAAAGAGTGTCAAAATTAAGTCGCAATCTTAGTGGGGATTGAGGGGGCCGGCCCGGCCAGTTCCCAACATATTTTAATATATATACAGTATGCTATGTAACATATTTTAAAAATTTAAACCTCGCTGCAGTGGAAACCTAGGTTTCGGCCAGTTCCCTTAAATGTGATATTTTTGTAACTCCTTTGTGTACTTTTTTGTGCAAGATATAAATTAAGTCTCAAAATGAAAAATACAGGATTCGACCCATTAAGTATTGCATATAAATAGTTTATTATATTCATACAATTTTTTATTTGTTTTGACCTTCCCACAAAATTATGTGATGCTCTGCCACTCATCTTCATTACAAGCCAAAGTATGAAGAAAAAAAGTGATATAATACAGAGAAAGCTCGGCGATCATGACTGAGGTGTTCAAAGCATACATAGAGTTGTATGATATGTAACTGAAATAATGATATGGGTAGGAAAAATATTTCTAAGCAAAAAAACTGATGAAATAACACATACTAAAATAGACCATGGAAGCGACACAAAATGCACATTTTCAAAAAATCCTTTGAAATTAATAATGAAACCGAAAACACAAAAAGATTACTAAATAAGAAAATATTCCTCAAGTGTTAAATCAGCATTGATGAATAGGGGTATGGAAATCTATAATTTAGTATACAAATATGGGGAACACATTATAACATAATCTAATAAATTTTCTTTACCTGTATCTCATCAAAGCACAAAATGCTAGCTCCCTTTTCATCCCCTTCTCTATCCAGAAAAAACTTATCTGCTACAGCCGGAAGAATGTTTTTTAACTGTACCTCTTGCTTGTATCTTTCTTCTGCAGCCAGCCACTCCTTAGCTTTAGTGTCAAAGGGAAGATTCATAATCCAACCAGCAATGCCCGACTGCAAAGGCTTCTCTTCCATTTGTTTCTTCCATATCTTGTGCATGTGTTCATTTATTCTAAGCATGGCCTGCACATGAATGGAAAAAGTAAATCTATCTATCACTTTCAACAATATGTTCACGACATTGAGTGATGGTGTTGCTGTAGAAAGACGTAACATGTATTCCAGAAAATAGCATCGATGAAATCTATGCCATTATATTTTTTTGATAAGCGACTTATGTGTCATTCTGACTATAAGTCTATAAGTATTCAGGTTATGCCCATAAGCATAATAGAAGACTCACCTCGTGAAAGTGATACCTTCTTCGATGTTTAACTATTCCTTCAGTGGCACTATAAAACATGTCCATCAGCATTGTCTTCCCTTCAGCATTAAAAACACAAGCAAAATATTAGAAAAGAAACTGGAAAAATAAGGATAAAACTAAAAGGAGAACCAAAGTAATAAATAATATCCACTCTGACAAGTGGCATAAATGAAGCAACAAGAAACTTTGAGCAATACCATAACTAGAAATTGATCAGGCCATTGTAAGTTAGTATTACAGGTAAGCATAAACCCAAAGAAGAAACTTTATACTCCTCTACTTTTTTTCTGTTGAAATTTATACTCCTCTACTTTGAGAGCTGCTTAAACTACATTTCTCTTCTCTCTATTTATAAAAATTACACTTCTTTCCCATTAAGAGATGAAATGTATCATACTTTAGTTCTTTTTTACATCAACATGAATCCTGTTAGGAGCTGTGATTTGTGAGAAACTATGAATAACTTCCCTCTGTCATTTTTTTTATTACAATTTTCAATGACAATTAATTTATAACTTGAAAAACTTAAATTAATTCTTAAAGTTTCCTACTACTAGATTTGAGACTTCACCCAAAATCTTCATTAATCTTTTAAGTCTCAGTTTATAATAGAGGTTCAAAACAAGATGCCAATAGTGAAGAGTGACTCATTCATCTTCTAAGATGAAAGGACTTGTGAATTTAACCACCATAAGGATGGAGAAGATAATTTAGCCAAAAGAAAAACAGAAGAAGGTAAATACCACTGCCCACATTGCCATATATGTAAAGTCCTTTAGGAGCTGGAGGAGCAGTTGGTTGGCGACCAACTAGTGAATCCAACTTCTTCTCACGTTTAAGATACGACACCCATTTTCCTACCCCTGGATCCACATTATCTGGTCTTTTCCTATGTCATTAATAAACAAACACAAATCACATGTAGCTTTTTATACAATGTACCTAAACAAAATTGTCATCAACGAAACACAAGCCGAATTCAAAAACACTACTTTCCCTCAAAAAATTCTCATAATCAATGAAAGATATACAAGTTTAAGCATCTAGTTAAATCAAAATCACTTGAAATCGACTCAAAATATAGAGGTTTAACCGTTTAAGCATGTAGTTAAATAAAAATCATTTGAAATTGACTCAAAATGTACAAGTTTAAGCATTTCCTCAAATTAAAATAACTTGAAACTGACTCAAAATATACAAAATTTAAGCATGTAGTTAAATCAAAACCACTTAAAATTGATTCAAAATTTACCTAGAGTTGGTGGTCCATCTTTCAGTGATTTTATTATTCAAACGCTTCCACCAATCCTCATCATTCTGCTGCTTCTCAACTTCCTCCATAAGAATCCTCCGCCGCTTGTCCTCTCTATTCTTCTCCCAATTAGATAAATTAACCTACCAAATACAATAACCAATTCAAACACAATCCAAAAAGCCACAAACAAATGAAAAAAATGATGAAATAAAAACAAGTGATTAAAAAAATTACATGATACTCTTCCATTTGTCTTTCATAATTCTCCAACCTTGCTAACAAATTCTGAAGCTCAATAGCAACAGTTTCTTGGTAAGGATCGTGCTGCAACTTGCCTTGATCAACAAGATTTTTGTACTGCACAAGAGGTCCTGGAGCACAAAACAACACAAATTTCAGAAATAACTGAATCATTGAATAAATTAGAACTTCAATTCAATAAAAGAAAACAGAGAGAAAATTGATGATAGAGATGAACCTGGACGGTTATGGTTGAGAATGCGAGATGGATCGGAGCAGTAAGAACGAAAGGAAGTGAGGCGAAGATTGGAGGTTGGGATCGAAAATGCGAAATGGATGAGTTTGTTAGAGTTATTGTTATTGAAGAGAAGGTTCCAGATTCTTCTTCTCATTGTTTCTGAGTTTTGTTTTTTGAAGAACTGAAAATTTTATTGTTACTTGGCTTGTTTTATTGAATTGAATGCATGTGATCGATACTGATAGTTCTTAATTCGTTGGTAAGAAAGAAAGAAAGAGGGAGAAGGTAGATGGTGAGTGACGTGGATGCTGCTTCACCACCAAATCAAACAAAATTTAACAACGGACACTAAACTAAACTAGCTCGTCTTAGATTAATACACGCCACTTTGGAAGATGAATTAAATGATTTTTTAATCTAGGTAAGTTAGCGTGTTTTTGATTCTAGACAAAAAAAAAAAACATTTAATCTTATCAGATGCGAGTAGTTTTATATAATCAGAGTTAACTCAGTGGTATTTGACGCTAGATTTGAAGATGGGAAAAAGAATTCTTATTGTCCAATTAAGTTCGGACAATACAATTTTAAAATAATTTTATCTCTTTTATTTAAACTAATCTACACTCTGTTTGACAACATAATTTTTTGAGCTTGCTTATAAACTCATTATAAAAAAATTTCTCATGAACTTATAACTTTTAACTTATTGCTTTTCCTTCCAACTTTATCATTAATTTTTATCATCTTACTTAAAAACAATTAAATATTAATTAAACAATAATTTTTACATTATTTCATAATCTTCCCAAATATTTTACTAACTTATCAACTATCAATCATAAATTATCATCCGCTATAAACTACTCACTATAAACTATTTTTTCCAACAAGGGTCACATGCCATCATATCCGACAAAGTGTTACTAGTACTTAGTGTAGTTGTTGTTTTGCTAAAGTGTTGGTACTTAGTTGTACAATCCAAACAAGACAAACAAAATCCCCATGATAAAATCCAAGCTACTATCATCAACCATAAACCTCCAACTTCCTCCAAACACACCAAAAACAAGACTTGCAGAACAAGCAATCTTAACCCTTCTTCAATCCCACTGCAACACATTCACAAAACTCACTCAAATCCAAGCTTTCATCCTCAAAAATGGCCTCCATAACAACCCATTAGTCCTCACCAAATTCGCTTCAACTTCCTCCAACCTCAACGCCATTCACTACGCTTCCTCATTCCTATTCCCATCTCAACAAACTACAACCACCCCATCACCACCCTATGATGCATTCCTCTTCAACACTGTTATCAGAGCTTATTCACAAACCCATGATTCAAAATCAAAGGCTTTGGAGCTTTACAAAACAATGCTTTGTTACGGTGTTTCGCCTAATAAGTTTACCTTTCCGTTTGTTCTTAAAGCGTGTGCTGGTATTGGGAATTTGAGGTTGGGGAAATTGGTTCATGGGTGTGTTGTGAAGTTTGGTTTTGAGGATGATCTTCATGTTATGAATACCATGATTCATATGTATTGTTGTTGTGAGGGAGATATTGGGTTTCAGTTTGCTCACAAGGTGTTTGATGATAGTCCTAAGTTGGATACAGTGACTTGGAGTGCTATGATTGGTGGCTGTGTGCGTTTAGGATTGTCTGCACGTGCTGTTGGATTGTTTAGGGAAATGCAGGTGAGCTCATTCAAACATGTTGTTACATTACAGTGCTTGAAAATGAGTTTAATCTTGTTTTTATGTGAAGTTATTTTAAAGTTTATTTTTGAAAAAATAAAAACCAACAAATAAATTACTCACGTTGGTGTTGATTATGAGCAAAAGTAAGTAACTTCACACTTATTATTAAGAAATTTAGTTGAGTAGTAGAATTAATTTTCTTGAGTGATATTTTAGAAATGGTAATTAAGTTTGCTTATATTTGGAATTGGAACTATCAAAATTCAAAAGTAGCCATTGTACATTGGTGTAGTTAGTAAGGATTCAATTTAGATCTCACGAGGACCTGAGTTCAAATTTTGTTGTTGATGTCAAGACCACATCGGTGAGTAACATGTAAATATTTTTGTGTAAGGGTTCTCTCAGCTTTGGTGAGCTTCGGGACTCAATCGCCTAAACTTATTTCCATAAAAAAACCATACCAAAACTACTTTTTTGCTTATATTCAACATTGGCGAGGAAGTACATTTTTTCTTTCTTTCTTGTAATCCTGTTTTACTATTAATATGCAGAAAGAGCTTGAAAAGAATTAATGTTTTCTGACCTATTTGACAAGTGTTATCTTAATCATACAATCCATGTTTGCTCATACAGGTTAGGGGTGTTTTTCCTGATGAGATCACAATGATTTCAGTTTTGTCTGCATGTGCTGATTTGGGGGCACTTGAGCTTGGAAAATGGGTGGAAACATACATTGAGAGGAAAAACATTCCAAAGTCTGTGGAACTCTGCAACGCACTGATAGACATGTTTGCAAAGTGCGGCAATATTGACAAAGCCATCAAACTGTTCAGACAAATGGAGTCACGCACCATAGTTTCATGGACTTCGGTAATTGCTGGTCTTGCAATGCACGGTCGTGGTATAGACGCTGTTTCTTTATTTGATGAAATGGTTGAAAAAGGGATAACACCTGATGATGTTGCTTTCGTTGGGGTACTCTCTGCTTGCAGTCACTCGGGACTTATTGATAAAGGAAGATATTATTTCAATTCAATGGAAAAGAATTTCAGCATTGTACCAAAGATAGAACACTATGGATGCATGGTGGATTTGCTTTGTAGAGGTGGATTTGTTGAAGAGGCTTATGAGTTTGTTCAAAAGATGCCTTTTGAACCAAACCAAATCATATGGAGAACCATAATCACAGCCTGTCATGCAAGTGGGGAGCTCAAGCTTGGAGAGAGTATCTCCAAAGAGCTAATCAAAAGCGAGCCGATGCACGAGTCTAATTATGTTTTGCTGTCGAACATTTATGCAAAATTGCGACGGTGGGAGAAGAAGACTAAGGTGAGGGAGATGATGGATATGAGAGGGATGAAGAAAGTTCCAGGGAGTACCATGATTGAGGTAAACAACGAAATGTATGAGTTTGTTGCTGGTGATAAGTCTCATGATAAATATAAAGAGATATATGAAATGGTGGATGAGATGGGTAGGGAAATCAAAAAGGCAGGGTATGTGCCTACAACATCTCAAGTGTTGCTGGACATTGATGAAGAAGATAAAGAAGATGCCTTATATAGACACAGTGAAAAGCTTGCCATAGCTTTTGCTCTTTTGAACACTCCTCCTGGAACGTCCATTAGGATTGTGAAGAACTTGCGTGTTTGTGAAGATTGTCACTCTGCTACTAAGTTTATATCTAAGGTTTATGATCGAGAGATTGTCGTCAGGGACCGCAATCGCTTCCATCATTTCAAGAATGGTTTGTGCTCTTGTAGAGACTTTTGGTAATTGAAAATTGGTTAAAATATCAAAGATTTTGTGCTCATTTGCTGAAAATTAATATGTCAAAACATGGATGTTGTCTTCGGTTGGTGGCTTATCCTTTCACCAATGAAAAATGATGGCTAGAAAATAGTAGTAACAGCTTTGGTTGCTGAATTTTCTGTAATTGAAACCAGCAAGCACTTGACAATTAGATTTCATTCTGAAAACAAGTTTGAGGTAAAAATTATTACAAAATTCTCAACCGAAGGTAAACTATTTTTGTCACTTTGTCAAATTGAGATTTAGAAATAAAATCAAGTTTTCTCATAGAAAACACACATGTAGTCTTACTGAAATTGTATTGATAGAAAATTTAATTCTATTTATGTCTCTGCTGTGAAATCAAATAGATATATACAAACATTAATAATTGTGCAATGATCATTTGATCATAATGTACAATGTATCTGATCAAATTAGGATTGGTTTGGTTGTATCACAACTCAACTGTTTTCTATCATAGTATTTGATAGGTAGCATAATTTTCTAATATAAAAGTACTATTATAATCTTATGGAAAATGCTAAACAGTGCCCCCGGGGCACTAGTTAAGCTCCTTAAAAAAGAAATTTTGTCTTGGAACTTGTGCATTTAATATCTCTGTCTTGGAACTTGTGCATTACTTTTATCTTTTATTTCCTTTTTTAGTATGCTTAACAAGTGCCCCGGGGGCACTGTTTAGCATTACCCTAATCTTATTAATATGGTATCAATTTGGTGTAAATTGTACTGTGATAGAAACTTGTAGATAGAATATATAATTAATAGGTTATAATGAAAACTGAAAATACTTGTATTAAACTAAACAATTTTCTGAGAATAAACTTCTGCAGTGTTGTTTAACACAAACTTTTGTATACTATACTAGTACTTTTTTATTTTTTTTATTCAACTAAGATATACAAGTATGAAGTATCTATTGGTGTAGACAGTTGAGGAGAGGTGGAACAGTATCATTTGCTGTCCCTTTAACATTATTGCATATTACAGAACTTGGTTTCTTTGGATCAACTGAAGTAATGTTGATTTGTTTCAAGGTAATATTGTCACACCCTATCTTAGCACAATCTAGTGTAATAGCATCATCACCACTGCATGTTCCATGGATATTACTAAATGTTACATTGCTCACTTTTACTGCATCACCCTGCAATCACAAAAAACATAAAATGATTCAACTTATTATTCTTAACAAAATCAACATTAAGCAAAGGAGAAAGAATATTAACCTTTTCTGGAGCACCCATGTAATGTTGTTGAATATAAATAGGGTTTCTTATTTGATTGACTATGATATGATCAAAAATGATAGATCTGGCATATCCTTTTCCACCCTTCAAAAATACATTTGTTGGTTAACTTCAAGATAGAAATTTAGTCAAAAAAAAACTTTAAGATAGAAATATATAGTAGTAATTATTTTTATTTTCAAATAAGTTGTGACATTACTGGCCATGTCTTGATTCTTGCTGCACTATCAGCTCCATTGAATGTGCAATTCTTGACGGTTATATTTTCAGCAAATTCCTCAGCGTCACCACCCCCTAGACTTCCCACACTGCATCAAAATATAAGGCATGCCAATTAGTTATGAATTATTCAAATATAAAACATTAGTTTTAGGTGAAAACTTAAATAATTAATCATTCAAATAATGGGTTGTGTCTCTAATATATTTTATTGCATGTTGTTTTAGTGTACTCCTTTCTAAAATGTATTTAGACATACCTAATACCATGAGTCCCCGGTCCACATGTAACTTGAGTGACATTGATGAATTGTGACCCGCCTTTGATAGCAATACAATCATCACCTATATCGGAATATGGAAAAGACAATGAGGTAAGCAAAGTCTACTCAATAAATAGTTTAATCAAAGATTAAACTCAAGTACTCTCGATCAATTTGATTTTTAACTGAAACTCACTAATCAATCAAGACACTTCATTTAGGAAAATGATAATTATAGAATGAAGATTAAATACATATATATTTACCGCTTTCTATTATAGAGTCATGAACATTAACCCGAACTGAGTTTGAAAGGTCAATTCCATCTGTATTATGACTATCTTTTGGCGAACGTACTTTAATATGTGAGATTGTTACATCTTGGCTATGGACAACATATATATGCATTCCTGGTCCATTTATATGAGTGAGTCCACTTAATTGAAGTCCATCACATCTTTCAAATAGTAATGCCTGCACATTCAAATAGTAAAAACTTCATTGACACTTGATATGTTGATCGCATATTCAAACCATCATTTCACTTTTTTTAATATATGATATGTGAGTTTCATTACTATACTCTTTGAAACAAAACAAAAGTTATATAATTTTTTTCCTACAACTTTAGTAAGACTTTCTAACCGTAGGAGGAGGTGACCCACTGCATTCTTTGGTTCCAGTAACCTGCAAATTGAAAATAATTAAATGATAGCAAAATAATAGATTATTGTATACCTATAATCTACTAACTATATTTAATTAGTGAATTATAATTCATGCTAAATTTGTAATAAAATATGTAACAAAAGTGTGTGTATGTTATTACATTGCCCCACCAAGCTTCACCCTGACCATCTATAACTCCTGATCCATCAACTATCATCCCATGTACATTCAAGAAATAAAGCCACCTTTTTGAACATGAGCCCCATGCATCTCTATGAGGTGCTACTATGTGTCCATTAATCTGCATTAGCAATATTAGATTTAATTAATCAAATTTCAATCTCAATATACATTTTTCAAAGGTTAAGTAATCATTTGATATATAATAGATTTTTTGTACCTGAATATGAAGATTTTGTGATTTGCAAGGACCTTTGAAAGTAATTTGATGCACTAAAAATGAATGTCCAGCTGGAATTACAAGCGTTGGAGTCTTTTGATTTGCTCCACATAAAGCTTCAAATGCCTTCAAAAAAGCCTTTACAAAACAATGCGATTATTTATAAAAAAAGATTAATTTCGATAATTAGTCAAAAAAGATTAATTTAGATAACATACTAAATTTAAAACTTTGATATAAAAAAATTGAACTTATAATGAAGTTAATTTTATATTTTTTGACTAAGTTATAATGAAGTTAATATATAACATTAATCATGCATTTAAATTATTTTGGAAATAAAATATAAAAAGAGAAATTAAAGACTTGGTATTTTAATTTTTTTTTGGTACATGGTATTTTAATTTTTTTAATTGAATTAAAATAATAAATTAGGTTTGATAAAAAATAAAAATAATATTAGGTCACTTTAAAGAGGGTATAAAATATTGCATTTTTTCATCAAAAAATTACTTTGAATTCCTTTACCAAAATTTTATGTTTGGTTTTATTTTTTGTGTGAAGTGGATATCCTCTGAGCTTAATTACAAAGACTAATTAATCCCTCAAATCGAAAGAGATCTCTTATCATTTCATTCAAATGTTCTTGAATATACACACATTCACATATTAATGGGCAAATTAATTTAGTTCATGTGTTCAACAATTAAACATTCATTTTTTTCAAAATAAAATAAAATTGGACATTCATATATATGAGATTTTGTTCCTATAGCTAGAAAGGTTAAATATGACATGAAAAATTATATGCATACTTGTGTATCATCAGAAGTGCCATCTCCTTTGGCACCATATTGAAGTACATTAAAGGTATTTTGACCAAATCCAACCAATGAATTGCAAAATACAATAGAAAATATCAAAAGACCAATTGTAAGCAAGTCCTGCATGATAAATATATTAATTGAATAGAGAAAAATAAAATAGTTATTTGTAAACAAAAAATGATCGTAAACAAAAGTATATGTTCACTAACCATGGTATGTATTTTCTGATAGTGTGTATATAAAAACTTATAATTGTCTAGACTTACTTGTAGATAGATTTTTATTACAATACCTATATATATAGAGATAGACTAATGACTTTTCTGCACATTAATAAAAATTAACTAATAAGTGTTCTCTATAAAATAAGTAAAGAATGAATAATTGTTGACTGGTTATAATAAGTAAAAATAGGTAAATATAGTAATAAGGTTTAATAAGTAAAAAAAGATATTTATAATTAACTATTTTACTGGTCAAAATTAGGGAAAGACTTTATGCAAAAAAAATTGACACCTCTTTGATCATGAACATTTTTTTTACCAAAAGAAACTAATGTTATTTTTATTTATTTTTTGACCAAAAGAAACTAAAGGTATTTAGTAAGTAATTATTAATTTACAAAATCATAAACCTTTTTTCTTAAAATATTTTATTTGACTAGAACAAACTCTTATTTCTTAGAATTTGCTTTTGATTCTTTCTTAGGAGTCCATTCATCTCAAGGCAAATGTTCACATTGGCAAATCCAATGTTGGCATAAAAATAAGTTATTATAAGCAAGTAAGAAAAAAATACCATTAATAAAATATTTTTTAACAAATGAAATATAAACTATAAACTAAAAGTTTAAAATGTGACATTGTTAAACAGAGTTGTGCGGTGAAATTAATCCCTAGAAAAATAATATTGAAACATACCACCACCAAGTGTTATTGCATGCATGTATTTGTAAACATTTTTACACCATTAACATGGACCTCTCTCTAGAGATCACTCTTCATGTTGATGTTGCTATATAGTTATGTTCTAATTGTTAATCCCTGTTATATTTATTGTTCATTCTTTAATCTTAAAACTGTTCCCATTTTTATTGTCATTATGCCATTCATGAGGTAAGATGTAACATATTTAGAATTAAATACATTTATATGTTTTTGTAGATGCTTTTAAGAAAGGCCAATAAAAAATATATCAGGTAAGGCTTTAGAGCTAGAAAGGTGCAAACTTGGTCTTGGTCCTAAAAGAAGATGCTATTTTTCTATGCAAAAGATGAGTTAGTCCTATAAGAGTTGAGGAAATCCAAAGTATTGATCAAACACATCTTGATGTTTATTAGTGTTATGTGAGAGGGATGATAGAGAAGGGAATATCATAGAATATAATAAAGCAAAAGTAGTTTTTTGGTAAGTTTGTCATTTGTCAACTATTGGAAGTATTTGCTATTTTGAAATTTTTTATTAGTAGTACAATTTCCTTAATTGTCTATTATTATTATTTTTAAATTTGTTAATTATTAAATACTCTATTTTTTAATTATTAATTTAATATTTATTGAGATTGTTGAGATACACAAGTTCATTGTATAATCCTAAAATGAGAAAAATGAACAATTTAAAAAAATTCATATTCTTTCACACTACCACATGAGAAATTATTGGACTTTTCTATTATCAATGTTATGTTGCAACTCCCAATTCTCGTCCCACATACAAACATCTCACTTATTCCTATCTTCCCTCCTTAAGCACACCATGGCTCATCTCTTTCTCTCTTTTTCAATTTTTCTTTCTATCTTCATCATCTTATATATATCCCTCATTGCCACCATATCTCTCTATCTCACAAGAACAAATTTCAAATGTTTTAACCACAATCTCAAGATACGTTTTTTTGGAAATGAAGATGTATGTTAATAGGTTTAGTGTTTCGATTTTTATGTATTGTGATGGAGAAGATATGACCATACCAAGTTACTTTGTCTTCTAACTTAAAGATAATGTTTTTTTTTTTGTTTTTCCTTTTCTTATTTGTTATTATTATTAGTCTTTGATTATATTTGTTTTTTTTTCTTTATTTTTATTTTGTTGTACGAATTTGAGACAAAATATTGTAGAAAATGTTCTTAGAGCACGACGCAAGTTCTTAATATTATCATGTGGACTCTCTTGAATGAAATTAGTTGGCAATGCAAGTAATTTCTTATGTCAAGATAATCTATTTAAAATATTTTTTTCTAGCCATTTCTAGATTATGAGCGATGATGCACCAACCATATATTTGAGTTATTTGGGATATGTTTATATAATCAACTTTTTTATACGTCAATCTAAAACAGAAAAACTAAGTTTGCTTCACACCTATGCATCTATAAATAGTAATAGTTTCATCCGTTTTTGTATATCTTTTAAAATTTCCCTTTTCATATTTCTTAATTTCAGAATGAACTTTACAATGATAGAAAAAATTTGATTTGCCAATATTTAATTTAAATATATCATGAAGATTAAATATCCTCTAATTTTATTTGCATGTTTGTTTTTTTATGCTTATAGTGTATTTCTAAAATTTTACTTCAAATTAAAAATATTGAATTTGAATGTATAGAAATTTAATATTTATTTCAATTCAGAAAAATAATATTCCCCCGTGCCACGCACAGGGTATACACACTAGTACATCTTATTATCATGTAAAATATCTAGCATCTTTATATGTTTTTTTTGGTCGAGACCGGGGTATCCACCGCCGAATGCAGTGACTATCCCTCGCTAGATTGGAGGCACCTCGATGGATGGGATAGCATCTTTATATGTAGTAAGAAATAAAACACAACTATCCGGAACTCGGAAGTATTAAATATGGATTCTCCAATTAAGGAACCTAAAAGAAGAAAGTTTTAAAATAAAATTATCACTTTTTAAACTTTTGAGAAGTTGACCGTACAATTTCCAAAGTCAGATTTCTATATTTAGTTCCTTAACCAATACCCCAGGAGCACCGGTTAGCATTTCGCTTAAATATATAATATTTTATTTATTCATTTATTAAGATAATTTTTTAGTATGCCTTTAAAAACACAGGAGGCTTACCAGACCCGTAATTTGGATTCTCCAATTATTTACAACAATATCAATATCAATTATTTCAATACCAAATAAATTTGCACGGGTACTCTAACTATATATATATATATATATATATATATATATATATATGTATAAAAGATGCTAATTTTGATCATGTGGGTCGAAGTTAACAAATATGACTCATATGTAATTACAAATGGAGTATGTGGAAGGTTTATGAATAGTTGGGGGCGTGTGAAGACAATGGGGAGTGCACTAAATAATTACATATGAATCATACATTGCAAACTTTAATCCACGGTCGAAGTTAGCAATCCACAAATATTTTTGAATCATAATAAAATTAAATTATTTTTAAATATAATATAGTGTGTTTAAATTAATTAAAATAATAACATTTGTGTTTAGAAATTCTAGCTCAACAGATAAAAAATGCCTACAACATATTTTTGAACCATCATTTTTTTTTTATTTCTCTTCTTCTCATTATGAAGACATATTTTTCAAAAACATTAATATAATCTCTACAAGAAAATTTAGTTTTAATTGATTTGAATTGAAATGGACTTTTCAGGTCATTGGTTTTTTTCCATTAGTTATATGCAACATCATCTAACAGTATCAAAATATAGAGAGGACTGCATATGATTTTCATCTTGCATGTAGTTTCTAGTTCACACGTTTATGCAATTATTCAACTTCAGAATTCAGTGTCAAGCATCATATGCGAGTGTGTTGTTCATATACCTCAGCAAATTCAGAGATCAAAATTGTGATCTACTATATAACCAAAGAGTTAATATCACATGAACAGACCGGAAATGAAATTTCTTTTTTACTGGAATATTATGCTCATTGGAATACAGTAAATGAATCCACATATTTGTAAGCAGTCGTCGCAAAATCCAAATACGAGTTTATCTCCAACGACAAAACGGTCTCACAGGTCAATAGAAGTGCATGGATTGGACAATTACAAGGCGAATCACCAGTTCTACCAGCCTTGTTAAGCTGGCATGTAAGATACAATTGATCTGCAAAAGCTAATCCATATCATCCACATGATTTGAAGGATTACCACAATAGCGTATTATGATGGCACTGCAAATTAAAAAAGGAAAATCTGTCAAAAAACATAAGGCAGAGAAGCACAAACGTTACATATACACAGCCACGAAGAGGTAGTAAAAGATACTGATGTTCCTAGAAAGGGTGAATGTACATGGAAAAATCTACATTGACATACAATACATGAAGATGATCAAAAGCTTTTAGAAACAAATAAAGAATGGTGCCACTTGTTAATAAATGATTACTGATGGACATGGGGAAAACCTTTATAATTCAATTTAGAAGGAAAACTGTAGAAAGGGAAACACCGTTAAGTAATTGAGACACCTAAAGAAGTAGCCTGCAATAAGCTATTATGATTTATTGGAAAACACAATTTTAGCATAGATTAGACTCTGCACCTTAACAGCACTAGAATGGAATACATGCAACTGATTGACACTAGTGAAGGATTTAAATATTTCCAAAAACTTTTGTGGTCAAGGATTCAAATAAAGCAAAATATTAAACTATATTAAATAACTAATACAAGAAATAGAATGAATGTGCTTAAAAAAAAGAAACAGAATCAATTGATAAGGAAGAACATACTGTAGGTAGATGTATCAATCTGCTCAGGAAGTTGTTTTATATCCACCTCAAACCGGGCCTGAACCTGGAATACACAACAAATGAAATATGTAAATGCTAGCTGAACCAGAATCAATATTCCAAATAATGACAGCAAGGAAAAGGCATGGCGAGAAATTATGGCAGATGGCGTTGTGATAAATGGACACATGATGAATATGTTAAAATACATATATATCTGCCTGCACAATATACATAATACAGCTACAACTTATTTCATGTTCTTGACAAAACTTGCCGTGATATTACAGTTGCCATTACTACATATCAGGTAAACAATGGGAAACCAGGGCACGTGTTGCAGTGTCTAGATATTATTATGGATTTTATGACTTAAGGTAGGAAAGTAATAGGAAGAATTTGGTAGGATAACGGGTAACATGCTGACTCAGTGAGTAATTGGGTAATGCTGGAGATAATAAAACCGGTTAGCACTTGGTTCAACAATAAAACAAATAATAAACAGCAGAAAGAAACTCAAAATCTTGATAAATGGAAGCTATCTGCCAGGGCACCACCATCAATAACCCATGGCTGATGGCACCATAAATCAACTCTTATCGCGTGCTGAGTGATTTACACAATGGCTGCTTTCTAGTTTCTAATGATACAGAACAAATAGACACAAAAGATACTCAATTGTCTTACATTGTTGAGAACATCAACATCGCTAGAACATGAAACAAATGTAATTGCAAGGCCTTTGGTGCCAAACCTTCCAGCTCGTCCAACCTGTTTACAATTTCATCCAAAATGAAACGACAATCAATGACTCTTGACTACAATAAAGAGACATGAAAACTAATTTTTACGATTACACTAGAAAAAGACAAGATCATCAAATCATACCCTGTGCAAGTATGTATCTGCAGAGTCAGGCATGTCATAGTTTATCACTATATTCACACGTTCAATGTCAATTCCCCTGCCAACTAAATCTGTTGCTACAAGAATCCTTGTACGCCCCTCCTTAAAACCTTTATAACGCTTCAATCTGCACAAGACATTGTCCAAGATAAGGTACAGCTTAATTTACCACTTATATTGTCACAATTTTAGGATGGGTACACAGAAGCAAAAAGAACACTGAATCAGTTAATTGACCTATATTAATATTACAAAAATTGAGAGCTTTGCAAGCATAATCATGACAAATATGCCTTCAAATACAAACGTGGATATTCAATAAGAATCTAGTACATCACAAAACACAGTTTCATTTAACCACCTATATATAGATCTCAAGTGGCAATGGTATGCAATGACATATGTTAGGGTATAACCATAATCTATGTGTGTGTTGGCAATTTCTTCAGAAACATTCATTACAACTATTGTGTGTGCATGTGTATAAAAGATTCTATTGAGAAGTATCCAAGTAACTAATTCACAAGGGTACTATATTGTGCAATCTCACGTTAAGAATCAGTTGTTTCTTACATTCTTCATCTGATGCAAATTACAGTACAAGTTAAACTGGATAATGAATGGACAGAAACCTAGAACCACTAGTCTTTCAAAAACTTAACATTAATTTCATATCCTTTATTTTTCATTTACCCAACACAATATGCAGCAGAAAATACAACCACAGAAAAAATGTCAATTTAGTACTTATGATAGCCACGTGATTATTCTAATATAATTCAATTAGAACTGAAAAAGAAAATTATGGATTATTAAATCATCAATTAAATTAATCAACAATTAATGTTAATGAAGACATGATGCCACATAATACAAACCTTTCTTCCTGGGACATTCCAGAATGAATGCATATGGACGGGAAGTTGCATTCCACAAGCAGTTTGTCCAGCTCAGCTGCTCTGCTGACACTTTTCACAAAGATCACAACTTGATTGAAATCCAGTGCATCAAGAAGATCAATTAACTTTCGGTTCTTCTCCTCCTCCTTTAATTTGATGTAGTGCTGTCATTTCAATAATCAACGTGAGCCACAAAGCTCTAACAAATTATTACAGAAAAAACATGAACGAATAAAACATTGGCAAAAGACCCACCTGAACGAGACCATGAAGGGTCAATTTTGCTTCGTCGTCAACATAAATTTCCATTGGCTGAAAGGAACGTCACAGTAAATCATATTAGGAAGCCTTCTTCAAGATAATTGAATCCAGAACGAAATCAATGTCGGAGCAGATCCCTGAATCACAGTTCTGATCCATTTATTGTCTCCTTGCTGATGCTTTTTTCAGTCAGCCCAAGCAAGAAACACCAACACTTAATTGACACTAACATCACGGCCACCAACATACCCAGAATAAGCTAACAACTCTCCTCCCTTCAACAGAGAAAACTAGACAGTATCCTAAGTTGTGAAAACCCATATCAGACAAAAAAACTAACTCCCAGCATCAAATAAAAGAATGAGAATCATGGAAGAAGAACCATAACCACAATCAAGAGCTTATCTAAAACATGCCCCAGACAGCATACAACCACACTCCGCCCACGAGCTGTTCCAATAAAAACTGGTTGAATTGAAAAGGCACTACCCAAACTAACCCTCCTAATATCAAAAGTAAATGTTGATGAAACCACGGCACTCTAAATATCTAAAATGCTCTCGGGAAATGAGGGCATCGTGAAAGAGTCTTGAAATAAGTAATACTGGCCAAAGGACATTACATCTCGCATGAACTTTTTGCAGACTGGGCGAATTTCCTTGCTGAGTGTTGCAGAAAACATCATAACGTGCTTATCATGGGGAGTCATCTTGAAAATATCTTGCACATCTTTCCTCATGTCTGGAGAAATCATAATGAAGACGATGAAAACCATGAAATCATAGGAAGTGAAAAACAATGAATCAGACCAGAAGAACTACTGTTCATCAATTGAACATACCTAGTGATTCCAGCATCTTATCACATTCATCCAAAATGAAATGCCCAAGATTCTTCAAAGAAAGGTCCTTATCCCTGGCCAACGCTAGTATTCTTCCAGGTGTACCAACAACAATATTAGGGCATTCATTTTTCAACAGATCCTTGTGAACTTTAATATTGACACCACCATAAAAGACAGCAACCTTGAGATCAGTCAAGTAGGTGCTGAACCTTTCAAACTCATGGCATATCTACACGAAAGAGATTGCACAAATATATCAAGTTATAGAAGCTACAAGGATATGATGTTCCATTTGCTTTAATTTATTGAACCCCAAATAAATACCTGGTATGCTAATTCCCTTGTATGGCACAGAACAAGAGCAGAAACTTGTCCTGGAACAGGATCAATATGCTGCAAAGTTGATAGAACAAAAACAGCAGTTTTTCCCATTCCAGATTTTGCTTGGCATAATATATCCGTTCCAAGGATTGCTTGAGGTATGCACTCGTGTTGCACTGATGATGAACCAGAGAAAATGGAGGTTGAAGAAACCAGTGATCAGTAAACAATAACTTTCTGACTCTTTCAATTTGATTTGATACAGTTACCAAAGCACAATAGTTCTCCAAAACAAGACTATAATAGATGTATTACCTGCAAAAAAAAATACACACGTTCAGTGAAACTGTGATTTTAGTAACTAATTATCAGCAAACAAGTACCACTGAAAGAATGATAACTTGTCAGATATTTAAGTTGAGAAATCTTGTAACAAGGATGGATCAAAAAACAATTTTATTTAAATCCTTGATCCAAAAAATTTGTTTCGATCCTGATAGAGCCAAGGGGAAGAAAAAAGACAACAAAAATCAAGGAAAAAAACGCAAGACAGAGGCAAAGAAAAATCAGACAAAATGGAAGTGACGAAAAAATGCGAAGTGTCAACAATCCTACACTAGACTAAAAATATCATTTAAAACGGAGATTCTAAACATATTTAGATCTTGAGTTCCTAAACCATTACATTACAGTAGCTTGAACAAGGAAACAACAATAAGTAAATATAAGGGTGCAGATAATTTGCCTTCAGAAGGATGCTCAAATCCTGAGTCCACAATAGCCCGAAGAAGCTCTGGCTTTAGAAGAAATCAAATCAAATAAAAGTTAATACTAATAGTAGAAACAATAGAGAAAACTTACTTCTTTCCAGATTCACCGTTAACTTTAGTTCCAACTGAATCAGGTGCTTTATCCTCTTCCTCTTCGTAATCAAGAAGTTCTTCATCGTATAATTCTTCCATTGTTTCTCCCATTATCTGTAACAAATCAAACAGTGTCAATTTTAAACCTAATTTCCAAAATCAAACACGTAAAGAGAGTGTAGATGAATGAATGAATACCTGTGAGAAGATGGATTTGGAGAAAGGTGACGAAGTGAAGGTTTGTTAGGGTTAGAGTTTCGATGAGGACGCAAAGGAAAATCAAACTGTGTCGTATTTATACGCACACACAAACACACGTGTGTATGTATTTAGGCTCTTTTTGGATAACTTAAAATAATGGAATGAAGCGGAATGAAATATACTCCATCTATCCTATTATATAAACACTTTCATACAAAAAGTTAAGTCCTAAAATATAAGTCTCTTTATAATGTAAAGATACATTTATTACTTAGTAGTAATAATTAGGAGTATGTGTAAGTAAAAAAGTAATAAATGTACCTATAAATTGTAAAGGGGTTTATATTTTGGGACTAGACTTTTTGTAAGAAAGTATTTATATAATGGGACGGAGGGAGTAATGGAATATAATGGAACGGTACAAAGATTGTATTCCATTATTTAGATATTTTGTGATGGAGCTGAACTAATTTATCACTTCACTGTTTGGAAAATGGATGGAATTGAATGTGTTATAACTTTTTTATTCCAATTTTATTCTTTATTTATAATAAGATTAAGTAATATTTTTTTGACTAAAAAAAGGGTTTAATTTGTTTTCCTTTCGGAATAATTTTTTTTTCTTTCAATTTTTAGCTGTGCAATATTATTACTTTACCTCGTCAATTTTTTTTTTTATTTTACACTTCAAAAAAAAAAAAAAATATATATATATATATATATATATATATATATATATATATATATATGCTATTTTTAACTCTCTTTTTCCTTACCAGAAAAAAAACTCTCTTTTTTTATTTCCGGTTTAAAAAAATTAATATATATGCTGTTTTTTTTTCTGTCATAAATAAATATATTTTACCAAATACTAATATAAACTATATTATCGTTTCACCAACTTTTTTTGTTGCCCAAGAAAATATGTTCCGAAAAATTGCAAGAGAAAAATATAACTAAGTATTTCTGAACCAAATCTCTAACCTTGGAGAACAAAGAAGCAAAATTACATTGAAACATATATTATTATAACAAATCAAACATAAAAATTAAACTAAATCTGCTCATACAAATAAACAAAACAAATCTTCAAAGATTCATTCAAATTTTAAAAGCCTAATTCTAAAATTATAAATAGGGGCTTTTTCAACGCATTACAACACACAAAAAATTCAGAGAACAAACATACAAACAGAAACACACGTTCAAAACCCCTCAGCTAATTTCTCTACATTGTGTAAAAAATTAACATCAATCTAGCCTCCATTAGTAGCAGCATCTCGCACACACAGAAAAAAGAGGAGAGGTCAGAATCGAAACCAGACCGAAAACACAAAAATATAAACAAAAGGAAAGAAATTTATGCAGCGGGAAATTCACAGCACACCAGGTTGGTTGTCTAAATTCTTTTAAGTATGTAAAACATTTTGTTTGCTCTGACTAGTCTGAATTTCTCCACGTTTTTTCTCCTTTTCAGATTTGTCTTCTATGTATTTGATTCCGTGTTTGTGAATGGTCATATGTGGTGTATAAGTATCAATGCATAATTTAAAGCCAACCGGAAAGAATTTCGGACAGATTTTAGGATTTAGGGACTTTTTCGGATTTAAATTTCTTATGTCTGATTTCAGTGTTTGGATTATTGATCTAAGATCGGAGTCTAAATTAAAAAAATGAATTTTTTACTTGAAACAATCTCCGCTATTAATACCCGTTTAATCTAGTAAATCACATCATAACAAAAGGTTTAATTAATTACTTGTCAGTGTTAACAATTAGAGCAAAGCCACCAAAATAACAATCCCAATAATTTCTTTCATTTTATTGCAAAGTATTGATTCATTACAAAATATGCATGACTCAAGGTTGTGTCCGGGTAAAAACAAGATCCATCAGCTTGAATTATCTTGCAATCACCCAACATATTGCAAGCATATTCAATGTTTGCATTCAGTTCAACTTCACGCTGAAAATTTTGCTACACACCAAGTTGTCTGTATTAATTTCATCACCAAATCAAACAAAAAAAAATCTTAAGATGAACCGATGATTTGATTTTGTGATGGAATTAATACAGGCAACTTGGTGTGTAGCAAAATTTTCAGCAAGTGAAGCTGAACTGAATGCAAACATTGAATATGCTTGCTATTTGTTGGGTGATTGCAAGATAATTCAAGTTGGTGGATCTTGTTTTCACCCGAACATAACCTTGAGTCATGCATCTTTTGTAATGAATCAATACTTTACAAAAAAATGGAAGAGATTATTAGGATTGTTATTTTGTTGGCTCTGCTCTAATTGTTAACTCTAACCCCAAGTAATTAATTAACTCTTTTGTTATGATGTGATTTACTATATTAAACAAGTATTAATAGCGGAGATTATTTCAAGTAAAAAAACATGTTTTTTAGTTTAGAACTCCGATCTTAGATGGATGGTCGCGATCAAAAAGATTGTGAAGCAACATATGTTTTTTTTCCTACCCGTTTAATCTAGCTTTTAAAAAATTCTTGATTTTTAATTTTTTTTTATATCTGATATTAGTCATTACCTTTTTACAGAACCCTCAAATTTCATTATCAAAAAAAAAAAAAAAAAATTAGTTCAAATGAAAGAATTTTGAGTTTTTTAAGTCGGCAGTTAAATGTTCGAGATATAATTTGGTCGTAACTTGAATGAGAGATATTCATACATATATCATGGCTCAAAAAAATTATCCGCCTAAGCCTAAACCTAAAATGAGACCAAAGTAGTATGAAATATCATATCACATATCAATAAAACAAAAGTATAGTATTGTGATTCGGTTACAACTAAAAGTTTATTGTTACAATAACTAAAGCAATTTCATTTTTGGCAGCAACACCAAAAAGTGTTCTAATGTAGTATAGCTTATTCATCTATGATCTATCAGTTTATGCCAATACAAACTTAACACAACCAATTTTTATTCTAAGGGAATTACTTATTTCTGACATAATTAAACATATATAGTTAGTGCAAACATCTCTTCATAAATTGACTCATCTGGTTTTGAAGCAGCCTAGTTGCATCAGATTCAGGATGAAAAACATGAAAAATATGTTTCTCTTCTTCAGCTTCCACAAGCTTAACTATTTTCACTCCTTTATTCTTCACAAACTCAGCATACATAACACCTCTTTCCTTCAAAAAATCTTTCCCAGCAACATAAACCTCGACAGCAGGAAACTTCAACCAAGCACTATCAGAAACCTCATGTTTCTCAAAATTACAACCATAAAAATCGCGGTTCGAATCTTCAGGTATACTCAATCTCCAAAACATATCGTTCATTCTAACATCCTCAGAACTCTCTTCTTCCATCTCTTTCTCAGTCCTTTTCTCACTCCCAAAATAAGGATGAATAGGCATAACCCCTTTAATTTTCACAGGACATAACCCATTATTTTGAATAGCTTTAACAGCAACATAATGTGAAATGTTACCACCAGCACTATCACCAGATAAAAAAACATTTGATAAATCAGCAAATTTAAGTAAGGGTTCAATTTTTACATTTTCATAAATCCATTCAAGCGAGGTGTAACAATCTTCATAAGCTGTTGGAAGACGATGTTCAGGTGCTAAGCGGTAATCAACAGAGACAACAATGGATTGTGATGCAGCAGAGAAATCACCGAGGAACGCGTGGTAACCGAGCCATGTTGTTGAACCAATGCAGAAGCCACCACCGTGGAAATAAACTAAGAGTGGTAGGAGTTTTTTTGGGGGATTATTGGGAATGAAGATTCTTCCTGTGATGGGTTTTGATGAGTCAATGATTATGTCTTTTGATTTGTATTTTTTAGATGAGTCTAATGAAGGTGGTGATGTTTCTGGGTTGAAACGCTTGACTGTTCCATCTGAGAAAACTTGAAGAAACTCTGGTGCTTCTGCTATTAAGGACATTTTGTTTTATGTATGATTCTATGTAGTATGTAATATGTATGATGAATTTTGAAGTGGGTTATATACATGAAATGAATGAATTATTAAAATGGTTTGTGTTCTTGTTACGGTATTGATTGAAACATTCTTTGTGTTTGCATTTCTGTTTCATTTAAGGTTGTAGTTTTTGGTTGGTTGGTCATGTGAATCGTGCATTTATGTCTTAGATTTATTTATGTTGTTTTTTACTATTTCATATGAAACAATGGCATTAAAAAAAAATGTTAAAACATAACATCGCGCCAGGTAGGGGTCGAACCTACGACTTTCTGCTTAGGAAACAGACGCTCTATCCACTGAGCTACAGGCGCTTCTTGTTGCTAGCTGTACGGGAAGTTTAATTAAATAATCATTATTCTGAGTTCTGACACTTGTTTTGGCAAAATATTACTCCTTCTGTTCCAAAATTATTGTCTTTTTTAACTTTTTAGTTTAGTTTCAAAACTATTATCTTTTTCGGAAATCAATGTAAAATTAATATTAATTTACCATTTATACTCTTATAAAAGTTAAAATATTAATTAAATATATTTTCTCTTTTTCAATAAAATAAGGGTAAAAAAAATTTAACTTATCAATCTTTGTTGTTTCGTAATCTACGTGCATAATTTTAAAAGGACAATAGTTTTGAGATAGAGGAAGTAAGAATCTTAGTACGGAGTAGTTAATAGTATTATGAATTAGATTCAAATTTCAATCATCATTATTTAATGTCATGTTAAACTTTTTATATTTATTCTACTAGTACCCAACCAAAACTTTAAGATATCAAAGAATTTATCGAATAATAATTTAAATACACAATAAATTTAGTCTATATTCGAATATTCTAATACCGTAAAGCCATTAGATTTGGTCGAGGGGTTTGGGTAGTATGCGTAAAATCTTGCGTACAATCCTTTGCTCCTCTGTAAACTAAAAAAAAAAGTATCCAACTCGCATACACAAGTGTAAGGTCCCAAGTTTTTATCCAAATAAAGGTATCCAACTCGCATTTGAATTTCACTTTTTTTATTGCATAGAAAACATTTAAATTTTTGGGTTTGCCCATGAGCAAGATTTCACCAGGTAATATTCACACACAAATATCTTGCCTGTTCATGGACAAAGCTACCCGTGCTTAGGAAATATTTTTCTCCAATCAAAAACAACACCGAAGTTACTAAATTAGTAAATCAGTATATGCATTACAAAATCCCAAACCACCTATTTCCATCTCTTCCTAACCAAGAGTTTGGTATGAATATCTAGTTATTATCTACATAAAGTCCACAAACTGTTGTGTTGGCATATTGATACAAGCTAGATGCCAATTTAAGAGAGTGCAAGACAGTGACACCTGAGGAAAATTTCAAATTATTATAAAGGAGAAAAATAATCATGCTGCATCCATCTACCATCAGAAATTGTTCCAAAATGAGGCCAAATTTCCATCCAAATTCATTCCAAATGTGTTCTCAACATAGAGAAGACACAGGACCTATCTCAAGTTATTGCCATGATCTATTTTAGCTACTTTCTCCACAGAAGAGAAACCGGAAATACAAGAAGACGGAGAATCAAACTCAGCACCAATCCTGTTATTTTCTTTCAATCCTCTACAAGAGTCTCACTATTAGGGTTAGGGCCACTATGCATAGGAGGTAATGAGTATATGCTTACAGTTGAGCTTCCACCGCGAATCTCTTTCAAGGTATCCAGTGCTGATGTAGTTAATTTGATGAAAATGTTCTCCATATTTTGTATCTCAGAAAGTTCTTTGGGGACATGCTCGAGTGTCTCTTTAGTTTCGTCTGCAGAGGTGGAGCCACGCGCAACTTCCTCAAAAACGTCACTAGTTGATAAGGATTGGCCTAGAGGACCACTTTTCGGGAAAATAATACTTAGCATCACCTCACACTCCTTTACAAGCTTATTAAGCACGTCAATTTTGAAGAATGGTTGGTTCAAGACATCTTGGATAAAAGGTAATCGAAGTAGTGCACCAGTTCGCTTATCATATTTCTTTATTATCTTAACCAAACCTGCACAGAGAATGAGATAGAAGAAAACTCAATCATTCTTAACATTCATTATTAAGAAAATCCACTTGGTCAGATAAATCATCTTTCATCTCTAATCAGTTTTATAGAAGATTTGATAAAATTCTATGTTTGGTTGACAAAACTGGCAACAGGTTCTCAATCCATACTGTTCCTACGTGCCTTCTATGTCCTACATGCCCTATTATTATTCATATATGATATTATTGTGTTTAATCAATCACTTCATGTTATGCAGCTATCTATTGACAAGCATAAATCATTCATAAATAATTCAAGGAGCAGAGTATTATTAAAGCGCAAACTCAATTTGGAAATGCAAAGTCTTCCAGAACAAAGTTCAATAGTTTACTCTTTTTTTTTTTTTATCAAAATGTTCACTAGCCATCATACCCGCAAAATATTGTAACTGATAGTAACCAATAGAATAGATTTATTAAGACTATATAATCCATGATTATCCTAGAACCTTTTCTGACTGTACATTACAATCCCAAAAATTGCAACTCATTTTGCAATTTAGTCCTCGATTTAATTGTATAACTATTTGGTCCTTAAATGATCCAAAATCATTTCTCATTAGCCCTCATATTATGTGGTAGGGATTGACACAACAAATTTGAATAATTCAAGAACAAAATCATATGCACAAACTTAAATATGGGTCTATATTGCAAGTGAGATGTACTTCGTAAAATCAAAATACCATTATATGATGTTCACAAGGCATTATACGTTATTACCCTACGATGTAAAAGGAATCTGTCTCTTAAAACTCACACCCTATGACAAAAAATTACCTGTGTAGTTAAGTGCACTATAGTTCTCTAACAAAACCATCTCTCCATGAAAATCCACTATTTCCCTCCCTATTGACATCAACTCTACATCAGAACTCTTGGCCCAGGCAACTTTGTCTTGCAATTCCTGCATACAGAAGAAACCAATCTTAGCAATGTAAAACGCTAGGTCCACATCTCAAGGAGTCGCATCTCAGCGACACGGAAAAAACAGAGTAATTGTGAATAACACAGTGAAAACTGCACAGAAGTTCATTTTACTTTGAGGAGAAGTTTGTAGTAGATAGTGATTCTTTTAGCATTTTATCTTGCCCCAACAGTCACACTAAACAGAAAAACAAAAAGAGTTTTTTTTTTTTAACAGCAAATATTTTATTAATAAGACCATATCTCTGCACAAGACGAGCTGTAAAACTAACACCCGTGTATGTTAAGAAAACTCATTCATCCTAACATGTTACTCCTGTGTTCCACATGATCCATTGATATTTAATGTTATTGCACCCTTAATCAATCTACCAAGTGCACTTGAATTTGCAGTGAATTTGCCAAAATCACAATGTGTCACTATGATTTTGGCAAAAACTAAAATTTAAGTGCACGTTTAGTAGTATCACATTGGTTTTCCCACAAACACACTGAGCTACGATCCACCACCGTGATATCAAACATGCACTAAAACTTCAATTAATTCACAGTACCACTTAATTTCATCAAACCCAATGTTATTCCAAACATTGAATTTCACAAGCATCATAATCATCATAGGTCATAATCACAATTTAATACACAAGATAAAAAAACACAAAATTTACTTTTCAATACATCATATTACAAAAACAATAAAAATAATCAGAAATCAATAAAATATACCTTCCATTTGATAACATATTCTTCTTCCTTCTCAACAAAAAAACCATTAAATTTCTCAATTTCAACCTCCAACAGCCTCAGAAAATCATTAACCTCTTTCGTCACCTCGCCTTCGACGGTGGTTGCGCCGTCGTCATCCAAACGACGTCGTTTCGTCGAAGAAGAAGAATCTTTAGGAACAATGAGTTTCAACTGCTTCTTAAGATCTTTGTAAGAGAGAAACTTATCACGCCAATCCGGTAACGTTTGCTCGATCTGGTTATTCAGAATCTTCCAGAACTTCATCGCTCAAGAAACAAAGAAACAAAGAAAGAAATAATCGATTATTCTCAAAATCGCGTTTACGAAACGCAGTTTTTGGTTAATTAATGAGAATGATAATTTGGATTAGAAATTTTTATTATTATTATTAGGAGAAAAATATATATAATAATGAGTGTGTTTGGGTTCCGAATTTAGAATATTCTTTGTTGTAAAAAGAGAATAATAGTGGAATATACTTTTGTCATATTCTTGTTCTTTTCTTCTTCAAATCAATCTTATCGGTTTCGTCTGTGTTTAGTTCTTCTTCCTACTTGCTTACTTTGTGCTGTCTGTTATTTGTGTGCTTCACTGCATAAGGAAATAAATAGGTTTAATTACTTTTTTTTTTAAAATAGTTAAAGGACCAATTTAAAAAAAAAATAAGTTAAAGGAATAAAACGAAATTTTTAATAATTTAGGAATTAAATTAAAATTAAAAAATAAATTAAGGGGCTTAAATGAAACTAAAAAATAAGTTAAGGGATCAAAAGAGTAATTAAGCCGAGCAAATATAATGGGTTTGGTTTTGATCATTTGTAGTAAATAAAATGATTGAATGGATGATTTTGATTTGTTTTGGTTTGGTTTAATTTGATTTGTCAACCGGTTTATGTTTTTGGTTATAAAAGAGAATTATTGTGGTTGAAAGCTATTTAGGAAGTTGTCAAATTATTGTGATATGTTATTTGATAAATATGTCTGAGGACAAGTAACAGTTTAAGTTTGGGGTTTTGATTTAGGAAGTTGTCAAATTATTGTGATATGTTATTATAAGTATATTTTAGTTAGTTTTAACATGGTATTTAGATTAGAATTGCAAAGAGTTGGTGTTTTGATGCTTGACAAAGATTGAAGCAAGTTTATGCATTTTGAGTACTTTTCATTCTGTCTCATGCGGGGCGCTTAGTTGTGAATCAGAATCTGCCAAGTGGAAAGTAAGCCGCGCGCGGCGCTTTTGTCGAGACCAAAACTTTTACTATAAAAAAGAAAAGTTAAATCTAATGAAGGGTTCCGAAAATTGCACTATATTTTGAGGTTTTGAGCATTGTTGAAGGTTGAAGAGCTAGAATTCATCTCTTGGAAGCAAAATTGAAGATTATTATTCATCCTAATTCTATGTATATTTTCTTGAACTCTTTTGCAATTCTTGTATTTATCATGAGTAGCTAAACTCATAAGTTAGGTTTTTAGATGAACTTATTTTGAGCTACTTGAACCATGCGGTTGTTAAGTATCGTATTATTCTAATCAATTGTAAATATAATATTATTCAGTTAAATTTGTACTTAATACTTTTTATATGTTATCGAATGTATGAATTGATTTCAAGTGGAAAATGAGTACTAACCATAACTTTTGAAACTCGATCTAATTTAACTGTTCAATCAATAATGACTTTAGACATATCGGATTATCGAATTATTGATTGTGATATTAGGAATTAACATTCATTTTTCTTTGATTATGAATTCACCTAAAATATTAGGGAATTATAAACAAAGGAGAGGGTTGTGAGTCAAGAAATTGGTCATAACTAATTTGTTAATTCATCGTAATACTAAGCAAGCAATTGAAAGGAATAAACGCAATTTATTAATTCATCGTTATACTAATTTGTTAATTCATCATAATACTAAGCAAGCAATTGAAAAGTCCTAATCGTTTTTAATTCATCGTTAACTTTTAAGTTATTTTACTTTTTAATTTGCAAACTCAAAAGCTTATGCAAACCCCCCATTTTAATTTATTTACCTAAGTAATTTTTATCATTGTTTAGTTTATAGTTAATCTCAACCCCTGTAGATACGAACTTTGACTTATTACTTGACAATAATTTAGTACACTTGCTAAGAGTCTATCAAAATCAACAATAAAATTTTATAATACTCAAGTTTTGTCATATATGACACTCAGTAATTATTCAAATAACAAATGAAAACTACATAAAATTAATAGAGAAAAACAAAACGGAACCAACATACTTTCAAAGACACCAAGTCATGAAGTTTTAAGCTAAAATTATTTTAACCATACCCTTAATCATTCAAAACCTATTCTTATTCTATAAGTTAATCTACCTTGGGCCACCATGTTAATTGCATATCAACATTGGCCACTACCACTACCACTGCTCCCACCACAAGCACCCAAACTATTACGGTTGCGGTAGTTTTTGCGGTAAGTATGTAGAACTTTAGTATAGTTCTCAAAGCCCAATAATTTCATAGCATCCAGTAAATCATCAGCGGTAACGATCATCCGGTTGTTAGCCTTGCATATCTTATTAGCCTCGCGCATGATGGTGTTCGCGAATCCAGACACACACAATTGCATTGATTCCTTAGCATCGTATGCGATTTTGGCGTCCGGTGGAAGAATACGCCCCATGATTCTTGTCAAATGTAAGATGGGAACACGCAATTTCTCGTCAGTTGTTGGAGGTAAACGTTTTTCAATTTCAACACCATTGTTGTTGTTGTTGGCTATGTTCCTTGGAGTTTCAATGTTTTCAGATGGATTCCCTAACTGCAAAGGGACTAAATTCAAACAAATGCACATTAATAAATAAACTAAATAAAAAAATAAAAATTATTGTGAAAATAATTGACATAAGATCATAGAACACAATGTTTTGTTTTGTTAGAGATAAACAACGGGACAGAAGTAGAATAATTATTTTGTCAAAAATTATTTTAAAAGTTGTTTGTTTTTTGTCTATCGAGAGAGTTGTTATAGACAAAATTTGACACAATTTTTGTTTTTTAATATTAAAAAATTTGATGTAAAATGAAATTAATTTTTAAATTTTTTTACATTTTGTCAAAAAAAAAAGTGTACTATAAAAACTATTATAAGATTATAAAAATGCTAGTTAGTAGTATTTTATATTAATACATGTAAAGACTAAGAACTTTACCATGTCAACTAAACAAAAAAAAGTATTATATTCCTTTTTTTTTTTTTAATAAACCTGTATTATATTCCCTTTTAAATTTGATTAACAATTTTTATGGTTATTAATAATATAAGCAAAATACTTTTTTTTTTTGTAAAAACCAAAATATGTAAATTTCACTAGATTCGGGTGGAAATCATCTACCGTAGAAAAGAAGTTGAAAGCATCTACAGTGGCAAAATAGCTTGTTGAAAGCGCCTGGCCTACACATGCATATGTGTAACCAAAGCTATTTATTACAACGGAAAAACAATTATTTTTTTGAGAACAAACATTTTTTTTTGTCTATATGTATAAATTGGTTAATTTTACATCATTAGATTAGATAGATTCATAGATACAACCTTACCAAAAAAATTAGATTAGATAGATCAACAGTGATAAATGCATCATCAAATAGATCTCAATTTATTATATAGAGATATGAGATATTTTGATGTTTAGAAGACTTACCAAAGCTCGATTGTGGCGGACGACAGTAGTTGTTGGAGGATCTTCCGTGCTCCATGTTTCTTTTGGACTTAGTTGATTGACCGAAGAATTTTAGTCATACTCTTCTGAATTTATAAAGAAAACATGACATGTACTGTAAATCAAATACGTAATATTGCTGAGATGTCATCGTATTATTGGACGAACACGTGGATGAAATACTTTTATGTATATAGAAATTAGTAAAATTAAAATTAATTTTTTTTGTTGAATCGCATTAAATTTTAGTCGTATGAGTTTGAATAATTATTTTGACCACTCAACAAAATTCAATGTGTTTCAAATATTTTATTTTATTATCAACGGATCAACTTGTTAGCTCATCGAGGAATGGAGCGGGTAAAATTTTCAGCCCACTATCTAAGTTAGTTTGCTATGCCCCATTTTAAACATGTAAAAATTTACCTTACACCTCATTGACCTCAATAATTATACTTTCACTCCCACAAACTATAAAATATTTTATTTTTACCAATTAATTTTTACACTTTGACTAGTATAGAAAATGACTTTTAACATCATTTTTATAACTGATGTAAACGCAAGTGTTGTGGTATGTCCATGACATTTCACATCAGTTTCAAATCATATATATTACATCGGGTTCTCAATTCCACTGAATAAATGTATTTTTTAATTTATTTTTTAATAAAAACAAATGTAGTTTCACATCGGTTTTTTACATGGACTGATGTGAAAAGCCTCAACCAAAAGTCATATATTTGGTAGTGTTTTCAGTTTTCACCTCACCCTTCAACTTTTCTGATATATAATATTTTTTTTTTATCAATTTTTTATTTTATTTTTAAAAAACACTTAAAATGGGTTTGTTTACATGAAACTTAATACTATATATTTACCGGTTTGTTATTTTCCATTTGTTTAGTTGGCTTTTTCGACAAACTTTGTTTAACAAATACTATTTCAATCTCCATTTCTCCATCAATACCACTTATTCAGTTATTCTCTTCTCTAACACACCGACAATAACAATAACAACCCCTTCTACCCAGTGGCGGACCAACATAAGGACCAGAGGGGGCGGTAGCCCATCCACTTGCTTCAATTTTTGTAATAGTAATAGTAGTATTAAATGTATTATGTGTTAGTATTATTTTTTTCAAAGACTATATAAACATATTATTATATATTAGATCTTTTGTTAAAAATAATTTTTTAACTATATCAAGTATAAAACTAGTAATAATAATAGTAGGATAAAATAAATAAAAACAGTCTTTAAGAATTTGTCTACTATTGGTGAATCATGTCAGAAATTAGTAGAGACAAGTAAATCAAATTCTTATGCATGCATTGATTTATCGAGTGTTACAACTTTTTTTTTTACTTTTCCCGTATCAACAACAATCAAAGTTAATATATAGTCTAAATTTTTAATTAAATACATCAAATTTTTTGAATATTTTTCTGTTATATTTTAAGACAGAGGGAGTATGTAGTTTAATTTTTTGAAATCAACTTTTTGTATGGTATAAATTTTAATATTGAATTTTAATATTATAATTTATTTTAGTCACCCACCCGAGTTTATTTTGCTAGCTCCGCCACTGCTTCTACCACCAGTGATGGGCCACCACTCCACCACCACCTTGTTCCTCCAAGCATATAGTCCCATAATGAAAACATCAACGACAAATTAAACTCACCACAAAAACATTTCATAATTAAACATCTCATAATTAAACTCCTCCAAGCATATATATGTAGCCAAATATTTTCGTTTCAACAAAATGTTTTTTCGTTTCAACCAAGTTTTCTAAAAGATCTCTTATTCCATTCAAAGATGCAAATTCAACACTCCTCCGCATATCAATGATGCAAAAAATTTGGATAAAACTTTGCAAATTTGATCAACTTTTCCTTGTCAAAAGAAGAGAACAAGTTGGTTGGACACAAACAAGTCATACGAATAAGCAACCGACTATTTGTCTCGTTAAACCAATTGTTAAGTAGTGGTGGTTGTGTTTGAGAGATCTAATTTTAGAGAAAAGTTTAGAGAAAGATTGAAAGTAAAGAATGAAACTATAGTGAATAATAGTTTGGACTTTTGAGTGAGTGGTGTAAAAATAAAAAAGTCAGAGGGTGCAAAATGCAAAAAAACATAAAAATATTGGTTAAAAAATTAAAATTTCAAGAGGTGCACCTGCACCCCCTCACACATGAAGGGCTACGTCCCTACATATAGAGGATGAGATTCGTGAACTCCGGACACCCTACTTATTCATCTTAACTTAATGATATAATTTCTAGTTACTAGACTACTACTTGACAAAAAAATAACATTAGACTCCTGAACATTACTTGAACTATATCACAAAATTAGTATCAATTAAGTAGTTCTTCAATCATTTGCATATGGAAACAATATCCTCTTCATGATCAATATAATCCCATTTTTCTCAACATGATCGTCATCAATATTAAATACTATTATTAGGTTCTAATCCTTCTAATGATGTGACATTATTTCTAGATAATTTTTCTCTATAAATTCATGTATTTCACGATCATATGTCTCAAAATATTGATATATTTGAATTTCAATTAATAAAAAAGAGTGTGCTAAAAATATAGAATGTGATTCCTCTCACGAAAAACTTGAATCAACACAAAATTAGCAGTCTTTTTGGCAATTCTCTTTGTTTAGATAATGTATTGGTTCCTATTTATACTCTGAAATTGCGCATCTTTGATAGAGCTTCTTTGTATCACAATTGTCTCGACCACGGTAAGCAGCCTATAGCCCATCAGCTTGTGCGATGGAATGCACATGAGGGCACTGGCAGTGGCGGATTCAGGACCCCGAGTCAGGGGGTGCAAATTTTTTTTAACAAGAATAGGTGAAAAAATAAGTTATTGGTGTAACACTAAAAAAGCTAAATAATATTTATTTTCATACATTTTTATATGCCAAATCTACAATTATTTTAAAATGGAATAGCAAGAAAAAAATAGTGGGTGTCTAGATAAATAAGTGCATGTTTATTTTTGTGGTTGTAAAAATTGATTTTAGTTAAAAATAAATTACATATATAAAATAATTTATGTTTTGATACATTTACATAAAAGTGAGTTAACTAACAAATTTTAGTGTAAATATCACATTTAAACTCAAAAGTTATAAATCCTAACTTCAAATTAAAATTATTTTAATCAATTCTAACATCTTCAAACATAGGTTAATTATATCTTTCTATTTATAAATCAAATATGGAACCATTAACTTGACTTAATTGTAAAAGACAGAGGAGGAAAAGCCTACTATATTATGTTATACTTCCTCAAAAGAAAAGTGAGGTGCAAAGTGAATTAATTCAGAGTATGCAAATATAATAAACATTATAATATTGGTTCAAAATTTGAAATGTCAGTGGGTGCAACTGCACACCCTGCAACACATGTAGATCCGCCCCTGACAAGATTAGTTTCAATTAAGTAGTTCTTCAATCATCTGCATGGTAACAACATCCTCTTCATAATCTATCCCATTTTTCTCAACATGATCATCAATATTAATACTATTATTAGCTCCTGATCCTTCTAATGATGGGACATAATTTGATTCATGAGCCTCTTCATGTAATTTTTTTCCAAGCTCAACCCTTATGATCCAATTAGAATCAGAATGTGGTCCTGCTCCTTTTTGCCACACTCCTATGTGAGAATTATCAGCATCAAGCATCAAACAAGTGAGTGATGGAGATTGTCTTTTGCAACACTTTCTAAGCTTTTTGTTGAGAAGATCAGAAAGAGCAACATAATTTGGTGCTATAGAATTTGCATTTTCTGTTTGATTATCTTTTGGTGTAGGGAAATTGGTTTTGGTATTTTTGCCATTCATTAAAATAAATGGCTGCTTGATCATATATGCTCTGGCAGCTGTCTCTGCTGTTTCAAATGTACCTAGCCATGCATAGTTGCATACTCTTCTCTTCATGTGTAAATGATACTCCCTCCGTTCCAAAATGTAAGAGAAAATATTCAAATTTTTTTGTCCCAAAATATAAGAGAAAAACACAAATTTTTACATTTCCAAGAAAAATTCACTCTCTCTCTCTTACATTTTTCATAATCAATAATCAATCAAAATTGTTTATACATCTTTTCAAGTAACTTTTTTACTAAAAAACTTACATCCAATCATTATATATATATTTTTTTAATAAGTGTGATTTTCATTTTTTTCTCTTATATTTTGGGACAGAGGGAGTACATATTAATCAGAATTTTTAGATAATTAATCATCATAAGCTAGTTTTTATTATTTCCAAATTACTTAGTCTTGCTACCGTACATAATGTGCAAGATTAACAATAATCAAAGTAATTAAATTGAAGTAATTAAACGAAACTAAGTGATTGAGCATTTGAGCTCCACTTATTTAAGGACGAATTGTTAGACAAAATCGAAATTATTTCTGCAATTTAGATTGATGTGAAAAATATCCGCCATTTATTTTTTTGTGGGAATCTCTTTAAAATTTAAGAGTTCAACCACATTATTTTACCTTTTTTTTTACTTATGCTACTAAACATGGGTATTAGGATGAAAACATTCAACATAAACTAATTTCTCTTAAAAAGAAAAATTTATAAAAACAATATCAATTATTAAAAAAATGTAAAATTATTTTAAAGCCACCAAGTCATCATGAAGTTTTAAGCTAAAATTATTTTAACCATACACTTAATCATTCAAAACCTATTCTTATTCCATAAGTTATTCTACCTTAGGCCATCACGTTAATTGCATATCAGCGCTGGCCACTACCATTGCTCCCTCCAGAAGCACCCACACTATTACGGTTGCAATAGTTTTTGCGTAGGAGCTCAGTATATTTGTCAAAGCCCAAAAAATCCATAGCATCTAGTATATCCTCGACGGTAACGATCATCCGATGGTCCGCTTTGCATCGCTTATTAGCCTCAAGCATGATGGTGTTCGTGAATTTAGACACACACAATTGCATTGGTTCTGTAGCATTGTACCCGATTTTGGCGTCTAGTGGAAGAACACGCCCCATGATTCTGATCAGCTGTAAGATGGGAATATGCAATTTCTCGTCTGTTGTTGGAGTTAAATGTTTCTCAATTTCAACACCATTGTTGTTGTTGTTGGCTATGCTCTTTGGAGATTCAATGTTTTCAGATGAATTCCCTGACTGCAAAGGGACTAAATCCAAACAAAAGCACATTAATAAATAAACTACACAAAAAAATAAAAATTATTGAGAAAATAATTGAAATAAGACCAAAGAACACAATGTTTTGTTTTGTTAGAGATAAACGACGGGGCAGAAGTAAAAAAATTATTTTGATAGTTGTTTGTTTTTTGTCTATTGAGAGAGTTTTAATAGACAAAATTTGACACAATTTTTGTTTTTCAATATTAAAAAATTTGATGTATAATGAAAATAATTTTTAAACTTTTTTACATTTTGAAAAAAAAAACTGTACTGTAAAAATTATTATAAGATTATAAAAAAAGCAAGTTAGTTATTTAAAGTATTGTATTCCTATTTTTTAATAAACCAGCATTATATTCCCTTTTATAAGCAGGCTACCTGACCAAAAAAAAAAATATAAGTAAAATACTTTTCTTTTTTTTATAAAAACCAAAAAATGTAAATTTCACTAGATTCAAGTGGAAATCATCTACCGTAAAAAAAAAATTGGAAAGCATCTACAGAGGCAAAATGTATAACCAAAGCTATTTATTACAACGGAAAAACAAACATTTATTTTTTGTCTATGTATAAATTAGTTAATTTTACATCATTAGATTAGCTAGATAGATAGAACCTTACCAAAAAAAAAATAGATTAGATAGATCAATAATGATGAATGCATCATCAAATAGATCTCAATTTATTATATAGAGATATGAGTGTGTATAATTTGATATTTGGAAGACTTACCAAAGCTCGATTGTGGCAGACGATGGTAGTTGATGGAGGAACTTTTGTGCTCCATGTTTCGTTTGAACTTAGTTGATTGACTGAAGAATTTTAGTCATACTCTTCTGAATTTATAAAGAAAACATGACATGTACTGTAAATCAAATACGTAATATTGCTGAGATGTCATCGTATTATTGGATAAACACATGGATGAAATACTTTTATATAGAAATTAATAAAATTAAAATTAATTTTTTTTGTTGAATCACATTAAATTTTAGTCGTATGAGTTTGAATATTTTTCTATTGTTTTGACCGGTCAACAAAATTCAATGCGTTTCAAATGTTTTTATTTTGTTATCAACAGATCAACTTGTTAGCTCATCGAGGGATGAAGTAGGTAAAATATTCAGCCCACTGTCTAAGTTGGTTCGCTCTGCCCCACTCTAAATGTTATGAGTCCCACATTGAGTGCATCAAAGTGCTCGATATATTTAAGCCATGAGGTTCTCCCACCTATGGGCTAGTCTTTTGGGCTGAGCTCTCCTCATGTGCTTAAATCATAACAATTAGTGCTTTTATTGAGAGTTGGACCACGAAAACGGCTACCTATAGGCTGAATTAAGGTGCTCCACCAAATACTGATAGGTGGGTGAAGCCGCCGAAAAGGAAAGGGCTACCATCGGGTCAATTTCAATAGAGTGAAAAAAACCGTTGTAGACGTCGATTCTTAAAGGATGCGACAATATTGTGAGTCCCACATTAAATACATCAAAATGCTCAATATAATATTTAAGCCATGAGACTCTTCCACCTATAACTTATAAAAAAAACATATCAAAAAACATATCACTAAACATGTAAAAATTTACCTTACACCTCATTGACCTCAATAATTATACTTTCCCTCCCACAAACATTTTATTTTTACCAATTAATTTTACACTTTTCAGTTTTCACCCTCACCCTTCAACTTTTCCGGCATACAAGATTTTTTTAAAAACACTTAAAATGGGTTTGTTCACATAAAACTTAATACTATATTGTTTTTCGGTTTTTTATTTTCCATTTGTTTAGTTGGCTTTTTCAACAAACTTTGTTTAACAAATACTATTTCAATCTCCACTTCTTCCTCAACACCACTTATTCGGTTATTCTCTTCTCTAACACAACAACAATAACAACAACAACCCCTTCTTCCACTAGTGATAGGCCACCACTCCGCCACCACTCCACCACCTTGTTCCTCCAAGCATATAGTCCCATAATGAAAACATCTCAACGACAAACGATCACCACAATGAAAAAAAGGTAATATAATATTAAGAAATGTAATCATTGTTGTATGGATAAAAAAAGTACAGTACTAGTTAATTAATTATAATATAATATTTTTTTAATAAGTGATGTTGAATTGTTCGTGAAAAATATTTATTTTTAATAAATGGCAGGATTAGATTAATATAATTGAGTGTTGTCGGTGTGAAGACATCTATTTCAACACTTTTGATCTACTACTCTTTTCGTACCAAAATATAAGTCACTTTGAAAAAATATTTGTACCAAAATATAAGTCACTTTACAATAGCAATGAAATATTTAATGTTATTTTTCTTTTTATACCCTTAACTATTTATTACTCTATCTTCTTTTACTTCTTCAATTTATCTTTTCCATACCATTAATGAAGGACAATTTTGTAAACTAACTCACAATTTCTTTTTTCCATACAACAATGATTATATTTCTTAATTTGTGTGATATAGTCAAAATGACTACTTATATTTTAATATGGAGGTAGTACTACTTTAATTTAATCAATCAAAATGAAAAATAAGATATTAAATGTGAGTTAGTTATCGACGCTGGATTTGATAAGAATGATATAATTTGATTTTGGACTTACAATTAAAAAGAGTTTAGAATCATTTATGTCAGATCGCTCCAAACCGTCAGCTATCAGTTACTAGTAATAAAAACTATAAAAAAAAAGAAAAATAATGTGCGAGTAAGTGGCTGCATCTAATTAAAATCGATAATAATTATAAATGATAAATTTTTATATAATGTTAATTTTTAGATGTTAAAATAAAATCTATTCTTTCAGAATTACTTAATGTAATTACTCTCGTAAGAAACTTAAATTGACACAAAATTAGTAGTCTAAAATCAAACTTATTTTTTTCATTCACAATAATGCATATACAATACTATATACTAGTATTCATTACTTTTACTACTTATAATAGAAGTAACATCGTTATCGTGAATTTAACTCAGTTGGTTGACACATCACATTATACATGCGGAGGCTGAGATTTGTGAACTCCAAACACCCTACTTATTCATCTTAACTTAAAGGTAAAATTTCTAGTCATTATAGTATTTGACAAAAAAATTAAAAATAACATTAGACTCTTGAACATTACTTGAACTATATCACAAGATTAGTTTCAATTAAGTAGTTCTTCAATCATCTGCATGGTAACAACATCCTCTTCATAGTCTATACCATTTTTCTCAACACGATCATCAATATTAATACTATTATTAGCTCCTGATCCTTCTAATGATGTGACATAATTTGATTCATGACCCTCCTTATGTAATTTCTTTCCAAGCTCAACCCTTATGATCCAATTAGAATCAGAATGTGGTCCTGCTCCTTTTTGCCACACTCCTATGTGAGAATTATCAGCATCAAGCATCAAACAAGTGAGTGATGGAGATTGTTTTTTGCAACACTTTCTAAGCTTTTTGTTGAGAAGATCAGAAAGAGCATCATAATTTGGTGTTATAGAATTTGCATTTTCTGTTTGAATATCTTTTGGTGTAGGGAAATTGGTTTTGGCATTTTTGCCATTCATTAAAATGGCTGCTTGATCATATGCTCTTGCTGCTGCCTCTGCTGTTTCAAATGTACCTAACCATACTCTTCTCTTCCTGTGTAAATCATACATATTAATCAGAATTTTTAGATAATTAATCATCATAAACAATTTTTAATCATTTCCTAATTTCCTAGTCTTGATACCATAATGTGTAAGATTAACAATAACCAAAGTAATTAAATTGCAATCAAACACTTACACTACACTAAAATCTTTAAACAATAGTCAAAATTTTAAATTGCAGTCATGAAACTACGTGATTGAACTCCATTTATTTAAAAACGAATTGTCTTACTGAACCGGAGTTCTCTTATAACATATGTCATCTATATTACGAGAGAACTATAAAAATAACAACATTATAAAACATTGCATTAAAAAAAAAAATCATATTGTTGAGATTAATTATTACAGTAAAGGGTGACGAATTTCTGAGACCCAGGAACCCCATTGACGTTGTCTAACTCCTCTAAACTTGTTATTTTGTACCATCATTAATATCTTTGTATGATCTTGAAAGTTAGAAAGAGAGAAAAAAAATGTGGTGGCTGCAAAATACTTAGTACAAGTGAATGTGATAGGAAATTGAGAGGTGATAGTACAATGTCATATGTAGAATTTATACTAAGTTGTTTATGATATGATATAATGCACATTTGTTTGCGAGACTTATAGATTGTCGGTAGAAATATTGGTGGGGTGTAGAATTGAAGGTGGAAAATTATTTGAACTAGTCCAATAATAATAAAACATTTGTATTTGTACAAGTCTTTGCGCGAATGGTGTAAAATTGTACTAGTAAATAATTATGAGGCCGGCTAATATATTAAGCATTTCATAATATAAGTAATTAAGAAAATAATTAACCAATAAAATGGAAGAACATGTCCTGTTATTTAAGTGACAAATGTTATATTTTGTCCTGTTTGTTTTCAATGATGTTTCTTCCGAGTTTTGTGATAAAAGCTGAGGAATAAAATTCTACACCAAAATATATAATGAAGATTAATCTTGTAGTAGTACTTGATCTAAAGTATGAGGGTACTCTAATTAATCCATGCATTGGAGAGGGCAAGACTCCAATTATAAAAGATGGATTCTGAATAAAAATATTGTGAAGACATAAACCAAAAAATAAAAAAATGTGGGTGTCTATTAAGGCATTTACTATTTTTTTTCCTTTTCATTATCTGATTCTTAAAGAAAAAAGGTTTAGTAGTCTATAATTCAGAGTAACTCTTGCATCAAGTAGTTTTAGTCTCCTCCCAAACGTAGTTGTAGATGATTGAACCACAATTCTCCATACTAAATTCAACTTCAATCACTATTAAACTAACTAACGTTTGTTTATTTACTACTTCTTTAAAAAAAATATTTTCATTCTATTGTAAAAATTTTAGGGCAATCATCACTTGCAAAATTCACTTACAATACTAAATATTAAAACATTGGTAATTGCGATTTAATTCACACTCCAATTTATATAAAATTTTACTATGGACTTTTTCAAATGAACAAAATAACAATAATCATTAGCAATTTACACATCCAAATAAAAAAGTTGTGATTTGAACACCGATCATATCATCCAACTTAACAATTAACAATTTTAATATTTTTTTCAAGTTCAAATAGGATAGGGTACACACTATAAACTTTATTATATGAGCTATAATTACTTCACAAGTATCATATCATCTCATGAATATATATATATCTCTATTTATATGAGCTAAAGTTTGTATTTCTCATACTTTAGTATTTCTTTTGAATATTTGAATGTATAGATGCATTAAAAGTTTCACCTGCACAAGTTTGACATGTCACTAGCTTCCAAAGGCAACTTCAATAAATGCAAAACTCTGGCTGGCCTTCTTCTATCCATAAAAGTACGTAACAGCACAAGCTTGCTATTCTTTAAAAGAAGACTAAAATCTAATTTCATCCCTTATAATTTTCCAGCAATTCAATTCGGTTCTTAACAGAAATAATATTGTACATTATGTGTGATGTCCTTACCAACTTAGTTAAACTCACACAACTTATTAATATTTTTATACGAAGACAAATTCGTCAAATTTTTATATGTTATAATAAGTTAAAATTAACATAATTATCGAAGAACCAATTTGTCTCTCATATAAAATGTTAAAAATTACTATTAAGATAGTATTTCTTAGTTTTTTTGTTTTGTTTTGAGACAGAATTGGTTGGCGAAAAAATTATAAGGAACAAATTAAATTGACTCTTTAAAGAAATACAACTATACAAGTTATATTTAAGAATGTGCATCCAACAATAAAAATTTATTGTGTCACGTTTCCATGTTTCTCGTCCTCTCTTTGGATAATATAACAGGGAGACAACTTCATACATATTGTTATTAAAATCATTGTACTATCTATTCTCATGAACATAACTCATTTGATAGAGATACCGTATTGTATATGTAAGAGTATATGTTCAAATTTGATATTCTCCACTTATTCATTTATAAGGATGAATTTTGAATTACTAAATTACTTGACAAAAAATAAATTAAAAAATTATTGTACTATGTTTTTTGCCCCACATATATAACACAAGTTTTCGGAATTAAACTAATAATCGCTATTAAACGACAATAAAAACTTCGTACATACGATAAAAAATTGGTTTGCACAATTGGAACAATCATCATACAAAAGAATAATGTGGTTAATCAGTCTTATTAAAAGTAATTAATCTTTTTTTTGGTAGAAATTAATCTTATTTGTTTATATGACATTTCTTTTTTAATTTTACATTCTAAATATACAAAACCCACGAATCCAACAAGTCTAAATAAATTAAAAAAAAAAAAAAACAGCCCATAAGAAGTCAAACCAATTGGGTTGCCTTTCCAACAATATGGGCCAACGTCTCATCTTTCATATTTTCAATACAACTTTTTAAATATAAAATGATTTTCAATACAATTTTCCAACGACCAAAATGCCTTTGTATATAGTAATCTTTTAATTTTTCATTTTTTTTCATGAAAACCAATCAATTCGAATATATGCTAGATTTTCCCCACCCTCAATTTCTTTTTCTTTAGTAAAGTTAGAAACTCTCTCCATCTTTTTAATTTTATTATCATTATCCTTAAAGCATTTTCTAAAAAAAAATTGTTCATCATAATTCCACTAAAAAATATCATTCTTTTCATAATGGTACATGAAGAGTATTAAATTCTCTCCTTCAAGGATTGTTAATTTTTGGTGACAAATCTCATCATTTCATTGACTTTGTGTGAATACAAACAACCTCAGTGCATAGGGTAAGTTCTTTTCTCTCTTTGTTATTTGTCTTATTATTTTGGTAGCTGAAAAGAACAAAGACAAATTAACCAATCAATTGCCACTACTTTCAACTATTCCACTCATTACCTTTTTTTTTTTTTACTGAAACAACAATTTTTTATTATAACTTTCATTTCATTCATTACTTAATCTCAAAGTAAATTAGTATAGTATACTTTTTTATTATTTAAATTCTACAATTTTATTCACTTAACTTGCTTACCAAGTAAAACATAAAACTAACTTACCAACCAATCAAAATTAGCATTAGTTGATTGTTATTATGTAACTTCAATTCTCTTAACCTTTCTGTGTATGTTTAAGCCAATTTTAATTTCTAATTTTCTATTAAGCTTTCAATGTTTTTTTAATTATGTTTAGGAATCTTTCCTTGTACTTGCTTTGTTATTAAGCAAGCATAATTTTTGTTCTTGTCATTCTTTAATTGGATTCTTTTGAAATTGATCGATATAATAAGACACATCACATAAAATTTTCCTAAGTCAATAGAATTTTTAATTTCATATGAGATATAAATGTACTCTAGGTGTTGCTTGTTAGCACTTTTTGATAGATTCTCTATAAAGAAACTTTGCTGTTCATCTTTTCTGTTTTGTTGTTCTTGTTTTCGCCTTCTCGTCGTTACTTTCATGGAAAAATTCAAGCTTAAATGCAAAGGAATTTTCTCTGTAAGAATGTGACATTTTTTGTGCTAACTTTATATTTGTATTTTGTTACATTAATAATTGTGGTTGAACATGTTTTTTTGATAGAGCATAGGTTGTTTCCGAAGACGCGAAAAACCTCGAGCTACTATTTCAATGGATGATGGATGTAAGGGAGAAAAAATTGAGGGCCAAACAGTGACTAAAGATGATGGATCATCAGATTTTTGGAGCAGTAGTACTTATGAAAAGGATCATAGTGAAGCTCGGTCGCGGAGAAGTGTTTCGTCGAGTGGAATAACCATGAATAATCCTTCTTCTGATCTTCAAAGTAGTTCAAGCAGTCAAATTAGTCCTCCTGAATTTGTCAACCAAGGCAAGTTTGTACTTAATTAATTGTTATTCGAATTATGAAAACAGCTTAATTGCACATAAGCACTTATATAATAAGCGCTTAATTAAGATGTAATGATTTTCATTTGATATTTCATAGTGACAAAAAAAGTATGATGTATGCAGGGCTTATTGTATGGAACCAGATAAGGCAACAATGGGGTGGAAATAAAAGATCTGAGAGTCAAACTATTGTTAGAGAACCAATAATAAGGTAAAAAAACTTATATTAATTGTTAGACACCACAACGAGATTGCGAATGAGGCCGCATCGGTCGCACTTGACTTCAATTCTCTGTAATATCAAGAATTGCAATGTGACCACAATTATTACCGCGACCTCTACTTAGAACCTTGTTGATAATACTATTTCATTGTTTTGAGTATGTTATTTTAGCTTATTACATAAAGTTAATTTTAATGTGTTTGTTAATTTCTTAGTATGTTCATTTTCCACAGTTCAAATGCTACCTATGAAGATCTGCTTGGGAATAACAAGCCTTTCCCCCAACCAATTCCACTAAGAGTATGATTTTCTGAACTTGGTTTTTCAATTATTGAAATTCTAGTAACATGTCAATTACTAAATAAAATGTGGCAACATATATATCATATCAGTGATTGATTATAATATTTTTTGATGCAGGAAATGATTTACTTTCTTGTTGATATTTGGGAGCAAGAGGGTCTATATGATTGATCAAGCAAAGTAGCTATATTTGTTCATTCTTCTATGGATAATTGTGAATAGTGTAACTCTTTTGCAAAGCTGTTTCTATTTTCTCATTTTCTGTTTTCTATGCTTTCTTTCTAATTTTAAATGAATTAGATTAGAGTACATATTTGTATAGTCAATGTTTAAAGAAACAATTTGCAACTGCAATTGTAGCCGTGACATAAAAAAGAATTATGTCTCAACAACCGCGTCGCGACAACATTTGCAGACATGCTGGCCACATTTGACACCAATTTTGCTGAAGTTTCTGGCCTAAGTGTTGATATTCAAATAGTTAATGTTTCTGGTTGTCACTAGTAACACTAAAATTCCATCCATGTAGAGAGTTAATTCTATAAACTCAAAATAATAAGTGTATAGCATATAACTGCTCTGAATTCTAACTAGTGCATATGCATATAATTCCAAATTCGAATAATAAGTACGTTGTTTAACTTGTTAACATCGACTATTATAATTTATGTGTTTTTTTTCATACAGTGACTAAATGTAAATTCTTTTTATAGTCAAGATTTAAACTTTGATTTGTCATGTTGTAAGAGTCTAACCTCTTCTGCTAGACCTCTGTTAGTAATTATTAAATGGTTTTAGTTGTGAGAAGTGTTTGTTTGACACAAAATCCTACATTTATACCATAGTTTTCAATTTTTATATTATTTTTTTCTTACCTTTTTTTTTCACCTTTTCTTTTCAACTTTAATGTACCTAACATTTCCTGGGATCAGAGTGATCTCATGAAAAACATATACCTTGACATTATATAAATTAGCACAATACTAACCATGCCAAGATAATATGTTTTAATGTAACATTATGTCATTAGGAAAATGTGATTATCATTTTAATTTTTTTTCCATAGCAAAGGAAGGTCAATATTTGTTCAAAGAGTCAACACGGAAATTAGGCCCAAGATCAACAGAGCAGAATACGACAAAATATAGTATATTGAAGAAATCTGTGGCCTCCAATTTGGACTTAATATATATGATGATATAGTACTATTCATTACTATCATATACTAGATAATTAATCAATATGTTTTCATGTTTTGCACGTGCTTTGGTGAAGATATATATAAGTTGGTCAATATGCGAATGGCTTTCATTGTACTTTAAGCTCATGTTTTATAGTATCTCTAATTGATGATATAATTGATGATAATTAACTTCAAATCTTCAATGGTTGCTTAAATTTTTTGTGAGTCTAAATTGCCACCTATATATTATTTAAGCAATCAAACTAAATTTTATTACATTGGTGATAAAAAATAAGCAACACATATTTGACATCTTCAATATTATCTTTTATTTGGGCCGGATTTTAGTCTTACAAATATTATTTTTAATGGCTAAGATTTCAGGAGAAAGGATTATTTCTTCAAAAACTTATTCTTAAGCAATCTCAAACTCCAAATCAGCACAAACTAATGGTAATAAACATTGAGCTCTAGAACTATAAAAATCAAACATTAAGAAATTGTCAATTTTTAAATGACACTGTATTTAAAATCAAAATTTTAAACATGAAAGTTTAATTTTCATTTCATTTTTATGATTTTAGATATAGAACCATAATAATCATATAAAAAAAATTAATTGATGATAAAAGAGAAAATAATATAAAGAAAAGGGAAAATTAAAAAACAAAAATAAATGAAAAAATATGAGAGGACAAATTAAACCAAAACTCATGCTAAACAAATTTAAGATATCATCTCTAATTGGAGAGTTGTAACACTCTCCTTTAATTTTACGTAAAGTTTCTTGTAGTTAATTTCCTATGTTTAATCTCAAGGATTAGAGCTCTTAGGGGTTGAATCTAAGTTGGTAAACACATTATAAATATTTTAGGAGTGAAATTCCTTATTATTGTTAACATTGTTTATTCATGATTATTGTTTATGAGTGAAGAGGAAATAGTAGAGAAATTGGGGTTGTTCTTGCCTTAATTTAGTTCAGTCATTAAACTTTTGTTCCACTCATATTATTGTTGGATTGAATAAGAGAGGTTTCCAATTCACAAGTGTACAAATTATGACTACTCATATTAAATACTGTCACATATATAATCTTATTTTTATTCAAACGCAATTAGGATCGATTGTTCTATTTAATTGACATATATAATAATAATCAACTATTGTACCAAAAAAAAAATATTAATCAACTTGAGAGATAAATATATATTGAGTAAATATATTAGGGAAAGTTCAAGTCATTCATAAAAATAGAGCTAGCAGCGCAATCACAAGTTGGCAGCATCACAAAAATAGATATTAAATCCTAATCCTAGCTAGCTAGTTTCTAAGGTCACACACAGCTTGAAGAACAAGTGAAATAATGAGCTGCGAATCATTACTTTATATCATGTGTAATTAATTAGCACAAGTGGATGATAATTGATAAATAAGCTTAAAGGAAAAGGGAATGAATATAATGAATATTTCGTTGTATTTCATGGATCCAAATACAATGTTTTCATAAGGAACAGAGAGCATGAATTTGGAGTGAGAACAATTAAGTATGTAGAAGCATGTGTGTGGTCAGGGTCAAAATAGTAGTAGTACATTACATGGAAAGTGAATTTTTCTATTAATTTATGCTAAAGCGGTGCTAGCTGATTATGATGATGACGATGATCTTTAGCTTAAGCAATGAACTTGGAATACAAAAATCAGAACATGCATGTGAATCTAAGGAAACAAACAAAAAGACAAAACCTTGCATTAATTACATCCCTTCAATTCTAAGTACTTTCCTCGTACCTGTCTATGCTTGATGTATGAGACTTAACTTTTTTGTGTAATTTAATCAGTATGAGACATAACTTAGTTCCCTATAAATGTACAAATCATAAAATATATATAAATAAAAATTGGTTGGTAAAATTAACATTTTTAATATATACAAAATTTTAGACTAACTATATTATTACTATTTTTTAACAGAATTATTATATTATTATTTATTAACTCATTTTTACTGTGTCAAAAAAAAAACTCATTATTACTTATATTTTGGAACGAAAATATATATGTTTACAAGTATAATAGATGTTATTGATTGAAGAAGTAAAATATGAAAAATTAATCAACATCACATTAAAAAATTTAAATAAACACTTTTTTTGAAATAATTTTACAGTACTAAAAGTAGAGTTAGAGATAAAAACCAAAATGTACGTAATAAACAAAATAAAGAGATAAAAACATAAAAAAAAAAAAAGTAGAGGTAGAAATAGGTTACAACAACCTAGTGCCTTTTTTTTTGAGGCAACAACAACAACCTAGTGCCTAACCTAAGTTATGTTAGACCACACATTTTTTAAATAGAGAAATATATATATATATATATATATATATATATATATATATATATATATATATATAGAACGTTTGTAGAAGCTAAAATATATAAGTCGTTTTAACTATATCACACAAATTAAGAAACATAATCATTGTTGGATGGAAAAGAGAAATTATGAGTTAGTTTACAAAATTGTCCTTCATTAATGGTATGGAAAAGATAAATTGTAGAAGTAAAAGAAAAGAGAGTAATAAATAGTTAAGGGTATAATAAGAAAATTAGCATTTAATACTGCATTGGTATTGTAAAGTGACTTATATTTTGGTATAAATTTTTTTCTCAAAACAACTTATATTTTGGTAAAGAGGGAGTATTTAACTGGAAAATTTTAGGCTGAAAATTATAAGAAAAGTCTTTTAGATCTGTAAGACCGGACGATTTTTTTAAGGTTTGATATTGGGTTAATAAACTGCTTATTTTGAAAGACACCAATTATACTATACTACTATTTATTGTGATATCAGAAGAGTTTGAATCTAAAACTTAAAAAAAAACCACGCCAAAATGACAAGCTTTATTCAATGAAATCATACTTCGTTGTAATAAAACAGATCATGTTTTATGTACCAAAAAAAAAACTATGTTTAGAGTGATTTATCTTTATACATTCATATATAGATATTTATTTATGCCAGCACATGCATATTGAAGCAAGTTATATACAATATTCTTACTTTTTTTTTTGGTAGAAATATTCTTACTTTTTTTATTCATATTATTTAGAGTAATTTATCTTTATATATTTATGCATATAAATGTATACACACTGGCACTCATGTATATATACGATTGTAATGATTTCCAACTTTTCTTTGGAATTTTTTCTGATGCATGTACCGATGAATTATGAAAAAAAATGAACCATATACAAAGACAAGTTGATGATTTTGAGCAGAACAAACTCTAGTTCAATTGATCTGGCTTTGCCTCTATGCCATGTCACAAATTCAAAATCGTAAATGTGGAAAATATCTTTTTCTCATATAAGACAAGGTTTATTGGATTTTTTATTAAAAAAATTATTTTCATTCATTGATTGAAATTTAATTGTATCATATATAAACACAATATATGGATTACTAAACAAATTGAAATCATCCAAAATTAATAGTACAAAATTAAAAATATCTAAAAATTTGAGGTAATCAGAATATTTATATTTTATATTAATTGATCAGAATTGATGTGTCAATACTCAATATATGAACAAATTACTCAATTTTTCTTTAATTTTTGAACAAATTATTATATCTCTAAAACAAGCTTCATTTTTTCATGAATATATATTATTAATATCTATCAACCATTTGATTTTTGACACACGTATATCAAGAATTTTATCTTCTTGTGACTATGGCAGACAAATTTTAACATGTAATCATGCTAGAAGCCACTAAATTATATGTTGTCCTACCTTATATAGCAAGTTTGTTGAAAGCTGAAATTTTAAATTTTGTGGGCTTAAGACTAAAGACTCTATATTCTTGACCCAATAAAACGCTTCCATATTTGGACGGTGGGCCATCAGCAATTAAAATTAATTGATTAAGGTGTAGTTAGTGGCATAAACTTGGGTCAATTAATAATAATTTGGAATGCATGCCCTCTTGTATGTAACTTATACATTGTATATAGATTTTTGGTGGGTTAGGTTTTGTCGTTTTGTGTAATTGTAACGCGTAAATGGAGTTAGTTGTGTCCCTAGTTGGGTATCAAATCAAAGAGGTTTATTAACATGGGTGATTCATGATAAAACACATAATTGTAGGTTCATGAATCAACCATTTTTCTTTGCTTTTGTAGATGTTTGAAAAACGTAATATTCATGAATCTTTTATCTATTGTTATTACATCATAGTCTTACTATTTTAAAGTTACAATCCAGTCAAAAAAGTTAAGTTACTTATGTTATGATTTCATAATCAATAGTAATTAGTTTCAAATTTCACCAAGTGTTAGGAAAATATTACCATTAGTAGGTTGTTTATATCTTGCAAGAAAACATAATTTTGGGATTAATAAGTTTTATAGTACTTTTAATTGTTTAAAAGTAATTACGTATTGTTTACACAAAGAAAAATGTAAGTTAGTGGATCAAGAAATGTGGCAACAAAATTGTGTAGGTAATTTCATTATTAGTCTAAATATTTAAATATTAATTGTAAAGATTATATTCAACACACGCTCAATAAATCAATGAAGTATTCACTTGTCTTTATCATTTTTCATGCAACCTTAGATAATAGTTCAATTTTTACTCTAAAAAATCTATGGATCTTTTGTCAAAAAAAATAAATTTATATATGGATTAGTCTAAACCTACGTATGAGAAACATAACTATTTTCTCAACATTAATCCATATGACCGTTTGGATTTAAATGAATAATCTTTATTGAATTTTGTATAAAACAAATGGTAATGAAAAAGAATCAATGATAGAAAAATATTCTACATAGTTTGACTTATACAAGTCCATTAGACTCATAAGAAATAATTTTGGGGGTTACACAATAGAACAATCATAAGAATAATTTTGTACTAATTCATTTCTCTCATTGGAATCATCAATTTCTTAAAATAAGAAATAGAGAAACCCACTTTTAAAGACAGAGACTTCATATTTTAAGATAATTATCTTGTTTTATTTGATGTCTTAAGCAGTTTATATTTTTAGCATATAGATGAATAATAAAATCATCATAAATTTACACATAAAGTGGTGGGACGAAGATTGAACCTCAATCATGAACATTCAATCTAACAATCGATATTTTTTAGCAGTTGAACTAAAATTTCTAAACCTAAAACAATTCATTTTATTAACATTGAAATAGGGCAATTGAGTTTACCTTCAATATATTTTTATTGAACAAGCGGCTAATTCTTTGATGTTTAAATTCTTTATCATTTAAATTTATTTGTGATTGATTTTCTCTTTATAAATTTACCCTATACTATATATGTATCAATCTTAGAAAATTATGACTATTGTCCCAAAAAAAAGTACATTCATTTTTTTACACCATTTATAATAGAGTCTCTCTAAGGGATTTGGATTCTCTATAATTAAAATTGTATGCAATTAGAGCAAATTTACCCATTCAATTATAATCGGATTAATCAAATAGTTTTAAACTAAAATATAAAATAAAACTTACTTAAAATTTAAACAATTCGATCTTAATCGAACAGACAAATACATGTATCTAACTTTGTCTCATGCACCATGTACCTCTCTCTTAGCTAACAATCAAACTTTCTTAATCAAACAAACAAGTACATGTATCTAACAGTTTTACACTAAAATATAAAATAAAACTTACTTAAAATTTAGACTATTCGATCTTAATCGAACAGACAAATTTTCTTCAAAAAAAATACATGTATCTAACTTTGTCTCATGCACCATGTACCTCTCTTATAGCTAACAATCAACTTTCTTAAACTACAAGCAAGTAATTAGTCCTTCATTACATTATTAGAGTAATTGATTACTAAAATTATCAAAACTCTCATAAAAAAAGATAAGGTAAATAAAATAAATAAAAAAGCAACCAACCATAGTGGGGAAAAGAATAATAGAAAAGAAAACCCCACTTTCCATATTGAATGCAAGATACATTGCATGTAGTAATCAACCATTCATTGTATTGGAATCCGTTTTCCCACTTGTCTCTTACAATAAAAACCTTCCCTTTTCCCTCTTTACTTCCATCATCATTCTCTCATTTTTCATTCTTCTTCTTCTCTCAACAAACCTAATTTTTCTCTCTTTCTTTTTTTCCCTATTCAATTAGGGTTTCAACAATTTCATCAATCTCAAATCATACACCTTCAATTTCTCTTCAATTGCTACTCTTTCTTTCATGCATATTTGCCTTCAATACTCACACATCGAAATCACCTTCTTTTTCTTTTTCTTCTTCATCTTCTTCTTTGTAGCTGTATTTTTTGCTCTCTTTAGAGGGTTGTTTCAGCTGTACCCATGTCTCAAGTTTTTGGCTTTTCTGGTGAGTTTAACGATTCTTAACGGTTTTATTTCGAATCATGGCTTTTTAGGTTGTGGGGTGTTTTAATTTTTGCTTCTTAAATTAGTAACTTGTGGTTTGTGTAGATTAGGTTAGGTGATGATTTTGATGTTCATGGGTTGAAAGTTTATTTTTTGATGATGGTTTTGTTATTTTTTTTATGGGAAATATTATGGGTTGCTCTTAGTTTTCTTAATTTGGTATGTGTTATGGATCATCATGTGGTTGAGTGGTGAAATTTTATGTAGGTAATATTAGTTTTGTGTTGTTGATCTATAAGATTAGTATTTGAGGGGTTTTGTGTGAGAAATAGTTTTGATTGCTTAGTGGATCTGATAAGAGATACAAAGAGATTTATAGTTTTGATGAGATGGGGAGAAAATTCAGCATAGAATAGTTTTTAGAATTTTACTTTTGTTTATTTGTCTTTGCTGGAATTGGAATTTCATTTGTGATCAGTTTTGCATATGATTTAAGCAGTTTTGTTGAGGTTGATATGAATCTAATGTTGGTTTCAGAGGATAGCATGGAATTCTTAAGATTTATGTTGTTTAATCAAATGTTTCACTCACAAAATAGATGCTTTATGTTAAAATTATGTTTCTATGTTCAATTTGTTCTTTTACTGATGAATTTTTGCAAACGTTTGTGATCTCAGGTGATAACTTTTGCCACGGGGGTTCACTATACACAAACCCCAAGGAAGCATGTTTCTTCCCGTCTCTTGGCCACCAAGCTGATGTCTACTATCCTCCTCAGAAGAGATCGCGCGTCAGTGTTCCATTTGTTTTCGATGGAGAATGGTTTGATCAGAAGAAGGAAACCTCTATTGAATCTTTGCCAGATGAGTGCCTCTTTGAGATCTTCAGAAGGTTGCCTGCAGGTGAAGCAAGGAGTGCATGCGCTTGTGTTTCCAAACGCTGGCTTATGCTTCTAAGCAATATTTGCAAGACTGAAATCTGTAACAATAAAAGTACAAACTCAGATGACGAGAATAAAATGGAAAGTGACAGTGAAGAGTTTGGAGGTGAGGGATACCTTTCCCGGAGTTTAGAAGGAAAGAAGGCAACTGATGTTAGACTTGCTGCTATTGCAGTTGGAACTGCATCACGAGGAGGATTGGGGAAGCTTTCTATCCGTGGAAACAACTCCGTTCGCGGGGTTACTGCTCTAGGTCTCAAAGCAGTTGCTAGTGGATGCCCTTCTCTAAAGGCTTTTTCGCTATGGAATGTTTCTTCTGTTGGCGATGAAGGCATAATTGAGATTGCTAATGGATGTCAACAGCTAGAGAAGCTTGACCTCTGCAAATGCCCTGCAATTTCAGACAAGGCTTTAATCGCAGTTGCAAAGAAGTGTCCGAATCTGACCGAGTTATCACTAGAGTCTTGTCCTAGCATTTGCAATGAAGGTCTACAAGCCATTGGAAAGTTCTGCCCCAATCTAAAGTCTATATCTATCAAGGACTGTGCCGGTGTTGGTGATCAAGGAATTGCTGGCCTGTTTTCTTCAGGTTCTTTGGTTCTGACAAAGGTGAAGCTCCAGGCACTGGCCATCTCAGATCTATCTCTTGCTGTTATTGGGCATTATGGAAAATCAGTTACCGATCTTGTCCTTAATTTCCTACCAAATGTTACTGAGAGGGGTTTCTGGGTTATGGGCAATGCCAATGGATTACATAAACTGAAGTCACTCACAATTGCATCCTGCAGAGGAGTAACTGATGTTGGGCTTGAAGCTGTTGGAAAGGGCTGTCCTAATCTGAAAAGCGCGCTCCTTCATAAGTGTGCTTTTGTCTCAGACAACGGATTGATTTCATTCACCAAGGCAGCTATATCACTTGAAAGCCTACAATTGGAAGAGTGCCACAGAATTACCCAATTTGGGTTTTTCGGTGTCCTTTTTAACTGTGGTGCAAAATTGAAGGGGCTTTCACTTGTAAGCTGCTATGGAATCAAAGACTTGGACTTGGAATTGTCGCCTGTATCTCCTTGTGAATCACTCCGTTCATTATCGATCTCCAACTGCCCTGGATTCGGCAACGCTACCCTTTCTGTACTTGGAAAGCTGTGCCCTCAGCTTCAACGGGTTGAATTGACTGGACTTAAGGGAGTGACCGATGCTGGTTTGCTTCCACTTCTTGAGAGCTCCGAGGCTGGTCTTGTTAAAGTTAATCTTAGTGGTTGTATCAATATTACCGACAAAGTAGTTTCATCCCTGGTCAATCTGCATGGTTGGACTCTTGAGATTCTGAACCTTGAAGGTTGTAAAAATATTAGCAACGCTAGCTTGATAGCAGTTGCTGAACATTGCCAATTGCTTTCTGATCTTGATGTTTCCATGTGTGCAATCTCTGATGCTGGGATGGCAGCTCTGGCTCATGCAAAACAGTTAAACCTTCAGATTCTTTCTCTGTCAGGCTGCACTTTGGTTACAGACAGGAGTTTGCCCGCTTTGAAAAAATTGGGCCACACCCTTTTGGGACTAAATATCCAGCATTGCAATTTGATCAGCAGCAGTGTGGTTGAAATGCTTGTTGAGCACCTTTGGAGGTGTGACATCCTCTCATGAACCACTAGATTTATTCTCACTCGGCTCGAAACAGAACACGCAGAAGTCTAGTTACATGGCATCGTAGTTTTTTGGTCCATTGACTGTGGGTCTTGATCATCATCCAGCGACTCGGGTCCCTTTTTCCGGAGTATGCAGTCATTTAACCATCTTTTTTTACAGATTCCTTTGATTGGAATTCTGTTTTTGGCACCTTATTTTGGTTGCCGCCTTTTAAATGACTGCATATCTCTTAGATCACAGCTACCGAGTACTGGAGTAGGAATCTTTGTTACTTTGTGTTGGCACCCTGATGTTTTTACCTCGGCTTTGTATCGGTTTTGCCACTTAGTTCCCTCTGTCTATGTTTTTACAGTTATCTGTACCATATGGTGTCCATAAGTGTTTTGACTCAAAGGGTAGTTTCAGTATTTGTGCTCCTTTTAGGGTTGCAGTTGTCGAGTTCAGATTTATATGATGCCTTGTTTTCGGGGACCTTGGCCGTGGCGGCAAGTTATACATGTTTGCCATGACAATCTTATTCTTTTGGGAAAAAGGTTGTTTTTTTTACCAGGCCCTAGTTTTTTTAAGGCTTCATTTTTTATGAACTTATAACTGTAACTTCTCTATTGTGTATTGATGCTGATATTTTACCTTTTGTGTATGGTATATTACCCACAATAATGAAATAAAATTTGCAGTTAAATTTCCAAATGCATATGTTTTTATATTCATGTATACTTTGATTTTATTTTACAAGTAGTTATTTCACATCCTTATGTCATTTTTCTCCAAGTGAACAAAGTTTGAGATACATTTGAGAAGAAAAGCTTTGTTGGCACTTGTATTTCTACATTTTCAATATTTTAATTTAAGCCTTCATTTACAAGAAATCAAGTTTTTATGTAGCTTCATCCAATATGTTGGTGATTATGTAACATAATTTGGATGTGGTTTTGTCAAACAAAAAATGTAACATAATTTGGATGTGGTTCAATTCTTCAGCATATGAAAGTAGCTTCTTGATACATCTAATTTAGGTTAAAATGCAAGAAAACGTTTTAAATCGTGATTCATAATTTTGCAAGTTGACTCTTAATATTACTCTGCACAATTTGAGAAGCAAAATATTGCTTATTAATCAAGTTAGATTGAAAATTGTTTATTCTGTTTAGTATAAGTATTATCAATAAGCTTTCACTGAAAAAGTAAAAAATTAAAAAGAAGATAAATTAAAAACAAATTTTTATATAAATAATATAACTAGTTGTTAAGATTATGTGCAATTTTATGGCAAGAATATTTATCATTTAATATCATCATATTTTACTTTTATCCAAATCAATATCATATTTTTTTGGGCTAATTCTCCCATGCGCAATTGCATGAAATGATATATGTTGTACAAGTTGCTGATTTTAATACATAACAAATGTAAATTTTAGTTAAATTGAAAATTTATATTATCCGTGCAAAATTTTAAAAAATTTAAAATTATTCAATATATTATTGAAATCCATCAAAATTAACGGTATTTAATAAAAACTCATAACTTGATGGTTCTCAATAACATTTTTTTGAATCAGTGGTTCTCAATAACATATTAAATAATTTTTATTTTTTAAAATTTTTTACATAAATAATTTATATAGTATAAATTTTCAATCCAACAATAAATTTTACAAAATTCATTCTCGTTATAATGAAATTAACAATTTATACAATCATAAACTATTTCATGCACTTGTGCATCTTCAAATAAACTCTAAAGTATTTAAAAACAAATCATATATAATTATTTTTTTCATAGTCTAAAAAAAATAAAGTTTTTTTGACTAAATAAAAAGAGAATAGATAGGTCAAACCTCAAATGACAAATGTCAAAATTGTTAGGCACTTCATCCGGAAAAAAAAAGAAAGAATAGATAGAAACCAAAACCAAGAGAACTACACTTGTCTCATCTATGGTTTATATTGTGAATCGTGGAGGCTCATGTTTCACACACATTAGACTTTAACAAAATTATTTGAATTTGAATATGTGTTCCTTATAAAAACTTCACACCCAACAAAGGTTTAGGTTCAATGGTTTTGGGGCAAATATTGTCAGATACTTAACACATGCAATGTCACATGCATTGTCACAAATCAATGATTCATGCACAACTTGTAAAGTCACCACCACTACACGACCCTACATAGAACCTTCCCAATACGTTATTAGAGACTATAATTGATTTCATATGATTTTTTTATTCTTCTATGAAATTGATGTATATCCCTATTAAGGGAGACATTGAAGCCGGCTGAGAAATGAGAATAGGACATCTTAGGCAAATTTTCTTTTGTTGTAACAAGACAATGACTTATTATGTCACTTTTGCAAAAAAAGTAAGAGATTAAATTAATATGCGTGTCTTCTAATTTAACACATACTCATCTAATTAATAAAAAGAAATTTAATTCGTATTTATGTTTTCTTGTTTTTGTCAAATTAATATTTGAAAAAACTTCAACTTCTTATATTAAAAAAAGAAAGGATTGTAGCAAAAAAAAGAAAATTTCTAGTGAATGACTGCTTTTCAAAAAAATTATAAATTGCAGACTACAATCTTTTTATAAAGAATTAGACGACGATTGAATAATTTATTTTATTTTTTTACATATTTAATTACTCTTGTAAAAGATCTTGAACCTTTGGCTCTCTATTGTACTAAAAACAAAAAAACTCTTGTAAAACATCAAATTATTGACTATTCTTCACCTAGAAAAAAATTATTGACTATTCACATCATTTTTTTTCTTAGTAGTACAAGAAGAAGGTAAAACCCAAAAAACAAAATTACTAAACTATGTGCACATTCCGAGGCATATAAATTTAAGATACATCAAAAGAATTTTGGATAATATTATGCTTAACTAGTTAATCTGCACTTCTGTTGTCTTTTTTGTCACGGGTGTTGAAACTGAGTTTGTCAATCCATATTGATATTTTTTTTATTAGCGGCGTAAAGATTATTGTTTTAGTGATTTTATCTTTATATATTTGAACTCACAAGAGTTTGCTCACATGAGTAAACTTGCTTTTTAAACTTAGAAGCATAAACTAGTAAGAGTTTATTAAGAGTTAATTCGAGAATTGTAGTTTGATATTTTCAAACTCTTATTATGACACATCATAGACAATATCAATCTCAATAATTATATTGAAAAATTCTAATAAATTGTTTAGGTTATGGATAGTGAAGAGCATATAATCTAATTATCTAATCAGCAAGATATATATAGTTGCTACCCCAAATTAAAAATGTTTGTCATGTGATAGAGATTGATTCGAGCATATACTCTAATTATATAATCAATAAGCAAAATTATTGCCATGCCAAATGTTATTGTTATCGGATCTGATAAAGATTGATATATATACCAAACAAAATATCTCTCTCTGTTTGATATGAGAAGCATCTATAATTTTATTCAACCAACCATGGATCGATATGAGCTTTACGTTGGCAAAGAGTGTAGTTGTTTAAAAACAAAATGTAATATGAAGCTGATCTTGTTTTATTAATTATAGTGTTATTTGAACATGAGTATACAAATATTATATATGATGTTGCATATGTTACTAACGTATGGTTTTGTTTATCTTTTACAATTCACATGTATTTTAAAAATATACATAAAAATCAAATAACAATACATTTTGACATGATTTAAACTTACAACCTTTAACTAAAATATAGGGCATTTGTCGCATAAAGTAGAGTTTAATATAATCACTTAGGCCAAACTTTTTTTAATTCTACAAAACCGACTTTATTTTAATTACAAATGATTTAACTTTTTAAAGTTACCAATATTCATTGAGAGATGGTAATAAATAATTAGAATATAATATTATAGAAAAAATAATATAGATGAGTCAAAAAAAAATAGTATTAATACTTTATTTAAAATTCTTTTAGCAAAAAATACTTTATTAAAATCAGTAAAACAATATATAAATGAAGAAATTTCTTTTAACTAAGATATCATACATGAGAATTGATAGAGTGCTAATAAGATAAGAAATACCGCTTATACCTATTATTTTGTCTTCGTGAACCTCGTTTGATAGAAATATTATATATTATGTGTAGGGATCGGAGTTCGAATTCTAATATTTTACTTAGTAGAGTTTTAGCCACTTATTTACAAGACCAAAAATAAGAATAAAACCTTTCTAGAAACCTCAAAAATAAATATTGAGAGTATAATATTGATGTTGTGGTTGTGGGGAAAGGATAAGGACTAGTAATGATAAAGAGATTCCTAATTCAATCTTCATTCATAACATAACACTAACATACAAATGCCATTAAAATTAAAAGTAACCTAAAAATGTTTATGTTACGTCCATAATTGTATTTTTTTGGATGAATGCATTGCACATATTTTTTGATAATAAATTCGTATAGTTTTTAAAAACTCTGATGTAAGCATTGACAATGACATAAATATATAAATTCTACCTTTCAAGAAAGAAAGAAAAAGAAAAAAAAAGTCTATAAATTTTAATTCAATTGATAAAAATGTTAAACATTTTAGGTTAGACATCGTAATCAAAGTTAAAACTTCGACTCTTTCACTTAATTATATGTGTGTGCTCTTTCAACGATTATTATCATTTTATCTATCTATAAAAGAAATAACAATAAGAAGAGCCTAAAAAAGCTTGAAAAATGAAAATTCAAACAAACGAATAATTTTGGATTATTATACGATATGCCTGGTTAAGATGCGTTTGATCTGCTAAAAAATAAGGGATTGAACAAGACAACTTCAGATGTACTCGTGTATTTGATTTTAAAACTATCACTGAGACTGGACAAATTGAGGATCAAGAGACTGAACAAAAACAAACATTCTTGTCTCTCACTAAACCACAAGACAATTTTTTTTTCCTCAGCACAAATTGTCTAAATCACTAACGTAACATATTCTCTACTTAACATCGTAAAAGAAAGAAAAATTGTTCATACTTTAAATGTTTGTCATGTGTTGTTCTGTATTGTACTGTTTTGTACTGATCTTCCAATACTTTCATTTTACAGATCAAACATACTCTAAAAATTTTGTTTTTGACATAAACAGACTCTATTCAAAGCTAGAATCATATGATCAAACATGTACAAATTGATTTATCTAAACTTGTCAACTAATATAAACATTTATGCAACTATTTAGAGGATCGTTTAATAAATTGCAAATTAAAGGATCCCATTCCATTTTTATTGGTCTCAGTCCATTATGTCATATTTTTTTGTGGACTAAGGTAAAGGGCTTCAAGATCCATTTTTTTTTGTTTTCAGATCCCATATTTTTGGTTAATTGATAATTTATTTTGGATTTTTCTTTTCTAAAAACAATTATTTATTCAAAAATTTGCTATGGGAGAAAAAAGTTTTTTCAAGAAAAAGAATTTGGGTACAAAGTTTAAGCTCTATGGGCCGTCTTTAGTTTTGATGCATATATAAGTTGGACCTCTCTAGCATTGAATTGTTTTTGTCAGTATAATAGAAAAAACTTAAATGTATTTTTGGTGTCCCTCTATTTAGAAAAAAAAATGATGTTTATGTCTAATTATTTTAAATCATTTTTTTGTCCTCTAATTTAAGCTTTGTCTGTATTTTGATCCCTCCTCTTATTTTTAAACCATTTTTCATAATGTGACATTTAGTTATGATGTATTAGACTACATTGAATATGCGTATCAATAAAATTATGCCTATAAATGGTGTCATGTTATAAATAAAAACAAGTCACATGATAAAAAATGTTTCAAAAATGGGACAACAGATCACAATTTTGAAAAACAATTAAAATTGTGGTAAAAAAAATCAGTTTTCAAAATAGATGGACCAAAATTTCATTCAAAAAAATATATAAAGGAAGACCAAAAGTGCATTTAAGTCCAAAATAAATAAATGAAATTTTGATCTCTAATCATATGGGTTGAAAACAAGTTTTACTGTCTTGGTGCGGTGTTTGTTTCATTTAGATCGATAGAATGACTTTGAATCATTATTCTAGACAAGCGCAAGGGGGGATAACGCCCATTTGTTTAGCAAAGAAAGGTTGAGCAAGAAGGAACCTTATAATATGACAAACTTTCTCAAAATTTCCCTCAAAATATGTATATAAACATAGAAATGTTGCATACTCAAAATAACCATCAACTAGTATAACTTTGCAAATAGTTACATACATTGCTGCAAAAAGAAAATTGAAAATGATAAGGACTGAATTAACAAGCTTGGAAGCAAGCAGATAAAGAAAACAATGCCGCTTTGGACAAAGACAAGAGGACGACACAAACCATAATGCAAATTTGCAAGCCTTCATTGTCAAAATAATCTGAGTCATAAGCTTTTTCTATAACATTCATTCACAGATGAGTCAAATTCTCCAAAAATGACCTGCAATTTGCTCAATGCACGGTCGTGATTGGTTCTTGGGACAACACGAGCTGAGGATTCTCTTCAACCAATATGTCACCATTCACATGAGATTCTGTATCACTCGGCTTATCTGAAGGAACCACATTCAGAGGTAGAGCAGCATTTGCCTCGCTGAACAAGGAACTGTTTCCTTCATTGGCTGCAGTGATCTCGGTTTTCTCTTGCCTTGTAGTATTGGATAAGCTAGTACCTTTCTTTGTTGCACCATTTTTCTTTGGTGCAGCTGCTGAATTGATCTTTTCTGGAGCGAGTCGAGTAGGAAGGGACTTTCGTAGGGGCTTCTTTTGTTGGACAAGGGTAACTTCTTTAGTAGAGTTGCTTTGTAACACTTTCTCATTCAGACTTAAGCGACCTTGTCGAGAACTGGTGCTTCCATTTCCATCAGACTCTGAATTTGCTGAATTCTTCTTCCGACCGAGCTTGGGAGATTTTGCTCTTGTAGTTGGTATCTACATCAGTATTGTCCAGAGGAAAAAGAAGTTAAATTTACAAAATTGTAATACCAAACTTGTTCTTTCAAATGGTTTAAATTATTTCATAGGTCCTAAAACAAAAGTATCGACAATTTTCTAAGTGTATTAGTATTAAGTTTCAAGGATGTCATCATAAAAATCAATAAATTTTAAGGACCTAATTGAAAGGACCTAAGTAGTAATATTAATGGTCCTACATCCTGAGCAGATGTAATTAATCTTAGCAAAGCAAGAACTATATACCAATCACTACAATGAACTAAAAATATTGCTTTCAAAATGGTCGATTTCTTCTCCAATTTAATCTCAAAGCATTAGACAAAAAGACTGCAGCTGTGCCAGTGTGAAGTAAATCTATATCTATAATATAACAATTTAAGATCAATGGTTCGGTAATGGCAGGGTATTTAAGAGTAGTTTAGCTACAAGAACATTACACAAATAAAGACGTGACCAAATCAGCATAGGTAAACTAAAATGGATAGGAAGAAGGAAAGTGAACGGCAAAGTATATACATGTTTTGCAGATATCAGCACAGATGATTGGTTCTGATTTTGTTTCGTGGAAAACAGATTTTCTCTTTTAATTACAAGTATAAATTTTAACCTGCTAAACATAACAGTAGTACAGACAATTATAGTAGACAAGTGCAAACAATGTTCTTTAACAGATTCTTTCAGAAGGTTTTTGTATGATTTGTCTCTCTCATAAACAAATATACAACATAAGGCTTCAAATCAAGCAAAATATCTTCTGGAAATAATAAGTGCAGACTGAAAGGTTTTCTTAAAATTCATCCAACTATCCAAGTGTATATTTGGATTTACTTTTAAGAGTGTCAAAAGTAAATCTAAAGACTTAAAATTGATTTCAGTATGTTTGGAGGTTTTTGACAGACCTGATTGTCTCTGGAATTGATTCTAATGTGAAGTTATAATTTGTCCATTATGCCTTAAAACGTGATTTTTTACACTCAAATTGTTCAACTGACTTTGAGGTGAACATATCGAAACTCATTTTTACCTATTTTTTAAACTCGCTTTTACCTAAAATCAATTTTCGCCATTATAGAACCGAATACACTAGCAGCCAAGAAGTGATGTACAACTGTGGTAGTATACACACAGAGCGCGCACATACGCAGAGAGAGAGAGCCGGGGGGGGGGGGGGGGGGGATTTACCTTCTTCAGCTCCACCTTTGGAGGAGCAGGCTCCTGATAGAAAGTTGGCAATGGAGTTGCTTTAAAAGTTAGGCTCTTCCTAAGCTTTTTAATCTCGGCTTCTTGGCTCTCCTATAAAAGAGAAAAACTAACATGATTAAAAAGCAAACTCTGCAATTTACAAATAATCCATGATAATCAATATTCTCACCTTGGATTTTGCTTGCAAGCTAGTCTTCTCCTCTTCCTTTGCCTGAATCTTTTCCTCAACCTTAGTGAGAAACTGCTCACAAAAAGATCAACTCATTTTTTCATGACTTAGAAGCTTATTCAAAGGAAACCTGGACAATGACACAGAAGGTAGAAATAAGTATGTACTAACTGTTTACCTCTCTCCTTTTCTCAGCTCGTTCACCACACCTGAAACTGAATCCGTAATTTGGAAGTGTCCCCACCCTGCGAGTTTTGGCATCTTCTGCATTTGTACTATTAAGAGGATTAAGGACCGCAAAAATACACATTATCATACTCCATAATACATTTATGTGATAAAGAAAACTGCATAGTTCCACATTTCCACTAGGAGGACTAGATAAACTCGTAAGAGAAAGGATACGGAGATGATTCTGGTTCTCCTTGAACTTTAACAAGGGGTCCCTTTCTTGATGATGTTGGCTTTTTCTTCTCCCTATAACCAATAGTTCACATTCCACGAGTTAGATAACCCCAACATCCCTTACAAGTATCTTTCTTACTATGAAGCATTGTCAAATAAATGAAAGAATTACGTACTCTGCAACTTCAGAAGATGCTGCAGAAGACTTTGATGGATGCTGAGGAAAACAAAGTGAAAAAACTATCAGAAAATACCTAACGATAACTATATTACCCAAAACAACAAAAAAAACAAAAACTTGAAGAAACAAAAGAAAAACAATTATCTAAAACTATTGAGTTCCTAAGTAAACATTTAGGAAAGTCAAGAAAGGTAACAATTGAGTTTACCTTCGACAATTGAGACTGCCTATCATTGAACGATTTGGTTTTAAGAGGCTGCTGTCTTGGGCGAGATTCTAAAGAAGAGGTGCCGTTTGAAACAGCAGATGATGTCTGTTTGTCTTTTCCAATTTTGCTGTTTTTCACCAAAGTTGCATGAACACCACTGGAACTAGCAACATTTGCATTCTTACTCTTCACAGGACCCTTTTGTGCTCTTGATTGTTCCTTTTTAAGTGTTATTTTCACTTCCTTTTCCTAAAATTGAGCAAACGTATTAAATCCAAATCATATAACCCACCTGGAGAAACCAACTCAAGAAAAGAAAATTCCTCTAACCTTAGGGATGTTAATACTATTGCCATCCACGTTGTTATTTGATCTTTCAATTTCACCCACCGGCAGGTTTCCAGTTGCAGTGCTTTCTAACTGGTTAAAATTTTCAAGATTTCCATTCAAACCTTTAGTTTCTGTAGTATCAGTAACACGAGGATCTAAATCATTTGAAACAACACCGTCCTCTCCAGAACTAGAAGGTTCATCACGAACACCATTCTGATGGACCACATCAAGTCCATCAGCAGGCAAAGGATTAATTGGATCCATCAGTCACACTAACCTAGTTACATAGACATAAGAAATTGAAGTTAGAGACGATTAAACAACAGAAGACCACAAAACACAAGTCACAAAGTGTACAATTTGAATCATTCCTATGGTGTTTAGTTTAGACGAGAATTTAAAAAATATGTACACAAATTCTCATAACAATTTATTTCTTTCCTAGAAATCACAACCTTTAAAAAAAAAAACCGATCATCCATCATCAAAAAGCCTTTATGTAAATGAACACTTACCCTTTTGAAGAACAAAGATAGGATTTAGATGACAAAGCAATAAACCTGTAAAATTGTGCGATAAGTTATTTACTAGTCAAATAGTAATAACCTTGTAAGCAACCTTGCACAATCATCATAATTCAGAATTTTTCAAAGTAAACGGGTAATTTTCAAAATATTGGACAATTATAAATAATCAACAATAATGATGATGATGTAGACTAATTTTGTTTTATAATCTAATACTAATCCTTTCTTGGACTTGGCTGCTTAGTGCATAAATCAAAATTAGGATACTTTACCAATAAGAATTCATTGCACAACACAATCATGATTATTTCTCAAGAAAAATTTCTGCAGCATTTCATTAGCAACCAAGAACCAACCAAGTAGAAAAAAACACTAATAGCATTGAGTTATTATTGATAAACATTAAACAAATCAAGATAATAATCAGATTCAAAAATCACCTACTATCCAATAATCATCAAACTATGATCCAATAACAAACCAAGTTCAATTTTTTACATAAAAACAACATTCATAGCAACAAAACAAAAACAACCCAAATGAATAAAACAACTTAAACAATCAAAATTTGCATTTGAGAACAAACCCAGATGATAAAAATGAGATTTTTAATGAAAATTTTTTAGTCAACACAGTGATGAAATTGTGCTTACCCAGTAGTCAAAATGGTGTGAAAAAGTGGAAAATGAAGAGCATTGATAAAAGAAGTGAAGAAAGAGATCTGAGTGAAGAAAGAGGAAGAAGAAGATGAAGATTCACGATCTGAGGATCGATAGAAATGACGCTCCAGCAGCAAGATCCCTATGCTATGCTTCAGAAATGAAAAACTGTAATAAGAGTAAGTAAGTTGCTAAAACATTTATCTTTTTATTTTTTGACTGGAATAAATAATACACTTTTATTTCTACAAAAAAAAAATACACTTTTATTTTTTTCTTGATAAAAAATAATCTTAGTATTGCGAAAGTCCCGGATGAACAAATAAAAAATGCCAAAATTATTAGACCGAACATCCATGATCAGAGTTCGAACTCCGATATCTCTATTGTTATATAGGATAACCATGATCAAAATTTAAATCACGATCCCAAGCTCACGAGATCAAAAAAATCTTTTAATAATAGATTGTTTTTTTTACTATTTTTTTGTTTGATAATTTTTATTTTTTTCGGTAAATCAAATGTATCTTCCGCACGCAACTGCAGAGATTAATCTCCTTGAAATAACTGAGGTTTATTTAAAGAAATGATCTCCCTTAATAAATATTTCTTCATACGCACCGGCCAAGGATCGATTCTAAGGGCTCAAATATCTACCACTTGTATACACTATGTTGGTGTTTGATCATTTTTTTAGCGGAATGATAGTGATAAATCTTGTATTTTTTTTCTCATTTATCATGTTACTTACTTGATTTTCCATTTTAGTCTCTTTTATTTCTAAATTAATATTATTATTATTATTAATATTATTATTTTGTTATAGTTTTATAAATATACATATCATGCATTTTATATATAATTTCAGTTATAACTCTATATATATTGCTTCAAAAACAAATATAAGAATTTTTTATCAAAAATATTAATTTATGTGTATCAACAATACTTATAAAAGCTCACAAAAAAAAAATACTTATAAAAGAGTTTTTAGATTGGAAAACAATCATAATCATACATAATTAAAAATATTTAACTTTTATCATGATGATCACTTCTAAAGTTATACACATAATTGATTAAGATATATTGAGTGTAAATAAATTATAAAAAAAAAAAGACAGTGACAGAGGCAATGAAGAAATGGTGTAGAAAGTATAGAGTGGAGTTGAGGGAGCAGTTTTGAAATGAATTCTTTGAGTTTCCATTCCATTTCCAGGTGAAAGTGGCTATTTGGTGACAGAGACATGGTCACAAATAAACTGATACATACGGTTGCGTCAACATTAATTAATACTACATACACAACATACCATATGATACGGTTTCCACCAAAATAGGAAGTTTCACACAAACAATTTTTATTAACTACCACTTTTGTTCGTAAATCATAACTCATCCGATAAAATTGTCAAAATTATTAAACTAATGTTGTAATTGAGGTTGAAATTTGAATGCAATGTGGGGTTAATCCTTGCAAACATACTACCAAATTCATTAATCATATGGGGCCAATCGAGTTGGACATAGGTTAAGTTTAACCAACATTATTTAATTTGCTTAATTGATTGTAATACCAACCTGACAAGACAAATATATACTTTTAAGCCAAGTTGGATACCATACCACCACCAAGATAACGATTTTGAGCTTATCCACGATCTTAATTTTTTTTTTAGCCTCATTTTTTATTATTTTTTACTCCTATTGTTTTAGGTAGAAAAATTTAAAATTTAAAAGTGAAAAATAATTGATGTTTATGATTTGAATAAGATTTGAACTTTGAAAAAAAAAAATTAGGAATTGTTTATCATTTGATTTGAAAAAAGATGAAGGCTTAAAAATCCTAGTTGAGTTTTGAACAAAGTTATCATCTTCAACCTTGAAATAAATTATTTGCCAGGGCCTAGAGTTTTAAAAAGTTTAAAGTTTTTGATGACTTTTGTTGACATTGTTGTTCAGGTTTTAGTTTAAAAGGACTTTAAAAATATTTATTGGGTTTTGACTTTTCAAAGGTGTGACATCTCTTTTTTTTTTTCGAGAGGAAATTAAATATTTATGTCGAATGAATTTTTGTGTGCGATGATGAATTAAAACTTGTGGTTGGACATGTATTTGATACTTAAATAGGAGATTATTTTTATAAAAATTATGCACATACTGTTGGTTTTAGTGGTCGTAGTTTGACTGAAACAAAAGATATAAATGGTGTTAAATGGAAGTATTTTCTGTGCTCAAAAGAAGGTTTTAAAGGGGAAAAATGATTGACTCGCCTGAATTATTCATTAGTGAAGATAGTTTGGCTAAAAACAAAAAAAACAAAATTGACACGGGAGGGATGCAACACAAAAATTGTTTTTAAGAGAACTATTGAAGGTAATTATGAAGTCTCAAAATTTTATAAAGGTCATTCACATGGACTAGTCACACCTAAAGAGAAATAGTTCATTAGATCATCAAGAAATGTAAACAATGTTCACAAGAATTTATTATTTTTCATCGATATAGCATGTGGGGACCTCAAAAAGTTATCAAATAATAAAGGAACATGTCGGAAGTTATGAAAATATAGGTTGCATAAACAGAGATTTGCAAAATTATTCAAGAGATTGGAAGGAATTAATCAAAGACTCTGATGCGCCAGATAAGTTTATTGATAATTTTAGAAGAAAAGTGAGATAAACCCTTCATTTTTCTATGATTACGAGGCTAATAATGTAGGAAAGCTTAAATGTGCGTTTTGGGCCGATGGCATTTGCCGAAAGAATTACTGTGTTTGGAGATGTGGTTTCATTTGACACAACATATCGTACAAATAAGTATTTTATAATTTTTGCACCTTTAAATGGCACAAATAATGATCGTCAAAGCATAACCTTTGGGGCTGCACTATTAACAAATGAAACATAGGAGTCATTTGTGTGGTTGTTTAAGGCGTTTTTAAAAGCAATATGGGGCATAAACCTAGTCTGATAATAACAGATCAAGATCAGGCTATGAAGAATGCATTGAAGGTGGTTTTTAAAGGATCTTCTCATAGATTTTGTATGTAGCACATTCTAAAAAAACTTTTAAAAAAGGTGGGTGATTCAATAAATGATAATAAGATTTTTATGGACTGTCTCAAGTCTTGTGTTTGGAACTCCAAGGACTCGGAAGAATTTGAATTAGAATGGAATAATATTATTAGCGATTACAATTTGTTTAAGGTCGGCTCAATCTATTTAGAAGTATATTAAATAAATTTTATGGTGAGGGTGTACCAAAACAAAAAATTTTATGGTGAGGTTTTTTTTACTGCAATTACAGGGTCTTTTATAAACAAAAAAAAAACTACATAAAGACTCTATGAAAAAAAATAAAAGAAGTTAAGTTTTGTTGTAGAAAAGCATTGAACTTGTTTGTCATGTTATAAATTTATAACAAAATATTATTGAACTTTTTAAGGCTAACGTCGTTGTTTGAGTTGTTTTCGTCTTTGACTTAAATAAAAATATGGAGAAAATCTATACACATGAATTTGATATCAATTTCGTTATCAACACACACAAAAAATACTAATAAAAAATGGTCACAATATCCCATTAATACAACACATATGGTAAATAAATAAAGGTTAATTAAGTTAATACTTCTAAATTAAATTAAAGCTTAATCAACATCTGTATTTTTTTTGGGTCTTGATCAACATATGTATTTCACTTTCTGTAGTTTGATATCCCAAAATGTCAGATCATGAGCAAATAAATACAAAGTAATTAAGCAAGTATGTGACAACTAATCAATAATAATAGAAGAAAAAAAATACTAAATAAGAAAACTGGGATAGTTTTATTAGGCCAATTCAGAACACTTGTAAGAAAATAACAACAATTATTTTCATCATATCATATCATATCATATCATATCATAAGTGTTACTATTAACTAATAAGAGCTTATATCTTGACAATGAAGTTACGCCAATGTAACAACTAATTCAACATAAAAAAATCTATTATTATCATAAGTATCACTTCATGCCAGTAACATGAAAATAAGGCTAAATTAAAATTTAACCTTAAATAGAGATGAAGCTTACATGTTAATGTTACTATGCAACAATATATAGAAATATAATTTTAAAATTACTGAAGCCATTTCTTGATTATAAGGGATCACACATACCAGCTATTAAATTATTGTCGCAAAATGTTTTGGCATAGTTTATGTTGTAGTAACGGTGGCGGAAGGTGGTTGTTCTCGAAGTCCTTCAACAACCTACGATTTTGAATGTGAGTGACATGGAGGTGAAATCCAAATTGAAAAGATCATCTGATGTATCGAATATAGCTTCGCAAGTGAAGGAGAAAAAAGAAGAAAATAAACAAAAACAAGACAAAAAAGATGAACAAAGCTAAATCTCAAAGTTTCAACAATGATGTTGTTCCTCTTTTTTGCATTGTCTTTGATTATTTTCTTGTTTTCTTTCCTTCGCGTAGCTATATACAACGCTGGAGGTGCTCTCTTCAATTATAGGATTCTCCTCCATGTTCCTCACGTTCCAAATCATTGCTGAAAAACTTCTCGAACAAGCAATTTCCGGCATCGTCTTCGATTCCTCTAGTTTTCCACACTTCACTGCAATTTCACAAATTAAACTTCCACTACGTTATATATTTATATTCTTTTTCAGATTTTAACTTGTGCATGAAGCTATGTTTGGATTTTAAGTTCAAAACCGTTTTCCAAATTTTATGATTGATTTTTTTTGTTTTTTGGTCAAGTTATGTTTGAAATTTTCAAATTTAAATATTGAAAGGTAGATATATGAGGAAATTTGTTATGTATAAAACACATAATATTTTTTTTGGATACCAATATTCTCTATATAAAAAAAATAAAAAGTTATTATAAAAAAAATAAAAAAGTCGATACCTATCTATAACTAAAATTCAATGCTTTACCAAAAAATAAATAAATAAAATTCAATGTCATATTTTTATACTTATTTTTTTGAAATAAATAATAAAATATATAAATTTTATATCTATATTTTTTTTAGTTATATGATACCTATATATTTTTTTATTACCATGATATTGCTACAAAATTTTCACCTCCGGTGACTAATCTCCGTAGGACACATGAGGTGAATTTTCACCTCCCAATCGAATTATTGACATACGCATGATAACTATATCTATTTAGGGTCGGCTCAATCTATTTATGGTGAGGTTTTTTTTAACTGCAATTGTGAGGTCTTTTATAAACAAAAAAAACTACATAAAGACTCTATGAAAATAAATAAAAGAAGTTAAGTTTTGTTGTAGAAAAGCATTGAACTTGTTTGTCAATTGGCATATTATAAATTTATAACAAAATTGAACTTTTTTGAGGCTTTTTTGTTGCATTGAACTTGTTTGTCAACTACATAAAGACTGTACTCAAAATATGGAGAGAACCTATACTCATGAGTTTGATATCAATTTTGTTATCAACACAAAAAAATACTAATAAAAAATGGTCACAATATCCCATTAATACAACACATATGGTAAAAGACTAAAAGAATATTTGATACTTCATCCGGTTTTAAATATAAATTGAATCAAATACATTTTGACTTTTGTTTATATTTAAGACCGGAAGAAGTATGATGAAATACAAATTCGAACTTGAAATTGCTCGCATTTCAACACTTAATGTATGTGAGTTTTGCTTTTATCTTGGCCCTGAAAGTCTAACAGCAGAGAGATATGCATCACTATTCCCCTCTGTTGGTTCTGAAGAAGTGCCACTAACACTTGTTGGTCTAAGAAAATTTGAGTAAAAATGAGAACCTAATGGAGACACATTTGGTAACTTAGGAACATCACATAAACCTTCAAGCATTTGTACAACTTTATTCATTGAAGGCCTCAAACACATATCTTCTTGTATACACCAAAATGCAACATTCAAAGCAATCTCAACTCTAACATCATTTTCACTTAGTCTCACATCAGAATCAATTAAATCTTCAACCTTCCCTTGTTCCATCATCTTATAAGCAAAAGAAGGAAAATGCGATTTCTCTGAATTTTCTTTAGGATCATAGTTTTTTCTTCCTCCAATAATCTCTAACAACACCATTCCATAGCTATAAACATCACTTTTCTCTGATATAGCATAGTTTGTTATCCATTCTGGTGCTAAATAACCTCTTGTTCCTCTCATTGTTGTGAAAACATGGCTTTGTTCGCGGTTCATGAGCTTTGCGAGACCGAAATCAGAAACTTTGGCTTCAAAATTGTCATCTAAAAGCACATTTTCTGGTTTAATATCACAGTGAACAATCTTTGAATCACAATCTTCATGTAGATAAGCTAAACCTTTAGCTGTTCCTAGTGCAATATTGTACCTTGTGTTCCAATCCAAAGAGGATTCTTCTTTGTTTTTTTTGAATATCCATTTGTCCAATGAACCATTTTCCATATACTCATAAACAAGAAGTTTATGAGATCCTTCAGCACAAAACCCTTTAAGCCTTACCAAATGATGGTGATGAATGCTTCCAATTATGCTAACTTCAACTCTAAATTCTTTCTTCCCTTGACCAATTCCTTCTAACTGTTTCACAGCTATTTGAGTTCCATCTTGTAGAACTCCTTTATAGACCGAGCCGAAACCACCCTGACCTAACTTCTCCGAGAAGTTATTCGTCGCTGTTTCTAGATCATTGTAGCTAAAACGAATCGGCATGCTAGTTAAACCCTCCAAGAAATTGGCGTCATCGTCTGAAATCTCCTCCGGAGATTCCGGCAAATTTTCCTTTTTCTTTATGTTTTTTAGTCCCACATAGATCATGCCAGAAATGATAAACAATGTTACTACAACAATTATGACAACAACTATTGTTTGCTTATTCTTGTTTCCGTTATCTGTGTCTGTGTCCGTGCTTCCGTCACTCGAGACTTTAATGTAAGAGACAAAACCAGAATCATTATCATTTTTCTCAAAGCTTTCAATCTTATCTAAGAGGTAACAGTTACCTGAACTTTTTTGGAAGAACATAGCAAGACATGAACAATTTTCACTACAAGAATTTTTGCAACCAATCAAATTGGTTTTCGAAGAAGGTCGAAGAAATCCAAGTGCAAAGTAATTGAGTCCATCATCGCCTTTCATGAGCTCAACAGAACTTTTTGTGTTACAAGGTGAAACAAAACCCGGTTCACAACTAGGTCTAGAGCTAAGAACAGAAGGACAACTACATTTTTTGTCACCTATGCAAATGTTGTAAGGACTACAAGGTTGTGGTGTACTACAAGAATCTTGTGGTATTCTTGTTGATGATAAGCCATTTGAGCCTTTACTTTGAAGATTATAGAAAGTGATAAATCCATCACTTCCCAAAACTGCAATCCAAGTTGAACTTGCATCTTTAGAAATAATAAATTGCCACAACAATGATTTCTCTTTGTCATAAAACTTCCAAGAATTTGCATCAAGAGTTGCAGAAGCTACCTCATCGCCGTTTTCATTGACGATTCTTCGGTTATCTTTTTGCATAGACCAATAAGGCTGTGGTGATGGTGAACCTGTGGAAAGAATAACATTACCTGATTGAGAATCAATTTCAAGGACATAAGTCAAATTGTTAGAATCAGGTTCACTAATAAGTTTCATTCCTTTGGTGAAGTTTTGCATTGGCAATAAAGTATCTGTTGGATGATCAAAACTTTGCCAAATCACTTTATTTTCCTTTCCAAGCAAAACCAAGTTTCCATTATCTTGTAATTCCATTGAAGAAACTTTCATGCCACTTGTGTTTGTTGACCAAACCAAATTTCTTCCTTTTTGTAAAAAAACATTACCCTTTTGATCAAACACAAATTTGTCATAATTGGAAACAGGAAATTCTCTATTTGCTGTCCAAACAGTTTTCATGCTATCCATGTGGACTATTCCAAGTACAAACAATGTGTTATTGTTTGAAGTTGTGACAAAACCAAAACCATATTTTTGTTTGTTTGACAAAAGAAACTTGCCATTTTTGTCAATCCAATTCATTTGTGAGCCTTCAAATCCAGGTGAGATCTTGCCAATCCATTGAGTACCAGCCAAAACCAAAACTACTTCAGAGAAAAGTAGGATACACAAACATAACCATAGGGTATTCACAATATAGAAACTATTTCTCATGGTTTTGTAGTTCTACTCTAACAAATACTTTATTGCCAGAAGATAAAGTATTTGTTATATGGGAAAAGAGACTCTGGTAATTCAGAATTTAGCCAGAAGATAAGTAAAGTCTGATCAAATATTAATTCAAACAAGGTTCGACCTCAAATAGTTCTAATCAATTCGTCTTTGATTGAAACTCATCGACCGCTTGAGCCAAAATCATGTGTTTCTTATATAGGGTATTTAGATGTCATGAAGAAACAAAGCAAAAAAAAGAAAGCTATGCAATTCATGAACAAGATAAAAGAGGATTGAAATAGGACATAAACATCCTCAAAGTCACAAATGTTTAACATGAGTTTGGAAAAAACAAAAACAACTTTTTAAGTTGATTTTTCCTACCTTGACCACATAGTATAAATGCAACTTTTAAGCTTAGTTTTTCTATTTTTGGCTACATAGTGGAAAAGCAAATATGGAAAAAAGAAAAAGGAGGAAAAGAAAGTGGCTAAGAAAAAAGAAACTTTGTTAACAGTTAACACTTGAATTGACCAACTAAAGTTGATATTACCTCAACATGATGATGAGTGAGTCTTGGTTTCACACATGATGAAATGGATGAAGAAAGAACAGAGAAATTAAGCAAGAAGATTATGGTAAGAACATAACATTTGAGGAAGTACTGTTTGGTTTGTTTGACTATGACAAAAGGGATTGTTTGCACTTTTACACGTGAATTGTGAGGAAACACATGATTTTTGTTGGAATGAACCTTTCATAACAGTTCTGAACCAAAGTGTTGCAAGAGAAGAAGGACAATAGAGAAGAATGATATGAATGAATATGATGATATGATATTGAGTGTACAGCTTAGAAAGGCTGGCACTTGGATATTTGTTTGTCTATAATACTACCTGGATTCTCTTGCAGTGAGAGAACCATACACTCACCCGATTAATTAAAATATTCTATATTTTACGATTGAGATCAGACAGTTCAGATTAATAATTTATAAAATAAATCAGATACGTTAACTTATCCACCATTAGAAACATTGCATGAAATTGCAATAGTCGAGATTCGAATCCTGATACGTCAACTTATCCACTATAAAAAAGAGGGATGTCCATGAATTCATTTCTGATATTACGAGGTGAGATTTAAAGTTTCATACCAATGGATTTTTATTTTTTGTCTATTTTTTTCTTTCAGAAATTAAAATTTTAAATTGCCAAGAATTGAGACACATTGACTAAGATATAAATACGACAGCGAAACATAAATGCACCCGAAAATGGGTGGTTGAAAATATTGATTACGTTGCACATAAATCATTACTGACGTGTATTTTTTTTATTAGAATTGTGTTTTTGGGTTAATACTTCCACTTTTATATTACTTTCATCATCATTAAAATATTTAATAATTTAACATATTACACTATTTATTTTTTTGAGATAAAACGATAAACAACATTAAAAAAAACGAGGTTAGCTCAATATATAAATGGTGCAAGTTCACCATATTTTGTGATCCACAACCTCATAATTTGGATTTGGAAGATCATTTCGTTGAATGATGCGATTTGTGAACGTTTTGTTAAGCAATGAGAGATGGACACTTGGTCTCATCATGACTGATTGGGGGGATGGGGCCAACTAATCTATATAGTATATATGATATCATATCCTATATCCTATATCCTATATTATGTATCTTGGGGTCGTGGGGATAACGTGAATTTATATGAGTTTTCTTTCTTCTAAAAAATGAAAATGAAAGTAAGTATATTGAGCAAAAGATTGCTAAGGTTAGACTAGAGATCGTATATCTACTACTATAATATAAATTTTGATTACCATAAATTTTCCATTAATGACCCTAATTAGTTTAATAAAATGGCAATTTTCGTGTCCTTTTTGGTAATTTTCGTTTTATAAAATAAAATTATTTAATTTCTTTTGACTTTCCAATACTGACTTACACAGTTTCAAATGTGCACGCCTGTCTTGAAAACTAAATAAAAGGTCTCATTATTTCTTTCTCTTAGTATCTTCTTTCTTCTCATTTTAGTTATCAGATTCAAAATACCTTCAAATTCTTCCTAAAACGAAATCTGCATTTTCACAAGCAACACTTAAATTTGCATTTTGTTGATTTCTTTTTTCTCATGATTCATTCAAAGTGAAAATTGAATCAAATCTTTATCGTTTTTTTTTAATACAAATATACATTTATTGTTATTACTTCATTTCAAAATCTAAAATTTCAACTCAATCAATAGGTTTCATTGAAAGGTTAGAATTTTTATTTGTTTCCTAATGTATTGTACCTTTCGTCTACAGTGTATCTCATGTTTCTGAACATGCTGATTCAATAGATCGATGAAACACCATTAGATGACAGTGTTTTTGCCCATGAAGCTGTAGAGGAAAACTCTTCAAAGAAGATATTGGTGAGCCACTTGCATTTTGAATTATTATTTTTTGTGGTAGAAATAGTCGGATTAGGCTAATAGGTGCTCACATAATTCACATTGTGTGCTTAACAATATGTTTTTATTTTTATTTTAACTCTCACAAAAAAATGTCTTCCACATGTTTGATTTTATTCCTCACTCAAAATCAGAGATTATAACTAGATGGTGGCATGTTATATCATGTTTGTATTTCACATATATGATTTGTTGTGTATATATATTTCTATTTCATAGTATTGTCAAACTAGAAAGTAGATAATTGTTATATCTTTTCATTTTCTTTGAATTTGGTCTGAGAATTGTACTTTATCGACGTCAATGTTTGGTATTAGGTTAAAGTTTTTAATTGAAGAAGACTAGGAATCGAGAAATGGAAATTATGATGATGAGTATTGCATTGTAATCAGAACCAAATATTGGATATTTTTATGAAACTTGGATGTTGTGATATGAAACTAAATGTTATCTATCTTATTACTATACTTAATTAAAGCATCATGTCTTTTTAATTGTTTTAATGGTTTGAAACTAAATGTTATCTATCTTATTACAATCTTATTAGAATAGTACACATGTTATTGTAATTGAAATGAGATTGTTTAAAAGAGGCGATAAAATTTCAAATCTTACTGTCTGATATTGTAGGATATATATGTTTATACAATACTGCATTTTTATGCAAGAACCAAGATATTGATGCAGTACCGCAAATGTTGTGAAAAATGGAGTAATAGGAGTCCTATATAATGCTGCCAATGTATAATATAAATTTGAATGATTTTTTAACTTTTAAGTTATGAAATTGAACACACAGTTTGTACTCGAACAAGAATTTTGTGCTAATTAGTTTAGTTGTGCATGCTAAATATGTATCTATGCATAGTGTCAAAGCAAGTTATATTTACAAAGATTATTAATTATGTTTGATGGATATTGAAAGTTGTTTGCAATGTTAGTGTTATAGTGAAGCTTTGCTTATGATAGAAATTTGATAGTAGTGATATGATATACATCCTATAACTCATGATTATAGTCATTATTTACAAAATGTTTAGTACATAGCAAATATGTGATGGATATGAAAATAACATGCTTTGATCTTTTAGATATATATTCAGATACATGCTCTAACTATAACAAGTATGTAAGTGCTTGAGAGCAGGACATATTTGGAACAAGTCTAAATCATTTTTTTAATCTTCACATCATATTTTGAAATTGCAAATGATATATTTAATGTGTCATGAAACTCGGATTGGTTAAAATAGTCATTCCTCAAGAAATTTAAACTTGATTTCTGCGCATGATATTTTAAGCTTGGGTATTGGCTATGCTAATTTTGAGGCCAGTAAAAATTAAATAAGGAGCATTTATTTAGTAAATACTACTAATTTTGGAACTTTATCACATACTTACCAAAGGTTTAAAGTATATTAGTAATTTTCACAAAGTATATTAGTGATTTTTATCAGATACTTACCAAAGGTTTAAAGTAGTTTTTGTAAAAGTCATATTCTCTCTATTTCATTCATACACTTTTCTTAAAGTGTGTGAAATGGTCAACTAGGATATTTAAATTGGGACGGAGGGAGTAGTGATTTTGAAAGTGGAAGTCTAAAACACAATTTAGACTTTGTTGGTGTCATAGTCAAAAACAGAAATTGATGCTTACTTTGTTCTTTATTTTTAAAAGAAGGATGATTGTCTATTGCTTTAATGTCAAATCTAAGATTGTGGCAATGGCTTGGAAGTTTAATCACAAGGATGATCTTTATCTTCATTATGTAGGTATTATTGATGCATCTAACGTATTAAAGAGGACACTGCATTTTTCATATAAATGTGAAGGAGCCAAAAAAACCGATAAAGTGCATTTATCATGTGGCACCTATTCTTCAGAGTGAATAAGTTTAGAAAGAAAATGCTTAGAAATGATATTGATGTGTTTTCGGTTACAATTTATGTTGGAATACATTTGCTTTGAATTTTTATCATAATGAAATATTAGAGGAATGTGTTTCATATAAATGAAATATTAGTGGACTGTGGTATGACATGTATCATATAGACAAAATGCTACTTGACAAGAATGCTTAGTCTAACAAAAGGCCACCTCTGCATAATATAGTAGAGAAGTAAACTCTAATAAAGCTAAGTCTATCAAAGGTTGCATAATACAACCATATAGAATTTTAATCAATTGTCATTTAGTCACAAAAAAAAAAACGCCGGTATGAGGAGCATCCTGTTGCTGATACTTGGTAGATTTATTGAGTCAACTGGTGTTTTCACTGATAAGGATAAAGTTGCTGCTCACTTGAAGGTTCATTTCACTAATTTCATATTATTCTCAATTATTTTATATATTGATACCTTTTATTATTAATAAAATTTTGGGTTTGTTTTCAAGAAACACATAATGGTGATGTTGAATTTGATTTTCTTATTTGGATCACTTTTGTTTGAGTGGTAGAATTTGAGTATCAATTGAACTTAAAATCTGTCGTATACTATCTACTATGAAGTATCCACATTTTTTGAATTAGGCATTTTTCGGTGTGAAATATGTGTCGGTATCGAGTATCCGATACGACCCAATACTAACATATTATTACTTTAAATTATATCATTTTATTGAATTATTATTAGTGTCGACGTGTTAGTGTTTGTGCCCGATGTCATAGTAAGACTTAAAGATTAGTTTTCATAAATATAAGTACATAAATCCGAAATGAGTGCAACACAAATACTTAATATATTTTATAAAACATAAAATAACTAAGATTAATCTTTGAATTTTGAAAATATTAATTAGTTTTTAAAATCTTATCATTTAAAATATTAAAAAAAATATCAAAAAAGTAAATATAAATATTTGATTTCGTATATAAACACATAAAAAAATATGCAACGGGGGCGGTACATGCATGTAATTAATTTGAAAATATTCACATGTTTTTAAATTTTTAGCTTATCGACCTTATATATCAATTACAAATCAACATCACATAAAATTTTGAAACTATCTCCAGATTATTTAATATTTATTGTACGATTTGAAGTTTTTAAATAATTTAATACATATATTTGTGTGTGATTTCGAATAAAAATTTTAATTTTATTTATTTCATATTAATTTCCTTAATCTTACTTTTGAATTAATAATTAACGCCATATTACTCGACCCGTGCGAATGCACGGGTCTATTACTAGTACATACATGAAAACTAAAACAAAATTGCAACTACATCAATACATAATTAATGATCCAATAACCTTCACCTAATACCGCCCACCCAACTTAAATAAGAGTTCACATAGGTTAATTAATTGTGTTTTTAATGTATGCAATCAATTTCAAATCCTTCATCAAACCCTCCCACATTCGTTGCTATTCAGATTCTTAGACTGCAATCAATTTGATCATCAAATCTGTTAATGTGTGGTGTGGCATTATTATGTAGTTGTCCTATATAACATCAAGGAGCTTTTTGTTTCAAAAAAAACATCAAGGAGCTTTTCAATAGAAATTGTGCCAACTTCCTTGTTAAGTTTGGAGCTTCGAATACTGAGACTTATTCCCCTCTAGCTGACCCCAAGTTAGAATGACGCATCTTCTGCTAGCTGACGTTAAGGGAACTTTCTTTTTTAGATAGTTTATTTTCTTCTTGTTTTGTTGTTTTTCTCTCCCTTTGTACCAAAAAACCCTCCCACATTTACTAATTATATTTTTCAGAACAATAGACAGAAATAAACGTGGGGATCCCTTAATTAATTTTTAATTTATGTATATAGAATATTCCGACAATTTTATGTTAGTTCAACTTATGAAGCTTTGTCAACTAGATCTCGCCTCGGGCGGGGATCCTTTTATCCGTGGCAATTTTTTTCTTTTTAAATGACGGATTTCTCATAATAATTGTATGGAGTCTATAATATCTTTGGGGTACTAGTTAAGAAACACAAATATAATAAAAATATATTAAATTTTGTGTAGTCAAAGTCATAAAAATATATAAAATGTTATTTTCAATATAAACTTACTTTTTTTGTTACCTTAATTAGTGCTCTAAAAGCCCTATTTAGCAAGACCCAATCTTAAAAGAAGAAAAAAAAACACAACACATCCACATCATAAAATCCAAATGCATTGTAAAAGGATAAAAGTTTAGTGGATGGAAAATATGTGTGGGGTGGGAAAAGAAATTCACCAAATGAATTCCCTTTTGAAGTTGTTGCCCAACCCATCTTTGGGCCTTAGATAGTGTCCTTTTTTTGTTGAAGAGAATTGATCCATCTCATCATTATTATATTTTGAAGTTAGCTCTTCAACACAGAACCCCCTATTTCTCGTATTGAAATAAGGAGAAAGTTACCATATGTTCAAAGAATACATATTTAAATATTTAATATAGAAAATTTATTTTAAAAATTATGCAATGAATTTTTTAAGAGTTGAAATTTATATTTCTCTATGTAAAATTTTTATTTTTTACATTTTTTTTAACATGTGCTTTAGTAGCACATGTTAACAAGATTCTTGAAATAAAAATACCAAAATAAAATTAATAGTAAAATTTATAGTACAAAAGATATTTCTCGAAAAACATAAGGATATGAAAATGATTTTGATCAATTTTATAAACAAAAAACAATGCATAAAAAAAAAGTCAGAAGAACAATGTCTTATATTTTCAGTAGTCCCACTTTTAAGTTTTTTTTTTTACTTTCATTCTCTGATTCTTAGAGAAAATGGATTCTAGTAGTTTGGAGTTTAAGACGAGTTCTAACGTTAAAGAATTCAAGTCTCATCTCAACCGCAGTTGCGAGGGATCGAACTACAGTACTCGCTACCAAATTCAGCGTCAATCACTACTGTTGATCCATGATATGCAATTTTCATCGTTATTAATGAATCAATGAGACACATAATATTAATTCTCCTCTTCCAACTAATTTTTTGTGAAGTTAAAAATAGTAATTAGAACACTAACTAATAGATCAAAAATCTTACCCAATACATATTTAATATTACAATAAGTGTATCAAAATCACAGTAATGTACCATAATTTTGTAGAATTATGTACAAAATCACGGTAAATTACTGGGATTCTAATGATATATTTCTATTGTGATATTAGTACCCCACCTTAAAAAACCAGTTTAGCCACTCACTTTATTATGAATGTGATGTGATGATAAATAAAACTCAAAAGAGAAAGATCCTTGTTAATTCTCATTCCTTTTGTGAATAAACAAACAACAAGACAAAGAAAAGCTACACTACACTACAGTGGTGTTGTGGTCTGCGTGAGTGGGTGGAGTGGAGGAGGCCAAACACAGTTGACGAAGTCAGTCAGTCAAGTTCCGACTTCTCATTCATTCCTTCCTTTCCTGCCGTCTCTCCCAATTGATTTATTTCTCCTCCAAAACCAAAACCCCTCTTTTTCTTTCTATCTTCTTCCATCACCTTCTTCAATTTCAATTTTCATCGTACAATTAACCGTTTTTTCATCTTCTTATCATTGTCATGTCTCTGAAACAATCCAATTCCTCGGAGAAACCGATGCTTCCTTTATCGGATCCTCCAAAAAACCAAACCGATGACAAACTTTTCAAAGGCTCCGCTATGACCAAACGTGGTGCTTACGCTGCCATCTCCTACATGTCCTGCGCTGGTAACTATAACCAACTTCCTTCCTTCAACCACAAAAATTTGAGTTTTCATTTTTTTTTTTTTGAGTTTTCATTTAATATGTTTTTGTTGTATGAAAAATATGATTTTTGTTAAAGAAATGAAATGGGGTTTTGAATTTTCATAATGTGTAATTTTGTAGTTATGTTGGTGATGTTCAATAAGGCAGCTCTTTCATCTTACAACTTTCCATCTGCAAATGTGATCACTCTTCTTCAGGTTTGTAATTTCATATCCTTAGCATTTATATCCAAAGTTTAATTCTTATATATATGTTTGTTAGAGTTAAAGAATTGTTTCATTGCAATTTGCAATTCAATTTATGTTTTTGAAAGAAGTTGTTTAGTGTGTTAGTGTCACATTTGATGAGATATGACCTGAAAATGTGTTTATAAGTGGGAGATATCCCTCGCCTTACAGACGGATTTTGTAGAGTTGAGTTACACCCAATCCGAATTTTATGGGATGTATGTAAACCAATGTTGTCGACTAGCAACTATAGAGGCGTTATTGGCGGATTTTGAACTTACCGCGTTGTAGCGCTATTGTAAATGGGATTTGAACAAACTGTTAATGTTGCGCGGTATGCTATTTATTACAAATTTTGTCGTATAGCGGCGCTATAACTGTGGAATTCCAACAAATCGCTATTTTCCTTTATCCATGATTGACAACATTGATCTAAACATATTTATTAGTGAAATTTGAAATAAGAAAAAACACATTGCATTAATATATACAAATCCGTGTCGAATTGTGGATCAATCTACTATATTGTAAATATATCCAGTATTGCAGTTGCAGGAACACCGAACACCTATTAATATTATTCTTATGAGCTGATCACTGATAGGTGATATGTTCCATTAGAAATTTCAGACTACTCTTGCAGAACATTATAAAGAAAATGACTTCATAATCCACCTTTATTTCTTCTCATCTAGTCTAATAATCCTACCTTGTTACTTGTTTGAGTTATAACTTTCTTTGAAGTCCTTGATTCCCCTGTCACAAAGTGTACTTTTAGGAATCTTTTTTATTTTGGTACGATACTATGCGTTTTTTCCTCCTTTGACGCTGCTTACTGTTAAACTGAGTGTACAATTTAAGAGGTGAAGTACTTCAAAATGAGTTATTACGGATTAATCAACTTAATGGAAACTTCAATGAAAGACAGCGAGAGTTATAATTGCATACATTTGAGAAGAGTCAGAAAACAATTTTATATATTGAATATAAAAGTTTAGGATACTTAGCATTATCTTTCCTATTGACTTCTAAGGGCCTTAAAATGAAAAACCTACTGTGTTGTCAGGACCAATTTTTTCTTTCGTTTTAAAACAGGCTTCTATGCTTCTTTTTGTTGCAGATGTTTAGTTCATCTTGTTTTCTTTATGCACTGAGGCGCTGGAGGATAATTAGTTTTACTGCAAGTGAATCTTTACATATATCAGATACTTCAACAAAATTTGTATCACTCAAGACTTTGAAGCACACTTTCCCTTTGGCCGGAGCATATTTACTTTATATGGTACAAGTCTTTCTTCCACCTTCTCCCCAAGTACAAGTTCTTAATAAAAAAAATTCCTTTTTAACTATTTTTTATTCACCCTTTTACTTCTCCTTAGCTAGTCACTATGGAGGCTGTTCGGGGTGTAAATGTTCCAATGTATACAACTTTGAGGAGGACTACAGTGGTATTTACAATGCTTGTAGAGTTTGTTTTGGTGGGGCAGAGGTATACACGCTCTGTCGTCTTTAGGTAAATTGCTTCCTCTAACTGGAATTATCGAGAAACTTGTCATCTTTTCTCAGTCATTCTTATTTAGAAACTTGTGCAAATGAGTAAGAATTATCGTGCAAAATTCCCACAAGGTTGACGAGTTTTACTCTTTGACATATGTAAGATGATGTCTCATCGTATATTGTTTTTCTTATGCTTTGTTGTCTCAGTCTAATGAGAAAAAACTGTGTTGGTTGTTGTATTGAGAAATAGATAAATAAACCAATACGTCTTTATGCAATTTGTACGTGGTACATTGGAAACGAACACTGGGCTAATGTTTCCCTTGCATGAACTTCTAAAAGAAGAAGTTGATCATTTGCATCATGAATAACATAACTAATTCACCATCCTTTGTATTTATTTCCCCCTTTGCATTTATAACTCAGTGAAGTTAACGTTCAAATTGTTGACTGAATAAGCATCTGCCTGATTCCTTCATTTAACTGAAATTTATAAGGCTGTTATCAGTGTTGGCTTGATTATCTTTGGTGCGTTTGTTGCTGGAGCACGAGACTTATCTTTTGATGGCTATGGTTATGGCGTTGTTTTCATGGCAAACATCACCACAGCAATATATCTTGCTACCATAGCTCGCATTGGTATTATTCCTATTCTTATACCTTGTTTCCTCGTAAACATTCACTTTCTTATTTATATGGCCTTGTGTATTTTCTCAGGAAAAACTAGCGGTCTTAATAGCTTTGGCCTTATGTGGTGCAACGGTAAGCTGATAGATTGTACTGTGACCTATTAAACACTATTACCTTCTTTTTTTGTGTAATAGAGTTTCTGATTTATTTTATTATAGGTATCCTTTGTGGGCCAGTTTTACTCGTCTGGACATTTATTCGTGGAGACTTGAAGATGACACTCAATTTTCCTTATCTCTTCTCACCTGGTTTTCTCGTAAGTTCTCTTTAGTCTTTCTTCTTCGACAAATAATAGTATTTGTAATTGGACTTTTCTAGGTAATTGGTCAAAAAAATATGTTCTTGGAATGTTAAAAGCAAACACCTCTGCAGCTCCAATCCCTTTAATATGCCCTTTGTAGAACAAATAGGAGCTTGTAATGCAAGGAGAATTTGACATCTATATTTCGATGTTTTCTTCGTTATATTATTTATCTATTTACTTGTGCACACTATTTTTCTTACACATTATTTTTCTGTTCCTTTTTTTCTTGGCAGGTCATTTTGCTTTTTTCATGCATACTGGCATTCTTCCTGAATTACTGTATATTTCTGAACACAACTCTAAATTCAGCTCTGACACAGACAATTTGCGGTAATCTGAAGGTTCGTTCCTTGTCGCTTATTTTACCTTGGTTATACATTGAACCTATCATTTACTTGAGAAAGAGAGAGGATTACGATGATTTTGTGTTTTGAATTTGCTTTAATACTTTCTGTATTTAGTTTTTCTTGCTTAAGTTATAATTATTATTTTGTATTAATGTGTAGGATCTATTTACTATTGGATTTGGCTGGATAATATTTGGTGGGCTACCATTTGATTTTGTGAGTACTATCTGCTCTTGTCCTGACTGATTTGATGTTCCCAATTGAATTTTTTTAACTGATTAGAGAATGTGTTGATTTGATTTCAGTGGAATATAGTTGGACAATTTCTCGGTTTCACCGGATCTGGTTTATATGCTTATTTTAAGCTCGTCGGCAAATAACTTGCTCAAGTTCTCTAGATGAACATGAAGTCTTTTTCACAAGGAAATGCCATTCGATTCGGTCATTTCAACATGGTCATCATGCATCCGTTGAAAAATGAGAAGAATCTGAATCAAACTCGGGTTCTGCGGAACATGTGATCGACTAATCTCATTATTTAGGAAGTTTTGTTTAATACAATTGAACAAACATTTTCTTGGGAAGCATTCTAGTCATGCTGTCATGGCTTTAGTGTAATAATACCTTTATTATTATTATTATTATTATTATTATTATTTGAAACTGTTGAATCTTGTGCATCCCTCTAACTTGATCAATCCGTCTAATTTTGAGAGTTTTGGGCATGAAAATGAAAAACTGAGGAAAGAAAAAACAGTCCAGAATATAAGTACGGTCGTTTGGTCTTCTTATTCTGTAATTCAAATTAAAGACAATCAATTTATACTGACAAACAATACTGAAATTGTTAGACCGGACATCCATGACTGGAACGCAGAAAGTGCGAGAGAAGTGTGGGGTTTCACTTTCTTTCTAAGTTGATTGAGGCTAGGCCCAACAAAAGCCCAAGCCCAACTTCAAATCCAAAAAACAAAAGAGAAAAAGTAACCGTTGACGGTTTTATCGAAACATGAGTCATCATCATCCTTCTTTCCCAAAAAACTTTTTCTCTTCTTTCTTTCTCTCTGCTTAAGCAACCAATATGTTCCAAAAAATCCAAAACCCTAACTAACTAACTACCTCCATTTTAACCGTTCTTCTACTCTAAGAATCTTTTTTTTTTTTTTTTTTGATAATCTAAGAATCTCCTTCTTATAATTATTCTTTTTCAAATACAAAACCAAAACGTATTATTATTAATTATTTATTAAATTAAATTAGCAACATTAATCTTCATTTTCAGTTATTCTCTTTAAAAACGCTCTCACTCGAATTTTCCTCATTGATCTAAGCTTCTATGGCGGAAACTAGTTTATCATTGATGGTTCCGAAAAATGTGAAGAAGAAAACAACGCAATTATCTTCATCTTCTTCTTCAGTTGAAATTTTTTGTAGGAACAGTTTGATCTATGATAAGCTTCCTTCACAACCGTTAAGGCTTTCTGTACTCAAATTAGACGGTTCTTCATTTGGTAATATAAATATAAATATAATAATAATAATTCATTTTCTATTTTTCCTTTTTGTTTGTTTGTTTATGAATATTGTTGCTGTTTTTGAAAATTGATTCATTTTTTTGCGGTTTTCAGATGTTCAAGTTTCGAAGAGTGCAACAATTGCGGAGCTTAAAGATGCGGTGGAAGCTGTTTTTAGTTACATGCCTCAGAATGGTCCAGGCAAAATTTCATGGTCTTTTTTTTTTTTTAACTCACTATGTATTTCATTAAATTTTACTCATATTAGTTCTCTCTCGAGTTAGAAACCAAATTCGATAACAATGTTAGGGACTAAATTAATAGTAAGTAGTTAAATATAGAAACCAAATTGATAGTTAGTGGTTAAAATATAGAGATCTAATTGATAGTAATAGAGTTAGAGACTTTTTTGAAAAATTCATAATCTCAGATACCTATTTGGGAGTGTTCTACTAAGCTAGAGATTAATTTGGTGGTTGACTCTTTTTTGGGCAATGCTTTGATTAGTGACTATGCAACACTAACAGTTCAATACCAATACAATAGCCACACATGTAGTTTACATTCAATCAATTCAATTTTTTGAAATTATTGTCGGTGTCCGCGTGTCAGATGAAGTATGGGATGTTTTTTTTGAGATGGCAAAAGAATTATATTAAACTTCCTTCATCACAAGACGAAATGAAGGAACCAAGAGATTACAAAAAGGTTATAAAATCATACAATAGACCAGCCACAACATAGCCTAAACACGTAAACCCCAATACTGCCAAAACAACTAAACTACTAGCACCCCTTAATCACACCAATACAACAGGAGATAAGGCACAGACAAATGAGACCAAAACAACTAAAAGCAACAAAAAGCCGACCACACAGCTACACCAATACCGAGCCAAAACAGAAAAATGGGCAGCATTTTTATATTCTGCAGTTCTAATATTTCTATGAATCTATGATTTCTAGATTTCCATTGTCTGTTGTGTAATTATATACTTGTGATATTGTATAAATATATATTTACTTTGACTTTTGGATTGTGAAGGCCACATGTTTGGGGGCAGTTTTGTTTATGCTATGATGGAAGGAAGCTAGTCACAGAGGAGGATCATCTCAGAAATTATGGTGTCAAGGATGGTGACCAGGTTTGAAACTTTTACCTACTCTAACATGCAGCATATCTCATACTCATAATTTGGATTCTCTATGTATTTTTGTCATCTGACATACTAGTTTGTTATTCATTCTTATATGGATTTGGGAGTAAACTAGTATATGGAGATGAGTGAGTCGCACATTGGAGTTATCTGTACTGTAGTGCATTTGACAAGTTCCTCTGCATCTATTTGTATGTAAATGTAATAGTCAAAAGATGATCTAAATGATAGGATAAGAAAACATATTTGTATTGTATGAAATCAATGATTATGAGAAACAAAGATTGGTTGTAATTGTGTGAATCAGGTTAGTTCAATCAGGGTAGAGTATATCTCCCTAGCATTGCAAAAGTACTTAAAATATGAGTCACAATTTTAAACTAGTTAGTGGCAATCTTTGAGATCTGAAGTTTCCTTTTCAGCACTTTTTGGGTTTCAATAGTATTTCATGGTTATTTTCTGTAACCAGTGTATATGAAAGAAATTTGCTCTTGTTCTTATTTCTTATCGGTTAACATAGACAAGGACTATGTATCTTATCACTGTATGAAGTTAGAAGTTAGAACTACTTTTTGTCTTTAGCATAATCTCTATAATGTGTTATATTTAGAAGCCTATTGTCACAAAAGTTGTTTTTCTTTGTTATGCATAGCTCCATTTCATCCGCCATGCATCAAACAATTGCGGTGTTCAAAGAAAGCGGTCAAAGAAAAGAGTTTTCCATTTGAAACAACAAAACAGGAGGTAAAAGTTTTTGAATGATCCCTTCTGTTAATTATAAATATCAAGCTGCTGCGTGCATGACTCAGAAAATCCACTTGCTATTTGCCAGGTTGCACTAGTTATAAAAGTTTTCCATTTAAGAGTCTTTTCTGTGCGTTGGTTTATGAAATCCATCTATGTCAGAAAATTTGTCAAAAAAATAACTGATAAGATATAAATAAGCTGTATCTCCACAAATCTTCATGTAAGCCTTTATGCTAGCATAGCACATGGATGGTTACCATTCATTAGTTGTTGGCATACTAGATTATTTAAATGTACTGTTCTCTTTTGGAGGAAATCAATTAATGAAGAAATAATATTTTAATTTGTAGCTAGTTTCTCTTCCTCCTTAGTCTTAGAACCCTAATTTTCATAGTACGTAACACAATCATATCACACATTGCAAATTATTTAGTCTGTATTAGACATATGTGAAGTTATTTTGAGGGGGAAAAAAGAAGAGCACCTACTGAAGAAAATAGTAGATAAAAAATCGAGTTCTTCCAAGAGCACCGTCAAGATATTTCACAGAAAAAACTGCATGCATAGCACCATCGTGAAAAGAGACTATTCTAAATATATTTGCAAGTCCTAGGATTATCTTGAAAAGAAATTCTATAGGGATTGAATTCAAAATCTGAATGGGAGCTTTTAATTTTTTACAATTGACTAATTGTATCAGTAATCAATATTTTGTTTCAAACGGCGTGGAGAAATATTGATATATATGCAAATGGATTAAATAAATCTCTCATGCATGTGCTATAATAAATTTTAGGTGCAGGTCGTCGCAAGTGAATTACTGCAAACAGAAAAAAAATAGCGATGATGATGATGATGACGATGACGACATTGGTTCTGATGAGAATGCAGAGATCAAGCATCACATTGAAGAAGTGCATGTTAGAAAGAACAAGTTAACTGGCTTTGTGGGAGAGTTGTTGTCATACACACCGTTGGCAATCGTGAGAAAAACTAGAACTCCAAACCGGATCTTCCCATCCACGTCCACCGTTTCCAGGTGTTTGATCGGCGGTCTTAGAAAGATTAGAAGGATTGTATGTTTTGGCAGAAGGCAGCAGTATCCTGCATGGAGACAATACTAACAATATTTGGGTAAGACTAACAACAGATGCAACTGTGACCCCTTGTAAATTTTTTGACTCATGCATTCAGTCTGCATGTGAATGTTGAATTGCTGTATTGATATTGGATTGAGATTGTAGATATTGCATATTCTCAATCCAGTGGTTCTGTTCAATACACAAACTGTTTGGAGTTGGATTTTTCAATGAATGAAGTAATGTATTTTACTTAAGCTTCTTCCTTTTCAAGTATGGTTGGATGTTTTTATGGTTGGAATATCAATGCACCATACTTTGTCTTGGGTTATTTTTTGCTGCTATGGATGCTATGCAATGGACAGACCAAGAAACAATAGTATAATACAATAGTTGTTGATTGGGTTAGTTTGTGATAGCTAGATTTTTTGGGGTAAGATTTTTGGGTTATTTTGTTTGTTTAAACCGTCCGATCTTAATCGGATGGCTATAAAATGACTGCACGAAAAGTCAACTTCACCTAATCTATTTCCATATATTTGATAATCATTTGAAGCATATTGTCAACTAATTTTATATAAAAAAAATGGTTTTTAGACTCCACTATATTTGTAAATATTTTTTTTTCTTTCAAAAATTACTAATTTAAAATATTAAAAACCTTTCTTTTTAATCTAAAATTGACTTTTTTCCTTAAACAATAAGTTAACTTTTGAGTTGTGATTCATCAAACGATGTGAACTTGAATCAAAAACATGTTGGTATCAAATTCAGTTTGAGTTTTAAATTGAACCATTCTTTTGTATTTTAAATATATTCAATAGTGTAAGCCAAATTATCTTTTGATTAATTGGTACCTAATACCTATGTGTTGCGTACAACAATGTGATTTTTAAGTGCACGTAATGCAAAGCTATGGAAAAACAGTACATATTTGAAAGCCAGTGTCTCTTCTTTCCTACTCTACCAAGCAATGTCTTATGCTACACTAGTCTTCAAATTGATGAATACTCCTTCCAGTCCTAAATATAAGAAACTTTTTATTTTTTAAGTTCATAGAATCATTGATATAGACCAAATACATCAATAATTCTATGAACTTAAAAAGTAAAAAATTTCTTATATTTAAGATCGGAGGTAGTATTTGTCTAGATCTAGTGAAATTAATATAATAGAGTACTTCCCCCGTCTCAAAATATAAGAGAAAAGAGGTTAACAAAAGTTGATGTATCTGGACCAAATTTTTAATCAGATACATCAACTTTTGTTGAACACTTTTCTTTTGAGGGAGTATTTGTCTAGATCAATTTGTTATATTTTTTTTCCAAAAATCATAACCATTTAAACAAATTCATTAATAATAAATGTAGGTGGCTTCTAAGGTGAGGGTTCTATCAAGTCCCTCACCGGTGAGACATTTAAAAATTACCATTCGATTTAATGGATGGTTGAGATTTAATATAAATAAAAAGAGGGAACAGTTATCTCTCTCCACATACAATCAATCTCGTCTCACCTCTACCCCACCACCATTACCATATTTTTTTCTTCTTTTCTCTTTCCATTGAACTACCAGATCTCTGCAATTTCTTCATATTTTTTGTGTCAAGTGAGTTTCTCATCAAACAAACAACAACATGTTTAAGAGTGATAGAAAGAAAAGTTTTCTCATTTCATATCTCGTGGTTCTCAATCTTCTTTCTCATGCCACTCTTAAGCTTGCTTCTCTCTAAAAACTATCCCTAAAATGCAAGATTTTCTGAAGCTTCAAAATTTAATCTTGGTATGGGCACTCCAATTTAGGGTGAAAGAGAAGCAGAAAAGCAGATTCAATGATTTTATCCGGATTTAGAATTTAATCTTGATAAGAGTATATCAATTTAATCTGGGTTGTTTTTTATAAGTTTAACCATTTCTTCCTTAGTGCTTCATTGATTCTGGTTTTGCTTTAGATTCTGAAGCTTTAAGGTTGGTACGGTCATGGAAGAAAGAGAAGCAGAAAATCAAAGTTTTTTTTTTTGTGTTGTGAAAAGAGTGACAAAAAATGTATTGAATGATTGTATGTGGACAACTGTACTTGGTCTCCTTTTTTATTTTAATAGATCTAAGCCATTGATAAAATCTGACGTTAAAATTTAAATGGTCCACCGGTGAGGGACTTAATAGCTACCTCAAGCCACCATAAAGGTAACTATTTTTTAGTAAAAAAAATAAAAATTAAACTCTATTTTTAATTTTTAATAGAAAAAATTAGAAAAATTGCATTTAATACTCCAACCGTACACCATAAAATCATACGTGTCAGTTCAATTGAATGTCCGCGTCAGCATTAACAAGGGGTCTCAATCAACCAAATTACCACTTTACCCTTCAAATTTTAATCACCAAAAATATAAACAAAAAAACAGTTCCTTAAAATTGGATTCTTTGTTCTGCATTTCTCCGAGATTCCAGTCATTGTTCCAAAAACATCTCAAAGGTTGTTTCTTTAATTCAATTCAATTCAACCCTTTTACTTTCTCTTCTCTCACTCTCTCTTTCAATCAACTTGTGTAATCAACTTTCTTCAAGCTTTCTTTTTTATGCTTTCACAGTTCTCACTCTATTCATGTAAAAAAATTTCCCAATGTTTTTTGGTTCCTTAGTTTTCAATATTTTGAACTTTGATTGTGTGAAAATTTGATTGAATTTACATGTTTTTTTTGTTATATTCTATTCTATGATTCTGAATTACACCAATAAATGCTCTTGGATTATTGTAGCAAGAGTTTGATTGTGATGATGATAACTTAAAACTCACTGTTATTTTATGCATGTATGTGTTGACTTTCTTGGTGGTGAATAGGTCAAGTTTTTTGTTTATATGTGAAATATATATAGTAGGAATCTTTCAATTGCTCAAAAAAATTTCTTTTTTTGGTGGGTGTTTATTTAGGCATTAAAGGGTAGCAATAGGATCATCTAGACTTTGAGTTCAGGTACTCTAGATTTGATTGCATGAAATAACCTATATTTGTTACTTCTTAGGGTGGAACTTGTTTCTGGTGTTGAAAAAACTGGTATAAATGGTGATACTTTATTTGCATTTGATTTTTGATTACATTTATATTGACTTGTTCTATTTTTGTACCTTTTACTTTATAAAATACTTCATAAGTTTTGCTATTGTAGTTTTGATATATGGTTGAGACTTGAGTGTTAAGTTTATTTGGGGTGCCATGTTTGAAGAGTAATTTGTTAACTTAGATTATTTAGGTATTTGCATTTCTTTTTTGAGGCATGAAAATTTTATACTCCTATCTGTTAAGGAGAATAATGCAAATTCGTTGACATGTCGGCTTGTAGAAATAAGTCAATGAAGATGTGTTTAGTTTGTTGTTGCTGATACAACAAGACTTGCAAAATTATCATTTGTAAACCCCTTTTTTTATTAGGCACTTTTGTGGTTACTTTAAGTAGAATTTAACCGGTATAACCATGTGCATGTTCAGAAGCTGAATGTTAATAACATTTGAATAATTGTCTTGGCAACTTTGATATTTTCTGAATTATATAATGAATATTACAACTTTAGATTCAGGAATGTCTAAAGAAGTCATGGCTTCCTCATCGGCTGCTTCTTTTGATTATGAGATATTGGAAAAAGATTCTGACACCCCTAGAGCTGCCGGACTTCCATTCTATCGCACAAATCCGTGGATTGAACCTGAGACATTGAAACTTCAGCACCGAATTGGTCGAGGTCCCTTTGGTGATGTTTGGCTTGCAACTCTTCATCAGTCAACTGAAGATTACGATGAACACCATGAAATTGCTGTTAAGATGTTACACCCAATCAGAGAGGATCACGTGAAGATTGTACTTGAGAAATTCAATGAATTATACTTCAAGTGCCAAGGAATTTCTAGTGTTTCCTGGATACATGGAATTTCAATATTAAATGGAAGGGTTAGATTTAGACTTTGCATGTATTCAATCTAGGATATTGTTAGCTACCCTTTTTGAGTTCTATCAAGCTAACACATATGTTTGTATTCACAGGTCTGTGTGATTATGAATTTGTATGAGGGTTCAATTGGCGACAAGATGGCTAGACTCAGAGAGGGATGGATTTCATTACATGATGTTTTGAGGTGATGTGTTTTACGAGAAATATGCTTATCTGTAACTCATAGCGTAGGGGGAAACCTATGAAGCACCGACACATACACAAACTCTGGACATGATACTGGCACGTTGACACTGGTAATAATCTGAGAAAACGGAATAATTGAATGTAACCACGTGTGTCGGTGTTGTATCAGTGTTGGATGCCAGACACCTTTAATTTGAAGTGTCGGTGCTGCATAGGAGAAAATTACTGACCAATACTAAGGAGCTGTTAGTCATTTTGTTGCAGGTATGGGATCAATCTGGCTCAGGGTATTCTGGAGCTTCATTCTAAAGGGATCCTCGTTCTCAACCTTAAACCATGTAATGTTCTTCTCAACGAAAATGATCAAGCAATTTTGGGAGATGTTGGTATTCCCAATCTTTTGCTTGGCTCCTCATTTGTTAGTTCAGATATTGCTCAGAGGCTTGGAACTCCTAATTACATGGCTCCAGAACAATGGAAACCAGAGGTCAGAGGCCCTATATCATTTGAAACAGATTCGTGGGGATTTGGGTGCACCATTGTTGAAATGTTGACCGGTAATCAACCTTGGTATGGATGCCCTGTTGGTGGAATATACGGATCAGTTGTTGAAAAGTATGAAAAGCCGCATATCCCAAGCGGCCTTCCTTCTCCCATTGAGGATATCCTTAGTGGATGTTTTGAGTATGATTTGAGGAATCGCCCTCTGATGGTAGATATTCTGAGAGTCTTTAAAAGGTTTGTATTGCTATGTTGCTTGATTTCTGTGTTCAATAATACAATCGTCTTTCGCAAAAGCATGACTCGATTTGTATATCAGCATGGTTATCTTTTCAATTGATGTATATTTATCTTCATGAAGATATGAGATACTTTATTTTGAGTATTACTTAATTCTTAATTATTCTGCCTATGTTGCAGCTCATTGAATGAATTGACCAGTGATGGAGGATGGAGATATCCAGGAATTTTGAAAGTAATTCCAAAATCAGGCAGTACTGACTTCACTGAATGGTTCCTCTCAAAGGATCATCTTCAGGTAGGCGACATGGTCCGATCCAGAAAGCCTCCTAACTCATGCAAAGCTCAAAACATGATTGTCCCAGAAGGAACTGTTGTCGGCCTAGAACGTACTGCAGATCACGGATTCGTTGTTGTGAGAGTCCACGGTATTCATGACCCTATAAGATTCCACGTGTCAACTCTTGAACGCGTCACAAATGGCTTGGCAGCTGGTGACTGGGTACGCGTGAAAGACGGTAATGAGAAACACTCGCCTGTTGGCATTCTACATTCCATCAACCGTGATAATGGTAGAGCGACAGTTGGATTGATCGGGCTGCAAACACTCTGGAACGGAAACTCTTCAGAACTCGAAATGGCAGAATCATTCTGCGTGGGCCAGTTTGTTAGGCCGAAAGAGAATGTTTTAAGCCCTCGATTCAAATGGCGTCGTAAAAGGTGCGGAGCCTCAGCTACTGGTAAGATTTCATGGATACTACCAAATGGGTGTTTGGTCATCAAATTTCCAGGGTTGGTGAATTTTGGGAAGGAATCAAACTCCTTCTTGGCTGATCCCTCTGAGGTTGAAGTGGTTGATTTTAAGACTTGTCCTGGGATGATCGAAAAGTATCAACATGTCGAGGATCATCACTGGGCAGTTAGACCTGTTCTAGTTGTACTTGGCATATTTACAGCCTTGAAACTAGGCATATTAGTTGGAAACAAAGTGAGAAGGTGCAAGAAGGTCAATGCAATAGAAAGCAAAAACCAACATCTTGAAGGTCAAAGCCCAAACAGTCCTACAAGGAGCATAACTCATGTTAACACAACATGGGTTCCTTCAGTTGCTAAAATCCTTTTTAAAGATGGTGCTTAACACAATTAAGTAACTAATGCATTCATCTTCTAAGCATTAGATAGTCTTTGAACTATTGAAGCAATTGCATTTGCATCCAATGTACTCTGATACTAGTTTGAAGTTGAATTACATTAGTTGAAAATGGTAATTATACATAAGTGATGTAAGTTCTGACTCTGAATGTAGAAGTTGTACATATCCTTCTCAGGATAACTCTGTATATATAGTAACCACATATGCTTTGCAATGTGTTCATTGCAGATTTCATGATATGCTTGTTTAATTTTAATTTTATAGAATAATGGAAGGATGGGTGTGAAGTATGTGCCATGAATCAAGATACATTGTGTATTGATTCTTGAAGCATTATGATCTAACTGGAGTAGCCACATGCACCTATACATTGTCCGAACTGAACAACTCACAACCAGCCTACATCCATCCTCCGCCACCACACCATCAGAACTCCAGTGACATAGGTCAACTCACCCTTCCGTTTGCTTTTTCGCTTCATAAAACATGTATCGATGAATACAAGTCATTGAAATAGAGGCCAGAAAAATATGCAGAGGCCAGAAAAATGGAGCGTATTATTTCATTTATTTTATCATTATTTCATTTATTTTATCATATACACTAGTGTAATGGAAAACAAATATGCAAAACTGATAAATTATTTTTTGTTGAAAACAAATAAACACTCGAATGTATCTAGTACAACAGAATAAGTTACCACCTGCACAACTAGACAAGAGATACAAATACAATCACTATACATATCTTGCAACCAAAGTGAATATCCTATAACCTACTTTTTGTGGTTAACCTTGCAATGGCTTTTAACCGCAAAGATAACAACATACAATGTCCCTCTGCAACGCCATACCATGTAAAGTATCTTTTAGCTTGCAGCAGGAAGACCTGCATCCATCACAAGCTGCTCAGTTAATGCCGAGAGTCGAGCGACCCCTGCTTTCACCACAGCCAAACAGTCGATGCAATTGATATTTGTGATTAAATCAAGTTTAATATCATTGTTATTTTGCATGGAACTGGTATAGCTATCAGCTTCGACGCTCAGCATGGTTTTATTCAAAAGTTGTTGACTCATTTCTGCAAGTTTCTGCAGAGCACCAGTAGCAGCTTCAACTTCAAGCTGAGCTTCCTCGAGCTGAAGTTTCTCAATTGCCAAGTCTTCCATATTATTCTCATCGAGACTCTCCTGCGTGATAGCATACAACCTATTATGATCATTAGCATCTTCTGTTGCTTTGTCCCTTGCTCCTCTTAACTCTTCCTCTTTTGCTTCCAATCTTGCAAGAGTCATTTTAAGCTCCTCATCTTTTATTGTTAGAGCCCTCTGTGCAGCAAGAACTTCCATCTCCTTTGTTTTTAAGTTTTCCTTGGCCAGCTCGAGCACATTCTCCAGCCGTTTTTGTTCCCAACTCAATTCACTAGTAGGTTCCCCCAAAAGTTGCGTCATTAGTTGATCATCCATTTCATATAGTGGTCTAGATGAATTGTTGTCTTCATTCTTAATGGAAGCAACCAATTTGTTTGTGAGATCTAAAACTCGTTCTACTACAGTTTCAGCCTCGAAAGCCTTCAGGCTTGTTTTATTCAACTTATTCTGTATCATCTTCACATGCTCATCTTTCTCCCTTAACTTATTTGTTGCTTCAATAAGCTGTGTTTCTTTATTGTTCATAAGCATCTTAAGATCAGAGATTTCCTGGTTTAGTTCCACCAGCATCTTCCTAGCATTGGAAAGCTCCAAGTCTTTCTCCTCCAAGAGAACCTGAAGAGAAGCCTTTTCAGATTTCAAATGTTGGATTTCTAGCTTAGCATCAACAAGCTCTGACTCTTTGACATCAAGAAGGGCACTTGTTTCCTTAAATTGAGCACTTTTTGTATCTAATTCCTTTTGAAGCAAAGACATTTCATGGACAGCCTGCTCCAAAGAAGCTCTCTCTTTCTCCAGCTCCTCCTGTAACTTCTTCATGAGCTCTTTTTCTATGGACAGATCCTGTTCGAGTTCTTTGTTTAAAGCCTCTGCAACCCTAAGTTTTGTTCTTTCACTCTCCACTTCTATTTGTGCATCTTTTAAATTTTCCATATACAACATGACACTTTCCCTTTGATCTGAAAGTTCAGCCATATGCTTTTCCAACAACTTTTGTTGTACTTCCATTTTGTTCCTAGAAGATGCCAGTGATTGCTGAGAAGAAACTAATTCAGACCTCACATCACTGAGAAGCTTCTTCACCCTTCTGAAATTCTCTAGCGTTTCACTATTCTCCTGCGCATGCCTCGACGCTTCCTCTTCCAGTCTCTTAAGTTCCCCTTGTGTTAACAACCACTCCATTGCCTGCTTTTCCAAAGAAGCCTCTGCAATCTTGAGCTTTTGTTGTTCAACTTCCCTCTCATCCACAGAAACTCGTAATTCTTCTTCCCTTTGTAATATAGCTGTCTGAAGTTCTTGGAGCTCAGTTTCTTGTTTCTTCGCAACTTCATTTGCTTCAGTCAGAAGCTGAACCTTATTTCTAAGCTCAGAATCAACATATGCAGCTTCTTCCCTCTTCTTAGCCAAACCAATCCTCATTTTCTCCAGCTCTTCTTCCTTCAAAGACAGCGCATCCCGTAAACCAGCAATCTCATTATCACGATCCCTAAGCCGGAACTTCAATTCATCTACCTGTCCAACTTGAGAAACCAAACTAGCCTTCACCTCCTTCATCTCCTCTTCAAGCCTCTCATACTTCTCACGGGCAGCCTCAATTTCACTCTCTTGACGCTCTAATTCCTCTTTAGCATGCTTCAGTTTTCCATTCTCCAACAAAACAGATCTCTCCACCTCCTGTAAATGATCCTCCTTCACCTTCAATTCCATTAGAGCAGCCAAAAGATCTGTCTCAAAATCACCAAGATCCGGTTCCTCTCCTGTCATCCGGTCCTCCAGGTTGTTTGTCTGTTCAAACAATCTTTCAAGAAGCCTAGCAGATTCTGGTGCGCCATAATTGTTAAAACTAGGTCTATTGTCATTCAACACTGATCTAACACTAACACAGCCGTTCCTTAACCATCGGCCTTTTCTTCCTTGAGTCACAACAAAACTTATTTGGTTACGAAGCTTCCTATTGTACCTAAGAGAGCACAACAACTGCACACACAAAGAAAACCATTCCAAATCATTATTCAATCAATATTCATCTTCATATTCCAAACCGATGCATCAAACTTATATTAAAAAAAAGCATTAGAACCTAAAATTTCCGAAAAACCGATATGAAGCCCAGACACGGACACTGACACGTCGACACATATAATTTTTTTGAAAAAGTGATATAATTCAATGCAGTTGTAAGTGTCAGTGTCCGACACGACACGCCTAATCTAAGGAGTGTCGGAGCTTCATATCGGTAATACAGAACCTCCTAAAAGAACAATAAATTAACAAAAAAAATGCAAAATCATTTCACATCTAATAATTCATCAATTAAGTTACCGTAGCACACTCAATAACAGAAACGGTATTAATTTTACATGTTTTATCATTATTATTTTTTTCAAATATTTTTATTACAAATCTTAACAATAGTGTTGTTATCTACAATAACAGCATAAATAAATAAACACAATTAAGCAAGTATAGAACCAAATTTAATTTTAAAATTTGTAATATCTATTAATTAATAATGAATCTAGTTGAAAATTGTGAGAGATTATACAAATTAAGTAGCCGTAAATCACAAATCATACTAACAGATATAGCATTAATTTCCAGAATTTTAAAAAAATTCGCACAAAAATCTTAACGGAAAAAATATATATATAGAAAAAGAGGAACGGAAACGAACCTGGGAGAATGAAGGAGAAGAGGTAGAACGAAGAGAAGAAGATGCGGAGAAAGAAGTCATAGCAGTAGCGACTGAGGTGCAAAGTGCATTTACTGTTAATCGACGACGGAAGAAGGTTCGAGAAGCTGAGAAAACGACTTCGTTTTGGTGTGTTCAAGTTTTGATTCTTCAACACAGAGATGAATGAATAATAATAATAAAGAGAAAAAAGATGTCGATGGAGGGAAAGTAATGGTGATGAAGGATTTATTATAAAAAAAGGAAAAAAAAATTAAACAATACATCCAAAAACCTTAATAAGGAAATTAAATAAACTGACTAACTGAGTAAATATTTTGAGAGGTAGAAGAATCCTCAGGTGAATTAAGATTCGGATGGAAATTAATAAAGGTTGACGTGTCCCTCTTGGTCAAGAAAAAGCCATCATTTTACAACAATAAATTATTTTTTTTTCATATTTACGTTATCCCTTTGTCACCTCAAATAATTAAACATGAATCTTTTTAATTATTATTATTAGTACAAATTTTTTACCACCTTAACAATAACTAATTTACGTCATACATAAATCTATGAAATATATAAGATGAATTCTCTCTTACCAATTAATAGAACTTATGATCGTATACCACTTGTACCAATTACTCTATATTATTTTCTAATCTTAATACATTAGCACGTTAATGTGGAATCTAAAACACCATGTTTTATTTTTCCAATGTGAATTACTACAAGACAGCTTAGATTGTGCTTTTTTCTTTTGTGAAACTTAAAATCCAACCACATACGTGTGGTTGTCAAATTTGGACCATTAGAACAAAGTAAATTATGTGAGAGGCCAATGAATTTTTTGAGGTATATGAAATTATGAACACGAATAATGTGAATGGGGAAATTGGTCGACGTAAAGGGATAAACATTGTGATAACACGTGTACATGTTTTTCCATTTCGTTGACGTTGGTTTGGCTTGCTCTACACTTTCCCTTGTGTTTTAGTGGTTGTAATTGTGCTATACTATAGTGGATATGGATTTTTTGTGGATATATATTGTATAGATATGACTCATTATTATATTTCAATTTTTGTCAAAAGAAAATTATTATATTGTAATTATCTTGTAGGGGTGCTATCATAAACATAGGACGAGAAAATAAATAAATTGAGGCCAGGATTCTTAGACTTGGACCCATGCCACTGATGCTAGGGGTGATCATATCCGAACCAATCCAAAAGTAAAACCGCAAACCAAACCAATCCAAACCGAAACCGCAAAAAACCGCATTTAGTTAAAACCGCACGGATCATTTTTCTACTAAACCGCACGGTTTGGTTTGGTTCGCGGTTTTCATTTCATAAAACCGAACCAAACCGAACCAAACCGCAATACTTAACTTAACTATATCAACTATAAACAATAAACCTATTACACAGTTCAACTTAATAAACTCAATCAAAATTGAGTCTATAAAATAGTAGGTTGTTAAAATATGTCATTTTACACGATTAAGAACTATAATATTGTTATTAAAAATAAACTCTTTTTATAAGATATACAAAAGTTTTAGGATATATGCAATTTCTGTATATACATATTATTTAATGTAAAAGTAAACAATAAAATACTAATATTTTTACGTTTATTTTGTTATAAGTTGATAATATTCTCCTGTTTTTTATATCTCGATAAACCGCGGGGACCGAACCGCACCAAACCGCATTGGTTTGGTTTGGTTTGGTTTGGATGACCTTTTAAAATTCAACCGAACCAAACCGAACCGCATGTATTTTTATCTCGCGGTTCGGCTGGCTTTTTTGATCAAAACCGAACCAAACCGCACCGCGATCACCCCTAACTGATGCCACCTTCTTGTCCATGTTCAATTGCATGGATATGGATTTTCCATCTAGAGACATTTGAAATATTTTTATTTTGTTTTTTAAATATCATATCACTATATTAGTCGGTTAAATCAGACAAAAAGAATTATAAGTATTACGTAAACATTGATTTTTTTTTTGATAAGAATTTATAAGAAATACTTCAAATAAATGTTTAGTGTGATGTTTTTTTTTTCTTTCCTTTTTTTATCTAGTCTAATACTTCAAAAAGAATAGATGAATATATCAGAGTTAAAACTTTAGTGTGAAGTGTTAACTAGTTAAAATGTAAGTTTCTAAGTAAATGAGATATTCAAAAACATAAAAAGTTGCCTTCTAATAAAATAATTTCTAACTCTACCACTAGAACTATATGAAACTTAATGTCATTGCTTTATACTTTTGAATATTTTAAAGTTTTTTTAAACTAAGTAAATTTTTTAAATAGACTGATTTTCATATATCAGAATCTAGATTAGTTAGTCAAAAAAATAATCTAGATTGGGCTCTTGACCAAAAACTAATTGGGCCTTTTCAAAAGAGAGTACAAGTGGCCCAAGGCCCAAGCAATGAAGAGCCCAAACGAAAAAAATCAAGTGAACAAAAGATGGGACATGACATGAGGGATGAGGCAAATTAGGTGCAATGTCGTTCACATTGTTCTACCATTTTCTGCTAAAAACATAGTACAATTATCATACCAATATAGTAACTTTGAAAGTGTGATTATATATGTAACAAGAAATATGCGTGAGAGGAACAACAAAGTGTACTTAAGGGACAACTTGTAAGTTATTCCCCTAATAATCTATATATAAAGAGATCATCAAACTTAATCAAATAATTGAATTTAATCTTAATTAGTTTAAAAGTTAAATCAAATCAAATCAAATATACTATTTAAATCATTCTTAACAAATCAAATTAAAATTAGAGTATTTTTTAGATGTTTTTTTTAAAGTAGCAATATAATTGAGATGCTATACCTATGTGAAAGTTCTAGCCAAAATAAATGTTTGTGTTCCATTTGTATATGCACCTCTGTCATCAATGAAACTTATGTGACGACTAGATAGGATTGAGATTTGTTGCGTCCGCGTAAGTTTAGCTCAATTGATATGAAGAATTGGGATTGACTGCTATAACTATTTCATGCAGTAAACTATCTTCGTCTTTCAAAAGTGATCAAGACAGTTCTTATGTAGTTTAAACACAATTTTGATCTCAACCATTCATTTTATATCGGACGGTTGATAACGATTACTGCATTAACGCAGTTCCGACGTGTAATCCATTTCGGACTAGATTCGATTCCCTATATATTTATAGTTACAGAATCCTACAAAAACACAGAACAACAAGTCTCATGATCAGAATTCAGAACTGCTCTAGTGGTCCAAAACTCCAACAACATGTAAAGTCATTGGTTTATTATTGCTGAGTTTGCATAATTGGGATCAATATCATATCTGAATTTCAGTTATCATATTCATACATACCTCTCACAACGAGTCACCATCCACAGTCCACTATAATATTCATCTCAAACCTCTGCATCATTTCAGTGCATACTCAACTTCTTGTCCTATAAATATAATATGTAACTTCTTTTTTCAGAAAAATAAAATAAATCAATAGTGGGATAGAAAAAGAAATGAATTATTTTCCAAAAGTTATCAACTTTAATTTAAAAATAAACTGCCCAACAATCACATTCACACACATGCTTCCTTTACATTTTTAGCTGGCAATTGCAAAGTTGCATACATTGGGGTTACATAACATTGGCCCATGATGGGTATAGCAACACATGCATTCATAAGAAGTTGCTTGATTATTAGATCAAATATGTTAATTTTTGTTAATCTAATTTTTTTTCTTATATTTAAGACTAAAGATATGTATTTTATTTTAAAATGTAAAAATAAAACAGTTTTTTTTCTTCCTATTTTGTTCTTTAGTGAAAAGTAGAACAATGTTTGGTTGTAAAGATTACAATATTAAAGACAGAGTCATAAGACATGTCTGTTGCAATTGAGCCAGTCAAGGTACCTAACTCTAGACATAGTGCATGCTGGTTACACTGTAACATTAACAATTGGGATCAAAGAAATACAAAAAGAAAAAAAAAATTGGAAGAAAAAGAAAATGTGATTAATATCCCTCAACATTTTTGCTGATGTATGATATTTGTCCATTTTATAGTTTCCAAACAATTCAATTTAAGGAATTGAATTCCTCACCGTCATGCAGTCATATCTCAATTGTTGGATGAAGATCTATCCATTTATATTTGCACGTATTATTTAAATTGATTCAGTGATTACTACGCGTTGTTTGACTATCCAAATATTATTTAATGACTCGGTTCTCTACATGGCTACGTGTTGTGCTTGAATCTGATACATTTTATTAATTTGAATGAATGAATATTTTTTATTTTAGTCCAAAAAAAAGAACTCCCAAAAAAGGACTTGATACATTTACTACCTAACACAATTTTACGTCTAAACCTTTTGATCTCGAATTAACAAATGAGATAGTTTAAAATTAACTTTGTTATTATGCATTCCAAATTGGCTAATCTTAAATTGATATGACTGAGATTAGTTACGTGTGCAACTAAATGCTTGGTGATGATTTTATAATTTCCAAAAAGTTCAATTCAAGTAAATCAATTATTCACCATCATATAGTCAGATCTCAATCTTTGGATGAAGATCTAGCCATTTATATTTTCACAAATTTTTTTTATAAAAATTGATTCGATGAATATTACGAATAATTTGTTCATCTAAAAATTGATTCGGTGAATATTACAAATAATTGGTAATTGTGGTGAATCTAGATTCGCAATTCGAAGAAGTGTCAAAAAATAAAAAATAAACACAATCAAATTAAAAAAAAAAAAAAAAGTAGTTTACATGAATCATTGTAACATTTTGCAAAAAAAATATGAATGTAAAGTGAAGAGGGAGAGAGAAAGATTACAAATTATGATAAAAGTGATTGAATTGCAGTTGGATGAAGAAAGCTAATTCAGATGCTTCAAAAGTGGCAAAATTGAATATAATATAAAAGGAGCATATGGTTTTCATTATCATCATGTGTAATTTATATGTAGATCAATTCATCAAAGAACCAGATCATCATAGTAATTTTCCACGACCTTCTTGAATTGTGGTAATTCATGAAATTATGTTGCATTGAGAAACCATGCAATACAGTTCAAGAAAGCCGTGGAAGACCACTAAGAAGACCATTCATAAATTAATCAACTCTCTTCTATGAACAGTTTTTTCATAATACCAAAGAAAGAGAGAGAGATGGAAGAGAGTGGAGTACATGGTTTGCCTAACTCTTGATGACTTGAATATATATACATGTGATGTGAAGTAGGATAGAGATTAAAAGTGTTAGTTGAACATTTTTTTTAAGTAGTTTAATGGTTAGATTCATACGCACTTAATAAGTGTAGAAAATTAGAGAATTTCATGTGTTAATTAATTCAGGTCCTTGTAAATATTATGATATGTCACGTGTAAGTTAAAATCTCATATGGAAATGAAGAGTTAATGTTGAGTAATATATAAATGAGATGACCAAACTTAAAGATTTTGGGTGTACATGGAATATTCAACTTCATTTGTGTGGAAAATTTCTCTTCCCACCTCCCATGTTTCTCTTATCTCCCCAAATATCCGTTTTTGCCCTTGGTTCTATATGTTACAAAAGTTCGGAACACAGAATCCGAACTTTAAAATGTTTGAGTTTTAGAATCCTAACTTTTCATATATTTCTGTCAATCATTTTTTTATATGTAATTGATATTAATGCAATTGATGTACTAACAATGTCTTTATGATAGATGTTGGTTATTTTTCATTTGATTTAGATTTAATTTGGATAATTTGAGATTCATACTACTCTGATTTTTCATTCTTCAGGTTCATATTCTATGTTCCAAACTTTTGTAAAATTTAAAAAGTTCGGATAATAGAATCTAAACTTGGTTAAGTTTTACAAAAGTTTAAAACATAGAAACCGAACTTGAAGAATGTAGAACCATAATAGTTTGAATATCAAACTACCCAAGTTATTATTCATTACTCTCATGTTATATAATCCAAATCAAATCAGAAAAACCAACATATCTAACATACAATCATTGTTAATATTAATATCAATTACATATCCAAACTATTTAAATTGTCAAAAAATTCAGATTCTAGAATCCAAACCTGAAGAATGCAAAATCAGAGTAGTCTGAATGTCAAATTATCCAAGTTAAATCTAAATCAAGTAAAAAATAACCGACATAAGTCATTGCTAATATGCATCAATTACATTAATATCAATTACATCCATATCAAAAAAATGATTAACAAAAATATATGAAAGTTCGGATTCTAGAACCCATACTTTTTCGAACTTTTTTAAAGTTCGGATTCAACATTCCAAACTTTATTAACATGAAGTTCAAGGGTCACAAACAGAAGTTTGGGGGAATAAGAGAAACATGGGGTGAGAAGAGAAATTTTCATTTGCGTGGTTGCTCTTAATCTAAAGTGTTGATTCAATCCAATGAGTTTTTCTCTTGGCCCAACAATGGAACATAGCCCAATTTGACTTTGTGGGGAAGCAAGAGAGATTTGTGGTGCATGTGGAATAAAGGATGTAGAGCGTCTCACATTTAAAGGATAGACGTTGTGATATGTCAAATGTTAGTTAAAATTCAATCTATATTAAATAAAAGAATTGATGTTAAACAATTATAAGTGAGATGATTCAAAAATCTTTGCATGAAATTGTGATGTTCAACCTCGCTTATGTTGTTCTCTGTCTAGTATATTGTTGATCTAGTCCGGTAACACTCTTGCTCATGGTCCAAGATTAAATAGGTTCTTGGAGCTACCAATTAAGTAATACTTATGGAACGTCCAATGAAATTTTAGTTAAGAGTTAACATGATTTTAATTATTTTTTTTTGACGAATGAGTTTAATTTAATTGTTAAAAATATTGCATATATATAATATACAAAATCCAAAATTAAAACTCTAGTAAGATAAATCCACAATCATCAAATGAAAGTTCTCCAAATCTATTAAATGACACTTCCCACACAATAACATACTCTAATTTTGATAAGCAATCTCTTTTACTCCTCTTATTTTAGGTTCCTCTCATGATCCCAGTATCCAACAGAAAGTGATATGTTGTACAAATGATCTTGCAGTGTGAAAAAGAATTAATAAAGATGAAATTAATTTCAATATACTTTTTTTTCTCCATAAAATCAAATACAAATTAACTTGTTAAAAGAAGATGAAGAAAAATGTAGTAGGAGAAAAAACAGAATTAGAAAAAGGATTTTGAATATACATACATAGTGAAGAGTTGTTTTTTCTGACAAAAATACACATTGACAAGTTGTGATTGGGAAATTTTGTAAGTGGTTTGCAGCCTATTACGTTAAAATTATAATTAGAAACAGTGTTTGTATGTCTTTGTTTCATTCCCATGCAATAATACTAGGTTGTTAATTAACATGAATGATTGAAATCAATTGACAATTTCATGAGTAACATAAGCACACATGCATGCATGCCTACAATTTTATGTCGGCAATATTCCTATTGCAGTGGCTATAGCAAAGTCAGAATATCCTTTAGAAGGTGACAGGTTTAAGAGTCAAAGTAAATAATTTGATTATAAAACAAAATCAACCAAAATTATACTAAATTCTTGCAAAGAAGCAAATGAATGACCTTTACTAAAAAAGCCAATAAGATGAACTTGAGAGTATATATAAAGACAAAAAAAGCCTCCAAAGACATTGCAAAATGATGTTATGTTTCTCATATACGATGTTATGTCATCCGCTTCATCCATATGACAATTGTCTTGTAATCAAGTATTAATTTAGAAAATAATTCCTATAGAGCGTCCTGCGAGCTTAACTCAATTAATAAGAATATCATATATAATAATATAAATACTAAGGATTAATGTTCGAATCCAGTAAGCCTCTTTGAAGCTTTGGAGGTGTCTTATTGCACTCTTAATCATTTTTCTTGACAAATAATTCCCCTTAATATTTTTCACCTTTTAATTATTTTGTTATTATCTTTAACGCTTGGTTTAACAATTACTATCATTCAGTCCCATATAAGCAACTTACATGTTGTGCTTCAATTCTCACAACTCCAATAAATAAACCCAACAAAATAATTTCAATAATCCATACGTTTAAAATTTAAGTATGACAAGCACAATATAATCATAAAATGAAAGTTCGCCAAATTTATTAAAATTCAAAGTACAAGTTACTAAATGAGGCAAACATGCTTACCCCATTATTAAAATAACACACATTCCACACAAAAATAGATAGAGCATATTTGAAATGACAATGAATTTAGCAGAATCACAGTGACACCATGATTTTGATAAAAGTCATTTTAAAACTTTAAGAAAATCACAAAATCACTATAATTTCGTTAAAGTCTGTAATTCCAACCGTGCACGTAAACAACGACTAAAATAAAAACAACAATGAAAATATTAGTAACTTAAGAGTATGTATGGCTTGAACCTTTGACATGAAATTCTATGAACATTGGTAACCAGAAGGAACAGATTTTTCACAAGCACTAAGTAAGAGACTTAGTGTGACTGGAACATTCAAGTTGATACCAAGAACATTAGCCTTAATAGCAGTACAAAGACAAAGTGCTGCATCCAAATCGGTCAAACCTTGAAGCAATGTACAACACTTGCTTGAAGTAGGAGATCCAACAATAACATTAACAAGTCCTAAAATATCAGAACAAACACCTAGCTTCAATGTGTCAGTAGGACATTTTTGTGTGGTTGAAGGAGGTGAAGGAGACTTAGGTGGTGGAGGACTAGCTTTAGGTGTTGATGGTGGTGGACTAGCTTTAGGGGTTGATGGTGGTGGAGTACTAGTCTTAGGTGGTGGAGGACTAGCCTTGGGTGTTTTTGTTGGTGGTGGAGGACAAGGTGTGGGTGGTGGAGGGCTAGGCTTAGGTTTTGGAGTTGGTTTGCATGTACCACAAGCATGAGAGAATGTTGAATAAGCAAGGAGAGAAAGCAATATAATGAGTGCACTAAGTTTGTTGGAAGCCATTGTTAAGAAATGAACACTAATGTTTTTGTGTGTTTTGATGTTGGATAGAATGAGAAAGAAAGGTGAATTGGACCATTTTTATAGGCAAAATTTTGAGTGGTGTTCATTTGTTTTTGGCTTAATGTTGCATGTACACCTAAATAACCATACATCCATTTGACTCTTACAAATCGATATAATTCATCGAACAATAAAAATTTAAAATCATTAAAAAGTGAAGAAAAAAAAAAGATAAATTTACTTACAATTTTATATCACTCACGTTAATTAATACTCCCTCCGTACCAAAATATAAGTCGTTTTAAGAAAAAAAAATTGTACCAAAATATGAGTCGTTTTACAATACCAATGCAACATTAAATGCTAATTTTTTTATTATACCCTTAACTATTTGTTATTCTCTCTTATTTTACTTCTACAATTTATCTTTTCCATACCATTAATGAAGGACAATTTTGTAAACTAACTCATAATTTCTCTTTTCCATACAACAATGATTATGTTTCTTAATTTGTGTGATATGATCAAAACGATTTATATTTTGGTACGGAGGGAGTACTAATATACAATGACAAAATATCTACAAATGTAACAAAGTTGTCTATAAATATGCACTAACTGGAAAAAAACTTTACACACTAAAATGACGACCAACAAAATGTCGCACTAAGACGATAAAATAACGAAAAAAAAATAAAAAATCACTTATTTAAATAAACAGTCACTATGTAAAATCAATTAGCCAGATCAATTACAGCCCAAACAAACTGCCACAAAAGCTCAACTATGTAGGCACTTCCAAGTTGCACTGCCGATACCTTTGGAAAACCCCAAACCATTTCCCATCAGCTCTACGAATTAAGCCTCCACATTGCTTGAAAATATATAACCAAGAATATGCATTTTTTATCACTCTAATAAAAAATATATAAGTTTCTTAATAATGCTTGAAAATAATCAAGTATATTCATTTTTCACTAAAATGTAAAATCGTATTGGCAAAATCAATTTCAATACTTTAAATTTCCACCATAAAATCAAATACAAATAATTTTGTAAACAATTAATATTAGTATTTTTAACAATAAAATATTAATATTGTTAGCAATCTACCGTATGTTGATACCTAGTACTACTTCTGGTCTTAAATATAAGAAACATTTTACTTTTTAGGTTCATAATGATTGTTGTATTTGGTTCATAATATAGACCAAATACATCAATGATTCCATGAACCTAAAAAATAAAATGTTTTTTATATTTAGGACCGGAGGGAATATTTAGTAAGGTTCAAATACTTTATCTCTTTATTACTCTGTTTCTTAACAGCCATCCATCTATGCCTATCAAATCAAATACAGAATAATTAGTTTTTTTTTTTTTTTTTTTGACAGAATAATTAGTTACATACATCACATATTGACAAAATTGTTCTCTTTTTTGACAAAATACATGTTGGCAAGTTGTCCTTTGGATATTTTGCAAGTTGTATTCAACCTTGCTGTTACGTTAAAATATAATGGCCTAAGTATCGTTTTAATTCTTGTATATATACGAAATTTTAATTTAGTTTCTGTATAGATTTTAATTTATTTTAAATAAATCTTTGAATCAATTAAATTTTTTGTTTTTGATCTTTAAAGTTAAAATTCGCAAGAATTTTTGCAAGTTTTTTACAAATTTTCCTACGAATTTTCTTACAAATTTTTGATTTAAGGATTAAAATCAAAAAGTTTGATTGGTTCAGAATCATATTTAAAACAAAAATTGATACAGAGACTAAAACTAAATTTTCACATATATACATGAATCAAAATGATACTTAAGCCAAATATAATTAATTTGAAACTGATCATAGAGTTTGCCTTGGGAGTGAAGGCATCTCACAAGCACACATGCCTACAAATTTTAAGTCGGCAAGCTCCCATTGCAGTGACTATATGGCAAGATCACCATATCCTTTAGATTTAGAAGGTGACATATCTAAGAGTCAACGATAATATCATTTAATTTGACTATTATATACAAATTCAACAATGATCAAACTTGCATTCTTTCATATATTTTTTTCTAATAAAATAAGAATTATAGTTCCGTTTACATTTGTGTTTTTTTGGTACATATACATTTGTGTTCTTTTAATTACTGAAATCATGTTTCATTAATAAGAGACTAAATCAATTCCAATAGTTTCACCGTAAAATCAAATACAGATCATTCTAGTTAAAAGTTAAGGTTTCTCAAAGAAGGTGAAAAAAAAAAAAAGCATTAGAGAAACGGAGTTAGAAACAGGATAAGGAATTAAAGTGTATATCAACATTCAACAAGTTGTTTTTATTGACAAAATACCTATTGACAAGTTGTGATTGGGATATTTTGCATGTATATATTGCTTTCAGCCTATAACGTTAAAACTAAAATTAGAAACTGGGGTATATATAATTTGCCTTGTTTCATGCAATCATGCCCAATAATAGTTTGTTAGCAACTTAGCATGAATTATTGAAATCAAAATAGGAAATTTTACATGTTGTGTCGTTGTTGTCTAGGGTCCGATTGCATTGACTATATGGCAAGGTCAGCTGTCATGAATAGTCCAAGAATTCAATAGTAGATTTATTAGGTCTAATAAGTTCATTTAAGTTATGAGTCATTAGTTTTTAGAATGTTTTATATGCTACTTTCTAACATAATTTGTTTTGGTTTTAGTGTAGTTTCTAGTTTTTTTTAAAAGTAGTTTCTTCCTTTTATGGACAACTAAAAAGTTGTTCATAACATCATCATATCCTTTAGAAGTGATGGTTTTTTTTAATGGTAAAAATAATTATATATATTAAAAGATGATAAACGGACAAAGAGTTTAAAATACAAATAAGTATAAAAAATACCTACAAATAAACTTCAACCAACTAGAAAAAGAAAAAAAACCTAAGCACAAAAAAAATAAGAACACTAAAAAACCACCAACAAGAGGATACTAACTCCTAAAGACAAAAAAAAAAACACTAAAAAACACCAACGAGAGGATACCAACTCCTCAAGAAGATGATGGATTTAAATTCTAAGAGTCAATAAAATACGATTTGATTATTAAAACAAAATCAACCTTGCATAATTGGTTTTCCTTCGACTAACGCATTTGATTTAAATGGTTAATGAATTCTCATATACTAGGACGAATCATTTAAAAGGACTCGAGTTCAATTTTTTATTAAGAACAATTTTTATTTATCTTGTGATCCAACTCTAAATTATCAAAGTCCTTTTAAAAAATTATTTTAAACAATAGCTGCAATTTCACACACACACGTTAAATACTAAGAACTAAATAATTATAAATTCAAACTCGTACGCGCCTCACCATATGTATTTCTTTATTTCTTCTAGATGAAAGGAAAAAAACAAAGTAGTAGAAAAACTAGAAAAAGGATAAGACATTAGGTACCTAAGCCTTAAAAAAATCTAAAATTGAGGCCACAATTTTTTTTTGGGTTCATAAGCTTTAAAAAATACCAAAATTCTTTTTTCTAACTGCCAACTTCTAAACATATATATAGAGTTACAAAAATATAATTTTAGATCATATTTATCTTAAATAACAAATAAATCTTAAATATTAATCTAAAATATTCAAAAAATATTAAATATTATATTCTTAGCATAATAATTTTCCTTGTAAGTAAAGTCAATATATAGAAAATTTTGTGAGTAACAAATACACAAGCACACAATGTTCCTACAAGCTTTGAGTTGACAATGTTTCTATATGGCAAAATCAGCATCCATTAGAAGGTGACAGATATCTAACAGTCAATATAAAATATCATATATGTTTGTTTTTATTCAAAAGAGTCTAACGACAAATTTATACCACTAAATATTTTTTTTATACCACTAAATATTAAGAAGTTAAAAATTGTATGTTTGAATTTGTGTCCGAATTAATATAAGCTTGTCTTTCATTTCTCACCTATTGAATGTATATTAGCACATTATTTGATTATTAACACTATGAATATGAGGCAAGTTTGATAAAAAATAGTGAAGACTGCCAATTAGGAATTAAAAGATAATCATTTTCTTTTGGGTTGGGTCCCCGTCCATATATATTGAGTTTACTGTAAGACTAACATTTTAGTTGATTAATTTAATTTTTTTTTCATTTTTATTAGGGTTAAATATATTTTTAGTCCTTATAAATATAAAAAAATTTATTTTTAGTCCCTATAAAAATTTTCAGCAAGTTAATTTTCAGCAAGTTTTGGTCCCTCAAATATTTTCTATCATTATTTTTGGTCCTTAATTTTCATTCAACTCGAGCATATCATTCAAAATTTTAAATTTTTTCCGCTGACATGTTTAGTACATTACAGGGATCTCTATTACAAAATTTGAATTTTTTTTTTACCATTAAATTAATTTAATATGAATTTTTTAGTTTTTTACGTTTAAAAATTCATAAATAATTCATTTTATGTTAAAAAATTCTAAATTTTTTTGGGAGAGGTTCTTATAATATTATAAACATGGGTACAAAAAATCATTCAAAAATGTGAAAATATACAAGAGTTGATTTAAAAGTAGGGACCAAAAATTAATACAGAAAATATTTGAGGGACTAAAAGTTGATGAAATTTTTTACACAAACTAAAAATAAAATTTGAGATATTTAATTTATAGGGACCAAAAACATATTTAACCCTTTTTATTAAGACTACAAACAAAAGACTCTAGGAGTCGAGTCGAGTTTATTTCTTGAGGGAGAGTAGTCATGTTATTAAATCTTCCAACACTATGCTGGTGATTTCATGTGAAAATTCTAACTAAATGTCTTGCAGAACATTGAGTAGAATCTGTACTTGACATAAAATTTTATAATTGTTAATGAAATAAATTTTGCTATTTATACCATTGCTCAATTTGTTTTTGAGAAATGTTAATTTTTGCGAGTATTCCATAATGAGGCGATTATATTTGTTCTCTTATTATTTCTATCTACTTTTTTTTTTTTGACTAAATTATTTCTATCTGCTTAAACATTGTAGTCCAGGGGCGTATCTAGGTAGTAAGGATTGGGGGCTCAAGCCCCCACCAAAAATTATAAATTTACTTCAATTTTAGTATTAGTAATAATTTTAAGCCCCATGACATAGTTTAATACCCACTTATTACAAATTTATCTTCTTATTTTTTAATTTTTCACTACTCCAACTTTTTAATTTCCACACATTTTATCTTAATTTTTCTTTTCTTCTCTATTAGTAATTCTTAGAAGCATCAACTTGTTCTCTTCCAACCTTTTTTGTCTCTATCTCTTGATTTTACTTCCCTTGAATGATCATTTAGTTACATATATAGAGCGAAAATTTTATAATGTCGGTAGTGAAACTCCGTAGAGATGATTGTATGTAATTTATTTATATAAGTTTTTATGTATTTTGAGGTTTTTTAATCGCTATAATTATGTATTTTGTCAAAATTTATAATGTATTTATTCAGTCAAAATCTATACAATATTTTCTAGCCCCCACAAATTTTCTGGATACGCCACTTGTAGTGTATATCTTCTATTTGTTTAGTAAATATACTATAAACTTGAAATTTTCACCGTTATTATTAGCAATGTTTGATCTTCGTCATCAAAGAAATCTTTGAAGCTAGCATATATATATATATATATATATATATAAGTTCTTCCCCCTGCCTCAAAAAAAAAAAAAAAGTTCTTCCCCCTAACAATTTTTTTCTATATATAAAAGTCAGAGACGATCAAATCATTGACCATCAGTTTAAGGGGCTTAAATTATTTATTACTTTCATTGTTGGTAATTCAAACATTTTTAATCGGCTTTCAAGAAGAAGCAAAAAATTATTTTAGTTGATTTAGACAAATAAGGCACCACTTATATCTATAATAATGCATATAAACACTTATCAAGTCGACATAGACCTCTAACTAAGGCTTACTAGCATACTTTCATTAGCATTGGTCAAGAACCAAGCCACTATATAAAGAAATAACTTTAGGCTTCTAAAGAAAATTTTACTAAATTAATGATAAAATACCTCCAAATATAAAATAATTTATGATATATATTAGTAATTATGTTTCAATTTTATTTATAGTTATCAACTACCTAAGATGGTGGTTTTTAATTATATATGTTTCAATTATAAGTGTAATAAGTTTTTAAACAATTTTGATCGTTAATCAACTAGCTAATTAAGATGGTGGATTTTGATTGCACAAGGTCAATTTATATGTGGTCATATAATCCTAACATTTTTTTTGTCGTTAAATCAGACAGTTCAAATTTAAAGCAATACTTTTAAATTTAATATAAAGAATAAATTTAATTTAAATATGATTTGCTCAATTTTAATTAAACAGTTAGAAATAATTTTACAGCAAGACTCTATGCAATTCAGATGCAAATAATAAGTATTTTACCATTGTATGATGTAAATTTATTTGTATATTCATCTTTAACTTTTAGTGATATTGAACATGTAATTGTATTTGATGTATTATTATTTATTTCAATTTGAATGAATCATATAATTTTTGTTAAAAAACTTTCATGAATGTGTGGGCCACATTTAATTTGCAATACAGCTTACACGTGAATGTGATTGATAGAAGTTCGTCAAGTAATTCTGTACAAAAATAATAATTGTAAATTGGCATTTTGTCTTTGTAACTTGGTTTAACAACGATACCATTCACTTCCACTAATTAAGCAACTTACATGCTAGCTCCCAAAAAAAAATACAATAATCCATGCATTGCATATAAACTTAAGTATATGACAAGAACATTCATCAAATGAAAGTTCCCCAAATTTATTTAAATTAATAGAAAAAAGTTGCTAAAAGAGGCAAACATGCTTACCTCATTAAAATGACACTCATTCCACTTAGAAATAATTTAGTTTTAGTGCATATTTGAATTGACAGCGAATTTAACATAATCGCAGAAACACCATGAATAATGATAAAAATAAAACCTTACGTTCGAAATCATAGTCTATACTGCAATTAAAATAAAAACAACAATAAAAAGTAGTAGTAACATAAGTATGTCTTGAAGACTTGAACCCTTTGGCATGAAATTCTAAGAACATTGGAAACCAGAAGGAACAGATTTTTCACAAGCACTAAGTAGGAGACTTAGTGTGATAGGAATATTCAAGTTGATACCAAGAACATTAGCCTTAATAGCAGTGCAAAGACAAAGTGCTGCTTCCAAATCAGCCAAACCTTGAAGCAATGTACAACATTTGCTTGAAGCAGGATTTCCAACAATAATAGTAACAAGTCCTAGAATATCACTACAAACACCTAGCTTTAATGTGTCACTAGGACATTTTTTTGATGTTGAAGGAGTAGAAGATGGAGGTGATGTTGAAGGAGTAGGAGGAGGGCAAGCCTTAGGTGAAGGTGGTGGAGGGCTAGGCTTAGGTTTTGGAGTTTGGCATGAACCACAAGCATGTGAAAATGTTGAATAAGCAAGAAGAGAAAGTATTATAATTAGTGCACTAAGCTTGTTGGAAGCCATAGTTAATTAAGGTTGCAAAAATGAAGTGTGTGTGTGTGTGTGTGTGTTTTGATGTTAATTAAGTGGAGAAGTGGACCATTTTTATAGGCAATATGTGGAAATCTTATTGAGGGAATGAGTGTGATATTGATAATGTTGAAAGTTGATTTTCTATAAGCTTGTGAAATAATGGTTTCATATATTAGTGGTTGTTAAAGAGTAGGGATTTCGATTTCTACTATCTTTAGTAATAAGTAGTAACTAATACTTGGATATTTTCTTAATTACCCTTTGTTTGTTGCATAAGTTCAATTTCAGACTAGCTCAAATTCTAAAAAAATGAATAGGTGTTACATGGTTCACATTTTTAAAAGGGAAAAACAATTTTTTAAAAGTTTAGGTTTTTGCTCACTCAAACTTTAGAAAGTGGGAAATGTATTTTTAGAATTCAAGGAGACGCAAGAAAATCTCCACCCCAACAAACAAAATAACCCATTTTTTTTTTAAATATTAAGATCACATATATTTTAGTTTAAATAGATTTTTGATACCTCTACTTCTTTAAAATACTAATGTTTTGGTCACATTATTTTTAAAACAGATTTTTGGTCTCAGATTTTACTTTTCATGAAATTTTTGCCCCTTTCAACTTTAACATCATTTTTGTTGATGTGGCTTGTAAGACGAAATGACAAAGCCAATTGAATGTGGACTTTTGGATGTTTTGGTATGATTTTAAATGAAGTCCACATTAATATGTAGATCGAATATATATCAAGTTTATTTTAATAAAATTGAAAGAATATTGAGTTAAGAATTAGGAATTGAATTATGATAAAATTGGGCTTTTACAATAGGCTTTCAGAAAGAAGAAAAAATATTATAGTTTATCTAGATAAACTTAGGCCTTAGCCTTTACTTATCTATAATGATGCATAAATACTAATGAAGTCATAGATCTCTAACAAGGTTTCTAACATACTTTCATTAGTATGAGTCCAAGACCCAAGCCACCGAAGAACTTTAAGCTTCAAAATAAAATTTTACTTAATAAAGGGGAAAAGACCTCCAACTAAAATAATTTATGTATTAGGAGGAATAATTTTGCAATATGTATGAGTAGTCATCATGTTCCAATATGTAAAAATAATTTTTAGGATGAATAATTTTGAATGCATAAAAAGTTAATGATGTAATCTTTTCGAGATAATTGAGATCTATATTTAAGAGATTTGACCTCTCTCAACAAATATTTCTTCATATATACCGATTAGAAATCGAGCTCAAAATCAAATGGTTAAGTGACTCAAGTATCTATCTTATACCATACTACATTGGTTAGGCGTAATTATTTTAAATATATATAATAATTTTACAAGAATAATCAAATATAAAAATATATTGTGTGACTATGATCATCAACCTGGATGAATGTGTGTGGTCCACATTTGCAATACAGCTTACACGTGATTGATAAAAGTTCCATTAAGTTCAGTACAAAAATTAATAATTTTAAGTTGGCATTTTGTCTTTAAAACTAGGTTTAACACTGATAACACTCAGTTCCACTAATTAAGCAACTTACATGATCTGCTCCAATTCACACAACTCCAATAAACCCAATAAAAAAAAATATTACAATAATTCAAGCTAGAATTACATAAATTTAAGTATAACAAGCACATTCATCAAATGAAAAATCCACAAATTAAATAAGGCAAACAAGCTTGCCCCATTATTAAAATGACACATCCAACACAACAACCATACAACATATTTCGATTGGTGGCGAGTTTATCAAAATCTCAATGACACGCCATAACTTTTTATAAAAATTATATTTTAAAACTACCGTTAAATCATAGGGTCACTGTGATTTTGTTAAACTCATTTGATTCCAATCGTGCACACTAAAGTAGTACTAGAATGCCTTCATCAACCTTTGACAAGAAATTCTAAGAACATTGAAAACCAGCAGGAACAGATTTTTCACAAGCACTAAGTAGGAGACTTAGTGTGACAGGAACATTCAAGTTGATACCAAGAACATTAGCCTTAATAGCAGTACATAGACAAAGTGCCGCTTCAGAATCAGCCAAACCTTTAAGCAATGCACAACACTTGCTTGAAATAGGGCTTCCAACAATAACATTATGTCCTAAAATATCAGCACAAACACCTAGCTTTAATGTGTCACTAGGACATTTTTGTGATGTTGAAGGAGGAGTAGATGGAGGTGATGTTGAAGGAGAGGGAGGAGGAGGACAAGCCTTAGGTGAAGGTGGTGGAGGGGTAGGAGGAGGAGGGCAGGCCTTAGGTGAAGGTGGTGGAGGGCTAGGCTTAGGTGAAGGTGGTGGAGGGCTAGGCTTTGGTTTTGGGGTTGGATTGCATGTACCACAAGCATGTGAAAATGTTGAATAAGCAAGAAGAGAAAATAATATAATTAGTGCACTAAGCTTGTTTGAAGCCATAGTTAATTAAGGTTGCAAAAATGAAAAAATGTATGTTTTTTTTTTGTTAATTAAGTGGAGAATTAGACTATTTTTATAGGCATGCAACATTTTGTGCGGTTCAGTCATTTCATGAGGAAATCTGAATTTGTGGATGAGAGTGATATTGATAATGTTCAAAGATTATTTTTTGTAAGAGTGAACCTCACAATCAGATTTCCTCACTTCATCTATAATTCTGTCTTTTTTCTTTTGTTTTGAGAATGGTTGCAGTACCATATACGATGGTCAGTCAGCAAAATTCGAATGGTATTCATACTATATCGAGGCTGTAATTTTTTTATTGATTTTTAGTTTTCTACGGTGTAATAGTTACAAATATCAATTTGAAATTGCTTGTTTTATCTTGAAGACTTTGTAGTTGATAATCTTCCTTACACAATTTTTAGTAGACGAAACGTCTTAAAAAGAACGATCTAATCTGCGACCCGACACTATAATTTATTTTGCAACATTATTTTCAAAACCGAATTTCTTAAATTCAAAAACCAATATATGTCTTAAAATTGGACTAGACATCTAGCAAGAATTAATGTTTCGTCGCTAAAATATTACTCACGATCCCTCACATGCAAGAAAATTTTATCTAAGTAATTGTTATTTTTAAATGTAATATTAATTGATTTTTTTTAAGTGCTTTAGTGGTTCGAATTTCACCGGACGTATCCGGGTTCGAACTCCATTAATCCCGGCACATTAATTAAGTGCAAATATCCTACCAATTGAGCTAGGCGCTCATGCACGGAACTTAATTGATTATGTTGTAATCAAAGATTTAATGTATCATTTTCGTCAATGTATGTATGCAGAATTTTGATTTTAATCTATATATCGATTTTTTTAAAATAAACCCATGAATCAACTAAACTTTTTTATTTTAGTTCCTAAAGTAAAAATTCGTAGAAAAATTTACAAGAAACTTGCAAATTTTCCTACAGATTTTAACTTACAAACAGTTTAGTTGATAATTCAGCGTAAATTATATTTAAGCCTCTAATAAATGAAAATGATATTTAAGCCTCTAATAAATGACAAACCTATAACATCTACTAATAAATGAGATCTGAAACCTCGAACTTCTTTTTTCTATCACCAATGCAGTACATTGTTAAAGAAGATGAAAGAAAAAGTTGAAGCTAGAGAAACAACAAAGTTAGACGACAAAGAATAAGGAATTACGTAGAAATTGACAAGTTGTGTTTTCTTGACAAAATACAATTTGACAAGTTGCGATTGATATTATTTTGCAAGTTGTTTCCAGCCAATAATCATGATTATAAACTGGGGTATAGCTAGTATAATACTATTTGTCATGTTTAATTCATACCCATTACTGGGCTTTGTAGCATGAATTATTGAAATCAAAATAGAAGTTTGTCAGTATAACACATGCAAAAGTGCAAAAAAACCTCACAGGCCTTACATTAATTCTTGTGTTGTGTCGGCAAGACTCTCATTGTAGTGACTATAGCAAGGTCAGCCAAAATCTTTTATAAGTTGACTGATTTAAGAGGTAATGTAATTTGTAAATATGATTTGATTATTAAAATAATCAAACCACATTTAAACTTATTCTCCTCCATAGGTGAAAGATCAATGGAAAAGTTTTATGTGTGTTGCATGATCTCCTTCATGAATCGTGATACTCTCCTCCACTCCCTACAGACATATCAAGTTAGCCCACTTTCTATTGGGTTGTGAATCTTAGTTTAAATATTGATTTTTAACGGTAAAAATGTTCGAAAAATACGTTACGAACATTTTTATAAGAGTAAAAAGGTAAATTTAGAGGGGCAAAGAGAGTGTAGGGGAGATGAAAATTTTTCTCATCCTTACGGGTTGCAAAATCTAATGGGCCAACCCATACCAAACCCCCAATTCATATTGAGAGCTGGTCTTTGTCTCTTTAACAATTGATTAAATTCCTCGTATCTCCTCCACTTACTAGAGACAATTTTAGGTTGTGTAAACCTTATCCAGAGATAATTTTCTGTCTCAATATATAAGATCTATTTTGACTAAATGATATTATTTATTTTATTTTGACCGTATTTTTTTAGTAATATATAGATGTAAATATTAGTATATAAAATATCGTTTGATGAGTACTTTTAAAATATGAAATTTTTATAATTTTCACTAATAGAGAATTAAAGATATTAACGATCAAAATTGTACATTAAGATACGTGTAATAGTTAAAATAAGTCTTATATTTTAAAACGGAGATAGTATAAATTTTACAGGATGATATTTCCTATAGTGTAAATCATATATGGAGATATCTCGCAGCGGTATTTTTTTTCCAGTGAGCGGGGGTCGAATAGCAACCTTCATTCATATTTGGCTAATTGAGTTGTGTCAAAAAAATTTGCCAAGCAGTAAATGTGGGTCAACTTACAACATAAAATAAATGTAAGCAGAATTTAAAAACATTTTAAATATACTGGGCCAAATGTAAGTTTTGTCAAATGTTGCGTTTAAATATCACTTTTTTTACCCTCTGATCTTAGGAGAAGGGGATAATAGTTTAGAGTTGGAGCGAGTTCTGACATAAGTAGTTACAATCCCTTTCGAAACACAATTGTGAAAATTGAACTGTGGTCTTCCTTATCAAATTTACCACCAATCACCACTATACTAACTAACTTTTGATCGATATTTAAATATCATTTCTCTTATTTTAAAGGATGAAATTAGTTAGTGATGTTTAAATTTTACTAGTATTTATTTTTTATTTTTTTACACAAATTTACTAGTATTTATTATATTGTAGATTTTAAAAAACAAATGTAAATTAATTGGTGTATGTTATTAAAGAAATAATTAATGTAGTTGCAAATTCAGTGAGTGTATAAATAGAGGACAAAAAAATTCAAAAAGAATCTTATATTTAAAGATTGATTTAGTAATTATTTTTGTATTCCAATTATCATACAATTGGAAAATATATAAAATAAAAAAAATTAATTGTGTTAGAAATTGAAGTGACAATCTTTTTAGGACAAACTATTTTTTAAAATGTGACACTTATTTTGAAATGAAATGAGTAAATATATATAAATTAGTCGTATGAACTTGATTTAACAATCATATCATTTAGTTCCACTAATTAAGCAACTTAGATGCTCTGATCCAATTCTCACAATTCCAATAAACCCAATAAAAAATATTACAATAATTCAAGCTAGCATTACATAAATTTAAGTATATAACAAGCACATTCATCAAATGATAAATCCCCAAATAAGGCAAACAAGCTTGCCCCATTATTAAAAGGACACACATCCCACACAAGAACTATAATCCATATATTATGATTGACGGTGAGTTTAACAAAATTTCAGTGACACACTGCGACTTTTACAAAAGCTACATTTTGAAGTTTTTATGAGATCACTGTGTCATTGTGATTTCGTTAAAGTCATTCGAATTCCAATCATGCACACAAACAATACCGACAATTAAAACAACAATGAAAGTAGTAGTAACATATGTATGACTTGAACCTTTGACGTGAAATTCTATGGACATTGGAAACCAGTAGGAACAGATTTTTCACAAGCACTAAGTAAAAGACTTAGTGTGATAGGAACATTCAAGTTAATACCAAGAACATTAGCCTTAATAGCAGTACAAAGACAAAGTGCTGCATCCAAATCAACCAAACCTTGAAGCAATGCACAACATTTGCTTGAAGCAGGACTTCCAACAATAACATTAACAAGTCCTAAAACATCAGCACAAACACCTAGCTTTAATGTGTCCTTAGGACATTTGTGTGATTTAGGCTTAGGTGATGGAGTTGGAGTTGGTTTGCATGAACCACAAGCATGTGTGAATGTTGAATAAGCAAGGAGAGAAAATAATATAATTAGGGCACTAAGCTTGTTTGAAGCCATTTGGAAATTAATGTTGCAAAAAATGAAGAGAAATGTTTAGACTATTGTTTTTGTGTGTTTTGAGGTTGAATTATAGAATGTGAAGGAAAGGGGAATATTGTATCATTTTTATAGGCAAAAAAAATGTGATCTTCAATCATGCATGGTGAAGTCTGATTGGGTGGAAGAGTGTGATATTGATAACGTTCCAGTTGGGTTTTTTTGTATGCTTATGAAATAATTAGGTTTCATATTTTAATTTTTAGTGGTTGTTTGTTAGAGACTAAGAATTACTTTACCATAACTTAGATATTTTTTCAATTACACTTGTTTCTCAGCCATAAAAAATCTAGCACAAGTGGTTGATACTCAACCACATTCTAATCTGTGTCAAGTAAAAGCTTTTATCTGTTTTGGATTTGAATATTGATTTAAGATCAGTCAGTTAATTCATATTATACCTATACATATATGTGTGCAATCCATCCCCTCAGACACACACAAGTTGAATATGTTAACTCATGAAGTTATTCTGTTTAAAAATATTATAAATAATGGAATTTTATTAATTCAATCATCAAACATTCTTATTGAGTAAATAGACCACAATCAATAATGATTTTAGGAAATTATCTAAAAAAAAAAAAATAATGATTTTAGGAAGCCCTTAAAACTTTAAAACCTGATTTTTCTCTTTTCTCATCACATCAACAACATATCACTCATCACTTTATTTCTTTCTCTAGTAACTAATTAAAATGTTATTTTAAGATTAAGTGTAGAATTTGTTCTTACCGATCAGTTTAATATCTGATATGTGGTCCATTGAGTCAAATAATTTTAAATTTATTATTTGAGAGGGAGAGTCTACTGCAATAGTTTGTTATTGGATGTCTCATGTGTCGCTTTTGCGTTGCACAATAGCTAGCAATTGTGTGACGCAGCCCACTAAAAAAAATTAAAGTGTTATTTTGGTGTATGGATGTTCATGAAATTGTGTAGACTTTGGAATTGTATGTTATTGTTGTCCGACTTTCTAACACATGATAATTACGTGAGTTCTCTGCAATTTTTCCATAACACATCAAAATAAAAGTAGAGAAATTACAAATAGGGTTACAAAAAATTATTATAAAAAAATAGGGTTACAAAAATTATAATGAATTGATTATATTTTTATTTTGCAAAAGGATAAGGAAGACAGGAAGTATATGTTTTGACAAGGTGGATAATAGGGATGTTTTTTCAGGCATGTGATTTATACAGCCTAATGGATTCAAATAATAATAATTACAAACTGGGGTATAGAGTTTGTTTTGTTTCATGTCCATGGCTGGAATTTTAATATGAATTATTGAAATGCCATTGCCTATTCAAAAACATGAATTATTAAAATCAATAAACCATTTTTCGAGTAACACATCAACAAATTAACATTCATGCCTCTACAGTACGTGTGTCCTCAAGCCTCTGATTGCAGAGCTATAAGAGTACGTATCTACAAATATGCATTTGATTAATTATTATTATTATTATTATTATTATTAAAACAAAAACAACCACAAATAAATTTAGAAAATGCTAAACAGTGCCCCCGGGCATTGGGCACTACTTAAGCTCCTTAAAAAGGAAATCATGTCTTGGAATTTGTGCATTCAATATCTCTGTTTTGGAACTTGTGCATTACTTTTATCTTTTATTTCCTTTTTTAATATGCTTAACAAGTGCCCGGGGGCACTGTTTAGCATGACCCTTAAATTTATAATTGTTTTTCTTCATTTCCAATAACATAATTTTTTGTCTAATTAATGACGAGAATCACACATTTTAAGCGAGAAAAAGTGGAGAATCGCAAAATAAATTATATTTAAAAACTATACACACACAAAGTATGTTAAGGTAAAAAAAATTGTCAATGTATAAATATTCATAAGAACTACAACAATTTCATATAATTATCATCATGAGAAAAACATTACCAAATTGGTGGGTTGTCTTTTAGATTTGGGCACACTCTATTGTGAAGTGCTTGGGGTACCTTGTGGCAGTTGTTTTAGGGTGGGGTGTCCAAAGGACAGTGCCTTCTGTATGAGTGGTATGTAGACCCACTTGATGTTCATCTATTCAATGTGATTATTGTGGCATCATGTGATTTTTGTGATTATTTTTCTTGTATTCGAATTGAATGCTCTTTGTAATCCTTTTTAAGTATTTAAAAAAACTAAATTTATTTTTATTTTTTAAAATATTAAATCAACTATTAAATTCAAATACTAAAAAATTTGTCCAGGATTCGATCCCTAACATGCAGGAGCAATCTATATTTTTGATGTTTCAAAATAAAAACTCAAAAATTTAGTCCGAACATTTTTATATGAAAGTCCAAACCTATGTATATTAGTAAACCTAACTCAATTCATGTTTAAGAAGAAAAAAAAATCACTTTCATCTCATTGCTGCGTGAAGAAAAAAAAAACTTTCCTCTTGTTTGCATTTTTTTCAACGTCGAATGAAATTATTCCCTCCCCCTTATGGAAACCCTATTCTTTCGACAATTTTTGTGTTTCTCTGAATTGCTTGTACTATCTTTTGGAGCAATCAAATCATTGATAACTAACTCTTCAATCATAAATTTTCACGCCACAATTTCATGTCTAGTGGAAATCCCCCGTCTGACCCGCCACCGCGAACTCTAGCCTCCATGGTTGCGCATCCACATGCAATGACAAGTCCAAAGTGTTCCCCACCATGGTCCATGGCGACTGTGTCTTGGTCTCTATATTGGTTTGTTGATGCATGGCCCTTGATTTTTTTATCTCTCATGTATTGTTGGTATAATATTATTTGACTTTTTTATTAGTTACGTTGAACTCCAAATATGGATAAAGAATGCCTCAACACATCTATTGGTTGTACTATATATTTATGACCCTCATGAACAATGGACAAGAATTAAAAAAGTTTGTCACCAATGTATATTATTTTTAGAAAAAATATCCTTCAATTATTTTTTTTTTGAAGAATATTCTTCAATTGTTAGAAAAGAAAAAAAAAAAGTCATACTTTTAATCATCTCGGCTTTATTATTGCCATTTTTGTAATAAAAAAAACTAATTCAACGTCTTAAAACTTGAAAATATTCTTATAAAAAAGTTTATAAAATGTTTAGAAAATACCTATAAAATTACAAAATGTTCGTATTACTTAAGGATGATTTAGTTTAAATGAAAACACCAATGATAAGTTTTTTTTTCTTATAAAACAAAAATTCCAATAATCTTTGAGACGACTTTTGATTGATTTCTTTGTTAATTGAGGCTCCACCCTCAAGGTTCACGGGTATGGAACTATGTTCTTTCTTCTCATAAATCAAATATATAATGTCAATTCCAGCTCTTATTCTAAATAAATTCCAAACTCATAATTTTGGTGCGTCACTATCAAATTTAAAGACATATGTCGTATTTATTTGTACTAACATGTCATGTGTAAGCTTCAAATACCACTTTCTGCTTGTGGTTAAAAACTAAAATGGAAGGAGTTCAGAGTGAAGGTGATTAAGAGAATTTGTGTGGTGGCCTTCAAATACCACTTTATGCATAATAAGATCTTATGGACTTGTGTACCCAAAAATAATCTTAGAACACCCACATACATCACGAGGCAAGAACTAGTTCCGAGTATTTAGAAGTCTTGTTCAAAACTTAAAAAATGTTCTTTAATAAAAAAAAGTGCAAAAGAAAAAATAAAGAAATATTAACTTTAGTTATAATTTTATAATTAATTTAAAAATATTCGTCTCTAGTTTGAATTGTTAATTTAAACTTTTACTAGTAGTTTCTCACAATTCTGTTTTCCTTAACATGTAGGGTGTAAGAGTAGAGTTGTGTGCAGAAAACAGTGTTGGTTTTCTCTATGACATATCACAAGTACTCAAAGAGAATGCTCTTGTTATTATGCGAGCATATGTTAAAACAATGAATGTTTTCTATCTTAGGAGCTTATCAGGAAATGAGGTTGATATTGAACATATTAGTAACTCATTGAAGAGAGAAATGGATCCAACAGTGACATTTCATGTCAAAAATGAGATTGATAGAAGAAAGACAACTACCTCAATTGAAAAATCTCATCAAACTTTTGGAAGTATGATAAGATATGGAATTGAATCTCTTTCTCATGTCTTCATGAGATAAAACTTAGAGTGTAGATTAATCTTATTTTACTTACTCGAAAGTATAACATATATGTATAAAAATGTTAGTATGACATAGTCAATAGTTCGATCTCTGATTCATGCGTATAGAGAAAATTTAGTCGAGAGCTAAATGCAAATGGGTGATCCTTAACCAAAAAATGGTCTAAAGCCAACCTCACCGGTGAACAAAGAAGAGACAAATCTTAAAGAGGTTGAAACTAGAGCAGACTTCTTTACTTATGTTACTGCGTTGTTGCTATCATTCTTTTTTGTTTGAACCTTTTTCAATTCAAACTTTTAACACAAGAATAAAACCTTTTTTTATTTTTGGGAAGTTTTTCAAAAACAAATTATATAAACAAACACGTCCATTTTTTTTCATACACTTCACTTAAATAGTTAGCATTCATCCAACTACAAACTTTGCTTGCTGATGGATTATTTGTTGTTGGGAAACTACAACAATCTGAAAGAAATTTGTTTGATTGGCTAATTCAGACAATATCAATATTTTTATCAGACTACCAATAGACCGGTCAGATTCCTTCCTCATTACATATTTTTTGCAAAACCTCAACCATGTTCTCTCAAAATCCCAAAACCCTCCTCCAATATTTTGTTTTCCATTAAAACCACTTCTAATACATTACATTTCACATGTTCTTAAGTCATAAGTGAAAGGTAAACTCATTTTCCTTCTCAGCAGATAGACACAGTGACAGTGGCGTCGCTTCTGGATATGCCATTTGATGCAGCTGCTCCTTAATATGTATTCTTGTATTGTAATCAGCATTTTTAAGCCGAACCTGAAGTACATGTCATAAAAAAATTAAATAAATTGATGAGAAATACTAGAACAAAACAGAATACTATTGAACCGAACCTGAATTGCTTCAAATAAAATAGATATCTCTGGATCATCTTCATTTGGGGCATCATCTTCAACCAGAAGATCCATCAGATTTTGCATTTCTGTTGTTGAACCCTTGATAGACTTGTTATATCTGTGACGCTCATTATAAATTTGTTTGATATTAGACACATTATCAGACTTTCTTTTTTTTAAAGTCATAAGAATTTTTTTTGGTTGGACCATGTTACTTGTCATCTCATGAACAAGTTTCCTCTCTTCCTCATCTAGACGATTTGCAATAGAACGACCTTCTAAATTTTTTGTCATCCAATGATTGTGTGTTCCGCACACTACATTAATTTTCCAAACACCAGAGCTCAAAAAATAACCCCGCAATCTGAAAGGACACCCACATTTTTTGGATCTTATGTCTTGGCATTTTGATTGCTTCTTGCCACCCCTTTCACATCCAAGTACAAGTGTTTGTTTTCTTCTATCTGACCCATAATCTGATTTTACAATAACAATAGCGAACCCTAACTTGACTGCTTCATCTCGAGCCCATTTCAACAGGTCATCTCGAGTACTAAATTTGTTATCAGTAGCGAAGTATTCAGCAAAATCAAGAGAATCAACATCTGGTTCAGGAAAGTTAGGATTCAAATTAGCTGGGGCATCCTCCATACCTGAAATGGTATCATAGTCATGAGAAAAATAAACTAATACAGTAAGCAGACAGCTCAGATAGGGATATTTGGACACTTTTTGGAATGTCCAGATAAGCCAATCAGGAGGATACACATAAGACCATTAATTTAATACGTAAAAAAACAACACAAAAAATAAACAATGAAAAGGGATTTAGAGTCACGTTAGCTTTGCTTTCAAACAAAAATTGTGTAAATAGAGTCGGTGGATAGCAGGATTGAGTAACTAAACACATTTTGTAAAAAGGGGGTTTTGTTTAGAGTGAGTTTGAGTGAGAAAGTTGAAGAAAATAACATGCATATACTTTCCAATTACAGTGTTTGACATAAACTCAAAAGTTACATATTCTTGTGACAACTGCAAACGTTAGTTAAAAGCCATATGGCATCGACTTTCCAAAAGGTCCAACCAAAAGGTTTACTAATGGACTAACAACAATTTCCATACTTATAACAAGTTGGGGGAGTCTGGTGTAGTGATGGGAACAACAACGGGCCTATGCTCCGAGACTATAAGAGTGGAAGATGCCACATTTCCACACAAAACCTTAAGGCATTAGGTATATGGGTCACTTCTCTTATATTTAACATTGAACCTATTCATAGTCAATGTGAGACTAAACCACTCACACTTGAACCCAACATATCATTCTCTCTTCATATATTGAAGTTCATACATATAGAAGTTACATCAGTTTGCATATTCATTTTACCCACTTGAGAGAAATTCCCTAAAGAGAAAATCAACTTTTTTCCTAAATGGTCTTAAGATGCAAATAAAAATTTGACAAACGCAACAGCTAAAAAACAAGAAAAACAATTTACATAAAAAAATAAATTAAAAAACAATGCCACAGTATTAGTGAAAAAACAGCTCTATAGAAACCTGTTTTAAAATAAAATATAGTTTTTATAATATCCTGAACTCGTAAAATTACAAAGCAAATACCATTTTTGCATGTGCAAAAATGAAGTCCTGGACTCCTGGTAACGAAACAGTAAAAAAAGACAAATCAAATATGATTCCAAACTTAAAATAATACATAGTTCACTCTCCAAATACTGAGAATAAACAATGTTCATTGTGGCTTCAAAGTTCCTAATGATATTTGATCAACATGCTCATTAACAAGTTGATTGTAGCTAATCAATCTTTTGATATTTTTCAAGACATTACCTCTATGGATAACAAATTTAAACACTTAACTCCTATGTCAAAATAAGAAGATTGACCAGACTCCAAAACTAAATAATCTAACAGAACATTCTTAATTTCCTTGAACCAAATTCATGAGCCCAAAATGTCGTTGTCTTATAAATTAACACTTGTACTAAAGTCTAAAACAAAAGAACAAGGATAACCAAATGTAACACAAGGAGCATAACATTCTGAACCAACATGGTTGTGTGTTTAATTAGCAAAAATTATTTGGCTATGTCATTGCCATGATTCGGGTTTTAAACTTATTCGCGAACATATAAAAGACTTCCAAACTGAAAAGATGAACAAATAGAAGAACAGAACTAAATCTAAGCTATAATCTATACTCCTTCAACCCTAGAAGAACAAAACGAAGATTCAGAATTCAGTGATAACGAATAGAGAACAAATTGCAATGAATATGAAATTAGATAATTCAGATGCTCAAATCCAAAAACCCTAACAACAAGATGTACTAAAAAAACCCTAATAGCTTCGACCAGCAACAACAGCAAGAAAAAATAAACAATGAGAAGGATTTCAGAGGGGTGAAATGTTACCTCAGAGGATAGTGTGTATCGCCGGAGATTGGTGCCTCGCCGTCGCAGATTTGTTCCTCTTGGCCGGAGATGGGTTCACCGAGTGAAACTGAAACACCTCAAACGTTAATTAAAAATGAGAAAACAGAATACTTGTCCGTTATTACTTTATTTTTTGTAAAGTTTATTAAATTTATTTACTCCTATTTGATAGTAAATTATTTCTATAAACTAATCTAAGTGGGGTGTGGTTGAAGGGTTGAGACTCATCCTTCCTTAATTAAGTGTCGAAGGTTGAGAGAGTGTTTGGTTCTGGGTTTTTGGAGGGGAGGGAAGGGAATATTTTAAATTTTTGTGTTTGGTTCAACTTTTTAACGAGGGGAGGAGAGCGAATAATTAATTTATTTTTTATTCTTAATCATATAAACTTAAAATAAGGACTAAATTATAATGGATATGTTACGTTAAAAAAAATTCTAAAGGATATATAATAAAAAAAAAATTAATTAGTAGAAAACCTAAATTTTTTTTGTTGTCAAAAAAATAAAACCTAAATTTTTAATATTCCAATAAGGATAATTTAGGATTTTAATAAAAAAGTGTGGGTAATTTTGTCAACATAATAAATTATATTTTCTCTCACTTCACCTCCTTAAAAATTCCTCCCCTCACCTCTCATCCCCTTCAGTTGAACCAAACAAGGTCTGAGTATGGAGCAGCTTTAAATTCTTGGGCCAGCTATCCCATCCATCGAGGTGCCTCCAATCTAGCGAAAGAATGGTCACTGCGTTCGGCGGTGGATATCCCGATCTCGCAAACAAACAAAACTATTTCCATAAACTATGGTGTATTTTTCTTTTTATAACTCGAAATTGTTACACTGAATATTTATGATGGGAGTTCGAATTCTGATCTTCTATTTTATGTGTGTGAGTTTTTTATGGTATATCATTTCATCTACGTAAAAAAATATTTTAAAAATAGTATAGATGTAATCATCATAATATAAAGAAAAATAATAATCTATATTTTATTTGGTTACAATAGATTTTTTTCCTTACAAAAAAAGAAATATAGACGTTATTTTTATTTGGTATAAAAATAATACTAATATAGATATTATTAATTAAAACAATATTTTTATTTTAAAGAGATAAAATAACATGTGAGTTTAGCCAAGACATCACATTTTGTATATTATTCATCTATAAAAATGAAATTCTAACTATAAGCTAGACACCTTATAAAATAATAACATCCATTTTAAAATACTCTTTGTTCCAAAATATAAAAGAGAGGTAAAATTATATTAGTGGTCATTTATCTTATTTATTTGTAACTCTTTGATTTTTTATTTTTGTTTTGTATTAAATTGATCATTTATATTTCTTGTGTCTGTAACAATTTAGTCTTTTATCTTTGTTTTGTGTCAAATTGTCATTTATCTTTCTTATTTATAACACTTTAGTCCATTTTATCATCAATATTTTAATTGTCACATCAATATTTTTAATAAAAAAATAAGAAAATAGAATAAAGTGTTACTAATAAAAAAAGATTAAAAAAAACCAATTTAATTTAATTCAAAACAAATATAAAAGACCAAAGTGTTGCAAAAGAGATAAGTTCAAAGACAAATTTGATACAAAACAAATATAAAAGGACCAAAATGTTACAAATAAATAAGATAAATGACCACTAATATAATTTTGCTTAAAAAAATTTGTCAAATAAAGTTGATCCATCAAAAAATAATTAATAATAATTTCATTATTTGCTTATAAAAAAAAAATAATAATAGTTTCATTACATTGAAAAAGCATGTACTTAACTCAAGGAGCGTGGTTGAGTGGTTGAGCGTGTCTCCAATCTAGCGAGGGATTAGTCACTGCGTTCGGCGGTGGATACCCAGTCTCGACCAAAAACAAAAAGCATGTACTTATAAATAAACTAATTTACAAAAGCGGGCCTTAAGTATGCTCTTATCAATGTTGTTAGAACCTAAGATGATTTAAATGAGATGATCAATAGTTTAATTAAAAATTTTAAAATTGAATTAAACGTAATTAATACAATTGTTGCGGTTTCATACCAAACTAAACTAGTAACATGATTTTTTTTTTTGATAATCAACATGAATTTTATTTTATCTCTAGTGAATTTGAGAAGAAAAATAATGCACTTGGTAATGTACACGAGAATATTCTGTATAATTCCAATTAAATAAATGATTGGATGTCTCTATCTCAAGTCATTACTTCCATCACCTGCCAATGCCAGCAATTTTTCATTATTCATATTTCGTTAGTATTTGATTATTTGTTTATTAGTAGTTGATTTGTCAATGCTCTAGTGACCCATTAACTAACTAGATTGTAGAGGACAATTTCACTCTATCTTTTCTTTGGTTGTTCCACTTCGAATGAGTTATGGTCATTTTGATATCAATAAAGCAAACTCTCCAAAGTTGAGGTCAAAAGCTTGTTAGAATGCGTACTTAGGACGACAATATGATTTTTTTAATATTAAAACAAAGTAGCTTTAGTAGGAAGATTACATCATTCTTTTTGTTTTTCATAAAATGAATAGATTTTATCAAAAAAATAAAAATAAAGAGAAAGAAGAAGAGAGTTTTACTCAAAAAAAAGAAGAGAGTTGGTGGGTTTTATCAAACAAAAAACACATCTTAATACTCATATGTACTAGTACTGTGCAACGTAACTGTGATATGTTTAATGCATTTAAATCCGATTTTAATGCTTAGAAATCCAAGTTGGTACTTTGAAATTTTTTACACTACTCCAAAAGACTTTACACATCAATCACTTGCCCTAAATGTTCAATCATGTTTCAAATAAGCTATATTCAATGAAATACATTAAAAAAGAGAAAGTTTGTAAGAAATAAGAATTTTTTTATTTTATTTTTGCTACCAGTTTAATTTGGTTCGAAACAATTAGTTATGACATTCATGATTTCAGTTTAGTTTTCTCTCAAACATAATTGTTGAATGTGATCTTCTGTACCAGATTCAATGTCAATCACTACTGTTCTAATTAAGTTTAGTTTAAACTTTTTTTTTGAATCAAAGAAAGAAATAGGACTTTTTCCCTAATCCAAGTAATCAATCTCCACCATTATATTGAAACCAATATGATTCAAATAACAAACTCGCTAAATTTATTTTAAACAATTTCAAAACTTAATTTAAATCAAAAAATTGAGATCAATAACAACATATTGCATGAAATCTATTTTCTTAAAAAATAATCTTAATCCTAATTTATAAGAGTAAATTTAATCTCCATTCGTGAGAAGAAATTGAGATGTCAATATTACTAAAGTTTTTAGGTGATTAAATAAAAACTACAAAAGTTTTCACAATTTTGAAAGTCAAAACTATACTCATTAATCTTATATCTCAAAAGTCAAAACTACATTAATTAAGATACTCCTTTTTTTTTACAAATGGATAACATCTCTAATTCTTTCATGGTTTGTTGAAAAGCAAGACACATTCTCATAAAATGCGAGATGAAGATATATTTTTGGGTTAATAGTCTTTTACTTCATGTAAAACAAACAAATTTTAATTTATTTTGTAATTTTTTTTGAATTATTTCTGCCATATTAACAAATTCATATTTATCTTTTTATGTTGATTTTTACTGATGTAAATTCAATTATCATATCAACAAAAGTGCATTACTGGCAACAAAAAGTTGAGTTTTTTATTTTATCAAATACTAGTCTATTTAATGACTAGAATTTATGAATAAATATATGTACTTAAATTATAAATTCAATTCTTATATATTATATGTAGTGTTTCTTTCGAAAAAAGAATGTAATACTACACAGTGATAAAAAAATAGAGAATTCTATGGTACTTTTGTTAAAATCCATTGTATTGATACTATAAGAATTTCAACCAATAAAAATATAAACTTTATCCAAGTCAGCATTTATATTTTATATTTTAATAATTTTATTAATAATAATATTACACGTGTCAAATAATTATTGATCAGCATGTTTAATATATCGGTACATGACAATTTCTCTATTGATTCCCTAAAAAAATAGGAGGAAAAAAAGAAAAGAAATGGCAAGAAGACTTTGAATGTAGAGTAAGTAACGTTGAAAATTATTCACCAAATGCAGAAATAATATATTTATACAAATTTAATATTAAAATCAACGTTTCCCTCTGTTTCTCTTTCTTCTTCCAACCATTTTCTCTTGTTGCAAGATTCTTCTTTCAACCTCTTTTCTCTTTGCAACAATTTTCTCACACACACTAGCTTCTTCCCTCTCTATATCGTTCAGTTTATACGCAAAAGGTTGAAGCTTTTTCACACGCGATTTGGTTGACAAATTGAGATATTGAAGATTGTGATTGTTTCTGGGATCTGGCAGAAGCAGAAATTCGTTTGGATCTCTGCAATTTCTGCACTTTTTCCCATCTGGGTATTCTTGTTTGATTTGATTCTCTGATGGGTTTGAAATATAAAGCAGGATTGTTCCTCATAGGTACTGTTGTTGTCATTTGGGTCTCTTCTGCTGAAGTCACCCAGGTAAAAAAAATTCATCTTTTTTTCTTAATCATAATATCATTTTGTTCTTAGTTTGGATTTGTTGCATAATTTGCATTCAGTGATTCTTGTGTGAGGCTTTAATATTTCCATTTGTTTATTTCTTAACAATCAATTAGGAAGCTAATGTATTTGAGATTTTGAGATATGGATGGAGGTTGATGTATGTGCTTCATGTGACTTGATTTTGAAGTTTCCTTTTTTATTGATTTTAACGTGAAGCTATGATTTGTAGCTTTTGAGTCAAGGGTGATTTTTATACTGAAATTTATTGTTTACATTAATATATCTGAACATAAATCACTTTACATTCGAGTGTTGAACTCAATTGTAATTATAATCAATTTTACAAAACCAGTTCACTTAAAATCAATTATGTTCACCGCGGAACTAAATAGACATAAAGGTCATGTGAGACCAAAAGTTATGTTGGCTAAGAATGATTTTTAGGTAGGTATATACGATATAGCTAACCCAACTGCCCATTGAGACTGGCTTAGTGGAAGCATGCTAGGTTACAAGTGGAGAGAATATGTATAGGGATACGTCTTAGTAATAATAAAAATAATGGGAGGTCCTGGTTCGAGAGAGGTCTTACACTCTTACCAGTTTTTCTCCGTTAGTCTTGAACATGATTAGTTCTGGTAGGATGATATCTGGAGTTCATCCAAAACATGCAATTCACATTGCTTTTATTTAAGAGAATTACATGCTTGTATTTATATATAATATATGATGTTTATGTGGAGCTTCATTATTCCAGTTATATGTTGTGTAAATCATGTTATGTCTTCTGTATGTCGACCACCAGAGGACACTGTTGTCTAAGCTTCAAGATTTATGTTTTTAAGTTGATATGTTTAGAGAATATTTTGTTGAAAGCGCCATTGGAATTTGAAGTACTGCTTAAGTGGTATCTTTTATCAGAGGCTACATGCAGTGTGCTAGTATCCATGGTTTTTTATATATATGAATGATTATCTGAATTAAAATTGTCTGTGCAGGATATTTATACAGATTATAAGCAGCCATTTGCAGTGACATATCTTGGAGCTTCTCTCATGGTAGTTTACCTCCCAATAGCATTCATTAAGGATTGGTTCTATAACTTTCTTAAACACCGCTCTTCTAAAAGTGGACAAAATGCAGAAAGTAGCTCCCCGCTCAAAGGAAATGGTGTGCCGAAAATCTATGAAATGGAACTGGGAAATGTGGGTCGAAAAGACAGTGATTTAGACCTTCCATCTCTTGCAGAGACAGCACCATTGGTGAGTAAATATAATGAAACTAGTGTGGCAAAGGAAGAAAAAGAACTTACTGCAAAGGAAATTGCTACTTATGGATTTTACATTGCACCTATCTGGTTTGTAACAGAGGTAAGTAAATCATGATTGATATTTCCATTTTGTAGTTAGGCAGGACCAAAGTCTGTAGTAGGACCGTATTATGTGATGTTTATTGTTGTCATTCGCGAATCGTAGAAAATAGCGGTTTGTTCGAATCCTGCTACATTACAAAGCTATAGCTGGCCTGCTTAGCTGCTATATGACAACACTTAGTGCTAAATAGCACAGCACAGAACAATAGTGATTTGTTCAATTTCCGCTATGCTAAGCACAATAGCGCCACTCTAGCCGCTATTTGACAGCACTGGTGATTATATCTTTTAATTAACTGGTGCTCATTGCTCGAACTTAGTGAGGGCCAGATGTAGGTAAGCCCGTTGCCATAACTAGAATCTGTTATGATAAGTGGTTTCTTATGATTGAAACATATGTATCTTTGATTTTTTTTCTTTCTGTTATATGACAACATATAGGAAATGTAACAGTGTTATTTAATGATTTTATTTGTCACTTTCAGTATCTATCAAATGCTGCGCTTGCACGTACAAGTGTTGCAAGTACAACAGTATTGTCATCTACTTCGGGACTATTCACTCTTTTCATCGGCGTGTTAATGGGCCAAGACACTTTAAATGTATCGAAAGTAGTTGCTGTCTTGGTCAGTATGGCCGGGGTTGCCATGACAACTCTAGGCAAAACTTGGGCTGCAGATGACTCGCAATATAGTGCATCGTAAGCCTTTTCTATCTCTTTCGATGACCACATTAGCTTCGTTATTTTATTCCAGTTTTAAGATATAAACATAATCAATTAATGTAGGGAGTGAATTATAGAAAGAAAAGGCTTAAGGTGTTATGTAGAGGCTTTTAAACCTATATCCCTAACATAACTGATTCCTTTGTCTGTCATCATGTTGAAAATCGATGTCTCCTTCACGAGTATATCAATACAAGTGTCGTCCGTTATATTGACGATACAGAGGGTATAAGAGAAAGCTGTTTAAAATTGAGCTAACTATTGTAGCAATGGTGCAGAATATTAAGGAGTCAAATTGCTATCTTTCATGCATTATCACAACCTTGCTCTCTGTAATACTATTTTTTGGGCGTTGACAGTTGATATTTGTGTTCAGCAATGGACCACGCTCTCTTGTTGGAGATCTTTTTGGCCTTCTCTCAGCCATGTCATATGGTCTATTTACTGGTTAGGCAACAATGTCTTAGCTGTTTCATTCCGTATTTCTTTTTTCCAGATAATTTAGATGAATAATGACACAGCTTCAACATTAATGCCGCAGTTCTTCTGAAAAAGTTTTCTGGTGAAGAAGGTGAACGGGTTGACGTGCAAAAGCTTTTTGGATATATCGGATTGTTTACACTTGTCACACTATGGTGGCTTAGTAAGTTTTTACCCATGACATTTCTGCAGTAACTCATCAAAGTCAACTTAGGTCCTGTTTGGATAAGCATCTTAACTAAGCGTTTATCGTATAACCGATCGCTAATTAACTTTCTTTTTTCTGCTCAGTCTGGCCATTGTCGGCCTTAGGAATTGAACCTAAGTTTGCCATTCCCCACTCTGCCAAAATGGATGAAGTAGTTCTTGCAAATGGGTTTGTTGGAAGTGTTCTCTCAGATTACTTTTGGTACGTAAAAAATAAATTTGAGTAATTTACACGTATGCGCAGAAATTCTTACATTCAAGTTTAAGCAAATTCTTACATTCAAATTCGTTTAACCTACCACCCAGGGCACTTTGTGTTGTATGGACAACTCCCCTTGTGGCCACATTGGGCATGTCACTCACCATTCCACTTGCTATGATGGCTGACATGGTAATCCACGGTCGGCATTATTCAGCATTATACATTCTTGGCTCAGTTCAGGTATGATTGTCACTCGAAGGATCTTTCACTTTCTTTTTCATAAATTATCACCAAGATGCTATGTATCAGTGTCATGTCTGTTTCAGTGCTTCATAAGTTAACAATTTGATTCAACATTTTTTGTTGAGATATTGATGAGATTATTTTGGCATTGAGTTTACAGGTATTTGCAGGGTTTGTGATAGCTAATATTTCAGATTGGATGGCAAAGAGATTTGGATTATAACACATGATGATGTTTTGTTGATTAGTTTGGAGACAACACTTATTCTTTTTTTTTTGGTTGATTATCCTTCCACTACTCTTATTGAGTGTCATAGCAATAGTGAAAAATACATGTTGAAAACCAAAGCCTTAACCTTGGTTTTTCTTTTTGTTTGAATGTTCAAGGAGAGCAACAAAAGAGTGTTGTTTCCATGTTGTATTTGTTCTGTGTATATACTTGTATTCTATAGTGAGCTCTTTTTGTTGTTGTAATCATATCCAATATGAGTTATTAGCTAATGATGCAACCGGTCATCCATAGTTATATAATAATTCATGGCTACACAAAAAAATGTGACCTTTTGTTTTTATGTAAAGCTAGAAATTCATTTGTCAAAAAAAAAAAAAGCTAGAAAATGAAAACAGAAAAATTGGAAGGACATAACTTAATCCAGTGAAAATGTGATCTTAAATGGAAGAAATTGAGAATTTCAATGAGACTTAAATTATTATTTTTTTGGTTTTTACCATTAGTATCGGATTTATTAGACCGATTAATCTAGTTCGAGACGAATTCTGACTTTAAGTGGTTTCAGTACTTTTTTAAACACAGTTGCAGTTGTGTGGAGATCAAACTGTGATCAAACCTACCAAGTTCAACGCCAATAGGCCAACTAACAATGAGTCTTAAAATTTTAATTATATAAAATATTCCAAAAAATCTTAATAGCAATAAATATGAAATTGCAGTAAATAGAGGGTATAGGAGTAGGGAATAGTGCAGCCAGATTTATGGCTACCAACCGTTTTATGGCTGGTGTCGTGTCTTCAAGGTCAAGTAAAGCCCCTACTCTACTAAGTTTTGGACCATATCCTGTCAAGCTATCTTCAATGCATGCAACATTGTCCATGTATCAATATTAAGGGCATCTCAGTGGCCAAGTTTGCTAGCATATCTTTGAGAAAAGTACTTTGAATGATCACAATCATTTGTGCACATTGTTTGGATGCAGACACAAATATACACGTAATTTAGTCATTTTAAAAATATATAGTAAAATACATGTTAGTATGATTCAATATCTGATTTAATGACCGACTAATTTGAAAAACATCAATCTTATTGTATACTAGTATATAATTTATTGTGTTGAAATGAATTGATTTATGTTTACCTCAAAAAAAAGAGTAAATAATTTATTTGAAGTCAAAGATTTGTTCATTATAGGCTAGTCCAACACCAAAAGTGACTTGAGAAGAGCACAATTCAAAATCTAAATCTTAAAGAGTTTTGATTTAAAAATTTGTTCTAAAATTTGACTCATTTAAAAGTTTTTCAAGTACAAGTGCCAGTTCTTGATTGAAGTAAGAAAAAAAGAAAAGTAAACAGTCTATAACTTTTACTTTTCCTCCATAGGAAACTTTATAATAATGAAAATAACATAACAATAATAATATATATATCTTTCTTTTGTCAAGTAGTTAATGGCTAGAAATTTATTCCATCAAAATAAATAAGTGGATGTATTCGAGTCCTATTGAGTTAAGCTCATCAAACAATAATAATATATACCTTCCTACAAAATAAATAAATAAATAAATAATTTTCCATAAAAAAAATACTGTAATAAATAAAATTTTGAAAAGAAAAAAAAGCCATGTACGTTAGTTACATATGAGTGTCACAGTTCATTGAATCGGGATTTGCATTGGACTGAAAATACAGAGAGAATATTTGCGTGTGTGTGTAAAAGATAGATAAGACTAAGATGGATACATTGCCGACGACGACGACGACGACGGCGAAGCGAGGAGGAAGATCGAAAGTGGTTCAAACATCTAAACCTTCTCTCCTCTTAGCCTTCTTCTCTTGTGTTGCTTGGCTCTACGTCGCCGGCAGGTGAATTTTCCGATCCGATTCATCTCCAATTATTCAAATTGCAATTTCATTCTTCTTAATTTGATTGAACTATCCGTTATGATCTCAAATATTAGGTTATGGCAAGATGCAGAAAATCGAAATTTACTTGCTACTCTTCTTAAGAACAACTCAGCACAGGTTTTTCTTTTCTCTTCAGTTCTTATTTTCAATTTTCACTTTTAGCTGCTGATTTGTTCATATTCAGTAGAGTATCAACTTATGATATTTCCAATTTTGTTGTTGCTAGAGACCTAAGGTTCTTACGGTGGAAGATAAGTTAACGGTATTAGGATGCAGGTAGGTAATTGTGCTCTTTTTTTTTTGTGTTATTTCATTTTAGATTTGGTTTGAATTGTGTTTTGTTGGTTATATTAGCGTGTGTTTTGTTTGACGGTGGACAAAATTGATTTTGATAGAATTAAGTTGGGTAGAATTGATTTTAACATAATTGCGTTTAGCATAATTGATTTATGTTTGGATACATTTATGTAAAAGTGAGTTGAACAATACATATCATATTTAAACTCATAAACTACAAATCCTAACTTCTAGTAGAATCAATTCTTGAGGAGGCAGAATCAATTCAACTTTAGAAGAACCAAACACCTTAAAATCACTCCATAATCAATTGTTTTTGTGTAGCGTATCTCTTATTTAGTGGGCTCCATGCCATCCACAATCTTATATCTGCTATTTGACAACACTGGTTTTTGTGATGTTGTTTTCTATGGGATTTATGTATATGTTGTTGCGTATTAGGGATCTAGAGAAGAGGATTGTGGAAGCTGAGATGGAATTGACATTGGCCAAGAGTCAAGGGTACCTCAAAGGCCAACGGCAGCAAACCGCATCTTCCTCTGACCGTAAGCTTCTTGCTGTTATTGGAGTGTATACTGGTTTTGGAAGCCGGTTGAAAAGAAATGTATTCAGAGGGTCTTGGATGCCTAGAGGTATGTTTGGATGTTGGTTGAAATTCACGAGTTCATGTAGATTTCTTTAGTTTCGAGTCATCTTATTTTGGTTACAATGGAGGTCTAAGACTTTGTCTGGTGAGAGGGAGGGTAGGCTAAAGTAGAGGCAAAGTGGCATTCGTGAATATTATTGATTCTAGTACAAGGGACTTGGTGACACTTGATCTAAGGATCAATGCTCTTTTGCTTCATCTTTAATAAGATCAATTTCATTGGCTGAGATGCAGATTTTGATTGTTTTCTTAGTTTGTTTTATTAGAAGACATTGATCTTAATTGCAATTTAAAATTGGGAGTGACTTTATGCCTGTTAATTTGAAATTGGAGTTGATTTTGGCATCCTTAGGAGTTTCTTGAAGATTGACTTTTGGTTATATTTGGATGGTTTATTGTCATTTTCATGGTTTAAAGATTTCTAGTTTTATATCTTTATTTCTCCAGGGTAAATTTTAGTGTTTTTTTTGTTCCAGGGTAAATTTTAGTTTTTTTTTTTGTCGCAGACAATAAAGCTATGATGCACTGCATACAATGTGTTAAAAAACCTTGATTTTCTTTATCGCGTTCATATTTAGATTATAGTGTAGTATATTGTACACATGTTTCATGCAAATTATCATAATAGTATTGGTTCAGTAAGTCACAGCTTGATTTGATCTATTACATATGTTTTTTTATGCTATCATGATGTTTTTGAACTAAGACTGATACTCTAATATGAAGAAGTTACACAAGAGACTCAATGTTAATTTTTATTTGAGATTTTTATGCTTCTCTTTTAGTCCGTTAGGTTTGATTCAGTTGACTATTATTTGGGTGATTATGTTTTTAGGTCAGTTATTGTCACTGACATTTTCATTTCTCATTTCTGGCAGGTGATGCCTTGAAAAAACTTGAAGAAAGAGGAGTGGTCATACGTTTTGTAATTGGTCGGAGGTTTCTCCACGCACTTATCCTTACTAGCTATTATATGATACATATTTTCTTGAACATTTAATGATTAAATTATCTGCTCTTATTCCCTTGGTAGTACTGTCATTATCTTAGCTAGAAGTGTTTTGAACTTTTTTTAACCTAGAAACTTGTAATTGACAGTGCTAATCGAGGTGATAGCTTGGATCGCAATATTGACGAGGAAAACCGCTCAACAAAGGATTTCTTGATTCTTGTAAGCAAAATGTTTGCTGTAATTTAAATTAGCTCTATCTTTTACCTTGGATTGTGTGAGTGGACAAGAAGCACTGAATTATTTTTTTAGTTTGGCTTATTATAGATGCTTAACACTTAGGGTATTAACCATTGAGGGTTATCTAATAAATGTATTTGCAAGCTGGTAATATTTCCCCTCATTGAAAATTCACATTTTTGTACCCAAAAAAAAAATCACATTTTTGCTTAAATATTTCAATCTTAGGGAGACTTGAAGCATTGATGTGGTGGTTAAAAAAAAAAAAATTGTGCTGGAACTAAAGTTTTGATGAGAGGGAGCAAGTTATGGACCATTGTGTTTATCAGTGCTTTTGTAAATAAGTTCATTTAAGCATGCTTCCTTCCATGTCATTGAACCTTGTTAGACAAGCTTGGTATAGAGCTTGACCATTTGTTTTTGTTATAATAGGAAAGTCACGAGGAAGCTCAAGAAGAGTTGCCTAAAAAAGCAAAAATCTTCTTTAGTACTGCAGTTCAAAACTGGGATGCTGATTTTTATGTGAAAGTTGATGACAGCATTGACATTGATCTGGGTAAATATGGTTTAATAATGAGTGCATGTCTTTAGGAGATTTTGTTGAACAAACTATAATTTATCATGTGAAATTGAGTCTTAACTTTATTCACTTGCCTAACAGAGGGTTTAATTGAACTTCTTGACAAGCGCCGTGGCCAAGATGGCGCATATATCGGATGCATGAAGTCAGGAGATGTGATAACAGAAGAGTACTTTCCTTTATCTGAATTAGTTCTGATTATTTATTTATGATAATAGATCTGTGGAAATATTTGCCAGTTTTATGTGGTGTAGATGATCCTAGAAGACTTTGCTTTTAAGTTATCTGAAATTGTTCATTTTTCTGAATTGAACTTGTGTTGTATTTTATTCACTATTATCCGTCTGTAGAGAATTATTATGGCTGGTTTTCTTTTTCATATTTTTTTCTTCTGAAGTTACCACATCTGTGGATGTCACCGATTATCTTAATTTTTGTCCCTTTACATCTTTAGGCATGTCTCATTTTTTCTATGAAAATTTGCATATTTGCATTCCCTGGTGTTTCGAGGTTCCCATCGAATGTGTTAATTTCTAATGAATTATAGATGTTTTTTTTAATTGTTATGTGCTTAATCTTTCTCCCCGAATACAGTTATATTTCTTTACTGCTTGTTATTTTTTCCTTCATCAAAGTTACAATATCATTTTGTTTTATAAATTATTTACAGGTTTGATCTTTCAATTGAGATTTTTGGATTCACTTTATAAGCTACTTATTTTGTTTTTTACAGGGGAAAGCTTTGGTATGAACCTGATTGGTGGAAATTTGGGGATGAAAAATCGTAAGTAATATACCTTTTAGATGAGAAAGATTTGGTGATTTTTAATTTTGTTCATTCAGGAATGATCTTCAATGTGATTATGCATTAATATATCATAAATTGAAACCAATAGATTATTCTTTTTTTGTTTTATCCTTGAGTGGTTAAGTACTAACAAACATTAGAGGGAACAACTAATTTGTAACTTCATCATCCTCAATGAATTCCAGTTATGTGCTGTCATTTCTGCTGCCATTATGACCATCTTTTCGTTTGGCTTCATCACCATTGCCACTATTCATTTGTGGCCTGCCTGTTGTTTTCCACCACCGCCACCTGAATTATTGAATATTTGTTGCTTCTTACCATACTCCTGCCACCATTTTACATAATTTCTTGTTAATCTGTTTTCTAACATTTACTTCAATTCAATAATACATAGATTTAAAATTTATTTTTTAAAAGAATTATCCCTTGTACAATAATACTAGTTATCATTCGAAACAATGATAAACAATATGCTGTTTATACTTCTTCAGTAAGTCTATAGATCACATGGTGCTCTACTGATGTTTATAATTGCCATCACTTGATTCCAGAATACGGATAATATTTAGAAGCCTTTGATATGATCATGTATCCCTTAACTGCATCTGAATATTTATGAAAATGTTTTGCTATTCTTTTATTTTATAGATTGGTTTGTATGGTATTATAACTCCTGATGGAAAATGCATGCTGCATACTTTTGACAAAAGTCTCTTCATGTATAAATATTTTACATGGAAACTTTTTACTTTTTTCAGCAGTATGGAATTCTATTGATTTATTTTGTCTTTAGGTATTTCCGACATGCAACTGGTTCACTTGTTATACTTTCGAAGAATTTGGCACAGTACATTAACATAAACAGGTTAGTTCTCAATGTCTTATTTGCACAGTGAGGTTCTGTTTCATACAAAGGATTTAGACAGGACGATGTTAGCCTTGATGATATTAAATAAATGTTGCTTTTTGTTTAACTCTGTTTTCTCTCTAAAGATACTTTCTTCTATTTTCTCTTCCTATGAAGTAATGTATCTTAATCTATCCAAAAACAAAATGTAGTGCATCTTTGAAGACATATGCCTATGATGATACATCAATAGGATCATGGATGATGGGCATCCAATCAACATATATTGACGACAGTCGCCTTTGCTGCAGTAGCATCAGTCAAGGTGATATCCCGATCCTCTTTTTTCGCAGATTTTATTACATTGAATCGGTGGAGAGTGAAAATGTTCACAATTGAACTTACCTTACTAATGGTGGCCAATTTTCAGATAAGGTTTGCTCGTTGGCTTGATTGGATGATGGATCACATCCTTCGGTAATTATTTGGGAGTCTGATGATCAGTGTCAGTTGAAGATTATGTTTACTCGTTTTGATCGAATACATCATTGAGAGCTTCACAGACAACCAATATAATTCCTTTGTATACTTACAGCAATCTGTTCATTCTTTTAGTTTAGATGTTAAAATAGCAAAAACGGCGGACTTCAGCCATTGGAGAGCTCACCTGATATTTTGGAAGTGCTATGATATTATATCACAGTCTTCCCCTGTTACTATTGTCTATACAAAACTTCTGTTGATGATCAAATATTGAAGAGGAAAATATTAAAAGAAAGCTTATGCGTTTAATATATTGTGTATTAATGCATTGAACCACAAAGCCGGCAAATTATATTTTTCCTTGTTTTTTTTTATTTTTTTTTATTTTATGGTGCTTTGCTTTCCTCAAATTTCCATATATTCCTCTCTGGAAAAAGTGCATTCTTATACGAAATTTTTACTGGTTTATTATGATATAAAACTTACAAAATAGTAAAAAATTGCTTGGCATTATAGTCCCATGAGCTTAGTTCAATTGGTTGAACATATTGCACGAAAGTGTTGGGATCTAGGTTCGAACGCGGATACACCCACTAATTCATCTTTAAGAGTGAATTTTCAGCTACTAGGCTACCTGACCAAATTTTTTTTTTAAATAAATAAATAAAGAATAAACAGACGCTTTGTAACCAGTACTGTATTGTATATATGAAGAAAAAAATGGACGCTTTGTTCCAATTTATTTAGGTGAAGATGTTCAACCTCACAATACGGACATTCTCAATTAGGGAACACTCAATGCTTAGGATGAAAAAAAAATATATGATAGGTATAATATTTTGTTTCAATTTAATGTTTAATGAGACAACATGATATGATAAATTAATCCTAAAATTTATCTTATCGTATATCTTTATTTAAAACTCTTATTTTTAATGAGTTGAATTATTCTGTCAAAAAAGAGAGTTGAATTAGAGGCTAAAATGATATAATAAGAAAATAAATTAATGATTTATTCTATAAAATATAATTTAAAAAATAAAAATTGAAATTTAATATTACCACAATTCTTTATTATAAAAAAAACTAAAGTACTTTTTTAAATTCATTAAAAATACGAATATATCTGATCTTAGGTATAGACCAAATACTATAATATAAGATGAGTGGTGGGTCGGTGGCCACACACTCTTTAACACACACTTCTAAAGAGACTCTTTTTTATGAAAATTTCTCAATACCCCCTATATTATTTTCCCCCCTAACTACCTTATTTGTTCTTAGGAAGTATTTAAGCAAAATTCGGGACGTAGATTCTGAAATGCATTTCGAGATGTAGAATCCGAAGTTTTTCGGAGTTTTGGGGGTGCAGGCATCAGATCCCGAAGTGGTGCAAGTTTTGGAAACTTGCACCATTTCAGGATTTAGATCCTGAAGTGGTGCGATCCTGAAATGGTGCCTGCACCACCCCCAAAATTCTGCATATACTTCAGGTTCTACATCCCGAACTTCATTTCGGGATCTACGTCCCGAATTGAAGGATAATTTGAGTTTTAGGGGAGTAATAGAGAAACGTGGGGGGCAAAAGAGAAATTTTCCTTTTTTATTGGATGTGGAGTGATGTGTCCCCATAAATTATGTAGGTCCCATATAAATTTAATGGGGCTCATATGAATTTTAGTCAATAAGTAAAAGAGTTTTTAAAAATGTGGTGTTAAAAATACTCTATTTGTTACAAAATATAAGAAAAAAAATAATCTTATTTATTAAGAAAATATAAGTATAAAAATTTAAAATATAGTTTTGTGAGATTTTTCTTAAAATAAGTTGTATAGAAAGATGTAAAACCATTTTTTATTGGTTATTGAGAAAAGAAGAGAGAAAGAAAATTAAATGCAATTTGTATTTAATTTTATGAGAATAAGAAAAAATATATTTTTAAAAATAGTTTTTCCCTTATATTTTTTTTTTCCCGGGACGGAGTGAGTATGTTGATAGCTTTATTCATAATATAAATAAAAAAGAATTGGATATTAAATTTACTTTATAAGGGTCCAATAATCATACCCTCATCATCAACACAATCACCACCAAATATTAATTCTCCAATATTAAGCTCAGAATCAAATTGGGTTCTTGGTGGATCTCTACTTGTTATTGAGGCTCTTATTATTCCATTTTGGTACATTATTCAGGTATATTGAACTCACTAGAAAACTGTCAGCAATAATTTGAGACACATTGTGAATTTCCTATTTTCATATAAATTACTAACATAAAATTTTGTTGCTTGCAAAACAGACTAATGTTATAAAACAATATCCAGCTGAGGTTATTGTGGTCTTTTTATACAACCTATGTGGAACACTAGTGTCTCTACCAATATGCTTACTACTAGAATCAAATTTGAGTGCTTGGAAGATTAATCCTGATATAACAATGATCTCCGTTATATACTCGGTGAGAAACTTAATTAAAGAAATGAATGATCTCAAATTTTATAGAAGTTTTTGAAATTTTTACTAAATCTAAATTGTACGATTCAAAAGGACTAATATAATCTAAAATTTTCAACTTTCGTTAGGTTTAGATGTACGGAAATACGAGTCAAAATTTCTAACTGAAATTTTTACATGGATGTAGGGATTCTTTTGCACAGGACTAAGTTCTCTTGTTCATACTTGGGGACTTCATGTTAAAGGACCTGTATATATATCACTCTTTAGGCCTTTGTCGATAGCTATTGCTGCATCTTTTAGCACTATATTCCTCGGCGATGCGCTATATTTTGGAACGTATGGATTCGTTTGCTTATTTTTTTGTTAAATTTGAATTATTTTAGAAAATTTGAAGTAATGAAAACACAAATATTTGCCTCATTTAGTATGTTTTATTATGTGCACTTTTAATATATACATTTTATTTTTCAAATGTTTGCATGCAGTGTTGTTGGAGCTGTAGTAATATCAATTGGATTTTATGCTGTTTTATGGGGGAAATCCAAAGAAGAGTTGAATGAAGATTTTGAAATAATAGGTAGAGTTCCACTTCCATCCAATAGTAAGACTCCTTTGTTGAATGGCTCAAATGTGATAGAGTAGGAATCACACATAATGATTCATGAAGATGTAGATGATATATATATAATGTAGTTGGAGGTGATGAATTAGTTGACAATTAAAGATTATTTCTTTGCTTTCAACCTGTATATCAAAGACAATATATATTGATTGTGTTCAACACAAAAAATCAATTAAGTAATTAAGCTCATATTTGAATAACATAAATATTTCAATTTTTTTTTTACAGTAAAGGGCTTATCTCATTTCATTAATAATATTATAATAAATACATGTTGGAACATTGCTAAAAATATGGAAACTAGTTACAGATATAACCCACAATGTACGCTTAAGAATCAAAATCATTTTAGCCCAAAAATATTAAATATAAACTTTCTTTTTATGATTAAGGAATTTATAAAAAAAAAATTGTCTTAAAAATGTAAGTCAAATATTGGCCAAAGTCAAATGTACATTATTTTTTATACAAAAAATACTTCATTTGATTATTTAAAAAAATATTTTAGGGACGTTTGTTAATTAATACTTTCTACTAAGTATTTATAAAATTGAAATTTTAATGAAGAATATTTGTGACGGAAAACAACTAATTTATTTTTAAATAAAAATAAAAGTAAAAGGGAGTACGATGATGCAAAAAAGAACAATCTAGTTCTTGTAGATATAACCATGCCGGCAGCCTAAAACACCTTTTAAAGAGAGATTAAGAGATTAATGGTGCGTTTGGTTTGCTAAAATAATAAGAAATTTGATATGATAATTTTAGTTATACTGTGTTTGATTTTAAAAATAGTTTTGAGACAATAAAAATTGAGGACAATAGAAAGGACATAAAATAAAATTCTTATTTCTTACTATATTATAAAATAAGTTTGTACTTTGATATGATCAATCACCTAAGATGCATTAAAACTCTTGTTCTGAAAAATACCATCATTGCCAATGCATAGTCATTAAACTTATGGAGTATAAAATAACTGAAAGACCAAAAAATTGAATTTTAAATTAGGAGATTATATTTTTGTAAATAATAAAATAGAAAATAAAAAATGCAATTGATTTTTTTTTTCCATCTTTGTACGCATGTCACATTCATGATAAACTCAACCACCAAACTTCTGTTGTCCCTTTCATACATCAATTTCTTAAGGGAATAATTTTTTTTATAAAGAATTTATTTATAATGAACATAATTAAACCAAATGCAAACATAAGCTCATTTTTTTTTAATAGTACAAATGCTCTAATATAAAAATAGTAAAACTCACGAATGGTCGTGCTTGCTATAAAACCAACTTAATTAAATAAATTATATATATACGTACCTAACAAAACAAAAAACTTCAACTGACCCAAATCCTAATTGTTAATCAATGAATCCATCATAAGCATATGTTTATTCGGTCATTGTATAAATGCCAAAATGATAAAACAAAGACTCTTTATTTTAATACTAGTAATTAATAATCAATTTCTGAGGTCCCATGAGCTTAGCTCAATTGGTTGGATATGCCGGGATCCGGGTTCGAATCTGGATACACTCACTATTTCACTTTTAAGGGATGAATTATTTAGCCACTAGGCTACCTGACAAAAAAAATAATCAATTTCTGATATTCCAAAATCAAATGTTAAACAAAAGGATTATATAATTGTGTAGTAGCTTTTAAATAAGTTAGTCTAATGTAAGGACGTGACTTATTATTCGCACATGGAAATGAGTTTTCTCGTGGTACAACTAAATCAAACTAAAGCTTCACAAAGACGATCATATGAAGATATATATGGCTTGAGGTTGGAATAAATTTTAATTTTACTTTTATAATAATGTAATAAAACCACACTAATAGATGTTTTAAAATAGGTATGACAATAAAGTCGCGGTCAAATGGTGAGAAATTTGAGTATTATGTGTGTTCAATCTTTTACTCCATTATAAATTAAAAAAAGTAAAAACAATTAAGTATGACAATGCGTGGAAGAGAGTTTTGCCTCTTTTATCTCCAATTTTCTACAAAAACATCCACATTAAATCTCCATTGAAAATGAAGTTTGAGTCCCCATCTTATCTTGATGGTGATCAATATTTTTTGCTCTGCATTTGCCCCTACCATATAATATTAAAATTAAAGTCAAATTTACTACAATTAATATAATAAAATTAAAATTATTAAAGATAATAAAATAATATTAAAACTATAGAGAAGATTAAATTTTATAATCTATAATTAAATTAAATATTTAATAAAATGAATAAGTGTGTGTCTACATGTTTTTTTTGAAAGGCAAAAGAAAAAATATTACTTCCGTCCCAATATATAAGACTCATTTTGACTAAATGACACTATTCTTATATCTTGCTTTGACCGTATTTTTTTTTATAATTTATAGATGTAAATATTAACATATAAGATTTTGTTTGATTTATCTTGATGAGTATTTTCAAAATATTAAATTTTTATAATTTTACTAATACACAATTAAATATATTAGTGATCAAAATTGTGAATTGACGAATGTACAATGATCAAAATAGATATTACTCCCTCCGTACCAAAATATATGTCGTTTTGAGAAAAAAATTGTACCATAATATATGTCGTTTTACATTCCCAATGAAGCATTTAATGCTCATTTTCCTCTTATACCTTTAATTAATTATTTCTCTTTCTTCTTTCAATTCTACAATTTATCTTTCACATATCATTAATGAATGATAATTTTGTAAACTAACCTATAATTTATCTTTTCCATACAACAATGATTACATTTCTTAATTTGTGTGATATAGTCAAAATGACATATATTTTGGTACGGAAGTAGTATAATTTAGGAAGGCGATGATAATTTTATTAAAAATAAAGAGGCATAACATAAGATATGTTATAGAGATCAACACAAAACTCAACACATGATCAAGTGTGTGTCTGCATGTAGGTATGTGTCTGTAATAATAACATGGGTTCGAGTTCCGATGTGCAGAGTCAGCTGGGCAGATATCAAATGTTGTAAAATTGGATCTATTTTTTTCTTCTTCAGAATTTACTTTAGAACATGAAACATTAACACTTAATATATATATATATATATATATATATATATATATATATATATATACACTTCCTCCTGAGTCCTGTCTCATATCAAATGTCATAATTTTTTTTTTAATATATAAAAATAACTTAATTCAACTATATGTAGTATGAAGTAGTATAGGAGCATTTTATAAATGAAATCGACACAATAAAGCAACACACCCTAAAATCAAGTGAAAGTCAACCATATAGAGGGAGAGAATATGGCATCAAGGCATTGTTACAAGGAGGTGATTCCATTCACAGCAATGGTTGCAATGGAATGCATAAACGTTGGTGTCAATGTTCTATTCAAAGCAGCTACTCAAAAGGGATTGAGTTACTATGTTTTCATTGCTTATTCATATCTTGTTGCCACTCTTGTTCTCCTTTTGTCACTCCCCTTCTTCTTCAAATGGTGATTTCTTTTTACCCATTCAAATAATAATCCATGAATTTAATTTTGATATTGTATATGCATAAGTTATACATGTGTTTATTTATGAAGGTCAAGAGAGCTTCCTCCTTTGACAGTGTCTCTAATCTTGAGAATTTTTCCCCTTGGAGTTATGGGGTATGCAAAAATGAAATTTCTTTAAAATTTTGAGTTTATTTTGATTAACTTTTTTATGTAATTATTATTATTGATATTGATTTTGCTTAATTTGATGAACTGGTTGAGTGAGGCAGAGTTGTAGCCCAGCTTTGTGGATATAGAGGACTTGAATATGCTACACCTACTATTGCTTCTTCTCTTTCCAACCTTATACCTTGCTTTACATTCATCCTAGCAATATTTTTCAGGTACCTCTCTCTCTCTTGAAAACTATGAGTACTTTATTCTACTTCTAAAATAATTAAAATTCATTGTTGTTGATTACACGTTCTAGTTTATTCAGTCTTGGACGTGAGAGTTGTGTTAAAAGTCCGATATTAATTAGAGATATAACATAGATAATCTTGATTACAAGTCTCCCAAATTAACGGTCTCAATCATTTGATTTTTTATTGAGACCTATCAAAGTTCTAATTTGAATTTTTTAATTGTGAACATTATTGGACAATGAATGAAGGATGGAGAAGCTAAATTTAAGAGCCAAAAGCAGTCAAGCAAAAATATTGGGTTCTACAATATCAATATTAGGTGCACTCATAGTTGTTCTTTATAAGGGTCCAATAATCATACCCTCATCATCAACACAATCACCACCACCTATTACTAATTCTCCAATAACCTCAAAATCACAATCAAATTGGATTCTTGGTGGATCTTTACTTTTTATTGAGTATCTTATTGCTTCAATTTGGTACATTTTACAGGTATATAAACTCACTCAAAAACTCTAAACAATTTTCTTAGACATATTATGAATTTTCAATTTCCAAATAATTAAATTACTAACATAAAGTTTTGTTGCTTGTATACAGACTAAAATTATAAAACAATATCCATCTGAGGTTATTGTGGTCTTTTTTTACAATCTATGTGGAACATTAGTATCTGTACCAGTATGCTTACTACTAGAACCAAATTTGAGTGCTTGGAAGATAAATCCAGATATATCAATGATCTCCATTATATATTCGGTAAATATGCTTCCTAAAGAAATGAATGATATAAAATTGTAGAAATTTGTTAATTTAGTATATGAAATTTATAAAATTAATTAGAGAATTATTTATAATTTTTGAAAAATTTAAAATTAATTCGTCCATCATATCAGTCCATTTTGAATTATCACGAAAACTAAATTGATCAACTTGATCTAGACCTCATCCAAACCATTAATCACGCTTTGATAGCACAATTTTAATTCATCCACGAGACTAATGTTTCTGTCTTCTTTGAAATCAAGGATACAGTATTTGTATAGATTTTTTTTATTTCTATAAGATCTCGTACAACTCTTTTCTTAATTTCTAAAGAGACATCAACATAAATTTGGTGGATGAATCAAAACTGTGCGATCAATACACTATTAACCGTATGAAAGGACTAGTATAATCTAAAAAAATTCGATTTTAAAAAAACATTTTAATTTTTTTATAATTTTTTGGATTAAATGGTGATTTATAATTACTGAAATACTAGTTAAAATTTGTCACATGGATGCAGGGGTTCTTTTGCTCAGGATTAATATGTCTCGTTCATAGTTGGGGACTCCGTATTAAAGGACCTGTATATATATCACTCTTTAGGCCTTTGTCAATAGCTATTGCTGCATCTTTTAGTGCCATATTCCTTGGTGATGCACTTTATTTTGGAACGTATGTTTATTATTCCCTTACTCTCTTTTTTATTATTCAAGAAAATTTGAATCAATGAAACTAATACTCTGTTATGTGCACATATTTAACATGTGCAATATTTCATTTTTCAAATGTTGCAGTGTAGTTGGAGCAGTAATAATATCGTTTGGATTTTATGGTGTTATATGGGGAAAAGCCAAAGAAGAATTAAATGGAGATTTTGACATAGGTAGTGTTCCACCTTCATGCAACAATAAGACTCCTTTGTTGGAGGAGTCTAATGTGGTTGATACAGGAGGTATCACACATAACAATTGTTAAAGATGCATGTGATTTTTCTCTCATTGTAAATAAATTTGACTGATGTATTTAATTTATAAATTGGAGATCGGAGGGAGTATATATTAAAGTTGACAATTAAAAATCTAAAAATTCTAATTTAGTTTAAACTCCGATCTTTCCACTTGGTGCGTGTGGGTATGTTGAAAATTAAAGCTCTTTTTGTTAAGATTTCAACATTTTGTGCATTAAGGCCGGAAAATTTCTCTTTAACCCCCAGTTCTCTTTAACCCCCCTAGAATCCCAAAATACCCTTGACTTTATTACACCTTCAAGGAAAAATTCGGGACGCATCTCACGAAGTGCACTTCGGGACTTGTATCCCGAATTTTATTACACCCCCAAGTTTTTAATTTCAGTATTGATACTGAAAAGTTCAGCATCGATGATGAAATGATTTATGAGTGAGTTTTGGGGGGGTACAGGTACAATTTTTAATTTCAGTATCAATGCTGAAAAGTTCTGCATCCATACTGAAATGATTTCTGGGTGAGTTTTTAATTTCAGTATCAATGCTGAAAAGTTCAGCATCCATACTGAAATGATTTATGGGTGAGTTTTTGGGGTGCAGACACAGTTTTTTAAGTTCAGTATCGATGCTGAAAAGTTCAGCATCGATACTGAAATGATTTTTGGAGAGTTTTGGGACCATTTCGGGATTTAGAACTCGAAATAGTGCAAGTTTTTACGTCCCGAATTTTGCTTAAATACCCCCTAAGGACAAATAAAGTAGTTAGGGAGGGGGAAAGAATATAAGGGGGTTAAAGAGAATTTTTCTTAAGACCGGCATGTTGTCTTGATTTTGTTCCAACACAAAAAGTCAATTAAATAATTAAGGTCCATCCAACAGCAGCGGTAATAAACCAAACCAGCAATAGCCATGAGATATTGAATGGAAGTGATTTTCTTTGATGAAGAACATTTCCACTTGTAGAGCCATGATTTTGACCTGGTGGTGGTCTCTTTATTTGAAGCTTCTACTCTGCTGCTTTTACTTCCTCTGAACTCATCTTTCTCTGCGTTTTTCCTCCATTCTTCCCTTCGAGCACTCATTGTAAATTTGTAATTAATTTCTTTTTAGATTTTTGTCACTAATTCGGTTTCTAAATACAAAAAAATTAATAATAGGCTTATTTCTATCAAATTCAACGTCAATCATCATTGAACCAACTAACGTTTAATATTAATTAGTAATTTAATTAAAATAAAAAAGTAAGGATAATAACACTTGAATTGAAATGAAATAATTTAAATCTTTATTTATTTTTTGAAGAAGCAATTTTACTCAATATTTAATATACTTTATATAATTTCTTAAAGTGTATAATTTGTTTTTTTAGTATAGATGATTAAGTCTTACACAAGTTATACACATTAATTATATTACAAACTTCTATTAACATGCATAAAAAGTATTATAGGATATTCTAAATAGGAACAAAAGGAATATTGTTTTTTTTTATATATAGAAATAATTTTAAAATTACAATAAAAATCAAGGGTGATGTTAACATACATGTACCTTTAAGTACATGTTAAAAAACTAAAAGTGGATACATTCTTTTAAAATTTATACAATTACCTTGAAAATATTTTAAAAAATGGTTAAATGAACAGATTAATATAAAATCTTTTTTTATTTAAATCATTAACATATATATCGGTACATTTTAACTTTCCCAAAAATGAAAAATCAACTATGTACGGAGTAGTATAGTAGTAGGTTTTTATAAATGAATGGACACAAATAAAGCAAGACACACTTAAATCAAGAGAAAGTGAAGCATATAGAGGGAGTGAAAGGTAGGGAGAATATGGCATCAAGGAATTGTCACAAGGAGGTGATTCCATTCACAGCAATGGTTGCAATGGAATGCATAAACGTTGGTGTCAATGTTCTATTCAAAGCAGCTACTCAAAAGGGATTGAGTTACTATGTTTTCATTGCTTATTCATATCTTGTTGCCACTCTTGTTCTCCTTTTGCCACTCCCCTTTTTCTTTAAATGGTGATTTCTTTTTACATATTCATTCATTTAAATATTAATCCATCAATTTAATTTTCATATTTTATATGCATATAAGTTATACATGTGTTTATTTATGAAGGTCAAGAGAGCTTCCTCCTTTGAAAGTGTCTCTAATCTTGAGAATTTTTCCACTTGGAATTATGGGGTATGCAAAAATGGAATTTGTTACAGATTTTGAGTTTTTGACCAACTTTTTTTATGTAGTAGTAATATTATTGTTGATTGTTTATATTGTTTTTGCCTAATTTGATGAATTGGTTGAGTGAGGCAGAGTTTTAGGTCAGCTTTGTGCATATAGAGGAATTGCATATGCCACACCTACTATTGCTTCTTCTCTTTCCAACCTCTCGCCTTGCTTTACATTCATCCTAGCAATCATTTTCAGGTACCTACTCACTTGTCTCTTACTCTGATTTTGATTAACGGCGTTTAAAAAAAACACATAAATAATTAATTTTGATGTATCTCAGTAATATAATTTTAGATTTGTTTAAAATTTTACACAAATTATCTATTATTTAAATTTTCAACCATACAGTATTTTATAAAAATTATATCGATTAAAATATTATTAAATGATTTAAATACACTCAAATCATAAAATAGTACGCCATATGCCACCTTATTTATAATGGGGTTTCCAATTCTTGGTAAAGTGATAGTGTCAGTGGCAGTGACAGAACAACGCTCGTGTGTTTCGCTTGCATAGAATTGGTAATAACAAGATAGTAGGTTTTTTTGCCTTGTCCTAGCTTGCTTTTCTGGTGAGTGGTTTGACTCTGGTTTTAGTCCTTGTAATCTTATTTAACTAAAATATTAGTATCATTTTTTGTATAAGCTTGTCATTTTTTTTATTGTTTCACTATAGTGACTTGTTGTGTTTTTATTGTGAACATCATTGGACAATGAATGAAGGATGGAGAAGGTAAATTTAAGATCCAAAAGCAGTCAAGCCAAAATCATGGGTTCTACAATATCAATATTAGGTGCACTCATAGTTGTTCTTTATAAGGGTCCAATAATCATACCCTCATCATCAACACAATCACCGCCAAATATTAATTCTTCAATATTAAGTTCAACATCACAATCAAATTGGGTTCTTGGTGGATTTCTACTTTTCATTGGGTATCTTAATGTTTCAATTTGGTACATTTTACTGGTATATAAAACTCTATGCAACTATTTTAGGCACATGAATTTCCAATGTCCAAATAAATTACGTACTAACATAAAGTTTTGTTGTTCGTATCGTATGCAGACTAAAATTATAAAAGAATATCCATCAGAGGTTATTGTGGTCTTTTTTTGCAATCTGTGTGGAGCATTAGTATCTGTACCAGTATGCTTACTACTAGAACCAAATTTGAGTGCTTGGAAGTTAAATCCAGATATATCAATGATCTCCATTATATATTCGGTAAAAAATGCTTAAAACTTTAAATTTTTATAATTTTTTGGATTAAATTGTGATTTATAATTATAGAAATACAAGTAAAAATTCTTCACATGAATGCAGGGATTCTTTTGCTCAGGATTAATTTGTCTTGTTCGTAGTTGGGGACTCCGTATTAAAGGACCTGTATATATATCACTCTTTAGGCCTTTTTCAATAGTTATTGCTGCATCTTTTAGTGCCATATTCCTTGGTGATGCACTTTTTTTTGGAACGTATGAATTTTATTCCCTTTATAATCTTTTTATTTTTTAATTATTCAATAAAATTTGAATCCATGAAACAAATATTTTGTGATTTGCACTACATTTAACAGTTAACAATATTTCATTTTTCAAATATTGCAGCGTAGTTGGAGCAATAATAATATCATTTGGATTTTATGGTGTTATATGGGGAAAAGCCAGAGAAGAATTAAATGAAGATTTTGACATAGGTAGTGTTCCTCCTTCATCCAACATTAAGACTCCTTTGTTGCAAGACTCTAATGTGGTAGATACAGGAACAATCACACATAACAATTGTTAAATATGAAGATGGTATTTGTTCTTATCACATTATTAATTATAAGTAAATTACTTCGTCCAACTTGTACATTAAAGTTGAAAATTAGAGCTTTCAAATTTTATGCATTAAGGGGATGTTATGTTGGTTGTGTTCTAGCACAAAAAGTCAATTAAATAATTGAGTATTTAGAAGGGTTATATATATATATATATATATATATTTATATATATTTGATCTCCATAGACCTTCAAACTTTCTATTTTTAATTTCTCTAAATCTTTTCACACTTTCTAATTCCGATAAAATTATTATGCATGTAGTCCACATAACTTCAATCTTAAATATAAGCAAAAGTTACATATACATAAGACCGGAGTTCTAAAACAACATCACAACCATAGTTTTGACCACATCAACCGCAATTTTGACCCAACCTTCTCTTATAAGAAGGACAGAAGGGAGTGTATATATATATGGCTATCATGTTTTAGGATGAGTGTCCTTAGGATCTGCAACACCAACAGAAACCTTAGCAACATCAGCAGCAGATGCTTCTGGTTTCTTTTTTGTATACAAAACAGAATAACCAACAGCACCTGTAATAACCAAACCAACAATAGCCATCGTAGAGAAGTTGAATGGAAGTGATTTTCTTTGATGAAGAACATTTCCACCTGTAGAGCCATGATTATGACCTGGTGGTCTCTTTGAAGCTTCTACTCCTGCTGCTTTTATTTCCTCTGAACTCATCTTGTGTGTCTCTGCATTTCTCCTCCATTCTTCACTTCCAGCACTCATTGTAAATTTGTAATTAATCTCTTGTTCTGTTCTTTGTGTATATATGGATCAGTTACTTGCAATATTAGTACTTGATTTATTTTGTGTCAAAATGAAAACAAGGGAATATTTAAAGATGTTGCTTAGCCACGTTTCATCTCGATTTGACTGTTTTCTCAACACGTAATGGCTACGTGTCACTCTAACTTGGACGTGTAACTCAACCAGTATTTACTTAACACATGCAAATAAATTGGTGTACCAGCACGGCAGCACCACTACTTACTTACTTACTCCCTCCTCCGTTCGAAGACTCGTTTAACAAAATTGTACTATTTACTTATCATGTTTTGACTATCATGTTTTGATTGTATTTTTTTAATAATACATAGATGTAAATATTAATATATAAGATTTTGTTTGATTTGTTTTGATGAGTACTTTCAAAATATCAAATTTTTATAATTTTTACTGTTTAATAGTTAAAAATATTTATAATCAAAATTATACATTGATATACGTGCAGTAATCAAATAGAGTTTTATATTTAAAAACGGAGGGAGTATATTATAAGTTCTTAAGTTAAGGGTATATGCTAAGATACTCAAATAAAAAAAATTGTATTGAATAATATACTAGTAATAATAGTTTAATTTGACTTGAAGAAACCCTTTTGACTCTTTGTCCTTTTTGCTTTCTTTTACTTAAATTAAATACTTAATTGGGATTTTCTTTTCTGAAACACTTAATTAGAAATTGTTAAATTGTTGTACCAAAAAAAAAGAAAAGAAATTGTTAAATTGCATTGATCATCTTAATGTAAATGAAAATTAACAAAATGTACTCTCTCTATTCTAAAATATAAGAGAAAAAATTTAAATTTCAAATTTTTTTGTCCTAAAATATAAGAAAAAAAATACAAACTTTTACATTTTCAAGAAAAGTTCACTCTCTCTTACCTTTTCCATAATCAATAACCAATTAAAATTGTTTATACATCTTTTCAAGTAACTTTTTTACTAAAAAGCTTACATCTAATCATTATATTTTACTTTTTCTTAATAAGTGTGATTTTTATTTTTTCTCTTACATTTTGGGACGGAGGGAGTAATGTTCAATGTATTTATTTTTTGGGTCTTGTTAACATGTGTCATAAAAATACATGTTAAATAATTCAAAAATAGTAACTTTGCATTAAAAATAACAATATTTTAACTTGAAAAAGATTGAATGCACAATATTTTAACTTGAAAAAGATTGAATGCACAATTTTTAAGATAAAATTTTTATACTCACTAGTATTAAATTTCTTAACAAATGTCTTAAGAGCTCATGTTAACATTCTTTTTATTTTTTTAAATCAAAAAGATAAATTATTCTCACTAGAATTTGATCTTTAAACTCCTCCTATATTCGTTTTATATTCATCAATTCTTACTACTTGAGTTATCTTTTAGGAGGACTCATTCAATGTATATGTTTCTCCTAATTGATGTTTTCCCCTTTCCAATGAAAATAAAAATTGCAACTTCCCCCTCTACCCTTCAAAAACCTTGACCAACGTATCAAGACCACAAATTTTTTGACCGTTACTTCCTATGCTCAACACAAGTCACAAAAAAACAAGACTCAAATGGGTCCTACACAACTGTAATCTAGAACTTTCTTTTCACAAATCCCAAACATCACTTTAACGGCTAGTTTCTCAATACCACCATAAATACAACACTCCATTTATCACACTTTTCACATTCCAAAACCACCCAACAAAAAAAAAAGATTCCTCAACCATTTGCAAAAAAAAAAAACAATGGCTGGTTCATCTTCTTCTTCTTCTTCTTCTTCTCTTTTGGTTCTATTTCTTGTCTTTGGTTTTGCTGCTGCAGCTAAGGATGTCTTTCTTGGTGGAAAAGATGGTGCTTGGAAGATTCCATCTGAATCTGATTCATTCAACAAATGGGCTCAAACTGTTCGGTTCCAAATTGGAGACCATCTAAGTAATTATCATTTTTTCCATTTTTCTTTTCATTTTTATCAGTAAAAATTTAATCTTTGTGTTGATTTTTCATCTTATATGTAATTAATTTCATTTTTCTGTTAATTATTTCATTTTTTTAATCTGTAAAAATTCAATCTTTATGTTGGGGTTTTCATCATCTTGGTCATTGATTATCACTTTTCAATTAATCATTTCAATTATTAATCTGTAAAAACTCAAACTAAATGCTGATGTTTTTATCATTTGATAGTTGTAATATTTTCCTTTTTTTATGTGTAAAAATTTGATCTTTAATCCCTAAAAGTCCTTTCTTTTGAATTTATGAGTCAAAATTAAATTTATTATGATCAAATCTCCAAGACCCAGTTCTTGTTTGTTAATCAAAATTCAGTTTTTCTTTTCCTAATTAATACATTTGACTAATATTTCATATATTTTTGTTCCACAGTTTTGAAATATGAAGCTGGCAAAGACTCAGTTTTGCAAGTTAGCAAAGAGAACTATGAGAGTTGCAACATCTCAAACCCAATCAAATACTACAATGATGGGAAAACTAAAGTGAGATTTGATCATTCTGGTCCATACTATTACATCAGTGGAGAAAAGGGTCACTGTGAAAAGGGTCAGAAGCTTACTGTGGTGGTTATGAGTCTAAGGGAAACACAGCCTAGTGCTGCTGGTTCACCTGCACCTTCACCTTCACCTTCACCAGCTGTGACTGAAGGCCCTGCTGTTGCTCCAGCTCCAACTAGTGGTGCAATGGTTTTGCAAAGTGGTGGTGTTTTAATGGCTGTGGGAGTGGTTGCTGCTATGTGGCTTTTCTGATTTGAATTGCCCTTTTTTATTTTAGATATTGTTATTAAATTATTGTATTATTGGGATTGGTTTAAGGGTTAAGAGACAGTCACAATGAGGTGATTGTTAGCTTGTTATTTCTGTTGGGACCATTTTAGTAGTCAAATTTAATATGAATTATATTATTATATGATCTGGTCTTACCTTATTCATTTTACTTTATATATCTTTTGAAATTAGGCAAATGCAGATTATGAAAATTTGCTTTATTTTTACTCTGAAAAATTGAATCATGACTCCGTTTACCAGTTGAGAAGAGAGTTGAACTTGAAAAAAGAAAATTGTCAATTTTTGGACACCAAAGTGAAAAAATAAGTAACCATTACACCAACAATGATTGTAGAGTTTTAACTTTCCTCCACCATTGGAAGTTTTATGACATCTTGAGACAGAAACTACAAAACAATCAATAATACAAACCATCCGTGTTTTTGGTTTAGCTTATTTTTGTTGCAGCTGCACGTTTTGAGGCAATATTACCGTGAAAATGAGTTGTTGTTAGTTTAGTAGTAACAAGTTGTTACTACTATTTGACAAAAATGTGTTTGGTCACCATGATAGATGTGGAAACAAACACATTACATTTGGCCAACCTGACAACTATGGGAGTGGGGGAGTAAGCAACATTATAACCATAAACTTAGAGGCAGACTGATGAATGTATATGAAATGCAGCACTGAGATCTTAATTCATCATCTAACATTGACAACATTGAATCCATCCATATTTACATATTTGAAAGCACAATTGTAACGTTAAAACACAACTTAAAAAGCATAGTTAACCCCAGTCACAAGCCATGAACATTCATCTCATACATACAGCAATTACATAGCTGGATAATAACTGTTGCACATTATCTGCGACGAGGCATGCTAGCTTAAAATCCATTTGTGATTTGAATTACGAGAGCATTGTAGTTTGTTGGGGGAGTATTCATCACCAAAATTTGATGAGTCATCCAAAAGCTTGGAAAAGCAAGACGATGCTGAACAAATCAAAATGATTCCCTACCATGAACACAGCTCCACGGTGTTCACATAAACTGCAAAAATATTACAAAGTAAAACATCCCTGACACAATAATAAGACCTAAATATTCTAGAAATCTGTAAATTTTGGTAAACAAAGCATTTCTATATGGTATAAATAAATTAATGGCTTGCAAGATAGAGCTATAATCTCAGAAACCAAAGTGGCATCATTGCACTCAATTCAGTTCATTAATAACTTGTATTGTATCGGTACATCAACGTTTTACTAGTATACATGCTTCAAAGGTAATTCTAAACAACCCACAGGCTTTATCATTTCACCTACCAGAATCATATGCTCATAAGTTTTAACCCATTCTCCAATTTGAACAGAATTATAAGCACACAAGGAGTTAATAGACTAGAATCAATGAGTTTGTCGCCTTGTTTCATGCATCTTTTGTTCTACCCTCACAATTGTATGTTAAAACACACACCCAGCTAGTCAAGCTAAAGGCACATCCACTTTATGTACACAATTCAATTACAATGAAATTTTATTAAGATTCTCACACTGTCAGGGTGCAGCATTTATGAAATATATGACTAAGTAGAATGCTAATAACTCAAGTTTTACCTTTTCCCCTGAATAATTGCAACTGACAATTCATGAAATAGGCTCGGTTCGATAAATTCCTAAATCTTCGACACAATAAATACTAACAAGAGGTAGAGAATCGAAACTGGCTAAAAGTGCGGGGGCTCTTCACATATAATGCCAGGAATCATATTCCCTTCAGTCATGTTATCTATCTATGCTAAATTACAAACTTAATCATACAAGAATCATCAAATAGGAAGAAAGGCATTCTAGTTGCAAGCACAAAGAAATTACCTTCCAAAATTTTGCTAGAACTTAATGAAAGATTGTAAACAATATAGTATCTCAAAGATGGGACTTTTTTTGTATCCAGGCTCAAATCTCATGTAACTTGTGTTTTTGACTCCATTTATGAAAGTGATGCTTGTAAGGATTTTTTTCTCACAAAACCCTCAGACTCACATATCAGACGTCATTATTCTACTGACCGAGCATAAATTCTTACTACCCTAAATTATAGATTATGCAGCTATTCTACCAAACTACATAAAATAAATGAGAACAATCACAGAAAATGCTAACAGAATAGGGGTAAATTTGGGTGTAATAACCTCATCGTCGTCAAAATCATCATCATCATCGTCTGATAGGTCAATTATTATTGCTTCCTTGATATTACTTCCACAACCACTACCACCACCACAACCACCAAGAAATTCCTCTGGCAATTTCTCCACGAACTCCTTGGAATCATATTCATCAAATTGTTCTTCGGAAGATGGATACTTCCTCTTTTGACCTGTCTGCTCCTGATACATCTTTTTCTCCACCATATCTTGCCACTGTTCTGCTTGAAATAACCAGTATTTTTTAAACACGAGGTTTAAAATGAAAGACGCACATAGAGCAAGCTTACAGAGAGTTCAACAGAAAGAGAATCAAATTCTCAACATTAGACAATCAATCCAAAGAAAATAACCCTGCCAATGTAAACTGAAACTCTTAAAAGTTAAAACACACCCACACACGAAAGAGATAACTTAGTGTTAAGACTCCACCAGATCTAAGATAGGACTTGATACCATCTTAGACTTTAGGGTTAATTCTACCCCATAAAACTAGCTTGTAAGACAAGGAATCTCCACCACTTATAACCACTATTTAGGCCATATCACTACTCAACATTAAGCTTATGCTACAGTTCCGAAATCAATTCTGCCTAAAAGCTAACATATCTACCTTCTGCGGTGATGTAGAATCAACTTTTAAATTCATTGACATATATACACACATTCAAAAAGATATTTTGATCCAAACTATCAAAAAATGATATTATGTTCAACTCACTTTTAACTAACATCAATTTTTTAAAACCAAATCAAATTTTTATCACCGCAAAACCAAAGACGTTCAAAATCTCTCAAGAATAAGACATGATGGTTTCACTCTCTATTTGAAAATTCAGCTAATGAAAGGGACTTATGATAAATAAACACCAAACACCATGGTTAAGAAAGAATAAGAAACATGTAACATGTAAATACCTTCACTCAAATCTGGAAGTCGTTCCAATTTCTTCTGGCACAAACTTAACCTATCCTGAGTAATACAAAATCAACAATTTTCAGCAACCAAAAATTCATCACCAAACCAAAGATGAAAACTTTAACAATAAACAACCCATGCAACAAAATTCAAAATATACCCAAAACAACCCTTTAACTTACAAGCTCAGATTTAAAAGCATGGTCATTTGGGTTAATGCCTCTACACTTCAACTTCACTACACAAAACAAAAAAAAAAAGAAAAATTAATTAACATTAAAATTAAAATGGCCCAACAACAAATAAATGATATAATAACAATAAAGTTGCAATTTTTGAAGTGAAATGATGATGGGGTTGGTTTGAAATACGAACAAGAGAAGAGGGTTGAAGTGAGTTTTGCGAGAGTGAAGAGAGATTGAGCACGTTGAAGGAGTGGCAAATGAGAGAGATAATCAGGGTCTGAAAGAGAAAGGAATTCGGGTAATTGGGATTCAATTTGTTCAACATTGTACAAAGTAGTTTTGAGTGATTCTAGTGTTGATGATTCAGGTGGTACTGTTGTTGTTACACCCTCTAATTCGTTTGATTTCACCATTTTCTCTGTTTTTCTTTCTCTCTCTGCCGTCACTACAATACGTGTGATGTGAGACTAGAAAAATGAATGAATTTGGATCCTCTTCTATTCACCATATATTTTTTGAGTTTAGAGTTTATAAACTCGTCAAATATAAAAATTTGTTTTATAATTCTTTTTTCACAAATTTCATCGATTTTTTTATCAATAACCTCCAAGGATGTGGTTGAGCGGTTGGAGCTCAATATGGAACAGCTTTAAATCTGTGTCAACTATCCCACCCATCGAGGGAATAGTCACTGCGTTCGGCGGTGGATACCCCGGTTTCGAAAAAAAAAAAGAAAAAACACCTATTTTATCATTATTTATTATCTCACTTGAAAAAATTAAATATTAATTAAACACATCTTTTTTCTTTAATTTCAAATTCATAAACTAGTTCAATTGATAATTTTATCAAATATTTATTTGCTAAAAATTAATTTATTAATTGAGCATTTTTTTTTATCAATTGGAACTTAAATATTTGTTGTACCCAAAAAAAAACTTAAATATTTGTATTGAAATTAAATTAAAGTTGCAAATATTTTGGCATGTCTTCCATATTAGGTTGAAGACAAGATGAGAGAAAATTGTGGTTATATGAAAAAACAGAATGAGATAACAAATTTATTATTGGAAGAATAGAAGTTCATATACGGCATATAGATGATTTTTTTTATTATATTCGTAGATCAAGCTATTCTAACTTATTGTATGAGTATGTATCTTATTCCTCAATTTTTAGTGATGAGATTGAAAAATACATGTTTATGGGGCACAAAAAGAAATAATCCAAAGGAGTAAAATAGCTTAAAGTTGACATTGTCAAAGAATGGTGGTGGTATGTCCTTTACAAACCTTTGTGTTTATATTATATAGCAATGTTAGGCAGAGACGGATGGAAGTTTCTAAGTTACCATAAAGACTATTGATGCTTTGTTTCTAGTGTTGCATATTTTTTTCTTTCCACTCCTCTTTTCCAATCTGTTATGGATGACACACAAATATGGGAGCCAAAATCAAATGGCATGTATGTTGTTTTGGATATTGTGTGACATTGAATAGATTGATAAAATTGTGATCACTTGAAGGTAGAAGGAGATAATTTGATGTACAGATGCAATGTGTATGAGGGATTCTTTTATCAAGATGGTAGAATTATCATATTGTTAGATTTATTACTGATAGATTCTATGGCAAAATAATGCTTTTTTAGAAGTTTTCAAACAATTTCATACGTATGTACACAAGTCAAAACAATCCATCGGCTTCAAATAATTATCTTAGAAACTAGAAAGTATTCATACAAAATTTCATTAGGAGATCACTTTAGTTCTAGATATATACTAGAAAGGGATCATATTTATCACTAAATCACTTGGATATTGATTAAACAAAAGACGGACCTCTTGAAAGTGGGTGTGATAAACAAAAGAGTGCATTCAATTCAATATGCAGTGGCAACTACATCAAGTCAAACATCAGAAAGTGTTTAATATCTGCTCCAAGATTGCTGGTGAAAATAGAAAGTGTTTGGAAACAGTATTTTCACTGCATTATTGGCGTGAAGCCACTACACCTTCAAGCTTTGGTTGTAAAGTCACAATTTCTTTAACAAACAACAAAAATGCTAATAACATCATCATGGTGCTATCCTGAGTGGATCACGTGGATAAAGCGATGTTTTACGAATGTTATTCAAGCCACAAAAGAGCATCACGACACGCTCCAAACCTACACCAAAGCCACCATGTGGTGGTGCACCATATCTGTAAATGATCAATCAATTAGTTTTCTAGTAACCATACTTTACCCCAAAAATTCATTATAACCAAAGCTTAGTAAGAGGAGTAGCCTAAACACTCATATAACAAAGAGACATTGAACACGAGAGGAAGAAGCGAGTATAATACCTGAAAGAATCAATGTAAGTAGAGATTGTCTTGACCTCAATGCCACAGGCCTGTGCACGCTCTTCCAAAAATTCAGGCACGTGGACACGTTGAGCTCCTGAAATTATCTCCTCACCTAAGGAACAGGGATTACACAAGTTAAAATCAAACAACCGCCACTGAAAGCTTAATCTTTTATGAAGTACAAACACATTAGAGAAGCACAATGGTTGAACCAAAACATGATCATACAGAGCATTGCATGAGAAAATAACTTAATTTTTCTGCTTACCACGGATAAAGACATCGAAAGAGTTAGAGTATGCAGGATTGTCATAGCATGGCATTGTATAAAATGGCCTTACAGCCAATGGGTACCGATGAAGGATATAGAACTCTGTACCATACCTATAAGAAGAATTACATTCCAAAAACAATTTTAAATATCAACGTATAACAACAAAGACAAAATATTTAGTAATAAAAGAAAGTGAATTACTTTTTTAAAACAAGTTGACCTAATTTCCTTTCTGCTTCAGTATTCAAGTCACCAAAAGGTTCAATCTCTACTCCAACTTCCTGCAAAGCAAAAATCATTACTAGCTGCGCGACGAGATTGCTGTAAATTTCTACCATCCTATCAACCTTCATGTGCCAATGATTCAAGCTACTCATCTACTGACAATAACACACATGACTGTTTGGACTGAGTACAGGGTGTGTCTTTTGAACCTAGGTCCAATTCAGTCAGATATCCTTGCTCAAAGCTAATTTGTCATTTATTGACTACACGATTGTTGACATTTCATATTTTGTATGATATTCTATAAGATTAAAATGTGAACATGCTACCCCCTATCGATGCTAGAACTTCCATCCCTCTCTATCTCAATGTTACGAAATATAGAAGGACAAAAAAAAATAAAGGTTCGAGCACCACCATCATCATCCTATCACATTTGTTTGTTTATCTTACAGCTCGCAAGTTAATTAGTTAAGAAATTTTAATGCTTACCTTGAGCATCTGAATACCTTCTTCATATGTAAGCCGCAGAGTATTTCGCAGATACTGCATATTCACGGGGCTATAGTCAGATCACAAAATGTAATTACTAATTATGCACTCATTTGCATCTAATATTGGTATATTAGACAACAAAAGTGTACTTTACTCACTACATAACAAATCAATTGAACAATTTCAATTGATAGTGTAATAAATAACAAATTTCATGCATAAGACAACCAAGATGATACAAAATAAACACCTTTAAAGGTTCAAACGGATACTGATTTGCTACAGCTTCGAGATCCTTCTTACAGTTTGTGTTCAAACTGTCAAACATAGCGACAAACAATCTGTCAACTAAATCCATAACCTGCAAAAAAAAAACTCAAATCATCAGTATATCAGGTTTTACTTCTCAGCAATTTCAAAATTTCCAATCTGCCAAATGTACCTCAAAGTAATGCTTCTTAATCTCCATTTCAACATCAAGACCTGTAAACTCGCACAAATGCCTGTGAGTAAAGGAATCTTCTGCTCTGAAAACAGGACCAATTTCAAAAACACGGCCAAAGTCACCACATATTGACATTTGTTTGTGAAGCTGAGGTGACTGAGCCAGGCATGCAGGTTGCCCTTTGTAGTCTAATCTAAAGACAGCAGCTCCACCCTCACTAGACCCAGCAATCAACTTTGGAGTGTGGATTTCAACAAAGCTTTCAGCTAACAAAAATTGTCTGAACGCCTGCCCAACACCGCAAAATGCATTTCTTAAGTTAGTTTCTCAGTAGCCATTTTTTCTAACAAAAAAATTAAAAATAATACGGCTTTACATTTCCAACTTGAGACTGAATGCGGAAAATTCCTTGATTAGCTGGTGTTCGCAAGTCAAGTACCCTAAAGTTCAATCGTGTATCCTGATTCACACGAACCAGTTGTTCACCAGCCTGCACCAATTAAAAATCCCCATTATCATTCATCAGTCATATCATACAAAGAAAAACAAGTTCCACAATACTAAACAAACTCATCGCGATATGAAACATAATGCAGCTGAAACTCCACCCCACACACGATTATAGTTTTTGCTGCAAATTCAACAACAGCATTGCTAATAAATAATGAATGTATATACCTGAATAGCCTTCTCAATTTCAACTTCACTTCGAGCAGCATCTTCGAGATTAATCGGTAGAGTAGGAACAGCCTTACTCACACAATACAATTTCCTCACTTGAATTTCAACCTACATATAACAACAACAAAAAAATCACAAACAATCACAATTCATAATTCACAAACCCTAAATTCAAAATGACAGAACAAAACCACGAACCTGTTGTGTAGCACCTTTAATAGGAGCATCCGGAATAGAAACCACACCTTCAACATCAACAATAGACTCACGACTGAGCGCAGCGGCGAATTTCACCATCTGCGGACTAACCGAATCAGGCTGTGCCTGAACCAAACACTGAACGGTAAAACCGTTTTCTCTGATGACTAAGAACGCCATCTTCTTCCCAACAGGTCGAATAGTTTGCGCCCTTCCACGGATTTGAACAGGTTTATTCTCCAGTGAATCGTTGAGTGACTCAATCCGAGTCCAGTCGTTGACATTGACAGGGGTTTTAGATTGGAGCTCAATGAGTGGGATTTGGCCGTAATTGACAGCGAGAGGATCATCTTCGACGGAGAGATTCGATGCGGCGGTGGTAGCGGCGGCGAGTTCTTGTCGGCGGCGGAGCTTTTCTTGCTTTGCGGCTTCTTTTTTAGCAGCCTTTTTGCTCTGAGATTCCGATGAGAGTGCCGGCGGGTCTTGAGAGTCTGAAGACGACATCGTTTTGTATGAAATGGACGACAATACTTCGACGCAGCATATACTTCTTCTTAATTTTTTTCATTTTATTTTGTAAAAAACATGGTAAAGTCAAACAAAAAAATTACCAAGTTTCTACTGTCGTTAACGATGATTAATCTCTGTCGGAAAATATGTGGAGCACAAAAGTGAGTTTTTCTATTTTAATCGAATTTTCTGTATACACGCAAGTCAAAAATCGAACCTCTGACCATATGTTTAAGCAGTCAAGACACTTATCACTTGGATCAATTCATTGTTGTTAGATAAATGGCTCTTTTACGCATATAAGTTGTATATTTTTAAGTAAAGATATCAATCCTTAGTCAGTTAAGTGATGATTCACGCTGAATTTAGTAGAAAAATCACAGTTCAATCCTCCAAAACTATAATGGAGAAGAAGTTGAAACGACTTGATGTCATGGTGTTTATGTTTATAAAGCTGTATGTCTCGGTTTCCATGTTCTCAATGGTTCTTTTCATTTTTAGAGTTAACAACATTTTAAACTTGTCACAATTTTTGTTTTTTTCCATTTCTTTTTTATAAGTCGTGATATATTTTCTAATTATTATTTTTTGTATATAATTCATAAAATAAAAAAAATATACATTTAATTTAAGATAAAATTAAATTATAGGTTACTTATATCTTATTTATTTGTAACAAATTCGTCGTCATTTATTTTGTTTATTTGTAATTTAATGAAGAGTTTGAAACATGAATACTTGTAAATGGTTAAAAACATTTCATAAAACTATAAATGATGATGAACGTTCATCTTTATCATTTTTATCATTTTATTCACTAATTTATAACATTACATGAATATGTGTTTATCTACTTTTATTTGCTTCAACCAACTTCTAAACTCCAAATATCAAAATCTATAATTCTATTTAAACTCTAGATTTACCAAACATGTAATTTTAGCAAGGTTTAATGAAAAGTTTCAAAACCTTCACATGTGTTAATGTTTCAAACCCTTCATTATATTATAAATACATAAGATAAATGACTAATTTGTGCACGTTTATAATTGATGATTATGTATCAACAATAAAAAAAAAAAAGCATGCATATTGCACCATATAAAAATGTATTTATTTATCATTTATGTAAAAAAAATGAAAAGTCCAATATCAGTTGATTACTTGATTTTATCTCACTCACGATAGGCGCCACAATAGGCGATCGCTAACACACACAGTTGATTCCACATGCCTTTGTAAATAAATACTCTCAAATGTATCAGATAAGATTAGAACACACATGTTATTATATAATCAAATTAAATCAAATGAATCACAAAGCACATAATTCATCATTTTCTAAAACATACTATTTAAATGGCAGTCATTAATCATTCAAAATTAATCATTCAACCAATGATGTGTGAACCAAAATGGGCCCACAAACACAAAATTAATCATTCAACCAAGGATTAATAATAAAAATGGCAGTCATTAACAAATGATTAATTAATAGCTATAAAATAATAATGTTTAAGTCACTAAAGTGAAATTAAAGATGTTGACCCAAAACCCTCCTAAGCGGCCTGAGCATCCTCCTCCTTGTCCTTGTCCTTCATGACGAGGTATGTCTCACCCACTTGAGTTTTAACCAAGTTGAGATCAGTATGGAATTGATCAGCACCCTGTTTAAGCTCCATGAAATCTTTATCTATTTTTATCATTTTATCACTAATTTATAACATTATATGAATATGTGTTTATTTACTTTTATTTGCTTCAACCGGCTTCTAAACTCCAAATATCAAAATCTATAATTCTATTTAAACTCTAGATTCACCAAATATGTAATTTTAGTAAGGTTTAATTAAAAGTTTCAAAACCTTCACATGTGTTAATGTTTCAAACCCTTCATTGTGTTATAAATACATAAGATAAATCATTAATTTGTGCACGTTTATAATTGATGATTATGTATCAACAATAAAAAAAAACATGCATATTGCACCATATAAAAATGTATTTATTTATCCTTTATGTAAAAAAAATGAAAAGTCAAATATCAATTGATTACTTGATTTTATCTGACTCACAGTAGGCGCCACAATAGGCGATCACTAACACACACACAGCTGATTCCACATGCTTTTGTAAATAAATACTCTCAAAGGTATCAGATAAGATTAGAACACACAAGTTATTATATAATCAAATGAATCACAAAGCACAAAATTCATTATTTTCTAAAACATACTATTTAAATGGCAATCATTAATCATTCAACATTAATCATTCAACCAAGGATGTGTGAACCAAAATGGGCCCACAAACACAAAATTAATCATTCAACCAACGATATCAGCCCACTCAAAACCTTCATTGCTGACTGCATAAACCAGCCTCTTGATGTTCAAGATAGAGTAGTTGTTCCTTATGTTCAAGAGTGAATTCAAGTCGATCTCATGCTCAGCTTGTAGGATTTGATTTTCTGGTTGTGGAATCTCTTCTTCAACCTTTTCTATTCTCTTCTTTCACAAATGGAAAAGGGGTTTTTGTTATGAGTGGTTTGTTGTGAGGAAGATGGATATATATAAGGGTATTTGTGGGTCAAGCAATGCACGAATCCTATTTACTCGGATGGGTCGAATCGAATCATAATTTGTTGATGTTGGTTAACAAATTTCGTATGTGTGTGACAGAGAGAATTTGTCCTCGTCAAATTACATTTCGTCTCATATGGAAACATTTAAATATTGAATTGTTTATGACTTAAACAGTAAATGTTTACTGAAATAATTATTTTATTTAAACAGTAAATGTTTACTAACACACACACAGCTGATTCCACATGCTTTTGTAAATAAATACTCTCAAAGGTATCAGATAAGATTAAAACACACAAGTTATTATATAATCAAATGAATCACAAAGCACAAAATTCATCATTTTCTAAAACATACTGTTTAAATGACAATCATTAATCATTCAACATTAATCATTCAACCAAGGATGTGTGAACCAAAGTGGGCCCACAAACACAAAATTAATCATTCAACCAACGATGTCAGCCCACTCAAAACATTTGACTGCGGAATGGACTATGGAATCTGCTTTCCAACATTTGACTGCGGTTGCAGAACAGATGCTTCAAGTCCTGACTTTCATCCGGTCGGATGTCAACCAAATCGGACAACTCGTGAAGGATAGGCGCGATGATCAGAAGGACAAGAAGGACAGGATGACTGAATGATTTGTTGTGATGTTTTCTTAGTTTCATTTTTTAGGGTTCATATTCATTCATTTCCTCCAAGGCTCTTTGTTGCCATCCATATTATATCCCAATAGTACTTTCCTTTATTTGAATTAGTTCTGATTATGATAATAGATCTGTGGAAATATTTGCCAGTTTTATGTGGTGGTGTAGATGATCCTAGAAGATTTTGCTTTAAGTTGTCTGAAATTGTTCATTTTTCTGAATTGAACTTGTGTTGAATTTTATGCACTATTATCATCAGTGTGTAGAGAATTACTATGGCAGGTTTTCTTTTATTTTTTTCTTTTGAAGTTACCACATCTGTGGATGTCGCCGATTATCTTAATTTTGTCCCTTTATCTTAATTTTGTCCCTTTGTAAGTCTTTAGGCATGTCTCATTTTCTCTATAAAAATTTGCATTCCTTGGTGTTTTGAGGTTCCCATCGAATGTGTTAATTTCTATATGTTTTTTTAGTTGTTATGTTATGTGCTTAATTTGGGGATGAAAAGTCGTAAGTAATATACCCTTTAGATGAGAAAGATTTGGTGATTTTTTATTTTCTTCATTCAGGAATAATCTTCAATGTGATTGTGCTTTAATATATCATGAATTGAAACAAATAGATTATTCTTTTTTTTTTTTTTTTTATCCTTGAATGGTTAAGTACTAACAAACATTAGAGGGAACAACTAATTTGTAACTTCATCATACTCAATGAATTCCAGTTATGTGCTGTCATTTCTGTTGCCATTATGACCATCCTTTCCTTTGGCTCCATCACCATTGCCACTATTCATTTGTGGCCTGTTGTTTTCCACCTGAACTATTGAATGTTTATTGCTTCTTACCATACTCCTGCCACCATTTTACATAATTTCTTGTTAATCTGTTTTCTTACCATATCCCTTGTATGATAATACTAGTTATCATTCGAAACAATGATAAACAATCCGCTGTTTATACTTCAGTAAGTCTATAGATCACATATCACTCTACTAATGTTTATAATTTCCATCACTTGATTCCAAAGTACGTACTGATAATATTTAGAAGCCTTTGATATGATCATGTATCCCTTAACTTATCTGAATATTTGTGTAAAAAAAACCTTATATCTGAATATTTATGAAAATGTTTTGCTATTCTTTTATTTTATAGATTGGTTGGTATGGTATTATAACTCCAGATGGAAAATGCATGCTGCATACTTTTGACAAAAGTCTCTTCATGTATAAATAATTTACATGGAAACCTTTTACTTTTTTTAGTAGTATGGAATTCTATTGATTTATTTTGTCTTTAGGTATTTCCGACATGCAACTGGTTCACTTGTTATACTTTTAAAGAATTTGGCACAGTCCTTATTTGCACAACGAAGTTCTGTTTCGTACATAGGATTTAGACAGGACGATGTTTGCCTTGATGATATATTAAATAAATGTTGCTTTTTGTTTAATTCTGTTTTCTCTCTAAAGATACTTTCTTCTATTTTCTCTTCCTATGAAGTAATGTATCTTAATCTATCCAAAAACAAAATGTAGTGCATCTTTGAAGACCTATGCCTATGATGATACATCAATAGGATCATGGATGATGGGCATCCAATCAACATATATTGACGACAGTCGCCTTTGCTGCAGTAGCATCAGTCAAGGTGATATCCCGATCCTCTTTTTTTGCAGTCACCATTTTATTACATTGAATCGGTGGAGAGTGAAAATGTATTTGGGTAAAATAATGTATCAAGAAATTAAGAGTTATGCACGGCGTTTAACATATTGTGTATTAATGCATTGAACCACAAAGCCGGCAAATTATATTTTTCCTTGTTTTTTTTTTGTGGTGCTTTGCTAATGGTATCTACCAGATTCGGTATATTATGACTAATGGAAAACACCACCTTACACAAATTTGTCCCAGGTTTGAATTTTGATCAAATCTTACCCAACCCAACCCGTGTACACCCCTACTGACAAAAGTGAAGGCTTTGTCCTTCATCGAGAACACAAATAAAGGACACATTGAGAGATTATCAAACCTTGACATTGACATGGAAGAAGATGATCTCCATTGAATCGGTGGTGCGCCTAGACGAAGGAATTTGTAGCTTGCTCGAAATGTAGACATCGTTTCAACCATGTCTACATGAAGTGCATATTCTTTATGAGCTTTATCCCCTGCATCCTCCTTTAAATAGACAATTATGCCTATTTCTCCAAACAGTATTCGCTTATCGGTATACTATGAGCCACACCCAACAATACACTATCATCCCTTTGCAAATTGAAAGATTCATTTCATTGGCAAACACATAAATTTAGCATTCAAAATGATGAATCAACTAAAACTACTATAGAAGAGATATAATGTAACTATTCCTCGTAAAGGAACTATTGAATTATATGCCAAGCTATGCAACAAGATATTTTGCAAGTAATGCGAGATAAGGAAATAAACTCAATACTCACTGTAATATACCTGATGGCCAATGCATTTTGAAGTATAAAATGCAAGAAATTATCTGCTCTCTTAAGAATCTGTGACAATTCTTCCACAGGTGAGGATTGTCTTTCAATTGTCTTTATACTTTCTTGCAATTTTTCCTTCAATATATCCTCTCTCCGAATACTTGCCTCCAACTGCCTTTCCAAATCTTGCTTTCCAGTAAACAACAGTATCATACTCAGCTTAAATTTCAACCCTCTTGTTCTGAACAACAACATCACTTTTGACAGCACCAAGAGGGATCATTGCATTTTCTTGTCCAGGGTTGTTGATTGCATTTTCTTCTACCATTTTCAAGAGAGGTTCGTTCGTGATTTTGGTTTAAAAGGGTTGACGAGAGTGTGAGAGTGAGGGGTTTGTTGTGAGGTTTGTTGTGAAGTTTGTTGTGAAGTCTTATAAATAAATAAATAAATAAATATATGAAGTGTTTATTAACGATGGATTCTCTATATTCTTCATTCTTTAATAATAGTCTATCTGTCTAAATTTATTTGTCACAGTTGATCAAATTACACACTCCAAAAAAAAATATGTAAGTGAAAGATAATATGATTTTTACAAAAATATCATCTCTTTTTATTAGTAGTAGACATTGTAAACTTTTTAATATTTGTTTCTCTCATTTAATTTTTTTTTTTGAAGAAGCTAAACAACCCACCTAAATTGTCACTGGAGAGAATCGAACCTGAGACCTCGAGAAGGAGCATACTCCCAAGTCAATACCACCAGGCCAACCCAAGTGGATTTTCTCTCATTTAATTATTGTTTTAAGGGAGTAAAATAAGAAAATTTAATGTTATACGTAAATAATATAAGTCATTTATTTTAAGACAAACAATTTTAGCAAATAAGCTCTCGTTTGAACTACATGTGTATTATGTATGTGAGTTTTCAAAATTTTTGAAATGTCTGTAACCGGGGTTTGAATTTCGGTCCCTTCACTTTATATGTGTGAGTTTTCAATAATTTTATCATTTTGTCTATCCAGCAAAAAATGTTTATGCAAACTTAAAAATACAAACTAAAAATTTAAAAAAGTCTCACAACAAGAATCAAAGAAAAAAACATTATAGAATCACACAAGTTTAGTTTTTATGGTTTGATGGTAACATAGAAGTACATTCTATATCTCCACTTGGACACAGCAATTCTCAACATCAAAACCACTACAAAGAAAACAAAAATCACCATTTCATGTCGGATATAAAGGTGAAAGGCCCATTCTTCCATTCAGTGAAGAGAGACCAGTTAATTATAAGATCAGTCTTTCCACATATATGCAAACTCATCAGGCTCTAGATGAGTGTTCATCTCATGCATTTTCCTACTTGTTTTTGCTTTGACCTTCTTAGCAAACGTTCCGGCCTTTTGGCGACACAGAGAATGGATTTTCATATAAAGTATAGCTGTTTTCAATGTGGTTATCCAATGGTTTGGCCTCCAAAACTGCCACCAAATATTTTAATTGGGTTCAAGCAGAACCGTGTGCCAACCTAAACAAGTAATTTGCACACATGGGTTAAAGGAATGTTAGGAATTGACAGATCATAATATATTATAAATCAATAAGCCAATTTGCATACCTCAATCAATGTCAAGGCCTCCTCGGGGCAATTTGTCCGACTTCATTATGAGGAACAGAGTTCTGCATGGAAAATGAATATGGTTTCTTATGTAAGATGGATTGCCCAGTAACCATCAATGAGAAAATGAGACAAACACAGGAAAGCTACATTTGCAATAAGGCACGTGTGTACTAGCAGAAAATGATACTGCAATCTTGTTTAATTTATTGAGGCGTCTCTATACATTATAAATAACTAACGTTAAATTCATTAGATTAGTATATAAGTCATCAATGCATGAATAAGTAATGTAGATCCATCAACCACGCATGGTAGTGTCATGGTGCTTAAGACATGCATGCATATCAATGTGAAGAATGCATTTTCTTTTTCAACTAGAATAGAAGTGTAGACATGTAATAACATAATAATTTGGATCAATGCTTTACAGAAAATCAGTTGAAAGCTTTACCTGTAGCCATAGTAAACAATAATATCAATGTGCATTTTAGTTCATATATAGAATAAAAGGTTTTGCTTCAATTTTACTAAAATTAAATTTAAAACAATGATATCATTATTCTCTAGGTCTTCAAAGTAGTTGTGTTTAAGCATATTTTTATTTTCATATATATACTAAAGTCTAATTGTTAAGGAACTTAAGGCTAATCCTTTAAAAATTTAAAGGTTTAGAAACCCAGTTTATTCACCTGCAATGTAAGCAAGACAGAAAAAAATAGAGTTTTTTCATCTCAATTTCACTTAAGTCCAAAAACTATGGACTATGATTAAACCCAAACAATCAACATAATTTATAACCAAAATGCTTAGTTATTTTTTACAGAAGTGGAGCAATGTCAAAACAACATACCAACTGATTTTAAACTCTATACTAATTCAAATTTGAAGAGGATGTTATGCCAAATAGTTAGATCTTGTGTGAATGTAAACACAAACCTGATAATTCCGGAACCATATATGGTCGTCAACTATTTCGAAAACAAAAACATGGTCATGGAAAGGCTTAGCCTTTCTATGGTCCTTTGGAGTTTCAAATATCTGAATGAAAAAACAAATAGTATGTTAGCTAGCAATAATCAAAATTCTGTAAAATGGAACAAGATGGCTATATCAGAAAATTGCTTCTCTTCAACTGCTTTACTCCCAAGTCCCACCCAGAGCTGAAAAGACCCAGACAAAGTAGAATAGCCATAGTCAAAGATGAAGCCAAGACCATAATTAGCATGTGCAGTGTGACCTATAAATATTTGACGTGTATCCTTGCACAGCTGATAGTTGTGCTTCGTTTCTGTTTTGTAAAACATCTTCAATAATCCCAAAATAAAGTTAAGAAAAAAAGACAGAATTGTAAAAACAAGCATGCATAAGGAAGGAAGCAAAACGCTTTTAAGAAAAAGGGAAAATAACTCTCAAACTAAACGTAAGTATGTCGGCTTTCTTTGATTTATCACATGATACTACCATCCCCAACCTGGCTAAGACCCCACATATCAGTATGATGTATAAGACTGCTAAAGTCAAGCCAACACACTTCATACACAGTAGTCTTAAATCACTTTTTTTTTTACTTCGTGTAAAAATAATATACAACAAGAAAATATCAAAATCACATCATATGTTCTGTTACCGATTAAAGTCCCAACTTTCAACGACCATGAATTAGAGCACACTAACGTTTAACGGCAGTCACCACAGGAACAACCAAGAGACTACGTGAGCATTTTGAACGATGCTCAATATTTCACAAACAAATTTGCATATTCACTCGAAAACGAGAGGTAGGAGAGTGAGTGACTGAGCAAAATCTAGTGTGAACATATTGCAGCTTAGAATCTGATGAGACTTCTTAATTTTACGGTTCTCAGCCGCGGACCACTAGGGAATTTTTCTCACCCTGGCCAAAACCCAAAAGAAGTACACCAGTGAGGCAGTGAGAAACATACTAACAGGAATTCAGAATTTACATCATTTGATCCATGTAGGTGTGGCTATGCATCATATGATATCAATATTTAATGAACAACGGATAGAAAATGATAATGATGAGATAACTAGAATAAAAAACATTTGGTAAGAAAAAGAAAAGTAAAACAAGATTCATCTCTTTGTTACAGAAGACAAGGAAGGAAATGGCTGAATAAAATAAAATGAGAAATTCATAAGGCAGGGCCGTTTGTTATGAACTTGAAAAGTTGATCTATTATGAAGATCGGGGAAAACACAAGAAATGGGACAATGTAAGAACCTGTTCAATTCTGTAAAACGGCTATATCATAAAATTGGTTCTCTTCAGCTGCTTTACTCCCAAGTCCCACCCAGAGCTGAAAAGGCCTAGAAAAATTAGAATAGCCATAATCAAAGATGAAGCCAAAACCATAATTGGCGTGTGCAGTGACCTGTAAATATTTGACGTGTATCCTTGCACAGCTGATAGTTGTACTTCGTTTCTGTTTTGTAAAACCTCTTCAATAATAAAAAGTCAGAATTGTAACAACAAGCATGCATAAGGAAGGAAGCAAAACGCTTTTAAGAAAAAGGGAAAATAACTCTCAAACTAAACTTAAGTATGCCGGCTTTCTTTGATTTATCACATGATACTACCATCCCAAACCTGGCCAAGACCACACATATCAGTATGATGTATAAGCCTGCTAAAGTCAAGCCAACACACTTCATACACAGTAGTCTTAAATCACATTTTTTTTTACTTTGTGTAAAAATAATATACAACTGGAAAATATCAAAATCACATCATATGTTCTGTTACCAATTCCCAACTTTCAAAGAGCATGAATTAGAGCACACTGATGTTGAATGACAGTCACCACAAGCACAACCAAGAGACTATGTGGGCATTTTCAACGATGCTTAATATTTCACAAACAAATTTGCATATTCACTCGAAAACGAGAGGTAGGTGTGAGTAACTGAGCAAAATCTAGTGTGAACATATTGCAGCTTAGAATATGGTGAGACTTCTTAATTTTACGGTTCTCAGCCGCGGACCACTAGGGAATTTTTCTCACCCTGGCCAAAATACCCAAAACCCAAAAGAAGTACACTGGTGAGAAACATAATAACAGGAATTCAGAATTTACATCATTTGATCCGTGTAGGTGTGGCTATGCATCATATGATATCAATATTTAATAAACAACGGATAGAAAATGATAATGATGAGATAACTAAAACAAAAAACATTTGGTAAGAAAATGAAAAGAAAAGAAAAAAAAATTAAAATTTATAATGCTAATAATTTATTGAAGAAAAAAACAAGAACAAAAAATGGGGGGACATAAACCTAACCCAGAAGAGAAAACTAAAAATAAAGAGTTCCTCTCATTTTCTACCCCTTGAGCAGGTATTATTATGCAAATATAGACGACTTATATAAAAGGCTCTTCACTTGAGGTAGAAGGATTATGCAAAAATTTAATAGTTGTTGTCACGCACCACCTCTTCCTCATATGTAATTTAATAGTTGCTCCAACACTTAATTCTGCAATACCACCAAGTGATTCCTCGTCATTCAAATACAACTTCACAGCCCCTTGGACAAAGAGATAGTTTCTGCAACATATGGAACTTGACATTTAAATCTATGGAAGAGGCACATTGAATTGTCATGTTAATTAATACTTTTGAAGTGCGCATAATGTATTCTGCAAATTGAAGTTCACGGTTGTTGCCTCTATAATTCCTAAACAAACAAGTTTTGAGCTGAGATGAAAGGCATTCGGGAACAACGTTTGGGTCCTCCCAATCGTACTCCTCATTAGCATTCCCATTTAGTATCTCCTGTAGCAAACAATAAGTAAAATTTCCACGAAAAGAAAAAATGAGGAAATGAAATCATTATATGTGAAACTGAAACCTACCTCATGAATGAGAAGATGTTGAAGCTTGGGAGTATTTTGAAGCATTTGTAGAATCCACATCCATTTCTTAGGCCAACTTTGACTATCTAAGTCAGAGAATATCTCCAATTGAGTTAGATTGTAAAAAATAGGGACTTGGACAGAACAGGGAAATGTCTGCATGAATGACAAAACAAACATTAGAAATCAATCAATGAATTACTATATATTATTATGAACTAAGTAAGTAAGTAAGTAACAAACTTACGAGCTTAATGGTGAGACTTGTGTGTACCCTGGAAAGCAAGAATAAAGGAACTGGTTTGTTATCAAAAAGCTTGGCAGTGAGCAAATTGGGCAAACATTTGATCATGTCTTCTGCTGTATTTGGAACAAATGTGGTCGGAGGAGACAATATGCGTACAGAATTTGTTTCCAATTCCTCAAGAAGGGGGAAGGATAAGAGAAAGTTGATGAGAAGTGTATGAGTTTGGAATGTAAGTCTCTCGAGGTGAAGAGTTTTGAGCTGTGATATATTATTATATTGTTATTGTTTTATATTGTTATTTTATTGTTATTAGTATAACTGACCCGTGCAATGCACATGTTAATATTTAAATTTATATTATATGTTATTAAAATTAAAGTCGATTAGTTGAGATATTAGATATTTAATTTAATTTTTTTAAAAATTTAAGTTAATTAATGTAACTTTTGTCAAATAATTTTATTTTTCCAATTATTTGTGAAATTAATTTTATATTTATATTATTTAAATATAAAAATAATATATATTTAAAGATTTTAAAGAAATAAAATAGGGTGGACAGTGATCTCCCGCTTCCCGTTTTGAACAATATCATGTTTCATTTCTAGTCCCCATTGAAATTACAAAAAAGATAGGTCGTGTATTAATATATGAGTATAAATATTGATCATTGTGTAAATTATAAAATCAAAAAACATTCATATTAATATGAGTGTAAATATAAGTCATAGTATAAAAAATAGGTTTTATGCTTAATATGTGTATAAATATTTAAGTTCCTATAAAAAAAGTTTTTCGTCTTGTATTAAAACATTCGTAGAAAAAATATAATTCAGTAAAAATTACAAAAAAAAAACCCGTACATGAGTATAAATATAACTCCTATAAAAATAGTAAAGTAGTGCTCGTTTGGCCCGGCTTATTTTCTACTTTTTTGCTTGTCCTTAAAAATAGTAAAGTAGGAAAAAATGTGTTTGACTCTACTTTTTATTTTTTACTTCTTTAGTTTATTTCTCTAATACTTTTAAAGAGAAATATGGTTAAATTCAATTTTATACTTCTCTATTTCGTTTAAGCTAAATAGAAAAGTAGAAAATAAGCCGGGTCAAACGAGCACGTAGAGTCAAACACATTTTTTTCCTACTTTACTATTTTTAAGGAGAAAAAAAAAGTAAAAAATAAGTCGGGGCAAACGATGTCAGTCTGTAGACATAATGGAGCTTAGCATAGATTTCTTCAACAATTTTCAAGCTTTTATAAACAACAAAAAACAATTTTCAAGCTTCCACTTGAATGATCTCTGCAAACTCTTTTATAACAAAAATAATCACTTTTAGTCTGGCTTATTTCCTACTCTTTTTTTCTTCTCCTTAAAAATATTAAAGAAGGAAAAAATTGTATTTAACTTTACTTATCTTTATTTTTTACTTCTTGTACTTCTTTTTATTTCTCTAATATATACTTTTAAGGAGAAATACGATTAAATACAATTTTTAGGATGATCTAAATATATATACCTACGCAAAAATCATTCAAAAATACATGTTACTTTACAGGATCAAAGTTAAATATATGATAATTTTTTAAAGATTAAAAATTTAATAAAAATTAAATAAAGTCTAAATTTAAGAAGGTCACCGTTTTATATGACTAAAAACATCTTTAACTCAATTTTTTTTAAGCAAAATAAAAAATATATTTAAAATATTTTTAGAGGTTGAATCAAGGTTGGTCTCATTCCACAATTTGATTTCTTGCAGACAAAAATAAAAAAAGAACCAAAGTTGACATGTTCATCGTCGCATAGTATTTGGCATTTAACTAGTCATAGATTAGAGCGTGTTACGTATTGATTATAATACCTTACTAATCTAATTTGATTTTGATTTCTTATACATAAGTCAGAAAATGTTATTCAAATTCAAACCTCACTTTTCAAGATGGTTGACTATTTCATATCCTATCATCGTATAAATAAGCTTTGGTGCCAAACTATAGGATATATACCTCATTAATTCATTCATTACATTAACAACTCCAACAACAAATTTATAATTTCTTTGCTCATGGCAAATCAATCACCACTCTCTACAACCGCCATCGTTAGCCCTCACTACTGTGCTCCAGGTATCAACCATGTTCTTGCGACATTTTTAACCAAGTTATTATATAAAGCGCTTTATTAAATATATTTATTTATTTATTTATTTGTTTTGTCTATAAAAAAAATCATGCACGTTAAGTTATATCCAAACATCCTTAGTTATAACTTGTATTTGATTAGATGCATCAATATTATCATATGTATATCTACTTAGAAGTTTTTTGTGTTTGTAATTTCAGCTACACATCCCATTGATTTGATAATCACAAAGGAGAAAACTTTAAGAGATAATTTTACTATCACAGACATCAACGACAATATTATTTTCACAGTTAAAAGTTCTCTTGTAACTTTTGTAACACCCCGTGAACACCGGTTCTTATATGATGCAAACGGAAATCCTATTCTTCATCTTCGTAGATCGGTATGTTCATCATCAACTATTCAAAAACCTCCCCCATTTTCTATTTGAATTTTCAAATCATTTTTATTTATATTTCATTATAGAGTATTAAGTTGTAACATCTAAATGATAGTGAATGTTTTATTCTTGTAGCTATTAGCAGCAGATGATTGTTGGAAAGCATATAGAGGTGAAAGTACAGAGCCAAATGATCTCATCTTTACTAGGAAGAGGTCCTCATTAATCCAACTAAGAACCAAATTAAATGTGTTTTTGAGAAATAACAACACAGAAGTTTGTGATTTCACTGTCAAGGCAAATTTATCTGGACAATCTTGGAATGTACACATTGGTGAATCCAACAATGTTGTTGCTCAGGTTTGTTTATTATTCTCTCCTATCCTATCCAAAATAAAAAAACAACCACGTCGTTAAAAGTTTATGGAGTTCATGATCGTTGATTATGTGTTATTGTTATTATTGCAGATAAATAAGAAGCTTGCCACTATGTTTAGCAGGGAAAAGTTCATGGTTACTGTATGCCCAAACATAGATTATGCATTCATTGTGGCTCTGATTGTGACCCTTGATTAATAGCTACAACAAGTCAACAACTAGGGAAGTTTCGCAAAAAATAATAAACAACTATGGAAGTTCACAAGTGTAATTAAATTAAGATTAAGATTTAGGCAGGAAAAGATTCACGAATCAATTCACGGAGAAAGTAATTTATCTTCTCAATGTACCAAAAAAAATTCAGATTTAGGTTTACATTTTTATGATGAGCTAATTACACAACTCATCAGTTTCTTCTGTATTTTTTGTTACTTTAAATTTAAGGATATAATATAATCTCACTCTCAGCTTAAAATATATACAAAAAAAAATACAAGTGCTTTTGACCAAATCATAAGTTGTGACCATAATCCGTCAATTAACTAAAACTAATAGAGACAACTTAAAACACCTCAATAGGTTATTTGAAGCTGCTTATGAACATGCAAAACACATTTTATAGTTTTGAAAAAGTTCGGCATGGATAACTGTTTTATACAATGCTAATTAAAAGTGAAAATGACCATCTAGACATTCTCTAAACATAGGTTCACACTACATAATATATATGTATGCATTCGGTGTTGATGCACAAAAAACTGACAATTTCAGTTGTTCTCCAATCTTGGTTCAGATGCACCTTGTTCATTCTTGAGCTGGTGCACTAGTTTGCATTGGCTTTTTGAACTGCACCAAGATCATTGTCATGTTATCACATCCGTCACCAACAGCCAAGGACGGTGCTAAACACCAGTCTAGCACTCTTTCGCAAACCTCAGAAAGTTTGGTTTTCTATGAGATAAAAAAAATCATATCATGATAAAACCATTTGTTACACAAATCAGCCAAACTACATGGAAATAATAACTTAGATCATTAATCATAAGACTTTAAAAAAAAAAACCAAAAACCAAAGCGAACTGTTAAATCAAACCCAACTACACCGAAAGATCGACTGTGACGGACAGTTCACAAACTGAACTGGTGTTTTACTGGTTCGGTTCGGGTTTAGATTTTTTACAGTCTTAACATCAGATAATGCGCAGTCTTTAACTTGTGATGACCAGCAGCTTTAGCTAAATTTGATAATAGCAATTTGGTACACGGAGGAAAGATAAGGTTAACAAAGAAAAAACAGTTTGGTTGAAAAAGGGGCAAGGTTCACAGAAAAAACATTTTGGTTCACAAAGAAACTGTATCATTTGAAAAGGTACAGTTTCAATTTTCTGTAAACACAGTTCCAGTTCGATTTGTAACACAAAACTGTTGATTCAAACTTGTATACCAGTTTGGTTCGGGACAAACCAGTAATGGGTTTTTTCAGTTTGGTTAGAACGAACCATAAACAGTGCTATCCAAGGCAGTTTTAAAAAAACTTCATCAATAATTGAATATTGAATGCTCAAACCAATTTAATTAAAAGGTGTAACTTAAACACTCACCAAGAGAACTTCTTGACGTACAAAATCTACCAATTGTTGGCTTGACAATGACAGGCAATCCCTGAAACATAAGAATAACAATTTCAAGGACGGAGTTCAAATTCTCTCAGGGAGGGTTGTAAAATGGTCATTAGTGCCTCTTTAATTAATAATAATTTTCTATCTCATTAATAATAACGATAGGCATAAAACTACGAGATTTTCTGGAACCTTAAGTTATAATATCTCAGTGTTGCCTAAAACGAAGAAATATCAGGTGAGAATGTATTCCTTTCAACCTCTACCTCTCCCTCTGAATCTGCCTATAGTAAACCCTTCGCGGCTACAACCCTGATAGTTTGTTTGGAAAAGAGGCGTTGTAGCTGGCAGGAGTTCCAATTAGCTTAGAGGCAGACTCAGAGGGAAAGGTTGAGGCAGATGTCGAAAGGAATACTTTCTCACCTTGAATTTCTTTGCCCGAATACTTATATTTATTTAATTGAATACGTGTTTTCAGAATGCTCATTTACGTTGTGTTAAAAAACTATAGAGGTTTTGGAAACTGTGATGTGAGTGAGGATATGTATAGGAATTTTATTTTATTTTATTTTATCGGTTCCGTTTACACTTGGGTCGGCCCGGTTCGGTTATGTCGGGTTGGCCCAAGAATGAAATTCAATTGAATTTTCAATTGCGTCAATAATAAAAGTTTATGGAGTTCATGATCGTTGATTATGTGATATTGTTATTATTGCAGATAAATATGAAGCTTGCCACTATGTTTAGCAGGGAAAAGTTCATGGTCACTGTATGCCCAAACATAGGTTATGCATTCATTGTGGCTCTAATTGTGACCCTTGATTAACAGCTACAACAACTAGGTAAGTTTTGCAACAAAAAGAAAATAAACAACAACTATGGAAGTTCACAAGTGTAATTAAATTAAATTAAGATTTAGGTAAGGGGATGTTCAAGAATCATTTCATAGAGCGAATAATTTATATTTCCGATATAAAAAAAAAACAGATTTAGGTTTCAATTATTATGATGAGCTAATATTACATAATTCATCAGTTTCTTCAAAATATGTAGTAATATAATCTCACTCTCAGCTTAAAATATAAACAAAACAAAAAAATACATGTGCTTTTGACCAAATCTTAAGTTGTGACCAAAATCCGTCAATTAACTAAAACTAATCTAATAGAGACAACTTAAACACCTCAAAATGCCTGAAAATTGTTGTTGCTAATACTAAGGAGCTACTTTTTCTTTCCATTACAATGATCGTTGTTTATGGAGTTCAACCATGACGTAAATAAGTTTGGCCACGAGTTCTCTCGATCAATCCATCTTTAACTGAAGTTCATTAATAACTTGAACCAAACAACTTGGTTATTTGAAGCCGCTTATGAACATGCAAAACACATTTTATAGTTTTGGAAAAGTAAGTTAGGGGGGGATAATTGTTTTATACAATGCTAATAAAAAGTGAAAATGATCATCTAGACATTTTCTAAACATAGGTTCACACTACATAATATACATGTATGCATTTAGTGTTGATGCACAAAAAACTGACAATTTCAGTTGTTCTCCAATCTTGGTTCAGATGCACCTTGTTCATTTGAAGATGATTGTTCTTGAGCTGGTGCAATAGTCTGCATTGGCCTTTTGAACTGAACCAAGATCATTGTCATGTTATCGCATCCGTCACCAACAGCCAATGATGGTGCCAAACACCGGTCTAGCACTCTTTCACAAACCTCCGAAAGTTTGGTTTTCTGTGAGAAAAGAAAATCATATCATGTCAAAATCATTTGTTACACAAATCAGCCATACTACATTGAAATAATAACTTAGATCATTAATCATAAGACTTTAATAAAAAAAACTGTTAATATCAGTTAATGCGCAGGATCAATGTGTACATTTAACTTGTGATGACTAGCATCTTGAGCTAAATTTCAAAATAGCAATTTGGTACAAGGAGGAAAGGTAAGGTTAACAAAGAAAAAACACTTTGGTTCAAAATGGTGCAAGGTTCACAAGGAAAATACATTTTGGTTCACAAAGAAACTGTTTCGTTCGAAAAGGTACAATTTTGTTTTTCTGGAAATGTATTTCCAGTTTGATTCGTAACACAAAACTGTTGAGCCAAACTTTTATACCAGTTTGGTTCGGGACAAACCACAAACGGGTTTTTCAGTTCGGTTATAACCATGAATCCAAGACAGTACTAAAAACTTCATCAATAATTGAGTATTGAATGCTCAAACCATTAAACAAAATGTGTAATTTAAACAACACTCACCAAGAGAAGTTCTTGACGTACAAAATCTACCAATTGTTGGCTTGACAGGCAATCCCTGAAACATAATAATAACAATTTCAATGACGGAGTTCAAATTCTTTCGGGGAGGGTTGTAAAATGGTCGTTAGTGCCACTTTCATTAATAATAATTTTCTATCTCATTAATAATAATGATAGGCATAAAATTACGAGATTTTCTGGAGCATTAAGTTAATATCATCTTAGTGTTGCCTAAAACAAAACTACAAACGAAAATGACTGTGGTATGATGACTCTCAAAACTAAAATGGGGTTATAATGCATAAGAATCATACCATATGCCATCACAAGCTAGCACTACAAATTCATCTTCATCACGAAGGTCAACCTGTGATAAAATGTCAAAACCAAAACTATCAGTCATAAGTTCACAACATGACGAAAAGTCGAAAACATGTAGCAGTAATAGATAGTGAGACTCTTGACCAAACTTACAATGTTTATGTCTGGATTGGCAGTCACAACTTGTTTTTCAGCAGAAAGAAATCTATTATTTTTAAAGTCCACGTCTCCTGCAGAATAATAAAACATGTTTCACAAAGAAACAATAGTCAAGAAGAAACAGTTATAAATGTTGAAATCTTCAATTATGCAATTTGAATCCAATGTAAACAACATGAAAGTTCACCTCCTCTTGCCTCGTAAGTAACCAAAATAAAGCATACAAAATAAAAGAATAGAAAGATTTGATTTCTTTTATTATAATGGATTTGGCTAGCTAAAGGCGCAGAGGCGGAAGCTCACATTAACATTTGGAAAAGCTCACTTGCCGGCAGGTATGTTATGTACCTATAGCTCTTGCAAGATTTAAACTCCCGTTAACTCGTCCTGCATGAATAAAACCACCAGCTTTATAGATTCTTTCCTTCTCAATCGCAAGTTCAGGTTTGTGATCTCTAGACAAATTGTACGCCTGTATAACAAAAATCCATAGTCAGGAAAAATCATATCATTATCTACAAGACAAACAAATTTCAATGTATTTGAAAATAGCTTCTTAATGAATTTGCTCTCAGATTATGAGACATGCATTGTTTCATGTATATATACACCTATACAAACTCATGACAAACTTTAAAAGGATAAAATTCCAAGAATTTCTGTTCTGAAGTTACCTGGCCGTTCCTAGATATTACACATCGTGAATCTCCGGCATTTGCAACGAAAAGTAGGTTGTTTCTAATGACTGCAACACAAGCAGTACTTCCTGAAGTTGGTCCATCAAAATCAGAATGAGGCCCCTGCTTACAATATTAAAATATCAATTACAGAAAGCCGACTGAAAGAAACTAAAACAAAAAAATGTTGAAAAGTAAAAATTGAAGTATTCTTCACACAACGTTCCTACCTTCTCAAACGCCCAATCATCACTTCGGTCCTTATTATCATTGCTTCTTGGAGACCGAATCAATCCTTCAATCATTCCATTGAACCCTTTTACCTTATCGCCCAAGACTGCTAATTCCCTCCATCCCCTTTGACCTCGCATCATATCATCCATTCTGCATAATAACAAAATGATAGTTCATGCTTTTCTATTACTTTTATAGTATAGGAGAAAGCCATGCACAAATGAGGAACTAGCGATCACTGCACAAACTTCACAAAAGGTTCCTTTTTTATTTCCAGCTTACTTGAAAAATGCTTTCTGAAGAGATGTTCCAACATCTCCAGCTATGTATTCTTCACTCTTGAGCACCTGTTGGTGAAGGTGCTTGGCGCAAAATTTTGCAACAGCCTTGCCTGAAAATTTGCGTGAACATAATGTTGATTAGAAAAACTCACGTAAATTTTTTAACAAATGTCAACCTTGTAAAAATCAAACATGATCAAATTTTACCTCCATGACCATCATAAACACCGAAAAACGAAGTGGATGGATCCACATCAAGATGCGCTGCATGCTATCGAAAGAAACATGAATGGTAGAAATCAACTACATATCAATGTTCAAATAAAGCAATCTAAGAAACACAAATACCGTGAAATGAGTTCCAACATACAAAGTTAAAAGCATAACTAATTGTATAAACTATAAAACATTTATAATTTATTCCACAAAACACAATTCAATCGACACAAAAAGCTCATTTTCTCTGATACACGAGAATTGTTGAATTTGTAATTTCTATGTGTCTAAATCAAACCACACTCCACTCTATTTATAACAGCATATGGAATAAATGCTAATTGATATGATTTTCTAATTGAAATCTTAATCTATGAGTCTAATCCTAATAATAAACTTACAAAATACAATCTCAACTGCAAAATACATGGACAGCGACATGTCGACACTTATAATAATTTGAGAAAATGACAAAATTCAATATAGCTTATCAAAAAAAATATATATCAATATAATCGTATATATCGGTGTTGAACACAGACGCGTGTCTAACACCTGGACACGCTAATCCGAGGAGTGTTTGTGATGATTATCATAAGCTAACAAATATCCATTCACACAAAATACTTTCAATTTAATAAACTAGTAATTTTTTAAGTGATTTACTACTTACTGCATCTTCCATTGTTGCACGCCATCCTTGCATAGATGATAATCCATATCTAAGCATGTCATTTTCACCATCTTCAGAAAACTTTTCAGTTTTGGGAATGCTGAGATTTGTCCCCATTCCTATATCTGAAATAAAACAAATAAGCATTAGTTTTATTCTTCAACCATGAAAAGTATAAAAAAAAAAATATATACCAAAACATGTAATACAAAACCAAACATAACTTTTGCAATTCTACTAACTACATGCCAAATCAAAGAAAGAGGCATCATCAAAATTTAACTTTTTACTAACTTTTTGTTTTTTTCTCAATATCAAAATTCAAGAAAAAAGAAATGAACCATATTAGTAAAAAACAAGGAAATTAAATATTTCAATATAAAATCAAAATCAAAATCAATATAAAGATAGAAGCAATAATTTGAGATTAAACAGAATGTAGAATCCATAATCATGAAGAACAAGGAAGACCCAGATGAGAATATGAGTAGTAAATCAACAACATGAGTTAAAAATTTAATTTTTAAAAAAATTCTCACTTGAAAATGGAGAGAAACTATGAGAACAAAGAAAGAATAGTAGAATACAATAAAGTTAGCTTTTTTATAATTGAAAAAAAGAAGAAATGAAGAAATAAATGATGGGTTGATAGGGAAGGTGAAGAAGAGTACCAAGACATAAAAGAAGTGTGACTGTAAAGAGAGAGAGAGAGAGAGAGAGAGAGAGAGAGATGAATGAAGAAAACACAACTACTACACAAGTCAAGTATAGTGTTGTTGTTTGCCACTAGTGAGTTGAAGAATAAAGAAAGAAAAGGAGAAGACTTTGTGGTTTTCTGACACTGAATTTGTACAAACACTGTTTATCCACTAACCAAAACATTTTCATACATATTTGTTTGTTTTTTTTTTTAATGATAAAAGATGATTTTGATTTTTGTTTGGTTCTATTGTTGTTACTTGTATATGGACTCTCTCTTATCTCTTTGATATGTTTACAATGGATGGATATGCAATTTGTCATTTCTTCTATTATAATAATTAAAATTAATATATTTAGTCTATAATATAATTAAATATATTTTTTTTGTCTTAAATACATAATGGTTTAATAAATTTTTAAACTATTTCTTATTAAAAGGTACACAAATAGTACAAAATAAAGATATTTTTTGGTCAAGTACTTTTTTTATTTTATTTCTTACATATTTTTCCTTCCTTTTTGAATGGAAAGAAATAAAGGAAAGAGATTGATTATCTTATTTGACTAAATAAGTACTCTATTTAGTACTATGTTTAATAATAGTTAATCTATTTGAAAAATATTTTAAAATAGATTACACCTTTCAATTTTCATTATAATACTAATTATCTTTTTTCTCTCTATATTTTAGTATTTTTTTTTGACCTTTTCCCTTTATTTTAATGTATAGAAATAAATGAAAGAGACTGTCCAATTTGACTAAATATATACTCTCTTTAATACTGTTCTGTTAAATGACAATTAATCTATTTACAAAAAATAATCTCAAAATATTTTACACTTAATATAATATTATTTAATTTTTAATAGTTGTATTATCTAATCAATATTTCATTATTTCTTCCATTGTTGTGTTTATAACTTTCATTTTATATTTGTGGTAACAATGAATTTATAATAAGGTTGATAAGGATAGCTTAATAAAAATATTATTCTCTTTATGAGGTTTTTTTTATATAGACAAAATAAAAAGTCATTAAAATTCACACACATAAGATGAATAGATTGAGATTCATTTATATGATTTTAGATTTGTCTGAAATTTTACACAAATAATTTATATGATATAAATTTTTAATCCAACGGTTTATTTTATAAAAATTTATATCTGTTAATTTTTTTTAAATAGTTGGAAGTAAATACCTCCAAATTTTAAAGAGGTAGAAAAAAAACCTAAAAATATTTTGAGTTTACTAAAACTATAAGGAACCGCAAATTTGTCCCTCAAAAAGCTTCCCGCTTAAAAAACATATACCAATTGCAGGTAACGTTTGAAATTAGTTTGTACCCTTAAAATTAGTCTCACACAAATAAGAAAAACTTCCATAAACAACCTTAAGCATTCATGAGAACTTTGATGTCTTATTCTCATTGCCTAAATTAAATAAGCTTACGTACTCAAAATGAATACTTGTCTTTGTTGTATGAAGTTGAATATATCAAGTTATCGTGGACGTGGTGCACCGACGAGTATTTGGCAAGATCAAATACGAGTATTTTTGATGTATAAATAAATTGTTTTAAAATGAATTTTTTTCATGAATTATATAATATTATTTTTTGACAAATATAATGTTTTTTTTACGAGTCAACATTTGAGTTTATAATTTTATTTTTCATTTTTTTCATGATTTTTCTAATTTTATTTTACATTGAATATTTATTATTTATTAAGTACCACAAATTAAATTAGATAATTTACTCACTATCCAATATCATTCATCTTCTATCTAAAAGTCTTAACTCAAATGATAAATGTTAAAATTATTAGGCCGGGCGGGTTTGAACCCGAGACCTTACAATTGTATGAGTTATTTAATTTTAATGGATTACCACTTCATCTAAGACAAAAAAAAATATCATCCATCCTCTTAAAGTAAAAAAAAAAGTATCATTCATGTTCTAAGCTATCTATTGTGCTTTGTACGAAGAAGAACCTTAAATAAATGAATTTGATTTGTTAAATTAAATTAGCTTTTTTTTTTTTACATTTAAATTAAATTAGCTTTATTTAATGTGAACTATATTAATAAATTTTAGTATACCGGCGTACTTGATTTTTAAAATAATAAATAAAATATTCTTTCTATAAATTAAAAAATTATTTATTAACTATTATATTTAAAAAAATATAATTTTATTAAAAAATCTAAAATTTTTAAATCAAAAAAGAAATTTACAATTTTATTTTTTGTAAATATTATACTAATTTTTTGTCAAAATAAATAAATAAACCCTACTGCTAGTTACAGTAGCAAAGATTTTGGAAGTACCGTTATCCAATTCAAGTTTGGAACTTTGGATCCATCCATCCTTGCATATAAAACAACAAAGACAACAACAAGTCTCAGAACAGAACAAGTTTGTTTGTGTCCGAACCTTAACCACACAACACAAATGGCTTCCATGGCTTTCTCTACAACCTTCTACACACCTCTTCGTAGTGATTTCAATCAACTTAGAACTTCTTTCCCTACTTTCATCAAATCCTCCTCAATTGCTTCTTCCAACTCACCCTTTTTTCAACAATTATCCTTCAATTCTCACAACAACAACAACCCTGTTTTCAAGTCTCGCTCTTTCTCAGTTAAAGCTCAAGCTGTCACTGATAAAACCATTTATGATTTCACCGTCAAGGTATCCTCAATTTCAATTTTGTATCAATTTTGAAGTACAAAAATTGTTTTTTTTTGTTGGGTTTTTTATTATTGTTATAGATTTTGTTGATGGGGAAAAACCCATTTTTTGAAATTGAAGAAAGATAAAAAAAAGTTAATTTTTTTTTGGTAGGATAATTATGTTAATATTATGTGGTGTAGGATATTGATAAGAAAGATGTTAATCTTAGCAAATTCAAGGGGAAGGTTCTTTTGATTGTCAATGTTGCTTCAAGATGGTATGAATTATTATTCACTTTATAATTGTGTGTGAGTGAACTTTGTTGTTATGCACTTGTAATTTTTAGGAGGAAATTGCACTCATTTCCCTTGAGTGGGTTCAAACTTCAAACAAATATAGTTATATATTGCGGTCCGTCCGCAATTGCAGCCGAAACATAAGGTTTTAGAAATTTCCACATTGGTATGGCAACCACAGTTAAAGTTGTTGTCAGTTGTCACGTGTTCAAATCCAGGAAACAACCTCTTGTGTAGAAATCAGGGTAAAGCGCGTACAATACACCAAAATAGTGGGACCTCTTCCCGGGCTGCCCTATGGCAACAACAGTTGCGGCCATATCGGTTGCATTTATTCATATTTTGCTGCAATAACAATGTTCGTGCTTAACGACAACCACAATTTTGAACCATTACAGTCTCACTTCTTTTATACAAAATTTGAGTGGGTGTGTGTTATTTAAAAAGACTGAGAGGATGAATTTGGTATCATTCATTAACAAATTAGGGTGGTGACCGGTGAGTCTTCATTTAAAAATAAATAGTAGAAGAGGTTTGTTCTATTTAAGTATACCTTAGGAGAGAAGAGATAAGTCAGTTTCTCCTAATCAAATCCTATCTGAAAAGGTCAAATCAAATAACTTGAAAGTTATATCAGTTTCTGGTAGGTGATGATGATTCTATTTAATGATTTCTTTTGAATGACAGCGGTTTGACATCATCAAACTACACGGAACTCTCGCACTTATATGAAAATTTAAAAAACGAAGGTATGTTAGTTATGGATCTTAGTTATTTGCTTTTATTTCCTATATTTTTATCATGACTATTGGTTACTACTTGATATTTGGATATGAATCAATCTACCTGTGCAATCGTTTATCGTTCTTTTTCTGTGTTGGATCCTATATCTTGTATAAGATTAGAAGAGAAGTATGCCCTTCCTTTCCATTGAAATTCAGGCACATCCGCACAGGTTATTGGTATTTCTAGACGTGGATACTAATATGTAAATGAAGTTAACCATCTGGGACATGTTGTTATTGATCACTTTAAAAATCATATCTATATTCAAAGTATTTATCTATAGGACAAACATTTCTCTATTAGTCACGATTTTAAAATGCACATCTTTTCAAACAACGTAGTTGAGTCTAGCAGAAGAGGATAGCCCCCCTCTTGCACCAAAACACGTTTTGAATTTTTGCTGGAATAGACACTCACATAATGATGCTTTATCCAATTTATATAGACAACCTGTCTTTTTTATTTTCTTGTTTTAAAGGATTCAACTGTTTAGAATTTAGGATATTAACTTGTCTGACATTATAGTTTTGTAATTCTCATATCCCTGCTTCCTGTTTGGAATTTTACGGTGCGCTTGTTCGGGAGATCTAACACATTAAAGGGAAGAGTTAGGTAGGGGGCAAAAGTGAAGAAGATGGAGAACTTTTTATTTTACCCCGCTCTGTTTTGTTATTTAGGCATGGGAAGCTATTTTCTTTTGCAGCTTTCAGAGGGAGCTTTTTAAAAGAAAAACAATATTCCCCTGTAGAATTAGCTGAACAAAAATATGAGTTGATGCATTTTGATTACAAATACAATTTTGGGGTGGAAGAATTCGCAAAACGATAGAATGACTATTGTAGTCATCAAATTTTTGTTCAATGTTTGTAATTAACATAAATAGCATATAAGGGTCACTATATGTTGGAACACGATGTTTGTAATTAACATAAATAGCATCTAAGGGTCACTATATGTTGGAACATGATCGAGATTTATCCTTAAACGCTTTTTGTTGTTGGAAAATTCCAAATTTTCCAAAGGAATGATTCAGAATTGCCTGAAATTCAATTTTCTACTTTGTTTCGCTTTGAGCATGGCTTTCAGATTTTTAGTTCAAAAGTAATTTTTTTCATCAGCCACACGTTTTTAGTGTCGTTATGCATTTTTTTTTTCCAGGTTTGGAGGTTCTAGCTTTCCCTTGCAACCAATTTGGCTTTCAGGAGCCTGGATCGAATGACGAAATTAAGCAATTTGCTTGCACTAAGTTCAAAGCAGAATTTCCAATTTTTGATAAGGTTTGGTAATGTTTCTTCATCCGGTAGTTTTGATTAGATTACATATGAGTAAACAAGATAATGAAGTTCTGTAAAACAGGTTGATGTAAATGGACCATTTACCGCTCCAGTATATCAGTTTCTGAAATCGAGTTCTGGAGGCTTTTTTGGTGATCTTATCAAGTGGAATTTCGAGAAATTCTTGGTTGATAAAAATGGTAAAGTTGTTGAAAGATACCCACCAACAACTTCTCCTTTTCAAATTGAGGTACTTTACACTTTCGACCAAAATCAAAAGTCTAGGTTCAATTGTTATAATGGCAATGAATATTTTTAACTAGTTAGGTACACCCGCCATTGAGGTTCCATATTAAAAAACTCTGGATATCTCTATGTTGTGTTTGAAAGAACTTATTTAAGCTTAGTTTATGACATAAACACTTGTGTAAGTGAAGTCTTTGAGATCCATAAGCTCCCTAGGATAACTTTTGATAATAGCTTACAACTTATATGAGTTTAACTACATTTTTTCTTTGCTTATAGAAATAGCTCATACATAAGTTGCTTAATTAAGCTGATTATTCAAATGCACCACTCATATTTTATCTGTTTCATATTTTTCAGAAGGATATCAAGAAGTTACTTGCTGCATAAGCATAATCGGAGCCACACTTTCTTCTACAAGGAGTTGAAGTTGATTATAAACAATAAACATAATTATTTTGTAAATTGTTTTGTGTCTTCACCAATTAATTAATATGAGTATACTATAGAGAAGTAAAAAATGTTCTTTGCTTTAGCTCAAAAGGGAAAGAATTCATAAATGGCCAGAATTTTCGTTAAATTTCAGACCTTAAATTTCTTAACATTATCTCACATTCCTTCAAACATTTTAATATAACTTGGAAATGTAAAGGTTTTAGAAAGAAAATTTGACAGCTTCAATGGAGAATACCTTTCCTTTTCCAGGATATTTTCTTCTCCTTTTGATTCTTTCATCTTTATTGCACTTGAGTTAATCAAGTCTTTTTATACCTTTTCACCTAAAATTTTAAGACATTGAACTGATAAATCCTCTATATTGCTCAACTTTAACTATTTATTTTTTGTTACAACAATTTTAACTATTCTAATTAATGTAAAACTTAACTCACACTTGATTCATCTCAACTGTCAGCAACACACAAATATCTAATAGCAAATCTAGATATTAATTTTTAAAGCCGAACAAGAAATAGCTCCATCCCCAGTTACCCTTACCCATGTCATGAATGAACCACATAGTGCCTACAAGTCAACAAGTTAGATACTAGTATACTCTTATTATAATTGTTGAGTCAAAAATATCGTTAATTATAATATTGTAATATTTTTGTTTAATAGAAAACAAATTCTAATATCGTTAATCTATGAGTCAGCTATCCCACCCTTTAAGGTACTTCTAATATAAAAGGAGAATATTCATTGTGTTCGGTGATGGGTACTCTGGTCTCAAAAAAAAATTGTGTTGCGTCGGACATTGATGTGTTTCGTATTTAATCCAAGTGTCACTGTCCGTGTTTAGTAGACTTTGAATAGAACGACTTAACTCCCTCCCAAATTCAACGATCTGTTAAGTGTTCAAGTCAAACCAAATCTCTTCCAACTCCATCTCAATGGCCATCATCTCCAGATCCAATATTTCTAAATCCAAAACATGACCAAACTCAACTCTCATTAACATTAACATTAACATTAACATGACAACAACTCAACAAGATTCAACTTCTCCAACATCAACAAAAACAACAAAGAAAACCAAAAATCCATTTTTATCAATCATAACAGAACCAATAGAATGGCTTTCAATGCTAACAAATCACCTAAACCCATCATTCATAGCAGGAATTTTCCTAATATATGGTATAGGACAAGGCTTCACTGGTTCATTTTTCAAACTAGTTTCAGATTATTATTGGAAAGACATACAAAAAATTCAACCTTCAACTGTTCAACTTTACGTTGGAATATATTTCATTCCATGGGTTCTTAAACCCATCTGGGGTATTTTAACTGATGCTTTTCCTTTAATGGGTTATCGGCGCCGGCCTTATTTTGTTATTGCCGGAGTTATTGGAACTGTGTCTGCTGCTGTTGTGGCCCTGAAAGGAAACCTTGCGGCTGCGGCAGCATTGATGTGTTTTCTTGGTGTGTCTGCTAGTCTTGCTATTGCTGATGTTACTATTGATGCTTGTATTGCAAGGAATAGTATTGAGGTTCCTGGTTTGGCTCCTGATTTGCAGAGTTTGTGTGGGTTTTGTTCTGGTTGTGGTGCTCTTATTGGGTATCTTGTTAGTGGTTTCTTTGTTCATCATCTTGGACCACAGGTATTTGTGTTTTTGTCTGAACGAGAAAAACAAAGCACATTTTAAGATTTTTTGTGTGTTAATTAATAGTTGAACTCTATTAGTGAAGTTTTTCAAATTGAATATGTGATTTGTTCTTATACTGTAATGTTTGGTTGATGAATGTGATGTTTCTGTTGTTATTTTAGGGGTCACTTGGTCTTATGACAGTTTTTCCTGCTTTGACAATTGTGTTGGGTTTTGTGATCTATGAAAAGAGAATCACTGGTTTGCATAATGAAAAAAAGCAGGTTAGGAAATTTTCTATCCTTTTTCCTTGATTGTTGACTTTATGGTTGATTTAGATTTTGGATCAGAAATGGTGTAGTGGCTTCTGATTTTTGATTTACATCTAAGATAGTTCTTCTAGCTAACAAATGTTTAATCTGCAATCACGGATGTTAAGTTGTAGTCTTTGACTGTTAGTTAAGTTACAACGATCAAAGCCTATTTGCACAAAGTGAATTGAGTTTCATGAATCAACCCATATTATAATGTTTACTCATCTAAGTAATACCGGCACTTTTGATGGAAGGTGTGTCCGGTGTTCGACATTGACACATGTGATTGCATTTAGAATGATTACACGTGTTTAGTCATTAGTTTTTTTCTTCCTTAACCGTAGTTAGTTAATGCTAAGTTGATTGACTAAATACATTTAGAATGATGCTTGCAACTCTCTTCTCAGCACACACTCTCTAATTTTTTGAAATTCATATAGATCCCACTAAATTTATGTGCGGCCTACATGATTTAGTGTAACCTATTTCAATTTCAACCAATTAAAGTGTGTGTGTGTGTGTTGAGAAGTAATGGCAACACTAGTGTTTTGATACACCAAAAAGTCTCACATTGCAGCAAATTTGAGGTTGGAACAATTACTATGTAAAGTGTAAGAATACATCAAACATAAATTTTCTAATTGAAAGATCTATATCTGTATGTGTGGTAGCTTGATGATTCAACTAAATAAACAAGATTTTGCAGGGAGCAATTGAGAGTGTAGGAATGACAGTTAGAGGCATGTACAAAACAATAAAATATCCTCAAGCATGGAAGCCTTCTCTTTACATGTTCCTTTCCCTTTCTCTAAATGTAAGCACTCATGAAGGCCATTTTTACTGGTATACTGATGCAAAAGCCGGTCCTGCATTCTCTCAGGTACCTCACATATTTTTGGAAATAGATTCTCTACGGTCAGTAGCCACTGTAGTTAACATCTCGGCTATTGAAGAATATCATATGGTTGAGCGGCTACTGAGATTTCTCACAGCAGGCAATTTAGAATTTTGATCCCATCTTCCGTTTGCATATGACATTATGACGAAATTGTTTAGATTGACTTATTTGAATTTATCTACTAACGTAAACACTTGTGCGGCCGTTTGAGAGAGCTTATAGAAATAGTATGTCCACAAGATGTTTTCAGTTTGTCTCCATATAAGCTCTCCAGAACAACAATTTATGAATAGTCTTCACATAAGCATTTTACATGATTAGTGCTTATGCTAAAAGCACTTGATAATGTTTATTCAAACAGAACATAAAGAGTTAAATTTTTTTATCAAAAAAAACCATATATTTTTCTTATTGAGTTTCCTCTCCTCCCTTTGCATACGCAGGAGTTTGTCGGTGTAATATTTGCAATTGGTGCAGTGGCTTCAATAATAGGTGTTCTAATCTACCACAAGTATCTAAAAAACTACACATTTAGAAACTTAGTATTCTATGCACAACTCCTATATGCAATATCAGGTGTATTAGACTTGATTTTCGTCCTCCGTTGGAATTTGAAAATTGGAATACCTGATTACTTTTTTGTTGTGTTTGAAGAAACTGCTCTTAGAATCACAGGCAAATTAAGGTGGATGCCTATGATGGTCCTTAGCACAAAACTATGTCCTATAGGAATTGAAGGAACATTTTTTGCTCTATTAATGTGTATTGATAGCATTGGTGCCCTTTTATCCAAATGGGGTGGAGGGTTACTACTTCGTTTCCTTCATGTTACTAGAAGTGATTTTAGTAAACTATGGTTGGCTGTTTTTATAAGGGACATTCTTAGATTTTTTACACTTGTTTTGGTTTTTCTTGTCCCTAATGTAGGACCTTATGAGGGACTGCTTCCTTCTGAGGTTTGTGAAATGAGTAAGAGTGGTGATGATAATGTTGATGAAGAGACCTTGGAGCTTGTTCCTATCAATCAGAAAATTGAAGTTTAGAGAAATTTTGTTATGTTACACCACTATATGGAGGAGTTACATGCATATATGTGGGAGATTTTTGTATAAGAAAATTCTTGTATAGATTATGTTGATTAAATATTACACGGAAATTATTTCTTTCATAATATCCAAGTTTATGTTTGTGCTGATTACTATCAAATAACCCTCAAAAATTGGTGAATGTACATACAGACTATCCCTTTCATTTTAAAGAATATTGAATGTAAGAAGTATAAACTTTTCAACTTTTTTATTTGATTCTTCACTCCCAATTGAAATTTGTTTGATTTTGCAACAGATTTATCACGTTATTTAAATCACGACAAAATTTTCATTTCTATACATAAGTATTGTTTTATAACTTTTACGAAACCACGACACATCACTAAAAAGAAGACTTAGGGTGCGTTTGATCTGCTAAAAAATAAGGTACTGGACAGGACAACTTTTGTTGTACTGTGTTTGATTTTAAAACTGCTGTTGGGACTGGACAAACTGGGGGTCAAGGGACTGGACATAATCAGATATTTTTGTCCCCCACAGAACCATGGGACAACTTTTTGTCCTCAGCACAACTTGTCTAAATCAGCAAAATAACATTTTCTCCATCAAGTATCATACAAAACAAAATTTGTTCAATATTATAAATATTTGTCCTGTACTGTTCTTCCTTGTGTTGTCCTGTACTGTTCTGTCTAGTACTTTTATTTTACATATCAAACGGACCCTTAAGAACTAATAAAGAAGACATAGTAAAAAAAAAAACATTAACAATCAAACAAACAAAAGAGCCATTCTAAATAAATTTTACATAAAAAATAAATACAATTGTTAATCTCTATTATTTCCGTAAGAAAAATAAAATACTTATGATTTTACTTTAAAAAAAGAAAAAAGAAAGGCGAAATATCGAAATTGCCACTTGACGGTCTTCTGTGTGAGTGTTAATCGAGTGTAGCGTTGCGTTGTGCGGCAAAAAACGAAAACTACAGAAAACGAAAGAGAGTGATTCATAACTTCTCTCTCGGAATTCTGATTGATTCTTCATTCGTAGCTTCTTCTTCTGCTGTTATGGTAAGACTTTGTTTTCCTTCACCTCTCTTTAATTTCCTCTTTTCATCGATTCCAATTTTATTTTATTTTATTTATTTCTTCTCTCTCTCTGAAATTAGGTTTATTATCTAACTAAACGATTCATGATTATTTTGACAGGCTAATAATCGTCACACGATAATTCTAATTCAAACATCTCCTCATAATAGATCAACTAGAACATTCATGGATTATCCCTCCGTTACTCAAGCTATGGATGGTAATAGTTTTAGTTGCTTTTGATTTCACTCTAGTTTAATTATTTAGGTTTTGCTTATTTTTCTATTTTTATGTGAAATTTCATCATCACAATAGAAAATAACAGTGTAAATAGTCTCAGTTTTTGTTTTTTTAACTCTACCGATGAATTATGAAGCACTGACACAGACACTGAATACGAGACTGATACATGGTTTGATGAATTATGAAGCGTAGTTAATGAGTGCTCTTTTTTGGGGGTAGAGTCCTGTATTTTATTATATAGATTTGGATAGTATATAGAAGAAACTACAATGTTGTCTTATAGATAGCTAGGATGCTTATAAACCAAGTTCTTTTGATCTGATGAATTTTATGATTTAAATGCAATGAATTTGATTAGGTTTCACTCAACTGTCAAAGAATTGTTAGAATTTGGGTGGGGTTTGTGATTTCAAATTTTAGTCGTCTTTAGGTTTACGAATGCATTCTTGAAGAAGTAATATCTGATAAACTAATATCTAATCTGGTTAAGAAATTTATGAATAATATTTTTGTCGTTTTTTGTTTTTGTCCTCTTACTGCCATTCTACCCAAGCACTTGGTCATCTCCCATCAAATCTTCTTTCTCTATTTCCCTTTAAGCATTGTCCTTGTAATATTTTGATTTCAACTGTGGCTTTAGAATAATGGATTTTGGTATATGAACTATGAAGAATGAATAATGTATTTAACGCGAGGTGCATTAGCATCAAGAATATATGGCTTTCATTAATTTGGGAAGCACATACTATTGGGTGCCTAGAAAAAATGGAATTGATTGATGAAAACCCAAATAAGAAGAACTGATTAGATGAATAGCTGTCTAGAGGAAAGCCTAGAGAAACTGTAGGTTAAATCGTCAAAAATGTTTTTTTAACCGGTCTGCTTTAGATGTGATTTATGATTAGGCGTTACAGTTTAGTTTGATGTATATTGTTAACGGCCACTTAGTGAGAACAGCCTTTTATTGTCGTTTTCTTAATTTGATATTGAAAAGTGTTAATCTTAATTATTGCAGAGGCTAGCCGTGTTATATATTTAAATTGTTTTTCTTTTGGATAGATTGTAAATGATGAGATTTATTAATTACAATAGTAGATTGTCATCTCCTTGTCTATGTGATGCAATAAAAGCTTGGATCAGTTGTTTAGCTTCATTATTCTTAAAAGAAAAGTCTCACGTGTTGGTATTTAGATTTATTTCAAATATTAAAAGTTTCATTAACATGTAATATTTAGATATATTTATCAAAAAAATAGTAAAAATGTAAGTATTAATTAAAATATTTATACATATAGTACAAATTATTTAATATGTAATTAGAATAGCAGTCATTCCTGATCTTGGAATATCCAGTTTTGGGGCCGACTACTACGTGCCTATATCCAGGGTTTGCAACCTATATAATTTTCATATTATATTTTTTTGTTGATGCTTTGTATGTATCAATTATCAGTATTGAATAGAGGTTTTATTCCTGTGATTTTTCAGGCATATGCGGAATGTATGAAAGGAAACTGAAGGAGTTGAATCCCGCAATCAGAAATCTCTCTTATGATATTACGGATCTCTACAACTTCATTGACGGTCTTGCAGACATGAGTGCTCTAGTGTATGTCTCTCTCTCCCTCCCTCTCTCAAATCTGTGCATGCATAGGTCTTTAATACAGTCAAATCCATCTGTTAGTACTGAGTAGAGATATATGATTTGTCAGTGTTCTTTGATTTTACAAAAGAAGAAATTATACTGTGAAAAGAGAGGAGAAAAAATAGATGGTAGAGAAAAATTGAGGTGAGAGAGCATGTACTGATGCTTTGAGTCTTTCATGGTTCAAGAGTAGATTTTTTTATTCAGTAGTTGCTTGCTCATATTTTGTTGAATTTGTAGCAAATATATGATCTGTCTGTATATTCTGATTTGAAAAAAAAAGGCAAAATTATAATCAGTGATAAGAAAAGAGAAAAAATAAATGGTAGAGAAAAGGTAAGAGAGGATATACTGATGATTTGTGCTTTTCATGATTAAAGATTAAGTTTTTTTCTCCTTCAGTAATTGCTTGCTTATTTTCTCAAAGAATTTGATGCTGAACAAGAAATAGATGGTTCTGTTTGAAACACTGCAATCTAGATCAAGGAAAATAAAAATTTAACTGTCTCTGTGTTAGCAAAACTAATGTAGATTGACATTATTTTTCTCCTTCAATTAAATGAAAATTAAGACTATGCTATGGGTGATAAAATTAATAGCAATTATGAGTTTGAAAGATGTCTTAAAACCCTTGATAGAGTGAAGTGTTTGGAGAAAAAGTGGCACTGGTTTGTAACTCCCTTTCCTTTCCTCCCTCTCCGGATGCCCCTTTTTACTTGGAGTTAAGGACTTAATAAAGTAATCATTTGCTGTATCATATGTTTGCCTTATAGTAATCATTAGGATAATGAAGTGAACTTAGGTAATACCTTAATTCAACCGTCAATAATGTATGTACTATGTAGTTATCTCTTTGTACATGTTTGGTTTGCCTTGGCATTGATTAAGGACTCGCTGATTGGTTTCTATTTGCAGTTTTGATAGTACATCTCATGCTTACTTTCCCTATGATCGAGAGTGGATTAAGCAAAAAACCTATCAACATTTGAAGAAATTGGCACATTGATTGATCTCCAAAGTTTTAGCAATTAAATGTAAAGAAAATTACCAAGGGAAGAACTTGTCTGCTATGTGGGCTATACTCTGATGGCTATGTTGCTTGATATGATTATATTGCACATACTGTTGGCGAGTTTTTATATACTATATTAATATTTAGTGCTACCAAAGTTTTTAAAACAATGATCATTGACATGGCTTAGTATATCCTTGTCAAGTGTGTTCTATGGCTAGAAGATTTGGCCTTGTTAAAAAAAATCTTCATCTTGTACTATTTAGTAGGAAGTTGCACTGTTTATTTACCTATCTTATCATCTATAATTAACAAGGTTGTGCTAATGCATGTAGAAAATCAAGGTTTAAATATGTCTCTACACTATTTTTCTTTACTTACCTTCAATATAGTGTGCTATACATAACACTAGGATCTAATTAAAGATAATTTCTCTTCTCTCCCATTTTTATTGAAGATATCTTTTGGTAATGTAAAATCTTATCGAAAGATATAATATAGAGAAACTATGTATGAACACTCCACCTGCTTTTATAAGCTCATCCTTTCTTCAAAAAGTCATCTAATTTAACATAGTATGCTGCTAGATTCTAAATCTCACGCAGTCATGACACAATATATTGATCCACAAATTATCCCAAAAGGATTCATCGAATGTTCCCTCCATGATATCAATTACATATTCTTCTTAATAGCAACTTGCATGCAATGAGGTGGCTAACACCAACTACCTTTTTATTTGTTTATTTTACATATAAAAGGTTGACATGACGGTACATGTTTACCAACCAATATGACCCGCCAATAACCAATTTGACTAAAATTATACTATGGTTTTTTTTATCACAAAATCGAAAGCATTATTGTTTATAGAATGATTAAGTAATGAAATATTTAAATTCAAATTTGACTCGATAATACAATCCATTACAAATTTACAATAGTATATCTTTATTTAGTCACGTTTGTTTAGAAAACTTAGCCGTTATTTTTAGTTATGCGCTCTCTACTTTGGATATTTATTACGTAACTAAGGTTTGCATTATTTCAAAAGAAATTCTAAGCACTACATCTATCAAATGATTAAATATTGGAGGGGAGTTTCCTCAATCGAGAGTTATCCATTGTCAAAAGCCACACTTGAATCTTTAAAAGCGACACTAAAATGAAAATTATTATAAAACGTGAAATTAGATAGAGAAAATGTGAGAAAAGTGGCACAGCCATCATTCTTCTTACGCCACTTTTAAGCTAGTTGCGCATATATATATAAAAAAAAAAATGTAAGAATGAGTTCTAGGATTACAATCCAAGCAGCTATGTATGATGTTACCTTTATGGTATGGTATATATTTGTACATGTCTAAATAGAGTTTGAACTAAATTACTTACCAAAAAAAACAAGAGTTCGAACAAAATTATGATATTATTCGTTTAATTTATTAATTTATCTTTTTTATTATAAAAAAACTCATACTCATAATGCGGATTGATATTGGTAAAATATATGAAAATACACCATGCTAATTGCTAATATCTAAAATATGTAAAAAATGATCTCGTTTTTGCTTCAAAAATAATTCCATATCTCAATTTTTCTCTCTTTTATGCTCTTTCCACTCACATTTTTCCAGCTACATTATAGCAATATACTATGATCAAAGATGGATATCATTAGCCAAAACAAAATTATTTTCGTGCACACCAGTGTAATGAATAATCTAATTTTATATTATCAACCATGACGAATTCATACATTATAAAAATGATAAATGTCCATTTTTTGTCTTTCTCTTCACCAAAATAATACTATTATCACGTTGTCATCCATTCACTATCTATCCATAATCGGCTCACAACTCCAAAATAAAATGAAGTCATCATATTGTCAAATAAAAACTCTTCCGCACACAGTATAATACTAGAATCTAATAATACTACCCACCCCATTTTTGTCTATAGTACCTTTTTTCCTTTACATATCTTTCATTTATAGAAAATTCAAATAATGACTTAGTTTATAATGATTTGATCGAAACCACAAAAAATAAAAATAGTAATTCGTATTCAATTAAGTAATTAGGTCATTTTTTTAGCTGTAAAAACCATGAGTGTTGATTTCATGATCCTTTAAAAATGAATAAGTGTGCGTATTAGAATTCGAATCTCAATCACTACACATAACACACAATATCCTTATCAACTGAGTTAAACTCACGAGCACGACGAAATTTAAGTTAACACAAGAATAAATAAATACTACTATAATATAGTATAATATAACTCACATCACACATGGATGCATGTGATGGCTACAAACAAGTATAGCTAGCAAGCATAGAAAAACCATAGTAGCAAGTAGCAGCCATTCTAAATTTTTTCAGTTGTAAATTCCAAAAACCAAACAACCATGCCAAATTCTTCATCATCTTGTTCTTCCTCAAACATCATTAATCCCTCCAAACAATATCTTCTTTTTCTTCTTACACTACTCTTCACTCTTTCTTCCCTTCCAACAAAAACAAACTCACTTTTCTTCAACATAACAAATTTTGACGACACAACCGTTGCTAATAACATCTCATTCCAAGGTGATGGAAGAATCAGCAACGGTTCCATTGATCTTAACAAAGTAAGTTACCTTTTCCGTGTTGGAAGAGCAATATATTCAAAACCATTACATTTATGGGACAAAAACACTAAAACTCTAACAAGTTTCACTACACGTTTCACTTTCACAATCAACAATGTAAATGATACTTCTTATGGTGATGGTTTTGTGTTTTATTTAGCTCCTTTGGGTTATCAAATTCCACCTAATTCAGCTGGTGGTGTTTTTGGTCTTTTTAATGCTACTACTAATAGTGATGAACTTATGAACTATGTTGTTGCTGTTGAATTTGATACTTTTGTTGGTTCTATTGACCCACCAATGAAACATGTTGGTATTGATGATAATTCTTTGACTTCTGTTGCTTTTGGAAAATTTGATATTGATAATAATCTTGGTAAGGTTTGTCATGTTTTGATTCATTATAGTTCTGATAAGAAGATGTTGGAAGTGTTTTGGTCTTTTAAAGGTGGTGATGGAGGTTTTGGGAATTCTACAATTTCTTATCAGATTGATCTTATGCAGAAATTGCCTGAATTTGTTAATATTGGATTTTCGGCTTCAACGGGTCTTTTGACCGAAAGTAATGTTATTCACTCGTGGGAGTTTAGTTCGAATTTGAACTCGGATTCTACCGCGGATGTGTTGTTGGAAGGAAATGGTAGAAAAAGGTCGTTGAAAACGGTTGTGATTATTGTTGCTGTGATTGTTCCGGTTATTTTGTTAGTTTTGATAGGTAGTGTTGTTGGTTGGGTGATAGTGAAGAGGAAAAGGAAGAGTTTGGATGAAGGGTTGGATGAATATGGAATACCTGTTTCGGCGAAATTTGATTTGGATAAAGCAACAATACCGAGAAGATTTGAATATAGCGAATTAGTTGCAGCTACTAATGATTTTGCTGATGATAGAATGCTTGGAAGAGGAGGTTATGGACAAGTTTACAAAGGTGCTTTGACTTATTTAGGAAGAGTTGTTGCCGTGAAGAGGATTTTCGCCGATTTTGAGAATTCAGAAAGGGTTTTCATCAATGAGGTTAGGATTATAAGCCGATTGATACATAGAAACTTGGTTCAATTCATAGGTTGGTGTCACGAAAAAGATGAGTTTCTTTTAGTTTTTGAGTACATGCCGAATGGAAGCCTTGACACACATTTATTTGGTGACAAGAAAAGTTTGGCTTGGGAAGTTAGATACAAAATTGCATTAGGTGTCGCGAATGCACTTCGTTATCTTCACGATGACGCCGAACAATGTGTTCTTCATAGAGATATTAAATCAGCTAATGTACTGTTGGATACCGATTTCAGCACAAAACTCGGCGATTTCGGGATGGCAAAACTGGTCGATCCAATGTTGAGGACTCAAAGAACAGGTGTAGTTGGAACATATGGTTATTTAGCACCGGAATATATCAATGGAGGAAGAGCTAGTAAAGAATCTGATATGTATAGTTTTGGTATTGTTGCTTTGGAGCTAGCAACTGGTAGAAGAATTTTTCAAGATGGTGAGTTTCATGTGCCTTTGATGAATTGGGTTTGGGGACTTTATGTTGAAGGAAATCTTATGAGTGCTGCTGATGAAAGATTGAATTTGGAGTTCAATGTTAATGAAATGAAGAGTTTGCTTATTGTAGGATTATGGTGTACTCATTCAAATGATAAAGAAAGACCTAAAGCTTATGAAGTGATTAAGGTTCTTAATCTTGAAATGTCATTACCTGAACTTCCTCTTGATATGCATGATCGTGCTCCTCCTATGGTAACTTTTAGGCCATCTAATGGTGAATCTTTGTTACCACAAATGACTAATAGTCTTGTTTCTGATGGAAGATAGTCAAATGTTTTTACGAGCTTACGAGTCGAGTCTATTCACCGATAGAAGAAGTGTTTTTTTATGTGGAATTGAATTCATTCTATTTCTTTGTATATTTGATTTCTTTCTATGACATATTGTTTTATAACTTTGTTGTTTAGATGAATTTTTTGGTCAATCCCCTTTTAAAGCCTTACATTTTTATCATTTTAATAGGAGGTATAATAACAAATTTACATTTTCCACCCTTTCAACTTTTTATGCTAGATTTTAGACAAAATTATGCATGCACTCTTTTAAGTTTGACAATTTTTTTCGGATTGATTATTTAAGTTGTTTTCCTTCTATGTTTATTTTATTATTACATTTTAATAAATAATATTTATAAAAAAATGTAATTTGCTCATTTGAATTTGTCACATCAACAACATTATGGATACATCAACTGTTGATCATAAATTGAGCAAGAAAAAACCACATCATGCATGTTTTGAGACTTAAATGACAAAACCTTAAAGGACAACATGGATAAGTAAATTTTGTATAGATATTCTAGTCAATACATATAATTTTCATGAATAAATAATCTCTCTCCCTTTCAAATTCCTTTGATATCAAATGGAGCTAATTTATGCCCTTCTTTCTATTTCCCCTAACAAAAAACTATGAAAATGCATATGTATATGAAATTAAGAATACAAAAGAATGTATCTTCACTAATCTGTTATATATTACCATCAACACTGTGTACAAGTGACATCAATTCAACATCTTTTGTTTCTGAAGTGTCAATAGCATCCACCTTTGGATCAACATTTTCTTTTTGAAGAAGAATGAAAGAGTTAGGATCAACTCTAGGCACCAAAAACAGCAAACAAAGTGGAGTGAGTCGTAAAATATTCCGGATCAAAATCGCCAACCAAATGTTATCAAACTTTGTTCTTGTGACCTTTAGAACATGAAGTACCAATCCACCACCCCATGAAGACGATAGAAGTCCAGCATTATCAATTGACATTAATAGAGCAAAGAATGTTCCTTCAATACCAGAAGGACAAAGCTTTGAGCTTAGTACAAGCATTGGCATCCACTTTAGTCTATTTGTCATTTGAGCTATGCTTTCGACGATCACGACAAAGACGTAATCCGGTATACCAAATTTGAGGTTGAGTCTCAAGACTAAAATCAGATCAAACATCCCTGACAGACCATAGAGTAACTGAGTCCAAAAGAGTACGTCTCTGAATGCGTAATCCTTTAGTGCGTATTGGTATAGTATTGCGCCTAGAAGAGAACCGACTGAACTGATTGAAAATATGAAACCAACACTCTCCTGTGTAAGAAGATACAAGACAGAGGTTATTGGCATTCTATGCTGTTATCTTCTATATGACAAGAGAAATAGTAAACAAGTTTTTCATTCAACGGTGACAGTAATCACATTTTGGCGCACTTTTCTATTCTGCTATGCTCGCTTTCAATGAACAATAATCACATTTTGAGTCAAAATAAAGCTCTTGGATGCAAAAGAAGTGTGTGATTATGATTATGCATATAGTGGAAGAGGAAATGCATGCATCACATGTTTAAATTCTTAGCATTGACAAAGATGCCTAATAAAAATACCTGAGAAAAAGATGGTCCATCCTTTGAGTCTGTATACCAATAAAACATTCCTTCAAGGATATTCAAACTTAGTGCAAGGGATAAATACATGTATAAACAAGGTCTCCATACATCTTCACTCTTCAATGTAGTCCACATAGCCTTGCTAGCATCCACAAAATTTTGGTTCACCTAGATAACGAAAAAATCAGTTTAGGTGTGTATTAGACCATGGAATTGGAAATGACATAGGCAAGTTATACTAGGCCCTATTTGAACACACAGCTAAATTAAGCGATTATCATATAAGTGCTTTTGTATGCAAGTTATTTCTATAACAAACAATAAAATAAAGTAGAACTATTTTCATATAAGCTATAAACTTCATTAGCTATCTTAGTGCCCGTTTGGCCGGGCTTATTTTCTACTTTTTTTCTTCTCCTTAAAAATAGTAAAGTAGGAAAAAAATGTGTTTGATTCTACTTTTTTTTATTTTTGAATTCTTTAGTTTATTTCTCTAATACTTTTAAAGAGAAATATGGCTAAAGTCAATTTTATACTTCTCTATTTCGTTTAAGCTAAATAGAAAAGTAGAAAATAAGCCGGGCCAAACGGGCAAGCTTATGGAAATAAGCTGAAAACAGCTTATGGACGTTATGAGATATTTCCATAAGTTCTCCCAAACATTCTCACAAGTGTTTATACTAGTAGATGAACTCAAATAAGTCAATTTCAAACAGACCCTTATACCTGTCTGTAAGAGAAGTTTTCCATACGAGGCTCATCAAGCAAAAAACCAACCAAAATTACAAGTCCCGCAGGAATAGTCAACAAACGAAATACTCCCTGTAAGAAAAAATCTTTCAGATTGCAAAAAAAGAAAGTAATGAAGTACTTTAAGACAAGGAAAAACTTTGCAGGTTTTAGGAAGGGAAAAAAATTAAGAGGCTAACCATAGGGCCTATAAGGTGAACAAAGATGCCACTAACGGAGAATCCTAATAGTGCTCCAACAGAAGAACTAAACGCGCATAAACTTTGCATATCAGCAGCAAGGGAAGGATGAGAGATACTGTTCTGAGCAACACATGCATCAATGGTCACATCTGCTATTGCCACACCAGCACTTCCAGCTGTTAATGCTAGAAGTGCCAACACAAGATGAAGGTTTTCATGATAAGATAACAAAAGCATGGCAACTGCTCCTAATAAACCTGCAACCATCAAAGAGGGACCAAAATTCAGAATACTACATAGTGAAACAGTTTATAAATCTCTTCATCAACCCTTAGGAAGCATCGGTGATAGAAAATAATATTAATCCGCAATAAGAAACATAAAATGCAGGGGGCCTCATTTATAGCCCTTCTAAGTTCTAAGGTTGTCTAAAGAAAAATCTAACTTCGCTGATGTTTAATACATATTGCATAAACTAAAAGTAAAACTTCATTTTCCTAGAGAATGTTTCACTTCAAGTTTTTCGAGGTTTCTTTGATTGCAGCACACTGAATCATTGTGACCAATGTTCCATAACACCTTGGGAAGTCAGAGGAGATAATGAGCCAATTTTCATCATTGAGAAATACCATTTCCCCCCGAACAAAATCCATTTATTAAAATAAAAAAGCACCAAAAGTAACTGTTATGAGCATAGTTTTGATTCGCGGTCGCATCTCAGCCCATATTATGGAGAATCACAGACAAATGCAACCTGAACTGCAGTCTAGCAAATATCAAAACCCTTGAAGTTGCTACCACCCAAATGATCAAAGCCCTTTCTAAAACCCTTTGACTAAGAGTCCAATTTACCATGGCATTCTAACTGCAATTGGTTAAGCTTACCATTAGTTACTATTGTGTTAAGAGTCTCACATTGAATGAGACATGAATGGAAAAGTAAGACACCAAAATTTAGGGTTGAATTAGATGAAGGGTTGAATTAGATCAAACCCAAAATTTAAGACACCGAGCTTCAGCCCTATAAACCGCGCTGACAAGTCACCAAACTAATAACACTTCAACATCCATTGAAGTTCATTTTAATTTGATAAGCATCAATAAATTTATAAACGGTACACAAAGAAACATAAAAAGCTACAATTTTTGTCTAACAAAAATCAAAATTCCTACCTAAAACATGAAGTAAGCTAAATATATCCAACACAAACACAATTGAACAAAATCAGAAAAAAACATCAACATTACATGAAAAAAAACATACCAGCAAAAATGAAATAAGGTCTTCTACGGTATCCATAAATAGGTAAAACATCTGTAAGAAGACCCCATAAGGGCTTAACAATCCATGGAATAGAAGTGATTCCAGCATAAACCTGTGCTTCAGATGGTTGAACTTTCTGAACATCTTTCATATAATACTTTGTTCCAACACCAGCAAGAGCACCACCTACACCTTGACTTATTCCATAAACAACAACAACTCCTAACACAAAACTCCAATGCATTTCTCTTGAAAGCATTTTAAACCAATGAATTGGAATGAAAAAACAGTTCCAATTCCAAACACCCTTTGACTTTGTTTGTTCATTTTGTTGCTCAGATTCAGAAATAGAATCTTCATGATTTTCCTCTTCCTGCATTGTTATACTTATACTGCTATTTAGGATAAAAAATCAAGACTCAAGTTGAAAGAAAACTTTCTAAAAATGAAGTTTTTTGTTTTTGTTTTTCTATTGTTCATGATGTGAATATATCACCCCTTCAAGGTTTGGAATCATTTTTCTCTGATTTAAGTTTGGAAAATGAAGGATTTTGCAAAGTAAAAGATGAGCTTGACCAAGAGGTAGGTACTATATTGAATTAAATTATTGTATGTATAATATTTAATTAATAATGAGATTTAGAGTATAGTATTAAATTTAATTAATTGATGGTAAAACAATGTTGCTTGTTGTTGAATATAACTTACTTACTTACTATAGTACTAAAACTAACTAGCATTTGGCTAAAGAGTTTTGGTTGTTATGTGTTGAAGGAAGGAAGAGTTAAAGGGTAAATGAAACTCAAGACAGCTGTTGTAACATTTTGTGAAACAAACAAAGTGGTAGATGCTTACTTTTGATGTTTCCTAAATCTGACTATTCCAATGGAAAATATGTCTACTTGACATCAGATATTTGTCAAGTGGGGTATAGTTCCTCAGTTTCTAGGGAAGGTGGATACTATTTAGATGCACACATGAAATGGGAAAAGTACACAAAAAGAAAAATTAAATAATGTATATTTTAAAAATAATTAAATGTTTTATAAGTTGATGTATATGTGTTCAAATAATTTAGGCTTAAACATACATTTGGTCCTGTATGTACACCAATTTTTCGTTTTAGTCTCTGTATCGAAAATTTTGACAAAATAGTCCCTGTATCGCACTTTTTTTTTTGACGTTGGTCCCTGCCGTCCAATTTCATCCAAGTGGCAAACGTTTTGCCACCTGGACCCTGCCACGTGGCCAAAAAATGTTGCTGACTGGATTAGAGGGACCAAAACCAAAAAATTGAACTGAATGCAGGGACCAAAACCAAAAAATTGAACTGAATGCTAGAGGAGCTAAAACCAAAAAATTAAACTAATTGCAAAATGACCCATTTAAACTCTAAATATTTAAATTAAAATTTGTTTCTCTACTCTTCTCTTCTCATCAACCTTTCAACAGAGAGACTCATTGCTAAAAAAAATTATCTTGATGATTTCCCTTTCAACGATCCCAATCAACAACCGCCCAACCGTGGTGGTTTTTTCGACGCGCTTTCTGATCACGTTGTCAACATTCGCAATGTCTCTCATAATTTCATCAAAAAACTCATCCAAATGGGGCGCAATGATCGACGCAAAATTATTTTTGCCATGAAAGTTGGTTTATGAGAAGAGAAGAGAAGAGTGGAGAAACAAATTTCAATTTAGGGATTTAGAGTTTAAATGGGTCATTTTGAAATTAGTTTAATTTTTTGGTTTTAGTCCCTCTAGCATTTAGTTTAATTTTTTGGTTTTGGTCCCTGCATTCAGTTCAATTTTTTGGTTTTGGTCCCTCTAGCATTCTACGTGGCAGGGTCCAGGTGGCAAAACGTTTGTCACTTGGATGAAATTGGACAGCAGGGACCAACGTCAAAAAAAAAAGTGCGATACGGGGACTATTTTGTCAAAATTTTCGATATAGGGACTAAAACGAAAAATTGGTGTACATACAGGGAACAAATGTATGTTTAAGCCAATAATTTATATTAGAGTTGTGTCCAACCAAATATTTGACCAGTTTCTATTTACATTACAAGAATTTTTTTTTCTCTTTTGACTAAAGAAATAAATTATTATTTAGGAAAAAATGATTAAATTATAAAAACCATATTGTATATTTAAAGGGGTTTGTAACCAATATATATAAAGGGGTTAATATTTAATACAATTTTGTACCAAAAAAAATTATTTAATACAATTTAAAAAAAAACACCCTTAATGTGTTTTATTTATTTTTTTGGGTACAAAACACCCTTATATTTGTTAAAGGCTTAACTGCAATCTTAATATGTATTTTTACTTGCTTACATGATTAATCCACCTTTTTTTAAATTCATTTTTCCATGTCTCTTCACAGCCGTTTGCCTACATGACATTATTACAATGTCTTATTTTTGACACATTGTCTTTCTTCAATTCATTATTCTTCATTTCATAATTTGAAAAATCTTTGCCTTATATAAACCACAATAATAAAAACCTATATATGACCAAGATTTTCATTAGTCCATATTGTCGAAAATTTAAAGCATATTCGACTCCACAAAAGCATCACAATATTTTTCTCGATCAAAGAATTATATTTGTCTCAATATATGATTTAACTATGTTTAATTTTAGTGATTAAATTCACACACATAATAAGGACAAGGGAAAATTTATTATTTTTAATAGTTATTGTTAAAGTATCTTTATGATAAGTGGAAAAATCATGAAAAATAAATAATAAAGGTAAAAATTTGAGAGGAATTCTCTTGGGATGAAACTAAATTGTAGAGGTACAACTATAATTCTTGAGGTATACTTCACAATTATCTTTTGATGTTATAAAAAAAGTCCCAAAGGTTAAGAACCACTAAATCCTACATAGAACAAAAACTTAAAACTTTCACTGTTACAAGTATATGTCTATTTCTTCCAACTTTTTGCATTTTGCTTTAAAAATTTGACCCAAAAAAATTTCTCAAAAATTTGACCAAACCAAATATTGCCTCATACTTTTAACCACTAGTTCAACCTTAAGCTTAAAACCATAATCCAATTATAAAAAAAGTACACAGGAAAATGCTAGAGTCACCCATTACTCCAAATAATCATTTTCACCCATTTGAATCATCATTTCTCCAAATGTCTATATATGTAAACTATAAGCATTCTATTTTCAATGAACTAATTTCTTCAACTTCCAAATAACATATTAATCAAAAGTTGCAGCAACAACAGTATTTTTCACACAACCATACCATTAAGTTAGATCCATAATATTCCTCAAATCACCTTTAAATGAACAAACATGTCTTTAACAATACTTTTGTCTATTGTGCACCAATGAAGCAACCTTTTTTTTTTTTGAAATCCACACTCTCAAGGTAAAAGGGTCATGAGTTATACAAGGTTCTTCACACAAAAATTAGAAACAACCATCCACATAACTCCTTTTTTTGCCCCTTGATTCTTCTTTTTTCTCCATGTACTTTTCCCTTTATGGAGACACAAGAGTAGCAATGGTTGTTGAACAACTCTTATTATCATCGGTTCGGTTCAAATGAGTTATGTACATGACTAACCTGCACTTAAAGAATTTCATTAAGCATAATTGTAGGGACTTGTAAAAGAATCTGAATTGCTTCTGGCTCGTTGATCTTTGTTTCAAACTGTCGTTGACATATATTCGCATGCATCTATTCAATTAAGGTCACATTAGCAACCTCGCTTTTCATTTCCATATCCACCTTGTCGCAGTTTGAATTTTCAATACGAGTATTGAAAATCGTTCTTGTCAATTATAAATAATGATTCTCCAAAGCTGCGAGACAATCAAAGAGAAAGTGTTCTATCAATGAGTATTGAATTGGACTTCGAGACGCTCTCTTTCGTTTGACTGACACCGTGTACTCTCTTTAATATATCCTCTCTAGCAACAACCTGCAATGGGAATGAAAACCTCTCTTCCAGGTGAATTTGGAAGGTGACTCGCGTCTTCACTTTCGTTATTGAACAAAGTTTTTTGCGCATAGAAGATCATGTAACATTGTGAAGCTCTAACTGTTGCCTCATCAACCTCGGTGATCCAAGCATCGTCACATCTGTACCATTGTTTCCTTAATCGCACAAAAGAAACATAGTGGCCAGACTCGAGCGTCCCTGCATGTGTCACCACTGCGAAAATCTCAAACTTCGAAAATGTATCAGATTCATCGCCTCCAAAATTAAAAATTCTATTTCCATATCTGGCTCTAAGGATAGAAGAGGTCAAATATGGAGTCATGTCCAAGGAGAAAGGAAATTGTAGGTACCGGTCAATCTTTCTCGACAACTTCTTAACAAAAGAATGCTCAAATCGTTTTACGTGCAAAGTAAGTACCAGAGGGAGCTTTCTAATTGACATTTGTTTCAATGAGTTTTGCCTTTTCTGACATTTTTGGCAGTAAAGTTTCTGGTCTGAACCTAACTTCTCTGGCCGAGTGAACAAATCCAAACAACCGAGAAGTGTAGACATGCCGTCATCCTCATTAGGTTTGGTAACTTTTTTACCCTTTTCTGTCAAAGAGATATTAATGTCCAAGTTAAGTGAAATGTCCAAAAAAGGGTCATAGGTTGTTGAGGTGAATCCACAGGCCATACAGGTAACATCTGATCTCAAAAGCCCATAGAACACTCTGTGAGCAATGCATTGGCAATCTCCACCATTGCCTGTATATAGCAATAATTATGGATTATGTATTTGAGTAAAACATAGCAACCTATTACTAACAACGATAACGGATTTCAACGGAGTTCGGTCAATTTCGCCTTCGTCTCTAACTGCAGAGTGGCTGCAGTGGTGTTCTATTCCTTGTTATGTAAGCAACTACAGTTATTACTATAACATAGATAATCACACAGTAAATATAAGACAACAAAATTCTAGGAAAAAAACCAAGTTTCAGAATCTCATTACCTTTGCTTCCATTCCTTGTTATGCCCTCTTTCTCATGGATTGTATCTAACATCGAAATGAAAAACTCATGAGCATCCTGTTGCTCGTAACTCGCTAAATTTGCTGAATGCTGCCACCAGCTTGACAAAAAAACAAAAAGTTTCACCATTTAAAAGAAACATGAGTTTGAGGACCAAAGCAACATAATGAGTCCAAATCCAAAGTCATAAAGTTTTTTGGATTTCAATAGAAGTTTCTCCAGCTAACTCGCAACTAGATTCATATAAACAAATCATCAACTTCTAACTTTTCATGAAAATCATCAACCTAGAGCTGACCAAAAAATGTGCTTTGTCACAGAAATCTTCACCAAAGAACACGCTATGCTACTTTGGTCACTTTTGTCATACCAAAAGGCATATTTTTGAGATAATCAACTTGCTCATTGGAGCAAAAGTTTTCCTATTTTCTATACTTATTCAAACAAATTCATCTCCAGCTGGTTGAATATCAATCAGAACACTCAAAATTAAGCAATTTCATAAATGAGGCAAATTCTCTTACGGGGGAGCATTTAAAAGCACCACAAAACAAATGCAGATTAAATCCCTTTGATAAATATCAGCCACTATTTTCATGAGACAAAAAGCTACTACAATGAAAGGTAATGACATAAAGAACAATGGCAGACCTGTAGAGAAACTGAGCAGGGCTATACGGATTTCGATCACCCGAATACATAGCTGAAAAAACAGCATTAATATCACAAATTAAACACAACTGATCCGTCCTTCTTCTCTTACAATCTTCCACACTATGTCCACCACTCAAGAAATAGTCCCTGAAAGGAGGTGAGTGTAGCAATGCTTGCAACACAGAATTCATAAAACAAGTACTACCCAAATTGTTCAAACCCCTCAATCCCTCAGGAAAACAAGATTTACCCCTTAGATCCTTAATTGGAAAACTAAACTTAGATTTATTATTCAAATACAATCCAACCCCAGAAACCAATCTTCTTCTCTTAAGCAATCTCTGACCAATACTCTCATTTCCAATAGCACCTAGAGGCAAAACCATTGAATGTTTAGCCATCACAACTTGATCAAAATCAAGGTCATAAACTTGATCACAACAAAACCCACAAAAAAGTTCAGCTCTTTCTATATCAACAAACAAAACATGACCAATTTCAGTTTTTGGATGCAAAAGGGTATGATCCAAACAACAGAATGAAGAACAAATTAAACATAAAAAAACTCTTTTTTCACACCCATTATTACAGTAACTGCATCTGGGTATTTTAAAATTAGGTTTTTTTAAACTAGTTTTTCCAATTGGAGAAGTTACAAGTAGCTTTTGAATAGCTTTGTAGCCACTGACACCATTTTTGAGCTTGTAATCAGAAAGATGCTGACATGGTTCTGGGTTTGTGTACAAAGTGCTTCTTTGAAACATAATAACTGTGAAAATTTTGTAGCTAATTGAATGGTTGAAAACAAAGACAGAATATGATTGTTGAAGAAACCTAAAGTGATGTTATTGTCTTGTTTGAATAAAGATGAAAAAGCAAGACAACAAAAAAGAACAATTGAAAGAAATAAGTTGTTTTCACTATTGATTAGTGCTTTGGTTATTTTTGGTTTTGAAGATGATTATGATTTCATAGATAGATAATATTAAGAACAAAAAGCTATATTAAAAAAAGAAATAAAAAAACAAGCATGCTTGAATGAATAATAGATGTTTCTTGCTTTTTCTGAGAAATAGTAATAATCAATCAATACAAAGTCTTCTGAGAAAATTGTATGAAGTTTCACTTTTTCTAATAAAATTAAAAGTCCAAAATTAAGAAAAAGATAAAAAAAGACCGACTCAGTACATTGAATCATTAGTCTTGATCAAATATACTATAATAATAATCATAATAAAATACTATAAACATCATTATGTTATTATGAAATTATATAAAATGAAGTGATTAAGTTGAAATAGTTAATAAATTTATTCAATTTTATTTAATTTTTGAACAAATTTTAAATTATTAGAGTTTATTTATTTATTTATAAATCAAAGCGTTAATAAGAAAAAAATAATGTAAAATAAACTCTGATTCAAGCATTGATATCTAATTTTTGTATGAAGTTTATTTTTGAATGAATTTAAAATTATCAGAGTTTATCTGAGCATTGTTATTGTTATTGTGTTAAATGTGTTTTCCTCTATTGCTTCTGTAATCAATGATAATAAAAAAAGATATTGGAAAACTTGTACTGAAATGTTCTTTTGTAAAATTATTAGAAATGAACTAAGAAATGTCTCCACGATGTTAACTCAATTGATAAAAAATATTATATATTTGTGTAGAGATCAAATTTGAACTTGGTATATATATTTATTCATCTTTAAAATATGAATTTCCAACCGAAGAAAAAAATGAACTAAGAAATGAAATTTTAGAGGCATCTCATATGAGTTGAATGATGGTCAGCAAAGTAGTTGCGTGTCTTTACTTCCTAGCTCATAGTCTTTCTAGGTTTTAGTCATGTAGCTCTCTTCTCTTGGCTGTGAGCATTGATTTGATTTTAAGAGATTAGCTGTTAAAATAAAATAAACTATTTGTCGAATTAATATCAGATCAAAAATTCAAATAAAGAGCTGCTTTATTTCCATCTTTGATTTAATGCATATATAAATTATTTATACAAGTTAAAATTAATTTTTATAAAAAAATATTCTAGATTTATTAGCATATTTGTTTGGTCGTAGAACAATGTTCTTGGGACAAAGATCATCTATCATAACTTTTAAGAGGATAAGGAAGAATGATTTTGGGTGAAATTTAAAGAAAATAAGAGAGATAGTAGTGTTTAAATAGAGGGGGAAAAAAGGGTGAGAAAGTAAATCAATAATTACAACAAACTATTTGGTGATTGATGAAATGAAGATTGGCTAAAAATCTCATGAGAAAGGATTCACTTTTAAATTCCATCAAAATCAATAGTGTACTCTTATTTTTCCCTATTTGCAACACTTCTTGAGAGGTACAAATACTAGTTTTTAACGTGTTGAAGTACATAGGCTCTTTTATACCAGATGTTATGAAATTCTAAAATAAGATTATAGAAAAAACTAAGCTACAAAATAAAAAATATAATTTTTTTTTCAAATTTTTTATTTGATTAAAATAATGATAGCAGGATCAGGGTGCAAATTAGTTTATCCTAATCAGAAAGAAAAGGTTATTTACATAATAAAGTTAATTTAATCCTTTTACCAAAAAAAAAAAGTTAATTTAATCCAAATGAAATCTTCACTCATCTGCAACAGCTAGATTGTACTTTCTTGCCAAAGTATGGGCAGTTCTGTCGTTCATAATGCCCTCTATCATCTTAAACTTTTTGTGATGCACTTTAAGAGTTTCGCCCTGCAGGGTTGCTAACTTCTCTTCTTCTTTTAGTAGCACCTAATAAAAACCATGCAAATAACATAACACGGAATCTCTCAGCATAAATCAAACAAACATACTTTTCATTAGTATTGTCAAATAGTAGATATAGCACCACTATAGCGTAGCGGAATCTTGATAAACCAATATTATTTTTTAGCAATACATGATTTAGTACAAGGTGATGTCAGATAGCGGCTATAGCAACGCTATAGCACTATAGAGTAGCGTTAGCAGATTTTGATTCGAGTTCGGAGCTAGTGTCTAGTGACATCTGATTGGGTTGGATTGAGGTTTTTCTGGTGGTATGGAAACTGAAGAGTATCTCTCTAAGAATGGAATTAGAAGTAGATCTCTTGTAGGTAGTTTAAATTTTGGTTTTTTCATTGGTGTTCCGCTTATATACGGCGCCTTTGGTTTGTAGCTTCTGTTTTACTAATCTCTGCTCGTCTTGTGCAGAGAATTAGCTTTATTAATAAAATATTTGCCGTTCAAAAAAAAAAAAAGAGTAGCGGAAGCAGAGTTAAAACAAACAGCTATCATCCACAATCCAGATTGACAATAATGCTTATAATGATTAACAGGTCAGTGTGGTGTGTTATTTTGACACCACAAAGAGGACTTGATGATCTTCCATACAAATTAAAATAAAAGTAGTGTCTAAGAAACTAGGAATGAACAAGAAGCAATGGGTTTAGAGTTCAAACATTTGTGCTATCATTAACTGTAAAAAATAGGGAAAAAATGAGTTCTTCGGCGTTCGGCCAGAAGAAGAAAAGGGATGCATTTTGGTTTTGGTTTTTGCATCAGGTGTCTTTCTCTAAGACCACAACTCACTTTAGGGGACAGGGATTTTTTTCTTCAACTCTCCCACAAAAACATTTAAACATGAGTGTTTCCTTCCAGTAATTTTCTCTCATGAAGCAATGCTGTGCAGGAATTATGAAGAGAAAATTGATATTACATATTTACATGACACATGATGGTGATAAAACAAATCAACAGATGTTCCAAACAGTTTTGAGTTCCAACTTCCCATACAATTTGAAATCCATGGTTTCTGATATTTTTAGTATGAAAAAGACACTTTCCCTATTTGTAATTTTGTAACCAATGTTTTCTGTTATGTCAATTTTACCCTAACTTCCGATTGTGAACATCAGTATATGTGATAAATACTATGTTCCAATGGCCCATAAGAAATTCAGCATCACTTGGTACAACACCATTTCCACTGGCCTAGGAAGCTCGGACACTTCTCGGAATAGGAGTGTCCCGGTGTCAGACACGAGCGTGTCCATTGACACGACCACGACCCCGACACTTACGATTACATTGAAATATATCATTTTTTCAAAAAAATTATCCGTGTCAACGTGTTGGTGTCAGTGTCCGGGCTTCATACTGGCTGAACCCACAAACTTACTACTTACAAACTTAAGTTACTACTAACTGCTCTTCAGTTGAGCAAACATGATGAAAAAATTAATATTTATTTGGAAATCCATATGTTCAACATCTACTTCTAGAGTCTTACTATGCAAATCGAATAAGTTATTTGAATAGTAATAGCAATTAGAAAAAAAACAAATTGATTACTAGGAATGAACTTACTTTGTGCATGAGTGTTATCTCTGCTGAGTGTTTGCGTGTAAGATTCTTCAGCTCCATTGCCACCTCAAAATCAGGATCACTTTGCTCCAACCAACAACACTTTATCTTTCTCTTGGGCTTCGTTGGCCGGTCATCAAACATTTCCATTACCGCAGGACGAGCTCTTATGGGCCGTGGCATCCCTGACATCATGAAAGGATACTGCTTAATCATTGCTATCACTTCCTTCGCTTTCTTGGCAGAATCCAATTCCACCAATGCACATTGTGGCAGACTGACTGGTACTATGAAGTTGGGGATAAACTTGACAGTTTTCACAATCGCGAACTGGTCGAGAGCAGTTCTAATAACAGACTCGGTAACTTGCGATGACATGTTGTCAATGTACACTGTTCTTTTGACCATCTCTTCAAATGCAGCAAACTCTTCAGCTGATGATTCCATGTATGAAGTGAATAAAACCTAAGAATAAAAAATTTCTATCTTAGGGTTAAAAAGTAAATGGAACGGAACTAAGCATTAGGGATTATGCAATAAAGTTATAAATTAGTATAGAAATTATGCAAACTCCATCGAAAACATAGAATAAACATGAATGATTATAAACTCATAATTGAACATTGAACATGAACTCAAATTGAGCAATAAAACAAGAAAGAAAGAAATAAATTAGTAATTGTTAAATCTGAATGTGAAGATATACCTAAATCCTCGTAATTTGAAATTGGATGAATCGGCAAATTAGAATGGATAGGGATTTGGTAAAAAGAAGATGAATGAATATTTGGATTTGAGGGGATTTGGAGAATGATGAGAGAGAAAGAGAGAGAGAGGATGAAGATCGATCGGAGATAGAAGCGTGGAGAGCGAGGGGAGAAGAGAGAAGCGATGATAGTGACGAGTGAGGGTGAAACGAGAGAGAGAGAGAGAGAGAGAGAGAGAGAGAAGAGGAATTCTAAAATTTCCCGTGTAAGGTGAAACCGCAACTACCTTGAAATTAGGAGTAGTTAAAAATGGTAGTACTCCGTAAAGTACATGATTTTAGTAAGTAAAGTACATGATTTTGGCATAAAATATACTACCTAGTATCAAAATATAAGTCGTTTTGACCATATTACGCAAATTAAGAAATGTAATCATTCTTGTATGGAAAAAATAAATTATGAATTAGTTTACAAAATTGTCCTTCATTAATGGTATGGAAAAGATAAATTGAAGAAGTAAAAGAAGAGAGTAATAAATAGTTAAGGGTATAATAAGAAAAATAGCATTGAATGCTTCATTGGTAATGTAAAACGACTTATATTTTAGTACAAATTTTTTTCTCAAAACGACTTATATTTTGATACGGAGGGAGTACTACTGATTCTCACTCCTTCCCAAAATAATAGTCGTGGGTGCTTAAATTCAATTCAATTCAAGATATAATCGAAAATTGAATTGAAAAAATTGAAAATTGAAAAAGATCGAACTTTTTAGATGTGTTTAGATCACCTTACAATAAAATTGATTAGTTAGGATTGGATTTCGGATGAATTTCATTATAACCGTACCAATCCAAACAAAACCGAAGTATGTGTTACAAATCCCAATTATTTCTCTATTTATAAAGTACGCTAAATCAAAAATAATTTATCCTTAACCATAACAACACGCAATCTCATTTAGATTTCTTTTTTATTTCGTCTCTTAATCCATCACCGTTTCCTCAAACTATTGTCATCTAGGGGTGGCAAAGTGGGCATGCCCGCCCCGCATAAGCCCGCCAAAAATTGAACCGTGACGAGTCGAATCAACTTAGATGGCCGAGTCTAAAATCCAACTCCGCTCCGTTCATTGGCGGACATGCGAGTTGGCGGGCCGGCAAGTCAAATAATTAATTTTTTTAGCATTTTTTACAATTGTGCTATTACAAAAAAATATATTAATGTTATTTAATTTTTTTAGAATTCCGTGGGAATGGGGACGAAATTTTATCTCTACCCAACAAAGACTCCATCCAGAACATTTTATAAAAATAATATTTATAAATGTATATTTAAGTATTTTATATATAAATTTGTTTATGTATAATGATGCCTTAAATTTTATATTTTGTTTTATAATTAAATTTTATTATTTTTTAACAACTATTTTGGTTTATAATAGAAAATTGATGTTATTTTAGGTAAAAAGAACCCGCGAGAACTGTGAGCATCCGTGGGGGATGGGGATGCAGAAAGAATACCCCAAACTGTAAATGAGGACGAAGATGGACCATATTTTAGATGGTTGTCAATCCCCACCCAGTTGACGTTCCAACTAACATATTGTTTGAGAATACTACTAGGCACTAGCTAGCTTATAACTGAATCTAACTTTCATTTCATTTGATGATTATATATAATGCACATTATTTTGTTTATTTTAACCAAGATAATGAAGTCTTTAAAATAATAAGTTCAGTACCAAAAATTGCTTATGTGTGTATGATTTCTATTAACTGATAAAAATGGGTGTTCAAACATGCACATGCACTAGGAAACTAATGAAACCATACAAAGGTTGTTTGTTATTTTACACATACAATGGTCTAACTATGATATTGATAGCCTCAACAGTCGTCGTTCAACACAACTCGATGTGATAGGGAAGTTTTATAAAGCTATCATTATCAGAAGTGCTAAAACAATCTCTAACAAGGTAGCTAACCAAATCTTGCTCTTTTTAACACCATCAAATAAAATCCACCTATAATTGGGAGGGGAGGGGGCAAGAGTACAATACAAACAAGCACCGTAGTGCTACTAAGCTATTCTACACTTCTACAGAGACTACTACCAATAATTAGGAGATTAATGCAAACTTTTAAATAGAGGGCCCTCTGACTAGAGAAAGGAATATCCAAAATGTTGATGAGTTAAAGACGGGAAAGGGATAGAGTGGACATCCACCTCTAGTTTCTTCCACGTTTCTTACCGCTCTTGACCTCACTTCCAGCCTTCGACGAACTTGGTGTCTTACTCTTCTTAACCTTCACGTCTTCTACCTCTTTTGTTGAATCATCAGACTTCTCATTATCTGAATCTTCTGCCTGCAAATTAAATTTCACCTTGCCAGTACTTTTGGTGGATTTTGTCTTGGAGGAAGATGCAATCTTAGATGTTCCTTGCTTGGATTTTCCAGTTTTCTGAGTTTCTTGCTTAGGCTTAGCAGAAGGCTTTGGTGTGTCAACAACATCATCATCTTTTGATTTTTTTATCTTGGAACCATCAGTCTTCTTGGAATTGTTTTTTTGTGCAGAATCAATAGATTTGCCACCACTTTTCACAGAACGATCCTCAGATTTACCACCAGTTTTTTGTGCAGAATCCTTGGATTTTTTACTAACTTCACCGTCAGACTTGCCAACAGTTTTGGACTTTTGACTAGACTTGACGGATGGCACCTTTGATTTACTTGATGATGCTCCTCCACTAATAAAAAAAAAATTAAAAAGTTGATACCTTAAAAGAAGAATAAACAAGACATTAATTAATTCACAACATTCACTAACCTTTTAGAAGAATCTTTCTTTCCATCCTTTTTTGAATCACCAGCATTTGCTTTCCCTTTCTTTTTCAGGGGCCTAAATAGATTCATAGAAACAAGTGAATGTGAATGGACAAACCCAAAAACTCAAGGCAAAAGCACAGCTAGAAAACACAATGGCCAAATGCAACAACAAATTGATCGTATCTGACTCAATCTTTTATGAGAGGAAACAGAAACTCAAACCACATTTCACTAAATTTTTTAATTTCAAGTATATTAGCTCAAAGATTTCTTAGCACTCGATACAATATATCACCACATTTATCTAAAAATATCTAGCAAGACTTAGATGATCATGTTTTCCAATTGCTTTAATTATAAAAGGTACACAAATTGGCTGTAACATTATAACATACAACACAACAACCTTCTGGACAAATACAATGAAATCATATCTAAAAGATTAGTTCAGAAATATGCCACCGAATAAATCATATGAAGTATTCTTGTTTTTTAAATTCAACACAAGGCATAGGCAAATCAACATTCAAAACAAATATTTGTAAAAATAGTAGTTTAACCTTTTAGGGTAAGATTCCACCAAATTAGGAATACATCAAAACAATGTGCAAAAAGGCATAAAGAATAAAATAAACAAACCAAACAGATATCGAACGAGGGTTGCAACTATGACCACAAGAGGGAAATGCCACCATATATAAAATAGAAACATTGATGCAAAATAATTTTAAGATGGTTTTTCAACAATACAACATAAAAGATATCCAAAATAAACAAAAACAACAGTACATACATATCAGCAGAAGGATCGGGACTTGCTCGATGACTTCCTTCTTCCTGTTAAGAAAAAATATTGCCATCATTATCGATGTAAACAATGTTTTAGCATGTGAAATTCGAGGGAGATAAACCTACCGCGTCTGGAACAGCATCAACTTCAACAATTTCCCATTTCTCTTCATCGAAATTCAGTATTTCCTCATCGCCGTCGTCATATGAGACCTAAAACAGAGACAACTGTCAGAAGAGAATGATAATAGCACTAGTTAATTTTATTATTTGACCATTTAAAAATAACATTTTAACTATGAAAATGAAGAGCCTGTTTAGTTTGAAATGTGTTTTTTGATTCCATTTCTTAACCTCGTCTTTATTTATCCAAAAAAAGTTGTTTTCTCTGTATTTTGAGTCTGCTACAATAGAAGAATTTGTACAACTTACTTTTCAAATGGGTAAATCTATGAATAACAAAACAGAAGCAGACAAATTTTACTGAGATAAATTGGAAGGGGACGACAAGGTAAAGAGAAGGTAATATAGCTCCAAAATCACCTTGTGCTTATTGACGGAAGAATAAAAAGACTCAACAACACCTTCATAAAACCTGCAGAAGATTGTGTTGCCAAATATATTATACCACAATTTTACCACGGTGAACAACATCAAGATAGAATATCATACACCTAGATGACAAGAAGAAAAAGAAAAGCATGACCCCTGGTTCATTACTTAGATGTAAAGTATATCTCTCCCTAGCCCCAGCATTTCATTACAAAGCTTTTATGTAGAGCAAATTTTAATGAAAGCAACAAAATAACAGTTTATTTAATGCATTGAACCATATATAACAGTATGGAGAACATGAAGCAATTACTAGTTGCTACAACAAAAATAGCAGATAAGTTTACAACTTAGATTCTCAGAACACTAATAATACACAAAACTAAAGACATTTAGTATTAATAAACACCCAAAAGCCTAAGCTAAGGACAAAATCATCATTAATCCAGCCTTAGCTTGGCCCAAATGCCTGGAATAGAGACTGGTCTGAAAATGAAGTGCAGAGGCAAAAACAGAACAGCCATATATGCCAAATAAATGTTAGCCATTAGGAGCTTTCTAAAAGCACACACAGCAAAACAGGTGTACACTATTGCTAAGTAGATTTCCCAAAACAGGGGATAATTACATGGAATTGGCCAAATCAGGTGGGCCATACAACCGAATGCAACATCAAAGAAGTGTAACAGGAATGCACACTATGACTGCATTGTGTGAACCTCAACAGTGAGGTCGGTATGCACATGAAAGAATCTTAGCCACTAGGAGTTTCCTAAAAACACACACAGCCAAACAGGTGTGCATTGCTAAGTATATTTCCCAAAACAGGGGACAACTATTGGGAGACGGTCAAATCATTAGGAGCTTTCTAAAAGCACACACAGCAAAACAGGTGTACACCATTGCTAAGTAGATTTCCCAAAACAGGGGATAATTACATGGAATTGGCCAAATCAGGTGGGCCATACAACCGAATGCAACATCAAAGAAGTGTAACAGGAATGCACACTATGACTGCATTGTGTGAACCTCAACAGTGAGGTCGGTATGCACATGAAAGAATCTTAGCCACCAGGAGTTTCCTAAAAACACACACAGCCAAACAGGTGTGCATTGCTAGGGGACAACTATTGGGAGACGGTCAAATCAGGTGGGCCATACAACCCTGTGCGACAACTATATGGAGACGTTCAAATCAGGTGGGCCATACAACCCTATGCTACAGCAAACAAGTGTAATGGGTCTGCACATTCTGACTGCCTTGTGTGAACTCTAACAGTGAGGTCGGCATGCACATGAAAGAATAGACCGATGCCTGATACCAAGAAAGGAACAATGAATGCAATGGGTCTAGGAGACAAAAAGCACTTAGAGAGAAAAGGATGAGAAATAGTGAGCAAAGAGATCTCCATCTATGAGGATAGCAAATACTTTATTCACCAAATGCTAACAGACCTGAATGAATTACCTAACCTAACATACCCCTATTCATTTATCTAACTAATGTCCTTTAACTGACTAACTTCTCCATCCTCTTCAGTCCTGACAGAAATAAAATGATCTGTTCAGCACACAAAGCAACAGACATCGAGATTAAAGTTGAAAATATAATCCAACCACATATAACAAGGAAGCAAACAGCTTGTTTCAGCCAGGCATGCAAAAAGTACAAATTACAAGTACATGCCTAAAAGCATACAACACTCCCAGTCCCTGATCTGTATTGTAACTTACAGTCACAGCATGTCACAAATGAAGAATCAGCATGTACTTACTCATCATCGTCTGGCCACCAAACTTTAACCCGTTTTCCAACAAGACTTTGATCATTTTTCTTGATATCAGACCCCTGAGACAACAGTCAGAGGATCAGCAATCAAAATGAGAAAGAAAAAAAACATAAAAACTGTGTAATTAACAAGAAATAGAGAGAAGCTTTTTAGAACAACATAGAAAAATACAGCTTGCATCTAAAAATAAAGGAGCCCCCACATGAACTTTCAACTAAATTACTTCCTTTGCACAAGGAGATTGATCAATGTTATTTCACCAAATCAGTATCACATTAAAATATACTCGTAACATATCTGATCACACTGTAAAAGTTCAGCACATGAGCCATATGCTGCAAAAAAACAATTCTAAAAGGATGATGCATAATGAATGCATCGCGACGTTTTATCATCAAAATTTTCAAATAAGTGAATAACAGAACAGGGTTCACACTTTTTCTTTTCCTGGAGTACGCTTCCTCTTCAAATTTGTCTTGGGAGTCTCCTCTGAATGTTCATCTTTGGTTGTTTTCGCAGCTGACTTAAGTGAAGATACCGTTACCTAAAACATTTGGAAAAATTAGTCAATAATTTACTATTAGACAAAAAAGTATACCATGTTGTAATAATATGAATGAATGCAAACAATATTAGAAAAGCAAGCACAAAAGTACCTTATCCTCATCTTTAGAGGAAGATTTTGCTAGACCCTTTTCTGAGCTACCTTTCACCTGTCCCTTCCTTTTCTTGTCCTCCAGCTTCCGCGAAGATGACCCACCGTCACCTTTAGTTTTTTCTTCTGTTTTTCCACTACCCTTTTTTAGTGCATCAACAGCAGTAGTTACTTTCACATCGGAGGAGCTACGACCGAGTCCCTTTTTCGCTGATTGCCTTGTTGGTTTTACTTCAGAATCAGATGTTCCTTCAGACACCTTTTTCGAAATATCTTCAGCAGCCACTTCTTTCACAGAGCTATCTTTCTTTTTTGTCCGTGCGCGTTTCTTAGAACGATTGTCATCATGATTGCTCTCACTTGGTGAAGGAGAAACAACAGCATCAGATTCAATGTCACCTGCTTTAGGTGATGAAATTTTAGCTTTAATCTCTTTGTTGTTCTCTGAAGTCCCTGTAGGCTCAACAACACCATCCTCATTAAGAGAACTAGGAACATCTTTATGGGGACTTTTTGGGTCAACTGTTTTCTCAGCTTCCTTCTCACTAACAACATTTGACTTCTTAGAAGGCTTTTTCGATTTTGAAGAGCTAACTTTCTTTCCTTTCCTCTTGGTACTTCGTTCCAGCTTTGGTTCTATACTGTCAATTATTTTGGTGTCCAAATCATCACGCTCCTCATTACCTTTGGACAGAACAGGAGAGTCAGTACCATCTTGCTTTGGTTCTTTACTGTCAACTATTTTGGTGTCCAAATCATCGCGCTCCTCATTACCTTTGGACAGAACAGGAGAGTCAGTACCATCTTGCTTCTCAAGGGACTTTGAATCTACTAAAGCATCATCTTCTCCAGCCTGTGCAATGCCATTGCTCATGACAGATTTAGGAGATCTGTCCCCAGCAGCATTATCTTGTTGTGGTGGCGTGGCTTCTTTTGTAATCTCACTATCCACCTGATAAAAAAACATAGGCATGTTCCAGTATCCCAAAAAGCTGGAGGATAGTAAAATACAGAACAGCCAAATGAAAAACAAAAACACAAGGGAAGAACAGACACACCTGCGCCGACTCCTCTACAGGCTCTTCTTCTGATTTGTAATTATGTACCTGGACCAAAAACAAACCAATTCATAAGTTATCTCATGAAGAAATGTTTACAAGCCAATCAAATATACATAAAAATTAAAGAACAAATTTCACCCCATGACCACTAGTAGCACATACATCATTTTGCACCAAGTTATCTGATGTATCTTTGCATACTGAGGCAAGAACATCACTATAATCATCCAAAGAAATACCCAAGGTATTCACAGCTTGCTCTAAATAGGGTTTAAGCCTAGTTGCACAACTTTCAAGAACTCTTTCCCCCAACCTTCGGGCAATTGGCAAAATCTCCTGAATCATGATGACGGCAACCATTACAATTATAAGAAAATTGATAATGAAATATGTTTCAGTTTCACAATCAGTCTATTAAAAAGAATGAAACTAAAATGAAAAATTCCAACCTCATTGTCTTTCTTTACACTATTTAAGATTGGAGAGAGTAAGTCGAGAGATATCTCTTCACTTTCTTCGAGACAGAGGATCATTATGGTTTCCATGGACGAGAAAACATTTTCTGGATGATCTTCCCTGAAAGTTTCAAACAGAGCTGCTTAAAACCATGTCCACACATTTTGCATCCAACTAGGTAAAGAAACCATTAACACAGTGCAATATTCTATAATAGATTTCTAGAAATAGTAATTCTATATTGTTTACTTTAATATTCTATACACGGGTCAAGTAGTCACTGATAAAAAAATTGAAAATTACTATCATACATGGGACAGGGACAGGTTCTAACTGATAAAAATTTCATAATAATTTACACAAGACAAATTGTCATTTATGAGATTAAACTACATACCAGGACAAGTTGTCATTGATGAAATTGAACTATCATACATGGGACAAATTGTCACTAAAAAATTTCAAAATAGTTGCCATGTTCAATTTGTTTAATATTGTACCGGTCAACAACATATGTATACTGATATTTGAGAAATAGGATTACTTTACCAAATAGACCATAATTTATCACAAACGCACATTTTTCCTGTACCCAAGCCTAGGCACAAGTATTTTACTAGTTACTGCTGATAGTAATAGTAATAATTTGATATTAAATTGAAACCATAAGGAACATTATTTTATCTAATCTGGCCTATTAGAGAAGTATGTCACAGATTCAAGTATTCAATTAATGTTGAAATAAAGTGGCGGTTTCTTTAATCTTATATTTTCACCGTGCGAGGAATACAATGACTGAGTGCCATAAAAGCCCATATCCAGTAACACATCAAAAGAAATGATAGCATGCGATGGGGCAAACATTGACATCGTTATTTAATACTAAAAACCAATAATGATATCATCATTAAAATTCAGAACTTAAAAGGAACACCAACCCTTCCATTCAATCAAAAGCAAATTTTTCAATACAAGCGTCCTAAGATTATATGATGTATGAGATTAAAAAATTGTTATTTGAGTAAATGCCCAAACTCCACATCTCCAAGAGATATAATCCTAAACAGATATATAAATCTTGGCCAATCCTAATCCTCACTGTACAAGTTGATTTTGTGGGATCAAGTTTGGCCTAAATCTAGGAAATACAACAAAAAAACATTCAGATACTGTAAACTCAGCCTTCTATACAACAGCTCTTACCTAATTGTCTTCAAGAAATGCTGAAACATTTCCAAAATGAGGTCATCACATTCAAGATCCAGCATGACAACACATGACCTGACTTTAGCAACTGTTTCCAGCATTAAAGTCCTCTTTGAGTGCCATCTACTTGAGTTATCATGTAGATTTTCAAATGAGGATACAATTAATCCAAAGACCTCCTGAAAGAAAATGACATCATAAAACTCAACAGATGTAACTTATTAAGAGCATGATCGCAGAATAGAATTCAGTTCAATTAATTTACAATAGAAAATAATCAAGCGCACCTTCATTTGGTCATCATCATAAGGAGCATCAGGTGCAGTGATTCTTGTTATCTCACTGAAGCAGGAAGCAAGGGCAACTTTGACATCAACATCTGGATGCCTTACGAGTTTATCATTAATTAATGCTTTTAATGATGGCGAGAGTGCAGTGTGCATAGAATCAGTAGGAGACTGTTCTACCTTTGATAGGCACATTTCAATTTTCTGCAGTTCCAAGAAGAAGAAAAAAGCAATATCAAGCACATGTGATTAATATTTCGGTCTGCTATTGTCTTAGGACCTACATAACTTCTACATGATAGGGAATTATAGTATTATACTACAACAGTATTAGTTAACATGGAAAGTCAACAGCGGCTATAGCATAGCAGAATTTGAACAAACACCTATTGTTCCACAATAGGCAATTTAGTAAAAAGTCGCATCCAATAGTGGCGCTATAGCATAGCAGAATTTGAAGAAACGACTATTTTCCACACTCCGCAATTGACAACATTGCGGAAAGTTAAACAATTCTTTTTGATTCGTTAAACTTTTTGTTAAAATTAACTCCCAGAAGAAATATACAATATTAACAACTTAAGAAAAATAAAAGTGCATAAAGAACAAGAAAAAATTCAAACCCAAGACTCAAGTAACTTCGGTAATACAAATTCACAAGAATCAGAATTCACAAACAAGTTCAATGAGAGGAACACACAGTTATGTAAGAATTAACAAGTTATTGATTTCCTGCTTGGGGAGAACTTCAAAAAAAATTAGTATAATGAGACAATTTGATACATATGATTTTGTCGAATCCAGACCCTACCTAGGATCGAGAAGGGGGTCGCAAGATCCTATAAAATGTAGGATCTTAAAAAGGATCATAAGATTCTTAATATATGTTGATTACAAGTTTTTCCGACACTTATTTTTTTTCTCCATTTTTTTCAATTATTATCCAACCTTTTTTATTAAAACAAAATATACATAAAACATTATCAAAAAAATAAATATACATAAAACTATATAAAATGGGTTGTATCATATATGACCATATTTTAATGAACCTGTCTGTTTTAGCTTTTATTTATTCCGGCTTTTACCCCTTTACCATAAAAGAGCCCACACTTGAATTGACTGAGCATATGGGCCAAAAACAAAATGAAGCCCAAATGTAAATAAATGTTTGCCCTAACTTCGCATATATAAGAATGCCGCTGCAGCTCATGGTGCTCGCCCATGGACACAATGTGCCGCCGCGGCACTTGTGTTTGGAAAAAGAGCAACAGAGTCACAATACACTCATGTCTACCATTCTCGTCTTCTATTTCATCACCACTTTGTAGAGTATGTTTTCCAGAAACAGAACAACGCCAACAAGAGATTGGATTTGTCGGAAATCTCCGCTTAAAGGCCGGGAAATGGTTGGATATAAAGCGGAAAAGATTGAGGGATTCATGACGCACATCAAGGCCAGGAAATCATTTATTTGGGATTGAACAAATCTAGCGATCTTACACAGGATCTCAGCAAACTGTGAACTAGTGTGGCTGCGAACCAACTCGCTCAAGGAAGGCAAGATCGTAATGTCGCGCAATCTTACAATTTAGATTGCTATCTTGACATCAATTGATATATACGAACATGTTTTCGCTACTGTATCATAGGTATCATCCAGTAGAGGTAAACATTTTGCAACATTATGTTTTTCCTTTTATGTAAAGCAATTAGTTCACATAGAATGCCACTACAGTCAAAATTTTATGTCATCAATTCAAAGATATCAGCATGATATCAAATTTCACACACCAAGAAAATGTATTCATCAACCTCTTGATTAACGAATATAATTGGTACCGCGTTTTTCCATAGAAATAGATAATTACCATAGAGGGAGGGGGGGGCTGAATGAATCTTTCGCCATATTCCACTTATACAACTTGTCGGAAAGTGGCCTAGTTAGTGGACACCGACATCCAAACTAATTTTGAAATTCACAGACTTATTAATAATATCAATCAAACCTCGATAATCAACACATTCAAAAAAGTGAGAAACAAGGCATCATAGAGAGTAGCCCTAAGCCCCTAACAAATCTACTATCCAAATTTTAAAACTGAAAGAATTTGTTTCATTCACAAATGGAACTGAAAGTAGCCTTAACTAATTTGATTCGCTTTAACCTAAAAATCTTATATTCACTTAAAACAAATCATTTTATACGTCCAACAATAGATAACCTTTACAACAACCAAAAAATCATTTTCACATTTTAAACACTAAAGAGTTAACAATGTTAAGGAATTATAAACAAATAGAAACAATTAGGTAAAAACAGTTCCAGAATCTTAAATATTCCTCACTAATCATATGTCATCACCCTACATTCCCTTACAGTGTTATCAAATATAAGCCGTGACAGTGCCATGGCAGGTTCTTCAACAACCACCATGACTTTCCTCCATCGTCACTCATTATTCCCAGAAACAAACCTAGTACAGCCTATGACCATATACACAGTAGGTTTCTGATAGATAATTCCCATAGAAAACGGAGAAAAACAGAATGAACCTGATACCAGCATACATTTTATTCACAAAATTGAAAACAAAAATCATTTCATTCACAAATGGAACTGAAAGTAGCCCTGACCAATTTGATTGAATTTAACCTAAAAACTATTCTATATATTCAAAAAAAAATATTCTCAAATTTCTAACTCTAAACAGTTAAAAAACGCTCACGAATTATCATAAACAAAAAGCAAAAATCAGGTAAAAAAAACAAATCCAAAATCTCAAATAATCTCCCTAACATATAGAATCAATTCAATTAGGGCAAAAACAAAAACGAACCGCAACAACATGCAAAATTGATTCACGAAAACGAAACCCTAGCGAAAGCTTCATGCAGCAGAAAATCAAAACAAAATAAGCAAGAAATCATAAATTCGACGAAATGAAAAGAGAAAAAGCAGAGTGTGTGGCTTACAATCAAAATATCAAGAAGCTCCTTAACGTCAGAAGGAGGATCTAGAAGCTTGTTTCCGGCTTCTAGAAGCTCTTCCTCGAGCTCCTTATCGATGGACGCCATTGGTGAAATTTCGTTTCTCGCAGATCTTGCTTTCGTTTTCTCTCAGTTTTCTGAAACAGAGGATTCAGAGAAAGAGAGAGAGTGAAGTTTTTTTAGAGAAAATTTTGGGCACGAAAATGAAAACAAAAATACCAATTTATTCGTGTTTTTATATTACTTGATTAAGTAATTTTATTTTTTTTATTTTTTTTTTATTTGGGCGCGGATTTTGCTGGGTTTGTGAAATGGAGTTAAATGATGGTTTTGGAATCCGAACTTTTGTTTTTTTTCAATATTCGTTGAAATAGGTGGGGTCCACGTGGCTTTTGTTGTGCCTTTATCGTGGATCATGATGTAGTGTGGGCTTTTCTTTCTTACGCTCTTTTTTTACTAGGAAAATTTGGTTTCTTTTTTAGTGCATTTCAGCTTCATGACTTTAGGAAAAATGCAAAACTCACGACAACAATGATAAGTTATTGTCCCATTTCTTCGATATTAAATATAAGAGAAAAATTATTTTTTTAAGTTTATTGATAATTTAATGTATTACATTTTTAAATAATTTTTTTTAATAAATTTTAAAAAATAATTTTTCTTTTATATTTAAGATCGAAGGAACGGGACAATCTATACCAAAAAAAAAAAAAAAGGAACGGGACAATAACTTAATACATTAAGAGTTGAACAATTTATATTTTAATGTATTTAGTCTATATTGCATTTTTTTATTGGAACTGCAAAAAATTGAAAGTTGCCTATCAAGGGTTGAACAATCACCTACAGATTCTATGCACATTGCACTCTCTCCATTGTTGAAAGCATTAATTGCTGATAAACTTGTAAAGCATCCAGATGTTGATGTCAAAGTTGCACTTACTTCCTGCTTCAGTGAGATAACAAGAATAGATGCTCCTGATGTTCCTTATGATGATGACCACATGAAGGTGGGCTTCATTATTTTCTACTGTAAATATTAATTGAGTTCTATTGTAATGTCCTTTAGAAATTATGTTGTTGAGTTGAGTTTTCTAATGTTATTTTCTTTCAGGAGGTCCTTAGATTAATTGTATCTTCATTTGAAAATCTACACGATAACTCAAGTCGATGGTACTCAAAGAGGACTTTAATGCTTGAAATAGTTGCTAAAGTCAGGTCATGTGTGGTAATGCTGGATCATGAATGAGATGGCCTCATTTTGGAAATGTTTCGGCATTTCTTTAAGACAGTAAGGTAAGACAGACTTGTCGCATTCAAGATTTAGCACGACTACACATGACCTGACTTTAGCAACTGTTTCAAGTATTAAAGTCCTCTTTGAGTGCCATCGACTTGAGTTATCATGTAAATTTTCAAACGAGGATACAATTAATCTAAAAACCCCCTGAAAGAAAATGTCATCATAAAACTCAACAAATGTAACTTATTAAGAGTATGATCGTAGAATAGAATTCAGTTCAATTAATTTACAATAGAAAATAATCAAGCGCACCTTCATTTGGTCATCATCATAAGGAGCATCAGGTGCAGCTATTCTTGTTATCTCGCTGAAGCAAGAAGCAAGTGCAACTTTGACATCAACTTCTGGATGCTTTACAAATTTATCATCAATTAAAGCTTTCAATGATGGAGAGAGTGCAGTGTGCATAGAATCGGTAGGTGACTGTTCAAACTTTGATAGGCAACTTTCAATTTTCTGCAGTTCCAAGAAGAAGAAGAAAGCAATACCAAACACATGTGATTAATATTTCGGTCTGCTATTATCTTAAGACCTACATAACTTCTACAAGATAGAAAATTATACTACAACAGAATGACTAGTTGACAATATAAAAAGTTCTAGGGAGAAACTAACGGGACAATAACTTAAGACTATCATTTTTACTAAGTTTATCACTACTTTAGTAAAAAATGTACTTTGCAATTTTAATTGGATCACAATATGCCTTCATGTTTTTATTAGGGGGAAAATACTATATGATTTTGGACACAAGATTTGGACCCAAACATAAAAATATATATCGTATAATTATTTTATAACTACATATTATTTAAGTTTTTTCAAGTCTTATGACCATACAAAAGTCTTTTTTTAGAAATTCATATATATTGATAAGGAGCTTGAAGTAGAGTTTCTAGGAGCAGGTAACAAGCTTTTGAGAGTAAGGTTTAGAAACTGAGACATGAAAATCTACTCCTAACTTGAATCCAAACCTATAGAGAGGCAAGTAGTTGATTTGTTGTCGGCGACAACAAAAAATCAAAGAGAAAAGATGAGTCGATGAAAGGGAAAGAAAAGTAAGAAGGGGTCATGCGAGAGTTTTTAAAAATTAAATTTTAATCTAAACCATGTATTTAATTTAATGGTTGAGATTTAACTCTCTCATCTCTTATTTTAAAATTCTCTCACTTGATATATCCTAATATATGGCAAAAACTAACATGTATTCTTAGAGCACATTGTAAGCAATTTAACGGAAAAATATTTAAAAAAGAAAGTTGTGCATTGAACTTATATATATATATATAGTGTATTGAACATCATGATATTATATAAGAGACAATTTTTTTACTCAATATATTAAGCTTTAAACACTCAAGTTTCTACTGTTATAAGCTTTTTAACCTAGAAAAATGAAGATTTACAATATTAATTTTTGATTTATCTTATAACTTCTTGTATATATATATTTTTTGTCGAGATCGGGGTATCCGCCGTCAAATACAGTGATTAATCTTTCGCTGGATTGAAGACACCTCAGAGAGTGGGACAACTAATTCAGAGATTTAAAGTTACTTCATACTTAAGGTGAGTCTGTATATATGTTTTGCATTTAATATATCTTTTCTTTAACTAAAATATAGTACTTTTTTCTTTAATTTTATACTGACTCCGGAAGCTGCAACCATTTGGTATGTTGAAGCTCTTCCATATTATTATTATCAATACTTTGGATGTAATGTAAGGCTAACGATTCAGTTTACTATAGATATGAGATCTTTTTTCAGGTGATTTTTTTTTTTAAATGCAAAATTTTAATCAAGCTTACTCCTTAACATTTTATTTTTTTTCAGGTGATACTTGAAGGTGATGTCGTTTTCACAACAATCAATCTTATTATGGTATGATTTGCTAATTGTAATCATCTTAACACTCATTTTCATTCATTTCATTGAATCATGTTAACCGTAGTACTAATATAGCTGCTCATTTTTAACTAAATGTATTTTATCTTCTTTAAATACTACTATACTTGGAATAAAGATTGTGCTCCTTCTCCTTGTATAAATTCTTGTGTTGCAGATGATTTACAGAAACACAAGAATTTTCTCAACAACTCAGAAAACAATTGCAACAAATAAGTGTGTCTATCTCTTTCGAGTTATTGAGATAATAATTACAACTGAACTTATTTGTTGGAACATGATATTTGGGAGAGCTATGTACCGTCCAAAGTAATTATTTTATCGTGGCAACTGCTTCATTATCGATTGGCAACAAGGAGAAATCTTACTAAAAGGAAAGTTTTTGCTATTGGAGCGGAACCCTCCATGTCCAATTTGTTCATCTCATCCGGAATCGGAAACAATCTTTTCTCACACTGCTATTTTATTTGGTCCGTCTGCTGTAAAAAATTTCAATGGTTCAGAGTCCATGCGGTAATGCCGGGAAACTTGTCATCTTTGTTACAAACCTTCATAGATGGTCATGATAAGGGAAAAGGCAAAAATGGAAGATTGTTGGTACGGCATGTGGTCAATTTGGCTTGCAAAGAATGATCTAATTTTCTGTGATAGAACCCAAAATTTAGAGGAATTGGTTGATGGAATTCAAAGAAGGTCTTGGGAGTGGTTTTTGCATAGAAAAGATGGGGTTCCTTGCCTATTATATGAATGGTTAAAGAACCCTTTAGATTGTATACTTAGGTGATTGTTTGTATGTTTTGGTTTTGAGTACTACTTGTACTTCCTCTATTGTATTGGGCTAGTACCTTATTATACTTGTTACCATTTCTATTTATAATATATAATTTTGCTGTTAAAAAAAAATGTTGGAACATGATAGCTATAATTTCTATATACTCTACCTAATTTGAAAGATTCATAGAAATAGAGTTCCATATAAATATAGTTCCTTTCTGTCATCAATAAACAAGACATGTGTAATGAATATAGGCCCAAAAGATATAATAGGCTCAATAGAATATACTCTACTCTTGAATGATTATTCAGAGCAAATAACCGACCAATAGACATCTTCAGTGCTATCAAAAGTAGAAATCTTCATTTCTAATATTGGTTGATATTTTGGTGGTGAAGCAGGGAGATGTATGGAAGGCATAGTTAGAGATTGATAGTTGGTGTAGTAGTTTAGATATGGATTGAAAGAAGTTGAATGTGCGGGGTATGGGTTTGGCGTTGGAAGTGATGTTAGTGGAATAAAATGGAGAGTTATAAGAGGGATAAACCGGAGATGTTGTGGAATAATGATATATGGAGTAGAGTGGTAATAAGCCATGAGAGAGTTTTGAAGCTCTCAATGAAAGCACTAGTTGTTATGAACAAGAATTAACTTGTTCATAAATTGAGAGAAACTACTTCTAAAATTACACTAACAAACTATAAAACTAAACTTCATTCGTTTTCATTGATTTCATTGATCATTATTACATTTATAGTTGTTCTATATATAAACTAGAAATACTACAATTTTTCTAGAACATTCTATTGAACCTATTATATCTTTTGGGCTTATATTCATTACAACATGATAGGAACAACCCTGTCTGTTTTTTCAGTTTTCACTATAGAAATTCCTTTGCTTTAGGCCTCATTTCATGTTAGACCAACCTTAATCATTTATCTCATTAAAAAACGCAATCCAAGACCAATCCTGTACTCCAACACACAATAACTACTCTAGTTTTTATGGCAACTTAGCTAGATGGTTAATGACGTCTAGAATCACTTTTGACTCCTCACAATGAAACTAAACACTCAAATTTATTTATTTTTTTGAAATTGTATATTTACATGAGGTCAACTACCTTTCTTACTATGCATAGTTTGATAAATTTTTGTTTATAATCCATCCAAGACAAGTATACTATAAAAAAAAAATTTTTACCACTCAGCATAACAATTACTACACCGTTCACAACAAGGTCACAATTTGAGATAAAAACTAAAATATGATGTAATTTATCTTTTTTAATAGTCAAGACTTTTACCAATATATAAAAATACATGTATGAAGTTTGGTCTTGCATTGTAAATATTTGTAATGATAAAAACTAATTTGGCGGTGGAGGGCTTCTCTCTTTGGCACTTCATGGCTCTATATTGTGGCAGTGACACCACGCTACGCCGCTGCAGCTGTGTGCGCAATTGACAGCATAGCAGCTTGCCTTAAATAAGGTTTAAACTTTGATGGACAACTTTGAAGAACACTTTCCCCCAACTTTCGAGCAATTGGCAAAACTACCTGAATCATAATGACAGCAACCACGACAGTTATAAGCAAATCCGTAATGAGTAATGACATATGTTTCTGTTTCATAATCAATTAAAAATAATAACATTAAATTTCCAAAAACCTCATTGTCTTTATTTAGACTATCCAAGATTGGAGAGAGTAAGTCAAAAGATACATCTTCACTTTCCTCAAGAAGAAGGACCATTATGGTTTTCATGGAAGAGAAAACATTTTCTGGAAGATATTCCCTGGAAGTTTCAAATAGAGCTGATTAGAAGCATGTTCACACGGTTTGCATCCAAGGTAAAGAAACCACTACAACACACTACAACTACAATTACTGCTGCTTCTAGTAATACTTTCATATTAAATTCAAACCATAAACAAAATAATTTCATTTCATCTGGCCTTATGAAACACGGACACTCCTCAGATAAGGCGTGTCCCGGTGTCGGACACAACACTTACAATTACATTGAATTATATGATGTTTCAAAAAACTTATTCGTGTCGACGCATCAGTGTCCATGTCGTGTCCAGTGTCTGTGCTTTATATGGGCTATATTAGTGTGAGATTGATCCTATATTAAGGGACGAATAAAAAATGGAAAAAAAATATTATAATTAGGGAACAACGAGAATACTTGGAATCAATAATAATATCAGCCGGTTTGTTCAAAAAAATAAAAAATAATATCAACCATTTAAATTCATAACCAATTGGAACATCAACCCTACCGTTCGTTCAAAAGCAAATTCCTCAATGCATGTTTAAAGTTAAAAAATAAAAAATTGTTATTCGAGAAAATGCCAAAGTCTAACATCGCCTAGATATATAAGCCTAAACATAGCTTACAAAGTTTGGACAATCCTCACCTTACAATTCAGTTTTGTGGGCCGTTCAGCCTAAAATCTAAGAAATGCAATGAAAAAACACATAAGCTATAATGTTGGACCTGTATGCAATAACTCTTACCTTATTGTCTTAAAGAAATGCCGAAACATCTCCACAATGAGGGCATCACATTCAAGATCCAGCATTACCACACATAACCTGACTTTTGCAAACATTTCAAGAATTGAAATCTTCTCTTTGTACCATCGGCTTGACGTATCATGTAGATTTTCAAATGAAGATACAATTAATCTAAAGACCTCCTGAAAGAAAATGACTCTATGAAACTCAACTCAACAACATAATTTGTAAAGAACGTTGCAATAAAATTCAATTAATTTACAATAGAAAATAATCAAGCAAACCTTCATTTGGTGATCATTGTAAGGAGCATTAGGTGCAGTGATTCTTGTTAAGTCCATTAAGCAGGAAGCAACTGCAACTTTGACATCAACATTTGAATGCTTTATAAATTTATCAGTAATTAATGCTTTCAAAGATGGAGAGAGTGCAGTTAGCATATATTTAGTAGGTGACTGTTCAACCATTGATAGGCACCTTCCAACTTGCTGCAATTCCATGAAAAACTCAACATCAAGCACATGCAATTAATAATTTGGTCAGCAAATTAACTAATACTATATTATACTACTACAGAGACCAGAGCAACTATTTAGCAAGTAATTTTAAACAATGCTTTTAGACTAATTGCAATTTTTGTTAAAATAAAAAATTCCTAGATAACGAGACTGTGATATATACAACGTTGTCGAAACCCAATCCTACCTAAGATTGAGAGGGGCTGCAAGATCATATAAAATGTAGTATCATAATTCATAACCACGATCACTTAGGATATATGTTTAACTTCCATAATATTTGTTCCAACACAACCAAAAAGTCACATATTCTTCGAGGCTAAAAGTAGTTTATAAAGAACACACATACTTCTAAATTTTAAATCCAACCTAACGCATTTTACAAGAGACAAAACCGTAAGAGCTTACACAATAACCAAAACTCACAATACTTTGGAAATGGTGCATGTTTGGTATCACAGTAGGTGTGTCAGAATCATAGTGACCTGCCGTAATTTTCAGGAGTTACAAGTTGTAACTTCTGCAAAATCACAGTGGATAACCGCTATTCCGGTACATCCACCATGATACAAAACATAGGCGAAATGTGGTGGGACTTGAGGTCATAACATGGAGGGGTCAAACCTATGTCACACTCCAGAGCTGACAGACCCTTTACCCATTAACTTAGGTACATCAAAAAAGAAACTTTTTTTGGGAAATTGATTCCAACATTAGTTTATAAATATAAACATAAACATAAACATATACATCATTTACATTCTTCATACTAACGGAAAAATGTGAAAAAGCTCTAGGTATAAACAATTGTACCTAAAAACTCAAATATTATCAACAAACTCAGAATGGATTCTATTAGGGAAAAAATAAAGGTAGAAATGACATGCAAAATCGATTAATGAAAACCTTGATTAACGAAGGAAACAAAATGGGAGAAAAAAGAAGAGTGTGGTTACAGTGAGAAGAAGAAGTAGGTCATCAACGGAGGAAGGAGGGTCGAAGAGCTTGTTCCCAACTTCTAGAAGCTTCTCTTCGAGCTTTTTGTTGTAGGAAGCCATTGTTAAAGGCAATAGGATCAAAGAGAGAGTGAAGAATTTTTTTGACACAAAATATGAAAACTCAAATTTATAGTATCGGATTTCGTGGTTTTCGTAAGTTTGAATTAAGTTTTGGTTTTGGAATCCACCAATCATTTTATAATTTTCATCATTCTTGATACTAATAGACTTCAGACAAAATTTTATATTTAGATAATTTTTATAATTTTTTTTTTTTCAAATGGTTTATTTTTGAGGAAAAATGGTTTATTGATTAGATTAAATTTACAATTTTCTCTAGACCCTAGTAGTCTAGAGTTCATGGCGAATTCTGACATTAAGCGGTTTCAGTTTCTTCTCAAACACAATTGCGTAGTACTTCCTTCTAAGTCCAGCGTCAATCATCATTGGACCAACTAACATTTAAATCTCGGCTTCAATAATAGTTTTCGGATAACTATCGATTTTATTATTTGTTTTTTACTTTTTAGGATGCAAAAGATTTTAGTAAATATTGTAATTGATGTAATTGACTTTGTTTAACTTTGTTTATTATTTAATAATAGATAATAAAATTCAATTTGGTCTGTCCTGTGAGCTTAATTCAGTTGGTAAGATATTGCATTATATAGTGGGTGAGAGTTTGAACTCCGGTCGTTCCACTTATCCAATTTCTAACCACTAGCTACTTGACTATAAAAATAAAAGTTCAATTTGGTCTCGTAAGTGTAGCTCAATTAGTAGCTATTATGGTTGTTATTGAATGAGTCGATGTTCGAATCTCAGACTTCACACTTCTTTATATTTAAAGTGTGTCGCTCTAGTAACTACTTTCGAAAAAAAAAAGATAATAAAGTTAATCAAATTAATATTTGTTGATATAAAACAAAATCACTAAGCATTTGCCAATAGATGAAGAATAAATAGTCCTCCAAGTGTAATTGGTTGCTACCAAAATATTATTGGAGAGGTCGGAGTTCGAACTCTACATATCTTATATTTAAAGTATATGAATTTAGCTACTAGATAAAAAAAGGTTAGAATGATAACATTTAATTGTTTCTTTTTTAGTTTTTATTAGCATGCTTGATAAGACTAATAAATGTTGTGTGTCAGTTGAATTTAAAGGAACAGTTTTTGTTGTGATGGATCTTGGTAAAAATTGATATAGTTGATTTGATTAAGAAAAAGAATATTGAATACAAGAAGTTGATTGTGATGAATTGGTTTTTGGAGTTTGTAAAAACTAATAGAGTATTGAGAGTAATCATCAATTTTGAGAAAAAAGTAATACCTTGACTAAGAAGGCAAAACAATGGTATGAGATGTTACTCAAGGTTCAGCGTACAAGGATGAGCACATGGCTATTAACCAAAATTCAAAATACAAGAACTACAACAAAAACTACTGTGCAGCTGAAGGTGCAGAACTGGCCTCACCATCATCATCAGGAATGTGCACGATCTTGCCATCCTTCACTTCCATGAAAACACTAACCTTAGAACGGTCAATCTTCATGGAAGGAAAAGGAGCCTCCACTTGCTGGAGCGCATTCTCGAAAGACTCAGTAGCAGCATTAATCCCAGCAGCGGCAAGAGCAGAGCACTTCTCATTAAGAGCCTTCACCTCTTCATCTTTTCCGGAAACATTCTTACGAAGAGAGTCAAGAGATTTCTCTGACTCTGAAAGAGCATTTTCAGCGGATATTAGCTTGACGGACAAAAAGGCAGGAGAACCATACTTTTCCTCAGCGGTAGCATAAGACATGACTTTCTGCGTCGCATTTTCAAGATCTCCTTCATGGTTCCTGATGTTAGCCCTTAAAGTCTCTACCAAAGCTGCCTCCTCCACCAGTTTGCTCTTGTTTTCTCTCAAAGCATTCTGCGCTGCTGTGAGATCGTTATGAGCAGTCTTCAACTGAGAAAGTGCGTTAGTAAGAGAAGTTTCAGTCGTCTTTCTGTATGACTTCTCCTTCTCAAGTTCCAGCTTCAAATTCTTGTTCTCAGCGAGATCATCGGCAGCATTAAGGAGATCATAGTCACTCCCCGCAACGATGGACAGAGTGGAAGCAGCCTGTAACAGATGATGTACCATAACTCCGGCTGCGTTTCTACGCCCAGGAAAACCCACATTCTGAAGGTAAGCCTTATCAGTGGAGGAGGTGGCTTGAGCAAAAACTTCTTTAGAAGTATGGAAGGAGCTAGTGAAAGACTTTGGGATACGAAAAGAAGACCCTTCCTTCCGTACATCTGCAGTTGGGGGCGCAACTTGAGTACCAGCTCCACTCAGAACCAACCTGTCATGAGCATCTCGACTGGGAGTCCCATGCCTCAGTCTCTTCATCTTAGGTTCTTCAGCAGGCATGGTTTCCTTACCTAGGTCCCTCTGCTTCTTTGAATCACCATGATCCTTAGAACTTTTAGGGGACTCCTTGGAATCTTTTGATTCGGATTTTTCGGATTTGGGAGAAGGAAGGCTAGCACCAGCAGCAACCGTTGTGGCCACTCCGGCCAAACAAGATTTCTCCACATCGGTGACGGTTGAGGTACCAGAAGTACCACCCTCATTCAGAACGGTACCAGAAACAACGTCTTCATTCTGATTCCCCAGAACAGTTGCAGCAATGGAAGTAGCAGCCTTCATCTGCTGCATGAGCATCTTCATCGAAGGCATCTTATCTGCAAAAGAGAAAGGACATTCTGAAACAATATGCAATAATCACAAAAAGAAAATAGGCATGGATGAAAAACTTGTAAAATTTCTCACCGAAAAATTTATTCCGGCCAGCACGAGTCCGGATACCCGGAAGCTCTTTAGTATCAATATACTTTTGAATTGACAACAGAGCAGCTTGCCTTAAATCAGGTTTAAGTGTTGTTGTACATTTTTGAAGAACACTTTCCCCCAACTTTCGAGCAATTGGCAAAACTACCTGAATCATAATGACAGCAACCATGACAATTATAAGCAATCCAAAATGAAATATGTTTCAGTTTCATAATCAATTGAAAATAACAACATTAAATTTCCAAACTGCAACCTCATTGTCTTTATTTAGACTATCCAAGATTGGAGAGAGTAAGTCAAGAGATACATCTTCACTTTCCTCAAGAACAAGGACCATTATGGTTTTCATGGAAGAGAAAACATTTTCCGGATGATATTCCCTGAAAGTTTCAAACAGACCTGATTAGAAGCATGTTCACACAGTTTGCATCCAAGGTAAAGAAACCACTACTGACACACTACAACTACAATTACTGCTGCTTCTAGTAATAATTTCATATTAAATAAATTCAAACCATAAACAAAATAAATTCATTTCATATGGCCTATTATTAGCGCGAGAATGATCTTATATTAAGGGACAAATAAAAAATGGAAAAAGATTATAATTCGGGAACAACGAGAATACTTGAAATCAATAATGATATCAGCCATTAAAATTCATAACCAATTGGAACATCAACCCTACTGCTCAATCAAAAGCAAATTCTTCATGCAAACATCTCAAAATTCTATCATGTATGACGTTAAAATTCTGTCAAAGTCCAACATCGCCTAGAGATATAAGCCTAGACATAGCATACGAAGTTTGGGTAATCCCCACTTTTCAATTCAGTTTTGTGGGGTCGTTCAGCCTAAAATCTAAGATATGCAGTGGAAAATCACATAAGCTATAATGTTGGACCCTGTATGCAACAAGTCTTACCTTATTGTCTTAAAGAAATGCCGAAACATCTCCAAAATGAGGGCATCACATTCAAGATCCAGCATTATCACAGATAACCTGCAAATTGCAACCATTTCAAGGATTGAAACCCTCTCTTTGTACCATCGGCTTGACTTATCATGTAGATTTTCAAATGAAGATACAATTAATCTAAGGACCTCCTGAAAGAAAATGACACTAGGAAACTCAACTCAACAACATAATTTCTAAAGGACATTACAATAGAACTCAATTAATTTACAGCAGAAAATGATCAAGCCCACCTTCATGTGGTCATCATCATAAGGAACATCAGGAGCAGCTATTCTAGTTATCTCACTGAAGCAGGAAGCAAGTGCAACTTTGACATCAACATTTGGATGCTTTACAAGTTTATCAACAATTAATGCTTTCAACAATGGAGAGAGTGCAATGTGCATAGAATCTGTAGGTGACTGTTCAACCCTTGATAGGCAACTTTGAATTTTCTGCAGTTCCAAGAAAAAAACGCAATATCAAGCACATGTGATTAATATTTTGGTCTGCTATTGTCTTAGGACCTACATAACTTCTACAAGATAGGAAATTATACTACAACAGAATGACTAGTTATAAAAAGTTCTAGGGGGAAACTAACGGGACAATAACTTAAGACTATCATTTGTTGTCGTGAGTTGGCATGTCAGTTATAACATATGGCTTTTTAGGATCGACAATTTTCACTGCGAATTTGTAATCAATATCATTGAGTTTAATAGATACATATTGTTGATATAAATTAATTTAAATATTATACGATTGGTTTTCCGAATTTCATTCATGATTCTGGCTATGTTATTGCTCAAAGTGTGGCTCAACGAGAAATCAAAAACTTTTAATTTAAATACTTTCAAGTTTGCATGATTCTATTTATTGCAAATTCAAGTTCAAACCTTTATAATCATCAAAGAATCAAAGCATGAATTTGAATAAATGTGAAAAAACTCTAGGTATAAACTCAACTCAAATATAGGGTGCATTTTTTTTGTCTAAGACTAGGGTATCCACCGCTTGACTATTTCCCTCGCTAGATTGGAGGCACCTCAAATGGTGGGATAGTTGGCCCAGAGATTTAAAGTTGCTTCATACTCAAGGCGAGGATCGAACCTTCGACTATCGGTTAAAGGAAGATGAGTCTCACCCACTCAACTACACCCTGGGTTGGGTGCGTTTGTATTTAAAAAAATGATTTTTTATGATAACTTAACTAAAAGTTGTTTCAAATTCATCTTTTTATAACTTAAGTTAACAATGACATGCAAAATAGATTGATGAAAACCTAATGAAAGAAACAAAATGAAAGTATCAAAATGGGAGAGAAAAGCAGAGTGTGGTTACAGATAGAAGACGAAGCAGGTTATTGACGGAGCAAGGAGGATTGAAGAGCTTGTTCCCAGCTTCTAGAAGCTTCTCTTCCAGCTCCTTGTTGATGGAAGCCATTGTTAAAGGATCAAAGAGAGAGTGAAGAAATATTTTTGACCTTAATATGAAAATTCAATTTATAGTATCGGATTTCGTGGCTTTCGTAAAATTGAATTAAATTTTGGTTTTGGAATCCACCAATCGTGTTTCAGAAAATTGCTTAATCTTACCAAACGAAATGCAAGAATGACATGGCAAAAAATTTAGTGGGTCCTTGCTTCGTCTAATCCTCTTCCTTTTTGTTTCTATTTTTTTTAAATAAACAAAAAGTTGAAGAAATTAAAAAGTGATTCACATATCCATATACTCCCTCTTCCCAAAATAATTGATAGAGTTGATTAGTTCAATTTTATCAATGCACAACTTCTTTGATCATTAATATATGTAATTATTTATTTTTAAAAATTATAAAAATGTATATCTTAAAAATACACAAATCAAACAACATCTTAATTATATACTAATATTTACATTTACATATTAGTAAAAAATGCAGTTAAAGTAAATTATATGAATAGTGTACAATGATCAACTATGTCAATTATTTTGGAACCGAGGGAATAGTAGTTGGCAAGAAACAAAAAAATAAGACTAAATAATAAATGGTAAGAATGATTGATTGTACAAAAAAATGTTAGACTCATGACATTTAATTTCTCCCATTTTCTTTTTTTATTAGTATGCTTGATAAGAGTGATCTTGTGCTCTTACAAAATTTCTGGTGCGATTAAGAAATAAAAGTTACGTAGTTTTTAACTAGTAAATGTTGTGTGTCGGTCGATTTCAAAGAAATGATTTTTGTTATGATGAATCTCTATAAAAATTTATATGGTTGATTTGATTAAGAAAAAGAACATTGAATACAAGAAGTTGATTGTGATGAATTGGTTTTTAGAGTTTGCAATGACCAAACTAATAGAGTATTGAGAGTAATCATCAATTTTGAGAAAAGTTAATACTTTTTCTCCACAATAATATACTACAATCCATGAAGCATAAATATACAAGCATACCCCTCAAATATTGTCAAATAATCACGTTATTAGACAAAGATGTATTAATATTAAGAATCTCATCCCATTGTATAAGAAGGTGTTGGTAAGTTGATAACTGTGGTCTTAATCTTGGTCATCATGTTAATACTGTTGGTGATTCCTTGAGAACCAATTCCACTATCCTTCAAACCCTGCAACAAATCATATTTTGGTCATCATATCAATCAATTGTGTTGCATAGTTATAACAATATTTTTTCTTCTAGAAACAAATTAAGGATTATATAATTAGGATTGCAGGTATGAAGTTTTATGGCAACTTATCAAGATGGAGGAAAAAATTTCACCTGAAATGGGAAATGATCCGGTCCGCGAGCTGGTGCGGAATTAATTTGAACCGTTCCTGTCTCCATTGCATCGCTTATCAACATTGCTTTGTTTATGTCTTTTGTAAACACGCATCCCTGTGTTAACATAGGGTTAAAGTAGTAATGATATAACTTTTCCGTGCCTTGAAAAAGATTAATGGCATTTTGATCAAGTGATGCTATACCTGAAGGCCAAAATTGCTGGCATTACAATGGTGAATTCCTTCTTCAACTGAATTTATTCTGATAACAGGCAAAACTGGTCCAAATGGTTCTTCCCATGCTATCCTCATATCGGGACGAACATTATCCAACAACAATGGCCATATGAGATTTCCTTCCCTTCTGTATTCTTGGCAGAATGTTGCTCCTTTTTTCTTAGCATCCATTACTAACCCTTCAATATAGTTAGCAGAGGATTCAGTGACAACCGGTGTGATATCGCAGTCATCCTCAGGAGGTCCGACAGTTAATTTTGCCACTTTATCATTGATTTTCTTTACAAGTGTGTCTGCAACCGATTCCATGACCAAAGCAACCTTTACTGCCGTGCATCTTTGACCACTGACATATCATATTTATTTCAATGAAAAAATTGCAATATGTATTTGTCAATTCCAATCAATGAATTTTTGAAATCAAGAAAATGTGGATGTTTTGTGCGGAACTATAAGTCTGCGAGTCTGAAAAACACTCGAGGAATTTGATAATTATGATTGTACGATATGTGTGCTATTGTTACCTGTAAGAGAACCCTCCTTTCACAATGTTAGCAGCTACCAAATCCAAGTCAGCATCTTCAAGAACAATGCAAGCATCTTTTCCACCTAGCTCCATTTGAAGAGGAATCATTGCAGACTTCTTTGATATTGCTATTCCAGTGTCCCCGCCCGTGAAACTGAGGATTAATGTAAATTAGATCCAAAAATGTTCAGTTGCAATGATAAAACACCTCTCTAGGCTCTTAAGCACTTTTCTATCTTCATTATTTAGTATATAAATTAAATTGTAATTGATAGTGATTCATTAGAATGAATTGAGATTCATCATTGTGAGTCGGCATTAATCATAATGAATCAAGATAAAAGATGAGATTCATGTCCAAAATAGATACAAACTAGAGATTCGTATCAATTAAGTTCAATTTTGTATCAAATCGTGATACGACTCACGTGTATCCTAAGATGTGTAGCTACAATTGTGGACTAGGAATCACATTGAATTATTATTGTATAATAAAATGAACACAAGACCGGTACAAAGATGATATCGTGATATGAAGATAGCTGAAGAAGTGAATATCACCTTATGCAATTCACTCCCGGATGCATCGTAAGAAAGTCACCAATCTCAGAACCCTTTCCTGTCACACAACTAATAAGACCTTTAGGGAAGCCAGCCAAATGAAAGCAATGCACCATATGCAGTGCCGCAACAGCACCCTATAAAAACATATACATAGAGTCATGCAACTAGTTTATTTAAACACTCAATTGCAAAACTATAATCATTAATATGTATATGCTCTACGATACGAATTGTTGTAACTTGTATACCTGTGTTGGAGGTTTAAGAACAATGGAGTTTCCAGAAATAAGAGCCGGAGCAATCTTTGAAACAGCTAGATTGACAGGATAGTTAAAAGGTGGAATGGCTAGAACAACTCCAAGTGGAATCTGCACACAGAAAATTTTCACGTGAGGAAAAATAAAACTAGCTTAGTTACATGACTATAGAAAAAGTATGAATCACTAACTTTTGAAGTGAGACAGTATTTGGTTCTTTCATTGCCTGGAAAGCTATCAGAGACCAGAAACTTTCCCTCCCCGAGAGCTCGGACCCCTTCTTCAGCACAGTATGACACTAAATCCCCTGATCTAACAACCTACATATATAAAATCATAGCATTTACATGTTACAGAACAGTCGATAAGAATAAAAGTGAAATTGAAGACTCAAATGGCCAAATGTACTGAGCAAGATAGGTTTAAACAACAGTCCGCAACCGGAGATATGGCCACAATATCATGTTTTTGTTGTCTGGGCAACATCACTGTGAACTATGAAGCACTGACACAAACACCAGACATGACATTAACACGTTAGACATGTTTCTATACTCATGTAACATGTTTGTTTACTCATAGTAATATGTTACATGAGTAAAACCGAATTGACTGACTGACAAAAGATACGTTTGAGAGCCAAACTAACTAACAAAACACTTTATGGGACCAAACTAATTAACAAAAGACACATTTAGATATTTTTCTATTCTAACATGTACATACTTCAGTGGCAGCATCTTTTGCTGGTTTTGCAATCTCCTTAACAAGGCACTCAGCAATAGGTGCTTTGTGTTCCTTCAGTATTGCTGCGGCCTTATGAAGCAACTCAGCTCTTTTCCAAAGTGGAGTTTTAGCCCATAACTTTTGAGCAGTTTTTGCTGATTCTATCACCTTGTTAACCTCTTCTTGTGTACAAGCTGTTTTTTATTTGCATTAAAATGAATTAATGTTCTAAATAGTAAAAAAAAATGTAACACCTTTGAAAACAAAAATATAACTTTTGAATTGCATCAAGAAAACAGTAAAATCAAGATGATGAAAGTGGTAAAGATCAAAGGTAAACTTTGATAGGGTGGGGGAAAAGAGAAAATATATAATATGTTATGTAGTACCTTGGACCTTGAAATGAGTTTTTCTAGTGGTTGGATTGATGATGGGAACATATTTACCAGAGGATGATTTGTTCCACTGTCCATCTGAGTAATAATTGAAAATATCACCATCTATAATCTCTGCAAATGTGCCACTCCCTGCCATTGTTTTTGTAAAGTGATGATTTGATTAAAAGCTTTGGACTTTAATATATGAATATGATATGTGAATGTGTAAAACTATATAGATATGGATACACGTGGTTTGAGAAGAGTTCATCTACTCACTATTTTTCTCAAAGAAATAGAGGCTTCACTATCATACTTTTGGATTTATTTATTTATAAATGTCATATGTGACATAGTATTAGAAATCTGTGTTCTATCTATTATACCGGGTCAATAAACTGTTACAGTACATAGTATGTTGCTACTAGGAATACACTTACCTAGTATTACTATTTTAGTTCTTGACCCATCAGTGTACTCTTCATGCTGTGTGCACCAATTAATTAATAAAATACTAGCTATCAAGTTTGTTTGACTAAAAAAGGTACCAAGTTATTACTAGTTTTATTTAAGGTGTGAAATATTCACCTGTTTTGTATATGACTAATTTTTGTTGAAAATTTTGTGGACTTTTTCTTTCTGACCACATTTTTTTTTCATCTATAAGACTTGAACCTGAGATTTTGTTTAAGGATCTGAGTGTAGTTTTATTCGGACCAGTATAATTGTGAAAAGTTTAGTAGTTTATTATAAACATATAGATTGAAGTATCACAAGTTTATCATCAAAACAACTAAAGTATTTCAACAAAATATTTATATGATAAAATTTGATTCAATTATTGTGTGAAGTTTTCTTGCACTAAATTACTACCTAACAACTATATGAACATTATTATGAGATTTGAAAAATTATTATTGCAATACAACATTTCATTGTTTTGTATATGGTTAACAATTAATTTTTCAAGTATAACAAATATTCAAAAGTTGACGGTTCAAAAGTTTCCTTATCAAGAAACTTGTTTAGTTTTTAACTTTAGAATACACTTTTGGGGAGAAACAGAGAACTTTAAACTATGACTTAAACACTGGAGCTCAAAATCTGGTAGCAGATAGCAGCAAGCTTCTCATGTGTCAGACCACAAGGTACTTGACCAACTCTTTGGGACTCTGTTCAAAAATTCATTGAAGGCTATTATAGTTTAGAAAACTCCAACGGCTGTAATACTGATAATGGAAAGGCTCAATGTCATGTGTATTAGTATGTATAGACTCACACACCTGCTCTTTTATAAAACAAATTCATATATGATGAATGAGCAAATGCTTAAAGTGCATTTTCTTCCACATGTTATGAATGGTAGTAGCTCCAATCATCCATCGAGTTGGTAACCATTGGTCAAATCTGCAATCAAACAAAGGAATGTTAGAGTTTCTTTGTGATTTGGTGATCCATTTTGGATTTTGATAAGTTAAATTAAAAGATAAGTTGCCCGAGTACCAAATGTCATTGTCTAAGGATCCTCGTCATGTTGATCTTCTAAGCTTTTCCCGTTTTGCTCATTTGAGACAGTAAAGTTCTGTGCTTTAACATCAAAATGATATATAAATTGGTTTACACTCATCTTCCATGTGACTAATGAGATATGAAAGGCACTTATTAATCACATCTAGATGATCGTGTGAATTGTCTTCAACAAAAAAAGGCACAATCTTCTGGTTAATCTCAATCCAGCTACACCCTGGATTCTTCTTTAATCCAAGCTCTTTCATCTTTGATCTCACCATCCGCTTCTCATCCCATTTACCAACAGAAGCATACATATTCGATAAGATAATATAGGTTGATGAATCATCAGGATCCTTTTCAATAAGTTTGTCTGCAATTTCAACCCCTAAATCAAGATTTTTGTGTAATTGGCATGCAGAAAATAAGGTGCTTAGCAGCTGAACATCGTCGCTGATTTCAGGGTGTCTTTGTAGAATTCCATACGCTTCTTGCAATCTTCCAGCACGTCCAAGAAGAGCAATCAAGCATGAATAATGTTCAACTCCAGCTTTGATACCATAAACATTGATCATTTGATTGAAATGATATAATCCATGGTCAACTAATCCAGCATGGCTACATGCAGACAATATAGCAAGAAAAGTAACTCTATCAGGTTTCACATTTGACAACAGCATTTTATCAAAAAGTTCCAAAGCCTCATAGACCCGACCATGAGAACCATAAGCGGTAATCATGGAAGTCCACGACACCAGATCTCTTTCTGGCAAACATTTGAAAACACCAAATGCTTCATCTACAGCGCCACACTTTGCATACATATCAAGGAGAGCCCCCATAACAACTTCGTTGTTTCCCAACTTTCTCTCGACAATCAGATTATGAATTTCTTTACCTTTCTCTAAGGCTGCTAGTTGCGAACAAGCTGCTAAAACACTGGTGAAAGTAATAGCATCTGGTTCAACAATCGATTTTCTCATTTCACTGAAGAGGCCAATGGCTTCAAAAAGTTTCCCTTCGGTGACATATCCTGAAATCATAACATTCCAAGAAACTGCCGTTGTCTTCGGTACCAATTTAAAGATGTTTTCAGCTGACTCAACCTTTCCACATTTAAAGTATAGATCCATGAGTGAGCTATTAATAAAGACATCAGGCTGTATTCCGTTGCGTATTATATATCCATGAACAAACTTTCCCTCTAGTAGTCGCACTGATCGCGAACAAGCCTTTATTATACTGCTCAATGTAGTCAAAGTTGGCTTGACTCCTTCATTGTACATCCTCTTAAAAAGTTGAATACATGAAAAACAGTCACCTTTGAAACCATATCCTGTAATCATGGAATTCCAAGCAACAACACTCTTTTTAGGCATTTGCTCAAAAACCTCTATAGCCATCTCCAATTGACCACATTTTCCATACATGTCAACAAGAGCAGAGCAAACAAAAGAATCCAGCTGAAACCCACTATTAATCAACTCCTTATGAATTTCCCTCCCTCTATCCAAATCAAAAAGCCTAGCACACGACGATATAGCAGTTGTGATTGTAACCGAATCAGGCACAAATCCAAATCTTCTCATCAAACCAAAGTATCGTAAAGCTTCTTCAAATTTCCCACTTTGAAAATAACAAGAAATCACCGTATTCCAACACGCAACATCCTTATCAGGCATTTCATCAAACATCTGTACAGCACACTCAAAAGCATTACATTTAGCATACATCCCAACAAGAGAGCTTCCAACAACAATGTCCGTCATTAAACCAGTTTTTATCAAACATGTATGAACCATTTGTCCCAATACAACCCTACAAAGCCCGCCGCAAGCTTTAAGAACACTAGGGTAAGTATAACTATCAGGTTTCAAATAAGGATAATGCATCAACTTATCAAAAAGCCCTAAAGCTTCCACATACATATAATTCTTAGTATAACCTGACATAAGACTATTCCATAAAGTTATCTCACAAGGGTTTTCAATGGCATCAAAAACATTTTTTGCATAATCATACAAATGACAAGAAACATATAAGCTAATCAAGTTTTTGCACAAAAAAACATCATTTTGTAAACCAAAAGTTACAACTTTGTTATGGATGAGTTTGCCTTGTTTCAATGACTTGGAATTCACACAAGCCCTTAAAAGGGGTATTAATTTTCTTGTGTCCATTTTAACTACACAGCAAAATATACAGTAAATAAATGCAAAATGATATCTGAATCAAAAGGTGGAATTACAACAATTGCATAAAGGTTGAATCTTTAAGAGACCCAAAATCATTTTCATTCTGTTATAGAAGATGGATTCACCATTCTACTTTTTTTTTTCTGAGTTTTGAGGTTTTAGTCAAAAAATTTCAAGGATGAAGATTATTTTTTAGAAAGAAAAGAAACGGGGGGTATTGTAGCAATAAGGGGAGTGCGTAACTGAAACCCATTTATAGATGGGTATAGATGCAAGTGCCTATGGGCTTTAATATGTTAAATACTCCCTCCGTCCCAAAATATAAAGGAAAATAAAAAAATCACACTTATTAAGAAAACTAAAACATGAAAATTTGAAACATGATTTTGTGGAATTTTTATTGAAATAAGTTGCATAGGAATATGTAAAAACATTTTTCATTGGTTGTTGTTTATTGATAAAATGAGAGAGAAGGAAAAATAAATGCAATATGCATTTAATTTTATGAAAATAAGTAAAATTAATACTTAGAAAACATAAATGTCTATTTTTTTCCCTTATATTTTGGGACAAAAAAAAGGTGTTTTTTTCCCTTATATTTTGGGACGGAGGGAGTATATTTTTTTCCTAAAAAGAATTTAAAATAAGTTATAAATTATGTAACATTATTATTAATTAGTAAATATATAGTTGAAGTGAAAACACCTACTAATGTTCCTTAAAAATATGTTATTATATGCTTTTTGAAATACACATTCTTGGCTTGATAAGAACAAAATTTTGTTATTAAAGTGACGCTTATTTTAAAACAGGAGAAGGTAACTTTATTGAAAAACAATAATTATTAATTAAAAAATTGTATATATAAAATTTATAAGTTTCAATGTAAATTTGCTATTTTAAACTTTTTATTTAACATGTATAAATTTACACATTATAAAAAATTATTGTGCATAAAAAAAAATCTTTTGTAGATTGATAAAGCGTTAAAGCTTGATTCTGACTTCTACTAGCCATGAGTTTGAGTGAAATCAATTAAAAATTGGTATTTATATTATTTTTGACTAACACTTTAAAGTATATGTAGGTATAAATATATATATTCCTTTTGTTTCAAAATATGTATCGTTTTAATTTAAAAAAATTATTTTAAAATGAATGTTGCTTTCAATTTTCAATGCAATATTTCCTATTTTACTTTTTAAAGTCTAAATTACTTTATAAATTATTCTCAAAGAAACAACCAATATAATATGGTTAATTTAATAAAATGTATTACATAATAATTACATTTTTTTAATATGTATGCAAAATGCCAAAATGAAACTCATTTAAAAACAAAAGAAGTATTTAAAACAAAGGAAGTATTCTGCTTCAAAAAAAAAGCTTAAACATATATTTGGTCCTTATATGTACATCAATTTTTCGTTTTAGTCTTTGTATCAAAAATTTTGACAAAATAGTCCCTGTATCGCGCTTTTTTTTTTTAACATTGGTCCCTGCCGTCCAATTTCATCCAAGTGGCAAACGTTTTGCCACCTGGACCCTGTCACGTGGCCAAAAAATATTGCTGACTGGATTAATGAATGCTAGAGGGACCAAAACCAAAAAATTGAACTGAATGCAGGGACCAAAATAAAAAAATTGAACTGAATGCTAGAGGACTAAAACCAAAAAATTAAATTAATTGCAAAATGACTCATTTAAATTCTAAATCCCTAAATTGAAATTTGTTTCTCTACTCTTCTCTTCTCATCAACCTTTCAACAGAGAGACTCATTGCTAAAAAAGATTATCCTGATGATTTCCCTTTTAACGATCCCGATCAACAACCGCCCAACCGTGGTGGTTTTCTCGACGCGCTTTCTAATCACGTTATCAACATTCGCAATATTGCCTCTCATAATTTCATCAAAAAACTCATCCAAATGGGGCGCAATGATCGACACAAAGTTATTTTTGCCATGAAAACTGGTTATTTTTGTCACCTGGCAGGGTCTAGGTGGTAAAAAGTTTGCCACTTGGATGAAATTGGACGGTAGGGACCAAAGTCAAAAAAAAAAAACACGATACAGGACTATTTTATCAAAATTTTCGATACAGGAACTAAAACGAAAAATTGGTGTACATACAGAGACCAAATATAAATATATGTTTAATCTAAAAAAACGAAGGAAGTATTCACATAGTAACTTTTTTGATTTAGTTCCGACACCTTCAACTAAATTGTGCTTATGAATCCTTATGGTTGGTGAAAGTAGTAACATTCTCACTCAGAAAATTGTGTTTTTATGGGTAGGTGTCTTTTCTCATTAACTTGCCTTATGAATCATGCAGCAGATACGTAAGGTGTTAGGTGTTGGCCTCACACGCTAAACGCCAAAATTGATTAATCATAAATAAGTTCAACTGGTCAAATCTTGGTTGTGTAGAAAGGAAATGTGTCGGATATATTTATTGCAAACAACAAACTTTTTGAGTTATTTTAATGTTTCTACATGCATGTCGGTGTCATTTAACCATAGATACATAGGTTAACTTCAAGAACTTTCATAACTAGACTTCATTTTATGCTTTTAACACAAGGAATTTTGTACTACTATATTAATATTAATGTGTTTGTTCGTTTAAACTTGAAGATAAGGAATGTTAGTAATACGGTTTCAATTAATCTATACTCCCTCCGTTTCAAAATGAGTGTCGCTTTTGGTGTTTTCACACATATTAAGAAATGCAATCATTATGTTAAAAGTAATAGTACATTTGCTAAATTAAGCATATTTTTACCTTTATTTTCTTGGAAATAGTGTATAAAGTACTAAATAGATGTATAAATGGAAAAAGTTGCATTGGGAATTGAAAAGCGACATTCATTTTGAAACAATTTTTTTGAGCTAAAGCGACACTCATTTTGAAACGGAGGGAGTAGTAATGTAGAAATGTATTAAGGCACATTGAAGGAGGTATAACAGATAAATGCATGTGTTGCAATCACTAATGGTTGTCATCTACACATGTTTGAATTGATTTTTATGGAAGTGATGGCTAACAATATTTTGGTCCAACATTCTTACATTGACCGTACAATTTTAATGATGCCAATATGCCCTACAAAACTTCATGATAGATAGTTAATGAACAACTATCTTTACTCTTAAATTAGAAAAAAATTGGACTAATAATAATTGATATATTTAATTCAAAATTTGGATTAAATATTTTTGTTGACTAGACTTTTTTTGAGACAAGTAATATGAGTCGGAGGAACTCAAGGATTGGTTTGATGATGTAAACTTGATGTTTTGGAGTGTGTCTGCTTCTCTCTGGTTCTCGATTTTAATGTCAATTTATGTGTTGAATTAGTCTATAAATAACTTTACCCTGATTTCAATTGGATCATTAATAGACGGTGAAATTGATCTTTTAGATAATCGATTCTTATGCCGAATATTGAGTTCAATAAAATGAGATAGAGGGTGCATTGATTTTGTGTTTGAGTAATTAAATAAGGGAAATGTTAAAATGTACCCTAAAGGCACATGTTAAGGATTCAAATGAGAAAATTTTATCTTGAAAATTGTGCCCTAAGGGAAATGTTAAAATGTGCATTAAATAATTGAAGGGTAACTTCTCAAGCACTAAGGACAGTTTCTTTGAATTAAAAAATTAAAGCAATTTAAAGTTATGCTACACATTTGATGTTGGGTTGTATGAAAAACTGATTATGATATGTGGTAGCTGTATGTAATCATCATCTAACCTTTTCTTTTTCTATTAAAAGCTTTCCCTTTCTTTTGCCTTTGCAGATTTTTCACTTATCAAAGCAAAATTTAATTGCCCAATCTATGGTAAGATACTGATAACTATTAGTAGTACTTGTGTTTTTTTTTTTGTTAATTAGTACTAGTACTTGCACTTTTTTATTGTTGTTAATTAGTAGTTCTTGTATAATGCTCCCTTCAACGTTAAAAGTTTTTATCCTCTAAAAAATTGAGATGCTAAAAAATTATAGGGGATAGTAATACTCATCTTCTCCACTCCACATTTTCTATATATGAGTTTTGTTGTTATATAAATTTGAAATGAAATACTCCCTCTGTCCCTTAATATAAGACCTCTTTTGACTAAATTTTACTATTCATCTATCATGTTTTGACCGTATTTTTCTAATAATATACAAATGCAAATATTAACATATAAGATCTTGTTTGATTTGTTTTGATGAGTATTTTCAAGATATCAAATTTTTATAATTTTTACTGCTAGATAATTAAAGATATTAGCGATCAAAATTGTGCATTGGCGAACGTGTAGTGGTCAAAAAGGGTCTTATAATTAGGGACGGAGGGAGTATATATATATATATATATATATACAACCATTTGAAGGCTCCTAGACAACTAGTGCCCACAAGTCCACAACATATAATGTCATATCACGAGTGAGCTCCCTTTTTAATATAATCACTCACTATCTCTAACAATTGTCTCTTCACTTTGATTTTCTTCATCTTCTTTTTGTTAATGCTCTTCAATTTCAATAATATATGTACATGTGTAATGTGCAATCATGTGCATTTATGAATTTTCACTTTACAAAAAGAGAAAAAAGATGAACAATGAGTGCAGCTATAACATGGAGTAAGTACTCACATTTTGCCTTGAAGTCAGTGAAAGTTAGGAAAATTGGCCAAAAAATTGGTCCATACCACATTCAGAAACTAGTTGAAAGGTGTGTGGTCCATATGTAAGCATTCTAATTTTAATATGGTCATAATCATAGTAGTTAATTAACAGTGCGTGTTTGACTTAAATTTTGCAAATTTAGTTTGTTTTAATTTATTTTTAAATTGATTTTGTTGAACCATCTAAGCGCGACGATACTACTACTACTACTTCATGTATCTTACAACGAGTGTTCTATGTGACGAGCTTAAAGTCGGAACATACAATAGAATCGTGATTCACCAAATGCTTGTAGCTAATAACTATATACAACATTAACTAAAAGATTGTTGTGCAAAAACTAACTGAAAGATCTATAAATGATAAGTATCCAACCTGTTGCTTTTGCCCACCAAAATTTCTTTTCCAAGTTAACTGACTTAGCAAGAAAAGAGGCAAGCAAAGATTTGTTACACTACTTACCTTGAATGATATGTTTTTTTTGTGCGCTTTTGCTCTATCAATCCACCCCATTTTCATACTGCACATGCTACCACTTTAAGATACTCACTACCATGTTGCACTATATATACAATTAATACTTGCCGTTAAGTGTGTTTGGTATTGAGAGGAAAAATCATGTGATCCAATTCTTTTGGTTTTGTTGTTTGATCATCAAATCGGTTTAATTTATTGGTACAGATTATTTTCGGTTTTTAGTTTTGTATTCAATCAATATTTTTTTGAAATTTTTAGTAACTAGTCATTCATAACAAAAACAAAGAACTCATCATATGTGCTCCATAAAATGACGGTGAAAACTAAATTTAGGTTAAAGTTTTCGATGGGTGTCAAAAAAGGAATACATCAATTACTCATGTATCAATAATGTATCATTATTGTTTGGGCCATATTTTCTCAACTTATGGCCGTCCAGCAGAAAAAGACTGTAGCTTTTGTAATTGGTGCACAAGAAACATGTGGAATCTTTCTTGATCTCAAGTCAATTAAACAAAAAATCAACCCTTAATTAGCATATGATGGAAGAGTGGCCTAATTGTTAGTACTATATTTTAAGACCAAAAACTGCATTAACATTAGAATATTTACACTAAAAAGTCAACATAATTAAAACAATCACCAGAAGATAACATTACAAATTATATTACCCCACAAGAGACATAATGCACAGCATTTACATAGTGGGGACATAATGCACTTATTTGCAACTATAACAGCTAAGCTCTCCATGCCAAACCAGATCTGAGTTTTAATCCTTCCATATTCCACTTGGATCTGTGTTGAAAATCAAAACAATTCAGTAAACTAATGCATGTGGCATTAATTAAACAACATAAGGTAATTAATCAATTCATTTTAACTATAAAAAACCAATTAGGATGATAGTTACCAGCTAAGTACATACTACATAACAAATTAACAATCTCACTGCAAATTCATAACAACCTTTTAGCCAATTCACACCCAAATTAGAATCTTGAAAACACAACACATGGAATTGACAAACCAATATGGAAAAGATTCTCAAATAGAAAATAGCAATGAATAGTCATTGTTGTTTTTATATAAACAAGGTGAAAACGACCGACAACCCTTTAACACAATACATCCAATTAGATGATTAAGTATAATAAAACATGTTGTAGGACCCAAAAGGGAGACATAACTGTACTGTGGTTTGAAAATGACTCCATGAATGTAGGGACACTCATAAGTTCATAACAATGGTTTGACCTTACCATCCCTAAGATTTTCTAATTTTGCATGCCATGCCCTTGCAGAGAGTTGCAAGCCAGCCATTTACACAATGATAGTACATGCAAACAGAGAACTGATGTAAACCAGTAAAAGCACCTTTGGGATTGTCCATTTCTATAGCATGGAAGATTCTTCTCATTTTCATTTTAGAAAGATTGAGCTTACTCAATGGCAAAGAAACAAAATATTAACCAGAAAGGGTGCAGTCATGCTACCTTATCAAGAAATCTAAACTACAAATATATTTTATAACTATCTATTAAGATTTTGACAAGCAATGCTAATAAACAAGTTAACTACAATTACTACTACATACAATACAAGCTTAAAAGATTAATTAAATTACTATGATATAGTAAAGACTAACATACATTATGGTTCATTATCTTCAATCTAAAATTCTTCAGAATGGTAAGCTCTTTGAAGTTGAACTTGAAGTGAGTGACTTAAAATGATCTGATGGAGCAATATCTTGAGGCAAGTTGGCCCTCTTCACAATTTTTCTCATGTTGTTTTGCAAACTTAATTGGACTAATTGTTTCACTGCTTTCTTCTCCTCACTCATCATATCTTCGTCTTCTTCCAAACAACCTTTTCCTCCTCCTTCATCTTGTTTAGAACATGATGATGAAGTTCCGCAAATTGGGGCAGAGACAGCTGTGCCTAAACTTCCGCCATAGTTCCCCGAAACCTGTTTCCCTTTATCTATTCTCAAACTTTCCAGTAGCCTTGATGCTCGATTCTGGGTTAAAGTAGTACCAATAAGCGACAACTCAAGGAGCGATGACACAATCCCTGCCTCAATCATGGCTTGCTTGTCACCATAAGATTTATGCGACATAACCATCAAAATGTACGTAACCTTTTCTTGGCATTCAGGCGAATCCGTCCAATTTAATACATCCACCAATATAGGAAATGCATCTGGGACAGCACTTATCGCTTTTCTACCTGCTCTACTCGAAACCAAGTTGCTAAGGATTGAAAGGCTTCTTTCAGTTACTTCCATATCGCCAATCGAGTTTATCAGAAACGGTACCAAATCAGTTTCCAAAATGAATGAAATATTTGCCGGGAAGATTGAAAGATTGTAAAGTGCTCTAAGAGCATCTTGCTTAACTTGCTTTCTACTACTTTTCTTATCTAAACTCTGAAGAGTTCTAACTAAAAACGGTATTGCAGCAGAAGACCCAATTATCGGTTTATTCGAATCCAAAGCACTTAATCCAAGAAAATTCGCAACAATCGCTTCAGAAACCGCAAAATCTGTACCAAAATCAGTACCATCCGAAGTTTCAATAAGCTGAAGCATCTTATGAACAGAACCAACTTTAACAATGGCTGCTTTATTCCTGTAACAATAATTTTTTTACAAATTACAATTATTCTCATAGCATCACAATCATACATATGCAAGAAACGATGAAAAAAACACATCATTCATAACCATTTAAAAAAAAACATTCTAAAACAGAAATGAAAACAAATGCTAACTACCAAAATTAAAATCACATGCTTGTCATTTTAACAATTAAATACTAAAAGATTAATCATAATCAATTAATTAATGAGTGAAAATGACATAGTAATCAATAATAATTAATTGAAAAACCTAACCACACAAAAAAAGAAAGTTAGCAAAAAAAAAAAAAACTCACGCATCGTTTCCGATTCCGAGATTGAGCAAAGCGTAGAGAGAAGCGATCTGAGAATCAACGTCTTGCGAATCGAGCATTGTGACCAGAGGCGGAATTGCTCCGAGCATAGCGAGAGTTCCACGAACTTCCAAATTCTCCTTAGCGAGCATTCTCACGGTGGTTGCAGCTTCTCGCCGCTTCACTGATTCGTCTTCGTTGTGTAAATCCTTCACGAGTCGTTTCAGTTCTTCTAACGCTTCTTCTTTCTTCTTCGCTTCCGCTTCTGTCTCCAACTCCGCCATGTTCAGAAGATCGGAAAGCTTCTCCGATTTCGCATTAGCTTTCGCTTTTTGTTGGCGTTTGTCGAAGGATGAAGACGAATCCGATCTCGTTGCTGAAGAGAAATCTTCGGTGTCGTATTCATCGAGGTTGGTTCTTCGGCGGTGATTGTAGCGGGAGCTAGAACCGCAGCTGACGGCGTCGAAGATGATACGACGGAGGGAGGCGATGGAGAGAGAGTTCCATAAGCGGAAGTGGTTGGAGAATGTTGGTGATTTTGATGAGTGGTGGTTGTGGTGGCCGAGAACGAGGGTTCCGACGTTATTCCGGTGACAGTTAGCCATTTTCCGGCGACCTACATTGCAGAGAAAGAGAGAGAGAGAGTTTGTTTTTATTGTTAAAGTGAAAAAGAACCGTTGTGTACACGTTTATTCTTTCTTTTGAGTATTTATATATTGGTGAGATGTATTGTGTGTGGCTCTATGTGTGAATGTGCATCGTGCACTATAGTATTATCATTCTCTACTGTGCGAATGTTTCTTGTACTGCACATGTTAACATCGTGGTTGTTTCAAATTGGCTTGGCATGGGTAGAGGTGTCAAATGGGCCGGCCCGGCCCAGCCCGGCTTAGCCTGCAAGGGCTTTGCATTATTCATGGGTGAGATTGGCCCGATCCATTTTTTTTGGGTCATGTTTTACAAGCCCGGCCCTGCATGAGCACAGCCTAGCCCGATGGACTAATGGGCTTTGTCTGTTTTATTTTTTAAAATTTTTTCTATCATTTTTAAAGTGACTTTGATATATTAGTTTTTCGTAATTATTAATTTTATTGAGATATAATTGTATGCAAGTATAAATAATTTAAATATAACCATTTTTATTGAACTTACACAATTTTTCAATTAAATGATAATATTTTATGTATTTATTGATTATTTTTACAAAAAAATATAAAGTGTCAGTTAATGGGCCGGCCCGAAATCAGATAGGCTAGCCCGACCCAACCCGATCCTCTAGAGGGCTTTGTGGGCTTGGGTCAAAAAGGCCTGAGTGTTTTTGGGCTAGCATTTTGCAGCACAAGCCCGCCCAAGCTCGTGGGCTAATGGGCTGGCCCATCAGCCCGGCCCATTTTTGACAGCTCTAGGCATGGGCATGTCTTACATTTACATTAATAATACTATCTCCGTTTTAAGATATAAGAACTATTTTGATCACTATATGTATGTCAATGTATAATTTTGATCATTAATTTTATTTTTAATGAGCGCTGCTATATGATACGATAAATTCTATGCACGAAATTGCACGACAGTTACAATTAAAATAACACGTAGTTTGCTCATTTGATTTTGATTGGTTAATGGTAGTTTATCCTTCTTTTTAAACTTTGGCTTTCACAATCCTAGAGACTCTAATAGTCTAAAGTTTGAGGCGAGTTCTGACATCAAGTGATTTCAATTTCCTTTTAAAAACAGTTGCAGGAAATCAAAACGTGATCCTCCCTATCAAATCAAAGGTCAATCACTACATCAATTTTATCAAATACTTTTTTGTACCATAATATAAATCGTTTTGACTATATTAAATAATTTTATAACATACAATTTTCATAATTTTTAAAAATAAATAATTAAAAAATCTAACGATTAATAATGACTTTTTAGTAAACACAAGCTCAATTTATAATTGCAATCAACAAAATTAATCATTTTTTTTTACTAATACTATAAAAAAAAACTCAAAGGGAACGTACACCATAAAATGGAAAGAAGAACAGTCTTTGAAAAGAAGGCACGTGGTTTTTGCGTACTATGCTGTGATGTGTCATGCAAAAATTATCGCTGGTGGTGGCCAGCTAATACCGTTGATGAGGGAAGTTTCTTGTGGGAGCTGCAAGTTATCACATTTTAACGGTGGAGTGGAGGACCCATAATGAATGGTGATTCAGGTGGAAATAGATTGAGCATGAGGGGTGTGTTACTTATGTGTAGCGTGACATGCGAGCGAGGGTGAGACGGTGTTTTGCGTACAGTACGTAATTTGCGTGTCAGAACTATGAACTTTACGTGTCCAAAAAATTGTGCATGCTATTTCCAAATTGGAAATAATGTCCACATGCATTTCCAAGTATCGGTTACACTACAAAATAGGGCTGAAGATGAGTCGAGTCGAGTCGAACCTGTCTGAGCTCGACTCGACTCGATAAAAATTGGTTCAGTTCGAAACTCGACTCAAGTTTGACACGAACTTTTTTTTCAACTCAAGTTCGGCTCGTTTAAAGTTCGCGAACAGTTCGGTTCGGCTCGTTAGGTTCAGTTCGTTTTTAGCTCAAAACTCACCTCAAAAAATTGAATTTTTTTTTAATTCCAACTCATTTTAAGCTACCTTTGATAAGTGTCTATCACTTATTTATATTATAACGTACTTATATTCTCAAAATTTCCTAAACATTTGATGTGGGACTTTGTGTTTTACAAATGATATGTTGTATTAGTTTGTAAATTTTAAACATAAAGCAAATAAAATGAATTAATAATAAATAAATAATGATTTTTTATATGAAAATATTTTAGAAGTATATATATATATATATATATATATATATATATATATATATATATATATATATATATATATATATATATTCGAGTCAACTCATGAATCAAATGAGTCGAACAATGTATAGTTCAAGTTCAGCTCATTTAATTAACGAACCTAATTTTCAGTTCAAGTTCAGCTTATTTGGCTCATGAACCAAGTTCAACGAATCAATTATCGAATCGAGTCTCGAACTTTCTTCGAGTGGGTTCGGTTCATTGCCACCCAAAATATGGAGAAATTATAAATAGAAATATATGTAAACCATTAAATAGTAGTATAAGCTGATAGTTGCAAATGGAATAATATTGTCCATGATGTTTAATGTGATGTAGTAAAAGTTAAGTTGAAGGAAAATTTTATCAGATAATGATAAAATTGGTGAAGTATGGGCGTTGAGCGGTGAAGAACTAACATCAACATAAAATTAGATGAGATGAATTAAAATCATGACCATATTGAAGAGATGTACTATTTAAATTTAGTACAGGATTTATACTTAAACCAACTTAAATGTTATGTCAAAAAAAAAAAACCAACTTAAATGTTTTGTTAAATACAGTAGTATTCAGTTTATAAGAAGCTCATTGCCAATATATAATTGAGCTAACAATTAGGGGGTGCGGGTGAGTAAGGGACACATTACACCCAACTCTAAATCGTTTCTAAAAGGCTCTTCAATTGATCTTGCATCATGTTCCAATAATCCTCAACAAACAAATGATTTTGCTTTTGTAATATCAATGATTGCAAAATTCATTAGTAGTATCTCAAAAATTACATTCAGAAATAGTAGTAGCTCTCCAAACTTCAATTGTTTTATGGAATAATGTTTTGTCAGAATTTTGTATCTAGATCGTGCATTTTGAGGCAATTCATTAGCTTGAATTTTTTTTTAACGACAAATATATATATATATATATATATATATATATATATATATATATATATATACGGACAAAGACGGACAAAGACCGATTGTTAAAAAACTACATAACAAAGGTGCCGCATATAGACGGAACACCGATGAAAAATACCAATACAGACACCATCTAAAAGAAGTCAACTTCTAAACATTCTTAGAGTGACGCTCTTCAGCTTCCAAACCACCAGAGAATACATCAACCCGATTCAAAGATATGCCACTAGATGCCAGCTCCCGAATTCGAAACAAAAGTGAACGGCCCACCAGAATCCAACAAGCAACTTCATGAATCAAAGATGATGGACAATTGTAGAATGAAAACTTAGGTAGATATGTCTCCACACGTCAATCTTCTTACAAAACAAACAACACCGATGCCTTAAGAGGTAAACCAGATACAATTTTATCGAGGAATATGCTTTAATGTCATTTTCATCGAGCTTAGACAATTTCATAAATGATTTAACGTGAAGTCAAAAAAAAATAAATGATTTAACGTACAAGTTCAAAACGTTTTACTAAGTTTGGACTTTCACATTTATAATTTCAATTCAATTAATTAATTAATTAATCACCAATTGAAAAATTCCTCGATTAAATACATTTCTAGCTTTGAAATTCACCAATAAATCTAGTTGAAAATCCTTGCTGGTCCAATCCCACTAAGTTTATAGCACGAGCCATCAAAATATATAGTAGTAGTAATTTTTAAAGATTCATTCTTGCATAAATTATGTTTGACAAAAATAGCTGAGTAATTCACTACAAAATATATTGTAAATATTTACTATACAAATATTTACAAATATTTTTGTTAGATAATGTATTATTGAGTCTAAACTATTTAACCCATCAGAATTAGAGTTTATTAAATTTTTTATATTTTTTTATCAAGACCGAGGTATCTACTGCCGAACGCATGATTAATCCCTCGTTAGATTGGAGGCACTTCGATGGGTGGGATAGCTGGCCTAAGAATTTAAAGCTGCTCCATACTCAAGGTGAGGATTGAACCCTCGACCCAAGGGAGGATGAGCCCCAACCGCTCAACCACACCCCTTGGATTCATTATTATTCTCTTGTAGTATTTTGTAATGTTTATTGGAGTTCTATGAAACTCTAGCATGTATTTGTTTGGTATTATTTATTTGTATTGTCTCAGTGTTCTTAACATGATATCTAGAGTATGATTTGATCCGCCCTGAAACACTTGGTTGCTTTCGCTGTCGAGTTCTCAAAAATTTGGAAACGAAATCGTGAATCGAGTTTGTGAATTTTTGAGTTACAGTTAATTTTCCAATTAGTTTGATTTGATTATGTAAATTTCTTCTTTGATTGTTGGTAATGAAAAAAAAAAAACAATCCATCAGAATCTATCAAACTAAATTATACTGAACCAAACTAAGTCAAGTCAAATCAAACCATCAAACACTAATTCCTAATTTTGTTTTTGACGCACACTAATTCCTAATTAATATAATCCAATCTAAATGGAACTAAAGAAAATAACAAACAAATATGTGTTAGAGTTTAATAGAATACCAATAACTTAAACATTACAAAATACTACAAGAAAATAAGGGTTGTCATGGTACGGATACATTACCGGTACCCGGTACTAGTACGGGGTACGGTATTTTAAAAAAAACTAAGGTATGGGTACGTTAGTATATTTTTTTAATATAATTATATAAATAAAAAAAAATGAAACTCCAAACTGCCGGCGAGTTTCTTGTAGGAGTAGAGTATTATTTTACGGTTTCTTGCAACTTTAGGTTAATACTTTTTTTATAAGCAAATAAAAATAAAAGATATTTTTTTGACAAAATATTTCTAAAAAAATATGAAAAAAAATAAAAAAAATATAGTAACCATTGGACTACCCAGTAAGTACCCAACGAGTACCCAAACCAAAAAAAAAGAAAGGAGTATAGCGTCGGTGCGTACCCATTGAGTACTGGGTGCGTACCGGTACCTGATACGTACCCGATACGGCTACTCTCCTTAAAACGGAATACCCGTGCATCACACTGAAGAAAATATATAAAAAAAAAACCTAATGACTCTCTAAACTTAATGGACTAAATAACTTAGACCCATTAACACATTAACTAACTCATAATTCAGAAACATTGTGAGAGTTTATCGAACAAAATACAAAATAATATAAACCTATAGTACTAACCCTACTACTACGTCACAAATTTAACCACTACTACTACGTCAAATTTATTTCAATTCAATTCCAATTCCAATCCATCCATGTCTACTACTTGGAAGAAGCAGCGATTATCATCACCATCGATTCCAACTCGAACAAGAAAAGCTCCATCCATGTATACTACTAAATCGAAGAAGCAGCGATTATCATTATCATCATCATCATCATGTTCAACAAAAGAAGAAGATCGGGTTAGTTCGCTTCCAGACTCAATTATATGTCACATTCTCTCTTTTCTTTCAACAAAAGAGGCTGTGGCCACAACCATACTCTCAAAGAGATGGATCTCATTATGCCTCTCAGTCTTCACTCTCGATTTCGATTTCCGCATACCACGTTGTCCTCGTTCCGTGTTAACATCAACCGATCTCTGCCGTCTTGTATACTCAGTCATGGAATTGCGTGACAACACACTGCCAATACGAACATTCCGCCTCATATATCCTCGTTTGACAGCTACATACGAGGAGGAATCCAAAGATGTAACCAACCTTGTTAATGCAGCAATACAAACAAAAAGAATTCAAACACTACATCTTGAGTTGATGTTTCTTCTTCTTCCTCCAGACAACATATTCACTTGTAGGACGCTTACTGCTCTTATATTAAAACACACGGTGATCAGCGGAAATATTCCTCAAATCATTAATAATATATCACCGCTCAAAACTCTTCACATGGAGAAAGTTCATTTCCAAACTACTACAGCTGTCATGAACTTTCTTTTATCCTTTCCCCTTCTCCAGGAATTGGAAACAATTGATGTAAATGTATTTCCTCGGAGAAGATTTGTTCCAAATACAGCAGACATGATCAAATGTTTGCCCAATTTGCTCACTGCCAAGCTTTCTGATAACAAACCTGTTCCTTTATTCTTGCTTTCCAGGGTACACACAAGTCTCACCATTAAGCTCGTAAGTTTGTTAGTTAGTTACTTAGTTCATAATCATCATCATCATAAGAGTTTCATTGATGATCGATCCATCGATTTCTAATGTTTCTTTTGTCATTCATGCAGACATGGGCCTGCTTTCTCCAAGTCCCTGTTTTTTACAATCTAACTCAATTGGAGATATTTTCTAACATAGATCGTCAAAGTTGGCCAACTTGGCCTAAGAAGTGGATTTGGATTCTACAAATGCTTCAAAATTGTCCCAAGCTTCAACATCTTATCATTCATGAGGTAGGTTTCAGTTTCACATATAATCATTTCATTCATATTTGTTTTCTTTAACTCTACCTCTACATATCTTTACTTTTTGTTTTTCCTGGAAATTTACTTATTGTTTGCTTGCTACAGGAGATAGAAAACTGGAATGATCATGAGGAGTACAATTGGGAGGAACCAAAAGTTGTTCCCAAATGCCTTTCATCTCAGCTCAAAACTTGTTTGTTTAGGAATTATAGAGGCAACAACTGTGAACTTCAATTTGCAGAATACATTATGCGCACTTCAAAAGTATTATTTAACATGACAATTCAATGTGCCTCTTCCATAGATATAGATTTAAATGCCAAGTTCCATATGTTACAAAAACTATCTCTTTGTCCAAGGGGCTGTAAAGTTGTATTTGAATGACGAGGAGTGACTTGGTGGTATTGCATAATTTGAAGGATAAAAGTGTTGGAGCAACTAATCATATACTATACTATACTATACTATACTATATTATAGTATATACTTATGAGGAACAGACAGTGCACAACAACTATTAAATATTTTGCATAATCCTTCTACCGCAAGTGAAGAGCCTTTTATATAAGTCGTCTTTATTTGCATAATAATACCCGCTCAAGGGGTAGAATATGAGAGGAACTCTTTATTTTTATTTTTATTTTTTCTATACCTGGGTTAGGTTTATGTCCCCCCAGACTAGTTTTTGTTCTTGTTTTTTTCTTCAATAAATTATTAGCTTTTTAAAATTTAATATTTTCTTTTTTTTACTTTTCTTTTCATTTTCTTACCAAATGTTTTTTTATCTTAGTTATCTCATCATTATCATTTTCTATCCGTTGTTTATTAAATATTGACATCATATGATGCATAGCTACACCTACATGGATCAAATGATGTAAATTATGAATTCCTCTTATTATGTTTGTCATTGGTGTACTTCTTTTGGCTATTTTGGCCAGGGTGAGAAAAATTCCCTAGTGCTCCGCGGCTAAGAACCGTAAAATTAAGAAATCTCACCAGATTCTAAGCTGCAATATGTTCACACTAGATTTTGCTCACTCACTTACCTCTCGTTTTCGAGTGAATGTGCAAATTTGTTTGTGAAATATTAAGCATCGTTCAAAATGCTCACGTAGTCTCTTGGTTGTTCCTGTGGTGACTGTCGTTCAACGTCAGTGTACTTTAATTGGTAACAGAACATATGATGTGATTTTGATATTTTCGAGTTGTTATTATTTTTACACGAAGTAAAAAAATGTGATTTAAGACTACTGTGTATGAAGTGTGTTGGCTTGACTTTAGCAGTCTTATACATCATACTGATATGTGTGGTCTTAGCCAGGTTGAGGATGGTAGTATCATGTGATAAATCGAAGAAAGCCGACATACTTAAGTTTAGTTTGAGAGTTATTTTCCCTTTTTCTTAAAAGTGTTTTGCTCCCTTCCTTATGCATGCTTGTTTTTACAATTCTGACTTTTTTTTTTACTTTATTATGGGATTATTGAAGATGTTTTACAAAACAGAAACGAAGTACAACTATCATCTGTGCAAGGATACACGTCAAAATATTTACAGGTCACACTGCACACGTCAATTATGGTCTTGGCTTCATCTTTGACTATGGCTATGCTACTTTGTCTAGGTCTTTTCAGCTCTGGGTGGGACATGGGAGTAAAGCAGTTGAAGAGAAGCAATTTTCTGATATAGCCATCTTGTTCTGTTTTACAGATTTGAACAGGTTCTTACATTGTCCCATTTATTGTTCTCCCCAATCTTCATAATAGATCAACTTTTCAAGTTCATAACAAACGGCTCTGCCTTATGAATTTCTCATTTTATTTTATTCAGCAATTTCTTTCCTTGTCTGGTGTAACAAAGGGATGAATCTTTCTCATTTCTTTGTTGAAAGAATGTATGTACCTATTGACAAAATTGTTTGTGCAATTGCAATCTACACTAGACAGTATTGTCATTTTTTCTTTTATAGCTTTTTTATTAATATTAATTTGATCATCCCAACAAGTCGACACTATTCTGTATTATGCAACATGAGGCAATATGTAATCATCTTCAAGCAATTTTATTGCTCATTTATCTTGTTAAATGACATGCTTGTTATACTTGCAGCTCATACTCGAAACAGTTCCAGATCATGTAAATAGTACATGATAGAGACCCGGGTAAAAGAGATATAGAAAAAGGGCTATTATTGTAATAAAGAATATGGTGAGGTTATATGGGAAATAATGAGTGGGGTAGGCTGTTTAGTTGGCAAGTTTGTTATGGATGTTAGTAGTATATATAGTAAGGTGGCGGGAGTGTGAGATTATCATGGAAGATTTTAGTTGGAACCATTATGGTTAGGCAAAGAAAGAGTGCTCTCATTCTTTGAGGAGCTTAGCTCCAAGGGTAGATTGGAATGCATTTCATTTTACTATTTTCAGTTGTAAGACTAAGAGCTTTTTAATTTTCACGAATCATGTTTTAGAGTGACACTTTCAGTTTCAGGGACTAAAATGGCTGTTTACTCCAAGTAAAACCTTTAAAACCGTAAAACATCAAAACTCAGCAGCTCATCGAGTCGCACTGAACTCAACTCGCCGGAAAACGGAAACCTAACTGGACTTACTCGCCAGCCTCCAGAAACAGTGAGAAACCTTTCCAGATTCAACATATATATAAAATGTGTTTTATTATGATTTAATCTTTCCAATGTATATTATGAGACAGATTTGTAGCAGAAAAAATGGTGAAGAGAAAGCGCAGTGAAAAAGCTGAAGCTGTAGCAGTTCCGAAAAAGGATGATGGTGCTCCAGAGAGACCAGTTAGGACCCTTTTGGGATGGAAGGATAAGAATAATCAAATCAAAATGAAGTTGAGGTTAAGGATAATCAAAGTGGTTCACCTGCATTCAGGAACAAAGAGAAAGTTTTGGTTACTTGCTCTAGGCGTATTGGTTATAGGTATAAAACACAAATCCCAATTATATCTTGTTGTAGTTAGTTACAGGGATTTTTATTATTTTGAGTTTTGATTTCAGTCATGTTTGGATAAACGACTTAATTAAGCACTTATTGTAGAAAATAAGCTGTAAACAACTTATGCTATGTCTTAAGTTGTTTCCGTACTCTTTCGAGTAATCTCATTAGTGTTTAAGTCCTAAGCTCAAATTTTGGAACTTGTTCCCGAGATGTTTTTTAGTAGGGTCAGTGGAGTGTGTGTCTGAGCGTGCGCGCCCTCGCACATCTGTTTCTTTGAGTAACTAGATAATAGAAGCATACACAATTTTGATTATTGCTAGCTAACATACTATTTGTTTTTTCATTCAGATATTTGAAACTCCGAAGGACCATAGAAAGGCTATGCCTTTCCATGACCATGTTTTTGTTTTCTCAATAGTTGACGACCATATATGGTTCCGGAATTATCAGGTTTGTGTTTACATTCACACAAGATCTAACTATTTGGCATAACATCCTCTTCAAATTTGAATTAGTATAGAGTTTAAAATCAGTTGGTACGTTGTTTTGACATTGCATTTTGGTTATTACATTCACACAAGATCTAACTATTACGCATTTTGGTTATAAATTATGTTGATTGTTTTGGTGTAATCATAGTCCATAGTTTTTTGACTTAAGTGAAATTGAGAGGAAAAAAGTTGATTTTTTTTTGTCTTGCTTACATTGCAGATGAATAAACTGGGTTTCTAAACCTTTAAATTTTTAAAGGATTAGCCTTGAGTTCTTTAACAATTAGACTTTAGTATATATATGAAATAAAAATATGCTTATACACAACTACTTTGAAGACCTAGAGAATAATGATATTATTGTTTTAAAATTTAATTTTAGTAAAATTGAAGCAAAACCTTTTATACTGTATATGAACTAAAATATACATCAATATTATTGTTTACTATGGTTACAGGTAAAGCTTTCAACTGATTTTCTGTAAAGCATTGATCCAATTATTATGTTATTACATGTCTACACTTCTATTCTAGTCGAAAAAGAAAATGCATTCTTCACATTGATATGCATGCATGTCTTAAGCACCATGACACTACCATGCGTGGTTGATGGATCTACATTACTTATTCATGCATTGATGACTTATATACTAATCTAATGAATTTAACGTTAGTTATTTATAATGTATAGAGACGTCTCAATAAATTAAACAAGATTGCAGTACCATTTGCTGCTAGTACACGTGCCATTGCAAATGTAGCTTTCCTGTGTTTGTCTCATTTTCTGCTTCATTTTCTCATTGATGGTTACTGGGCAATCCATCTTACATAAGAAACCATATTTTATTTTCCATGCAGAACTCTGTTCCTCATAATGAGTGCACAACGTTCGTAGTTGATGCTTTTATTGCCGTACTGCAAGAAACTCATCGGATTTTTCAGTCAAACTCGGAATGTTCTTAATGAATTTTAAAGAGGCGGACAATTCTTTAACGTGGTATTAATTGGCGTCAAGTGTTGTGGTGGAAATTTTCTTCTTAAACTTATTGTTTTTAGATCCTAATACTGTTTAACTTGGTATGGAATCTGTAATTGCTAATGCATAATAAACATTTATGACATAAATTTAGGCCTTTCTATGATTGCTAATGCATAGTGAAGTTGTTGCTTCTCTCTACCTCTCCTTGTTATGATGTTTTTATCCCTTTTCAATAGAAAGAGAATTCATACCGAGCATGTGGAGAGAGCGAAAATCTTCTGAGCTGCAAAATAAGCACTTATTCTTTCCACACTCGGTGTTTACTCGCACCACTCGATAGGTCCCGTCTGGAGAACTGGATGTGCCCTGTGTGTGCAAGTCTAATACTTTTAACAAGTTTTCTTCTTAGGTATTGTCTTTATAATACTTACATTCTCTTTGTGAGTATGCAGGTTAGCCCACTCTATGTTACAGACAAGACAACTGCTGGAATCATCAAGGAAGTTACAATTGTTGGACAAGCTGATGATGAAGCTTAAAGAGCAAGGACATAGAGTCCTTGTATATTTTCAATTTCAGAGAATGCTGAACATGCTTGAAGATTATTTAGTTTACAAGGTATTCAATATCACAATGTTCTACTTTACCGGTTTTTGCACATTTGAAATATTCTGTTTTATTGAACTGCATGCTTTTCTTTTTTGGAAAACATCAGCATTGGAATTATGAAAGGATTGACGGATGCGATAACATGACAATGATCTTGGTGCAGTTCAAAAAGCCAATGCAGATTAGTGCACCAGCTCAAGAAGACAAGAACAATCATCTTCAAAGTTCAAACGAACAAGATGCATCTGAACCAAGATTGGAGGACAACTGAGATTGTCAGTTTTTTGTGCATCAACACCAAATGCATACATGTATATTGTATAGTGTGGACCTATGTTTAGAAAATGTGTAGATGGTCATTTTCACTTTTAATTAGTATTGTATAAAACAATTATCCACTCCTAACTTACCTTTTCAAGACTATAATGTGTTTTGCTTGTTCAATAAGCGGCTTCAAATAACCAAGTGGTATTTTGGTTGAGGTGATTAATCAACTTTTGGTTAAAGATGAATTGTTCGAGAGAACTCATGGCTAGACTTATTTACCTTATGGTCGAACTCCATATTACAATGACCATATCTCCTAAACACTAGAGGGTTAACGACAAAAAAAAAAGTCTCCTTACTAGTATTTCTAGTTATCAGTGTTAGTATTAGCAGCAACAATTTGCTGGCATTTTGAGGTGTTTAAGTTGTCTCTATTAGTTTATGAGTTTCTTGATAAAATGACATTGATTGAGGTATGCAAATTGGCTTATCGATTTATAATATATTATGATCTGTCAATTCCTAACATTCCTTTAACCCATGTGTGCAAATTAGTACTTGTTTAGGTTGGTACACGGTTCTGCTTGAACCCAACCAAACCATTGGATAACCCCATTGAAAACAGCTATACTTTATATGAAAATCCATTCTATGTGTCGCCAAAAGGCCGGAACGTTTGCTAAAAAGGTCAAAGCAAAGACAAGGAGGAAAATGCATGAGATGAACACTCATTTAGAGTCTGATGAGTTTGCAGATATGTGGAATGACTGATCTTATAATTGCTGTGTCCAATTGGAGATATAGATAGAATGTACTTCTATGTTACCATCAAACCATAAAAGTTAAACATGTGTGATTCTGTAATGTTATTTTCTTTGATTCTTGTTGTGAGACTGTTTTCTACAATATCTTTATACTTAATCTATATTCTTATAAGGTGTTGGTTTTGTGAAAAGTAGTATTTGCTAAAGAAGGTTGTAGTTGGCTTATGCTATTGTTGAGTTGCTTAAACAATCCCAATCAACTTCAGCCATTGCGGAAAAACTGATAATAACAATTTATATTAAGAAAATTTCTATTTTCAATCCATCGTCTCTATATAATACAGGCCACTTGTTAAATTTTAAATAATTTGGACTTATATAGGTGCATTATATAATTATTTATATTTTAAATGATATATCAATATAAAATAAAATATAAGGAGAAATAATCAATAAGTTTTTTTAGCCTAACAGTTGAATTGATTATTTTCTTACAAACTTAGTACTCCTTGCTTGGTTTCTTTAACTTATTACGAGGACAAATATGTTTATTTGGGTAATTAGCAAAGTAATGTAATTTTTTTTACTACCAATTATCATTTTTTTTATCACGATATTGGTACGTACGAAGTTTCCACCAATTAATTTTTATCATGGAATCTGTAGGGCAAATAAGGTGGGTTTTGAATTTGATAGGATTGTAAGTTCTAATTGTTATCATACTTAAGAAGAGTTGGACGATTTCATAAAGTATGGCTCAAAGGAGTTGTTTGGTGATGAGAATGATGATGCTGAAAAATCTCGTCAAATTGATTACGACGATATTGTTATAGACAAGTAATAAAAATGACGGTTATACTTTGAGTTATGCTTGAAATTTCCTTTCACATATATTATTTTATGGGTCTTGTTAACTAGTGCCCTCAAGGCACTAGATAAGATTACTAAATGAAGTAATGTTTGTATTGAAAACCGTGTTCTATTAATTTAGAAAAGTAGAATGCAAAAGTTTCAAGAGTATATTTATCACATTTGTAGCCTTAACCATTGCCCTAAGGACAATGTTTATCATTTTCCTTATTTTATAATAGATTGTTGGATGGCGATCAAGTTGGAGATGAAGAAGAAAATGGAGTTTGGAAAGATTTTAAGGTTAATGAAGATGAAAATTAAGAAGACATTAATCCTCCTTCCTTATTACTCCCTCCGTCCCAAAACTATTGTCCTTTTAGCTTTTTAGTTTTGTCTCAAAACTATTGTCCTTTTCGGAAACCAATGTAAATTTAAAGTTAGTTTACCATTTATATCCTTACAAAAGTTAAAACATTAATTAAATATATTTTCTCTTTCTTAATAAAGTAAGGGTAAAAGAGACTTTACTTATCAATCTTTGTTGTTTCTTAATCTATATGCATAACTCTAAAATAACAATAATTTTGGAACAGAGAGAGTAATACTTTATGATATCGTCCAACTCATTATATATAACAAATAAGAGCTCATTTATTAATAATGATTATGATTATTACTACTATTACTACGTAACTTAGTACCTATTAATTATGATATTGACTGGTATAGTATAAGATATAAGATAAGATAGGTGATAACTTGTGTACCTCCACAAGATTTGGGGGTATATACCCCCAACCATTATAAAAAGTTTTAAGCGATATAATTTTTTATAAAATACACCGTTGGATTGAAAGTTTATATCATATAGATCATTTGTGTAAAATTTCAGACAAATCTAAAATCATTTGATATGTTATTGATACACATAAAGATTAACGGTGTTTAAGAAATCACAGAAACTGTTAATTTTGACGCGTCTCAATAACATATCAAATGATTTTAGATTTCTCTGAAATTTTACACAAATGATCTATATGATATAAACTTTTAATCCAACAGTATATTTTATAAAAATTTATAGCGGTTAATTTTTTTTAAGTAATTAGGGTAAATACCCCCAAATCTTGTAGGGGTAGACAAGAAAATACGGATAAGATAACATATACTGTAGTATACTATATGGTAGTAATTTAGTGTTTATAAGGAAAAAAGAAAGAAGAAAAAAGTGCATTCCGCAAACGACAAACAAAGAGTCTCAAAAATCAAATAACCAATTTCTCTCTCACACAAACAAACACACACACACAAAAAGAAAAGATTCTAACAAACTCGATCATGATCATGATCATTCGCGTTGAGGTGCAATGCGCGCACCACTCACATTCGTTAGGGAGAGAAATTCACCGCCAAATCCCCAATACAACTATATATATATATACATCACTCACTCTCCATTCATATTCATTCCTCTCTCTATCCCACATTATTCCTTCCTCAAAACCCTTTTCTCAAAACCAATTTATCTCCTCAATGGTTGATCAAATCAACAACCCTCAACTGAAATGGTGAACAACAACCCTCAAGCTGATATCGTGAACAACAACAACCCTCAACTTCAAGACGAAATCCCTGTTGCTGATGAAGAAGAAGTCATATGCTGGTAAAGCATACCTATCTACAGAGGATCTCAAGAATCTTGTTCAAGCTGTCCACTATGAAGGTAGAAACTGGGGCCAGATCTGTGCCAAGAGAAGCCTTTACCACCTAAAACAGTGAATGACAACACAGAGCTTAAGTGTAAGTTCAGATCTGTGCGTGCTTTTTTCAATTTTGTTATCTATTTCTTTTTATTGATTTGTTTTTTGTTCAATCTTACAGAAAAAGTGGAAGGATCTCTCTGACAAAGATCCAAGGCTAAGAGCTTTTCAAAAGGGGTCAGAGATCCTTCAACCTTATGTCAAGAAGGCGGCTGATGATGACCTCAAAACCATGCTGATCAATTTGGACCAAAAATTTGACAAAGGGTTCAAGGATTTAAAGGGTGAAATGGAGGATTTTCGAGCTGACTCTCAACAAGCTTATTTGGAACTGAAGGAGATGTCCATTGCTGTCGAACAAAATGGAGGAGAAGAAGGAAACAACAACAACAACAATCATGATGAGGAAGAAGACGAAGATACTGCTCCTGCTGCTTAGTTTACATTCCAGAGTTAAGTGTGGGCCTCAATTTTCCTACTTACTACTCCCTCCGGTCCTAAATATAAGAGACATTTTACTTTTTAGATTTATGGAATGATTGATGTATTTGGTTCATAATATAGACCAAATACATCAATCATTCCATGAATCTAAAAAGCAAAAGTTCTCTTGTATTTAGAACCGGAGGTAGTACTAATTAAGCCATTGTTATTACTTATCCCTTTTTTATTTTTTATTTCTGTTATTGAACTTTATGTGGGCCCACCTCCTATCCTATATGTTTGTTTGGTTTGTGATCTTGAGATCCTCTGGTAGATAGGTATGCTTTACCAGCATATCCATGGTGATGACTTCTTCTTCATCGGCAACAGGGATTTCGTCTTGAAGTTGAGGGTTGTTGTTGTTCACGATATCAACTTGAGGGTTGTTGTTGTTCACCATTTCAGCTTGAGGGTTGTTGATTTGATCAGCCATTGAGGAGAGAAATTGGTATGGTTGTGATTCACACAGCACACATACAGCTGTGTCATTTCCCCCCTCCCCGTCAAGGTGGTGCGTGAGGATTCCGAATGCCCATCTTGCCTAGTAATAGTAATGCCTTGAACTGATGTCGTCCCAACGCCTTGGTAAATATATCTCCGCACATATGTCGGGACATAACATGACTTAACATTATCTTGAACTATCTCGTTACGTATAAAATGACAATTGATTTCAATATGTTTAGTGCGATCATGAAACATTGGATTTTTGAACTATCTCGTTATGTTTAAAATGACAATCGACCTCAATATGTTTTGTTATGCTGGATTTTTGAACTATCTCATTACGTTTAAAATGACAATCGACCTCAATGTATTTTGTGCAATCATGAAACATTGAATTTTTCGTCTTATAAATTTCTCATTATGAATTAAGATCAACTTTTCAAGTTCATAACAAACGGCTCTGCCTTATGAATTTCTCGTTGTATTTTATTTAGCAATTTCATTCCTTGTCTTGTGTAACAAAGGGATGAATCTTTCTCATTTCTTTGTTGAAAGAATGTATGTACCTACTGACAAAATTGTTTGTTGAAAGAAGTCAAGAATTCATTTTTCTTTATTAATTTAATTCTTTGCCTTAATGCATTCATTCTTTGCCAATAAAACATGAAGAGACAAAGACATGGTTTGTGCAATTGTAATCCACACTAAACAGTCTTGTCATTTTTCTTTTATTATATTAATAATTTGACCATCCCAATAAGTCGACACTATTCTGTATTAGGGAACATGAGGCAATATGTAATCATCTTCAAGCAATTTTATTGCTCATTTATCTTGTTAAATGACATGCTTGTTATACTTGCAGCTCATACTCGAAACAGTTCTAGATCATGTAAATAGTTATAGTCCACTGTATGTGCTTTTTGCTCCATTTTCAGTCAATAAACACATTATTTCATATATATGACATAGGCTAACATACAAGTTTATTGTACAAAAGAGAGGAGTGAGATGTATAAAATATATATTTATTCTTCGTCAAAAAAAAAAAAATATATATATTTATTCATCTATGTAAGTATCATAAAAAAAAAAGTTATATTGTAGTCAATTTTACTTGTTTTGGATTGGACCTCTAAATATAAGTCTTTTATGCTAAATTTTTTATAAATGTGTTGACATAAGTGTAAATAGTAAATACACCTTTTTTTTAGGCCCTTGGACTTTTGAGACTCTTGGTTGTGGGTCTGCTAGACCTCGACTCAGGCTGGCCTTGTTCAATAATATAATTTACTCTTTTTAAAATTATATTAATCTCTTAGTGCAATTCAGTTGATAATTATCAAAGGGGGCGTAGGTCAAACCGCAAATTCTTTACTTTTTTAAATTTAAAGTGTGTGAATTTAACCATGAGTCTATGACTAAACTATTTGACAAAAAATATTATATTAAAAAAGTTAAATAACATTTATTTTTTGTTTCCATTTAAATAAAATATTTTTTTGGAAATTACCATCTATTTCGATTATGTCTATTTTATGCTTATATTTCTATTAGGAGGGAAAAATTTAAAAATTAAAAATTTCATTGCAAATACCTTTTTCAAATTAGAAAATTTCACTTTCCCTCTAAATCCCTCTATATAAAAAATGATAAAAATGAAAAGAGCCGTTGCTTACGTTTTTTTCCCCATTTGACTCATTCATAATAAGAATAATATAATAAATTTTATTTTACATAGTATTTTATTTATTTTTGACTAAATATAGAGTATTTTATGATTATCTTATTTTAGTCAAAGAAAGTAATTATTATTTTCTATTTTGTGCTTGTGTGTATATATAGACACCAAAAAGGTGACACTTTTCACCATTTCTTCATCTTTACGGAGACACTCTTACACTTTTGCTCTCTAAGGTACATTACATTGTGCCTCACTCTAATTTTTATTTTTAACGCTTTATTATATTTGAGCTGTGAAAATTATATATGTTGTAGATTTTATTTGTTTATGAGTTTAACTTAGTTTTTGAAAATTGAGTTGAAAATTTTGTGTATGTATTATGGATTTTGGTTACTGTCTTGGGTTTATTGATGTGCAATTTTGGGAGATAGGAAGTAGGAATAATTGTGATGTGCATGTACATTGCTTGCTGGTCAAGAATGGTGGAATCAGCTGTGTGTTGGTATTCATGGTGGATTGTTTGTGTTTAGGGTTTTGGATAAGTTTTTTTTTTTTTATTGTTTTCTGAGAATGTTGTAGCTCGTTTCGAGTTGAATCTTTTATTTTGCTTGAGAAATGAAGAATGAAATTTGTTGAAATGAAAATTGCATAAACAAAGTGCTTATCAACTGTGACTAGAATTTGATTTATAATTTGCAAACCGCCGTAGCAAGTTTATAATAGGAGCAGGTAAGGGATAACTTGTCCCTAACCCAACCCTAAAGACTTGTTGCTCTACGGACTAATTTAAGACCAGATCTATTAAGACGGGATCGGATTGTCCCAAAGGATAATTGAAGCAAAATTATAAGGTGATTATTCAATTATGATTGAAAGTTAAAAGTGAAAGATTGATTTTTTTTAGTGTATAGATTGCATTAAAACTCAAAACATGACTATTACAACAAATCTTTACTCAAGATTTATACTTAAACCAACTTAAATGTTATATTAGATATTCAGTGTATAAAATGCTCACTGTCAATATATTAGGTATTTCTATGCTATTTAATTTTCGGGAATGAAGTCTTCGTTTTTCCTTTTAGAATGTTTAGTGTTATTGTATCTTGCTGACATGAAAATTTGTATCCTTTCAGCAGAACATGAGTAGCTTGGTTGAGAGGCTTCGCGTAAAACGCGATCGCAGGCCATTATATGAGTCAGATGATGATGCTGATTTAAAGCCAAGCAAAAGATCGAAAACTCAGGCAAAGTTTGAGAGGTTTATTAGAAGCGATGCAGTAAGTTACATCCTTCCCTTTTGCTTTTACCATTTCAGCGTGGTTCATTTTAACTGGTGTTGTACTCACATTCCAATTTCTCTAAATTTTGTTTACAACGTTGAGTGCACAACGTTCGTAGTTGATGCTTTTTTTGCTGTACTGCAAGAAAGTCATTGGATTTTTCAGTCAAACTCGGAATGTTCTTAATGAATTTTAAAGAGGTGGACAATTCTTTAACGTGATGTTAATTGGCGTCAAGTGTTGTGGTGGAAATTTTCTTCTTAAACTTATCGTTTTTAGATCCTAATACTGTTTAATTTGGTATGGAATCTGTAATTGCTAATGCATAATAAACATTTATGACATAGATTTAGGTCTTTCTGTGATCGCTAATGCATAGTAAAGTTGTCACTTCTCTCTACTTCACCTTGTTATGATGTTTTTATCCTTTTCCAATAGAAAGAGAATTCATGCCAAGCATGTGGAGAGAGTGAAAATCTTCTGAGCTGCAAAACATGCACTTATTCTTTCCACACTCGGTGTTTACTCGCACCACTCGATAGGTCCCGTCTGAAGAACTGGATGTGCCCTGAGTGTGTAAGTCTAATACTTTTAACAAGTTTTCTTCTTAGGTAATGTCTTTATAATACTTACATTCTCTTTGTGAGTATGCAGGTTAGCCCACTTAGTGATATCGATAAGATATTAGATTGTGAGACGCGTCCCATCATAGCTGGCAAAAGTGACGCCAAACCTTTGGAGTCTAAACAAAACTTGGTTAAACAATATCTTGTTAAGTGGAAGGGACTATCGTATATGCACTGCACCTGGTAAATTTATTGAAATTCATCTACTGTTTGGTTACTTTCAGCTTCTAGGTGTTCTGTGAATCTTATAATATATATAATATTTTCTCTTTAGGGTGCTAGAGGAAGAGTTTCTGAAGGCTTTCAAGAATACTACTGGTTTAAAGGCCAAAGTAAAAAAATTTCATCGTCAATTCACAGCAGCCCAACAGGATGAAGATTTTGTTGCTATTCGACCTGAATGGACTGTGGTTGATCGAATACTTGCTTGCAGGTTAAGCTATTAGAATTTTTTTTCTCCTTTCTTATATGAAAAATAATATGAGATGATTATGTTCTTGGTTATTGTACATGTTTTTGAACTTTGGACTGAGTTGAAATTCATGGAGTATTTCGTTTAAATGGTGCAGGGGCGATGATGATGAGAAGGAATATCTTGTGAAGTGGAAAGAGCTTCCTTATAATGAATGCCATTGGGAACTTGAGTCAGATATCTCTAAGTTTCAGGAAGAAATAGAGAGATTCAATAGATTTCAGTCAAGGTCTAGAAAAATTTCTAATAGTAAGCAAAAAAGCAGCGCTAAGGATGATGCTGAATCGATAAAGCAGAAGAAAAAATTTCAACAGTATGAACATAGCCCCAAGTTTCTTCCAGGCGGTATGTGTTTTGACTGATTATTATTTTGGCAATAGCATACCTTTTGTCTTTGTTTTATTACATTAGAATGATACTGCTTTCATATATTTATGTAAATACAGGTACACTACATCCATATCAACTCGAAGGATTGAACTTCCTTCGATTCTCTTGGTCCAAGCAAACTCATGTTATACTTGCTGATGAAATGGGACTTGGTACTAAACCGTCATCTTGATTTGTCTTCCCTACGTTTATTCTTAATTTGGAGTTTCTAGCTTAAGCGTCATTTTGATGACTTGATTTTGTTATCTTCAGGAAAAACAATACAAAGTATTGCTTTCTTAGCATCCCTTTTCAAAGATAATGTTTCTCCGCATCTGGTGGTTGCTCCACTTTCAACACTACCAAACTGGGAGCGCGAATTTGCAACTTGGGCACCTAATATGAATGTTGTATGTATACTCGATTGCTTAGTTTCATTTTTATTTATGTATTTAATATGTATGCTTTTAACGTATGTTAATTTCTGTAGATTATGTATGTTGGATCTTCCCAAGCTCGTGGTGTAATTAGAGAATATGAATTTTACTTTCCGGAGAAGAACAAGAAAAATAAATCTAAAAAAAAGGAAAGCATCAAGTTTGATGTCCTTTTGACTTCATATGAGATGATAAATCTTGATACCGCATTGTTGAATCCTATAAAGTGGGAGTGCGTGGTAAAGTTCTACTGTCCATTGATGTTCTTCAGTGCATTATTCTTTGATGCTAACAGCTTAACATATAATTACACATGCAGATAGTTGATGAAGGTCACCGGCTCAAAAACAAGGATTCTAAATTGTTTTCTTCATTGAAGCAATTGTCTAGCAGACATCGCGTGCTTTTGACAGGAACTCCTCTTCAGGTTTATTTACACTTAAAATTTATGCCGTTGTGCCATACCAGATTTACTGTATGTTGATATCTGACCAGGAATTTTTCTTAGCTAAAGCGTGTATTATTGATTTTTACATCGTGGTGCATGCGTTGAGTTTTATGTTAGAAGTTGGAACTTACTTGACAATATGTCTGATGCCTTTCAGAATAACCTGGATGAACTCTTTATGCTCATGCACTTCCTTGATGCTTGGAAGGTTAGTATGAGAACTATATTATATAAAAATGTATGATTATTATGTTATCTAATATAACCATAACGGTCTAACTATCTTATGGACATTAATTTGCCTTCTGGTAGTTTGGAAGTTTAGAGGAGTTCCAAGAAGAGTTTGAGGATATCAATAAAGAGCAACAGATTTCGAAGCTTCATAAACTGCTGGCGCCACATTTCCTGCGAAGTATACGTCTATTTTTGTGCTTTTTATGTTCTCAATTTGTGCACTCTTAAATAATCTCGTTCTTATAGAAACTCGAGTCTTCGCGATCACTCTCAAATGTTTTATACCCCTGCAGGATTGAAGAAAGATGTCCTGACTCAATTGCCTCCTAAAAAGGAGCTTATTATACGTGTTGAATTGAGCAGCAAACAGAGAGAATATTATAAGGCAATTTTGACTCGTAATTATAGTGTATTAACTGGCCATGGTGGAGCACAAGTAAGATTCATGCTTTAGCAAACTGAGCCTTTTGGTGTCTATTATTAACTGTAGCTTCATAAGGAAAGAAGCAAAATATGTCAAAAGTATCTCAAGTGTTTATTGTGTTTTATGAATCAGATTTCTCTTAAAAATGTCGTAATGGAACTGCGTAAGCTATGTTGTCATCCGTACATGTTGGAAGGAGTTGAACCAGTTTTTGTTGAACCAGAAGAAGCATATAAGTAAGATTCAATGCCTATTATTTTTAAATTCCATAATTTTTATTGTCTATTATGTCGATCGGATCATGTTCCCTTTATATTTTTCTCTGTTACAGACAACTGCTTGAATCGTCAGGGAAGTTACAATTGTTGGACAAGCTGATGATAAAGCTTAAAGAGCAAGGACATAGAGTCCTTATATATTCCCAATTTCAGAGAATGTTGGACATGCTTGAAGATTATTTAGTTTACAAGGTATTCATATCACAATGTTCTACTTTACCGGTTTTTGCACATTTGAAATTTTCTGTTTTACTGAACTGCTTTTCTTTTTTGGAAAACATCAGCATTGGAATTATGAAAGGATTGATGGCAAGGTTGGTGGAGCTGAAAGACAAGTACGGATAGATCGATTTAATGCTACAAATTCTTCAAGATTTTGTTTTCTTCTTTCTACTAGAGCTGGTGGAGTGGGGATAAACCTTGCAACGGCTGACACAGTTATTATATATGACAGGTGAGGTTGTTAGATATTAGTGTTGTGGCTCAGCGAGCAGTTGTGTGGCTTAGCGAGCGACTTGTGCTCATAAGTCATAAGCAAGCCTTCATATTGAGAATATTTAGAAATAACAATAATATGAAGGGTACTTTTTTTAATTGCCAACATTGCTATCATGCCGAAAGATTAATTTTCCTTTGTTTTATGTATTGTCTAATTTGTTTTTTCTTTCTTTTTGATTTTCTGATCAACCTGTTATTCAATAGTGATTGGAATCCTCATGCTGATCTACAAGCGATGGCCAGAGCTCATCGACTTGGACAAACTAACAAGGTTGGAGCTTTTTTTTCTTCTCACTAATATGTAGTCGTTTTTTGTTTGGCGGGAATATCACAGAAGTTGTTGTGTTTTAGGTGTTGATTTATAGGCTTATAACACGAGGAACAATTGAAGAAAGGATGATGGAAATAACGAAGAAGAAGTTGGTGTTAGAACACTTAGTTGTAGGCAGTATAAAGGCTCAAAAGATTAACCAGGTAATACTTATGTCAAATATTGACATAAATATCTGGTTTTTAATATACAAGAAAATCTTTAGAAGCTTATACGTGTTTCTGGAGAAGTTAAATGAGAGCTTTCAAAAAATTTAGGTGCTAAAAAATCTCATTTCAACTTACATGGAAAACTAGTTAGAAATCTTTGGTAGTTTTTTCAATATTGTCTTCAATCTTTTCCTATATGTTTGTAGAAAAGTTTATCCAATCTGTCTCGTAGCGATAGTACTTTTGAATATTTGATATGATTATAACTTCTGATTGTTATCATACTCAGGAAGAGTTGGACGATATCATAAGGTATGGCTCAAAGGAGTTGTTTGCTGATGAGAATGATGATGCGGGAAAATATCGTCAAATTCATTACGACGATGATGCGGGAAAATATCGTCAAATTCATTACGACGATGCTGCTATAGACAGGTAATAAAGATATGACCGTTATACCTTGTGCAAAACATATGATTATGCTTGAAATTTCCTTTCACATATATTATTTTATATAGATTGTTGGATCGCGATCAAGTTGGACATGAAGAGGCCACTTTGGATGATGAAGATGAAAATGGACTTTTGAAAGCTTTTAAGGTTGACTCTCATATGATCTATCATATACATTCTTATGCTTCTAATTTGCTCAAAATCATTTTGCACTCTTTCTTTTCGGTTCTGTTTTTTCCACTTACCATATATATGTAATATGTTCTAGGTGGCAAATTTTGAATACATTGATGAAGCTGAGGATGCAGAAAAAAAGAGAGAAATAGAGAATAAATTTTCTGTGAGCGGTTCCGAAGGGAAAAATTACTGGGAGGAATTGCTAAAAGACAGATATCAAGAGAATAAAGTTGAAGAGCTTAATGCCTTGGGGAAAGCGAAGCGAAGCTGCACAAAATTGCCGGTATGTCACCGTTGTATTAGTCTACAAGAGAAACTGTTTTCGTTATTGTCTCAATTACATTTTCCATTTTTGTTCTATTGTTGGTTTTATTCTTATGAATACCGAATCCTTTTTATTTGCCGATGCTGATGATTCATGAGCTTGTGCGAATGTATATTTTTTCTTTACTTTTGATGGTATTTTTTTGAGGTCGTATACGCGATTCGCTGAATTTCCAGATGGTTTCTTTTAAGGGGAGAGATTTTGCTCGTCTAGATGATCTAAGCTCCGATGGCGAGGATGAAAGTTACGAAGAGGATCTTACTGATAGAAGACCTTCCAAAAAGAAAACTTGTAGAACTAGTACATATCAATATTTACTTTTTATTTCCTTGATAATAATGGACTTCATTTATGTTTTTGACTGTGACATAAATTTATATATTAGCTGCAGATAACACAGATCAACTTCCTTTGATGGAAGGCGAAGGAAGATTGCTGAAAGTACTCGGTTTTAGTCAAAGTCAGCGGACCGCTTTCTTTCAAATTTTAATGAGGTTAGGTTACATTGTAGTCATTGGTTTATGATTAGGACTAGTCTTTCCCTAACCCTTATATATTAAAGAGGGTTTTTTCATGGAAATATTTGCTGTCAATAACAGGTTTGGAGTCGGTGATTTAGATTGGAAAGAGTTTGTTCCCCACTTAAAGCAGAAGACTTATGAAGAAATCAAAGAGTAATAATCTGATTTTCCATTAACATGTCACATAATCAAATTTACTATATGTCTGCATGTTCATCAATGAAGAGAGTATGCATGTGCTATATCTATATTTGATTGAATAAATTTATCTTTTAAGTAGAAAATTTAGCCTATAAATTTATTTGATTGAGCAGTATGATATATTGTATGTTAAATCATTATTTGCGAGCAAATTTGATCGATATATTTTAAACAGGTATGGAAACCTTTTATTGGCACATATTACTGAAGATATAAATGATTCCCCTACATTCTCAGGTAATAGATCCCTTATTCCAGTGATACTTCTCTCATCTCTCCTATGTTTTCAGTTAACTTATTTTCCCTCACTGTTGAAACATGTTTGTAGATGGTGTTCCAAAAGAAGGATTATTTCGAGTAGAAGATATACTTGCTAGAATTGCGTTTCTGCTACTGATAAAGGAAAAAGTAAGTCCTTGAAATTAATTTTACTGTATATTAGTCGCTTGTTTTTATGATATATAGGTCATATGAAGATAAGAACTTGATCAAGACATTTTCCAATTGATCATTTGAATTATTAAACTATTAAAGATTGATGCTACTCTATTTACCATATTTACATGACACTAGAAACCCATAACTATTCTATTTACATATTTCTTACTGTTATTATTTCTTCTAGGTGAAGTTTGCATCAGAAAATCCCGGCACTCCACTTTTTTCAGATGATATCTTGCCATGCTTTGCCGGCTTGAGAGCAACAAAGAAGTGGAAGGAGGAGGATGATTTACTGTTACTCCGTTCAGTTTTGAAGTATGTCTTTTCATAGATATATATTTGTCTATCATCATAGTCATAGGCACTTGCATTGCATCGTCTTTCCACAATTTGTATGTGCGCACACATGTGTATGTCTACGTATGTTGCCCTCCATTTATTTCATTTAATGAAAAAATATTTTGAATGTTTTTGCTTTGTTGTAATATTTACCGGTTATTTTTAACATAGTTCTTTTCTATTAAGGCATGGATATGGAAGGTGGCAAGATATTGTTGACGATAAGGATCTTCTGTTAATAAATTTACCGGTGGAAGAACAAGTTAGCTCTCAAGTGAAAAATGGTGCAAATATGACAAATATGGAATTCACTTTCAACCAGTCTAGGGAGAATAGCAGCAGAGTCATGACAGTTAACGGAGAACGCGTCTCTTGTGATTCTATGAACCAAGAAAAGTTGCATCAAGAGTCCTCTATGTTACATAAATTTAGAAACATGCAGAGAAGACAGATTGATTTTATAAAAAAGCGACTTCTTCTCATAGAGAAATGTCTCACATATGAGTATGGGAAAAACAACAATGTAAGTACATTAACGCTTCATGGCACACAAAACATGACTGGTCTCTAAAGAGATTTTTATTGACCAATGAACTTTGTCTGCAGGATGTTATTTCAGCAGAGGGAGGAACCGAACATGAACGTATAAACGAACCTGAGGCGTCTACAAGGGCAACTCACAGCCAAACGGTTTATCAACTGCCTCAAGTGGAACCAATAAGTATGATAATAATATATGAATATGTTTTCTTCATGTCATTTATTTTGTTCTTTGGTTTTTTTTTCTTTGAGGACATTTTCTCACATTTTTCCATTTCTATTTGCATGACCAAATCAAAGTAGCGGCGCAGCTTGAAACTACGGTGGATAGTTTGCATCACCTTGAAACTATTTGTGGACATATCACCGGAAATCTATCACCAGAAATCCATGATTACCCGCAACAGAAACATGATGGCATAGTGGAGACCAGCAAAAAATAGTTTAAATTGTACTACTGTACTATTTATTGTTCAAATTATTCACTCTATTCTAAAATAATTGTCACTTCAAGATTGTTACCCTAGTCCCTAGGTTGATCTCTATATACATTGACATCTTTTTCTCATAGTTAGACTTAGACCATAGCAGTTGCTTATTTTGCATCTGACAATAATATATGAATATGTTTTCTTCATTTCAATTTGACGCTTTAGTAAAAATTTATTCTAAAATAACTGTAATTTTAATTTTTTTAATATAAAAAATGTATTATTTTTTTTTTTGACAAAAAAATTTGTCTTATTTGTTATAAGGACAAAATTTTGGTGCATTTATTTAGATACTTTTCGTATGATTTTTAATATAACAAACTATGATTTTTTCAAATTCATGATTTTCTCAAAGTTTGTTATAATCACAACAAATGATTTTTATGTTAATAACCATAGGAAAAGTACGTAAAAAATGTATCTAAATTGACACATTCTACACAACTTTAAGTCCTTAGAACTCCTTATATATTACTTTTTCTTGGTTGGGCATTATATTTATACATTTATGTCAATTGTTTTCTTTTTAGACGTACATTTATGTCAATTGTTAACGGCTAATAATTATATTTTTGTAAAGTCAATCATTAGTTTTTTTCTTCTTAATCTTCTGTATGAAAGAATCTTAAACGACTCTTATTTTAAAATGTAGGTAGTATTTTCGTAATCTCATTTAATATTAATGGGTAGGACATTTAAGTTCTCACAATTTTTATATTACATATAAGCATTCATAAAATTAAAACAATATGAGTTCATTGATTTGACATATTTGAAGCCAAGCTATGATCTTAGATAGAATACCATCCAATTGCTAATTCTTACAAACAATTTATATATGCCCATATATATAGAAAATAAAGTTTTTTTTGTACCTAGAAAATAAAGTTTAAGTATTGTAGAGATGTGCTATTTGACAAAAACACATGAAGGGTGCATAACCTATCAATGAAAGCACGAGTAGCAACAATGCAAGAGTTGTGTTGGTAGAAAAGATTCAATCAATAAAATTGAATTATATAAAGTGTTTCGCTATTGCATAACTTCTAATATTATGATTAATTTGCATGGTGGTATTCAAAACCCAAGCCAAGTCACTACGAGGGAAAAAACTAGACTATGATAAATCAGTGGTTAAAAACATGTTGATCAACTTTAATATGAAATTGACAAAGGGATGAATGATTTGAAGTTGAAAATGGAGAAGTTCAGAGTTAATCTTGAACAAGTTAATGTGGAACTGAAAGAGATCTACCAGACTGTGAAGAAAAATGGAGAAGAAAACAACAATCATGATGATGCCGATGAGGAAAACAACAACCATGATTAATGTAAGCCTCAATTTTCCTATTAAGTACTAATTAACCCAGTTATCCATATTTTAATTTCTGTTGAACTTTCTATCTATGTGGGCCCACCTCTTCATCCCTCCTATCACATCATGTTTGGTTTGTGCTTTGGATTGAATTGAATTTGAGTATAATTGATTTTAATTGAATTTATTTTAGTATAATTGTTTTATTTATTGTTTTAATATAGTTAAGTAAAAGTTATGAGTGTATAATTCTGCTCAATGATCAAGTAACAAAATAGGAGTGGAAATATTTCTCTGTTTATTCTATTGAAAGGCGCTACCAATTATGAACTGAATGATAGAATTATGTGTCACTTGATCCTCAAATATACAGTATTTAATTTTTATCAAATCTGCATTATTGTGACCTGGTATAGTTGTGATTCTCACAACACACATATAGTTGTGTCATTGCCCCCCTGCCCAAAGGTGGTGCGTGAGGATTCCGAATGCCCATCTTGCCTAGTAATAGTAATGTCTCGAACCGATGTCGTTCCTACGCCTTGATAAATAAATCTCCCAGTTGCACATATGCAGGGACATAACATGGTTTAACATTACCTTGAACTATCTCGTTACATATATGTAATACCTTAATTTTGAGCTTTTTAAAATAAATATTTTATTTAAAAATTATTTCTTATTTTCATAAGAAATAAATAAAAAATAGGTTTTTGATAATTTTGTTAACAATTTATCCTTTTTTCTTTACTTCTTTTAATTTATCGCAATTTATCTTTTTATACGAAGAATAGCAAAAATAATCAAAAAAAAAGTTTTTATCTCTTTATTTAAGTTTATATTTCATTTTTATATTTTTCTACATTTTTATTCATTTTTCTTATTGATTTTTACCTTTTTTTACCATTTTATAAAATTTCTTTGTTTTTGACCAATCACATTGCGACACCTCATCATCTCCACCTCATAATCATTTTATTACACAAATACCATTCACCTACTCCTATCACTATAAAAACACACTTCACATCACTCAATCATTACCAATCATTTTTCACAAATCCCAAAAAAAACAGAAAAGCTACTCCTCCCTCCACCACCAACACTTTTCCGGCGCCACCGCCGGAATTCCATTTTCCGGTCAACTTCCGGCCAACCAAAAATCACCCAAAATCAACGATCAAGCACTCGATCTATAAGCTTTCGACCCTCCTGAGTTCAAATCTAGTGTTAGTTTTTCCAAACAGTGACCGGAAGTGCTCCGTTCGAAGCATCAAAGTTACTCCGACGAACAAACTTCATTTCCGGCCACCTCGAGCTCAAACGAAGGTAGAAACTGATCAATATGTGTTTCTGAAGCTTGTTAGCGTACTTTTCACTCTTATTTGTGTTTGATTACGACCGGAAAACCGTTTTTCAACTTCAAAACCGTTTTAGTTCCTCGCTCGATTCGCTTTGTTCATACGTTTTTGGTGAAAATTAATTGTGTATTCTTAATCCTTGCGAAATTCCGAGCAGGTTGGTATACTCATACTTGAGTTTTGACGCCCGGAAGCGTCGCCGGCGAACTCGAAAACCTCCCTCCGTTCTCTGTTTCTTTCACGCGAGGAAGAAGAAGGGGAGTGGCTGTTGCCACGTGGCGACGCGTGAGTGGCTGGACCAGCTACTCCGCGCGCCCCCCTCCTTTACTCCTCGCCCCCCCCGTCTGTTTTCTTTTTTTTTTGTTTGTTTATTTTGTGAGTTGGGTTTGGACCGGGCGGGTTGACCCATGGGTCGCCCGACCCGGTCCGTTTTCTTTGTAATTGGACTTGGGCTTGACTTGTGTTGGGCCTTGTTTCAGTTTTTTTATTTCTGTTTATTTTGTGATTTTGGCTGCTGCACCCCTTAATCTGTTTTGTACCTCCCTGCTGAGATTAATTAATTATGACGTTAACAAATATATATAAAAATAATGCTATTTCATTTTATGTTCGAAAACTCATATTCGGAATAAAAATAAATCGGACTCTGACGTACGTCTCGTGTCCTCGATTTATTTTTATTTCGAATATTTTAAACAATTTAATTAATGTAGAGATAAAAGGGCTTGACTTACGACTTGTCTCTGTTTATCCTATTTTAATTAATTTTGTTTAAACGATCTTTTTCAGTTACTTCGCCTGATCATTTATAACGTCGTAATTAAATAAAATATCAATTGTATGCTGGATTTGATTTTGAGTGAAATAAAGATAAATTGGGCCCTGTCTGACGACTCGCGCTTTGAATTTATTTCTTATTTCGTTCAAAATGTGATTTGATGTTCTGAACGTAAGATAAGCAAGAGCCTGACGTACGACTCGTCTTGAGCTTATCTTACGCTTACTTGCTAAAATGTCCGTTAATTTGCTTCTCTGTTTGTCAGTTTCAATCTATGCCTGATTATCTGATTACTCACTTATTTATGTGTCCGCATATTTATTTCGAGTATTATTTAATTGTCGCATTATTACACTGTCATCACCATACATCATGCATTTGCATTTCTTGCATCTTCTACCCTTTTCTTTTCTTTTCTGATCTGAAAATCTGTTGTGAACTTGTTTTTGGATATGGAATGTGAATAAATCAGTCTCTGTCGTACGACTCTGGCTTCGAATTATTCGCATGCCATTTAAAACAGAACACTCTTTAATTAAATGCAATGGGAAGGAGCCTGACTTACGACTCGCCTTCGGCTCGTTTCACTTTAATTAAGAATGTTCATTTAATAAACTGAATGAAAAGAGGGAGCCTGTCGTACGACTTGTTTCTGCTCGGATGGTCCGGTCCCTGACTGACGACTCGTGATTTAGGATCATTCTCATTCTCAAAACAATTTCTAAAATCTAAAAGACACTCAACCCATTCAACTGTTTTCCTGCCCTTGCGCAGTCAGCTCTTTTTTCAACTGCTCTTGTGCAGTCAAATCTTTTTTTCAACTTCTTTTTCCTAAATGGATGGCGCTTTATCCATTCCCCTGCTACAGACAAACGCTTAAGCCTCCGAAGCGAGCATACAAGCATACTGTTGTATCAGTGGAATGCGACCTAAGCATCGTTCATTAAAAACAACCAACACAAAAATCTTTCTTTTCAGGAAGAACTACGTGAGCTTTGAATTCCTCATTGTACTTGGGGGATACGTAGGAGCGAGAGCCTCTCTCGTCAAGCCAAATAATAAAAAACTCTTTTTTTTCCTTTCTGTTCAATATGCGGTATTCTTTTTCTTTTCAGACGGTTATCTCTGTTTATGCAAACCAAAATTCCTCAAATCGTTCCCGTTGAGTACAACGGATATGAGGGGGTGTTAACGTCTTCCCCTCATGTAACCAACTCCCGAACCCGATCTTTAAGGTTTTATCATTATTTTCCTTTCCCCTCATGGGATAAATAAAATATGGTGGCGGCTTCATTGTTTACATTTGTGCATTGCATTTCATCATTGCATATTTGTATATTTTTTGCGCCGGGTACTACAATATAAAATGACAATCAACCTCAATGTATTTTTCTCATAGTTAGACCATAGTAGTTGCTTATTTTGCATCCGACAATAATATATGAATATGTTTTCTTCATTTCAATTTGACGCTTTAGTAAAAATTTATTCTAAAATAACTGAAATTTTAATTTTTTTAATATAAAAAATGTTCTATTTGTTTTTTTTTTGACACAAAAAATTGTCCTATTTGTTATAAGGACAAAACTTTGGTTTATTTATTTAGATACTTTTCGTATGATTTTTAATATAACAAACTATGATCTTCTCAAATTCAATGATTTTCTTAAAATTTGTTACAATCACAACAAACAATTTTTATGTCAATAACCAAAGGAAAAATACGAAAAAAATGCATCTAAATTTTGTTCTTGTTATAAATTGATACATTCTACGCAACTTTAAGTCCTTAATTAGAACTCCTTATATTTATACTTTTTCGATCTTGGTTGGGCATTATATTTATACATTTATGTCAATTGTTAACGGCTAATAATTATATTTTTATAAAATCAATCATTAATTGTTTTCTTCTTAATCTTGTGTATGAAACTCTTATTTTAAAATGTAGGTTAAATTGCACTTTTGGCCCTCTATGTTTTATAAACTTGCGATTTTGACCCTCTATATTTCAAAATAGCACTTCTAACCCCTTATGTTTAGCCCCTTTTGCAAAATTCAATTTTGACCAAGTCAACGCTGACGTGGCAACTCACTTATGTGACATTGATGTCATGTCAACACCTAATAATTATAAATAAAAAAAAACACACACCTAATAATATGCTTTTTGTTAATTCAAAAAAACTCACTTATATAATATGTTTTCTTTTAATACGCCTCGATAATTTTGTATATTACTGCCTCAACCTGAAGAAATCCATGACACAAATCGGAGATACTGTGGAAAGTAACATTATGTTTGTTATTAAAGTAGCATGAAGTTTTATTCTAACTTCTAAATAATCAAACAACACAGAACTGAAAATGTTTATTCTAACTACTCTTTAGAACCACCCTGAGCACCAAACCCTTTGACATCAGATACGGTGACCCTGAAAAGTCTTTGAAAAAAAAATCATGCATTTTCATTCATAAAAAAAAAAATCATGCATTTTTATCGATTAAAAAATCTCATTCCCATTCATTCATTCCAACAGCTACCTTCCCGGCACCGTTATAGGACAAGAAGAGTTGCTCATCACATTATGGACAATTGGCAAGAGAAGCACGATGCGCTCAAGGCTGAGGTAACCAAGATGGGTGGACAAGTAACTCAGTTGGGTGGACAGGTAACCCAGTTGGATGGAAGAATGACCTTGTTGGGTGGGAAGCTAGATCAGATTCTTGAGATGTTGGCTAATAAGAATGTGCAACCAAAGGTGGTTGAGGTTCCTGCACCTGCAGTTATGGTTGCTCAAGAAAATGCCTCTGCTGGCTATGATTGGCCTACTTTTAGTATGCCTAAGGGTTATGTTCCACCAGGATATGTGCCAGCAACTTCTGCTTCAATTGTGGAAGCCCCTGCTAGGGTTACATCTGTGCAACAAGTAATGGATTTAGATCAAGACGCATTTGAGGATCCTAGGGATGTGTACCAGGGTCCCGAATTGCGTGGGCCTAGGTTTGCTTACCAAGGACCCGTGCTTCCGGTTAGTGAACCGAAGTTTGATTTTGCTCCTCAGCTGGAAGAGACAAAGCAGAAATATCAGGCTCTAGAGGAGAGGTTAAATCTGGTAGAAACGGGTAATGATCCGTTGGATTTCTCGAAGATGTACTTGGTTTCTGATTTTGTGCTTCCACCAAAGTTCAAAATGCCTGATTTCGAGAAATATAAGGGTTTGAGCTGCCCGAAGAATCATCTGGTTATGTATGTCAGAAAAATGGCCTCTTATTCTCATGATGACAAACTGATGATACACTGTTTCCAAGACAGTCTAGCTGATGTGCCTCTCAACTGGTACATGCAACTTGAAAAAGGTAATATCCTGTCGTGGAGGGATTTGGCCAATGCTTTCCTCAAGCAATACCAATATAATATGGATATGGCTCCAAGCCGCACTCAGCTCCAAAATACCACTATGAAGGAGGGTGAATCTTTCAAGGTCTATGCTCAAAGATGGAGATCCTTAGCTTCTCAAGTACGTCCTCCGCTCTTGGAGACGGAACTTGTAGACATGTTTACCAATACTCTGCAAGGGACTTACTTTAAAAGGTTGGTTAGTACTACTTCCTCTGATTTCGCCGAGTTGGTCCGAGTTGGTGAAAGGGTCGAAATGGGGATCAAGAATGGGAAGATTTCAGCTGCTTCTAGTTCACAAAGCAATAACACAAGGAAGCCTGGTGGTGGCTTTAACAGAAAGAAGGAAGGTGAGACTAATGCTATATCCTCAAGGGGCAGTCAGGCGCAGCCGGTAGCACCTGTTCAGTTTCCCTACTTTCCCTTTCCATACTTGGCTGCTGCTCAGCACCAACAGTTTCCAAATTATCAGTATCAAAATCCAGTGCCTCAACATCATCAACAGGCACCACAAAAACGGAATCCTCCACAACCTCGTAGGGTTTTTGATCCTATCCCTATGTCGTACAGTCAGTTGCTCCCTTACTTGATTCATAGTGGTAAGGTGACGCCTAAGCAAATAAGACCTTTGCTTCCACCATTCCCTGATTGGTATGACGCTAATGCTAAATGCGACTACCATGCTGGTATTGTGGGTCACTCTACTGATAATTGCAAAGCTTTTAAGCACAAAGTACAAGACCTCATTGATGAGAAAGATTTAACTTTCAAAGAAAGCGGACCCAATGTGACCAATGATCTGTTGCCTAAGCACCCAACAGGCAATGTGAGTTGTGTTGAAACTGGCGGAAATTTGATAAGGGATGTTTCTCTGATCAAAACACCTCTGTCATCTGTCCGAGAGATGTTGCTGAGTTATGAAGAGTTTGAGAAATTACACTCTGATTGTGATGATTGTCAAAAGGATCCAAACTACTGTTCAAAGCTGAAAGAATGTTTGCAACAACTGATGGATCAAGGTTTAGTGCAAGTGGGATACGCCAAAAGGGAAACTTTGGTTGCCACTGTTGATCAGAATGAACATGCAAAGCTCGAAAGTGACGGTCGGAAAGAAAAGGGATCCGTTACATCTTTGAAAAGCTTGAAAGTAGCCTTAGAGGAAGGACGTCCTACTGGTTTGGGACAGATGTTGGTCTTGCCTGAGAAAAAGGATCACTTCGGTTTGGGTTATCAGTCATCCAAGGGGATAGCAATTCCAAAGAAGATACAAGACAAGATTCCAAAGATTGAGGATATTTTTAGCAGTGCTGGTTACCGTGTTGATGGTCGCATTGCTATGATTAATGACAAGGATGCTGAGGGAAAAAATCAGGATTGAGTGCGCCAGTGTACTCCAAAGACTGTGCTCACTAATTGGAAGGCTGTTGGAATCCCATAAGTTTGTTTTTATTTCAAAGCAATTTGTTTTCTTTTCAAAACACCTTTGTTCAGCCCTGAATAAATGGTTGTGCTTGTAGGGCCACTTTGTTTTAATGTTTAATTCGCAATTAATGAAAATGTACTTCTTGTGCAATTTCTGTCTTATTTATTCTTCTTTTACAGTTTTAAAAAGATAAATGAAAAATGGCAATAACTTCTTGCATTCATAAAACACTTTTGCATTCAATCAAATTCAAAAAAAAGAATCATCATTCAGAAGTGAATCTATTGAATCATAATTGTGCCGTAATTCTTCACGGTTTCGGGTTGCAAGCTTCGTTGAAGAGTTAATAGGATTGTTGGATCAAAAGCATAAAATGATTGAACTTCATCGGTGATCGATCCGGGAACTGACGAAGAAAAATGTTAAATTGGGTGTCTCCTCATAATAGGATATGAAAGAGAAAGTTGATCAGGCATTTTATTTCTTGTCAAGTATTTGTTTGCATTTAAGATTATGTAATGCACATGCATGTTTCAGAATCAATCCATCTGTATTCACCTCTTTTTCTTATTACTCGCAAACTTGGAGCGAGGATGATGAAAATGAATAACTGATTTTTGCTGATATATGCTTTCAATTGTGAAAAAACCTAGCTGATGATGAAAGGCATTGTTTCATAAAAATTATGATTGAATTGAGTCATTCATGCATATGTTTTGTTGTTATCTAATTCTCCCAGTTTCTTGAGATATATCTTTTTTTAAGAAAATAAGCAATTTTGGTTTGATGCTTGACCTGACACTTTAAGAGTATATAGGTTGTTTTGCACTTTAGGCTATTATGAAAGTTCAGAAATGATTCAATAAAATCGGTACTGTCTTAACATCTTAGACTCTTTGAAGTATGTAAGATCAATTTGAGTACTGATTTTGACGAAGACCTGAACATAAGTTTTTAAGTAACTCTTAGTAGTTTATCTTAGCAGTCGGCACCATCTTGTACACAAACTAAGTAGGAAATCGATGAACATAAGTGAATGATCCAGAAATGAAAATTTGCATACTTTTGGTTAATGCACTTATTGAGTTAGATGACCCTCACTCGGTTGTTTAACTCAGCAGTTGTTGAAAAACCATAGTAAATGTACCCATTTGGTAGTTGGTTCAGAGGAGTCTGGTTCTGAACTTGGTAGGGCGGGTTGCTATCCGATCCCCCACAACTGCATTTGGAAGAGAAAGAGGGGTTTACCAAACTGATTTTACCAGCTCCCCTCGATTTATGATCATAATCACTAACAGATTTTTCTACCATGAGCGTGTACAAGATAACGGGCTTAATGTGATTGCACCTGAATGAAAAGGGTGAATAAAATTTAAGCAAAAGTTAGAGTCACAATAAAATGTTTCAAATTTGTCTTCATATGATGAGAGTCTTTGACTGCAATGTGTGGTTTTGTGCTATTACAGTACTTGTGGTATTGATGTTTATTACTTGATTTTCTTCTCTAGCCGGCAACCACGTATGATTAGAGTTGTCATGTCTTTTTCAAACAAGTGCTAAAAAAGAGTTACTATTTATGTGCTTACTGACAAGCAAATGTTCAAGTATGGGGAATTTGATAACACAATTTATATCTTCTTTTGGCTTGATTTACATGAATTTTCGTTGCATGTTATAATACTCAAAAGACCTAAATGAAGCTAGGTTCACTTTGAAAGCATTCGGCAAATGTATTGTTAAGCTGACTCCTCCAGTTTGTTGAGTAACTAATAATTATCTCTCTTTTCTACACATCATATGTGTTTCAAAAACTTGCATGTGCAAAATACCTTTTCAAAATAAATGATTTTACCTGCAAATCAATACTTGACATCAAAGAGATCTGAGTTGTGGTCTGATCATGGGCAAAGCTGATTTGAGACGCTCCTAGCTAGGGGCAAGCTATCTATGGATTCTGCCAATCAGAGGCAAACAAGTTGAATACCTTGCTTATCAAGAGTAAATTGGTTCAAGAATTAGATACACTGCAAATATCAGTAGGTCAGGGGCATATCCGTCATAGATTCCAGTGCTTGGGGCATACTATGTCAGGAGTATATCTTCCCGCAAAGTCACATGTGGTGAGATGTGGCAGAACTTTGGTTGTCAATATCATGGATGGTGAAGAGTTTCCACTCTCGATGCATGTTGCTGCGATACCTGACTCTACATGAAGATGAAACTTTCAGACAGAAAGGATTGACTCAGTCTCCTTTCACCAAAGCAAAGCCTTGTAAACTCGAGATCATGAAGAAGGATGGCATCGTTATGATTCAGTGGAATTCATTTATTTTCATTGCCATTATCTTAGTTTCAATTTGCAATCACCTCATTGAGGGATTAGCATCCAGTTGTAAAAACTTTCCGCATTTTTGCGTAATGAATAAAATTCTCATTTTCAATCATATTGTGTCTGCTTGCTTTTATGTTCTGATTGCATATGTTTGTGCTATTCATTTTGTTAATAAATAAAGCATTTAAACATTGTGAAAAATAAAAGCATTTGAAAAGATTACAAACTGTTTTGATTTTTAAAACATCTGAAGGGAAACCAGTGGCATACAGTAAACTGTCCCAATCCATTACAGAAAATCATGGCAATCTCTCGATTCCATCTCATGAATAAAGTTGCTATCCTTTTTGGAAGCTTGATTGAACGTTCGTCCCGCAACGACAGTCAACATCTCAGGATTTCACCTCAATGGAGTTACTCAAATTCCCGGTGCCGGGAAATTCAAAGTCTCCTCAAAATAAACTCAGAAATTCATGCATACAAATTCATGCACTACTGCATATAAATTCATGCATTCACGCATATAGGCTCATGCATAAAAAAGAATCACACCAAATCCTGCACATAATCAGATATTTCATCTGCATTAGTTCTGCATTTAGGCATCACAGGTGCACAATCATGCATTCATGAAGTACATGTTTAAAATGTTGTCTTAACAGGTTGCAGACTTGGATCTCTTGTTTAGTAACAAAGGTCTGCGGACCTAATTCTCCAATAAGACGGTTTTTGAATCGTAATTTTTCAACAATAAGGGTTGATAAATCTTTTCCCCAACGAATTGATCAACAAAATGTCATCCCCAAGCAGATCAATCAGTGCATCATATTCTCAATGAGAAAGGTTGAGGGGTCGTTTCTTTCCCCAGTGAGGCAGTTGATAATTGTTCATCCCAGTAAGTCGGTTGAAACGCTGCATTTTCAGAAAAAATGGTTGATGAATCGTAATTTCTTGACAAGAAAGATTGGTGAATCTTGAATCTTCCCAGTGAACTTATCTGGTTCTGATCACTGATATTCAGCAAGTTGGTCAACAGAGTTTCATTCTTATCAGAAGAATCTTCACTCTACACCTACTAGAAAGGGTTGATGATCCTTTCCCCAGTGAATAATTCAGTAATGATTATATACAGCAGATTGGTCTACATACAACTTTCTCGGTCAGAAGAGTTAAAACAGATCCTTTCTCCCGTGATTTGGTTGAGATGGTTATCTCCAGATATTTGATGGATTAAATAAATATTGAGCTTTTTAAAATAAATATTTTATTTAAAAATTATTTCTTATTTTCATAAGAAATAAAAAAAAAATAGGTTTTTGATAATTTTGTTAACAATTTATCCTTTTTTCTTTACTTCTTTTAATTTATCGCAATTTATCTTTTTATACGAAGAATAGCAAAAATAATCAAAAAAAAAGTTTTTATCTCTTTATTTAAGTTTATATTTCATTTTTATATTTTTCTACATTTTTATTCATTTTTCTTATTGATTTTTACCTTTTTTTACCATTTTATAAAATTTCTTTGTTTTTGACCAATCACATTGCGACACCTCATCATCTCCACCTCATAATCATTTTATTACACAAATACCATTCACTTACTCCTATCACTATAAAAACACACTTCACATCACTCAATCATTACCAATCATTTTTCACAAATCCCAAAAAAAACAGAAAAGCTACTCCTCCCTCCACCACCAACACTTTTCCGGCGCCACCGCCGGAATTCCATTTTCCGGTCAACTTCCGGCCAACCAAAAATCACCCAAAATCAACGATCAAGCACTCGATCTATAAGCTTTCGACCCTCCTGAGTTCAAATCTAGTGTTAGTTTTTCCAAACAGTGACCGGAAGTGCTCCGTTCGAAGCATCAAAGTTACTCCGACGAACAAACTTCATTTCCGGCCACCTCGAGCTCAAACGAAGGTAGAAACTGATCAATATGTGTTTCTGAAGCTTGTTAGCGTACTTTTCACTCTTATTTGTGTTTGATTACGACCGGAAAACCGTTTTTCAACTTCAAAACCGTTTTAGTTCCTCGCTCGATTCGCTTTGTTCATACGTTTTTGGTGAAAATTAATTGTGTATTCTTAATCCTTGCGAAATTCCGAGCAGGTTGGTATACTCATACTTGAGTTTTGACGCCCGGAAGCGTCGCCGGCGAACTCGAAAACCTCCCTCCGTTCTCTATTTCTTTCACGCGAGGAAGAAGAAGGGGAGTGGCTGTTGCCACGTGGCGACGCGTGAGTGGCTGGACCAGCTACTCTGCGCGCCCCCCTCCTTTACTCCTCGCCCCCCCCGTCTGTTTTTTTTTATTATTATTTTTTTGTTTGTTTATTTTGTGAGTTGGGTTTGGACCGGGCGGGTTGACCCATGGGTCGCCCGACCCGGTCCGTTTTCTTTGTAATTGGACTTGGGCTTGACTTGTGTTGGGCCTTGTTTCAGTTTTTTTATTTCTGTTTATTTTGTGATTTTGGCTGCTGCACCCCTTAATCTGTTTTGTACCTCCCTGCTGAGATTAATTAATTATGACGTTAACAAATATATATAAAAATAATGCTATTTCATTTTATGTTCGAAAACTCATATTCGGAATAAAAATAAATCGGACTCTGACGTACGTCTCGTGTCCTCGATTTATTTTTATTTCGAATATTTTAAACAATTTAATTAATGTAGAGATAAAAGGGCTTGACTTACGACTTGTCTCTGTTTATCCTATTTTAATTAATTTTGTTTAAACGATCTTTTTCAGTTACTTCGCCTGATCATTTATAACGTCGTAATTAAATAAAATATCAATTGTATGCTGGATTTGATTTTGAGTGAAATAAAGATAAATTGGGCCCTGTCTGACGACTCGCGCTTTGAATTTATTTCTTATTTCGTTCAAAATGTGATTTGATGTTCTGAACGTAAGATAAGCAAGAGCCTGACGTACGACTCGTCTTGAGCTTATCTTACGCTTACTTGCTAAAATGTCCGTTAATTTGCTTCTCTGTTTGTCAGTTTCAATCTATGCCTGATTATCTGATTACTCACTTATTTATGTGTCCGCATATTTATTTCGAGTATTATTTAATTGTCGCATTATTACACTGTCATCACCATACATCATGCATTTGCATTTCTTGCATCTTCTACCCTTTTCTTTTCTTTTCTGATCTGAAAATCTGTTGTGAACTTGTTTTTGGATATGGAATGTGAATAAATCAGTCTCTGTCGTACGACTCTGGCTTCGAATTATTCGCATGCCATTTAAAACAGAACACTCTTTAATTAAATGCAATGGGAAGGAGCCTGACTTACGACTCGCCTTCGGCTCGTTTCACTTTAATTAAGAATGTTCATTTAATAAACTGAATGAAAAGAGGGAGCCTGTCGTACGACTCGTTTCTGCTCGGATGGTCCGGTCCCTGACTGACGACTCGTGATTTAGGATCATTCTCATTCTCAAAACAATTTCTAAAATCTAAAAGACACTCAACCCATTCAACTGTTTTCCTGCCCTTGCGCAGTCAGCTCTTTTTTCAACTGCTCTTGTGCAGTCAAATCTTTTTTTCAACTTCTTTTTCCTAAATGGATGGCGCTTTATCCATTCCCCTGCTACAGACAAACGCTTAAGCCTCCGAAGCGAGCATACAAGCATACTGTTGTATCAGTGGAATGCGACCTAAGCATCGTTCATTAAAAACAACCAACACAAAAATCTTTCTTTTCAGGAAGAACTACGTGAGCTTTGAATTCCTCATTGTACTTGGGGGATACGTAGGAGCGAGAGCCTCTCTCGTCAAGCCAAATAATAAAAAACTCTTTTTTTTCCTTTCTGTTCAATATGCGGTAATCTTTTTCTTTTCATACGGTTATCTCTGTTTATGCAAACCAAAATTCCTCAAATCGTTCCCGTTGAGTACAACGGATATGAGGGGGTGTTAACGTCTTCCCCTCATGTAACCAACTCCCGAACCCGATCTTTAAGGTTTTATCATTATTTTCCTTTCCCCTCATGGGATAAATAAAATATGGTGGCGGCTTCATTGTTTACATTTGTGCATTGCATTTCATCATTGCATATTTGTATATTTTTTGCGCCGAGTACTACAATATAAAATGACAATCAACCTCAATGTATTTTTCTCATAGTTAGACCATAGTAGTTGCTTATTTTGCATCCGACAATAATATATGAATATGTTTTCTTCATTTCAATTTGACGCTTTAGTAAAAATTTATTCTAAAATAACTGAAATTTTAATTTTTTTAATATAAAAAATGTTCTATTTGTTTTTTTTTTGACACAAAAAATTGTCCTATTTGTTATAAGGACAAAACTTTGGTTTATTTATTTAGATACTTTTCGTATGATTTTTAATATAACAAACTATGATCTTCTCAAATTCAATGATTTTCTTAAAATTTGTTACAATCACAACAAACAATTTTTATGTCAATAACCAAAGGAAAAATACGAAAAAAATGCATCTAAATTTTGTTCTTGTTATAAATTGATACATTCTACGCAACTTTAAGTCCTTAATTAGAACTCCTTATATTTATACTTTTTCGATCTTGGTTGGGCATTATATTTATACATTTATGTCAATTGTTAACGGCTAATAATTATATTTTTATAAAATCAATCATTAATTGTTTTCTTCTTAATCTTGTGTATGAAACTCTTATTTTAAAATGTAGGTTAAATTGCACTTTTGGCCCTCTATGTTTTATAAACTTGCGATTTTGACCCTCTATATTTCAAAATAGCACTTCTAACCCCTTATGTTTAGCCCCTTTTGCAAAATTCAATTTTGACCAAGTCAACGCTGACGTGGCAACTCACTTATGTGACATTGATGTCATGTCAACACCTAATAATTATAAATAAAAAAAAACACACACCTAATAATATGCTTTTTGTTAATTCAAAAAAACTCACTTATATAATATGTTTTCTTTTAATACGCCTCGATAATTTTGTATATTACTGCCTCAACCTGAAGAAATCCATGACACAAATCGGAGATACTGTGGAAAGTAACATTATGTTTGTAATTAAAGTAGCATGAAGTTTTATTCTAACTTCTAAATAATCAAACAACACAGAACTGAAAATGTTTATTCTAACTACTCTTTAGAACCACCCTGAGCACCAAACCCTTTGACATCAGATACGGTGACCCTGAAAAGTCTTTGAAAAAAAAATCATGCATTTTCATTCATAAAAAAAAAAATCATGCATTTTTATCGATTAAAAAATCTCATTCCCATTCATTCATTCCAACAGCTACCTTCCCGGCACCGTTATAGGACAAGAAGAGTTGCTCATCACATTATGGACAATTGGCAAGAGAAGCACGATGCGCTCAAGGCTGAGGTAACCCAGATGGGTGGACAAGTAACTCAGTTGGGTGGACAGGTAACCCAGTTGGATGGAAGAATGACCTTGTTGGGTGGGAAGCTAAATCAGATTCTTGAGATGTTGGCTAATAAGAATGTGCAACCAAAGGTGGTTGAGGTTCCTGCACCTGCAGTTATGGTTGCTCAAGAAAATGCCTCTGCTGGCTATGATTGGCCTACTTTTAGTATGCCTAAGGGTTATGTTCCACCAGGATATGTGCCAGCAACTTCCGCTTCAATTGTGGAAGCCCCTGCTAGGGTTACATCTGTGCAACAAGTAATGGATTTAGATCAAGACGCATTTGAGGATCCTAAGGATGTGTACCAGGGTCCCGAATTGCGTGGGCCTAGGTTTGCTTACCAAGGACCCGTGCTTCCGGTTAGTGAACCGAAGTTTGATTTTGCTCCTCAGCTGGAAGAGACAAAGCAGAAATATCAGGCTCTAGAGGAGAGGTTAAATCTGGTAGAAACGGGTAATGATCCGTTGGATTTCTCGAAGATGTACTTGGTTTCTGATTTTGTGCTTCCACCAAAGTTCAAAATGCCTGATTTCGAGAAATATAAGGGTTTGAGCTGCCCGAAGAATCATCTGGTTATGTATGTCAGAAAAATGGCCTCTTATTCTCATGATGACAAACTGATGATACACTGTTTCCAAGATAGTCTAGCTGATGTGCCTCTCAACTGGTACATGCAACTTGAAAAAGGTAATATCCTGTCGTGGAGGGATTTGGCCAATGCTTTCCTCAAGCAATACCAATATAATATGGATATGGCTCCAAGCCGCACTCAGCTCCAAAATACCACTATGAAGGAGGGTGAATCTTTCAAGGTCTATGCTCAAAGATGGAGATCCTTAGCTTCTCAAGTACGTCCTCCGCTCTTGGAGACGGAATTTGTAGACATGTTTACCAATACTCTGCAAGGGACTTACTTTAAAAGGTTGGTTAGTACTACTTCCTCTGATTTCGCCGAGTTGGTCCGAGTTGGTGAAAGGGTCGAAATGGGGATCAAGAATGGGAAGATTTCAGCTGCTTCTAGTTCACAAAGCAATAACACAAGGAAGCCTGGTGGTGGCTTTAACAGAAAGAAGGAAGGTGAGACTAATGCTATATCCTCAAGGGGCAGTCAGGCGCAGCCGGTAGCACCTGTTCAGTTTCCCTACTTTCCCTTTCCATACTTGGCTGCTGCTCAGCACCAACAGTTTCCAAATTATCAGTATCAAAATCCAGTGCCTCAACATCATCAACAGGCACCACAAAAACGGAATCCTCCACAACCTCGTAGGGTTTTTGATCCTATCCCTATGTCGTACAGTCAGTTGCTCCCTTACTTGATTCATAGTGGTAAGGTGACGCCTAAGCAAATAAGACCTTTGCTTCCACCATTCCCTGATTGGTATGACGCTAATGCTAAATGCGACTACCATGCTGGTATTGTGGGTCACTCTACTGATAATTGCAAAGCTTTTAAGCACAAAGTACAAGACCTCATTGATGAGAAAGATTTAACTTTCAAAGAAAGCGGACCCAATGTGACCAATGATCTGTTGCCTAAGCACCCAACAGGCAATGTGAGTTGTGTTGAAACTGGCGGAAATTTGATAAGGGATGTTTCTCTGATCAAAACACCTCTGTCATCTGTCCGAGAGATGTTGCTGAGTTATGAAGAGTTTGAGAAATTACACTCTGATTGTGATGATTGTCAAAAGGATCCAAACTACTGTTCAAAGCTGAAAGAATGTTTGCAACAACTGATGGATCAAGGTTTAGTGCAAGTGGGATACGCCAAAAGGGAAACTTTGGTTGCCACTGTTGATCAGAATGAACATGCAAAGCTCGAAAGTGACGGTCGGAAAGAAAAGGGATCCGTTACATCTTTGAAAAGCTTGAAAGTAGCCTTAGAGGAAGGACGTCCTACTGGTTTGGGACAGATGTTGGTCTTGCCTGAGAAAAAGGATCACTTCGGTTTGGGTTATCAGTCATCCAAGGGGATAGCAATTCCAAAGAAGATACAAGACAAGATTCCAAAGATTGAGGATATTTTTAGCAGTGCTGGTTACCGTGTTGATGGTCGCATTGCTATGATTAATGACAAGGATGCTGAGGGAAAAAATCAGGATTGAGTGCGCCAGTGTACTCCAAAGACTGTGCTCACTAATTGGAAGGCTGTTGGAATCCCATAAGTTTGTTTTTATTTCAAAGCAATTTGTTTTCTTTTCAAAACACCTTTGTTCAGCCCTGAATAAATGGTTGTGCTTGTAGGGCCACTTTGTTTTAATGTTTAATTCGCAATTAATGAAAATGTACTTCTTGTGCAATTTCTGTCTTATTTATTCTTCTTTTACAGTTTTAAAAAGATAAATGAAAAATGGCAATAACTTCTTGCATTCATAAAACACTTTTGCATTCAATCAAATTCAAAAAAAAGAATCATCATTCAGAAGTGAATCTATTGAATCATAATTGTGCCGTAATTCTTCACGGTTTCGGGTTGCAAGCTTCGTTGAAGAGTTAATAGGATTGTTGGATCAAAAGCATAAAATGATTGAACTTCATCGGTGATCGATCCGGGAACTGACGAAGAAAAAGGTTAAATTGGGTGTCTCCTCATAATAGGATATGAAAGAGAAAGTTGATCAGGCATTTTATTTCTTGTCAAGTATTTGTTTGCATTTAAGATTATGTAATGCACATGCATGTTTCAGAATCAATCCATCTGTATTCACCTCTTTTTCTTATTACTCGCAAACTTGGAGCGAGGATGATGAAAATGAATAACTGATTATTGCTGATATATGCTTTCAATTGTGAAAAAACCTAGCTGATGATGAAAGGCATTGTTTCATAAAAATTATGATTGAATTGAGTCATTCATGCATATGTTTTGTTGTTATCTAATTCTCCCAGTTTCTTGAGATATATCTTTTTTTAAGAAAATAAGCAATTTTGGTTTGATGCTTGACCTGACACTTTAAGAGTATATAGGTTGTTTTGCACTTTAGGCTATTATGAAAGTTCAGAAATGATTCAATAAAATCGGTACTGTCTTAACATCTTAGACTCTTTGAAGTATGTAAGATCAATTTGAGTACTGATTTTGACGAAGACCTGAACATAAGTTTTTAAGTAACTCTTAGTAGTTTATCTTAGCAGTCGGCACCATCTTGTACACAAACTAAGTAGGAAATCGATGAACATAAGTGAATGATCCAGAAATGAAAATTTGCATACTTTTGGTTAATGCACTTATTGAGTTAGATGACCCTCACTCGGTTGTTTAACTCAGCAGTTGTTGAAAAACCATAGTAAATGTACCCATTTGGTAGTTGGTTCAGAGGAGTCTGGTTCTGAACTTGGTAGGGCGGGTTGCTATCCGATCCCCCACAACTGCATTTGGAAGAGAAAGAGGGGTTTACCAAACTGATTTTACCAGCTCCCCTCGATTTATGATCATAATCACTAACAGATTTTTCTACCATGAGCGTGTACAAGATAACGGGCTTAATGTGATTGCACCTGAATGAAAAGGGTGAATAAAATTTAAGCAAAAGTTAGAGTCACAATAAAATGTTTCAAATTTGTCTTCATATGATGAGAGTCTTTGACTGCAATGTGTGGTTTTGTGCTATTACAGTACTTGTGGTATTGATGTTTATTACTTGATTTTCTTCTCTAGCCGGCAACCACGTATGATTAGAGTTGTCATGTCTTTTTCAAACAAGTGCTAAAAAAGAGTTACTATTTATGTGCTTACTGACAAGCAAATGTTCAAGTATGGGGAATTTGATAACACAATTTATATCTTCTTTTGGCTTGATTTACATGAATTTTCGTTGCATGTTATAATACTCAAAAGACCTAAATGAAGCTAGGTTCACTTTGAAAGCATTCGGCAAATGTATTGTTAAGCTGACTCCTCCAGTTTGTTGAGTAACTAATAATTATCTCTCTTTTCTACACATCATATGTGTTTCAAAAACTTGCATGTGCAAAATACCTTTTCAAAATAAATGATTTTACCTGCAAATCAATACTTGACATCAAAGAGATCTGAGTTGTGGTCTGATCATGGGCAAAGCTGATTTGAGACGCTCCTAGCTAGGGGCAAGCTATCTATGGATTCTGCCAATCAGAGGCAAACAAGTTGAATACCTTGCTTATCAAGAGTAAATTGGTTCAAGAATTAGATACACTGCAAATATCAGTAGGTCAGGGGCATATCCGTCATAGATTCCAGTGCTTGGGGCATACTATGTCAGGAGTATATCTTCCCGCAAAGTCACATGTGGTGAGATGTGGCAGAACTTTGGTTGTCAATATCATGGATGGTGAAGAGTTTCCACTCTCGATGCATGTTGCTGCGATACCTGACTCTACATGAAGATGAAACTTTCAGACAGAAAGGATTGACTCAGTCTCCTTTCACCAAAGCAAAGCCTTGTAAACTCGAGATCATGAAGAAGGATGGCATCGTTATGATTCAGTGGAATTCATTTATTTTCATTGCCATTATCTTAGTTTCAATTTGCAATCACCTCATTGAGGGATTAGCATCCAATTGTAAAAACTTTCCGCATTTTTGCGTAATGAATAAAATTCTCATTTTCAATCATATTGTGTCTGCTTGCTTTTATGTTCTGATTGCATATGTTTGTGCTATTCATTTTGTTAATAAATAAAGCATTTAAACATTGTGAAAAATAAAAGCATTTGAAAAGATTACAAACTGTTTTGATTTTTAAAACATCTGAAGGGAAACCAGTGGCATACAGTAAACTGTCCCAATCCATTACAGAAAATCATGGCAATCTCTCGATTCCATCTCATGAATAAAGTTGCTATCCTTTTTGGAAGCTTGATTGAACGTTCGTCCCGCAACGACAGTCAACATCTCAGGATTTCACCTCAATGGAGTTACTCAAATTCCCGGTGCCGGGAAATTCAAAGTCTCCTCAAAATAAACTCAGAAATTCATGCATACAAATTCATGCACTACTGCATATAAATTCATGCATTCACGCATATAGGCTCATGCATAAAAAAGAATCACACCAAATCCTGCACATAATCAGATATTTCATCTGCATTAGTTCTGCATTTAGGCATCACAGGTGCACAATCATGCATTCATGAAGTACATGTTTAAAATGTTGTCTTAACAGGTTGCAGACTTGGATCTCTTGTTTAGTAACAAAGGTCTGCGGACCTAATTCTCCAATAAGACGGTTTTTGAATCGTAATTTTTCAACAATAAGGGTTGATAAATCTTTTCCCCAACGAATTGATCAACAAAATGTCATCCCCAAGCAGATCAATCAGTGCATCATATTCTCAATGAGAAAGGTTGAGGGGTCGTTTCTTTCCCCAGTGAGGCAGTTGATAATTGTTCATCCCAGTAAGTCGGTTGAAACGCTGCATTTTCAGAAAAAATGGTTGATGAATCGTAATTTCTTGACAAGAAAGATTGGTGAATCTTGAATCTTCCCAGTGAACTTATCTGGTTCTGATCACTGATATTCAGCAAGTTGGTCAACAGAGTTTCATTCTTATCAGAAGAATCTTCACTCTACACCTACTAGAAAGGGTTGATGATCCTTTCCCCAGTGAATAATTCAGTAATGATTATATACAGCAGATTGGTCTACATACAACTTTCTCGGTCAGAAGAGTTAAAACAGATCCTTTCTCCCGTGATTTGGTTGAGATGGTTATCTCCAGATATTTGATGGATTAAATAAATATTGAGCTTTTTAAAATAAATATTTTATTTAAAAATTATTTCTTATTTTCATAAGAAATAAAAAAAAAATAGGTTTTTGATAATTTTGTTAACAATTTATCCTTTTTTCTTTACTTCTTTTAATTTATCGCAATTTATCTTTTTATACGAAGAATAGCAAAAATAATCAAAAAAAAAGTTTTTATCTCTTTATTTAAGTTTATATTTCATTTTTATATTTTTCTACATTTTTATTCATTTTTCTTATTGATTTTTACCTTTTTTTACCATTTTATAAAATTTCTTTGTTTTTGACCAATCACATTGCGACACCTCATCATCTCCACCTCATAATCATTTTATTACACAAATACCATTCACTTACTCCTATCACTATAAAAACACACTTCACATCACTCAATCATTACCAATCATTTTTCACAAATCCCAAAAAAAACAGAAAAGCTACTCCTCCCTCCACCACCAACACTTTTCCGGTGCCACCGCCGGAATTCCATTTTCCGGTCAACTTCCGGCCAACCAAAAATCACCCAAAATCAACGATCAAGCACTCGATCTATAAGCTTTCGACCCTCCTGAGTTCAAATCTAGTGTTAGTTTTTCCAAACAGTGACCGGAAGTGCTCCGTTCGAAGCATCAAAGTTACTCCGACGAACAAACTTCATTTCCGGCCACCTCGAGCTCAAACGAAGGTAGAAACTGATCAATATGTGTTTCTGAAGCTTGTTAGCGTACTTTTCACTCTTATTTGTGTTTGATTACGACCGGAAAACCGTTTTTCAACTTCAAAACCGTTTTAGTTCCTCGCTCGATTCGCTTTGTTCATACGTTTTTGGTGAAAATTAATTGTGTATTCTTAATCCTTGCGAAATTCCGAGCAGGTTGGTATACTCATACTTGAGTTTTGACGCCCGGAAGCGTCGCCGGCGAACTCGAAAACCTCCCTCCGTTCTCTGTTTCTTTCACGCGAGGAAGAAGAAGGGGAGTGGCTGTTGCCACGTGGCGACGCGTGAGTGGCTGGACCAGCTACTCCGCGCGCCCCCCTCCTTTACTCCTCGCCCCCCCCGTCTGGTTTTTTTTATTTTTTTATTTTTTTGTTTGTTTATTTTGTGAGTTGGGTTTGGACCGGGCGGGTTGACCCATGGGTCGCCCGACCCGGTCCGTTTTCTTTGTAATTGGACTTGGGCTTGACTTGTGTTGGGCCTTGTTTCAGTTTTTTTATTTCTGTTTATTTTGTGATTTTGGCTGCTGCACCCCTTAATCTGTTTTGTACCTCCCTGCTGAGATTAATTAATTATGACGTTAACAAATATATATAAAAATAATGCTATTTCATTTTATGTTCGAAAACTCATATTCGGAATAAAAATAAATCGGACTCTGACGTACGTCTCGTGTCCTCGATTTATTTTTATTTCGAATATTTTAAACAATTTAATTAATGTAGAGATAAAAGGGCTTGACTTACGACTTGTCTCTGTTTATCCTATTTTAATTAATTTTGTTTAAACGATCTTTTTCAGTTACTTCGCCTGATCATTTATAACGTCGTAATTAAATAAAATATCAATTGTATGCTGGATTTGATTTTGAGTGAAATAAAGATAAATTGGGCCCTGTCTGACGACTCGCGCTTTGAATTTATTTCTTATTTCGTTCAAAATGTGATTTGATGTTCTGAACGTAAGATAAGCAAGAGCCTGACGTACGACTCGTCTTGAGCTTATCTTACGCTTACTTGCTAAAATGTCCGTTAATTTGCTTCTCTGTTTGTCAGTTTCAATCTATGCCTGATTATCTGATTACTCACTTATTTATGTGTCCGCATATTTATTTCGAGTATTATTTAATTGTCGCATTATTACACTGTCATCACCATACATCATGCATTTGCATTTCTTGCATCTTCTACCCTTTTCTTTTCTTTTCTGATCTGAAAATCTGTTGTGAACTTGTTTTTGGATATGGAATGTGAATAAATTAGTCTCTGTCGTACGACTCTGGCTTCGAATTATTCGCATGCCATTTAAAACAGAACACTCTTTAATTAAATGAAATGGGAAGGAGCCTGACTTACGACTCGCCTTCGGCTCGTTTCACTTTAATTAAGAATGTTCATTTAATAAACTGAATGAAAAGAGGGAGCCTGTCGTACGACTCGTTTCTGCTCGGATGGTCCGGTCCCTGACTGACGACTCGTGATTTAGGATCATTCTCATTCTCAAAACAATTTCTAAAATCTAAAAGACACTCAACCCATTCAACTGTTTTCCTGCCCTTGCGCAGTTAACTCTTTTTTCAACTGCTCTTGTGCAGTCAAATCTTTTTTTCAACTTCTTTTTCCTAAATGGATGGCGCTTTATCCATTCCCCTGCTACAGACAAACGCTTAAGCCTCCGAAGCGAGCATACAAGCATACTGTTGTATCAGTGGAATGCGACCTAAGCATCGTTCATTAAAAACAACCAACACAAAAATCTTTCTTTTCAGGAAGAACTACGTGAGCTTTGAATTCCTCATTGTACTTGGGGGATACGTAGGAGCGAGAGCCTCTCTCGTCAAGCCAAATAATAAAAAACTCTTTTTTTTCCTTTCTGTTCAATATGCGGTAATCTTTTTCTTTTCATACGGTTATCTCTGTTTATGCAAACCAAAATTCCTCAAATCGTTCCCGTTGAGTACAACGGATATGAGGGGGTGTTAACGTCTTCCCCTCATGTAACCAACTCCCGAACCCGATCTTTAAGGTTTTATCATTATTTTCCTTTCCCCTCATGGGATAAATAAAATATGGTGGCGGCTTCATTGTTTACATTTGTGCATTGCATTTCATCATTGCATATTTGTATATTTTTTGCGCCGGGTACTACAATATAAAATGACAATCAACCTCAATGTATTTTTCTCATAGTTAGACCATAGTAGTTGCTTATTTTGCATCCGACAATAATATATGAATATGTTTTCTTCATTTCAATTTGACGCTTTAGTAAAAATTTATTCTAAAATAACTGAAATTTTAATTTTTTTAATATAAAAAATGTTCTATTTGTTTTTTTTTTGACACAAAAAATTGTCCTATTTGTTATAAGGACAAAACTTTGGTTTATTTATTTAGATACTTTTCGTATGATTTTTAATATAACAAACTATGATCTTCTCAAATTCAATGATTTTCTTAAAATTTGTTACAATCACAACAAACAATTTTTATGTCAATAACCAAAGGAAAAATACGAAAAAAAATGCATCTAAATTTTGTTCTTGTTATAAATTGATACATTCTACGCAACTTTAAGTCCTTAATTAGAACTCCTTATATTTATACTTTTTCGATCTTGGTTGGGCATTATATTTATACATTTATGTCAATTGTTAACGGCTAATAATTATATTTTTATAAAATCAATCATTAATTGTTTTCTTCTTAATCTTGTGTATGAAACTCTTATTTTAAAATGTAGGTTAAATTGCACTTTTGGCCCTCTATGTTTTATAAACTTGCGATTTTGACCCTCTATATTTCAAAATAGCACTTCTAACCCCTTATGTTTAGCCCCTTTTGCAAAATTCAATTTTGACCAAGTCAACGCTGACGTGGCAACTCACTTATGTGACATTGATGTCATGTCAACACCTAATAATTATAAATAAAAAAAACACACACCTAATAATATGCTTTTTGTTAATTCAAAAAAACTCACTTATATAATATGTTTTCTTTTAATACGCCTCGATAATTTTGTATATTACTGCCTCAACCTGAAGAAATCCATGACACAAATCGGAGATACTGTGGAAAGTAACATTATGTTTGTAATTAAAGTAGCATGAAGTTTTATTCTAACTTCTAAATAATCAAACAACACAGAACTGAAAATGTTTATTCTAACTACTCTTTAGAACCACCCTGAGCACCAAACCCTTTGACATCAGATACGGTGACACCACGAATTCCCATTTTTAACAAAGCCTTCAAATTTAACAATATAAAAATTCATTATCAGCATATGTCAAGAAGCTAGTGAGTATGGCCTACTCAGATGCAAATACATATGAGCACTATTGAACATTACATTGAGATAGTTATCAGACTTTGCAAATAATTAACAAACATATGTGCTAGTGTAATTGTAACTAACTGCTGATTATTGACTAACAAAAATTACAGAATAATGAGATACATAATTAGAGTGAGATACATAATTTATTTGTTTTTAATTTATATACACAACATGAATTAACCAACAATTCTATAGTCTATACAATGCAGAATTCCATTTCAAGAAAGCATAAGTATCAAAGACAATGAATCCAAGAATTGTCGCAACTCGCAAGAAATACAAATACCGAATTTAAAACAAAATGAAAATAACAAGAATTTGCATTCAGTAACAGCATATTTATAAACAATTCTATGCATCATTAGAGTGAGATACATAATTTATTTATGCTTTCTTTTAATCCATGTTTTTTTTTAACCCCAAAACATAATGTTACTTATGCTTTCTTTTAATTCAAAAAACTCACTTATATAATATATATATATATATATATATATATATATATATATATATATATATATATATATATATATATATAATATGCTTTCTTTTAATTATTCATTGTTTTTATTTTTATTTTTATAGTTATTAGGTGTTGACGTGGCATCCATGTCACATAAGTGAGTTACCACGTCAACGTTGACTTGGTCAAAATTGAGTTTTGCAAAAGGGGCTAAACATAAGGGGCTAGAAGTGCTATTTTGAAACATAGAGGGCCAAAATCACAAGTTTTTGAAATATAGGGGGCCAAAAGTGCAATTTAGCCTAAAATGTAAGTGGTATTTTCTGAATCTCATTTAATATTAATCGGTAGGACATTTAAGTTCTCACAATTTTTATATTACATATAAGCATTCATAAAATTAAAACAATATGAGTTTATTGATTGACATGTTTGAAGCCAAGCTATGATCTTGATAGAATATCATCCAATTGCTAGTCCTTACAAACAATTTATATATGCCCATAGAATAAAGTTTTTTTTTGTACTTAGAAAATAAAGTTTTGGTATTGTAGAGATGTGCTATTTGACAAAAACACATGAAGGATGCATAACCTATCAATGAAAGCACGAGTAGCAACAATGCAAGAGTTGTGTTGATAGATATGATCAGATAAGTGAAGTATCTAAATAAGTGGATCAAGCAGAGAAAAGATTCAATCAATAAGATTGAATTATATAAAGTGTTTCGCTATTGCATAATTTCAAATATTATGCTTGTATGTTGATGATCTATTACTTATAGGAACAAATGACGATATGATGAAATTCAAATGAAGCTATTGCATAAGTTTTTCAGCCAAAACCCTATATAAAACAACCCTCTTACAATACACATTCTTCACTCTTCTTTTTCCAAACTGTTGAGAGAAATGGCTGAGGAGAAGAATTAATCGGAGGTGTAAAAGGAAATGGAAGAAGGGAAAGCAAAAGTTAGATGTGTGGACGATCATCTAAAGAACATAGTTGTTGCGGTTCACTATTGAAAGACGAATGAGTTTAGGTTCCGTAAGAAAATTGTTATTTTAGGTATTTCATCATTTTATTGAAACTTTTTCGGATATTAAAATTTCAAAAATCACTTAATTTTGAAGCTATTTCAAATAGATTTCATAAAAATCATTTTTGAAATACAACTTTTTGAAAAAATTGTGATTGATCTTCAATATGTATGTTTATGTTATTGATATCAAAATTAGTGTTTTATTTTGAAAAAGCGAATAGAATTTTTTTTTATAATATTTTGAAAAATGGTTTTATAAAATCTATTTTTTTTAAAGATGAAAAAAATAGGTCCAACATTCAACAATCCGTTCGTTCATTATCTTTCTCTCTCACTCTCACTCACCGGATCTCTCTCTCTCTCACTGTTCTCTCTTCTCCGGTGAGTGAAATATGAACGCATGTACATATTCTCACTTCTTCAGAGGAGGTTAATAATTTCATCAAAGGATTGATCGTTCGAGAGAACTCGAGTTCAATTTCTCGCTAGAATAATTTATTGGCTAAGATCTATGTACATGTGTTCATATTTCACTCTCCTTCCATTCACATACCTTGATCCCTCTTCCTTCCAATTCATAAGTGAGAAACAAGCAATTGTTTCAACATGCATTGCCCTTAAAACGATGAGTGGAGCCGTGGAGGTGACGGAGGCCGGTGATGAAAGGCGTGGGATGACGGAGAAAATGTGGTGGGGAATAAGGCGGAATAAGAAAACAATTGACATTCCATAAGCTACCATGCAAGAATTGCTAAAACAAAACAATAAAGAAATGATGTTCAATCACATCACAGGCCAATATTTATTGTCATTTGTAGTAACTATCTTATAACTTATTCTTGCTTTTAGACCACAAACAAATTAGCAAGAAAAAATAAGTCTAAACAAAATAATAAATTGTATCAACTCCATAAAGTACTATTGAGCCAAGTGAACAACAATGTGTTTTCACATATTTTGAGAAAAAAAATCTAACAGAAACTGCAACCCTTAACTTGAGGACAAAATTTGGATATAATTGATGCATATACTTCAAATCTTGCTGTCACATTGTCCCACCAGAGAAATTAGCATATAATTGTTTCTGCATCAGAAGGAATTAATTATCAGCAAGCAATAGAGAAATTAAATGGATCATTGTTTTAATTATGTTATTATTAATTGTAATTAATTAAATTCAGATCAACAAGCATAAAGAAAAAAAACTCAGAAAAGAACTTCATCACATTGCATAAATTTTATTACCTGTTTGATCAGGTCCTGGACAGCGTCATCGAGTGAACCAAGATTATTAGAGATTCCACTATTTTGAAACCTCATCTGGTTGTTCATCATATATCCCTGATTTGGTTTGAAAGATGTCCCTTCTGTTAGCTCTGTGGTACGATCACGCTTCATTTGTGCCGAATCACAATAATTATAGTCCAAGTTTTCTTCTGGTTCAACAGCATTCGCAGCAGGAATCATAGAGCCTATTGAACTACCAATCCCATGAGAAGAATGGTAACTTCCTTCATGATTATTATGGTTATTATCCCAACCTTGAAACGGCACATTATTGCAGAATTCATGTGGTTCGTTATGAGGCATAGCAGCATTTCTGTTCTCGGTATGAGGCGCAGAAGAATGGCCAAAACATTCTTTTGGAAGATAAGAGTTTGTTCCAGATAATTGCATAGGGTTTGACCAAATACTGTTGCACCTTCGGTTTTCGAGTAAAGGACTATACTGTGATTGCTGAGAAGCTAAATTTTTGTATCCTTCACCTACTTGTTTGTCTTGAGGAATTACTTCAAGCATCAACCCATTGTTTGCGGAACTCATAGTTACTTTTGGTTTATAATTTGGGAGTTTATTAGCCATGTTTTGCAGTTGATCCATCCCTACAGAAATAGGCATTCTTTGAATATTACTTGGATTTCCGCGAGTTATGGCCGATTGGAACTTTAGCTGATCATTTGTTGAGCTGTTTAGATTATGTGTGTGATTCAGCTGAGGAGTTCCAGAAGAAGAAAATCCAAGCATATTAGCATTAGTGGGAGTGTTGAATCTATTACTCATACTACCACCAGATGAAAAAGATCTGAAAGGATTGTTATGAAACTGTGTAGAGCCACCGAGAGAAGTCATTCTTGAATAGGATGCATCCGAAGAACTACCTAAAAGTGCTGCCATATTAGCTTGGCTGTTTTCTCCATCATTAATTCTTTTCAGATAGAGTCTATATTTCTGCAGAAAATTCAAAAACCAGTAAGTTTTCCCGAATTAAAAGGCTCGATTGAAGGCAATGACACCAACACATGTGGTTGCATTCAATTTTTCAAATCATTAGTAGTGTCGGTGTGTCAGTTTTGTGTTTGGTATCTGTATCTATGTCGGTGTGTTGTAACTTATAAAGCTAAAGCATAAGAGAGAAGAAAAAATACCTGGAGATGGCTGGCTACATTCTCCCTTGTAAGCTTTTCAACATTCATCAAGTCAAGAATCTTTTTCGGCACAGCTTCTGCAAGAAATGTTATAGGGACTATCATTAGAAACGCAGCAATTGATAAAAAGTATGATGAGAATTGTTTTTGTATCAAAGAAAGAGAGAAGAACATACTATCAATGCCTAATTGATTAACAGCAGCAACAAACTTGCGGTGCAAGGCAGGGGTCCAAACAACTCGAGCCTTTTTTTGCGCCGTTGGATCATCATTGTCATGATCATCCTCATTCTCCTCATCAACATCATCATCATTCTTTTCCTTCCTTTTTCTAGAAGGCCTTTCATTTTGATCCGAATTTCCGGTCAATGCAGAATCTATTCCATTTCCGCTATCAGAATTAGGCGCGTCGTGACTGCTTCTTTTGCTAGCTTTCTTCTTCCTGATTACATGCTGCCAAATGATTTGTACCTCTTTCAGTCTAACAGGTTTCAGCAGATAATCACAAGCACCATGAGTAATTCCTTTCAGCACCATCTTCGGATCATCGTTCGCCGAAAACACTGAAATCAAAACACATTGTAATGTTAATGCTTCATTGATTAAACAATAAGCAACCATATATTTTATCACTAATATCATTTGTTGACGGTTATTGATGCGTTTATAAACACATTTTCGCGCGTTAGACAAGTCAAATCAGAGTAATAATTATATCATGAATCAATAACATAAGAATGAAGAATTGTATAACTTACTTATGACAGGTAAGTCCATCTCAAGTCCAATAAGCTCAAGCAGCTTAAATCCATCCATGTCTGGCATATGAACATTGCTGATTACTAAGTCAAAATTGTTTTTGTTTTCTCTCAACAAGTTCAGCGCCGTTATCGCATTTTGAGCAGTGGTCACTGCAACAAATAACCATAACTAAATTAAATATATTCTGAATGAGAAAATAATGATACACTACTGCAAATAAATCAGAATATAAAATCTATGAAATGATATGCTGAAATAATAATTCTAAATTCTAAGAATCAAAATAAGAGCTACATTACATCCTGCAGCATCCAATAAATCCCATGATTTTGATATGATTATATCTTTGAAATCAAAGTAACAACATATATAAGAATCACAGAAGATTAGACTTACAAGAAAATTTTAAAATATATGAACTTTAAAAACCAAATCATGTCTAATATCTCAGAAAGAATCGAGAATATTATCAATCAAATATAATTTAGTCAAACCAAAACAATATCAAATAAAATTTAAAACTAATCCAATTGATATTCTTACAAGCATTGGCTGAATATAATATTGAAAAAAATTAGATATTTGATGTAAAATGGTTCTATAATCTAAGCTAACATATATTCATAAATATACCCTATGTTCAAGATTTATCATATCAAAAACACAAAATAAACAAACAAATTAACTCAAATTGAAAAAAAATCAAAAACCCATTTTGAATTAATATATGAAAAATAAAACATACCATGGTAATGACACTTAAGGAGAAGTTTTTCCAAAATCTTGAGACATGTTCTATCATCATCAACAGCAAGAACTCTCATTCCAATAGGAAATTTTTCTCTAATATCATTCATCTTATGATCTTCCAAAACCCAGAACAGAATCTACGAGAACAAAAATGATTTTTAACTTATAAGTAAGAAATTTTGTTGACCAACATAATAAGATTGAAAAAAAGATTTTGAATGAGAATTGAGAAAGTTACATAGAATCTTGAACTATATAAAGTAGAATGAAACAATGGATGGAGATTGTGAAAAGTGGTATGATTGAAAACAACGTGTGAGACAAGATGGATTATAGTGAGGTGATTAAGAACATTCCTTTCTTGTTAGATAAGAATAATCATCATCATAAAAAGAGAGAATTTTTTTTGATTGTGGTATTATATGATGAGATCAAAATACTAAGAATGTTTTTATAGTAGTTACCTTAAATAATGTTTTGAACGTTGTTTGAGAAAATAGTATATCTTTGTAATTATGTATGTTGATTGGTTTGTTGATTCTTGCCATAAATGTTTGAAAGCTGTAATTAACAAAGTATGTCTCATGTCTTAGCGTAATTTACTCTTTTTCACAGCTCATGGAAATTTTCACTAAGTGTCAACATCATCTAAAAAACAATTGATTCCGTCAAAAAAAAAATCTAAAAAGTTTTTTTTTTACATTATTGATTTATTTATTTTTTGACTAAGAAATTTAATTGTATTAGACTATTAGTATTTTGTTTTGAGAAATAAGCAATTCTTTGTTAAAAAAATCAATTTGAAGAAGAAATTTCAACATTGAAAAATGTTAATAAGAGTAGAGAAATCGGAATTCGAACAAATAATATTTTTGATAATTTAGCTGTGATTTGTAGAATTTATTGGTAATATTAATACTTGATATTTTTTTTCGACAAATGATAATTTTACTAATTGATAATTTCCAATTTTATTGAATGTCAATGTCAACAACATCACTTATGATAATGAACTTGAATCCATTTTAAATAGGTGTAGGTCCATTATTACATCTCATGTTAGTTACAATCTAGCTTTTATTAGGAGGCAAGCTAATAGAGTTGCTCATAATCTTGCACGAGCGTCTATATTTCAGTCTAGTCTTAGTACATTTTATACTCCACATGATTGTATTGCTACTGTTATTCTTAGTGAAATGAATTGATTTGTGTTTGATTCAAAAAAATGACAATATGTTATCCGTCAAAAAAATAACAATATGTTATAATTTACGTATTTACTTATTGTCAAAAAAATAAATTACATATTTATTTATGATTTAATTATTTGAGATAGTAAGGAAATCGATCATCTTGAAGAAGAAAGTAAATATTTTCTCACCATATTATTAATTATTAATGCATTTTCTTCTTCTTTTTTTTTTTTTGGTAAAACCTAATGCATTTTCTACCATAAAAAAATAATACATTTACTTTTTGTTTCTACAAAAAGCAAAAATATATATACAATATAATGATCATTATAAGAAAAAAAATGTGGAGTTTGACCGGTAAGAAAATTGAGCTCGGTTTGAATTGTACTATATGTTAAATAGGCTAAGTTATCTTTTACTTATAATAGCGAGCAAAGCGAGTATGTAAAATTTCATACTCTTTTTTCCTTTAACTTTTATATATACATTGTAATGATCGGAATGAGTATGATCTTCTTATTCTTAACAATTTGAGTGAAACGTTGTTTACGAGTTAAAATTCAACTCGTTTATTTTATGGATATAATTTTGAACCTATATTTGACTTATTTAATTTATGAACGAATTCAATGAATTAATTATTAAAACTATTTTGATTGGTGAACAAGTTTAATTAATTAGTTAATTCTTAAATTAAATTTCAAACCATTTTTGAATTGATTAGATTCATTGTCTGTATTATACTTCAATCATAACAAAACATAAATAATCGGAGTTGAAGATGTTTTATGATTATGATTAATTTGAATGACCTGTTTAAGAAAATGATTAATTTTAAATCATTTATGATTGGAGTTTGAACTCCGGTCATTCCACTTTATGTGTAAATTTATGATGATTTTGTATTTCGTCTATGTATAAAAAAATGACCTATATGACATTGAAACGTAGAGAATGACATTTAATTAGGGTGATGAAAAATAATTAAAGAATGAAAAACAGAGTGTTAGTGTTAATTATCCAAACAACTTTTAGTTAACTAATCATCTATTAGTTGAATGTCCACTATACGTTGACTGCTGTTGCTGTCTGTGTCCTTTGGAGTGGAGATAACTTTATCATATTATGCAAAAGTTTCCATCATTACAAGATGTTCATGTGTCCCTTTGTTTATCAAACGTTTCTATCATATTGGCCCACGCTAACTACAAGTGCTTAATTAATCTATCTACAACTCAACTACCTTTATATTTTAATCTCAACATGTCAAATAAAAGTGTAATAAAACATGTTAAATATAATCAATATCATTATGAACTCAACTCAGTTGATAGAGACATTATATTATTTATATAAGAATCGGAATTCAAACTCGCTTATTCACTCTTTACATTCTCTCTATCTTATATTACAAGTTGTTTTGATTATAACCCACATTTTTATGTTAAATATACTTGAATCTCAATCTAAAAACTAGTTTGTAATGTGAACAACTACATATTCATTATTCAACATTCATCCTCACACCTAGCGTGAGTTTGAGTCAAATACTCATCATTAACCTGACTCCTGATACCATTTTCTTTGCTTCTTCACTGTCCCCGTTACTCACACACAAAATCCTTGTTACAGACAGACACACACACAAAAGAATATAACCTCTCAGATAAATTTTGATCCTATCTACTTATAGATTCTAAAAAGAACAACCTTCTCAAATTACCACCAATAAGAAGACAAATATTACCATGAAATCTCATACACACACACACACAAATATGTGCGTTATCTCCTTTCCATAACCATATATCGCACTTCAATCTCAAAATTTCACATACGTACGCCATATTTAGTTGTTTTATAACAAAAAAAACATATATATATGGTCTAATCTATATGCTTTTGATTTCATTTCAGCTTAATTAAAGATCTCAAATTTGAATCTAATCATAAATCCATACGTATATATAACCCTACTCGATTTGAGGATTAAATATATGATTACATGGAGGATACACACTTAGTTTGTATCCAAAAACACATGAGTTTCATAATCTTAAATTCTTAATGCATATAATAATTTATCATTACATGGGGTAATATTATATTATCTATATATATAAAAAGGGAAAATATTCACTAGTAGCACATTATATTTACCTTGCTCTATAAATATCTCCACCACTATTTCCTATTGATATGAAGAATATACTTGAGATCATTTCCTAACTGGAATTGGCAAACATATTGTTAAAGAAATCAAGACAAAAAAATATAAATTTAATAAAAGTGATGAGAAAGTTACTTGATTGGAGTTAGCTCCTCAAATCACATGTTGGAAGATCCTCACACATTTGATATATCCAAACAAGATCCTATGAGGTCATTTATGATTATCCTAAAGCACCATCATTGGCCCTCCACTAATATTCAAAGAGCTTTATAATCTCTGGCTTATATGATAAGCATATCTTAAAGATTCATTTTCGCCACAAAATCTCTTGATTCCTTGCTTTTTGAACCCACATGACTTCATTTTGCATTTTAATTATTAAATTATTTTCTTCTTTTGGTTTTGGTTTTGGGGGGGGGTGTTGGGAGCAGATTAGTGCAACTTAGCTTGCTTAAATGTTTATACATTTGCTCAAGTTTTGTGTTGGCGGCTTGGCGCAATACAAAATGGACTCATATTATAAAAAGTAAAATCCATAATAAACGATTAAAATTAGTGCCAATTTATATTTTGTTGTATCTCTTGTCTGCATTTATTTACTTCATATATAATCATTTATTTCGACAAAAGAAAAAATTATCATAGACTTTAGAAGTCTTAATTCAACTGATAAAAAATATCGAAATTACTAAATTAGTTGTCGGTAACCGAAGTTTGATTCCCCAATTTTTCCACTTTATATGCAAGTTTATAATTGCTTTATCATTAATTACAATGCACAAAAAGAAAATCATTTATGTACACAACAACTACTTTAAGTGGAATTGCTAGTTTTGTCAAAAAACAAAAAGTGGAATTGCTAGTTTTTTTTTTGACAGAAATGGAATTGCGTTGTAAACCCTTTTTTGACAGAATTGCTAGTTAAACTCTGTACATCACAATTACACCCCCTTTGACTTTAATTTTTTTTTGTACATCGAAAAAACGACTCTAATTATTTAAAATAATATGCAAAATATACGAGCTCCTAACCTCAATTAATTATTTTGTTTTTGTCAAAAAATAATAATTATTATTATTTTGTCATTATTAAAACAAAGTCTACATGATTAAGAAATTCTAGATCAACTGACAGAAAATGTCGAAATTTCTAGATCGGATAAACTCTAGTCACTCAACATTGTGTATGTGAATTTCTAATGATATCATTTCGTCTACATACTAATTAAAAAAAACACATAGTCTATATAGTCACCACTTAGTTTAGCACATAGTATTTTATATATAGGAGTCAAAAGATGAAATTTCAAATCGTTTTTCTTTCTCTCTTAGTTAAATAATTGTGATTACTCATGTATTTTGTGTTTCTCTCATTTTTTTTTCTTTCGATTTTGTTGTCTTAGTGCGAAGTTGTTTGTTTTAATTTTTCATCTTAGTACGATGTATTGTTTTCCGTCTTAGTGCGGTGTATATTTTAACGTAGTTTATATATTCCCCTAACTGTCCATCATATATGTAAGTTATTTTTTTACTAGTCTTTCTATATTTTATGCATATGAGAATAGTATGTAGTTAATTGTTTTACTAGTTTTAAAGTGTATACATACAATCTCAGTTCTTGTTTTGTCTGTAAATTCTAATTTATAGGGAATTCATGAAATCAATGTTTAGGTAATTGCATTTAGAGTTATGTATATGTAAGTAAAACTTTAATGTAAGAATAAAATAAAATTGAATTCAGGCATGTGTATGTTTTTTGAAAACTAGATGATGTATATACATGAACTCGGTTTCATATGTTGCTCAACATTCACTTCATCATTCAATGTAAGACTCTTAATTACGTACACTTGATATGTTAATATTTTCTCCCTTTCAAACTTCATAAAAAGCCTAAAAGTGAGTTGAAAATGTCACCTAAATCATGATTAAAGCCTCTCTAATTTAATTTGCATTCTGATTTTAAAACATTAGTTAAAAAACTTCAAGACACTCTATCAAAACTGATTGAATGCGTTTCTCGACAGATCAATTCATTTTGAATGATATGATTGCTCATTTCCGTTTGATTCAATCAGAATTTTTACATGTTTTTTCGTCCACTGAAATATATCTTTCGGTAGTGTAAATTCTATTAATTAAATAATGTCTTACCGGTAAAACTTTCAAAAAAAAATATATATCTTAGCGGTAACATTTTTTTGGGTGTGAACAATATTGGAGACGAAAAGAGCAACATCTTCATATAAACCATGGTTGGTATTGTTCAAAAATATGATGGTACCATGAGTTCAATTACAATAATGACTTTCTGTCAATTATAAAGCTCTAGAATTACATGAAACTTTTTATAAACTCCATATAGTAGGAGTGTTGAATCTACTACTCATATTACCAGCAGATGAAAAAGATCTGAAAGGATTGTTATGAAACTGTGTAGAGCCGCCGAGAGAAGTCATTCTTGAATAGGATGTATCCGAAGAACTACCTAAAGGTGCTGCCATATTAGCTTGGCTGTATACTCCATTATTAATTCTTTGCAGATAGAGTCTATATTTCTGCAGAAAATTCAAAAACCAGTAAGTTTTTTTGAATTAAAAGGCTCGATTGAAGGCAACGACACCAGCACATGTGGTTGCATTCAATTTTTCAAGTCATTTGTAGTGTCAGTGTGTTAGTTTCATGTCTGGCGTCTGTATCTGTGTCAGTGAGTCGTAATTATATAGCTAAAGCATAAGAGAAAAGATCAATACCTGGAGATGGCTCGCTACGTTTTCCCTTTTAAGCTTTTCAACATTCATCAAGTCAAGAATCTTTTTCGGCACAGCTTCTGCGAGAAATGTTAAAGCGACTATCATTAGAAACACAACAATTGATAAAAAGTATGATGAGAATTGTTTTTAAATTGAAGAAAGAGAGAAGAACTTACTATCAATGCCTAATTGATTAACAGCAGCAACAAACTTGCGGTGCAAGGCAGGGGTCCAAACAACTTGAGCCTTTTTCTGCGCCGTTGGATCATCATTGTTATGATCATCCTCATTCTCCTCATCATCATTATTTTCCTTCCTTTTTCTAGAAGGCCTTTCATTCTGATCCGAATTTCCGGTCAATATAGAATCTATTCCATTTCCGCTATCAAAATTAGGCGGGTGGTGATTGCTTCTTTTGTTATCTTTCTTCTTCATGATTACATGCTGCCAAATCATTTGTACCTCTTCCAGTCTAACAGGTTTCAGCAGATAATCACAAGCACCGTGAGTAATTCCTTTCAGCTCCATCTTCGGATCATCGTTGGCCGAAAACACTGAAATCAAGACACATTGTAATGTTAATGCTTCATTGATTAAACAAATAACAACCATATATTTTATCACTAATATCATTTGTTGACGGTTATTGTTGCGCTTTATAAACACATTTACGCACTTTAGACGAGTCAAATCCGAGTAATAATTATATCATGAATCAATAACATAGAATTGAAGAATTGCATAACTTACTTATGACAGGTAAGTCCGTCTCAAGTCCAACAAGCTCAAGCAGCTTAAATCCATCCATGTCTGGCGTATGAACATTGCTGATTACTAAGTCAAAATTATTTTTGTTTTCACTCAACAAGATCAGCGCCATTATCGCACTTTGGAGCCGTGGTTACTGCAACAAATAACCATAACTAAAATAATTATCATTCTGAATGAGAAAAAAATGATACACTGCAGATAAATCAGAACATAAAATATATGAAATGTTCAATTGAAATAAAAATTCAAAATTCTAAGAATCAGATGAGTATATATGACATCCTGCAGCATCTAATAAATCCAATGATTTTTATATGATATATCTTTGAAATCCAAGTAACAACATGCTATATAAGATTTCTGCTCTTTATTTTGTCAAAAAAAACACATACTATATAAGATCACAGAAAATTAGACATACAAGAAAATTTTAAAATATATGAACTTTAAAAACCAAATCATGTCTAATATCTCAGAAAGGATCAAGAATATTATCAATCAAATATAATTTAGTCAAACCAAAACAATATCAAAGAAAATTTAAAACTAATCTAATTGATATTCTTACAAGCATTGGCTGAATATAATGTTGAAAAAATATAGATAGACAATAATCTAATCTAACATATAATTTAGTCAAACCCAACAAATTATGTATTTTTGACAATTTAACTATAATTTGTAAAACTATAGTTTTCTTTGTCAAAAAAAACTATAATTTGTAAAAATTTATTGCTAATACTAATACTTGATGATTTTTCTTTTTCGACAAATGACAATTTTACTAAATGACAATTTCCAATTTTATATTGAATACCAATAACAATATGTTTTCCGTCAAAAAAATAACAATATGTTATAAATTACGTATTTATTTATCGCCAAAAAAATAAATTACATATTTATTTATGATTTAATTATTTGAGATAGTAAGGAAATGAATCATCTTTAAGAAGAAAGTAAATATTCTTTCACCTACCTTATTATAAATTATTAATGCATTTTCTTCTTTTCTTTTTTGTAAAATCTAATGCATTTTCTACCAAAAAAAAACTAATGCATTTTCTTTTTGTTTTTACAAATTAAAAAGGGAAAATAGATACAATAATAGTTATATATAGAGTCGATTAAAAAAAAAATCGTTATATATAGAATACTCACTTCGGTTGCTTTATGTGAATTGCACTATACGCTAAAAAGACTAAGTCATCTTTTACTTATAATAACGATCAAAGTAAAGTATGTAAAATTTCATACTCTTTTCAGATTATTTCTAATTACTTCCGTATATTCCTTCCTAAAGATTATTTTACATATTTTTTTTGAAGCAAAAAATAACTAATCCATCTTTTATACTTCTAATTACGAGTATAATATATACTCTTTCGTCATTTTAATTTTATGTATCATAATGATCTTAAATGAGTATGATCTTCTTAACAATCTGAATCGAACTTTTTTTCATTACATAATCTGAATCGAACTTTGTTTATGAGTTAAAATTCAACTCATTTATTTTATGAATATAATTTTGATCTTAAATTTGACTTATTTAATTCATGAACAAATTCAGCAAATTAATTATTAAAACTATTTTGATGCGTGAACAAGTTTCTTTAATTAATTATTAAATTTCAAACTATTTTTTAATCGATTAGATTCATCGTTTGTATTAAACTTCGATCATAACAAAAACATATATAATCGGAGTTGAAGAAGTTATATGATTATAATTAATTTGAATGACCTATAGTAGCAAAGTTTTAAGCCACTCAATCAGAACTGGTTGAATGTGTTTCTCAATCATGATCTACTTTAATTCATTTTGTATTGTTGCTCATTTCCGTTTAATTTGATTAGAATTTCTCCATATTCTTCATCCACGGAAAAATATCTTTCAGTGGTGTAAAATGTACATTCTATTAACTAATATTTTATCGGTAAAATTTTTAAAAAAAATATATATCTTCCTGTTAATTTTCTTTTATGTGTGAATTCGAACAATATTAGAGACGAAAAGAATATATCATGGTTAATATCCTGGTTGGTATTGTCGTTCAAGTATATATATATATATATATATATGGAAATCATTCTATTCAAATTCAAGAATATATCATGAGATAATGACTATCAATTACTATATAGTTTATAAAGATCTAGAATTACATGAAACTTTTTATAAAAAAGAAATGAATTACATGAAATTAAACTCCATATAGTCAGTCGTCAGTGTCCCCATGCATTTGAAGCTGAAAAAAAGTACAATACACAAACAAACCAAACATAAGACATAATATTATGTTATATGTATATTAAAAAAAACGATGTACCAAAAATCAAATCATGCACTACTAGAAAATTCGTGTTTAGAGACCGATTTAGAGACCGATTTTAATGCAAATCGGTCACTAAATCAATTAGTGACCGATATAGAGACCAATTAAAATCAGTTTTAAAGACCTAGGTGGCTGATCTGTTGTGACCAATTTAGTGACCAATTTGTTGTGACCGAATTAGTGACTGAGTTTAGTGACCAATTTAGAGACTGAATTTAGAGACCGATTTAGTGACTGAATTTAGAGATCGATTTAGAGACTGAATTTAGAGACTGATTTAGTGACTGAATTTAGAAACCGATTTAGTGACTGAATTTAGCGACCGATTTAGTGACTAAATTTAGAGACCGATTTAGTGACTAAATTTAGAGACCGATTTAGAGACTGATTTTAGAGACTGATTTTAGAGACCGAATTGAAAACGTAGTATGTTAAATTTGGTCTCTCATTCGGTCTCTAATGAGTTTTTTTTTTTTTTTTTATTACTCCATCCGTTGCTTTTTTATTTGTCGTTTTTGAAAGAAAAAAAAAACCAAATTAAGATAGTAGTATATTTTTGCACCTTATCTTCCTATTATACATTAGTTTAATATATATTTAATTTTAATCCACCAATAAAATCATATTTTTTTGCACACACTTTCTCTTTACAAAAAATAGGAACAAAACAAAAATAGTACATTACAAAAAAAACAAAAAAAAAACAAAAAAAAAATTATATGAATAAGTTTAGTTAAAAAAAAGATACAATTAAAAGATTATATTAAATTTATTCAATAAAAAAATTGAGAAGGATGGTATAATAGACAAAATATAACCTTAATTTGTCAAACAACAAATAAATAGAAACAAGTATTTTTTTTCTTTTCTAAAACGACAAATAAAAAAAAAAGGAGAGAATATTCTTTATAATTTTTTTTTACTTGCAAGACAAAATGTTATTATTTTTAATATCTCTAAAAATTTAAAGAGATGATAACAAAACACAAAAACTAAGTTCCAAGATTTCAAAACAACTAACAAAATTAAGCGTCCATAGAACTTTTGCTTATTTTATGTTGTCTGGAAACAACCATGGCCAAACTTGAAAGAGGTATCGATAAACTTGATTTTGATTTCCTCTTATACAAGACGAGAAGTCAACAAGACTAGAAGTCTGCTTGAGTAGGGACTGACGCAATGTAATAACCCTCTTCTTGAAATATCTAAAATTATTTCATTGACCCCAAACAATTAATCATGCGCACAACAACATAATATTAACATAGTAAATTTAAGGTTACTAAATACTTATAAAAAAAATTTAAATCAAACAAAATTTGCATCAGATACTCTTGATGAAATCTCCCCTTCTTCAGCGTCATATTGTTGTTGTATTTTGCCAAACAAGTCTTCAATTATTTCTCACTATTCACCTCCCATCAACGGTTTCAATGAGTCTTCTACTTTTTCTTCCTTTGGAACATTTACTAGTTTTTTTCTCTCTCTCTCTCTCTCTCTCTCTCACTCTTTCCCAGATATGTTATTTTACTCTGCACTTGAAATTTTTAACAATTTCTATTCATCTTATTTATAGAATTTTACCCCTTCATAGAACCATTATTTTTTTTGGATAAAGACTAAATAATAATTATTATGTGTAACAAACTTTGTTCAGATACATAAATGTAACAAACTTTATTTTACAAACAAATTTTAGTTTTTCAAACTTTAGTTTTACAAACAAATTTTAGTTTTTCAAACTTTAGTTTTACAATATATATATATATATATATATATATATATATATATATATATATATTAAACAAATTTTAATTTTTTAGATAAACTTTATTAGTTAATTATCTTTTTTTTTTATTGAGTTTTTAGTTTTTTTTTTTTGGTACGTGAGTTTTTCTTTTAGTTTTTTTGAGTAGTTATTTTCTTATCTTTTCTAAAAGTTGAGAAAATATTTTTTTTGAGAAGGAAGGTTTCCGGGTTAAAAATTAGTAATTTTTGTCTCTAAATCAGTTGCTAATTATTAGTTTTTAAATTACTCATTAATATTCAGTCTCTAAATTAGTTACTGATTGTCCGTCACTAAATCAATCACTATATTATATTAGTGACTGATTTAGCCACCAAAATATTTTTTATTATGAGAGTCTCTAAATCGGTCACTAAAACAAATATAGTAATTACTGGTCTCTAAATCGGTCACTAGTTATTACTCTCTAAATCGTTCACAAATATAAATATTATAATTATTTGTCTCTAAATCGGTCACTAATTATTAGTCTCTAAATCGGTCACTAATATAAATATAGTACTTATTGGTCTCTAAATCGGTCACTAATTATTAGTCTCTAAACCGGTCACTAATATACACATAGTAATTATCGGTCTCTAAATCGGTCACTTGTTATTAGTCTCTAAATCAGTCACTAATATAAATATAGTAATTATTGGTCTCTAAACCAGTCACTAATTATAAGTCTCTAAATCGGCCACTAATACAAATATAGTAATTATTGGTCTCTAAATCAGTCACTAATTATCTGTCTCTAAATTGGTCTCTAATATAAATATAGTAATTATTGGGCTCTAAATCGGTCACTAATTATCAGTCTCTAAATCGGTCACATAATCATAAATATTTTGGTCTCTAAATCGGTCACTAATTATCTGTCTTTTAAATCGATAGCTAATATAATATTAGTGACCGATTTAGCGACCAAAATAATTATTATTATGTGACCGATTATTCAGTCTCTATATCGGTCGCTATATTATATTAGTGACCGATTTAACAACCAAATATTTTTTTACTTTGAACTCAAAATTTTGGTCTCTAATTCAGTCTCTATATTGACCAAAAAATTTTGGTCGCTAAATCGGTCTCTAAATACGTTTTTTCTAGTAGTGATGGATGGTCAAAATCTAAAATGACGACGCTAGACTTAGATGTAAGAAAACCATCCAAATCTTAATATTTTTGGATCAATCAAAATCTTATTTAGAATAGAATATTATTATTATTATTATTATTATTATTATTATTATTATTATCTAGTTATTATCAAGTCCAAACCTGCGTTTACATTGGTACGGGTACGGTAACGGTACACAATACGTCATTTTAAAAACAATTAAGGTACGGTTGCGTTGGTATAATTTTAGAAAAACACTTAAAAAATATCGATTATTCATATTGTCAAGACCAAATCTCAATATTTCTCCCTCCTGTCATCATTAAAAATGGTGGTCTTTAGTTTAGGTTCATTAAGAGGAAGATAAACTGCTTCAAAAATACCAGCTGCATCAAATAGATCGACTCATTGATCTCCATCAATATCTCACAAGTATAAATATTTTTAAAACAAATTTAAATCTTCCTAAAGAAATTAAATATTTCTAAAAAAAACATGTTTTATGGGGTGTGCGAGTACCCGGTAAGTACCCGACAAGTACTCATTTCAAAAAACAAAAACAAAAAATGAGTGCATCGTCGGTGCATATCTAACAAGTACTAGGTACATACCGGTACCAGATACGTACCCGATACGGGTACACTCCCTAAAATAGAGTACCCGTGCATCACTTGTTCAAACTAATTTACACAAACTTAAATTGATTGGCATAAGTATACATAATTTTTAATTTTTAATGTGAATTATTTTTTGGTACCCGATTTGTATTATTGGATACGGTATTCTATAGGCAAGCTTGATTTGAAATATGAATTTTAAAATATAAAATAATAAAAATAAAAATATGACATGATATTGACCTTTTGCCTATAGTAGGGGTGTGCAAAATATCTGGTTTTAAGGCCCAAACCCATAGCCAGATCAAAACCACTTTTAAATATCTGGATTTTAGTATATGGTTATTAACCAAACCATTTTTCTCTGGTCGGTTATCCACCCAAATTAAATTTTTGGATTTGGTTTAAATTGGTTAATAAACCAAACCAGTAAAATCTAAAAGGATTAAATTATAATAGATATATTACGTCAAAAAAAAATCTAAAGGATATATAACAAAAAAAAATCTAATGAGTGCTAAATTTATTTTGTTGTCAAAAAAATAAACCTAAATTTTTAATATTCCAACAAAGATAATTTAGGATTTTAATAAAAAAATGTGGGTAATTTTGTCAACATAATAAATTATATTTTCTCTCACTTCATCTCCTTAAAAATTCCTTCCCTCAGCTCCCCTCCCCTCACCCTCAATTGAACCAAACAGGGCCTAAGTATCTCCTTTCAAAAAATCATTCGCGCAAATTCTGCTATATAACCGAACTGCATCTTTAGTGATTGCTTTTTCCACCATCTATTTTCATCTCGAGTTTTATTTGACGCTCTTCGGTGATTGCTTTCTTATCCTCCACCGCTTCAGCTTCAATATCATTCGCATTGGCACTATCATTCGCATATCCGAACCGCAATTCCGCTATGGCTTTTAGTTTGTGTCCTAGCATAGCTATGGTTTTTAGTTTGAAAATATATGTTGCAACCGATGTGTTGAATTGAAAGTTAGTGTTGTTTTTCATTGTACCAAATCTAGGAGTTTTGTTTAATGGTATAGTTACAACATGATTCATGTTGTTTGTATAGCTATCATAATTGTCATCGTTCATTTTGACTTGGAATCTTATGGATTGAATTTTTTTTTTGTCATATTATGGATTGAATTTTAACTAGTTTTTAAATGAGAAATTTGGTATTTTTTTTAAACAAAAAGAAAAAAAAGAGAAATTTGGTCTTAAAAACTGGTTTTTAAAAATAATCAGTTTAAAACTGGATTTTAAAAAATAACCTTTTTTAAACCGGCTTTATAATAACAACCGGTCATATATCCGTATCCAGATTTATAACTAGTTATATAACCGGTTTATAAAAAAATATGGTTATAGTTATGTATCCAAATCCAAATAAGTGGTTTTGGTTTGGATATGGTTTGGTTTGTCAAAAAAACCGACCATACACACTCCTAACCTATAGAATACTGTATTTAACAATATAAGTTAACTATCAGAGTGTTCATTAATTTTTAATTGGCGGAAGTGAAATAGAACCTCTCTACAAAAGTTATGAGTGACATTTTATATCCATAAGTATCATTAAAAGTAGACATGTATAGTGTACCCAAAAAAACAATAGACATGTATAGTATTTTCAAATCCTTAAACATATGATTTTATGTAATTGGTCCCTATTTGAAAATATTCATTTTTAATCTACATACTTAATAAAAATAATATATTTATTTATATAGAAGAACTATTTTCAATGTACATAAGAAATATTCAAATATATTTAAGTTAAGAAAAAACTAAATGCATTTTTATTTAGAGTAAAAAATAAAAAAATTAAGTTGAAAGTGTGAAGTACCTTGACTTGAGATGGTCCAATCCTTGTCCTTCCCAAGAGCCCAAAAGAAATAGCCCTTTAAGCCCAACGACTTAGCAAACCTAACCTTAATGGTTATGGATGGCCCATCATCATACCCAATCCAAGTAGTTCCAGCATAAGAATAAAAAGACACAGCAACCTTATCATACACAACATTAGCACCACTCTCTTTATTAAACTTCAAGATTTCATTATAGTTCATACTACCATCTGTATCGGTTGCCGGACCCACCGCGTCGGCTCCTACCCCGTGAACATTCGGATCCTTCAGCTCCCACGTCCTCCCGTATAAAGCCAAACCCATAACCAACTTTTCGGGTCTTACACCCGACTTGATCCATGACCTAATTCCGAAATTTGTACTAACTTCGGACTTTGGGTCGTATAAAGCAGCATTAAAGCCCGTGTTATTAGCCCACGAACCGTGATAATCAAAACACATTGGGCTGGCCCAGTCCAAGTATTTATTGATAGCATGGGCCGGGTACGATCTCGGCCCATCACCGGTTAACCTTATTGTGGAATTAAAATAAACAGCAGAAGTCAAAAGCAAACGTGATTTTCTATGAATCGTAGCTTCGGAAAACAAAGCAATATACCATTCCTCGTACAACAATCCGAGGTTAAACATGTCTTTTTGATTTTGTGGAAATTCCCAATCCAAGTCAATACCGTCAAACCCATATTTACGTGCCACGTGGATTGTTGAATTTATGAAGATTTCTCTATTTTGTTTTGTGCTAGCAATTTCAGAGAAGAGTGTTGAATTGCTATTACCACCTCCAATGGATAAAAGTGTTTTCACCGGCGGATAACGGTGGCGGAGTTCATTCGTGAAATTTTTGGCCCATTTATGATCGGATTGTGTGATTACAAGTTTGAATGAAATTGGTTCGGGGTTAACGAAAGCATAGAAAATGTGAGTGAAGTAGTTTGTGTTGATTGAAGAAGGTGTAAAATCACCACCTGCAGGCCAATAAGCTGTTCTAACACCATGGCTTAAAAATGGATATTGAGAATTATTAGAAGATGATGATGAAGCATTGAAGAAAAGGGCCATTAGAAAAACCAAAATTGGTGTGATTTTGATTTTTTGGACGGCCATTGTTTTTTATCATATGAGATGAATATATGTTGATGGTTATAACTTATATAGTGGATACTATATATATGATAATTGGTGGTGTTGGAAATTAGAATAGTATATGAATATGATTGAAGTATATATATTGTGAAATGTGAATTGAACGTTTCAACTAAATGATGGGGCATATAAGTAACGGAAGGAAAAAACCAAAGACAAAGGAACAAAAGTTGAAGAAGGAAACCAATATAAGAAAAGTCAAAGGGATCTAGATGCACACACAATTTGAGGTTATAGAATCGATGGCTTCAAATCTTGTTAAAGGTGAGAAGTTGATTTTTTATTTTTTTTTCCTTAACTATTTGCATACTAATCCTCTAAAATAAATATGTTTTTGTGTAGAAATATAGTCAGGGACTAAGGTAAAGATAGATAGATCGGAATTCGAATTCCAATATATAAACATTTAACTTAATAATTTTGATATTTTTTATCTATTAAATTAAAATTTGTGGACTATAGAGATAATATTGTATTTATTATGTTACCGGAAAATGCTTCCTTCTTTAATTATGTGAAAGGGAAGAACATTAAAAATTGTCTCACCATAAATCCAGCATTGTGTAATTAAGAAGGTCAATGTCACTTGGTAATTGGAGGATAGCAATGTTTATGTTTTTGCAGTACTACTACCGTTGTTTGTGGTTATTAGTTAGTGCATTTGTTGTGTGACCACTCATCACTACACTTACTAGCTAGTGCATTGCTATCCATCCATATTGAAGGAATACAATTGTGGTGTCTAAAATGTGATCACATTTACTTGTGATCAATAGTTTATACGTGTCTCTATTTTCAGCCAACATGCATGATCAAGTTGTTGAATTAATTAAAACATCATTAATACTCCTTTTACAATCATGTCTGAAGGAAATTGAACTTTTTTCTGCATTGTTACAGTTTAGTGGTGCTTCACCCACAAAATAATTGGATAAAGATAAATGATTTATGTTTGAAGTTTCACGTTGGTTATAGGGACGGACCCAGAAGTTTTGAATGGTGAGGGCCTATATTTTTTTTGAAGAAGTGATGATTAATATATCTCTTTTAATTATTGTCATATGTATTATAATACATAAAAAAATTTATAAATAATCATTTTAATCTCTAAATATATGATGTATTCTTACTATAATATACAAATCTATCAAATTTGACTTATAAAATATATATTTTAGTACTAGATTAACTAATTAAAAAGGTATAAAATCAAAATATTATAAAATCATATATTTTTATTTTATCATATCTTATTTTTTAATGTGTCTAATACTAAAAACAATTTGATTTTGAAACTAAGTGAGGGCCTTGGCCCTCAAACCCTCTAACCTGGGTCCGTCCATGGTTGGTTAGATATATCGCATAAATAGGCTTAATAAAATAGTGTAAATTTCAACTTTAAATTAGTTTTTGGAAGATCTATATGACATATATAGATCTTCCAAATTCAAATAACTCATGTTAAATAATATATTCGTTCAACTTAATTTGGTGGGTAATTCTATGCTGAGAATTACATAACTAGATATTTAAACTCATGTAATAATTGTTTAATATTTATATACGGCCGTACTTAAAAAATTTGAGGATTTAAGACCCAAAAAAAACTAAGTGGAAACGACAAGGAAATACAAATAATATCCCAAACAAATAATATGACATAATGAAATACAAATGAGATTGAAACAAACAAGAATCGACAATGAGAAAAACTAAGTAAACAGAGATTAAAATACTCATGTATGTATTACAACATGATAAAGACACGTTTCTAGGAAATTATTTAGAAATCTTTGAATATTGCTTCTTTTACTGGTTTTTTGTTAGTATTAGATATGTCACTATACTTGAGCAGAATCTTTTTGGGCTTAGGTGTTTTTAATCAAATGTTTTTTTAATTTGGCTTTTTCCGCCTCCTTAATTACTCTCACGCCCCCAAAATACCTAAAATATCCTTTTGATTTATGAATTTACAATAGGAAATTCTTTTCAACCAAAATATTTTGGATCCTATCTTTCAAAGTATATCCAAAATGTTACAAAAATAGGAAATTAATTTCACCAAGTTTGAAACATAGGATCCGAAATTTCACTCCGTTTGGAAGATAGGATCCAAAACTATATTTTTTGCCCAATTTGGAACTTGCGGTCTGAAATTGCAGTTGATTTTGAAAGTTAACTTCCAAAACTTTAGAAAACAAACACCAAACTGAGATTTTGCACTATTTCCATGGATTTGTCCATGTAATACCTAAAATTCAATCCAGATCAATCTAACCCAAAAAATCGTTTGCAACACAATCAAATTAACCAAAACACATAATCATAATTCACTGAAATACAATCAACAAAACATAATTCAATCGTCAAAATAAATTGCTCATTCAAAAGAGTACATAGAAATGGTTCATTCAAAATATTACTTAGAAATTGTCCATAAAGATTATATGAAGAAATTGTCCGTAAATATTACATAAAGGTATTGTCCATGGATTGATGTTAGATTGAGGAATTATAAATGAAAAAAATTGGAGAAGAATCAGGGTTCATAGATGGCAAAAAACGCAAATTAGAACTTATCTTCCAATTCGCACTTAATTGATAGTTACGTTTCAAAACTGCACCTGATTTCGGATTGTATCTTCCAATTTCTGTTTTGTCTGGTGTTTTTTTGCATGTAATCTGTATATTCCAGTCTAAATTGAAACGTAACTTATGAATTTAAGAAATATTTTGGATTTTATAATCCAGTTATTTTTTACACCAAAATGAGAGAAAAATAAAGGGTATTTTGGAATTTTTAGAGAGTCTGAAAGCAACTTTGAGGACTTAAAAAGCAATTTTCAATTTTTGTCCTTTTATCTTGTTTTTGTTTACTGGGCCGCTTTTGAAACAAAAAATAAAAGTGCACTTTGATATCCATCAATTTCACAATATTTATAAAAAAAGTAAGATAATTTCATTCCTCCCCTTAAGTCTCCCCCCACCCCCCAATTTCGAAAACCCAAAAATATCCTTTCGCGTTTTAGAATTTGAGGAGTGTTTTGTTTATTTGAACAAAAGGAAAAAACCATCGGAATTTATCGACTTTCTCCCTAGCATCCGTAAAAACCCAAAAACATACTCTTATTCGAGTTCTAGAATTCAAACGATATTTTGCTATAATTGAAGCAATTGAACCTATTATTGTGAAAGGGATTGAACCTAATAAAATCACATCAATGGAGAGAACCTAATGAAAAACTAAAAACAAGAAACATGTGATTTAACTATAATTGAAGCAATTGAACCTATTATTGTGAAAGGGATGAATTATAAATTATCATAATAAGTTAAATAAACGCAAGTTGAGTGGCATTGATTGATGATATGAAGCTGAACTCTTATTGTGGTATGTTTGAGGATGCCAACTAGTTGACTATAGGCCTTAAATTCATGATTGACATCATCAACCAGCAAAACAAATTTGTCGTTTCTAGTTCCCATTAATTAACTTTAGCATTTCGCTTTCATATACTCAAAGGTCATGAACAAACTCTTGAAAAACCAATGCAAATAATTAGAAGAAAAAAAGCTCACAGAATGTTCAGCCAGGGTGTAAATGGTTGTCATGCATGTTCCAGGTTTTCATTATTACTCCCACCGTTTCAAAACGAGTGTCGTTTTAGTTCAAAAATTTTGTTTCGTTTTTTAATTTCCAATACAATATTTTCCAATTCTATCATCTAATTACTACTTTATGCACTACTTCCAAAAAAACAAAGGAAAAAGTAAGTTTAATTTAGTAAAATTGTTATTACTTTAAACATAATGATTACATTCCTTAGTATGTGTGAAAATACCAAAAGTGACGCTTATTATTTTTTTTTTGGTACATCAGAAATTTAAATTACTTCCGCCAAAGATCGAACTCTGGATCTCCCTCTACCCAACCCATATGTCGCCCAGCTCTTACCACTTGAACTATCCTACAGGGACAAGTGACGCTCATTTTAATACAGAGGGAGTTTAATTATAAATAACTAAGTACTACTAGTTTATAAGTACAACTCAACTATTAATACTCAAAAATTTCAATTCAAAATTTCACAGTTGTGTTGTGTGTGAGAATTTTAAGCGGTAAAAACTAAAAATTGTAATGTCTAGGGTTAATTAGTCAGGATAAGTTAATAAAAAAATTAGAGGAAAAATATGAAATTTATCTTTGACTATAGATCGACTATAGTAATTTTTTGTCAATTAAATTTTGTATTTCTATCGCTTAAAAATACACTCTTACCAATAATGATTAGTTTAAATGGTAAAATATTTTAAGTAAGTAGTTACAAGTTTGATTCTTTATAAAAAAATTCGATTGAGATGAAAATAATATATCTTGTGTCTTACGAATTTTTCGACAGAGATTAGTCATCCATTAAAATTTAAATTGATATTTTTCAATTTGTTAATTAATTTGAATGGATCAACTTTTAAATATAATTTTTTGTTAGGAACTAACATGATTCATCTGAAAATCGTGAGAAACAAATATTCTATACATATTTTAATTATATTCAACTAAAATTTGTCCATTTAAATTGAACAAATTTTACTTATGTTTCAATTTCCATCTTAAGAGTGCACTTTTGATACGCCGCACTAGTATATTATTTGCCTTTGCCATCATGCTTGACTCTTTTTATAAAAACTTGCTTTAGACATACATTCATGTGGTCATAACATAAATGTAGCACCAACTTACATGCATAAAGCAAACTGAAATATTTGAAAATGACTTTTTGGATTCGTGTGAAAAGAGATAGGAGAATATCAAATGTATGGTGTAAAAAATTAGACAAATTAAAGTCTAGAAGGCTCGTATTGAAAGAAAAGAAAATGCACAAGATATTTTTTTTGAACAAGCAAAAATGCACAAGATAGTACTTGCAAAGTGAACACATGCTATGTAGGTATCTACAAGCAAGTTTTGCTTTGCTTAATTTGTCATTATCAAAGAGAGAATTTGGCAAATCATGAATTATGACGTTTAATGGAGAGATTAGTTCAGTATGATTGGACTATCACGAGAGTGGTGTTGAATGTAGTGTTGTTGGAGTTTGTCTGAAGTCTCACATTGTTTAGGTTTTTGGGCTGTCAAGTGTATAAATATGTGAGGGCAACCTTATGAGCTAACTTGTGGATTGGGATCCAAACATATTTAACATGATATCAGAGTCGGGTTAAAGACTGCAATGTGGGTGTTTGACCCAGATCCACGAAAGACGTGAGAGTGAGTGTTGAATGTGGTGATTTGTGAAATAACAAATGTGAAATAACAAAGGAATGAACATTGGCCTAATTTGGTGCACAAACTAAATTGTCTTTAATTGACAAATGAATCAATGTATTTGTATTTTATAGTTTCAAATAATTATTTGTAGATATATTTTTAAAGACTAAAGTCAGTTCTAAATTATTTTCTCAACAGTAACTTAAAACGAATCTTTGTTTTTTATTTTGTGTGGATGGCAAGTTAGGAGGAAGAGAAGATTGGAGAGTAAAGGAGAAAGCATTGTAAGTAGTTTGTTATCTTTAGAGTACTTGTGGATCTATCTAAAGATATTTTCTTTTATGAATGGAGTGAAAGGAATAGAGATAGATTGGAACTTTGTGGTTTCTTTTTTGAGGGTTTTCAAATGTGGACCAATTTAGAAAGACAAGGAGATCTCATAAAGAGATATGGTTCTATATATTGATTAGACAGTTAACAATTTACTAAGATGAAGTGATTAAGTTGTTTTCTTAATGGGATAATCACTTTAAGGTGGGGTTAGGACTTTTGTTAAACAAAGTTGTCAAAAATGACTTGTAAATACGGTAACAATAATTAGCAATATTATATATGTAAAATGTTCAAAGTTGTATACCTAATCCAATACTTTAACTATAGTCTATATAGGATATTTGATCTAATATTAAGATTAGTGATAATAATGCAATTTAACACGAAATACACTATGAAGGACATTAGATAGAGGAACTCCACATCAGCTTCCCCTTTTATGTGTCGGCCATTTGTCTCTTTTGCCATTATAGGACACTTCACATAGGAATTCTCTTCCCTCTATTTAATTTTCCCCCTATATTTATGCATGTGGAACCATTTTAATTTCTACTTTATTTATTGGTTGCAAGAGAAGTAGAATTATGCTATGTCCCGAACAAAACTCATCATATTATAATAAAAAAGATAAATGAAAGATTTTACAATGATGATGATTTGAAGGAAGAATTATGTAAATTGTGGCGTTTAGTTGAAATTAATGGCAGAAATTATGTTCTATGGTGGGGTCTACTTGTAAATTTATGATGGGAATCGTAAATGGCAGAGTGATCTTGTTATCACGATCTATTGAAATTTAACTTTTTTATTTTGATTTGTAAAAAAATTTAAGATTGGATAATTCTAAATCACTAATCAAAATTGATTACTAAATGTAAATGCATGATATATATATACATGTACAACAATGGATAATTCGAGTTCATATGAAGAGAAAGCACACATGAAGAAAGTGTAAAAAGTAAATTTGTTGTTCTAAACAAAAAAGATGTGCAAAAAGACAATGAATGTGAACAAGTGGGGACATAGTGGCGCCTTTGGTGATGGAGTTTGAAATAGTGAGCATAGAGTTTAGAGATTGTTGTGTGGGTTTTGGTCTACACCATGTACAACATTTGGTTTTGTCTCCTACATCATTAATTAAGGTACTTTCTTTCTTTCTTTCTTTAGGACCATCTTACTCCATTATTTTCTTTTCTTTAGGCCCTTCTATATATATTGCCGAAAGCCAAACTACAAACAATACCTTATTTAGTATTCCAATTCCAATTATATAAGCAATAGAAGGTGAATATATATGTGGTAGACCAATTTCATAACTATGTGGATCGGTGTTTAAAATTATCAAAAATTTAATTACGGTTGACAATATTTTTAGAAGTATTGAAAATTCATGATTATTATCGTTATTACGACTTGTATAATGATATGATTGATGTTAGTTCAAGATGAATTTCATATATTTTTTGTAATCGAAAAAGTATCAATTAAATCATTATTTCAATTGTTAAGACAAAGATGACCATTAATTATTGATAAATGTAGTCGTTGAAATTTTAAATATGGATCAACAAGTTAGAATTTACAAGCAATATATAGAATGTGTGTCCATGCATGAACACATCACATGAACTACTTTATTAAAACTGCAATAAGAGTGTATGTGTCTCTATAGTCAGCCACGTGGGTACGTGGGTTGAGCATGCCTACGTGTACATTTTGTTTCTCGTTACAAAAATATCATAATCGATTTTGTCTTCTATCAAAAATGATTTTAATAGCCTATACATGATGTTTTTCTAAGTAGCTAGGTTAGTGACTATAATTTAAGTGTAATGGTGAATAAGTATCATGAGTATCGTCACACATTGCCGTTTGATTAACTATTATTAGGAAGATTATTTTTTATAAAAGTTGTTAGATCACCGTGTAATGATTCAGTGGTAATTGGTGTTGAATTTGATGGAGAGAATTATGGTTCATTTTCTAACAACTGTGTGATTGGGAGGAGACTGAAACTACTTGATATCAGAACTGATCTCTAAACTAAATTAAACTTATGGTAAAAATCTTTAGTTAAGTTCTTAACTCTAATCTCTCGCTACTAAACACCAAAAGATTATTGTCACATAGAGTTTAGAGTAGCCCACACAAATAGTTTGGACTCTAAATCTTCTCCCAAAATCTTAATAATTTTTTGTATATGAGTCATTTCATTTTCACTTATATACGGAATACAGCTTAACATTCGCATTTTTCATTAAATCCGGAACTTACTTTTTTGAATGGAAAATGCGGAACTTACTACTCACACTTAATATTTCTAACAATGTAAAAAAGAATAACTTAAAAATTAAGTACCAGTATTAATTAAAGGATATAATTATTAATTAATAAATAATTAATAAATAATTATTAATTAATATAATTATTTAAATCAATTAAAGGATATAACCCTAAACAATTAAAATCATATTAAAAATTAAAAGTGACCATTTATTGAGATAATTATTATTTATTTTTTTGGTACAAATTGAGATAATTATTTTGCAACTGTGATAAAACAAAATGTAATAATGTTTTAAAATTATCATGTCGACAATATATTAAAATATAGTCTTATCTTGCAATATTTCAATGAGTGGAAAGTAAACAATATTTTACAATTTTGACAGCATATAAACACTTAACCTTATAATACTTCTTCAGTTACTTATTATATATCCAACTTTTTATCCATTTAAAGTGTCAAATTAAGAATCAACAACTCAAACATTTCCTCAAACCTACCAAATAAGGGTTAAGAACTCATCTTCAATGGAAAGACAAAGCAAAGAAACTCCTCCAAGTCCAAGCACACCACCATTACAACATCAACATGAAAAGAAGAAAGAACAATCTATTGATGAAGAAGAAGACATCACAATTACAAAGGTAGATACTTTATTATTTGATCTAAATGAATCTACCAATGATGAATCTTTTCTTGATCAAGAAATAGAACTCAATCTCATCACGTCTTTAGATGATGTTGATAATTCATCATTAGAAAACAAAAACATAAACAAAAACAAAAACAACCTTGTTGAGGCAGAACAAAGAGTTTTCTCTTGTAACTATTGTCATAGAAAATTCTATAGTTCACAAGCATTAGGTGGACACCAAAATGCTCACAAAAGAGAAAGATCAATAGCAAAAAGAGGACAAAGATTTGGAACACAAATGATTTCTTCAACTTCTTCTTTTGGTTTTGGTTTTGGTTTTCCTATTATGCATAATAAACAAAGTTATGCAAACATGGCTTCTTTGCCTCTTTATGGTGCTTTTGGTAATAAACCTCTTGGAATTCAAGCACACTCTATGATTCATAAACCTTCTAATGGATTTGCAAGCTCTTATGGACATAATCATCATCATGGTTGGTCAAACTCAAGAACATTTATGGATCAACAACCTAGTATAGCTAAACTAGGTGTTGAAAATTTTCATAGAGCAACAACATCATCAAGAGGAAGTGTTGGTAGATTTGAAGTGGTGGATGCAATGATGAACTCTTCAGCTAATAAAGAAATGAAGCAAAAACATCTTGATTTATCTCTTAAGCTATGATGAATTATTGGTTAGTGTAGTTAAGTTAAGATTTTTGTGTGAAATAGGATTTGTTTGTGTAAATTTGTTATATTAGGAAGATGATTATATAGTTATTTTCTTGTTTTTGAATTGAAAATTGAAAATTGTTCAACTCCATTGTGGAGTGATTTATTGAGTTGTAATCTTTTTATGTTTGTTATGTCTTTTTCTACAAGATTTTTTTTTTTTGGTTTTTTTTGTTACTAGATAAAAGTAAATCTACTCAAGATTTTGATGTTGTTATAATAGGAATTTGATGTTCCATTTTCACTAAATATTTGAAATTTATCTGTAATACAAGAGTAATAATAACCATGCTTATGTATATAAATCTGTTCATATACTAAATTGTTTCCAAGAACAAATAATTAGCTATACTGCTATACACTTATGTGTACATTCTTTTTTGAACAAACTTATATGTACATTCTAAAATGTGATTCTTGGTGTGTGCATAGATTGAGGTGGTTACAGGTTCTGTATGATGATTTATGATGTAGATGGGCATATCTGTCAATTTATGTGTTCCAATTGCAGCACTTTAAAATAAATCAGGTATGAAAGCTAATATAAAATTTTCAACTAAACACAAAAGTTACTTCTTATCAGTTTTAGTCAAATCAGATTTTGTGCATACTTAAATTTCTTGAGATGGCTGGAATCACGATGTACTGTCGTAATTTTAATAAAACCTATATTGTAAATCATAATTTTGTCAAATTCATTATCAATCGAAGCAAATTTAGATCAGATAAATAATTTATTAAGAAACCAAAAATTAAATATTACTTTTAATTACTAATATTTCAGAATTTTTCCTCTTCTCTCAATAATAAGATTGTGATATCATGTTAGAAGTTAGAAGTGTAGGGGCCAATAGCAACTAAGTATTTACTCATAATAACAAAGACCAAAACTAGTGGGTAAGGAAGTGGATAACATTATAGAAATATAATATCCAATAAAATTATTAAGATTATATCATTTGTTTGTCCACACATGCTGTATTAGAATATGACTTGCCTATTATTTTGGTTTCTGCATAGGAAGACTTTTTTGTCTTGTTTGAGATTCATGTACTAAGTCACTATCATTGAGTGTCTTCAAATCTAGGAAAGATTCATGTGTGTTTATATATCAAAGTATAATAGCTAGTCTACACCTAAACACCTCAATTCAATGTAGTAACGACAAAGGCCTTAGTTTAAACTATAAATAAACTATAATTTACAAACGTGGGTGACGGTATTTGTCTCATCTTAAGAGTATTTGAATGAGATAATTAAGAAATTATGCTATCTCAACTAAGTGCGTCTGAATGAGATGATTTAGGTCTCTTTCAACATATTTAAAATAATAGAATTGAATTCAGTAATGCAATGATATTAACAATTTTATACAAAAACTTAATTGCTCTTTGAAATTTTTATTTAAGTTAAAAAATTAGTATCTACAATTGCGTATGAATGATACATATATAAGTTAAAAATTTTAAGAAAAACATGCCGCCCCATTTGCACAGCTGAAAACAAAATATATAGTACAAATATATTTTGACATGGTTCATTGCTAAGGATTTTTTATTTCTCCAAATATTTTTGTTTGATCTGCTTTTGTGTCCACATGAAAGCTATCTTTCTGATTTTTCAGTTTGCAGTCAAGTCTTCATGTTTCGTAGTTCACCTAAGCATCTTCAAATTAGGGACTAAGTTATTCTCCATAAAAAAAATGTTGGACTAAAATGGATATTATTTTTTATTAGAGACTAAATTGAGCCAAAAAAATTGTGAAGGATCAAACAAAATTAACTTTTATTCTAATCATTTTCCTCAAAGTTATCGCACGATATTATCATTTTAAGTTTAACTTTGTTTATCAAAAGCGAAGTTTTTTTGTCGAAACCAGGGTATCCACCGCCGAATGCAGTAACTAATCCATCGCTAGATTGGAAATAGATAGCTGGCCCAGAGATTTAAACTTGCCTCATGCCCAAAGTGAGAATCAAATCCTTGACTTTTAGTTAAAAGAGGATGAGCTCCAATCGCTCAACCACACCCTGAATTTTATCAAAAGCCAAGTTGACAACAAATTATGCTTTTATTTACTAGCTAATTGTAGTTTTTTTTTTTACGTTTAATTTTATTTAGTTAAGCCCTAGATAACTTATTTAATTTTGTTTAGATAAGTAAGATTGCATGTAAGTCAACTCCTAACATTTGAGAGCTCATAGCTGATATTAGGTAAATATCCACTTTAAAGTCTACAATAAAATTAAGATTAGAACAAACTACTAAATATAATGCTTAACTATAATTTTAGTTCATGAACCAAAGCTAATGTGTGATTTTGATCCCAAAATACTTTTTGTGAAAATTAATCTCATTTTCTTCAATTGTTACACTTAATTACTTCAATTTCACTTTTTAAATAATTAATCACTAATTACATAAAATATTAAAAAGTAAAGGAATAGTTTATTATGAGGGTTAACAATGAAAAGTGATTTTTTTTCAACTGGCTTTCTTTTCTCTTACTTTCTTTCCTTCAACATGCTAGATGACCCTGTTTATGCATCAGCAAAAAAACAAAACAACTAGAGTGATAGTATTTTGCAATTCCCATACTATTTTACTAGCTTGTTTGATATATGTTCCCTCAATGTTTCTCGCGTCGCAATGCGATGTGACTGTCCATTTTGTAAAGCTATAAACTCAAGCTTTCGAGCAATCACATGTTAGTTGTCTTCTTGCTGCGGTTCCAAACATGCACTACATGTAAAAATAACCAAACCTATGTAGCAAATGTAAATCCTACCTAGAGGTAATAGAGGATGCTGCAAGAACTAAAAGGTACCGTTACCAATAACTCAAATAACTTCCAATGTACAGACAGCATAATCTGAATTTCGCAACTATCTCTACAAATAAATCATCATTCACTCGAACAAGTTAACATCCTCAGAAGAAGCTACAGACACATAAGAAGCAAAACCTATAGTAATGTCGTCTCATTTCAGTATCAACACATTATTCCCATATATCACCAAATAAACAATGGAAAATGAAAAGCAAATTATGGACACGCAAAATAAATGCATCATATAACTATATAAGGTGTTTATCAAAAAAAATATAACTATATAAGGCACATTACCTCCTAATATGGAAGAAAATAGGGAGTTCGTCCTTGTTTATCATTCATTCATCATATAACCGTGTAAGAAAATAGAAAGGTCATTATTTACTGCCCTCTCCTCCTAATGCTTAACATTCTTAAGGCACATTGCTATCAAATAAATAATTTGATGCGAATACTACAAATCAAATGGGTTTATACTAGAGAAACTAACTCCTACAATGGCAAAACTTGGCGTTTACATATCAATTCTTAGTTGCCAACTTACCAGCCTACTTTACCACAAACGACTTGAGACGATTCATCCACCTTAGAAGTTCAACTCTATCCTTGTTCATCATATAATGGCTTAAGAAATCACAGAGATCCTTATTTACCCCCCGTGTGTCCAAGTACTCGAAAAACTTCTCCTGAAGCTTCGGTTTTAGGTTGCTGTGACCAACAATTTAAACAGACAAAAATTATTAGCATACCAACTTAATATGTAGTTTCATCAAAACAGCCGCTAGGACTTTGTATTGCCAAATTCACTATTTGCATAGTTGAAATCTAAATCAAAAACATTTCGCTAATGAATCCAATGAACAAAAATGAAATGTAGACCTGTTATTAGGCTTTCAATTTCAGTTCATGTTGATTTTCTGATTTTAAATACAAAAATGCCACATTGTTTTCACTTTGTCTTATCAAAGTTTTGTACAAAAAACAATGAAAAGAATCTACAAAGAACCTTAAAAACCATAACCAAAGTGAAAACAATGTGTCATTTTAGCAAATAAAACAGAACATAAAAACAGAAACTATTTTCTAATTCCAAACAAATCCTTAAGCTTTTGTCATCTCCATGATTCCATCAAAGTTTTAAAAAGATCCTTGACTACGAATATGACTGCAACGTCAATGTGTATAATTTATCTGCGACCACAATTCTCCACATATCAAATATAGTAAAGTGTTATGCAACTGTATTTGCCTACGAATCTCAACTATATCAAACATTCTTACGCGACTGTTACTGCAATTTAAAACCTTAATCTCCCCGAAACAACAAATATATATTAGGCACACGAAAGAAAACATAATTCAAACCTGAAATCAGGTCCATGGTAAGGCCTAGTCGGCATCTGACCCTGCTCTAATATGAAAACTTTGTGAACATCCAAACGATCCCACCAAGCCGAGCAGACAAATTCTAATTCATCACCCTCTTCCCCTTTCGATATAACCACAATAAAACTAATATGACGCCGCACTTTCACCAATGACCTATCATCATCTACAAGTTCAGGTTGTTCAAACCCATCAAACATTGTAGCTTTAATTTTGATATCTTCATTGTCCCCAAATTTCCCCTTCATTGTAACCACTTGTGAACCATCTCTCTCTTCAACAATAAACGAATTGAATTCGGTCTCAGACTGCATAAAACAAATTAAAAATCACTTTTTTAAATAAAAAATCAAATAATTTTCTATCTACTCAAAACAACTTCTCATTTGAAACTCCTAAAACTGATTATTTAATTCAAAAAAAGTGATTTTTATACAATTTTCATATCATTGAAATTGAAATGAATGCAAAAAAAAACCCTAATACCAAAATTGATGAAAGTTTCATTTTTTTTCTGGTGTTTCTAACCTGATGAGCGTATGGAGCTAGATACTCGATCTCGTTTCGGAGTATACGCAAAATGTTGGAATCAAACGGTGATTTTGTGAGTGATTTTACAGTGTAAGTTCTGTGACAAAAACCTAATGTTTGAGATAGAACATTAGTAACTATAGGTGAAGGAAAATTGTGTTTGAATCTATGAGCTTTTTGAAGTGTTCGAATGAGCATAGACATGTTTCAGATTCTTGTTTGAATCAGACAGTGATGAATCAATTTTGCGGATGGAAAGTGTAGAAAGACATCATAGGAGTGAGTATGTTTGTACATTGCATACACTTGGGCTTATTGGGCTTTTTAAGAGAGTAATAGAGGATGATTGGGCTGTGATTAAAGCCCAATAGGTAGCACATACACCCTTTAATAAGGGCCCCTTGTTAGGGCACTGCTTGGAAAACCTTCTAATCTCTTTTTGGGTATGTTTGATAGGTTGAAAAAAGAGGAACAAAACAAGATAAAAAAAAATTGGTAACCAAGAAATTTTTAATCGTATTATGTTTGATTTTAAAATTAGTTTTAGACCTTGACAAATCGAGGGCAAGTGAGTGAACAAAAATTGAAATGGTTGTCTGTCACTAAAACTGTATGACAATCTTTTGTTTCATGTACAAGTTATTTAAAATATCAAAATAATATTTTATCTATCAAACGCAAATTTGGGTGGCATTTGATCTACTAAAAATTGAGGGACAAAATAAATAAATAAAAGTTGTCGAGCATTTGATTTAAAAAAGAAAAAAAAAAGGACAGCACAAAAAAAATACACTGAACAGGAAAACTACCCACTTTTTTGTTACTACTAAAGTGGAGGTCAAAGTTTTGTCCGGCACACAAATAAACGAAAAATATATTTTTATCCTTAGGTTATCTTAGTTACCTCTTTATTAGCTTGTTCTCCAAACTTACTTACCTCCTTTTCTTTGCAACCCTGCGCACCTCCTTTTCTTCCCTGCCAGAGTTTAGGGGTTGCTATCTTGTACAAAGATAATCGATACCATAAAAGTTTGTCTATGATATTGTCCTATCTTATTTGTTTTATATTTATTTTTTAATTTTAACATTATTTGCAAGTTTACATTCAGATGGAAAATTTTCTTATGTATTCAATCAAACTACTTATTTTTTTAAAATTGTTTGTCTTCTCGCACTCACTCGTCATGATCTATCTTTCTCTTTCGTTTTCTTTCATTAGATTTGGGTTTTTAGAAAACGAAATAAGTCATAATTCATGAATTTTTTAGTTTCTTTATATCTTATTTTTTTTTGGTAGAGTTTCTTTATATCTTAATTATTGAATAATGTAACTCTATTTCGCTCTTCTTCATTTTATATTTTTGCATTTTTCATGTTTATTGTGTAGTCCATATAGGGGGTGATGGGCGTCAATCATCGATCTATTTGTCATTAGGGTACACCTCTTGTTTTTTGTGAGCACAAACTAAGACCTCGTGAAACAAGTTTCTATAAAAAAAATGTGAAGATAAAATGTAGTTTAGAGGATACAGGTTTTGTATAACATAATAAATAAATAAAATTGATACCTTTAATCAATTTACAATTACTTTTTATTTATTTATATTCGTGCTCAGAAAAAAAAAAGACTTTAAAGCAAAAGAGAAAAATATTCTAAAAGGATGGGAGAATTGATTCCTTTGGTACAAAATGATGAATAAAGTTAAAAGAAGCTATATGTGAGGTTTGGATTTCCTTCACGACTTTCATCGTCAAATTGTGAATGATAGGGATTTTTTTTAGATGAACTAATCACACATCTTAATCTGCAGCTGATAAGTTTTTTACAAGTATTAGTAAGAAATTAGACATGTTATTTTTTAGTATTAAGAACTTATTATTTGGGTCTTATTAACTAGCGCCCTTGGGGCACTAGTTAAGTTTACCAAAAAAAGTAATACTTGCATTAGAAATTGTGTTTTATTATTTTAGAAAAGTACAATACACAAATTTCAAGAATGTTTTTTCTATTTTTGTTTTCTTTACCATTGTCCTAAGGGCAATGTTTATCATTTTTCTTTATGATTTTTACATTCCAATTTTAAGGTGAACTTTACATCAAATACTCATAAACAATGACTAAAATGTCCCCAAATAGTAAGAGTTGATGGACATTAGAGTTGGGTAAGGAGATGTTCAGAAATCAATTTATGGTGGTAACAATTATTTTTTCGATATACCGAAAAGGAAAAAACAATGACTATATTAAAATTCCAAAAGACTTAAATGAAACTTTCGTCCTTGTATATACGTGTGTTTTTTTTGTAATCCATGTACATTTTTTTCTTAAAAATTCATATGTAACAATTATTTTAATTTTAATTTCTAAAGATAAAATCCGTAAAAGTTAAAATAGAAAAATATGCGTAAGATAATGAAAATGTCATTTAAACCATTCTGAAATAATGATGAAATTGGTAGATGATAGACAATGAGATAATGGGCTCCTGAAGCAAAAATCCGACATCCAGTGCTGCTGCCTATAATAATTACACACCTTGTCTCAAACATCATTGTTTAAGGAACTTGTGGCATGCGTCAATCATGAAATTTAACGATTATTGCTACAAACCCACTAACTAATTTCTATAGTTCAAAACAAGATACATATTTCTCTCACTTTTTACTTTATTTTGTTTTCACTATTTCTATTCGTCCTATTAAATCGATTAATTTAGTTCAAAATGAGTTATGTTATTAGGTAGTTGTAGTTCTCTTCTAAATACAATTGTGAATGATCGAACTGTAGTCCTCTATACTAAATTCATCGTCAATTACTATTAGACCAAATTGATCCTCTCACTTTAATTGTTCATTGTTTGTGTACAATTACTAAAAATGAAGGCGGGAATTAGAGACTTATATGCTTAATTACTAACCACACTTAAAAGATTATAACTAGTAAATATCATTTCAAAAAATGGATTTAAAATCCTAACACAAAAACGTTTGGTTTCAATGTTTTGGGAGTAAGAGGACTTTTTGATAAGGTAAATTTTGGCCGGAGCCAACACTTTGTACGATTTTTAAAGTGAGTGGATAAAAAAATTCTTATTTTATCAATATTAAGAAGGACTATTAAAAGTAACAGTTTACTAATATTCTAAAATCACAAAAGAGAAATACGTCACATTTCTACCAAAAAATTTAATATATGTATATGAGTCACATAATATGAGTCACATCCCTTATTACATAAAAAATAATTTTACAATTGATATAAAACTTAATCACTCGTATTTGAAATTCACATAATTTAAGGATTGAATTATCAACATGACAACATCATAATCATTGATAAGGTTGTTAAAGCCAATATGGAAAGAATAACTTCTATTACCTGTGGAACATGGTTTGGTATAAATAAACAAGTTTTTGAGGAAAAAAGACATACCTAACAAGATATTATAGCAAAGCCTTGGTTTGCATCGACGAATTTAAGAATTGTAACAAAGCTAATTCGGACAAGTTATCATCACAAGAGCAAATCAAATGAATAACCTCAGCAATGCCTTATAGGGGATACTACTAGGCAAATTGTGACACAAACATGTCTATAGATAGAAATTGCGGATAAACCATGAAGGAAGAATCGTGAGGATGACTTATTGGGTTGTCAAAGGTTTTTGTTGGAAATAATATAAAATTATTGATGTAAATTTTCTTAATAGCATAATGAGCTCTTATATGAAGGATGTGTTAAAAATAATATAAAATTATTGATATGACATTTCTTAATAGTTTAAGTTTGGAATAATTGATCATTTGGTATCATAATATCTCGATTAAGTGGTCTATAGTTCGATCTTCGCTCCCCTCATTTTCTAATTAAAAAAAAGAATTTTAAGCATATGACAGGTAGGTCTATGCATTATTCTCGCTCAAGCCCAATGGACTCTTGTGTGAGTTTAAGGTTTTTGAGATAATCGTGTATTTGACAAGTTTCAATGGTCCAATGAAAACTTAGCACTCATTTAGATGTATGGTGAGATCGACTAAAGATGTAAGGTGACTTATTGTGATTTTTTAATCTCGGTCATCCAAACACACTATTATATTTTATTGTGTTTTTTTTATAAAAAAAATGTGTGAAAAAATTAGGGATTTATTAGGGGATTAAAGTTAAGATATATATTTAAAAAAAGTAAGGTATAAAAATATTATTTTTTTTAATTTAATCTTTCTTTTCTAAAACAACAAATAAAAAAGAACGAGAGAGTAATACTTTTATTAGATGTAAATTAATTCATAAAAAAATGCATATATTTTTTTTTGATGCAAAAAAAATACATATATTTTAAACTGTATTTATTCATCACTGTAACCAAATTTAGTAAAAAAAATAATAAAATAATAAAAAAAATCACTGTAACCAAATAAAAATATCTAGAAACATTTGACAGTGCATAAAGGGAGGGTAACTAAATTCCAATGAAAAAACAAGCATTTTCCTAACTAAATACTAACCTCCCTCCAAAATAAAAAAAAAGAATAAAAAGCTAAAGCAAACAAACACTGCTGCACCCAACAACAAAAAAGATTCTTCTTTTCTTTCCTTCTTCTTCTTCTTCTTCCTGTTCCGAAACCTAAGGAGATTAAATCAAATAAAAGCATCATCACCTATCTTATCTTCTTTTTATTATCAACAAAACAATGCTAATCATCAATCACTAAACAAATCAGAGAAAATTTCAAGGGTTCCTATTTTACCCTTGAATTTTCTCTTGATTTTCCTTTATTCCTCTCCTCTAACGTAAAACACACACATAACAACAACAACAACAACAACAAACCCTTTTCAAGTTTCAACAACAAAGCTTCGAAAAATTCTTAATTTTTGTTACTCACAATGCTATGTAAACTTGTTCCATTGTCGCGGAAGAAAAAAACCGGTTCAGTTCCGGTTCATCTCAACGTCTATGATCTTACCCCAATGAATGGTTATGCTTATTGGTTCGGTCTTGGAGTTTATCATTCTGGTGTTCAAGGTAACCCTAATTTTCATAATTCTTAATTATATTTGTCAATTTCAATCTAGATTTTTAATTCAGATCCGTGTCATAAGTTTCTTACATGTTTGGTAGAAAAAGCTCAATTCTTTGATATTGAGTAGGTTAGTTTGTATATAAATATAATATTTTTGTTGGATAAATCATGATTTAAGCTCAAAAGCTTATGACATGTAACACATGTTAAATAAATTATACTAATAATCTACCTAATTGTTGAAGCTTTTTGTGGAACGTTGCTGATGAAATTGAATTGGACAGTCTACTTTTTAAATTAAAAAAGGCTAAGTTTTCTTGGGTTTCTTGATTTTTGTTTTGTTTTGTTTTAATCCTCGGGTTTCGAGCGAAGGTAATCGAATTTGGAGCTTGTTGTCGGTAAGTAAGTAAGTAAAGTCTGGCCAATAATTGCTGCAGACAACGTTGGAACTTGGATTCTTCGTAATGATTTGACCTAAATTGAAGCTCATTAACCACTTGATTTCAACCACTTGGGTTATTTGAATTTTAATTAATACAATGATTGCAATTTTGATTGAGCTAGATATACAATTCTTGGAGGAAAGTGGAAAACCTGAAAAGATACCAATGTTGGTATATTGTTTGAGTTTGGGTTTTCAGACGAAGATTATGTGGAGCTGTTAGATTTTGCTATGCCTAACTTTATTGTTGTTTTTTTTTGTGTGTAGTTCATGGTGTTGAATATGGATTTGGAGCACATGACCGTGAGACTACTGGGATTTTTGAAGTGGAGCCGGGAAACTGTCCGGGATTCACTTTTAGAAAATCAATTTACATTGGTTCAACAGATCTAGGACCCAAGGAGGTTCGGGAATTTATGGAGAAGCTAGCTGAAGAGTATGCCGGGAACACCTACCATCTTATACAAAAGAACTGCAACCATTTCTGTAGTGATGTTTGTGTCAAATTAACTGGAAAGTCAATTCCTCGATGGGTTAATAGACTTGCTCGAATTGGTAAGTGATGTGTTGAAATGTTTTGTGATTATAGTTATTATCTGTTGTCCTCATAGATTTGCAAGAAGCTACGATCATTTTGATAAGTAAACTTTTATCATGATTCTTTATTGTCTTGAAAGGATGTTAGGCATGGTTGTTATTTTGAGGGTTAAACGTGCAAGCTCACCACTAACAAATGCTGAATAATTTCTTTCATCTGTTGCTGCTGCATTTGTCGTTAGTATTTGTTCTTTCCTCCTCGAGTCCTTGTTTTTTCCATGATAGAAAAAGATGTTAGCTAGCGAACATTTCTAAGATGTTTCAGTTTTGTTGCCTATATAATTAACTGTTCATCTGAGAACAATTTTAAAATAAATAAATCATGAAAACAGTTGATCAAACACTTTATTATTGTTCTGAAAAAGGTTTCCCATATATTATGTACTTGTTTCTATTACATTAGCTGTTTTAGTTGCTAATGGTAACTTCTGCGTCTCAATATGAAGGTTTTCTCTGCAACTGTGTTCTTCCAACCAGCCTAAATGAAACAAAGGTTGGACAAATTACAACAGACAAGATTCAGGAAGGAGAAGGTAAAAAAATGAGAAGTCAGTCCCGCAGGCACGCAGCTTCTTCCAATCCTTCATTGTCGGCTAGCCAAAGACATTGCCTTCCTCCAACTTCATGTGTAATTAATACTTCTTCATCCTCAACTGTAGCAGTTAAATAAAGTTTTGACAGGAGTCAGACTCGTAAACATAGGCTGTTAGAATTTTGTAACGTACCAAAGATGGGTAGGAAAGCAACTTTTCATCTGCTCCATCTGTCTGTTCTTCTGTATATCGTTAATGATGTTGTGATGGCGAAAATGGAATGGTTGCTTTGTCTCTGTTCTTTTTAATTGTGTGCTTTATTCATTAAACAAAGAAGTTTCTTTATTGTTTTAGATTTATGGGGTGAGGATTTCTGTGTCTTGCCTTGTCTGCATCAGTTCTGTAGAATATAGTAATGTATTCGTTGTATTTGCTGAAGTGTAGGATAATGCAAGGCAGGAAATGTAAAACAGATGATGAGTTGAAGGCATTACAAAGTTAAATTAGCACAAACTAGAGTCAAATTTCATACTGTTCTACTATAGATACTGAATGTTTGTTGTTGCTATATTATAGAGACTGTATTATAGATCCAAATTAGAATTTGGATCTTTTAAGATAGTTTCGCAATCTGCCCCCCAAATGCGAGGGTTTTACTTTTACCAGAAGTGTCTGGTAGTGTAAATTTGAGACACTGTTACTTTTAATTTGCATGGTTATTATCCTTTAACCGAATAATGGTTTGAACGATTATGTAGTGTGTTTTGGGTCAACATTTGTCAAATGTGGTTTTAAGTTACCTTGGTTTTTGAACATTGGTTTGGTCAAGATTGAATGTCTTTCACTCTAGTAGCAATTTTGATGTAAAACCTAGTAAGTTTTTTTGTCAATGTGATGCAAAAGATTAGTTATCACTTATAGTCAAACCATGGTTTGCAGACAAAATCAATTTTACCCGGCACAATAATCAGTTAGGCATTTTTATTAAACAAACAAACATATATTGAATAAAGGAAATTATAAAAAGTTGAGGGTGCAAAAACTTGACTCAATAAGTGTAAGAGACTCTTACTAAGAGTTAATCTAGAAGTGTATTATAACGGTAATCAACCTACACAAAATTGTTATAATAAACACGAAGGACCCGTAATCAGATTGCAAAAAAGGTCATTGCAAAGGGCCGAAAACAACAAATCGAAAATCAGAGACGAGATTAAATTGAACTTGTCTCTTAAGGAACAGTAAATGAATTCGACCGCTAATACAGTAATAGATGCACCAACCAACGGACAAGTTGTTGCAGCAAACTAACAGTTAGGCATGATTTGAAAGCTGGAAATTTCAATGTATCCAACGAAGATGTCTGATGTTGTGAACTCTTAGTTTTTTCCTTTGTTGCTTACTGGTTGGTTGCAATTGTAAAGTTAAGACAGCCTGTTAAGTGTTAACTTGTCTATTGTTGGCTGTTGCTGAACAAAACTCAGACAATATTCACAACTAAATTAGATAACATCAACATTTTCTCCCTCACTGCCCCATACCCAATTTTGTTACTTGCTTGTATTTTAGCTTGTAGTACAAAGGATAACAACCTTATTGTTGTTTGTTAGTTTTCTCATACTTATGAACTTTCATTGCATGATGATGCCAAACGTTACGTGAAAGGATAACAATACCAACAAACTTTTTTTGTTGTTTCTTAAATCTTGTTTAGACATGTCCCCTCTTGCACATGTTGTTTAATTCATTCCTTTATCTGTAGTATGGAGCAAAAATCCAAAATATACGGATCTAAATTCACTATTTGTAGAGTTTATATGTAGGTTCACGCTGCAACAGATCTTATCGGTTGGTTTGAAATCGAACGGTTTATATTTCAATCAGTTTCATACAATAAAACAATTTTGTTCATTAATTTTGATCGGACGGCTGTATATTTTACTTCCATCACACGGTAGTTATAACATGAAAACTCATTTCAAAAAGTAGATGTTTTCTCAATTATGAATTTAATAATTTGTGAGGACCATTTTTTTTTGTTACAATTTGTGAGGACCATGTAACTTCATTAAAGAAATTAGACTTCAATCAAAAAGACATATTAAAATAATTAGGCTTACTTATGTTTTTTTGTTCCTTTTGGCTCCCAAGTTTTTCTTTGAGCCAATGAACTCTATTAATTTTCTTATATTTAAATCCCTTGAATTTCTTGAGTCAAATTACTTCGAATAAATTCACTAGACAAGCATATTGCATTTGATAGGTCATATAACATATAGTACTTTATAATGTTCCCCATCTAGAGTATACAAAATTTTGGACAGTGTTTATTGTTAATCTTCATGTTAATAATGAGTAGTACTTGTCCATCATGCATGTGTTACTGATTTCGTTGTCCATTATGCATGCATATTAATTAATAATTATAGTTAGAGACGTGAAATAATTCCTAATTTGAAGGTATTTGTAACACCTTTATGCTGCAATCTTATGGAAGACAGCTTTCAACTCAATTATTTAGAAACATCAACCATGCGTTACGATTATATTACAAGGTTGTTTGGTCCTACTTACAGACTAACAAGGAGCGTATCCAGAGGTCATGGATCCATGTACAAGCTTACACTTTTTTAAGTATTAATTGATTGATGGGTAGGGATGTTGTTTGTATTTGTGTTAAAAGTCTTAATTAAATGATGACATAATACTTGATATTGAGTTTACAAGTGAGAGACAACTTTTGTTCTACAAGTTGGATTTATTTTTTGATACATATATAAAATGACAAGTCAATAAAAACTCACAACAAAGTGGAGAGACTACGAACTCCGGTCATGAACATCTACTCTAACAATTTTGATATTTTTTGTCAATTGAGTTAGCATTTTTGAATTCTACAAGTTGACTTTGTATGAATGAGTTAGGATCAATTCAGATTCTAAAAAGGTATTAGAACCTAAAAAGACACTAATTTTATTTAAATTGATTTATGGTTTGTGTTATAAGCTAATTTTTGCTTTCAATAAGCTCTTTACAATGGCTATAGAAAATATAGCTAATAGATTATTATACATAAATAGTTTAAGATTGTTTATACATCTTATGTTATAAAAATAATTTATTTGTGTGTTTATAACCTACAAAGTACTGTAAGTTGTTAACCAAACATATACATAAGTGCAAAGCATCCTTTCAAATTCAACTTGTTTAAATAAGTAAAAAAAAAATATTGTTTTTATCCAAACCTTTCTTGTTTATACAGAATCAACATCAATCAAGTAAAACACTTAGTTGTAACCTCAAAATTAGGCAACAAACACAATGATGCATGATGCATCTGATTAGTAAATAGTAAGCTGTGCGTTATAGACTACAACTTGTAGTGACTAGACAAAACTGGTTCCCAGTGCATCAGTTGTGAAAAAAGATATGCATGTATAAGATCCAAGAGGATACTACAGTTTTGGATAGGTAACATGAGACCCTCCAAAGTTGTTTATTGACAAAAATTAAGAAAAATTTGTTAGAAAATAAAAGGTGTGACAGAGTGGAATAGGAAAATTTCATTATCCTCAATCTATAATCTAATAAGAAAATTAAGAATATAAGAGCATCTGTATAGACTTGGAGAATTAAAATTGATACACTTTTGCTAAATAGACGTTTGAAACTTGACTAGGAAGAGTAGTACTACATTCTAACCTAGAATAACACTCTGTTATTATCAAGAGAGTATCATGCCAAGAGCATGACACTTGTTTAGTTAATCAAAGTAAAAACCTGCACATGGTGCAATCTAAGATTGTTCTACAAGACGACTCGGGTAATATATAAGGTACATCACTCACTGTCTCACATAGAGGGGTCAGCAATATATCATATAGCATACACATTTCAAATTTTCAAACAAGCAAAGTGCCAGAACAGAACACCAACATTTTACTGGTGATTTTAACAATTAACAATAACAAACATTTGTGCAAAGAGGAGAACACATTACTTCCAAAATGAAATTCTATACAATCTATCAAGGCACAAGGGCTAAACAGAATCAAAAGCGCAATTTCCCCTATGAGGAAACATACAAACAAACATAATTTTTATCTGCTAGCGAAAGCACTAGGCACACTATTAGGCAGAGCTTTTGAAAACGATTTCTCCTATGTTCGAATTAACTTATCTGAGCTTATCTAGTAAAAGCACTGGGCACACTATTTCACAGGGCTTATGAAAATCTGATGACGTGAACATAAACTGTTTTCAGCCTATTTCTATAAGTTCTCTAGAATAACTTACAAAAGCAGCTTATAGATTACACTGCCTTCATTTTAGGTTGTTATAAAAATAGCTTATTCATAAAGGCTTATATTAATAAGCACTTAAGCTATAAGACTCAAACTAAGCTGTGTATCCAAAACAGGCCATAACATCAAACATATTTCACCAAAATCAACTCAAAAGTGGAACACAATTTCACATTCAAGCATATATCAGAACAGCATAAACAAAACTAAAATCATAAGTCAAATCATCAAAGTCACTTAATACGATAAAAATGTGATTAAAATCCACAATCACTTCCTTACATAATAACACTGATCACAATCTCAATAGATAACAATCAAAACATTAAAAAACTCCAAAACAAAAGTAACTGTCTTTTTGTTTCAAAACATAAACTAAACCATGTAACCATAACACCTTAGAATCCAAGCTTGGTACGACGCCAGTGACGACGCTTCGCATTATACCTAAACAACAAACCAAATCAAATAACATCATACATAAGTAACAAAACATGATTTTTACATTTTACAATAGAACGTTGTTGTTGTTGATGTTGTTGTTAAGAGAGAAAGTTTACCTGATAGTGTTATCAGTTCTCATGCGAATCCAATGAGGGATGGGTCTGTTTTGTCTCATCTTCTTGGCGAGCTTCTTCTTGATGATGAATGTCTTGTGTGAAGGCTGTAATCAAATTAATCAATCAATTAGAAACCCTAAATCAGAAATTGAATTGCAAATTGAAGAATTAGAGGGAGAAGTAAGTGATTACCATTTTGGCGGCAGCTTCTTCTTCTTCTTCCGAGTTCGACCGTGTTTGGAGATGAAATGTTAAACCACGGCGATGCGAAACCCTAGTGGTTCACACAAGCTCTTTTTATACCTTTCATTTTTATTTTTATTTTCTGACATTTTTTAGTTTCATTTCAATTAGCATGACCCAACGGGCTGGCCCATTGGTATTATATTTTAGAGTGGGCTTTTATTTTTTTTGGCAATGTAGATTTTAGTGGGTTGGATCATAGAAAAAAAAATAGATTTAGTAGGGTTTATTTATAATATAAAATGTATGATTTCAAATAAACCGTTGAAATTCACTACAACTAAGAATTAGATGTATCAAACATCCTATAAATTTAGAAAGTAACTTTTTATTATACGTTGTACGTCAAATCTAGAGAAATTGATAATATGAACAACAAAATGAGCAAATCAGCACAATTATGATATCACGTGATATCTAAAAACTACGAGTTCTTCTTGCTGCGTATACTTGATATAGATTATATTGTTAATTAATAAATCACATGTCATCATATTGTAACTTGGTAGCTGAAGAAAAGTAAAATATTGTAAATGAACTGCGAGAATAGTAGTAATAAAATAAAAAGAAAGAAATATGTTGAGGATTTGGTTTTGACATCACAACTATATTAAAATATAGATGTTCACGTTGAAAAATCTTTTGCTTGATTAAACTATTTAAAAAGGAGTAAATTATAAATAGAACCCAAAGGGTAAACAAAAAATATATATAATTTTTTTTTTGACGTATAAAAATATATATAATTCAGTTTATAGCAAGCATGCAATAGAGATATCAAAAAGTTCTAACTTCCAACACTTCTCCATGACTAAGCTAGATTTTGACGTTTTGTACTTCACTTGAAGTTTAAGGAACCATTGGTAAAACATAGGATGCAAATCTATAAAATGCTTTCCTATACTATAGATCAATGCTAAAACATTACTCCCTCCATTTTAATGAGCGTCATTTTTTCATTTTCAATGCAACATTTTTCAACTATACCCTCTAATTATTACTTTATACATTATTTTTAGAAAAATAAAGGAAAAAATAGGGTTAATTTAGTAAAAGTGCTATATCATTTAACATCATGATTGCATTCCTTAATATGTATGAAAACACCTAAAGCGACACTCATTTTGAAACGAATGGAGTAACCGATCCAAAAACTTAAGATCTTAGGAAATGTCATATCAATGATTTTATATTATTCCTAACACATCTCCTTACGCAAGAGCCTACTTGGGCTTAAGCGTGGATAATGCATAAACTCACCCATCATATGCTTAAATTGCACTTTTTAATTAGAAAGTGAGGGGAGCATGGATCGAACTCTAAACCACTTAATCATAGAGACTTTAATACCATATTAAATAACTGATTATTTCAAAAATTTAAACTGTTAGAAAATGCTACATGCCTACATCAATAATTTTACATTAATTAATTTTTCTTCAATTCCTTGAACACTTGCTATAGTTTATACCATTTGATGCTATTATTTGGTTCATGGATGTGTTACAAGAGAAAAAACTTGTGTGCCAAATGCCAATGCATAGTTGGCCACTATTGTCCCAATATATATGACATTCTATTTATTTTTTTAATTACTACCAAATTTCTATTTTATGTTCAATATGTATAAGAAATAAGAAAATATGATGTAAGGCAAATAAAGTAGTTTGGTTTATGTGGAAAAATAGGTCGTTTCTTGTTTCCATGGTAGGATATATAGCTTTGCTTTTTGCTTTATTTTACATGTTTCCATCAATTGGTTCTTTCTTATATCTAAATAGGAGTAATTCTTTTAGAACAAACTATGACATAAGAGTTGTCAGCATTAATCAAACTTGGTCATACAACTTTTGGTCATATAATTTTAGATTACAAATTTACTAATTCCGTTTCAAACAATTTCAATTTTCAACTAATTGTGTGACACATTTATCTCATGAAATGCATCTTCCTTTTTAGGTAATACTAATGTTTTTGTCCTCTTATTTTGTTTTTCTTTCAATTAGATTACCACAAAATAGACTCATGAAGACGCCGAATTTTGAATTAAACCACTACGGTTTATGTTGTGTGGGCATACTTTCTTTAGAAACCTCTACTTATCAAAAAAGATGAGTCTTAAAACCTTAAACAGTAAGGAAGAAAATGCACATGAAAAAGAATTCTAACATTTTTAAAAATTCATCCCCACATGCAACAAAGCTTCTTCTCCATAAAAAATAAGGCTAGTTGTTACGAAGTTCAATATGATTATTTGTAAGACTCAAAGCAAAACTAATAGTCATGAGTTGCTTAGAGGCTAACGTTCCAAAAGCCATAAGTGAAATCCTAAGGAAATAAATTATATAAAGACAATCACACACAGTTAATGTCAAAATATTCGTAGAACAACTACTAATTAAGCCAATTTAAATGTTAATGTTATGATCCAATATCTCAATTTAGGCATATACTACTAAACTTGTTACGAGAGTCTCATCTCTTAATTATTCAATACATCAACCATCAAACCAGTCCAATAAAAATTTTATCCAACTAACAAACTTAATAAATATTTCATAGAATTTACATATTTACTTTCTATTAATTTCTATTAATTCCTAGAGCAACATTGAATCAATCGTCATTGTATATCACCACATTATCCATTAAGGTATCATGCATTTGTAGCATATTTATTGAAATTAGTTATACATTATATATATTCCTTACTTATGGAGTCCACCAAGAACATTGTACAAAGAATGTCATTTACAAATATTGACACAAATTTAATGTATATATTTTTTTGACATAAATTTCAATGTAAATTATATATTCAATGTATATTATTATTATTATTATTATTATTATTATTACTATTATTACTATTATTATTATTATTATTATTATTATTATTATTATTATTTTGACAAGGTCAGCTGATGTTTTGATATATGGATGTGCAGGAGGAAAACATGCATGCATTGATTTGACTGGAGTTTCTCCACTTGTTGGATTAGGGACTGCGAGTTTCACTGTTGGACAAGCGGCCCTCAAGGCTGCTTCAAGCAAAGTGACAAAAAATGAAAAAGCGTGTTTTGACAATCAACATGCTTTTATACCATTTACTTTTGACACTTTTGGTTTTTTAGCACCAGATGCTGTTAATCTTCTAAATAGAGTCCAAAAAGTCATGCATAACAATGTTGTTTCTCCTAAATCTGTAAACGTGATATTTAATCGAATTGGTTTTGCAATTCAAAAAGAAGTAGCGGCGCAGCTTGTTGACCGTATACCTTCCACATATGTGTAATTAACTTACTTCACTTCTGTGCTCTAAATAAAAAAATGAAAAAATATTTTTGATTATTAAAAAGTGATCATAAAACATTGTTGTTGTCGATAAAATCACAGTTTGGTACTTGTCATAAGCCCATTGTTTCATTTCATTCCATCACTCTCACTTGATCTCATCGCATCTCATTACAAAATCAAACCATTTCTCTGCAACTCTTTCTATTGCTTTGCTTTCATTTTTCCCTCTGCACAACAAAAAATGGCATCTTCTTCACTCCTCTCAGTTGCTTCACACACTGCTTCACTTTCGATGAACGATACCAACAACAAGGTACTTTTTTTCTCACACTTTACACGCTTCGATTTTTACCCATTTTCATCATTTTATTAACCTTTTGTTTGTTTTCAACAGGGGAAGCTTAATTTTGGAAGCAATGGTTTGAGATTTAATAAAGAAGGAACCAACACTTTCTCCAATTTAAGGGTCTGTATACTTTGCTTTGCATCACTAACTAAGTTTATTTGTTATTATCACTTCAAATTTTTGATTTTTTTAAGATATTATTACTCTATGATCAATTGGGTTGGATTATTGTTGAAAATTTGACACATTTCATGTAACATATTAGTTACTAGTAATGTTCTTCATCAACTACTTTTAGTTGTTACTTTGTTAGATTAGAAGTGTAAAACCAAGTGGTTAACTCAATTGGTTAATAAGTTTTAGTTAAGATCAAGATCAAATTGATCTGGAGTACTCGAGTTTGAACCCTGACACAAGACAATTCTTGATTAGACTTTAATTACCGTTTGGTTGAGCTCCGGATTATCAGGGATGTTTTCCTCTGGGAATCGGAGGGTTAAGAATAAGAAATAAGACTAGTAGTGTGATCCAATTCCAGCTGTTGTTAATTATGTTCTTATTTCCTCTGATGCGCGCGTGTGTGTTATAAATTCTAATACTGTGTGTGTTAATTTTGTTTATTCAGTCTTCTGGACGGATCTCTATGGCTGTTGCGGTTAATGTTTCTCGGTTTGAGGGCATACCAATGGCTCCTCCTGATCCAATTCTTGGTGTTTCTGAAGCATTCAAAGCAGATACGAGCGATGTCAAGCTCAATCTTGGAGTTGGGGCTTACAGAACAGAAGAACTACAGCCGTATGTGCTTAATGTTGTTAAGAAGGTATTTGGTGCTATGGTTTTTTACCATTTGCATATTTCTTGTGTCATGTATTGATTTCTTATTTCACTTCTTGTTCAGAAATATGAGACTATTTTTTCAATTGAGCCAATATTGATTTTATGAAGTTTCTTGTTTTTTAGGCAGAGAATCTTATGCTGGAGAGAGGGGAAAACAAAGAGGTAACTTTCTTTAGGTCATATGCGATTATTCGTACCATTAAACTGTTGGCTTTAGATTACTAACTATGGTTTTAACTTGGAAATGCAGTATCTCCCAATTGAAGGTTTGGCTGCATTCAATAAGGCAACTGCAGAGCTGTTACTCGGAGCAGACAATCCAGCAATCAAACAGCAAAGAGTATGTAGTGGAGTTAGAAAATATAATTGTTTTGAAGGATGTAACATTTATTGGCTTTTCTGTTTTTATTGGCTTTCAGATGATAGAAACAAACAAGAAAGAAATCAATATTGTTCTTTTTATTTTTTACCCAGGTTGCCACTGTCCAAGGTCTTTCAGGAACTGGTTCTCTGCGACTAGGTGCAGCTCTGATAGAGCGATATTTTCCTGGCGCAAAAGTTCTGATATCAAATCCTACGTGGGGTGTGCATTTTTTTTCTTTCTCTGTTTAATTTGGTCATGACTCATGATAATTGTTTTGAGGGAATTCATATTCTGGTAACGTTGATGTCTTGCAGGTAATCATAAGAATATTTTCAATGACGCTAGAGTCCCATGGTCTGAGTACCGATATTATGATCCCAAGACGGTTGGATTGGATTTTGAGGGCATGATAGAGGATATAAAGGTTACACCTTGATCCACTATTTTGAAAGTGAAACTAGTCATACTTTTTATGTGGACTATGATAATTTTCTTAATTGTTTTCTGTTGTTTTGAACATATGCCAATTATACCATTGCGGTATAGTGGTGTTTACAACAAAATTTAGTTAGTATTTGTAACTTGGGTGTCTTGTTGTGAAAGCAAATATAAGAACATGAATTCTCAATAAATTAGAATATTCTTTAATTCTAAAGAAAATTGAACTTTTATCTAATTTGTACCTGTTTATATTTTTATAGGCAGCTCCTGAAGGAACTTTTGTGTTACTTCATGGATGTGCTCATAACCCTACTGGTATTGATCCAACACCAGAACAGTGGGAAAAAATAGCTGATGTAATTCAACAAAAGAACCACTTTCCATTTTTTGACGTTGCTTACCAGGTACACAATCTTTGGGTAAATGAGCTAACATTTTAGTAAATTTCTGGACAGTACGCTCAAACATCATTAACAAATATGAAATAATGACAAATAAACCTTACACGAAACAGGTAGATATCATACAGTAACCTTGAATCTATTTCACAATATACACTAACTGTGCATTAAAATTTTCAGGGTTTTGCTAGTGGAAGTCTTGATGAAGATGCGGCGTCTGTGAGATTGTTTGTGTCACGTGGCATGGAGGTTCTTGTAGCTCAGTCATACAGTAAAAATCTCGGTCTTTATGCTGAAAGGGTTGGAGCTATCAATGTCATTTCCTCATCACCAGAATCTGCAACAAGGTATCGTAAATTATGTATGCCGTGCTTTTTCATTTTTGAAATTCAATGCACATGTTAAGAAAAGATTGAATTTGTCCACTTTTCTCATGCATTTTGATTCCTTTACGAGAAAAGTTGAAATAATATTTTAATCACTGAGTCTTTTTCTATAATCCAAACATTCGGTCTTGGTCAACAATTTGATAACCATGTATTTCAGGGTAAAGAGCCAATTGAAAAGGCTGGCCCGACCAATGTACTCTAATCCACCTGTTCACGGGGCTAGGATTGTTGCTAATATTGTTGGGGATCCGACGCTGTTTGGCGAATGGAAAGCAGAAATGGAAATGATGGCTGGAAGGATAAAAACTGTTAGACAGGAGCTGTATGATAGTATTTCTTCAAAAGACAAGAGCGGAAAGGATTGGTCGTTCATCCTTAAGCAGATAGGCATGTTCTCATTCACAGGCTTGAACAAAAACCAGGTTATTGACTCCCCTTTTGACTTATGGATTTTATACATTATCTTTAGTCCTATTTCTTTGACTCTATTGACATAATATGAATATGTGATTTGTATTTAATGTATTGTGCTATTGACTTTGTTGCATCTTCCGTGTGATCAGAGTGACAATATGACAAATAAGTGGCATATATACATGACAAAGGATGGAAGAATTTCCCTGGCAGGATTGTCGCTGGCCAAATGTGAATACCTTGCAGATGCTATTATTGATTCGTATCATAATGTCAGCTGAAATGCAGTGAAACAAGCTTTTGAAGCAAGCATATATTTTTGGTGAGCATTATACCAAATCATAGTGATTGGCACACATAGCAATAATTCTATTATGTATGCATTGATTGTCATACATATGTACCTGATAGTCCCTTTGGGAATTCTGTTGTAACCTTGAATAAGTTGAATCAAAGTGTCGATGCATAACAAATGAGTCTCTTTTGCAGACCTGAAGTAGGTTGAACCTAATTATTTATTTAGAGTATGTTTCTTATTGTTGTGACCTTCTATATAGTCAATTATTTTATTTTATTGGTTCTTTTAAATTGCCAACACAACACCAATAGATGACATGCGGCAAACGCTTGAGGCTTTCTATCATCATAAATGATTCACTCACATTGAATGGATTATGGATTTCAGATCCCTGTCGTCAAGGAAAATGCATTCATGTAGACAATGTATCGAAATAGTTAGTTGAAGAATAGATAATCCACAATTCAAGTTTATTTTCTAAAAAACGATGAACCATACTTAAAATACGAGCCATTCGATCTTCATTCATTGGTTTTGACTCACTGATTACGTGAATGCATTTTTTCTCAGACCATAGAGCCCGGATTCTTTGTTGGTCCATATCGGGGGTACTATACAAACAGTGGTTGACGTAATTTGACAATCTGATTGAAATCGTGTGAATCATGCACACAGTTTTCTAACGAAATTGGGGTTGGTTTCATGATATAGGATGTCTGGAGTCTGGACAAGTTACCATGTTGGAATTCCCTTTTAAAGCAATTCCTTATGTTTGCAAAGAAAACACAGAACAAGCGACTTTAGCAGAATAACAGTTTCTCTATGAATTATTTGTAACCCGTTTTATTGAATTACATACACTCCGAAGAGGTAATGAAATACTACCAGATCCTCTCTGACCAGTACATTTTTCCACAAAAACCACTGCACTATACACAAATATTTTCATGAAATTGAAATTAAAATCTTCCTAGCTTTTATCATCAACAATCCCAAACTCTTAACTCATTTAGGCCTACTCTTTTTCCTTATGAATGTGTCTGTGTTTCATTGTCAAACTCCTAGACCGCATGTTTTATTACATGAACATTGTGGCTATGAATCTGTCTGCAATTTTGAACTTCGATAAGGCATTGCTGGTTTGGCAGCATATTGAAACATGTTCTGGATTCTCAATGCGAGAATGTTGACTGAAATCGATGAAGACTATGCTAACTAGAATTCACAGGTTGTTGCGTCACTTGTGAAACTCTGAGTGTTCCTCCAAGCTCAACAGGTACAAGAGGGATGAGGGAGTGTAGAACATCTGCAATCAGAGGGCGATAACAAGGCTCTGGTTGTACACATAACACTGCCACAGCAGCAACCTAAAAAGTACACAGTTCAGGTTGTAGTTAAGCAGAATAACACACCGTAAAAACAAGGCAGAGTGAACATATTTTCAGCAGGAACCTACTTTTAGGAATACGTCTTTTTGAATAAGTTTCTTAAAAACCACTGACTAAAAATGAAATTATAAAACTGTTGTAAAAACAACAGATTCTCATAAAAGTTAAAATTAGCCTCTTTATCTCAAATTTTTAAGAAGTTTTCTGGTTAACTTGTACATAAAGTCTGTATTTAGACATCTATAATCTCAAACCTGGAATAAGTGCTTGGGATCCATTGTATTCTTAATCACATTATCCACAATGTTTGGGAGCTTTGATCTGTCTGTGAGCTGTGGCATGGCCTGCAATCACCAGAAAAAAAAGCTTTTTGTCATTCATTTCCCAATCAGCCATGTCTAATATGTTTGGTTTGGCGTTCATCTACTCTTTCTTGCGTTACAAGGCAGTTCCACCATGAATATTTAAAAGCTACAAATTGTTGCTTCAAGGTGGACGAACGTTATGTGAAATTCCACCGACAAAATAAACATATACTAATCTGATCAAACAAGTCATACCCATGTGACAATAGATTGACATTGAGATGAGGTCAGTTTTTCCACAGGCTTCCTTCCTAGTAGAAGCTCAAGAAGCACAACTCCAAAAGCATAGACATCACTTTTATCAGTCAATTTACCTGTAAATATAATTTGAAAGCAACTTCCTCGGTAAATAATTCAAGTTTTTCTAATAGATGAATTTCATGAGTTTCATTTAATTTTTGAACTAAGATGATCATTGCAGATGTGATCTATTTCATTTATATCATGTTAAAATATCTACTACAATTCACACAAAAATCTCTTAAAATTAAAATCAATTGAATAATAGAATGCACATGTGCTTGATCTGAAATAAAAAAAACCATCCAATGTTTCCCATCTTTCAGACAAGAATCAGTTCCACCTCACTAGAATTCAATAACACAATGCTTGCTGGCACAGTAGTTGTGAACAAATTTTAGTTCCTACTAGGATATTATTTATTTTTCTTCATTATTGTTTTCAATATTTTGTTATCACTGATAAGAAGCCCCTAGAGCAAAGATATATATGAGATTGTGACTTGTAACAGACAACATGTTAATTAAAAAATCTATATGATTTGTTATGTCAGTTGGGTAAGGTACATGCCCCATATGAGCACAAGATGCACAATTCAATCCTTTTAAACGGATCTGAATTACATACAGTCAGAATACTATGCATTCACACCATAAGTACATCGATGATGACCGTTGAATTAAGATCAAATCAAACAGTCTATTTTTCAAGCATATTATTTCAGATTCTGCATGCTTTTTGGACTGTCCGATTGGTTCAGAATTATTCATTCATGTAGTCGGCTCGACCAGTCTATATTTAATTGAGCCCAATTGAGCAAAATCGACCAGTCTATATAAAATTTTGCATGTTTTCTAAACTGTACGATCTTGATCAAACGAATAGTGTGTTGACTATGTGAATATGCATAAACTGGAATGCATGCAATTCATTTCCCTTTCAAACCCACCCTATAGGCCTATACACCATACACAATTAATGCATCAAGGGTATTAAAAAAAGCAACATCTTAGATCTGGCCTGTTGAAAATTTAACTATATAGTATACTCTATTAATTAATCATTCATGGATCAACTTGTATGACCAATGCATATGCATTGAAATTGTACTAAGTTGAGGTGGCATACCATCTAAAAGATACTCTGGTGCTACATAACCCAATGTGCCTGAAAGCTTGATGTTATTCTTGTTTTGGGACCCATCAGTTATTGCAAGACCAAAATCAGAAAGCTGAATCCACCAATAAGTCATAGGGGCACACACAAAATAATAAAATTTAGTTAACACAATAAATGTATATGTAATGAATAGTATAGCAATATAAGGAAAATAATTTATGCATCAATTTCAACATAGTATTTCTTTTTTTCTTTACCTTGGCATTGAAGTTTGCATCTAAAAGAATATTAGATGATTTCAGATCTCTATGGATCACTGAAGGGTAACAGTGCTCATGCAGATATTTTAAAGCTCTGATTAACATTAATCAATAGTAACATGTTAATAAAAATACATAGAGGAAATAGAAAGGAATGTAACTAATTGATTAATTAAAGTCACCTTGCTGTGTCAAGAGCAATTTTCATCCTCATATGCCAAGTCAATGCTGAGCCATGAGATGGTCCTTCATATAATCAATTTTTGGAAAATAAAGTGATTAGTACTATTATTTATGTATTAAAAAACAGATTAGTATTATTTTATAATTGACCTCATTAACTTTTGATTAGCATAAAGTAATGTCAATTGTTAATGAATAAGTCAACATGTGATACTACATAGACATGTATAATAAATCATGAAGATATTATAAACAATATTTTTACCATGTAATTGAGTTTCCAATGATCCATTTTGCATCAACTCATAGACAATAAACCTTGAATCTTCATTACTGCTACAACCCAGCAGAGAAATTACATTTGGATGTTGAATTTTACTTAACAATTCCACCTCATTCTGCAAATTCATCAAACTATTCAATACAAACATATTCCAACTCTTCATTACAAAAATGAAAAAAAAGTAATCAACAAAATGAATGAATTATTAGCATAGGTTACCTCAAACTCTCTCTCAGCATATTGACATTCACAGTTCAACCTCTTGATAGCAACATCTAAATTATCATCCAATCTAGCTTTGTATACACATCCAAAACCACCCTCACCTAAGATGTTACTTTCCTTGAAATTTCCAGTAGTTTTTTCTATTTGCTTATAGTCAATGATTGGAACACACCCTTTCTTACCAACCATCTTCACAGAACTGAATTTACTCAAAATTGGAGCTAAACCAAGACCTTTCTCACCATCTAAACATTCAAAAAACAGAACAAGAAAAAATAAATTCATACACAATACCAAGCTAAATAAGGTTAAATATATTCTTACTCCCAATAAAATATACATTTTTTGTTTTGTCTTTAGTTTCTCAACCCCTTTTCCGTTCTTGCAAATTACAAAACTACGTGTCTTGAAATTTGCAGAAACCGAAAAGTGGATACAGACTTAAAACAAAATTCGATATATTTACAAGACTAAAAACTTATTTAACCCGAAAATATATATAGAAATTTCTTGACACACCCAGAAAAATAAAGAAATGGGATAAAAATACCTGAGCTATGAAATTTTTTCTTGTTGGATTTTGAAACATACTTGATGTAATAAATCCAGAAGCTTAAAAAACACAAAATGATAGCACCAAGTGCAGTGCTAGCTACAATAAAAGCCATTATCTTTTTCTTATGTGAATCCATTTTTTGTTGTTCATCACCCACATGAATACCTGATCAATCAATACATATACACATTATATAACTGTGAGAATCAAATACATTGTAAGCAAAAATTGAAACTTTTTCAAATTTCAAACCATTAATAGCAATTTAAGAGAGTTTAAGAAAAAGGGTAGGATTTAATTATCCAAATAATTAGAAATAACAAACAAACAAACACTATCAATGACTAAAAAGAAAAACACACAATACATTATTTGCATTAATTAATTTAAAGTAATGATTTTTATATTTAAATTTGAAATAATAGAGATAATTGAGAGAGAGAATGTGCCTGGAGATGAAGCAGACATAGTCATTGATGTGAGAATTGGAGAAAAGGGTGAAATTTGAGGTGAGGAAACAAGAGGGTCTACAACTGAGGCAAGAATGAAAATGGGTTTGTGAAGAATAAGGATGAAGATGATGATGAGAAGAAGAAACTTCATTTTCATTGTTTGTGTATATGCAAACATGAAGATGAAGATAAAATCAAAGACATATACAAATGTACTATGTAATGTATGACTTGTTGTGTGTTTGGATGAAGCGTGAAAAGGAACACACACACACACACAGACACAGCTAAGAGTTTGTGTTGTGAACCATTGAAAGTGAATGTGTTTTTTGTGTGTCTTTGATTTTAGACTTGACACACTCTTTATTCTTTTTTAGCTTTCAAAACAATAATACTCACCTTTTTAATTAACACTTTGGTGTCAAATTTAATAGTATATGACATATTTCTATCGTAAAATTTATCGTTGAATTGAAAACTATTATTATATAGAGATATATCAAAATTAACGATGTCTGATGAACTTTTATCAAAAGAGTTAACTTTGAAAGTTGGGTATCATTTAGAATTATTTCGACAAAAAATTGAATTCGAGAGCGATTTATTATTTGATGGAGTTTATTAACCTTTTGAATTTAATCACGCGTCTAAAATACTTTTATTTTTGTCAAATTATTTAATGGCTAGAATATTATCTTTTCAAAATAAATAAATGAACATATTAGAGTTCGAACTCCGATCACTTCACATTACGTGCAATATCGCTATCAACCGACTTAAGCTCACAAAGACCGCATCTAAAATATCTTTACCCTAATACTAGTATATATAAATTATTATTTATTGTTATTATTCACCTAATATCAACCTTTTGTGGCAAATGATCTAAAAAAGGCATAGTAACTTAAATCCCTTGTGAACCTACTTTTGTGCAGTACTGTGTCTTGATGTCTTTGTCATTTTTTTCATTTTTTGTTCTCAATTAAAAAAGTGTCTCCTTTTCTTTCTTTCTCTCTCATTATCTTAGCTATGGGAAAAGAGGGACCTCGACAACAATTGACAGCTGAAATTTAATTTTAGGTTGATTGGTAACGGCAAGAAAATGATGTTCATTCAATCACTTCTGCATTTTTTCATGTTTGAACCATCATTTTTTTTTTATTTCTCTTCTTCTCTTTATTATCATCTATAATTGTCTATGAGAATATTTGAACATTGTATCTTTAGAGATAAAATTAGATCTTTACTAATAAACTGATAAAACTATTCATAATCCTTAGGATAAATTTTATGTTACATACTAAGACAGTTACATACTTACATACTAAGTTTGTATGATAAAATTGAATTACTACTAAGATTATGGAACTTTTTTATCATATAAACTTATAAGATGTAAATATGTAATCTAAAAAAATTTCATTGTCAAATAGAGCCAAAGTGTAGGTCAATTTTTTCATGTATAATTGCTATGTTTTGTATGGCACAATGTAGAATGTAGAATTGAAGAAGAAAATTGTTATAAAAAAGAAGAAAAAATAATTGAAGTAGAAATTTTAGCCATTTGTATATAATGACAAATCACAAGAAAATAATAATATAGAGAAATACGTTTGATCTATCTATATAATACATCTATGTAAGTCAATTGCGTGATTCTCTCTTGCTACATTATTTTCCTTTTGTATTTGGTAGGATAGGAAGTTGTGATACTCAAACGTCAATGTCACATATCAAAGATTAGCAAAAATCAACAAAATGTATTAATATGCTAAGTACATAGCAACATTGCATTATTAACTGTAATTAGAAAGATAATTGGTAGTCAAAAAATACTTGCTAATTACCCAAAAAACATGTTTTTCCTCGTAAGAAGTTAAACAAACCAAGCAAGGATAAAATGATCCATAATCACAACTAAGCTTGTAAGGCTTATAAAAAAAAAACAACAACTAAGCTTGTAAGAAATTGATCAACTTACCTGTTGGGTTAAAAGTTTAAAAATACTATGAAAAGTCAAAAACTTATTGATTATTCATCCCTACTATTTTACTTTTTATTGATATATCATTTAAAATATAAATAATTATATAATGCACCTTTATAAGTCCAAATCATTTAAAATTTAACGAGTGGCGTGTATTATGCAGAGAAAGTGGCTTAAAACGAGAATTTTATTTTTCTTTTTCAATTTCAATTGAATCAAGATAACGATTCGTTCTAATATAGATAGTTATTATCTGTCTTTTATGTAGCTTTATCGAGATCAAAAGAGAATCGTGCAAAAGCTTTTAATTATGCGAATTATGCAGTGGCGTGTATTATGCTAAGACAATGGCTTGAAACGAGAACTTTACTTACTTGTTCAACTTCAATTGAATCAAGATAACAATTCGTTCCAATATACACAGTTATTATCTGTTTTTCAATGTGAGAGGAGTTGATGGAGATTGTTTAAGCAACTCAACAATCGTTAACCTCTTGCCAATTGATTTTGCGTAGCTTTATCGAGATCAAAAGAAAGTCGTGCAAAAACTTCTAATTTTGCGAATTGAGCCAATTTCAATTTACCACCAACTTGCTTCACGACTTTAATTTGAGCCGTCATCCACTTATTCATCTTTAAAAGATAAAATTCTATTCACTATACTACTTATCAACAAAAAAAAATAATGTAGTGACCATAAAGATACTTATGTGTGATCCAACATTTGGCTTGAATAATGTCATATTATACATAAATTATTAAAAAATATAAGTATATAGTACCAACGTCAATTGAGACTGTGTGCATATATAAAATACAGGGGCAGTTGTAGTAGACATGAAGTTAAAGAATCATGTGGCTTACATATGACTATTGGAAAAAATAGACACTCGTCACATGGTAGGTCGATTATAGGTTTGAATTTGAATTCTTATAGTGGAGCTAATTAGTCCAATTATTATATAAGATTATATATATCATATGCTTTTTTATAATAAAATGAAATGAATTATTTAACATTAATGTGCTTAGGAGAAGCTATCTTAACGTCATGAAAGATTAGATACGTAAGCAAATTCTTAATTGGATAGTTACTTGTGCATATTGGCACATGATGATATTGATGAGATTGAAGTGGAATATAGCTGAATTTTGAACATAGCTAAATTAAAATTCAAACTATGGGAGCATAAATCAAAGTGATGTGCTCAATTTTACTGCATCTGCAAGGAGAATTACTATTGGAAAACTATATGTTAATCCTTGAGGTGATTAAAATTTTAATATTTCAAAACTGACATGTGCCGAAAAAATATTTCGAAGATACTATGGCGAAGAAGATAGCTTATGTGACTTGCTTTAGCTTCTCTTCTACAAGCTCAATGCACCGATACAACACTAATTCAAGCGGATTTAGGGAGCATAAAGTGTCGATCACAAGCTCATCGTAATCACTCTTGTTCTCTGCCATTATACATGTCACTAGGGTACGCAGAGGAAGTAGCCAATCATTGTAGACCTTGAGTAAACCGCTCCTCGACAAGACTCCAGTGTAGTTTGTCTTTCCTGTTACAAAAAATACTTGTTTCTCATAAACCACTTATTGAAATTGGATGCATTTTATCAAGAACTCCTGTAATGTAATTTTCACAATCGTTTGATTGCTTTATAGTTATAATTCATCGATGTTACGTACCTGTAGATTCTGTCATTAATACAAATCTGTATAAGTTGAGAGCTGACAACACCTGCAGGTTATAACCATAATGCTATGACTTAAATCCTTTTCAATTCAGTGCATAACCCGAAAAAAGAAACCACAATAACAGAAGGTTGCTTCTTCAAATAGATGCATTACAAGATACCAGGATTTTATAAACTATGAAACAGGGAGAATACCGCATCACTCTGCTCTGGTAAGGAAGGAGGTCCTCCTTGTGGAGGTCTTAGAATTGACTCCACCAACTCAAGGACACTGGGACTCCAAAATGATATATCTGGACGTGCTTTGTTATTAATCTGTTGGACACCTTTTACTACGGACATACTACTGTGGATTTCGGTGTGCATTTCACTCCGTACAAGATCGATCAAAATGGCTATCTACACAGATATGCAAGACCAACATTAGATGATTTAAAGCTTACAGTTAGTTAAATAAACATAGGTCCCACCAAATTTATGTGAGATCCACACGATTTGTGGGACCGGTTTCCAAAATAGTGACTCAATAAATTTCAATCAAAAGGAGTGTTAGATGGTTGTTGCTAACACTCCTTAAGAAGAGAAATGCTAGCAAGAGAATTACCATGGAGGAAGAATCGGAATTTGTAATCAATGCTTTCAAGATGTCAGGCTTTTCAGAAATTGGAATATCAGCAAGTACCTTTGAGTAACATGAGAACATAACATTAATAAAGTTATCAAGAAAAATACGCTCAAGACATTAATATATATCTCAATTTCATCAAATGCACATTAAATATTGTACACAACTACACATACTATAAAAAAAAACTTTCAACTTAAAAGGCATTGTATAGTATTGGAAACTCACTCCTTTTAACACAGCAAAGGAATTTTTTCTAAGTTCTGGGTCTGGAGCATACATGATACCCATTTTAACAGCCTGAAAAGTTATATTGCAATCAAAAGTAAAAAACATGTCATCACTTTCCTTGTTGAAAAAGTAAAAGATCGAGTAATGAGAAACAAACCGAAGTCAGGAATTTTAGTACCTGCAGAGCCGAGAAAAGATCTGGCATATAAGATGACCATTGGGAATGTTCATCATCGCACTTTCCACAGATATCTCCACTTGTGATGCAAAGCAAGAAGTTGATAGTATGTTTCTTTAACTCCCACGGCAGACTTAAAAAGGAAAGTACATGTTTTGATGCTCCTATTGCTTGCCACCTTTTGATTTGGTTATTACGAAGCTCATCCTTGACTGCAGTCATATCTTCATTAGCAGCATGAGCAACCTTCTCTGAGGCATGCCCCCAAATCACTGAAATTTTTTGGAATTTTTGATGGGTTAGTGAAAAGGAAATGCATAAATTAAAAAGGCAAGAATTTAATAACAGTAATTGTCCTAACACAAACCTGAAAGAGCGGCACCGTGCTTGACATGAGATAAACAACCCATACAATCATCTTTATTTTCTGGGTAATTGACACAGATCAAAAAAGTGGTGTAAACATTGCTAAGTAAACATGGAATTAAATTAACAGCAGACCAGACGCATAGTAAACCAAGAGTACTACCTCCAAAAACGGTGCTAGCCACAGCCTCGACATCATAAGTTGTTACTAGACTGAGATAAGATAAACCACAGTATGACGAAATTCGTGACAGTTGTAATACTAACGCATGACAACCGGAAGTTGTATCGCTAGCTGAAAGAAGAGCCTGAACAGTGCACGCAACATATTAAATCACAGTACAGTAGATAAAACCGTGAGTAATGAATTTTACTAAAATGGATCAGAAAGTACTACAGATAAGAATAATTAATAAAATTTTAATCTAGTACAGAGCAACTACCAAGCATTGAAGAACATATAAACCAAGAAGAGCTCGGAGCTTCTCCCTTGCATTATTCTCCTGTTGTATAAGTGAAAACATGTTAGAAAAAATATTGAAAATAAACCAGTACTTTAATTTCTCCTAACAGAGGAAATGGTAAAATGTTTTGAAAAAGACGACCTCCAACTTATTGCAAACTTCATATATAGAATTTGCAATCTCAATAGCTCTGTCAAAGACATTATCAAGCTGTTCTTCATCTGATTCCAAACATACAGCCTTCAATACATTAAGAATTATAGGAACGACTTGTTTTACTTGCTCAAACTGACGCCTCTGGATGGAGATAATGACTGAAAAGACAAAATAGGTATGAATGAAAACTTCCAAATTGAAAAGTGTGTCCATAAAATTAATCCAATCAGGATTTTCAAATACTAAAAGATACAAAAAAATAACATAATCCTTCAAAGCCCTATACTAGCAAGGAGAAGGAATTCACAAGGTGATTGCTGCCGTCTTTTTTAATTGACCCGAGGGTACAGTTATACACTATATCCAGTAATCAAAAAGTTCACTGCAAAATTACCCTTTGATAGCCCTGATAAAGGAGGGACAATGTAACTGGAAGCGTTGGTCACCTTACTCGAGTAACCTAATGTCTGTTTCAATTAAATTAACAGAAGCATAAGGTCAAGACATTAACTGAAACTAAATAAATTAAATGTCACAGTAATGGAACTCTAGCCTTTTGCATGTTAAATATGATATGATTCCAAGCAAACATGGGATAGTAATGGAACTCAATCCAAGGATATGTATTAAAGAACATGATGTAGGTGTATGTTAAAATACATTCTTATCTAGTGCTTTTTGTGCTATTGACTAACTGGATTCTACAATAGTATTCATTCAATGGCCAATTAGGCACAGAAGGCACTAAAACAAGAAGTATCATAGAGGTTTTCTGTAAATATACATTAAAACAATTCACCCAACTAACATACTTCAACTCTACCTACATGCAGTACGCAAACACATTTAAAGATACAAAATAACAAGCAGCACATAGTTAAATCGGTAAAGAAATATGTGCCATCAGGTCTTTCGTCCATTAAAAAATGCACCAGATTGGCCCCTCATTAACGCAATCAAATTAGTTCTTACAGTGATATCAAATAGGTCCTTCAAAGGATGAAACTGATGGTTTTTAATTATCAATCAAGGACCAATTTGATATCTTTAATTAATGGAGGAATAATGTTATTTCACGTATATCTTCTAGGCACAAAAGTATACATTTATTCAATAATAAATAAAGACATAGACTCACATCACAGAGAATTGAAAGCATATCCCTTGGACCGCATTTCACTATAAACTGATTAATGATGCTAATTGCCATGCCCAAAAAATTTATTGAAATGCGAGCAAACTTTGAAACGGCCTTTGGCAGTTCAAAGGAGAGAGCATCAATAACTTCCTGTCAAATCACAAATTAATTAATAAGGCACTCTTAGTTGGTCTCACTCACTTCAAAAATAAATTACATGATATTGTGAGATTGAAAGAAGACATGCTCCGAATAATAATGACATGTCTCTATGTTATTTGATTTCTATTTTATACGTTTATAGGGCTGTTTGAAATGCTTTATTTGGGCTTATGTAACAAAACACTTGCATAGGTGATCACAAGAGCTAATATAAATAGCTTATGAGACATGCTTAGAAACTGCTTTGAGCTTATTTATATAAGGCCCCAAGGACCAAGATAGTTTATTGAAACAATTTATACAGAGTTCAAGCAGAGTTTACATCCATAAACTTTTCAATTGTACAAAAAACTTATACATAAACTCCTATATGATAGATTCTTATCGAGTAAGTGTCCAAACACCCCCTACATTATGAAACAAAACTGAAAGAGTTAACTCACCTGGTCAAGAGACGGAGAACAGATGTATCGGCGAATCTCAGACAGAGCTTCGAATGCATTGTTCTCATTATGTTCATTATCCGGATCGGACAGAGTAGCATCCAATAAAGAATCAAGAAAATTGACAAGCTTGGAGATGGTATTTTCAGAGTCATGAGAATCTCCAACTTCAGCCAACTACCAAGCATATAAAACCATCACTGTCAGCAGCAAGTTAATAATCTTTCAATTAACTAACAAGACAAACAATTGCAAAACTGTTTAGAAAAAACTTATGGCATGTCGATAATCTGTTATCAGCTTATTTCCATAAGCTCTCCAAGATAGTAACTTGTGAATTGAAACTAGTTTATAGCTTATAAGGAAACAATTTGACTTTATTTTATGTATTGTTATAGTAATAACTCATACATAACTCATAAACACTTATATGATAAGTGCTTATACTATAAGCACTTAATTAAGTTGCATATCCAAACATGGCCACAGGCATTGCTGAATCATCACTATACTAAAAGGGCATATTCATCGGTAATCGAAGTTACAAGAATTATTTCAACTTCAAATTCATACTAGCAAGTAGCAAGCATATCTACTTTCAGTTCTAAGTAAATCAAATTCTAAAAAAAAAAAAATCAATATTTACAGTGAACAGAAAAAAAAAACGATCATACCTTAGGGCATGATTGGAGAATAGTTTGAAGATTATGGTAAGCTTCAGAATCCCGAAACGAAGGAGCTTGGGCCTCAGAGGATATCGACATGAGTGAGAGTGATATCACCGGCAGGAAGCAACCGTAACAGCTCTGCAATACACCGACGTACCACTGCCACCGGTCTTATGAAAAATTATTAGTATTCTTTTATGTTTAAATTTTAGTCTTAATAGTATTATTGAAAATTACTCAATCATTCTGCTCGTTTCTTTGAGTAAAATTACTAATTACCAAACAATTATGTCCTTCAATCGTACAGTAGTTTTTTTAACTATTTTTTTTTTTTTTGACAATTTTAACTATTTTTTTTTGTATACAAGTATTCTTAACTTTTTTCTAAATGCAAGTAAATATTAGGTTTTAGAACTTCTAAACTAAAAATACAGATAAATAAAAGAAATAAGGACAAAAGATTAACTATGAGTAAAAATTAGATTGATAAGTCACGTGAGCTAAATTCAGTTGGCAAAAACATCACATTTTATATGTGAAAGCTGGATTCGAACTCTGAATACCTTATGTGTTCATTGGATGAAATTTATAGCCACTAGATTACTTGACAAAAAAATTGATAATGTTTGTCGAAATTATTTAATGTTTAAAGACACAAGTAACATATCTTGCATTCTATTGGTCAAATATAACCTAAATTTGAATACTACTACTAGATGTAACCAAAAAAAAAAAAATTTGAATACTAGTTGAAAATATAATTTTGGACTTGATCTAAAATTTAAAATTGTACTTTTAATTTAGATAAATAATACACCATTTATATTCTTTCAAACATTGTTTGGACTCTAGGAATTTGCAAACATTTTTTGCTTTAAGCATTTGTCTGATGTCTAACAAAAATTCACATGTACATATTATGATCTGTAAATGTGAGTTGCGATTTCGAACAAAAATATGAAAAAAGAGACACTAGTCTCTTGTTTATAGGAGTTAAATGCATTAGATTTCCGTCTATCTTTGGCTCTTACTTATAGGACTCTAATGCACTAATGATTTAAAAGATGAGACTCTAATACACTAGTCTCTTATTTAAATCGCTAATCATATAACTACCTCTTATTTGAGACTAGTTTATTGCACTAATCATTGAAACAATTGCAATTTCTAAGAGTTACATAATTAGCGATTAAAAGGTTATTTTAACCGTTTCTTATACAAATCATTGATGACAAAAATAGATGGATTGCAAAGAAGAAAAAGGATGTCTAAGAATGGTGCATTTGGTTTGGCGCATGATGATGTCTTTTAAAACTAAAAAATGGATAATCCTTTAGAGCCGGTGGTTGATCGAATTAAACAATGTGTAGCATAAGCCAACTACAACTTTCTCTGGTAAATACTACTTTTCACAAACCCAACACCTTATAAGAACACCTTATGAGAATATAGATTAAAAAAATATAGATAAAGTAAAAATATATTGTATAAAAAAGGCACGGTAGAAAACAGCCTCAACAAGAATCAAAGAAAATAACATTACAGCATCACACAAATCTATCTTTTTAGTTTGATGGTGACATAGAAGTACATTCCATATCTCCAATTGGTCACGGTTCTCAACAACAAAACCGCTATAAAGAGTGGGCTGCGAAACAAAAATCACCATTTCATGTTGTATATAAGGTGAAATGCCCACTCTTACATTCAGTGAAAAGAGGCAGGTTAATTTTAGAATCAGTCTTTCCACATATCTGCAAACTCATCAGGCTCTAGATGATTGTTCATCTCATGCATTTTCCTCCTTGTCTTTGCTTTGACCTTCTTAGCAAACGTTCCAGTCTTTTTCTTCTTCTGCAAAGCTCGAATCTACAACAACCATATAAAAGGGTTAAAACTTGAAAACACAACCAAGACGATGTATCTGTTTTTGGTAGAAAACTAGAGAAAGTATGAGTAGTATGAGTATACATTCAGAACGCAGTAGTCAGTACCTGGTTTGGCGACACATAGAATGGATTCTCATATAATGTCGGGCCTCCAAAACTACCACCAAATATTTTAATTGGGTTCAAGCAGAACCGTGGACCAACCTAAACAAGTAGTTTGCACACATAGGTTAAAGGAATTTTAGGAGCTGACAGATGAAAATATAAATCGATAAGCTAACTTGCATACCTCAATCAATGTCATTTTATCAAGGCCTCCCCGAGGCAATTTATCTGACTCATTATGAGGAACAGAGATCTGCATGAGAATAACAATGTGGTTTCTTATGTAAGATGGGTTGCCCAGTAAGCATCAATGACAAAATGAAGCAAAAAATGAGACAAACACAGGAAAGCCACATTTGCAAGAAGGCACGTGTACTAGCAGAAAATTATACTGCAATCTTGTGTGAATGTAAAAACAAACCTGATAATTCCGGAACCATATATGGTCGTCAACTATTGAGAAAACAAAAACATGGTCATGGAAAGGTTTAGCCTTTCTATGGTCCTTTGGAGTTTCAAATATCTGAATGAAAAAAGAAATAGTATGTTAGCTAGCAATAAATATATCGGGAACAATCCACTGACCCTACTAAAAAACATCCCGGGAACAAGTTCCAAAAATTAGAGAAAATTGTGAACAGGAATAAATGCTTGGTTCAAATTCTACTCAATTTAAACTATGCCAAGAGGCAAACATAACATTTATAGAATTTCTCAGATCAACAGCAACATATTAAGAAACTCCTAAGCAGATATATGACAACTACACATAAAGATTTTTAATCATACTAGCAATACATACAACACGAAGCACCAAACTAAGATGGAATTTTTGAAATAGCCTTAAATTTTGTATCCAAAACATCACATAGAAGAGTAATCAACCAAATACCTGCAACAGCATCTCTTTCAATAGTTTCCAGTGTGCATCTTTTTCAAAATTTGATGAAAATGTCAAAAGAGGGCGGGAACCTTTTAGGTGATTCCCAGTGAGCTTCAATTCTTCCATTGTGTGCACTGGAATGAGGTAAAGGTGGATTAGAGAAAATAGTAAAGTATGATTAAAAAAGAAAAATGTACGTACTATAATACTGATCCCAAGACCCAAATTACTACGTAACCATAGAAAGAAAATTAGTTTCTGCAGTAATCTTAAGATAACAATCAGATGAGAATATTACCGGCACTAACTAAAAATTTGACAGACGGTCCATTTGGGCATTTTGCCATCCAGAGATAAAGATCTTTTGCCTTCCTGCACTGAAATTCATATTTGCAAAATGGAAAGATTAGAATTTGTAAAGACTAAGAATAAGAACTAGAGCCCAAACTCGAGATTCAGTATAAAATGTTGTCCCAATCAACAAATTTCAGATTATATAAACTGCTCAAATACATAAACAGGCAAATTTGGAAGGGGAAACACAAAGGATGTGTAATCCGTCACAAAAAGGAAAGAGATGTGGGTTTGAAACTAATGATCGAACAACAACATAAACATCAACATTTGCAACAAAATGGAATAATTCCTCACGCCATAAACATGCAGTAAATTTTCTAACTCAACAGCATAGCTCATAAACAAAATCCATTGTTACCACTAAAAAAACCTAATGACATAAAAATATTAAAATGATTACCTCAAAAAATAAACAAGAGGAACAGTTTTTGAGCTCAACAAGCTCGTTCAAGGTGGCACCTTTAGTTTCTTTTGATTCAACCTTGTTATCCTTCTTGCAATGAGGCAAAAGTGATACCAAGTTCAACATCAAATGTCGGTACCTATAACAAGTTCATGAAAAACACTCCACCCCATCAATATACCATATTCAAAAACTAACCCACATTTAAACCCAAAACTTTCATTGTGCTTAATTCCACACAAATAAAATCATCATGATTAAATTCTTTCACTGCACACAAATAAACAATAGAAGGTTTGGAATTTGGATTGACATATTTAAGCTTATCTACTAACTTAAACACTAGTGAGATATTCAAAAGCTTATAGAAACAGCTTATGACATGCCCATAAGTTGTTTTCAGCTTATTTTCATAAGCTCTCAGTAATATCATCGAAAATATCTTATAGCATATATGAAAACAGTTTCACTTTATTATATCTTTTACTATAAAAATAGCTTATACATAAGCTCTGTTTGGCAATGCCAAATTCTGAGCTTATAACTTAATTATAAAAATGCTTAATTAAGTTGTTTATCCAAACATGACTGAAATCAAAACTCAAAACAATAAAAACAAAATATAATTGGGATTTGTGGTTTATACCGATAAACAATACGCCTAGAGCAAGTAACCAAAACTTTCTCTTTGTTTCTGAATACAGGTGAATCACTTTGATTATCCTTAACCTCAACTTCATTTTCAATTTCATTCTTATCCTTCCATCCCAAAAGGGTCCTAACTGGTCTCTCTGGAGCAACATCATCCTTTTTGGGAACTGCAACTACAGCTTCAGATTTTTCACTGCGCTTTCTCTTCTTCACCATCTTTTTCTGCTACAAATCTGTCACATAATATATATTGGAAAAATCAATTAATCATAATAAAACGCATTGTTATATATATGATGAATATGGAAAGGTTTCTCACTGTTTTCCGGCGAGTTGAGTTTGGTGCGATTCGATGGAGCTGCTGAGTTTTGATGTTTAGGGTTTTAAAGGTTTTACTTGTAAGCAATGATGAAACAATTTTTTTTTGTCTATGATGGGCCTTTTCAAAAAGAATACAATTGGGCTTTGAGTTATAATTTTTTGAAAATTTTCCCTCCTACCCCTACAATTGTCTCTTCACCCCTACAAACTATTCAATATTTTAATTTTATCATTTTTGCCATTTAAAATTTTACACTTTATTTTTCATACTTTTGGAATTCACCTCTACATGAATTTTATTGGTGAACTCTTACTTTCAGCGACGAATTTTATATGTCAACGTATCATAGGTTATTTTCATGTGAAAATTGGAGAAAGAAAAATAGGTTATTTTTTCGTTCAAAAATAAAAAAAAAATTATTATTCATAGAGTCAACATATTGCTTCTCATTAGAGTATGTTTGACAAAAAATAGCGGATGAACTTATAATTGATAGCTGATAAATTAGCTGATAGCTTATAGTAGATAAGTTAGCCAATAAGATAGTTGATTGAATTTGTAGTGTTTGGTAAAAATTAGCAGTTAAAGTGACTTATTAATATTAAATAATATAAAAAATATATATAATTAATATTTAATTATTTTTAAAGGTACACAAGTTAAGTATCATATTTATGCTGTGTTGATCTAGGATATCAAGGAGTTGTTATCTCAAACCAATGGTGCTCTACACCACACACTAAGAGAAGGAAATAAACTTGGAGCATCATCAGATGCCGACCTCCTGAATCATTCATCTCCTCCAGAAGACTTTCGTGAACTTCTTAGGAATGACGCAATGGGAACTTATTTCCCTCGTGTTTAGTCTTTCTTTTTAGTTTTTTTTTTCTTTTTATTAGCTTCTATACCAAAAAAATATTTAATTATTTTTAAGTAAGATGATAGAGGTAAAGTTGGGAAAAAAAGTAATAAGGTAAAAGCTATAAGTTAAAAGCTGGTCAAAATAAGCTATAAGTTAACGTGAAGAAAATGTTACCAAACATAGCTATTTTTTCATAATGTGTTTATAAGCTATCAACTATAAGCTCATTTTAGGGTATTGCCAAACAAACTCTTATTATAATAAACACATTATATGTTGATTAAAACAATTGAATCATGAGTTCTTAGCACAACTAACAAAAATATTAAAATAATTAAATTGGACATTCATGGTCGAACTTTGATTCCTATCACTCAACTTTATGAGTATGAATTTATGATAATTTTTTGTTACCTAAAAAACAGTTGTAAGCAAAAATAAAATAAAATAAAACTTATATAACAAAAATAAAAATAAGTTTGAGTCATTCTACATTTTCCAAGATCTTGTTAGGGATTACTCCTATAACCAACAAACAGTACAGTGATCATTAAAAACGGAGCAAGTAACTAACCACCGTAACCGTAACGGTGCACCACCACCATGGAACCGGAGGTAAGCATCGAAGGATCATCAATGATCCAAATCGCCGTCATTCCGATCGGAACAGTACCACCGAACGTCCTCCGAGACTATTACTCAATGCTACTCCCTCTCCACACGATCCCTCTCTCCGCGATCAGTTCCTTCTACACCGAACACCAGAAATCACCCTTCGCTAATCAACCTTGGGATTCCGGTTCACTCCGCTTCAAATTCGTACTCGGTGGCGCTACTCCAAGTCCTTGGGAAGATTTTCAATCGAACCGTAAAACCCTCGCTGTTATCGGCATTGTTCATTGTCCTTCCTCCCCGGATCTCGACGCTGTTATCGATCAATTCTCATCTTCTATTAAATCTTATCCTTCTTCACTTGTTGATCGTTGTTTCGCTTTTTACCCTAACGATTCTCAGGTACTTTTATTTTCTCTATTTTTGGTCATTTCCCTAAGAATTGGATCAAAAAAAGGAAACATTGTTATAATTTGATTTTAACCGTTTTTGGAAATTTCGGTTAGAAAAAGAATAACTGTTATAGTTTTTTTTGTGGTTGTAGCTTGATGAGGGAAATAAGAGAGATGGAAATTTGAGATTGTTTCCACCGGCGGATCGTGCTACGTTAGAGTTTCATTTGAACACTATGATGCAAGAAGTAGCTGCGTCGTTGCTAATGGAGTTTGAGAAGTGGGTGCTACAAGCGGAATCTTCTGGAACTATTCTCAAGACGCCGTTGGATTCTCAAGCTAGTCTCAGCTCAGAGGAGGTGTTCATGTTTTAGGTGTCATGAATCATGATTATTATTGTTATTGTTATTGTTGAGTTTATTATTTTGGTCGTGTTGTGATGTGGAGTTTGATTTTTAGTTTGGTTTTTGGCTTTGTTTGGAGTAACAACTTAATTAAGAGCTTATAACATAGTAATAGCTTATCATATCATATAAGTACTTGTGTATAAGCTATTTCTTTATTTGATAATTATTTATAAGCTATTTCTATAACAACAGGTAAAATAATGTCAAATTGTTTTCATAAAAATTATAAGCTATTTTTTCACAAGCCATTTTGGGGAGGTTATAAAAATAAGCTGAAAACAACTTATAGACATGTCTTCAGCTATTTCTTTAAGCTATTCCAAACAGTCTTGCAAGTTCTTATGTAGATAAAGTCAATCCAAAAAGGTCTTGTTGTGGCTAACTTTGATTTTATTGACATCTTTGAGTGTTTTTTGTGTGAAATGCAGGTTATCAAAGCGAAAAAGAGGAGACTTGGGCGCGCTCAGAAGACGATTGGTGATTACTGCTTGCTCGCAGGTTCTCCTGTTGATGCTAATGCTCATTATTCCACTGCATTAGAACTTGGCAGGTTGACTGGGGATTTCTTCTGGTATGCTGGAGCATTGGAGGGTAGTGTTGGTGCCTTACTGGTATATAGTATTTAGATTAAAAGCATTTTAGCATAAATCACTGCACTTTAAACTCAAATTTGACTAAATCAATTTTAAAAAGTTATGTTCATTCTAGACCCCCATTGTTAAATACTTACCCAAATATATACACTAAACATTTTTTTTTGTGATTAGTTTTGCATTTTGAAAATGGAATGGATCGAGACATGCAGTTGTAGTGGTTTATTATGTGTCTACTTAAGTTAACTGCTTGTTGAAGTGCTTAATTGTTTTTCTACTTGCACACAATGTATGAACACATATTTTTTCATTTATTATATATTCAGAATGCATGAACTAGTAGGCTAGAGTACCAAGAACTCAAGGCTCCAATGTCCAAAATATCTCTTCCCTAATTTGTGCTCCAGTTAAGTAAGATCTCGGTTCTTAAAAGAGAAATATTATATGTTCATATGACTATTGTATGGATCTTATCATCATTTTTTATTTTTCTTTAGACCGTACAATTTTCTGGCATTGCAGTATAAATATTTTAGTGGCAGTGCATGTCACATGATATTGGATTATAGATATGAGTCATATGACGACAACCATAGTTGTCCTGAAAAATGAACAGTGACTCTTGTCTACATTCACACATTTTTTATTTTCATTTTTATGATTTCAGATTGACCGTATGGGCCAGAAAGATTCAGCCTTGGAGGATGAAGTTAGATATCGTTATAATAGTGTCATCTTGCATTATAAGAAGTCACAAGATAATACTCAACGGTAAGAGGTCATCCTTCAAGCCTATATTAACCAATCTCTCTGATGTCTATTGCTTAACCGTGCTTTCCCTAGTTATATTACTCGCCTGTTTTTACACCTCATGCTGATTACTCCAATTTCTGTTGTTAATCATTAGTGTTTTTTATTTCTTTTGTGCAGAGTTTCTCCCATAACTTTTGAACTTGAAGCTACTTTGAAATTGGCAAGGTTCCTCTGCAGGTACGTTTTTTGCTGTGGTTTACAATGTGATAAATCATTAATATGCTATGTTGATGCTCATTATGAATTTGTAATTAGATTAACTTAGTATTTATTTTGAAAAGTATCTAAGCCCTTGGGGACCCTCCCTTAAAAGCTAGCTATTAAAGGGGAAGAACCAGGTCATTTAAATACTCTACTGAGCATCCCACACTACTCAATGTGGGACTTAGGGACCCCATAATACCCACGTCTCTATCATATTCTTGAATGTAGAGCCATTATGAATTTTGCATTTCAATTGTTTTACTTCTCCAAGTTAGACCAGGATTTCAATTGAATGATACTTCATGAATTTTTAAATTTCATGCTCCTGTTTGCCCAAAACAGTTGGCATTGTACATATGAGATTTGGAATATCAGTTCACTTTCTATTATTTTTAAACATTTTTGGCTGAATTATCTCAATGAACAGGAGAGAGCTGGCCAAGGAGGTAGTGGAGTTGTTAACCACAGCTGCAGATGGGGCTAAATCTTTGATTGATGCCAGCGATCGGCTCATATTATACATTGAGATAGCTCGTTTGTATGGCAGTCTTGGATACCAGAGAAAAGCCGCTTTCTTTTCAAGGCAGGTTGCTCAGTTATATTTGCAGCAAGAAAATAGGCTGGCTGCAATTAGTGCTATGCAAGTTTTGGCAATGACCACTAAAGCTTATCATGTTCAAAGTAGATCATCAATATCCGATCCTTCTATTCATAATGTGAGACTACATGCATCACCCATTGAAACACCTTATTTCTTTGGATACTAGAAACACCTGTGGCCTTGCTTTTGTTACTTCAAAATATAATCAGTTTTTGCATTGGATAGAAAATTTTGATTAATTTGTCAAATTGTCATACTTTTTTGAAACTATAAATTATTAGTTGCTATGATAGTAAACTGTTGCTGCTCATCTCTTATTTTTCTCTGCTTTGCTTTAATTTTTCCAGTTTTAAAAATGTAACTGTTGCTTCTTCACAGAAGGGAATTGGATCAGATAAGGCTGATGCTGGGAAAATACATCACCAATCAGTTGTCTCATTGTTTGAGTCTCAATGGAGTACCATCCAGATGGTTGTATTAAGAGAAATTCTGCTCTCTGCAGTTCGTGCCGGAGATCCTCTTACGGCATGGAGCGCAGCGGCACGACTACTTAGGTCCTACTATCCTCTAATAACTCCTGCTGGGCAAAATGGTCTTGCTAATGCACTTTTGAATTCGGCTGAGAGGCTACCACCAGGGACCCGTTGTGCTGATCCCGCTTTACCTTTTATTAGGTATTTTCTAGGTTAAATAATTTTTTGCTCGCTCCTCATACTGACCAAGTCATATTGCTTCATCTTTCCTTTTTGGCCAAGTTTTTCAAATGCTAATCTGGTCAACTACATAAAATTTTGGAGAGCTAATACAAGAGCAATTTAATTATTAAATTTCAGGGTGCACTCTTTTCCTGTCCACCCAACACAAATGGACATTGTAAAACGTAATCCTGCTAGAGAAGACTGGTGGGCGGGTTCGGCTCCGTCAGGCCCTTTCATTTACACTCCATTCAGTAAAGGAGATACAAGTAATATGAAGAAGCAAGAGCTTGTTTGGATTGTTGGAGAGCCGATCCAGGTTTTAGTGGAATTGGCAAACCCGTGTGGATTTGATTTAAGAGTCGATAGCATCTATCTGTCTGTGCACTCAGGAAATTTCGATGCTTTTCCTGTGAGCATCAGCCTTCTGCCAAATTCTTCAAAAGTGATTACTTTATCTGGTATTCCAACATCAGTGGGGCCTGTTACAATTCCTGGGTGCATTGTTCATTGTTTTGGTGTTATTACAGAACACCTGTTTAGAGAGGTTGACAATCTGCTTCTTGGGGCTGCACAAGGGCTTGTCCTTTCTGACCCTTTTCGATGTTGTGGATCTCCAAAGTTGAAGAATGTATCTGTTCCAAGTATTTCTGTAGTACCACCTCTTCCATTGCTGATATCACATGTTGTTGGAGGTGATGGGGCCATCATTTTGTATGAAGGAGAAATTCGTGATGTGTGGATAAGTCTGGCTAATGCAGGCACAGTTCCAATTGAGCAGGCACATATTTCACTGTCAGGGAAAAATCAAGATTCCGTAATTTCATATTCTTCTGAAACATTAAAATCTAGCCTCCCTCTAAAGCCTGGAGCAGAAGTGACATTCCCAGTGACTTTGCGAGCCTGGCAGGTTGGCGTGGCGGATGCTGATAATACAAGGCATTCCAAAGATGGAAGTTGCCCATCACTATTGATCCACTACGCCGGTACTGTCTTCAAGACATTAGTATTTTATTGCTTTTAGGATGAGTTTAGTAGTTCAGTTTGCAAGCTTTACATTGGAATACATTCAGATCAAACCTTTTGTGGATTCTAATATTTTATTCATTTACTTTGTACACCGTGAGTTGCCCCTTTTCAATTTGTCCATGCCTTTCTCTCCCCCATTTGTTAGATAGTGTCATTGTTCTCTTGCATTTAATTCCGTACCATCTTAAATAGTTGAAATATGTCTATTTTATAAGATTCATTATATAGCTCCCATATTATGGTACACTGGCATTCTCTATATTTGCAATAGCACGCATTGATAGATTTCCATGTCATTGGCATTTGATTGTGCTAGTCCTATTTATATCTGGTCCTAAGGCTCTTTCCACTTTCATTCCAGGTCCACTAAAAACCTCTGAAGATCCAAATGCTGTATCCCCCGGTAGACGCCTTTTTGTTCCCCTGCAGATTTGTGTTTTGCAGGGTTTGTCTTTTGTGAAGGCTCAACTTCTTTCAATGGAATTTCCTGCTCATGTTAGTGAAAATCTTCCCAAGTTAGATGATGTAAGTAATAATTCTATTGGAGGACATGTTAACTCTGAGTCAAAAATGGACAGATTGGTGAAAATAGATCCTTTCAGAGGAAGCTGGGGACTGCGATTTCTAGAACTTGAGCTGTCAAATCCAACTGATGTTATGTTTGAAATCAATGTCTCTGTCAAACTGGAAAACAGCAGTAATGAGGACAGCCATTTAGCTGATCAGGATGCTACAGAATTTGGTTATCCTAAAACAAGAATTGATAGAGATTGCTCAGCAAGGGTTCTTGTGCCCCTTGAGCATTTTAAATTACCTGTTCTTGATGATTCCTTTTTATCAAAGGACACTCAGACAGATGGGACTGGTGGAGGAAGAAGTTCATCATTCTCTGAAAAGAGCAGCAAAGCTGAACTCAATGCTTGTATCAAGAACCTTGTATCTAGGATTAAGGTTCAATGGCACTCGGGACGCAATAGCTCTGGCGAGTTAAATATCAAGGATGCTATCCAAGCTGCTCTACAGACAACAGTCATGGATGTGTTGCTGCCAGATCCACTGACATTTGGCTTCAGGCTTCTTAGAGATGGTTTTGAATCAGATAGTCCTGATCCTGTTAAAGAATCTGATTTACCTGAATCCCCTGCTTCTAAAAGCTCTGTGCTTGCGCATGAAATGACACCAATGGTAGTTGTGGTCCGTAATAACACAAAGGATATGATCAAGATGAATCTTAATATTACATGCAGAGATGTAGCTGGGGAAAACTGTGTAGATGGTACCAAATCAACTGTTCTATGGACTGGTAATATTCTATTTTTGTTTGATTTCTGTAATTGGAAGACATTCATTTGGGTCTCTAACATTGTACTGTCTTTGCCAAAATCAATTTTTTTCAGGTGTTCTTAGTGAAATTACCATTGAAATCCCCCCACTTCAACAAATCAAACATTCTTTCTGCTTGCATTTCCTTGTCCCAGGAGAGTATACGTTACTTGCTGCAGCAGTGATCGATGATGCAAATGACATCCTTCGAGCTCGAGCTAGGGCTACAGCAGCTGCTGAGCCTATTTTTTGTCGTGGACCACCATATCACCTTCGTGTCCTTGGGAATACATAACAATTTTTATCCTTAAATGTTATGTAAACATTGTATGCTAAAATGTGTAGATTCATTGGATTATTTAGAGTGTTGCAGTTAAGTTACACGCGGGAATACTCCTCGGACTCTTCTGGTTGAACCATGGAAGTTACTTCCCAATTTAAGAATTCAACAGAGGAAATAACTTGGAGAGTTGTCTGTATATCATGTGGATTGTACTATGATGAGATAGTGGTTTTTGGAATTTGTTTCATTTTTAGGAATACTTTTGTTTGTTCCTAATTCAGATTTTTTTTAAAATATCACAATTTTATTTATATTCCACACAAGAAAAGCACAAGATGTGACCAATTTTATTTAATATTCCTTTTGGAGAATTAGTTTCATTACTCACAATCTGCAAGCATGTATCATCAGGTTATGATTTGAACATCAAGAGGGTCTTAATTTGGTTTGTACAAGTTGAGACACCATTCATATCAAGCAATCAATTAAGGTATTATCTAAGGTAGTACCCACAAACAAGCCAGAAAAACTATAGACAATTTTTTTTGCGTCCCCTAACCTTCTCATGCGCCTCTTGAATTTTTAAAATTGCCCTGTTAAATTGAGTTTTTTAACTAATATAAAAGCTGGAGAATATTCATATTTTGTAATAGTTCAATTAAGGACATTTCAAGGTTTTGATTTTACTATCCATTAATTCATCAATTGCTTTCTTAGTATTGCTTCAAAGAAATATAATTATCATTGTTATTTGACCTGTGATGTTCTTATAGGTGTCACAGTTTAAGATGGAGGGAAAATTTATAACCGACCAAAATTAAAAGCCAATAATTAGACATGCTTTCCATTTCAATGTGTAACATAACATGTGAGAGAAGTTATGTTCTTTGTGCTTTAAAGTTTTTTTTATTTTAGAACACAACCAACACCATCAAAGTTTGCCAAAGAAAAGAAGTTATTTTAATTGGTAATATAATACCTATTGTTAAATTATATTCTTATTTCTCAAATTTCAGTGGATATAATTTTTTTTTAAAAAAAGTGTATATATATTAAATGCTTAAAACTACTTAATCACAAAATTCTACTTATCTTAGTGGCTGTTGGGACATGATTACAAATTGGGAAAATATATGAATACAAGAAAGCCTGATTTAAAAACTATATTTCTAAAATCCAAGAAAACTGTAATTTTTGGTCGCCGAAAGCGTTGATTATTTCTCTCGCTAGATTGGAGGCACCTCAAAGAGTGAGATAACTGATGCAGAAATTTAAAGTTGCTCCATACTCAAAACGATGATTTAACCCTCGACCTTAATTAAAAGAGGATGAACTTCAACTGCTCAATCTCATCCTTTAGATTTCATATCAGAAAATTTAGATTAAACATACACTAAAATAATCTTATCGTGTCTATCAACACTCATTGTGCATCAACCTTTTGAACAGTCAATCATCTAATCATATGCATATTATAAAGAAGTAATAATGTACACTAATACATTTCTTGTTGTGGTATTTTATAATTAGTTTCAAAATCAGGTCACATCTTTAGCACTCCCTTTTTGTGTTAAGGTTGGGAGAAGGGAACCAAGTAGTTTTTTTACCTAAGCTGACATAACGAAAGTGACCCAAAAGGTTATGAGGAAATAATATAGATACACTCAGCCAAACCATTGAAAATTGACCATGCTAGCTATTGCTATCTATGCATGGCTAGTAAATAGTATAGCATGATTCCTCAACTATAGTACTTTCCTCAACAATCAATTTCTGTCCTATTCTATTCTCTAACTTCTTTTATATAAATGTTTAATTACTTTTACATCTTTAACTATTTGAGAATTTTAAATAGATTTTTGAGTTTAAACAATTTGTAATTACATCCTTAAAGAGAAAATACTTTTTGTAATCAAGTCCTGTAAAGTAAAGTTTGATAAACAAATTTAGTTTTTCAAGGAATCGAACAAAAATTCTCTTGAATAATTCATTTTTAAGGAAAACTCGTTAACTACTTGATGTAATTAAATAACTTCGTTAGACTCTCATTTTCTCTTAGAAAATTCCTCTAAATTAAAATGCCACAATGTGTTGTTGACATGGCTCTGTTTTCACACTGATAATCCCTTTCACATTGACCAGATTATTTCACATGGACACAATTAATAGTCAAGAAATCAAACTTTTGAAAATTGAAACTAATTTACCACAAGAATGATTGAAAGGACATAATGGTTGAAACCAGTTACATATGTATTTTCTAATTCTTATACACAAATATGTCCATGAATAGTCATCAACAATCTTATATTATAGTACTATGTATTTGTCATTAATTTCTCTAGGAAAAAAAAGGACAAGCCAATAAACTTTCCTTGTCGTATTGTTAAAAACAAGAACAAGGTTTCATCAAACAACAAAGAAAGATGTACAAGAATATGGAAAGTGACATGCCAATATTTTCTATTTTTTTGATTCATATATGACATGCTAATGTTCTTTCACGGCATTGAATTGTCAAATTTATGCTTATTCACGATTGATTTACTATGCACAATAAGCTACCAAAAGCCATTTAATTTCAATAATAATATTAACTTTCTTTTTTGGTTGATAGATGATAAACACCACTAAAATTCACAACCATTGCGAGATTTCATATTCGAATCTTGATGAATGTGTCTAATCTAACGATTTTGACATTGTCAGTTGAGTTAGGTCTTACGAATCAATATTAAATTTCTTTCATGGTAAAAAATTAATTTAACTTGTTATACTAATAAGTAGCCATCCATCAAGAGTTGGGATGAGCTTCATATAAACCAAAGGTAAATACACTAGATTTTGAATACGTAATCCTTAAGGGAAGTTTGGTCGTTAGATAGTAGTATAAAGGAGCGTTTGAAGTCATAAGAGGTCGAATTCAAATCTCATTTTTAACTAATATCTAATAAAATTTAACAGCTTACTAACATTCAACTTCGTGAATTTGAAATTTAAACATAAGCTTAAAAATGAGTGGTATGTATGAAATTGATAGATCTCTACGATGTTGCATGGAGTATGATATCTCAATCATGTATTTATAAACAAAATGAATGAACCGTCAATACTTCATTCGACAACTATGATCAATCGACTATAACAAAAGTATGATTATGTTTAAATTTTATTAAATTCAAATTCGCTTATTACCCTTTCAATATCATGCATGTAATTTTAGTTTTGATCAAAATCCACACAAAAATTTCCTAAAACTCGATCCAATTCTTCATATTAACTTGGAGGTAAACCCTTGTAACAATCATTGTATTTGATTCTCTGACTTCTGATTTTCCATAATCAATTACTCCATCAACAACCAACCAAACATTATATAAAAAGGGAAACATATTGGTGTGACAATACACAAAAGAACACATATAGAACATTAAAATGGCCGTAGTTTCTTATCAACCAAAACAGTAAAAAGTAATTCTTGAAAGAGAAAAAATAAAACAGAGAACCATGAACCATACACATATATGATACATTGATACCTAAGCATGCCTGCTACTAAAATTTGAAATTATATGCTGTTTTTTCCTCATATATCATGTCACCTACATTGCCATGGTGGGGCACATGTCCCTTTAACTTGTTCTAGTTTAATAATTTTTTGCTGTTTATGTAGCTTCATATCCACATGACCTTTGCTTTCTCACGCGCCTCTTGTTGAAATACGTGTTCATAATTTTCCTTATAGTAGTGAATGTAATGTAACTTTGGGAGTGTTTCACCAATTTGGAATAAGATCCTCTACTACCTAATTTGTTCAGCCATGATCTACTGCCTTCTACCAACAACTTGAGAATGCATAGAAATTAATTAATTAAAAATTGCAGTCTTAAAGGAAGAGAAATTAAAGACATAAATGAACGGCTGAGATGATAGAAGAATGGACAACATCGGCTGGAGAAGATCGAGATCTATAGATTTCTTCAAGTTGCAAGGGATTTGGACTATGAGAAATCTAACTAGATGTAACTATAATGATTGTTGATAATGGAATGTTGAACCGCAACTGCATTCCCAACCGCAATTCCAATTTAAAACCATTACGCATCTAGCAAGAAAGTATCGTGAATTTGAGATTTTAGGGTTAAAATAGTGTCTACAACGGTCTAGACCATGAGTCCATGAGTTAGGTAGAAGAATTAGAATTCAAGGTCCTTGAATCTTCTACTAGATAGTTGTTCTCTTGGATAGACGTAGAGAGTGTTGGAACACGAGGGGACAGCCGGGATTATCCACATTGGGTCTAAGAATATCTTTACAAGTGAGGCGGACACAACACTCATACCTAAAACTTTAAGATAATGAGTTTATGGGCCCCCCAACTTAAAAAGTCTTCAACTTCCACTTTTTTTAACAATGTGGAACTTACTCACACTTGCCACAACAATCTTCCCCTCGAGCGAAAGCTTTTTTTCAACCTAAACACTTGCACCGCCATTTGCCACTACACAACGAGACTCGTCGTCTGACCACCTTTGTCAGGAAGACTTTCGACACAAGTAGCTCAATCTAACCATCGGATCTGATACCACTGTTGGGACACGAGGGGGTAGTCGGGGATCATCGACATTGGGTTCAAGAACATCGATACAAGAGTCGGACACAATGTTCTTATCCAAAACCTTAAGGCAATGAGTTTATCGGTTTTCAACTTATAAAGTATTCAACCTCTATTTTTTTTTTAGTAATATGAGATTTACTCACACTTGCCACAACAATAGAAAGATTGCTTGAAAATTTTGATCAAATGATTGGTATAGTCCATTGGCCTTATTTTAGTGATTCTTAACTCTTATCGATGGAAAAAATTGGTTGAAAAGGAAGAATTCATCTTATATATTCCATATATTTTATGATAAAGATTAGATATTGCTAATTAACGGTGGAAATTTTGTACCAATTAACATAATATTAAAAACTCATTGAAAATAATTTACTACTTTAATGGTTTTTTTTTGAATGGTTTTATACTTGTGGCAATCTATTTTGGACTGTTGTTATAAAAAAAATGGATGAATTAGTGGTCCTAGTTTTAGAGTATTCATTCTATTTTAAAATCATCTGTAAAATTAAAAATCTCTAATATATTGCTAATTTCTTTTTAAAAATTGTGTACTAGAGACTAATGTAATTAAGAATTTTAAATTTCATAAGATTAAATTAACAAAGTCTTATAATTTCACTGATTAATTAAACTATGTAATTTGTTCCGACTTTGTTCCTATATACAGTCCTATAGTTGGGTATGAAGTTTTTCTTTATAACCATCATTTTGAATATGGCAACATCTTATATGTGAATAAAATGAGTAGGAGGATTTCATCAATTCTAGTTCAACTATAATAAAAATGTTAAAATTATTAAGTTAAATGTCGTGTTAAAATCTTAACTTTTTCATTTTCTATGTGAATTTTCGGTGAATATTATTTTGTCTAGTTAAAAAAAAATGAGAAAATGTTACCAAAAAAATGAAAAAGAGATAAAAGTTGAAAAGTAGGGATGAGGTCACAAGATAGTAGAGTCAAGTGATTAAGTGGTCCTGGGAAAGAGAAGGAAAGAGTGGTCGTATAATAAGTGCTTTTGTGGTCCTAGAGTTGTGGAAAGCCTAATTTGGAGGCAACTCAAGATTAGGAAATGGTGGGGAGAGAAATAAGATGGAAGGGGAGGTGGGTTTTGTTGATTTTGATTTTTCAGCCTCTATCTTCAAACCTAAAAATTAATTAATTTGTGTTAACATGAAATGACGTGCTATGACCTTTTAGTTTTTAGTTTTTACTCTTGAAAAATAATTAAAGTAAAGATTCATTTTATATAGAAAAATTGGAAGACGACTCAGATTCAGTCATTTTAAAAAAATTAAAATAAGTTTTATTCATTGAAAAAAAAAGTTTGAACAATTTAATTAGTCTCTACTTAAATCATGTATTTTTAGAAAAATGTAATCAGATTCATCGTAATAATTAAAACTAATTTAGTGAAAATGTGTCTAAATAGTTTTTTATAGATCATTTAATTAATTTTGTTATTTTGCTTCCTTAACATTTGAATAATGTCAACAACAGGAATAATTCATCCTTCAAAAAAAAAAGTGATCAACAACTCTTAATTAAAGTATATTTTTTTCTACAATTTTAATGAATACAGTAAAAAATATTAACTACTTCTCTTTCTTAAAAGACAAAATTATAAAAAAAAAACATTACCAATTATAAACCAATTTATTAATAAGTTCAATTTTCTTAATACCCGTATTTTGTTAAACTAATCTTATAATTAGAAACGGAGGGACTAGAAAATATATATACTTTTGTTGGAATGGTTTCATTTTGTATACTACTATTTTTGTTTTTTCAAAAAATAAATAAAGAAAAACTTGGTGTTGGAAATATTTGCTTGTAGCAAGGTTTAGTTTAGTCGGTTGGTTGTTCTCTTATAAATAATTTACTTAAATTAAATTTGAGCTAAGCTAATAATAAATCGATGGTCATGTACCAATAAATTTTTGCTTGCAACAAACAAAATAAACACACGTAAGTTAGATTCCATAATTTTCATGTACATCTCTTTCTTACATGGGGGTTAACTTTTTTTTTAAAAGGGCATAGGGTTTATAACTTCATAAAGTAATGTTCACGTACATTTTTTAAATAAAAAACTAACGAGAGAATAAATTTTGAAAGGTCAAAAGTAAAAATAACCATGCATATTCGAAAGAGAACTCCAAGAAAAGTAAGGGAGATTTAGTTTATCTATAAATATAAACTTCATTTATCTAACTACAGTAAAAACTCTATAAATTAATAGAGTCGGGACTGGAGAAATTTATTAAATTAGAGAGTTATTAATTTATCGATAAATTAATAATTATTAATTTAAAGAGTTTTTAATGACTTATGAGGTTACACGAAAGGAAGCACTTATGGCGTCAAACACTTTTCACAACTTTATAATACAATACAAAAATACAACACATGAGCTATTTGATGCAATAAGAAAAGTTAGAGATGAACTCCAAATGACTTGAATTTTAAAGGAAAACAGACAACTATTGAATCATATTTTAATAGAGTATAATATATTTTTTTTTCCAGTTTCTATGAATTATTAATTTATGATTTTCTTGAAAATTACAAAGGGATCTCCCGAAAAATTATTATCTTATTATTTTATCGATTTTTTCAATTTTTTACACTGGCCCAAGTCGGGACCGGACAACTTTATTATTTTAGAGAGTTTATTAATTTACCGAATATTAATTTAAAGAGATTTTTCCGTAATTATCCTTTATTCCTTATTAGAGCTTCATTTGTATAGTTTGTGAAGACATTTTTTATTTTCATTTCTTATATAAAATTTGTGTCGGTTCTACTTATTGTTAAAAAATTTCCCCCTTTTTCCAATTTTTTTTTTATAAAAAAACTAGGAGAAAACAACCTTTACAAGGTGAGTCATTCTCATGATGATTGAGAGAATATATAAAATGGTAGTTAGAGATGATATATTCAATTAAGAACAAATAAAAATGGTTTTTTTCTTGTCTACTTCCTCCAAGATTTGAGGATATTTACCACCAATTACTCAAAAATAATTTAACCTACATAAATTTTTAAAAATACACTGTTGAATTAAAAGTTTATATCATATGGATTATTTGTGTAAAATTTCATACAAATCTAAAATCATTTGATATGTTATTGAGATACATCAAAATTAACGGTTTGTGTGATTTTTTAAACACCGTTAATCTTTACGTGTCTCAATGACATATCGAATAATTTTAGATTTATCTGAAACTTTACACAAATGATCTATATGAATATATGATATAAACTTCCAATACAACGGTGTATTTTATAAAAAAAAATTATCTCTGAAAACATTTTTTATTGGTTGAGATTTATCTCCAAATTTTGAAGGGATAGACAAGTTGTCACCAATAAAAATATATAACTCTTTTGACATTTTATAATTATTTTAAAAAATGCAAGATAATTCTTAACTTCAAAGTCTATTTTCTCTTTGTTAACAAATAAGACCAACATAAATTTTATAAATTAAAAATAAATTATTTTCACAAAATAATAACAAGTCCATAAATATTATTTTATTTCTCTTAAAGTTCCCTTTCTCTTCTAAAACACATACGTGCATAAACATTATATTATTGAAAGAAGTCAATCCTAAATGAATCTCGATCAATCATCTTAATAAATTAATCTCTAAATTTACACGCAAAAAAACTTTAATCTACTAAAATTAAATTACACGCAAAAAAACTTTAATCTACTAAAATTAAATTACACGCGTACATCACAATTATTTGGGAACAAACCTTCCGTGCCGAATTTCTCGCTCCATAATTGTTCTATATAGATAACACATTTTGCTTTTGATCTGAACAATCTTTTTCAGAGACAAAGTGAAACTTCATAAAGCATATTCACCTAAATAAAAGCTAGGGTACAAAAACAAGTATGAAAATTTGTAGACTTTTTTATATAAAACGTTAAACTAATATGGATAAACCAATCCTTCTAAAGTCCATTCTATTTATTTGGATAAGGCAATTCAATCACATTGTGTTGTGCCATTATATATCACGCGTATAAACTTGAATGAGACACTTCCAAACTCTATATATTGTCCAATCTAATAATATCAATACATGCTTTAATTTAGAAAAATAAGGGTTCTTTCAAACAGTGTAATTATAAAGTTTGTGATTGCAACTGTTTCAATGTCTAAAGGTGTTTATGCATGAACTATACACAAACAAATCCTTTTGACCCTATAATGTATAATAGTGGTAGGAATCAAAAGTAGTACGTTTGTTTATGCTTTGGATGATAACTCATTAAATTATTGGTTTGTGGATATTAGGATATAGACTTAATGTAATTTTGGTTCCTTTATTTTACTTATTAAGTGTAAGTTTTATTAGTCCAAGTCTTTATTTTAGTAGTACGTAATGAATGACTTAATGTAAAGACTTAATATATACTTTAAGCAGCAAAATGAAGAAGAAAAGTAGTGAGGCATTGGCTTTGTTTTTACTTGTGTTAAAGTTAAATGTGTGGGGTCGTGAGAGTACCATCGAAAGTTAGAAAGTAAGAACACACTATGCGTGACGTGACTATCTATCATTGGTTCACTACTCTATACATAGTACTAGTAGTTGCTCCACGAAACCCAACTCCCAAATCATAATATTGGTAATTAATCAGAAATTTTATTTTTATTCTATAAATATTTAAATTTTATTTTTTCATTTAAAAGATTTTAGAAATTTTTTATTTTTAATGATATGTCATTTTATGTGTACTCTACAAATTTTAGAATGCTTTTTTTTCATCAAAAAATTTAATTTAGGTTCTCCTAAAATTCGTTATTCGGTAGAGTTTATTAATCATTTAAAATTTTTTAACAAAAGATTAATTTATATGAATTTTTATTAAGCATGAATTTGAAAAATAATTTAAATATTAAAATATAAACATGACTTTATTTAAATAGAAGGACCAAAAACTATGACAAAAAATATTTAAATAATCAAAACTTGTTGAAATTACTAACGAAGTTTTGGATATTTATAAAAGTAAAAGAAAAATATTATAACAATAAACATGGCATAACACGTGTCTTTCATATGATAATTGATCTCTAAATTGTTGGTCTTATTTTTATTCTATAATTAATTGTTGTTATGTTGTTTATAAATCATTAAATCTTAGTTCAAAAATAAGGAAATTGTTAGGTCAAGCGTTCATGACTCGAGTTCGATCATTAGTTACTCCACTTTATTTATAAATTTATGATGATTTTACGATTTCATCTGTATATCAAAAAAAATTGTTGCTATGTTTAAACTTTAAATCCTTTAACTGTATTTTCGTCATTCAATTTGATCTCTTTTATTAATTTTTAACCTAAAATGTGTAAACTAAGTGTAAGTGATCACCAAATAATTCATCAATTTTTTTTTAATTTGAACTATTTGATTTTTGTCAAAAATATATCGATTAGATCTAAATAATGAACCATCGTCAACTAATTTCTTTACTTTTCTTCATCTTTTTCATTTTTATCATCATCTTCATAAAACTTTATTTTTTTTGACGCAATCTTTAATAAACTTTATCAAAAATTCAATAATAATTTAAAATATATTTAAGAGGTGAAATTTTAATCACTAAATTATTGACTAAAAAATAAATAAAAAATAAGAGTATAAAAAGCTATCTAAACTTTGTTTTTTTATGGTACCCTTGGGTTTACGTAAAGGGGAGGGCAAATGAAATGGGTATGCAAAAAGAAAGAGGCATAGATTTGAGCTGGCTGGCGGGAGTGAGAGAAAGTCAATAGAAAGAAATAATGGTCCCAATGGGATACCCTCCACTTGTAATGACCCTACAGGCCTAACTTCGACGCGTGCTTCCCCAGGTCCCACAAGTGGTCCTTGCTACTATGTTTTGCCACCTGTTTTTTTTATATTTTGATATCAATTTTTTAACTTTTAAATCTAGTAGTATAATTTTCTTTTTATGTTTGGTATTATATTAACATAGTTCGAAAAAAAGTTTACGTAGCAAATAAGTCACTTAAATAACTTACCACATAAATGTTGAATAAGTCAACATTAATCTTTTGTAAAATTAAGCAAATATAAGGGACTATAAAACTGTCATTTTAAAATTTAGGGGGTCAAAATCACAAATTTGTGAAATATAAAGGGCCAAAAATATAATTTAGTCAAAAATATATTGTGTAAACATAGAATATGAGTATAAGAATGACTCACAGAGAGGGTGCATCGATGAAAGGTATCCTCTAAATTGGGGTAACAATTCGGCGTTGAAATAAGGAGTGTATCTGTAAAATTATTTCAACACACAAGTTAGAAGCTCAATTAAAGGGAGGCATCAGACATACTTGATAAGATTATAGGTTAATACTTTATGGACGAATGAATGTGACATTGGACTTGAACTGACTCAAAAAAGTCTAATGCAAAAGATTTTTTTTATTTTTGATGTCCTTTATTTTGTTCTTGTTGATGTTTATAACCAAAGTGTGACGATGAAGGATTAAGATCGAAGACGGTAATAAAGTGACTGCAGTTAAATGTCAATGATCGTGAATCGTCTGATCAAGATTCAACAATCCTTATTTAAATATAATATTTTCATAATAATCAAATAAAAATAAATTGTACATATTTTAATTTGTACAATCTTAATCCGACGATCATAAATGTTGTGATTGTGTGAAGAGATGCAATACTTGTACACAAAGTCACAAACCACCCTATAGTCTATACCATATGCCATTCCATGTGTGGCAACAGATCCAAGACTAGTTCAGACAGGTTCAAAACGTTTGGGCTAGCAAAGTTAAAAAAGCATTGGTTTAACAAAATGCAATATACACCAACACATATAAAATTAAGAGTTGTTCTCCAACAATCTACTTAACAACCCTATATATATTTATGGTGATAGAATTACCATGCAAAAAGGTTACTCCACCCATGCATATATATGATTAATCTCTACTCCTCAATTTTCCATGAATCACTAGTATGAAAAGTTGCAAATTGATTTTTTTTAGCTGTAATATCAAAAAATTAATTAAATAATAACATACATTCAACATAATATTATCATATTTGATTCCTTAAAAAATACTATACTTGATGCTCCTGTTAACATTTTCTTATTATCAAATCACCCCCTCAAATATAAATTATTCACGGCATGTCTCATGTGAGGTTTCCTTGTTCAATCTACCTAGCTTTTAAAAACATTTAATTTACAATAAATAAGTTTCAAAAGTACAAAAATGAATTATCATATCCATGAATTATTAGTTTTTATTTTTTACTTGTATCCATCCATCCACTCATCACTTTATTATACACACACATGACACATAGGATAGGAGTACTTACTTAGTTTTGGATTTATTTTCCGATCACAACAACGTCCCTTCTTCCCTCCCTTTCCTTTCATTTCCTTCCCTTCTTCTCCTTCTTCTTCCATTGTCTTGTCTTGTCTTTCTTTCTCTCTCCAAAACAAAAACAAAACAAAACAAAAAATACATAAAATAAATAAAAAATACACCTTCAATATTTTATCTTCATTTCTTAGCTAGTCCCTCCCTCCCACAATAAAACATCACAACACACACAAACAAACACAACACTTTCTCTCTTTTCTTCACTTCAACTAATGAACTTTCTTCTCTCTTACATAAACATAAACTTGTTTATTTCTTATTAATTACTTTACTACTATTAATTATCATATGGCTTACCATAATAATAATAATAATAATAATAATCAGCAGCAGCAGCATCTTTCACAAGAACTACCACCAATCCACCATTTCACAGACCCTAACTCCAAACCTGATCATCATTCCGACCCTAACCAACTCCAAACCACACCTAATTGGCTTAACAGCGCTCTCCTTCGTACTAACCACTACACCGACAACAACAATAACGACGTTACCAACGACGTTAACAACGACACAAACGTTAACGGTAACGGACCTTCCAATTTTCTTAATCTCCAAACTGCTTCTGACTCCGCCGCCGGTCAATGGCTTCCCCGCTCGATTCTCCACCGCCATCACGGCGAAGTCATCGACGACGTAACCGCTGCCGTCGCCGGTGGCGATTCTTCAGTACACGAATTAGGTGATTTGAAAGGCGATGTCATCGGCGGGAAAGGTGAGGCGGTGGTCGGAGACGGCGGAGGAGGTGGACTGGTGAACTGGCAGATGGGGAGGTGGAAGGCGGAGATTATGGCGCATCCGTTGTATGAACAGTTGTTGTCGGCACACGTGTCGTGTTTGAGGATAGCAACACCGGTGGACCAGTTACCGAGGATTGATGCTCAGTTGGCACAGTCTCAGAATGTGGTCGCCAAGTATTCGGCGTTTGGACAGAACAACCTCGTCGGAGTAGATGACAAAGAACTTGACCACTTCATGGTATATTCTTTTTTCTGACATTTTCCTCATTCTTCTTTTTCTTAAAATTACCATAATATAAATTAAATTTACAAAAAAAAAATGAGGATAATTCCTTTCTTTTTTGTGGTATTGGATTAATTATTATAATTACAATTATAAAGTAGTTTATTTATGTCGCATAAGTCATAATTCAACTGACAATGTCGAAATTGGTAAGATGAACGCCGACACACTATTATTCGGGTTTGATTTGGGACTTGTAAAAATGTTTAATCCACAACTTTTTTGACAAAGTTTACTCCAAAAAATAAATAGTATAATATATAGAAAATTACTATAATTATTGTGACATTTTTTCTTGCTTTTTATGGAATTGGAGTATATTTTATATAGGAGCTGGAGAAAAATAAAATTTGCTGCTTTTGTGGTCTGGATTTGAAAGACCTTTTTGAATTGCCTTGTTTTGGACATGTGATTTCAATGCATACTTGATGTGTAGGGTTTGGATTTATGAGAAAAATGAAGTAGTGGAGGGTATGCAATGTTTGAGTTCAATTTATTATTTATTTACAATTTAATAAAAAATATTTATTTATTTTACAATGAGTTTTATATTGTGGGAAAATAGCACACACCACTTTCTAAGTTTTAAATAAACACTCACCCTTATTTGTCAGAGAAATTGAACATACCTTAGTTCTAGTTAAAAAAAGGTGAGTTATGTACTTTTGATTTAGAATGGTAAAGTCTGAAATTATTGTTGTTGGTTAAACATCTGAGGACTAAAATGTAATTAACTTTGTCTTAGTAATATTGTGAAGAAAGTTTCTCACAATCATTAGTGAATTATTTTGTATCATAGAATTCCATATATGCATCTTGATTGTGATGTGGAATTCTTCTCTATATTTTTTGTTGGTTGATTCAGTTGAGATCTTGATATTTCCTTCTTGATGTTGCAGTCACACTATGTTCTATTGCTGTGTTCCTTCAAAGAACAATTGCAACAACATGTTCGCGTCCATGCGATGGAAGCAGTCATGGCTTGTTGGGAGATAGAGCAATCCTTACAAAGTCTAACAGGTACAAAAAATCGTCTTCTTTTTGTATTTGTTGCATGATAGAATAAAAACAAAAGAATTCCCTTAAATATGTTGCTTTTTAGTAATCCTGTCTAACTGTTTTGGTCTCTTGTAAGATAATGATTCAATACTTTGCAACACATTAGAACTTTGCAACAGATAAAATGATGATAATTTCTGGTGTTTGAAGAAAGGATGATTCATAGTGTATTGGCTCGTTGTCAATATGTTTATCTTGTTCTTTGTTCTGTGTAACTATTTAATTAGCTAACTTCGTGCGCGAATATCAAACTACAAAAGTAAAATCTCTTTCAACAGGCCAAACCAGGTTTGGTGAGGCCTAACATACTTTGAAAATTTTAGGTTTGAGTCTGACCTATTATTTGTCATAGGCCGTTTTTAATGTCTGAGCTGGCCTTTTTAAAGGTTCGGCGAAACTTGAAAGCCTATTTGACAAGTATGAACTGATAAATTTTCTCATATGTTACATGATGAACAGGAGTGTCACCCGGAGAAGGTACAGGGGCAACAATGTCTGAAGACGAAGATGAACAAGTAGATAGTGATGCAAATATATTTGATGGAAACTTCGATGGCGGCGCAGATAACATGGGATTTGGCCCTCTTGTCCCAACGGAGAATGAGAGGTCCCTAATGGAGCGCGTAAGACAGGAGCTAAAGCATGAATTGAAACATGTAAGGGGTGTTAGTGGCTTTTCTTTACCCTTCTTTTTATAACTATTCCCATATGATTGATCTCCTTTTGTTTTTTATCATGCAGGGTTATAAGGAGAAAATTGTGGACATTAGAGAGGAAATTTTACGCAAGAGACGAGCTGGGAAACTTCCTGGTGACACTACCTCTGTCCTTAAGGCTTGGTGGCAATCACATTCCAAATGGCCTTATCCTACAGTAAGTTTGATGAATAAGAACTCAGTAATGACATGCAAATTTTTTGGTAAAAATCTTTAAATCTATAGTTTTGTTATAAAAATAGGTATGTTGATAAGTTGTTTTATGCTTATTTCATTAAGTTCTATATGATAGCTTATAAAAACAACTTATAACTAATATGTAAACAGTTTAAGCTTGTTTTGTATTCGATTATAGTAGTAGCTTATTCATAAGTGTTAACGTACATTAGATGTTATTGAATAAGTGCTTAACTAAGTTGTTTATCCAAACACATATTAGTCCACGTGTTACTGTTAGCATCACATAAAGATTACTATTTGCTCTCTACCACAATGCCCTTTTCTATATTTTTGCTTAACATGATGAATTATGCGCGCTTTTCAGGAGGAAGATAAAGCAAGGTTGGTGCAAGAAACTGGTTTGCAGTTAAAGCAGATTAATAACTGGTTTATCAATCAAAGGAAGAGGAATTGGCACAGCAATCCTTCAAGTTCAACTGTCTTGAAGAGCAAGCGCAAAAGGTCTCAAAACTAGTCTTTTTATTTAGGGATAATTGCACTAAACCCCCCATGATTAACGTTTATATATTACACTGACGCCCTTCTTGCTAAGGAAATTCCATTTATATCCATTGCTTTGTTATTTTTAGGGAGACTTAGGACAAGACATAGTAAAGGGGTATGTGCAAACTATGTAGCACTGACACTTCAGATTAAAGTTATGTCAGGTGTTTGACACATGTTAATATTTGACACTGACATGACTCAATGTCTATGTATTAGTGTCAATATCATGTTTGTGTCTGTGTAAGTGCTTCATAGTGTGAAATACCTTTTAACATCAAAGATGGTTGACGGGGTAAAGCGCAACATAAATAGTAAAGGATCTTGATGTAATTTCACTAACAAAAAGAGGTGTCAGTGTAATAAACAATAACCTTAAGGGGTCTTGTGCAATTAGACTTTTTGGTCAATAGATAACAATGTTGATCTTTACATGTAAATGAAGCGTGTTAAAAACCAATCCTTGAAAGCCTGATGATGGTTTTAGTATAATGCTACATAATTAGGAACTTCCATTAGGAATTATATTTTGGAAACAAATTTGGTAAATCAATAGAATTATGAATTTTGTAAACATTTAAATGTTTGTGAATTTTATTATAATAGTGAGGGTGTTGTAGGTAGGTGTCCAGTTATATATTAGCTGTGCATTTTTCATTATTGTTCTTTAAATTAGTATTTGGAATGTATGCTTTTACATTTTGCTATTTTAATTTTAGTGTCATGAAGAAACTCTTGATTAATTTATATAAAAAAAACCTTAATTAACTTTTGGCGGTTGGAAGGGTTAAATATTAATTATTGTGATTGTGATGGGTTGTTATGATTTGATTTAGATGGATTTAATATGTGATTAGACCCCTAAATGAAATGAAGCTTGTATTTTCTATTGAGATAAATCAATGGTATATGTCTAATCTTTGTCTCAGAGAGAAAAATTTGGGGAGTGTAGTTGATGATTACTAATATTATAACTATTTATACTCAAAATCACTACTACTTTGAATATAATATACTCCTTTCAAACATAATAATTGGATTTTGAACGTGTTTGTGAACCTTTTTTTTTCAACATGAAATTATGTGGATGATTAAAGCTTGCAACAAAATAGAGGTGTTGCAATAAAATATGTTCATGAACTACGAATAATATTGAATACTTTTTCTGTGTGGGAAGAGGATACGTACGTAGGAGTGTTTGTTGTTTAGTTTGAATTGATTTTGAGAGAAAATATTATAAAATTCAAATATTAAAATTGCATTGAGTTCATGTACTATTTTATTTTTTCTTAAAGAAAAAAAATGAGGTACGACATTTACAATATTTTACCCTCAACTTTTACTATAATATCCTGAATAAAATTTTAAATATTAAACAAACAAAATATTATAAAATATTACAATTCTTATACCTATACAATTAACAATTTCATATCACTTTGAAGTTTATCAAGACTAAATATTAAAGGAAGACTAATAGTAAAATAAAAACTTTAGACTTAACACCATGCTTGATTGAATAATTCAAGGATTGTACATATAAGTGCAATAAAAATTTAAAACAACATAATAAAATTTTAGTTCAACTGGTAAAAAATGCTGAAATTATTCGAACTCCAGTCATGAACGTTGACCTTGACCTAACTTTTTAACATCAACAATAGTAATGATTTAGCCTTGAATAAATAAATTTTTTTACAACCAAAGATACGTTTTAGATAAACATATACTATACTTTTAGTAAAATAGTATTATGAACATTAAAAATCATCTTTAAATTATTTCTATGTATGAAAGTATGTTAAATTGACCCGAATTCATGATAACTTTGCTTATATAACTACTTTTTTATATTGTAATTAAACCTGTGTCTCATTATCTGTATTTTTCAATGGAAGTGGTTGTGCTTGTTGTGCATATCTACCCGAGAAACTTTGGTGCGGATCAATATTCTTATTTACCTGCATGTCGTCAAAATTTTTATTATAATCGTTTAAGGTATAACTAAATTTATTTCCATCTTTCTTGTTGGGGACACTTGATGTCTTTAAGCCTTCCTTAATTTTGGAGAATAATCCCTTTCCCTTCTTATTTGGGTCCTTTCCTTGCTTAGTTTCTTCCTTTGATTTTGATGATTTTTTAGTCATGCAAAACTTACTAGATTCTCCTTCCATTAGTGTTTTACAATTGCTAAAATATATTGATAGAAACGTGTGATGGTAGATTAATAGTATAGGTGATTTTTGAGAATTGACAATAGTCAAGTTGTGTGTATTTATACTTGTGTTAGATTATTAATCATTTAAAACATCATGCATAATAATCAATGTTAATAAATTAAACATCATGTTTGTTCCCGTACACAAAAAGGTTACATTGATTGTGTCTTTTTTAAAGGATAAAGTTGTTTGATCGTTCACTAAAGATAAATAGACGGAAAATATGGTGGGTTTGAAGTCCGAACATTAACACTTAAATAGAGGTCAAACCTACGCCACACTTGAGGATTGACGACCTAACCCCTTAACTTTGATTGGAGGTTACTATGTTTTGGTAGACTAAAAAATCTCAAATCACTTAAGAATTGAGGTTAAAGAGTAGTCAATACTCAATACTCATAATCCTCAACGCAATAAACATAGTAATTTATAAAAGACAATATTGAAACGACACATAACATAATGCTAAAACAAACAATACCTCAAAAATGTCTTGGAAGTGTAGTATTGTGGGCTTGAACAATGCTTATTTAATATCATAATTGGCCTCAATCCAATAATATGTAATGTTTGTACCAAAAGAAAAAATTATGAGATAATAAATTTCCAAGCGTGGCTAGAAAAATGTAAAAGATTTTTGAGTTGGAAATTTGAATATAAAACATGTCGTTTAATGGCAATAATATTTAAAAAAACCAAAATTATAAAGAGAAAAACCACAATGAATATTGAATAACCCTATATAAAAATGGGTAGTGCTAAGATGTTTCATTTCAACCGATTTCAATAATCTCCACTTGATCGAAAACAATATATTTTCCTATTTCCATTGTCTACACCGACGATTATGGTTCAAAAGAATTATCAATTTTTGCTCGAAATAGTATATTTCACATGAAAATAAACCACTCAAATAATTTATTATAAAAAAAACAATATTAATTTCTACATGTCCAAAATTATAAAATTATGGGGTAACTTTCAATGTTAGCTTTCTCATGAACCAAAAGTTCTTTTAGGATTAGAGTTGATGAATATCTTTAATTTCTCTTGTCTCAATTTTATGGACGCCAATCTTATTCTTTAGTGTCATATTCACAAGTTTATTATCTGCATTTACTTGTGTTTCTCTTTTCTTTTTAAATTGCTTGTGTTTTTCTTTTCTCCTTAACTAAATATTTTTATACGCAATCAAACTCATGACTATTTATTTAAGAGATCTATTCTTTTTATCGTTTACATCTATTTATTGTTCATAACAGCTTGATTGTAATTTGTACCCAATCGATTCAACTACTAGTTATTTTATCCGCTACTCAAGAATCAAGTCGATGTTGTCGCACCAATAGTTTGTTTCATTTAATATATTTTTTTCTAATGTAATTTTGCGATTTTGATACTTTTTTTTTAGCAATTTTGGTTTCCTTTTCATTTCTAAGCATCAAATAAGTGAAAAATCATATTATTTTTTCGAAAGTTCGCTTCGAAAAGAGAATTAACTATAAAAGTTTGATAAGAAAATACATTCATGAAGATAAAGATAATGAAGCCAACACAATAACATTGGGTAATGAATTCAAACCTATCAAACATATACAAACTACCTTGTATACAAAAGAAGGCATAAATCATAGGCTTTTCTTCACTTGATATTCTTGGTACCAAATTTGAATGGTCTCTATGGTGTTGATCAACTATACCCAACAATCTCCTTTGGAAGCTCATTGGAGTATTTGACCTTCGAGGAAGAAGAAGGTGGCGGCGAACGAGGAAGCCGAGATATAAAATTTCTAATTGGAAAATCCTCTTCATTTTTTTCACTTTCGAAATTGAGTGCATAACTAGAAGCATTATAGCTAAAATCAGCAGATTGTGATTGGCGATGATGACTTTTGCGACCCACACGTGACCTTAGGCTTCTCCCCTTAATAACACGTGAAAATTCGTTTCCATTACTCGTGGTGGGCGATTTCCTGAACCACGAGGATGGTGAACCTGAAGAGCCGGCCGGCGAAGTTGGTGTTCTTGGTATTTGTAATTTGTTGTAGAATCCTTCTCCTCCTCCAAACGACGAATCCTCGTCGTTATGATGAATATTTCCCGTGAAGCAACATATTGAATTTTTTAACTTGTCCCTTATGTGATCTCTTATAGATGATTGTCTATGAATCCCATTATCCATCATAAACAAATAATGATGATAATGGAATTTTGTTAACAACAAAATTAAGAATCAATAAAACTCTTATTTTGTGATGTTATTGAAAGAGTGTGAATTCTATAATGTTATATATATAATAAGCTATAAGGTGTTAAGGAGGAAAGGGAAAATTGAAAGAGAAAAAGAGAATGAGGATGTAATGAGTTAGTGAGTTGGGAAAAATCCGTAGAATTCGTGGGATGAACGTGGTTGCGATTTTTGTGTTAAAACTGTGTTTATGTTTAGGTAAGTTATTATGTGCTGAAAACATTAATTACACATGTGATAATTATATGTTTTTGTTTTGAGTTTTTCTTATACTCCTTATTTGGCTAAATTGTAGGTAGGGACGTAAGGTTTGGTGGTAATGTGCACCGTTCAAATCTATATTATATACTTTTTTGTTGTTATTGTTGATGTTGTTGATGATGATGTTGTTATGAATCTGTTAAAATAAACAAAAGCTTAATCTTGTTATTTCTTTTTTTTTTGTCGAAAGTTAATCTTGTTATTAGAAGCTAGTTTCTTTATTTTATTAGGATTTGTTAGAACAACTCTTCTGTTCGAGTAGCAATTGTTTTTTTTTTTTTTTTTTTTTTTTATGTTTTTGGTTTTATAAATTAATTATATGTACTATTTATATTTTTAAATGAGATTTTGTATTTATGTCTATAATATTATGAAAATTATTTACATAAAAAATAATTTTTTTTGACAAACGATAAATTAAATATGAATTTTCAACGCTAAATAATTCAAAACTTTATATTTAATCCATCTCTTATTAATGAGTCAAAAAAATATCCCTTATTAAAAAAATAAAACTTTTGAAAATCAATTAAATTTTTAATGGACTGCAACATAATTTTAAGGATACACATGAGTTGACGTAAAAGTAAGATAAAAAACGTTAAATTTTTTTTGGGACCAAAAAGTGTAAAAAAATTAAGAAATCAAAACTCAAAAGTTTAAATATTTATAGAGATCAAAAATATATTTTAACCTATATTTTTATTTATCTTTTCTTCTCAAAATTATTATCTTCTTTGTGATTTTAAGTGATATTCTTTTCTCTTTTACGCGTCACAACAAACCATCATAATTGTAATATCATGTTGACTTCAACTTTATCTTTTGATTTTCACCGTCAATATATGATATACTGGATCAATTAATCTAATTCGAGACAATTTTTAACATCAATCGGTTTCCATCACTCCCAAACACGATCTATATCTACCTAATTGTAAGGGTTGAATACTTATTGTATTCTTTATAATTCATTCTTTCTTTGCTTATATAAAAAAAAAACATTACCTCATCTTTGTTTTTTATATTAGTGGAATGGAGTTGGATGCAAATCTTTGTTGAGACCTAAATAATTTCATATTTAAACTTATAATGAAGAAAAAATTTAAGGATAAAAAAGTACAAGTGTGATAATTAAAATATCTAAATTATTAATTTGTAGACCAACTAAATAGTAAAAGAAAAAAAATCCTAATTACAATGTCTTAGACAAAATGATAATTTATTAAAACTAAACTCAAACACAACTGTGACGGCTAACAATTTCAATATTTTATCGTTGAATTAATATGCCTTAACTTCATAATTACAACAATGTTGTTATCCTATATAAAACATATATCATGTCATCATGACAAACCTCACCTAATCTATCCAACTAAAATATAAAACATGTACAATCAACATTAAACCGAAACAAAAATGTCACAAATTGCATTTTTTTAATGAACAAATGTCATATTTCTTATTAATAATGGAAAAAAAGAAAAAAAGTGTAGACGACTTTCTTGATAGTTTCCACTTTCAACAACAACTAGATACAGAACAAACCCTTCACATAGCAACCTCTTAATTCTTCACATGAATCAAAACTAGAAGAAGAAGAAAAAGAAACAGAAAAATGGGTTGTGGAAACATGTTTTTCACAATTCTGATAACATTTTCAGTATCATTAATAACATACAACATAATTATCTCAGGAAATGCACCTTTGAAACAAGATTTTCCTGGTCCTTCACGTCGTACTTCAATTACTATAGACCCAATAATCAAGATGCCACTTAACAAAAAAAGTTCTTCTTTATCTTCAAAGAGATTGTTTCATACTGCAGTTACTGCTTCTGATTCAGTTTACAATACATGGCAGTGTAGAGCTATGTATTATTGGTTCAAAAAGATGAAGGAAAGTGGTGATTCTGATATGGGTGGTTTTACAAGGATTTTGCATTCTGGTAAAGCTGATCAGTATATGGATGAGATCCCTACTTTTGTTGCTCAACCTCTGCCTTCTGGAATGGATCAGGTTTTTGTTTTCATTTGCTTATTTGATTTTCATTGCTTTGAGTTTGAATTAGTTTTGTGTTTTGTTCTGGGTTGAGTTGATTTTGATTTTTTGATTAGTTTGTAGAATAAAAATCTTATTTTTATGATTGGGAATAAAATATGAGAATTGTTTAGTTCTTGTTTAAATTGAGAAATTCTAGTGGTAAATCCTACTAGTCTACTACCATTGTTGATTGATGAGTTTGACTGATTTAGGAACTAAATTGTAGTGATTTGAATCATTGACTAAATTGTAAGTAAGGTAGGTTTTTAGGGATTCAAATCACTATTGTTATTCGAAAATGGATTCGTTGTAGTCAAATAGTGATTGCAAGGGAAGTTCTTAGCCTACGTTTGGTATCACAATGGGGTTCCAGAATCATGGTGATCTACCGTGATTTTGCAGAAGCTACAAGTTAGGCCACCGTGGTTCTGACACTCCCATTGTGATACCAAACATGCCCCAAGTCATATGATTTCGATCCTAATTTATAATGTTTTTCTATTTATTTATTGAGCTTCAAAACCATACCGTGTGATTATTTCAATCAAACGGGCTCCAAGGCATTGGATGCATGACTGTACGGAATCCAGGTCCCTATTATTCTCGGAGTGAATCAATAAACTTTTTGGTCGATCAATTTAGCACCTGAAATTGTTTCGGATTAACTAATATTGTCAACGATTTTTGTTTCAAAAGTTATTTTGGGGGACCAATTTGACCTACCCCTACAACTTGAGGATTAAACTGATGAGTCACTTGTTGTTCTTGTGCATTCTTACTCATGTATGATCTGTTATGGCAGGGTTACATAGTCCTTAATAGACCATGGGCATTTGTACAGTGGCTTCAACAAGCAGATATCAAAGAAGAGTATGATATTGATATGTTTAACTTTAAATTTCATTTTCTTTTTTGGCTCATTTTGGTTTTGACTTTTAGTAATGTGTTTTATTTTGTATATCAGTTACATATTGATGTCAGAGCCAGATCATATAATTGTGAAACCAATACCCAACTTAGCCATAGATGGAATGGGAGCTGCATTCCCTTTCTTTTATATTGAGCCTAAGAAATATGAGAAAGTATTACGGAAATACTTCCCTGAGGAAAATGGACCTGTAACCAATATAGATCCAATTGGGAATTCACCTGTAATTGTTGGCAAGGTAACTGTCATTTAGTTCTTTGTCGTAATTATGATTTATGGTTGGAGTTTAATTTTGATTTTGATACATTGTCAGGGTAAATAGTTGTACACTGTCAGCAAATCACGATCAATCATATGCATGAATGACTTTAGAAGTAATTGTGATAGAAGTCAAATGTTTTTAATAATCTAACGATTATGATCAATTGACAGTGTAAAAAATCTTTAGAGACAGTGTATATCATATAGTATGAATTAAATCCTTATGAATGTTCTTGATTTTTGGCAAGTTTTTTTAATTTTATTTGCAAAAATGTTAGGAATCCCTTAAGAAGATTGCTCCTACATGGATGAATGTTTCCCTAGCAATGAAGAAAGATCCTGAAACTGATAAAGCTTTTGGATGGGTGCTTGAAATGTAATTTTCTTTCACTTCTCTAATTTGTACTATTATCCTTTCTTAGCCTCACAAAAACTTGACTTTGAATGCTATTTTGTATCGTTGATATAGGTACGCTTATGCCGTTTCTTCTGCTCTTCATGGTGTTCATAACATATTACACAAGGACTTCATGATTCAGGTTCAATAAGGTTCTCTCTTTAGTATATTTTCTACTGTCCCATGTGTTATTAAGGTTCTCATGTGGCAATATGCGATAATGAATGGGAGGAACCTTTGATTTCTATCCGTTTTTTGATTTCTATAATGTTGTTTAGAAGAGTTCATTTATATACATTAGCAAGTGCTTAAGAACTGCTAGAATATAAAATAGTATAAAAAAATATCTTGATATTATGTTGGAATATCTTGGTTTTTCTCTTAAGATCAGTTTTCAATCTTATCATATCATATGGTATCGTGTCAATAGTATAAAAAATATATTTGTAAATAGTATAAAGAGTTTTGCTTTGCGTAGTTCAGACCACACGCTTTCACCGTATATCTCTCTCATGTTTTTTCTCTTTCAACCTTAATATTATTTTATATTCTAACATGAAGCTTCTTGGTCCAGTTTCTAACATACTACAGAAATCACAATAGAACTTTGCTTGAACAATGATATGTATTCATTACTTTTTTGTATTATTGCAAATTCTTGACTTTATGTCCATACTTAATTCTTATCTGCTTTTCATCTTCAAACATTCCAACATTTTCTTTGTTTATTCTGTGTGTCAGCCTCCATGGGACAAAGAACTTGGCAAAACATACATAATTCACTACACTTATGGGTGTGACTATTCAATGAAGGTACTACTGATCTATAATTCAATTCTTAATCAAACAACATTAAATGTACAACTTTTTTTTATTTTGTCATATTGCTTAAGTTGTGTTACTTAATGTATGGTGTAAAATATTCAGGGTGAGATGACTTATGGAAAAATTGGAGAATGGAGGTTTGATAAAAGATCCTATGATCTTGTTGCTCCAAAAAATTTGACATTGCCGCCACCTGGTGTTCCAGAAAGTGTGGTATGTTTCATCTACCTTTGTGTACATAAAACGATCATGTCTTTCAACGTATAAGAACTATCACGTTTCCTTCAAGCTTTTTCTGTTATGAATGATTAGGAGATTTGAGAATTGAGAATATGTAGAATGTTTACAATTTGGTTTTCGTTTTCCAGGTGACTCTTGTAAAAATGGTTAATGAAGCTGCAGCAAATATTCCAAACTGGTAGGGTTACAATTACAATATGTTAAGAATGCTGCTGGGACTGTTTGCCATTTGAAACAGATTGGCAACTTACACTACTGTGTATGTATCTGTAATTCTTCTTATGTAGATGACTTGAGAGTTGAGACAAACATAATTTTTTCAATGCTTGGTAAAAGTGTGTTATTTTTATTGATTGATACCTCAGTATCTTATTTCATAAACCGATTTCGCTATAAAGCTCCTTTCAAGTGATGCCATAAATGAATCACATAAACATGGTTCTGAGTCATAAACACAACAAAATGTTCAATAACTTAATGTAAAAATTAGCAACTCAGGTTTTCCAAAATGTCAAGACTCGGTTAAGGTGCATGTTCATTATAATGACAGAAATTAAAATAGAAGACTGAAGTTTCTCCAAACAGCAAAAGCTAAAATAAAGATGGAATTTTTTTTTGCAACTAATTTAATCTTTTCATAACATGTTAATAGCTTAATTAACCTTTAGTGCCATCTTGGCTGAATCCAAGTACCATTCAACTGTTCGCTCACATCATGAAAGTTCACGACTTGATCAATATTTTCGAATGTGTGATAGTTATTTGTTTCTAAAGAATAAAACACAATATTGTTACCATAAAATCTATTAAAATAGATTTTGTTTTCCATTCCAGGAATGTTTGCCACAACAGAAAATGATGTTTTGCCAACAAAAAGCATATGATTTTTTAGGCTTGTAACTTTCATCCATGTCATTGTATTCTCATTCAACTTGAACACTTGAACCCCTTTTGCAAAAGGACTCTCAAATACTGATAATAGATTGCCATCACATTCAACTAAAAAGCTGTTGAAGTAGTTGCTACATGGAGCTTGAATCTTCTCAAATAGTTTCCATCTTATGTTTTCTCTTGTTACTTCTATAACTGATAACTTTCCTTTTACACTGAGAAAATAAATTAATCCATTATGAAAAGCATGACTTATGTTGTACTTGAAGAGAGGAAAACTCTCGTGTTCACATCTTACACAGAGACATTCTCCTTCCTGGAGGAAATGTAAATATGCCATTGTAGTGGGAGCAAAACTTTTATGCAACTCGACAGTCACACATTCAGAAGAGGTCGGGGAATGTGACATACCAAAACACCTGATATTCCATATTTCTTTATTCCCAAATGGAAATTGTAGCACTTCTTTTGTAAAGGGGTTGAAGAAAACTTGAAAACCTTGATAAACCGCCACCAGTAATAGCCAACCATCTTTTGAACAACAAATTTCTGAATCCGAATTCCAATGTTCACCTTCAGGAAAATTTATCATGTTTTTATACTCGAGACCATGCTTTGGATGCACAAAAGTGAAGGCTTTGTCCTTCATCGAGAACACAAATAAAGGACACATTGAGAGATCATCAAACCTTGACATTGACATGGAAGAAGATGATTTCCATTGAATTGGTGGTGCGCCTAGACGAAGGAATTTGTAGCTTGCTCGAAAATGCAAATAATCAACCACATCGTCAATATATTTGGCAATCGTTTCAACCATGTCTACATGAAGTGTATATTCTTTATGAGCTTTATCCCCAGCATCCTCCTTTAAATAGACTACGTCACATATACTTTTTTCTTCTCCAATTTGATGTTCTTTTCTTATTTCTTTTTTGAGCGTACCCGTCATCCTACAAAACATATATACTATCATTTCAGTGTATTAAAAACACAATCAAATCAAAAATAGGACTGACATATTTTTAAAACAAATGTGTCAAAAAAGTTACCCGGTATCTGGCATAAACCATCTTGAAAAAGACCGTATATTTGATAAATTGGAGAATTGCTGAGAAGTTACAATACTTTTGTCTTCAATGTTGTAAATATAGACAAAATTGCAATTGTTTAAGGCGATATAGACACGACCTCCTTCAATTTCTGGATTTCTTGCTTGACAAACAAAGGCCGAGTCATTACTTATAAAGAACACTTTATCCTTGATGCTTTCCACCTTTTCCCACACTCTTTGAGAACAATCACATTTGTAAACAAAAACTGCAGCAACCTTATCTAGTGCATGCAAAACTTCTATTCTAAATAATACGTTGTTGGATCCAATCAAGCGACTTACAACTAGCTCAAAATCACAAATAATATCTGGTTGAGGTCGTACCATGACATCAAATGTGCAAATTATCTTAAAGCCATTAGGTTGAAGTTTTTCAATTACTACTATAATAACCGATGACGAAGTCAACATTTCTGCATACAAAACCCCATTGCAATAAACTGAGTTACCAAAAAAGTATTCCTTTTCTTCCAAAGGGATTATACCCTTCATGGTTAAAATCCTCACAATATCGTCGTAAAAGCACACTTTAGTCCATTGCTTATCTCCAAGTTGGTAGTAGAACATTGAAGGGCTATCTAATGAAAGTATAAAAATGGACCATTGTTCATCATTTGTAATTGACAAAATGCAATCACCATGACCAAAAGATTTTTCATTATGTCTAAGGCGTGGGAGCTTGATTTTCTTAAGGTTAAGTGGGTTCCAAAGAAACAAGTCACTAACACATTTTGTTATGATGTTTTCCATCACATACCAACCATTATGTACAGTAACTAGCCATAACCATGGTTTGGACAAATGATTTGGAATCCTTTTAGAGTAGGATTTGGTTGGATCTAATATGTTGTAAAAGGTTTGAGTCTTTCGACCTTTACCTGTAAAATACATAAGCCAAGGTTTTCTCTCTTCTTCCATGTGTGCACCTCTCTCTTTCTGTATGATATACAAAAAATAAGTGAAAAGAAGAATTATTTATGTAAAAGCTGCACTCTATAACTTCTGTAAAATCACATTAGATCACTGTGATTCTGACATACATATGTTTAGTATTACGGTGAGAGTGCCAGAATCACGGTGATCCACCGTAATTTTCAGAAGTTGTAACTTCTACAAAATTATGGTGGATCACCGCAACCGTGATACTAAACATACATATGCTAAACTTATTGCCAAGACCGAAGATTCAGGTCATTCAACAACTCTTGAAAATAATAACTAAAGATAATGATACAGTATTTATTATATATCAAAATAAATATTGAGTTGAGCAAAAAGCTAACAAAGTACAAAATATATAGTGTATGTTGGCAATACCTTTAACACGTACGTTGAATGGAAGTAATCTCTCTGCTCTTGCAAAACAGGAAGTAATTAATTACTTCATTAGTGACACAAACAAAACAAAACCTGTTGGCATATATATATATATATGGTGAGAAAGCATACACACAATAGCAGCGAAACTGCTCAATTCCTTGCACTCCACGGTTGGTGTTAATGAGAACCCTATTTTCTGCTAGGGATTCCCTAGTAGTAGTAGGGAACAACCGGAATATACAGTGTGAATTTTTTTTTTGACAAATATACAGAGTGAATTTAGTTATAGAGAATATTGTTTTTTTTTAAATAATAACATGTCAAATATTTTTTCATTTTTGTCTTAGTCAAATAATTTTTTTATTTATAATGAATAATATATTATATATATGTGATATATATTTTTAATTTAATAGTGAATTTTATAAAATTTATATTTGTTATAGTTTTATTGAATGGTGCTATTAATAATTTCATCTGGAGGGACTCCAATAACAAAGGTATCCACTTAGTGGGATGAAATAAAATATCTCGCCCTAAACAACTTGGTGGTTTGGGTATCCGACCAGCTCGGGATGCAAATATCTCTCTATTGGGAAAGCTTGGTTGGGAGATGGTGCAATCTTCAAGTAAGCTTTGGGTTGACCTCCTCTCTAGCAAATACATTGTAGGACCAAATTTCCTCCTCCAATAACCCTCTTAGTGGCTCTTCAACTTGGTCTTCTATTATTAGAGAAAAAACGTCCTCAAAGACGGATTTTTGTGGCGTGCAGGTTCGGGATCTTCCTCCTTTTGGTTCACTCCTTGGACCGATTTCGGTCGTCTTAGTTCACTTGTCCCCTATGTGGATATACATGATCTGGAACTCTCAGTAAAAGATGTGCTCTCCTCAGGAAATCCGCATACTCGCAGTCTCTACACCCAGCTCCCTCCGTTGATTTCTGAAGTCATTAACAACACCAACTTCATGTTCAACGACTCTATCGAAGACGCCCTCATTTGGGCTAACAACAAAAACGGCACTTACACTACTAAAAGTGGCTATAATTGGCTACTCTCTCGGAGGGATCCGATACCATCTGATAACCCTCTACCCACTTGGTCTTGGATATGGAAGCTTCAACTCTCGGAAAAGATCAAATTCTTCTTTTGGTTGGCTTGTCACAACTCTACGCCCACCATCTCTTTACTCAATCATCGCAAGATGAGTCCTTCAGCCACCTGCACTCGATGTGGCCTTCAAGATGAAACTTTTCTTCATTGCATTCGGGACTGCGAGTCCTCTCATTGCCTTTGGAACCACATTGGATTCAACAATCCAGATTTCTTCTCAAACCAGGATGTGTACGACTGGCTTAAGCAAGGTACCACAGGTGCACACGCTTTCACTTTCTCGGCCGCTGTCTGGTGGTCTTGGAGACACAGAAATTTGATGTGTTTGAACAATGAGACTTGGCCCTTAAGTCGTCTCTCCTTTAACATTCGAGCTATGGTCGAAACATTAAGAAACTGTTTCGCTCCCACTGCTAACGACAAGTCAGTAGATAGACATATCAGGTGGAACAACAATAACTTTTCATGTACCATTCTGAATGTGGACGGAAGTTGTCTCGGTACTCCTGTTCGAGCTGGATTTGACGGCATTATTAGAAACACCTTCGGTCATTATCTTGCAGGCTTCTCAGGCTCCATTCAAGGATCATCTTACATTTTGCTCGCGGAACTGACTGCTATCTTTAGGGGCCTCTTGCTGGCCAAAGACATGATTATCGATGAACTTGTCTGCTACTCCGACTCTTTACTCTGTGTTAACCTCATTAAAGGTCCACAAGTTAAGTATCATATTTATGCTGTGTTGATCCAGGACATCAAGGAGTTGCTATCCCAAACCAATGGTGCTCTACACCACACACTTAGAGAAGGGAATCAATGTGCAGACGTTTTTGCTAAACTTGGAGCATCATCAGATGCCGACATCCTGAATCATCCATCTCCTCCAGAAGACCTTCGTGAACTTCTTAGGAATGACGCAATGAGAACTTTCTTCCCTAGTGTTTAATTTTTCTTTTTAGTTTTTCTTTTTCTTTTATTAGCTTCTATACCAAAAAAAAGAATGGTGCTATTAATTGATCTCTACCCTATATAAAGAGAAAGTTTTATATAAGTTTTCTTCTTTTAATGCGGATAGTTTTCTCCTTGTGGAAATATTCAACAGAAGCTAAATATGGAAACAGGAATAATAGGAAGGTGCAGAGCAATTGAAGGACGGAAAATATGGAGAGACAATGAGATTTCTCTTTCATGTTAACCATGTATTTTTCATTTAGTTTTTCCTATAAAGGCAGTGTCTTTCATTTTGTTATAATCATCAAGTAACAATAGAAGTGTAAATAACAACATAAATATACAAAGTAGTTTTCTCTTGTTTATCCAATCTTTTCTTCTTAGAGATATTATTTCTTCATACAAGTTTATTGTTCTAGCTACATTATTTTATGTCCAACTTTAGTGAGGGTGATATTTCATATCACTATTAGAAGCCAAATTTCCACTGCGACTCCAACACTCCTTTTTTCAATAGAGACAAAGACAACTCAAGAGCACTTGGATGATATGGTAAAAGATCTCTTCTAGCTTAACAGAGATCATGGGATCAAAATCAGCTATGTGAAAGAAGCAATGTTATTCTTTCGAGAAAGAGTTTTGTCACCCTTTGTGGTCCTACGCAATTCAAAATATTAGTCTCTACAATTGTGCACAAAGTTTATCCGATTCAAACAAAAATAATAGAGACAAAGACAAAAAAAAAAGAGACAAAGATAGACAATCTTTATTTCTACATATAAAATTTTAATTTTTTTGAAAATTTCGGTCCGCTTCAACTTGGGGGTTATAGTCAATAAAATTTTATTAAAGACTCAATCTATTAATTTGTAAGAAAAAAAATAAAGTTTTTTTTTTTTGACAAAAGAAAGCTCAACTCATTTTATTATATAATAAATTGTTAATACATAACCGTATCAAATCAAATGAAGTAACATCATGTTGATCTACTAACTCAGTAATATAACCCACTCACACTCCATGCTTTCTTTTTCTCTCAATTGGGTCGAGTTTCGACTCTATAACATTACTTCATCTTTACTTTTTATATTAGTCGAATCAAGTTCAAGTTAGATACAGATATTTATTGAGACCTGATTAATTTCATATTTAAACTTATGAAAAAGAAAAAAATTTAAGGCAAAAAGTACAAATGTAACAATTAAAACATCTAAATTATGAATCTGTTGACCCACTAAATAGGCAAAGAAAAAAAAAATTAATTACAATGTTATTATCCTATATAAAAAACATAGATTGTGAAAAATCTCACCTAATCTATCAAACTAAAAAATAAAACATAACAAGCTTTTGTGCAAGTCAAATCAAAATAGAAATCATGTTAGAAACAAAAAATCTTACATTTAAGAGTTTAAACTTCAGCAGAGCAATTTGAGAATGCTACTGTTACAAGGAATTATGTTACTGAAGAGAATTACAAAGCAAGAGACAAAAATGGGCCAATAAAGGTGGACAAAAATTCTAGTGTTGGGCCAAAAGACAGACCCAAGAGAGTGATCAAGAGACCCATCAGATTTATGGCTTGATAATAGAATTCTAATTCTAGAAGCATCTCCAAAGAAGAGGACAAATTCTTGAGCTGTCACTAGCTATCTTTTATTTACAGTTAGTACCTGAAAAGAGATAAGAATAAAAGTAATTAGGTATTTTTATTTTATTTTAAATTAAGGAGATAAGGACATGTGTCTCTAGATCCTAAAACCCTAAGAATCATTGTAATGTCCAGAGGACTATAAGAATTGAGACAAGAAATAAAAACGGCAAAAAATAATTTTAATCATATCTTTCTCATCTCCTAGACTTTTCTCTGTCAAACACAGAGGAATTTAATTCTTGCTACACTATTTTCTATCAATTGGTGCTCTCGTTTTCTTGAATTCATGGCCCGAGGACAACAACCTTCTGAACCTGAACCACATAACCTTCAACAGCTACAAGAAGCTATCCAAAGCCTAACAGCTGCCTTCACTGATTTCAAAGCCACCCAAGACCAACGTCATGCACAATACCTCACCTCCATTGAAAACCTTAACACTCAAGTTCAAACCCCACACCATTCCATTCCTAGTACCTCAAATGTCATTCTCGGTACCCCTCGTAACATCCAAGATAACACCATTAAACCCCCAAAACTTCGCCTTTTACCCTTTGATGGAACAAATCCTCTAGATTGGGTTTTCCAAGCTAACCAATTTTTTACACACTATGTGATTCCTAACCATCAAAGACTAGCTCACATAGCTGGATACATGACTGGTGATGCTCTTGGTTGGTACCAATGGATGTTTAACAATAATCTTCTTTCAACGTGGGAAGCTTTCACTGAAGCCTTAGAGGTTCGTTTTGGACCCTCAACCTATGACAACCATCAACAAGCTCTTTTCAAACTCAAACAAACAACATCAGTGGCTGAATACCAACGTGAATTTGAAAGACTTTGTAACAGGGTAAATGGTCTCTCCCCTATAGCTATTGTTGATTGTTTTGTATCTGGTTTAAAATTTCATATACAAAATGAATTAGCTATCCATCAACCTACCACTATTTCACAAGCCATTGGTCTTGCTAAGCTTATTGAATCTAAATCTACTGCTGCACGACAACTACAAACTACCACTACTAAACAACCTACTTACAAACCACCACTCTTACCAACACCATCACCACAATTACTCCAAAAAACAACAAACAACCAAACCTCTTTACCTATCAGACGCCTAAACCCAACTGAAATGCAACAACGCCGTGCCCAAGGCTTGTGTTTTAATTGTGATGAAAGATTTCACCCAGGTCACCGTTGTAAGACCAAACAGTTTCTATTACTACTTGCTGATGATGATTCTAGCCCTTCGAATGATAACTTATGCGCACTAATCACTCCACCTGAACCACCTAATTTAATAGACCTTAACACTAACACCACTATCCCACAAACAGAACCGCCTGACACCACACCCTCTGAAATTGATGCAAATCCAGAGTTATTTCAACTATCACTACAAGCAGCTACAGGCCACCCATCACCTCGAACCTTGCGTTTTGTTGCTTCCATTAACGGCCACAAACTCACTGTTTTGGTCGACTCCGGTAGTTCACATAATATCATACAACCTCGCATAACATCATTCTTACACCTACCCATTCAACCACTATCCTCATTCTCAGTTATGGTTGGAAATGGTGACCATTTACACTGCACTGGTTTGTGCAAAGACACCCCTTTAATGATTGACCAACACCTTTTTACTGTCTCCCTCTATGTCCTACCTATTCAGGGTGCGGATGTGGTTCTTGGAGTGCAATGGCTGCAAACACTAGGGCCTTTTGTTTCTGATTTCACTGTTCCATCTATGCAATTCTATCACCATAATAAACTCTTTACTATTACAGGGTCAAAACCAACCACCCTTACACAAGCCTCAGCCCATCAACTAAACCGTATGCTACATACAAATGCAATTGCCACTTTCCATTCTATTGCTATGGTGCCCACCCACTCTACCCCGACTACACCCAATCAACCCGCCGGAACCCTCACTGATGCTCAACTACTCCTTACCTTTCACCCTGAAATTCACCCCATTCTCCACAACTATTTCCACATTTTTACTAAACCAACCGGGTTACCACCACCAAGATCACATGATCACCACATTCACCTCAACTCTACAGCATCTCCTATTAATATTAAACCTTATAGATACCCCCACTATCAAAAAGAAGCCATGACTAAACTCATCACTGAAATGCTTCAAGATGGCATAATTCAACCCAGCACCAGCCCATACTCATCTCCCGTCCTATTAGTAAAGAAAAAAGATGGTACTTGGCGTTTTTGTGTCGACTATAGAGCCCTTAACAACATAACCATCAAAGACCGTTTTCCTATTCCCACCATTGATGAACTCTTAGATGAATTGCATGGTGCAACCTACTTTTCCAAAATTGACCTAAGGTCGGGATATCACCAAATTCGATTAGTTCCGGAAGATGTTCACAAAACTGGTTTCCGTACTTTTGATGGCCATTACGAGTTCTTAGTTATGCCCTTCGGCCTATCAAATGCCCCCTCCACCTTCCAAGCCGCCATGAATGACCTTCTTCGACCTTACCTACGCAAATTCACCTTGGTTTTTTTTGATGACATCTTAATCTACAGCCCCACTTGGGAAGCTCACCTAACTCACATTAATCAAGTCTTGTCCCTTCTATCTAAACACCAATTTTATGCTAAATTGTCCAAGTGCCAATTTGGGGTACGCTCTGTTGAATACTTGGGTCACCTTATCTCAGCCGAGGGAGTGCAAGCCGATCCCTCCAAAATTCAAGCCATGGTTTCATGGCCAACACCAAAAAACATCACTGCCCTCCGTGCTTTCCTAGGCCTAACCGGGTTCTATAGACGGTTTGTGCTAAACTACGCCTCTATTGCTAGCCCTTTAACTGATTTACTCAAAGCCAACTCTTTCAAATGGACAGAATCTACCACCATAGCCTTTGAAACACTCAAACAAGCAATGATAAAGCTACCTACACTTACCTTACCAAATTTCACCAAGCCTTTTGAAGTCACCACCGACGCCTCCACCACAGCCATAGGTGCTGTCCTATCCCAAGACTCCCATCCCATAGCATTTTTTAGCAAAAAGTTGAACACCCGTTTATCCTCTTCATCCACATATGTTCGTGAGTTGTATGGCCTAACAGAAGCAATAAAAAAATGGAGGCAATACTTGTTAGGATCCACATTCAAAGTATTCACAGATCATAAAAGCTTAAAATGTCTCATGACCCAAACAATCCAAACCCCGGAACAACAAAAGTGGTTAACAAAGTTAGTTGGCTATAACTATGAGATCCACTACAAACCTGGAAAAGACAATGTTGTCGCGGATGCCCTTTCTCGAGTTACTGAGCCACCAATTGAGGAAATGTGTGCAATTATTAGTTCCCCCTCTTCCCCTTTAATTTCTCAATTACAATATTTTTTTGCTACTAACCCTGCAGGTCAGAAGCTGGTCAAAAAGGTTCAAGAAGATACCAAAATGCAACAACATTTCAGTCACAAGGCAGGGCTGCTGTATTTCAAAGATAGATTATTCATACCTCCGGAAACAAGGCTCAATTATGCAATTCTCCAGGAATTTCACGCTTCTCCTCTAGGTGGTCACTCTGGAATTCAAGCTACACTTGCCCGTGCGTCTGCATCTTTTTATTGGCCGGGTATGCACAAAGATGTAAAAAAATTGGTCAATACTTGTGCAACATGTCAACACAACAAATACAACACTCATGCACCTTATGGTCTCATTCAGCCCCTACCTTTACCTCAGCAAGTTTGGGATGACATCTCAATGGACTTCATCACCAACCTTCCTTTATCCAATCACAAAGCCACCATTTGGGTCATTGTCGATCGCCTCACCAAATTTGCACATTTCATTGCGCTGCCTGCCAGTTTCACAGCAGCTTCATTGGCTCCAATCTTCATATCTGAGATTTACAAACTTCACGGTGCACCCAAAACAATTGTCAGTGATAGGGACCGTATCTTTGTCAGCCAATTTTGGCGCTCTCTATTCAAACACCTGGGAACAACACTTTCTTTTAGTAGTTCATACCACCCTCAAACCGACGGCCAAACAGAGGTCCTAAATCGTTGTTTAGAAACTTACCTTCGCTGTTTTGTTAGTGATGAACCTCATCTTTGGGTTCATTTCCTTTCCTTAGCGGAATTTTGGTATAACACAGCTTATCATTCATCCATCGGTATGACCCCGTTCGAAGCACTTTATGGCCGTAAGCCACCAACCATGGTTCCCTATACAAATGGAAAAACAAACATCAACACATTAGATGAATTACTCAGCAACAAATCTCGAGTCCTTAAAGCCCTCAAAGAGAATCTCACCAGAGCACGAAATCGCATGGTTCAACAAGTCAATCTTCATCGCAAAGACAAAGAATTTCAGGTTGATCAGTGGGTGTTTCTGAAGCTACAGCCATACCGACAAACCTCTGTCAAGCATCGAATTTCACAGAAACTGTCGAAACGTTACTACGGTCCCTTTCGCATTCTCAGACGCATCGGACCGGTCGCTTACAAACTTGATCTTCCAGCAGCTTCTCGCATCCACCCTGTATTCCATGTCTCCCTTCTCAAATTGTGTCACGAATTACCGACAAACCAAGTTTCTCCCCTTCCTGATTTGATTTCATTTCCGCCACCATCGCTGAATCCCATCAATGTTTTGGACCACCGATCCTTGGATGGAGAAATTAAGGAAGTTTTGATTCAATGGGAGGGATTTCCATCATCTGAAGCTACTTGGGAAGAAAAGTCAGAATTTAAAACAAAGTACCCACATTTCAATCTTGAGGACAAGATTTGTCTCAATGGATACGGTAATGTTACAAGGAATTATGTTACTGAAGAGAATTACAAAGCAAGAGACAAAAATGGGCCAATAAAGGTGGACAAAAATTCTAGTGTTGGGCCAAAAGACAGACCCAAGAGAGTGATCAAGAGACCCATCAGATTTATGGCTTGATAATAGAATTCTAATTCTAGAAGCATCTCCAAAGAAGAGGACAAATTCTTGAGCTGTCACTAGCTATCTTTTATTTACAGTTAGTACCTGAAAAGAGATAAGAATAAAAGTAATTAGGTATTTTTATTTTATTTTAAATTAAGGAGATAAGGACATGTGTCTCTAGATCCTAAAACCCTAAGAATCATTGTAATGTCCAGAGGACTATAAGAATTGAGACAAGAAATAAAAACGGCAAAAAATAATTTTAATCATATCTTTCTCATCTCCTAGACTTTTCTCTGTCAAACACAGAGGAATTTAATTCTTGCTACACTATTTTCTATCAATTGGTGCTCTCGTTTTCTTGAATTCATGGTCCGAGGACAACAACCTTCTGAACCTGAACCACATAACCTTCAACAGCTACAAGAAGCTATCCAAAGCCTAACAGCTGCCTTCACTGATTTCAAAGCCACCCAAGACCAACGTCATGCACAATACCTCACCTCCATTGAAAACCTTAACACTCAAGTTCAAACCCCACACCATTCCATTCCTAGTACCTCAAATGTCATTCTCGGTACCCCTCGTAACATCCAAGATAACACCATTAAACCCCCAAAACTTCGCCTTTTACCCTTTGATGGAACAAATCCTCTAGATTGGGTTTTCCAAGCTAACCAATTTTTTACACACTATGTGATTCCTAACCATCAAAGACTAGCTCACATAGCTGGATACATGACTGGTGATGCTCTTGGTTGGTACCAATGGATGTTTAACAATAATCTTCTTTCAACGTGGGAAGCTTTCACTGAAGCCTTAGAGGTTCGTTTTGGACCCTCAACCTATGACAACCATCAACAAGCTCTTTTCAAACTCAAACAAACAACATCAGTGGCTGAATACCAACGTGAATTTGAAAGACTTTGTAACAGGGTAAATGGTCTCTCCCCTATAGCTATTGTTGATTGTTTTGTATCTGGTTTAAAATTTCATATACAAAATGAAAGAAAATAGTTTGATGGCTTCATGACTTAACCATGAATTGCAGGTAAAACAGAGAGACTTTAATTGAAGGCTTACAGCAAACAACGTCTCTGGTTGAAACAAACATGTAAAATCTAAAGAGTTCAATGTTGGTCTCTCACGAAGTGCAACAGCTAGACCAGCACTGGTTATTTGATCACAGCCAAGTATGATGACCTCTTCGAGAAGCTTACAATTCTTGAACAAGTGGAGAAGTGATTGATCGTTGATGTAGGAATGACCAGAAAGATTAACCTTTCGGAGTTTGAAAAGTGTGGAAGAAAGAGCCTCTACTCCATCTAGTAACTTTTGATTATTTATGTCTAAGTATGTTGGGAAACTAAGATTGAGTTCTTCGAGCAAAGGAAAACATTCAGCGATAAGAAAGAGATAAGTGGTATTGAGATATTGAATGCGGGAACATGTGAGTGAGGTCAAAGTTTTAATATTTTTGGAGAAAACTTTCAGCCCATCCGCGGGAAAGTAGATGAAGGAACAGTTGAGAAGGAGTGATTTGAGATTGTTCAATGGGATGGGGGAGATTTGGCATAGAAGCAAATTGAGGTTACCTTGGCCGTAGTATGTGAGGTCAAGAGAGTTGAGGTTGTTGGAGAATCTATTTAAGAGGGAAGGAAGGAGACGAGGGAATTTCAAATGATAATACTCTCTGACGACTTTGAGTGAGAATACGAGACTGTTGGTGACAGTGAGAAACTGTTTGGAGACGACCGAAAGAGATTCCAAGTACTTGTTGTTCTGCCAGTTGTATTCGTCCTTGTCGATGTCAAGGATATTCAAGTAGTTGCGGCGGCTCTGGTAGTAGTCGTTGCCATCGTTGATAAGGAATTTGAAGATAGATTGCCAACACTCATCGGGTAGATAAAAATTTGCTTTTGTTGTTGCACCCATTATATTCTTTCTTGCAGTAGTCGAGGGTTCGATCATCATCTTGAGCATAAAACAACTTTAAATTTCTGAGCCAGTTATTCCACCCTTTGAGCTACCTCCAATCTAGCGAGGGATTAGTCACTGCGTTCGGCAGTGGATACCCCGGGTTCGACCAAAAAAGAATATAACAAGTTGTCACAACTCATCAACTACTGACCACGGTTTTTATATCTATATTGAACAAATTAAGAATGTGGTTAATGAATATCTGGTACATTGAACACTATATTAATCTGAACACAATGTGGATGATTAATAGTATAAAAAAATATCTTGATATTATGTAGGAATATCTTTGTTTATCTCGTAAGATCAGTTTTCAATCCTATCATATCATATGGTATTGTGTAAATAGGGATAAAATATTTGTAATTATGAACTTATTTATTGCTTTTATGCCTATATAAAGAGTTTTGCTTTGCGTAGTTCAGAACACGAGCTTTCACCATATATCTCTCTTGATTTTTTTTTTCCTCTTTCAACTTTGATAGTATTTTATATCTAACAAGAACTTATTGGTTCTGTTTATAACATACTACAGAAATCACAGAAAAGTTTGCTTGAACAATGATGTATTCATTTCTTTTTGTTTTATTGCAAATTCTTGACTTTAGAACCATAATGAATTCTCCATAATGAATTCTTATTTGTTTTCATTTTCAAACATTGTACAAGAAGGCAGACTTACATGCTGAATTCATGAAAAACATGCTGCTATCTTCAAACATTCCAACATTTTCTGTTTAATTATTATGTGTCAGCCTCCATGGGACAAAGAACTTGGCAAGACATACATAATTCACTACACTTATGGGTGTGAAGGTATTGATCAAACAACATTAAATGTACACTCTTTTTTTATTTTATCATATTGTTACTTAATGTATGGTGTAAAATATTCAGGGTGAGATGACTTATGGAAAAATTGGAGAATGGAGGTTTGGTAAAAGATCTTATGATCTTGTTGCTCCAGAAAATCTGACATTGCCACCACCTGGTGTTCCAGAAAGTGTGGTATGTTTCATCTACCTTCGTGTTTGTGTGGTTATTTTGTCGAATTTCCTTCACTTTTTGTTCGTTTTATTCATTGGGATGGGGTGTTCTAGAAACGCTATGATTCATCATGTAGATTTAACTCAACCGTTTAAGGCTTCATTTGAGAATTATGAATGATCAGATAAGAGTTGAGATAATGTAGAATATTACAATTTGGTTTTCATTTTCCAGGCGACTCTTGTAAAAATGCTTAATGAAGCTGCAGCAAACATTCCAAACTGGTCATCATAGGGCTTTTTCAAGGTAGGTTACAATTACAATATGTTATGAATGTTGGGACTGTTTGCCATTTGAAACAAATTGGCAACTTACACTACTGTGTATGTATCTGTAATTCTTATGTAGATGACTTGAGACCAACTAATTTTTCAATGCTTGTAAAACAGTAAAAGTGTGTTGTTACTTTTATTGATTGATACCTCAGTATCTTACTTCATACACCATACACAGTATAAACTCCATTCAAATCATATAAACCTGAATTTTTGCTTCTGTACAGAAGCAACACAGTCCTGACTCCTGAGTCATAAACACAACATAATGTAAAATTTAACTCAAGTTTACCGAAATGCCCGACTCAGTTCATAGAGCGCCTGCAATTTTCTGAATTGCAGAAACACGGAAGTTTCTTTCCTTCGTCTTCATAGTTAAAGTTGTAATCGTAAGTAAGCTCTTCACCAGGAAGTATGTCCCTCTTCGCAAAGAAGACAACCTACAAAACCAAATGTTACTTAGTTTTCTCATTGCCCAGCAGCACTAAATAGAAGATGAAAACCAAATGCAAATATGTAGATAGTAACCGATTAAATTTTATCTCGGGTCATGTCTCTAATATTTTATGGACTTAATTCATATACACGGTTAGTGGTGTGAACATTATTGAAAATATTTGACTAATTTTTTTATAAGGAAAGTTTAAGGTTAGATGATGGTGCAGCAAATATTTGTAAAAATGGTTAATGAAGTTGCAGCAAATATTCCAAACTGGTGATCGTAGGGCTTTGTTGGATTGAGCTGACGTGCCAACCTAGTTGGGACGTCAGTTCCTTTTTAACTTTGGTGCTTTCTATTTTGCCCAAATAAAAAGGTACTAGCTGGGCTCAAACCCAAAACATCTGGGTCCGAGACTTATCTTTTTACCCCACTAGAGTAAACTCTTAAGGTCAAAACGTTGACTTCTATCACAACTACTTCTAAAATTACACATGAATGGTTGTAATTGTCGATAGCATAAAAATTAACACCGGCTCTGTATCAAAATTAATCGCATATTTTTTTATGCCTTATGGTATCCAAAAGGTTTGTGGGACTGGGAGGGAGAGCGTGTAGCTACTTACAACATTGTCAATGCATCTGAAAATTAGTTAATCTTCAAAAAACAATTCTATAATCTATTCTAATTGAAAAATCATTTGCATTCCGGCTATATATAATTGAGTAAAAGGGGCATGCATTTTAAACTAACGACCAGTATTTTGCCACTAACAAGCATTATTTTGCAAAATTCAAAAATCAATTTTAAGAGTGAGATAGCATGGCAAAATAATAGACTCTTATTGGAGGTTAGTGTAAAAAAAAATTTACAGCAACAGTGCAAGTCCTTTAAACTATATAATTTTTATCATGGCAATCAATTGGTGCTACTTATTCCAATAACTAAATCCTCCATGTGGCAATAATCCAACATTCAATATGGCAATCAATTAGTGCTACTTATTCTAATTGAATCATGTTAACAAATTACCTTCTTCGCACGCCTGATAGTTATCACTTTTGACTCGCAATTTGGCTGCACATGTAAATAAACATTTGTTAGGACGAGAAATAGTGAATATTGTAAAAATAAGGTGCATTGATCGAGACTTCTAAAGGTCATTGGTTATAGTTTTGTTGGGCAAAAACCCAAACACTTTAAATACTATTAAAGTAGTTTTGGCATACTACCCCAAATTAGTTTTAACAAGCCAGAAGTCTTATAAACCAACAACTATACACACAAGACATCAATGAATATACATTGAAGCTGACAAAAACTAGAAATAGAGAGAACAATAAACAAAAACAGGATGGAGCTACCAAGTAATATACCAGGCATGAGTGGTTAACAAATCGAGCAATCCCCCCCTTCCTTGTGGCATCAATTACGTGTTCATCGTCTATCCTAAATAAGTAGCAGGCACTTTTGTACTGAAGTTTCCTTCCAGATATGTATTCAATTTCTCTTTTATCAGCCACAGATTGTCTCACAATTTCACCGATATACTCTACAACCTATAGAAGCATGAGAAACATATACTTGCAATCATAGTGGAGAGGCATGTAAAATAAAACAGTTAAAAGCATTATACCTTTTTACCCTGAGATATTAACTCAGAAGTATAAAGACCAAGACCATGTATCCCAGATTTGTATAGAAAAAGACCCTTCCCATTTCTGTACCGAGCACGTCCTTTCTGCAAATAGTAGATCATTAGATACTCAGCATAATCTTTGAACAGATATTAGGAAGACAGAACAAATCTCAACTGCAAAAAAAGAGGACTACATACACTTGAGCTCAATTTCTTCCCAATGTGAATCCAAGCATTTAACTGCTCATCTGGAACACAGGATCCACCCTTGGGTTTACAGGCAGTGCTATGGTTATACTGGATACCGTCTGATCTACGGCCTTTGTAACCCTATAAAAATCAAGAAGATATTTAATATCATAAGTCAATCGTTCAATACCCCACACTTCACTCCTGAATCCTGATAATCCCACAACAATGGAAATACCTCTGTCCTAGCACAGGTGAATTCTTTTTCCTCTCGACTGTCAATCTCATCAGTACGATCACATGTAGACTGACATTCGGGGTCAATAATACCATGAAGCACGGATTTTTGAGAAAATGAAACTTTCTTGTCATTAATTCCCTCAGTTGTTCCACTTTGCAACAAGTTCTGCTGAAGAAATTCAAAGGCATTTGTTATGGAAGTTTTATACAAATCAAACGGATATACTACTCAAAGTGAGATGTCAACTGAACATTGAAAGAAGCCAATAAAATGATTTGCAACTTATCCTGTTTAGCAAACCCAGGAATAAAAGACAGATGCAAACAGAAACCTAAGATTACACCAACACATACAACAGACATAGCCACACAGGCAGTGTCTAAACTATAGAAGACACTAGGAAATGGTATCTATACAGATTAGAGTGCATAGTTTCTTTTTTTACAAGTATTTGTGTGCATAGTTGAGAGCAATAGAAATGTTAATCTCGACCATTCATATATTGTTATGTACATGGGAGGGGTAAAAGGGATGAACAAAGTTCCCAATGAATTTTACCAGAGATATTTACTAAAGCAGGAATAGTATGATGAAAACTACAAAATAGCAATAAAAAATAGGCCAAATGCATTCATGAGTCCTTTAAGTTTAATGTTTGTACCAGAATAGTCCTTTTAGTTTTTTAAGTTTCAAATGGATCCTTTCACTTTGTAAGAGATTACACTGTTATCCTTATTTGTTAAAAATATGCCCATGTGGCCATTTACTGAGTGACATAACATTGTATGCTTACACGACCGTTATAAAAATGCTTGCATGATCGTTAGCTAGAAGAATCTATATGTGTTTTAAAGACTGTGAATAGAATGCTTGATGAATGCTTTTTAAAGAAGTATTATGGTGGTACGACACTTGCAGTTGTTGATAGTGATCCAAATGATCAAATGCTGTCAGTAGCAATAGTAGTTGTTGAAGGGTAACAACCTCATAATCATTTTTTGTAACATATGGTCAGTAAAAGGGTAACAGTGCAGTATTTTATAAAGTTAAAGTACCAATTTGTTACTTAGAAAAGCTAAAAGGACCAATTTGATGCTTAAAAAACTAAAAGGACTAATCTGGTACAAACGTTAAACTTAAAAGACTTCTGGATGCATTTGACCTAAAAAATAATGAAACCTTAGATCATGACTGAGAATTTGACTGAAAATAATGAAATGCTTATTGGAGTAAACTGTAAAGTGTAAACATCAAATGAACATACCAATATCCGTTGGTATCAAACTCTTTGTATAAAACATGGAATGTTGAAAATCTATCAAAAATTACATACTTCAATTAGATGTGTACTACACTTCAATGAACTGTTAACTTCATCATTGTTTGACCTTTGCCGGACACAGCAGAAAGAATCTGAATTAATGGATGTGTGTTCTTGAACAGAGCTGTAACAACCAAGCAATTCATACAGTAAGAATAAAAAAATACACCAACAAGAGATCTAGGCATTTAAAAGGAAGATTTCTACAGAATCAACAAATAAGAAAATTATCGATTTGCTCACATTTTACTTCTTTTGTTACACAAACCATGCTCACGATCTTCCGCATCCTTCAACATATCCAACATTTGGGTTTCTGGCACGCATTAAAAAACCTAATGAGGAGATATTTTTAAAGAAAATAATTCAAACACAAACCCAAAAGGTTATAATACTTATATCCAATTTGCAACTAAATAGCTACTGATGGTATGAAAAAGCATCACACGTTATGTTATCAGTCAGTACCGGACAGCGGAACAGTGCGGCCAACCCTAAGCCTGGGATTTCGGGACAGCAGCGTGCGAGGTGACCTAACCTTATTATATTGATTAACTTATATGGATTAAATAATTGAATAAATAATTTTATATATATAGGGACCAAAATTAAAAGGTCTCAATTTTATAAGAACCAAAAACATTTAACTCTCTCGCACACTTAGTAAGCTGGCTTTGTGTGCGAGTTTGGAGGGGACGGGAGGGAAGGGTTTAAGGAAAAAGGAAGGAGCAAGTAGAAAAACTAGAGGACTTTGGGAGGGAAGAGCTTTGAGGGATTCATTTTTCTTCATAATACAAAATCCTCCTAATTTGGAAGAACTCAAAAAGTGTATTGGAGGAGGTTTTTGGAGGGTTTATGTGAATTCTTCAAATTTAACCTATGTTGTTAGAATATTCTCAAAATGAAAAATATATAAATCAAAAATATTCATTCATCATTCTCTACAAAAACACTCCAAAAATGTGGAAGATTTTTTTATTTTTCTCTCTACGTTCCTCCCCCCAAAGCCCTCCCCTCCAGACTCACAAACAAAGCCTAAATGATGAGAAGGGGAAGAAACATTCTATTATTTGTATATATATGTTCCTATTATTTGGTTAAAAAAAGTTTATACTTACTTTAAAAAGTTTGGATATAAAAGTTACTATTATAAATACTATACATAGTTTTATTTATTTTAACCAAGTGGAAGTGGCATAGGTCAATCAATTTTCTTGGATCCAAAAAAAGATCAGGCTCATTATTAAGTAACCCTACTTCTCAAGAATGCAGCGACGTCATTCCTTCACTTTTGTTTGCCTCCTTCTACTTTCTTTTTACCAGTCTGCAACAGCGTGACTGTGGATGGCAGGGACTAGAAACGGCACGGCTGAGAACAGTGCAAATTCTTTCCCACACCACAGCATATGGTAGTGGCTATCCCCCCTGTTGCTTTTCCCCGAAATGTCGCTATTGAGAACATAGCTCCCACATATGTCTTCATTATATGAAAATGAATAGTGGCATAAATTTGTAGAATAATGACTGCTAGTTACACCAAACATGCAAATCAACAAGGTAAAGTGTCTCGTAGAACACCTTTGTAACATTTGGAATTCCAAACAGGTAAGCATGCAATAGTAAAGGAAATTAAAGAATGCACAAAAAAATTCAAATATGGGTGACTGTGTGTATAACCCATATCTTGTCGTTATTACTTTGTTTTATATAATTAATAATTAATTTCTTGAAACAAAAGTTATTTTCGAAAAGGTACCTTAACTCAAACTTACCTTTAGTAATGATTTCATTGATGCTGCGCTGTTTCAGAATTTCTCTGCTCTTCACCTTCAATGGAGAATCAGCTCTACTTGCAATATCATCCTGCCTTTCTTTGGCATCTCTCTTCCATTTGTAAACAAAAGTTTCCTTGCAACTTCTCCCATAACCTTTCATAGACACATCGGAATTTGTTTCATCGCCAATAACTGTATATTTGGATTCATTATCTTTATTGGCTTTTAAACTAGATTTCGCAAGGCTATGCCCCCAACTTGTTCCAATGCCTGAGCTCCTCCGTTTCTTTTTTGCATTTAGACTAGGTGTTTCGGTTGTAGGGACCATACATCTTTTGGAAATTCGAAGGACCTTGCTAAGAGAGACAATTTTTGCTGGTTTTGGTGCTTCTGTAATTAATAGTTCACTAGATATTTCCCCATATTTTCCACACACTACTGGTCTTTTGATTCTATCAGCACTTCCTTTTCTGCTAGAGGATGACATCTGCGTAGTATTTTTTGGTTCATCATAGGATGGTTCTTGCATTTGAAAATGCCCAAGACAACCAGAAGTGAAATCCTTCCTTAATTTCTTTATTCTAGAAATTCCAGGTAACTTGTGAAATTCAGCATGAGAATTTGATTCTGACTCACAGCTATCTTCATCTCTGTGAGGTTCGTTTAAATTATTATTACAAGAGAGAAATTTAGAGGAAAATGAAGAGGATCTGTGACTAGTTATTGTTTGAACAGTAGAAGCCTTGTTAGATGATCTTTGCTGGCTAGATGAAAAGTATAATTGCATTTCTTCAGATAAACTAGAAGGGGAATCAAAAGCTCCAGGGCTCTCTCCGTTTTGGTTATCCAATGAGAAAGAAATTCCAGGAAGCAATGAAGCACCCATAACTCTCGCCTCATTTCTCTTTTGCTCTTTTCCTTTGAAGCCCTTCTTGACTCTTTGAGATTGGCTGGCTCTAGAATTATCACTACCCATTATATGATTTTGGTCCTGCCCTTTCTTCCAAATCAAAGAATCTAACAGTTTAATATCGTCAAGGAGATTCCAGCATGGCTGATCGTTTAAGACTCTCAGATAAACTTTTTTCAAGTCACTCCCACTGGTTAAGCCTGCATAATCGGCATTTCTTTTGCTTTCGGCCAAATCAGAGGACCAGCCTTTATCAGTTCCAGACCCCTCGTCAAGCACAAGGTTCTCAATACAACTAGCATCTGTAGCATCAACAGTACAACAATCAACTTTGTTCACCTCCATCTCAGAGGCCTGAGAAATAACAGAAGCAGAAAATCCAGAAGAAACATTAAAATTCTTCTGCTCTGTTAACATATCTTCCCTAACAATCTTTTTCAAACGTTTGGCCAAAACGTTTCCCACTTGAGCACTGTCTTGTCCTTTCAAACCCACTACAGTAGCCATCTGATCTAAAAGTGTTGCATGACATAATGGTTTTGTGACCTTAGTTGGCACCACATCTCTCCATTGAGGTGTATAAGAGCCATTTTTTAAGGTGTCGTGACCATCTAATCCACTTAACTCAAAGTAGAGATTTTTATTCTTTGAATCTTTCTGATCTCTACTACACTCTGAAGCTATTCTATTACACTCTGAAGCTATCTTCAAAGAGGTCACACCATTGGCATCTGCAAACTTTTTTTCTACAATATCACAAGAGGGTTCAATTCCAGTGCAAACATTGTTTCTGCAACAGTTTTCCCAAGCAGCGCTAGCATATTTGCCTATATCTGATTGTTGCTCAAGGCATTTTTCACTTGATCTGGTATTGTTCATTCCAAGGCTGAAAGATTAAAATTGGGAGAGAGAGGAAAAGGGGAAATTTTAGAAGCCAAATGACCAAACAGTTAAGTAGGAATTCAGCATGACATACAATTTTTTTTGCAACGCGCTATGCTATATTCTTGCAATATAGTTACATGCGCAAGCTCCTTTCACCTTCAACTAATCCTTACTTCAATGATCTTACAGCTATGTATCCATCAATGTATTCAGGAAAAAAAATTATCCATATTCACTTCACATGCCACACTTTTACACAAATTTTTCTAGATGCAATAGGAATCAATGCATACAAGTTCACAAGTTGAAACGCTTGAAAAGAAATATAAGCAAATGAACATTATTACAGTATCCTCCCCAAGTGCGACCAAATTATATGTATAGTTATTGGTAGAACTTGAGTTTCCTAACAGCTGTCATTACCAACTAGTGGTGCATAGTGACCAACTGAAAAAATGCTACGGCGGGATGGCTGTTATATGATAGATAATGGAAAACAATCATGTAATTTATTCCACAGAAAATTAAACGCTCGGAAATTTAAAAAATAAAGACAAGTCATTCTTGATAGTTAAAAGTCATAGTCAAGACGCCCAATCACATGTAGTATAATAAGGCATAACAGGTGAGTTGGGATAACTGCAACTGAGATAATGCCCTGAATTGCACCAAAGAGGTGCTGATTAATCATCAACAACAAAGAGGTAGAATAGAGGAAGGAGATAGATGTGTCTCGGCCAAAAGAACAAAAGATCGACATGTTGAAGAAGTTGCAGCAGGTGAAAGAAAAAAAAGAAGAAAAAAAAGGCAGTCTATCAGGTATGCACTGTGAACATGTAAGGATTGCTCAAAATAGGTTTAATTTAACCTATAGAAAAGCAAGGGCCTCTCCACAAAACGTGTCACCCTGTGGAACAAAGGAAGATTTTGAAGTGTGCGTGTGTGGGGTGGAGAACACTATGCCACCGCATCCTACTATTAAAGCATCATCAGAAAAATGAATAAAAGAGAACATCACTCCAAAAGATGCCACAAAAATATCAACATCAAACTATCAAAGCCACCAAAAAAAATAAATCTTTTCAACAAGATGCAGCAAAAAGTATCCTTATGACATCACACATTATCTGCAGTCACCTAACCTCAAAGACAGCCCATCATTCTGAAAATCATAGGAATGTTTACATTGTGATTCCTTTTCTTTAGATTGTAGAGGTATCGGTGTTAAGGCAGAGACATCACAATATCTGCTCAAACCTGCAAGAAAGATAACCCTTAAGCACATGCATACTAAAAAAGAAAATCCACAATCCATGCCAAGAAAGAAACTAAGAAAACAGTTAACGAGAAAAAGAGTATTGGGTGCCAGTGAACGAAGTCAGTTAGTTTTTGTATAGTGTATACCATCAGTAATCTCAAGATTCTCACAAGTCCCCCTATTTTGGGGAAACTTCAGTGATGCACCAGAAGAACCCGGCTCAGGTATTGAAGCCTTGTATAAATAGTTCTGAGGTTTTGGAATATTTGATTTCCCTAGCTTCTGATTCATATCATGAAAATAAAAAACTTGTTGTTGCTTAGATAACTCCAGCATCTGTGTCGATGCAAGCAACCTCACATTTTCATCAAGCATGTGAGTATCCATATTAATACCTCGTTGTTTCAGTGTAGTATTCGGATTTGATGTAGAGCTTGAAACAAGATGGGGAAGGCTCTTCAAATTTCCTTCAAATGGAACAGCTGTCCCCAAAGTCAAGTGATTGTTTCGTCCAAGAGAAAATACATTTTTTGAACCTTGCAAAACATTTGCACCCACAGATGTATCTGATGCAAAGCTTGATTCATATATCTTTCCGTTAACAACTGGAGTACAACTACCACAACCACCAAAGGTTCTTCTGATGGAGCCAAATTTCATGAACTGATTTGCTTTGAATCCAGACTTTATTTTGGTAGAGAAATCTTTATCAACCCTTGCACCATTATCATTGACCAAATATTTATTGAATTCTGGTGCAGAATCATTTGATTGCCTTCCTTTGTGACCATCACTATTCCAGAGAACATTAGAAGATCCAGATTGCACGGTGCCATATTGAGAATGCAGGTTCTTGGGCATGATACCACCCTTCACCAAATTTCCACTTGCATTTGTGTTCCCCTTGGGTTGAGAACTAAATTGTGGAAATGGTAAAACTAATGAACTCTTGGCAACATTGCCAGTATGTGAACTAGCTGTAGATTTATAGTATTGGGGGTTAAGTAGAGGTTGTTCCTTAAGCATTTTGAATGAACCAGCAGCATGACTAAAATTATTCTGTAATTCCTCCTCCTTGCTAAGCTCTGCATGTAATGAACAAAATCCGCAATTAAGAAGGTTTTCTTCAAAATTACAAACAAAATGAGCACACACTTATAAACAATTAAAATACTAACACTATAACAAACAGTAAAGAGAGAATATTGATTCAACGCACTATTAGTCGTCTGCTTCAGAAAATGCAGTTTTGGAGAACTGGCAAGGGTAAACAATGGTGATTCTACAAATGATGCAACTGGATTTCCTGCCCAAGGTGGTTGACCAAGCCTAAGCTCAATGTTAGAGGAAATTGCATCTGTGCCTAGTATACCAGTCTTTACACTCTTCTTTTTGATACATTCATGGTCTTTTAGATGACTTGTTGGAATTTCTGTAGACTGGGTAATTGACAAATTTTCGTCCCTTTTCAGAGAATCAAGGAAGTTTGGTGCAGGTGTACAAATAGCCACATTAGATTCCATTAACTGGCTTTTCACCCGAGCATACAGGTTGTTGTGCTTAAAAGCATTTAAACCCTCAAGCGGAACGTTGCAACCATCCTGGTTTGTTAATGGTTGTTTACTGGACAATGCACCAATAAATAAATTGAGGTCTGTATCAGCAATCTACGAAAACATAACATAGTCAAAAAACTTTTCAGACCTTAATGTGACTGCAGCCGAATTTAAAATATGTGATATATCATTCTTGGACATATCAGACACAGATGCATTGGATTTCATCAGATTGCTTTTTGATGAAAATACTTCTGGCCAGTCCCATTCACTCCCATTTCCTGAAAACCTAATCTAAAGCATCATAACAGTATCACCATCCAGTGTTCTCTTTGCTTCAAACACATGCAAATGAAACATTAACTACTAAAATGTATAGCGGCTACTTCTTACCCCAAATTTTAAGAAATACAGCTTCTGCCACTGTGCAATGGTCTCTCCACTTTCCATACGAACAGCGTCCCCTGGGTTGACACCACGTAACCCTGAATGCTGCAATATCATAAGAGATAAATCATTAAGTGTGCAGTGTTTACAATGGCATGTGAAATTAATGTTCAAGGAGGTTAAATAGTGTGCTACAAGGTAGAACCAGTTTTGTCATACTTTACCTCACAAAACTTAAGTATAGACATGTAGCAACAATGACATGAGCAAACAATACCAAGAAAGCCTGTATTGCTTACAAGAAGATGGCCACCTTCAAGTCAACAAAATAAATGTGAGTTCTCAACTTATATACAGAGTATAAACGATAACCAAACAAGAAATATAAATTTCTCCGACTTACTTTTTCCCATGCAGAAGACACGAGGACACCCACTCACAGAAGGAGTTGCATACTTAGCTGAGAACCATTCAAAAGCCGATGTCGATTGCATATTTGTGCTGCAACTTTTTTTACCAGAGACGGGACTTGTAACACAGAATTTCCCTCTAGAAGAAAAAGACTCCCTTGCCCTCTCACCGCCAGTAAATGTTTGCCAAAAAGAAGTATTACTACCACTAGTACCAACCATTGCCCCGGAAGAAATATCACGAAACTGGAAAAGTGTCAGACAAGTTTCGCAGGTTATGATTAATTAGCCCTCCTGTTTTCATCCTTGCACTTTCTACAGAATCAACAACATGCCATGACCAACATCATTCCCCATTGCAGAAACGCAATTACCACAAGAGGTGCAAAGCTTCGGATCAGACAACTCTGGGAAATTACACTGCCACTACAATAGAGGACCAAAAATGAATTTCCAGTATTGGCATTTGAATGAACATTGTGAGGGTAAACAGACCCTTGCATCCCTAGAATAAGCTTTGATCTTAAACTATGAGCTACCCGTGGATAAAAACGCTGATCTGCATAACAAACCGCTTCTTCATTCACCAGTGCATAAAAAATGTAGAATCATTGTTAAACACCGTATTACTAGTTGCTAATTTTAGTAAGGTACATGCATGCATGCAAGCTTTGATACATGCTAAAGCAAAATTCTATAAAGGATTCGAAATAAACACAGAGCGAAAAAATTCAAATATCTATAACACAATGCAATATATCAATCATCCTCTTTAATTGAATCAGTTCATATGATAACTTAATTACTTATCTAAGGTATGGAACAAAAAAATCACATCACTAGCACTTCATACTATCATCGCCGCTAAACATAGCAACAATGCATTGCATCAAATAACAACAACAATGCTAACAGGAAAAACGATTTTACAGCACGATTAAGCGTAGAAATTTCGAGAAACGAACGTTTTAAGTCTGATCGCCGAAACGCGCATGAAACGAACAAACAGAAGCAGAGAAGCTTCATAAGAAGAACGGAAAATAAATTACCCGATCCTTTGAACGGCGAAGATTAATCCGTGGCAAAGTTCGATGGATGAAATGGTGAATCACATTGTGTATGCACCGAACGAACACTGATCGCGATTGGAAACTCTGGGAATGGATGAGAATCATGAAATAGAGTTGCAGAGTGTGTGTGAGTGAAAGGGGGGTGTATGGAAGGACAAACGAGAGTGGGGGTGTGGTGAGTGACGGTGGGAGTAATCCCAGACTACAAAGACTGACACTGAAGTGACAAAAGTTTGTGTTGCTAATTTTAGATCGTTGATCTTTTTCGATTAGAGATTTTGAGCCATTGATTTTGAATACGGCTGGTTTGGGAATATTGGGAAACTGAATCTTCTGTGGTCAAGTACTCAAAGGTGCGGGCGGGCACTAGGGCTGACCGCCACCCGACCCAAAATCGATATAACCAACAACATACCGAAGTATTTAGTCGGGTGCGACTCGGGTTTCGGGTCAACATTTATGATAGATCGGCCATGTACAGTTGTATGCGGATACGTGTCTCTAAAAATCTATTTCTTAATAATCGAAATCGATCGAACAACTATTAAAATGCAAATTAAATTGATTTTTGATCTCTTATTTTCAATCTAATCTATTATATGATTTGTTATTTTTATCCAGCATTGAAGCATTGATATAGAAGAGAAATGTTATATTTTTACAAGTTTGTAAATATGTTGACAACGAAGAATTGAAAAATATTATAATATTTTATATCTATTTTAATTTAGGAAATTGATAAACATTGTTCAAAAACACTAATTAACATGATCCATTAATAAATTAATAGTTGTGATTGAAATTAGAACTCATCTCCTCTTAATCAAGTATCAATGGTTTGAAATTAGACCAGTTGGGTTGGTCTAGTGGTGTTGGTTTGGTCATTGGAGTGTGCTCCTCACAAGTCTCAGGTTCGATTCCCACTGGTGTCAATTTCGGTGGGCGAGTCCATACAGAATAAAAACTCTGGCTTAAATGGATCCTCATAAGTGAACGGTGGAATTGATCCTCTCAAATGAGTCGGTTCTTAGGCCAGATACCGAGCTTTAAAAAAAATAAAAATGGATTGATCAATATTAAAACTCCCAATTAGTTGTCTCATGGTTTCTAATCTAACAAAGGTATGTTCACAGATGTGATACCTACAAAAAAAAAAAAAAAAATACTAGTAGATATACTTCACCAAAGAAAAAAAAGATTAGTAGATAGGAGTATACAATAGATTCGGAATATATATGAATTTCCTATTTCAGAATTCAGAGTCTAAGCACACTTCAATTTTATCATGTCTATCTTTTCCACACTCCGAAAATCCATCTCACCCTTCATCCACCATTTTCCAATCCAACGCTTCCAAATCCTCCATCCTTCACCTTCGTCTTCTTCGCCGTCGCCACTCACCGCTCGACACGCTGTTGTCGCCGCCATTGTTGCAGCCACGAGTCTAGGTATTCTTCTCTACACCAACGACTTCGATTCAACTCCATTTCAAACCTCAATTTCTTCCTTCGTTGACTGGTCAACTCCGAACCCCGAAGACCAAAATCAACGTTGTTCTTCACCTTCTTTCTTCTCGAAATTTTCCCTTCCTGATACTTCTGGCGCATTTCTTTTTGGAGGTAACTTTCTTTACCGCAATTTATTTAATCAAATTTTATGAAGTTGATTCGATTAACGAGTAATGTAATAAAAGCTGATTCGATTTGTGTTTTGGTTGATGAATTGCAGAGGCGTTTAGGAGAAAGGTTTTCTTCAACTATGAGAAGCGCATTCGGTTGCGAAGTCCTCCTGAAAAGGTATTTTTTTTCTTCACGCATTAATAAATCAATAATCATCATCATTATCATCTAGTTGTAAGATACTAATGACTAGATTTTATAAATATTGTGTTTAATTTCAGTAGATGTATATATTTTTAGTAATCAAAATTTATAAGTAATCTTTCTCTAAGAGCATATCCAAAAGAGACAACTAAGTGCGTGTTTGGTTTGGTTTAAAATTGATTTTAACATAATTGAGTTTAGCATAATTGATTTTTGTTTGGATACATTTATGTAAAAGTGAGTTGAACAATAAATTTCAGTGTAAAAATCATATTTAAAATCAAAAGCTACAAATCGTTTTTTTTTTATAGGCAATGTTAGTTGTTAGTAAATTAATATATTACAATCTCCTTCGCCAGGATTTGAACCCTGAACCTCCAATAGCTCCTTAACCCTTAACTCAACTGGTCAGCTTAACCAGTTGAGCTACCCATCCCCCCCAAAAAAGCTACAAATCGTAGTTTCTAGTAGAATCAATTATGGAGGCAGAATTAATTATGCTTTAGAAGAATTGAACACCTAAAAATCACCCCAGAATCAATTTTATACCTCTAGGACTAGAATAGTAGAATTGCTTTTGGGTAGCGTATCTCTTATTTAGTGGGCTCCGTGCCATTCACAATCTTTCTCTTATGTATGCTTTTGGCTGAAGGGGAAATATGTAATCTGATAACATTATAAACTTGTTCCTTAGAAAGAAAAACCAAAACATAAACTTTGTGTTACATGTGTGACTTGTAAATTGACTATCTTCACTCCTTGTCATAAAGGTTTTTGAATACTTTGCATCTTATCGATCACCAGAAGGAGAAGTACTCATGATACCTGCAGACCTAATGAGGGCTGTAGTTCCTGTTTTCCCTCCATCTGAATCGCACCTTGTTAGAGATGGATACTTGAGAGGGGAAAGAAGACCTGGCCATTTACGCTGCTCTCCTTCAGAATTTTTTATGCTTTTTGATGTTAACAGTGATGGGCTTATATCTTTTAAAGAGTGAGTCAACTATATTCTCTCTAATTATGATTTTCTCTGTTTGTTTTTGTTGTTTACTTTTTTGTTGCAAAGAACCTCTTAGTCCTGGTGTCTGAAATGGGCTAGAATAGAGTTGAGGCAAAACAGCCTAAGTATGATCTGGCTATAGAACCGAGCAGTCCACAAATGGACCTGCTGGTACTTTATTCAAGGCTCTTAGGCTAAATATGTATTCCTTTTCACTTTCTGTCTTCACAACTTATGTCGGTGTGTTTCCATAATACCCTTATTTTTCTATGGAACAGGTATATCTTTTTTGTAACACTTCTCAGCATCCCAGAATCAAGCTTTTCTGTGGCATTTAAAATGTTTGACGTGGACAATAATGGGTGAGTGCTCACTGTTGGAAATTCAAGTTTAAGTGATGAAGTCTCACTTTGCTTAAAATGAGTTAAATGAAAATGTTAAGAAAATAGAACCACACACAGACACACTTAATCCTTGAGGTTTTGTATAAGCAAGTAGTGGTGGCAAATTTGTTCTTATGGTTTGTTTCTTCACATGACCTTGCTTTCAGGTCCCTGACCTCCAACTAGTTCTTAGTCTTTGTATGGCATAATTTGCTTTTTACTTATTTTAAGCTATCTCATGGGGTGAGGGTTGTTTTCCACTTATAACCACTATCTCGTTCATATCACTAGTCAATGTAGGCTCTTTAACCGTAGTAATTCATAATGTTTCTAGATCAACACATTGTTACTTGTTTGTTGTCAGTGGCATCAACTTCAAGGCTGCACAAATTGTTGCTTTGTAGTTCTAGCTACATTTTGTATTGAATTTTTAGTCATGTGGGAGCTTGATCATTCCTTTTTGTTCTCCTTATCCGATTGGGTTAATTAGTTTTCCTCTTATATAGGGAGATAACCAAGGAAGAATTCAAGAAAGTGATGACACTGATGCGAACTCATCATCGACAAGGTGTTCAACACAGGGATGGACTGCGAACTGGTCTAAACGTGAATGATTCTGTGGAAAATGGAGGGCTGTTGGAATACTTTTTTGGTAAAGACGGAAAAAGTTGCCTCCAACTTGATAAATTTGTACAGTTTATGCGAGACTTGAATGATGAAGTAAGTTCTAGTAGTTCCATTCTCACCATATGTCATTATCAGTTTAATTGATTTTATTTTATGGATAATGGATGTGTTGAGGGACTAGGCAGTTTTGCTCCACTCAAGTTTCCACCTTCTCTCTGGTGTTTTGCTCTTATGTTAGGGAGGATTCTTTATCTTCCAAATGCACTGTAAGCTCTCCTCCTTGTGTATGTATCATTTTGTTTTCTGGTGTTATGGCTTAAAAGAAAATGGTAAGTATTGTTGCCTGACACATCTGCTCAGCATTTTTATTGTGCCAAAATTTATGAAGTAATGAAGTCTTACTCTGTATATTAGGGGTTAGTTTTGTAAATATTAGGCTTCACACACCGCAGCAACGACAATTTTGATTACTGTGCATATAGAAAATCCTTTACAAGTTTGAGATATTATTAATGTTTTGGCAGTTGTGACCTGTGATAGTAACATTAAAACTGAGAAAACTTGTATTTGCTTCTATATATAATATGTGGTTGTTATTAAGAACTCTTGTTATTAAGAACTCCTACTGTTTACAATTTTAAGTTTTAGTCATATTAATTAAGTACAAACAGAAGCGTCCAGATTAATTCTCTGGAACTACGTCTGTTAGTTATTGGTATAACATTTGAATCTGTACTTCAAGTATTTCTCTCGTGTGAATTTGAATTCCTACTATGGATATAAGATTATTCCTTCCTCTCGATTTGCTATAAATATCATTTTCTATAGTGGTTTGAGAAAGTGATTATCTATGTCAATCTCAAATTTTTATGCAGATTTTAAGGCTGGAGTTCGCTCATTATGACTACAAATCTCGAAAAACAATTTCAGCCAAGGACTTTGCTCTCTCCATGGTTGCTTCTGCTGACATGAGTCATCTAGGCAAGTTGCTTGAACGGGTTGATGAATTGAATAATGATCCATGCCTTAAGGATGTGCGCATCACTTTTGAGGACTTCAAAAACTTTGCAGAGCTACGGAAAAAGCTATTTCCATTTTCATTAGCCCTTTTCAGTTTTGGAAAAGTAAATGGTCTGTTGACAAGAGATGATTTTCAGCGAGCAGCATCACATGTATGGTGTTTATCTATGTTTTTATGCTTAACTTAATAGTGATGTTGAGGGGTTAGTTATTATATCCTTTATTCTAAGGAAGACATGGTTAGCTATTTTTCTGATTTGATTTAGACTATATGGCCAAGATGGCATGTTAATATTTTGTTTCACTTTCAGGTTTGCGGCATATCTCTCTCGGACAACGTGGTTGAGATTGTTTTTCATTTGTTTGATACAAATCGAGACGGAAACCTAAGTACAGATGAGTTTGTGAGAGTGCTACACAAGCGAGAAAGGGACATCGGACATCCTGTGGAAACAGGAATGTTGGGTTTGTTGTCTTGCTGCTGGAACTGTAAAGAAAACATCTCATCTTCACGGTTGTTTTCATCATAGGTAAAGTTACTTTCACAGCCATTTCAAACCACAAATGATACAAGTGAATATGAGCCCTTGTTTGGAAGGGAGAAAAGAAAGAGATAAGGAAAATAAAAAGGAAGAAGGTGGTGATAATTGGCTTTAAGGTTTCAGTATAACATATTTATGTGAAGCTAACAAAGCCCTTCTTAATATCACCTTAGTTTGTAGTATTTGCATTACTTTACTATGGAAAATGAAAAGGTGGGCACAAAAATAAATCATTGTTGACAGCTTAGAAATAGCAAACATGTATTGTTAGCATGTCTGACAGTTGTAAGTTGTAACTACTTTGCCATGTAAATAGCAACCCTTTCCACCTTTATAACCGATATAAAGCCATTATTTTATGTTCAATAAAATTTATTTTTGAAATATTTCAAATGTAGCAGTATTTATTTGCCAATCATTTCTGAGAAAAAGGAATATGCACTAACTGTGTAAAATAATTTTACACATTTAACCAATAGCAATCGTGATTCCGCTACTTCACTCCACTTTCTTAATGACATTGAAATTTAAACCAATCTTATTTGATGTATGTGTAAAATTAAATTACACCGACAGTGCAATGCATGTTTGGTTTTGGTATTAGAGTGTTTTTGTCGAAATTATACTAGAAGATACAAGGTTGATTGGGTATATACTTATATACACAATATGTAGTATATTACATCATATATAGTAAAACAAAAACAAAATTTATAATTACAAATGAAAAAAATATTCCAGAAGCAATTATATTTGGTAAGGATTATAAAACAAAGGAATATTCTCAGACCCAATAGAACAGCCGCCGTGATAGGACAAAAAATCAAATTCATGTTTGTCTTGCTTTGAATAAACGTGACTAAGAATTAAAATATCAAAATGTAAAAAACGGTTAAAGAGGAAAAGTCCACATATGTGTATGTTACAACTTAAAACAAAGCATGATACACAAATCTAATAACATTCACCCATAACTATAAAAAAAAATGAATGTTCATAAAAAAAACCGAATTTAATTTTCTTACAGAATTCTTAATCAAATCTTATTTACTTTCTTATAAGGAAAATTATAATTATCATATTTCTTTTTCTTAGATTAAAAAAAAAATCACCTAATTAAGGAATATCATACCTCAAAAGCCAAATAAATGGGGTCCATCATTACAGCGTTTTCCTATTTTTATGTGTCGTTTGGTGCTTTTCCCCCCAATTTTCCTTCAGAACAAAAATCAGCAACCCTTTTATTTTAAGCCACTATTTTTTTCATTTCACACCGCCCCTTACCAAAAAATCGACGTTGACTTCACAAAAAAGAAACAACCCAAACAAACCCTAATTCATACACAAACATCCACAAAATCGAATCATCTCAACAATTTCTCAACCCAATCATATACATATTTTCCATATAAATAAATAAACAAATATACCAATAGATTCTTGTAATAATTTTCTAATTTTTTCATTTCATTTCTTCTTCAATTCAAATCAAATCAATCATTTTCTAATTGAAAAAATTGATTGATTGAAATTCATAGATCGAATGGGAAAACCAGCTGGAAAAAAGAAGGATCATGATTCACCAAGAGCAAACAAAAACAACAACAACAAAGGTGGTGGTGGTGGTGGTTACGAACAAACATCATCCTCAAAAGCATTAGACGATGATACAGCGATGTTCATAAACATGTCACAAGAGTTAAGAGAAGAAGGTAACAAACTTTTTTACCAAAAAAAAGACAATGAAGGTGCTATGTTAAAGTACGAAAAAGCCCTTAAACTTCTTCCCAAAAATCACATCGATGTTGCTCATCTTCACACAAATATGGCTATGTGTTATATGCAATTGGGTCTCGGTGAGTACCCTAGAGCTATCAATGAGTGCAATCTTGCTTTACAGGTTTCCCCTCGTTATAGTAAAGCTCTTTTGAAAAGAGCTAAGTGTTACGAATCGTTGAATCGTTTGGATTTGGCTATGAGAGATGTTAGGGTTGTTTTGAATGCTGAGCCGAATAATTCAACCGCGTTGGAGATTCTTGATAGTTTGAGGAATACTATGGATGAGAAAGGGATTACCATTGATGAGACTGAGATCGCGTTGGCTGCTTTGCAGCAAGTTGAACCGCCTGCTGCCCGGTTTAGGAAAGTTGTTAGGGAGAAGATTACTAAGAAAAAGAAAGGACATAAAGGGGAAGGTGAGGAAGAGCGGAGAAATAAGAATAATGTTGTTGTTGAGAAGAAAGGTAATGTTGTGAATGTTAAGGTCAAGGGTAAAGATTCTAAGGATAAGGATAAGGATAGTAGAGAAGAAGTTGTTGAGAAAGATAAAGCGGTTACTAGGACTGTCAAGTTGATATACGGAGAGGATATTAGGTGGGCGCAGTTGCCTGTTAATTGTAGTATGAAGTTGGTGAGGGATGTGATAAGGGATAAGTTTCCGGGGTTAAAAGGTGTTCTTGTGAAGTATAAGGACAGGGAAGGTGATTTGGTGACTATTACTACTACTCCTGAATTGAGGTTAGCTGAGGGTTGTCATGTGCTTGGCTCGATTCGGTTGTATATTACGCAGGTGGATGTGGATAAGGAGCCACGTTATGATGATAAGACGAGTAGTGGTGAGGGGAGAGGGGAGAATGGGGTTGGAGGAGACAGGAATAATAGGATGCTTACTGTGGAGGATTGGCTTGTTCAGTTTGCGAGGCTGTTTAAGAACCATGTTGGGTTTGATTCTGATTCGTATCTAGATATTCATGAGGTTGGGATGAAGCTATATTCGGTGGCGATGGAGGATACAGTGACGAGCGATGGTGCTCAAGAGCTGTTTGATATTGCTGCGGATAAGTTTCAAGAGATGGCTGCTTTGGCTTTGTTTAATTGGGGGAATGTTCACTTGTCTAAGGCAAGGAGGCAAGTGCCTTCTCAAGAGGAAGGGTCGAGAGAAGCTTCTTTCGAACATGTTAAGGCTGCGTATGAGTGGGCTAAGAAGGAGTACAAGGAAGCGGAAATGAGATACGAAGAATCTTTGAAAATCAAACCAGACTTTTATGAGGGACTCCTTGCTCTCGGGTATCAGCGGTTTGAGCAAGCAAAGTTGTGCTGGTGTTATTTAATTGCAAACAATAAGGATTTCGAAGTTGGCCCTTTTGAGGAGGTTCTACAGCTCTATAACAAGTCAGAAGACAGCATGGAGAAAGGAATGCAGATGTGGGAAGAGCTTGAGGAACAGCGTTTGAATGGACTATCTAAAGTAGATAAAAATAATGAACAGTTAGAGAAAATGGGTTTGCACGGCCTTTTCAGGGATGTTTCTTCTGAAGACGCTGAAGAGCAAGCATCAAAGATGAGGATACAGATACATCTTTTATGGGGCACCTTATTGTACGAGCGTTCTGTTGTGGAATTTAAGCTTGGACTGCCAACATGGGAAGAGTGTTTGGAGGTTGCAGTTGAAAAGTTTGAACTAGCTGGAGCTTCTACAACTGACATTGGTGTCATGATAAAGAACCATTGTTCTAATGAAACAGCAATGGAAGGTACGGGTTGAGGAAAAATTGTCCGCTGTGAATTTATCAGATACCTTGCAGGTTTCAAAATTTTTAGAGAACTGACAAACCAATTTTCATGATTACAGGGTTCAAAATTGATGATATAGTACAAGCATGGAATGAGATGTATGATGGGTGGCAGTTTGATGTTCCAACATTCCGACTTGAACCATTGTTTCGTCGGCGTGTTCCAAGACTCCATTACATCCTGGAGCAATTTTAAGTTTCCTTCTTTGGTTTGTCATTCTTTATAGAAGCAAAATTAGTGCTTCTATTTTCTTCCTCAATATATTTGAAGGCTTCTACATTCCATTCAAAGACAGGTAAGTAAGAATATGATGCTTGTACTACTGTTTTGTCTGCATATTCCTATCACTGTAGATCTTCTAAATTGTTTAAAAAAATTTGGGAGATTTTGTAGCATCTGAAAGTTTTAAATGCTTATACTGTTAACTGAAATTGTAGTTTTATGTTTTATGGAGTGTTATACCAAGTATTTTCTGCTCTGCTGGTTAAAAAATTAAGTGTATATAGGTAGTCCTGTGAACTTTTACTTACACAGTCATACTAATATAGGTAGTTGTGTTTGCCTGTCCTATGTTCTTGAGTAACTATGGTTAGGTGAGTAACTATAACAAAATGACAAATAGTATCTGCATGGTTCGTGGAATCACAGTTTGATCTTGATTGCTCGACTCTTGAGTACAGTCTAAGATGTTAGGTGGTTTGGCAGAAGATAGTTATTGATAAGGTTTTAAACTAGTCTGAACGACATGCATTCTCAGCTGGGTAAAAAGGATTATCTAGTTCTAGTTTGTTTAGATTTATGAGATTATGTAACAAATAGGTCTTGCTTAAAATTTTGGGGTTAGTATTAAATTTAAATACTTATGGCCTGATCCAAAAGATATTATTCCTACTACCAAAACATTTTTGGGAATGAATTGACATTGTCAATGGCCTTTATATGATGTCCTTGTATGAAAAAAGAATAGAGAATATCAACCATACTATTTAGAGTACGGAAGAGACCAAGAAGGAAAAGAATGTGAACATTAGTAAACTATATGTGTTGAAGTGGTACTGCCAAATCCGGTGCTTCATTGGTGATTTATATTTAAATAAAGTTCTAGGAGAGTATTATTTTACTTTTAATTGGTTAACGGCAAATTCTGCAAGTTATTATGAACTCTTTTGAAAACATAGAAGCTTTAGTGAACAATTTTCCACTTAACCCCATCATTTACTATATTCAATTTTCCATATAATTTTCCTGCCTATTGTCTTTAATTCAGTTATACATTTTTATCAATGATGACATCTATATGGTTGGCCTAACCGGATTTATTTGCGTTTTGATTGCAGGTATTTTTTCTTCATTTTGTCAACTCTGTGATGGTGCTATGATTGAATTATTTTTTCTATAGCAGTTTTGTAGAGGTTGGGGGATATAGGGTTAGAAAGCCTGGTTATAGTATTTGTTTTACCATTGGAGGAGGGGTATATGTTCCGATGGTTTTTGAAGTTGTAAAATCAGTATATGATTCTATTTATTGGTTTGAGGTAATGAGTGATTGGATTTGTTCAGTTTGCAAACACAATAAAAAGTTCAGCTTGCTGGGGTCTGATGATTGTTTAAGTTGTTAAATTATGTCATTTATACCATTCTATTTCTACTGGTATTGTATAGCACACTACATTTATCATCATATTTGTTGTTAATGTTGTCCTTACATATTATTTCTTTTGTTTTCTTGAGTCTTTAAGCTGAATTGTCTGTTTTTTTTCTTAATTTGTTTAGTTACATTTACTGATGTCAGTGTGTTACAATTAGCTTGAATTTTCTGAACTTTTTGTTCACATGAGGGTGAATCAAAATTAGTTTTGAATTAGTCATTTAATTACGACTGAGTTGGTCTAAAGTTGTTAACAATATATATCATAACATAATATTTTAGATAACATTACAATATACTAGTAACTAGTAAGTGCTCTTCATATTAGGAAAAAAATTCAATATCATAAGTATATATTATTATATAAATTAAAAAATACTAAAAAGATATATGTCTTTGTATTAATATATGAGTATCTGATGAAATTAAGAATAAAAATGGCACCCTTAGTAATTAAAAAAAATTAGGTACTCGTAAAAATATTAACAAAAATATCTTCTTATTAATGTATAATTAAAACTATAGATACCCGTTGCAATTACACATAAAAATAATTTTATCAACAAAAAATACAAAATAAATTTACTCTCGTATTAATTTATGAGTAGAAATATAGATACTTGCTAAAATTAAAAAGGTCATCGTATATAAATAGAAATATCAGTTGCCGTGTAAAAAAATATAAATACATGTAGGAAGTTCTCTGCGACCTTGTTTGGTCAACAATTTGGAGAGTTTGCGAAGCGAAAGACTTTCAAGAACTATACTAAAAAAAAAAATTCTTATTAATATATGAATAGAAATATATGTATTCGTGACTTGTTAAATTTGGTCAAAGACAATAAATGCCCTTATATTGGTGAGGTGGTAAAAAATGAAACAAGGTTATTTTAGTATTATACATCGTATAAGATTTTCTTATGTTAGTAGATAGATAGATATAAGTTTGCTTCTAATTTTACACTTCTTTAGGTATTTTTTGTATAGTTTTTACCATGATTGTTTTTTAGTTATAACAAACTTTAAAGAAATTATGAATTTGAAAAAAATTATAGTTTGTTATGATAAGAAACATACGAAAAATACTTAAGAAAATTCACCTAAGATTCGTCTTCATTTTTATGTAAAAAACGTACTCCCTCAATTCCCAATTTATAAGAAAAAAATCAATTTTTATTATCCTAAATTATAAGGAAAAAAGACTAATTTTTATCATTTTAAAGATTTACTTTTATTGTTAATAAATTCTAGTTCAACTTGTAGAAAATATCGAAATTATTAGGTCGGGCGTTTATGACCGAGGTTCAATCCTTGGTCACTCCACTTTGTGTGTGGGTTTGTGATGACTTTACCATTTCATCTATGTACCAAAAAATAAAATTTACTTTTACTTATTTTTTTAAAATTAATGTAAATTATATTTAATATACTTTTTCTCTCCTTTTTCCTATAATCAAATGGTAGTTACCAAGGACGTTATTGGAACGGCCAGAGTTCGAACCCCAGTTTTTACATTTCTCTATATTTAAATGTTAGTCCAACCATTAAGCTACTTGATCAAAAAAATGTATAGAAATTATTTTTACATCTTATTATGAAACTTATTTTTAAAAAAAAACAAATTTTTTTTTTTAAATAATCATGTTTGTTTTTAAACAAACAATAAATTATGCTCTACGTCTTATAAAAACCATAAACGAGGCTCTTTTAGTTAATACTATATAGAAACTCACAAAGACACAAAGTAGTGAGATTGAAGTTTTGACTTAATAATTTGGATATTTTTTGTCGTTGAGCTAAGACTTTTAAACAATTTACACGTTTAATTTATTAATTAAATTTTTACAACCCACCTAAATATCTCGATATAGCGACCAACCAACACCATTAAAATGGAAAAGCAAAGAAAAACTAAAAGGAATAAAAATAATCTCCGTAGAATAACTCAAGTGGTAAAAGTTGAAAGATACATTAGATCGAGAATAACTTCCTTAATTGGAAAAACAATTTTTCTAGAAGTGACACTTGAGAAAAGTAAAATTTATAATTTTATCCGTAGGATTTTTTTTTAACAAGCCAAAATAAGATATAAATATATAAATAGTTGAAAGCGAACCAACCACCCAACACAAGGTGTGTTAGAGCAGGCCCTAAGAGTTTACATCAACAAAATCCAAAAACAAACCATACAAAAAGCAATAACACATCCAACAACTATCAAATGTCCAAACACAACAAATGGTTCAACCACCAACTACGAAGGTTAACCAGTAATCTTAGATTTTTAGACCTCATCCACCAAAAGGAATACCGCTTGATCTCAGCCAACAAATGAGAAATTAATTTCGCCGAATTATTGAAAAGGCTCTAATTGCGTTATGTCCACACAACCCAAACAAAACAAATCAAATGAGCTGCATGAAAGATCTACGGTCCCGACGGCCACCTGCTGCAAAACAAATTGAGAAAAGTGGGCAGATGTAGTCGGAGGATCCACCGTTGCAAAACCAATCAAAGACCTAACCATCGTTCATATAGAACCAAAGACGTCGTAGGTGAAGAAAATATGATGAGCCGACTCAATACCACCACAGTCAGAAATACAATACTGAGCTCCCGATAGAAAAAAAAAGAATTACTTTGTTAATTTTTCAATAATTTACAAATGAAGATCCGGTCATTACATTCTCTTGCAAATTCAATATCATTGAAGAGGAGAGGGTCATCATTGAAGAGAATGAAATACACCAGATATGTGCAAAGTAGTTTTCTAATTTATTTTCAAAATAATTGGACAAGATAATTTATAGGATTGTAATGTACTGGTAATGTCATCAGTTCCAACAAGTTAACAGAAAAACAATTAGATTCTATTTAAAATAAAATGACGATGTTGCCGTCTTCCATATCAAATTTTTTTGTACTAACTTCCTTATTACTTTTTGTTTATAGTATTTATTTGTTCATTTTAAAATTCAATGCAATATTTGTATAAGAAAAATGCAATATTTATTACTCATTTAGTAATTTATTGTTGAGAAAAATAAATGAAATGAGATAATAAATAATTTAAAGTATATAATATTCATGTTTCTGGATCTGCAACGTTGATGTTCAAATCATTGATTAAATATGTAATTGACTGAAGTTGATCTTTCAATAAGAATGAAACAAACACTGCAACAATACGAGAAATCAAATAACGCCGCACAAGACGACGACCAACACAACACCACACTTAAACGATGAAATCGCAAAAATTACTCAAGGAAAAACTTGATATATGTGAAAATCACTTGTTTATTTATATTAAAAGAAGATGAAAAAAGGTGTAGATGGGGTGATTGTAGGCTAAAAATGACCTAAAATCACCCCTGAACAAAGAACAAAGAGAGTTTAGAAAAGAAGAGAGAAATTTATCAAGAAACTAGGGCCGACTAACTATTGATCATAACGAGTTTCACTTTTTTCTTTTTTTATAAAACGAATTTAATATTTTTAAATTGGATAAATGAGTGTATTGGAGTTCAATTCTATCTTTGCATAATGTATGCAATATTTCTATCAACTAAATTATATTCTCAGAAATAATAACCCTTTTAAAATAATTTATCTATTTAAAAAAGTATCCCATAAAATTATAAACTTGATCATTTATTTTTTTTGGTAGAAAAACTTGATGATTTATTTCTTGAATTTGATTTAAGGGTTAAATATATTTTTAGTCCTTATAAACATTTGAATTTTATATTTTTAGTCCCTCTAAACTTTTTTGCCATTTTTTGGTTCTTATAAAATTATTATGCATGTACTTTTAGTCCTTACTGTTAAACCAATTTGTATTTTTGAAAGATTTTTTTTAAACATGTTTAGAACATTGTAAAAAAATCCTTGGAAAGACAAACTTAAAAATTTGATTTCTAAACCAAAATTTCGGTTATTTTTATCTTTAACTTTTAAAATTTGAAAAATTCATATTTAATTATTTTTATTTTAAAAAATTCTAAATTTTTGTTAAGAAACTTTTATAGTATTTTACACATGCATGAAAAAAATTATTTAAAAATTTAAAAGTTTAATGATGATTAAAAAATTTTCAAAATTTTAAAAAATAGTAGGGACTAAAATTACATTGATAAAATTTTTGTAGAGACCAAAATATACTATTTTTTTTATATGAACTAAAAACAAAATTTTATACATTTATAAAGACAAAAAAACATATTTAATCCTTGATTTAATTTGTAAACAAACAAAGCTAAAACAAACTTAGGATTTGCTCATAAAACAAAAACATGGGATTTGCATAAATCCTAAGATAAGTTAGTAATAGCAACACGCAAAGAGAAAGTAGAATAATCAAACAACACATTGCACTCACTCACTTTGTAGTAGAAAGAATCATCGTGGAGCGTGTCACAGAGACAAAATCAAAAACTCATTCTTTTTTAGGGTTTTATCAAAAATTCAAATCCTCTTTCACCATGGTCACCAAAATCAGAAAACCATCTCATGCTGGTTCTTGGTACACTGATAATCGTAAGTTTCTTCAATCAATTATTCATGCATATTGATTTCAAAGATCAATTTTTTAGTTTTTTTTTTTATCAGATTCTAGATATTGGGGTTTTACTTTTCAATTAGTGTTTCTTCTAATTATTTATTCTGTTGAAGTAGTTAATGTTAGATGTTAACACAATTAATGATATTGCGGAGAATCACAGTCAAATATGAACTCAATTGCATCAAAAACTGTTATGCCGCGACCTAGATTATAGTCGCGGAATTTTGTTTAAAACCTTGTTTTTTTGGTTGAATATATGGTTGAATTATTTACAATGTACATGGTTTGATTTGATGGATTTGAAACATCTTCAGGAACTGTGAAAAGCTCTGAGAAAATTGATGTTTTTTACACTATATGGTTGTTTTTAGTGGCTTTGCAAACTCAATGAGCCAATGCTATTGTGGTTGCATTAGTTGCATTTGACTGTGATTCTCTATTGTATCGAAGATTGCAATGCAACCAGCGAAATTTCAATTTAGTATTTTTCTGATTTTTTTGGTTGATTTTTTTTTTCTTCCAGCTAAGAAGCTTTCAGAAGAATTGGAAGGATGGCTGAATTCATGTGGTTTGACAAAGTCTTCTGATGTACGGGGAGTAATAGCACCGTAAGTGAATGTATTAGGCTTGTGTTGTAAATTTGTAATCCTGGATTGAAAAATTAAGGGACTGATGTTGATTTTTCAAATGACATTTTGGACCTCAAGTTCTATTTGTTTTTCTTAAAGAAATTTATGATTTTTGAGATAAGCAATGCTAATGTAGTTTGTACTGCACCGGATTGTTGTGTTAGACATGCAGGTTATTCTTATTCAGGACGAGCTGCTGCATATGCGTTTGGAAACATTGATCCATCTAACATGTAAGTTCATCTCTTGTTTGATCCTCTTGTTGCCCCTATATTCACCTTTCCTTAAAAAATTGTGCTGTCTTGTTCCCTGCTAACCAACTTGTCGATCATTGTTGTTGATTTTTCTATTATTTTCTCTGTTTTGTGATATCAGTAAACGTGTTTTCCTACTTGGTCCTTCTCACCACTATTATACTCCGAAATGTGCTCTTTCAACTGCTACAGTCTACAAGACACCCATTGGGGACCTGCCTATTGATTTGGAAGGTAGTGTTAATTGTATAAAATATGAATATGAATGTGAATTTTTGGATTGAAAATATACAATATTTCTACATATTTATTATTCAATAGAGAATCCATCTGAGTTATGGATACATGTATATTATTCAGAACTGATTCATTTTGTTTGGCTTCAATATTGTGTTCTGTCTTTCCTCATTACACGTTTAATTTTCCATTGTTTTACCAGTAAACGAGCAGCTTAAAGCTACAGGAAAATTCGAAACGATGGATATTCGAGTTGATGAAGCTGAACATAGCATGGAAATGCACTTGCCATATCTTGCTAAAGTATTTGAAGGGTAAGTTTTGTTATATTTGAAGAGTTCCAGTTCTTGAAATTTGCCACAGAGATTGAGTTTGAATATTGACACAGGCACCCGGTGAAAATTGTACCCATTTTAGTTGGTGCAGTTAGTGCTGAGAGTGAAGCTATGTATGGAGAGATTCTTGCTCAGTTTGTCGATGACCCCACTAATTTCTTCTCTATTTCCTCAGATTTTTGTCATTGGGGATCTCGGTATGTATTTTTTTCTTACATGTTGAACTACCTTGTTCCATTCTTTCTTTTCCTTAGATCTTATGAAAGCATACCCTTGCAATTGTTGTCTGAGATATGCTAATAAAAACACAATTACACATAAAGCAAACATTCAGCGTCGTCCAGTTATGTTTTTCTATGGTTTATTTACATGATATATTACTTGTTAGACGATTGATGTTGTTTAGACTTCAGATAATATACTTCATCAGTAATTATGATTTTTTTGTCAAGATATACTCCAGTGGTGACTGTTCATTAGCAATATCTATAGTACACTGTCTTTTCTTATTGTCCATATCTAGGATTTTCTATGTATTCTGATGTATGCCTCATATCTATGATTACTTTAAAGCTTGTGTTGATCGTGTGTATTGTGACTGGTGTTTTATGTCAGATTCAATTATACACACTATGACAAAAAACATGGGCCTATTTACAAATCCATTGAGGCCTTGGACAAGATGGGCATGGATATCATAGAAACCGGAGACCCTGATTCATTCAAAAAGTATCTGTTAGAATATGACAATACAATCTGTGGACGGCATCCAATTAGTGTTTTTCTCCATGTAAGTTCTTTATAAAATTTCATGGAAGTAGCTCTTGCCAAATTTGAGAGTCCAACTATAACTTTAAGTATTGTATTATTGTTGCTGATATTTTTATAAAATCATGTTTTCTTATCACACTTTACTAAGATTAGAATTTAGGTTAAATTATACCGTTGAAGTCCTTATAGTTTTGGTTCAGCTCTGTTTCAAAACTTTATCTGATCATGTTACGCCTTAAGCTAAATATTTTCTTATCTGAAACTGTGGCTTAAAAGTGTTCATTGAATTTCTTTGTAAAACAGTGAAGGACATATATCTGTATGTGGTGTTTCTGATCCATATTTGCTGCTTACTGCATTAAATAAGTTTTTCTATTTTATGCTGATGCTATATTTATTTTCAACATCTTGCGAATTTATCAGATGCTGATGAACAGTTCTACTAAGATAAAAATCAAATTTCTTCGCTATGAGCAGTCCAGTCAGTGCCAAAGTACAAGGGATAGTAGTGTTAGTTATGCATCTGCGGCCGCAAAGGTTGATGATTCAAGCTCTAGTTGAAGATATTACTTTCTATGACGGGAAATTGAGAATTTGATTTCCTTTTAAATTTAATATTTATATTTAAGCTTCGAACGAATGGATATTATGTTTGTTTGTAGATTATTGTGACTAAAATATGTAGCCCACCTTTATATTAGAAGTTGTCAAATAATAAAATTCCATTACACTCCCAATTGGTGTTCCAAGCCAACATGCTTGAAAAGTTCTGACTTTGAATATATGATTTGATCATGTCATGGTTGCAACAATTAAATTCTTAATTTGCACTTTCAACAGCAATTGTTGCAACCCAATTGTGTTTATGATGCTGACGCCGTTGATCGTTTTATCAAAGTTTTTACCAAGCATTTATAATTTTTTTGACTATCAAGCATCTTTTACAATCTTATTGAACTCAGTTGATTCTTTCATGAAATCATAAAATGGGAACCAATATTTTCTCTCTACACACCATGAAACCAATATTTAGCACAAGAGGATACTGCTCAAATATCAATCATCCATAATTTCTTTTAAAAGGAAAAAGCTACTGCATTACATTCAGAACAATTATCTAATTACATTTAGAGACATCATGAAAAAGTAATGTGACTGTTTTTTGTTAAGGTATAAACATCCACTAAAATTTTCTGATGTTGATGCACGTTCATGTTGATTTGTTTATGCACCAAGTAAATTAAGTTATAATCAAGTCATGACTTCATACTTGGCTACAACTTTGGTAGAAGTTGGAAAAAGCACATGTTTCTAACTAAAATGTTCATATAAAAAATATATGTGAAGTTTTTTTTTTTTAAAATAAAACATGCATCACTATAAATGTGTAATTCCAACCAATTTAGCACCACATACTCTATCATTTATATAAATCAACGAACTATTTGTAATTTTTTCAATCTAAGAGAATAATGAAACAATAAGCGCAAACAATGAACACACAACATATCAAATATAAGCACAAAGAAATAGATTTGCATTAAACAATATCCCATTCAAAAATTATTTATTCAAAAACCAATACAATCAAAACGATAGATTTTCCAAATGTGCCAAATAAATCCTTCAAAAAACTTATTATTATGACAAACCTAAAGGCTAATTAAAAAGAGCAAGATATAAAACTTGATGACACCTCATCAAGGTGACATATTCATTGATTCATGTGTTTCCTTATCAACTTGAGCTGGCATGATCCAATTACCACTTGCTTCCTTTGGCTCAAACACATAAACACTTCCATCTGTGAATCCTGCTGCAAATTGATTTGGTTTCTGTGGATGTGCAGCTATAGCAGTTGGATAGATTTTCACCCTGCAACAATCAAATATAAATAATTATAATTAGTCACAATTTTGCATATGTAAAGAACAAATGAATATGTAATTATAATTCAAAGCCATAAGCCTAAAACTAAAGTCTCTAAACCAAAATTAGTTTAATAATTATACAATTTCTCGAAGTTTAGTCTATTCATAAATTTTATTTGATTTTAGTTTGTATTTTTCTTATAGGAACTAAATACAGAAACTAAATTTAAATTTTGTAATTTTATAAAGATGACAAATATACATAACCTTTATGAATATTATGGTATAATAATTAATAAATATATTTAGCCTAAGAGGAAAAAAAAAAGTACCTGGAAATTGATGAAAAAATAGAGGGATGAATCATATAATGCATTTGAAAATTTGATGCATCAAATATTGCCAAAGTCCCATGAGCAAAACTAGCATACACCATTTGACCATTTGATGAGAATGTTGCTTTGGAGATTACTGTTTCAATTTTTTGATCCCACTGTTATGAAAGAAAAAAATAATATTAAAAAACACATAATGCTTTGAAGAAAATACATTTATGATATGTAAAAAGGAAGGGTAAAAAAATGAACCTGATTGACACATTTTAGTTCAGTTGCTTCATAAATTCCAAGATGATTATAATGCACCACAAGAAACTTTTTCTGATCAGGGTGAAACTGAATTTGAGTTTCAGATAATGTTTGAGGCACAGTTGCTCCATTCATTTGCAACTTTTTTTCTCTCAATTTTTTCCAGCTTTTGCTATTCCATACAATAATCTACACACACAAAAAACTTAGAATCATAAGAGTGATAAATAAAGTACTTTACCATATACATAGTTTATTTCAATTTTTCAACCATGTTTTCTATTAGAAAAAGTTAAAATAACAACGGAAATTAAAGACGAAAAAATAAAACTGGTCACTAAATTTTTCGTCTCAAATACTAAGCAACAAAATTAAAGGACGAATTTTGGTTTCTTTTTTTTTTCGTCGCTAAATTTCCGTCATTATTTCAACTTTTTCTAGTAAAACTTTAGATTACTAACCTGAGCACTTGCATCTGCAGAAACAAAAAGATTCAAAGTATTTGAGAAAGCAAAAGAAGTAACTCTTTTAGAATGACCCTCAAGCTTGATTCGATCCTAGCATAAATGAATGATACAAAATGTGAGTTCAAATAAATTTTAATCATGTAATAATTCATGTGTTTCTTGAATGAAGAAAGAGATATACCTCATCATCTCGAAGATTGATTATAAGTATGGTATTGTCTTCATAGGCAACAGCAAATTTATTATTATCTTCAGGATAGAATGCAAGATATGTCACCATTGGTGGAGGTACTAAGACAGGTCCTAGAGCCTGTAATTTTCATGCAATTTGTTGCATGGTTAGTTAAATCATAATACTAATAACATTATTATTCTAGCAAAATAATAAGTAATGACATGTGATCAAATGAATTATATTTTGACGATGTTATATTTGTAAACGATGAAAATGAAAGAGACTAAAAAAAAGTAAAAATGAAACATGAAATCATATAATATAAGAAATAATAATGTAGGAGTCTATTTTTAAGATTACCTTAAATGTTACCATATTGAACAAAGTAGTCACCCCTCCTGATGTTGATAAGAGATAGCTATCCCTTTTTGATATATCAAAACATGAACCTACATCTTCACCATTGACATTTTTAAGGTCATTGGTCATAAATTCCAAGTTATTTTTTGGATGCCACAATTGAGGAGAAACTTGTGTTGTTGCCTACAAGTAATAGTTTATATATTATAGAATAATCAATTTCCAAATCTTATTTTCATGGGAAATAAAAATAAATAGTAGATATAAAAATAAAATATCAAAAGAAATTGAATATTACATTGGCATCCATATCATTGGCAGTAGGTGGCCATATCCAAACTAGATGAGTACCATTTGATGTCAATGCCACCGCGCCATTTCCCGCATTTGTATAAGCGAGTCTAACAATCTGTTTAATGAATAATTATGCACTGTCAGTGTAAATTTTTTTGTAAAATAGTATCTAATTATATTTCACTATTATGCTGCGATAAAAAAAAATTGTAATTTCAAAATGCTAGCAAATTCTTTATTAATATATTTACTAAGACACACATTAAAGGATAAAAGGATCATGATAAGTTTCGTATTTTTGTTTGAATTTATGTTGTAAAAACCATATAAATTTCATACCTTGTTTCCTTCTGAATGTGGAGGGAGTAGCAACATGTGGCATTGAGATGGTGAAGAAATATGAACTACACCCTTTGAATTCTGAAAAAATAGAGGTTGTATAAAATATAAATTTATGTTCTACAATATCAAACTAATAAAGATTTAAGGATGATTTTATCAAACTGACCTCATTAGGAACCCCATGATTATTCAAATTTGTTCCTGCATAAAGGTCATGAAAAAATAAAAATAATTGTTATAATTATAATAATAAATACTCATAAAACTTATTATTAAATTAAAAATCAAAGTCTATACCTTGAATTACTGAAGCAGAAATAGATGGTCTGGAATGATAAGCATTCATGAAGAGGCCCGGTTCTGGAGCAGCTGGAACACTAATTAGGTTCTGAGATTTTAATCTAACAAATTATAAATAAATAAAAAAATTAGTTTTCAACATGTAGCTGAAATGCATTACTTGACAAAATATGTATAGTAAATTTTTTTTTTATCAATTTTAATATATGCATGTCAAGTACTATAAATTAATTTCCTCAAAAATAAAATAAAAAATAATCAAACTATTATAAAAATCAAAAAAGAAAAGAAAAAAAATTAAAGAAAGTGTGTGGAACCTATCAATTATAATATTTTTTAGCTTCTGATTTTTCATGGCAGCAGGGACTTTCAGTTTTCCATCTAGCTTAGGATTTTGCTCTATGATTGGCTTAATAGTATTAAGCACAGTCATTCTTCCAGTAGTTGCATCTCGATATGCTGCAAGTGTTTTATGTTCCCTAATCAAATTGAGGAGAAAAAAAAGTTAAGCACATAAAAATGATTCAATTTAGACTTAATCACAAAACATGAACATTGAAAGCTCAAAGCTTAAATATCTCTTTAGTATATTAATTTACTTTAATAGTTCATTTAAAATAGATCGATTTGGTCCGATTTAGTCCTTTAACTTATGTAAGTTAAGGTAATTTAGTGATTTAACTTTAAAACGGTCAATTTAATTCTTAACTTTGGTGAGTAAATGTCACTTGCTCACCTAATTAAGAGATTAAATTAAATTGATCGATTTTAAAGTTAAAGGAGCAAATTACCTTAAAAACTAAATTAAACATTTTTAAAGTTAAATGATCACATGAAACGTTTACATAAATTAAGAGAGACCTATGTATCAAAAAAAAAAAAATTAAGAGAGACCAAAAAGAGGTATATTTAAGACCAACATTGAATCATACCTCATATTGTTTAATGTCAAAAGCTGAGTCAAGTCTTTAAAAGTTTCTTCACTCCTTGATTTGAAGGTTTTCAGATCATTCATGAGAATATCTAAAGCATTCATACGATCCTTTCTGATGAAATAAGACAAAAAAGTTTTAGAATATATATATATATTTTGAAAGCTCGGTATCCGGTCTAAGAACCGACTATTCTGAGGAGACTAAGAATATATAAATAAATAAAAGCATTAAATAGTTAATTGTAACAAAAAAAAAAGGTTAATTACCTATCCAATGCCTCAAAGTATTTTTGTTTTCTTAATTCAAAGAAAATTTTGATCGAGTGATCATTCTCTTCAACATTTATGAATCCAGAAAGATATTTCTCAACTTCATCCCATTTGCCTTTAAGCACCAAATCCTCAAAATGCTTATAGTCAAAGTAAAACCCACTTTCACGTCCAAACCTATCAATTAACAAAACAATTAGTAGTAATTAGTAAAACTAATTAAACACCAAACAAATGATCATATTGACTCATGTTAGTGTGAAAAAAAATGTATAAAAAAAATAGGAAAAACAAAAGACTTTGGTACATTGACCTAATTAAAAAAAAAGTAAAGAAAAGAGCGTGACTCTTTTTAAAATTGTTTTTTCTTGAATTTCAAGAAAATTTCATGAGAATCTTGATTGTGACAAGATCAAACGGTCGCCATTATTACTTGAAAGAGATTCGAAGAGATGCGAATCATGAACAACATTCGATCTTGATTGTGACATGGATCAACCGATCGTCATTATTACTCGAAAAGAAATTCGACGAGACGCGTATTATAACCTTGATTGTGACAAGGATCAAACGGTCGCCATTATTACTCGAAAAGAATTCGAAGAGACGCATCTCATGAACAACATTCGACCTTGATTGCGACAAGGATCAACCGGCCGCCATTATTACTCAAAAAAATATTCGAAGAGACGCATATCATGAACAACATTCGACCTTGATTGTGACAAAGATCAACCGGTCGCCATTATGACTCGAAAAATATTCGAAGAGACGCATATCATGAACAACATTTGAACTTGATTGCGACAAGGATCAACCGGCCGCCATTATTACTCAAAAAATATTCGAAGAGACGCATGAACAACATTCGATAATTAAATTCCACGGATCAACCGGTCGCCATTATTAGACGCATGTCATGAACAACATTCGATAATTAAATTCGACGGATCAACCGGTCGCCATTATTAGACGCATGTCATGAACAACATTCAATAATTAAATTCGACAGATCAACCGGTCGCCATTATTAGACGCATGTCTTGAAAAACATTCGATGATTAAAAACATCAAAGATTGGTGTTATTGATTCTGTATTAAAAACAAAATTAAGAATTGGCAAAGTTGAAAGAAAGAGATACGTACGTGTGTGCAGTTTCAGTCAAACCTTCTTCTTCAAAATGTTGCAACACTAAGTACATAAGCTCTTCTCGAGACATCTTGATAACAATCGCTTATGCTCTGGTAAGGTGTGGTAGTAAGGTATTTATAAGCAATCACCGCGGTTATATAAGGAAAAACAATTACAAATCGTAGTCATATCATATCATATATATAGGATATTATAAATAAGCTAGTCAAATCTTTAATAAATATATTTTTTTTATTTTTTTTAATGAGAAAATTTAATAAATATTTATAAATTATTTAAAATTTATGAATTAATTTCCAAAATTGGTTGCCACTAAATAAGATAAATTTATATTTTAAAAAATCAGATTTTATTTTTGACTAAAAAGTGTATAATTATGTTTTTCAAATTACCATTAGGGAAATTCTATGGTACATTTGAATTTTTCAAATGTACCGACACATTAGATCATAAAATTAATAATTAAATTAGTATTTTTGAAATAATTTTTTTAATTTATCATTAAAAATATTATAATATTTAAGTATTATTTATCGAAACTATCGAAAACATAAAATTTGATTTTTTTTTGAATTTTTTTTCTTAATTACGGTGAATATTGAATTTTCTTATGAAAAATTGTAAAAATTTATTGTAATGCTTATAAACAATAAAATTATGTTTTTTTATAAAATACATTATCTTTAAAACACAATAATCGGTAAATAGTTCCTTAAATGATAAAAAAAATTGTTGATTTATGAGTTTGTTAATTTAATGTACTTTTCAAATGTACTATAGAAACTCCCTTGACATTAATGATTCATAATCAATTTAAATACTTGTATAACATGGTTGAATTAGTTACCAATTGATGTAAGAGAATAAAAGGCTTAATTTTTTTTTTTATAGGTTTAAATTTAGAGAAAATAACATTATTTACTATTTCTTAAGGTTTAAATATGTAACGTTTTTGTTTTTAACTATGACATGATAAAGTATAAATTATAAAAATTACATATATCTTTTTGAATATAAATTTTTATATTTTAAATTTAATAAATTAACAAAAAATAATATAAAGTTAAATAAGTAATTAAATAATTATGATTTTAAAAAAGTTAATTTTAACACTACTATATAAGCAATTTAATTTCCTTTGTTGAAAAATCATGAGTAAAGAAATAATTATATTATATATGTTAGGTAAGTTAAATAAATAGTATATGGTATATATTATACCCTTGCAAGAAAATTATACTTAATTTGTTAAAAAATTAAATTAATAATTAACTTTTTAGTAATAAATTAAGTATTAATATTTGCACTTTTTAAATTTAATATCCAATTCTTTTTTATTTATATTTTTATTATGAATAATGCTATCAACATAATCATGAGTACTATACCAAAAAAAAAACTTAATCATGAGTAAAGAATCACACTCTTTGAAGTGTCTCCAACCTAGCGAGGGGAATAGTTACTGCATTCGGGGTGGATACTTTGGTCTCGACCAAACAAATCACGAGTAAATAAATATTGTATATGGTATATATTATAATTATACCCTTGCAATAAAATTATACTTAATTTGTTAAAAAAGTAAATTAATAATTAAGTTTTTAATAATAAATTAAGTATTAATATTTGCACTTTTTAAATTTAATATCCAATTCTTTTTTATTTATTTTTTATATTATGAATAATGCTATCAACTTAATCATGAGTAAAGAACCACATCCTTTGAGGTGTCTCCAATGCGAGGAGAATAGTCATTGCGTTCGACGGTGGATACCCTGGTCTCGACCAAAAAAATCACGAGTAAATAAATAATTATATTATATATGTTAGGTAAGTTAAATAAATATATGGTATATATTATAAGGATCATGTTAACCGGTGCCCCTGGGGCATTGGTTAAGGAACCTAAAAGAAGAAAGTTTTAAAATAAAAATATTATTTTTTAAACTTTTGAGAAATTGACTACACAATTTCCAATATCAAATTTCTATATTTAGTTCCTTAACCAGTGGTCCGGGGGCACTGATAGCATTACACATATAATTATACTATTGCAATAAAATTATACTCCCTCCGTCCCAAAATGTAATCAAATTTGACTTTTTAGGTACATTTGATTATTGATGTATCTAGCTCATATTATGGACCAAATACATCAATAGTTAAATGTACCTAAAAAGTCAAATTTGCTTACATTTTGGGACGGAGGGAGTACTTAATTTGTTAAAAAAGTAAATTAATAATTAAGTTTTTAATAATAAATTAAGTATTAATATTTGCACTTTTTGTGAATGCACCTAATATTGATATGGTAGAACCCAAGATTTTTGCTTGACTGCTTTTGGATCTTAAATTTAGCTTCTCCATCCTTCACTCATTGACCAATAATGTTCACAATATAAACAACTAAGCAAGTAACTATAGTGAAACATACAAAATTAAAAATAGTGTATTTTTTATGATTTTGAAGCAAGTGATTTCATAGCTATTTTCAAGAGTAAGAGAGAAATAGGCACCTGAAAAAAATAGCTAGGATGAATGTAAAAGCAGGTATAAGGTTTAAAAGAGCAGAAGAAAGAGTAGGTGTAGTGTATTGAAGTCCTTTATATCCAAAAAGCTGAGCTACAACTCTGCCTCACTCACACAATTAATCAAGTTAAGCAAAATCAAGATCAATAATAATATTACTTAAAAATCAAATGGTCAAAAACTCAAATAATCTTAAGCTCCAAGGAAGTTCACTTTTGCAATATGCTTTGTATTACCCCAAAACTCCAAGGAGAAAAATTCTGAAGATTAGAGACATGTTCAAAGGAGGAAGTCCTCTTGACCTTCATAAATATCAAAATCTAACTCATGAATATAAAAAAAAGAATGGATATAAATAGAGAAGAATGAAAATTTTGAATTAAGAATATGTAAAACGACATTACCATTTGATGAAAAAGGGGAGAGGCAAAAGGAGAATAAGAGTAGAGACAACAAATGAATAAGCAATGAAGACATAGTAACTCAACCCCTTTTGAGTAGCTGCTTTGAATAGAACACTTACACCAACATTTGTGCACTCTATTGCAACAAGTGCACTGAATGGAATCACGTCCTTGTAACAATGTCTCCCTGCCATATCTCTCTCTCTCTCTCTCTCTCAATGGTTCACTTTCTCTTGATTTCACTCTGTTATTTAAAATACTTAGTAGTATCATTTTGTCTTTTAGTTTGGCATTTGATTTGGAAATCCTAGAAATTGATTTCTAAAAGAATGGTCTCTGTCATATTCTTTCACAATTTTATAATAATGACCGAATAAACAAATGATTGTAGATGGCTTTATAAGGACCTCTGTCATACAAGTTGAAGTTTTTTGTTTGTTTGGTATATAATATAATTTAAGTTGGTTTTATAGCAAGCACTACCTTCCGTCAGTTTAAATATTATTTCTAAACTAGACTACCTTAAGTTGGTTTACTTTAAAAATTTATAAATGATTCCTTTCGTAAATTGATAGGGAAAGGATGCCAGAAAATAGGGTTGTTGAGTTTATGATGAATGTGCAAGACGACAAAAATAAGGTAAAATAATTGATGTAAAAATATACTCACGTATGATTCAATGTCTCTTGATTTAAGGTTTCCCTGTGCTATTACTTATTACTTATTAAGACAAAGGGAAGAGTTTAGAAGGAAAGAGAAGGGGGAAAAGGACAATGAAGAGATTGGATCATGTGATGTTCTTAACTAAATTTTGTAACTCAAAATTATTTTTTGTCTAACTGTTATTATGATAATTATTGTTCTTCACTATATACAAGAGTTTTTGTTTCTTGAGCAGGCAGGCACCACACAAAGAATCACCTATTATTTTTGTGTTGCATGTTCAAGATTTTTGAATGGATACCATTTTATTTGCCATGAGGAAAATATCACTCATAAGACCTACGGAAGAATTGAGAAGATGGAGAAAAAAAAAACATCAAGCTTATAGAATTTGAACAATTACATTCCATGTTTATTACACGGCTAATGCTACTAAATAAAAAGGCACATACATTGTTCAGGATTTAAAAATATTAAATCATCTTACAAAAAATATTAGATATATTGTTTTCAATTGAAAGACTTAAAAAATCATCTAAAACATACCCAATTTGTAATTCTACAAGAAATAACACATAAAGCAGACTGCAGGGTACCTTATCTGTACTTGATAACTCGGGCAAGTATAAGATATATTGAAACAAAAGAATAACGGTGTCGTCACAATTCAAAATTGTATCAAATAGGTTACATCTGATTCTGAACGCGGTAGTACCTGAATTTCAAAACCCTTACACGGATTTTCCTCGTCCTTTAGGAAGTATGGTAGATTACCCCAGACCACCGACTGTTATGAGTTTGACTAATCAATTTTGACTGATGAGTAAATGAGCCTTGTGAACCAAAAGCATGCGTAGAATCCGATGGTACCGGTTACAACAAAAAAGGCATAAGAAGCTATAAGCATGTAACCGAAGTATAGTATTGCAGATACCAACTTTGTGATTTCAAGCTTGGTAAAGAAGTAGAATGTTGCATAAAGAAAGAGATACAGTGCAGAAGAGCCAGATGTGAGGTAAGAGCGCCACCACCACAAGTAATCCTCGCTGCACAACTGGAAGTAGCAAAGCACAACAGTTATTTCAGCGCATGTGATAACGAGGATGACAAAGACCAAAAAGAGGAAGCCGAAGATGTAGTAGAACTGATTCAACCAAATTGAGGTGAGGATGAAGAAAAGTTCAATGAAAACAGCTCCAAATGGGAGTATTCCTCCTATCAAAACTGAGAAGGCTGGGTTCATGTACCACGCCTGTTCAGGGACCTGCCTTGGGATTTTGTTTGTCTTCACGGGATTCTCAATTGCAGGTTTCCTGAATCCAATGTAGCCACCAACAAAAACAAGTGGAACTGAGATTCCAAACCATAAAAAGATCAGAGCAAACATAGTTCCAAATGGCACAGCTCCAGATGATTTTTGTCCCCATATGAGACCATTCAATACAAAGAAAATGGCAGAGACAGTCGCAGGGAACAAGACTGCGGTCCTGAAGGAAATTTTCTTCCACTCTGATCCTTTGAACATTTTGTATAAGCGGGCTGATGCATAACCAGCAAAAATTCCCATGAAAACCCATAGCAAGAGCATGGCTGTCATTAGCCCACCTCTGTTTGAAGGAGAAAGGAATCCAAGAACAGCAAAGAGCATTGTTACTAGTATCATTCCAAAAAACTGAACACCAGTTCCAACATAAACACACAACAGATCAGAGTTGTTTGGCGGCCTGAAAACATCACCATGAACAAGCTTCCAACCAGTCTCTTCTTGTGCTTCTTCTTGGGTTTCAAGCTCATTGTACTTTGAAATATCACGATAAAGTGTACGCAACATTATCATTGCCACCATGCCTGAGAGAAAGAGAACAATCATGCATGAGTTCACAATTGAAAACCAGTGAATTTGGTCGTCATTCATCAGCAAATAGGCATCCCATCTTGAAGCCCACTTCACATCACTCTCCTGCATGTAGGCAAAGGTAAATGGTTATACAAAATAAACTCCACCATCATCTTTCACTAAAATAATAATAACAGGACGAGGAGGAGGAGGAGGAGGAAAAAACAGGGAAAACAGAAATTTATTTATGAGAAGCCAAATATAATTGAAGAAGAATAATACAGAGAGGAACTTCATCTATTTAGTAATATATTAACTTCTCCACACAAACCATATATTTAACTACTTGGCTAATATAAGCCGGTAAGCATTCAAACGTAGCAAGTACAAAAGCACCATTTAATTAAGATAATCTCACCTGGAATTCAACATCATACGTGAAGATGATTTCCTTGCCCTCTTCAACTTCTTGAGGAGTGTTGGAGTTGACAACTGTATGTTTAGCATGAGGGTCACAGGTTGTTAAACGAGTTTTTTCATCCCATTTCCCTTCATATTCATGTTTAGCGCTGTAAATCAACATTAAGATTCAAAAATCACTAAGGATGCATACCACAGCTGGTTTGATAGAATGAATTCATTCATAGAACTAAACAAGCACAAACTTACAGACCTAAATGGCTTAACCTCAAAGCCCACAATTCTAGCAGATTCAGTGAGCGAATCTCTGTGATATTTGACAGTAAATGCCAAATGGTTGTGTATAAAAAACTTCTCCTCCTTGCTCTGTGTATTTCAAAATAGTAAGCACACAGAAATATTTGACATTCACAACAATAGACGTTGGTTTATAAAATAAGGAGTGTACCCCGCTATATTGCCCTTTGAGTCCAACATGGAAACCAAGTTGATAAACAGTAGAGTCCTGATCTACACGTTTTATGGGAACAACCAGAGGAAGGTTATCTAGAATCCTGCACGTAGAAGGTAGACCCACAGTAAGATACTCAATATTTAGATTATGGCAAAAAACATGCACAGAAGTATAACACAATTACTGGCAAGCCATACATGTTCACCCGGTACTCATCCTCAATCTTCTCTTTGAATGCTTTTGTAGTTTTGGCATCAAGTTTAAGCTTACACACAATATTGCACATTTGTGGTTCACGCATTTTAAACTGTGAATATGTCACGGAGTAAATCAGTTGATAACTACAACAAAATTATCCATCCAAATGTTAACATGTCATATTAACTTACCACATAACGTGAATTTTCAATGCGATCACCGCGAAGCACTTCTCCAAGATTTTCAGCACTATCCAATATTTTTTCCGGGGCACAATAAGGAAGTGAATAATATGTGTATGGAAGTTGGGTCTTCGTTGAACTTAATTTGTTTACTTTCACTTGCAATATATCTCCCTGCACCATGTAATATTTGAATAGTCAGTCTAGAAGTACATCTATGTATAATTTCTGAATATTCATTACGGATTAAAATTTGAAAACTGGAAAAATATGAATTACAGGGTAGGAATTGAAACTAAAGAGATAAATGATGGGCCAAAAGCTTTATTGGATACTACTTGCGAGCACCCAATATATCACACATTTGTAGGTGGTTAACATCACCTCAGAGAATTCAAGCTAGCAGAGTCCATGTAAGGAAGTATGATTGCCAAATTTAGAATACAAATAAAAATAAATATAACGGTAAACTACAACATGATTGAATAAAGTAAACTGAAGTGTGTTTGGTTTCACAGTGAAGACTCTGAGAAGTTATTTCAGCTCATGTCAAACGTGATTTTAGTGAAAATGCAAGTCTTCGGGAGTAGAAATGATAAAGGTAGTTTTTCCGTTGAGTTGAAAAATTTATACGTAAGTTTTAATATCAAACTAGCATTTATACAGACATAAATCACTTCGCTCACCAAATCAATATTATAATGTCAACTCTATTCAAATCTAAGTTTACCAAAATACACATGTAGTCTTTAGACAAAGGAAAATCCAGAAACTCATCAGTCAAGGAACAATGAGGTTGCATCTAGATTTCAAAAATTCAGCTACCTCAAATCTTTGACAAGATGCAAAAGCCACAAACCGTGGCTAAAAATGTGGCAGAATTCTTCGTTTAAATTTGATTCTACTATTATTAAAATCAATGTTGTCAAGCGCAGATCGCAGAAAATAAGAGTTTGTTTAAATTCCGGTACGCTGCAGTGCTATAGCCACTATTTGACAACACTTTCAACTAAATCACATCACAAAACAATAACGGGTAATTAAAATTTCACTACGCTATAGCTACTATTTGACAAACAAGATTGATTAAAAGACACCAAACAAATTCCACAAAATACTTAACTCTCTTCATGTAAAGTCCCAATCTCTTACATCAAAACTAAATCACTTCTCTAATCAGAATACCACAAATCTCATCAAACCTCTCCGATAACACCTGAAATAACACACATTGATTCACATTCCTATTGTACAAATCCTAACGAGTACATTTCCAACACCCTCACACCACATGTATACACAGCCAAAAACTAAACATTTCTAATAGATAATTATAAATTGCAAATTAAGCTTAAACTCCATTAACCGTACTAATCAACACGAAAGTTGAAGAAACCGTCACATCATTACAAGAACTAAACCGAATCAAATCATCAAAAACCGTCACACTCTCACCATAAATATAACTAAACTCATTCACTAATACCAGATCGAAGTCAAATTAACAAAAACGATAATGACAACAACACCACCACGCACATTCAATAATCATCAATCACAACATTTTCCAATTCATCACTAATAAAATTCAAACAACTAATTACATCAAATCAAATCCATAACAGATCTCAGATTTAAACAACCAGATCGAGCAGTTCATAACCATTATCAATGAAAATTCAACAAACATAAAACCTAAACAAGTTCTCTTGAAATCGAAATCGAAATTGAAATTGAAATTGAAATCGAAATGGAAATGGAAATGGAAGTAACCTTTTGGAAATCTTGTGGTGCAACACCGGGGAGATAGAAAGCGTAGCTACCATTGATGAAAAGGAGAAGAAGAATTGAAGAGAATGCGATGGATCTCGAAAACGCCATAGCGTTTGAGATCGAAATTGGAGAATAGATCTGTGAGAGAATTATTTTGTATGTGACTTGTGACTTGTGGAGTGTGATGATATAATAAGGAAGTGAAGAACAAGGATGAAAATTCTCTGCGGTTTGAATGTGGTGCGGTTAGTGTTTTATGGTTATATGATTCTGCCACGTCGTGGATTTTTTGTGATGTAAGGGTATGATCGGAATTTTGGTTAATGTAATTGTTTTGCATTATACGGTAGAGGAAAGGGAAATTTGGATATTTGCCAAAATGGTTATTTGGTTTGTACGTAAAGTATTGAGTATTGATTGATTAAATCAGATCTGCTAGGACGGGTCAAGATTAATTTTTAGAAATAAATAAATAAAAGAATGCACTTTTTAATGGGGAAAAATGCATTATTATTAATGGAAATAATAATAGAATAATTTCCATTAATAATAGAATAAATGTACCCAAAAAAATAAAAAAATAATACTAATAAGAATAGAAGAAAAAATACTCCAAAAAAAAAGTATAACAATGTGGTATTTTTTATCAAAAAAAAAATGCGGCATTTTATTGTTTCAATTATTTCTTATAGATTTCAAAAATATAGTGATAGAGTGAGAAAAGCGACTCTCTCTCTCTCTCTCTCGCTCAATCTAATATATCCATTATGATATCAAAGTGCATATATTATGTTGCACTTCACATATAATATTAGTCTTTAACATTTGTTTTGAAATTAGATTTGCGGGTAAAGAATATTGCTAAGAGAGAATACTCTGCTAAATAGTGTTAGTCATGGATTTATTGAAATTAGTGTGAAAATAATAGTTATGGTGAGATTCAATGTTGGGATGTGAGGTTGGGTTGTCATGTGTCACTTCTTATTATGATAACTAAGTTTCATACGCAAATAGTTTTGAGATTTTATTTTATAATCTACATATATCTAAAAATTTAAGAGTATTGCATGTCAACAACAACAAAAATTGAAGAGTGTTATTTTGTGATAAGGAAAGTAACCTAACAACATTATATCATTGTGTCGTAGATACAGAGATATGTGTGTATTCAATGGCATGGTTTGAGTAATTGACTTTACTTTACATTTTAATTTATCAAAATTATTTGCTAAAATCAAACAACAATATCCTATCTATTTACTTATCTTTCAAACACAAGTTTGAGTAGCCATAATTTTGAAAGAAAACAGTGTCTCTCCTCTATAAAAAAATGGTGCTTAACCCATTGTGTGCTGAAATTAATTGTTATCCATTATGGAAAATGACAAAGTGTATAGAAAAATAAAGCACATGATCCAAGATTAGAAAACAAAACCACCGACATGGTTCCAGCTCAGTTACTACATACTCCCTACGGTTACTGCAAAATTCTCTATGCTCCTCATTGTGGGTTAATTTATTTTGTTGTTGTCTCATTTGCATGGTGGGTATTTCCTCTTGTCTCATCCACATAGGGAAAGAGGCTTAGGATTAACTCCAATGGGGTTTGACACAATTTTTATCTCACCTATTGATTTAAGATCGGATAATCCAAAATAAAAATACAATTAAATAATCTCGTCCGTTGATTTGGATCAGACGATCAACAAGTGTAACTCCGTTAGGAGGAAATTTATTTTCGGGAAAATAGCAATTACATTCTTTATCGATGTACTTTTCTTTTTGTTTGAAGAAACCCGAGCCAACTATTGCGTAGCCCATTACATATCATTTGGACTTGGTTTATCAGGCTGAGTTTCAACTATTCAGAATCAAAATAGATGATTTTGTTACTAACACCCAACGTTTTAACAACACACCTCAAACTTGAATATGAATGAAACTTGGTTAAATTTCTTACAATACATTATTGAATAAAATTAAAATTGAACTGTTTAGCTTAGGGTTTTTTTTTCTTACAGAAGTTTAACTCGATAATTTCGTAACTGGTTATTTTATCAAGTTCCCCAGCTTCAAAAAGGAATTTTAGCTTGTGTAAGTAACAAATATCTTGTTGAAAAATTTATGTAAAACCTAAATATATATTCTTTTGAAGGAAAAAAACTTATATTAAAGTGAAAATGTTTAATGAAAAATATTTACATATATAATAATAAATTCAAAATACAACGAACCATTAATAACACGGGTGTGTGGGTCTATAGAAAAAGGGTAGACTTATACAATATGGCGAACCAAAATTTAAATATCTAACACTTCTTAAATATAATTACCTCCGGTAGAAGAAACCGACGGAAAAAAGAACGAATCATTAGTACACTACAAAATCAAGAATGGACAATTAAGAATTAAGATATTAAAATATTTTTTAATTTATAAGTAAATATACGATTTTGTAAGTAATTAATTTTTAAAATTTACAATAATAATAAATATTATTCGAGAGACACACACACCATTAAATGATTATTCTATCAATGAATATTTGAAAAGTATTAATTAAGTAATGATGATAATTATTTTACAAAATGCAATGATTTGCTTTTTTGTTCCTTTAATTTACTCCATCATGAGAAATATTATATATTGTCATGATCATCATGGCCGTTATTCTCTACTAAAAAAAGAAATATGAAACATTATTATTATTTATTTATTTAAGTCATCATCTTATTGGCACAAATTTTTCAATACCTAGCTAATTTGATCAAAAAAAAAATTCAATACCTAATATTGTCTTACAAAATTTCGTGTAAAAATGTGATATTTAATTGCATTTGTGTGATTGTTCGATGAGATGATTCTCTAGCCATCCACCTCTATCATGACCTAACAATAAATATGAGTTAATGTTTAATGTTGATCTCGTCTTTCAAGTTAGTACTTGAGTAAAAATGGGAATAAAGAGATTCCAAACCTTTGTATAAAAAAAAACTAAACCTTCATGTAGCACTGTTAGGTTTTAAAAATGAAGAAATACTATAAGAGGTAATGAATTACTATATATATTGAGTCATATGGAAAGGTGTCAGTACCACAACTACAATGTTAATCTTTAATTAAAGAACATAAAACTTGGTAGTAGAATCTTAATTGCAAAACCATACAGCACATAACTTAAAACGTGGAACTTATTCTAAAATCACAAGGCATATAAGTGGAGCAAGATCCATAGGGTTGGGCATAAAGGGAGTCATATGGTCCCCTAAATTGCCCAATTTGCCAACGAAAAAATACACATATGCTAAAACACACCCCAACCATTATCAAAATTTGGGACCCTCAATCAATTTCACCATTATTTGCTTATGAAAAAAAAAATTCACCATTATCTTTTTTATTCAGTACTCGGCATAAAGATCGATTATATTAATATAATAGACACTAAACTCGTTGTTTATTAGCGGAAGATCTATTTAAAATTAAAATTGTACTTTATATAAATATATTCATCACAATAAGTGACATAATAAGATTTGAATCTAAAAATTTAAGAGAAATATACACTCAAATTCATAGGACCAATATTGTCACTACTATTATTTATCAGTAAGAAGCCTTTTTTGCCCATGCCTAATCTTACCTCATGATTTCTCCTAACCCACACATGTACATATGATTAGACAAAAGGTGGTTGTGAAAAGCACCTTTTTTCCTTATCTTTCAAGTTTTTAACTTAGTTTTGGACATAATTAATCACTATTTGTCCCATAATCATGCTATCAAGAGTATGATTTAAAAAAGAAAAAAGAAATGTTTGCTTTTGGCTCTAGCAGAGAACTTTGTAGTACTATGTTAGCTTTTTTTTATGAAATGATAGAACATTAGACTTTTAGGAATTAATTTTTCTTTTTTTTATTGAAATGTAGACTTTTTTATTTATGAAATGATATAAATGTAGCATTAGACTTTTAAGAATTAATGTCATGGTATCAACATATACATAAACTTATGATTAGATGATTTTGTGGACCCATGTGGAAGCCACTGGCCATCACACATGCTACCATACCAAGGGGACGTATAGCTTGACATGGTGATTGGTGGATATATACATCTCTGAATCTCAAATTTGAATGGTTGAAGAATATAAGTTTATTTGAATGGTGATTAGATAAAAAAAAAAAAAAGGGAGATGGTCGGAGTAATTAAAAGAGGGGAACAAATAATATAAGTTTATTTGTACAAAAAGAAAAAGAATATGCAATGAAAAAAATATAAGTTGATTAACATAATTTTTAATTTTTAATTTAAATAAGTGATTTTTCACTTATATTGAGTTTTTATTTGTGATTTCGTCGTGATGCGGCGTTTTGTTGTTCGTCATCTTGATGTGGCGTTCATTTAGTTCATCAAGCATATATGAATATGTAAAAAGAGTGTTAGTTCATGTACCAAAAAAGAAAAAAATGTACCCAAAAAAGAGTTAACTAGTTCAACTGTTTTTTATTTTAGCGGTGGCATTAGTCCTAAATTAATCTAACAGAACCTCTTGAAGACAAAATTGGGGGACCATGCATATATAGTGGTGGAGAAAAAAAGTAATAGCATATCTAAGGGATCAATATATATGTACTATCATAGTTCGCATGCTTCATCATAATACGTTGGAAATGTTCATTTCTGCAATCTAGGATCCATTATTCTAAGTTTTGAGTCATTTCTCTATCAAACAATAGTCCAAATAGATACGTGACAAATGTAGTTTTCTAAAGAAGAGTGTGTGCATTCTGCAAATCTTGAATCATTACAAATTTTGACGAAACAAGGTTAGAGGTTTGGGCATGCATTGTGAGAAGGAAATGGAGTAGTGGTATTATTCTATTGCGAGAAGAATTCTTTAATGAAGGTAATGGACAAACATAAAAAAAAAAAAAATTACAATAAAATACTCTCTCTTCTCTCTGATCATATTTATAAGTAAATTTAACTTTTTAGTATATTAAAAAAATTTATGTAACGAAAGTTAGAGGTTTGTCACAATCTTATTCAACAAGGGAATTATGTTTGTTTTCAATCCATAATGTAAGTTGGGAAAATTCCTTTTATAATTTTTTTTTTTTTTTTTGTCTATATAATTCTCATATAAGTATAAAACATAAAAAATTATCATCACAATGCTTGTTAAATAAATGTCACCAACACAAATCTCTTATACACTTTTAGGGCTTGTTTGGTTGAAGAGAAAGAAGGAGGAAAGAAAGTGAAACACAAAAATCAATGCATGTCGTGTTTCACTTTCTTTCCTCTCTCTTTCTCTCCAACTAAACAAAATCGTTTGGTTCGGAGGAAAGAAAATAGGAAGGAAGGAAAACACGGAAACCAATGCATGTATTTAGACTATTCTTTAATTCAAATACATCCTTCAAATTTCGTGTTTTCCTTTCTTCCTACTTTCTTTCCTTCAAACCAAACGGAGCCAAAGTGTTAGGTTTCGTTTAATTGGAAAAACATACATAATTTAATGAGAAAATTATTTTTTATAACATATTGAAAACAATTTAAATTAATAAAAAATATGATGAGAAAGTGTTGCATTGCAAAAGTAAAAGTAAAAGCTGAAGTAGAACCGTAGAAGTAGTACTTGTTTGTTTTTGTCACTAGTATTTATGTCGTCATGAGCCAAAGAGAAATAGTATCACGTGTGAGGACACAATAGAGAATAAGAATAGTATCGAGGGAGAAAACAGTCCAAGAAATAATTGCTTGTTTTTCTCTATGAGCATGAGGCATGAGCATGAAACCATGAACATGAATCAACCTAACATGGATAAAGCTCATAAAGAAGCTCTGATGAACCACCCTGTCATAGTAGTCCCCTACACCCTATACAATGGTACAGTACATACATTACTCCAAACACTAACACTTGTCTCTCTAACTTTCTCTCACTCTTTGTCCTACTTATCTTTTTTTTTCCTCTTTTAACTTTGTTTTATTCAATTTAATTTTTTAGTCTAAAACTCTAATACCACTACTTTGTGCATGTTTAGTTTAGATAAATACAATTATAGAGGTATAGCATTAATTGCGGAGTAATTTTAAGTTATTTAATTTTTTAAAAAGAATTAGTTCTGTTTTAAGAATTGATTTTACTACGTAGAATTCGTAGAATTGTTTTGGAGTTTAAATATATTGAGTATTATGGTGAGTAATGTTGTGGTAAGTGTGAGTTAAATTCCACATTGCTTAGAAAAGTGGAGGTTGAACACTTTATAAGTGGAATGATCCATAAACTCAATGCATTAAGGTTTAGAGTAAGAGTGTGGTGTGTAACACTTATATAGATGTTCTTGAACCCAATGTGAATGATCCCCGGCTGCCCTCTCGTGTACCAACAGTGGTATCAGAGCCGATGGTTAAAGACCGGGTTCTTTGTACCGAAAGTCCTCTTGACAAAGGTGGTCAGGCGGCGGATCCCGTGTGCAAAGTGGCAACGGCGGTACAAGTGTATATGGTAGGAAGAGCTTCCGCTTGAGGGGGAGCATAATGAATTGAAGGACTCACACTTGAGGGTTAAGTCCCACATTGTTTAAAAAAATAGAGGTTGAACACTTTATAAGTGGAATGACCCATAAACCCAATACGCCCCCTCGTGTCCCAACAAGTAAAATTAATTTTTAGTGAATGATTCGATAAATCATTGAGATAAAAATATATAATGAATATAAATATACAATTAAATTCACATAAAAATATATAATGAATATAAATATACAATTAAATTCACTTTTAGACGGGTCTTCTATCCACATGTCTAGACAACTTAAGTTTAGTTTCAAATATAAACTAGTAAGTGACACAGATAAAAAACATCAACAGCAAGTTTTATCACATTATGTATGTTGGATTTTAATTTTAGATAGTTATAATTGATTTTGTCTTGTTTGTTTCTCAAAAATAAAATTGATTTTATTTGAATCTAAAAATCATAGTTTATGTCTTCGGAATTTATTTTTACTTTTAAATTTTTTATTCGACTCACTTTTACATAATACCGTATATCAAAACATTTCTCACTACAAAACCAAGTCCAAGAGACATAATTGATTATGATAATTAAATATTGGCGTGGTCAGTTACATGAATTAAAAGACGTTATAATGTTCTATAAAAAAAAATCATGTTTTCCTCCAACACATTTATATCTAAACCCTTCATTGTAATTTTTCTTATCTTTTTCTAAATTTATCCCTGCCACTTGGTAGTGATCTAACTCCAACCCCTTCATCAAATCTATTCTCCTAACTACATAATTCACGAATATTCTCTCCATATGTCTGAACAACCTAAATCTAGTTTCTATCATTAATATCATTAATATCGTCGTTTTTAATCTAATTTCATCAGATCAACTCCTAACTATATAATTCACAGATATTCTCTCCACACGTCGAAACAACCGAAATATAGTTTTTAATTTTTTATCCCATAGATACTATACAAACTCTCATTAATATCGTCATTTCTAATCTAATTTCATCTAATATTACCACACATCCAACACAACATCTTCATTTATGCTACACTCACTTTATGTTAATTTTTCATCGCCTAATGGACAACATTGCCAATCATACCTTCACATTACATAAAACAGTCAAAACACTCTTCCATTTATTTTATTTTTTTGGTAGAAAAACACTCTTCCATTTCAACCACCCAAATTAAATTGGATTGTTTATACCTTTTATAAAATCTAGAAGAGAGGAGACAAGTGTATACTCCTCCACACAAATATAAACAAATTTAACTTTTTTATTACATTTGACTATTAATCTATTTGAACTAATATTTGATATTATGATGAATAATGTATTAGAATCATGATGTTCCACTATAATTTTATCAAAATTACAATTTTTACAATTTATAACTATGTAAAATTACGTAGAATATTTTGACATATCTACTGCGATAACAAACATAAATATAACTTATATTTGATATTACGGTGGGGTGTTAGAATCGCGGTGATGACTATGATTTTGCAGAAGCTGAAAGTTATAACGCACAGTAAATTACCGTAATTCTGACACATTCACCGTGATAGCAGTATTAAACCGAAGAATCAAAGTGATATAAACCATTTTTTTAGTATTAAATTATACTAACAAGTCCAAGAGACAAAGGCGTCAGAGGGTGGAAACGATCATGATTCACGTAGCAGAGAAAGTGTGTTTGGCTCAGAATAGAGAATAGAAAGAAACACAGAGCTCAGAGCTTTCATCAGAAACCACCATTCTCTCTCATTCACTAACTCTCCCTTTTCTTTTGAGATTTGCGCCCCAACCATATTCTTCACTCTCTCTGCATCACCATTATCACCATGCGCAGATAAGGCGGCGACCATTTCTCTCTCTACCAACAAACATTAGTATAGCAATAACTCCATTATATTCATTTCATTAACACACACGTTTTCTCTCTTCATTTTCTGCACCCTTCTACTTTTCTCTTTTCATTCTAGTATTCTCCAACTACTACTAAGAACTCTCTCTGTGTTTCTTCCATTGTCTTACTTCACAACAAACATGGACCAAACTTGTTCTTTTGTTTGAAAGTGTCTTTTTTTTATAACTAAGTAGTTTTTATTTGGGTCTATTTTTTTTTGTTTGGTTTTCAAGGACAGACAAAAAAGTGAGGAGGAAAATGAAGTTTATGAAGCTGGGTTCGAAGCCTGATGCACTTCAATCTGATGGGAAGTTTGTCAGGTTTGATGTTCTTCTATTTTGTTCTTTCTTGTTTTCTGTTAACTTTACTTTGTTTTTTCTTTTGTTTTTCTGCACTTCTGCTTCATGTTTTTTTCTTCTGTATTGTTGTTTGTGTTCTCTTATTACAGTTAAATAGTTTATGTTTGCTAGTGTGTTCACTGTTTTTGCTGTTACTGACTGAAATAGCATTGGTGTTTGGTATGAGTCACTGCTAGTTAGAGCTTCATTCTTTGAAACAATGTTTTAAAAACCGAACGGGACATATTCAAGCTACCGATTATTTGTGTGGTTCTACCGCTGTTTTGTTAGACTTCCATTGGTTTAAAGTCTTAATATTTGGGTTGACTCTAACCAAGTTTTACAAAACCGGCTTGTAAAGTGATATGCTCATCACATCTAACGTGAAACTTTTAACATAAAGCAGTTGAACTGTGACCTAGCTAGAGAACTTACTGATTCGATGTCCGGTTCGACTTTTTAAAGATTGATGCCTTCAAAAGAAATCAATTTAACTCATTGTTTGCAAAATAACTTCAATAGTCCATATTGCTTGTAACTGTAAAGTGAGGAAGAGCTAGAGAGAGAGAGAGGGGGGGGGGGGGGTATAATTGAAAGTGGTCCTAACAAATTGTGAATTTCTTGATGAGCTTGTGGTCCTAACAATGTGTATAATTGGTATGGAGTACTCAGCATTTATAATCATGCTAGTTTGCAAAGTCTTTTATGGAACAATATTAATCTTTACTATATTATAATAATTATTCTTTATATGTTTTTCTATATATATAATTAGTTATACTTTTTAGCATGTGAGTTCCACTGGAGTGCTCAGATTATCACTATCAACTTTTGTAATATGTATTGATTATTTCAAAACTATTATGGTTGGTTGGTAGATTCTTAGCCTGTTATTAATCATGCATTCAACTGGGAAGTAAGAACCACATTTGGTTGGTGTATATTAAATTATTTGATTTGACTCCTTCATATAAGTGAATAGTAAAATTAGGAAATCCATGGTTAATACAACACACCAATGCTTTGTGAAACATGTGCTAGTAATATCTACAATTGATTTAATCGCGTGCCTTTAGAAATATTGAATTCAAAATTACTCCCTCCGTACCAAAATATATGTCGTTCCGACATTTTTACGCATATTAAGAAATTTGTAACTTCTATGAATCTTGTCAAAATTATACATGTTTTTCTTCTTTTACCCTTTCTCTTTCTTTGTTGGTATATAGAAAAAATAATAAAGTTGGAGAGAGAGTAGTGACTTTTGTTAGTAAAAAGAGTATAAATGCATGGGTAATTTTGGAAGATCAAAATTAATGTTACATTGGTATTGTAAAACGACATATATTGCGGTACAAATTTTTTTTCCAAAACGACATATATTGTGGTACAGAGGGAGTATTAATTTGGGTTTGCCCGCAGAATTTTGACTGAATCTCGGTGAGCCACTGTGATTTTTCAAAAATAACACAACGTGCGTTTGTAATTTAAGTGAATCATGGTGTCAATGCGTGGTTAAGCGGAAGCTCCAATTTGTTTGCTTCATGAATTCACGGTGAAATTGTTACCAGGACACGAGCATACCAACATAAACACTCATCCAAACATAATGACAGTGTAGTTTTTTGCATAATAGCGATGACGTGAAATATGTGCATCTTAATTCGTTTTAGCTGAATTTTGGTTGCTTATTCCGTAATAGCTTTGTTGTGTTGTTGTGACATAAATCTTGAATAATTTTCCCTTCTCTTTATAAACTAAGCAATTCATTTCCAATTTATGCAGATACATATCTTCTGAATTAGCTACAGATATTATCATAGCTATTGGTGAAGTTAAGTTTGATCTTCACAAGGTATGTACTTTTTCAGCATCCTTGTTTTATTGTCATGTTAAACAAGCAATTCTTCTTAATTGTTTTTTACTTTTCATGTGCCGAAGTTCCCTCTACTGTCCAAGAGCAACCGCTTACAGAAGCTGGTGTCAAAAGCTAACGAAGATAACTCTGATGAAATCTACTTGGAAGATTTCCCTGGTGGGCCTAAGGCCTTTGAAATATGTGCAAAATTCTGCTATGGAATGACTGTTACTCTAAATCCTTACAATGTCGTGGCAGCTCGATGTGCAGCTGAGTACCTTGAGATGACTGAGGATATTGATAAAGGAAACTTGATTTTTAAAATTGATGTGTTTCTTACCTCAAGTATCTTTCGAAGCTGGAAGGATTCTATAATTGTTCTCCAAACCACTAAGTCGCTTCTCCCATGGTCCGAGGATCTAAAGATCATAGGGAGATGCATAGATTCCATAGCTTCTAAAACTTCTGTGGATCCGGTGAACATCACGTGGTCTTACACTTACAACCGGAAATTATCACAAGTCGATAAAATTGTTGAGGACAAGATAACATCAAAAGAGAAAATTGAGTCTGTTCCAAAGGATTGGTGGGTTGAGGATATATGTGAGCTGGACATTGATCTTTATAAACGTGTTATGATTGCTGTGAAATCAAAGGGAAGAATGGACGGATTTGTGATTGGGGAGGCGCTGAAAACATATGCAGTTCGATGGTTACCTGATTCTGTTGATGTGTTGGTTTTCGATGCTCAAGCATGGAGTTACAAATCTCTGGTAGAAACAATTGTCTGTTTATTGCCGTGTGATAGTGGCGTCGGTTGTTCTTGTAGTTTCTTGCTGAAGCTATTGAAAGTGGCGATACTTGTTGAAGCCGGTGAGTCGTCTAGAAAAGAATTGATGAACAACATCAGCCTAAAACTGCACGAAGCTTCTGTCAAAGATTTACTTATTCCAGCTAGGTCTTCTGAGACTACTACTTATGATATTGATTTGGTGCAAGATCTTTTGAACCGGTACATGACTAATGAAAAGAAAAACCACGAGTCAGAGGTCGTCGACAAGAAAGATAAAGTATTTGGTGAATCTATTTTAGGGAATAGGGCGATATTGAATGTCGGCAAGTTGGTTGATGGTTATCTTGGAGAAGTTGCACATGATCCAAATCTCAGTCTCTCTAGTTTTGTTGAACTATCACAGTCAATTCCAGATTTTGCTAGACCAAATCATGATGGTTTGTACAGAGCTATTGACATCTACTTGAAGGTAATGTTTTGTTACATTGAAGAATTTTCACATTGTAGAACACTTCAGCAGTTTTCTAATTCTACACCAATCCATTATGTTTCTTAAATTTTAATATTCACCTGAGTCTATCATTTTCAGGAGCACCAAAGCTTAACAAAATCTGAAAGGAAGCATATTTGTGGACTTATGAATGTCAAGAAATTGACTGCGGAAGCATCGGCACACGCTGCAGAGAACGAACGTCTTCCACTTCGAGTTGTAGTGCAGGTTGTGTATTTTGAACAGCTTCGAGCTGCAGCCAGCGCTCAAGCATTTGCTAACAGTCCACGTGATCCTCCATGCACACTGATAAACGGAGATGAAGAATACGAGAAAAACATGGTAAAGAGATGCCCTTCTCTCAACAGACAAACAAGTCGCATGAAGATTAAAGACGACGAGTTTCGTAAGAGTGTGAAATTGGATAAGATGAGTAGCAAAAACAGCAAAAGTGGCATACAGTTGTTGCCCTCGCGGTCGAGGAGAATATTTGATAAGTTATGGAATGTTGCAAAAGGACAAGGAGAGAATAGGAGTTCAGAAACTTCAGGAAGTTCTAATAGTCCAACTTCTGTAGTCCTCGGAGATACCAAATCTTCTGGCTCATCATTAAGACACCAAAGACATTCAATCTCTTAGAGAGTTGCATAAAATTATTTGAATCAGGTGAAGAATGTTCAGATTGATGTGAAGTGTAAAGTGGTAGGATGTTAAACTTGTGTTTGCAGTGCATGCATGTAATCATGATTAAGGTCTCACTAACTAGCATTGGAAAAAAAAAAATGTAGTGACATTTTTTGTGTTTTGTTGTGTATCAGGTTTCTTTATCTTGCTAGTGTAAGATTTTACATGCTTAGAAATATTAAAATGTGTAGAATCAAACTTTAATATTCAATGCACAAACTTTTGTGACTTAGAGCCTTGATTTCCAGACCAACAACTTTGAAGCACACTTTGTTCTACTAAATGTGCTTAAAATCAATCTTATATGTTTTTTTTTTGAGGAAAAACTTATACTATGTTTTTTATTGTTTGATTTGTGTTGAGGAAAAATTGCACTAAATTTATACAATTCCAATAAAAAATCAAATCTATTACATAAACACCCTCCACGGTTAATATATTGACTGATCAAAATACAAAAATTAAATAAATTGAAGGATATTTTAGTCCAGAAGTTCTAGCTCAAATGACAAATGTCGAAATTGCTAGGCTGGACGTCGTGACATTGGTTCGAACCCGAAACTTCGCAATTGTATGAGTTGTTTAATAAATTGGAGAAAAATAATGTATTTTACTTATGTTTCCTTTTTTTTGTTATAAAAGAGCGCCGAAGACAATAAAGCCAAAAAAACAAAATTAAACTAACTAAAAAAGTGCTACGAGATATAAAAACTCCTACTAAATCATCAAAAAAAGATTTTTACTTATATTTGATTCTAAGAAATGTGAAGTTACTTATGCTTATACTTTGTTTCCGATGTAGTTTTTTTTCCACCATCAATTTAATCTAAATTAAATCACAATTGGAGGATCGAACCGTAATTCTCTCTACTGAATTCGGCATCTATCATTAGACCAACAAACTTTGGTCTTTGAGATATGTAATTTTAAAATTTTAAATTTAAATGTAAAAAATAAAAACCCTTCTAAACCCTTGCGGCCCAATTTGGTTCCCAAACGAAACCATTTTCTTCAACTTCATAGTTTTCTCGTCGCGCACTCATTTCACCTTCATTTCGTAGCACACTCCAAAGTCCAAACATCAAACACCTTCTCTGCATTCATTCTATAACTCAGTTGAAGATGCAGAGATTCAAATCTCTGCTACCACTAACTCGATTCTCATCTCGCTCTCTATCTTCACATCCTCGCTCTTTCTCCGCTCTACCAAATTACGCTCAACGCAATGACGACGACGAAGATCCCCAAAACCAGGTCAATTTTCTCATACTCTACTCATAATCACCATTGTGTAATTTTTGTTTTTCATTTTGAATTGATGATTTTGTTATTTGGTTTTAGATTTTGGTTGAAGGAAGAGCCAAATCGCGTGCAGCAATTCTCAACAGACCGTCTTCTCTGAACGCGCTCACTACTTCAATGGTGCAGATTTTTTTTTCTCTTCCATTTCTTTTAGTTTCGCAATTCGTTGCGTGGTTTTGAGTTCATTTGTTTTTGAGGTTGTTTTTGATTTTTTTTATAGGTTGCTAGATTGAAGAGGCTTTATGATTCGTGGGAAGAAAACTCTGATATTGGCTTTGTTCTAATGAAGGTATTAGTAATACTTTTGTTTTTTAACGCGAATTAGTTTTCGTTGAACTAAAGAATGTAATGATGTTATTGTTCATGATATTAGTTTTATAATTTTTGTAATATTCATATTGGTAATTTTTTGAGTATGAGTTTCTGGCTCGGATGTTTTGAAGGGTAGAGGCAGCGCTTTCTGTTCTGGTGCAGATGTTGTTAGGCTGTATCACTCGCTCAACGAAGGTGTGTTGCAATTTAGTAATTAATTGATTAACTAACATCTACATTATGGTTTTTACTTTCAATATTTCAAGAGGATAGATTGAATTCATGCAAATAATTGTAGATAATGATGCATTGCCTTTTTAAGTTGTACACTTTATCTTCTAAGTTAACTAACACAAAAGCTGATTTAGTGCCATATCTAAAATTTGCTTTATGTGTTGGGTTATTGTTTATATTGATTAAAATTAAAAGCTTGATTAATTGAGTTTATACTTGTTGGAATGAAGGTCAAATGTCTATTCATTTTTTTACACATTTATCTTTCAATTACACTTGTCAATCCTATCTTTTTGTCTCTACCTTGAGAAAGTGTTGAGAGGGAAAAAAGGAGAGACATATGTTAGAATAGAATCCATGTGAGCCAATTACAAAGTGGAGGCTATTATATACTAGTAAGAGACAATATTACCAGGGTTTATAGTAACGCTAATAACATATTAACTATATTAGTATACAACACAGATTCAGTCCATAATTGTCCTATTTAGACTATTCCTAATAGCCAGTTTGTAGATCTTTCTTTGAGTACCCTTAGGCTTTGTTTGTGAGTTGTTTTTTGGAGGGGAGGGCTTATTTTTCTTTTCTAAATGAAGAACACTATAAAATGTTTTTTAAAAAGATCCAAGTGTGATTGGAGTATAGTATGATTATTTATCATGGTATAATTGTTTCTTACAGTCACAAATTATGACGTTTTTATGTTTATTATGGGCAGGAAATACTGAAGAAGCTAAAGAGTTTTTCAAAACACTATATTCATTTGTATATCTTCAAGGGACATATCTTAAACCACATGTAAGTATTGGATCATTGCCAAGAGTTTTGTTGGAGATGTACTTTGGATTGGAGAGATAAAAATATACCTATAATAAGTTTTTGTGTGTCCGTGTTCTCCACTCTCAAGTGGATCAATTTAAAGTTGATAATAGCCTAATAGGTCTTGATAAGTGCTAAATATTGTACTACTCTTAGTTTATCCTAGATTTAGATATCAAGCTGATAGTGATTTCTGATTCAGATTAAGTAGGTAGTTTGCTTAAAGATAATATTCATGATATATGTATTATAGCCTACTGTTCCTCCAAATATTGATTTATTTTCATTGGGGGGATTCTTTCACTTGCATTTCCCCTGAAGAAATGGGTAAGCATGTGTTACCCATTACATGTTCTATTTTAAATCTGAATTGCTTACTCAAAATGCATAATATGCCCGGTTAGTCAGCTTCCATGAAATATATCTTAGAGCTGGCTATGGAAATCCTCCTATGGTCTTGTCACGTCCTCTTCACTTACGTTTTGCTTTATTCTGCCAGTTATGTTATATGCCTTTGTTAAGAGCCATAATCTGATCCGGCAAATGCTGTTACTTTCAATTTCTGTAATAGTTTCCACTTTCCACCAAACTTTCAAAGTGGTCTATCATCATTTTTTGCCTTCCGGCTTCCACATTTTGCTTTATTCTTCCAGTTTAGTTGTACGCCTTTGTTAAGAGAAATTGTCTGATCTGACAAATATTGTTACCTCTCCAATGTGTTATACTTATACTTTTCACCCAACTTTCATCGGACTATCTCTCCATCCATTTCCTCTCTCCATCTATCTTTCTCCATCCAACTTGCTCCATCTCTCTCTCCATCCATCTATTTTCTTCCAACTCTCTCTCCATCCAACCATCTCCATGGAACCATCTCTCTATCTAGAATGGTACCTCCATACGCAAGTGTTAGCTTCTATAGCATCATATGACTTACATGAGAGGAAAAAAGGAGTAGATATTAGAAGAGTCTGAATTGAAATTTTCTTAAAATAAATTTATTACTTTTAAATGAGATGAAATTTAAAATACTTCAACCGAGTTTCGTAGTATTTAAAGCAACTAGCATGATGATAATAAAACTCGCATTAGAATTATATAGTACTTGAAGAATTATATAGCTGCATAGTAACAAATTGCTCTTTTATTTTATGTCTTTTATTTACCACGGCAGCTTTTTTCAGAACCTTTATGAAAGATTTTATTGGCATGTTTGCAGGTTTCTATTTTGGATGGAAGGACAATGGGCTGTGGATCTGGAATTTCTCTTCCAGGGATGTTCCGTGTGGTGACTGATAAAACCGTACGCGATTTCTTCATACACTCATTACATTATGCTCACCTACTTCTTCATTTTTTGTAAATTAATGAAACTGAACATTTTTGTGTTTAATTTTTGCAGATTTTTTCTCACCCAGAGGCCCAAATAGGCTTCCACCCTGATGCCGGTGCTTCTTACCTTTTGTCTCGTCTACCCGGCTACTTAGGTAATGAAATTTTTGCATGCTACTTGAGCGCAGGCCTCTTGCATAACCCTTCTGTTACTCCCGAACATCTTTTAGAAAAATACTTTTAACAGAAATTATGGACTAATCCTCAGTATGAATACTTCACAAAACGATGTAAAAGACTATTTGTAAAAATGTTATCTAAAGACTATTTTTTTTTTTAAAATAGTTTTTTTTTTTTTTGAAGCATCTTGAAAATAGTTGTTAAACCTTTAATTCCTTGAAAGATTTCTACTCCATTTTGTATAATTTAGCCCAAAACCAAAATGGCAATGATTGAAATTTCCAAATGTTCCAGCTTCTGCTTGTGCTAAACATTGCAAACTCCATGCTCCAACAGTAGAAAAGAATGGATGTTGTCACTAGAAGTTTACCATAGAAATGTGAAATTAATACCCATGGCTGATGGCTGTTGGAGGCTCCTTCTCAAATTTATAACTGTTAGAACTTAGAACATGAAGGCTGAACTTTTATCTACATCCTTTTCATGAGTATTGGTTCTTTGAGGCATTTCTACCTTGTAAATCCATGTGGAATATTCTCAGCTGATTTTTTTATTTATTTTACTTTTAGCTGGTTGCCAACAAATCTTATTGACAATTTCATGATGATTAACTGTGACTGTTTTGTAAATAATCCTTTATGAACTATAATTCCTGATCAGGATAGAAGTGAGGGAAACATACTTGCCTACAAACATATTTTACATAAAACTCACTTAAAATTTCTGTTAGAATTGACAATGGATTAGAATGAACTCCAAAAGCTAGCTCAACTGGAAAAGATTGTCCAACTTACTGTGAGGAATATTTAGGCTATATATCCAACCAAATTGAGGTCTTTATTACATCCTCATGGCCCAGATTGGATGGTTTAGAGTACGATATTTGCAGGATGACATTTGTAGGCAGTCCAATATCAGGTGGAGGGTTGGGCCTAATAGGTTTAATAGTTCCATATTATAATTAAGAAGTTATTGGGTCATATTCATCTTGTAAAGCTAGTTTAAGGGAGCATGATTGTCTAAGTCGTTGTAAGAAGTATAATTAGCCATATACCAGATGCAAGATCTTAACATTTTTCACTCTAGCATCGATGATTGTCTAACTCTCGAGTTAACATGAGGTTATTTATTTTATATTGTTCTATGCAGGGGAGTACTTGGCCCTCACAGGAGATAAGCTTAATGGTGTAGAAATGATTGCCTGCCGCCTTGCTACACATTATTCGCAAAATGCAGTATGTTGTCCACTTATTCTCGTCGTCCTTATACTTTTTGTACCATCTTTGTTGTCAGTTTTCCGTTTCTTATAAAATTTGGCTTCCCCTGAAGAGGCTTGCTTGGCTTGAAGAACGCCTTGGTAAACTGGTCACAGACGATCCATCTGTTGTAGAGGCATCCCTTTCACAATATGCTGATATTGTTTATCCCGACAGTAGTGGCGTCCTTCACAAGTAAGTTTGCATCAAATACCCTCCTTTCCTTTTGGTCTATGCCTTTTATCATGATACAGAAGTGGCGTCTATGTTTTAACTCATTGGGAAATTCTACTATCTTAAATGTTATTTCTAATTTGTTGTAGTGATAGAACTGAAACAAAGGAAATTTCAGAAAAAGGTCATTAGTCATTGCACATTTTTCTATCTGTAGATAGATCCCTCATCATATGGTTTCATATGTTGGCCTGATTGCCATCATTTCTGCTTCTGAGTAACATTCTCATTTTTGTTCAGGATTGATACTATAGATAGATGTTTCAGTCATGATACAGTGGAGGAAATCGTTGAAGCTTTGGTAAGCATTGTATTTGTACATTATTGATGAAAAAAATTCAAAACTTGACCCGTAATGAAATGCAATTATGAGACAATATCTATTGGAGATCTACTGCTTGCCTGATTTATCTTTGCCATCTTCATCTTCTAATTTTTTTCTAAAAAGCATAAAATTTCTGAAAGCGGGTATTTTGTGTGAGGAACTTTATTTAAAATTATTTTTATGCTATCAAAATCAAAGCTTCTATATCTATTGGTGTTGTGATTGTTTTCAGAGTTTCTACTGAATGCCATGACACTTGTCTCTAGCAGCATACCTAAAACTACCATAATATCCTCCAAAATGTGGACAGCTATGTATCAGTGTCCAGTTGATGGGAGTGCTTAGAACACCTCTAAAACATAAAAAAAATACATACAAAAGAAAAGGCAAAGGACTAAACATTTTGGGTTTTAGCAGATGAAAAACACTTAGTACTAGTATTGGTAATATATTAACTGACAGTGTAATACAATAGTACTGACTACTGACTGAGATCATGTCGTGAAAATCTATCTAATATTATATATTATATGTGTGTCTTCGCACGCTTCCAATCAAAGAAAGCAAATTTAATAGACAGAAAAATATGCAGTGAACTACCGAGCTAAACATTTCATATTTCTGTAGCAATAAACAAGGCCTGTGTATTGTTAGTGTTTTCTATCATCTGAGACTTAACTTGGGTATCGATCCTTCCATTTATTGGATTGATCGATCCTTCCATTTATTGGATTGTTCCACTAGGAGAGAGAAAGAGATACAAGTCTTTTTCTCTCCTACTGGAACCATCCAATAACTGGAGAGGACCCCAATCTGCTTAACTTCTCCACTCTTTGATAGTTTACCTTTCCTTTAAAATTAAATGTTATTCTTTCAGGAGAAGGAGGCAGCTGAGTATTTAGATGAGTGGTGTTTGACAACTCTTCAGAAAATAAGAGAAGCCTCCCCATTGAGTTTGAAAGTTATTTTACGATCTGTGAGTTGCATTTACCATGCTCGTTTGTCTATTTTCCATTCAAGATGTTTTTCTTCTTCTTTGACCTCTGCTACTGAATTTAGATACGGGAAGGTAGATTTGAAACTCTTGATCAATGTCTTGTACGTGAGTACCGCGTATCCGTTCGTGCAATTTCCAAGAATGTTTCCTCTGATTTCGTTGAGGTGATGATTTTTTCTTTCTATCTTTTCCTTATTGAACAACATAAATTTGTTTTTATGATTTCATTTGACTTGTCCTTTATGCAGGGTGTTCGAGCACGAATGGTTGATAAAGATTTTGCACCCAAGGTAATCTATTCTCCAAGAATCTATACATGAATTCACTAACACCAATTTTTTCTCTTCCTGGAAATTATCTGAAGCTTTTTATTCCTAAATTTGCAGTGGGATCCACCTAGTTTAAAAGATGTATCAGAGGACATGGTTGACCATCATTTCTCTCCGTTTGACGAACTTGAGCCTGAGCTGGTGCTTCCTACAGCATTGCGAGAACCTTACATGTGAAACTGGCATGCCTCTCACCTAATGCTTGTGACTAGCCAGAGTAAGCCAAATAAGTTCTAATTTGTTTTCTAATTTCATCGAACACAGTTTTTTGCATATCTTTGTTGTAATAGCTGAAAGAAAATGTAGAAATCGCCCATTTTGTTTTATTTGTGGGAAGGGGTGTTTAAATTATTCCCAGGCTTTCTTTGAAATGTAGATTGTCCAATTTGCTCACTCGCCCATGTCAATTCATTAGTAATCTCTGTTTTCTATCATGACATTGAATAGTTTATTGTTATGTATATTTTTTTAATTAACAAGTAAATCATTTCCGTTTGAGATGATAACCATTGAATATATATTAAGATAATTACACATGAACAAATGATAGACGGGCTACAAGTTGCGTCGCCAAACCTTTTTGTATTGCAAAAAACAACCTTCGGAAAGCTACATCCTCAGACCTAGGCGAGACAATATGGCTATGCTTGAGATTGATCATCAAATATATATGTAGAGAACCAATATATGCAGAGATCAATCATCCCTGAATATTTTTAAAATTTAGTTGGTTTATTCAAAACTATCTACTTTTTCTTGTATTATTGCACATATGGTGAATGTACGATTTGCAAGAATTAACTAATCAATCAAGTTTATCCAATGCTTTTAAAATTTAATAGAGTAATACTAGTAACATTCTTTTTGAAGAAATAAAAATTGAGAATATCATTCTTAGTTTATTTACTCATACCTTTAATGTCACTTTATTTTGACAAAATACACAGACTTTGTTTAACTAATTTTTTCTTGTATTTTGATACAGAAACAATACTAATCACAATCAAATACAACAAAAGTGTGTAGCATTTTTAAGGGTGTGTCGATGTACCTATGATATTGTCAAAGTTAGGAGGGATTAAGATTCTCTTCATTCATGTAGTCACTACTTTAGGCCGTTATATCAAGATCAAATCCATCATGTTATGATTTTGTATTTTGAATTTGATTTATAACATTGAAATGTAGACCATCAAATCTTAATCAAACATTCATATATATGAATATATGATTGTGTCAATTGCATGATATAGTTCAAAGTAGTGTTCACTCGTGGCATATATCGAGGTAATCTCAATCCTCTTTTACAAAGGATATCGTCCCCCACAAATGAAAGTAAAACATTTTATAATTGACTAAAATAATCTTATATCTTATATTACAAATGTCACATATAATTTTACAAATGATTAAAATATAAGTTAACATTCCCTTCCATTGAAATTCCACATCTCCCTTCCTCACTATAAAATTCCTCCCCGTCATTTTTTTTGGGTACATAATTCCTCCCCTTCATTAAATCAATCAAAGATATAAATATTATGTTGTCAACCATTGTCACAATAAATTAGCAATGAAGGATGACATAAATAAACTTAAGCTTTTGAACAATGATATAACATATGTTCCTTTCTTCAAATTACATTAAAATAATGTATCAATTAATCAATCCAGACGCTTCAATAGATACTCAACCTGAACCTCCTTAGTAAGAGGTATTACCCATTTGTCGTACAATTTAGAAGCCACTGATGGATCAAACTTTTGTTTACCTTTGTTGTCATCACTGCTGTTAAGACTTATTTCCTGCCCAAACAATGTTGCCTTCTTTTCAACCCTCTTCTTTACCATCTCTTCCACGCTCTTAAATGTCAACAATTTCATCAATCCTTCTTTGTCCTGCAATAAAAGAAGTACCATTTTAGGTGAAATCTTGAGTAGCAAAATTATTAATGTTATTGGAGATTAAAAGATGCTGCTTTTATCTTGGCCAAATGTGCCGACTGAGCATCTACGAGTACAATATGTTATATTATATATCTATAACTAAATTAATTTTTATTGAGGTCTTTTTTGGCCTAAAATTTCAAAGGTCTAAAGTCGTTGTTTGACCGCTTGACCTTTGGACCAGTCCTGATAGTAAGAACTTGGTTTTGTAACTTCAAAGGACAAAGTTCAAATTTCTTTGAAGACAGTTGTCAAATGACCATTAATGTCACTTTGAAGAAAATTAGTCAAGAACTTAGAAAGCTATCATGGAATTGGAATGCATGCAAAAGGATGCTCTTATGTTCAAATTTTATCCATGTAAAAAAATTGTTCAAATTTTATGACAATGTATCATGCAGAAATTATGATTTTTTGTTTTGCTCTCTTCATAAACTGATAAACATTATTAAGTAGGTGGAATTCAATAAAAACTTGTAGATACTATTAATGAAGATATAAGAATGACGGAACTCTGCTAAAACAAAAGAAGAATGATGGAACTAAATTTGACAACGATCATTAATCTGCAACCAGTTTATACCTTAGCACGAATTAAAGGCTCATAATCTTGAGGAGATTCCTTGAATTTTACTTCAGCTACAAACTTTCCATAATGAACCCTTTTAGAGATAGCCTGCAGATATCTTATGGAATGAAAAATCAGAATCAAGACTAGGCTCTATTTGGATAAACAATTTAATTCGGCGCTTATATCATAAACGTTTATCATATACAAGTAAGTGCTTGTGCATAAAGTATTTCTATTAGAAAAGACAACAAAATATCAGTTGTTTTCATAAGTTATCTTGGAGACTTATTCGAATTAAGTTGAAAACAACTTATGGACATGTCATAAGTTGTTTACATTAACTTTCTCAAAATGTCTCACAAGTGCTTATGTCAATAGATAAGCTCAAATAAGTCAATCCAAATAGGTTTATATTCAAAAGTCTTAAATTGCATATGAGTTGGACCAAAATACATGGACAAAATGATATTTGAGACTGCTATTTTGACAATCATATAGGTTGCTCTACATAAATTCATCCCTAAACATACTCCTAAAAGAGCTTTTTCTGAGAAAACTTTACCTGCAACAATGAGAGATCACTAGCTGCAGTTTGTGCATAGTTACCATCATCGCCGGAAACAACAAACAACGGTAGCAAATCTTCAAAGTACATTTTCCATAAGGACTTGTTTATGTTAATTGAAGCAGCTCCATGATGCAAAATCTATAGATGGAATTGATTTCAAAACAGATCATTTTTGTTCTAAGTTGTATGAAATGTGGAAATTGAAAAATCATATATGTTTCAATGAATTACCTTTGTGAAAGGGTAAGATGGCACAAGTGATGATTGTAAATTTTCTGGAAAGAAGGGATTCTCTTCAGGGTTTTCATATCTTCCAGCCTGTAATATAATCACATTATTTTACACAACATCCTTTCAAATGCAATAACATAAGAAACTTGATCAATAAATAATAGCAGCAGAAAATTATAAACTAAATAATGTAAAAGTTCTATTACTAGATTGCCAAAGAAATTATCAGCCAACATATTCATGATTTGTTTGGTTTGAGAGAATGTTTTCTAATTTCTACTTTCACAATTTTTTTGAGGAATAAGTGAAAAAAAGTAGAAAACATTTAATGACATGTCCATAAGCTACTTTCACCTCATTTCTATAAACTCTTTAAAATAGCTTATAAATAAGCACTTATAGGTTAGTACTATGCCCGTTTGGCCCGGCTTATTTTCTACTTTTCTATTTAGCTTAAACGAAATAGAGAAGTATAAAATTGAATTTAGCCATATTTCTCTTTAAAAGTATTAGAGAAATAAACTAAAGAATAAAAAAATAAAAAAAAGTAGAATCAAACACATTTTTTTCCTACTTTACTATTTTTAAGTAGAAGAAAAAAAGTAGAAAAAAAGCCCGGCCAAACGGGCACGAAAACAGTTAGACTTTATTATATATTGTTATAGAAATGACTTATAAATAAGCGTGTATGCTATAAACGCTTAATTAAGTTGGTTATCCAAACAGATAATCGTAAGCAAAAGTGCCAACATTGATGTCACTAGGAAAACACAAGACAATTATCATGACATAATAGTCTATCAAACTAAAAACCAATAGAAGTAGTAATTATTAATATTCACCTTAGCTTGAACATCTTCAGTGTTCTTGACAACAAATTCAACCAATGAGCCACAAAAACCAGGAATTTCAAGATATTTGTGATCATAAGTTTGAGAATTAAAAGGGAATTTAGCTCTCTCAATGAGACCAAAAACAATAGTATCTTCTTGTCTAACCAAAGCCTTTCTCACTGTTTCAAGCGTGTATGCATTCTCTGCTGTAGCCATTCTGTTTGTCACTGTTGTACAAATCATCAACACAAGAATCAGAAACTCAAATCGAATCCTCATCATCATAGTAATTGAAATCAACCCAAAATAACACACAAGATTATAACTATAATTATGACATTATATAGTAGAATGAGATTGAGATATGAATATATATATATAAGTAATGATGATAAATTATGATTAAGTCAAATAAGCGGCAATGATATAAATGGATTGAAAAAGTCAAATGTTGGAAGAGAGAAAGAAAAAAAACCTTATTAATTAGTTGTTAATTAAGGAAGACGAACCTTAAGCTATTGGGTCTTTGGAATGAAGTTTGATTATGATGTGAGATTTTGGTGAAGGGAAAGGGTTAAGTGTTAAATAGTACTAATTGAAAATGGGAAAGTGGCACAAACGTGATTAGTGGGAAAAAAAAAGCAGAAAATGTTGCTTATGTTTGTTTGTTTGATTCGTTTGTTGTTGTTTGCAAGTGGCAAACTTATTTCCTTTCTAGTAATAGGATTAGGAACTTGTCGTTGCTTATTGCCCAAAGACAAGTAAGCGTGTGGGTCCCTTGTTAGACACCCTTCTTAACTCTTAAGATTTCCTAACCGTTATGTTGTACCCTACCCTTAATATAATTTTCTATTGGATTATATATTCTTTTCGAATCTTTTAACCCATTGGACGGTTGTAACTCATACATTGTATACTCCTTCTGATCTGGATTTATTGAGAATATAATGTATTTGATCTATAATATGAGTTAAATACATGATTTGCAATGAATTTAAAAAATTAAAGTTTTTTAACATTTAAGATCGGAAGGAGTAATAGTTATCTAATGGGCTTTGTAGGTCATTTATAGCGAAAAAATCAATAATAACATTATAATGAATATGAATTTTGTAAAATACATTGTCATATTAAAAATTTATACTCCATTATTTAGATCATTTATGTCAAATTTTAAACAGTAAATCTCGATTAATCTTGATGAACCTCAATAACTTATCAAATGATTTACATTTTTTTTAAAATTATGTGTCATTAAAACACTTTTTTTTTTGTCCTAATAGCTAAAATTCGGTATATCAAAGTTCAAACCCTACCCTTATTTGTTAGACACCCTTCTTAACTCTTAAAAATTCGCTAGAATTCGGTATATCAAAGTTCAATTCCAACACTGAACTAAGACACAACAACATTCTCTTAACTTATATGTAAACTTAATTAGAGTAAATTCCATTCAAATTCTCTAACCGCGTAAGTTGATGTATACTTGTTTCTTAATTAATGAATGTTGTTTAAATTCCTTCACCTATAAGTCAGTTGAGGCGTTGTTCCTCTGAATTGAAAGTCAATGGAAAGAAGCTAGGGTCGATAAGTTTACATTTTCTTAATTTATCCACTTTACAATTCTTCTGGAAGTTGACATTTAAAACTTGTCAAAAATGTCATACTACCATAATAGTATTAATCTTCTTCACATTGAGGAAGTGAATCTTCGAAATAAAGTTTAAAAGATTATACGTACATAACAATATCGAATATATTAAAGTGTATTAATCACATAACAATATAACTTATATAAGGATGGAAGATTAACGTGCATAACTAACATATTATCGCTTTTGGTATGGATCTCTATCATATTAATACTTGACTTTTGCTTGGTATTATGATCATGTAATATGTGCAGGTGTGCACTCAATTGAAAATTGAAATAGTTTCTGCAGTATATTCTTTGCTTGGACGTTATTCTTTCTCTGTCTCTCTCCAATGCTGCAAAGAATACCATTTAAGGATCGGTTTGGTAATATTAATACAATTTAAGAGTCGGTTATAAGTAACAATTTATACTGTTTTTACTTAATTTGTGATGAGATGACTCATGTCTTATGTCCAAAATAAATCTATTTAACCAAACGTTAGTTAATTTAAAGATTAGCGTTGAATTTAGTGTAAAGAAATATGATCTGATCTTTGCAATTGTTTTTGAAAAGAGATTGCATGTTCTCATAAGCCTAGTTCAATTGGTAAAGGATATTGCACATTTGTGTCGGGATCGAGGTTCGAACCCAGTATGCCAATTTATTCATCTTTAATGGGTGAATTTTTAGCCGCTAGATTACTTGACAAAAAAAATTTAATTTTTTTTTATATATATAGATAAAAATATGACAAACCATTTGAAAACCGAAATCACTTAAATTTACAGATTCAGAACAAAAATTTGTAATTTTTTAAAAAAGGACCAAAATTGTGAATTAAGTAAAAATCATTTTAAAACTGAATTATTATTACGATACTATTATTAAAATTAAGATGAAACATTTATTGTGTGTGCAAATAATCCTAAATAAATTGTTGTGTCTTTGTCCTAAGTGAGAAAAAAAACATCATCATCATCACCAAAATAAAACAAGACAAAAAGATTAAGATTGTCCTATTAAGATTGCGTTAGAGAGAGAAACCTCGGATCCAAATTGTTCTTTGTTCTAAACAACAAGCTTCCAACTTCTTCCACCATACCATACCCACGTGAATGAATTACACCCACTCTCATATGTTACTCTTTTTGTCTTTTTTGATTGAAAGCTAAGTTTTCTTCATCAAAAACTGTGCATTGCATGTGAACAACACAACAAACAATACCTGCAAAGTGTTTCTTAAACACATGTATGTTTCTGATTCCTGAAAACACACACTCTCTTCAATCATCATTACATTCCCATTTTGTGGGGTTTCTGAGATCTCAAAATCACCAATGTAGGTTCAATTAGGGATTGTTCCGTAAGTTCTTCTATATATATAAATGGCATTGTTCCGTAAGTTCTTCTATAAGAAACCACCTGATGGCCTTCTTGAAATCACTGAAAGGGTTTATGGTACGTTTCTTTTTTGCTCTTTTTCTTTATTATGTTAACAATGCTGGCTTCTTTTTAGTGTAAAAATTGTATCTTTAGCCTTTTTGTTTTGGTGGGTTGTGTTATATGATTATGATGTGTATGACCTATTTTGAGATTTTTGAAGTTTTGAACAAATTGCTAGTGTTGTACATTTCACTTTATAGTATCTAATTATTAGTTTGAAATCAAAATGCCACTTTATTAGTCGGTCCTTAGTCGGATAACGAGTGTTAATAAAAAAAGAAATGCCAGTTGTTCAACTGGCTGTTGACATCTTAGTGCATGTTTAGATTGACGGTGAGTTTGGTGGAAACACAGTGTGCTGTTACGATTTTGACAAAAGCTACACTTTAGAGCTTCAACAAAATTCCGATGGCAACTTTATTTTGCTAAATTCAATTCTAATCCAAACATGCAGTTATCTTGTTTGAGATTGAGCTGAATGAATGTTTTCTCTGAGCTAATTATTTTTCCATTGATAAGTAAATACTTTCTCTGTGGAGTCGGTATTATTAGAGATTATTATGAAATATTGTTCATTCATGAATGGAGATTAGTGACTGAAAGAAAACTGAAAGCTTGTGGTATGCTTGGTTCATCACTTTATAGTGTGTTTGAATGCACGTTGCCTTAGCCGATCACACGTTCCAATGTCATTTCACTGATGCTACAAATCAGAGCTTTTATTTGGCTGCGCAGTGACACCGTGGTTTTGTCAAAATCCAAACACACTGTAATCCTTCACTATTTGGGGCTTTTGGTTTTAGATTATTGCTACTTCTTTTGTTTGTTCACATGTTTGGCATGTCATTACATTTCATTATCACAAGGATTTTTTACTTGATATGTGTTTGATGGTGATTGTTTTGTTATTTCATTTGTAGTCTTTGATTACTGCTTTACCACGGATGTTATGGATGAAGACGAGTATAAAGTGTATATAGCCGGAATAATTAGGCAAATTGGTGAGCACTTCCCCGACGCCTCATTTATGGTGTTCAACATGAGGGAAGGAGAAAACCAAAGCCATATATCAAGCATTTTGTGCGACTACGACATGACTGTGATGGACTATCCAAGACAATATGAAGGTTGTCCATTACTTACCATGGAGATGATCCATCATTTCTTGAGATCGGGTGAAAATTGGCTTCAACTCGGGCAACAAAATATTGTCTTGATGCATTGCGAACGAGGTGGATGGCCGGTTTTAGCATTTATGCTGGCTGCACTTTTGATCTATAGAAAGATGTATACAGGAGAGCAGAAAACACTAGACATGATATATAAGCAAGCGCCTCGAGAACTTTTGCAGTTGATGTCACCATTGAATCCATTACCTTCACAATTAAGGTATCTTCAGTACATATCAAGAAGAAATGTTGGTTCAGAATGGCCTCCTCTGGATAGGGCACTTACATTGGACTGCGTAATTATACGACAAATTCCTAATATGGATGGAGATGGTGGTTGCCGTCCTATATTTAGGATATATGGACAAGACCCTTTTATTCCTGCGAATCGGACTCCCAAAGTTCTCTTTTCTACTCCGAAAAGGAGCAAGCTTGTTCGGCAGTACAAGCAGGTGGTACTTAATTCCTTTTATGCTAATTTAATATTCTTTTTTACAGTTCAAGTTGGATCATTCTGGCTTCATCATCGCGATCCACAACGGTGAAGCCACAAGGTTCTTGAATAAAGAGTTTGTTGTTTTTGTTGATTCCTGTTGGAAAATATTTAGTTTCCTATAATATAGTAGATTTTATTTTTTCTATTATATTCAGTTGAAATTATCGCATTCACATTATTTTCTAATATGGTTTTAATTTTTGGTACATATTTGGTACATCATTAATCGATTTTAATTTTTGGTACATATTTGGTACAGGCTGATTGTGAACTAGTCAAGATTGACATCCATTGTCATGTCCAAGGCGATGTTGTACTTGAGTGTATTAGTTTGGAAGGTGATTTGGAACGTGAGCAAATGATGTTCCGGGTGATGTTTAATACAGCATTCATAAGATCAAATATTTTGATGCTTAACCGCGATGAAATTGACATGTTATGGAATGCTAAAGATCACTTCCCTAAAAATTTTAGAGTAGAGGTATCTATCTCTCTCCGTCTCTGCCTCTATTTTTATACGTTATGGTTACCGATAATGGCAACTTAACAAAATATATGCCGTGTTTCTGGTTGAAGGTTCTTTTCTCGGATATGGAGGCTTCTTCGTCTTCTGTTATTTCAATTGATCTTCCTCGCATTGAGGAGAAAGAAGGTCTACCTGTTGAAGCATTTGCTAAAGTTAAGGAAATTTTCAGCCAGGTTGACTGGCTCGATTCGAAGACCGATATGGCAAATATGCTACAGCAGATCACAGCATCAAATATCCTTCTAGAAAGATTGGATCCGGCTTCACCAAGGGCCTTGCTAAGCGAGTCATTGTCCGGAAGATTTAAATTTGATTCGAAGACACTATACGAAACAAACAATATCAAATCTCCCGTTCACGAGGAACGTCCCATGTCTCCATTGCAATCGTCTGAGGTAGCTCTTATGGATAAAATCATTGAACCATTAAAAATAGTGGAATTGTCAGAAGAGAAACTCGAGACTCCTGCAAGTTTAGGTCAAGCGAGCAAACCTATTCCTTCATTCAATCCGTCAAAAGATTCAGATTCTACTAAATTTGAGACCGAATCATTCAAATCAAAACAATCATTAAAAAAATATCCTAAATTTCCTGCTTCTACAGCTCAGGTGGAACAATCTGTCCCCTTAATTGAACCAATCAATATAGATTCTATGAAAAAGAAGATGGGATTGTTGAAATCTGATAAAAAGAATATTGAATCTTCAGCATCAAAGGTGGTATTGGAAAATGATACCATGTTTCATGCATCTGGATCTTCTACTAATGAACATTCTATGAAAACTACGGGATTGTTAGGATCAAAAGAAAAGGAGATTGGATCATTAGACTCAAAGACACAGCTGGAAGTTGATATTAAAAGTCCTAAATCTGCAGGTCAAGAGAAATTTTCAGTGTCCCCGTTTGAATCAAGTGGGGATGCTACAATGGAAAAGAAGAAAAAACCTTTAGATTTAACGACATCATCAGAAAATAAGATCAAGACCCCTGCACCGACAGGTTCAAATTCTACTGAGATGAAGATTGAATCATTAGAATCAAAGGCACCAGCGAAAAATGATACCGAGATTCCTATGTCTACGGCTCAGGTACAACAATCCACTCCCTCAATCAAACCATCCACGGAAGCAAATTCAATGAAACAGACAATGGAGAAATTAGAGTCAAAGAAAAAGGATACTGAATCATTAGAATCAAAGTCATTGTCGGAAAATGATACCAAGGGGGAACAATCTCTTCCCTTAATTCAAACATCGAAGGATGCAAGTTCAATGAAAACAACGATTGAGAAATCAGAACCAACTGTGTTGTCAGAAAATGATATCAAGAGTCCTACATCTAAGGTTGATAAGAAACAAACTAGTCCTTTACATGAACCCTCCATTGATCCGAAATCAAATAAAAAGAAGATTGATTCTCAAGAATTGCAGGTTTCTCTTCAGCTACCAACCGAATCTAAAATAATTTCTCCACGGATACATCAAGCTAATCAATCCGCTACAGCTTCTAACTCCTTGCAAGGTTCACCTGTAATTGGCTCAAGATATCAGAGTGCACCATCGAATCTCGGAATAACATCTGTGTTGCAAGATCATGCACCAATGGATATCAAAGAAGAAGTCACTCATCCAGTGTCAACGTCTCCTCCTTCAGACTCAAAGTTGCTAAAGTCTGTAGAGACATGTTCTACAAGTATTCCTACAACATCATCATCACAGGCATTGCCTCCATCTTCGCCGTTAAAGTCTTCGGTGGATCCTCCTGATGCTATCGAAAAGACTTCTAAACCCCTTGTTCCTATTCCTCCTCCACCTCCACCTCCACCTCCTCAACAAGAGCCTACTTCAAATTTGATGCAATCTACTATTACTAGTACACAACACGGTGAAAATTCAATGCATGATAAAAATCGGATATCATCGGCTGTTGCTCCTCCTCCTCCTCCCCCTCCTCCTCCCCTTCCTGAAACATCTATTTCCACCATCAAAGATTCATCAAAAAGTCCTCCTCCTTGTCCACCACCTCCACCACCACCACCTTCCACCGGACAAAGTTCATCATCTTCAATACCTCCTCCTCCACTTCCTCCTCCACGGAGTATGAACCACTCTGTTTCTGTGCCTGGTCCTCCTCCTCCACCTCCACCACCAGGACTTCCTGGCACTACACCTGGTTCCACTTCTACACCGTTAGCACCGCCCCCACCCCCTCCTCCAGCTTCTTCAGCCCAAAATTCTTTGTCTAAAAGCTCTCCAAATGTTCCACCTGTACCTCCACCTCCTTCTGCCAATGGTGCAATTCCTGTACCGCCTGGAAATGCACCTCCAGTTCCTGTACCGCCAGGAAATGCACCTCCAGTTCCTGGACCACCTTCCGGTGCATTTGGTGCCAAGGGACGTGGATTGCTACGAGCTAATGCGAAAACTCAGACTAAAAGGAGCAATCTAAAACCTTACCATTGGTTAAAGTTAACAAGGGCCATGCAAGGTAGCTTGTGGGCTGAGACACAGAAACTTGATGAAGCTTCTAGGTATGAATTATGTTGCAAGACTTTTGTGACTTAAGTTATAAAATTTGAGCCTATATGAATTTACTTATCCTCTTGTTTTAACTTTTTGGTGTTAGGGCTCCTGAGTTTGACATGTCTGAACTTGAGACTCTTTTCTCTGCAGCTACTCCAAGTGTTAATACTGAAAAAGGAGGAAAATCAAATCGCCGTGGCTCCACGCAAAAACCTGACAAAGTTCAATTAGTATGTTTTTTCTTTTCAATTTCATTAATACTAACTGTCCAGCTCAATTACTTCAGATATTAACTGAACTCATAAGTATAAGGTTTACTTCTTTTTTTTTCCTTGGTTACGTTTATGTCCCCTCAAGTTTTTGTTATTTTTCACTTTATTTTAATGTATTTCTAGCTTATGGAAGAAAAAAAAAAGGAGAGAGGCTATAGCTTAATAGAATTTGAACAAATCTCAATTGTTCCACGATACGCTATTTAGTAAAAAATGTTGTCATATAGCGGCACTATTGTGTAGGGGAATTTAAACAAACCACTATTTTCCACGATCCTCCATCGATAACACCAAGAAGTTGACATTTTTAAATAGCCACCCTTCGTTTCTACTCCATCAATTTGTTACTACTTTTTCTTGACTTCATAAATGTATGTGTAGTGTTTTTTCAACCATAGGAACTAGATGATAATTTATTTTCTTTTGAGGTAGTGAGTTGGTTGCAATCCACCTGTGTAGTTGTTACTTAGGTTCTCGACTATTGTGTTTCATAAGGCCTAAATTTCTTAGGTAAATTCTTGTCAGCATTTGTAGATTTTGAGCTCTTGATAGAATTTATTCATGTTATCTTGCAGATTGAACTCAGACGAGCGTATAACTGTGAGATTATGCTTACAAAAGTCAAAATTCCATTGCCCGATTTAATGGTGAGATATTCCTCATGGCATTTACTTACTTGTAAATCGTGTTTTGTTTTTAATTCTAACTGAAAGTCTCAAATTTGTAGCCATTTAATTTATCAGAAAGGCATTTGCCACATATTCTCCAATAACAGAAACGTGTCAACAAACAAATGTTTTCTCACATGCTTTATACCATTGTCTTTCAGGGCCATGTTCTTGCATTGGACGATTCCGTGTTATATGTTGATCAGGTTGAGAACCTCATAAAATTTTGTCCGACTAAAGAAGAGATGGACCAGCTCAAGGTATCAAACCCTTTTTTCTCGCCAACCACAACTTCGTGTTGTGAGGGGAGCACCGATAACTTAGCTACAATATATATCTATTTAAGCTACAATCACTCTTTATATGCAGGCATACACTGGAGATAAGGACAATTTGGGGAAGTGTGAACAGGTGAATGAAATTTTACTGCATTTGACTCTTTTTTCCCATCTTGAAGAAACTTATGTGTATATGGCTGGTCTAGCGTTAACAGTACAACAAAACATTAATCAGTAGTGAATCATGTAACTAGGGTCCGTTTGTTAGTACTTTATTTTATAAAAATGAATCACTTTTAGAAGTTTTCATATGTTTTTTTTAAGGAAATGAGAATTTGAAAAAGAAACTGCTTCAAATTAGAATCTGTTTTGAGTAACTTCTCTTGAAAATCATTTTGATAGATGCTTTTTTATCTTTTTTCAAAATCACTTTTTTTATAATCCGTAACAATGGCTAATTGGCTAGTGACTAACTTTGATATATCATTTAATATGGTTGTCTTGTCATGTACTATAGTTTTTGGAAATCGTCTTCAAGATTTCTTGTTTTTTATTTTCATTCTCATTTGTTTTTTTTTTTCATTTTGTGATAGTTCTTCTTAGAATTAATGAAAGTTCCAAGAGTGGAAAGCAAGCTAAGAGTTTTCTGTTTTAAGATGCAATTCTGCTCTCAGGTCAGAAGACAACCAAACAATACTTTTGGTTATTAAATAATTATATTTTTCTTGCCTTAAGAAATTTAGCTTTGCTTTGTAGGTTTTAGAGCTCAAAAGAGACTTGAATATTGTAAATTCTGCATCTGAAGAGGTAAGTAAGTTATTTTATATTTTTCTTTTTAATATTCTATTTATCAGATCAACAGCTTTTTCATTTCATCTGTGTGTATCAGATAAGGAATTCAGTCAAATTGAAAAGAATCATGCAAACCATTCTTTCTCTAGGCAATGCTTTGAACCATGGAACTGCAAGAGGTGAATTGAACCTATCTTTATAGATATATGCTCAGATGTGTTTTTTGGAAAACTAACATGAATGTTTTGGCTAGTCTAGATACATCCCCTAGATAATTTCTGTACATCCTCATGTACTTTATGTGATTATTGTAGGTGCTGCTGTTGGGTTCCGATTAGATAGTCTTCTTAAACTTACTGATACGCGAGCCCGGAACAACAAAATGACCCTCATGCATTATCTTTGTAAGGTAAACACTCATTATCCTTAAAATTCCAATATGAAATGTTTCTGCACAAGTTTAGTTTGTCTTCACAAGTATTTTTTTTACCAATAACATCTTCATTTCGTAGTGTTGTATTCATTCCTATAAATTGATTGCCAAAATGCAGTATATAATAAGGTTGTTGGAATAATTTATAGTCTATTATTCTGGGACTTCCTTTGACATTATCTTGTCTATATGAGATTTGTATTGATATTCAGTATACGTTTGATTTCGCTTTTGGAGGAGATATAGTTGATTCTAGAGGTGTGGAATTGAATTTGACTTGTTTGGATATTCTCGAGTGGAATTGATTTTGCTTCCAGGATTGATTCTAACATGAAGCTAGAATTTGGAGTTTTTGCCTCTACAATTTGAGTTTTAGCTTCAAATATATTGTTCAACCCACTTTTACATGAATGTATCCAAACATAAATTACTTTACATTCAAGTCACTTTTAGCCAAAATCAAATGTTGTCTAATTATTTCGCTCATTGTGCGTATGAAACCATGAAAGTCTATCGATGAATTATTTCCAGTCCAACTATTTCGAGTTAAATGTTAATTTTTGGGCACATCACCTTCCTGTGAAATAAGTCATAGTAATCGTTTCTATGATTTGTAGGTACTTGCTGAAAAGCTTGCTGAACTTTTAGATTTCCACAAAGACCTAGTCAATTTGGAGGCTTCAACCAAGGTATCTTTGTTTTTTCTTCTGTTATATCATATGGTTTCTGTTTATTCACATTTGGACTTTGGTGTCCTATGTCGAGTTACAAGCATGTATTTGCATACAGATACAATTGAAATATTTGGCAGAAGAAATGCAAGCTATTAATAAAGGACTGGAGAAAGTAATTCAAGAACTGACTGCATCGGAGAATGATGGACCTGTGTCAGAAACCTTCTGCCAGGTACAATCTAAATGCTTCAATCAGATTGAACTGATCCAAACTCGTTCTAAATTCAGAAGAATTTGGATCAATATATGACTATGGAAGCTTGGCTTAGGCTATGTAAGCCGCAGCCATCAGTCTCGATATCAATATTGCTATGCTGAATATTAATATGCAGCCAATAGAGTAATGTTCATGTAAATTATGAAGCCAAATATTTAGCATTACCAATGGTGTGAATTATCAGTTATCCCAGGGGAAAAAGTTACCCTTTTGTTATTTGCAACTTATGATCAAGTATTTAGCTTCACCATAACTTTTTTTTTCTTCACTTGGTATTGTTCAGATTCTGAAAGAATTTCTTAGCAACGCTGAAGCTGAAGTGAGGTCTTTGGCTCAGCTTTATGCCAATGTGGTATGGATTATGTTCTTTTCCTCTTTAGCATAGTTTTATGCTTAAACTGTGAATTCAAGATATGACAAGAGATGTGTCTAAAATTCTGAATCTGGATGCACCAGGGTAGAAATGCAGATGCATTAGCGCAATACTTCGGAGAAGACCCGGCCCGTTGCCCATTTGAACAAGGTAAATAACTATTTTCGATTACTTTATATTATCATTTGTCATACTGAATTGCCATCTCTTAAAAACAACCTCATTGAGATTTGTGGAAGCTATTTCTGTCAATATAAATGTATGAAAAAAATGGCAATTATGTTTAAAAAAAAAAGCATTATTTCACATTAAAGTCACCATAAAAACCTTTTAGGTTTTCTTACTTTTTCCTTCATCGATAGTTGTAACTACTCTGCTGAACTTTGTGAGGATGTTCATACGAGCACACGACGAAAATTGCAAGCAAATTGAATATGATAAAAAGAAAGCAGAGAAGGAAGCGACAGCAGAAAAGAAAGCAGAGAAGGAAGCAGAAAAGAAAGCAGAGAAGGAAGCGACAGCAGAAAATGATAAGTTGAAGCTAGCTTCTAAAAATGAGTCTGCACAAATGATGAGAACCAGCATCAAAAGTGGTGATTCTAAATAATCACATGATGAATCTTTTTGTGTACAATGTATTTGATCTAGTATTGCTGCCAGTAAATTTTGTGTGTGTGTATTCAGCGATAGCGATGTAAATGCCGATCCAATGGTGTTTTTTTCTTCTTCTTAACATAAGATAGAGTAGTTTTTCTTTTACTTTTATCGAGTATTCAGAGGCACCGATACTAAGAATTTTCAGTTAATGTCCTTGTGCTGCATGGCAGTATGGCACTGGTGAAGACAAATGCTTTGTAAATATCAAGGTATTGGATAGATTAGAACACAAGTTATACATTTTATTGTGTCTTTTTTTTTTTTTGGTTAGAAATTTATCATTTAACAAATGATCACAAAATATTAGAAAGCAACATATTACAAGATTCTAAGTATGCAAAATTTTCTATCTCTTGTGAATAGTGATACTAGCTTACTACTACGTATATTACAAGATTATCTTCATTAGTCATATTTTGCTCCTATCCGAATTGATTAAATCTCTTTACACTAGTATTTTGGTTTTGAGAACAATAAGCATTCATTTCACTCTTCCGAAAGATTCAAATCGAGATTTAGTCCTTGTCGCTTTTGATGACCGGTGATGTTTTGTGCAACTGCTTCAGCTAATGCTGTAGTGAACTCAGAATCTTTTATTAAGGAACTTGCATATTCTTCAATTTTGATGTGCTTTCCATAGCCAAATTGTTGCATGACATCCTCACAAATTCTAGTGTTTATGTTTTCTTTGAAATTCAATGTTGGTGGCAATTTATTATCATATATTGATAAAAATTTAGGGGTAGATGAAGATGGTTTAAATGATTCATGAGGGACACCATGGTTGTGCTCTCCATCATATGTTGCAACAATGATAGACCTATCATGTATGCATTTTTGTACCTAAAATGAGTAATTGAAGTAAGATTAGAAGAGTCTCTTTAACTTGTGTGTCTTATTATTCTTTATTGAATCATCTTAATTACTTATAATCCTCTTTATTGCTAAAAACATACAATAAAGTACTAGTATAATATACCTTCTTTTTGGCTGGGCAACTAGGAGCCATGGAGCACCTAAAGTAAGCTCTAGGAGAAGCATTGTCTTTGGTAACCTTCTGCCCATATTTCCTCCAATGATAACCATCTTTTATTATCTATAATTCACAAAGGAAATTTTTTATAAACAAACTAATTTCATGATTTGCATCTTCTAAAGTGGACAATTTACTTCAAAAAGTAAAGTAAATAATCTTAACCATTAATAAAAAAATCACTATAGTTCATGTTTCAAACACATGTCACATGTGCATGTATAAAAAATAACTAATGCATTAAAATATCAATCATTAATTGATTTTTACATCAATGATTTAGTAATGTTTATCTATTCTCTAAAGTGAATTGCTCAAATTATAATTTGCGATATATAGTTTATATTAATCAATTAATTAATTTGATACACAACAAGTTAGTGCTAATGAGAGGCATACCAAACTATCATCATTAGGATGGGTTTTTACAAAGATTTCCAATGGCCTTTTTGCTGTGGGAAACTCTGGTCTTGCTCTTTTGCTTGAATCAAGGTTAGGTACTAAACCAATTTGATTTGAACTTGTTTCTTTGTGTTCTTCCTTTTTAATCTCTTGAAGATGGGACTCAAGCTTTGTGCACTTGATACTCATAACTTCAAGCATGAATCTTAAAGTATTGTTCTCCTCTCTCACTTGTTGCAACTCTAATTGAATAGTTTCCTCCTTAACAAATCAAAATTATTAATTAATGATGTACTTTTAGAACATGCATGCATGTTTTTCTAATAAGCAAAATTAAAAGATGTAAGAGTAATTTTTTTTTGTAATTATAAAAAAAAGAAAATAAGAAGAATGAAATGTTCGTAATAATTAGTATAATAATATGAACTAGCTAGTAATTAGTAGTACCTTTTTATCCATTATAATAGCTATTTGAAGTTGAACAATATTCAATAAGAGATAAAAGAAAATTTCGCATAAGGTTGGTAAGTTTGATTAAAATAACAAATGATGGAAGACCCTTATTTATATATATAATAAAATTTATAGATTTAGAATATAATTGCTCAGGATGGTTTGAAGATTTATTATAATAAGATAAGATGAAAGAAAATAAATATATTATTAATTCTCAATCACATGAAAATTAGACATATGTGTCTAGTCCGTGTAGGGTCTTTTCTATAATTGTTTTTTTGCTGAAATATTTTGTGTAGGGCCTTTCATGTTAGTGATACTAGTAAATATTCAATTCACATAAAAACTAACTCAATTGATAAAGTGTTGATTTATATATTATAAGGACATAAGTTTAACTTTTATGGTCAACTTAAAAACATTTTTTTATTATTATTCATCGAATTTTAATGGTAAAATTTTATAGTCTAACTTACCTAAACTTTTTATATTAAAAAAAACAAAATTTGTTCAACTCAAATCACGTACGTGTTAGAAAAATCCAGTGATGGATCCAATGTATAAAACAAACAAAGAATTTTAATATATTCATGCTTTGAAAAATGTTACGATGTTTCAATAGTTTATTGCTTTAACGTAAGTAGTATGATCTCATCTTGATGACATAAGCTAATAGGGTAACATTTTTTCCGTTTGAAAGAAAGTTTTCTTTTTATTTTCCACGAGGTAATGTGTCCCAAACGTGTTTCTGGGATTCAAAGATATAATTAAATTCGTACTACTATAGTACACTACACTCCAACAAAGTCTTTATTTTGGAATCATTATTTACATTACATTCCAACAAAGTGATTTCAATCGACATCTAATATGAACATAGTCTAAAACACGTGATTATTTTTTAATATAAATTTTAATAAAATATTATATTTGTATTTCAATTTCTATTATTACAAAAATTATTTTTATCAAAAAATAGTAAAAGTTAACCCTGTTAATGAAAAATGAAATGAAAAATGCTCCTCATAATGCCATCAAATATTTCTACTAATGACTTCATATAATGCATTTCGCACGTGTGAGGAGTTGAATTACATGTATATCCATAAATTGTGAACAAGACAATGCCCAATGCATTTTTGATAGGGAAATATAAATTGCTCTCGTTAGATATGAATTTTTGGATCTTTCCCTATCTAATTTATATCCTTCGGGGGACAACTCAATGTTTTGGGAGAAAGTGAAATTTTCATCATTTTTTCTTTAGATATTTATGATTAAAAAAGAAATTTTACAAGTGATAATTAGCATGGGTAATGGAGATATGAATATAGTAATAATCATAGGCTGCGCAAAAAAAGTAGTCTTTTTTTTAATTACAAAGGGTGTGTTTGATCTGCTAAAAAACAGAGTACTGGACAGGACAACTTTTTGTACCCTGTTTGCTGTAAAAATTGGTTATGAGACTGGACAAAATATGTAGCAAGGGACAGGACAAAATCAGAAATTTTTGTTCTTCACTAAACCACAAGACAACTTTTTGTCCACAGTACAACTATAAAAAATACGAAAAATACCCTTTTTATTTTTAAATATGAAAAAATTATCTCCTTATCTCTCTTCGATACAATTTTGTCTTGTCCTGTACCATCTTATTTTATCCTGTACTATCTTGTTTTGTCCTGTACTGTTCTGTTCAGTACTTACTGTTTTGCGAATCAAACGCACCCAAAGTCTTTGTTAATATACTAATGTTCTTTGAATTTAGTTTGAAAGTCATTATCCAGGAAGCCACGTTGGCGCACTCTAATTAATTATCTAATTAACAATAAGAGTACTTATGCTAAAGTAGAATACAGTCTTTAGACGTAAGTCACAGCTAGAACTTTGGTATCATTCCAATTAGAACTTTTTTTATGAAATCATTCCAACTAGAAATTTGGTATCATTCCAACCCATTGCAAATTTGAGATTATAAAGATGGCCGGAGAAATAAACACTAAAATGTCCATTTAACAATTTTTTATTGTATTTTGTTGTGTATGTCGTATATGATTTTGTAAAGAGTTTAAACTTTAGTTCTTACATATTACTCCTTCCGTACTAAAATATATGTTGTTTTGAGAAAAAAATTTGTACCACAATATATGTCGTTTTACATTACCAATGAAGTATTTTGATGCTCTTTTTCCTCTTATACCCTTAATTAATTATTTCTCTTTCTTCTTTCAATTCTATAATTTATCTCTCACATATCATTAATGAGGGATAATCTTGTAAATTAACCCATAATTTATCTTTTCTATACAACAATGATTACATTTCTTAATTTATGTGATATGGTCAAAACGACATATATTTTGGTACGGAGATAGTATATGCGATGTATTTTTTTGGGTGCAACAGAGTTCTAGGTTAAACTGGATTATGGCGGACAATTCAAAGATTAGTGTAGCGAATAGAAAACTTCATCTCTTTGTTCTTCCAACTACTAAAAACGTTGTCATATTCATATGTACAAGACTTTAAGATGATATTGTGGTGTATTTAGTTCATGGGCGGATTTACCACCCGGGCTGCTAGGGCTGCGCAGCCCGGGCTCGGTCGGAAATATTTGTTATTTTAGAGATTAATTTAGGGTAAAATTGATATTTTTAGAGATTAATTTAGGGCAAAATTGAAGTTTTTTAGTTTAAAACTCAAAATTTTCACCGCAAAATAATTTTTTATGGTGTTTTAGGAGTTAATTTAGAGTCAAATGAGATTCTTAGGAATAATTTAGGACAAAATTGGGTTTTTTTTTCAAATTTAAAAATTTTCATTGCAAAATTGATTTTTTTGTTTAAATTTTAAATTTTGCCCGAGTTTTATAAGTTTTCTGGCTACGCCACTGATTTAGTTTGGACACAATGATTAGGCTTGTTCTTTCGGTCTAATTAGTGCAAAATTGCTTGTTTACTTGACTGCAAGTTCATGAGTATGATGATCACGAAACAACTCAAACAAGTCAATATTTCAAGACCACAATAGAGAAAGATGACATATCTGTAATTATCAAATTTATTTTTGCATTTCATCCAAAACAATCATCATCTAATATGATGTTTATGATCCAACTCTTGCGCTCAATATCATATCATCTTGAGTGTGCTTTGAAATCTAGAACTTTTAATTTGTAGTAAAATAAAAATTCCACAAATTACCAATTAGAAGAACAGAATATCATTTTTTTTCCATTTCAATTTTTTATATATACATCCTTAATTACTAGTTTTTCATACATTACATCCTCTCACAAGAATCAAACAAAATACCATAATTTATGCTTAATGCAATACATGATACATGTCAAATTCATCAATTGGCCTTATTAGAAGTATGGTCCAAAATTCTTCCTGAAATAGCATTAGCAAGTGCTGCAGTGAAACTTGGATCATTTGTCAAAGAAGTAGCCATTTGTTGAACCAAAAATTGTTGGATAGATGATTTTGGAAAATTGTAAACATTGTCAAATTTCATGGTTGGATGTGTCCTTTGGATAATTTGTTTAGGTGAAATAACATGAATTGAACCTATAAGGGATTCTTCAATTTGGCTTGATATCATTGATATTTCAGCTTTCTCATGACCATGATTGTGCTCTCCTTCATATGTTGCAACTAGTATAGTAGGGTCTTCTAAACTTTTTTGTACCTAATTGATAATGACAAAAGAGATCAAAACTTGACATATATAGTTTGGGTGATTCTTGAATCAAAATCATGAATGCCAAAGTCTTAGACAAAAGAAAATACTAAGTAGTTCTTGCTAATGGAATTTTGAATTATTATTACCTTCTTTTTAACTGGGCAGCTTGGAGCATTGGAGCACCTAAAGTAAGCTCTAGGAGAGGGATTATCTCTAGTAACCTTTTGACCATATTTCCTCCATTGATATCCATCCATCACATACTTTATACCACAAAATTACAAATAGAAAATTAATCAAATTTAGTACATGTAATTAAGCTCCACACTAATGAAATTGTTGAAGAAAAAAAATGAAATTTATACATAAAAAATCATAAGAAACTTACCAAGCTATTACTAGATGCTTCTGTTTTCACAAGAGCCTTATAAGTCTTAGGTGATGAAATTTCCCTACATGGCCTTTTGATTAATGATTCCTCATCAGTAACAGTGCTGCACTCATTATTAATAATATTAATCCCTCTAATAGTACTACTAAACATATTGTTGTAATTTTCACTTTCAATTTTTCTCTTCCTTGATTGTTGAGTTTGGTGCTCACAATTTTGATTCATCAATTGATTCAATTGCTTTTGCATAGCATCATAATTCTCACACATATTGCTCAACTTTTCGTTTAGCCTCTTGTTCTCACAATTGAGACGATGTAACTCTTCGATCAAAATTTCATCCTAGTCACAAAATTTTCAATGTTAATTTTTGAAATTCAAGGATGACATTATGAAATAACTAAAAACTTCTTGATTTTATGTGCAAATAATACTAAAATAGTTGAATTATCGACAAAAATTAAAGATAAAAAATGAACTTAGTTCCAATTTTAACACACACGCATATATAACACTTTGCGCGATGAAATAAAAGGTGAACTTCAAAAAATTTGTCGCTAATTCAACTTTTTTTATAGATATAGTGCCGGACCAATTTAGGTCATTAATAATTAACTATATGTATACTAACCTTGTATGTAGAAGGAAGATTAATGTTAAGATTGAGTGAAGTATCTACACATGTTGATTCCATTGCTATGTTGTTTTGCTGAAAGAAATTAGAATGATTGAGACCAAAGTTTGTGGATATATATAGTTAATTGCGAAAGAGTGGAAAACTTTGGATTTTATTTTTTGATAAACGAGTGATTTTTTTTTATGAGTGGAAAGAAATTTGGAGGAAAATGAGAGTGAAATATAACAACCTCCTCAACATATATGGACGTCATCCACTTTCGTCATTTGCTAGGCGTATGTTAGGCGCGTAGGAGAAAAAAATTAAGCATAGAATTAAATAATACGCTCCGTCCTAAAATATAAGAGAAAAAATAAAAATCACAAAAAAAAGTAAAATATAATGATTTGACGTAAGCTTTTTAATAAAAATGTTATTTGAAAAGATGTATAAATAATTTTGATTGATTATTGATTGTGGAAAAGGTAAGAGAGAGAGAGTGAATTTTTCTTGAAAACGTAAAAGTTTGTGTTTTTCTCTTATATTTTGGGACAAAAAAATTTGAAATTTTTCTCTTATATTTTGGGACGGAGGGAGTATAGTATAGACATAACTGTTTTGAAATAATTTTTATAAAGTATATCGTTAGATTGAAAATTTATATCATATAGATTATTTTTGTAAAATTTCAGATAAATTTAAAATCATTTTATATGTTATTGAAACACATAAAGATTAATATCATTTAAAAAATAACACATACTATTAAGTAGTAAGAACTGAGAGACATGAATTTGATAAGGGAAGGTCCAAAGATTAAATCCTGGTAAGAACAATTTATTTTTTTGATGTAAAAAAAGTCATAATTATATTATTGCCAATAGAGTAGCACATATAATAGTGTCTTAAACATGTGGTAATGATACTTTCATAAAAATATAAAAAAAATATAGAATTTCAACGACTACGAGGTCAAGTTAATTTAAGTGATCACATAGCTGCATATAGCCTCAATTTTAGTCAACCACTATACATGGTTTAATTTTATCGTCACGGAAGTCTTGGATTTTCCTGACCGGCCAAAAAAAAATCTCGGATTTTATTTTCATCTAGTAACTGTGCTGTCATGTAGGGGTGATCGTGGTGCGGTTTGGTTCGGTTTTGATCAAAAAAGCCAGCCGAATCGCGAGATAAAAATACATGCGGTTTGGTTCGGTTGAATTTTAAAAGGTTATCCAAACCAAACCAATCCAAACCAATGCGGTTTGGTGCGGTTCGGTCGCCGCGGTTTATCGAGATATAAAAAATATGAGAATATTATCAACTTATAACAAAATAAACGTAAAAATATTAGTATTTTATTGTTTACTTTTACATTAAATAATATGTATATACATAAATTGCATATATCCAAAAACTTTTGTATATCTTATAAAAAGAGTTTATTTTTAATAACAATATTATAGTTCTTAATCGTGTAAAATGAAATATTTTAACAACCTACTATTTTATAGACTCAATTTTGATTGAGTTTATTAAGTTGAATTGTGTAATAGGTTGATTGTTTATAGTTGATATAGTTAAGTTAAGTATTGCGGTTTGGTTCGGTTTGGTTCAGTTTTATGAAATGAAAATCGCGAACCAAACCAAACCGTGCGGTTTAGTAGAAAAATGATCCGTGCGGTTTTAACTAAATGCGGTTTTTTGCGGTTTCGATTTGAATTGGTTCGGTTTGCGGTTTTATTTTTAGATTGGTCCATGTACTAATTAGCACTAATTTTTATTTTATTTTTGAGGGAAAAAAAATTAGTACTAATTAGCACTAATTTTTATTATCAAGTTTAATGTCTACAAATTTCTCTTTTAATGTGAATTAATAGGATATTTAAAATTTTAATTTTAATTTCTACATATAAAATGTGATGTCCAATATTCAAAATATTTTTAATAATAATAATAATAAATGTATAAATAAATAATAATAACAAGTTAATTAGAGCTCTTCCATCCAATTGTCATCTTCTTTACGTCACCTCCATTTACGTTCTTTAAATTCTTAATCTTTTCCACATGATATAATTTCCTAACTTTGAAAAGTTGAATATATTCTCCGACCAATCTCTTTCTCTTGTTTAGTCTTTTTCCATCTTTGTGTGACATTTTCCTTTTCACTTTTTAATGAAGTTTATTTTCAACTTTTTACTTTTATTTGGATAAAATAGGAGTAAACTATTAAATTAGTTCTTATTTTTGTAAGTCATTTTTAAATAGGTTATTGTTTTTATTAATATTTTAAATTAGTTTATGTTGTTGCATTGTCGGTTGTTTTTCAATTCGTATATTTAGTTTGGCTTTAGATAGAATTGAATTTGATAGATTTGATTGTAGTAGAATTGATTTTATCGGAATTGATTTTAGTATGATTGATTTATGTTTGGATACAATATGTAAAAGTGAGTTGAACAATAAATTTCAATGTAAAAATCATAGTTAAAGTTAGAAGGTACAAACTCTAGTTTCTAGCAGAATCAATTCTAGAGGTATGATTTAGAATAATCAAACACCTAAAATCAATCTGTAATCAATTCTACACCTCAAAAATTGCTTTTGACTTTTTTAAAAGTCAAACCAAACACACTTAATCTTTTAGTGGGACTAAATTGAGAAAATTTTGATAAATTAAATACAAAGACTAAATAAAAAATATTTGTCTAAGATTAATTTAAAATATTAATAGCATGAATTTATTTGTGAGTGACTTATAAAAACAGATTAATTTAGGGTCTGTTTGGCAAGCACATAAAATGAGTTTATAGCTTATAGCTTATAAGCTCATTATGAAAAATAAGCCCTGTTTGGTAACCCTTTTTACACATGAGCTTATAGCTTATTTTGATCAGCTTTTAGCTTATTTGGATAAGCTAATTCAATTAGCTTATTAGCTTATAGCTTATAGCTTATTACTTTTTCTTCCAATTTTACCCCTATCATCTTACTTAAAAATAATTAAATATTAATTAAATATATATTTTTATGTCATTTCATATCAATAAGTCACTTCAACCGCTAATTTTACCAAATACTACAAATTCAATCAGCTAGCTTATCAGCTATAAGCTATTAGCTAACTTATCAGATATCAGCTATAAACTATAAGCTCATCCGCTATAAGCTAGCTTATAAGCTATCCGTTATTTTTAGCCAAACAGACTCTAAGGGTCAAATCACTTTTTAGATACATTGAATAATTAATATATCTGATTCATATATAGACTAAATACATTAAGTATTCAATAAATATAAAAAGTGACTTGTCTCTTATAATAAAGAACAAAAATAGTAATATATTGGATAAAATAAATACATCTCGAGTGTCACTATTACAATTAAGAAAAAAAATATAATAAATATACATTGATTAGAAAAGATACGTTTTAAACTAATTAAACTAAAAGTTAATCTGTGAATATATCATTTTGTAGCTAATTCACATTGGTTGTTAGAAAATAACTATATTTTTTTTTGAAGCAGCAAAAAAATATTTATTAATTAAAACTATATTATGTTAAAGAATAACTTATGTCTTACCTTAGTAAATATACACACACATGTGTGTGTCACCTAGCATGAAATAGTAATTTAAAAGTAATTAATATTTATTTGTAATAGTGATTAAAATTTGAAGTTTTTTTTATTTAAAATAGTGACGAAAAATTATTAAAAGAACTATCTTGTTGTACTCTTGTGTAGTTTGTGTGTATGAAATTTCATCGAATTGAATATGAAATATTTGATTAGGGATATGCACTAGTTCTTTCCTTTCTACAAGTATTAATTTAGTAATTAATTAACCCAATCTTTTCAATAAATTATTGACTTCTAGCTAGTTTGGAGAATGGTGTGTGTGTTGCTGCACTTATTCCAGCTGCCACCGAAGCATGGATAAATTAAATTCTACTACTTTTTTTATTGTCAAAAAAAATTCTACATTTTTATATTTATATAATAATATACCATAGTTAAATCACTATTTTAATACATGCTCTTTAAAGAAAATACATGTTTAATTCATGCTCACTAGTTTTTTTTTTTTTACAATAATACATTAATACATGACATATTCATTCTTTATACCAGTGGCATAGTATTTAAATTTGTATGAATAAAATGTAGCTTGACCCAACGAAAGTCTTTTAAAATCAAGGAAAAGTCAAGTCATGGCAATTCTTTATATACTTTTTGAATATTGCTAAGATCGTAAGGCATGATGTCACCAACATGACATATTCATTCTTTAATTTCAACAGAAAATAAAAACAAAAATTCATTCATTTCATTAGCGTCTTAGTCGAAAATTTTGTGACTCAATTTGGTTCGTTGAAGAAAACAATTTGATGATGCATGCACTTGTTATTTCCCTATTTTTTTTTAAAAAAAGTTTTGTTTCTCGATTTATTTTAAAAAACGATTTTTTAATCTTCACAATTTCACTTTTGTTTGTGTTTTAATCCTTCATTTTCTTTTTGGATGACACAAACCATTATATTATATACACACTCCCCAAGTGAAAGACATGGAAGGCCCTGACGCTCACTTACAAATGAAAAAAAATAATCATAAAATAAATTAAATTAATGTTTTGTTTTGTTTATTTAGTTCAATTGATATAGATATTGTATGAAATGTGTAGGAGTTTAAACTTTAATATATCTACTTATTCGTCCATTTATTCACTTAAAAGGGATAAAATTATACTCATGAGATTACATGATCAAAAAAAAAATTGAGTTATATGTAGTGTACAGTATATTTACTTCTACAAATTTATATATGTCATATTTCTAACCTATTCTACTTAAGATTCCATGGTCGGTGTCCTTGTACACACTATTACTACTCCCATATCCTGTGAGCAATTTGAATCATCGCACAAAATTTTCATGTATTTATCATGCGGCACACGAAGAAAGATTTTGCACATATGGGTCTTCAACATGTTTTCCATATTTTTTGAAAATCGTACTTTCGCACATGTAATTTTGAACAAAAAAAATAATTTCACTCTTATTTTTCTGTTTTACATTTTGAAAGTTACTAACTAACAACTGAATGGTGTAACATAAAGTAAACTAAATAGCTACTTAAAATTTGTAAACAAAATGAATAACGCTTAAGCTTTTAGGAAAGGCCAGATCAAATCGAACTCTTGACCTTTAGGTCATAGAGATTTTGATACCATGTCAAATGACCGATTATCCCAAAAACTTAAGCTTTTAGGAAAGGCCAGATCAATAGTTTTATATTATTTCTAACAAGAGCTACTTGAAATAAAGTTTAGAGACGTTACTTAAAAAAAGTGTTTGATCAATATATATCATAAGTCCAACAAAAAAAAATTAAATAGCATAAGTACAACTGAAATATTTGATAGTTTTAGGTTCAAATTTAAAAGTGTAATTCTACAATTCTTATTATTACTATATGTTTGCTTAAATTTCATTGCTAGAATCCTAACATTGTTTGACCTGATTTCTTCTAAACCAACAAAACAAAAAAGATCTCAAACAAATTTCAACTGCTACCACAAATAATGGATTTTTTTTTTTTCATTAGAAATTGCAACAAATATGACATTTGACCGATCAAAGTGTGAATGTGTGATAAACATGGGATTAAAAGTGTAATCGAACCCTTACTTTTAACTTCATGAATACAAATGAATCTTTAAAACGCACATGTGAATGAAAATTTTTGAACAGTTCTAGAAATAGTAATTGCTGCTGGAAGGAACAAGCACATGTGTTTGATTGATGGTAACATATTTCACACGTGATCTATATGTGAAATTAAATTGATGAAACTGAAAAGGTTGTTTCATTCGTGTCGGCAGCTTCATTTATTTACTACTAAGTTTATCATTTTATTGTACATATTTTTCTTTTTTTCTTCCATTTTATTGTACATATTGGCAATTTGAAATAAGGTCAAGGTGTTTATCTTTTCACGTGTAAATTTAATAAAATAAATTTGAAGATTATCTTATGTGATTATGTGCATGTTTGGTATCACGGTGGATGTATCAGAATCACAGTGATCTACCGTAATTTTTAGAAGCTACAAGTTGTAGCTTCTGCAAAGTCACGGTGGATCACTGCAATTTTGATACTTCCACCGTGATACCAAACATAACATATGTAATGTTACTCCCTCCGTCTCAAAATATAAGAGAAAAGTGGTCAACAAAAGTTGATATATCCGGTTAAGAATTTGGTACAGATACATCAATTTTTGGTGACCACTATTCTCTTACATTTTAGGACGGAGGGAGTAACTAGAAAACGATAGAAGAAGCTTGTACCAATAAAACTAAAAACAAATAGAAGCCACCTTGCGTAGTTGCGTTTTGATTAAATTCCCCCCAATCTTTTGTATCTTTCTTATTTTATTTTCAATTATTTAATATATTTTATTAGAATATTTTTTAGGTGATTTTGTAGAGATATTTTAATTTTCACTTTTATACTCTTTTGTAAAAATTATTGTATTTTGTTCAGAAATTTTAATTCATTTGGTAGAAAATGCCGAAATTGTTAGGTACTAAGTTTATAACTATGGTTCGATCTCTGGTCACTCTATTTTGTGTGTGTAAGTTTATAATAGCTTTGTCATTTCATCTATGTACAAAAATGAATATATTGTATTTTCTCTTTTGTGTTTGCATGCATGTTGAGAATAATTATAAAAATAACATCGGACAACAAAATTACAGAAAAAACACAATTAATTAAAAATAAAATTAATCTACATGAAAAACTATTTATTAAATTGAAAGAAAAATAAATACTTACAAATGATTCTACGATTAAAGAATAAATAAAATTAATTACCTCCATGTATAAATTAAATTTCCTGAGGATCAAATTTATAAACCGGATCTATAGCAATCTTAAAGTTTCATGAGGCCACATACTGAGCATACCAATTAAGTTGGTCCAAGCCCAAATTCTTAACAATTAAATATTTAGGGTTTGAAAAAGTTTCTAAAAACTCTTTTTAAGTTTTTTAAAATTAAAATGGAGAAAACATGTTTGAAAGACTTCTTTTCAAAAATCGTTTTTGAAAACTATTTTAATTTTATAGTTTTAAAAACTAAAAAACAGAAATATGTTTCACATATTTTACTTTATAAAAATTATTTTTGAAAATTAATTTATAAAACATATTTTTAAAACTAAAAAGAAAAATTATTTCAAACATACCCTTAATTTTTAAAAAAATTGCATAAAAAAGTAGTGGTTGTAGCATTGTAGGTATATAACCACAAATTCAATGTTCTTGTGACGGTAGAGGGAATATAGTTAAGTATACTAAGCCTAATCACCTCTCAAAGTATTGGCTTAATTTATATTTATGTTGTTGACATAAAAACCATAATAATAGTCACAAAAAATGGTATAGAAAATTTGAACTAATAGCTAAAATTTCACCCTATAAAGTGAATAAGTAAATGTACCGGAGCTTAAACCTGATCTCTGCATATAATTTGCAATTATCTTGTCAATTGATCAATAAATTCTATCATTAAATCAAATGAGATTTTCACCATTTATTGTTAAACTGTCCCATTTTTTAATCAGTTTGGAGAGGCATATCCTTTCTTAGCCAGGGGTCACATGTATTACTCCTAATAAAGCAATTTTAATGGCATCTCAATTTTGTGGCTTTTGAGTGCACACAAATGCAAGAATAATATGGTTTTTGCAAAAATACTAGGATACGCTTACAAGACTTTTTCAACATCTTTTCATCAAATGAAGCTTAATATTACATTACCTAAAAGAGAAAATGTTGTACAAAACCGCAATATTTTATTGTAACAAAATCAATATTGTTTGATGAGAAAATTGTTACAAAAGTTAAGTATATATAACAAGTACAAATAAAGATAAACCACAAATACAAAGATAATTATAACTAAGATTCTGCATTTACATGAAGAATGAAGAACTACCATTAATAATTTTATTTTGTACTTAGTAGCACAATTACAAAGTCTCTTTAATTAATTAGTGACACATTTACCACTAGGTGAAATGATATTAGTGGATTTTCCACGAACATGATTGCATTTCGCAGAAGCTGGTTTCTTTGGATTAATTGAAGTAATGTTGATTTGATTAAGTGTGATATTATCACACCCTATCTTGGCACAATCCAATACAACAGCATCTTCACCAACACATGTTCCATAGATGTTACTAAATGTGATGTTTCTTATTTTTATTGCTTGTTTCTGCAACCAAAATTAAAATAAAAAATAATGTAAGCATATATTTTTTTAACAAATTAATCCAGGGTGTGGTTGAACAGTTGAGGTTCATCCTCTCTTAACTAAAGGTCGAGGGTTCAATTATCGCCTTAGATATGGAACAACTTTAAATCTCTGGACAAATTATCACACCCTTTGAGGTACCTCCAATCTAACGAGGGATATTAGTCACTGCATTCGACAGTTCTGGACAAGTTATCACACCCTTTGAGGTACCTCCAATCTAACGAGGGATATTAGTCACTGCATTCGAGTTCGACAGTGGATACCCCGGTCTCAATAAAAAAACAGAGAAAACTAGTAAAAAAAAAAGTAGGAGAACAATTTGTCGAAAATAATTAATTATGTTAACCTGTTCTGGAGTCCTCATATAATGTTGGTCAATATAAACGGGAAAATTTGTGTGATTTATTATGATATCCTTGAATAGGATATCTTTGACGTATCCTTTTCCACCCTTGAAAAAAAATAATATTTATGTTAATTAAATTTTATAAAAAATATAATTTATGTTAATTAAATTTATCTTGGAGTACTAGTTTACTTGATTTCAATATATTGTAGCTAGCATTACCGGCCATGTCTTGATTTTTACGGCACTAGCAGCTCCATTAAATGTGCAATTCTTGACAATCAAATTTTCTACATATTCTTCTGAACCATGTCCTCCAAGACTCCCTACACTGCATAAAAAAAATAGTAAATACTTATCAATTACGTTTTTTTTTTGACAAATACTTATCAATTAGTTATTCATCTATGGAATCAGTAAATAAAAAAAAAATTATGAGACATAAATTCTTTGTTAAAACTCAAAAATTAATAGTCCAATGATTATATTCATTTAGTAAAAAAATGTATGATTATATCCTTATTGGTAATGAGAAACTATGTATTCCATCTAGTCTATAATATAGTGTCATTTTTATATGCAACATGAATTGATTTTTTTTTCTTCCACTTGTAATTATTTAATTAGTATTATATACAACACTTCCAAAAAAATTTCCAGCATTGATGAAAATCAAAATACACCAATGGTTGATATCAATAACTTTGTAAAACCACAATTATTTTTCTTTCAATTATCATATATTTTCTTAATCCAGTAAAATTATCTAATAGTATATAGTGTTGTTAATGGACGGATGGAGTAAAATGAATCTAAATTAAACACATTGACTTTGCATATATGAATATTTTGACAAACCTAATTCCGTGAACATTAGGTCCGCATGTAATTTTGCTGATGTTAACGAATTTTGTTCCACCTTTGACAGCAATACAATCATCACCTAAAAAAGAGAAAGTTATACATGTAATTAAGATTGAAATGGTAGATCAGTTTAAAAAGAAGAAAGGTGTTACTCGCATATTCTTTAACAATGTTTCCTCACTACTGTAAAATCATTGCTTAGTGATTGATTTATTGACCAAATTATTTTACCCAATTTAGTAACCAAATGTTGAAATCAGTCGCTAAATCAATATATAAATCAATCACTAGTAATCGATTTGAGAAATTTTGTTAAACCACATTATATCGATTTAATGATCCTTTTGAGATTTGCATGAATTATACAAATAAGTGTAAGGAAAAGATAAAATTTTTAATTTCACCGCTTTCTATTGAAGTGTCATGAATATTGACTCGAATATCTCTTGTTAAATCAACTCCATCAGTGTTGTGACTTCCGTTTGGTGAATGAATGTGAATATGTGAGATAGTTACATCATTGCTATCGGTCACAGCGATATGTGGGCCTGGCCCATTGATATGAGTAAGACCAGATATTTGAAGCCCATCACATTTATCAAACTGTAAAGCCTGCTCAATAAATATTGCCATTGTTGATAAGAAAAAATATTTTAATTCATGATCTAATATATATATTTACTATAAATCATAATGGTAAGAGTTTTCTAACCGTTGGTATTCTAGGGCAATTTCCAGTTCCTTTCACCTGCAAATTTTAAAATAGTGTATTGGTTGATGATTAGTGTTACAAATAATGACTGCAAAACAATTGGATAATTCATTTTTACCTAGCTAGTGTACTAAATTATGTGTAATTAATATGGAAATTGTAAATAAGTTTTTTTTAGTTTTAAAATTAAGGCTTAAATACATTTTTGATCCTCTAAGTATTTTCAAGGTTTCACTTTGGTCCTTTAACTATTTTTCGTTCCGTTTTGGTCCTCTAACTTTCATTCCGTTAACTTACTTGGTCCTAACCGTTAGAAAAATGTCAAAAATGAGAGGTAGAAGCCTCTAATAAGAAAACGGACATTAGATTTGGATTCATCGTGAATAATGAGAGGTTTTGGGGTATCATTTCGTAAGCTTTCGTGAGTAGAAAGATCATCAGTGATGTGGACGGGGACGATGATGGAGGAAGTTCTGTACGCGATGAATAAGTAGGAAGAAGAAGGTCTCTGGCCATGTGGCATTTTCCTATTGGATCTCACACCAAAGTCATCAAGTCCCTAAGTGCCACATACGCAAAATTAACGTTTTTGACATTTTTCTAACGATAATTAGGACCAAATAGATTAACATAATGAAAGTTAAATAACCAAAACAGAATGAAAAAATAGTTAAAGAACCAAAATGGAACGAAAAATAGTTAAAGGACTAAAATAAAATCTTGAAAATATTTAGAGAACCAAAAGTATATTTAAACCTAAAATTAAAGATAAAAAATGTGTTCACAACTCGAATTGATTATGTGATTACCCTGTCCCACCAGCCTTTACCATTACCATTGATAACTCCTGATCCTTCAAGTGTCAATCCAGATATATTAAAGAAATGAATCCAAAATATTGAACACTCTCTTCCCCAATCATTTCTCTGAGGTGCTAATATGGTTCCCATAATCTGCAAACATTTGACATATATAATAAGTTATTACTATATATTACTTTTAGTATACTGTAAGAGATGAAGAAAAATTAATATGAAGGTTAGTTTCTTCTAACTTTTGTACCTTGATATTAATATTTTTAGAATGGCAAGGTCCAGTGAAATTTAGAATTGGACGCACAAAAAATGAATACCCTTCTGGCACCACGAGTGTATTCCCATGATTACCATCACATAAAGCTTTGAATGCATCCATAAAAGCCTACATATAGAAGAAAAAAAATAGTGTATATATATTGAGATTAGAAATTGAAGAATTATTGTAATTATAATTTTTTTTTGACACATTGTAATTACAAATTATATATTTTATAAGAAAGGTATATCAATTAAACGAGTATACTTACCCAAAAAAAAATTAAACGAGTATAAATAAGGATCGGAGTACGTATGATGCCTTATACTTTTCATCAACTTGTAAAAAATAAAAATAAAGTACGAGATCAAGGTAAAAAAAAAAAGTATTCATCATTATTATACATAATATAAGAATGATGAAAATTATTTTTATTTAATCGTTGAACATTCAAGTATACTCCCTCCGGCCTTAATTATAAGCAACTTTCTACTTTTTAGATTCATTAGATAACTAATGTATCTGGTTTATAATTAAGACTTGATACATTAGTTATTCAATGAATCTAAAAAGTGGAAAGTTGCTTATAATTAAGGCCGGAGGGAGTATGACTTATATGATTTTAACTTTTAAGTAACAACACATTTACTACACACTACTTTCCAATAAGACAAGCCGACGCAAGAATAAGCTACAAACTCAATTGTGTTAGAACTCCAAAAACATAAAATGTTTAATTATTTGACGAAAGACATCATATTCGTGAATTATTTTGCTATATATACAGAGTTTTTATGTTGTTTAGTGGTGAGTTACAAAGCACAAACACTTAGGTTCTCGCATTTTGTTGATTTATTTGCTTAATATAAAGTTTTCTCTTCAAAAAAAAATATATAAAGCACAAATACTTTTCAAATAGGTCTTTGATGGGACACGACACTTATAGTGATGTTTCCAGATTCTGGTTGATATACCAAATTGTATTGAACACATTTTGATTAATGAAAATATGAATACCCTTTTGGCACCACCAGTGTATTCCCATGATGCTAATCAAAATGTGTTCAATACAATTTGGTATATCAACTAGAATCTAGAAACTAACTGACAATGTGATCGCCTTAGCAAGTTTATGAGCAATCTCATTTGCTTGTCTCTGCAGTGATGGTTATATTGAATTCATTTTCACAATTTTTTCATTTTAATAACATACTGTTATGGGCTTTAAAAAGGACTCATCTTAAACTTCACTTAGGACTTCATATGTGTTGGGTTGGGCCACTATAAGATTCAATAAAAAGTCATGAAAGGTCTTTTGATTTTATTTTTTTTTTGTATTATTTTTTATCATCGTAGAAAATATAATAAAATAAATATTTTCATATCCATAAAATGAAACGTAATAAAATAATATAATTTTATAGTCAAAAAATGATAATTGAGTCTAAAAATAAAAACATAGAATATTACATGTGATAACATTATTCGAAAAATTCTGTCAAAAAAAAAGTTATTCAAAAAATAAAAACTCTTTTACCAAAGAAAAATAGAGCTAAGAAAATGAGAATAGTGGTGGAAAAATAATGAAATCTCTCTCATATCTAGAAAGAACGAGTAAATTAATCCATTTATAATATTTTACGAGTTTATAGTAGAAAGAATGAGTAAAAAAAAAAATGAATGTGAATATAATGTATACACGTACTTGTGAATCATCAGAGCCACCATCGCCTTTGGCACCATATTGAATCACGTCAAGGGTATCCTTACCATTTACAACCCAAGAGTTCAATGAAGCAATTGAAATGATCAAAATGCAAATTATAGCCATGTCCTGCAAAGATAAATTAGATATATGTATAATGAATGAATGAAAAAACAATGTAAAAAACATAATATCACGAATGAAAAATATTTAAGAGTTGTTCGTAGGCAAATTAATAAGCAAATTAACAACTAAAGTTTACTAACCATCGTTTGTATGTATGATCTAAGCTTTCTTAGCTTGTGCGTGTATTATATATATACACACAAACAATGAGACGTTAGCCACAATTTTTCATAAAAAAGATGAAGTCAAACAAACATTAAAACTATAATAAACATGAAACTTGTTTTGAAAAATACAAAGACGGAAAGAATCATGTAAGGATTTGAGAACATAAAGCACTTTTAATTTTATTACTAATTAATTCCTTTTTTTTAAGGATGATTCATTCCATTTTTGTTCATACGTACTAATGTTCATGAATTTGAAAATTAGATATAAGACTATTTTGGATATTTAAATTTTTTCATATCAATTGTAGGCTTTGTTGTTGTTCTTGTTAGATTATAGTTGATAGTTTATTGAATTTGTCTTATTGAACATAAATCAGTAGTTTACTCATTTTATTTTAGGTTTATAATATATTGGGTTAATAGATTTTTATGAGCGAGTTGTTGGGACAACGAGGGGAAGTTTTGGGAAATCATTCACATTAAGTTTAATAATATTGATATAAATGAATTGGACACTACACTCTTATCAAAATTTTTAATAAATATTGTTAAAAATATTTTAATTCTCCTCTTTTAACCCTGAAATGACTCGATCTATACATTTTTGTAATGAGTTGAATATTTTTTTTACTTCCTATTAATAAATTGTTGCTTATCTAAAAAAAGGTTTTATCATGATTGGAATCAGACATTTCTAATATTTCGCTAAATGTATGTTATTAACCATTTTGACTACTTCTTTATTTTGGTAACTTTGACTACTTTTTTTTTTGGTAGAAATTTTGACTACTTTTTTTTTGGTAGAATAAATTTTGACTGTTTTTTTTTTTACAAAAGAGGATCATAGGTCCAAACAAAAAATTAATTAATTAAACGGATATTTTAATCATCAAAAATTAACTAACGGAGGCTACTAGACGGAGTCTCCACATTAGTACAATTTGAGAAATTTAGGGATAGACTAAAGTTAGCTAGTCAATCAGCGCAACGATTGCCCTCCTTTCAGGTATGACAAAATTAGATATGCAAGTCCAAAACCAAAAGACTGCGAATACGACGAACCAAAGTAGGTAACATCTCATTAAACTTGCATTTATCTGTAACTATATCCATTAGAATTTTTGAGTCACTTTCCACAATGAATTGCAGAATACGATCTCTCCAAAAGCCATCTTCAAACTGAGGTACATGCCTCATAATTCAGCATCAAAGGCGTCACACACACCAATCTTCCTAATGTAGCCTTTGGTCTATCTCCCATTAGCATCGCGAAAAAAGACCACCACACCATGCAGACTCTCCACCCCCTTTACAGTTTACAAGCACCATCACGATTGAGCTTTATCCAACCTTCGGGTGGTTTATTCATGTCGATGTAAATTGTCTCCTTTCTCTGAATATTTGGATGAAGCGATTGAGTTGAACACAAGTTTATTTCTCTTGTAAAATTAATGATTACCAAAACAAAGGTGTTTGGTTATTAAAAATCATCTTCAAAAATAACTTTATTTTTCACTTCCACAAAAACCAACAAAACATCACTTCAAAAATAGATTTGACTACATTATTAACCAACAAAATACGAATCATTAACCACGTACATTTTATTTTATGTACTGTCAATGTTTTTTGAAATTATATAAAATAAGTGGTCAATGACTTGTACTGTATTTTTTTATTAGTGAAGTAGTAATGTTATTACTACCTCCGTCCTTTTTTATAAGATTCTGTTTGACAAAATTGTACTATTCATTTAACATATTTTGGTCATATTTTTTTAATAATACATAGATGTAAATATTACTCCGTATATATAAGATTTTGTTTGACTATTGGCCTATTCTAGCACATCTTGTGTTGGGGGTTAACTTTTCTTGGTCATATATATATATATATATATATATATATATATATATATATCATTTTGGCTTGTTCAAAAAAAAAAAGATTTTGTTTGATTTGTTTTGATGAGTACTTTCAAAATATCAAATTTTTATAATTTTTGCTACTAGATAATTAAAGATATTAGCGATCAAAATTGTGCATTGACGTATGTAGGGATGTCAACGGGGCGGGGAATGAGCGGATGTTGTTTCCCCGTTCCCCGCCCCCAAACTTTCCCCCGTCCCCATCCCCGATCCCTGCCGCGGGGGAAATTTTCCTTCATCCTCATCTCCACGGATCTCCACAGTATCCACGGTGCTCCACGGATATAAAAAATATATTAAATTGTTATACATTTTAATCAAAAGTACGACACTAATATCTTTTTTTCTTCCTTTTTCTAAAAAAATTATTATTTTGTATCTTTCATTTTTTAAAAATAAAAGTACATTTTGTATCAATAACAAAAAAATACAAAAGCATTTTCTAATATTTCATTTTATCAAAAAAATATATATTCAATTGCACATGTTGTTACCATGCATAATCATAATCTTTATAAAATATTAATTATTATTTTTTATAAAAAAAAAAGCACATAAAGTTATATGTTATTTATATAATTTAAATAATATAATCGGGGTCGGGGAATCTGCGGTGGCGGAGGGACCCCGTTTCCCGCCCCGTACCCACGGGGGGATTTTCCCCTCCATCCCTGACTCCCCGTCCCCGCAGGGAAAAAATTTACTACTTCGGATTTCTGTACAAATAATCCCCACAAATAATCCGTTAACAGATATAAATTGACATCCCTAAGTGTACGTGCAGTGGTCAAACGAGGTCTTATAATTAGGAACGAAAGTAGTAATAAGATTTATATTTAAAAAAGTGATTACAAACATACATTTTTACTGTTAATGATCAGTAGTGAAAATAGTGAACGACATAATTTAATTTTTTCGTTATAAAAATTTTCATTATTAATTTTGAAAAAACAAATTGACAAAAAAAAAAGGTTTTGTTCACCTTATAAACATGTTTATTTCTATATTTTTCGCATTTCGACATGAAATGCATCATATAATTAAGTACTATCAATATTTTGAATACATCCATTAAACCGGTGACCATTTGAATTCCACAGGAATTGTTTTGATATATACACAAAAATTAAAAATAAACTCTTGAGCATCTCTTTAAGAGATCAAATTCTCTCATCACTTAAACTAATTTTTTATGATACCCTTTAATTATATTGATCTTAACTACCTTAATAAAGTCAATAAAATATTGGTTTATAATTTTGTTGTGCTTCTAGATCTCTATATTATTATGTTCTTCTTCTGCTCCACTATTTTGTAGATGACACCTCCACCATATAACAAAATTATCTTACAAACAAAAAATCATAATAATAATACAAAGTATTTTAATTTGGACACCAACCATTTAGATGGATGTAACTGATTAACTGCATGCTTTGGTTGTTCTTATTTCTAAAACCGCAGACAAGACATTATTCCCTCTAATTAAACGCCAAACACCTCCACGTGATGACACATGGAAGTTGGAACCTCTCAACTCTCATAAATACATTGCATTGAATTGACTAAAAACCTTATCCTCAAAACGCACTAGGAGGACATACAATTATTTGCCTGGCCAAAAATTAGATATGGAATAGTAAACATGTCATGACTCTATTGGCTAGGATAAAAGATCGATGCCCATACGTTCAATGTTGAACCAGCTAAGTTAGGAGTAGTACAATAATTATATTATTACTAATGGTGTGTAGATGAAACAAATAAGATTGATTATGAGTTTATGACATTTCTCAGCCTTCTTTGGTGAAACAATATAATGTGGGGAATGAATGAATAATAGAGAAAAAAGGGGAAGGAAAGAGAAGGAAAAGAGAATAAATATTTTAAGATTATTTATTTATTTTGTGAAATGGAGAAAGAAAACGAATAAAATTAGTTATGATTCAGATTTATTTATGTTTAAAATGACATTTACTATTTTAGTCGGATTAAAAAAAAATTGGTTGCTAAAATGCTATTTTATATCTCCTATACATACCAACTAGTTGAATGCACACTCCCTTTTTAAAAAATTGAACCAAACAAATTTTATTTAAAATATTTTTTCTCATCCCTTCCCTCTTAAAACCCCCAACCAAACACACCCTAAGTGTGTAAGTAACAATTAAATATTGGACAAAAAAACACCACAAGTTTAATTCTTTATTTATTTTAGAAAGAAATATTGAAATAATCATTAAATTTTGATTCGAAAAGAAATAATCATTAAATATATAAAGGTATAAACAAATAAAAATAAAATACTATAAGTCTCCGATAATGAACATAATTCAATTGATAAATATATTACATTATATTATATAAATGTTGATGTTGTCATTCAAACACAAAATTTCTATTGTTTTGATGTATTTTTAACTACTTAATTATCTTTTAGTAAAAAAACTACTTAATTATCTTACAATTTTTTTATTAACACCAAAATTAGTTTGCTAATTTTGCCAAATACAACCTAATTATTACAATTTGGGGGTTTCTAGGGCGGAGTATTTACAGTCTCGCCAAAATCATACTAGTATGTAGTATCTACATCTACCTAAGATTCAAGCTACTACTATAATATAAAATATAAAACCCAAAATCAAATGCAAAATACCAAAATTTGTTAGAACTTATACAGAAGCTCAAGCACCCAACGGTCAACTCTAGCATATAGTATTATACACCACATTAATATCATACACAAATTTAATATATGATCCATATATAGTCATATATTATACACCCAATATTCAAAGAATCTTAGGCATGACATTAACTGGGCCATCTTACTATTACACGTGGCATCATTCCCCTTGCCATGACCAAACAATGTCTTTGAGAGCAGGCCTAACATCTTCTTCAAACAACTTAACATATTCAAAAGTATCACCGGAACATTTAGAAAATTCAACCACCGCAAGCTCCGGCGCCACCTCATATATTTCCGCCGTCACGGCCAACTTTCCTTTTCTCCCATCCATCAATCCTTGCAACTTCAATTTGAAATCCTTCACCTTCTTAACTTTAAATCTTAAACTTTTCGCGGCACTTTCAATTTTTGTTGTAATCTCTGAAATCGAACACTTTGAAGTAAAAATCGAACCCCTTTTTTTCTTTTCCTCAAACAAACCCGAAAGATCAAATCCCGAAGACATCGAAGAAATAAACTCGAACGCGTTGAAAAATTGCGGTGGAGAAGAATCAAACATCTTTGATTCCAAATCCAAATCATCATTTGAATTAGTAGTAATTGTTGATAGTGACGATAAACCTTTTCGAAACCATGGAACATTCATGATTGAAGGAATAGTGATCCTTCTTTCTGGATCAGCTACTAGAATCTTCGAGATTAATCTCTTTGATTCCGGCGAAAACCAAGGAGGAAATTGATACTCTTCTTTGAAAACTTTATTATACATGGACATTAAATTTTCATGTTGAAAAGGTAAAAATCCAGCAAGTAAAGCATAAAGAATAACACCACAAGACCAAGTATCGGCTTTAAAACCGTTATAACCTCTTTTTCTAACGACCTCGGGTGCCACATAAGCTGGAGTTCCACACTGAGTATGTAAAAGTCCATCCTGACGAATTTGTTCAGGCAAAGCTGACAACCCGAAATCAGACACCTTAAGATCGCCGTTTTCATCAAGTAACAAATTCTCCGGCTTCAAATCGCGATGTGAAACGCCTCTACTATGACAATAATCAACCGCGCTTATAAGTTGTTGAAAATACTTTCTTGCAAGTTCTTCTTTAAACTTACCTTTCGCAACTTTATCGAATAATTCTCCACCACGCGCATATTCCATCACGAACAAGATTTTTGTTTTTGTTGCCATGACTTCTTTAAGGTTCACGATGTTTGGATGTTTTACTAACCTCATCACGGAAATTTCACGTTGGATTTGTTCCATCATGCCTTCTTTTCTCACTTTGTCTTTGTCTATAACTTTAATTGCTACTCCTTCACCCGTTGCAATTTCTTTGGCATAGTACACCTTTGCAAATGTTCCTTTACCTAGTACTCTTCCCACCTCGTACTTGCCAAATAACATGTTTGCCTTCAACTCCTCCATTGGATTGGATTTTAAAAATAAAATAAAATATTGTACTAGCACAAATTAATCTAGCACTAACAATAAGTAATACATATTGATTAGTAGGTTTAAGGACATTTTTTTTAAGGGAATTGATTTTGGGATTTTTTTTTAAGGGTGTTGATGAATTAAGCTATAGGTAAGGGGAAAAAAGGATGGAGGAATTTTGGTTGAATGGTTTGAGTTTGGTTGGAATTTGATAGTTAAAAGGAAAGGAGAGATGTGATTTGGCTGGTAACAATTGGAACACCTGTTGTTTTGATTTTTCTTTAATGTAGAGCACACTGAATTGAATAATTCGATTAGGCTATATAGGGATGGAGAAAGTGAAGGCCACGTTAAGGTTTGGGAGCCTTGTAGGGTCATATACATTTTGTATGTTTGTTAACCATCATTTTAAGAATTAAATTTATTTATAGTATGCATTTATACTTTACTCATTATACTCAATAAGGCTAATTAAGTAAGAAAATTAATGTTAAACAACACTCATTTTAAAATGAAATGAGTATATCATAAAAATTTGATTTTAATTTCATAATTTTACTTTTAAAACTATTTATTGATTAGTTGTGTGATTTGGGTGGCAATGTATTTTTGCAAATTAAAGAAATTAATAATATCTGTGAAATTTCATAATAGAAATAAAGAAAGATATTCTTTTGGTGCTGGGAAGACTATTTGAGAAGAAATTAAATAAACATTTTTAAACAATTATATAGGTAGGTATAAAATTTATACCATCAATAAGAATAACTAATTTCCATTAAAAATATAGTTCTCTTTTTCAACTGATTTTTTCTATATATAGAAAATAAGAATCAATCTCTAATCATTTATTTAAAGTATTCAAGATCATTATGTTTCGATGTCAGAACTCATCTCAAATCAGATTAATCGATTAAATAATTTAGATATTAGTTGTAAAAACTAAAAAAAATGCAAGTTTTACAAATACTAACAAACATGACGAGCCTTTGCATTCCTCAAAAACAAACATATGATGAGCTTTTGCAGCTCACTAAAGAGAGTCTCCACAATATGAAAAACCAAATTTATAATAATGACAATGATAATGAGATTATAGAATAAAAGTAATAATAATAATGATGGTGATAATATTAATAATAGAGGTGAGAAGGTTTTGCCGACTTGGCTCCGTGACTCTTTTTCATTGGCACACTTGTTGCTTTGATTTTCTTGCCCCACAAACAAGCCCATAGAAAAAGATCTTAATCTCAATTATTTGTGACCTGTTTGTCCTCTTTCTCCCACTGTCTCTACAAATAAATAAAATCTGTGTGTTCCTGTTTTTTTTAATAATAGCAGCAATAATAATATTGTTGTTCTTCTTTGTCTCTTTTCATTTTTTATTTATGAAAAATTAATAGTTTTGTCTTTAACCATTATTTTTTAATGATAGTATCTTTATTGTTTAAGCCTTTAAGGGCTTATGGCACATATTAAGAAATTCAATAGTAGTAATTTACATTGAAAAAAATAACATGTTGACTTCTAAAAATTAAATATCATAATTTTTAACACAATTTTTATATTAAGTTTCTTATCGTATGTCTTAAGAGTACATGTTAATATTTTTTTTATAATAGAAACAATAATAATATTGTTGTTTTTCTTTGTCTTTTCATATTTATTTATGAAAATTTAATAGTCTTGTCTTTAACCATTATTTTTTTAATGATAGTATTTTTATATTTTAGTCAAAATAATAATATTATCTTCCACAAAATTATATTTTTTGCAAAGGCAACAAAAAATATTTTATAAAGAAAATAGGCATAAGGTATGCCAAACTCAAAAAAAATTATAAAAATGGAAGTAAGGGTGTTGATTTCCTACTTTTCTAGTCAAACAAATATTAAAATTATAATAAATGAATACTCTACTACTCTAGTATTCTAATTTTTTTTTAACGAAGTACGATAAACTTTTGTTAGATATTTTACCTATTATTCAATTATTATTGAATCACAGTTGTGTTATATTAAAAAAAAATTGATTTTTTTTTAAATTTTGAAACTAATTTTACAGAATAGTTTTTTTAAAAAATAAAATAAAAAGACTTGTTAAAAGCAATCCCCAAAATATTTTAATAATAGAGAAAAAGAACAAACATAAGCTGTAATTGTAAATGATGAGACCACCAAACAGGTCTAGCAATTTTCTTCTATATAATTGTGAGAGACAATAAAATTTATGGACGATATGATCAAGGCACCACTTTGGTGGACTTGAAAGCTGACACTCTGTAAGCATTTAATAAGCATAAGTACCTAAAATTGAGGTGGAATGGTCTAATTTATAAGCATATTGATATACCTAAAAATTGAACTTCAAAATTTCTAAATAATCCTCCACAAGAAGATGTTTCTATTACCAAGACTGAATTTCTAGAGGGACCTAGATTACCATTTGATGCACACAAAAAAAATGGTCGTACCAAACAAAATGGTAATACATAGATCTTTCTATTACCAAGGCTGAATTTCCTGAGTAGATTACTTGTTATCTTACGACCAAATTCTAGCTTATTAATTTATTTTAGGAATTAGAAGGTTAATAAAAAATTACTCCCTCTGGTCGTAAATATAAGAAACATTTTACTTTTTAGGTTCATGGAATCATTGATGTATATGATCTATATTATGAACCAAATACATCAATCATTCTATGAACTTAAAAAGTAAAAAGTTTCTTATATTTAAGACTGAAAGTAGTATTATAGGATTGATGATTAGTTAGTACTAATACATCCCTTCTGGTCTGGTTGCACTGTGTTTTGTTAGGCTGGGACAATCGTCAATTACTTATTGGTCAAGTTCACCTAATAATATTTTCAATATAGAAAATTCTCCACATAATTTTCTTCCTAACTGACATATGAGGAGTGTGCTTCAGTGTTATCAAACGGCGGGAACTGAATGGATTTATTTTCCAGAAGAAAAAAAAAGCATGTGTTTATTTTTAATTTTTTTTTTTTGTTATCATAATATAAGTTCAAAATTTTTAGAGCCGATAATCATAAGAAGAGTTTTCTTATTCCAACTAAATATTTGTAATATAAAAAGAAAATGATAAACATTGCCTTAAGGGCACACGTTAACATGACACATGAATCAGACCCATTTATGCTCGCTGTCGAGCAGGTCCAATAAGCAGTGGTCCACTTCGTCGCCACCTTCACACACGTTGCAGAACTTCAGATAGATTGTGTAACGCTCGACATCAGAATAATGAACATTTACTGTTTATTATAGCTCTGCAACCATAATTCCAACAACTATTGATGACGGATGTGGATCATCATCCCCTCATCAATGGTCTTAGTCCAACACTCTAAGACTATATAAATGTCATTCCTCACAATGACCAAATATCTCATTCTTAACTTCTAAAAATCTTCATTTCATGCACTTTGTTATTTAAACGTTAGAGTATTTCGTAGGTATGCATCCCCTCCTCTTCCAACAGCTCGGCAGACCAGAAGAACGATTATCCCTTCTAATTTGATAGATCAATTAGTAAAATAATTAAAAAAAAAGTAAGTTAGTGATGTTGATGCATCAAAAATGTTCATTGTTTAACGGAACAAAAAGTCATATTCACACGCTATTCTTCACAGTTTGACACGGTATACCCCAAACGTTATTGTGCAACTTGTCACAAACAAACATTGAACATTCTTCCTCACTTCTTTGTTTGGAAATTTGGAATCTTGCATATACCAAATGTATAGTGAATAGACAGACACACAAAATAATTAAGGTATTGTTACCTTGTACAAAAAAATGATAAGGTATTTAATTTAAAGCTAGAAATTTTATATTAAAAATAAAAAAATTGTATTTCCGAAACTATTTTTTATTATCCTTAAAGAATTGTGATAGTATACAATTACAACTAATAGTTGAAGTAAAAAAAACTAATAAAAACTATATATATAAACAAATTTGTACGTGAAATAAAATTTTGTTGATACTTTGTACCAAAAAAATTTGTAATACCACATACAAATCTATTCATGTGACTTAATTATAAAAATAAACTAAAACCTACTTAAAATTATAAAATATAAATTTTATACTATAAACTACTTGAAGTAACTAATATTAATAATCTAAAAACTTTTAAACATTAGTTATAAACTAGCAAAAAAAATAAGTTATCAAATAAGTTTTTTTAATCATATAAATTAATGAATTATCAACTATAAACTATTGTCAAAAAAAAAAAAAAACTATAAACTAATTTATTGTGTTTGTGAAAGAAACCCTCAAGTCGGTATTTTTGTTGTTGTTTTCACCTTCTAATTATTAGGGGAAGAAATAATAACAGTCCAAAATTCGAAACGAGTTTTGTCATCAAGTGTTTTTAATCTTTTCTCAATTACAATTGTTGGGATCGAAACACAATTTTCTCTATTAAATACAACGTCAATAATTACTTAAACCAACTAACGTTTAGTACCCTCAAAGACGGTATTGCTGGTAAGGAATATTGTTAATTGCATTGATTACTTTAATGGACCTTTTATTCAACATTTCACAGCCGCAACATCTCCTCCTGCTAGTCAAGTAGCAATAGGTGTTTCTGGATGGACTAATTCTACAATAAACAAACACACACCACATCCACTTCATACGTGGTCCACTTTGTGTAGAATGTGGATCGAAGTGATAATGATAATGAGTTCTGGCATATTCTTTTTTCATTTTAATTTTTAATACTCTACAATCTACATAATTCTTGAGCTTTTTCTTTATAATTTTGTCCAATATTTGTATGTATATGTGAACTTCTTTTTCATGATAACAAACTAAATGATATCACACATTATCACTTCAAACAGAATCTCTTGAAATTGAGTGATTTAAATATCTACCACTTCCCTAAAATCAAATAACTAAGTGATTTTTCGTCAAAAAAAATAAAAAATAACTAAGTGATTTAAATATCTACCACTTATATCACACATTAATTTTTATGATAAAAAACTAAATTATACTAAATATCTTGTTTAATATTTGAAATCGTAGACCTCAACAATTTTTTTTGAACAAGATGTAGACCTCAACAATTAATTAGATCAATGAACTCTCCTATGCTTGAATATTTACCTACCATTCAATTGTTCAATACCAAATCATATTTTTATATTATTTTAAAATAAATTCAATTTTGAAATACGGGTACCAAACAAGGAGTTGGGTCATGGATGTATAATTAGTAAAAACTAAGGGGTGTAACTGTAAGTAGCAAAACCCTTTTATTTTTGTTAGGTCCAATAGCACAATATTTTTCGGTGTACGTTTTGATTAAGTTGCTTCTCAGAATTTCGCTATTTACACCCCACCCCATATTGCTCCCAAACCCCAAAAACTCCTCCTATTTTGCCCTTCATTTTTAAAAAGCACAATTTTAGTATGATTTGAAAAATATATTCCGAGCTAAAAATACATTCTGAAGTATGCCTTTAAACCTTCAGATATGAATCCATATGCTTCGTTATTGGTCTCACGGACGGGGCTAATGACGCATAAGCTAAACATACTCTGAAAATGTCTCTTTCTTCATCAATACATCAAACTCTCAACTCTTTACGATTATAAACTAAAATCATAGTAAAAATAACTTAAAAATCTACCAAAAATTACTCCAAACAATCCAATTGTCATTAGTGAACACTCCGATATTCAATTTACAGTGTTAGATATCATTATTCATTACCCCATAGACAAATCTGAAGGTTATATCATGTTTTTAATGAATTTTGTAATATAAATTGAATACCAAAGTATTTATCTATTTTAAATATGAAAAGAGGAATAGAAAAATCAAATACTACATTAATCTATGACATCATTTTTGTCTCTTAAGGTGTTCAATAAGTGTACGAGTATTAATTCAAGATCATTTTCCAAAATGTTTCAAAATGAGTTAAATTACAAGGATACTTACTGGTCTCTCTTCCTGAGCAACTTGATCACAGAAAATACAACGTGGTCCTCCATTTCCAAATAGCCTAAATAACTTGTCAAATCAGAAACAAATTAACTGAGACCTCCATTTTATATAGCTAAACAGATATACACAACAGAAAGATTAAAAACAAATCGACGAATCTTTACAAATGATCATGAATTATTATGAATCATGTAATTACCTTTTGAAAAGCAGAATCTTTGCGGAAAAACTGGAACTGAATCACAAACATTGTCTCGCATATAATATCGTAATCAGTGATGAGTAATATATATCTAGCATTCTAGCAATATATCATTCTAACTGAGTGACGAGGATATCATGTGATTTCACATAACCTTTATGTGATAATGATCATAAGTATAACCATTATTTTTGCCCCTATATTTATATTGAAGGTATGTACTATAATTTACCCTCTTGCCACATTGATATCTTAACTAAAATAAATGATATTGAGTGATTCGATTGAATACATGCATATATAAAAAAAAAAAATTACAATATTGTTGTATACAAATTAGATCCTAGCATATATATGACATTTAAAATGTATATATAAACATAATTAAATTAAAACAAGATAAAAATTCACATTAATATATTATAAAACTGAATCACGTATAATAATTGATGACTAATCTAATTAAGATGAAAGCTGCACAATTCACAAGATTATGTTTTCACTGTTGGATTAAAACATGCAATATATATGTACTATTTAGTGAACATTCTGAACAAGAGGGGATAGTTTGGTTTATTTTTGGAACACAATGACAATGGAACAGAAGGATAGAAATTTCCTTTTCAGGAAAATGATAGAAGAACGTGAGCACACAAAAGAAATAGCATAGACATTATATACCAAATGCTTTTTTGTGCTCACTCTCTTCTGTCAATTTCTATATATGTCCCAAAATCAACAACATTATTTATACCAAAACAAGTAGTATATACAACCCCCCCTAAATATATATAGAAACTTCACATAAAATAAAAGAAGAAGAAACTTTCATAAGATTTAAAGGGAAAAGTGAATCAGATCTGAGGAAAAGAGACATACCTGTTAGTAGAAAACAATGTTTGAGAAATGAGAATAAAAGAGTGGAAAGAAAAAACAAAGATTTGTAAATGCATAAATATAAAATCGAAGGAAGAAAAAAACAGACACCAATTCCAACAATTTTTTTTTCTATTTTTCTGTTTTGACACAAACAGACACACAATCTATCTTCTCTTCTCTTCTCTGTCTCTTCAAGTTATTACTCTCTCGTGTATTTAATATAAGAAATATTATACTACCTATATCGCTAAATATAAGACTCTGTTCGATTAAATTGTACTGTAAATTGTTTTTTAAAATAAAGATTGGAGGGAGTAGGAGATGTACAGTGTTGTATGCTCAACTCAACAAAGAGAGACATGCAACGCGACACGTAGTCATATGTCGTTAAGATTGAAAAGTGATAAGGGTATGGTGCTTGCTTTTGCAGATTTGAGGGAAAAGTATGCAGCTAGGATGGAACAAACATTAGATGAGGACTTGGTTTGGTTTGGTCAAGTGGAGAATGGAGCAGCCTTTTGTTTTGTGTTAGTGTGTGGCGTGTGTGTGTGTGAGAGATGTCAAGAAAGAGACACTCCTCTTAAATGCTCTCTCTTTTCTCTTTTGCTTTTACCATTTGTACAACCAAAATTATCATTCTCACTATTAAATGTTAGTTGATTCAATAATTGATTTAAGGCTTAAATGCAATTTTATCCATCCTATTTTGATAGATTTGGATTTTCAATCCCTCTATTTCAAAACTCGGAATTTTACCCCTTCTATTTTGGTTTTTTCAAAAAATTTCACCCCAATCATATTTGACTTATTTTTGCTTATGTGACAATGGTGATGTGTATATTATTTTATTTTTTTGACACATGTGCATTATCTTTATCCATTATTTCCTTTAAAAATTACTAGAAAATTCTAAAAAATGCCATAAAATTAGGGAAAAAATTATAAAAATCTATAAAATAAATTACTATAAAAAATAATAAAAAATCAAGATTAATACTAGAAAAACAAGAAAAATTTCATAAAAAGACATTTAAATATATTGAAAAAATTGTTTGACAAATTTGCTTGGTAAAAAATTTGTGAATACACTCCGACATACTCCTTAAAGGAAAGTGAAGGGGATTTTAGCTATTGAAAAATGGGGTGTGAAGTTGTCATATGATAAGCAATTTTTTTTATGATATTTTTCTTGATTTTATAATTATTTTATATAGTAATTTATTTACAGATTTTTATTTATTTATTTATAATTTTTTCATTAATTTTTACGGCATTTTTAAGAATTTTCTAGTAATTTTTTAAAGAAAATAATTAGGTGGATAAAGATAATACACATGTGTCAAAATAAATGTACACATCACCATTGCCACATAAGCAAAAATAAGCCAAATATGATTGGGGTGAATTTTTTTTTGAAAAATCTAAAATAGAGGGGGTGAAATTCCGAGTTTTAAAATAAAGGGGTTGAAAATCCGAATCCGTCAAAATAGGATGGCTAAAACTGCATTTAAGCCTAAATTTAATAGAAAATACTATAATTTAATATCCGCAGTCACACTTGAAATAAGATTAAAAATTGTCTCAAACCAAATTAATTACTCCCTCTGTCACAATATATAAAATTAAAATTAGTAATGTAATTATTATGTCTAATTTGTATGTAAATTTTATCAAATTATATTTTATTTGTAAATGAAGAAATTTGACTTTTTGTATTCCAATGTAAGTTAGCAGTAATAATTAAGGGAATGTGTATTGAAAAAAATAATAAATACACCTAATTTGCTAAAGGACTTACATTTTAGAACTAGATTATTTTTAAAAGAGTACTTATAATTTAGGATGAGGTGATAGTTAGTAGTCCGTGTACTAAAAATAACTAGTATACCCCAATATCCAACCTTAACTTGGGTTTTTTAGAATTTGAATATGCATATTTTTATTAATTGAGTTAAGTTTACAAGAACATATAACTATATGTTATTCCATTTTGTTTAGACAAACCTAATGGAAACCAAAAATTTAAAATAAATAAAAAAACTGACCCTAACTAGGTGAAAAGAATTAAAATTGGATTGGTTTAGTTCATAGAAATGGTTTCAGATCCAGTTGAAAAATAGTTTTTAGATAAGTCATATAAATTCTCCCACATTTTTCATGAGAGAGTTGTGATTTGTTCCTTATATATATTTGCTAGCTTTGATATATAATATTGATGGCTTCTTTAATATGGACATATAATTATTTGTACGTGTTAGACCAGATTTGTAGTAGGGTTAGCCTTTTTGAGTTAAGTCACTATCTCCTCTCCCCACTGCTCGTCTTGGTGCTTTCGTGGTTGGTACCGGGGGGATCACACATTCACACCTAGTCATCTATCTATATTCATTTTTTTTTTTTACTTTCTTTTCATATTGGCAATTTTGCAATTGTTTGTAACGCAAGCGAGGAAGTTAATATATAGAATTTGTGGTGCAAATGGTTCGTATGTACGTAGAAAATGTGGTTATAAGCTGTGGTGACGACACGACATCTGTAGTTTCATTAAATGCTTTTGCTGACATGAAGATTTGTTTATATTGCATCAGTCAAACTTGCACAAATAGTACAATCAAATTTAATTATTTTGAAGCATTGAGATCAGATCTCAATTGAATCTCCAACAAAATAATACTACTGTTTGGTGGTGCCAAATTATTGTTTGCAATTGTCCTTTTTGAGTATTTTTTTACATGTGCAAATTTAAGCCGTACATGTACAATTCATATTTAAATTATTAATAGTTAAATGAATTAGTTTTTTTTTTTTTGTTTGTTTCATCTGTAAATGAAATGGTAAATACTATATAAATTCAGTAATTTTTGGATTTGAATGAGTATAATATATATATATATATATATATATATATATATATATATATATTCCGGCTTTGTCTAAGGTGGAAGTCTTCCTTCCACTTTGTAAGTACCGTATAAAATCTCATAAATTATTTAAGAGTGTTTAGATGAGGTGGAGTGAATCTTCTTTAAACATGTATTTTATCGTGTTTAAACTTTTAGAGAGTTTGTCATCATTTGAGTCCACAAGATTTAAATATTAATCTTTACAATTATGTGCTGAGATATCTAATTTACACCCAAATAAAATCTCTCAAACTTTTGCTATGTGTAGCTGTGTTTGCATTTAATTTCGTTGCATAATTTGGGTGGTTTTGTAGCCATGTTATCCTTTTGTCAGTTGTTGTTTTTCCTGCATTATACGAGTCAGGGCTATGTTTCTTTAATGTTGTGTTTGTTCTGACATTTATATTGTCCACTCATACTAGTACTGTATGTTTATTTGAAATAAGTGTTCGATTTGTTTCTCTTAAAAATAAATTATTCGGAATTTAAATTTAACTTTTAAGAGAAATAATTTTAAGTCAAAAGGACAGATAATTTTATCAAGAGAATTTTATAATTAGAGATAGAGGTAGTAATAAAGTAGTTGCATGTATATGGTGAACAAATAACAAATAAGTCTAAGGATATTTTTTCTTAATAAAAACCTAATACTTAAGACATTTTCTTTAAAGAAATGGAGCATTGCTTATTATACCCTTATACACTTGCGAAATAAATCTTAAGATGAATTACTCCATGTGATGATTGACACTAAATTCCAATTCCAACTCCAAGATATCAAAATATGAACGTTGCAAATCTATACCTAAAGCAATTGCAAATCATCATGTTGAAGTCATGAAATCCTCCCATCAACAAACCCAATTTTGTTCATGGTCAATGCCATCAACATATTTTTAGTAATTATAATTCTCCCCAGTCTAACAAATAGGAAACAAAAACAAACAAAAAAATCTTTAGAATGAGGAAGAATGAAATATCTTCCATAGTTGCCAAAACCATGAAGAGGAATGAGGAAGAAGAGTGTGACCGGAAAAGCTAGCTATTCGACTGACAGTATTAGATTTGAACACGAAGACACAAAATGTTCAATCATTAATTTACCCGAGGATATATGCAAATATATCTAACAGCTTAACCAATGGCTTATGGCTGCTTGCTACAAATAACAACTAACACATGCTATTTAAAACCATATTGTGTAATGCCTACATATTTCACATTGGACAGGATGAAGGTGAATCAACATAAGCATTTGAAAGAAGGATGCTCAAAGAGTATTAAGAAGCAAGTCTATGATATGATTTTTGGTGCTAACACATTCTTCCTCCCCTAACAAATTAAACCACCAACACTTGTATATAAAAAATGCATTTAAAAGAAATCAATAGTTTAGATGCTTCATTGTAAGGGAGATTCTAGAAATGCCATTTTCCTTTACATCAGATTTGCAGTAAAAGAGATATAGAGATATATAATGTGCAAATACTATAATCCTAAATACAAAAAGGAAACGTTCTTAATTATAGCACTTTTAGTCTACTACAAACCCTGTCTAATATTGGTGAATACATGAATTGGTAACATTTATCATAAATAACAAAACAAGTCATGTCTCATGAGGTCCTTTAAGACCATTACGTGCTAACAACGCCAAATTCTTAATTTCCAAGTGAAGCCACCAAAAATGAAAGAACTAGAGCATCAACCAAAATTTAGACCCCCACCTGAGTACTCCACCTCCTGAAGATACGAAAAAAGTAAGGAACATGAGCACATAAGGCAAATAAACCAAAGGCATTTAATATGTAACATCTAAAGCCTGATGCAACTATAAAAAGTACAGGATATGCTCAAAATAAGAACAATTCACAAACATATAAAATATAGCATCATAATTAAAAATTGAGGGATAAACTCACACAAATCACAATACAACTCAGCACAAAGAAAGAGCATAACAAACTCAAATTCAAAGGACATTCATAAGTCACAAGGCTCAAAATTCCTAAAGAGGGAAGAACGGTGAGACTGGGTTCTGTTGGGATTTGGATTCAGGTCAACAGAGCTAAGTTTCAACTCATTAGAGGTGGATTCATTCACCACATTAGTCTATTGATCTCATTACAATCTTTCAACACTGGCTTTCTACAACGTTTTTGCTTAATGACATCAATTTTTTCATTTGAGATTTTTTAAATCAATGAACCACTTTCATTTTGGCCATGTCAGGGGAAATAACCATTATGTTGTAGAATGTAGACTCGTTTAACAATCTTCAAACGAGTCTAATCCATGTGAGTCTACCTGAGTTTGCAGCGAAACAATTTTGTAAGCAAGTTAAACTCAATATACATAGAGTCATAAGGTTGCTCAATTCTATGAGTTAACTTCAGAGTTTGACAACCATGCCTTAAGCACTAAAACACAGTCAATTCTACACTATTAAGAGGAAATGCATTTAGGGAAAATAAGATGAGTATCTAGGCTCCATAATATCTAAAGGAGTTTCAATGGATGCCAAGAACGTTGAGTCAGATAGTGGCCAGTGTCCAAATCAGTAAAGCCTTTGCATCAGGTAATGCTCACATGAAACCCTCTAGTATTCAACAAGAAGATTGGGCCTACATGAAAATAAGGCCCCACAGCCAAGAACCTACACCTACTTTTTTGCGATCAAAATTAGCTTCCAGTTATTATCATCCCTATTTGGTTCTCTGCTGAGTGGGTCGAAGTGCTTTCCAATTCTAAATTTCATGTATGTTGTTATTATTTTTTATTTATTTGGCTTTCATAGCTTCAGATTTTGGTGCAATGGCCGGATAGGACACCAAAAAAAACTACTTTAGAGGACAGACTTGCTAGCCTTAACCTTAAGGACAAAGATTGGATCTTCAGCAGAGATATCGCTAGGAATAGGCTTTAGCAACAAAATAAGGTTAGGGAGGTGTATACATGTGGGTTATATAGTTAACACAACGTCTTGCAGCGGTTGTTAGTTAGGACTTAGGAGCAAGAGTCACCACAAGTATAGATTGTTGGGATAGTAGTCAGTTAACTAAAATCATCTCCTTATCGACAAAAGAGAAATAATGAACCCCTTCTTCATCTCTCTCACCCATTCCCACTTTCCAGTTTTTGTCGGTGCAGGTTGCTATTAATCTTCCACTATCAATTTTACAAGGTGATATTATTTCTCAAATTGAATTCAGACTTATAAAGCATGTAGCCACAACTTAAAACAACAAAGCAACGGAGTGTTGAATTATTCATTTAATCAAGAAGAGGTGCTAGAAAATGCTTCAGGGTTTACCTTGAAGCCAGCAAGATAATGTGTCATTTTGTTTTTATTTTTAAAATTTATCATGCACTTAAAATATTTATAAAAATAAAAATAAATTCCAACCTGAGCAGGTGCTAAGGACGACACCCAATCTGAAGTGTGGGTTGGAAGCAGTCCCAATGAATTGAGCTGCAGAAAAGAATAGTCACATGAATAAGGGGGTGAATAACAAGTATGTGGCACAAAAATTGTCAAACTTGAGTTATGGCAACATTAAATTAGCTTCCTAAACCAAAAATATATTGTAGAACATATGCAATTCAACCCAACTATCCAACAAAATGAACCAAAACTGTAAATTGAGGTAAGCAAAACCACTTATATACCTAGGCTTGTAAATTCACTTCTAGAATAAAGAGTTTATCGATTATTTCAGAGTTAACAAAAAGAATAAAGAGGTCACAAGTAATTTAGCTTATTTTTGTGTCATGACACAGTATGACTTCATATATTACCTTCCAAACACCTAGTGCCATGCCTCCCAAGTTAAGGGCAATAAATAACAACTTAGGCCCAAGAAGCTCCACTTTAGCGTCTTTGTAAGGTTCAAACACTGCAAAAAAAAAAACAGTAATAAGCATGCATGAATGAACACAGAACAAACTGCAGCATATTGAATGAAGTAGACTACAAGTTATTCTAAAACTAATAGCATGTTTCACAAAGCTTTTTTTGGATGGAGAGAGATAATAGGGGTTTTTTTCTTCAAAATCTTTTGTTCAAGGTTTTTAAACTGTGGTTATTGTCGTGTCACGATTCTTAAAACCGCAGACAAATGCAATTGATACATCCAAAAATCCAGTTGCAAAGGCCCTAAAAGCCTAAACATCGCAGGCCACAATTGAAAATAAAGTGTTTGATTAAAACACCTTTGCACAAAAATAAGTTCATCCAAACACACAATTACATATTTTATCAAATCAATTCCTTACGAGTTACAACAAACAAAAATAGAAGGGAATGGGGATTATCTAAGATCAATGGTTTTATTCAACAAACACATACTAAGGCCCTGTTTGAATTGACTTATTTGAGCTTATCAACTATCAGACACATAACTTGTTTTCTGCTTATTTCCACAAGCTCTCCAGCATAGCTTATGAAACCAGCTTATAGCTTATATAAAAACAGTTTGACTTCATTCTATCTTTTGTTATATAATTAGCTTATACATAAGCAAAATGCTTATAATTTAACGGCTTAATTAAGCTGTTTATCCAAAAAAGACCTAATTTCCTTTTCATCCATAACATAACCAATTATCTATAAAAACATCAATTATATGGACGATTATAACGACAAAACCAAATTATACATAAAATCATATTGAAAGGAGATTAAGAGAACATACTTTTTCCAACAGTCTGTAAAGCACTAATTGGTTGCCAGAGAGCTGAGAAAGTAATACCAATGCTAAACAAATGAACAGTATTACCAGCCATCCACATCATAAACCCCATCATCAACAAATTCTTAAACGGAGCTTGTGCAACTTCCCAAGCTTTCTGTTCCCAAACAAAAAAAAAACACAGAATTCACATCATTGAACAATTACAATTAATTGAAAAATAATACTATTATTAATAACCCTAAATTGAAGAAGAAGAAGAAAAGTGTGAACCTGAGATTTCCAATTGGATTCAGCATCTTTCTTTTGACGACTAAGAGTTGAATCGTCTTGATCGAGGGAAGCGCGTGAGAAACCGGGAGGATCCAGAATATCACGAGATGTAGAATTGTCGGAGAAATCAACGGCCCATCTTCGTCCGAATGATCCAACCGTACCTTTACCTTTCTCCATTGAATTGAATTGAATCGAATGAATTTGTGAGTTTGATGATTCTGTCTCTGCAACAACAAGTGAAGTGAAGAGAAGAGAAAGGAGGGTTTACTCAGATCGCGGGATTCAGAGTCACGAAAAATAATTTGTCGACGATAACTATATTAATTCTTTTTTTTTTGGTACATAACTAACTATATTAATTCAGAAAGGCCAAAAGATTGCGTCAAAAAAAAAAAAAAAAGGCAAAAGATAAATAATTTTGTTTTTACATGCTTATTAACTTAATTGTAAACTAACTCAAGGGGTGCGGTCGAGCGGTTGAGGCTCATTCTCAGTAGAGGGTTCGATCCTCACCTTTGGCCATAAAGCAGCTTTAAATCTTTGGGCTAGCTATCCCATCCATCGAGGTGCCTCCAATCTACTTGGGTCAGATATCACATTCGAGGTGCATCCCATCCATCGAGGTGCCTTCAATCTAGCGAGAGAATAGTCACTGCGTTCGGCGGTGGATACCCCAGTCTCCAAAAAAAAAAAACTAAATTGTAAACTAGATTTTATTATTTAGCGTTTAATTATATGTACGGTCAGAATGTTCAATTGCCCTTACCAAAAAGAAGAGGATGTGTCAATTGCCATACCAAACAAAAAAATGTGTCAATTGCCATACCAAAAAAGAATGTGTCATTATAATTTTTTTTTTGGTACATAAATTATTTTTTTTAAAATGAAAATATTGTGAAAAAGAAAAGAATAATAATGGGCTTTTTTAATAAACAATTACAACTATTAGCTATTTTTACAAACAAACAATTATTAGCCCTTAAGATCAAATAGATGGTTGAAATTAAATAATAGTTTTAGTTAATTAGTTATGACTTTGCTTTACACTTCCAAAAATTAGAAATTAGGTGATTTTTTTATTTGATTTACACTTCCAAAAATTAAAAATTAGGTGATTTTTTTAGTTTCAAGACTCAACCCTTTCCCTTGTAATGGGGGGTGGTGGCCTGGTGGGGTGTAGTTGAATTGATTTTGACTAATTGTTAAATGAATTAAGTAATTAAGGGATCAGACTCAATTATTGATATAGGAGAAAATAAAATTACTTGACTTTTCTTTCCTTTCCTTAACGTTGCCTTTTCATTCTAAAATCAAATACATAGTCGACATACCAAGTGGTCTATTGTGCTTGTGCCTCACCTCTCTAACTTAGGAACATACCAAGTGCATGCATTGGATTTTGCTTACAATTTGCAACATCAAAATTTTCAAGTGCAGTTAATCTTCACATAAAGAGACTCGATAGAAGAATCAATTTTCACTTGGGGAAAATACAATTACAATAATTTGTTGTAGGAAACATTTTCATTTTTCAATGTGGACAACAAAATTTTGAAGGAACCACTATATTTGAGAGCTTCAAACACAGTTGATATTTCTTTGACTAAGAATATTCTTGCGAATGTTCTTGATACGTCATCAGCTAATGAGATTTGACAGAAACTTGATGCCTTGATGGGCTGCATCAAGCAAAGGGTAGAAAAGTGAGGACAACACTTATCAAACTTCGTGTAAGCAAAGGTAAGATTGTATTGACGGAGCAGTTTCAATGGAAGAAAGATTACTTAACAGACAATGTTCACAAGAACTAAAAGTTTCAAGGGAAGAAAGAATCCCTAACAGGAAAATAGCCAAAATTATTACTTTTATTAATTTCAAATGAGTAACAAAACATTAAGATCAAATTGGTGGGAAAACATATACTCATTTTTATTAGTGATACACCAACTTTACTGCCTTTTACATTTTTCACAATACTCGTTCCAAAAAATAACCTCGGTGTAGATTAAGCTGTACAAGAATACTCTCTTAATAAGGCTCTTTGTTTTACTAGCTCGTGCATATCGTGGACAATCTTGAACACAGAGTCCGGTCTTGCTAGCTTTAATGCATTTTGTGACATTGCCTTTAGCTCGTCGGCTTTTGGACCAAACCAGTCTGCAACGATTTTCGCTATCTCTTTAGGAGATTTTGAAAACTTTCCACATCCATTTTCAACAACATAGGGCACATTGCCAGCTTCCTGAAATCAAAGGAAATGCTGTTAAGTTTACAACAATACTCAATCACGTGGGTGTACATACAGACTGAAGTACTTTGAGAAAAATTCTAAATCAAGCTGCCATTATAAGTGCTATTTTCTGTATCAAACATCAGCCTAAAATATAATTAGTGTCGTAAAATTGTGGCTATATGACTATTGAATAGCAGATTTGGAAAAATGCCACTGCTTTGTGATATATTATTTAGTACAAACAATTGCAAAATAGGGTCTATAACAGCATACAGCACTGTTGTGCAATGGATATTTAACAAATTTTTGGCATTTCATCAAAGCACTGTTACTCAAGAGTCTTATACCTTAATAGCAAGTTAAAATGAACACATATTTGGAAAATGAATATAGAAATTTTTTTCATAAAATAAACAGGAGCTAACTTTTTTTAAAATAAAAATTAATGAGAATTACATTACCTGCCCAGCAATGTAATCATTTAAAATAATAGGTAGGCCTCGGATCATGGCCTCTGCAATCGTCCCCGGGCCTGCCTACAAAAGCCAAAAAAACAAAAATTCCATCAACAGCTGTCATAACAAGTTAAGAAACAAGTAGTCATAACACCGAGATCAAACCTTTGTAATAACGCAATCACAAGCTCCCATGCATTCCTCCATTTTGGTAACAAATCCCAGGACCTAAAACATATGTATAAACACATTAATTAAGGGCAAGAAATTTAGTATGGATATTCTACACCAGTGACTAGACATCTTCTACCTTGACTCATAAGAAAGAAAACTACCACAACCTAAATATTAGAATAAAGTCCGAGTATAGAGCATGCATATACTAGAACTAGTTTAAGTAAAATCACAACAGCCCAAACAATTTTAGTGTATCAATACCTTCACAGGAATCTTCCAATTGATTGAACTGAGTTTGTTAGCAAGCTTCTTATTGCGTCCACAGATCACAAGGATCTGACCTGTGGGAATTCCCTCGTCATTTAATAAATCTCCAAGTGCCCGAGCAGTAGCCTCTATGGGACCCATACCTTCACCTCCTCCAATCAATAATACAGCAGGAAGATCCTCATCCATCCCTAAATCTCTCCTCAGTTCATCCTATTAGAGAAGCTCAACAATGTCAACATTACAATAGATCATTGCAGCCTTTAGTTAAAGAATTTGAACCCCGTGATAAATATCAAAGAAATGGATCGTAATAATTGAACCATTCAAAAATGATTATAGAGAATTTAATCATTTGCAATCATCTCATAAATATTAACCGCCCCAAAAAAAAGGAAGATAGTAGGAGTTTATATCAACAAGGGACCAGGAAAAGGTGATGCACAAAAGAGGACTGTGTGTTTCAGAGACAAATTTGAAATTTCTGAAAAATAAAAGACCCACGTAACATATTAATTAAATTGCAAATTGAGATTGGATCATGGTGGAGATGGTCTATAGTAGAATTTTTTATAACATGGCCAAGATTGTAATCAACAAAACATGAGTAACTTAGGCCTATTGCGCAAAGGTGTCATAAATGGCTATAAAGTATACCACTAATTCAAAAACAATTTGAATTACTAAACAACTAACATAGACTTGATAATTCTGATTATCATATATCACTATATAAAACAATCCAGAAAAGGTCACTTGGGAGTTAGGAATGATAATTATACTACTACTGCATATGGTATTCCAATTCTAGACTTGTATTTTAACTGCTAGTTAAGAACATAACATACCTTCGGCCGAACAGGCTTAATAAAGGAAGGTCTAACAGGTAGGCCATAAATCTTTATTTGGGTTTGCTTTAGTCCAGCTTTCATTGCCCTGTTTGCGACATCCATTGTTGGACAATAACATCTTGTTACAAGCTTGTGAAACCTAAAAAATACAAGAAATAAAATGTCAAAATCAGATTATTGGTAATATTTATGAAAAGAAAATACTAAAAAAGAGGAATTAAACCAACCATGTTGGATGGCACGTGCTCATATCTGTAACAACTGTGGTAAAAACAATCTTATCTAAAAGCCCCCTTGTCCTCAAAATGCGAAGTGGAACATGTTGCATCAGTGGATGTACACTGATTATTATATCAGGCTGATACTTCATTAATCCTTTAGCAACCTCGCTGTAAAAACATATAAAATATACTTAACATCTAACATGTGATATCATAAGAGAAGAGCTAGCGTAATAAAATTAATTTCTAGAACAAAAATCATCTGCATCAACAACAGCAATTTTCAATAAGATCTGTCAAATATTAATTACTGAGAAGTGAGAACATATGAACCATAAACACTGTCACAGAATCTGGTTTCGATCTAACTCAACCCTACATATATGTGTAGCTTCATAAAAGCGTCAGCAATCTGCCAAGGCAGATACTAATTCCTTTATTCTTATTTCCTCATTGAAGTTATCAATGAGTACCAATGTACCATCTAACATAAGAAATGGAGAAACAAAAATCTCACCGAGCTATGAACGTTGAGGTTGCAGCGAAATTGGACTGATGAACTAGACGTGGGGCAGTTCCATAATAGGCCATCTTCCACAATGAGCCATGTTTCACCAAAAAGCTATAGCTCTTGGGAATTTGATTGAACGGCCAAGGTGTATGCTCAGACCACAAATCAGTAATAAACACCTGCATAGCATGAACTCCAAACTGTAAACAAAATCCAACTGTAAAATGCACATATCTTCATTCTCACACACACAAACACACAAGTTTTTTCCCTCAAAGTTCACAGAAACAGTCCAACAGCTAAAACTTGTTACCATGCATAAATTAATCATCTAACTTATAACACGAAAATTACCTTTTGTATGCTTGTTTTTGAAATGAAAGAACTAACTAAAATATCAAATGATAATCAAACCTAATTTTCCTACATATGGTATACGTACAATTTATCCATATATTGATTTCCGAAAATGTTGATAACCTATTACCGTATGCAGTGTTTACCACCTTAGCTTATAGAAGCATCCAATATAGTGTAAACTACTTTAATAAGAAGAAACTTACAGAATAATAGTTCATTTGACAGTTCTTTTACAATTTGGAAGAGCATATAAAAAGAACTTTGAACTTATCAAAAAGCTATTTTTAGCTTATTCTAATAAAAACTCTCCAACATAGCTTACCAAAACAGCTTAGAACTTCTTAATTAACAGTTTAATCAAATTGATCAACACATAAACACATATACCATCATAATCATTTCACTTAACCACACACACCCTAAGTTATTAACCTAAAAATCTCCTTCCTCTTAAACAAAAGTACCATACTTTACTCTTCTAAGTTATAATTAAACAAAAAATTAACTTAATTATAAAAAGAACCTGGTAATTATCTCCATATTCTTGATAAAAAGCAGCTTTAATAGCTTCAGCAGAAGCACGATGACCACCACCAGTATCACTCATCAAAATCAAAACTTTTTTAGGTTTCTCTTTATCAGAGCCACTCAATTTCAATCCATCATCTTCAACAACAGTACCATTATTCTTTGCAACAACATCATTACCCTCACCGTTACCGTTACCGTTACCAATATCACCGTCACCGTCACCCACTCTTAACGAAGCAAACCCAATCGGAATTCTCTCACAATGAAACCTAACAGCTCTGTTAAAATCATGAAGAATATTCCGAAACCTGCCACCAACACTACCACCTTTTAAACTCAACGAAACGGTGCGTTTTGGTGAAGCACGCGATGCTACGTTGTTGTTGTTGTTGTTGAAGTAGAGGAAATTGGAGAGAAATGAAGGTGAACAAGCTTCGGAACTCAAGGTGAGAAACGACGCCGTATCGATAGTGAAACGCCCAATTTGTGAACCTAAATCGAGAACCGAAGTGTGTTCATTGCTAAAACGCGTAATGGGGTTAAACATAGTAATAATCCAATTTGATTAATCTAATAAATAAAAAATATATATGTAAATGATGTAATTAGTTTGTTGATTAGTGTGTTAAGGTTGTGAAGTGAAGTGAAATGAGTTCATCGGAGAAAAAGATGTTGTTGTTGTTGTGTTTCTTTGTTTGTTTCAGAAATTTATAAGGTTTGTGATTAGAAGGATTTTGAAGAGACGAGAGTTTGTGAGGTTTTTTTTTTTTACAAAAAATAATTAGAAATTAAAATTAGTAAAATACTCGTCATGACTAATTTGACTTCATTCGTGTGATACCGGCCAAGGGTTGGGTCCCACTAATGTTCCGGTTCATATTGGATTAACCAATGAAATGTCGCCACGTCATGTGAGTGGAAATGGTGAATATTTAAGTTGATTATCCACTTTGAAGTTTTGAATACTTTCTTCAACAAGACGAGTACGATGTTGTTTGTTGGTGAAACGTTTTTATGACAAACTAAAGTAAAGTCTAATGTTACTATTTGATTTTGTAAGTCTCACCTTGTTTAAAGGTATGATATAAATAGTTAGGCTAAATTGCATTTTTGCCCCCTTATGTTTTATAAATTTGCGATGTTGACCCCTTAATTTTTAAAATGACAATTTTGACCCTCTATGTTTGCCTCCTTTTGTAAAAGACCAATTTTGACTCAGTCAACACTTATGTGGCAAGTTATTTAAGTGACTTATTTTCCACGTCAACTTCTTTTGCCACTTAATAAATAACAAAAAAAAAAAAAAAAAAGTTAAAGAAAAAGGAATGGAGGGCATTGCTATGGAGGGCATTTCTATGTTGTGACTGGTGACATTTCTTTGATTTTCCTATCGGTTTGTTTATTAACTCTTTTTGTATTTGTATTGCACTTTAATTCATGTTAAGCTTTGTAATAATATAAATTTTTAAATGTTGATCCTCATTATGTTATATTTTAAAAATCATTCTCGAATAACCTTTGCTAGGAAAGATCAAAGTAAAAAATGAAAAATGCTACTTATTACGAACAACTAATAACAAGAAACACACAAAACCTTTAAAAATTCATTTTATCACTCATGTTATGTTTTGTCCAAAGTTGTCTCTTTGTTTTTGTTTCAATACATTGATATGTGTTTAAAACAACACAGAGACAATTGGCTTAGGCTAAAAAGAACACACCATCGTAAGAATTAAAAAAAAAACTTCCATGTGTGTTTCATTGCATAGATGATATGATTTATGGTAGTAATTAATATTTCTATGGCAACCACGATTGCAAACTACAGAAGGAGCAACTGCAAAAATATTAATATTGGTGCCAAGAGCTTCAGAGTTTTAGGAAATTTTTTAGTTATGTAAGGGTGTTCGTGTGTTTAGCACCTCTCTTAAAAATATCATAGTAATATCACATTGTTAATTTTTTTTTTGTTATTTATTAGATGGCAAAAGAAGCTGACGTGACAAATAAGTCACTTAAATAATTTGCATATAAGTGTTGACTAAGTTAAAATTGGTCTTTTGCAAAAGGGGACAAACATAGGGGGCCAAAAATGCCATTTTAAAAGTTAGGGGGTCAAAATCGCAAGTTTGTGAAACATAAGGGACCAAAAGTGCAATTTAGCCAAATAGTTATTATAAAAATAATGTAAACATTCAATTCTCAAACTAATTTTTGTGATTGAATATATAGATCTTTAATTTTGATAACTATAACGTGGAATCACATGAGGCGCTAAAAGCAATTTTATGTTCAAAATTATTGGCCCAATATTTGTAGTTTTGACCGACAGGTATACCTTACACATAACTAACACATCCTCGTTTTTTTTGTTGTTGAAGAACCGGTGTTTGAACCCCAGTCATAATCGTTCAGCTTAACAATTTTAATTTTTTTTTGTCAGTCAAGTATTTGAGCTAGGACTTCTGAACCACATTATTTTTTGGCTTAAATATATTTTTGGTCCTTAAAAAGTTACACAATTTTGTTTTTGGACGCTATAAAAAAAAGTGGCGTGTTTTGATCCCTACAAAAAAATTTATCGATGCAATTTTAGTCTCTGCTATTTTTCAAAATTTTGAAAATTGTTTAATTATCATTAGACTTTTAAATAATTTTTTTCCATACATGTTTAGAATACTATAAAAAGTTTCTTAACAAAAAATTTAGAATTTTTTAAAATGAAAAAAATTAAATATGATTTTTTTAAAATTTCTCTCATTCTAACCTATTAGATCTTTTTCAAGGTAGGGCTTCTAAAGTGAGAGTTCTATTAAGTCTCTCACCGGTATACCACTCAATATCACCATTAGATTAAATAAGTGCACTTGATTGAAAAATTCATCACCACACTGGATCATTTTCTCTAAGTAGATCTAACACACCTTTTCCTTCTCTCTTTATTCTCTTTCTCCTTGGGTAGATCTAACACTCAATTGTAGCACTTTTCTTTTCCCTTCTCTCTAACATGTTTTTTCTCTATACTAAACTTTGCAGAAGCAGATGGTTGTTTTACAGCAAAACAAAAGACAATTTTTGAAAATAAAAGAATTCTAAAATAAAAAAGGTTTCAAACGAAGAAAGAACACAACCCATTAAAATGGATAACAGGAAAAGGACATCGATCACTCCACTCATCTAGGAAGTTCAAAGTTATAATTTGGTTATCTATTTTTTTCATATATTCTTGTCATCGTTTTTCAAAATGTTGCTTAATTGGTTAAATTTATTGAAGGCCATTGCATACCCTCGTGACTAGGTAAAACAATGATGGAATGGAGAAGAGTAGTCTTCTGTTATTTGTCACTTAATAACTAAAGTAAACCAATATTGACATTTTTAGTGTAATTACTAGTAATTTTGTGCAGGCGGTGGTTTATAGAGAAAGAACATGTGAGAGAGAGAAGGAAAAAGTGATCCAGTGTGGTGATGAATTTTTCAATCAAGTGCATTTATTTAATTTAATGGTGATATTGAGTAGTACTAATAGAGCCCTCACCTTAGACCATCCACAATGGATGTTGAATCCCTTGTTTACTGTCAGAAAAATAAAAAAAAATGCAGAAAAGAGGTTGAATATGCTGCGCTGGAGGAGAGAAGAGATGAGAGGAGTAATCTCTTAATTAATCTGACGCAGGGGACATGTGGCACAATTTCGTTGGCTGCTGCGCGCGAGTGGGATACATTGCCCGACAAGGCGCGTCGCCCAGCAAGGGACGTGGAGAGAGATGATAAGCGGGACAGATGGCAGGACGCGATTGGTTGTTCTGATTTTTTATCTCATTTTATCTTTAAACTTAGTTTTTTCACTGCAATTTTTTTTTATTTTTTTACCAAAATTCGTAATTTTTTCTCTCTATAAATAGAGACTTGGTTTATTTGATTTGGACACGAAAAAAAAATCAAATTTTTCACTACCTTAATCATATTATTAGTGTTTATTAATGTTAATTATGAAGTTTAAGTGTTTTTTTTAGTAAAATGAATCTCAATAATCATTTAAATAAATTTTGTTAAGTGTTTATTATTTTAATTTAATTTTAATCATAATTGTAATTTTATTTAATTATAAAAGCTAAAATTTAAATTTAAAAAAGAATATGAAATAAAAAGTAGTGGTGTAGGAAAAGTGGTGGGGTAAAGAAAGTGGTGGGGTAGAGTGTTGAATGAAAAAAAACCACTGGAGAGGTTAATGATTAAATGTGTGTTAAAAGATGATGTGGAGTGTAAAATGTGGTATTAAGAGGGGGAATGGTGATTAAACCATTGTGGGTAGTCTTAGAAGCCACCCTTTTTCGATCATCAATCATTCCCTCTTAAAATAAAATATCACTAAATACATCAAATCATGCCTCATTAATTTTTATCACCAACTTAGTTCGCCATAAAACAATTTCTTTTAGTAAAAAAAAAAAAATACTTCGTAACTTCTTACAATTTTTCTATTGCTTTCGTCATAATTCAAAAAAAGAGAGAATAGCTGATAGACTTTTGGTTAGATATTAGAAAGAAATGGAATATGATGAGACAAGAAGAAAAAACAAAAATGGTAGGGGTCGGCAAAAATGTTAAACGGGAAAGAGAGACAAAACAAAGAACCAAAACTTTATTCACAGTTTTCATATGTGTACCAAAAGTAACATCGTGTATGAGGTTGTTTAAATTTGACTTTTTTTTTATTGGATTGATTCACTATGTTTTATTTTTCTTGAATTGATTTTAACTTTATTTATTTTATTTTTTTGGTTGAGTGTTAGAGGGATCACATGTTGCAGCACTTAGATCATCATATATTACTAGGTGAACTGTTGATGAAATCACCTACCTTCAAACCCTTTGGTCTATTGCTGATTAAACTTGTTTTTCTTTTTTCTTGAGATCGCTAACTAAAGTTGTTGATTATTTGTGTTTCCCATAAATCAACGATCTCTTCATCCTGAGTCCATATTAGCCCAAATGTTACTGAGGAAATCTATAACTTGTTGGACTATGGTAGGATCATGTAAAAACCTTAAAACTTGCATGCATGCATGTCATGAATAACATTTATACTTAAAGTTTGCAAATTAGATTTCGTCACCACAATAGACCTATCATAATTTCTTAAAGGATGTGAGTCTGCTATCACATTTAATGTTTGACTCCTTCAAATAGATTACTTATAATTTTCACCACCAATATTCGGTTCATTGGATTGATTAATATTAGCCCACTTCTGTTTAATAGCCCAAATAACACTCTTACTGATCAATAATGAGTTAAAGTAAAATTGCTATTTTTGTGTATTTATTTTGTTGTTGTGTGTGGATAGCATTACAGTTTACAACACTAACTAGAAATAGAATGACCAACAAGTAATCAAGTTTTTCAACAAAGAAAGTTATGTGTTCAAGTAAATATCTATCACTTTGGCGATTTAACATTTACCCCAAGAAGTATAACCATTTTATTTATTTGCCAAAAGTGGCAGAACCCAGCAGAGCCAACATTAGTACATAGCAGTAAACAACACTATTGTGTTTCATCAAACCCATTGATAAAAAAAATACACACATTAACAAAATAGTAGCAAGTAGTAATGTGTGTTAAACTCCACCATCAACAAAACAACAAACCACAATTAACAAAACAGTACCACAATTAACAAACTGCAAAATAAAAAACCACAATTAACAAAACAGTACCAAAACAGTACACCAAAGACAGTACCAAAACATCACAAAAAGGACAGTCGGTTCATCTTCATTTTTATTCATGAGGTTTGGGCATGGCGTCTTTCATCATCTTAGAGTTACCAGTCATCTTCATCCTCTCCCATTGAATCTGTTCAGTGAATGAATTAGAAATAATACAATATTTAAGGTTATTAAATAAAAAACTATAGAAAAACTTACCCTTATCTCCTGCTGGGTGAAATGATCGGATAGCTCTTCAAAATCACGATCTTCTACCATAGCTGTGAAGCTCATATATGACTCACCGTGCCTTTCAACTCCCTGTTCGAGGAGATTGATTCTCTCTAGGGTCCACTCGGCATCATTAACTACTTTCCCTTTCCCTTTCTTCTTTGAATTTACCACATCAGCATCAGCCTTACCCTTAGTGCTTTGTCCTTCCTCAACTACCACATCAGCATCAGCCTTACCCTTATTAATCTGTCCTTCCTCAACAGCCTTACCCTTACTCTGTTCTTCCTCAACTACCACATCAGCATCAGCCTTACCTCCTTCCTCAACTTGGTTTCGCGCTTTTATTTTTGCAATATCTTTCAACAGTGTTGGAATATCAACCCGCTGGGTGATGTCAAAGCCCAAATGTACCAGTAACCTTGGAATAAGCCTTTGAAAAATATTTTTAGGTCGGGGAACAACTTGCACTTTAGGCATCCTATACTTCCATTTTTTCTGTGATTAAAACCAACAACATAAACAAGCAAACAATACAAACAATACTTCAAATAGGGTAAAACCAAAAACACCCACCCTCAGAGCATCATGAGTAAATTTTTCTTTGAGTTTACGAAAAGTTGGATCCGCAACAATGTCTTTGAAACTTTTGTGCTCTTCTCCATGTTTCCTGACTGCCTCCTTTAGAAGCTCTATCCTTTTTTGGGTCCACTTGCCACTACCGGATCTACCTTTTCCTTTGCTTTTTTTTGAATAAGCTACATTCTTTTTCAGTTTTCTGTGTGAAAATGTGTGAAAATGAGTCTAACTTCATGTGGAAAACGAAAATGAAAAACCAATAACAAAATTATATGAAAAACTTAAATTCATCAAATCAATAATCACAATATGGAAAACGAAACTCAATCAAAATTACCTGAATTCACTAGAATCCTCTTCTTTTTTGTTGGCAGTTACTTCTTCAAGATATGCCTGCTCAACTTCATGTGCTTCATCATCAATGGTTTTGTCTTCATTAAAACCCTCATCCAGCAGAGTTAACTCAGTATCTTTAGGTACACTCTTCCAACCTTCCTCTGGTTTTTGATTATCCATTCTAATGAAATAGAGAATAGTTAAACATTCATCAGGACAAAATTGTATATACTCATATTTATGTGTTTACTAAATCAAAATCACAAATCATCTAAATCAGCTAACTATAATCCGAAGGAAATTCAATCCAAATACCTACTTGAATTCACTAACTTGAGGTGCTTCATCATGTTGGTTGATAGGAAGGTCAGCCTCTGGTGATTTCTGCACTTCAGGTACATCATCATTGATGGTTTTGGAACCCTCATCCAGCAAAGTTAACTCTGGTTTTTGATTATCCATTCTAATGAAATAAGATAAAAGTTACACATTCATTCATCATGACGAAAAACAAAATCGCTTACGAATCGACGAAAACAACGAAATTAATAACTGTAATCCGAATGATAACAAATTCTATATACTCAATATCTGTGTTTATCAAATCAAAATTACAAATCATCTACATCAACTTAATCAGCTAGCTATAATTAGAAGGAAAACTAAATCTGGACGAAAAGGCAAATCGCTTGCTATAATCTGAATGAAAACTAAATCACGTACTCCGAAAAAAAAAAATACTAACCGTAATCCAAAAAGCGAAATAGCTTTCAACGAATCAGAAAAGCGAAATCACTGTAATCGGAAAAACGAAATAGCTTACAACTAAATCACTAACTGTAATTCGAAAAACGAAATAGCTTACAACGTAATCCGAAAAACTAAATCACAATCCAAAAACCTAAATCACTTATAATAATCGGAACGATAATCCTAAAAACGAAATTGCAATCCAAGAAACTAAATCGTTTACAACCAAATCACTAACTGTAATCAGAAAACCAAAATTGCATACAATAATCGGAACGATAATGAAATCGAGACAAGTATGACCGAAATTACCGTGTAAATTCAAAGAAACGAGTGAGGTAAATGCTGAAATCAAAGGAAAAGCTTCAACGTGTGTTTCCCCGTAAACTGAACGCGAATGAAATTAAACTTCAAGTTTGAGCGGGAACGAACGAAAGGCTTTTTATATACGAGTTTGTTAGGAAAATATTATGTTTCTATTTATGGATTTATTTTATTTTATTTTTATTACAATTTACTGGATTTAGGGAAGTTTTAACACAGAATATTTTAGTAATATTCACACACAATTCAAATAAATGTATGTAACCAATTTTTTAACACCCGTGATTTTTTAATATCTCAAATAATATGTTTAATACCGATGATGATTTTTTAATATCTCAAATAATATGTTTAATACCGATGATTTTTTTATATAGGTTTCGATAGTAAGGTAGTGTTTGGTCTCTCTTATTTTCTACTTCTCTCATTCTTTTAATGAGAAGTAATATCAAACATAATTTTAATAAATTCCTTTTTCGATGCATCTAAAAAAAATCTCCAAATATCATAGGAGAGCCATATTTTAAATGATGAAATATTCTCTCTCTTTTTTCTTAACATTTTAGTTCATAGCTAAAAAAGGACATTTTAGTTCATAGCTAAAAAAGGACTTAGTAATTAATGTCTCACTAAAGATTACTATATTTCAGCAAAGGTTGTATTTCGTTACTCTAATAATCAATCCCAACTTCAAATGTTTATTAATCATTTAAACTCAACCATTTAATTAAATAATGAATATTTTGATCTACTTCCAAGTCATTTTCCTTCCCTCTAAAAATATTGAGGCAAAACAAGATAAATTAAAATTCACTCTCAATTCCCTCTATTTTCCCAACCAAACACTATTCTATTTAAGGACAAAAAGAAGTAAAATAAATCTTCACTTATGCCAAAAAATTGAATATTTTCATGTATCAATTCTAGCTAGTGTGTTACCAATTACCATGTAGAACCAAAGTGGTTCAAATGTAAAATTGTCCTATGCATGTTGTCAACATTTTTGGCATCATATTATTTGAAAACTCACAATTATTGAAAATTCTCCTAATTTTTTTATGAATACTTGTGAAAAAATTTATTAAAGTTAACTCTAACAAAAAATGCAGCCTCAATTTCAATACAGCAATAGACAATCATAATTCAATAACATGTAAGAACATCAATGGAATGTAAAGTACTTCAATAAATCAACATAGAAAATCATTCTATTCTACTTCTCATTTTGTATTGTAAGAAGAATCCTTTAAATAATTGTTCATAAACCAATTATCAATAACACTTCGAGACATTTCTGTCGAAATTATAGTAGGCCACTTGTCTACTAGTCTACACCTAAATTGTGCTGCAGCTGAAAGTAACGTTGGTTCGTTAACACGGCGAAAGATATGGCAGGGAATAAGTGCAGGAACATTCTGATCTTTATTACTTTCACTTGAAGCAATAAGTTATTTTGCAGTAGCAAACAAAGGCAATATAGCTTCAGGGATGTAAGTAACATCTATGCCGATTTTGACATCGAACCCTTTATCACTCAACTCCTTTATGCTTTTTATGTGATCTTTGTTTCCCCACTCAAGTTTTTTTGCAGTTAATTTATTCAGCAATGGTGGTTCAATATTCGATGCAACATTTTTGGCTAATAGGTCAAGTGAAGAATCATCTCCATCTGTAGCAACTACTTGGTTGGCGTGTCTAAAAGCGATCAATAGAGCAGATTCCGCCACTTCCACACCCTAACTCTAACCCTTTTACCTGCAACAATAGTGGGATTTTCTGCAAGGACGGAGGCCATTGGCCGGGCCGAATCCCACAGCATCAAACCAGTTGATTTGCAGGTATGTTGGTACTTTTTTGAGAGTAAGTTAATCTTGAAATTCCAGCCTCTAAGATTGATCACCATAATCTAATGGGAATCAAAAGTAAAAACCATAAGCAAAATTATTTTCGTATAAGTGATAAGCTATGTCATAACTCATAAGTTGTTTCTATAAGTTCTCACTAACAATCTCAGAAATGATTATGCTAGTAAATAAGCTCAAACAAGTCATTCCCAACAAACCCTTTGTAGAACTTCTAAAAGAGGAAGCAACCTTAGATTGGATATGCTCAAATATAGAGCATGAGACCTGCTAAAATGGAGCGAAGGTGAAAGCCTTACCTCATACTCGTTGGAAGGCAAGACACCAAATATGTCTGTCGTGACTCTCTCAGACATGTCAATTATAGAGTGGGAGTCGGTTAAACTACCATCATTAATTTGATCAGTTGCCGTGCCAATATTATTATCACTAGGTCTCGGCTTCTTTACTGGAAGAAGAGTTGGAACCATCTGAAACACAAAATACAGCTTATACCCAACGCCTGAAATCACCAAACAAAGAAGGGATATAAAAATGAATGCTTAAACTAGAGGGGATTTGAATAGAAAAAAGTAGATGGTGAATTTAACTATCTTCCATTGAGAGAATCAACATCAAATCAAAATCTACAATATAATTTCACATATTTTAACAGAATTATTATAGATTTTAAAACAAGAGAGGAGGGGAGTGTAATTTAAGTTCTCTAGGAGAGGAGAATGCAATTTCCTCAAAACAGATGTAGTGGATGACGGGAAACAAATGAAATTGTGTATCCTAAAATCTAGACAACGCATCTTATTAATATTTTGCCTGAAGCAAAAACACAACTCATAAAGCTATAGTACCATAATAAAACAAAAACAAACATCTGGTATACGAATAATGTATTACCGTTTCATTATCAACTCCCTTGAGCGGTTCTCAACTTCTTTGCAACATACATCAAGTTTGTGAACATTGAAACCATTTTCTTTGAATAAACTTGTCAAGAACTCATTTGAAAAATAGTAAGCACACTGGATAGGAAACAAAAAGGATTATTATTACATTAGACAACAGGAAACTCACAAATGAAATACGATGCCATGGACAGTACCAAACTGAAAACTTACAGTGTCGTCACCTCTAACATAAAAATTATCACTTATCTTTTAATCCTTGCCGGAGAATCTCTCCTATGGAACATAAAAATAAAAATAAATATGCAACAACGGAAGAGTTAAAAAGAAATTATCTGGATAATAGTTAAGCGTTTGTGAGTTTTATATACAATCTAAGGTCTCCGGTAGCATAGTCTCGGAGCAGTAGACATATCCATTTGGCTTCAAATGGAGAAAGGGTCTGATGATCATCACACATGAACAGGTTATCTAATCAGGTTTGAGAAAAATGATAATGAAATCGCAACAATTTCTTACTTTAATAAGTTTTCTAATATTCTGCAAAACTAGAGGCATCTTTTCTAGGGACACTGCAGATAACATAAATATCTGTTTACCATGTCAGGTGCTTAAATAAAAGAGTCGTAAATAATTTTCAACAATAACAACACAACAAAATAATACTAAAGTAGATGTGATCACATAATAACTCTACATAAATTGTAAACATAAGCTATATCTGTCATTCAGAATTTTAGATACCTTTGTAGTAATTTGTAACAATATCAACAGAAGATGGATATATCAGATGATTGTTTGTCCTCAAGATCCTTGAGACTTGTTTCATACCGAAATTCCAGCTCTTCAATCTTTGTTTGAATATTGAGCATTTCTTTTCTTGTCACCTCATTAGGAGAGCAGATAACCTCGGATACTTTCCCTGGACATCTAATCTAATCTCTCACATCAAAAGAAATTTGAGTTTAGGGACGAGGTCCAAACCTATACTTCAAAAGAAACAAACCTTCATGTGAGTTTGATTCACTTCTCTACCCTCTTTAATGGCGTGTTTGTTTTGAGAGAGATGTGGAAGAGAGCTGAGAAAGAGAGAAATATAGAGCGAGTTTGCTCACATTAAGATTTGAACCCTCACCTCCCCCTACTTAACTCATGTCTCCAACTCTTACTGCTTAAGTTATTTTATGGAAGACTGAGTTTCTCCTGTTTGATTGTCATTGAAATAGAGAGATAAAAAAATGGTAGAACCCATTACTTTTAGCAATCGTCACTCGCTCGATGGCAAATAAAAAAGTCTTATTTTATACATTTTATTTTAGATTACAAAATAAAATAAAATAGTCATTTTCTAAATTTAGTTTTGGAAAATTATCATGCACTCAGTTTTAGTTCTTACTGATAAATCAACATTTATTTTTGAATAATTTTTTCGCAGGTATATTTTGATCATCTTAAAAAATTCCTCTTGAAAAAATGAAATTTGATTTTTAGGTCATTATTTTCGTTACTTTTATCTTGAAATTTTGCTATTTAAAAAATTCATAATTAATTTATATCATGTTAAAAAATTCTAAATTTTAATAAATAAACTTTATACGATATTTTAAACATGCCCATAAAAAAATCGTTCAAAAATTTAAGAGTTTAATTATAATTAATCAAAATTAATTTTAGTTCGTACTAAAACTATATGCAAGAAACAGACTATAAGAATTCAGGATATAATAAAAACTAAATTTAGAAGGTCTGCATTTTATATAGACCAATAATATATTTAACCCTACACGATAAAAGTAGGGTCATGTTAACTAATGCTCTAAAGGACACTTATTAAAAGAAGTAAAATTTGCACTGAAAATAATGTTTTATTAATTTATAAAAATAAAATACACAAGTTCTAAGAAGTTACTTATCGATCACTTTTACTTCTTTAACCATTATTCTAAAGGCCTTACTACACGATTTTCAGTTGCAGGAGCAGGAGGCTGACGTGTGGCGGTGGCGTTTTGATCCAGAGAATGGGTATACAGTCACTAGAGCTTACCAGTTATTGAATGCTCAGGATGGAGTTCTTTTAGACGACACAGCAGATCTTATTTGGCATAGACATGTTCCTCCGAAGGTGTCTATTCGTGCGTTGAGACTTCTGAGAGACAGGTTACATATGAAGACTAATTTGGTTCGACGTGGCATTCTTTAACTGGAGGCTCAATTCTCTGTTTCTGGCTGTGGAGGCATTGAGTCGGCTCACCACATTTTCTTTACATGCGATGTCTTTGGTTCTTTATGGATGTTGGTCAGATCTTGGATTGGTTTCGCGACGGTGGATCCTTCGACTTCATCTGCCCACTTTACTCAGTTTGTCTTTGCAGCAGGTGGTAGTGGGATCCGACATTTTTTTATGCAGCTCATTTGGCTTGTTTGTGTTTAGGTCATATGGACAGCGAGAAATCAGCGTCTTTTCAACAACGCGGTGCAATCGACTACTCTTTTTTTAGACTTGATCAAGCGGCACTCGTTTTGGTGGTTGAAGACTCAGTATCCAGGGATAGGGGTTAACTTGCATAGTTGGTGGGTGAACCCTTTGATGTGTTTGGGTATTTGATTCTTTGACGATCGGTAGTTTTTTAGATATTTTTTGTATTTTGACTATTGATGTAGAGTCTTATGGCCTACTCTAGCACATTTTGTGATGGGAGGTTGATTTTATTTGATATATATATATATATATATATATATATATATATATATAGTGAAATGCTAACCGGTGCCCCTGGGGCATTGGTTAAGGAACCAAATATAGAAATCTGACCTTGAAAATTGTACAGTCAACTTCTTAAAAGTTAAAAAGTGATAATTTTATTTTAAAACTTTCTTCTTTTAGATTTCTTAACCAATGCCCTAGAGGCACCGGTTAGCATGACCTATATATATATTATGCCCCTTGCCAACCTAAGCATACCAAAGACTTGATATACCACAAATTAAAATCATACAAAAAATCCTTCCTTTTGACCTTCAACCACCACCAAACTTGTAACTTGATTTGAAGCAGCACTTAATCAGCCACAAAAGGTACATTTTGAAATATACATAAGTTACGTCACTTCCAAATCCACCAAACACTTGATAGCCACAACATCAGAAAAGCAGTCTTAATTTTTAAACATGGAAGCGCAAGACCAATGAATTGTTGAGCATGAGAAATTGTTGTCGAATGCAAAGCTCCCTGAACACCTAACCAATTAAGCAACCCTTGCCACACCAACATGGCATTTTCACATACAAAGAAGAGATGACATAGCGACTCGGGCGCTGAACACCCAAAACTACAGTTCTGAGAGTCCTGTGGAATAATGCCCCGCCGTACAAGATTGTAACGAGTTGGAAGTCGATTATTCATGAATCGCCAAGTGAACACCGAAACCTTGAGAGGTACTCCTTTAGGCCATGGTAAGTCAACAACATAACATGGACCGGGATCAGCAGGAAGCCGTCAAGTCGATGAAGAGTAAGCTTTTTTAACTGAGTAAGCCTCAAAAGTGCCACCGCGCCACCGCCACCTGTCAGGTACATTGGGCTGCAAAAAAACATCATGTACAATATCACAACAACCAACTAACAACTCCTCCTCCTAGGCAAACGGCGCCCTCCTCCACACCCAACCTCCACCGCCGACCCCCCACCCCCTTCTACACATTTCTCCAACCGAAATATGCGGTACTACACACAACCCCGCTAGCCGAGGAAACCGACTACGCAACGAAACCCCCTACTCTACCCAAGGATCATCCCAAAAAGAAGTCACCTCTCCATCTCCCACCTTCCGTGACAGCCCCGAATCAAACCACCCATCCGTCTCAATAAAAGAACCCTTCCTAACCCAAACTATGTCTTTCCACCATGCCGAAGCCCGATTACCCCCGTCCTTTACCTCACCCCTTTCCTCACCATATTTATGCGTCAACACCCGCCTCCATAAACCCCCACCCTCCGTCTTAACCCGCCAACACCATTTTCCAAGTAACGCAATATTAAATTCCCGGACCCTCCTAACCCCCAACCCCCCTTCTTCTTTAGCAAGACACACTTTATTCCATTGAATCCAATATATCTTACGCGCCTCACCATCCCCACCCCACAAAAAAGATTTAAACAAAGATTCAATGATAGAAATGATACCTGAGGGAGCCTTGAAAAAAGAAAGAAAATAAACCGGGACTGAAGACAAGGCGGCTTTGAGCAGAACCTGTCGACCACCCATCGAAAGATTACGACATTTTCAAACAAACAAACGGGCTTTAATCTTATCAATAACGTATCTAGATTATAATATAAACTAAATATATTATTTATAGAAATCAATTTTACTTATATATAAGAGCGGTTGAATATGTAATTGGCTGCGACTGAAATACCAAAAACCCCCCTAAAAATTTAAAAACACTATAATGTGAGGATTTTTACCAAAGAAAAAACCCGAGATGCAGGTCCAGCTCTAAGTTTTGTAGGATGTTTGTTTCTTACAAATACCCTATAATTTAACTTAATACCTAAGAAAAATGAAAGGAATATCGAGCGCTAATATTAGATAGAGAATATGTTGAATCCACCAAATAAAATTTTTGAAATAAAATTGAAATTCACCAAAGTTTAAAATTTGAATCCACCAAAACAAGATAAAATTCTAAAATTTAATTGTGATTAAATTAATTGAATTTTGATGGATATAATTGGATGTATAAGTAAAATAAATATAATACTAAAATATAGAAACAAATATGTTTTAGAATAAAACGAAATTTCACGATATATATAAGCAACAAATAAATTTTTAAATTTATTTTAAAAAAAACCAAGCATTATCACAATGGAAATAAACACGAGACAATGCAAAGAGAGGAGCAAAAAAAAAAAAAAAAGACATCAGCATGCTGCTATTAACCATACAAGCAAAATGGCTTCTCAACACCACAACACAAGCAAAAAAGACCAGCTCCAAAACTCCCCACATCTGAGATACTTTGTTTCGCAAACTACAATTAAATTTATAATTGTTGTAAATTACCGAAAAATTTAAAACAATATGTGAATAAATATAAAGAAAAAGAATCACCAATTTTCTCAATAACTGTATTTTTTTAATTCAAATTATATAATTATAAGATTTTATATATTGTCAAAAAAAATTATAAGATTTTATATAGACATATATTTATAATAGCGTAAAAATTATGAATATTGTGTAACTTTTAGTTTATTATTATTATTTATATATTATATAGTATTTAAAATATATATATTTAATAAAAAACGGTTCGACCCGGTTGAACCTCGGTTGAACCAATGAACCAGTACCTACACCGGTTCAATGACCGGTCCGGTTCTGATTACTTGATATAAACTAAATATATATTTATAAAACCAAGCAACCCTGCTTTTCTTTTTAATCTCAAATTGGAACCAACCATACCTCTCTCGGCGATCTCAAACCTCCTCCGTTGTCTGGTATCGACATCTTCGGTTATTCATTTCTTCCACTACTTCTCCTTCAGTTGATGCTTTTTTTTTTCTTCTTATTATCTATTCTTCATTTTCCCCTTGTTTCTTATTTTTTTCTCAAATTAATTATAATGTTTTGTTTGATGTAGAAATCACATTCCATAGATTGTTGGGTGCTTTTCCTGGAACTACTCAATCTGTAGTTTGACAATGGTAATTTCTCAGTCCTATGATTCTTGTATACATACATACATACATAGATACATATGAATTTGTAGTGTAAAATCCTTAGGGTCTCTCTCTCTCTCTCTCTAAATTCAAAAAACTCTAACTTCTCCCTTTTCCCTTTCAATCCAAAGCACACTCAGTTGAGATCTGCGTTTGTTTAAGCTTTAAAAAAAATGATTTTTTTTTTTAAAAAATCTAGAGATTTTTTTTTGTAGAGATTTTGAAGAAAATCTAAAGCAACTTTATGTTTGTTTACAATCATAAAAATCTATTTTTCTTCCATTGTATTCACTTTGGACATGATATGTGATGTTCAAAAAAATAGATTTTGAAAAAACCTATTGAGAATAGCTTTTCATTTTGAAGAAAAAATGATTTTTTTACTAAAATCTGAAACGAAAACAAGTAAAATAAAAAAAAGTGATTTTTTTTTATAAAAAAATAGATTTCTTTGAGAAAAAAAGCTAAAACAAACGCAAGTTGTGGTGAGATGATTGGCTTGGCCATCCACTCCACCAGCTTCCCTGCAGTTGCTGCCGGCGGTTTGGGGTGGTGTTTGTTCCAGATCTGAACATCTTTGATGTGCTTCCGGCGACATCCCCTCAGCGGTGGTTGTCGTGTTTCAGCGACGTTCCTTCTTCGGTTTGCTGCCGGCAGTTTCCTGCTTCTGAGGTGGATTTTGCTTGCTGTGTATGTTGGTTCTTTGTTTCAGATTCGAGATTGGTTGTTATGGCGGTGGGACCATTGCAGCGAGTGCACTGTTTAGCATGACTCTACATATATAGTTATATACACTAACATAGTTTGTTTTCTAATTTATGTTTGTACTCTTTGTTTGAATATTAATATATCCATATGAAGGGACGAAAACCAACAAAGTCTACTCGCCGAAAAGTGACTGGCACGGAGCCGGATAGAATTAGTAGCTTACCAGGTCACATAGTAGACCTGATTCTGTCACGCTTGCCAATTAAGGAAGCAGTGAGAACAAGTGTTTTATCCAGTAAATGGATGAACAAATGTTACACGATTCCAAATCTTGAGTTTAAAATTGATAGAAAATGTGTATCAGCCACTTCCCAAGACCGTTTAGGTATGGAGAGCAAGTTTTTGAAAAGTGTTGATCATGTACTTTTACTTCATACTGGGCCAATCAACATGTTCAGGTTCTCTAACTTAAATTGTGATATAAAAAGTGAGATTCTTGTGAGTGATATTGTTCGGTGGATTCGTCATCTAATTGGAAGGTCTATTAAAGAGCTTTTGTTGGAAGTTTTTATAAAGGAACGCTATAAGTTTAAGATACCTTGGTGCTTATTCTCTTGTCAAAGTTTACATCATTTAAAATTATGTTCGGGTTGGCTTAAACCTCCAACAACGTTTGAAGGCTTCAAGAACATGAAAATTCTTGAGCTACAAAACATTACAATTGCTCAAAATGCTTTGGAAAACATGATATCCGGCTGCCCTCTACTTGAACTTTTGAAATTGATACGTCTTCACGATTTAGACGAACTTAATATTCATGCACCAAATCTCAAGATTCTTTACGTCCTTGCTGACTTTATGGATATTAGCTTTGACAAATCTTTCCAGTTAACTAAGTTATCTTTGTTGTTTGACTCTGAAAGAAGTGAAAAGAGATTGAGTGGATGCTCAAGCAATTTGCTCATTTTTTTTGATGATCTGCATCACATACAGCACGTTAAGATCAGTAGCAGTTTTTTAAAGGTAAAATGCTCGAGCATTTGATTGTTGAATTTGACTGTAGGAGAGTGACTTACGTAGTGCTCTTTAATTTCCCCCAACCCCTATAAATTTAAAATGAACACAATCTGATTTAGAGTCATTCTTTTATTTTGCTTTAGTATTTGGCTGCAGGAGTTGTACCAGTAACGCTTCCTACACCTTGTATCAATCTAAGTTTTATTCAGATATGGATTAGGTTCATTGACATGGAGGAAGTTTTAGCTGCTCTTTGCTTGCTTAGAAGCTCACCTAATCTTCAAAAATTAGAAGTATATGTGAGTACTCATATTGCTTTACCTGAGTTTTCTTTTCGTTCTAATCTATGAAGCACCGACACAGACACTGACACGTCGACACGGATAATTTTTTGAAAAAGTGATATAATTCAATGTAATTATAAGTGTCGGTGTCGTGTTGGTGTTGAACATGCGACACCAGACACGCCTAATCTAAGGAGTGTTGGAGCTTCATAGGTTCTAATTTGTTGTAATTGCAAATCTTGTTTTTGTTTTTATGTGAACATATTAATCTCTAGAACTTGCAAAACCTTTTTTTGCTTTAAATATTTGTCTAGTTTTGAAATTTGGAAGTTTTTTGCTAAGACTTGTGGATGTGAGTTATGATTGCCACGAGAAGTTATAATCCAGTGAAAGTTAGACTTAGAGTTAGTCACATAATTAGTGCATTAGAGTTCTGTAAATAAGAGACTCTTATCCCCATCTTTTGTCTTTTATTAATCTATACAATGTTGTTTGGTGCGCCGGATAGGAGGATAGAGACATAATATTATAAGAAGATGGATAAGGATATGATAGGATAATGACATGATAAATATTATTCTATCATATGCTTGGTTTACACATGATAAAAAACAGATAGCATTATTTTTTCCTATCACGTGTTTGATGCATGCTTCATATTGACATGATAAGATATATATTATATTATATTATATTATATTATATTATATTATATTATATTTAAATAACCAAATTATCCTTAAAGAATAAATGTTATTTAAAAAAAGCATATATTTAATTATTATTTTTATTGATTAATTGACATTAATTAAAAAATACTCGTAATTAACTAATTTCATATAATTGTGGAGAGATGAAAATGAATCATGGGTGAGATAATTATGCTATCAGGTTGGTTACCCAGCTTAAAATAAGTATTAAAATGCTATATGTATCTCTTATGCATGCGACCTTTCCCCCTTTGATCCATGAATTTCTAAAAATTGCATGTAGGTGGATAAGCTTAAGGAGCATGAAGAGCGGGCTGTCGTTTTATCACCTGACTCCTATTGTTGGGAAGATATCTTTCCGGAGCCAACCATGCCCATCTGCATTCGACATGTGGTCATAGACGGCATCTCTGGCATCAAATCTGAATTAAATTTTATCAAATTTCTTCTTATGTATTCTCCTAAGCTAGAAAAGATGATTGTGACGCCTGGTGCAAAAGTCAGATCTGAGTTGATGACAGAACTAATCCGGTTCAGGAGAGCGTCGAGACAAGCTGAAGTTATTTACGAAGTTTACGAAGTGGAAAATTCTTCATAATGCTTAATACCCTCCTAAAATCGTATGTATTATGACTTTGAAGGGGGTTATGATAGAATTTAATCTTTTTAACGGTATGATAGAACTAATCTGGTTCAGGAGAGTGCCGGCAAAGGCTGAAGTTGTTTATGACTCTTCGTAGTGTTTTTTATTGTCTTCAAAGTATGTTATGTATTATGACTTTAAGATGGTTGCGACTAAAGTTAAACTTTTCAATGATGTGGCAAATTATGAGTACTTTTTTTATATCGATAGTACATATAAACGGTACTACAATTACAATGTAGATCACGGGTTGATACCAATTGAAGAAACGAATAAGTGAGGGGCTGGTGAAGGTGCAAGAAAACACAAGAAAAAAGATTTTGAATTGTGTTTTGTCAATCTCGACAAATTTAAAAGTGTTATGGATATGATAGTTTATTCACTGATTTATAACTTCTCTTGGCAATCATAACTTTTAGAAGGATTAATGCAACCACCATTTATGAAAATAATAATACTGCATATATTGCTCAGTTGAAAGAGGGATATATCAAAGGAGATCAAACAAAATATATTTCTCTTTTTTTTTTTTTTAAAATTCTTCTTTACTCGTGATCTTTAGAAGAGTGTTGATATAAGCATTCAGCAAATTCGTTCGTGTAATAATCTATCAGATCTTTTTACAAAGTCACTTCCAAGTAGAATTTTTGAATTGGTGTTCGCTGTTTTAGAGATGGTTGTATGGTTGAGGGGGAGAAATAAATATACTATGTAAAAGGTTGGTGTACTCTTTTTCCTTCACTGATATTTTTTTTTTTCTAATAAGGTTTTAATAAAGTATATCTTCAATGGACATTCAAGTGAGAGTGTTATGAATAAATATACTTAGTGGATGCCCACCCCATTCCTTCTAATTCCACTACACTTCTCACTAGTGAGTGGATAGTAAATGTTTTTGTTCTTTCACTTCTTCTCTTGTATCTAGGGGTGGTTAAATCCAAGTCGTTCCAAAATAAAATAGCAAAATCGATCCAAAAAACCAAAAACCGTAAAAAACTGAATGTTATTGGATGTATTTGGATAATCATTTGTGGAAACCGCTCGGATTGAATCGGATGTTGGATTGATTTTTCAAAACCGAACCAAATCGTATACATATATTTTAATACTCATTTATATGATATATTTGTATTAATCAATTATTTGTAGGCTTTGAATTTATTTGTTTGGATTTGAATTTAATTCGACGATAGTATTGAAAATATTATTTGTTTGGATTCATCCGACGTGGGATAATATATTTAGTTTATATTATAGTCTAAATATATATTTTTTTAATAAATTTAAAAGTTATTTATTACTTATATATGAGATTAGAAGAAATATATCAAAATAATTAATCCCTGTTTAAGATCAACCTGCTTAAATTTGTTTAAAAAATAAAAATAGAATGAAACGATTCGAATCAATTTAGTTGGGAGTTTAAAATTCAACTTAACCCCATTTATTAGCTCCAAAAACATATTCTTCAAACAATACTATCTCCGTTCATATTTATAAGAGAAAATAAACTTTTTAAATTTATTGAAAATTTAATATTCTAGTCATTTAATATATCAAATACATTAGTTTTCAAAACAATAAATATTTGTTTTATTAATGAACGTTAATATTTTTTTATCAAATAATGATTGCACAAACATGTTCTAAGATTTACTAATTGATCATTCAAGCAATTAATTTAAAATAACATTTGTCTGCCAAAATTCAGTGTAAAAAATGACATATAACCCGATATTTTATAACTAATTAGATTTCTTAAACATTTTTCTTGTGCTGTGTATTTTTAAAATAAATCTACACTGAAATTGACTAGGTTCTAGGTTCATGTAGACCAAGCATATTCCAACATTTAGGTGGAGTACATTTAAATTTAAATAATTAAATTAGATGTTATAGATGTGTATTTCAGAAGTCATAAAGAGTAATAAATAAAATGATTTAATTAAAAAATGAAATTATTTGAAGAGTATAAAAATCATTATGATCAAAATGCCTCATCGTAAATAACTTCAGTTTGTTTTGACATTCTCTTAAACTGAAATAGTTCTATCTTTAATTCTGGTTTAACATCTCCAGAAGTCAATACATTCATTTTTTCTAACATAGGAGAATATAATAGTAGGAATTTGATAAAATCTGGTTCCAATTTGAAGCTATTGGCGTAATCTATCGTCACATGTCGCACTTGAATTGGCATGGTTGACTCCGAAAACATTTCCTCCCAACAATAGTTGTCGGGTGTTAAAAGGTCGTACGGCCCTGTATGAGACTTGTATGGTGTTTTGTAATGAGAAAAGATTTGTATGATCTTTTATATTATGTTTGTAAAGATCACTGGGGATAAAAACCACCTGAGGAACTGTAAAGTGCATCTGGTAAAACACAAGCTTCTTGTGTGGAAAACCTATCACTTGTTGCTTTGAATTGATGTTCAATCCAGGAACTAACCGGATGGAAAGTAGTCTTCATTATTATCTTTAATATCCGACCACTTTTTCTAAAAGAAAAGAAGAAAAGCAAAGATTCAGATCTAAGTTAAAGAATAATATTATTATTATAATAATAATAATAATAATAATAATAATAATAATAATAGTGTGAAACACAAACAAACAAACTGAGAAAAATAGTAGAAAAAAGAAAGGAAAAAAAATACTGATAAGCTACCGCAACTCATTCATTCCTGAATTCCAAATTCTTCCTTGTGTTTCATGATTTTCATCCAGTCAGTCCCATATTTGGCAACTGCAGCTACAATCCTCTTCACATCATCATCAGAATATTTGGTGGGAATGTCAGAATCTTGTACAAATGCCTTCAAATCTTCATTCTTATATTTAACATCCGACCACTTTTTCTAAAAATAATAATAATAATAATACTAATAATACTAATAATAATAATAATAATAATAATAATAATAATAATAATAGTAGTGTGAAACACAAACAAACAGAGAAAAATAGTAGAAAAAAGAAAGGAAAAAAATTTATAGTGCAGATGCGAGTGCGAGTGAAAGAAATGTTCACATTTAATATTTTGATACTGTTTTGAATATAACTAACACCATGAAAGTAACTTATAAATGTTTACATTATTTTTCATTCCGGTAAGTTTTAAATGTGGTTTATCTTTGAGGATATTTTATGTGGGTGTTTGGAGTGGCAGGTCTAGAAATTTCTAATAGTGGGGGCTAAAAAATAGTGTTTAAATTTTGATTAATTTTGATTAAACAAATATATTACGTGTTAAATATGATTGAATCTCAATTTTAAAAGCTAGCTCAAAGAATAATGTAACTCTCGCATATTTTATTTATACACGCAACAACTCGATAATCTAAATAGTGTGAGACTTCAAACAAATTCCAACAACACAACAACATATTCAACATTTCCTTAAAGGCACATGTTAAGAATACTTCAAATAGTAATTTTATTTTAAAAAACACAATGTTTAATTTTGATAAATATGAAATGTATAAATTTTAAGATCAATTTTTTTTTATTATTATATTAATAAGCTCCCCAAAGACACATGTTAATATTTCCCTTAATTATTTATTCCATATTCTTATTGTTCTAAATATGTGAGTCTCACCCTGTCTCTCTCTCTCTCTCTATGAGAAAATCTTCAATTTGTTTTTCTCTCTCACACTCTATGAGAAAAAAAACAAAATAACAAACTCGTTCTACCCACCCAAAAAAACGGGTAGTAGCGATGCACGCACACAAAACATTTCATCAATTAGTACATGTAGCAGCAACAAAACCACTATCTAACAAACAATTTGAGATTAAACATTTACTACACTGAAAAAAAGGAAAATGGGAAAAAGGAAAGAGCAAGAGGAGGAGAAGGGAAAAGGAGGGAAAACAAGTATTTGGACAATGACGTTAATAAATCGTTGCTGCAGTTGTCGAATATGGCACTAAATGGATGAAGATTAGGAAACACAGGAAGGAATTGAGACTCGATGATTGGATGACTGAAACTAGCTTATTTGTAATATTTATTTATTTATTGAGAGTTTTTACGGTACATTCGGAAAATTTTAATGTACCGGTACACTTATATTTAAAATGATAAATAAATAATTATGTTTAATAAATTAAAAAATTAATTATTGACTATTATATTTTAGAGGACATAATTTCATAAGAAAATCATAATTTCATTTTTTTATAGCATTATACTAATTTTTTATTATATTTTTTCATAAAAAAGTTTATTTATTACTCCCTCCGGTCCTTATTATAAGAAGAAATTTGTTTTTTAGATTCATAGAATGTTTCATGCATCTGGACTAAATTTTGAACCAGATACATGAAACATTCCATGAATCTAAAAAACAAATTTCTTCTTATAATAAGGACCGGAGGGAGTATTATACAATTTTTTCATAATAAAAATTAAAAAACAATAAAAAAATCAAAATTTTATAGTTTTGATAATTTTGATGAATAAGCCAAATGTTGTTGTGGAGACTGTTAACTTGTTACTCCCTCCGTCTCAAAATATCACACTTGTCAAAATTGTTTGTCCCAAAATAAATGTCACATATTATTTATAACATTGATTTTTCCTATTTTATACTTTAAAACAATCATTAGATCAAAGAAAAAGTACACTCAAAATCTACTTTTTAGTATTCCAATGTCTACTACCAATAAAAAGAGAGGATATTTTAATAAAAATCATATTCTCTTTCTTTCTTTTACACACTTTTCGTAAAGGTGTGTGATTTGATCAACTGTGACACTTAAAATGCGAGGGAGTAAGTCATTGGCATATTATATATTAACTACACTAGCAAAAACCCGTGCGACGCACGGGTCACTTAATATTTTATACAAAAAAAGAATTATATTGATAATATTGTAAAATGTTTTAAGGCATAATGAAAATTAATAATAATGTATTATTTTTATTAAATAAATTTATAAACAAAAATTTGTTAAATATTAATAATATGCCTGTTACAAATTTTATTTTTCTCTGTTTGCGAAATCAATTTTATATGTATTGATTTGAGATGTTTAAAAATATATATTGATATGAAAATATGAAATTTTTTTAAAACTCATTATTATTTTCAAAATATAAACATTAATATATTGTTTATATTAATTTATTTTATTATTTTATATGCAAAACACACTTATATGTTACCACCGTGCTCGTTGTAGATTTTATATGCACCGGAATGAGATGCGTAAAAAATATACTATTATGAGAAAGTCGAGATGATAAAAAATAAACTCATCATTTTTTTCAAAATATTAACATTATTAATGTAGTGTCTCTTCAAAAAATTTTGTTTTATATGCAAAACACCGTTGCATATTCGCACTGTACTCGTTGTATATTTTATGTGTTTATATCTATGAAAATAAATTTTTATATACCGATGTGAGAAAATCGATATGATAAAATTTTGAAAACTCACGACTATTTTATAAGCGAAATATATGTGAATCTTTTTAAAATTTTTATTAAAATTTTGTTTATTGTATGTCAAAAAATATTTTATGATATTTTTTTGTTTGAACCGGATATCATCTACGCACAACTGTAAAGACTAATCCCTTGATAGCCGGGTAAGACCACAGAAGATGACAAAACTCTCCTTCAATTTTCTTTATTTTTGCATTTTTATTATAAGGATATTTTTTATCATTTAGGATTGGGCCTCTAAATTGTCGAAGCCAACCTTGAATAAAGTTTTTTATAAAATATTTCTTTATTTTATATTCGAAAATCCATTAATATTTGCACCGTGCTCTTTGCGTATTTTATGAACTTATGTTTGTGAAAGTAGATTTTTACGTGTCTATATGAATTTTTTTTTGAAAATTCATAAATATTTAAAAACCACCAACGCAACATTAATATTTTATTTTTATAATTTTTTTTTAATTATATACCAACATTAATTTAGTATTTTTATAATTTATATTTTGGGTTTTGTGTTTGAAATTGATTTTAAAAGAGAAAAAATTAGTAATTTTTGGTTTCGTTCCTTTAAAAAAACACATATTTTCATTTCAAGAATTTTCATTTTTTTTTAGTTTAATTACAATGTTAAAACTCATTCATATTTAAGATGTCTCTATATTATGTTAAGCCTGTATAAATTTAGAAAAATGTCAAAATTATTTCAATTAAAACAAAACTTAAATTTTGTTGATGAGATAAAAACTTGAAAAGTTGCTACGTATAAACATGTTTTGCAATAACAATTCAATACAGGAAGACTTATCAAAAAAAAAAAAAAATTCAATACAGTGAAGCTTTAGTAAGTGGATTTATTATTGAAAAATTGCTGGAACCGAAGGGACAAACTTGGATATGTGTTTAATGTAATTATTGTTACTTATGAGAATAATTAAATGCTTTGGATAATTAACCAAAGTAAAAATGACGGATTAGTCCATTATATTATTGAAATTGTGGGATTAAATAAGGATAATGAAGGAAATTTGATGTATGTTAATTATTAAATAATAGTTAAAATTTTGAAAATTTATGAATATTTTAAACTGCTATTTTAATAAAATATTTGTATTTCATTTCGTTGTAGATTTTATATTTTTATATATGTAGATGCAATTTGTTATATCTCATATATTTTATCAGTGACATATATTTTGTCCACTTTTACAAATTTTAAAGTTTTCTTAATGAAATTTTAAAGTATGTTAATTAAATATAGGTATTTTAATTATATTTGACGGTAAATGCTATTTTAACATGGAGAAAAATTATTAAATGATATTTTAAAAATCAATATTAATACAATATTTGAATAAAATATTTATTTATTTTATATTTGGAAAGTCATTTTAATATTACCCCGTGCCCGTTGAAAATTTTATATGCTTATATTTGTGTTTACAAACATTTTTGTTGTATTTATCGAATTTATTCAAATTATTGTTTCTCAGTGACGAACACTCATCTTGTGCTTTTTTTTTTTATAACTTTATGAGTGACAAAGACTCATCTTGTTACATTTTTATTTATTTAACAATGAGATATATTTGTTCCATATTTTTAATTAATATCGATCAATACACAATTATATAAATTCAAATAAAGTGATCTCCGAGTTCACACTAATAATGATAATATGTTATTAAAATAAATTTTAATAAAATGTTGAACATTCGTTAATGAGAGTGAAAATACGAAGTAGATAATGAAAAAAGAAATTAGAAAATAAATAGAGATGTAAATATATTTATCGAAAAAGTGAAAATAAAATTTTGTATTAAGATAGATGATTTAAATTTAAATAATAAATTAAAAGAGAAAAAATAAAAAAAAAGTTAGAAAAGAAAATAAAGTAATGAAAAATTGAAAAATGAGAGAGAGAGAGAGAGGGAATAATAAATAATAAAAAAGTAGAGAGAGAAGAGTGGTGGAAAGAGAAATAATAAAAAATTTAAAAAGTAAGAAATAGAATATAAAATAAAATAATAGTAAATAAAAAATTTTGATTGTCATTAATTTTATTATAGTAGTAGTAGATAGATAGATATTATGTGGGAAGAGAAATTTCTTAAACTTTAACATCTTCATCAACGGGCTTAGTAGTTGTCTCTTTGGGCTTATAATCTTCACCGAAGAGCAATTTCTTAAACTTTAACATCTTCATCCTCAAAAATTCTTTATTTTGGGAAATTTGAATTTTTCTTGGCTCCCATAATTGCAGTTTGAAGAAGGCGAAGAAAATGGGGAACGAATACCATGAAGCAACCGATGGACTTCTGAAATTGTTCAGAAAAGCCGATCACGATCTTGATACGGTTCACCGTCGTCTTCAAACTGAGTTTCAAAACCTTTACCCTGATAACGTAATTAACAACGAACCCTCATCATCACATTTTTCATACTTTTTTTGTTTGCTTCAAACTGAAATTGGTTTTCTGTAGGCAAACCCTATGAAGCTTGTTTCTAGAATCAAAAAGGTACAAGAAGATATTTCAACTTTGAAGGGACAGTGCCATGAGCTTCTTGCTGCCAAGCAGGTCATTATTTGTTTTTCTACTTCGATTCAATGCATTTTGTTATTTTTCATTTTTTATTTGTTTTTTCAATTTTGTTTTTTTATTTTGTTATTTTTCAACGCATAAATTCAATTACTACAAGTTTCTCAATTAATTATCGGTGTCAATGTCGATGTCAGTGTATGTTGTGTTCTATGTATGTGTTGGTGCTTTAGAGCTACAAATGGTATTTGATTATTTTTTTTTGTAATATATGGATGTGTTCATGTGAGGTGGGAATTAGAGCTAGGTTTTGAAATAGTGTTTGGTGGTTGAATTGTGCAGGATTTGATTGATAAAGCTCAGGGAGTTCTGGTTGAGAATAGAAATTTATTGCAGCGTATGCAATCATCTGTGGGAATCCCCTTTACTGGTGAAGATGATGATGCATTCACTAACTTCAAACAGGTTATTATGTGTTTGTTTGTTTATCTTCATATTTTAATTTTTATTATAATTATTTTTAAAGTTGAGTCCTTCAATGCCTTTAAAGTTTAAACAGATTGAATGATAATTTCCTATCGTTGAATGTGTGTTCTTTGATGGGGCCTCTTTCATAGTGCCTTTACTCATTCATGTATGCATAATGTGGTTCATGTTGATTATAAGAAAATATTCTGTTAATACTCTAAACATTAAAAAATCGTCTTGAAAGTTCATACACGGCAGTAAATTGTTTCTATGATTGAAGAGAGAATATGAGCGAACTCTATAAGACCTTTTTTTAGTTGTGTCTTATAAGTTATTTGGGGAGTTTATGCGAATAAGTTGATGACGCAAACACTGCAAATTGGTGCAAGATGTCATATGGTATGGTTAGCTGTTGTTTGGTCTTTGTGGTTATTGCGAAATGAGATTATCTTTCAAGGGGGTGTTGCTGACTGCACTGCAGTCTTTAATCAGGTTAAAATGTTGTCGTGTATGCTTTCTTTTCTGATTGGTGGTCTAGTCCAATGGCGTGTATGCTTTCTTTGTAATTGTGATCACCATTGTATTTGGTGATCTTTGATGTAAAGGGTTGGAGTACTCCTGTACTACCCATTAATATTATACAATTTTGCTTATATAAAAAGAGTTGAAACCAACTCATGCGCATTTTGTTAGTTAGTATAAACACTTATGCAAGTGATGAGTGATAACAAAGTGATGAGTGATGGTAATTTTTGCATGAATCTTTTGCTATTGTCAAAGGTTGTCCTTTTCCAAGTCGTGTTTCAATTTTTTACACCATTTGCCAGCAAACAACCAAAATATGGGGCTTTGTGTACAAGTATTTAACCAAGTAAGAATGTCTTTGGGTACCTATCACATTGCTTTGCCTACATAGGGAAAGGGGACTTGTTGAGAAATGAGAATCCTACTTTCTATGAGATATAACCGGAAAATACGTTTACAAGTCAGTTTGTAGGGTTGAGTTAGACCCAACTCAAATTTTCAGATAGTATTAGTAGTGTCTATCGAAGATCCATTGGGTAACCTGCTATTAGGTGTATTGAGAGTTCCCATTGGACAGCATATGGCCTAAAAGTATGTTCATAATTGGGTGGTATCGCTCACATTACAAGCTGTCAGTTTTTTAGGGTTGAATTAGGTCTTGCTCAAATAAGAAGTTTTATTCGTTTTTAGTGGCCAGAAAGTGGGAAGTTAAAATACAGAGGATGCATTAAAAAATTATCAACTGAAGTAATGGCTCAAAGTGGTAAAGAGTATATTTTGTTTTTTTATTTTATTTTTTATATTCATACCAAGCAGTTGTAAAGTGATTTTCATCCCAAATTTTGTATATCTCAACTTTTCACATAGAGAACCAAGTAATTGCAATGACACAATTTTAACTGACTGTGCAGGTGATTGATGAATGGACAGATCAAATAAGATCAAAAACAGGTGAGCAGTTTCAAGGACTTTTTGTTTTGACAATTATCCATTGACATGCAGTACATTTGACATCCTTATTTAATTGATACTATCATATAAGTGATCGTTTTTGGATTAGCAAAATTTACTGGGCTATCTAAACAAAGGTTTGGAATGCGTAGTCTGTGATAAAAAGAGATAATGAGAGATTTCGTCAAAAAAAGTATAAACCATTATGTTCCACTATCTGCAGTTAACAACACTTGTACACTACTAGATTAAAGCTAGGTAATGATGCTAACCATGCCGTCTTAGACTCTTAGTCATGTCCCAGCATGGTGTCTCTCATCTTTTTCCCTTCAATGGTTGCTGCATTTGTATCGAAGGGCAGGGCTTTCTTAGAAAGACAATTGAGGAGCAACTATCTTAGATAGTTACCACTTACCATGTATAACATTGCTAATTTGCTAGAGTTCGGACATGCAGTCAATAACTGTGTATCTATTTTGATGCAGGAAATGAAACCCAAGATTCTGATTCTGGAGATCTCAACAAATTACTCTTCTCAGCTATAGTTGAAAGTAATTGAACTACTTTACCAGACAACCCAATATTCATGTATGTTGCAATTTAAGTCTAGTTCCCAGGGTTTTCACAAATATATACTGTCGATTTGTAATAGAGTTTGGCTCCTATTGGTTATTCTGCTTATACTATGTAGTGAGTGTTTGGATCAGCATTGTAAAAACAAACGCATGATACTATTGAAGCAACATGTAGGGGTGTTCATGATTCATGAACTAACCCAAACCGATCCATATTTATGGTTCATGAACCGAACCAAACCCAGTTTTGTCTAAAACTAGTTTTTTTTTGTAAATTTGGTTCAATTTAGTTCTAAACCGGTTCATAATAAAAAATCGATTATTTATTTAAACTATATTTAAAAACGGTTTTTCTGTTTAAACCGGTTTTTCCCCCCAAAATTGTTTTCTTTTTGTGCCTAAACTTGGTTTTTTCTTTCTAAAACTATATATTATATTGTACGATAAATTTATTTTTGACTGTATATTTATAATATTAATATTTAATAAAAAATTATAGTTTGCAATTTGAATATTTAAAAACTAATTTAAATTAAACCGCATTAATTTGAATTGAATCGTATTTTTTAATGGATCATCCAAGATCGAATCGAACCGTGAATACCCCACAAATGAAGTAGATAGCAACATAATAATAATCAACATAATAGTAATAATAATTTTTATTTTCGAGACCAAGATATTCACCGCCAAACATAATGACTATTTTCCTCGCTAGATTAGAAGCACCTCAAATAATAATAATAATAATAATAATAATAATAATAATAATAATAATGCCATTCAAAAATAATAATAATAATAATAATAATAATAATAATAATAATTGTACCAAAAAGAAATATCTCTACCAATATATAACGGGGATACAAATTTTAGGCTGGCTTTTTGCTTTCCAAAAATATCCTCCTTGCCTTGGTTACAATAGAATAAAGGAAAGGAAAAATTTAAAATTAAACGGTTACTAACTTCCCATTAAATTTAGCAACACCATCAGAGATGGAATAAACGGGAAGTTGCATTGGTATCATTGGTCTTCCACGATTTTGCATGCATAGTTGTATTTCAATTCTTCTTGGTTTCTCTAATTTCAGTAAAAAAGGTCAAATTCTACATGTTTTCATTACTAATTTTTTCATTCATTTTTTAATTTATACTTTCATCCAAAAATGCACACATTAGTAACCACTACAACTTTTCTCTTTCTGATTTGTTAATTTATCCTAAATTTTAATATTGTTTTTTCAATTCTCTTTACGCAGGAATTACAACTTTAAAAGATTCACACATTAGCCACAATAATAAATAAGGTTTCAATCCTATTTCATTTTGTTTTATAATTGTCTCTTATTACTAATTAATTACTTTAACTTTTATCATGATTTGAATTAATATATGACAGATTATTGTGTTCCTCATGAATTCATATAAGTTCTAATTTATGCTATTTTGTGACGGGAAAATGGAGTGTGAATTTGATGTAATGGGAGAGAAACAACGAATACACATTGGCTATGTAGGTGTAGATAAGATTGAAATTGGGTAGAAATGTGAACAAAATAAGCGGTGTTTTATATCTATAACACTTGACATTTCATATAAAATGTGTATCAGACACAATAATAATACACATGATTGTGTTGAATTGAGTCATTTTTTTTTAAATTTTTATTGGTGTGGATGTGTCCGTGTTAATGTTCATTGTTTGTGTTTTATAGACAAAATTTGTATTTGGTGAATTGGTGTAAAAAAGATAATGATAAAATTCATTTTGAGTATACCAACTATGAAAGTTGGATGTTACTTTGTGTGTGACAGAGAAATGTATGAAAGAGAAGTAAAGAGGAAAGACACAATTATGTAGAATAGATGAAAAATTTGAGTGGGTCGCGTTTTTCAGTGAAGAGATCGTAACATGATCAGATAAAAGAAAGCAGGTACTCTCTATCATTTGTACTTTCTTTTCAATTTTTTTTGATTATTTTTGTTTCTTTAATTTCTTTTTTTCATTTGTTTTAATCCTTACTTTCATTTTAATTTTATTGTTCTTGATTTTAACTATTTTTTAATGATTAGGAGTGATCACATAAATGGTGAAGGAAATATATCGCATTGTTGAGGGTGATGACTAACCTACTCTGATTAAGATGTAGGGAAAAACATATTAATTATATTTTGTCTTTTGGTCTACGTTGATTTTAGCATTTACTCTATTTGTTGTTCATGTTTTTTTAATAACAACTTTCAAATATGAGAAGTGACCGTAAATGACTTTTAAACTGCAGAGTGCATGCGTGATTCGAGCGACACTTGAAGAATCTTCTAAAGTATCACATGGTGATTCAAGTCTCATTGTTTTTTGGAATAACTATAGAAGAAGTTACGATGCTAATCGCAGACACGAACTGTTTATATTGAAAGTCTCGCTTTATTGGTTAATTTCTACTCTGAAAGTAAGTTCTTTATTTAATTGTTGAAAATATAATTAGTAGAGAATACAATATTTTGAATAATTCAGTACACCAAATTCATATCTAAAATATACCGACTGTTTATAAATTACAAACTTTAAAACAATAGAAAAAGCGGGCTGACGGGCACTAGCCCGTCTGACCGCTAGTAGCAATAGTAATAATAAAAAAATTTACAAAAAATTTTTAATAAAAAATCGATTATTACTCAATTGAGTAGGAAAATATAGTGGCACGGCATGGCAAGTGGTGGTAAAGAAAGCAGAAACTGTGAAAATAATAATAAAAAAAATATATAAAATGATATTCTTAGGAGCATAGCATTAGCAGCGTAAAAGTTAATTCAAAGTTCATTTTAACTTTTATATTTTAAAAGTCACGTATATCGTTTGGTCCGGCTTATTTTCTACTTTTTTTTCTTCTCCTTAAAAATAGTAAAGTAGAAAAAAATTGTGTTTGACTCTACTTCTTTTTCTTTTTATTTCTTTACTCTACTTCTTTTTATTTTTTATTTCTTTACTTTATACTTCTCTATTTCGTTTAAGCTAAATAGAAAAGTAGAAAATAAGCCGGGTCAGCCGGGTCAAACGGGCACTTAGTTTTTTTTTTTTTTTTTTTTTTTTCAGATAACTTAGTAGCTAAAAATTTATCCCGTGAAATAAGTGGACGTATACTGGGTTCAAACTCGGATCCTAACATTTTCGTGCAATACATTAAACCAATTGAGTTAAGTTTATGTGACTAGTTTTCTTCATTATTAAAAAGACGGACTTTATTAAAATTAGAAGGAGTGTGTGATACATTTGAATAAACCTAAGAGAATTTGCCTTTAAAATTATGTTTGACCCTACCTTTCCTTTAGACTGTGTTTGGTTTAAGAGAAATTAGAAAGAGAAAAATAGAGGAGAAACGACCTATTTCTCTCGTTTGGTGCATCAAAAAAATAAGAGAGAAATGCTGAAATATGGTGGGTTCCACCACTTTTTCTAATCTTCGCTAATCTGCAAAGAAATGAAGGAGAAAGACCATTTTTTTCTGTCATTCCACCAATACCCTTTTTATCTTTCTACTCACAATTCATTCACAAATCACAATCCACAACCATATTCAATTTTTCTTCTTCATGATTTGCATCTCAATCTAACATCTAAATATGAAACAAACCTCCATTCCCTTACAGGCTTATAACTACAAAAAATCTAAGCAACCAATTCAATAAATTGAAGCTATTTTGCTTACTTGGGAACCAACATTGTTTTGAAGTAGACGACTTTCAAAAAGATCGTTTTTACTGCTATGTTGAAGAACATGAGTAAATTGAATTTACGCTTGAATATGAACCAAATGGGTATACAGCTTTTCTATAACTATTTTTTTTATTTGACTTTTTTAAAACTAGTTAATTAATTAAATGAGTTACAAAAATAATTTTGATAAATATTTTAAATTGAAGGGTATTTAAGTATTTTTAAAAACAATCAACACTTCTCTCTTTCTTATTTCTCTTAAACCGATCAATACTTCAAATCTATTCTATTTCTCACATATTCATCTCTTCTCATATTTTCTCTTAGGGCTCGTTTGATGCGCCGGATAGATAGAGACAAGATATATGATAAGAAGTTGAATAATAATACGATATGATAGTGACAAGATTAGCACATATCATGTTATGTGTTTGGTGCACACATGATAAGAAAAATAAAAAAGAGTAATTGGATAACCCAGCCGAAAATAAGGATTAAAATTTATTATTTAGAATATCCTAACCTGTGTTCTTAAAGGCACGTGTTAACAATCTTTATTCCTTATATTTTCTCAACAAAAAAGCTTAATAAACTTTTTTTTTTTACACAAAACTTAATAAAGTTACAAATAATAAGTAGGGACTTATACTATACCAAAAAAAAAATAAGTAGGGACTTATAAATTACTGACTTTCAGTTTGTTCCCTTAATAAACTCTTAGGGTGTGTTTAATTTAATAAAAAATAAGGGACTGGACATGACAATTTCTGTTGTACTGTATTTGATTTTAAAACTGTTACTGGACTGGACAAACTGGGGATCAAGGGGGACAAAATCAGATATTTTTGTCCCCCACAAAACCATGTACAACTTTTTGTCCTCAGCACAACTTGTCTAAATCAGCAAAATATGATTTTCTCCATCAAGTATCATACAAGACAAAATTTGTTCAATACCGTAAATATTTGTCCTGTACTGTTCTATCCAGTACTGTCTTGTACTGTTCTATCCAGTACTTTATTTATTTTGCAGATCAAACGGATCCTTATTTCATCCAATTCAACTTCAATCAAACATAGCCGCCACACACTTTGCTTAGTCATTCGATTTTTCTTTTTTGGTAAAGAGTTAGTCGTTCGATTTTATTTTTTTTGGTAAAGTGTTAATCGTTCGATTTGATTTCACAGTAGAGATATGTAACGTATTTTTTCACTGATTAATTGTTTCTTCTCTACTTATAATTTATTAAATTGATTAATGTTTTTGTTTGTTGTAGCAATCACTTTCAAAAGGTTATCACCTTTTTTTTTCTTCTTTCTATCTAGAATTACTCGATTGGTTTCTAGAATAGAACATGGTAATTTCTGATTCCTTGAATCAATTTTAATATTCTTTTGTTTGTTGTATGTAATCTTTAGTTTGGGGTGCAATTTTAAGTTGTCTTGTGAATTAGTGGGATAAGAATATATGTTTTTTTGTTTACTTGACTCTCAATTCGTCTTATCTCAGAAACAATAATTTTAAAATATACTATAATACAGTTGAAGTTGTCATATCAAATCTCTTATTTCTTTAAAAGATGAAATAGGCTATAAGAAAATATGTTACAATGTTTCCTCTTGCTAATGTTGCAACTAACTAAATGTTTATTTGTTTAACAATTAGATACATATAAATTTATACATCACATATAAATACTCATACAATAAAATTTTCATTTGTGGAATAACCAAATTCAAGAACTCTCACTGCACATTCTTTTTCTCTATAATTTCCATTTCATAATTGTTTTATGTTATGATAAATATACACATAAAAATATACACTAATTAACAGTTTATTTACTGATACATCTATTGATGGTTTGAATATATGTATATCTATCTAAAGGGAAGCAAACGTTCAAAGTCTATCTGTCAGTCAATGAAAGATGCAGAGTTGGACAAAATTAGTTGGTTACCTGATAAAGTAATACATCAGATACTATCACACTTACCAATTAAGGAAGCAGCGAAAACAAGTGTTTTATCTAGCAAATGGAGTAACAAATGGTACACACTACCAAATCTTGTGTTTGATAAAGAACGTGTCTCACTTGAATCAAGAATTATCACAAGCAAGTTTTTGAAACTTGTTGATCGTGTACTTTTACTTCATTATGGGCCAATCAAGAAGTTTGAGATACACGAATTCGATGATGTCATTGGTGTGAATCATGCCACTGATATTGATCGGTGGGTTTTTCATCTAATCAGAATATCCATTGAAGAATTTGTGTTGAATTTGAATTTTATAGAGAACCGACTCTATAAGATACCTCGGCTTCTATTCTCTTGTCAAAGTTTACATCATTTAGAATTAAATTGTTGTGAGCTTAAACCTCCAACAACATTTGAAGGTTTTAGGAACTTGAAAAGTCTTGAGCTAACTAACAGTACAATGACTCAAGATGGTTTTGAAAAGTTGATATCCAAAAGCCCTTTGCTTGAAAAATTGATATTGTGTGGCCTTAATGGTGTTAGACAAATTAATATACACGGACCAAATTTGAAGGTTTTTCATTTCAATGGTGACTTTGAGGATTTTAGCTTTGACAACACTTCCCAATTAGCTGAGTTAAGGTTGGAGGTAGACGATGGAGGCAGATGCAGTATTGATATGGTCCAATTTTTCGCTCATCTACCTCACATAAAGAGTTTACTTATGACTAAATATTTTTTACAGGTATAATGCTCAAGCTTGTTTGAATATCAAATTTAATTGTAGGAGTGACTCATCTAATGTTGTTTAACATTATTCTTCTATTCTTGCTTCAGTGTTTGATTGCAGGTGATGTGCCTGTGCCAGTAAAGCTTTCTACACCTTGTATCAATCTAAGATCTCTTGACATATACATAAGATTCGATAACTTGAAGCAAATCTCAGCTGCCCTTTGCTTGCTCAAAAGCTCGCCTAATCTTCGAGAATTAGAAATTCTTGTGAGCACTCATTTAATTTGACTTGACTTTGTTTTTTTTTTTTATTTGTGGTTGCACTTTCACATGCACATCCTTTTCTTTTGTATTTTATTTTAAGTTTTTGTCTTGTTTCCAATCATGGAAGTTACTCTAGTTTCTTAAAACTTGTACATGTGAATTAAGATTGCTATAGCAGATGTTATGAATCAATTTCAATTAGAGTTGAAAATGAGTCGAGTCAAACTTGTTTGAATTGGACTTTTTTCGATAAGAATTGGTTCGGTTAAAAAAATTTCAACTCGAATTGGATTCATTTTAGGTTGACTAACAATTCGGTTCCTATGTATGCATATAACTTTTCACCTTTTGATCATGGTTTTTTAACAATTGCTTGTTGCAGTCACTAAATGGGCCGGACGACCTTTTAACCGACAACTATTGTTGGGAGAATATGTTTTCGGAGCCAACCGTGTCCATTGAAGTGCGACATGTGACGATATATGCCGCCAGTGGATTCAAATTGGAATCAGATTTTATCAAATTTCTACTTTTATATTCTCCTATGTTAAAAACGATGATTGTAAGGCCTTCTGAAGATGTTAAATCAGAATTGGAGATAGAACTAAGCCAGTTTAAGAGAGCATCGAAACAAGCTGAAGTTATGTACGGCGACACATTTTGATCATAATAATTTTTATACGCTTCAAATCATTTTATTTATTACTCCTTGTTACTTCTAAATAGACATCTATAACTAAAGGTAGTTAGTTATATGCTTGGTCTACATGAACTTAAGGCCTAGTCTATTTATATATTTATTCGATGTTTTTTTTTAATGGACTTATGACTTATAAAAGGTCTTCTTTTTGTAGTGGTTTTTATTTTTTGAAAGCTTAAAATTTTTGTTTTGATTGTTTTACCCTTAAAGCCGGCCCTAATCCTATAAAATCTTGTTGTTGTTATTTTGTTTTTTTGCAAGCTATCCTTTTCTCAACACAAAGAAAAACCCTATTTTTTTACGGAAAAAAGAAATATACATAGCCTTATAAACCCTTCATCCTTAAGTGCGTAAACACAATTATTTCTTTCAACCAATTCTTCCCCCGGCTTTCACTTCACTTTGGCCAGTCATTCTTTTTTTTTTTTTGGTAAGCTTTGGTTAGTCATTCGATTTGCTAACTAATTTATTTATTTTGATGTATCCATATATTAGTTTTTTTTTTGAACACGCCAAAAGAGATTATATATATACTAAAAAGAGGTCGACCCCCATATACTAGTTAAATATATAAAATAAATTATATATTAAAAACAACATTTTTAATATATTTTATAAGTGTTGACTACCCAAATTCTAATATATTTTTACTATATTAAATATTTTTAATTTTTAACTAGTGCAACTCATATACTAATTAGCGTTTTTCTTATTTTTTCACTGACTAATTGTTTCTTCTCTAATTAATTTATTTAATTGATTAATGTTTTTTTATTGTTGTAGCAATCACTTTCAAAAGGTTATCACTTTTTTTTTTCTCTTCCTTTCTTTCTAGAATTACTCGATCGGTTCCTGGACATGGTAATTTCTGATTCCTTGAATCAATTTTGAATTTTCTTTTCTTTGTTGTAGTAGTCTTCTAATTTTTTTTGGATAGACAAATGTTAGTTGTTAGTGTATTGTTAGTATATTGTCTGTTTTTTTTTTCTTTGTCAGTATTCGAATCCTGGACCTCAACTAGCTCCTTAACCAGTTGGTCACCTTAACCAGTTGAGCTACCCATCCCCACGCAGTCTTCTAATTTACTAGTACACGGTTTTAGAAATTAAAAGTATATTTATATAAAATTTTATAAATATTGAATTATTATTGTAATCAGATTCGAACAACTGACATTTACAACTTTAAATTTCTGACCAGCTATCTCATCCTTTGAAGTGCCTCCAATTTAACGAGAGGAATAGTCACTGCGTTCGGCGGTGGATACTCTGATCTCGACTAAAAAAACAACTGCCATTAGTCTAGAAAAGATCTTTTTTTATAAAGGAGGTTAAATAAGATCTCTACAAAAAATAAAAGTTTATTTCCATAAAATATTATAAAAATTAAATTACTAAAACAAATCTCTATGAAACCCCCGGGGTGTGGTTGAGCGGTTGGGGTTCATCCTCCCTTAACCAAGGGTCGAGGGTTCGACTCTCACCTTGAGTATTGAGCAACTTTAAATCCTTGGACTAGCTATCCCACCCATCGAGGTGCCTCAAATCTAGCGAGGGAATAGTCACTGCGTTCGGCGGTGATACCCCGGTTTCGACAAAAAAACAAATTTCTACGAATAATAAAAAAAAAGTTCTATAAAATAAATTTCCATAAAATATTATAAACTAATTATTGTTGTTTTGTTTTTTTGCAATTTATCCTATAAAATCTTAACTTCTTACTAATTTTCTCAACACAAAAAAAAAAAACCTTAATCATTACTAAACCTTTCTTTCAACCAATTTCCCTTTTTTTAGGTAAATTCAATCAATTCAATTTGAATCAAACATAGCCACGCTTTTCACTTCGGTTAGTCATGCGATGCAATCTGTTATTTATTTTTGTCACTTATTAATTGCTTCTTCTCTAATTAAATGTTGATTAATGTTTTTGTTTGTTGTAGCAATCACTTTCAAAAGGTTATCACGTTTTTTGTTTTCTTCTTTTTCTTTCTGAAATTACTCGATCGGTTCCTTGACATGGTAATTTTCTGATTCTCCTTGAACCAATTTTAAAATTTCTTTTCTTTGTTGTATGTACTTAATAAACCATTGTGGATTTAGTGAATGAAATTTTTTTTTATCAAATAGCCTAGTGACCGGTTTGAACTTTTGCCGTCTGCATATATAATGTGGTGTCCAATTAAATGAACGGTGTTTGTTTTAGGGATTATAAGTTTATTCCTGGGTATCTAAGATGGGAATAAAAAATAACCATGTTTGTTTTAAGAAAATAAATAATTATTCCCTCCTTAATATATACATGGCATATAATGGGTATAGACGTGGCCTTGCAGTTACTTAGAGGGCAGAAATGAACTTTAGGAGCACTACCTCATTTCAACTGCCGGGAATAAATTATTCGCTGGGAATGAAAAAGGGGATAAAATAGTGTTAAAAAAATTACTGGGAATAATTTTTTCCTTGGAACATTTTCGTATGAATGAGTACCAAACATGGGAATAAATTATTCCTATCACACATTCCCGGGAATTTAGTTTGTAGCAGTGAAACAAACGCAGGACTAAAATTCCTGCCATAATATTCCTTAGAATAATTTTTTGAGGAAGTAATTTAAAATCCAGCAAACAAACGCTCCCTAAGCTCATGGGACAATGAATGAAATTTTATTCATTCTCCAATTATAGTCTTTAAATTATGTAAAATATAGTCTATAAATTACATGAAATCCGTCAATTTAGTCATAAATCTTACTAGCAGAGCTAAATTGACGAATTTTATTTACTTTAATAACTACTTATTTGATGCTTCAAAAATAACTACTTATTTGAATTTGAATGAAGAGTGATATTGATGGTTTATATTCTTTAAAAAATAAATAATTCACATAACACTTAATGAACACTGAGTAAGTAACAACCGTAAGAGAATATGTTACAAACTTACAATGTTGTCTCTTGCTAATGTTGATGCAAGCAACTAACTCAATGTTTAATAGTTAGTTATATACTTAGATCACATATAAATACTCACATGTAATCAAATACTATTCATTTGTGCATTAACCAAATTCAAGAGCACTTAGTACACTTTCTTTTTCTCTATAATTTACATTTCATAATTGTTTTCTATTATAACAAATCGCACAAACAAATATATACACTAATTAACATATAGTATGTCTAGTGATTGATCTATCCTTTGCTTGAATATACACTAATTAACCTAGTTTGTTTACTAATTCATCTATCTTTTGCTTGAATATTTCTATATCTATCTCTCTATCTAAAGGGAAGCAAACGTTCAAAGTCTATCTGCCAGACAATGAACGATGCAGAGTTGGACAAAATTAGTTGGTTGCCAGGTCATGTAATAGATCAGATTCTATCACACTTACCAATTAAGGAAGCAGTTAGAACAAGTGTTTTATCTAGTAAATGGTGTTACAAATGGCACACACTACCAAATCTTGTGTTTGATAGCAAATGTGTCTCAGCTGAAACATCTCAAAATTCTTCAGTTATCACAAAAAAACTTTTGAGAATTGTTGAACATGTACTTTTACTTCATTATGGGCCAATCAAGAAGTTTGAGATACGGTCGGAAAACAAAAATATCATTGCTGTGCATCTGGCAACCCATATTGATCGGTGGATTTTTCATCTAATCAGAAAGTCTATTGAAGAATTTGCGTTGAATATTAATATGGAGCAACGCTATAAGATACCTCGGCGTCTATTCTCTTGTCAAAGTTTACATCATTTAGAATTAAATTCTTGCCAGCTTAAACCTCCAACGACATTTGAAGGCTTTATGAACTTGAAAAGTCTTATTCTGGAGAACATTACAATGACTCAAGATGATTTGGAAAACTTGATATCCAAAAGCCCTTTGCTTGAAAAATTGATATTGTGTGACCTTGATGGTGCTAGACCAATTAATATATACGGACCAAATTTGGAGGTTTTTCATTTGACCGGTGACTATCAGGAAATTAGCTTTGAAATTTTCCAATTAACTGACTTAATGTTGAATATAAACCATGGAGGCAGATTCGAATTCGAAATCGATTTGCTTCAATTTTTCGTTGGTCTACCACACATAAAGAGCCTAAATATCAATTTACAGGTATAATGCTTGAGCGTCTGAATATTGAATTTAACTATAAGAGTGACTCAACTAATATAATGTTGTTTAACTTTATTTATTCTTCTATTTTTGCTTCAGTGTTTTATTGCAGTTGATGTACCAGTAAAGCTTTCTACACCTTGCATCAGTCTAAGATCTCTTGACTTATGTATAGACTTTGATGATTCGAAGCAAATCTCAGTTGTCCTTTGCTTGCTCAAAAGTTCACCTAATCTTCGAGAATTAAAAATTCGTGTGAGTACTCATTTAGTTTTACTTGACTTTGCTTTCTCTTTTGATTTGTGGTTGCACTTTCATCTGCGCATCCTTTTCTTTTGTTATTTTTCTATTAAGATGTTGTCTTGTTTCCTATCTAGTTAGTATCTTAAGACTTGTACGTGTGAATTATGATTGCCGGCAGATGTTATTAATCAATTTCAATTAGGATTAGAAATGAGACGAGTCAAACTCGTTTGAGTTCGATTCATCTTGATAAGAATTGGCTATGTTTAAAAAATTTCTCAAGTTTGCTTTGTTTTTTTCTTTCAACTCGAGTTTGACTTGTTTTAGGTTCACAAACAACTCAGCTCCGTTCATTAGATTCAACTCATTTGCTCAGTATTCTTTTGTATAAAAAATTCAAATTTTTAGATCTTTGACCTTTTAATTTTTTTTATTTAAAAAAGGCATAAATTGAGTTAATTAAAATAAAGTTGATTCAAGCATAAACTTTTAAAAGAATAAACACAATATAAAGTTCAAACATGCAAAACAAACAAACTTATTTAGTTCATAAACTAAGTTGAACGAGTTTGACTGTTGACTCGAGGTTTGAATTATGTTTGAACTCGTTCATTTCATTGTTAGTTAAAATTAGTTACATTATGTAATTAGTGTAGTAGAGTCCTTTAAATAAGAGTCCCCATGAGTTTATCTTAATTAATAGAAACATTATATATAATGTGTAGTGATGACACGAAATCATATCGTATTTTTAGCTCAATTTACATGAATTTTTAGTTGCATTTCATATGTTTTTATTTCATTTATCTCTTTTTATGCCGGTATTTGTTTCCTTTTCAGTTTTATTGAATAAAATAGGCTGGAGAAGAGAAGTGAGCAAAAAGCACTCAAAGTGGACCAAAAAGGAGGTGCAAAGAGCATAGAACACGTAGCCCATGCCAAACCAGCCCAAAGGGGCATTTTCCCCCAGATGTCTATGGCGACCGCCATGAATTCTGTGGCGCCCGCCACATATTTTGGATTAACAGAATTGCCTATTTGTCGTTTCTGTTTGTTTCCAGCGGAGATCACAACTATCCATTCCTACTTTGTCTCCTCATCGCACGGTCCTCATAAAGCAAAACTAATCCTTATCACTTCCTATTTTGGAGGATGGTGGAAAGCTTATCAGTACATCATTCTTCTCTATAAAAAGGACAGAGGGAGCCGTGCCAAAAAAAACCTCTTTTTGGATGCTTTGATCAGAGTTTTGGCGGCTGAATATTTCGAACTGGAGATTCTTAGCTTGGAAACAAGATCTGGAGCTTCATATCATCAACTCTTGCATGTATAATTTCTATAACTCTTTGTAATGGTTATTATCATCATGAGTAACTAAATCTCATAGAGATTAGGTCTTGAGATGATTCTGAATGAACCCTAATTTAAACATGTTGCTGTGAAACTCTATTCTACATGAATATATATCTAGTTTTATTCAATTCAATTGTTCTTAATGCTTTTTATAAACTGATCACTTATAACATGAATTCGTGAGAATGAATGACTACTGACCATAGCTTTCAACTTAGACTTAATTGAATTGTTCAAATAAACATGGTTAGTCTAGGGATGGATAATCGTTTGTTTGTGATAATCAGTTAACGTTCTTAAAACCTTCGAAGAATATTAGATCACCTAAGGGATTAGGGACTGTAATCTGAGAAGCGGGTCCTAAGTCAAGGGATTGATTAGGGCTATTTTGTTAACTATCGTAAAACTAGAGAAGTATTCATAAGGAATAGGTGCAGTGTACCAATTAGGGGAACTCAGATGAATCGAAAGACCTAGTCTCATTTTTCTCTTAATTTTCAAAACAATCGTTACTTTTTGTTAACTGAAACTTTATGTGAACACTCCCCCCTTGTTATTTAAATTTACATTCTAAACTGAATACAATTGTTCTGTTGAGGTTGAAACAATCCCTGTGGATACGAATTTAATTATTACTTAACGACGAATTTAGTACACTTGCTAAAATTGTCATCATGTAGAGATCGAGATTCGAACTCTGATACACTCGCATATTCATCTTTCTGTAAATAAGATGCTCGTGTGCTACATTTTTCATCTCTTATCAATTAATACAATGCTACGTTGACAGTTTCAATATTCTCTAATATGGATGCATATAACTTTTCCCCTTTTAATCATGGTTTTTTAACAATTACTTGTTGCATTGCAGTCACTGAAGGGGCGGAACGACCTTTTAACACCAAACAACTATTGTTGGGAGAATACGTTTTCAGAGCCAACCATGCCCATCCAAGTGCGACATGTGATAATAAATGCCGCCAAAGGCTTCAAATTGGAATTAGATTTTATCAAATTTCTACTTTTATATTCTCCTCTGTTAGAAAAGATGATTGTATCACCTGATGAAAAAGTTAATCCGGAATTGATGATAGAACTAATCGAATTCAAGAGAGCGTCCAAACAAGCTGAAGTATTTTACGGCAAGAAATTTACTGATTAAGGCATAACTTTCTAACAGGAAAGTTTTATATTAGAAAAAACAAAATTTTAACTTTATAAAAGTTGAATGCACAACTTTTTGAAATTAATTTTCTATATTGTCAACGTGGCGGGAAATGTGTGGATGTTGTTTCTCCGTTCTCCGTCCCGCCCTCAAACTTTTCTCCGTCCCCGATTCCCGCTGTGGGGGAAAATTTCTCCCCATCTCCATCCCCACAGATCTCCACAGTATCCACGGAGCTCCACAGACATAAAAAATAAGTAAAATTGTTATACACAAATAATAAATTTTGTAAAATTCGTGTAAAATAATGGTACACGATGCACCACTTTATAGTCTTGTTTATGAATGATACACCATATCACTTGTAAAGCTTGTACAACAAAACAAAAGCATAGACGGGCCTTATAAACCCTTAATCCTTGAAGTGTGAAAACACTAAACCTTTCTTTCAACCAATTCTCTTATTTATTTATTTTGGTAAATAACCGATTATCTTTTATTTTTGGGGTAAATTCAACCAATTCGATTTCAATCAAACATAGCCACGCCTTTCACTTTGGTTAGTCATTCATTTTCCGGTCAATAAGAGTCCGTTTAGTTAGAAAGAAAGAAAAGAAGAAGGAAGCAAAACACGGAAACCAATGCATGTATTAGGACTATTTTATAATCCAAATACATCACTCGAAATCCGTAAATTTAATCCTAAAGTTCATGAAAATTCTGTCAATTTAGTCACAAATCTTACTAATAGAACTAAATTGACAAATTTTATATACTTTAATAATAATTACTTATTTGAATGAAGAGTGATATTGATGGTTTATTCTTAAAAAAGTAAATAATCACATAACACTTAAATTAATATAGAGTAATGAACATAGAGACACACATAAGTAACAACTTTGTACACACTTTGCTTTGTATTTCAGACTTTCATTTGATTTATTTGGAGTTTGGACTAATAAGTAACAACAGTAAGAGAATATGTCACAAACTTACAATGTTTTCTCTTGCTAATGTTGATGCAACTAATTAACTCAATGTTTAATAGTTAATTAGTTCACATATAAAAATACTCACAAGTAATCAAATATTCATTTGTGCATTAACCAAATTCAAGAGCACTTAGTACACTTTCTATTTCTCTATAATTTCCATTTCATAATTGTGTATGCAAATGTGGATTTGTAATTTTCTAATTTTGAGCGGTTCTACTTCTATTCTTGCTTCAGTATTTGGCTGCAGGTGTTGTGCCAGTAAAGTTTTCTACACCTTGTATCATAAAAATTAATTTTATAAAAAAATAAATTTTAGCTTGTTTGGATACAACCATACAAAAAAAGTGATTTTGTAGCACAAAATTGTCATAAAAGACAATTATCCAAATGTAATATATCATATGTCTCTATATATCAAGCTACAAATAAAATAAATTTATAAATCATATCTTCTTTTTTTTCTGACAACAAATCATATCTTCTAAAAATAACAAATTAATCCTATAAATTTAAAGATATATTATTTTTGTCTGAACTATTTTAACACTTGTTTTCTCTTTCTTTTAAAAAAATCTATAAAAAACGTATTAATATAAGCTTCAAATTTTTAACAATTTTTAGATTATTTTTAAATTCTAATTATTTTTAAAAACTATAAAAAATAGATGTTATTTTTTAAAAAGTAATTATTTTTTAAAAAAATAAGTGATTATTTTTTTAGAAAAGCTATAACAATTTGCCACTATATAAATAGACAGGGCCTTATAAACCCTTAATCCTTAAAGAGTTTTTTTGGTAAGGCCTTAATATAAACACTAAACCTTTCTTTCAACCAATTTCCCAATCAAACAACATATAGCCACGTCTTTTACTTTTGTTAGTCATTCGATTCCCATTCAACATGCGATGCAATCTTTGTTATTTATATTTGTCACTGATTAATTGTTTTTGTTTGTTGTAGCAATCACTTTCAAGTTTCAAAAGGTTATCACGTTTTTTATTTCTCTTCCTTTCATTCTGAAATTACTCGATCGGTTCCTTGACATGGTAATTTCTGATTCCTTAAACCAATTTTAAATTTTCTTTTCTTTGTTGTATGCAGTCTTCTAATTTAGTACACCGTTTAGTTTGGCTGCAAATTAATGTTCAATTTATACTTCAAGTTCAAATCAATACGTAGTAATAGTTTTTTGTTTAGTTAATTTTAAAAAGAATAAACCATCATGAATTTAATTAGTGAATGAAATACTATCCGTTCTTCAATTTAGTTTTTTAATTATGAAAATTCCATCAATTTAGTCATAAATCTTACTAGGAACTAAATTGAAGAATTTCATATACTTTAATTGAAGAGTGATACTGATTCATCTATTTTTTGTTTGAATATGTCTATATATATCTATCTATGATCTATCTATCTATCTATCTATCTAAAGGGAAGCAAACGTTCAAAGTCTATCTGCCGGACAATGATCGATGCAAATTTGGACAAAATTAGTTGGTTACCAGATCATGTAATAGATCAGATTCTATCACATTTACCAATTAAGGAAGCAGTGAGAACAAGTGTTTTATCTAGCAAATGGAATAACAAATGGCGCACACTACCAAATCTTGTGTTTGATAGACAATGTGTCTTAGATTCTCAAGACTCTTCAGTTATCACAAGCAAGTTTTTGAAACTTGTTGATCGTGTACTTTTACTTCATAATGGCTCAATCAACAAGTTTGAGATACACGACCAACACGATGACAATGTCATTGGTGTGAATCCTACCAGTATGGATATTGATTCTTGGATTTTTTATCTAATCGAAAAGTCTATTGAAAAATTTGTGTTGGATATTAATATGGAGCAACACTATAAGATACCTCGGCTTCTATTCTCTTGTCAAAGTTTACATCATTTAGAATTAAATTGTTGTGAACTTAAACCTCCAACGACATTTGAAGGGTTTAGGAACTTGAAAAGTCTTGTGCTAGCTAACATTACAATGACTCAAGATGATTTTGAAAACTTGATATCCAAAAGCCCTTGCTTGAAAAGTTTATAATGAAATACTTCGATGGTGTCAGCAAAATAAATATACACCTGCCAAATCTAAAGGTTTTTCATTTCCATGGTGGCTTTAAAGAAATTAGCTTTGAAAACACTCCAAGAGTAGCTGACTTAGTGTTGGAAGTAGACCATGGAAATAAATGCAGTGTCGATTTTCTCCAATTTTTCGCATATCTACCTCACATACAGAAGCTAGATATTGATCTATATTTTTTACGGGTATAATGCTCGAGCTTTGTCTGAATATCAAATTTAATTGTAGGAGTGACTCATCTAATGTTGTTTAACTTTATTCTTCTATTCTTGCTTCAGTGTTTGATTGCAGGTGATGTGCCTGTGCCAGTAAAGCTTTCTACACCTTGTATCAATCTAAGAGCTCTTTGCTTATGCATAAAATTCGATATATTGAAGCAAATCTCAGCTGCTCTTTGCTTGCTCAAAAGCGCACCTAATCTTCAAGATTTTGCAATAGTTGTTGTGAGTCCTCATTTAGTTTGGCTTGACTTTGCTTTCTTTTTTGATGATTTATGGTTGCATTTATAAGACAATGCTACGTTGAGTAGAGTCTTATAAATAAGAAGCCCGTGTAGTTCATTTTTCATCTCTTATCGATTACTGTAATACAATGCTACATTGAGAATATGAATATTCTGTATGTATGCATATAAATTTTCTCCTTATGCTTGCAGGTACCAAAGGGACGAAAGGGCTTTGTAACACCAGACAACTATTGTTGGGATAATATGTTTTCCGAGCCGACCATGCCATTCCAACTGCGAGGTGTGATGTTATATGGCGCCAATGGCTTCAAATTGGAATCAGATTTTATCAAATTTCTACTTTTATATTCTCCTATGTTAAAAAAGATGATTGTGTATCATGATAAAGATGTTAAATCAGGATTGAAGATGGAACTACTCCAGTTTAAGAGAGCGAAACAATCTAAACTTTATTTTACAAAGACATACATTGACGGACCTGTGTTTATTGCTAGGTAGGCTAAGGCTCTTGCTTGCCTCATAGAAAGAACTAATTTGGTTCAAGAGAGCGTCGAGAGAAGCTGAAGTTCTTTACGACACAGATTTGTTAGCATTTTTTTTTCTTTACGACACAGATTTGTTAGCATTTTTATTTTCATAATGGTAGTTTGAGCTTATTGGATAAAAGTACAAGATCGTTTAGTTTGGATTGAGAGGTTCGAGTTAACTACTTATCTCAATATTTGCCACAATTTTACTGTTGATAATTATTTGGACTATATTTTTTATTAATATATAAAATTTTATTTGATTTGACTTAATAAATATTTTCACAATATTAAAATTTTATAATTTTTTAAGAAAAAAAATTAAAGATATTATTGATGATTAAAATTATGCATTGACATGCGTAAATGTTAATTATTTTGAGAATAAAGTAGTATTATTTTAAAGTAAATAGTTGTGTGGACACATTAGCAACATGAAGTGTGAAGGTGGTCTCTCTTTAATTTTGAATGAGCATTGTCCTGCTAAAGTTAGTTTTCTTTTACTAGCTAACTTGTTTTTTCTTTTTACCACCAATTTAATCTTATTTGAGGGTCAGTTCTGGCATCAAGTAGTTCTAATCCCCTTCCGATCACAGTTGTTGGGAGGCGAACTGCGGTCCTTTCTACCAAGTTCAATGTCAATCACCACTGAATCAACTAACGATTTATAACTAATTGGTAATTCTATTCCATAAATTGTTATGCAATTGCTGTTCGTTTTTTTATACTTCGACCCTCTTGTTAATTAATAAAATAAAAAAGTTAAAAAATAAAAAGATAATTAATAAAAGAAAAAAGTTAAAAAATAAAAAGATAAATTTTTTACACGATAAAAACAAAGAAAAAATGATTAGGTTATGTTTGACAAAAAATAACAGAGGAATTTATTTAATCCTTCAATATATATTTTTGATAGCTATTTTATGTACTCCCTTTGTTCCTTTTTATTATGTTGTTTTAGAAAGAAAAAAATTAATTTATTTAGTGTTTTGATAATTTAAAGTTATATTTTATCTATTATATTCTCATTCTTAATTTTTTATTATATAATTTTTTTTATTAAACTTCTTCCTATAATTTTTTTATTGTTCCAAAAAAATTAAACAATAATATATTTCAAAAAAGGTATAATTAAAAGATAAGGTCCAAAAATACAATTTTTTAATTTCACATTAATATTTAAAACGACAAATAAAGGGAGTACTATAACTATATAACTGACTTGTGTATCGCTTTCTCCCACGTCCGATGAAATCCAACTGCCTTTTTTTTTTAATCTCAAATCGGAACCAACCTTCTCTCTCGGCGATCTCCATCCTCCTTTGTTTCCTGGCATCAACATTTTCGGTTATGCAATTTTTTTTCTTCTTATTTATCTTGTTCTTTATTTTCCACTTGTTTATTATTTTTTCTCAAATTAATTAATTAATTAATGTTTTGTTTGTTGTAGAAATCACATTCCAAAAATTATTGGGTGCTTTTCCTGAAACTACTCAATCTGTAGTATTTTGGCAATGGTAATTTCTCAGTCTTATTCTGACTATGATTCTTGTATACATTACATGCATACATAGATAGATACATATGAACTTGAATTTCTAAAGTGAGTAAAGTTAGTTGTGATAACAACTTCATAATTTTTTTATGATGTTCTTATAATATCTATTTTTAATTAACATATTTGGGTTGGTCCGGTGGTATTTGCTTGGGACTTGAGAGTGTGCTCCTCGAAGTCTCAAGTGGTTCGATTTTCTCATGTGTCAATTTAGATGAGCTAATTTAACTTCTTTAAAAAAAATATTTTTAATTTATTAATTAATGGTTGATATTACTCACTTTAGAGGTAGGTGTCGGATCCCATAGATACATAGGAAATGCTAAATAGTGACCCGGGGCAATGGTTATATAAATAATAATTATAATATAATTTTGAAAGTTGTGTATTCAATGCCTTGAAATTTTAAAAAAATCTTTTCTACTTGGTTTTGTTTCTTTAACCATTACAGCGAGTGTACTGTTTAGCATGACTCTACATATATATACACTAACATAGTTTGTTTTCTAATTTATGTTTGTACTCTTTGTTTGAATATGAATATATCCATATAAAGGGAAGAAAACCAACAAAGTCTACTCGCCGAAAAGTGACTGGCACGAAGCCGGATAGAATTAGTTGCTTACCGGGTAACGTAGTAAACCGGATTCTGTCACACTTGCCAATTAAAGAAGCAGTGAGAACAAGTGTTTTATCCAGTAAATGGATGAACAAATGGTACACAATTCCAAATCTTGTGTTTGAATTTGATAGAGAACGTTTATCCGCCACTTCCCAAGACCCTCTAGGTATGGAAAGCAAGTTTTTGAAAACTGTTGATCATGTACTTTTACTTCATACTGGGCCAATCAACAGGTTCAAGTTCTCTGACACCGGTTGTGATCTCAAAAGCGAGAGTCTTGTGAGTGATATTGTTCGGTGGATTCGTCATCTAATCGGAAGGTCTGTTAAAGAGCTTGTGCTGGAAGTTTGTATAGAGGAACCCTATAAGTTTAAGTTACCTTGGTGCTTATTCTCTTGTCAAAGTTTACATCGTTTAAAATTATATTCGGGTTGGCTTAAACCTCCAACGACGTTTGAAGGCTTCAAGAACATGAAAGTTCTTGAGCTATATCACATTACAATGACTCAAAATGCTTTGGAAAACATGATATCCGGCTGCCCTCTACTTGAACTTTTGAAATTGACAGGTATTGACGATTTAGACGAAGTTAATGTTCATGCACCAAATCTGAAGATTCTTGGCGTCCTTGGTGACTTTATGGATATTACCTTTGACAAATCTTTCCAGTTAACTGAGTTAACTTTGTTGTTTGACTCTCAAAGAAGTGAAAATAGATTGAGTGGATGCTCAAGCAATTTCCTCATATTTTTTGATCATCTACATCATATACAGCACCTTGACATTAGTTGCAGTTTTTTAAAGGTAAAATGCTTGAGCATTTGATTGTTGAATTTGACTGTAGGGGAGTGACTTACATAGTGCTCTTTAATTTCCCCCAACCCCTACAAAATTTAAAATGAACCACAATCTGATTTAGAGTCATTCTTTTGTTTTGCTTTAGTATTTGGCTGCAGGTGTTGTACCAGTAACGCTTCCTACACCTTGTATCAATCTAAGTTTTGTTTTCACATGCATAAGGTTCTTTGATATGGAGGAAATTTTAGCTGCTCTTTGCTTGCTCAGAAGCTCACCTAATCTTCAAAAATTAGAAGTATTTGTGAGTACTCATATTGCTTGACCTGAGTTTTCTTTTCGTTCTGATTTATCGTTGTATTTGCAAATCTTATTTTGTTTTTATGTGAAGTTATTAATCTCTAGAACTTACAGGCCTTTTTTGCTTTGAATATTTGTCTAGTTTTGGAATTTGGAAGTTTGTTGGTAAGACTTGTGATGTGAGTTATGATTGCCAAGAGAAGTTATGAATCAGTGAAAGTTACAGTTTAGATAGAGTTAGTTACATAATTAGAGATTTAGAGTTCTGTAAATAAGAGACTCTTAGACCCCATCTTTTGTCTTTTATTAATATATACAATGTTACTTTTAGAGTTATAAAATGCTCTATATATCTCTTATGCATGCAACCTTTCCCATTTTGATCCATGAATTTCTCAAAATTGTATGTAGGTAGAGGAGCTTGAGGAGCACGAGGAGCGGGCTGTCGTTTTATCACCTGACTCCTATTGTTGGGAAGATATCTTTACGGAGCCAACCATGCCCATCTGTATTCGACATGTGGTCATACAGGGCATATCTGGCATCAAATCTGAATTAAATTTTATCAAATTTCTACTTATGTATTCTCCCGAGCTAGAAAAGATGACTGTGAAGCCTGGTGCAAAATTCAGATCTGAGTTGATGACAGAACTACTCCGTTTCAGGAGAGCGTCAAGACATGCTGAAGTTATTTACGAAGTGAAAAACTCTTCATAATGCTTTATATCCTCCTAAAATCATCTTATGTATTATGACTTTTAAGGTGGTTATGATAGAAGTTAATCTTTTTAGCGGTATGATAGAACTAATCCTGTTTAGGATGATGATGATGATGCATCTGAGTAGGAGCCTTGCAAATGACTTTTGTCTTGAGTTTGTGTTGTGTATGCTATGCTATATTTATATGCTTGAGGTTGTACTGTTGACGTTTTTGGTTATGGATTTGGGGATTTGGATTTAATCATTGTAAGATTGAGATGTTTTACTTCAATGTAAAGCCTCACTTTATAGCAATATTGTTACTCTGCCACAGGCATTACTCTTGTTTAGTGTTTCTCTATGCTACCCATCTCGCATGGAAATGAAGATTACTCGTTTTAGCATGTTTTAGTAGTGAAGGGTGAAGAGTATGTCCATGTCCATGTTGCTTGTTTGGTGCTGGTTACTAGCTCCTTCAGCTTAAGATCTCTAACCATTAAATGAAAAAAGGTTACTCAGGGAGCGTGTATTGTGTACCAAATGAGTCATACCGGAAACAAATCTGATTTTACTATCATATCCAATGGACCATAATTTAAACTGTTTAATTTTAGTACATAACCGTATTAATACCCTTCCAAAGAGCTCAATCAGTAGGCTTAACAATGAACTAATCATCCTTGCTTGCTTCTATCTATACCATATTTCCCCCATAACACATCACTAATAACCATTTCTCTCCCTCTTGACCATCCCATGCTTCATAAGACTCTTCGGGAATAGTCTTCCACAGCGTTTAGACTTTGATAATGCATTCCCAACTGACCATTTCATTCTCTCTAGCATCCCAAATAAAGGCTCTTTGGATTTTTCAATTTCATCCTTTAAGAATAGACATAGTCATCATCGGATAAATAAGGTTATCATGAATAACATAATTGTTGATTTTCTCAATTAGATATTGAAAATCTTGGATTTTTGTTGTTCTTCCTAAAGCTAGTACATCAGATATTTCCCTATAGTATGCGCCTCAAAAAAGCCAAATCTCTCTACAAGCTTTCTTCTACATACCTCATTTACATTACGGGAGCAAAAGATTACGTATGATTTAGCATGATTCACTTGTTGACTACTCATGCTACAAAACATATCCAAAGTCTTCATGACCATTTCAATGGAATCATTGAAAAGTTGTTCTTTCATATGAGATACACTCACAAGCCTAAAAAAATCAATTTAAACGTGCGCGCACACACACATTAGTATATATTTGATATTAAGGTAAGTTTTTAAGAATTACATTAGTTAATCTAATATATTTTATACTTTTAGTAAAATTACAATAACATACCGTAATTTTTAACCCGACAAACTTAAAACGATATCAAACCTTCATTCAACATTTATAAATGATGCTATTTTTAATAAACCGTTAACCCATACGAGCGAACACGTGTTTTATTAGTTTATAGTTTAAATAAATATACAAGGTTCCTTAAATACATGCAAAAAGAAAAATATAAAGAATTAGAATCAGAATCATCAGAATATATTTTGTTTGACAAATGAGAATGCAAATATATATACAGTACTACAAAAAAGTAAGAGAAGCTTTTGGGTGGATGGGTATGGGTATGGGCTTACTAGAAGTGTGTGGAGCCCAAGCCCAATTAGACAGAAAGAGCGTAAATAAGACCCGCTTCAGTTTCACGCTGCTTTCAAACTCGAAACCCTTTTCTAATATAAAAAACCTAATTCCTTCGTTTATTCACATAGATCACAACTCACTCATTCACACTATCTCGTACAACACAACGTTCTTCTTCTTCATCTTTCAACAACAATGGTAAAATTGCACTCATTTGATTTTACACTCCGTTCATTTTTTTTCTTGTTGAATTAACAATTAGCAATTGATTGATTGTGATTTTGTGTTTGTTATAGGCTTTGCCGAATCAGCAAACCGTTGATTACCCGAGCTTCAAGCTCGTCATCGTCGGAGATGGTGGCACAGGTTTCTTTTTCTTTCTTTCTTTCTTATTTAACGTGAAATCAATCTGTAACATACATAGAAACTCCGATTCGGTACGATCTGGCTTATGAACGAACGAACTTTGATGAATTAATTGCAGGAAAGACAACATTCGTCAAGAGGCATCTTACTGGAGAGTTTGAGAAGAAATATGAACGTACGAGTAACATTCATTCATTTCATTCATTTTTAATTAATTATATTTAATCTATTTGTTGATTTGATTTGATTTGTTGATAAACAAACAGCAACCATTGGTGTGGAAGTTCATCCATTGGATTTCTTCACTAACTGTGGCAAAATTCGTTTCTACTGCTGGGATACTGCTGGACAAGAGAAGTTTGGTGGCCTCAGGGATGGATACTAGTAAGTATCATCCTCCTCATTTCTTTAAATGTGTAGTATTGTGCTGGATATCGCCGTAACCTGTTTATGCAAATAGCTAGCTTGTGTGGTTTATTTATGTAACACTTAAATCAAATTTGACGTTTTTGAGTAGCTTTCTACTTGTAGTTGCATGTCGTGAAATTTCACTTCAACTATGAATTAAATTAGTCATAAGTCATCTATATTTGTTTTTTGTTATCATGTTGTGCTTACAAGTAAATGGGTTGCTCTGTGTATGTATCTACAATGAATGAATTTGTTGCATGTCAGTAAGTGTAGGCATTATAGCTGTTTGTCGGTAATGAAATGATACCCTTTAGTTTATCAGAAATGTGGGTATTGCATACTTGCTTCTTTAGTCTTCATAGCACACCTTATGGTAGTTTTTTATGCTGTGATAGATATCTCCTGCTGTCTTGTTGTGCCTGTTTTACTTGCTATGTATTGCTTTTAACCTGTCATCTTTATATTGCAGTATCCACGGCCAATGTGCAATTATAATGTTTGATGTTACTGCCCGTCTCACATACAAAAATGTTCCTACTTGGCACCGTGATCTTTGTCGGTTAGTAAATCATCTATTTTAAACCTTTTTTTTACACTTTGTTTGAACTTGTTCCGCACTATGTTCCTTATATTGCTTTATGTACGCTTACTTTTGCTGCCGATTTTCAGGGTTTGTGAAAACATCCCAATTGTTCTTTGCGGCAACAAGGTTGATGTCAAGAACAGACAAGTCAAGGCAAAGCAGGTTACTTTCCACAGGAAGAAGAATTTGCAGTACTACGAGATATCAGCCAAGAGCAACTATAACTTCGAGAAGCCTTTCCTATACCTTGCCAGGAAACTTGCAGGGTAGGTGCCTACTTTTTATTTTCCATACAGACAGGAAGAACACATTGAATAATATTAATTTTTTATTTCTAATTTCTAACACGTGTCAATTTGCAGCGATCCCAATCTGCACTTTGTAGAATCCCCTGCATTGCTTCCACCAGAAGTTCAAATCGATTTAGTTGCACAACAACAGTAAGTTATCTGTTATCAATTTGGTTAATTATTTATCAAACAACCATTGGGATATCGTGGTTGTAATTTACAGCGGTCTTATGAAATTAAATGTCACAATCATCTTTGATATGAAGGGTAGCTAATAGTTTTATTGCAATTCATTAATAAGTGTTTATCATATAAGAGCATGGTGGTTTAAATGTTGCATATCCTCTGTAAGCCATTTTATTGTGTTTATTTCATAACAGCTTATGAAGGCGTATATCATTGGGTATTTTTTTTACAGTTTTTGAGAAAACCCAAGTGTTCCTATCATCAAATATTTTCTTCCAGCTGCCCCCATATTTATAAAAAAGAAATTACAAACATTTTGGGTTCATCACACCCTGCTCTTCCTCTCCTCTATTTGTACCCTCAGTTAGGAACATACAATAGCATACTAATAGACTGTAACATCCTTTAGTTTTTCCAGTGTTATGTAACTATTACTCTTATTGAATTTTGAAGTGTTTCTTTTGAATTTCTTATGTTTTGGTTTTTGTTTTTGCAGGCAGGAGGATGAGCTTCATAAAGCTGCCAATCAACCCCTTCCTGATGACGATGATGATGCCTTTGAGTAGGGCCCTTGCGACTGACCTAGTCTTGAGTTTGTGTCGTGTATGCTACATTATATGTTTGAGGTTGTACTATTGACATTTTTTGTTGTGGATTTGGGGATTTGAATTTAAGCATTGGAAGATTGAGAAATTTTACTTCAATATAATTGGATTATGTTCATTGTTTCTCTATGCTACCCATCTCTCTTGGAATATAGGGTTATTTGTTTTAGTATAATAGCTTGTTTGTTTTGGCGGTGAATTAGATGTCTCTTTGCGTTTAAAGAGAAGCTTGTATTTCTAGCTACACAAATTGTGGTTAAATTAGCATTGTGATGTGAGAATTATTAGTCTAAACGCTAGTTATAGTGTTTGTTGATATTGGGCGATTGACTGATGGGTGAAGAGCGTGTCCATGTTCAATTCCTAACAAGAAATTTAATAGGGTGCTAGAAATTCCTAAACGTAGTTATTTAATAGGAGTGTTTGTTAAGATTCTAGAGAAATTTGTGAAAAACAACTTGCAGTAATAATACAAAAATAAGGGTCTACTGATACCAGTGGTTCTCTTTAATCTGAAGATGTCTATCACTTAACTAGGATATAAATCATCAATGGAACAAGATTACACAAGGGGGCATGTATTGTATGTCTAGGGCGTGATTATGTTAAGGTTACCACAGTCCACAAATATTCTTGAGAAAATGAGTCCGGAATATAACACTTTGTGTTTAGGTATAAAATTTACACAATTTCTATTTTCATTTTGTATGGTGTAGAAAATTAAAAATATGAAATGTTTTTACAAACTTAACGGGGTCTATTTTTTGGTTTCTCAATTTTTGTCATGGATGTTTGTTATTGATAGTACTACTCTTTAAGGTCATTTTTGTTATTAATACTTATCATATCATAGTGTCTCTCTTCATTCTCTCTCGTAGTATTTTTACACTAAATACAAATGAATGTAGGTGAATGTATAGTATCTTGACCTAGTGTATGGATTTTGTTTTTACCAGTCATCAAAGTAGAGCGTAGCAGTAAAATTTGTACTAATGAGATGACAAGAAATGAAGACATAGTGGAAAAACTAACTACCCTAGAATTAGCACATACTGTAACACCCTGGCATAACTTGCTTTTCAACTGGTGGGATAAAGTATTCAAGTCACATGAAGATAATCCACATGGAAATGCAAATAAATAAAAGACTACCATTATTTGAATAATACTTTAGAAGATCAACCATACGAGGGCTGTGCCTGCAGCTCTTAAGCAAGTTCATGGTCTGGCCATGACATGTCAAGTGTGAGTTCTAAGCACACCTGAGATATCCAACAGTATTGGATAGCAGCACATAAACAATCATAACAAACAGAGGTCAGAAATTAATTATCTCTGAGATGATTATTGGTAGATATAACCAATTAATTTGCAGAGAGAAATAGAGGCAAACCTTGGATCATATTTAGCCATTGCAAGCCTCCTACATTGGCCCTGGAAAATGATTTTGATACATCAGTACTACTCTGTCTCAAAATATAAGAGAAAGTTGGTCAAATAAAGTTTATGTAGTTGGACCAAATTCCTAATCAGATACATCAATTTTTATTGATCATTTTTCTCTTATATTTTAGAACGGAGGAAGTATTTTTCAATAATCAAATAGTGGAAAAAATTCACACTTCACACTCATCATTGTCCAAATCAACACCATGTCATCAATGAGGTGCCAATTGCCAAATCAATGAGATGGATTGTATCATTGTAAGTTGTTTTTGTGAAAGAAAAAAAAAAAGGATGTTATTTACAAAAACATAAGTATAGCCTCAAACATCACTCTTTTTAGAGGAAAAAATAATTAAAGGGGTCTTTTCCGGTACATTAGCAAAATTCTAATGTACCATACTTGATTTTTAAATTCAAAATTTATTTATTGACTATTATATTTTTAAAAACATAATTTTATAAGAAAAATTACAATTTCATTTTTTATAAATATTATACTAATTTTTTGATATTTTTTCATAAAAATAATAAATATTCATTATTATGAATAATAAAATAAAAAAAAAACAATTTTGATGAATAATATTTTAAAAGATATAATAAAAAATTCTTTCAAAATATACTTATTTTTTTTATTAATTTTAAAATCATTATACCAATACATTAGAATTAATCTATTGTACAATAAAATTTGCCTAAATTAAATATCTTCACGCACACATGTAAAGATTAATTTTGTAAGACCCGCGCAACCCTCTCTATGAGTTACTATAACATCACTATTTTCAACCTTCAACTTACATACAGAAGTAATCTCTTTCAAAGTTCAAACTACAGTATTTTTATTTTAATTCAAAAAAAAAAAATTACACTCTTTTTTCTTTCACAAAGTTCAACAAAAATAATGAAAATTTGTAAAAATAAATAAATAAATATAATGGAAATGAAAGTGGAGAAATACGTTTTACTTGTCGTTTTAGAAAGAAAAAAAAGACCAAAATAGGAGAGTGTATTTTTGTACCTTATTTTTCTATTATGCCCTTTTTTTAAATATATATCATATTTTTAATCCACCAATAAATTCATAATTTTTCACAAACATTATCTACTTCCAAAAAAATTGTAACAAACTTTATTTAAAAATAAACAAAATTTGCTTAATAAAAAGATTATATTGTTTCAACAAAAAAATATTATACAAGATTTAGTCAATAAAATAAAATAGGAAGAGGTTATAATAGGTAAAATATAACCTAATTATCAAAACGACAAATAAAAAGGAACAAATATTCTTTGTTAAAACGACGAATAAAAAAGAACGGAGGTAGTATTTAGTCCAAAAAACAAAAAAAAGAAAGTGGAGAAATATGTTTGTATAAATAGGTAAATGAATTGGTGACATTTTTCTGTTGCTCCCTCCTTCGTCGTGTTGTAATCCCTAAACCTCATTGCTTCAACTGAATCAATCTTACTATTGGTTAGTTCTTCGATTTCCTCAATTATTTTGTTTGTTCGTCGATAATCTATTTTTTCTGAAACTATTTTTTGTGTAATCTAATATGCATTATATTTTCCTCTAACTTTTTAAATGTTTTCAATATTATAATATGCTCATGCAAAATTGTTATGATACTCTAGTAAATCTTTATTTTTTGTCAAGTAAGTAGAAATTACACCTATGAAGCACGAACACAGACACCGGACATGACACGCATATTGATATATTAGACGCAGATAAAAATTTGAGAAAATGATATAATTTAATGGTATTGTAAGTGTCAATGTTTGAGTCGGACACAACACGTGTCCTAGTCCGATACTAGGACACGCCTAATCCGAATAGTGTCTGTGCTTCATAGAATTACGCCCTTAAGGCGAATAAGTGGAATGTTCGGGGGTTCAATCTCCAGTCCCTACATGTAAGCTCAGCTCACAGGGACTAAACAATTCTTGTATAGTAATCATCACAACATTTTAATAATTTTGAATTGATAACAGTAAATAATTGTGCTATTTGAGTTTCAAGGTTCTCTTTGTGTATCTAGCTATGATTCTTGTATACTCATGTGGTTTGTTTGAATATGAATGAATCTATCTATGGTGAAGAAAACCATCGAGGTCTACCCGTCTAACAATGACAGAAACGGATATGGATTCAGATAGAATTAGTTGCTTACCAGATCATATAATAAACCATATTCTCTCACACTTGCCAATTAAGGAAACAGGGAGAACAAGTGTTTTATCAAGCCAATGGAGGAAAAAATGGTCCACACAGCCAGATCTCGTGTTTGGTAGACAATGTGTATCTTCCTCAACTTCCCAAGACCCTTCAGTTATCGAAAGCAAGTTTTTGAGAATTATTGATCATGTACTTTTACTCCATCATGGACCAATCAACAAGTTCGAGGTATCCGACTCAGGTGTTGATCTCATTGGTGCGAACACTATGGCTGATGTGGATCGGTGGATTCTTCACCTTATTGGTAGGTCTATTAAAGAGCTTGTGTTGGACATTTGGTTTGGGAAGTACTATAAGATACCTTGGTGCTTATTCTCTTGTCAAAGTTTGGTTCGTTTAAACTTATATTCTTGTTGCATTAAACCTCCAAAGACGTTTGAAGGCTTTAGAAACTTGAAAACTCTTGAGCTGGAAAGGGTTACAGTGGCTCAAAATGTTTTTGACCACTTGATATCTAGCAGCCCTCTACTTAAAAAATTGATATTGACAGATTTTGATGGTTTCACTCAAGTTAATATTCAGGCACCAAATCTCAAGTTCATTCAAATCACTGGTAAATTTGAGGGTATTAGCTTTGACAACACTTCTCAATTAAATGTCGTATACATCGATCTAAAGTTGTATTTGAACTCTGAGAACAATCAAAGTAGATCACAGGAGTGTTCTAGTAATTTGCTCAAATTTTTTGATCATCTACCTCATATAAGGAGCCTAATGATTATTAACTATTTTTTAAAGGTATAATGTATCAAGCATATTGATGTTGATCTAATGTTGTTAGTATTAAAACGTTATATTTTGATTACATCCATTCTTCTGTTTTGTTTCAGTATTTGGCGGCAGGAGATTTGCCAGTAAAGCTTCCTACACCTTGTATCAATCTACAATCTCTTTGCGTGTGCATAAACTTCAATGACATGAAGCAAATTTCGGTTGTTCTTTGCTTGCTCAAAAGCTCACCTAAGCTTCGAAAATTAGGAATGTTTGTGAGTACTCATTTAAATTTGCTTGACTTTGCTTTCCTTTCTAATTCTGGCTGCACTTGCACAGTAGCACATTCTATCTGAAGTTATTAAACTCTAGAATTTGAAAACTTTTTTGGCTTAAGGCATTTGTCTAGTGTCTAGTCTTTGAAGTTTGTTTCTAACACTTGTAAATGTGAGATATGATTAGTAATAAAAGTTGTGAAAATATTGTAGTTAGTTTAGATAGAGTTAGTTGCATAATTAGTGCAGTAGAGTCCTATTAATTAGAGGCCCGCGTTACCTTTCCCCATTTGATCCATGATTTTGTAACAATTGCATGTAGGTACCACTTGAGGAGCAGAATTCCCTTTTAACACCTTCCTCCTACCGTTGGGAAGATCTCTTTTCAGAGCCAGACACGCCCCTCATTGTGCGACATCTGAAGATAGAAGACATCTCTGGTACCAAATCTGAATTGGGTTTTATAAGATTTCTACTTCTACATTCTCCTATGCTAGAAAAGATGATTGTGAAGCCTGTTGCAAATGTTAAACCGGAGTTGGTAACAGGATTAATCCGGTTTAGGAGAGCGTCGGCGCAGGCTGAAGTTATTTACCAAAGAAATGACTCTTCATAGTGGTTTTTATTGTCCTCAAAACATCTTATGTATTATGAGATGCTTATGACTAAAGTTAAACTTTTCAATGATGTGGCAACTTATGAGGACTAACATTATAATTTTTTTGAACATATTGAGATGGTTAATGCTCAGCATCTTGTTTTGGATATATTGATTTTGAGAAGGTTTGACTTTGTAATTTGCAATTGATACTCCACTCAAGGTTTATGTCATCACTTTGAAATATAAATTGCAAAAATTAAGTCAGTTGATGATGCTTACTGATCCTGCTTTCACAAATATGAAAATATGCATTTCTGTTATTGAAAGTTTTTTTGTTGGTTTACTGCACAGTTGTTATGGAAAATTGGACATTTATTGTTGTTTTTTTGTTGAATTTGAGATTTGCATTTCAATTTTCAAATATGAAGGTAGTAGTTTATTATTGTGGTTCGATTTCGATCTACCAATAGTTTTGCATAGTGATATCTGCACATTTCTGGATAGTACACAGAAGCACAATAGCTGCAATCTTTCTCAATAGTTTAAGCTTTCACCAAGTTATTTGTGATTTATTTCTTTGTTTATTTGATATTCTTTAGCCTTATTTTGGCCTTTTTGGTTGCTTCTATCTTGAGTTGAGTGAACTTGATGGTTAAACTTTGTGTCTTAATTGACTTTATTATTAGCTTATGTCCGATGGTGGTTAAGCGTGCTGTTAATTTTGTTTAGTGGTTAAGACTTGAGTTATGACTTCTGCGTAATAGTTAAGTGTTTGCTTGTTGCATCCACCATTGTTGCTTTCTCTTGGTGGTTAAACATTGAATTGTCTCTTTGTTTGATGATGGTTAAGCTTTTGTCTTTTGATTATCTTGTTTGATGATGGTTAAACTTATAACTTATAAGCTTTTGTCTTATGGTGGTTTTGATTTTACATTTTAATTCCGGCATTTTTCATTGTATTTTATTTTACATGTTTTTCTAATACAAATTGGTGAACACAGTTCAAGGTTCAAGGCTGACTGCCTAATGCACATTCCTTAGACATGCACTCCTGATTAGTAAAGTAAATTGAAAACTTAAGGAAGAACACTACAATGTGAGAATTTTTACCGAAGAAAAAAAAAACAAGATGCAGGTCCAGCTCTAAGTTTTGTAGGATGCTTTTTGTCAAAAAAACTTAATACCTGAAATTAAGGCAAATAATTACACAGTAACAACTAACTGTTTAGACCAAGTCCAAATAACAGAACTATTTTATATCTCATTTTCACAGCTCTAACCTCCAAGTCTGTAACACATTGTTGTCACATATATTTATTAAGCAAAATGATGAAGCTACCTGTTATAAAATTCAAACCTCTTTTCCTAGAAAACAAAAATTTTAGGGCCAGTTTGGTAAATCATATATTTCATTGTTACAGCTGGTATTGAAATCAACATGTTTGGAGGATCTCATGTAATTAAAGTAGGATTGTTTTTACAAATATGTTTCTTGAACTTAGTTACATACTTAAAGCATAACTAATGCAGTAATGTGACACAAGCTCAATTGCAGGTTGCAGCATCATTATATTCCACATATATTATTTGATTCTGTCACAATACAAAACATAATCTTGCAGAAAATGCGCAGAATCAAACAACAACCGCGCCCACTTGAACCCAGTTCTAAAAAACCAGGCAGAACAAGCACACATATACAAGTGTTAGGATCCTAACTCTAGCATGTCGCCATATCTATTTCAACCTAAAATGCACCAAATGATAAGAGAATATAAAAACCAATAAGGCGGACAAAGGGAATAAATAACCCTTCAAAAACAGATCACTCTTACCATTTCAATCTCTCTTCAATACAATTCCAATAATTATTCAATACCTGATTTGTTAAAAGAAGGAAAACTCAAAGAAAACTATATTCTCTAAATGTGACCTTGCCAAAAACTCAGTTTATGACATAGTACAACAAAATCATTTGATCCCCATCCTAATACCACCTGAAGAGAAAAACCTTTTATTGTTATTGTTGCAATGAGTCTATGACTAAAACAAATGCTGTATAGCAAATACATAATCAAATAATACTATCCAATTCCAATATTAGCTCCTCACTGGTCTCATCAATATCATAAAATCATACATTCCAAACTTGTCTTCTATATGATCTAATTTTCTAACCTACCTAAAATCCAAGCTTAGCTGAGTTGGTAAGAACATCGCACGTTATGTGCAAGGACCAGGATTTGAACCACCGTACACCCACTTATTCACCCTTAGGGATGAAATTCTAACCACTAGACTACCTGATTAAAAAAAATAAAAAACTAAATATAATCTAAATTTAACAACTTAAAATCTCCGCACAACATTACATTCTCACTCAAAATCCAATTACAGGCATATTCGGTGTTGTCAATCGCACATCACACACAAAATGCGAGTTTGTTCAAATTCTGCTACGCTACATAACACTCCTATAGCGCCACAATAGCTTCTATTTGACAACATTTTCTACTAAGCTATAGTGCTATAAATGCTATTCGACAACACCGGGCATATTTCACACTAATTCACACACTTCCCTTTAAAAACAACAACTATCAAAAAAAATTAAAAAGTTTACACAAATTGAAATTGAAGGATCAAATTGTAATTATTCTGTTCAGTGAGCTTTTGCCCTTTGTTGCTGTTGTTGTTGTTGGTTCTGTTGCTGCTGCTGTTGCTGTAGAAGCTGCTGTTGTGATTTAGTATCAGTAGACAATCTATAAATCCAATACACCTGAAATACATGAACAACACAGTTTTGAATCTTCATTTTCACAGTTCATAAATTAGAAAAACGATTATTAATTAAGAGAAGAAAAAGTGGATTAGGGTTTGTTACCAAAGCGAGGACATGAAATACGATCAAAATAAAGACTATTAACGGCACTGCATAGAGGAACCATGGACGATTTAACGGTTGCGAGTTCGACATTGGAGACATTGGATTCGAGAAGGTGAAGAAGCTTTACAGCGATGCGGCGTCGTTTTGGGTCAAATGCGGATCATGCGGTTATGTGTGTTCGTTGCATCGTCAATAGATCTCTGTCAGTTGTTGTCTGAACATGGAGTTTTCGGTCTTCTTATGTCTGTCACCATTTAGGTAGTAAATGGAGGAAAAAATGGATTTTGGTTTTAAGTAAGAAAATTACCTGACTTATATATAATTTTAAAACTTAAAAATTCATGTTAAAAAAAATTAAAGAATTTATGTGGTAAAAATCAAAATTTGAAAGGACCCGTAAATGAATTTGACCTAATCAAAATGAGATTAAGTTTTTTTTTTAAATGTAAATTAGATATTATTAAGGCTTAAATATCACTTTTTTTCTTTTGTGTATGCAGAATTTTGACTTTAGTTCTTGTATTAATTCAACTAAACTTTTTTATTTTAATCTCTAAAACAAAAATCCGTAAAAAAATTTGTAAAAAAAAATATTAAATATAATATTATAAAAACTCTTCATGTTTTGATTAATGTTGTTCGGGTTAAACTTGTGATTTTGGTAGAAAAAAAACTAAAATTTTATGTTTATTAAATAATATTATATGTCTTGACAAAAAAATACTAAAAATATTGTGCTTAAATTAAGACCATCTTTTGTCAAAAAAAAAAAATTAAGACCATCTAATTTTAATCTGAGAATCATAAACGCTGACTGCTTGATTGTAATCAATTTATAATTGCATCAAAAATTTTGTTCATAACATCACTCTCTCTTATTAGTTTCTTTCTCAAAGTGTATACACCGGCCTCCACCACTCAGTCCACTCTACAGTACACCAAACATTTTTTTTTTCAAAAACAACAATGAGCACTAGGGAGTAGGGACCAAGCAAGCATTTTTCTTTTCTTTTGTAATTTCATTCACATCCAAAATTTCTTTTCTATTTCATTTCTTGGCTGCCAAGGCATATGACTTTTGGACTCTATTATTTTATACATAAATCATATGAGTTTGTCTCTTTTATACAATTATTAAATATCAAACTAAAAAAAATGTAGCTCTACTATATAAAGTTCAGCTTATCTTGCTATTTCATTCATTCATCCTTCTTTGCACTCAAAGAAGCTCTTCTCTATATCCAACTTTAAACCTCTTTCTTAATAATCTATTAAGAGGAAATATGTTAGAGTGTGTCTATTCAAGAATGTATTGCTAGTATTTCTCATCTATTATTTTGATTTATCTAAATTGTGTGTGTGTGTGTGTGTGTGTTGCGTTGGTTGGACAATGAAGATATAATACTTAGTTCGCTCGTCGTACGTAAGAGCAATTATGTTGCTTTGCCGATATGTTTTATTCTGAGTCCATTTCTTCAATAATTGATTCTTTATTTATTTTCATGTACTCACTCAGTTCCTAATATTTTTCCTTTTAATTTTTTATTTTTGTCTCAAAACTTTAAGTCTCATTTACTTTTTGAAAATATTTTCTATTTTATTTTCTATAAATAGTGTTAATTTTATTTGCCAACAAGGAGTTGCTAGACTTTTGAATTGAGCAATTGTGTGCATTTTTAGATAGTGTTACTAAACATAATTTATTTTACCAAAAATCGTGAATTTAACATGTTAAGTGGTGTTTTCTCGTAAGTAATAGAATAAAACAGAATATGTTTATAATGATTTGGTGTAAAATTATACCAGTTATCACTCTCTCTTATTATTGATTTGTAACCTGATGATACATATACAATGATTTACCAAACCTATTTACATGTTTTTTTCAGAACTGGCTTTTACTGTTCTAACATATTGCAAGTCCGTTGTTTGTTTCACTTATACAGTGAGTGGGATTGTATAGTTGATATTTAGGCCCTGTTTGGTTCGGGGTTTTTGGAGGGGAGGGGAGGTGAAATTTAAATTTTTTGTGTTTGGTTCAATTTTTTAACGAGGGAAGGGGAGGGGAGAAGTAATTTACTTTTTTATCCTTAATCTTATAAACTCAAAATAAAGATTAAACTATAATGGATACACTATGTCAAAAAAATTTAATGGATATATATAACAAAAAAATATATAATGAGTAGAAAACTTAATTTTTCAACAAGGATAATTTAGTATTTTAATAAATAAAAAATGAGGATAGTTTTGTCAAACATAATTAAAAATCCCTCCCCTCCCCTCGGTTGAACTAAACAGGGCCTTAGTCTCATCATGAAAACATAAGAGAATGACAAACACGAACAACCGACAACAGAAAAACCATTTAGACAACAATGATTTGCGATAGTTCAACAACACACATGAACATTGTTTTTGTTTTGAAGGAAGGGAATTAATGAGAACAACACGACCACATTTACATGCAGCATGTGTGTGCAGATAAAACTCTAGTCACTCTTTATAAAACGATTTTCCCTAGCTACAATACAAATAGGATCCCAAAATATCGAAGTAAGACGGTGATAACAACATATCTATGCTACAAGACCATAATGAGTTCATATTTTGATTCCTATACTTGCACAGTAGTACACACAATTTTACAAGGAACAATGTCCTATGATAAACTGATTTTGACACGATTCTATGTTTTGAGGTACACTTAGCCAGCACTATTACGAGAAGAAGAACCTTGGTTGTTCAGTATGAAACGAACAACGACACAAGTAATGTTGTCAGCGCTACCTCTCTGATATGCTTCTTTCATCAGCCTCTTAGCAGCCTCCTCTGCATCCTCAATTGGTTTAATCATAGCAACAGCTTCCTGGAGAAAGGCGGAAAAGAAATGAGTTAGAGTTGATAACAATTCAGGCTAAGGTTTGTCTTTCCAAGTTTACAACTACATATTAATCAGAAAAGAAATGAGTTATTCAATGAACCTAAAACGTGAATTTTGGCTTTTAATAGAGAACGGAGGGAGTACATCTTTGTGGTTATGGAAATGCACTATATTTATCAAAAAGAAAAAAGTGGAAGTGAAAAGCATTGCAAACCTCATTTGAGACAACATCCCATAGCCCGTCACTGGCCAATATAAGAAACTCGAGAGAGCTATCAACCTTTTCTTCCTGCAAGACCATAAATATGTATGTAAGGTTCATTTTCATCTTCTCATTTGAAACATAATTTTCACTCTTAACTTTATTTTTATAAAGCTTTTCAATAGTTGCGAACCATATAGTATCAAAAATCATGAACAGAATTCTTTTTGAAATTAATCAAGGAAATATGATGTCACAATAGTAGAAACACACCTGAATTTCCGGATCCGCAACAACGTATTGCTTAAGGAGTCTATCACCAAATGCACGAGAAACAGCAAGAACACCACCAACTCTCCAAGTTCCTGTAAAAAATGGTTTTAACTTGTAAGTACTCCACACAGATGAAAAAGTAAATAAATATATAAATCTAATCACAAGAGCTAACAGTAAGATGACTTTACCAGCCCACATAACAAAACCCCCAGCATCCTCTATCCTTTGTCTCTCATCAGTCTGATCTGGTTTGTGATCTCGAGACACAGCAATTGCTAAAGGAAACAAAAAATAGCAAATTATAATATTTAAGCAATTCCTGAAATCGAAAAGTTGAAATGATTTTCTCAACTCACAATAGATGCTCCCTTACAATCCAATTACACAATTAAAACTAAATCAACTCCCTTTATATTTTAGACGGAAGCCATAGGGCTAACAATAATAGTAAGAATCAAGAAAAGCCGGCTAACAATAAATATAGATGCACGCAGTTACTAGCCTTACCGTTTCCGCCCCTGCATATCACAGCTCTGGAGTCCCCAACATTTGCAACGAGCAAACGGTCACCAACAAGAATGGCAGTAGAAGCAGTTGATCCAGCATCTCTGTTTTGATTATTTTCTGATTTCAGAAATTCAGAGTCGGTATGCGTATATGCATCAGCTGTGGAAAAAAAAAATTGGCAGGAGCATAATTATTTTTCATATTAAGCAAATTGAAGAACATCGGTGTAAAGGATTGAACTGGTATAGGTAAGAAACTACAGACCTATTGCAGATTTAGTGTCAGAAATAAATTTTGGATGGCTGATCAAATTACTAAATAGGTTTTGCTTGACATACTCAGCAGCGCGAGCACCGCCGTGACCTGAAATATTTAAACAAGAAAGTTGCAGCTACCTTCATTTCTAATAGATAAAGAAGCATAGGTCATAAATACTAGTCAAGAACACTATTGTTAAATTGGGGTGGGGGGATGACAAGCGGAATTTTCGACAACTGCCATAGGAAATTTCTGAAGAGGCCGCAATGACGTGTTTATGTGGCAGATTTTTTGCCTTCTGCCGACACCACTGGTCAAGAGTCAATAGTTCTAGCAATGCTTAAATGCAAGAAAATAATTACTTTCCGAGTCCATATAAAGAAAAAACATTGCACCGAATAATTGCTCCTACAAGGAATTAATGAATCGAATGCACTACATCACAACAAAAAATACTAGCAAGAGAAAGTATAAGACAGCAGCGAAGCCTCTCGGAATTATGCCCAAAGACAGATCAATTAGATTAGATGGGAACCCACGAGAGATAGTGTTCATAAAAAGGTACTATGACGAATCAAAACAATCAAAAACCAAAACCAGATGTATACTTCATGAGATCGTAACTGTAACAAATCAAAACATTCCTTTTTATGTGTGCGCGCATGTGTATTTTAGAAAATAAAAGCAAAAGCCTAGATGCATTGCATATGGAAATAGTAAGCCACATGGAACAATTAATTTCACATTTCCCAGTAAAGTCAAAAGGAAAATCCAATGCGAGAAACAAACTAATACAAAATAATAATATAAGTCAATATATTTTATTTGTTCTATGGGGCGGCAGCTCATCACTAGAACCGGTCCCTTAACTTACCACCTCCAAAAGAAAAGGTATCACGCATAAAGGAGGAAATAAGAGAATTATGTGAATATACCATCAAAAACTCCGAAAAGGCCAACAACTTCACCATCAATGCCGTCAATTCTTGTCTCATAAAAATCTTCCATCGAAGATCTTTTGCCAGGGGAGCTAGCATATCCATAGCTGAATTTTCCATTCTGACTGTAAATACAAATCAAAACAACAAAGTATGTCAAAATCATTTCATTCAATCGACCCAAAGACAAAAAAAAGAGTTAAAGGAAGCTTGGTTATGGAAAAAGGCAGAATTGGACTAAGACATTCAACAAAACAAAGATTTAACCAAGGCCTGGTAAAAGATTTTTCTCAAAAATTACAAAAAAAAGTCGTCCTGATCCGTGAACCAAGATCAGAAAACTACACAAACAATAATCACATAAAACCAAGTTGCAAATCTGCAAAGCAACAGAAGGAGCAATAAAAAACCCGAGACATATTTGACATGAAAAAACCATAATCACAATTGTAACTGCATATCAACACAACTTCAATGATCACAGCATAACCAATGATCGCAACTTAACCACAATACAAAAGGCAACCGTAACAACAATTTAAAACCCCGAGAATAACATGGTTTTAAATTATTATCTGCAACTACAATTGCGGTCACAATATAACAATTTTTCACAATATCAATCATTGACACATAACCACAACCACAAAAGACAACAAAACATACAGCAGCAACATCAATTAAAAACCTTAAAGAAAAACCATTAAACACAAAGGATAAAACAATTTTTCACAATTGCAGCTGCATCTGTCTTCATTAACTCCACCATATTAAAACAATTTTTCACAATATCAATCATTGACACATAAACACAACCACAAAAGACGACAACAAAACATACAACAGCAACATCAATTAAAAACCTTAAAGAAAAACCATTAAACACAAAGAATAAAACAAAACAATTTGATGAAATTCTAGATCTAGACAAAGATTAAAACAAACCTGAGTCCTCCGCCACTAACAGGTGAATCATCAGCAGAACGAACCTGACTTGAAGAGGACAAAACAGAATTAAGATAGCCCATATCAGAGGTTGAATATTCAACAAGGTTCCCAGAAACAACAACAACAAGTTGTTTAAACAAAAAATGAAGATGAAACAAAAGCAATATTGCGTGTTTAGAGATTATTCTTGCGTGAAAAAGGTTCCAAGTTATCATAAGAAATAGTGGAAAAGTGGGGTCTTTTTATGGAATCAATCAGAGACTTTCAATTGTTTTAATCTGCATAGAAGAAACCCCACAAACAAAAAAGTTCAGTTAAATTTTTGAGAAAAGATTGAAACTTTGGATCACCCAATAGTCAAATTTGTTACATGGGATCTTGTTTTTTTTTTTTGCAATTTTTTTTTTGAAGAAAATTACCTGAGGGAGAAATGCCATGAGAGAGAGAGAGAGAGAGAGAGGAAAAAAAGGAGACAAACAGTTGAGGAAAGAAAAGGAGAGTGGTTTGTTTGTGTTTCAATTTTGGTTGAAGTCAGCTCATTGATTGAACAACAATTGAGTTCATCACATTTCAATCCTGTTTTTAGAAAATGAACCAACTAACGCACCAAAAAAAAAAAAAGTAAAAAAATAAATTTCATGACTTTATAACAAAATCAAGCTAACATTATTTTTTCGACTAAAAAGAAAATCAAGCTAACATTGAAAAGTAGTCTTCTTTAGATTTTTTTTTATGGTAACATGATTAATTATTATTTAAGCATATACTATAAATTAGTTGTCATCCCGAGTTTAATTCAGTTGGTATAAATCTATGAAACACCGATATTCTAAAATTGAACAAGTATCTGGGTTTAATGGGTTTAATATGTATGAATATTATATGTAAAATATATGGATGGCTAATATGCACATGTGTAACATATTGTGTATGTGTATATGTACAAGTTATTAATTTTACTTTTTTTTTTTGACAAAGTTATTAATTTTACTTTAACAAATACTAATTTTGTAAAATTTACCGTTGGATTGAAGATTTATATTATATAAATCGTTCATGCAAAATTTTTAAAAAATTGAAAATGATTTGATATATTATTGAGATGCATCAAAATTACGGTTATGAATTTTTATTGAATACCGTTAATTTTGATGGGTCTCAATAATATTTTCAATTTTTTTATTAAATTTTGCATGAATAATATATATAATATAAATTTTCAATTCAATGATCGATTTTGTAAAATTCATATTCGTTAGAGTTAATTCAACTACTTGTGCATAACATTAGCCTCAATCTATATATATTACGTGAAATGTCTTTATCACTAAATTAAGTTATATAAATTAATTTATATTCAAAGCAAATACTAAAAAGTAAAAAGTATGTCCTATCTATTACTACTGATTAGAGTATAAATTTCAATTTTTTTTTGCAAAGTTATATAATCAAACACTTTAAATCTCATCTTAAATATGAAGAAATTTTAAGTCTCAGACGATTAACTGTGTCACTATTTGAAATGCCTTCAACTCAGCGAGTGATTAATCACTATGTTTAACGGTAGATACTTCAATCTCGACCAAACAATTTTTTTTTTTTTTGACAAGAAAAGTAACCGAAATAATTTTACCAAATTGTGTTGTGAGTTTACCAATTGCGATTTGTCTACAAAAATAAAAAACCGGGCTAAACAATTGGGCCTGTAAATTACTTGGAGATCCGATCCTGAGCCTAAGAAACCCTAATACTGTTCTTCCTCTATATATTCATAAACTGTGATAGCAACCAAACTGTTCATTCATTCATTTTCTTTCTTTCAATTCTATAATTTATTCATCTAAATTTGTACTAGTTGTTTGATTTTTTACATTATAGTTTTGAATTTTAATTTAAGTTATTGATATATAGCATGAGATCACGGTGATGACTCCATAAAATTCAAGCTCAACAGACCGTAGGTCAGGGCTTTCTCTCTTTTATTGAGATGATTGCTTTGCGTGTCGATAACCCCACTCAACTGAGTGATCTCTTTCTCTTTCTTTTTTTTAATGTGTTTATGTTTTGTTTTTGTTGATAAGAAAAGAAAAGAAAAGTTTTCACGATGAGGATACTAAGCTCCCTCTTCTGATATTAAGTTGAGGATAATTGCTGGCAGAATCGAACCTAAATTAATCTACCCATCACTGAGTGAACACTTTTTTTTATCTCTGAATCTGTTTTTCTGTTTTTTACTCTTAGAATTAAACTCAATGTGATTTTTCTTGATTGTACCTTGCTGAATTACGAGGTATTTTATGCTCATACAGAAGCATACATTTTTTTTTTATGGTTAATGATACAATTAAAAAATTAAATATGTGGTTAGTGTAGATCTACTGTAAGTGTTAAGTGCGTGATTGTATTTGAATAACATTATTCAATTCCATTAGCACCATGATCAATGCATTGTGTTAGATGTACTATAACAGAACCACTTATTTCCTCACTGCAAAATGTAAATAGGTGCATTATCAAAGAAATAATAACGTGTATCATCAATTTACACATTTAAAATTAGATTTTGTTGTAGTCCTAGTTCTAGATTTTTGATCAAGGAAATTATTTTATGTAATTCAAAGGTCAAGCTCGTCGTCTCCGTAGAATAGTTCAACTGCAAGAGTTGGGGAGACATTAAGTTGGGTAGGGGAGGTCCAAAATTTAAATTTTGGCGGAAGCGATTTATCTTTTCAATGTAAAAAAAAGGTCAAGCTGGTCATCATATACATTAACATATCTGATCTTTATATATACCTAAGATTTCTACCTTTTTTTTTTCAAAGACCTAAGATCTCTAATTGAAACTTGAAAGTGTGAAAAAGGGTTGTTGGTACTAGACAATTGTTCTTGTGGAAGGTGTATGAAGACTAATTGCCTAAATCCTTTGATCCAACGATCACAATGAATCTCTCAGCCTTGAGTTATAGGCTTATAGTCTACCACTTGGAACTTTGAGTGATATGTTCTGATGCCAAAGTGAACCTTATCTCTTTGAGTGATTTGTGTTCGGTTCAGGGTGTGAATCACATTTTATTTGAAGTTTCCTTTGCGTAAGGAACAAACATTTGTAGTACTATAAAGAATAAAACATGGGACCTACACAAATCATCAGATACATACATTCCCTTCCCACCGGAAATCTTCACAAAACGGCACCCATCTATTAAAAAACTGTTATCTACTCCTTCCAACATCCAACTGGAGATACTATATTATACTATCATCTTAACACATTTTTCTTTAATTACGTGATCATGCCACCAATGGCGTTTCACAATTTGATACTAGTACTTTAATCCAAGAGGTCAAAACCTAAACATCACATAATCCAAACTCTAAACCATAAGAATTACTACTGGTAATTGAATTGAATTGAATATAGCTGCAAGTGTACAACAAAATTCATAGATTATTAAAATTAAAATTCACTACAACTGCAACTACAACAACAAACTTCATGAATATAAAAAACAACAACAAACTTAATGAAATTAACATAGTATATAACGTACTACATACTACATACTATACATTACATATCCTTCCCATCCATCGAACAAAAAATATATACAGAAGCCTCATAAAACTAACCAAGTGCTAAAAAAACATAACTACATAACATAACATCAAATTACATACTAATATAATTTTTTTTATTAATTCATGTGTTAATGAATTTTCATTTCATTAATTTAACAAGACGGAACGACGCCGTATTCATCCTCTGCAATTAGATTCATATTCAAATCAGAGCGTTTCGCAAACCTTCCTTTAATTCTAGGTCTAGTTTCTGCATAAGCTTTTCTCGAAGCATAACGAATCGTTTTCTCGAACCTTCGATTCTTTCTCTTCTCTCTGTACCTCATTACCCTAGCTTCTCTATCCGCCGCCGTCACCTGCACCGCCTCCGTCCCCGTCGCCGTACTCCGGTAACCGCAGTACGATATCTCCGCGTTCCCGTCTGGTACTACTCCGACTTCCATTGACGGTGACGATTCCTAAACAACACAAAAACAACAAAAACGCGTTAAGATTTGAAATTCATAAATCAAAGTACGTTTCACGATTCATTGAATTTTCGTTCTTACGTTGTGATTGTAACTGTAAGTAAAAGCTTTGGAGTTTGAGAAATCGAAGTTGATATCGGAGTAGTGTTCGGTTACGGTTTTGCTCTGAGACTGCACCGGCACGACACCGTCTGCGGTGCCGGGACTATGCTGTTCCGGCGAGTCTGTTTTAGCGTCGACGGAGACGAAATCGAGATCGGTAGCTTCCATTTCGGGGAATGAGTAGTGAGAGTAGTTGAGATCGAGGAATTTAGGATTGGAAGGTGTTTGGAGTAGCCAAGAAGCAGCTTCGGCTTCGTCGGTGGTGACGTCAGCATTGGGATCGGATTCGGAGAAGAATTCTTGCTGGCTGTTATGGTGGAAGGTGTTTAGAGGGATGCGTTCGTGACGGCGAGCTAGGGGGTTAGCGGAGTGGATGTCATGGTCGCAGGAGACGCAGAGAGCGGCGGCGTCAGCTTTGCAGGTGACGTGAGCAGGTGCTTGCTCGCAGACTTCGCAGAGTGAGACACGGTGGTGGCGGGAGGCGAGTTTGTTAGCGTCGTGGATGTTAGAGTCGCAGGTGAGACAGAGGAAAGCTGAATCAGAACGGCAGAATAGTGTTGCCTTTGATGACTTGCATGAATCACAGAGCTTAGTAGTAGCCATTTGTTGTTTATTGATTGATTTTGGGAGTTACTTAGAGAGTTGAGAGTGTTGTGAGTGTGTGTGTAGTTAAGGTTTATGATTATGAGTATGGGAATAAGAGAGGAGGGAGGGTATGTGTGGTTGTGGTGATTGGGGTAAGGTATCACTATCTGGTAGGGTAGGGGTGATCTACAGAGTGGCTAATTAAGGTATGACGCGTGGGTGAGCCTTAGCCAAAGACATTCATTCAGTATGAAATTTGGGGATAGGGATGCAAGGACGAAAAGAGGGACTTGGGAAGGATAGTGGGAATGTGGGAACGGGATGAGTGGAAGGAATAGAATAGAACACTATTCTAACACAAACAAAGAGTTACAATTACGTTACTGTCCAAGCAAATTGCTTCTTTAAGTTACTTTGTCTTTTCCAGTCAAAAAAAGTTACTTGTCTTTTATTCACATTTTCTAGGAAAAATGCTAAGACTTACTTACATGAAATTTATCTTATGTTTTTCTTATTGCAGGTTGTGTTTTCTTGCAAAATAGCAAGGCTCCATATACACTTTAATTGTGATTATTAAGTAAGCAGAGGAGAAAGAGGAGATGCTGAAGTTCCTATCAAGAGTGAAGGTCGAGTTTGATGCGCTAGAATCACGAACTGCATCCTGTATGGAGTTTCTAGCGCAATGTAACTCGTGAAAGGCGAAAGAATCAAACCTGGCCTGCGAAGTTTAGGCGAAGCATGGAAATGTGGAGCACCCGCCACAGATTACAGTGACTTTTGTTAACGGTGTGGAAGAAGTGTTTGATGCAACATCAACGCCAGTTCACAGTATAACGAAGATGATTCTGGAAAAGGGTCAGCTCCTTGAGATTGAACAGATGTTCTGTGAAGCAGGGGAACAATGGCCTGTTATCATGCCGACGAAGAACTCTCTCAACATGCACCCCGCACCAAAGTGTGTTTTCTTGATATTAAGCTCCTCGATTCATGTTTTATTGTCATTCATTTCATTGATCTAATTCATTATTGCAACACATTTTTTCTTTCCTTTTCATCTTTTCTTTTTGTTCTGTTTTTTATTCTAACATATAACAACTGAGTGACTTACTAAGATAGAATTTGAGATAAAGGGTGCAATGTACCTGAAAATGAGTTGGAAGATGAGTGATAATTTCTTGTATGAGATGGATGATGAGTTGAGGTTCACCAAATTGATTTAACTCTTTGTAGTTTTAGTTATGGGTCTTTTATGCATTATATGTTTCTGTAATTGGAATATGTATAGAAGAATCTGGGGTTTCACTATGAGAAAATGTTGCGTATTTATGTGGGTTCTACAATGGACTTAATTTCTTAATTCTTACCTTGCTATATAATAGTTATGTTGCATATGTAAATTGTAATTACATTGGCAGTGTAGTTGTTTGATGGAAATTTCCCATATGTTATAATTATATAGTTGCATATACTTGTATAACTGCATTGTATCTGTATGGTTTTATAATTTCTATGTAATTAATTTGTATGTTTTATGTGTCCCTTCTTGCAGTCGATGAAAGCAGAAGAGAAGAAGCAATAGCTAATTTATTTTGATGGTAAGCAATAGCTAAAAGTTGTTTGAGTGTATTAATTGTTAGCAATTTTCTAGGTTTTGTCCTGTTTCCTTTTGGCTAAAATGCGGCATATGATCACTTCTGCTGTGTGCCTTACTGAACTGAATTTGAATTGAGTTAAACCTAGTTTTTTTCATGAAATTGAATTGAGTTAACATTTTTTTAACCGAATTTGACTGAAATTTTGGAATCAATGTTTATCGAGCTTAGTTGAGCCGAGTTAAATTCATTTTGACTTAACTCATTTCTAGTTTTAATTTTAGGGATAAAAAACCAAAACATATAAAAAAAAACCAAAAAGTAGTGTACTGCATGATGTAATATTGAAAATATAATAAATTCATCCCAGTGCTCCTTCACACTTAAATTCTAACTTCAGTTCCACACAACTAATAGCACTGTCTATTAAACTTTAGACTACTGAGTTTTTTTTTCATTTTTCCAACAACCGTGGAAGATCCAATTACCTGTATTTACCACAATTTTTTTCTTCCTAATCAATTGTAATTAGAATCTTTAAACTTTTAATAGGTGTTTCAAAGTTTACTCTGCGCTTAACCCTTTTGAGTTTTGAATATGTTGTGAAGAACAAGAACCTTCATTTTCTTGTGGAGTGGAAATAGCTGGAACAAGTACAAGGTTGTCAATTTCTTTGTCAATGATAGACAAAACTGTAGGGGTAGCCAAAAATGTTGGTTTCTCATTCCCAGCCATAATGACAAGAATCCTCTCTTCAAAGGCCTTGATGGGTTCCTTAGTTTGAGGGTCGCTCTCTTTGTTGTCCAAGTCACTGTGGACCCCATCTTGATTGCTCCTTGAGAGTTTACAATAGGAGCAAGTTAGTGCCAATAATGCCAAGGCTATGAGACCCATAATGGTAGCTAGTCCTCCAAAGAGATATGGAATTGGAGTGTGCCATAAAGAGCGGGTTATAGTTGTGGGGGTGTTGTTGGGGTGTGTGTTTAGCATTGTGGTGTGTATACTCCTCATTTTGTCTTCTTTCTTTGTTATAGTACAATTTGTTAGGAAGAGGGAGATTTAGGTGTAGTAGAAGGCAAAGGAAAGAGGGTGAAGGATGTGATCTTGACAAAGAAGACGTGTGGAATTAGGGTATTTATAATGGCCAACATCCATGAAGAGGAAGATTAACTGTGGATACATGACATGACAAAGTGGATTCTTCTTATTTTCTTGAAACTTAAATTCTCTTCTTATGTCAAATGTGTAAATGTTTTAAATAATTATTTATTGGCTAAAAAAATTATTTATATATTTGTTCTTAAATAATTGAATCATTTTGATATAAGTTATATCTCTGCTAAGGGTAATTGTAAGTCAAATCTCGGATATCTCTTTCATGAGCTAATTTCACATTCCTTTGACGAATTTTGACACTCTTGTGTTATAGCTTGAGTGGATTGAAAAATGCTCTATTTTGTATTTGTCTATTTTAAATTTGATTATCCTTGTAGAGGGTTTGGTTAACACTTAATTAGGTTGTTTGTATTTTTAGTTAGCAACTTAATTACTTTTAGGTGCAAATAATATTGTTAGTATTATCTTGGTAGTGAGAATAGAATTTCCAACCTTGGAATCGAACTTTTCAGGTGTAAACAATATTGTTAATATTATGAGCTGGAAATATTCCATCATTTCTTCATTTATAGTTTAAGAATCTCATGTATGTAGTAAATGTGCCCAGAGTAAAGTTAGAATCAATTTTGAGGCATGTTAGTTAGAGTGCAAATGTTTGAAATGTCTCTACCTCAAAGAGACAAGATTATGTCATAAGACAATTGCAATGTCAAGATTCAAGAGTGGGGATGACAATAAAAAAAATTAAAGTTGATAATGCACTGACATGAATGAGCTAATGTCAAGATTCGTTAACCTCTTCCATCATAACTAGCATTGCACCTTCAAAAGATGTTTCTTATGGAAGTTTAAATTAAGTGTGGTGTCCACCTGTGCCTTTGTTCAAAGTTTAATGTGATAATCTCTTAAACCCATGATGACCTAACGATAAATATGTTGTTAAAATACCAATTTGAATTAATACTATAAGAGAACAGATATGTTTACTCATGAGAATAATATTTTGATTTCATATCATACTTTCTATTGATAAAAAATAAAATACATCCACACTAAAAAATTTGATGTCATCTTTCACAAAGGGAATCTACAAGCCATGTTGAATCAGATTAAATTCCTCATCAAATGTTCTTCTCAAAGATCAACACCAACATGGCACATTTAATTTTTCTCAAGATTCTATTATCTTTTTCCATTTCATTTGGAGGTTCCCTCAACTTTTTCTCGTATGATTAATAATTTCTGCTGTACATTAAGGCTACACAAGAGAGATACTCTGTGCAAATTTCCTCTCCTTATTCACAAAGAATATAATCTTTCTTTAATTCGTAATGGATTTGAATTTTGAAGTCATTTCAGCATATTATTAGCACATGGCCTTGTAAATTGTAATGCATTGTTTTTTAACTTTTGTCCTAATTAAAAAATCTACAACTTGTGGCTAAATATAGCACTCTATTAATTAATTAAGGCACTAAAGAAAAAATTATAGTTAGTACTACTGAAATTTATAATATCGGAGTAAACATTGTATTTTATCCTTTTAAGATTGTATGGAAAGATGTAAAAACAATTTTTATTGGTTATTAGTTATAGAAAAAATAAGAGAGAGTAAAAAAAAATTAAAAAGATAAATGTTTGTGTTTTTTCTCTTATATTATGGGACAAAAAAATGAATTTTTTTCTCTTATATTATAGGACAGAGGGAGTATCTTTTATTAGTTTTCTAAAAAAAAAAAATTGTTTGGGGGGTGGACAAGCAAGCAAATGTTCAATCTTATAATATATTAACATCAATTATAATTTTTTTTGATGGAGTTACTTCGAGTTCACGAGTTTGGAATCATAAAGATGTGAAGTAGCTTGATTCTATTTGATGTGATGTAGCTTGATTACATATTCTATCTATATTTGATGAGTTTCCTTCATAAAGATTTTGGGATCAAAGTAGGAACCACCTTTGCCATAGGGAGTATTTGCTTCGTATAATTAATCTCTAATTAATTGCCATAGGAACCACCTTTGCCATAGGAACCACCTTTGTACATATTCTATCTATAATTAATCTCTTGGATATTGCTTCATTGTATTTGCTTCGTAACGTCAAAATATATTCTCTACCCATTTGCTAATAAAAGAGTTGAAATGCTTTCAACTTTGATCCTTCATATTTCTTTGGGTTGTCTCTTTTAGTTATTCCTACTGCCTTCTTGCTCATAAAAACTATCAGATTCTTTATTTGCTTTTTATTTGTACATTCATTCTGTCAAAAAAAAAAAAGTACATTCCCATGGTTTTTTTTTAAGTCTTATTAATGTTTAGAAAAAGCAGAAGATGACAATGGTGAAGAGACTCTTTTTATTAAAATTAGACGTTTGTTTAGTGCAAAATCTTGTAGCATTGGAGATTATAAGTAAGTTTTGTTAATTATTTGAAAATCACATATTTGATATAAAAAAGACATATTTTTGAAAAATTACAAGAAGTTACTCAAAAATAAAATATCAAAAAAATTACGTAGTAAAATGATGAAATAATTAAAATAATATTCAATATGACTAATACATTGATCTCTTATGTATTAGATTAATTCAATAACTGAAATTTTGCTGAAATCTATTGAAAATCCAACTATATATCATTGGACTTAGATCCTCTACGACTACATCATTGAATATAGCCGTAAAGGATACTAACGCCTACCTACCACTACTATACATAACTTTACCAACTAACTAGTGAAACAAAATCACTGCCTATGTTGTGATTTGTGAAGAGCAAGAACCTTCATTTTCTTGTGAAGTGGAAATAGTTGGAACAAGTACAAGGTTGTCAATTTCTTTGTCAATGATGGACAAAACTACAGGGGTAGCCAAAAATGTTGGTTTTTCATTCCCAGCCATAATGACAAGAATTTTCTCTTCATAGGCCTTGATGGGTTCCTTAGTTTGAGGGTCCCTTTCTTTGTTGTCCAAGTCATTGTGGGCCCCATCTTGGTTGTTCCTTGAGAGTTTACAATAAGAGCAAGCTAGTGCCAATAATGCCAAGGCTATGAGACCCATAATGGCAGCTAGTCCTCCAAAGAGATATGGGATTGGTGTGTGCCATAAAGAGTGGGTAATAGTTGTGGGGGTGTGGTTGGGGTGTGTGTTTAGCATTGTGGTGGGTATACTCCTCATTTTGTCTTCTTTCTTTGTTCTTGTCTATAACTATTATTGTAATTATTTTTTAAAATTTAGGAAGAAGAGTGAGATTTATGTGTAGTAGTAGAAGGGAAATGAAAGAGGGTGTGAATGATGAGAGCTTGAGAAAAAAAAGACAAGGGAAGTAGGGTATTTATAATGGCCAACATCCATCAAAGAGGAAGATTAAATATTGAGGAGACAAGACACATAATAAGAGATAAAGTAGATTCACCTCTTCAACTTGTTACTACTATGCACCCAACTCTTTTAATCTTAAAATTTATTAAAAGATTTAAATGTTTATATTTTTAATAAGTAACCAAATCCTTGTCAAAAAAAAAAGTAACCAAATCGCTTTGGTGGTATATGAATTTTATCTCAAACTAAATAATTCATACTCATATTTTTTTCATGATTAATTTAATTATCTACTTATTGGTTATGCATTTTTCTCATTACTCAAATTTTAGTAGTACGAATTTAATTATCCTTATTATATAATTTAAGAATCTTATGTTTACAATATAAATGACTCTGAAATATCAACAACAAATCGGTTTAAATGACAATTAAGAGATTTGAACTCATCTTAAATAGATAGTCATTAGTTTGATTCATAACTCTAACATTTGAAGAAAATTCGATTTAAAAAGAAAAACTTCATTTTGTGTGCTTGACTACTAAATAATAGCAAAAATTTCGTACTTGTATTATTATAATTCAAAAGAAGGAAATGGTCCCTTACTTAGAATCAATTTTGAGTTGTGCTATCATTAATTTGCACAAATGGAATGAAAGAGAAGGAGAGTGCAAATGTTTGAAATGTCTCTACCTCAAAGAGACAAGATGATGTCATCATTGTCATGAGACAATTGCAGTGTCAAGAGTGGGGATCACAAAATAAAAGAATAAAAAGTTGATTTATAACAATATTTCTTTGAGAATAGTATAATGCACAAGCATGAATGATGTAATATGTCAAATATTATTCTTTAATCTCTTCCATCATCACTAGCATTGCACTTTGAATTGGGATGTTTCTTGTGGGCTGAGTAATATTTTTGCACAGTTAAATGTTTCTTTTGGGACCATTTAAGGCCATAGTGATTAGTGAATGAGAATTGTGTTTCATGATTGAATGTTTACATTTTAAAGTAACCATAAATCACCATCAAATATATAAGAATAAAAGAAAACTAGCTATCAATGTAAGCAAAATGGAAACAAAGTAATTTGGGTACTTTTGCTTTGTTTCATCATTTAAATTGAATTTTAGATTTAAACGTGTAAAAAAACAAAATTAAATACATAAAAAATTCCATTTACCTTTTAGGGAAAGTAAGAAAATAAAAATATAAAATCTATTTTCATTACATTATGAATCATGATTCATGAGTGAAATATATCATCTCAGAAGGTTGATGTATATGTTGAAATACCAATTTTTTGTTTTTCATGTTCTCTTCACTTAAATAATCATATTCGAAGTACTATCTAAACATCTCTTTCATCAAGGATTCAAATTTTAATTTGTCATATTTAAACTTCAATTTCTTAACTGGCACTAAAATGAATATTGCATACATGTCTTTTTAGTAGACTACTAAAATGAATATTTGTCCTAAATTCCAATCCAAATATATTTTTGTTTTCCTATACATCCTCTCTCATTCTCCCTATTAAAATTTTCATATCATCCTTTAAGAGAATCAACTAGCCATGTTGAATCAGATTAAATTCCTCATCAACTGTTCTTCTCAAAGATCACACACCAACATGTAATGTAACTAATTGACCTCAACATGTTGATATATTTTATAGTAAGCTAGTGTAAATATTCTTCATCTCATTAATATGTGATGTGATGTAGCTTGATTAATTACATATATATTCTATCTACCTACATTCATCTGTTTCCTTCACAAAGATTTTCCTATCAAAATAGGAAACTACCTTTTGCCATAGGCACAATTAATCGATCTCTTAGATGCTTCATTGTATTTTGCTTCATAACGTCAAAATATATTCTCTTCCCATTTGCTAATAAAAGAGTTGAAATTCTCTCCAACTTTATGATCCTTCATATTTCCTTGGGTCATCACTTTTAGATATTCCTTATGGCTTCTCAATGATAAAAACTATCATATTCTTTGCTTTTAACTTTACATTCCTAATCCGTGGATAAATCTCAAATCTATTTCTTTAATTTATAGTACCATTTTTTTTACAAATTCTTTAATTATACTATTAATTAGTTAGTTATGCACTAATCAAGTCATTCAAAAAAGTTATGCACTAAACTAATTCCTAATCCATCATTATTCTTTAATTTACTAATCATGAGAGTGCGGGAAAAAAAATTCACATTATTATATTTTTCTATTTTATGTGTGTTAAGTGTTAACCCTCCTGTTTAGAGGGAAATAGGCCATAACAATTTGAAGTTCTGCAGTAACTAAAAATTAATATTTTATATTTTAGTGGCTATATCGTCAGTGTTCTTTTTTTGTCTCTACTATTAGCTTAATCTCATCCTCAATCATTAACAGATCGTGGTTAGTAGCTGTTTTTGGTAATAGTGGAGCATATACAATAGTTTGTGACCTCATCAATTTAACCACTATAATAATTATAATAAGTAATTTATAAATAGCATTGTCAACACCAGCATCAAAAGGAAACATATATAGCACTACAATTTCTAGGTGATAATTTTTTTTATTATTTATATTTTTGAATTTGAATCTTTTGATGGGGAGTTAGCATATAAAGTATAAACTAATACTATAATACTAATTTCTCAGACATTTAGTGTTGGAATCTTTTGTTGCAACTAAAGAAAAATTACAAAGATATCTATAATAGGGATCACCAACTTGGATATATGATGTGTGACATATAGCTTCACTAATTATTTTAAAAATCATATTCTTTTTGCACTAAAAAACTAATCATATTCATTGGTGTAGATGTTTATTATTCTTGTCTTTCATATATTCATAGATAAGGAAACTAGCACAGGTTGTTGGATTATGTCTTTTAAAAGATAAAATGGAATATACATTAATTTTACACTAATAATTAATAAAAATCAAGTTTTTATGGTTAATTTTATAATATGGTTTTAAAATATGTCAATATAATAAAATGTCAGTTGAAGATGAATAAACATTTGAAGATGATTTTTGCCGAAAAGATGTGATGCACATCAAGTGTATTCATTGCGGACAATTAAAGAATATTATTTAATATGAATTTTTTTACTAAAACGAAATTAAGTTGAAACGGAGAGAGTTCATTCTAACATTACACTATCTTGTTAATGTCATGACATATTATTGATAATAAACGATCAAAAAAAAGTTCAGAACCAAATTTGTTCTTGACCAGTAATTTGGATTAGAAATTTGGGATCTCCCAAGTTTTTCCTAGTCTTGGAAGTGTTTAAATCTTAAAAGGAAATCACTCAATCACAAACGAAACAGGTTCTTGAATATATATATTTTTCTCCTCATCCTTAGACCACAAGTTATCTGCTTTTAGTGTCTCTGACATGGGATAATGATTGGATTCTCGTAGATTTGTAACAGGTTACTCGATCTTTTTTCGTCCAGCTTTGATTTCGTCTTTGATATCGAGGAAGTCAAAAAAGTCACCATCTCGCATTCATCTTACGAAGCTGAGTATTGAGATCTTGCTTCAACTGCGCATGAAGTTCAATGCCTTTTTTTCTTTTTTCTTTCTTGCCACATGATCTTCAAAACTCTTGTCCCGATCATGTTTGAATTTGTTGTGATAACAATTCGGTCACACAGATATCTCAAAATCCAACCTTTTGTGAATTCACAAAACATATCAAAAATAGATTGTTACCTAGTTGGTAAAGTTCTCAAGTTGTTCATTCATCTTCTAGTTCTACCAATCTCTTTCGCTGATCAAATTTCATACAACTTTCTCACTCCTTCTTATCCAAGCTTGGCATGATCAACATATATGCCACAGCTCGACAGGGCTATAGTATTAACCGATATAACTCTTCATTGGTTAGTTAGTTATGTTAGTTGTATTTCTGTTATTAGTTACGTTGTTTATTGTTAGGTCTTTCGGTAAAGAGCTCTTAATCAGCTCCTTAGGTAAATATTATCATAGATCAATTGTCAAAGCTTCCAATACATAACCTATTAGGGAAGGGTTTTGTAACTCTAAATTCACACTCCAATTAGTCCTATACTAGTTATTTTGCAGCACTCCCTTCAGAGCTACTATAAAAATATAGAGTGAAAAAGAATATTTTAGATCTATACAATGACACCGATGAAGAGAAGAACATGATGCATTCTTTTGCAAAACTTTCCTAGGCTCTTTATTACTTTATACACAAGTAAAATTTACATGGATATCACCTTAGATACTTTTCAAGACAATCTTTCATTTTTTGGAATGTGACAGGTTTTGACACAAATGAGTCCATACCGATGGCGAAACATTCTTCAGCACTCTCTGACATTGTGTTTGCTGTCATCTGCATAGATATGAGATAATATTAAAAAAAAATGATAATATACTGCTAAAATATTGTGTTTATATAAAAGCTAACTTGTTCCAATATTAAAAGCCACTTTTTTTATGGTAAACAAAAGTATTCTCGCACGCAACTGTGGAGACTAATCCCTTTAGAACCTCCTAAGTTGTTTGTAGATTTGTAAAGATTAATATGCAATTGCTCACCGCGACAATGTGGATGCGTTTTTTGGATGGTACAGAACATTCATCTGAAGCCGACAAACTTTGTTCAACTCCAGCTTCTCTTGCGGCATCCCAGTTGCCTGTTTCTTCGTAAGACCTAATCAGTTTTGTTGTTTGAAGACCATTCATAACTGGCATGTAAACATCCTGTAAATTGCAATTATCAAACCATATTACAAAAAATCCCATAGTGTGTGAACTGTAGGAAAAATCAACAAAATGAAAGATACACTTCACTTCAAGATTGAAGAAGTTACCATTAAAATAATGTCATAAGAATGGCTCTGAACTGCGCGTATGGCTTCCACTCCATTATTCACAACATCCATACTATATCCTAGCTGCTTCATCATTGACTTTGTCACCATGATATTAATCTTGTTATCTTCAACAAGAAGAATATTCGGCTTTAATGTCGATTTGGTTACTTCTGATGATATGCTAGTATTACTGGTACTATCTTCCTTCCCTTGACCCTGACACATTTGCTCCGGTTGACTTGACTTTGTTTCTAAATCCATTTCTCTACTTGCATCCTTACAATGAGTAGAGTTTGCACAACCATTTTGTAACATATTATGTGCCTTAATATCATGGTTCTGTTTGTTTCCATTAACTAAACTTTCATGCTTTGTTTCTGTGCTATGACTTGATGAACTTATTGATTCAGACATATCTGAAGCATCAACAATAACAGAAGATGCATCCTCAAGTGAATTTGTTCCATTTGAAATGACGTTACTAGAGAGGTTTGAGTAAGAATTGTTGTCTGGAAAACCATTGAACTTGTGTGAGATTCTGTGTGGCCTGGTGGATCCATTAGAAGTGAAAAGCGAGCCCAAAGTTCGCGGTTGGAATTGGAAGACTCCCTCAGTTGTGTCATCTTCGTTATTATCCACATCCGAAAGCTCATCTGGGTCATCAGAATTATCACAATTTGTTGAAACCTTGTATGGTAGTATGAATGTGAAGGTAGAACCACAATGTTCTTTACTAGTCACTGTTAGACGACCCCCCATCAACTCAACCTGTTCAAAATCCAAGGAAATCAATTAGATATGATGAAAGTCAAACTTCTTTAATGATAGGACGGTTATGATTGATTGGCAGTGTAAAAACTCTTTACACAATCAGTGCATCCAAATTAAATCTTATAACTAAAGGAAAATAAAAATAAAAATTAAGACTAAATAATTTGTCAAATGTAAATGCTTTGCCGTAAGAATTTACCAGTTGTTTACATATTGCTAGTCCTAGACCCGTGCCTCCATATTTTCGAGCATGGTCTGCACTAACTTGCATGTACCTTCTAAATAAAGTAGGTACAGCCTTTTCTGTGTCCCATTATAACATGAAGAAAAAAAAGTTAATTACATTTCCTAAACAAAAATCAAACTAACTATATGAATACAAAATATGATTAGTTTTCTACAACGGGAAGGAACACATACCCGGTATGCCAATTCCTGTGTCGTACACATCACAACGTATCCACACTGTTGTTTCGGTTGAATGAGTTTGTTCCTCAGTATCATCATTCATTGAGCATTCACTGTTAACTGAAGATCTACATTCATTGCTAAATGTGTGATTTTGGATTGGTTGGTCAGTGTGTTTTTTATCATCAATAAGATTTTGATCACATCTAATACTTCTTGGTGATGATGTATACTTCTCTTCCTTTAATCCATTTGCTGAAATGGTTGACTGGTCTTCTGCAACCTTTTGGTTAGATTCTTCTTCTTTAGCAAATGGTGGCTCTGGAACAACATAAAGGTTTATACCAACTTTGCCTTGATGCGTAAACTTGACGGCATTGCTGCAAAATAACAGAAAATCAGAAATACAATATTTAGTAGGGAGAATGATTGCAAACTCAAGAGATTACCAATCACATTAATCATAGTTACCTGACTAAATTTGTCAGAATCTGCCGAATCCTTAAAACATCTCCGGTGACCTGCAATTTTATGCATGGAAAACTTTAATTATAAAGTACTTGGCATTTATCTTGTAACTAAGTATTGGAAGTGTTACAAACCTCAATTGGTATATCATCTGCTATATTTCCTTCCAATGTTAACATTTTCTGCAATGATGCTGCAGCGGTCTGGAGTACATGCCTTACTACCTCTCTTGGCCTGAATTTTGTAGCTTCCAATTTCATAGCTCCTACAAATAATTTGTGAAGTGGGAAGAAATTTAATCTATTGTTTGTATCTGTTTTTTAGATAGACGAGAATCTAAAAAAACGTCTAAAAACTGTTTAATATGGGAAGATGTTTTGAGTAGCTTATGTTGAAAATCATTTTCGATAGATGATTTTTATTAAGGTAATCAAACACAAAATAATTTATGCTTTTCTTAAAAATCTCTAAAAAATAATCTATAAATTATTGAATGTCAAAATAACTCTTTTATCCGTAACAATTGGGCCATTGATGATCATGACTTGTGTTCAAAAATCAAAAACACTTGTAGACTGTTTGGATCTGCTTATTTTAGCTTACCATTGGCATAAACACGTAATTAAGTTGTTTATCCAAACAAGACCAAGTCTTCACAAAACATAAAAATCAGAATTTAAATAAGTTGATAACAAGAAATGGTAAAGGAGATTTCTAACCTGATTCGACCTTGGAAAGATCGAGTATGTCATTTATTAGTTGAAGAACCAAATCTCCTGAAGATATCATGACATCCAAGAGCTGTCTTTGCTCTCTATCAAGTTTTGTGGTAGTAAGAATTTCAGCCATACTAACAACACCGGAAAGTGGCGATCTTATCTCATGAGACATTGTTGCCAACATTTGTTTTGCTCTCATTGTCTCCTCTATTACACAACAAGGAATTAAGAAAAGAATAAGCAAATTAAATTATAACACTGAAATTCATAAATCAAGATTTGGCTTGATTGATTAAACAAACCTGTAATGTGAATGGTTTTATTAAGTTCTGTTTCCTTTGCTTTCTGAACTGCAATTTCTTCCCTTAGTTTTGCCATTCTTTCTCTTTTTCTCACCTGCGGTTTATTCAAATTATAAATATTTTCTGCACGAGAAGAACAAGATCGTAATTAAGTACTTTCAAAAACAAAAATAATTATTTTTTACCTGATCTGTTATTTCCATTCCCATATAGTTTACTCCAATTGTTTCACCTGCTTTGCTAAACACAGGTTCTACATATATCAAAAATGTCTTTGATCCAAATAGTTCTGTCTCAAAAGTTATTTCCTTTTTTGCCGCAACTCCTTTCTCCATTACTTCTTTCTTAAAATCTTGAGACTCCTTCACACCCGATCCCGTGAAAATTTCTACGTCTGTTTTTCCTATGATGTCCTGGAAAATATGAGCAAGTAAAATAACAAAGCAACTCAAAGATATAACCTAGCAACAAGAGCTTCAAAAGAAATCATTACCTCCTCTTGTAAACTTGGAAAATGATTATAGATAAAGCGATAGCGCAACTCTTTGTCCTGGAACAGATAATCAGAGTGTTAGAACATCAACCTTGGTTCAAAAGAAAACATATACGAAAAATGCAAATAAAGTACACACAACATTTGATCGCAGAGTTCGGACAATTATGCCTATTTCTCCAAACAGTATTCGCTTATCAGTATACTATGAGCCACACCCAACACAGAATCATCCTTTTGCAAATTGAAAGATTCATTACATTGGCAAACACATAAATTTAGCATTCAAAATGATGAATCAACTAAAACTACTATAGAAGAGATATAATGTAACTATTCCACATAACATGGAAGTATTGAATTATATGCCAAGCCATAAACCAAGATATTTTGCAAGTAATGCAAGATAAAGAAATAAACTCAATACTCACAGTAATATACCTGATGGCCAATAACAACAGGTGCATTTTGAAGTATAAAATGTAAGAAATTATCTGCTCTCTTAAGAATCTGTGACAATTCTTCCACAGGTGAGGATTGTCTTTCAATTGTCTCTATACTTTCTTGCAACTTTTCCTTCAATATGTCCTCTCTCCGAATACTTGCCTCCAACTGTCTTTCCAAATCTTGCGACCGATATTTCCAGTAAACAACAGTATCATACTCAGCTTCAATTTCAACTCTCTTGTTCTGAACAACAACATCACTTTTCCTTATAGCCACTGGTAGATCTTGCCATGTGTAGTAAACATCATCCAATATCGAAACCGGTCGTTTGTCTCCACCATAACTCCTCTCTTCCTCAAATCGATTATTGTCTTTAAGTATCTCCAATTTTCTAAGCTCAACTTCCTTCCTTTGTTTGCTAAGGTTGTCAAGCTCTTCTCGAAGAAGTCGAACCGCGTTTGCCTGCTTATACTCCCAATGTTGCATTAAATAAGCCAATTGAGATGACCCTTTATCTGTATAATTTGTTAGCTCCATGAGTCTTTGAAAATCGGCTATCGCCGGTTCTTCTAAGATATTTACTTCTTCCAACATATCTTGATCTCTTCCTGGTTTTTCTATATTGAACTGTTTTCCAACATCAGTTCCAACATCTTCTGGCCACATTGATGATAGAACTTCAATGTCCATCATATCTTCAATACAATCACTCTCCATCTCACAAACCATTTGAAACAAACCTCACTTACTATTATTAAATCCAATTTTCCTTTCTACAATATAGAAACTTTGATCTCAACTTCAATGTCAATACAACTTGCATCTCAAGAAATTTTAGTCCAAAACTTGTAAATCACCTAAAAAAAATACAAATTTTAACAATTTCAAAGATTGATCAAATTCCATCATCATAAAAAAGGAAGGAATAAAAATACAAGAATTGAAATTTTGCACCCTTTTTAGGATTAAAATCAAACACATGGAATGCATTAAAAGAAAAACCAATCTTACATGTTATATTGTGAATCATGATGAGAGTAAATTGTTGAAAAGCTTCAAACTTTAATAATTAATAGAATTAAAACCAATGACTAAATAAAAAAGACACACAAAAGATGAATAATTGATGATGACAATTGACAACAATGTACAAAAGTTTTTTCCTTGTGGATCTGAGGAATCTCTTAACACTTTGGAGTCAAAAGAATTCAACAAAAACAAATACTAATGATGAGAGAGAAAATAGCATATGCATATGCATATGATTGTAAAGTAAAGTTTGTGATGTAAAGAAAAAAACTTTATAAAAACACAAAAATTAATACAACAGAAACCCAAGCAACCATGTGCATTAAGAGGTCAAATATGATAAAAAAATGTTACTTGATTAATTTTATTAATTTTTGTTTCTTATTTTAGTAGTTGTCTTTTATGTGTCATATTATGAGGCAACAATGTCACTTTCATTGTTCAGAGTTTTTTTTTCTTACAACCTGCAGAGACCTCCTCATGAAGCCAAAATTATAGGTGTTACAAGTTTACAACCATGCAACTATATTAAGTTCAATATTTTATAAATTAACTGATTAATTAATCATGTGTCTTATAATGTCCATTTTTTTTTATGTGTCTTATAGTGTCTTATAAATTATAATGTATTGTAATGCATTCTGTACTGTACCAATAATTTAACAATATCTTTTATTAAAAGATAAGTTTTTATATAGCTTATTTTATATATGAATTTCATATGTATGCAATTGTAAATATTAATCTTTTTGGTCGAGCGCAATAGAACTATAATTAATAATGAATTCGTTCATAGTTTGAAATTAATACGTATTGTACGACTTTCCATCTCCTGTAAAATATATTTACATTTAACTTCTTTTAAGAGTACTAGCGAAACTTGAACTCTTTTAACTTCTCATATCCAAAACCTATTATTTCATTAGATCAAATCCTTGGAATTTTATAATCGTCTATTTGGGAGACAATTTAACTCTAAAAAAATTAAACAACTCTTTATCAAATTGAAAATTAACTGAGTCCATATAAGAGGATTATTGGTCTTCTTCCAACAAATATTTTACCATACATATATGTTAGAAGTTGAACTCAAGATCAATTGGTTAAAAAACGTAAATAATTACTACTTATGTCACATATTGTTGATGTTAGAGTTTTTTTTTTGTACGTCAGAAGAAGATAGATGTTAGAGATTTTAATTAAAGTTAATTAGATATTAATATTATTTTTATGGGGGTTGGAGTTTTTTAAATCCAAAGGAATATATATAAGTTCCCCGCCATTTCCAATGTGACGTGTGTCATGGAGATGGTGGCGCCACGCGTGGATTGACGCGCCATGAAAGTGTTGTGGCTGGGTTTAACTGAAACACTCCACATGATAGATCTCTGATTAGTGTGTTTAATTTACTATTTTACTTTGTGATGCATTGCATTTCATTAGATAAGCTTTTATTAATCTTAGATTAAATTATTTTCAGTAGTTAACATGCTACGTTTGTTTGGTAATGTTATTTAAGTATATCTAACATGTGAAACTTTGTATACGTGTTCGTTTATAACAAGTTTTGGTTAGCTAAATAAACAAATAATAATGTAGCATGTCAATGGTTACTTCAAAGTTTATTTAACTAACCCGTGAAGCAATACAAAGCACACCAAAAATTAGTTGATACCTTTAAAGACTTTAACCATGTTTCAAGTAGATGTAAACAACAAAAAAACCATGTTTCAAGTAATCTATTTTATGTTTACTTGTGTTTAATAACTGTTTATGGATGCTGTAAAAATGTGTTGACCCATAAGTTTAAAATGAGTAATTTTGATCCTATCAATTTTATCCCTTTAACATTATAAGCTTACATACATATTTTGACCAATTAACGCCGATATGATTTACTTTAATAATATGATATTTTCACATATTCTGTATATGTTTATTTTCAAAAATCTTAAAATCCATATTGGCAAGATTACATATCATTAAAATGAGTCATGTCAATTGTCAACGTTTTTATGTGAAAATTTTGTCAAAATACATATGGGTTGATAAATGTAAAAGAAAACAAAATTGAGGGTAAAAACTGCTCATTTTAAACTTAGGAGACTATATGGTTGGAATTTGATTCTGAATTTCTCCATTTTATGTGTATGTGAGATTATAATAATTTTATCATTTAATTTATGTAAAAATTATTATGTCAGTAAATTATTAGTGTATTAATGTCTTTGTCATCCATATATAGTTTGATCAAGCTTTAGGGGTTAGTCACTAGTTACCCACTTATTATAAAATAAAGATAATTAAAGATGTCTTTTGGTTAAGAAATTCAACATGTCATAAACATAAAGAGACCCTGAATAATAAAATCACTTCCTTAGCTTGTCCAAAAAATGATAATAATTTAGTAACAAATAGTTGGAGAGACATGGGTGTGTTATAAATTTGTCTAAGTTAAAAAAAAACACTAAATGCATATTGTGCCAATTAATTTTTTAAGCATTTGAACAACTAAGCCATATTATGCTTTGTTGTGTCTGTTTGTTGAACTCTGTCAAATTAGCCAATTTCCCATGTGACACTCTGTTTAATTATAGTAGCCTTTCGTACAACCACATCAATTTTAAAAAAATGCCACGTAGCACGCTGACTTTTGTGACATTTGGCATTAATAAAATATTTTTTTTCTTTTGGAAATTAATGTATGGTTTATATAGTTATGTGCTTTTTTTTTTCATTTCAATCTTTGAATATTAAAATTGAAATGCCAGTTAACATTCGATCATCCCTTCTGGATATAATGATTAATCATGAGCCAAGTTGCAAAGTTTTTCTTTTTTGTAAAAGGAAAATAAATGTTCATGATATTTAATTTGCTACCATTTTTTTAGTGGACAGAGAGAAAAATTATTATTAATTAATAATGCTACAATATTGAAGGGTATACTTTAACTTTACAAAAAGGATGGTGTAATTTTGTTTTGATAATTTTATTCACATTAATTGATTATGGAATGACCAATTTTATGTTCTTTTTAAAAAGACAAATTTTATATTTTTTTTATACTGTAGTTCATCCTATAATAACCCATTTTTTCCTTTTGTTCTCTTCCACTTTTTTCTTTTGATGATTCCTCTTTTTTCATACCCTTTCATTAATTCATTACATCCTAATTACAGTACACATGACATGAACTATTAAAAGGAATAATTTATTGATTTGAATTTATTTGGTATGAAAAATAGAATTAAATTATAAAACTAGGCGAGAAATACTAGCAATAAACTCTTCTAACATCATTTGACATCAAATAACAATATCAACAAAGCATTAAGATTAAGTAAAATTCTTGTTGGTGAAATAATTTACATTTATTAACGTGGTGGTAGACGTGACCTAAACATATTGTCAAATCGGATAAATGGAGTAGAGACATGTCCTTTGAAGAAGAAGAAGGAGAAAAACATTTTTTGAAATCATTTTTTTAATGTTTTTTGATGTGTTTGAGTTCACTTCACTATATATATTCAAATAGTCAATGAACTTTTTTTTTAAAGATAAATCATTTGAGAGATCAAAATTTGTGTAGTAACAACTTTTGACCAAGAAAAGCTCAACCATGCATAAGGTTTTCATATTTTTAGTACGCATGTCATAAAGGCTACACCATAATAACCGGAATATCCTAAGGGTAATTAATGCTCACTAGTGTCTACATACTATAATAATTCTGAGTTGTTCTTTCCATGCCTACTTTTATAATTTGGTCACTTATCAATGCTTGGATAATGGGATTGGATGGTGCTTTTCATTGCAATGATATTTTTCAGGGTCATACTAATCAGGATCTTTAGAGTATATTAGTTAAGAAGAAGAAAAAAAGTAAAATTTTGTATTAAAAAAATGCTTTTGATATTTTTAAAAGGTTTAGTATACAAGTTACAAAATAATTTTGTTAAATTTATTTTCTTAACTATATATAGTGTTTATTTTTTTTGTTACATGGTGGAGATTTAACTTTCTAACACTTGGTTTATCAAAAGAAATAAATAAAAAAACTTTCTAACACTTGAGACATGTTAATTGGTTGACTACATTTGGTCAATGTACGATTGTGGAAAACTCAAATTATATTTTTCCTGTTTATCTAACAACAAATTATATTGTAATTTTTTAGTAGTAGCTAACATAGATTAAAATTGTAATATCATCAAGGTAGTTGGTTGTTGCTTTTCTGATTAATTGGCATACCATTATAATATGTTGCCATGTTGGGATTGTAGCATCCGTTGTTCTTATGTATGATATGATTAAGCTAGTAGAAAAATATTGTTTCCATTTCCAATAAGCTTTTTTTTTGAAATTATATTAATAACAAATAGGTCCTCAAGCAAAAAGATAATTGCTTTGGACAAAACATCCTTAATAAGCGGAATGCCTTGTTGTTTAATTTTGGGTTAACGTGATGCATTCCCTTTTACATGAGATGGTTGTGTTGTGTGTTAGCATATGAGTGCGTATAAATTAACCTTATAATGAGAATGAGATGGTGCAAATCCACATTAGCTTCTCCTTTTATTTATGATAAAAATTTAAAGTAAGAAGATGAAAGTCCTAGAAGATTTTAGACTCCTTTAACGTTTTCAGTAGAAACTTATAGCTAGCTTCATGGATCCTATATCTTTAATTACATGAAAATCCTTGAAAGTTGAACGTTACATTATACTCCGTCCGTATTCATTTTATTAAATTATTACACCATCCTAAATATGGGTAATATGCTCATGAGTTTGTAAAGATGTGTAAAAATGCATCTCTTTATACTTTACACCATCTCTATATATGTTGATTTCTTACTGAAATTAACACATCTCTTTATAATTTATTCTTAGTGGTAGTTAAATTCTGATATCATATTTGACTTTTATTTAAGCTTAACTGATTATCACAAAATAGTATGATGAATAACACAATTTATAAATTATTTTCCCAAATTGTCACTAAAAGTGGATTGAATAAAAATCAAGTTGTATATAAAACTAGTCTTTAAGATAATGTCACAAGCTAGGCACAGTACACTACAGTACGCGTACCAACCTACATTATAGCTCCTAGTTAGATACTTAATGATAATTTTTTTTTTTAATAAATGAAATGATAAAGTCATTATAAATCACACATATAAAATTGAAAGGTCGGAGATCAAACTTCGATCATAGACGTTCGTCATAATAATTTTGATATTTTTATCAGTTGAGTTAGAATTTCTGGACAATTATAATTTAATATAATAGTAGTTTTTTTTGACAAAATCTAATCTTTTTTATTGCAATTGCTTTTTGAGTGAAAATTAGTTTGATCCAAAGCTTAATTAGGCGCATGTTTGCTGTTCCATTGAGAAGAGGCTCAAATGTACATCCTTGTGGAAGCTTACAATGATAAGCTTTCTGTTTAAGGCTCTTACAATATAATGTGTACAATCTAATTAAAACCAAATTAAGGAGTTATACATATCCTTGTATGTCTTGACTTTTGTTCTAGAATCATACACAATGCAAGGATAGAGACCCCTTTAATTTAATTGAATAATTAATTAATCATAAGAAGAAACAACAAGGAAGGTTCCTTTGCTAAAGAAGAAGGGGGCAAAAAAAATATAATACTATTTCATTATTTCACCCATTATTCTTTCCATATGCATAAATATATGTATAGTTGTTTATTGACAATAATTAAATTAATGGAGCTAGCACTGCCTTTCTCATAATATATAGTTCCTCTCTCTCATCTTCATGTGACACATTGCAAATAAAATTGGATGTATATATATATATATATATATTAAGTAAACAAAAGAGGAGTGCTTGATCTTATTTATATTTAAAAAATAAATTAATTAAGGTTGGTTCAGTTGAACTTGAACCTGGATGGATTACTTTAGTTGGACACAAAGGTTCCTTCCCACATGCTGGTTCTACTTATTTAGACCATAAAACAAATTGGATCCACTTAATAGTTCCCTAATCCTAATTGTTTACAAGCATTGTCTTATTATTATAATAGAAATTGTGGAAGTTTGACTAAAAACTAAAATAGAAACAAATTAATGTGTTTTGTTTATTTATCATCATGCCCCAAATAATGCTGCCTTGGTGGGGAGTCCATTAAAATTGCATATTATTCTCTCTTTCTTTGGCCAAAGCATTTATTCTTTATTTTGAGAGGCACTTTTACCTACAAACAAATTTGGACCAAAAAACCCAATCCTTGAGAAATGGGTCAGGATTCTCCTAAATTGAGTAAAGCCCATGATAAATACATCCCACACTTTCCTAATTTCATAAATACTCTTTATTTATTTTTCAAAATTAAAATAAAATGGACACCGATTTGTGATTGCTCTTCTCTCCACTGTTTATATAGAAAATTATATTATTAAAAGATATCTTTTGATAAGATTTGCACTATCAAAATATGTCTTTCAATAGAATTGGACTATATGAAGATAACTTTGATAAGTGGATGAGAGGATTATGAGCAATTCATAGAGAGATGAATAATTACCATATGGATCTGACCCTGGTTAGGTCACCAATTGTAAAGATTAGAAAATAATTTTACCCACAATAGATTGAGCTAAGTGGTATGGAGTCCGAGCCTTTTAAATAGTACATGTGATTTGATATCTCCTGTTTGGTTCAATCGAGAGCGGGGAGGGAAGAAATTTTTAAGAGGTGAGAAGAGATAAAATATAATTTATTATGTTGACAAAACATTTACTTTTTCATTAAAATTATAAATTATCTTTGTTGAAATATTAAAATTTTAAATTTTTTTTCTTGACAACATTGATGGGAAGAAGAAAAATTATTTTAAAGTCAATAATTCATTTGAATTTTGTAAATCAACACTTTGATTTTATTTTTTTATTTATTCTTAATCACTTTATAAGAGAGACAAATTTAAAAAGATATTTCTATACTAGATACAGACGGGGTAGCAAAAATTTACATGTATCAAGTTTTTAAGCCACCTATCGGAGTTCAAACTCCGACTCATCCACTCGTGAACCCCGACTCATCCACTCGAGGAGTTCAAATTTCGACTCATCTACTTGTGTTTATAAATTTTCAATGACTATTATTATTTCGTATATCTATAGAAAAATATTATGTATTTAATTTCTAGCAATTTCACAATCTAAGCAAAGCATTCGGAGTTAAGATCACACTCACTCAAAATACTATTTGATAATGTTCTTACAGCAAAATTCATTCTCAATAGCTAACTTAAATTCTAATTTTCCAATTGTGAATTTTAAACTGTAAATAATTTATAATTTGAAGAACAAATTCTTTAATAAAGTAAACCAGAAATTCATACTAAAATATAATGTCAAAACCATTGTTCCAGTTCCATCTACTTCTAACAATTAATAGGAAAATTAAACAACATAGTTAAAAATAAAATTCAGCATGAACATTAATACATTATCATCATTTAAAAATCTGAAGAATCATCACAAATGTTGATAGTTTGTATGGTAATATGAATGTGAATGTAGAACCACACTGCTTTTTGCTGGTAACTGTTAAATGACCCCCCATTAACTCAACCTGTACCATGTCCAATAAAATCATTTCAAGGAGTAATATATAATTTGATACAGAAATATAATCATGTTAATGTTTGGTATAGACTTATAGTAAGAAATGACAGAGATATCTATCCAATGTTAATGATCAAACGATTATGATTGATTGACAGTATAAAAAATCCTGACACTGTTAGTTCGTGCGAGTTTATCAGAAGCACTTATATTATAAGCATTTATGCTATAAGCGCTTAGTCAAGCTTTTTATCCAAACACGGCCTAGTCTTCATAAAAATCAGTATTTAAATAAGTTGATAACAAACAATGGTAAAGGAGATTTCTAACCTGATTCGACCTTGGAAAGATCAAGTATGTCATTTATACGTTGTAAAACCAAATCTCCTGAAGATATCATGTCATCCAAGAGCTGTCTTTGCTCCTTATCAAGTTTTGCTGTAGTAAGAATTTCAGCCATGCTTATAACACTAGAAAGTGGTGATCTTATCTCAAGAGACATTGTTGCAAGCATTTGTTTTGCTCTCATAGTCTCCTCTATTAAAAGTGGTCAAGAAAAGAATAATAAGCAAATTTACGTGTAATACCGATGTTCATAAATAAGGATTTGGCTTGAAACTTGAATGACTAAACAAACCTGTAATGTGAATGGTTTTATTAAGTTCTGCTTCCTTGGCTTTCTGAACTGCAATTTCTTCTCTTAGTTTTGCCATTCTTTCTCTTTTTCTCACCTGCAATTCTTTTCAAAATTATAAATATTCGTTTCACAAGAATAAGATTTCATTCAATATATTAGAATTTGGGTTAGGCCTAACTCAAATCTTACAAAACCGACTTGTAAGCTGAACACTGCCTCCACTTATAAATACATATTCAGATCATATCTTATCCAATTTGAGACTCTTAAATACCCAGGACCGGACATATGGAGCGTGACCTTAGTGACCTGATACCGAGTCACTCAAGTCACGCTTCAGAGGCCATATTCAATGAGATATGGCATGTAAGGATGAGTTAGGCTCAACTCAAATTTTGAAACAATGCAAGTAGCTTCAAAAAGCAAAATAACAACTTTTACCTGATCTGTTATATCCATTCCTATATAGTTTACTCCAATTGTTTCCCCTGCCTTGCTAAACACAGGTTCTACATACATCAAAAATGTCTTTGATCCAAATAGTTCTGTCTCATAAGTTATTTCTTTTTTTGCAGCTAATCCTTTCTCTAATACTTCTCTCTTAAGATCTTGAGATTCCTTCACACCTGTCCCCGAGAAAATTTCGACCTCCGTTTTTCCTATGATATCCTGCAAATTTATGAGCAAGTAAAATAAATCACAATCCAACTCAATCATTTAACTTTGCAAAAAAGAAGAATCATTACCTCCTCTTGTAAACTTGGAAAATGATTATAGATAAAGCGATAGCGCAACTCTTTGTCCTGGAATTCATTACAATAGAAAACACAAATTTAGCATGCAATGTGATGAATCAACTAAAACTACAACAAATGAGATGTAATATAAGTATTGCATATAACACAAATTTGATATAAGTTCATAAGATAACAAGTCATTTAGCACTTGGACTAGTGAAAAAAAAAATCAAATAAACAAATTCTAATGTCATACAACAAGATTTTTTTCTCTAAGTAAGTAATTTAAGATATAGAAGAAATAAACTCAATACTCAACTATAATATATACCTGATGGCCCATAACAAAAGGTGCATTTTGAAGTATAAAGTGTAAGAAATTATCTGCTCTCTTAAGTATCTGTGATAGTCCCTCCACAGGTGAGGATTGTCTTTCAATAGTCTCTATACTTTCTTGCAACTTTTCTTTTAATATCCACTCTCTCCGAATACTTGCCTCCAACTGTTTTTCCAAATTGACCGACTGATTTTTCCAGTAAACAACAGTATCATACTCAGCATCAATTTCATTTCCACCGTAACTTTCTTCCTCAAACCGATTATTGTCTTTAAGTATCTCCGACTTTCTAAGCTCAACTTCCTCCCTTTGTTTGCTAAGGTTGTTGAGCTCTTCTCGAAGAAGGCGAACTGCATTCGCCTGCTTATACTCCCAATGTTTCATGAGATTAGCTAACTGAGATGACCCTTTATCTGTATAATCTGTAAGCTCCCTGAGTCTTTGAAAATCAGCTATAGTTGGTTCCTCTAAGATTGTTACTTGTTCCAAAATATCTTGATCCATTCCTGGCTTTTCTATGTTAAACTGTTTTCCAATATTTGGCCACATTGAAACAAACCTCACTTGTTAAATAATTTAAATCAAATTTTCTTTTCTACAAATATAGAACTTGTGATTTCAATTTCAGTGCCATTGCAAATACTTGGTTAGATGATTGATCATAATAGTAAACAATGAAATCAAACTTCATGAAGAAACAAGTCTAAAAATGTAAAATATTCACACATTCAAAAAACACAAAAAGGAAAATAAAATAAAATCAAGGAATGTAGACTTAGTATTAAAATCAAACACATGGAAATTGGAATACATTAAAAGAAAACCAATCTTACATGTTATTGTGAATCGTGAGAGTGAATTGTTGAAAAACTTCAACCTTTAAGAATTAACAAAAAAATGAAAAGTTGATGCTAATATTGTCCAAAAAAACACTTCCTTGCAGATCTAAGGAATCTCTTCAACTCAGAAGTATAGTTTTTTTTTTTTAACAAGACTCGGAAGTATAGTTGTTTATTAGAAATAATTAAATATATCTAACCAATATATTAAGGATGGTTCAGTTGAACTTGAATAAATTATTTTTTTATGTAGACAAAGTGGCAAATAATATATTAAACTCATACATATAATTGTCGGGTCTTAGATTCCAATCTGGTTGAAAATGTACAATATAATAGTATCGGCATTATCAATTGAACTAAACATGGGAGTATGTTCTTCATCAAAATCTCAAATTCGATTATCTCTAATGTCAATTTAGATGGGTTAGTTTAAAAAATTGAACTAAACATTGCGAAATGAATGGATTGCTATATTAGGACACAAATGCCTCCTAAACTTATTGTTTGCAAGGCAGCAAAAGTGTTGCTCTGCAAAAGTAACTATCGGTCTCTTTTAGAAGTATAACCAAAATGCATTTCTTTTACTTTTGGTAGGTGGTAGACGGCGGAATTTGAACTCCGGTCATGAATATTTAGTCTAATTTAATAATTTCGACGTTTTTTGTTAGTTGAGCTAGAATTTCTAAATCGCAAAAAATGCATTTCTTCTATAGCCAAATTATTTTAATGAGTTTATCTTCTTTTTTTTTTTGACAAAATGATGAGTTTATTTTTTATTTTACTAGTTTATAGTATTTTTTATAAGGTGATTCAAATAGTTTACTATTTATTCTCCCAATTTTATTTCTGTTATTTTCATTCAAAAAATACTAATTAAACATATTTTTTTTACGTCATATTATATTTATAAGTTAATTCAACTATAAATTTTATAAAATAGGAGTAGTAGTATAACTTGTCAAAATAAAAGTAGTATAAATTTAATCAACTTATATAACTTATCAGCTACTAGTTATTTTTAACGGACAAATCCTATATGCATGTTTTCTTAGTCCAAAAAAAAATCCTATATATTTTCAGTCGTCATTTGTCATGATTATGATTACGTTCCTCTTTATATTATCAGTAATATCATAATTATTATCATATGTGATCTATCTACTCTTATCCTCATCTCACGCGCACAAGACAAAAAATCTTGAAGAGAGATAGAGTCTAGAGATAAGGTGAAGGAGATAATCCAAATCTCTAAATTAATAAGTTCTTCATTAAACAAAATTCTTGTAGGGCAACTCAAATACTGCATTGAAGAAGTATGTTTTGTAATATCTTCACAATTAAAAATAAATAAATTATAATCATATTTATTATCATTTCCTAAAAAACACTCTTTTAAATGATGTAAATTTTATCCCTATTTTTCTCTCTACAAAAACATTTATAATCCAATGTCATGATGAACAAGCAAAGTTTAAATAAGCTGAAAAAAAGTCACTTGGCATTGTCATAACTAGTAAGTATGTTCAAGATAACATGCACATAGAGAGATGTCACATGAGTTCTTATAGTGTTTATATCATTGTATTGTATGTACTTGTGGAGTTACGTTGGGTCCATTTGAAATTTTGCAGGGGATTCTTGGAATATACCATAGATGCTACTTAGAGTTTATTTTTGGTAAATTAGAAAAACATTTTCACTAGTATTTCCATTTTCATGGTAGGAGAGTTGGTAATCTTATAGCCTATGAATCAACTAGCCTATTGAACAAGAAGTTGAACAAATTTCTCATGTGTTATGCTATTCAATCAATGTGTAGTAGATTAATTTGGTTTTGACTTTCAAGGAAACATCTGTATATTTTTACAATGAAGTGGTTGATAAGTTACAGTTGTGTGATCTTTCTTCACAAAAAATTAAATTAAATTTTGGTTTATTAGAAAAAAACAATAAATATTACTGAAATTCATATATATTTTATAAGATTTTAAATTCAAATATAGATAAAAATGTGCAATATTCTTACAAACAAAATACTAACATCCACACGTTATCAATTAAATCGGATCTGACACACTTTACTGAAATTAATAATATCGACATTATCAATTAAATCAGATCTTACAAACAAATTTAATTCAATGTATCAATATTATTTTACATAAATATATGGACATCTATTTCAAAAACTAAATATAACATCCACACGTTGAAAACAAAATAAAGAAAGTGTAACCCTCAAGCAAGTGCAAAAAACTACAAATTATGAAACACACGGTAGAAAATCTTGCAAGTTACAACAACAACCCAAAAAAGGAAAGAAAAGAAAGTACAGTTCAAGATTGTTTCCCGTGTTTAGAGTTCTGCAGAACTCACCAAGAATTTAATGAAAGATATAAAGAAAATCCTTTATAGGATTCATAATCGTAAAAAAAAAAAAAAATTTATCACTTTTTTTATTTTTAAAATCAACAATTTGATTTTTATGTTCTAAAATAGCGTGATATATCCACTAATGACAGACAACGGTATCATTCAAGTGTCTGATTATGGTTCAATTTTAGATTAGCTTGTGTGAAGACATTAATTAAAAAATATTTTTTTTACAAAAATAACATGATATAAAAATAAATAGGTAAATCACATTAAAATCTTTTGTCAAAAAATAAAATAAAATCTAAACACAAAAGCATACTAGTATAGTAGTATCTTATTTTTATGAGTAGAAAAAATAATTAAATTAATTTTTTTATAGTATAAATTATAATTTAATTAGTATATTATGTTATTATGCAATTATTTTACACATTCATTCAATGATGTATTGTCACGTTAATTATATAAAAACAGGTATATTAATTAAACTCTATATATTTTTTTTGACTAAATTAAACTCTATAAATTAAATCTTTTTTGTCGTGTTTGATTATTATTATTTTATGATGATACTACTCCGTTCTTTATTATAAAATATAAATATATTTTTTAAATTCATTAAAAAATAAATAAATATGAATTCTTTAATAATCAAGATACATCAGATTTTTACAACATAAATATATGATAAAATAATTATATGGACTTTTTTTTTTACAACATAATAATTATATGGACATTAATTAATTAATGTAATAATAATACATGAGTGTGCTCCTGATTTATAGAACAGAAGAAGAAGAAGAAGAAGAAAGTGTAAGAGAAAGACAAGAAAGAGTGATTGTGATTGAAAATTGGGGAAAATTAAAAATCAGAAAACCCTAATCCTAATTTATCGTAGTATGTGATGTGATCTCAATGAAAAACCCTACCCTAGAATCCAACGCACATCAACGTAGATGCTTGTTATAGGCGGTGTATCGTGGGATCTGAATTGGTTCCTTCAATTTATAATCTCCGCTTTGTTAATTGCTATTGGATTTCACACTTTGGTCAAAAACACCGCTTCTAGATACTTCGAAGTTCACGCCAATTTCGACGAAGGAGATCATCCTCCTTCTCCTTCCGAATCCTCAATGCCCGGCGTTCTCAATTCCGATATCCCTATTTGCGCTGTTTGCGCTTCACACGCTACTAAAAAGTGTTCGCGATGTAAAGCCGTGAGATATTGGTAATTCATCATTATGATTGTCATTATGATTATCATGATTATTAGTTGTTTTATTTTTTGGTTAATTTCGATGTAAGTGATTGTTGTAGTAGTAATTAAGAATTAGGATTTTTGTAATGATTATTGTGTTTTTTTAATCTTTTTTATTTAAATTTGAGAAATTTATTAGAGGGATCAAAAAAAGGAACTGAATTTAATAATTTTGATATGTGTGTGTGTGTGTGTGTTGTATTGGTTTTTCAGCTCAACTGAATGTCAACAGTCGCATTGGAGTTCCGGGCATAAGAAGAAATGCAAACATCATAGTAATGTTAGTGTTTTGAATTCAGCGCAAAACGGGGATACTGATGGTGGGTTTAAGGCTTCTGCTGATGTGGGTAAAAGCTCGAATTTGATTGCATTGGTGCCTAGTGGTTGTAGTAGTACTTCCAGGCCAATCAAGCAGCCTAAAGATGTAATTTTCTATTATTGTTATGTTTTGAATAATTAATTCTTATTATGTTTTGATTATCCTGTGTTGTTGAAGGCGAAGAGCATGCCTCCTTTGAACCAACAAGGTGTTCTTTTTCAGGTTCTCACATGTACACCAAAATTACAAATTTTGTCTTTTTCAGGTTCTTTTTCCTTATGATGAATTTCTTAAACTATTTAACTGGGACAAGCCAGGATTTCCTCCTTGTGGACTCTTGAATTGTGGAAACAGGTTTGCTATTCTCACAATGGGCTTTTAGCTTTATTATATGATCATCAATTGCGATATGAAGATACCTGGAAATAATTACTTCTATTTTATTTGTAGTTGCTTTGCGAATGTGGTTCTTCAGTGTCTCTCATTCACAAGGCCACTTGTTGCCTACTTGTTGGAGAAGGGCCACCGGAAAGAATGTAATGTCATAGTTTAGAGTTTTTTGTTCATGCTGGTACATTCCTCGTGCTTATGTTTGTTGATGGTGGTTTTTCAGGCACTTGTAATGATTGGTGTTTTCTATGCGAGTTTGAAAGTCACGTTGAAAGAACAAGGCGAAGTCCACAGGCGTTTTCTCCAATGAATATTCTCTCTCGTTTGCCTAATATCGGCGGTACTTTAGGTTATGGAAGACAAGAGGATGCTCACGAGTTCATGAGGTTTGTTTTTGTCAAAACAATATCATTTCATTTTTTTTGGTGAATTGCATTGACTAGTCTTGGAAGGATGCCTATTCATTATTTAGTTTTGGAAGATGTAAAAGGTGTTATGTTTTTAGGTTTTCAATTGATACTATGCAATCTGTTTGCCTTGATGAATTTGGTGGAGAAAAAGCTGTCCCTTCTAACCTTCAGGAGACAACCATTATCCAACACATTTTTGGTGGTCGCCTTCAATCTGAGGTTAGTCATCTGATCTGACTAAAATAAACAGTTTGTTGTTGGAAAGTATGCTTTTCTGTTATTATATTACATCTATAGACTATAATAAAATATAGGAGCTAAAGATTATGTTCTCAATTTCTCATGGGGTTATCAAAGGGAATTGGCTTTGTTTTTCTTTCCTTCCTAGTTCCTACTTTTAACTTAAGAAGTTAGCCTAGTCCATTTAAGGTTGGACTTTGGAGATTTATATAATAATCTATTCAATGGAAGAAGCCTTTTGAGTTTGAGTTTAGTAAGGAATACATTTTATTTTATGACATTTTATGAAGGATTGTGGAATACTCTGTTTTGCTTGTTAAGATGACTAGATAAAGCTGCACCATGACTGAGAGAATGATATTCTGCTGTTTGTCTGGGATAAACTTGAAGTTGTCACGTGATTTGCCTTATTGAGCATTTCTAGTTTTAATTTCATCATAGATTACTCTTTTACTCGCAAGATATAAAGTTTAGATATTTTTCAGTCTGATTATAAATTTCCACCTTTTGCGTCCGTCTTAATCTTCATTTTTTTGTGTGAAACCAATCAGGTCATTTGCACAAAGTGTGACAAGACTTCAAATCAGTATGAAAGCATGATGGACTTGACTGTTGAAATTCACGGAGATGCTTCCTCGTTGGAGGAATGTCTAGATCAGTTTACTGTCAAAGAGTGGCTTGATGGGGACAATATGTATAAATGTGAGGGGTAAGGTTACCTATCCTATTTAGTTATAATAAATGGCCGTCTTATTAATTGAATGTTCAAGACATCATGAATATTCTATCTTTTATAATATTAAATATTTTTGTTTGGAGCTTCAACTGGTGGAATTTATTTTTGTCAATGAAAATAGAAGTCAAAAACTTGCTTTTAATGATGTATTATGCTGTCTTTAAACATGTTTTGCTGCTGCTTGGCAGGTGTCAGGACTATGTAAAGGCATGGAAACGTCTTACTGTGAAGTGTGCTCCAAATATTCTAACAATTGCCTTGAAAAGATTTCAGGTCTGAGTAATTGGATATATAGACTGTCTGGCTTAGTTGTTGTCATATGCTTTAGGTTGTTTAAATTTTCGAATTCTGTTATATCATTTCTTGTATACTTTCCCTTTTGTGTGTGTCATGCGATGTGATAAGAATTGTACATATGCTAATTCAGCATGATTTTTGTTTTTTGGTTAACACATGATTATAACTATATACTGTTTAATTGCACTTCAATTTGTTTCCTGCTAATACATAAAAGCTGGAAACTTATAGGCTTACTTGAACTATTCATTGTCAAATCTTCTCATGTTTTGTTTTTGCGGTGTTGTGTACATGCAGAGTGGGAGGTTTGGAAAACTTAACAAGAGAGTAGCCTTCCCGGAGATTTTAAATCTTAGCCCTTACATGAGTGGAGCTGGAGATGGATCGGACATCTATAAGTTATATGCTGTTGTAGTCCATATTGATATGTTAAATGCTTCATTTTTTGGTCATTACATCTGCTACATCAAGGATTTCCTGGGAAACTGGTACAGGATTGATGACTCAAAGGTAGATTTCTGTCTCCCAATGAAATTTTTGAGTATTTTTCTTTTTGGTCACTGCATACATTTTAGCTTGAACTTTCAGTTTCCTCATTTGTGTTTCATTACATTTCTAAGGTTGCTTGTGTGGAATTGGAGGAAGTACTTTCTCAGGGAGCATACATGCTGTTGTATAGAAGGTATCTTTCCGTCAAAATTTTCTTTGGTTTACATGTTAACTCCTTTGCCTAGGTGATATGTTCAGTTTTTTTACTTGCAATATTAACTAATTTGCATTCCAATATGTGTTACACTGGCCCTGATCTTCATATCTTGGAACATATAAGTTGGTTTCTACCTATTGAGATATGAGACCTTGATTATTTGAATAAGCTAAGCACTATCTGGTGTTTGATTAAAGAATGGTACCGATAATTGAAGTTGGCTCAGATCCATCATGCAAGTTATTTTTTCTAATGGTATTTTGTACTAATAACTTAGTGAAGTGTCAAGTAATACTTGTTTTGATTCTGGACAGGTGTATTGCCCGACCGACAAGCCTTCAAATTCAAACTATTGAATCTTCAGGGATAGTAGAAGGGAGAACTGTGGAATTGGAACCTAGCCAAACTGAACAAGCTGAACGCCTCTCAAATATGAAGGCTTTGATTTGCAGTAGAGATTGTGAGGTTTCACCATCTGATATTAGTCCAGAATTGAAGGTTTCTTCCAGCTACGAATACGAGTCTTCCATTGAATTGAACTCAGAAGCTAAAAGAGAGCAGTCTGAGAACACAGACATGATTAATGTTGAGTCAACTGATATTGCTAACGATATTTCTTATAGTGCTGTTGAATCATCTTATTTGCCCATTTCTCATTCTGTCAAAGATTTGATGGATGTGGATATGGAAATACCAATAGAAGAGACGTCAGGCTGCGCGCAAGATGATGACGATACTGGTGTGGCTACATCTTGTCCTTCTCCGGGTTTACCAATTGATTTTTCTTTCTTGGATAAGCATTCTTCTGTTTCTGTGGATTATCGAAACGTGGAGGAAGACTCAGAACATATAGATGCGGTTAAATGCAATTTGCTAACACCTACAGATGATGCATATTATGGCAACGGATTTGTTAGTGCAAATAAATCTGCTATTCCACATGAAGACGCAGGTACTCTATTTTCTGGTGTTGCTTCATTTCCCACAGAAAAGGACAGAGGAAATGGAATAAAGAAAGTTGAAATATCAGCGGATAAGTTAATAATGTAGGTCTAGTTTTTTAAATTTAATTTCTTCATATCATTTATATCCCATCATCAAAAAGAGGTGGTGAGTTGGGAATTTTTTTTCTGGGGTTTCATTATTTGTGGGAACCTTGGATCTTATTTTAACCTTTCCTAGATGGATTATCTAATTTAATTAATTATACTGATAGAGCAACATAACTCCTTGGTCTTTATTTCTCTTCATTCTGTACATAACGAAAAGCGTATTTTTTATATTTTATTTTCCTGATGTAGTTTCATTATTAGGGTTTTTTCTTTCGCTTAAGCTGCTATTTGTCCTACGCATTGTTCACAATGAAAAATAACACTATTAAAAAAGATTTATACTACTACAAGATATCTTCCGACAAAACTTACACGGAAAAAAACAGGTGTTTTCTTTATCGTAAAAAAAAGTTTGGTCCAACACTCGTTAATGTCCAAATTCAAGCACAGGTTCATAATTTCAAGAACCGTGGCCAACTGCAAGGTTTGGAGTTTGGAGTATCTATCAAAATAATTCAAATAGAAACTTTACAAAAAAACTATGTTTAAAGTTCACATCAAAAAATTTGTCCCATGCATGATTTTGACATTTGATATAATTTACATTTCATACGACACTATTACTTGGTTCATCTCTTAACACGTGATTTGTTGTTTTCTTTTATACGTGCATTATACATAATATAATCTATTTGTTGTGAATAAAATATAAAATATAAGATTCATTCTCAGCTAGCAAAAATATTTATATTTAGTCTACAATTATTATGAATTTCACTAATTTAATCGTCAAATAAAATTTTTTATTGAATATATCAATAGTTAAATTACTAAATTTCTTATTGAAAGTGTAATAAACTTTTAAAATACATAAGTGAATATAGATGATTATATTACATTTACGTATCTACGAATTTAAGCTTTATATAAAATTATTATGAAAATAATCAATAGCTAAGTTACTAAAATTTGTTATTTAAAAGAAATTATCAACCTGAAAAACTCATCTCAAAATTATTTTTAGAGTTAACGAATTTTCACTCTACGATAAATATACATCAATTAAATGATTTTTGTAACCTCAACACAAATACCTTAAAATTAAAGATTTTGAATGAAGCTAGTATATTTAAAATTTTTAACTATGTTGGCAGCAAGGAAAAAAAAAATCCAACTATGTTTGTATATAGGTCAATTTTGTCCTCCATTTCTTAAATTTAGCATGCTTTTGAATGTTACATTTTCCTACTAAAAAAAAAATAAGAAAGTAAATAAGACAATTTTAATTTTACTAATTTGATTTTAAAATTATTTTTGAAGCTAAGCTAATTGGGCTGCAAAAAACTAAAAAAGAACTAAAATTCTTATTTATCCCTAAATTATAATTTGAGTTAATAGAATTTTACCTCCTGTAAAATAGACGAATTTTGATTTACTCCATATAATTTTTTTTTACTTACCCTCTCTGCAATGTGAAGATTTCATCACTTACCGCATATGTTTACTTTTTGCTGATGTGGCAGACAAAAGTCAACTGTCACGTCTGCAAAAGTGTACTGCCATGGCAGCAAAAATGCAAAAATCTGATTTTTCCTGCCACATCAGCACAAAGTCAACAGAAAAGGATTAATGATGGAATCTTCACATTGCAGCTGGTAGTCCAGAAAAATAATTATTCAGGAGCTAAATCAAAGTTCGCTCACCTTATAGAGAGTAAAAAACCTATTAACCCTTATAATTTTTTTGGAAAATGCTAAATAGTGTCCCGGAGTACTAGTTAAGTTTATTAAAAAAGAATAAAAAAGTTATTTTTATCAACATTAGTTTTATATTTTATTTCATTTTTTTAGTATGCTTAATTAACAAGAAGTCGTGTTTAGCATGACCCTAATTATTTATCTCACATACATATTACACCTACCGTTTTAAAATGAGCGTCGTTTTTTATGCTTTCACACATATTAAGAAATGCAATCATGATGTTAATAATAATTACACTTTTACTAAATTAACCTTACTTAATTATTTGTTTTCTTAGAAATAGTATATAAAGTAACAATTAAAGAGTACAATTGAAAAATCTTACATTGAGAATTGAAATACGACACATGTTTTAAAACAAATTTTTATAACAACGACATTCATTTTGAAACGGAGATAGTATCTACCATATTTGACATAACATTTGATGGGTACTATTATGCTGTTTTGAACAATACTTTAGCATTTATTGAATTGAACCCGTTACGTACCTGTGTGTGTGCAACTGCAATACTAGAATTGGGCTTGTTTTTTAGTTTTAGTTTTGTTTTATAGGGAATTGTGCATTCTTGAAAGCAAGTGTCGTGGTTGTGACATAACCATGTTGACGACAGCCTCATCAAGATTCTCTTCACCACTGTCATGTTACAGCCGCACATTTCCTAAACACCAAAAAACCCTCTGCAACAATAGAGACGTTACAGCTCCTACTACTACTACTGTAGCATTCACTACAAGAACAAGAACAAGAAGAAGTTATATTGGGGTATCATCAATGGCAGTGAAAACTAAGGAGCAAGAAATGGTATTAGAAGAAGAAGAGAAGAAGAAACTTCAGTTGGGTATTGCTGAATTTTACGATGAATCTTCTGGTATATGGGAGAATATTTGGGGTGATCATATGCATCATGGATTTTATGAACCTGATTCTACTGTTTCTGTTTCTGATCATCGTGCTGCTCAGATCCGAATGATTGAAAAGTCTTTGACTTTTGCTAATCTTTCTTCAGGTATATTGGATTCATATTCAATATGATGATGACTTTCTTATGCATTCATTGCAAATACTGTGTTTTGTTTGATTTTGAAATCAAGTGTAGATTGTAGACCATGAAATAAGGATTTTTAATCAATAATTTATCAACTTCTCAAAAAAATTGTCATTTTGGTGGTTGAATGTGTGAGTAGCTATCACTATAGTATCTGAATGTATCAAAAAATTATAGAAATGAATATAACTATGTAATTTTGATCGTTGAATGCGTGAGTAGTTATCGCTATAGTATCTGTATGTGTCTTTTGCTAGTTAGTTTGGTCTTTTAGATGAGTCTTTTGTTAGTCAAGTTCATCCATGAAATTATTAACAGAATAGAAGACACACTCGAAGACAGACCTAAAGATGTTTTTATAATTTTGATACGTTTTAGGACTGTAGTGACACCGCCTCATCCATTTGAGGATTAAAATGACTGTTTACTCAAAACTATGAAGCATAGAGCCATAGATATGAACGCTAGACACAACATTGACAGTGCCAGACACCAAATAAACCTTCAATCTGAAGTTTTGGTGGCACATTGAAATAAATATTTTAGTAATTTATTATAAATTGATCAAAACCATTTCTCAATTGGAGAATACCAGGATAGGACACTCTGTGTGATGTGTTTAATTTCGGATGTTATCAACAGTAGTAAAAATTTTCATTTTTTGCTGCTAAATGTTACCCTGATACTGACTGCTTGTGGTTATTGAATGAATGAATGGTCAGAGGAGCCAACAAAATGGCCAAAGAGTGTAGTTGATGTTGGATGTGGCATAGGGGGCAGTTCAAGGTACCTGGCCAAGAAATTTGGGGCAAGTTGTGTTGGCATCACTCTCAGTCCTGTTCAAGCTGAAAGAGCTAATGCTCTTGCTGCTGCTCAAGGTTTAGCTGACAAGGTTGGATTCATTATCTATTTTTACACATCTTAGTAGTTTCTGCTCAATGTGTTAAACCATGTTATGTTTCAGATCGAATTCGTGTTCGGATCTGTTGCTGGTATAATATTTACCTTTTATATATATGCAATGTAATGGTAGGTTTCCTTTCAAGTTGCCGACGCTCTAGAGCAACCATTCCCTGACGGTCAGTTTGATCTGGTATGGTCAATGGAGAGTGGAGAGCATATGCCTAACAAAGCAAAGGTTCCAATTTCTCTTGCTGTTTCACTTGAACTTCAATTTCTTTGATATTTTCTGTTCTTTATGGTTGTAAAATTGTAATTGTTTTCGTGTTTCATACAAAAAATGTTTCAGTTTGTTGGAGAGTTAGCTCGAGTAGCAGCACCAGGCGGCACCATAATTATAGTAACATGGTGCCATAGGGATCTTCATCCGGATGAAAAATCCCTACAACCATGGGAGGAGAATCTCTTGAAGAAGATATGTGATTCGTTTTATCTTCCAGCATGGTGCTCAACTGCTGAATATGTCAAATTGCTCGAGACCATGTCCCTTCAGGTAGTTGGTTAATATACCTAAACATAAAACTTTCATTCTCTGCTATGAGTTGAAACATTTTAAAGAGTTTGTTTGTAGTTTATTTGAGTCTACGTGAAAACTTATATTAGTGTTCGTATGCACTTACGAAAATAACTTATATAATATCGAATAATCATATTTAGTTTTTTTTATAACCAACTCGTCATAGTAACTTATGAATATAAGTACTCAGTCAGCAATTCAGCATGGAAGAACTTCTCAAGAAACACTGGTGAAGGTTGAAATATTATTAACTGCGTGCTTTTTGAGTAAATTCTGATATTAGTTGAAAATAGCTATTGTATCTCAATTTTTTCAGAAGTTCTTATAAGCTTCAAAGACTGCATTACAAGTATACAACTGTAAGCTTATTGAAATGGAAAAACTTCAGGAAACTAGAAGTAATACAAATGTGTTTACTGAATAAGCACTTATACAATCACTATGTGCTATCAGTTTTGGTTGTGTGGTTATGTTGCTAATTTGACATGTTTGGTTGCTGTCTATCTAGGACATCAAATCAGCAGATTGGTCTCCCTTCGTTGCTCCATTTTGGCCAGCCGTGATACGTTCAGCGTTAACATGGAAGGGATTCACTTCAATCTTAAGGAGTGGTAAGCTCAACATTTACAGTATACTGCATTTTCAAACAACTCTCTTGTCACAAATCACAACTCTTATAAACCGTCTCCATATTCAGTGTCACATTAGTAAAGAAAAAGTCTGAAAATAAGCGACTTATTTATTTCAACATACAACATACTCACTGTGCATTTATGATAATGGATAACAGTTGATGGTTTATAAGAATTCTTATGTAAAAATTTTACACCCTATCATTTACTTAATTATTGGGAGTTATTAGATTTTTGTTGTTGTGAGCAGGGCTAAAAACTATAAAAGGAGCTCTGGCTATGCCGTTGATGATCGAAGGATTCAAGAAGGGTGTGATTAAGTTTGCGATTATCACATGTCGAAAGCCTGAAAACAAGGAAGTTGAATGATTTTGTATAATGAAACAGATTTCCTACATGTCATTTATTTTTATAGTTCACAAATAAAAGAATGTGTTCTGCCACATCAAATCTTATTGGGATTGAATAAGTGATATTGAAGGAAAGATGTTAGTTAGTTTCTCTTGTATTAGCTTCCAATTGAAATAGTCAATTCAATTTTCCTTTGTTCAATATTGTTCTATAAACAAAGAAAAAAAATTCCCTATCATTTTAATTATCTTTGCGCGAAGATGTATAATAACCTGGTTTGATTTTTATACAAATGTTAGTATATTTTTTGTACTGCAATGCATAGTGAAAACGACCGGTTGCACAGGTGAGAAGTGTTAACAATACTAATAAGAAAACCGTGGATGACGGAGAGTACTGGTAGAGTTAGAGAACTATGCAAGCATAAATAGAATAAGTACAGAGTGGCCATTTAATTTTTTTAGATGTTTATGCAATCAACTATGGTCTTTAAATTCCCATATAAGAATCTCAGCAAAATTTATTTTACTATACATCAATAAGAATTTTTACTTTTGGTTCCATAAGTTGTTTTGAATGCAGATGTACTACTCATGTCAGTTCAAGTTCAAAAAGCTAACTGAAATAAGTTCCCTATACTGAAAGTGAAAATGATATTTTTCAGCTGCTAAATTCTGTTGATTGCACAACCATAATAAAGTAAATTGTCTATTTACCAAACATCAATTGTGTGAAGTTGGAGCAAATTTGACGTGAATAATCGTAATTTGACGAGAATAATCGTAAAATTGTATTGAATCGACATCAATCAAATCACTATCTCAATTATAAAGACAAGAAGAATCGTGAATAATTTTAAGTGCCGGACCATCTATATATCAAAAGTGGTTCTATATAGAACCCACATGACATTGGCACTAACTAGGCTTTGTTGAGATTCTTTAATTGGAATTTAAAGAGCATTTTTGCTTGCATAAATGTCTATAAAGCAAACGTTCACTTTACCAAAGATATATTGTCAAGTGAGGGTTAGAGTTATAGGCTTGTCAACTTGTTTTATGCCCTTAATTCTCCATATTTAGTTCATTAAACCCTTCTTCTCTTTTTGAATTAAACATGAAAAGTGAAAAAAGCAAGACTAGATTAAACAAATCAGTCTGCATTAGCCTAATGACTTTTTTCTGTGTCAGCATAGCATCTACTTGAAGTGAAAACACACAAACACACGAGGAACAAGAAAAGATCAAACTAAACGGCCTTTACTTTTTCCATATTTTCCTCCACAAATCTAGTTTAGTTCTGAAAATAAAATACTAAAAATAAAACAATACTTGTCTTGTGAATGGGGTTTGAGAATTGACTTTGTAAAAATAAAAATAAACAAACAAGAACAAAAGAAGACAAAGATTCCATTACGAGGAGCCAAAAACTCAAAAAAGTGGTTTGGTTGCTTCTTACTTTTGCTTGTGAGTGAAGGGTCAGCTGCTAGATAATGTCACTAGTCAGTCACATTGTGCCCATCCAACCCCTTTACCTTTGACAATTTACATCGTGATTCCACTTTCTCTTCCTTTTATGCAACCTCAAATTATTAAACTAATGTGCCATCAATTTTTTTGTTTCTGTACTTTTTCATTTTTCAACCCGAATCCAAAGCTCCTCTAAACATAGAAGAGTCAACTACTTATGTCTTATACACATTGGCATATAGTGGAGTATTGATTTTATCCATAGTGTATTCATTTTATCCAACTTTCTTGTTGTAAAATTCATGTAATTTTTTTTTTTATATTCATTTTAGTTTTTGATATTGTTTATAATAAATTACATTCATTTAATATTTTTCAAACATTATATGTGAAAAAGTATATGTTTCTATTTTCACTTTTGATTATAAATCATCACTCTTTTCACTCTATTTTTATTCAAACATTATATGTGAAAAAAAGAGTGAATTTTAATTTTCAACTCTTTTTTTTTTTTTTTTAATTTTCAACCCTTACCAATGCTGTTTTTGTCTATTATATAAAATGTAAATAGTGGGAAATACACCTCATACAATGTTCAAGGGACCATTTATTTCATTGATGTATAACCTATCAATGGCACAATTTTAGACTCAAACCTTTGTTTGTTTCTGTGTCCAAGATGCCAATAGACAAACAAATATCTTTCTAAAACTATTATTATTATTATTATTATTATTATTATTATTATTATTATTATTAACTTCTTATTTTCACGGCAAATAGACCATAAAAATGTTTTGTAAAAAAAATGCCATAAAAATGCAACTGTGGACTGTGGTCTGTGGTGACCAAACACACTATTAAACTAAAGTCGCACTAAATATGAGTGGTATGTACTATGTCCAATTACATACCACAGTTGGCTACCATAATAATTTTTTAAAAAACATAAAAAAAAAATGGAAATTTGTAATTAAAAAGTCATTCTTAAAGTAAAATAATAATTTTGTTCTTATTTTCACATTTAATTAGAAATAATCACCTTACTTTCACTCCATTTTCAATTTTAAAATATTAGTATTTTTTTACTTTTCCTATTTACCATCTAATTTTTTTGTTTGAACCAGGTATATTATGCGCGCAATTGCAGAGAGCTAGAGACTAACCGATCGAGTCAGGTAAGACTGCAAAAGATGGCAAAATTCTTTCTAAAAAAAATTCAATACTGCTACATTTTCTGAACTAATTTCGATCACATAATTTTTGATCGAGAGAATTCGACATAAATTCTGATATCAAATGATTTCTGTGACTTCCAAATTGTGGTCGATTGACCTTTAGTTTTGTTTTGTACTACTCCCTACCAAACAATATGGAGTACTATAATCTTAAGAAATGAAAAATTGACGTCAGAAAATCCGTTGACATAAACATAGATATCATCGGAATCTAATCTTCTAATGAAACACAAACACTCACTCACTCACTCGTGTGTCAAAGTGTATTCGTGTGTCCTCTTTATTGTGTTGTGTTTGTGACATTGTGAGTGAAAGTGTCAACTATCCATTGTTGCTCATAAAGATATCCCTACGAACCTTCCTCCCTCTCACTCTCTCTCTTGTCTCTTCACCATTTCACTTTCCCTTTTTCACTTTTTCCATTTTCTTTCAATCCCTTCAACACCCCATTTATTTTTATACACCTAATCCACACCCACCCATTCTCATTCATTCATTCACTCTCTCTTTCTTTGTGTCTTTTACACTCTCAACTTACTGCAGAACCACCTTCACTTGTTTCTTTCAGGTACCCTTTTACTCTTACTTTGATTCATCTTGTTACTCTTCTTGAATTATATATTTGTATCATCATTATTCAAATCTGAAACCCCTTTTGAATATGTGCTTATTTAAGTGGTACTATTTGGAATTCTGAGTTGTTTTTTTTGTGTGTAAGGGTTTCTAGTAAAAAGGGTGAAATTTTGTTTGATGTTTGCTTTTGAAGAATAGCTTCTTAAGCTTGAAGGGTTTTATTAACAGTGATATAAAGTCTTGAACTTTAAATTTTTTGTTATCAAAATGAATGAAGCTTTGCAATTTTTATTTCAACATTGAAAAGGGTTTTGGAGTGAAGGAGAAAGTTTTGACCTTTTTCATGGTTACCCTTTTTCATGATATAGTTATGTGTTCATTTGAAAGTCATTGTTATTCTCACGAATTGGTTTTTAATTTTGTTATGGTTGGTGTTGATTCTGAAAAATGGATTTTTTTTTTTACTTTTATTGGTAACATCTTGGTTAATAATAGTTCCTTTGTTTCTGCAGTTGTTTGCTTCAATTTTGTGGTCAATGGAACATAGATTGAAAAGAAAGGCTCCAGAGAATGGAGACAATCTACTCTTGGACAGCTTTTCGCTTGATGACCTGAATGAAGATCTCTTCGAACGGGTGCTTTCGTGGCTACCGACTTCTAGTTTCTTTCGCCTGACTTCCGTCTGCAAAAGATGGAAATCAGCTACTGCTTCTGTGAGTTTCAAGCATGCCTGCTCACACATCCCTTCTAGGGATCCTTGGTTTTACATGGTTGCTCCAAGCCTCAACCAATCTGTCATCTTTGACTCTGCTGAAAACAGTTGGAAAAGACTCAATCATCCGAATCTTCTGCTCGAAGATTCCAACCAAAGTTGCATTCCTGTTGCAGCCTCTGGTGGTCTTGTTTGCCACCGCACATCGTCGGGAAACTTCATTGTGTCCAATCCTGTGACTGGAACTTGTTGTAAACTCCCTCCGTTGAATTTCACCTCGGAAAATGAATCTCTCAATGCGGTTGTTATGAGTACGGCTTTCAATGATCAAATAGCCTACAAGATTGTATTAGTCTTTGGTGAACTCCCAAATCTTTCGGTTAAAGTCTATAACTCGAGCTCTGCCTGCTGGGAAGATGAGTATTGTCTTGGGAGGAATGTCGATGATAGTTCGATGGATTGTGATTCAGCTGACGACAATGTTGTGTACTTCCTTAGCAAGGCTGGAAATGTGGTTGCAAGTAGCATGCAGAGAAGTCCTACCAAGCAATATTCATCAGTCATTACTAACAAAGACGGTCAGGAGATAGTCTATTTTCTTAGCTCCTCAGGGACCGTTGTAGCTTGCAATTTGACTTTCAAGTGTTTCTTCGAGTATCCTAGGTTGTTGCCGGTTTTCTGTGAGTACTCCATTGATATTGTGGAGTGTAACGGTGAGATGTTAGTTGTTATGTTATCAGAATTCTTGGAAAGCACAAGTCTTAGGGTGTGGAAATTTGACGAGGATAACCGATGCTGGCAACAGATTGCAGCAATGCCTGTGGCAATGTCTCATGAATGGTACGGAAAGAAGCCGGATATCAATTGTGTTGGTGCCGGCTCTCGGATTTTTATTTGCTTGAACTCTCCTGAGCTTTGTACTTATGTTCTATGTGATTTGGTGGCCAACGAATGGGTTGAATTGCCAAACTATTGCATGAATGGAGAAGTCATAGAGTTTATGTCTGCGTTTTCATTCGAGCCAAGGATCGAGGCATCTGTGTGACCATGAAATTTCCTGACCGGATATCTTGGTTTTGGTTATGAAACCTTTTTTTATGTTCTGTTAGCTTGAATTTTAGTTTGATTTGTACTTGATTTATCTTTTTCATGCAAAATAGCTAGAGATGGAAGCTAACCAAATGATTTGATTGGTGACAGATTATATTGTAATTTTCTTAACTGATTGTCAGATGTAACTATGTTCTGATTTAGTGGTATTATCAATGAATGATCTTATTGATGATTCTTTTTCATTGTTTTTACCTATGTTGCTTGCAACTTTACCTACATTTGTCTCATGTCAATGCTTGTAAAGTGTTTTATTTTATAAGGTAAAATCTTTGTCTGAAGTGCAATTTATTTGCTATTAGCTTTGGCACAAGGATAACTTGAAAAGCTATGGTAAACTGCATCATTTCATATCACAGTTTCATCGGAAGAAAATTGACATTAATTTAGTTTTCTTTATGATGAAGTGATATATGAAAATTACGTACCTTTTTTGTTATGGACCGTGAGAATACCAAATCACCATTCACCAACCATGCCATGAACCTTCCCATCGTTGAGCCTTTCCTTTAACGGTTGAGGGGTATTCCCTTATCTAAATTTTGCAGACATTCATTCCGCCTTTATTCAAATGCGTGGTGAGTTTGGTTGATTCATAGTAATTCAGAATTCAGCTACGAAATAAGTAAAGTATGACTAAGAGCAACTTTAGTGCAGGTTTGTTATTGACAAATTCTTTATAGATGTCATACACTAATAGCTACTTGCATTAAAGATAAAGAAACATGGCAAGTTGGATTGTTAAATGTTAGTTCTTGATGGTAACTATATTTTTTTTGTCATAAATTATCATTGTTTCAAATATATAAAAAAATTATCTTATATCTTTTCAATATATATATAGATTAAAACAATCACATGGCATTTTGACACCACAATAAGTAATTTAAGCCATTTATTTTAGTTGTTTGCACTAAAATTGCTCTAATGAATTGTTTTACCTAAGAACTGAATTCGGATTCTCCCAATGGTTGAATTTTTAGTAATTTATTCAAACATAAATAAAAAACAATATTTTTGGCCAAGCAAACTACATCATCAATGACGTGGCAAATAGTGATTTGATGACCTACAGTGATAACGGTAGGGTCGTTTGTAGACAATCATTTCCTTCTGTTTCCCCTTGCGGAAGAAAATCGAAACTCGAACAAACGCTATAAAAAAATCACCAAAACAAACACGAAGAAGAAGAACGAGTTTCTCAATTTCAACAAAAATCTTTTCAATTCAATTCAAATTCGAATTTCGCAATCACAATTAATAGAAGAAGAAAGAAAATGGAATCAGAGAATTTGATTAAACAAGAATTAGAGGAATTGCAGAAGCAATTGGGGAAGAAGCAAAAATTCGAAGACGCTGTTTCATCTCTCAAATCTCTTCTCCAAAGCTCATACCCATCAGCTTCTACCTCTCTCCGTAAATCTGTATGCTCCTCTCATTTCAATTTTTCATTCACATAAGAAAATTCCCAATTTATTGTGTAATTAGTTGCTAGTTTACATTCTTCAATTTAATTTTGTAGCGTTTCTGGGTTTTGTTCATTTTTAATTTTTTCTTTAATTTTGGTCAAAAAGAACTGATTTTTAAATCTAATGGCTTGATTTTTATAGTCTTTAATGTGTGCAATAATTGTGTATATATATATATTGGTACATATGGTTTAGGATCAGAATTTGAACTTTCACCTCATATAGGTCAGAGTTTGAATTTAGCTGAAGCAACTAAAGTTCTACGCGCGGGCGGTTTGACACCGGTAATAGTTTAAGAGAACTGGTTGTAACGATATGGATGAGTTTTCCCTCGAGCACATCTTCAATCTAAAGTGTCAGTGCTGCATAGGAAGTAATTTTCTAGTTAGGCATTTGCTTGCCGACTCAGCGTGCTATTGGCGAATAGCACCCTGTCGAGAAGTCTTGGGGTTGGGGCTTCCTCCCTTTGCTGCCAATTTTAAAAATAAAAGATATATATTAAACAATATGCTATTGATATATGTATGCAGTATGTATGTTGTTAATGCGAATGATGGGTTCAACTGATAAGTTAGAATTGTTCTGTTAGGATTGTCTCTTTAGTTTTGTTCTGGCTAATGATCTTTCATTGGTAGGTCATTTGTAAGTGCCCTTGTTGGGGTACATTTTAATAAGTTAATCTTCCTTAAATGTTGTTATTGTTTGATTTGATGCATAATTTGAAGCCAATAAATTGACTGTGGTGTTGCTGGTGTTGGCAGTTTTATACTGTTATATGCCGAGTTGCTACAGTGTTAAAGACGAGATATACAGCACCAGGCTTCTGGAGTGCTGGACTGGGCCTTTTTGAGCAGGCTATATCGTTTGTTTCTGAACCTTCTGAGAAGGAGCACTTGAAGGCTTGCATTGCTCAGGCCAGGGAACATTTGCATCTAGAAGACAACCCTTCACAAACTTTGCAACCTGCAGTGAATCGTGAAAATAGAGGTTATTTTCTTTTCTCTTGATTTGTCATTTATAGTTTTTTCATGTTGATTAGTTATGTGCTTTGGATGTTTTTAAATAGTTTACTTTAACCTTCCTATTTTTATTACGTTTTGTGTTTGATTCAGGATATCTTTTTGAGGGGCACCTTACAGTAGATCCAGAGCCACCACAACCTGAATGGATGGTGCAGGCAAACCTCTTGGCAGCAGCTGCAAGACTGTTTGCAGCTGAATCCTCTCAAGGTTTAACAACAAATGGAGCCACAGAAGATGATGCTGCTAGTGTGCTTGAAATGCTTAGAAGTAGATTGGATGAAATTGTGCCCCTGGTATTTAGCCAATATCTTTTCATGTATTTCTGATAACCTATTATCAATTTCATTTTTTATCTTTTAAATAACAACATGGATTTGAATTTCTAGATTCAGTTTCTGTAATTCAAGGAAGAGGTATTATGCTGCTTAGGCATTGTTTGAACAATAGCAAACTAGCCATCCTCGGTTCACTTGAAACATCAACGAATTATTTACCCTCAACTTGGAACTTGAGCATATCTAGTTGACTTCGGACTAGCATTTTTTCAAGTTCTATTAAACAAACCAAGCTACCTTAGATTGGTTCAATTGGATACTTCTTCACAACTTAATGAATCAACACAGATTAGCCTGCTTTTCAACTTACTTTCATCAATTTCAATCCTTAATTCCATATGCATACTGTTCCTTGTTGCGGTTGCTGTAGTAGATCTATAGTTAATAATCAATGCACACTTTGAAGGGTGACTAGATATAAAAAACCTATTGAGCTAACTCATTTCGTTAAAACTTCATCACATTGTGCTCGTTTCAACTTGCTTTTAAATTATTATATTCTCAGCTGGACACATTTTTGTCTCTTTTGATTGTTGCACTATACAGTGTTTAATTAATGCTGATTGCTTCATTTTTAATTAAAAAATTGGTTAGATGGATAATGGTGGTCCTGTAGCTCCGAGAGTTCCTCCTGCAAGTAAAGAAGTTGTGGCGAAACTTCCTGTCATTACTCTCACAGAGGAGATCCTTGCTAGTATGGGTAAAGATGTAGAATGTGCCATTTGCAGGGAAAATCTAGTGTTAAATGACCAAATGCAAGAGTTACCGTGCAAGCACACGTTCCACCCACCATGTCTAAAGCCATGGCTGGTAATGTTTCTAAGTCCACTTATTTACTGAAAGTTCTGTTTACCCTTTTCGAAACAACCTTTTGCATTTGATACTAGGGAGATGTGAAAGAAACAACATGATTAGATATAAAGTTTGTTCAATTTTATCTCTTGTGTCGCAGGATGAGCACAATTCTTGTCCAATCTGTCGTTATGAGCTGCAAACTGATGATCATGCTTATGAGAGCTGGAAGGAGCGTGAAAAGGAAGCTGAAGAGGAGAGGAAAGGTGCTGCAAATGCACTTCGAGGTGGTGAATTCATGTATGTTTAGATGGCTATTCAATACAATTACAATGTATAATATGGTTTACCCTGAAATAAGGGATTCAAAATATTCAGTTGGCAAATAGTTGTGTATTATTCATTATTTGAAACTGTAGAGGTCTTTACAAATTTTTACGACATCTTTTATGACAGCTATTCCTTGAAATTCAATATCTCACTTTATAGTTTTACTGAACAATGATTGTCTACAAATACAATTCTCCAAACAATGTTGTGAGAATTAATTCATATGTTCAATTTTATCGCATACATGTTTAATGTTCATTAGTTTATGAACATGTGTTTAAGGAGTTGTGTTGGGATAGAAGTTTTTTAAAAAAAATAGATTTGAAAATCAATTTATTAATTTCGATAATTAATTTAACAATTTTCAATCTCATAAAAAACGATACTTCAAAAAAAAATCTCATAAAAAACATTAAATTTGTTTAATTTCTCACCTAAACTGATACACAAACCAACTATATCCGTTGGGATAGAGGTTTCTTCAAAAATATATTTAACCCTATACTTATATTCATAAGTGAGATTTGATCTCTAAAATTTTCTTGTCTTGAATCAAGACAAAATATGTCCTTCTAAATTTATCCATAAAAGATTACCTCTGTTTCTTTTTATTTGTTGTTTTAAAAAAAAAAAAATTGTTTCAAATTATTTGTCGTTTTGATAATTTAAGATTATATTTTGTCTATTATACCCTCATTCCTAATTTTTTTTATTGACTAAATTTTATATAATCTTTTTATTGTTTTTGTTTTGTTCTTATTTTTTGGAAAGAAAAAGTGTGTATAAAAAATAAAAGATTATTGATAGATTAAAATTAGGGTATAATATATTTCAAAAAATAACAATTAGTAGGTTCAAAAACGGAAGAAGTAATAAGTGTGGCTTAAGTGGAATTTTTTTATAAACTCTTAAAAAATATTTTCCGTTGCTGGGAATCAAACCCAGTGTATAGTTTCCATACTAAATTAATTGATGGCAGAATGCTCCATTTTAGCTACTACGGAACTTTGATATTGAAATGCATATGTATATATTTATCCTGTAAAATGAAATCTCATCACAGGATAATAAATCTTGAACGTTGCGTCTAATGATCACTTGAATTGAATGTGATAAACATACACTACTAGAAATGTTAGTAACTTAGTATACTTTTTTTTGGTATGAGTAACTTAGTATACTACTAATAAGTAAAGTAGTAACAACATATAATTCATCATTTTAGCATATAGTTATGACATTTTATTTTTGACTAGTATGTATCAAAGAGTATTTAATCACTTAAATTGTTGTCCAACATCTTTAAGAATTAGTTACTTGTTTTTTTTACTACAATATTGATACAAAATTTTTATTGTCGTTAGTAATGATTAATCTTCGTCGGAGAATGTGAATTCTCTCCGACCGACCAATTTTTTTCATACGCATGAGCCAAGATTCAAATCGCTTGCCGCATATTTAAGAGGATTACTTCATTGTTGATTTAGTCTCATAGTTATGACTAAGGATATTTTAGACAATTTCAAAAAATTGTATGTTTTGTTATTTTGCTCCCCCGATAGTTTTGATCTATGATTTATTTTATTTAAGATTAGACATGTAAATTAAGACATGTATATTCAAATAGATTGAAATTGAAATAACCTTAGACATGTAAATTAAGGATACCATGGCAAAACTCTAGTCATTAATCCTCACGATGGACAATCACACTTAGTCTAAAATACGGTTTAGGGTTTTCGATAAGAAAATACATATGTTTTGCTAGTAAAACATGCTCAAACAAGTGGCTTTGGCTGTATAATTAATAATTAGAAGAGAAATCAAATAAACTTTATTGTCACTGAAATTGGAAAAACTCAATAATTCTTTTTTTTTTTTGTAAGAGTAAAAACTCAATAAAAAACTAAAAAAATGAATAACTTTTTTTTCGTACTCATTGTTTGAAGAAACTTCTACCCCCTTGCATATTATTATGTGTTTGTGGTTCTACGAGTCAAACAAATTTTATTATTTCACTGACATTGAAAAAATCAACAAATTAAGAATTCTCGTGTGTTATAAACAACAATAGTTCATAAAATGCACCTAGTTAACCATTTCAGGCCAGCAGAGCAAGAATGAAAATTGCAAATTTGCAATGTTTCGTTTACATATCATAATTTTGCTAAACATGGAAAATATTAATTTTGAGGACTATTGTTTTTGAAAAAGAATATGTACATCTATAAATATGTTAGCATTTCAAAACAATGTCACGTTTTAAACCTATAACAGCAAGGGCCAAATTTATCGTTGAAAATTATTTCGACTAGTTTTACTTGATCATAAATATTAAAATTTCTATCTAGGCAGACGTATGGGGAGGTGTCCTATTATACTATACTATACCCATGTTATACTCATTTATGTTTGAATACGTACTCATGAAAGATCAGTTCTTATAACTAAAGCAGTTAAGGAACCACTAGTGTAGTAGACACTTGTGTTGAACCAAAAACTTCAAAAGCACTTCTTAAACAATGCTTTAGATCTTTGTTTATGAATGCTGAACAATCAAACCACTCACACTACAATGGAGTACATTTATACCAAAACTAAAACAGTCGATAATATCCACCAAATCCTTCATTAAAACTATAAATAAATAATGTGCATAATCTATATCAAGAAAAGTACTTGCAAAAACAATATAAAACATGTCATGACCAACAATATGTATAATTGTTTATTGTACCAAACAACATTCTTCAATTCATCCTTTCACAAGCAAGCAATTTCAAAATGATTAAATCCCACTACAAGTCTCAAACCAAGCAACTCTAGCAGTACTAAAAATGCTGACCTCATAAAGCAACCAATAATATTATTACCACAAAAATGAATTGCAATCATTATTGTTTTGTAACTTCACTCAAATTAATATACACCAGCGCCTCTGGCTAACGAATTCAAGACACCATATGATAAATTTCTGCAGAGTAAAGCATTCTCGAAAACCAAAGTTAAGAAACCTCCCATCCAATGACAAATATATTTGATATGTAGAATAATTGCATAAACATTACCAAGTAATGGGCAAAAAGACCAGAGAATTAACTTAACTGTGAACTGGTACGAACCTCAGATCCCAATATAACACACCACCTTGTTAATTGCTCGGCTTTACCCTACTCCACCTATTAGCAGATCTTTGTGAACTTTGCGGCGACTCGCGGGGCTCAGAGGATCTATCATTTCTAGCAGCAAATCTTTGTGAATTTTGAGTCCACTCACGTGGCTCTGAATATCTATTGTTTCTAGGTGGTGCAGATCTTGGTGAATTTTGAGTCCACTCACGAGGCTCTGAATGTCTATCGCTTCTAGGTGCAGATCCCATTCCGTCGATTCTGCCACCTCTTCGGTTATTTCTTCTCATATCATGATTGTTAGGTCTGCTTTGCCCATCACTTGACTTGACAATTTCTTCCTGCTTGATATTTTCTTCTTGCTTAGCTTCATAGGCCAATGGTTGGATATCCTCAAGATCAGGTTCTGGGACGTATCCCAAAGGTCGCTTGGATTCATCCATTCTTCTAAACGTGATTGATATCCTAGCAAAAGTTTCAACAAAAAGAAAACAATTCAATAACCATTTTTTTAGAAATAAAATTCAAAAATCGAAAATTATTATCAATTGAAGTGGCATTGATGATTATTTTACAACCATCCTCAATGGGATCTGAACTTCCGTTCCTTGAGGTTACAAGGACTATCATACTATCCTATCAGTATATACCTTTTTGAAGGCACTGCAGGTACACAATGCTTAGCTACATCAGCTCCATTTCCATTTAAGACAAGCACGGATCTGTAGAGAAAAAAGAGTGATAATAAGATTTGGAATCCTTCATAACAATGGCAAATTGGTGAATAATTTAATCTAGATAGACCCGACGTCATGTAGCAACAATTAACAAACTAAATAGACAGAGTAGTCGACAAATTAAGATTAAATACTTACCCTACTGGTAGAGGAATAGCAAATGAACCATCAAATTTACCAGGACCTGCAATCCTCAGGTTTGATCCAAAAAGTATGTTGCACTCGCTTAGAAATGAGACAGTGCAAAATGGTCGAACAAAATCATGGTTATCTATGTGTGGAGGTATGCAGTCCCCTTCTTCATAGACATTCACGATGCAACTATCTGGCACACAAGTAGTTGGGAGTACATGCCATTTGACCAGGCGTCGAATTATGACCTTGAAAAGATCGGGTAAAGGATCTATCGATGCCTCGGGGAGAATACCAGGCGGGTTTCCATCCTTATCCTGTAATCATAAAATTAATTTTAAGTTATATATCAATGCATGAAACAAGTTAATTTTAAAATTCATTTATGAAACCTATCAACCATAATACTTCGCCACAAACGATAGCTAAGTTATATTCTTTCTAAACAAAGAAATGTGAAGACATTATGCTAGAGAGACTAACCACTGCATAATTGTAACAGCACCCAAATTGGATAGTCTGACGTCCCTTGCCTGGCATCCACTTTCTAGGAGCCGAGTATGTCCGATCTGAAAATTTGAAGAATGAACACCATGAGTCAGTTCTTCACAAATAATGCTATTTAGAAACCCAAAAGAGTATAGCTACCTAAGTTGTTAAGTTTGTTGCTGAAGGTGGAGAGTAGTTAGAATGTAAGAATAGATAACTAGTTGTTGTCGGTCATTGTTACTCTTGATACTTGATAGCAAGCAGCTTCAGGTTAAGTAAATTGAAGGTTATAATCTTTTGTTTTAATTATGAATGATAAGCTATGAGACATGTGTTTTTTTAGCGCATCTTGCATCAAGGTGCTAATTTGCATGGCAAATACGAGAAAGAAAGAAAGAAATTAAATGTTTCATAATTTTCCTACTGTTAACGACTTCCCTTCAATGAGACATGTGTTTTTGGTGCGTCATGCCTCAAGAAGCTAATTTGTATGGAAATACATAAAAAAAACCGATAGTTAGTTTAGAGCTTTCAATAATTTCTAATGTTAATACATTTCTTAATGAGACATGTTTTATCGGGTGAATCTTGCATCAAGGTGATGTAATCTGCTAAACATTAAAAGGGAACTTTTCATCTCTGACTACTTTTCGCATTGAATTCGTTAAAATACACATTGAGTACATGTACACGTGCAGAAGCTATCTTAACAGTTTGAATTTTCATCTCACAATTAAATTATCAGTACACATTTTAAAGAATAAAACATCTAAACAATGACTCAAAACATGAATTGGCAGTGTAAAAAGAATCAAAGATAGACATTTGATAAGTCAACAACAGTTGCATAGTTAAAAGAAATCTTATTACGTAAACGGCACAACAGAATAAACTAGGTCTTCATAATTTGTAGGATCAGTGACAATGGGATCAGGTTAATAAGTCATCTAAACTCTATAAATCATCAAATTCATGAAACTACTTTATATATACTAGTCAGCTAATATGCATATCAGTACTATAAACATATAAGTAATCTGATTAAACATATCATAACTTCATAATACAACAATTTTGGACACAAATATAACTGTATTCATTAGGTGCAGCTCATTTTACTCTTCCACAAACAAATGTAAATTCAAACAATAACATCAGAAGTCGGAACAACCAAGAATTATCCTAAGGTTTCAGATGGCAGTCATAAACCCTAATGTTGTCTCTACCACAAAGATTTTGATGTTTAATATCTCTACAGCCATTATTGTGGCCACAATCTTTTTCCAAAATATGCGACATAACTTGGAATCAACCACAATTTAGCCCTAGAGGCATCATTAAACAACTACAACTACAAATACATAAAACATAAACAATCAAACATACATAAACATTAACAACAACAACAACAACAAAAAGGTTTTGAGATGAAAATCACAAACCTCTGAGCTCTCCCTTTTTGCCCATCTCTTGTAAAGAAGCAACATAGGCAACAATTCTCTTCTGTTCAACAGCACTAAAAATACCAGTATGCAATTCAAGACCTTCAAGAATGTTCACTAATTTTCCACTAACCCTTTCAATACAGATAAAATCCTTCTTACGCCTCACTTTCATAAACCTGATATGCTCTCTTTGTTCCCTAGTATAAACAACCTTAGTAGAAACAGCAACCCTATTTTCCCCTGAGTTGTTCCCAAAACCAACACCAACGTTGTTGTTGTTGTTGTTATCATTTTGATCAATCTCATCTAATTCATCATCTTCTTGTGCCATATCAGCCCAAGACTTGCGTGGACTCGGAGCTTCCGAGGTTGAATTCCCTTGCACACCATCTTTCCAACTCCCAAGAGAATGACAATCACAGTTTTCTTCCGAATCATCATCTTTAACCTCAGAATTTTCGCTATGTTTTTGGGACTCTGCAAAATCTAATCAGAAAAAAAAAAAAAAAACAGTGAGTGAGTGAAATTATTTCTTATTATTGAAAACTTGAAACGTGAAAAGGAGAATGACCCAATTGTGAAAAATTGTTTCTTTGAAGAAAATTAGGGTTTATGTTACCTGGGTCGAGGGAAAGGATGCGATCTTTGAGAGATTGAGAACAACGGCGGCAGAGATCTTTGGAGAGGAAAGGAAGCCATGTGGAGAAAAACTCACAGGCGGTTCGGAGTTCGGAAGGTTCATATTTGAGGAGGAAAGGGTCGCGTTTTGAAGGTTGTTGAGGTGACTCGTCCATGGCGGTGAGTCGACTCAGAGAGGAATCGGAGATTGAAGAGAGGGTTATAGTAACTGAACTAAGATAGTTTTCTTATTATTTTCAGTAGTAGACTATAAAATTGAAAATAAATAGATCTACTACTATTTATAAGGATAAAATAAAATTTGGTCAAAAAAATCAAATCATATAAAAATAGAAAAAAAAATCTAAATCTTGTAACGGTAAAAAAAAAATCTTAATCTTTCCTTGCTAAAAAGAAAAAAAAAATTTGTGATAAAGATTTTGATTTAAAAAGATCTTATTTATGTTTTTTTTACGCCAGTAAAACAATTTTTTTATAGAAAAATAAAAATAATGTACTTCTCCGTCCCAATTTAAGTGTCTTGATTGACTACTTCACACACTTTAAAAAAAATGAAAATGAAAGTGAAAGAGAAATTTGTATTTCCAATATCTCTCTTTATAATTTTCACCATTTGTTACGTTTAGTAATTACAAACATTAGAAAACAACAAATATGAAATTCTTTCCAAAAAAATTTGTTTTTCCAATGTCTTTTCAAAATAACAAGCATTGAAAACAATAACAAACATGCATGGGTTTTGTGTTTCCAATGTCTCTTTTTATAATTTTCACAATTTATCACGTTTAACAATCGTATAAACATTGGAAAACAGCAAATATAATATAATTCCAAATTTTTTTGTCTTTCCAATATTTTTTTGTAACTATTGGTTACGTATCAATAATAACAAATATTGAAAAATAGCGTGCATATCTTTTCAAAAAAATTTATCTTTCCAATGTTTCTTTTTCTATTATCTCATTATTGGTCACATATTAAATAATTACAAGCATTGGAAAAGAACAAACATGTATATTTTTCCAAAAATGTTTCTCTTTCCAACGTCTCTCTCCACCCTCTTCACTTTTGGTCTTCCTTACAAAATCTTTAGATCTTCACTGATCTATGTTTTTTTGTCTTTGTCTTCTATTTCATTTTACATTTTTTTTTTTGAAATGACAAATTTTTTTTCATACTTACTCCATTAACAAGATGTACAAGAGAAAAAAAAAACCTAAATACAAAACCAAACAAACACCCATACGATATTACATATCTAATCTATAGAGAATCATATTTTGAAGAAAACTCGTTTTCTTTGTTTTAAATTTTATTTTGGTATCTTGTTGTTGATGCACCTATATATTAAACCATAGTTTAATTATTGATTATTTTGTTTATGAATTGTGTGAGCATGACATGTTGTAGCTACTATTTATAATTATCGGTATATACTAAATTCTAAATAAGTTTCTTAAAATAGACTTTTTAAATGCACTTAGTCTTCTCTTTGTTTTTTTTCCTCTTTGATATTATAAAATAGCGCAATTGCACTTTACTTTACCAATTAACTATTTTAATTTTGATTTTTATCATGTTTTTGTGGGTGTATGTCCATTTTTAGGTTGTTTTAATATATGTTTGTCATTCATATAAATGATAGGGATAGAGCTTTTGCCCCCTGTCATTTGAATGAAATTTGGTTTACTCTTTTGATTTTTTTTATTTTTTTTTTGCATTTTCATTACTGTGTATAAAGATTCATAATTTTTCCTCTTTATCACACGTTTTGCATAGGGGATAACATAATAATTATGTTTAAACTATCCTTACAGCATCAGTAATGAGAAATTATGTTACCATGTTATGCTTATGCAAAGTTATGATCTCCTTTCCCGGCAGTTATAACTTATAATCATAACAGTTTTAAATCTAGATTGAATTAACGAAAAAATAAAAATGAGAGAGAGAGGTAGAGAGAGAGGCGGTGGCTCTAGGGTTCTCCTAGGGCGGCCGTGCCGGTCGTTTACGCCGGAAGCAAGCTTTTATGGGGGGATAGGGATGCCGGCAAGGTGCCACAAACGGGGGGGAACGGGGATGATTGGACCGTGGTGAGCCGACGACGAAGGACAGGGCTGAGACAGGGAGGTGGAAGACAACCGTTTGAGCATTACCATGATCACTATGACAGGTACGGTAATTCTGGTTCACGTTCGTCGTTTAATTACAAGCAGCAGCGGTTTCGATCGCCCTCGGTTCTGCGATCACGTCATATACAAGGCAACCTGCGATATATTTCGAAGCATCTCAGTAATCACTCGCGACGGGTAAGTACGGAATATGGATCACGACAAGGTTTGTATGAACAGGAAATTGTTTCTCAACCGTGGCAGATGGCTTGGAAGCATGGGAGAGGAGATAGGTTGCTGGGTTCTCGCGCGGGGAAGGGGATTGATTCTGATAAACATTTATCTGGTGTGGTGCAAGGTAAGTCATGGGCGGCGGCAGCTACTAGAGATTGCACGCGCGCGAGGAGTAGGGGTAGGGTGAGTGGGAGAATGATGCACGATAATCATAAGGATTTAGGGATAAGGGCAAAGAAAATGGTAACACATAAGGATAAAGAGCACATGCAACACGTAACTGCTTTGGTGAATGAGAAATTTAAAGAGGTACCCAACCTACCATAAGAGATGTGGGAGAGTGTGATGTTGATGATGGTAATAGGTTTGTCTCTTTTTACTTTACCAATTTTCCGCCTTTATTATCTATTTTTTACCTCCGTAAAGGTTTTGAAGTATGTGGACTTTTGGAGGACGTGTATGTCGCGAAGACATTGAACACTTTTGGGAAACATTACGGGTTTGTGCGTTTTTCAAAAGTCAAGAATGTTGATAGGTTAGTTAAGGCGTTGAACAATATATGGTTTGGACATTATCGTATTAGGGCTAGTGTGGCTAGATTTTCCCGCGCCAAACCCAAAGTTGATGTGGCAAAAAAGGCGGAAGTGGTAGAGAACCTTAAGGGGGGTGCTGGCGGAGACAATGCTAAGGTAATCGGCGTTAAGCCCGTTATTTCTGGCGTGGTTTCTGGTCCGGGGGAGTCAGTGCGAGTGGGGGAGGTCGACATTCCGATAGCAAAACAAACGGATGTCTCAGGAGGTAGCGGAAATAAGGATAGTCTAGGACAGGGGGTCTTTATGCGTAAGTATACCGTTAGGGAGGAGGAGGCCCAGTGGGCAGCCAGTGGAGTGGTGGCCTCTGTGTGTAATGGTGAGGCGATACCGGTGATTCAACACCGTATTTTCGATGCGGGTTTCACCAATCTTACTGTTACACCTTTGGGAGCGGACCGTATTTTTGTCCGTAGTTCATCATCCACGGATGCATTTGCAACCTTGGAGGGAGCAAAAGAGTTCTTTCGGTTGTTTCTGTCGTCTTGGGGAAAATGGAATAAAGAGTTGGAGCCTGTTCAGAGAGGGGCATGGGTTCGACTTTATGGAGTTCCCATCCAAGCATGGACTGAAGAGTTTTTCAAACTCTGTGTTTTTGATTGTGGGAGATTTCTTCGGGCCGATAGTAGCACTTTGGATAAGGACAGGATGGATTATGCTAGGATTCTAATTGCTACGTCGGCTTTAGAGGTGGTGAAACAGAAAGAGAGTCTACTAGTTGATGGGAATAAGGTGGAAATCCAGATTATCGAGGAATGGGGCTTCGCGTTAGGTGAAGATGCGTGCCTGTTCGGGGAGGATAGTGAGTCGGAGAAAGCCGTATCAGACAATGAGTTTGCATACGGCAACGAGATGGATCATCATGTTGACGGAGGGGTGGTGGAGAAAGTGGTGGAGAACTTAGCCCAAGAGAATCTAGCGTCTTTACAGAGGGACCCTACTCCTCGGAAGGTTCCCTCGGAGTCTACTTCATCGTCTGTTAGGTCTAGGGCATGCGGGGAGAGTTGTTTAGGTGACCCGCGGTTGAAGGAGAAACAACGGTTGGATAGTAGCGGGGTAATGGATAAGAGGAGTCCACAACCAAATTGTGAGTCTTTGGAGACTTCTAGTGTCTTGAGGGGTCGCCAACGTAATAAGTCTTGTCCTCCATCTGCAGTGCGCTCTTCAGTATCTGGACCATGGAGCCTGGAATGGCTTCGTGTTCATCAGAAGGAGGCGGGGGGTGATCTACCTTTAGGACGTCCTAGTTTTGAGAGAAGAGGGGAGGAGGATCCTTGTCAGAATGCGAGGCAGCAAGATGCGGGATTAGGAGAGTTACCATCCCAACCTGCTGTGCGCCTCAAGAAGATAGCCAGGTTGCCTAGCCAGGATCGTAGGGAGGTGTTAGGAGTTCTAAGACATCATGAGCGTAAGGTGCACAAGGTGGGTCCTCCGATATCTTTAACAGAGGTCTCATCCTCAGTTTCTGTCAATAATGATTGGCAGAATTGGGTGACAATGCAAAGGGGTGTCGTGGCTACTGAGAAAGATGTAGTGGGTTTTGGTCAAGCTTTAGGGATCCATGTCAAGGGGGATAGTGGGAATATGTTTCATGTTTTGTCTAGGACTGGTCGTAGTAGTAGTAAAGAAATAGGATCGTCTAGGAGAGACGTACACGATGCGAGGGAGGGTGAAAAATGAAGATTATCTCTTGGAATATTAGGGGGTTGAGAGGGTTGGAGAAGCGTAAGGAGGTTCGTAGATTAATCGGGGAACATAGACCTTTTATTGTTTGTATTCAGGAAACAAAAGCGCAGGTTTGTGATGGTGCGTTTGTGTCTAGTTTGTGGGGACCTGCACCACATGACTTTTCTTTTCGCCCTTCAGTAGGGGCTTCCGGGGGTTTGTTGACTATCTGGGATTCAGATGAGGTTGAGATGAGCTCGTCCGACAATCAGTCACATGTGTTGTGGAGTCAGGGTAGGTTTAAGAGGTCAGGTGAGGATTTTATTGTGGCAAATGTTTATGCGCCGAGCGACATCGGAGCCAGGCAGCAGTTGTGGGTGTCGTTGTCGGCTCGTCTTCAGCAGGTGGTTGGTAAGTCCATCTGTGTCTGTGGGGATTTCAATGCAGTTAGGCACACTTCTGAGCGCAGGTCAGTGCGAGTTGTTTCGTCATCTTCTCCGACAGACCTTATCTCTTTTAACACGTTCATTGAGGATAACTTTTTCGTTGATCTTCCCTTGAGTGGACGCAAGTACACTTGGTACAGAGGAGATGGGTTGTCGATGAGCAGACTTGATAGATTTTTGTTATCTGAGGAATGGTGTCTGACATGGCCTAATTGTGTTCAAGCTGCACAATTAAGAGGTTTGTCTGATCATTGTCCCATTGTCTTGACTGCTTCGGACGAAGATTGGGGTCCACGACCTTTGAGGATGTTGAAATGTTGGACAGAGGTTCCGGGATATAGAGAGTTTGTGAAAGAGAAATGGGGTACACTTCAGGTGGATGGGTGGGGAGGCCATGTACTTAAGACTAAATTTAAACTTATCAAATCGGCTTTGAAAGATTGGCATTCTACGCATAGTCAAAATTTGCCTAGTAGGATTGAATCTTTGAAAACCCGTATGTTAGAGTTGGATAGCAAAGGTGAAGAGACCACTTTATCTGCCTTGGAAATTGATGATTTACATGGGATTACCGCGGAATTACATTCGCTATCTCGGTTGAATGCTAGTATTTCATGGCAACAATCACGGAATCAGTGGCTCAAGGAGGGGGATGCCAACTCCAAGTATTTTCACTCGCTCTTGGCGAATCGACGGAGGGGAAATGCGCTCAAGTCCATTTTGGTGGATGGGGTTCAATTAGACATTGTTGAGCCTATTAGGCAAGCAGTGTTTAATCATTTCGCCTCTCACTTTAAAGCAGGTAATGTAGAGAGACCGGGGGTAGAGAATCTTCAGTTTAAGAGTCTGAGTTGGGATGAAGGAAATAACCTTATTAGACCCTTTTCGGTCGAGGAGGTTAGAGCGGCGATCTGGGATTGTGACAGTTTTAAGAGCCCAGGCCCTGATGGGGTCAATTTTGGATTTATTAAAGACTTTTGGGGGGAGATGCAGGGTGATATCATGCGTTTTGTGTCGGAGTTTCATCGTAATGGGCGGTTAACTAAGGGCTTGAACTCTACTTTTATTGCTTTGATCCCTAAAGTTGACAGCCCTCAGTGTCTTCATGACTTTAGGCCGATAGCTCTGGTAGGTAGCTTGTATAAAATCTTAGCGAAAGTTTTAGCGAATAGGTTGCGCCTAGTTGTGGGGCGAGTTGTCTCTGAGACTCAGTCCGCTTTTGTCCGCGACAGACAGATCCTTGATGGGATTCTTATTGCAAACGAGGTAGTGGATGAGGCTCGGAAGCGTAAGAAAGAGCTATTGCTATTCAAAGTGGACTTTGAGAAAGCGTACGATTCTGTGGATTGGGGTTATTTGGAAGCTGTGATGAGACAGATGGCTTTCCCTTCTTTGTGGAGGAAATGGATTAAGGAATGCGTGTCTACAGCCACAGCGTCTGTGTTGGTAAATGGAAGCCCAACGGAGGAGTTCCAGATGGAGAGAGGTCTGAGGCAAGGGGATCCTTTGTCTCCATTCCTCTTTCTACTAGCGGCAGAGGGGTTATATATGCTTATGAGTTCGATGATAGATCAACAGTTATTCACAGGTTATCAGGTGGGAGGGCAGGGTAGTACCACAGTGTCCCATTTACAGTTTGCTGATGATACCCTTCTCTTCGGGACTAAAAGTTGGGCCAATGTGAGAGCGTTGCGGGCTGTCCTAATGCTTTTTGAGCTTATGTCGGGTTTGAAAGTTAATTTCCATAAAAGCATGCTAGTCGGGGTCAATATTCCAAATTACTGGTTAGTCGAGGCAGCGAGTGCTTTGAGATGTAGAGTAGGTAAGATTCCGTTCGTTTATCTTGGCCTTTCTATTGGGGGTGATCCCAGACGGTTAGGGTTTTGGGAACCGATGTTGTCTCGGGTTAAGCGGTGTTTGTCTAGTTGGAAGAGTCGTTTCTTGTCTTATGGTGGTCGTTTGGTATTGCTCAAATCAGTTCTGACTTCTCTTCCTGTCTATGCGCTTTCTTTTTTCAAAGCTCCCACAGGTATCATTTCTTCCCTTAACACTATTTTGCGTACTTTTTTTTGGGGAGGGTGTGAGGATTCTAGGAAGGTCTCTTGGGTTAGTTGGTCTTCTATTTGTAGGAGTCGGGAGTTTGGAGGTTTGGGGGTACGACGGTTACGGGAGTTCAACACTGCTCTTCTCGGGAAGTGGTGTTGGCGGATGCTGGTGGATCGGGGAGGGTCTATGGTTTAGGGTTTTGGAGGCTAGATATGGTGTGGAGGGTGGTCGTTTGTGTGAGGGGGGGAGGAGTGGGTCGGCGTGGTGGAGGGAGATAGTGAAGATTAGGGATGGGGATGGAGAGGTAGGTGGGGGATGGTTTGCTGAGGGTGTGGAGAGGAGGGTTGGACATGGGAGGGACACCTTTTTTTGGTTGGACCCTTGGTTGGGGGAGTCTCGTTGAGGGTGCGTTTTGGTCGGCTGTTCGATTTGACAGAGACCAAGCAGCACACAGTGGCCGAGATGTTTTCGCGTGGGTGTGGTGTAGGCGGGGGGGCGTGGGAGTGGCGACGACAGTTATGGGTGTGGGAGGAGGAGATGTTGGGGGAGTGTCAGGCCTTATTACTTGTTGTTCAGTTACAAGAGCAGGTGCCTGATGTTTGGAGATGGCGCTTTGATCCAGAGGTTGGGTATACAGTGCGTGGAGTTTATCAGCTTTTGACTACTCAGGAGATGGCTCCGTTAGACGATACAGCAGACCTCCTCTGGCATAGACATGTTCCTTCTAAAATGTCTATTATGGCTTGGCGACTTCTTCGAGACAGGTTATCGACGAAGACAAATTTGGTTCGACGAGGCATTATCTCTGCAGCGGATCAGATTTGTGTTTCAGGTTGCGGTGACATTGAGACGGCCCAGCACCTTTTTTTCTCTTGTGGGGTCTTTGGATCTTTATGGACGCTCATCAGGTCTTGGATTGGTTTCGACATGGTGGATCCTCAGACTCCCGCTGCTCATCTCACACAGTTTACTTTTGCAGCAGGGGGTAGTCGGAGTAGACGATCGTTTATGCAGCTCATTTGGTTGGTTTGTGTTTGGGTGATTTGGACAGAGCGCAATCAGCGCCTATTCAAGAACTCGACACAATCGATTTCACATTTGATGGACCTGATTAAGCGGCATTCTTTCTGGTGGTTGCGGGCACAATATCCGGGGATAGGGGTTAATCTACATGTATGGTGGGTAAATCCCTTATTATGTTTGGGTATTTGATTTGGGATTGGCATGTGTTTTGGTGATTCCGGTTGTAAACTCTTTTGACATGGTCTAAGCACGTCTTGTGCTGGGGCATGTCTTATTTCTTTTATATTTATATATATCTCATTTTGGCTTGTTCAAAAAAAATCACACGTTTTGCATCTGAGTGTCTATTTTGATGATGCGACATGCTTAACTGTATTTTTAATCATTTTATTTTTATTTTTATTTACACATGGGTTTGCACATTATGCATGTTGATTAAGTAATACAAAAAATTTAAGAACAAATAAATAAAAGGATATACTTCTTCATTCTTCGTATGTCTCTTCCTTCTATGTTCGTGCCTTGCTTCAACATATATCAATCTTCTTCTCCTTTTTCAATCTCATTCATCGATCTTCTTCTTTGAATTCGTCCCCCGAGTTAGTGGTTAGGGTTGTTGAGAATTATGGTTCTTCATATGGTAGGAAGCAAAAGTCATATATCAGCAATTCAACTGAAAAATATCTTCTCAAATGTGGATGTAATCAAACCATGAGTATGTGTATTGCAAATATACTTGAAAACCCCGAAAAAAAAGTTTTGAAAATGTAGAAAATACGGAGTAAGTTCCACTGAATCTCTAATTTTTATTTAATTTCTCCTTGGGATTGACTGGAATTTACCCCGCGGTTTTTGCATTTCTAGAAGTTTCTTTTGGGGGTTTTCAAGTGTATCTGCAACCCACATCCTCATGGTTTGACTACATCCATATTTGAGAAAAAAAAATTCACTTGAATTACCAATATATGATTTTTGCTTCCTCCCATTCGAAGAACCCAAGTTTTCAAGAATCTTATTCACTAACTAAGGAGGATGGGATCGAAGAAAGAGAAGAAGATCGATGAAGCAGGGTATGGACAAATTAAAGAAGGAAGAACTGTATCATTTTACTCATTTATTCTTAAATATTTTATTTATTTATTTTTTTGGTTGGGTAGTCTAGTGGTTAAATATTCACCCTTTAAAGGTGAATAAATGGGCGTACCCGGGTTTGAACTCGGATTTCTGTACTTTCGTCTAATATATCCAACCAATTTAGCTAAATTTATGGGACATATTTTATTTAATTAATTAACATGTATTGTGTGTAATTCCATTTGTAAATTAATATAAAGAAAAAATGAAATAAAATATAAGGTAAACATGCCACGACATCAAAATATACAGTCAATTACCAACACATCTAATGAGGGGTAAACACATAAAAAATTTAGGTTACACGGATGATAATACAATTTTTTTTTACAGAAGTAAGCCAAATTTTGCTCAAATTACAAGAGAAAAAAAACTTATGAACCCTAAATCATATACATTAAATTTTTTTTCTAAGTCCATTATAATTTACTACTTGTTAAAAATTAGGAATAATATGTTCAAATATTACATATATTGTTATATTTTTGGATTATCATATGTTATTTTAACTAATTTATTATTATATAATTAATCAGCATATTATATATATAATTATTGGATGACTATGTTCCACATGGGTATTTTCCACAACACTTTCCATTTATTATTTTTGAACAAACAACACTTTCCATTTTCACAAGTCAATAGTGTTCTCTGTTTCACAATGGAAATGGCAACTTCTTCCTTCTTAGCCTCAAATTTCAATTTCACACTCCCTTTGAAGAACACTAAATATCTATCTGTGTTTCATGGATTCAAACACCAACACCCACATGGTTTTTCATTCAACAAATGTTCCCAATTTCAATCCATGTCTACTAGGATAGTGTCAGCTACAACAAACATAGCTTCTGATTATGTTGGAAGAGACAGTAGCAATGACAAGATTTACACAAACTTGAATTCTTGTCTTGTGATTCCACCACCTACAACAACCAAACCTAGAGCTATAATCAAATTCATTGGTGGTGCTTTCATTGGTGCTATTCCTCAACTTACTTATGGGTAATTTTCACTCTTACTCTTACCCTTTTGTTTTTTTTAATGTAAAGTTTGATTTTTTTCATGGTGCTAATATAAAATATTCAATTTTTTCATTTTGCAAATTGTAGATATCTAATAGAGTTATTGGCAAAGGAAGGTTTTGTTGTTGTAGTGGTGCCTTATAATGTGACATTTGATCATTCTGTTGCTGCTAAACAAGTATATGATAAGTTTCACACTTGTTTGGATACAATCCTCACTTCTGGGTTGCCTCAAGCCAATTTGTCACCTGCTCAGCTCGGAGACCTTCCTGTTTTCTCCGTTGGCCATAGGTATGTAGCACTGACACTTCATATTGAAGGTGTGTCTGGTGTCTGATGTGTGTCAGTGTCTGACACCGACACAAGACTAACAATAACACATGTGGTTATATTTAGTTATTCTAATTTGTCAAATCATTAATAGTGTTAATGTATTAGAGTCACTGACTCACTGTCATATTCGGTGTCTGTGTTAGTGCGTCATAGTTTAGTACCAATCTTTCTAGAACTAAGGTCAAGTAACAGTTTCTTTGTTTTCAATTTGTAGCAATGGTGCACTTCTTCAAGTACTCATAGGAAGCTTATTTTCTGAGAAATTACCGAAGGTTTGGTTATTTGTCTAGCTGCTAGAGTACTATTTATCTATGCACAAAAGGGGTTTTGATATAGTAATGAATTAATTAAATTATTTTATAAGCATATTTTAGCTTATGGAAGCATAATGCAGATTATTTTCTTTTTTATTTAACAAAATTTATAGACTTTTAGTTATATCAATTCAAGGAATGTGATGAAAAGGTATGTATCTCTTATGGAAGGCTAATGCCGTAATCGCTTACAACAACAGACCAGCAACGGAGGCGGTTCCTTACTTTGAGCAGGTATTAGCAACATTCATACCTGTCGAATGCTAACACTGTAATTTATCTAGGAGTCTTTTTAGGCTACCTTAATAAAATGAATAATTTTTTGTGTGGTTGTGAATTGTGATTAAAATGGATTTTTTGGTTTTCCAGTAGGCTATGTATACCTCGTCAGTCGCCACAAAAAGTTTTAAGACGAAAATTAAATTTTAGTTTAGAGGATTGTTACGTAGAAGTTTAAAACATTGTTGGAATCTAAGCTTAACATATATGGCTTTAATAAGAATGTCCTTTAAGGTTTGAAGAAACATTCAGGTTTCGGACACAATTTATTGACATTTTGTATTTAACCTGGATATGAATATGTTGGAGTCACACTTGAATGAGCTTTAATATTCTTGTTTTCGATATATTTAGCATAGATGAAGATTATATTAAGTTCAATTAGTACACCAATTATCGGCATACCATAAACTTACTAGAATTTAAAGACAAATTTAGTATCTCTATCACATTAAATTTTGTTGCTAATGGAATCATTTATTCTCCTTTACTCTTACCATCCAATACAATGTCAAAACACTGAAACAAATATAATTCCTTACATAATTTCATATGGCCTCAACCAGTAAAGATGTTCTTTGAAGGGGCTTATAATATCATTCATCTTCATACTGCATTTCAGATGATAAAGCATGTGTATAAGTTGTTCATGTCAATTGTGATTCAAAAATTTGCATTGATGTTGTGCAGTTGGGTCCTGCAGTCAGCCAGATGCTGCCGATTGTGGAAGCAAATCCTATTTACTCAATAGCTAGAAATGCACCGGGTAGGTCTCTCCCGAGATAGCGGTTTTTTCCGAAATTCTGCACAGTTTGGCTATAGCTTTGTAAACTATCTCACTCCTCTAACAGCTGTAATTTTCCAAATGGAAGCATTGTTGTCATTGCTAAGTTTGTTAGAATATGAAACATATTTACTTTATATAGTCTTGCTCATTCATTATCACACCAGTTAGATTCGGTATAATAATTTTGTCCTAAATAAGTCCTGGTCTAACACCCAAAATTGTTTTTATTTTATTTTATGAGATTCCGAAATTGTTATTGATCCTCTATTAATGTACTTCTGATGTTAAACTCAGTTAAGGAATTAGTTGTGCTATTGCCTCAACTCAACCATTCTTGTGGGATTCATTGGTTTGTTTAATTACATGTAGATTTTATCTTTTCATTTCATAGATTAACTATAATGATTTGTTTATCTGTTTATCCAAATGATCCACTAATTAATATGTATCCACAATGATGTTGGCTCGTTGGTAGACAATTGGACTTTTTCTTTCTTTGACTGAGCCTAATCGACTCTCTAGACTGTGTTCCTTTTCCGGCTTGCACTCAGAATTATTTTTGGGGTGATAATAGTGTCTATATTTATATAATGATTATGCGTGTCATCTGCGACCTGTGTAGGAGATGCATGGAAGTTGGCGCTGGATGCTTTTGGATCAATTCTGCAGGAAAGTGAGAAGGAAGTTCTGAACTCTTTAACTAAATTTGTTGATCAGCTGCCTTTAGTAATGAATGAGGTATGTGTTAACTGTTTCTTTTTGACATTATGTGATTCTATTTATTTCAACAAATATCTAGTAGTATGTGTTAAAGGGAAAACCTTAGAGGTCAAATATTGTTGTTGGTTCTTGTGACTCCAATTATTGATTATTTACCTACCACATCCATGATATGATCTTTTTTCCCCAGTTAATTTCGCTTCCATTTTGTGCTTATAATACCTTAGATTAATCTATAAAAGGATATGCATAGATTTGTGACCATAGTCTTTAATGATCTATGAAGCACTGACACAAACACATGACATGACAGTATGACACGACACAGACACATAAATAGTAGAAGTGATGGTATATGTAACATGTGTCAGACACCAGACACACTTTCACTGATGATGATTGAAAACTATGAAGCCGAACTTGAGCAAGGTTGAATATCCACATCTTGCTAGGCAAATTTCACCATGAAGCCTTAATGGTTGCGCATGTGTGTGTGCGTGTGTATGTGTCTTTGTATATAATTTCTTATTGATGTATTAATATCTCTCTGTCAGGTTACACAGGGAGTCTCCGAGTTCAAGCCAACACCATCCGAAAATCGCGATTGCTTTAAAACTTCATACAACGTCAAACACACATTATTGGTTTGTCTAAGCTCCATATATTAGAACTATAATTTTGAAAGATGGCGAGCATTAGTAACATGTGTTTGATATTGTCTTTCTTTTTGTCTCCTAAGGTGAAATTCAATTCCGACACAATTGACGAAACAAATATTGTTGAAGAAACACTCAAGCCTCGCGTGGACTCCTTTGGCGGGACAATAGAAAAAGTAGAATTGAGTGGTAACCACATCACACCATGCATCCAGGTAAAACTTCTTCGCATTCTCCTCCGTATAAAAGCATTATGTTTCATAATGTTTCATTGCTTCTTTTTAATTGCTCGGTGGTTACTTTACTCCGACTTCAGGAACCAAGATGGCAAGTAGGAAAATTGTATACTCCAGCAGATGCTGTTGCTCAAAGGCTTAAATCTCTTTCTTTGAGTGATACTAGAATCCTTGCCACAACCATTAGTGATTGGTTCAAACGTTTTGAGGATTGAAGTGCTATAAGGGAAGATTTGCATTGCATATATAATGCAATATACTTTTGGTTATTATATTACAAACTTTGAATCTGGAGGTGATTATTGAAGATCATCCACTTACACGGTGTATAACTGTATATGTGTCATGTGTGTATTAATGATTCAAGAATCTAGAAGAAAATCCAAGTGTAAGATAACAACCATTATTCAGAATTATAAATACTCATTTGATTGGATTTTGAGTTACTAATACACAATAATCCAGCACAAATATATTCATCTAGTTTTATTTTTGAGCCATTTACTTTTCATCCTTTAGTGAATTTATTTTACATTTGTTACTTAGTAGTATTTGATTTTTCATACATTTACTAAATTTATTTGCTAGCATTATTTAATTTGACCTAGTTATAGTTTAGAAAGTTTGTACTTCAGGAGCATTTTGAAGAATACTAGAAAACCAGCTTAAGTAATGTCAATTCCTTATAGAATCCCCTCACGACAGAGAGCGAGCCTTGAGTGCAAAGGCGGAAGGGTGCTTGACTGCACGACCGACCTATTGCGCAGGGGCAAAATTCAGCTTTAGTGATTTGACAATGTCGAGTGGAAGGTCTGCCACTCAATGAACATAAGTTACTCTAGGGATAATAGGCAAATCTTCCCCCAAAGATCGCACATCAACCGGTAGAATCAGTGCCTAAATGTCAGCTCTTTGCTACCTATAGTTGTGTGTGTTAGAAGGGTTGGTTTGTTCACCTACTAAAATGTATATGAGCTATAGGTTCAAATTTAAAACATCGTGAAACAGTTTGGTCCATATTTCTTATGCTTACCACTTTGCATCAAGCTTAAAATTGACCAAAAATGTGATTCTCCACAGCAAAGTATAAAGATTTTGTTGCATTATATTTTCCTTCCAATACAAGCAATCCAATTAACCTTCAATTATAGCTGCACTATAAATGAGCTTAACCACAAAAAAGAAGAAGAAGAGTCTAACTCCTTTCTCCCATTAAACAAATCTCTATGCCAACTTAATTTCTATCCAAAAACATCATTTTTTTTCTTTCAAGTTTAGTCCTTACAAACATATTTAACCCATCCATTTGTTTTAAAACACATTAAACTCAAAAGCTCGTTATTTTATAGGGACTAAAAACATATTTAACCCATCCATTTGTTTTAAAACATATTAAACTCGAAAACTCGTGGTTTTATAGGGACTACAAACACGTTTAACCCATTTATTTTTAATTGGCATTTTCCTCCTTACATATTAAGATTAACATAATCTATTAAGTAGTATTATCTTTTAGTTTTTTTTGGTATAGATATTATCTTTTAGTTTAATTTCACTCATCCAACTCATGATTTTCAAATAGCATCTTTTTTAAACCACCTTTTTTTTACTTCCTTATTCCCTCCCCTTTTTCAAGATTCCCCAACTCATAATCATATAGTAAGATAAATGAATTCAAACTTAATTTGTATGTATTTAAGGAAAATGTTCATTTAAACTATGAGTATATGAAATTCACATTGGATAATTTTGATTCCATCTAATTTGATTAAAGTAGATATACTCATTTAAGGAAACAAAGCAAGTGCTTAATTTTTTTTTAATCAACTCACTTTTATAAATGTGTTTGAACATAAATTAATTTATACTAGATGAATATATTTGTCATTATAGAACTACACACACTATAGAATGAAGGTCCCTTAACAATAATGGAACAAAATGTGTGTGACTGACATGCTTTGATCCTTAACAATAAATTTGTCTCCGGAAGTAGTACTTGTGAGTGTCCCTTACTTGGACCATCCTACTAGCAGGACTAGCTAGATGCCCTTGTCTTTGGTCCAAATCTAATTAATCTACATGTCAGTGCCTCTTAAATTGGGTGGGGAAAACCAAGCCTCATGCATAAATTTTGTTTATGAATATTACAATTGTGTCTGGTAAATTGTAGATTGAAGCTACCACAACAAAGTGAAGTACATTACTATCAATATAGGAGTACGTTGTGAAGCAAAAAGGATGATAAATCAGTTGGCCCTGTTGCTTTTGCATGAATGTAATAAAACTAACATTGTACTTTCACAAACATGAAATGGATTTGTTGGGGTCAAAAATATCTTTGTTATCGGATATAGGTAGATCCAAGAAAAAGTATTAAAAAAATAAAGGATTTTATTATGTGTGGTTTGATTAGGGTGTGTATTATAGGTATCAGGTAAAAACAACCTACAATACGTAGTCATATTACTAAGTCATATTAGCAGGCAAAGTTGGACTCAAAGATTTGCTGGTCCAAATTAGAAGGCACCATGATCAGAATCGGTGGTAGAATCAATTCAAATAGAGAATTGACTGTGAATATCTGCAAACACTTCAACGCTTAAGTTAGTATAATCAACAATACGAAAATGGTAGTTATGCAATTCAACACATCATATTATATATACTACTGAAAATGGTAGTTATACAATTGGTTCAATAGGATGACAAGATATAATTGATTGTCAATGTGAAATATAATTTTATATTTGATTATATGAGTCTTTTAAACTTATTATTTATTGGTACAATGAACCCTAACATAAAAAATAAGTACAATGAAAACGGCAAAATGGAAGGACTAAACATAAGTTGGTCTAGTGGTTATTGACGCTGAATTTGATAGGGAGGACCACAATTCAATCCTTCGCAAGTGCCTTTAAAAGGAAATTAAAACCACTTAATAAACTATAGACTACTAGAATTCCCTACTCTTAAGTATGAGAGGGCAAAAACCAAAAAAGGAAGGACTGGTGCGCCTTATGCCCTTATCTACCTTGTATTTAATTTATCACATTGACACACGTACATATTATGGGTGTGACCGTGTGGGTACCAAATTATTTATCACACACAACACAAGTGAATGAAGTGATATACGTACCTAAATCATTGTTTTCTTATGAAACCAGATTTTGTTTCATTGGTTGCAACTTTCCACCACGTTGACCGCAGTTAGTTAAGTACAACTAACCAACTTGACAACAAAAATGTTAGAAAATCACAATTAATATATATGCCCACGTACATTCAATTGATTTTTCTATACAATACTGCCACAAAAAAATGTTACACTAGTAATCCTAGTAGCTAGCTAGTAGTAATATCTTGAAGAGAGTTTGGTGGCAGATTAAAACATGCAAACAAACAGTGGTCCCTCGTGTGCCATACCCGCGTGTATCGAAAATGACCTTACCATTTTGACAAGGCAAGAGGAGTAACTCAGTCTCAACATTACAATTCCATTTCATAAACGACTTCAAGAAAAATAATTCCAATTTATATATATATATAATCTTGTCACCAAAATTTTGAAACATGTATATCATCTGCGCACAACTGTAGATATTAATCTCTCGATATAACTGAAGTTTATTTAAGGCGTCGACTTTTTCCAATAAATATTTTTTCATACACACCCATTGGGAATCAAATTTAGACCAACTAACATCACATACTGCAATACTAATTTATTTTTACTTTTTATGAGGCAACTAACATGCTATTCTTATTGAAAGAGGAAAATATACTTGGTTCAACTTCAAGTCATATTAGTTGTAAATTTGGTAAGAGATGGAAATAATCTAGCTTACATATACATATTGTGATTGTAACTTATTCAAAGTTATTACTTTTTTTTTTGGTACATAAACGAAATGAAAAAATTATCATAAATTCACACACACAAAATGGAGGGAGTGGAGATCGAATCTCGGTCACGGACGTCCGATCTAACTATTTTGGACCGAGTGTGTAGTATATGGAAATGTAGTAAATGCACAAACTACTAGATCAGGTGGTGATTATATAAAGATATCATGTGGATGCATGAATGTATGGAGACCTTGATTGTTTGATTGCAAAAGTCTATGATGAAATGGTTTTCCTTTGAGGTGATGAGAAGCTGAATTTGCGGGATTGTTGCATTTCCAAATCGTGCTCATCAAGTGATCAGGTGTCTGGACAAACAGTATTCTCTGTAGTCTGTCCTACAATTAGAATTATATATATTAGCCACAAATTAGCATTTTGCAAAACGGTTAAAGTAATAAGGAGACTCGAAATGCTATTATAAAGTTAGGGGTCAAAATCGCAAGTTTTTAAAAGTCAGAGACCAATGATTCAATTTAGTCTTAATCTAATAAAAGATATAAAAATCAATTCTCTGATTTATGTTATAGGCTAAACAATAGAGCCAAAAAAGGAGGACCCCGTTTGAGTGGGTTGAAGGAGGAGGGGGGTATGGAGTGTTTTTGGCACTGTTTTTGTACCTCAAATTTTATCTTTTACCATCCTTACATAATGAAGTGCAATTTCTATGTTTTAGACTTCTATACGATCTAATATATGCCACTTGATTAGTTTACCTAAAATCTGATTGGTTCGGTACATATGTGTTAAAAGTTTTACAGTGAGTAGATAAAAAATGTCAATACAGTATCAAGCTATGAGACTATCATTCAATAGAGTAGTTTTTCGAGATCGAGTTCTCTGATTAAATTTATATCTTGACATTTGGTGCTCTTATTTAAAATGGGGTCACAATCATTTGCAATAGGATGAAATGCACATGTCTCAGACTCATCACATCTCATTGATGACAATAATATATAATATTTGAGGTCAGCGTAGCATTAAGGGCAGTTCTTATTCATAACCAATATATTTTTCACAACAAATTAAATCAAATTAAGGTAATTCACTTTGCACAAAATATAAGTATATTCACTTTGTAAGGTTAAGTCATGTATCGATTATGAATGAGTAAAATGTGATTCCTAGAAATTGAATTAGTATAAAGAGTTATATCTACAAATTTTAAGTAAAGGTATTGTCTATTTATGTTGTGATTCCTAGAACATTATTCTGTTATTTCTTCCTACATAAAAACTCACATTTGAGATGCGACATCTCTCTTGTAGTCTGAAGCATGAATTTAGTTGATGTGTCTCTTTTTTTGTTAGAACTGAATTAGTTAGTGTTTGTTAAAAATAGTTTACTCTCCCATACATTTCAACAAAGTCAACTCAATCACAATCATAATACAATACATTAATTTCTATAGAATGTAAATTTTCAACCCCTAGTTGCACTCCAACAAAAAAAAAATTGTTGCAATAATAGAAATACATGAAAATGCAACTTGTTTTCTTCTAATTTATTATAGTAGAAGAGAAGAAATAATCTAATTGGTTGAATAATGAACAAAGAGAGGCAAGATTTGTATTTTTATAGTTGAAAGTCTTGAAGACATGGCATGGTCTATAACTGAGATAGATAGAGACCACTGATCCTCATCAGAAGGAATCCATTTAAAGCAAAATAATAATTCAAATTAAAAAATGGTAACAAATTTAGTAGTTTGCCAAAACAGAGAAAACTCCAAAAAAAACATCACAATAAATTAATAATAAAAGCCTTATGTTATGTTATGTTGGCCCCAATTATTTATATCAACAATGAAGTTCATCTTATAGGACCAGCACTTTCCTTCAAATCTTCAATATTTTGCACTTTTTTTTGTACTTCAAAAATCAAAATTTTAGTATAAAGAGAAGAAAATAAACACCTCATGATTCTAGCTACATAATCACATAGAAAAAAAAAAAAGCAATAAAACCAAAGAAGAATTGTGATGGAATTAGCACAAGAACCTTCTCTTTCTGGTGCTTATATCCGTAGCCTAGTGAAACAATTAACAACTACAACAAAACCAAAAGAAACCATGAAAACCAAACATCATGGAAATCAAAATTTAAGAAAAAATATCAAAGTTCAACCACAACATCACAAAAAACAAGTTAGAAGAAGGTTACATACTAGTAGACCTTATCAAGAAAAGCTTCTAAATATGGCTGAGGCTAGAAGAGAAATTGTCACTGCCTTGAAATTTCATAGAGCATCTATGAAACAAGCTAGTGAAGAAGAGCAACAACAAAAGTATCAAAATCAACATCATCAACAACAAAAATCATTATTAGTAATGTCTCATTCTAGTCAACATGTTTCAAATTTTGACTATGAGCAAGAATTAAGGTTCAAGTCTAGGAGAAATCCTAGGATTTATCCATCATCATGCACAAACAATTATTCCAATGATTTTTCATATTCTTCTTATTTTTCTCATCCTTCACTCTCATTTCCAAACACTCACACATGGCCTAATTCTTCATCATTTTCTCCATCTCTTTTGGTTGAAAATTCCAATTTTACCCTCCCAAATCAAACCTTAGGATTGAACCTTAGTTTACATGATTTCAACAATTTAGATGCTACCCTTTTACTTAACAACAATAATTACTCTTCATTGTGTTCTTATTCATCTCCAACATCTTCATCTCCTCCACTTTTTTTAGTAAATGATCATGAAGTTCCTTCATATGGAATATCACAAGGAGAAGGAGTTTCCTTAGAGGTTGATACAATTGAATCAAGTGCTACAACTAAGGTCAATGAAGGAGGCTCTCATGCAGCCATGGATGATGAGGATATGGAAGAAATGAGATCATTAGGAGAGCAATATCAAATGGAATGGAATGACACTATGAATTTGGTTACATCAATTTTGTGGTTCAATTTCTTGAAGAAAATGGAACATGATGATGCACCACAAGAGGGTGCATGTCATCATGTTTTTGATGAATTCATGGAATTTCCAACTTGGTTGAATGCACATGAAGAACATGAAGAGAGATGTTTAGAAGAATGGTCAGAGGATTACTTCCTAGATCTTAACTTACCTTGGTAAGTTCAACATAAATTTCATAACTTTTGCAAATGAAATTTTGTTTAAGGAAAAGTTCTTTTTGTTTGTACTTTTGTACCTGTCAAATAAGTACAAGACATTAAGTGTACTTTGTATGAATCTTCTTGTAACATAGCCAGGGAAATTTTAATTAGTAGATCTTATATTTTTATTACACAAAAAATGCTTCCATGTTTCCTCTTGAAAATTTGTCAATTTTTTTAAATGACAAATGTTAGTTTTTATTTTAGTTAATTTTTTATTGATTCTTGGGAATTCGATCCAACGCAACCTTTCAAAAAACAAAATCGGATTTTCTCCTACGCTTCTGCCTATGCAGAAGAAAAATACGAGCGTAAAGATGGATAAAATGAATAGACAGCTTATTGATGTTGGAAGGAATAATTAAGAGAGATAAAGCGAAATGGATTTAGGTGATATAAACAATTGTATTTGCATTTTCTTCTTCTCATTTTTGGGGTCATATGGATTCATTTGGTGCTATTGAAGTCTGGAATGGGGATGTGAATGTGTATTCAGGCCATAAAGAACAGTGTATTGGTTTATAGCCAAGTACTATTAGTTTTTTTAGTCTAAGTAAGTGTGTCTCTTTCAATTAGGCAATGACATGTCATGGATAGAAAATTGAACTAATTAGTTATTACTTACTAGGCTTATGTGGAAAATAATTGATTACTAACAAATGGATTAGAGCAATATTTGATTTTGGTCATGTAAAATGCAATGGATCGAAAGTTTATTGCACACTTTCCTTTCCTTTGGTGTTAGGTTTGAATAAGTTGGTAAAACCTTTATCTTGTGAAGTTTTAAGCATGTCACAGGCAAATGCAATTTGTCAAATTTGTACTAGTACAAATTTAAACATTTAGAATATTTCCGATATTCCCAAAGATTTCATAAGAATATAAAAATAACTCTATATTTTGGAAGAAAAAAAACAGTATATTTGATTATACTTAAAATTAATTTTGAGTTAATTAATTATGTAAAAATGATTCTAAAGAGAGAAAAAAAGAATTAAGAAAGAGATAAACGATGGTTAGAACGAAATTTTACATACCAGATGCAAGTAAAAAAAAGTAACTAGGAAATTTGGCGCAATTAGTTGGTGTCATATGTATGTGAGTGGTTTTTTTTTTTACCATAAACAACTTAACTCATTTCATTTATCAACATAGTTTTAATATAGGATAGTATATAATCAAATTCTTGACGATTAGCAAAAGACAACATCGCTCTTGCTAACAAATGAGCAACATTGTTGGCTGTCTCTTAATAAAATTTATCCTAAAATTTTGTAAAGAAGTTAAAGAAACTTTGCACGCGGATAGTATAGCACCAAATTCCGTACATAAATTTAATTTACCTCTAATGCTATCAACCACTAGCTTACAGTGTAGTTCTATAACAACATTAGATAATCCTAAATTTTGTAACCAAGAAATAGCAATTTTAAGACTCCACGCCTCGGCTTCTTGTGGAAGGGGATTGACTTCCAATATTGAGTTTGATTTGCAAACATAAAAATAAAATAAAAAATGCCACAAAACTATTGTATATGTATTTGTATAATTTATATTTACAATGAAAAATATCAAAATCCTCTCATTATCAAAAAAATTTAATTCTAAATTCATTAGTAAAAAAAAATCATAAATTCATAATGTGAGGATGTCTTGGTTATGTGTAGGTATACCTGTCAAAACTCTGGATATTGGGCCGAGAGCTTTGAACAGTGAGTTTGTTACGTTGGGCCTGAATTATACATTTGTTCTCTTGGTTGTGCTTGTGTTTGGGCCTACACGAATCTTACACACTTTAAAATAGAAAATAGATTCTCTTCGGACTCAATTTTTCGCGTACGCAAAAGTTAGAGATTGAATTTTTGATCACTTATTTAAAAGGTCTTAAAACTCTTATCATTTCAATGAATTTATTGTTGGTGTGGTGATTGAATTCCTAACATGTAACACTCCGATATTTTATCTATGATTATGTTTATAATTTTGTGATTTATCATTTATTCAACGACTCCTTTAATGTGTAAGGAATTTAAAAAGACTACACTCTATCGTATCTTATATAATTAACTAGAGCCTTATATTATTTTAATTAATTAATTTAGTGGGACTATAATTAGATAACTTTCTACATGCTTGTGTTCAGATCAGATGTGTATTAAACTTTAATTATATAAATTATTTCTAGATAGTTTAGGAAAAACTTAATAAATCTAATTGTGTACTATTAGCTTATTACTAATACGTGTGAAAACGATAATATTCCATATGATGCTGCTAATTAATTAATGATAATCATGCATAACATATTGGGGTACGGTTTGCTTGTATAGAATGTATGAGTTTTAATTAATTACTAACTAATAATAATAAATAAAATAAGAGAAAAGTTAGTGGTTACTAATTGGAAGGTGGTTCCGTAAGAGTAGGTTAGTGAATTGGCAACATGGGCACATGACAAATTGTTCCAATACTAGGTGAACCTATGTGTGCCGACTAATTATAATAGTAACACGATCAGGTTTTAGGCAAAGGATTAAACTACTCTCTTTCTCTTCATATAAGACTAATAAGTTCCTTCTTCTCTCAACTCTCACATGTTCCTTATGCTAAGTTATACAATTTTACATTTTCCGATCCAAACAACCCCAACTCACGCTATTTTGCATCATCACCATCTCTTTTATTCATACCACTTCGTATAGTAGTTGTCAATCAAAGGTATTATCTATCAATTTATTTCCATAATTCATCATAGTTAATACTCTTTCTAATATTAAGAATAATTATTCCTTTAGAAATGTTAGAAATGTTAGCGGTCAGCAGTATGATATTTAAGATCGAGGTCATTTAAAGGAAGTATATCAGGTAAAGGTTTTTTCCCCATACACTCATGTCCTTAAGGTTTATGTTATAGATTAATAATGAAATTGTTTAACTAATAGAAGTGAATGATAATAGAAGAAATGACAAAAGACTATTTTATAACACTTTATGTGATTATAGTATTTCTGAGTTATTTGTGTGACTGAATGTATGTTTGATTAGATGGTTTGTTGTGTGTGGTTGATCTTGAATTTGAGTATTCTGTTGGTTTTGATTAAATGGTGATGACTTTAAACGGTGTTATGGTGTCTCTTAGTTTGGTGTAAATGAGTAAGAGTGGTGTATTCATTCATTCATGCATTGGTTTTGTTGTGGTTCGGATACCCGGGTGGGGTACCGAATCTTAATACCCGAGTGGGGTATTGTGTCCGGGTGGGACACTGTCCAGGTGGAACTTTTTGCTCTTCGGAGTGGTGATATCCGGATCATGTAGGTTGCATTAGTTGTCATGTGGTGGGTTAACATCTAGGACTTGGTGTGTTATTCATTAGTTGCTTGCATCGATTTTATTTGACTTCATCTTTATGGCCGAACATTTTATTATTCTTTTATGACATTTACCTTCCGTCAGGCATGATTCAATTTGGATAAGGGAATTGACCTTTACATTAAATATGGTTGTAGGTACTAAAGAATTATGAAGTTGATATGTTGCTTGTGTACGTGTACGGGGATAAATCAAGGGGTTTGAATAGTCGATATAGTTGCAAATTTAAGTTAGTCTTCTTCACTATTTTATAACCATTCAATTGTAAATTTAATATATTTTGAAGTTGAAGACTTGTAGTATTTTCGACTTGATAAGTTTTCTTTCAACTTTTACAGTCATTAAATGTCTTGTAATTTCAAAAAAAATAATGATAATGACTTGTTTTTGAAATGAACTATTAAAGAAGAGAAAAAAATTGTGTTTTCCTATTAATTAAAGAGAATTTTTATGAAAATTTTTAGTAGTTAATGTCCTGAAAATCCGGGATGTTACATAACATGTGCTGATTGCATTCAGTTTTTTGTATTGTTAAATGTAAATTTTTTATATGTAGATACTTTAATATGCACTCTAAAGGTACATATTAGTATGAACGAATATTTATATTTATAGATAAATAGCATAGCAACATATTGTTTTATTGTTTTGTAATAAAAAACATATTGTTAACAAATACTATACAATTTTAGTGTAGAAAACTATTTACTTTATATTATAAATAATGGACTGAAACAACCATTTATATTATCTTGTTAAAATTTATCTAATCTAAATATTAATTAATCGTTTGTTAGTAAAGAAAATTATAGCAAACAAGTGCAATATCAACGGATATATACCTCCTCGCTAATTCGGCGTATTCAAGAATTTCTGCAGAAAGATTGACAAATTCGTTTTGTTCACACTTGGCAAAAAGGCAATTGAAGTGTGGACTGGTTGGCTAACTTAAACCTTATTTCTATCTCTTAGAATCTTATTATTATGGAGTCATCTCCTAGTAAGCTTAAACTACTCATTTTCTATGATATTTCTAGGACTTACATGCTTCGGAGTGTTGGTTTAATTCCTTAGATTCTTTTGTTTAATTTCTTTTTTTGGACTTCAGCCATCTTTATACCAAAAAACAAAAGAAAGCAAGTTTGAAGATTTGGAAACTTCGATTGGACAGATGACATTATGCATGGTTTATATTGGGGAGGTACTAAAAATGAGTGGTACGGGAAAAATATGATAGGCACTAAAAATAAAATTGATATATTTATATGGACAAAACCTTTATTTAACCCTTAAATTTATATACTATAGTTTCATTTTGGTACATAACCATTCTTTTTTCTTTTAATAATTTTTTTGACTTGAATACATATTTTATCCCCAAAATATTTATAAAAAAAATGAAGTTTTAATTCCTTATTTTAAAATCGGCTTTTCGGTCCTCTGTAGTATAACTCTTTTCTAAATTTTGTTTTCTCATTTCTTTTGCTGTTATTTATAGTGTATATATTTATTTATGATATGTCAACGTTTCTTTGGTTCCATTGAATATTCATGTCTGTAAAGATGTGTAATAAACATTGTCAACAATTACATCATAAAAAAATGAATGAAACTATTTATGGAGACAATGCATGTTTGCATGGCTAGAATCCCAAATGAAGGTTGCTTTGCGTCCTAGACAATATATCAAGATCATTTAATTTGGAATAAAGTACTTGAGGACGGTGTAGGGGAAGGGGTCAAGTTTCATGTTGATCGGAAAATGGATTTGCTATATGATGGGACTTGGTGGTGCTTGACTAATGGTAGCTAGGCGATGAAGAAAGGGTTATTGTGTTCACTTTTCAGTCAAAAATTAAGTTGATGGTTGGCAGCACAATTCAATTTCAAGGGGATATAAGTCTATATAAATATTTACTCCCTCACTTCCATACTTCCCTTTACATTTTAAACTTATATAGAAAATATTTTTGATGGTAAGGTGAACTTAGTTCAGTTGGTAATAATAATACATGTAATGTCCAGTAATTGAATTGAAGTTTGAATTTTAATACGGCCACTTATTTACATTTAACGAGTGAAATTCTAGCTACTAAACTACTTGATAATTTTTTTTATGTATTATAAGAAAAACAATTCTTGATGTGGAACTCTTTAATTTTTACTACTCCTGATCTTCAGTCCTTATTAAAAGAGAGAATTTAATTAATTTTTAAGTTAATTCAAAAAATTATGAATTTAACCTATAGGTGAATCAGATTTATCACTTATTCAATGAATTTAAAAATATTTTTTTTTTATAACAAAGATCGAAGGAACTAATAAGAAAAAACTAGTTCTCTTAAAGCATTTGTTAATGTACTATAGATAGTAATTTGTATTGAAAATTGTATATTTTATTTTTTTAGAAATTTAAAAAAATTCAAAATATAGTTAATATTTGATTTTGAACTATATATATATGATGTTAGCATGACCTTATTATTATTATTATTATTATTAATGTGTCTAATTTTTTTGTGGAACTATCAATATTTTAACATTGGCGTCATCAACGTTTCAGATATCGAAATATGGGTATTTCAGACACTGTATTTTAGTCAAATTTTGCCGTTATATACTATTAACTTAGATGTTGTGAATTTGTTTGTAGATTCATCTTTTATAGTAGTTTTTAGCATCCTTAAATTTGTATTGTAATCATGTATTCTTTAATTTTGAATGAATGAATTTTAGTTTTAGTCAAAAACAAAAAAAACTTTATACTATAATGCCAAGTGCCACCAACTAAAAAAACTTTCCACATAAACCGCAGTGGGGATATTGGACTACTCATCATTGGCTTCAATAAAATCTCTCCGTCCATGCATATAATGTAACACTTTCATTTCAACTTCTATATAGGTCTTCAGTTATAGTAACATGCATGAAATTAAAAGTAAAACAACTAAACAATTAATTAACAACATTAACTACTTGTGGTCTTCTTTATATTAATTAGTTGGTGCCTCTAATTTTGACTCGTTTGAGTTCACAGAAGCAAATAGACCAAAAAGGAGCTAAGAGCTAAAATATGTCTGAAATTAATATTGCCTGTTATGTTCATAATCTAGAGAATTAATGTTGCAATATTATGGTAGCCATCAAATTAGGATTGAACTTTTAACTTACATGCTGATTCGTGCGTTAGTTGAATATTGGACCCATATACTTTTCAGGTTCGTTTACTTATTATAGATAGATAAAAGTCGGTGTCTATATTATTTGTTTATGAATAATTGATCGATGTCAACTTAGATATGGAGATGAAATTGAATAATATATACTGTACTATGTCGTTATCAATATACAAATTAAGTCATGGTACTTTAGAAATGGATATAAGGTCACGTGCACAATTAACTGACCAGGAAATGAATCTATGAAGAAGAAGAAAAAAAAAAAGTAAATGAATGGATCATAGTGCCCGTTTGGCCAGGCTTATTTTCAACTTTTTTTCTTCTCCTTAAAAATAGTAAAGTAGGAAAAAATTGTGTTTGACTCTACTTTTTTTTATTTTTTACTTCTTTACTTTATTTCTCTAATACTTTTAAAGAGAAATATGGCTAAATTCAATTTTATACTTCTCTATTTCGTTTAAGCTAAATAGAAAAGTAGAAAATAAGCCGGGTCAAACGGGCACATAGTGTAGGCAAATATATATGTTAAAAATCCTGTAGCAAAAGCGGCTAGAAAAGTGATATTATCGCTAAACAGTTAAAATATCTCCAATGGTCATACTATTATGAAACTCATATATTAATAATAAGTGGTCCATATAATATCATGTAATACTTATACTATTTATATATGTTTTGCTGTAATGATACAAAATTATGCAACCTTATAAGCAATGGTAACATTTTTATATATATGGAAATAATTTAATTACATATACAAAAAAATATATAATATTAAATTGATGGTATGATACTTTAAATAAGGTACTTGAATCATATTTTTGATACTCTCTATGCTACATTATCATTGATCTAATGGTAAAAAAAATAAAGTACCCATTATTAGCATATAAAACTCTTTTAGATAATCCTATTAGAAATACTCTTAGTACATTATCAATGAAAGCATTTATAATAGAGAAACAATGGCACGATCTATAGGATAGACTTGGTCTAGGAGTAATAAAACGGTTGAGCTTGTTTAACCTACTATTATACATGGCACAGAGTCAATCGATCAATTTTTAAATTGAATGGTTCGGTTTAATATATTAAACTAATAGAGTGGAGTACAGAGAAATGAAATATGTGAGATATATATACAGGGTGAATTATGTCCTTTCAAATTGAGAGTGAGGCTGAGAAATATAGAGCATCTAAAACACAAATGGTGAATTCTCTTCTCTCAACTAAATTTTTCGATGCACAAGACTCATGAATAAAATTCTAAATACTTGATTAAAGATAAAAAATAGTTTAATCCCTCGCAAAAAAATTAGGGTGAAAAACAAAAAAAATATAAAACTATACCATTATTTTTTCTTGACAAATAACATGTATGTAATATTTTATTGGGCTGGATAATACCCGACTAACCCTCTAAAGTCCAACAAATTAACCCACCAGAACAACTATATGTATCCCATGACCCATCACTGGATGGATTGAATAGGTGCAGTGGTAAAATCATGAATTTAATATTGAGAGATCAAAATCCAACTTCCATAAGTTGATTAAAAAAATGTCATGCTATCTGACTAGCGTATAAAAGAACAATTTTGAAAAATTAACTAATAATAATTATACAAATTTTAAAATAATATTATCATATTTGTCAACAAAAACAAAATTATCATAATTTTTTTCTTAACAAATGTTTCAGAGATACTTGTTAGCATTTTCTTAATATAATTTATAAATTTATAATATATACAAAATTTTAAGGCTAATCAACTATTTTTTTTAAAAGAAATTTATGCCTATATTATATATAAGAGGTACAAATAAACATATAACATACATTAAAAATTAACTAAATAATTAATTAGGGGCTTAAAGTTGAGAATACTCCATCTGTCTCAAATTATAAGGGAAAAAATCTATTTTTTTGTTCCAAATTATAAGAGAAAAATTATTTTCAAATATGTTTTTTTTTCTTCTTTTTCTCAATAAACAACAACCAATAAAAATTGGTTTACATCTTCCTATGCAATTTGTTTTAAAGAAAACACAAAAAAAAAAGTTTAAATTATCATGTTTTACTTTTCTTATGATTTTTTTCCTTTTATAATTTAGGACGGAGAGAGTATATACACTGTTACCAAAATAAAATAAAAAAATTTGAGAATACATATTGTTTCGATATATCTTAGTGTATATATAATATTCATACTCCTCAACTCAACGAAACATCTTTTATTTAATAAAATTGTGAGGGTTCATATGTAGCTCAAAACATAGAATATCTCGAAATGCAGTGTAACATACACGAGGTTGAAACGAATGCATACAATTACAATATACTCCCTCTAGTCTCATATATAAACAAATTTAAAAAAAACCCACCCTTTAAAAAAATGTCTAAATCCATTTAAGTCAAACATTATTTCTAATTTTACCACTACTTTTTGCTTTGAAAATCGTTTATAACATTGGAAAGTGAAAAGGTATTAGTATATTTGAAATAGTGACATTGAATACAGTGATTATAGATGACTTTTACTTATATTTAAGATTTTCAAATTTTTGTTTTGTTACTTATATATGAGACCAATGAGAGTAAGATTAATTTGGATCAGATAAGTTTAATAGTTAAAATTTCGCCTATTTAAAGATGAATAAACGGACGTATCAACGTTCAAAACTTAACCTCTATTTATTTCAAGGAATATCTATATCAACTAAACTAAATTATAAGCGAATAATTTCTCTTTACATATATATATCCTCTACATCTCTCACAAAGATTCACAGCATATAAAAGAAAACTTTAATGTAAAGGATCCAATTTTCTCAGATAAAATTAGTTTATAAACAATAACTTAAAAATGCTACATATTTGTATAATTGCACTTGCACCCTCAATTAAGTTGGTTCTTTGAACCGACCAACATACTAGAATAAGAAGAACATATCATTGTACGTAGTAAACTAGTAATTAACTATAGTGCCATACATTAATAATTTTTTCTAGTTAGTTAATCATGATCACATTCAGATAAATTTGGTTTCAAAATTTTGTAAAATCACATAGCTTTCAAAATGACCAGAAGGGGCAATCGTAAGAGAAAGCGATAGCATAAAAATGGCGGTGGTCAGCCAATTAATGGCGATAACATCCATCATAATCATTACCAGAAAAGCATAAATATGCTTCAAACTTTTTCTACCAGAAAAAGATTATTTCCCACATTCTCAATATCAGTGTTTGAAATTTGGGAACGCCGAAAACAATAACAGATTATTTAACGACCATTATGAAGAGATTTGAACATTGAATACATTTATGGGTCTTGTTAAGTTAAGGAATTAAAAAATAGAAACTTTACATCGAAAAATACAATATTTTGATTTTAAAAAGTTAAATGTACGGATTTTGAGGCGAATATTTCTTCTTTTAATACTTTAACATGTGTCTTTGGGGCACATGTTAACATTTGCCTATATTTATTATTGACGTGAAACTTTTTTTGTTATAGTATTGACGTGAAATTTATTTGAGCTCGTTTCAGTTAAATATAGTTTTTACTTTTTCAAAATTTTCAAATTATTATCGAACGTTAGTTTGCTCAATAGTAATTGACGTTGGACTTGATAGGAAGAATCATAATTCAATCTTACAACTTCATTTGAAAGAAAATTTGAATTATTTGATATCAGAATTGGCTTCAAACTCTAAAATATTACTTGTAGATAACATTTCCTTTGAGAATTAGAGGGTGAACACAATTTTATTTCTTCTAACTATATATTTATATGTACATGTATTGTCATCCTTTAAAACTATTTTTTTGATATGAAATTGAATTTTATCTCTTCATGTCATTGTATAGATGAACAAACTTTTAGCTAAAAAGTACTAGTACTAATTTAGAAATGAAATTCTGGAATTCCCCAACACATTTGAAGCAACTTGTCCACCAACGTTGAGGAATTTCATCATGTGCTCTTTCGTACAAATTTTATTATTATTAAATCAATCAATTTGTAGACTTACATCATCATACGTCATTGTAGAGTAATAGCATGAAATCATGCCACGTGTTTCTTTCTAAGGTTTTGCTGAATAACACGTATGGAGCTTCAAATTCTATGATGACCTAACTACTTCATCTTTAGTTGCACTTCCTATCTCCGTCCTTAAACTTTGAAATTCGTTGACTAAATTAGAATAGCACTTACAACCTTACCTCTAGTCTTAAATATAAGAAATTTTTTAATTTTTAGGTTTATAGAATGATAGATAGATGTATTTAATTCATAATATAAATCAAATACATCAATTATTCTATTAACCTAAAAAGTAAAAAATTTCTTATATTTAAGACCGGAGGAAGTACTACTCCCTCCGTCCTAAAATGTAAGCAAATTTGACTTTTTAGGTACATTTGACTATTGATGTATCTAACTCATATTATGGACCAAATACATCAATAGTCAAATGTACCTAAAAAGTCAAATTTGTTTACATTTTGGGACGGAGGGAGTATTAATCAAAAATTTAGTTGTAGTATTCTTTCGGTTGTAAATACAAGTAAACACTAAACAAAAAAGGCAAATTCTTGATTAGTTTTACTTTTTAGTTTATTTCTTTTTAGCAAATTCTCAATTTAATTATTTTTAGACTAAATCATCTCATATTAATATTTTTAAATTGAATTAATTGAGATTATCGATCTTGGTTTATATTTTAAAGGAAAAAGAATAGTGATCATCTTTATTTCTAAAAAATAATATAGAAGATTAAAAAATGCATTTCACTAATTTTACATTTGTGTCAATATATCATAAATTTGATTTTAACTAGAGTTTAATTAATTTTCACATTAAATCTCTACTAATAGATTCATATCTAGACATGACAATCCTAACACACATCTCACTAAGGTCTAGGATTGACATGTGTGACCCGAGTGATTCTATAATGAAAATGTTACGGTAAAGTGGTCTAATAAATTAACCTTTATAAAATTAATTTGTAAGAGAATAAGAACAACATTATATATTGGTTCAAAAAAAAGAACAACATTATATAAAGTAATAAATTCATATTCAAGTTTTTTTTTTTTGAAACAAAATTCATATTCAAGTTATTTTATTCGAAGTGAGACATTTTAACATATAATCTTTTTTGCTCAAAAAAACATATAATCTTTTGTCTTAAAATAAATACTATAGTTCGACTATATATATATTTTGTAATACAACCTACTTTACTAAAATTTCAAGTATATAAAGTCAAATATGAATATATAAAAAAAAGTTTGATTTGTCTCGACCAATATTTTTAAAATAGTCCAACTTTTCACTTATTATTTCTAATATATAGATAATTAAAAATATTATTAATGTTCAAAGTTGTGTGTTGATATATGTAAAAGTCAAACTAAATTTTAAAAATAATTATAATAAAAATTAAATATTTTTAATAATATAAATATTACAGTTGACCAAAAGTACAAAAACTATTTACATAAAAACTAGACTGTATATGAATTAAATCCTCGTCTTCATTCTAAGCTGTCTATTTCATGGATATAATCTCAACTTATAAAAGCTAGTTAAACCCATGCATATCCACTCATCATATATCAACTTATCAACCATGGACACACACATGACTAATTCAAACATTCCTACTAGTGGTATCATCAATGTCACAACAACCAATGATCAAAACACATCTTGTTCCAACAATTACACTAGTAGTTGTAGTAGTAATAATAATAAATTATACAAAGGAGTGAGGAAGAGAAAATGGGGGAAATGGGTATCTGAAATTAGGCTTCCAAATAGTCGTGAGAGAATATGGTTAGGATCATATGACACACAAGAAAAAGCTGCTAGAGCATTTGATGCTGCCCTTTATTGTCTACGTGGTTGTCATGCTAGTTTCAATTTTCCTAATACACCTCTTACCATCAATGTAAGTGTTGGTAATGGTATTCACAAATCTCTTTCACCACAAGAGATTCAAGGGATTGCTGCTAAGTTTGCCAATGAGTACTCACCACCAAATGAGCTAAGTAGTAGTACTCAAGAAGAAGATCAACTAGTACCATTGGCAGAGTCACAACATAGTGACAATTCCAATTCCAACTCTTATTCATGTCCACTATATGATGATGAAAGTGTGCAATTAGATTATGGTGATATGAAGAGAATGGATTGGAGATTTGAGGATATGTTGGATGATAACATGAATGGTGTGGCTAATTGCTCTGATTTTGGCCCCTATTATGGGCTAGATAAGATGCAATACTCCACTCAAGCTTTTGAGGAACATAATGGGGACCAAATTGAATATGAAGATGTTTTTTCAAATCATCCGTTCCTTTGGAGTTGGAACTTTTGATGCACATGCATAATTCATTTGTGGTAGTTTTTTTGTTGAAACAATAAATCAGAACGTCTTAACCAGAAATTCTCACCGATCAAATGAAGATCCTCTTAATTTCTCAAAGAAATGAAAGGTTTCATACGGTAAAAGAGAAAAATATATTAAGAAGTTTAGTTTTACAAAATATCGAAACTACTAAACTTTTTAATGTATTTTTCTTTCTTATTAAATAAAGTTTTAAATTTCATTCTTCATTGGCCACACGTACTCAAAAAACTTTGTCTCTCTTCACTCTTTGTTTGAATTCTTTGTATTACTGCATCGTACAACATGCAATAGATACGTTGGATTGACCTCTTTGATCTTACGGCTCTACGACATGTTACATGCAACTGTCGTAGTGGATTCAAATCCCTTCATTCTCTTTATCTTCTACCAACTTCAATTGTATGTAACAACTACAAAATTACACCAACTACATATTTATCAACATTTTTAAGTAGAAACTACTAAAAATATATAAATTAAAGAGAAATTTAGAGTCCAAAAATGTTCTATCTGTCACAAAATTTAGTGATGAAAAATTTAGAGGGATTTCATTTTTTTATGCCACTAATTTTATTTTTTAGGTAATAATTCATGTCTATATTTCATTATTGTCACTATTTTTTCTGTTGGTGAGGACTGATGAGGAGGCATGAGAGCAAAAGATGGTGGTAATAAATACGGTAAGGCAAGTGTACATCACATCGACCCTACCTTGACATAATTATTATATTATTAAAAGTGGCCACGTTTTTATTGTGCCATTATTCTATTGGTTAGTATTGGCTTGGGCCAAAATAAAAATCATCAGATAGATAGTACTAACTACGAGTGAAGCGTTATCTCGCACACCGTTTATTTTTTAAGGAAGAGAAATACATAAAACATTTAGATGGAAATGATTATCTTTTTTGATAAATGGAAAGAGATTACACATAAATCTCTCATATATAAATTACACACGAAGAGAATCCATTTATGTATAAGTTATATATTATATATGATTGTTCACAAATTAATTAATTTAAAAAGAAATACTGTGTTTAGTAAATACTTGTATTTATTGAACATGGTAGGTTGAGATGAAATTTTAAAGAAAATTATAATATTGGAGTATAGATGACAATATAATTTGGATTTAATTTGTATGCATTGACGGTGTAAAATAATTTTATACTGTCAACCAATGACAACCATATAATTTTCACCTACATGTCAATAACATTTTATAATTACATATGAATAGGTTCACTAAACTTGAACAACTTTTATGATAAAATATATAAACTGTAGTGTAATGTGTAGATTATTACTGTATTAATACGGTAATCAACGTGTTTCAGGACTCGTGTATATGCACGCACATGTGTTTTGCTACTTTATTGTATATTAACAACATATTTGCTGAAGATTCTCAAGTGGTTTCGGAAACCCAGAATCTTGTTGTGATTAATGATGAAAATTTTGATGAGGTTGCACGTCGTGATATTGCTTTGGTGCAACAAGTTTGGGCGGCTAGGTCGGAAGAACAACAGTTTACTACTACTAATCAATGGGTTCCCGACAAACAACTACCTAACTCACAATTGGTTCCGGAAACTCAAAATTTAGTGGTGGCTAATAACGATGAATCAGGTTGATGTTCTGCAATTGAGTGAATGTTTTGCCAGTAGTTCAAAAAAATAGTACTCCCTCCGTCCCAAAATGTAAGCAAAAGTGAGTCAACAAAAGTGAATGTATCTAGTCCAAATTTTGAACCAGATACATTCACTTTTGTTGACTCACTTTTGCTTACATTTTGGGACAGAGGGAGTATAATGCTAGTAAAGCAGGTAGCTCAAAAGATTTTGTATATCAAAGACATTGATAGAATTGTTTCCTAATCCTATTTACATTGGATCACCCGCAAATAAATGTACCTGCAATAACCTGCATAATATTGGAGTTTTGACTTAGTCATTATGCGTCCAATTGTAGGGGTCCGATACACCCTAAAATTTGTGAATATAAAAAAAAAATCTGATTTAAAATTATACTACCGAATAATAAGGTCTAATTTGCTAATTTGTATGTAATTTAATGTCAACTTAGTTCTTGAATTATACTCCAAGTTGTACTTTTTACCTATTTATAAATTTTAAAAAATGTAAATGTCCGACCTCTATAAGACTATAACTTCAAGAGACGGATTGGTAATTTATTGTTGTTTTTTTTCTTCTACAAACCCAATTGATATTTTTATTTTGTTTATACCATGAGATTGTTAAAAGTTGTATAATTCTAATCATTTAGAAGTTAGAAGTTAGTTAGAGGTAGTTAGTTGTTGTTAACTACCTAGAAATTGTGAAATTTGTTTTGTCATAGGTAGTTATAGTTGCTTATGTGAAAAGCAACAAACTAGTATATAATTAGACTTCCACCAGTGGAAGTATATCACAAAACATCACAATTTGTCACTAAGCTTGTTTAACACTAGTTTTCCTCTAGTGGAAGAAAAGCAGAATTCTTTACAGTTTACACAATAACCTTCTCTGTGTGTGTGTCTGTGTGTGTGCTTAATTCTTGTGGCTCAAATTCCGCTGCGCCAACAATTGGTATCAGAGCTCCGGTTCGTTTCAGAGATTGGTGAATCTTTTGAGTGATTCTTGACAAATCTTGATGAATATGGCGGGTAATGGAGGTTTTGCTAGCAACATCTTGACACTTGACAAAGATAACTGGGATCGGTGGAGTGCATTGATGAAATCCCTGTTTGGCGCTCAAGATGTGTTGGAGATTGTTCAAAACGGTTATGACGATCTTGCAGCAAACGCGAATGAAGCACAAAGAGCAACACACAGAGAAGCAAAGAAGAAGGATTGCAAAGCATTATTCTACATGCAACAGAATCACTACAAGAAATACCTCATTTTGAGACGGCCTAAAGCCCTCTCAAAGTGGCTAAAACCGTCCCAAAGTATTAATTTTGAGACGGCCATGAGACGGCCAAGTGCCGTTGCAAAATAGCTCGCCACAAAATTTTGAGACGGCCTAAGCCCTCTTAAAATGTTGGGCTTGTTCGAGACTAAGTTTGAGACGGCCTAAACCGTCTCGAAATGATGAACAACATGTGAACATTTTGAGACGGCCTAGACCCTCTTAAAATGGTAACCGTTCTAACATTAATTTTGAGACGGCTTAGACCGTCTCAAAATTAAACTTATTTAAAAAAAAAAAGGTTTTTCGTATTAATCTTTTAAAAATTATAAAAAATATATATTTTTGAAACAAATTAATTTTAAATATATAATTTATATTTAAAAAAATTGTTTTTAAGATATATTAAAAATGTATAATTATAATAATTAAACATTTAATAATAGATCATTGTTATAATTATAATAATATTTTAATCCAAAATTTATAACAAACAATTTTAGTATAATTACATATTAAAATTAAAATTATACACAAAATTTATAACATGATAAACACTTACAAATTCTTAAAGAAATTAAATAGAGTGTTGATGGATAATATTTACATGATAAAAAAGTTTGAAAAGATGTAGAAATTTAGTTGAGAGAAAAAAAGTTTGAGAGGATTTGAGAGAGAAATATAGTTTGTAAGGGTTTGAGAGAGAAAAAAATGTGTAGAATGAAAGTTGTAAGTGAAAGATTTGAAGAGAGAGATATATATAAACAAGAAGATGTAACCTGTTATATTTTAAAATTTTGAGACGGCTTAGACCGTCTCAAAATTTAACCTGTAAAAATTTTGAGACGGCCTAAGCCGTCTCAAAATTAATGTCAGAACGGTTACCATTTTGAGAGGGTCTAGGCCGTCTCAAAATGTTCACATGTTGTTCATTATTTTGAGACGGTTTAGGCCGTCTCAAACTTAGTCTCGAACAATTTTTTGAATTCAGTCACACAATTTTGTGACGGCTTAGACCGTCTCAAAAATCAACCTGTAAAAATTTTGAGACAGCTTAGGCCGTCTCAAAATGTAGGCGCTTAAATTTTTTGAATTCAGTGACAGAATTTTGTGACGGCTTAGACCGTCTCAATATTTGAGATGACTTCACCATAATTTTGAGACGGCTCTAACCGTCTCAATATGTGGACCACAATTTCGTCATTAATTTGAGACGGCTTTGCCCATCTCTTTATTAATTTAGAATAAATTTTATATTTTTAATTATTTTGAGACGGTATGGGTTAATTTTGAGACGGCTTTGCCTGTCTCAAAGTTTGAGACGGCTAAAGCCCTCTCAATCTCATTTTTAAGCTTGTTGCAAAATAGAGGTTTTCTTGTAGTGAATGTAGATGCTTATCACTTTGAGAAGATAAGCAAATGCGTGAAGTCAAAGGAAGCTTGGGATATCTTGGTTAGGTATCATGATGGTGACGCAAAAGTGAAGCAGGTGAAGCTTCAATCCATCAGAAGAAAGTATGAGATGATGTTGATGCAAGAAGATCAAAGAATTGGTGATTACATGTCTAGTATCATGGTTCTGGTGAATCAAATGAGGAACTCTGGTGCAGAAGTCACTGATCAATCTGTGGTTGAGAAGATCCTGAGATCTTTGAACACCAAGTTTGATTTTGTGGTGGTTTCAATCCTGGAAGCAAAGGACATTACAACCTTGACTATTGAGTCTTTACAAGGTTCATTGGAATCACATGAGCTCATGATCTTGGAGAGGAATTCTGATAGAAATGTACACCAAGCCATGCAAGCTCACACCAAGAATGATGGAAAGAGATGGAAGAATGGCAGAGACAAGTGGCAGAAGGGAAAAGCCAAGGCTGATGACAGAACTGAGTCTTCCAAAGGTGAGAACTCTGAGAACAATCTCAGAAAGAAGAATTTTGATAAAAACAAGATTAAGTGCTATAATTGTGAGAAACATGGGCACTTTGCCAGAGATTGTAAGGCTGGTAAAGGGAAGAAAACCTTCAAAGGTGATGAAGAAGCCAATTTAGCTCAGAAAAGTGATTCTGATCAAGATTGTGTTCTGTTGATGATGGCAACCACTTGTGAAAGTGATTCTATGCATCAAGAATGGTATTTGGACTCAGGGTGTTCAAATCATATGACTGGAAACAAAGAATGGCTTACAAGCATTGATTCAAGCACTATAACCAATGTTAAGCTGGCAGATTGCAGAAAACTTGTAGCAGGAGGTGTTGGCAATGTTATCATCAGAAGAGATGATGGTAAGAAGACCATAATTGAGAATGTATTGTATGTACCTGGTATGAAGTGTAATCTTTTGAGTATTGGGCAACTAGTTGAAAAGGGTTTCTCAATAAAGATTGACAAAGAATCACTTAAGCTGTTTGATTGTGAAAATAAGCTGATTCTGAAATCCAGCTTATCAAAGAACAGAGTGTACAAATGCATTATTCCCTATGGGAAGGTCATGTGTATGGCAAGCATTGCTAATGAGGATGCTGACTGGTTATGGCACATGAGGTATGGTCACTTGAATTTTAGAAGTTTAAGCCAATTAAGCTCTAAAAACTTAGTGAATGGTTTACCTGCATTAGTGTCTTCTGCAAAGTCATGTGAAATCTGTTTGAAAGGGAAGCAAAGCAGATTACCATTTGTTTCTGAGTTACCTATGAGAGCAAGTGATGCATTAGGCGTTGTATACTCAGATATTTGTGGACCATTTGAGGTTCCAACACTATCAGACAACAAGTACTTTATCACATTTGTAGATGAGTACACCAGAATGACTTGGTTGTACACCATCAAGTTGAAAAGTGAAGCTTTAGATGTATTCAAAAAGTTCAAGGTTCTGATTGAGAAGGAAAGTGAGAAATCAATCAAGATACTAAGAACTGATGGAGGTGGTGAGTACACTTCTAAAGAGTTTGAAGCATTCTGTGTGAATCAAGGTATTGTACATGAGGTGACTGCACCTTATACTCCTCAGCATAATGGTTTGGCTGAGAGAATGAACAGAACAATACTTGACATGGCCAGAAGCATGTTGAAACAGAAGAACATGCCACATAAGTTCTGGGGAGAAGCAGTTAACACTGCAGTGTACATTTTGAACAAATGTCCAACAAAGAAGCTGAAAGCAAAAGTTCCAGAAGAAGCTTGAGTGGAAGAAAACCAAGTGTAAAGCACTTGAAAGTGTTTGGATCATTGTGCTACAAACACATCCCTGATGCTAGAAGGAGCAAGCTAGATGACAAAAGTGAATTTATGGTGTTCATAGGCTATCACTCAACTGGTGCATATAAGCTGTACAATCCAAGGAGCAACAAAGTCACATTGAGTAGAGATGTGAAGGTGGTTGAATCAGAGTCATGGGACTGGGATAATGCAAGAGAATGCAGCATGGATCATAGTCACAACTTTATCAACATTGATCCAAATGAAGAGCAAGACAATGATGATGAATCTGATGAAGAAGTGGAAGCAGAAGCAGCTGACAACACTGAGAATGAAGTGTTGATTCCACAAGTGACTCAAGCAACAAGACAACCATCCACTAGAGCAAAACAATTGCCAAATAGGCTTGCAGATTGTGAATTGCTACCAGACAGTGCAGTTAACAATGATGGTGAGGTAATTCACTTTGCCTTGTTAGCTGATGCAGAACCAGTTAGCTTTAGAGATGCATTGCAGACTGATGTATGGAAGAAAGCAATGCAAGAAGAGCTGAGATCCATAGAGAAGAATCAGACTTGGGAGTTAGTGAAGCTTCCAGAGGGAAAGAAGACCATTGATCTCAAATGGGTGTTCAAAACAAAGTTGAATGCAGATGGTAGTGTCTCAAAACACAAAGCAAGGTTGGTAGCTAGAGGATTTCTTCAGAATCAAGGAATTGACTACAATGAGGTATTTGCTCCAGTAGCTAGACATGAGACCATAAGGTTAGTGGTAGCTCTAGCTAACATCAGAAGGTGGCCAATGTATCATTTAGATGTGAAATCAGCCTTTCTAAATGGACTATTGGAAGAAAATGTTTATGTTACACAACCACCAGGTTTTGAGAAAGTGGGAAAGGAAAGCATGGTGCTCAAATTGCACAAGGCTTTATATGGCTTAAAGCAGGCTCCCAGAGCATGGAATAAAAGGATTGATCAGTTCCTAATTCAACTAGGATTCAAAAAATGTACAGTTGAATATGGAGTATATGTGTCAGACTCAGAACATTCTGAGAATGTTATAATCTGCCTATATGTTGATGATTTACTGATCACTGGCAGTGATCAAAAGAAGATAGATAAGTTCAAACTCACTATGAATAAGGAGTTTGAGATGACTGATTTGGGGGAATTATCATACTTCCTTGGAATGGAATTTGTGAAGACTGATAAGGGTATGGTGATGCATCAGCAGAAGTATGCATCAGAGATCCTTGAAAGGTTTGATATGACTGAGTGTAAGTCAATTCAAAACCCTTGTGAAACAAATTCAAAGCTGGAAGAATGCAGTGATGAGGATAGAGTTGATCCCACAATGTACAAGCAGTTGGTAGGTTCATTGAGATATCTATGCAATAGCAGACCTGATATATGCTATGCAGTTGGTGTCATTAGCAGGTTTATGAATGAGCCAAGGAAATCACACTTGATAGCTGCTAAGAGGATTTTGAGGTATGTGAAGGGTACACTCAACTATGGCATTCTGTTTCCTACACATGAAGCTGAAGAACAATTGAAGCTTGTTGGCTACTCAGATTCTGATTGGTGTGGAGATAGAACTGATAGAAGAAGCACATCAGGGTATGTTTGCTTGCTAAATGATGCAGTCATTTGCTGGTCATCAAAGAAACAACCAGTGACTGCATTATCATCATGTGAAGCTGAATACATAGCTAGCAGTTATGCAGCTTGTCAATTGGTTTGGTTAGAGACTTTGTTCATGGAACTAAGGTGTGAATTGCACAAGCCAGTGCAGTTGATGATTGACAACAAATCTGCAATCAACTTGGCCAAAAATCCAGTGTCTCATGGCAGGTCAAAGCACATTGAGACAAGGTTTCATTTCATCAGAGAGCAGGTGATGAATGAGAAGATTGAGGTGGTGTATTGTCCCACATTGGAGCAGTTAGCAGATGGATTCACCAAGCCAATGAAGATAGATAGGTTTGAGATTCTAAGATCCAAACTAAGAATTGTTACCTTCTAAATGGATTAGAGATTAGGGAGGTGTGTTAAAAGTTGTATAATTCTAATCATTTAGAAGTTAGAAGTTAGTTAGAGGTAGTTAGTTGTTGTTAACTACCTAGAAATTGTGAAATTTGTTTTGTCATAGGTAGTTATAGTTGCTTATGTGAAAAGCAACAGACTAGTATATAATTAGACTTCCACCAGTGGAAGTATATCACAAAACATCACAATTTGTCACCAAGCTTGTTTAACACTAGTTTTCCTCTAGTGGAAGAAAAGCAGAATTCTTTACAGTTTACACAATAACCTTCTCTGTGTGTGTGTCTGTGTGTGTGCTTAATTCTTGTGGCTCAAATTCCGCTGCGCCAACAGAGATAATGTAGGAAATTTCTGTCATAGTTAGCAATATTAATCTCCTTCAAACTTTGGAGAATCTGAAGTATAAGTTGGATTCTCTTCTCTCAACTGATATGATATATTTATGTATTTTGTAAGTTCGATATCTATTTATTATATTTTAAAAAATAAAAATAACATTGGAGAGCAAGGCCCACACTGTTTTTGAAAAATGAAGCCGACATCATTTTTTTTTTGTCGTTGTGTGAAAGTGAAAGCATGAAGCTGAGCTGAGTACTTAATTATCTCATGGTTGATGAGTGGACAGGAGCAATGGATAAAAAGAATATGATGCAAAGATACTAAAGTAGACAAATACTAGATGTATTAGAATTCACAAGAGGTTCTCTATCTTTGAATGTGACCAAAAGTAGGTTTTATAGCTTTACTTAGCAAAATTGAAACATTCTATTGATGTGGTCACACATTTACTTCCATCTTTGTTCTAATTCTATTATTTTTATTTTTAGTAGCTACCATTTTTTAAGCAAAATAAAAATCAACACAAGAGACAAACATGGTGGGAGAAAATTTGGGTACTGGCTCTTCATTGGAAGGGAGATTTTTCAATGAACATGTTTGTGAAGGCATATACCTTTTTAGTATAAGGATAAGGATGTAAATAATATGTAATTATGTATGGTTATGAGTATTTTGCACTAAACTAGCATTGCAAAACTATACACATGCATGCAAGATATTTTGAGTGATATTTCGATATATTCTAAATGCGTCTGAAAGAGCAATGTCACCTTGTTTCATCCTGAGTTTTTCTTCGGCAATTGACATATGATCAATCCGATCATGAGTACCTCCATTGATGATGAACTAACAAGAATGAAGAAGATATATTTTTAATCTCGAAAAATCAGTCAAATTGTAGTCATGAGTCGCATTAATAAATTAGAGTTACAAATTACAATCAAATTCGCTAATGCGGACGATACGCAATATGGGTCACAAACACGTAAAAAACATTGACATTGCAGACCTGTTTATAAACGTTGATCAAACAATGAAAATGGTAACCTGACCTGCTATAACATATGTTCCGAGCTGGAAGATTGTTTGACATTGAATCTAATTCGCAAGGCGAATAGTTCTATGAAGTAATTGAATTCTATCGGTTACATCTGAATCAAAAAAAAGTAAAAAATAAAAAACAACAAAAAAGGAATTTAACAAAATGAAAATTAGAGTACAAAATTAACAGAAGGAAAAACTTGACGTGGAGTTCCTGCTGACTATGCCTCATTGAGACCTTAATGGTACAATTCTACTACAACCCTTTTCTTTGCTTCTAATCTTTTTCCATTTTTTTCCTCTAAAGATTTTTTTTCCATTTTTTTTTCAGTTGGCCATTGCCATTTCTTCCCATATACAGATACAAGAATGACTACAACATCTCTATGTTCATGGATTTTCACTGTCAAAAACTTGTATATCTCTCTTTTCATATCATTGGCTCAGTATATCACAACACGAATCAGGCCTGGTTGTGGTTCTGTGAAATCAAGACCCTCTTCTTCAAGTAGATAACGCTGTACAGCTATTGGAAGTCTCGCAGGAGTGCGGGAACCTCTGGTATGATGACCGGTACCAACACAGATATAAACCTGTAAACGCTGCTCCGTAGCTCTGGCTGTGCTTCTTAGCACATTCAGTTCGTGTTTCAGCACGTGAATCGCTTCACTTACATGGAGTCCATGTAGGTCTATCATTCTCTCATGTCCTCTTCCATTAACATGCATCTCTGGACCAACAGGATTCCTGAAAAATCAACATCACAATAACTACAGCAGTATCCAACATAAGGTAGTGTTTTGAATGCAGACAGAAAAGTACTATCTGTAGATTCATAGAATGTTATGAAGCACGCACGCACACAGGCATGACAATGGCACTCCAATCCTGACAAATGTAACCATATGTGTCAGTATCGGACACAGATGCGTGTCAGACACCAGACAAACCTTCAATCTGAAACACCAACATTTGATGAGACAGTGTGACCGGTTCAATCTCATTCCAGATTTATGGTCAGACCACCTTTGGACCAATCAAAAATAATCTCATAAATTGAAAATTTCTATAGTTTAATTGGCCAGTTCATCTGGTTGAACAACCAACAATTATTGAAAAAATAAACGGTTTTCATATTTGTTGATGAATACTTTAAAATTCTTTTTTATTTGATTTAAATTATTCACATAAGCCATCCCAATTCAAGCAATCGGTTAAAAAATGGTTGAACCTGAACTGAAAGTCTTACTAGTTCATTTCTAGACTGGTTTTAACAATGTTGAAAAATATATATTCTCATAATAACATGATACAGTTTTTGTTTTGATCAAAAGTCCATTGGATAGGAAGAGTGGATAACAATGAGGAACAGCAAACCTCTGACGGTAAATAGATTCTTGTGCTTTCCCGTGAGCTTCTTTCATATGCATGTTATGAAGTTGCCCTTTAGCACTTAGCTCCTTTGCAAGGGCCTTATTGCCAATAAGGTAGGCTTGCCGTGCCTGTTTTAAATCATGAACAATTAAACAGAAATTAGGATGGATCCAGCAAAACCCTCATGTTACATCTCTTCCCAATCTACTAGGTAGAGCTTCAAGTTACAATAAATGTTATCTTCCATTCCAATGGATTGACTTATTGAACTTATCTACGGTTGAAAAAAAAAGAAAATAGGACCTGTTTGGATTGAACTTATCTACTACTACCTCCATCACTAAATATAAGACCTCGTTTGACCAAATTGTACTATTCATCTATCCTGTTTTGACCGTATTTTTCTAATAATATATAGATGTAAATATTAGCATATAAGATCTTGTTTGATTTGTTTTGATGAGTATTTTCAAAATATCAAATTTTTATGATTTTACTGCTAGATAATTAAAGATATTAGTGATCAAAATTGTGCATTGGCGTACGTGCAATGGTCAAACGGGGTCTTATATTTAGGGACGGAGGGAGTAATAATATAAACACTTGTGAGACTTATTGAACTTGAGACATTCATAATATATTTTCAGCTTATTTCCATAAGCTCTCCATGATAGCAGCTTATAGCTGATAAGAAGAGAGTTTGACTTAATTAAGTTGTTTATCCAACATATAAGGCCATAGATGATGTATATTATGGACTACCTCATAGAGAAAGAACATAACATATAAGTCTAGAAATTTAGGGAACACAGATTGGTATGAGCCAACCATGAAGTGAGTAGCCAAAATCATCACACAATACTCTCATTAAATGCCCCTTAACTTTTCTGCAGCATGAATCAAAGACCAACCTGCTCAAAATATGCATTACGTAAGCGTGCATGATCTCGTGCTTCCTCCCGTAGTTCAGTATACATATTTGCTGTCATTCAAATTAGTTAAAGGAAACCGGTATACAAGAAAATCATATAAAAAAAGGAAACATATAACATAAATATTTACCAACAGCGTCACCAGTTTCAAGCCAGACAGGAGCTGGCCGAGAAGAACCACGGTTTTGTAACCTATCACCAAGGTTATTTCTCCCCTGTCCGCCATTATAAGCACTAGCTAGAACATTTAAACTCCTACTTGATCCAGTGGAAGCGTCACCAGAACCATTTCTATCATACTTCCATATCCCAGAATCCTGAGAAGCCAATTTTCTGACAGCCGAAGCAAAATCAGTAGCACCTCTAGTTGGAATAGAAGAGCTAGTTTTGAACATGAGCAGGTCTTTGCCAGACGGTAAGTAAGGATTGCCACTTTGTTGAACATTATCTACACCGTATTTTGCAGTATTAGTCTGGCCGTTTGTTGAAGCAAGTGCTGGAAAGTCCATTGCAGTCAGATTGGGAGATGATAGAGTCTTCGGACTTGGGTGGCTCTGGCTGAAATTACTATCAACTTGAATCTACAAATTTGGAGGGAAAAGTAGATATAGTAACATAAATGTCCCCAGTTAAGTAGTATGCAAGCAAAATGAAAATATTTTCATGAAAGCGACAGTAACATCCATGGAATGAAAAAGAAAAGATTATATATTCAAAAAAATGCAAATCAAATTTTGATAGTCCTGAACTCATGATAAGTTCCTATCAGGTCCCTTGTGAGCATGATGCAAAGGGTATAAGGATTCAAGAAACGGTGATTAAAATCTGTAAGCTGGATTTTGTTGGAGTCGTCTCACAACTTTATGGGATGTTGGAAACATCCCTGCCCATACAAGGCACAAGTATTGCTCTACATATTTAGCTTCCATGTGTTCAAATTTAATAATGTATCAAAACATATCGCAAGATGTGAATTTCCAACCAATAACTGCATTACAGCATGTTGGAGAAAGCTATAGCGCATGAAGAGAGGATTTACTAAAAACCAAAAATTAATCACTAGTTGGTCCGTGAAGAACAACCCACCTCTAACTGAGTGAGCATCTCAACGGTAAGATGTAAATCGCATCCATTGGCAAAGTAAACTTCAGCGAGGCTTTCTGATGCAAAACCAGGGAATAGAGAAGCTAAAAATTCCAAAGGGTTAAAATCAGTCTCATCCACAATAGCATTCTCAGTCAAAACATCATTTAAGAAACCGTGTCTAGCATTGTCATCATAAGCAAGTGCGTCTTGACCACTGTTAATATGCAGGTTGTTATTCCCAATCGGTCTATCCCAAGGCTTTGCCAATGAATTCAAAAAGCTTGCTGAAGATGGTTCCTCCCGGTAGGTTGAATTGGAAAACCTTAACTTATCGACAAAGGTATTTCCGTTAAGATGCTGTTGAGTCAATTCCTGCTGCTCGTTTGGTATATATCTACTTCCCGTGGTAGAAGAAAATATTGATGATTCATTATCGTCATTTATAGATAAGCCTGCAAATGAGAGGTTGTTAAGACCTTGTGGTTCATCTTCTTCAATGACATTGAAATCAGGAGTGATATCATCTGGGAGTTGACAACGCCAGTAATTGTGGGCCTCATCGTCAGAATTATTTGAAATGGATGATTCTGATCGATCTAAAACTGATTTCCCAAGAGAACCAGCCGTTGTAAGCCTTGATGCTGCATCTACCGAGCTAGTACTTCCAGATGGCAAAGATCTCAGGGAAAAGGGAATAAACTCTGCTGCATTTGGATTCAAACTGACTGCCTTGTTTGGAGAGCTCAGTTTCGTGTCAGTTGGGGATCCTCCTTTCTTTGATAAACTCATTATTAATTAGAATACGATCAAAACGATTAAAACATAGACAAACTTCAAAAACAGTAAAAGCAAGTTCCGAACAGCTTCATCCAAACCCTGCAAAATAATTCAATTCAATCATACTCATTAATCAATAGCATCTCATATCATTCATATTACAAAATACACACTATGAACAAAAAAACAGCTCAACATTGAACTCCATCGAATACTCCACCTATAATCGCCCAATTAAAAAGTGTGGTCGAGCACATAGAAATGTACATAACTAAGTTGATTATCCCATCAAGCAACTATAGGCGTCCGTATTAAAAAAAATTACTTGGAAGTGAATCCAATAAGCTCAATTGAACAATTGAGGAACAGTTTGAGTTACAACACAACTTTTAGCAGATCTTATGAATCCAAAAAGTACAAAAAATGCACTAAAGAACACTGGTCAATTACAGAACTAGTAAAAAACTTGAGGATAAGGTTAAAACCCTAAATTTTTCAGAAACAAATAATTGAAAGTGTCAAAACAGTATCTAAGATGAACTGAACAATTGAAATCATTGCTGAATTGTACTAGCTACATAAAAAGCCAATTAACACCTAATCAAATTTCCAAATCTCAATTTCACATAAACAACAAAAAAAAGTACAAACAATTTAAAATCAAAGTCAAAGCATAAGCAAATAAACAACAAAACCTTCAATTATCAAATCCACAAAATTTCATAGATCTCAAGCAATTCAACACCCCCAAAAAAAACCCCAAAAAGTCAAATTAATCAAATAGATTAGAATTACATAAAAAACACAAGATTTAATCAAAAGGGTAAGTGAAAGATCTAAAATTAATGAAAAATTAGAAATAAAAATTATACCTTTACGAATCAAATCAAAGGGATCCATAAGGGAAAATTGCATGAATAAAAGGGGTGAAAAAGAAGAAGAAGTGAAGAAAGATTATTTATTTATTGAGTTTGTGGGAATTGAATAAAATTGGAAGTAGCTTAGAGTATTGTTATCTATCTGAGTTATGAAGTTTATTTATTTTTGTTTTTTTTTTTCTCTGACTCAAATATGAGAGTATTTTTGTTTGAAAAAACCCTTGTTAGGGTAATACTAACACAACACCAGCACCACAAAAATTCTAAAGAAGACACCCAACCTTTCGCCACTTGATTTGACCCCTCTCTCTCTCTCTACATTTTTCTCTCTCTCTTGAGTCTCATGTGTGTACTGTTTTTTACTATTATAGTAATTTGTATGATTGAGATTTTGGTTGAAAATTTTTGGCACAAACTCTTTTTTAAGAAATTTTGTGTATTTAATCGATTTTATACCGATTAACTTAGGGATATAATCGAGTGGTTGAAGTTTATTTTCTATTAATTGAACATCGAGATTTTGATCGTCATTTTAATTATGAAGAGATTTTAAATTTTTTGATTGGCGTTCGACAGTGAATATTTTAGTTTTGGCAAAAAAAGTATAAGTTGTTTAATTATTTTATATGAATTAAAGAATGTAGTTAATTTTATGTTAAAAATGAAAATTTATATAAGTTATTTTATAAAAAAATTCTTCAGTGTTATATTGAAAAAATAAATTAAAGAATTGAAGGATAAAAAAGTAATAAATAGTTAGAAATATAATAAAAAAAATAACATTAATGATTCGTTAATATTACAAAATGATTTATAATTTAGGATGAAAAATTTTCTAAACTGAATTATAAATTAAGACTGATGCAATAGTATTTTATTTTATCATTTTGACCGAAATTAATTTACTAATTTTTTTGGGTTATAAAGGTAACATATTTTGAAATTTTATTTTCTATGTAAATGAAAAGATTTTTTTTTGGCAGACTAGTTCGCCAAGAAATAAGGCAGGATGATGTTTGAACTTGAACATCTAACATGATCTGTTCAACCCTGTTTTAGGTGAATTAATTGCGGGTCGGGGCGGACATAAATCACATGTGTTGGACCGTTTTTTCATGTGTAATGGTTATTGTGTATGTTTTTTAATATCAATCATTTGATTTTTAAGAGAATTGATCTTAGAAATCTATAATTTGGTCGTAAGGTAAATAAAATCTGATTAAGAAATTATTCTATTTAAAAAACAAACTTAAATTCTCTCAAAATTCATTGTTTTATGAAGTTTATTAACCTTGAACTTAATATCTTAATTTTAGTATATGAGTCGTTTTTGTCTCATAAAAATCATTCAAAATTGAAAAACAAATAAATATTTAATAATTCGACTACGATAGTGGGATTAGTTTCAAAAATGAATTTGAGTTTGATTGTTAAAATTGAAAGATATGAAGTGGGAGTAAAGTAAATATATTTGATAAATTTTATGAAAATATCAAGTACTTTGAATTGAAAAAATACAAGAAATGTAAAGCTTTTTATTTTTGGTTATGCGTAGGCTTCAAAAATAAAGTTATGTTAGAATCAAATGGGTTTAATCACAATATCTTTCTTTCAACGAATGTTTTGAGGATAACAATGCAATAACTAGCATATAAACAATTAGTCTATTAATCGTGTACTCTAGTGTGCATGTTATAATAAGATAAGTGCAATATTGCAAAAGAAGACAAACCCAATATAGTGGCAACAACATAAAGAGGTCTAAAGAGACATTAAACACTTAAAAGGAAATCTAGAGTATAACTAGTCAAACAAATATACTTTGGTGTGAAGTCCTCTTACTTGAGGTAATTGAAGTACTCTAGTTGAGGTAAGAAAATTAAATCCAAGATAAGTCAATATCTTAGTGATTGTAATATAAGATAGGTTAATGATACTTATAATGGATTAAAATCAAATCCTTCAACTTTTGAAGAAAAATCCCTCTGAATAATATGGAGTGGATTAGCTTACCAAGATGATAGTGAATCAGTATAAAAGTAGTACATTATATTGCATCATTTCTATTTTATTATATTTTTCTACTTTGCAAAATTTTTTAGTGATTTAACTTCCACTTTAAATGTTTTATCTAATGTTAAATGTTTTGATGATGAGCTAAAATATATCGATTTAAAAAGTTGTTTGTTTTGATTAAAGAAAAACTTTTAAAGACGGTAAAAGCAATTCAAACTCTTATTTCTTGTGTTTTTACATGCACTTTCACAAGTATCCGACCATTTAAATGACATGCCACAATCATGACATTTATATCGCTGAGTTTTTCTCAACAAATCATGTGTTATCAATCAACAAGTTTCAAATTGTTTTTCGTTGGTCGTTATTCCGCTGAATTTGAGTCTTGATACAACACGTGCTGAAAAACTCAGCTTTCTTCTATTTGCATTAATAAGGAATGAGTTGAGGCTCGTTGTGTTAACACTTAGCAAAATACGTCCTACAAGTCCTCTCTAATCACCAATTCCACTAATGTCGTTGAATTCTTCTGTGTTTTCTTTACAAGTTTGACTTTATGTTGACTTTTAATCTTCTTCGACAAACTAAAACTACTTCTTGAGGCTTACTCCTTTTTTACGGTTCATAAGTTTTACATGTTGCTCGTACTTATAAAATATACTAATTAAAGACAACTTTAAAAAGCATTTTAGATATTCTAAAGAAACTTAGAATCAAAAAAAGACAATACATCATCATACATTGATTCTTTTATTTTTCTTTTGTGCCACTTGCAATAAACAACGTTACACCTTCGATTAGTCAAAATAAAAAACGTTAGACCTTCGATAGTATTTTATAGTCTTTATGAACCTCCCAAGTTAGAAGATAGTATATGAATATCTAACCTTTGTTGTCCCTAGTAGAAAAGCCCAATTGTCCGTAAGAAAATGGTAAAGCCCAATTGCTTGCTTGCTTCTTTTTTAACACTCCTATTTTAGAATTAATTTTACATAGATTAGAAGTATTAGTATTCAACAAATTTTATTTATTCTTTTGACAAAAGTATTCAACAAAATTTTAGGTACTAAATAATTTTACTCCTTTTCAATTGTTCTTTGTCTTTTGAGATTTACATATATAAATCAAAGAAACTTTTTCACTCTAAATAATATACACTTGTCTACGAGCTTTATGATTTTTTTATTCTTTTTTACGATGAAACTATTGAGGATCGAACCTATATACTACTAAAATCTCTCGCCTTAAGTGGATCAGTGGCTATTCAAAAGATCTTGGAGATTGTACTGTGGAGGTGGCAGAGTTGTGGGCGAGCTTGAGTTGACTGAAGTTAGCAAGGCATCGTCAAGTAGAGTTGCGTATGAATGCTCAAGTTGTGGTCAAAATCCTTAAGAGCATGAATATCGCCTGCAACTTATCGTTCCTTCGTTGTTCCCAATTCATTTATGTCAGAGGCATATGGACATTTCATCCACAATGGTCCTTCTTTATATTGCACCGTTCATTTGCATATTAACTTTAAAGCCTAAAAGAGAGCACATGTGTATAAACTTGTAGAGTATAGTGGGACCCATTTGATAGTTCTTTATGAGTTGTATGAATATTTAAAAAATGTGATTAAGTTGTTTAAATAATTGAGAAGTGTAAAATAATATATGAGACTTATTTAAAGGATGCATATGAGTTTCTTGGATAATGATGCTCTAATAAAGAGATTACCGTACATTCTGGAGGTTGGAGTCTTCTTTGCAAAAGGATATGAAAATTATTGAAGTTAGATTGAGAATGAATTTTGAATTCAACATGTTTATTGTGAAAGTAATTTGTGTGCGGATTTGCTTGTTCGTGTAGGATGCAAAATGGATACTAATGTGATTATATACGAGTCTTGTCCTACTCAACTTCATTCACATGTTATAGATGATGCTTTTGAAACTAGTGTTTCAAGGATAGTTATTGTGTAATAATTTATTTTTGAGCTTTGGCCCTCCATTTAATAAAAAAATAATCTCACCATTAAACTAAACCCAGTGGGTTGGGATTTATGAGAGATTAAATAAACAAAATAAGACATAATCTTAGATGTTGAATCCCTTATTCTACTTTTTATTGAAATTAAGGTAGCTATTTGAATTCTAAGTGAATAAAAATCAAATTAAAAATACCAATACGCTTTTCAAATTGGAATCAAATGAAAAAATTGAGAACAACAATACGCTTTTCACTTACATTGTATTTGGTAGCTAGAAATGTAATTATATTTTGTAGTCACTTCGTCCTTATTCTAAGATCTACTTACAAATTTTTTACAGTATGTACTAAGAAAAACAATTTAAGTTTCTCAATCATAATATTAATGGATAACAAAATCTAAGAACAAATTAAATATGAATGGTTTTGACATTTCAAAATTAGTTTCTTAGTACTAATTATTTTTTTTTCTTCTATAATATATTTTTGTCATCAAAACTGCATCAAGAGATTTCTGAATTATTGCACCAAGCCGGTGAAGCCACCAACTGTTCAAATCAAAATTCAAGCTTATTGTATTATTGCATGTATGAACTTGCACTAGCACACTTCAATTCACTTCATATGCATTGTGCAAATAATTAGGTTTGTTATCCATCACTATCACCATAAAAATAAAATCGTTTTTGAAATCTTCATCACCATTTATTTGTGTGATAGATAATCAATAATGTAAGGAAACATAGTAATTCAGAACTATGACATTTCATGGATATGTCATATTGTACAATACCAATGTATTATTGCACCCCCAGTACATGGTCTATGGCTTGTATGTCGGGGAGATAGAGGGAACGTTAGAGTCCACAACATGCCTATAATAATTTAGGATCAACAAAAGATTGAAACACCACATTTTTTCATATAAATTCTTATACATTATATGGATGATTTGGGTGTAATTTTTATATTTTGTTGATAACATTTATGAACCTAATGGTTGATATATATAGTTATGCTTTAATTTAAAATAAAAAATAGTCATGTTTTAATGTGAGTTCAATGAAATGTAGTATTCTCTATTAATTCATTTACTTTAATTTGGTACAATTTATTTGTACTATAATATTGTAATGTGTTCTATTTATCCATTAGTTGTTCCGGTTTCTTCCTCTGCATACTCTATTTGTAATATAAACTTGTTAGTCACAAAATTGATATGTGAATAACCATACATCTTGTTTACGCCTTTTTTTAATCAACTATCCAGTTTATTTGCTATAAACTATAAGTTAACGGAATAAGTTATAAGTTCATCTATTATAAGTTAATTTATCAACTATATTGTTCTTTTGAAATTTTTGTCACTAATATTGCTACAAAGTTCATTTAATAGTCTTTTTTCATCTTATTTGAGAATTGAGACAAAACATATATATAAACATTCATGCTCCTCTATTAACATCTTCTATAAGAAAAAAACAAAACGGTGAGAACTTACGTAATACTCAAAACAACAATATCTTGAAAAGTGGTGCTCAAACTTGAGGTTGAAAAACGTTTGATTAAACCAAAAGCCACTTACCAAAGCACAAAAAGAGGCATTGGCACATAGAAGAAGAATATTTCACGTTTTGTATATCCCTTATCATCGTATTCATGTATCCTTATCACGAGGGTCTGGCACTTATCAACTTGTTGCTCCAGTGGGTCTTAGAAGTACGGTTTTTTTGTGATAATGCATTGGACACATGACCTTATTTTGTCATCTTCCATACCCTCAACAAAAACATTTTTCCATCAAAAACAATGGACCCCTCGCAGTTTTGTCACTATGCCTTGTCAAAGACATAAATTGTGTCTTAACGTTGGAGGGCTTTACTTATTGGTTGTCACACCTTCCTCTCCAAAAAAATGCGCTTAGATAACAACAAACTAGAAAATAGACTAATGAGATTTGACATCATGTTTACATGAATCATATCAACAAAATGTAACATTTTCATTTTGTTCTAAGATAATGTAATTGACATTATTTGCCAAGACAATACAAAAAAACGAATTTGAATTCAATACGATCAGAAGTACTCAGTCAAAAAAATCTCAATACGGATGATTTTATCGCAACATACAGAGGTTTTGTAGAGTTGTTTAAACTCAATACGTATGACGAGTTATTCAATCTTAATCAACCAATTGAGATCAAACTACCAATAAAACTAAACATTGTGTCCAAAACATAAAAACAAAAGCTAGATAGCTTCAAATAAATTTCATAGCCTAAAATTGGTCCAATCATATAAAAACTAAAATTCAATTGCTAGTAATCAAAATGAAATTGCAACTAACTTGAAGTGATTGAAGTCCGGGAAGAAAACTCCTCTCCAACCATCATCCATTCAATCACCAATGCCAAAAAAATAAAACATAAATGAACCATAATCTTCAAAACAAAACAGTGACAGAACACAGAACACAACAAATTCTAACTAAACCTTGTTTCCACCAACAAAATGCTTGCAATCATTCAATGTTTCTTCTTATTCTTAATCACTCCCTATGTGTCTCTGTCGTCCTTGGCGGAGTTGTTTCCATGGTTGAGTAGCAACTGCGAGATCTACCAAGAGGTCTACAAGCAAAACGTTCCTTGCTCCTAGGAGAATCCAAAGTCCTAAGAAGAATCTGTTTCAAAGCATGTATGAAATCTTTGTTATGATCAGAAACAGAACTAAATTGTTGGCGAAATTTGGTGTGCCGCTTTAAAGCTTCATCAATTGTGATTTTCTTCTCGTCACTCTCTGATCTCGCTCTTTCATCCTTCACCGCCTCAGCACACAAACCGCATATCCATCTACCACCGAATCTCTCCCTCACACGCGCAATGTACGCGTGTGTACACTCCTCCACCAATCCACAGCAGCTGCATTTTGCGGTGGAAACCGCCTCCACCTCTTGAACCTCATCTTCTTTCACAACGTTCGCAGCCATGTGTACTCGCGCTTCTTTGATTCTGCTTATTTGATTATTCTGTATTCAAACACAAATAACAAATTAACCACTAACATTTGCTTAAATAAGAAAAAAAGTACAGAGACAAACAACAAAAGAGCTGTCTGGTGCACTAAAGCTCCCTCATACGCACTCATAAACCGGAAAGGAGTTCCACCATTTTAGTGTATTGCGTACGCAACAAAAAAAAAGAACAAAAATCATGCATTAAGGGAATAATTAAACATAAATCATGACACAATTTATAGTTGTAACTTCAATCATTGCTTTAAAATTAGACGCGACCGCTAACTCGCACACTCTGGCACCAACCACTTGCTGACCATCCTTGGCTATCGACAGAGTGTCATCATGCGGACAACATAAGACTAATTTCCATTCGCCTGGAGACCAAGTAAATGTTGGCCAATACATTTTTAAACTCGGGAAGAATCGATGCTGGGAACACCAGGTCGATCTTCGGAGTTTCAAGACAGGTTAGGTTACTCCGGTTATCATAGTTTTAAATTAGGATATGAAGCGCGGACACTCCTTTGCTTAGGCGTGTCCGACACGACACTTACAATCACATTGAATTCTATAATTTGTTCAAAAAATAATGTGTGTGACTAGAATGGGATGACAATGGTATGAATTATGATGATAATTGCAATATATATAAAGATTGACATACATAAAAATAGCTAGCATGTTTATGATTGAATGTAAAATTATCGATGATAATTGAAATGAAAATGAATAGAATTGGTTGTTACCGTGACCGTGAGTGATACTGGTAAATTGGTAGGTAGGAGTAGGACACAGACAGACAGACTATCGTTCTTTCTCCCACTGGATGATGATCAGTTGAACGCCGCCGCCGCCGAAAAGTGAAAAATACTGGAACGGCGTATTCAACATTACAGAGCCCAAATTGGCTCTCTATTTTATGCGATGCGATGATGATGCAGCAGTTACTTATTTGAAACGACCCAATGAATTTGCGTTTTGATTGAGTGATATGATATGATATGATATGATATAAATGCGGAGGGAGCAGAGTCAGATAGATGGGGAGGGATCTTTGTTGTTACTCTCTCAGCTCTGGTCTCTACTATCAAACTATGTTATTTATAAAGAGAGAAAGAGAGAAGTGTAAAGTAGGTGAAAAGAGACCAATTATTGCCTTTGGGGATTTGTTGCTGCTGCTGGTGCTGCTGGTGGCTATTTACTCACTTCCATTTTCTTTTCTTTTCTTTTTTATCTACAATCTTTAACTCAATTTTTGAAATGGGAATATAAAATTTGACTAAAAATTACTACCTCAAGTCCTAAATATAAGAAGAAATTTACTTTTTAGGTTCATTGATAATCTAATGCATTTAGTCTATATTATGGACTAAATACATTATATTCTCAATAAATCTAAAGAGTAAATCTTCTTTTATATTTAGAACTGGAGAGAATATTTTATTTATAAATCAAATTCAGATTCTCACAAATTATTTATTGTTCGAAGAGTTTATTAATCATTTAAATTTATTCCTTACCAAAAAAAATTGCTTGTTTATTCATTTTGATTTTAAATATAAGGAGAAATCAGAATCTATTTTCTCTATTTTTTTGGTTACAAAATATATTTTCTCTATTGATTTGTCAAAAAGTATTTGATATTTTTTTTTATCATTTTATTTGATATATAATTTGATTCAATATTATAAATTTAACTCAAGGGGTGTGGTTGAGCGGTTGGGGTCCATCCTCCCTTTACTAAGGGTTGAGAGTTCGATTCTCACCTTGGGTATGGAGCAGCTTTAAATCCTTGGTCTAGTTATCCCACTCATCGACGTGCCTCCAATCTAGCGAGGATTAGTCACTGCGTTCGGCGGTAGATATCCCGGTCTCAACAAAAAAAATTCAATATTATAAATTTTATTATATTTATAACCGGAAATAGCACAATGTTAATCTAAGTTAAGATCTCTATATTTGATAAGAAAAAAAAATTGGTCAATTTGATAAAAAAAATTATTTAGAAAAAAAACTACAAAGAATAAATTTCTTTTTTTGCTTCTTTTTGTTTAGCATTTGTACCTAAAATAATACAAAGAATAAAATAATAGTACTTTTTTAATCAAATAATTATTTAAAGTATGTGTTTATCATTTTTCTCTAAATAGATGTGTCCATTAATAGAGATGATCCCTAACCCGATAATATTCCCTTTTTTTTTTGGTGTTACATTTCTCTTTTCTTATTTGGTACAAATATTCCTCTTTTTTTTATAAATATGAAAAAAGAAAAAATGGATATCGTACAAGTATTTTTTTTTTTTTTGCTTTAAATGCATTTTTAAACCTTCTTTTCTTTTTTGACGCATTAAACCTTCTAACTGTATTTTAAAAATCAATTTTTTGGTCTTCTAGTTTAGTTTAATTTAATTTTGATAATTTTTTTGGTAACATGGTCTTTTTTTTTGTTGGCGATCTATTTATTTAAGATATGACAGTTTTTTTATACTCTTGTAACCTTTATATAATTTTTTTTAAAAAAATATGACCTTGTTTATTGGACATATTTTTGTTGAAATGAATGTTTAATGTGGCCTAATGAACATTGAACACATCATAAATAAATAAATAAATAGACCATAACCCACACATAGAAAATACTTTTTTTAACAAGCCAAATATATAAATGATAATCAACCCCTAGCACAAGATGTGCTAGAAACAGGTCGACAAAGTATACATCAAGACATCATGTGAAACAAAGGAAATCAGTCAAATGCCCATACATAAAAAATGATTCGCCCACCAACTATGTAAGTGAACCCCGATCCCAGGATATTGCGTCCTCAACCACCAAAAAGAATGCCGCTTAACCAAGTCCAAAAGATGAAAAACTGATTGTGCCGAGTCTTTGAACAGGCGCTGACTACGCTCTGTCCAAATAACCCATACACACACCATCCAAATGAGCTGCATAAAAGATCGTCGCGCCCGACTGCCACCCACTGTAAAGGTAAACTGGATGAAATGGGCAGATGGAGTCGGAGGATCTACCATCGCAAACCCGATCCACGACCTGACTAGCGACCACAAGGAACCAAACAATCCGCAAGTAAAGAACAAATGATAAGCCGACTCAACGTCACCACAACCAGATACACATAACTGAAGCTCCGGTGCAAGAATGCCCCGACGAACCAAATTGGACTTCGTCGGTAACCTATCACGCAAAAGTCTCCACACGAGAATAGACACTTTCAGAGGAGCCTGACGATGCCAAATAAGATCAACTGTATCATCATGAGAAGCCGCTGCCGATGAAGTCAAAAGCTGATAGGCTCCACTGACTGTGTACCCAGTCTCTGGATCAAGACGCCACCGCCAAACATAGAAAATACTCAAAATTGATCCCGTAGGATAGCTCAAGTGGTAAGAGCTGGGGACATATGGATTAGGTAGGGGAGGTTCAGGATTTAATCCTTAAAGGGAACAATTTAAATATTTCCGATGTACCAAAAATACTCAAAATTGATCCAAACATATAATGTGTATAGGATTTTACAAAGGCCAAATGTTATGTATTTAAGCTCAAAGGTAGAGATTGATTTGATCCAACAAACTGGATACAATCGTAATACAATCGAAATAAAAGAGGATAGATTTGTTTCTGAATCTATGGATCTGTGAAAGAGATTTCTTTTGTACTATGCCCACGTTATATGTTGCTGAATTATTTCTTTTTTAAAATTCTAATGGTTAGCATTATATTCTTCTGAACTCTTTGAATCGTTCAAGTACCTCAGTCCTCAGTAAAGATATCAACAATATGCAACATATTCTTTAAATTTAGATTTGTTAAGATATCAACATATTCATTATTGTCAAAAAAAAAAAAAACATATTCATTTGTACTAAGCTTGAAAAATGATGCAAGTATGTCACACTTCACATGGAGCAATTGTACCACAAGCAGTAGCTTTGATCATAACTCATAAGGGATGGAATTGTTGTAAGGTGGGACACTTTGTACTCCGGTCTGCTTGCACGAGGATCCTTAAATTTCTTAGGCCTCACAGCTGAGGCCATCACATGCCTGCTCTTTGTCCGAATAAAACTCACTCATAATTGATTTTGTTTTTATTTCTATCATTTTCCCTACTTTTGAGCTCAATAAATAACCATATTCTATCCTCTAGGATAGCTCAAGTGGTAAGAGTTTGAGACATATAGATTGGATAGAGGAATGTCAATGTTTCGATCCCTGGCGTGAGCAATTTATAATTCCGATGTACAAAAAAAAAATCATACTCTGCTTATCATGCTACATATTTTATTAATTAATTTATGGTAAAAGAAACAAAAATAAAACATTTTGATTAATGTTTTCTTAATTAAATATGTACAAGTATCATCTCCATCTCTTGACTTGAAATAAAGTGAAATCTTAAACATGTACTTACAGCATAGTACTAAGTCTTCCACTTTGTTTTTTCTTCTTTTTTTTGAAGAAGCAAAATAATTTTATTAAAAATTCTGAATTAGCACAAGGCGTGCATAAATTAGAAGGAAGGTTTAAGCCGGTATAAATTAATCAGAAAGTAAAGATACATCAAAAGCTCTATACAACTAGAGCATCAATTGCGTCGCCATCCTAAACAAGCTAAAGGCTGAGAGTACCATAACCCAAAATCAACAGACAAGTGATTGATATTAACCTTTAACCACCACTAAAGATGAAGTTTTATCTGATCAAGAATATGAGACACTGAAAATTCCTGATTCTTGAATATACTTGCATTGCGAGCGTGCCATATCCGCCAAATAGTAGCTAGTTGTTTTTTCTTCTTATACTTCTATACTACATGTATTTTAGATTTATTAAAAAATTAATGTATCTAATTTTAAAATAAAGTAAAATCTTAAACATTTACTTACAAAATAGTTCTAAGTCTTCCACTTTGTTTTTTCTTCTTAATCTTCTATACTACATGTACTTTAGATTTATTAAAAAATTAATGTATCTAATTTTAAAATAAAGTGAAATCTTAAACATGTATTTTGGATTTATTAAAAAAACTAATATATCTAATCTATTAATAAATTCATATACATCTATTTTTTAAAGAATTTAAAAAGTGTACAAGAATTTCTAATAATAGGCAACGAAGTTAGTATAAGATAAGACTAGAAGAGTAGAATGATACTCCCTATAGTACTTAAATAGTACAAGAATAATTGATAGAAAAAAAATTAATATATTTTTAGTTTAAAATTTAGATTAAATATAACATTTTAGTGATCTAATTTTTTTTCTTAGATTTAAAATCGGAGATAGTGATCTAATCATAAAAATTATGATAAATCACCTATATAAAAGTGATAATAAATTAATTTGATTTTTTTTGTTTACAAATGAACCGAGAATCGAACACATAACCTCTAATATATTATCAAAATTTCTCACCATTAGATCAAACTTATTTAGTGACTTAATTTGATTTAATTCTTAAAAGAATAATTTTGGACCAAATTTTATTTATGTCACAGTCGAACACTTGATCATCAAGGTTTCATTATTCTGAAAAAAGTTAACACAAACAAAATTAATACTACCTCCGATCCTAAATATAAGAGAAAAATTATTTTTTAGATTTATTAAAAATCTAATGTATTTGGTCTACAATATAGACTAAATACATTAAATTTTCAATGAATTTAAAAAATAATTTTCCTCTTATATTTATGTCCAAGGAGTAAAAGTGATCCAACGAAACATTTTTGTGGCGCTATGCACTTTTAGAGATTTATTTATGGTTTTTTTTTAATTAAGATATGATTTTAGTTATCAACTAAAGAAAAGAAAAAACTTTATAGTAAATCAACAAGGAAATTTACGGAGTAATCGAAGTATATTTCCGATTTCGTGTAAGCCAGAAAAATCCACATGAAATGGTTTTTTTTTTTTTTGACTAAACACATGAAATGTTTTATCCTTTACAAAATCCCTTATATAACCTTGGAACCATTGAATTAATCGAACCGTAACATGGGCAAGGTACATCAACTAAACAAAGGCAAAACCGTAATTAAACAGAAAAACAACAAATTTCCCGAATTTCGATCGTAACAATGTACCAAACTACCTAACAATAACATCGTAACTTCGAAAGATTCTCAACAAAATCAAAAACCCTACAAATTTTCAAAACACATCTTGATTCTCTTTCCCACATAGATCAGAAAATTTTCAAAACTTTTTTATTTAATCTTCGAAGATGATGCACATGACACTATATTGGGGTAAAAACGTGACACTGTTATTTGATTCATGGAAGACCGATTCATGGACGAGTTATGTACTGAGTTTAATTGCATGTTTTGTGATTGCTACTTTCTACCAATATCTGGAAAATATTCGGATTCGGCTGAAGTTTTCCTCCGGTGAGAGGAGGACGGAGATTCAGACTCCTCTTCTGCGGTTGAACAAGGTTTCTAGGAATAAGGTTGCAGAATCGGTTCTGTTTGGTGTGAATTCTGCGATTGGGTATTTGTTGATGTTGGCTATAATGTCGTTTAATGGTGGTGTTTTTGTTGCTATTGTCGTTGGTTTAACGATTGGTTATTTCTTGTTTAGGAGTCAGGGTGAAGAAGATTCTGCACTTGTTGTTGATAGTTCTTGTGCATGTGCTTAGTTTTTTGTTCAAATTTATTTTCTGTAATACTAATATTTGTGAATCTGTTAGTTTTTTTTTTCTTTCTCGTTTCTAAGAATTTTCTGTTGTGTGATTCTATTCTGTATCATCAAAATGAAACAGTAGCATTGGAACTTTTTTGTTCTTTGTACTATTAATTAAAGTAGCAATTGTCTTCTTTTTTGTTTCATTGTCGTTTTTGGTACTGTAGCTAGCTGTAATGGCAATGCAAAATGAATGCCAGAAATGTTTTTTTTCGAACTTGAGATGGATCAAAATTGGGATTAGATAGATGTTTAATGGGAACTAATAATGTCAATAATAATGAGGGCAATAGGAGCAAAATGATAGTAATGAAAAACGATATCAAATTGTCTATTTCACACTGATGTATTTCTACCGTTAGCAAACTAGCCACACATAATGCTAGTCAAATTTGGAAAGTTGTTTAGCAATTTGTAACAATCTGAAAGTACACCTAACCTATAACATGAGTAAAATCAAGGTAAGATTCTATCGTAGGACTTATAAGCAGATACAAGAGCATATAAAAGCACTGCAGTCACAATCGTCTTCAATTTGAGGATATTTACAACATCCAAAGACACCACACGAACAGCTCCGTCCTCTGATTAGTTCGAGAAGGATTGTCGTCAGTGTAAAATCCATAGTGTGAAAGTGAAAGTCATGATGATTCATGTAATTGAAGCATCAGAGCAACAAATAACTCAGAATTGATACAGCATGTGGATCCTTCGTTATCTATGAAACAGCCAGCAACTCCATAGCACATGCAAACTGTCAAAATGTAATATGGAGGAGGATCCACACTATCATTGAACTTCAGTTCTGAATAAGGCGAGTTCACTTTCTTGCGATAAGAACTTGTACTTAAAATTGTTAGGGAGCCATCTGTTCAGTCGCTCAGGCCAGAACCTGACACCAAATAGAGAAGCAGATTTGGTCATTTATTTTAATTAAATGTGTCAGGAACAAAAACAAAGATGCAATAATAACAAAAGAATGTAAATTTCAATAAATAATGAAACAATTTATGAGATGATACTTTTTAATTCCTTTTGATGGCTACTCTAGTATGCAGTGTCAAATGTTTCATGATTATATTTATATGAGATGATGCTGTCATTGTGCTTTATCATAACTTTTTATTTGATCAATATATAAATGATTGTTCAATGGGAAGGTATGGGATGATGTCCTCACTGTCACTTTTTGAGAGATCCCCGTTTTCCTCAAGTTTTTCATGCTTTACCCCAATATTTTTGACCAATTCCAGTTTTTACTACTTTCTTTTTAATTTCATTGTACATGTTCTTACTTCCCACCCACCTATAGCAGGATACAACTTAATTGTATTTGTGGATGTACATTTCTTACTCTCATGATCTTGTCAAGTCTAAGAAGACTTATGGTGAGAACATGATTCGTCAAATGGTGTTAGTGTTACAATCTCCCTGTTATGTTTTTACAAATTTCAACTAGCATTAAAATTAGACTGGCTTTGAAAGTTAAGGGGACAAAGTAGAGATGATAAAATCCACTTGGAAATCCCGTGTGGAAAGTAGAACTGAACTAGGACTTACTTGTCTAGTCTTTCGCAAATTGCCCGGCGAACAGAAGAATTGAGGCCATATGCAATTGAGTTAAAGAGGCCCTGAAATAAATAGACAACAATGAGAAAGCTTAGCAAGCGAGATGTCATAATGGAACTGAAGTATGATGCTCAATTAACTCGGTTCACTCTTGACATCAATTTGAACCAAGTGATACCAAAAACATAAACCGAAAAAAACACAAACATTTGGGCAAAATGGAAGGTGATAACTGATAACTGCAGTGATGCCATGCAATTCCCTTGTGTATAAGTAAAAAAGTGTTCAACTGTTAATGTAACTGGAGTATGATGCTCATAATTAAAACTTCTTAATTGCTACATCTTCTAAAACAATTTTGGTTTTTTTCCTGTCAACTCGAGTTTAAATTGCAAGAATTACCATCCTAATCATATGCAAAGAAAAAACATTGACCAATTATAACATGCTGTTGAACTTGAATTACATCAAACCACTACAAAGCTTAGAGAAACTTAAAATTTTTGCACCTAGAGCAAACAAACACCGAAAACTGCTCCTTAGAGCCAGTAAAATCAAAGTTGTACTCTTGGTAATATACCAGAAAGGCAGTGAAAGGCTCATAGCACACATTGTTTAAACTATTATCATATTTTTTGTTTAAATATGTTGAATGACAAAGTTGAACAGGTTGTATACCCAGATTTTCAGACCCAGTTAAATTTGCAAATATATTAAATATCAATTATTTCACATGCAACTGGATTACAAGTTAGATAATGCATTTTAGTCTGTTATGAACATATTAGACAGGAAGATGTAATAAGTCTGATTATTTGAGAAAGTAAATGTTAACATATGAGTCGTAAGAGATTAGTGGAACTGACAAAAGATTTTAGAAGAAGATAAAGCAGAAAACAGTATGGTTACTTATAGTTACCATAAGGGCAGCCGTTCCAACGTCAAGAAGTGAGAGCCAAAAAATCTTTTGGTTAGGTTCAAAAAAATCATGAATTCGGTTAATAGTTCCAAAAGCCCATGATCCTATTAGAATTAGCGGATAGTATCCCCACCGGTTCAGAGCCTGCAAAGCAAAATCCAAAATAATCACATATTTGTTCAATTGCAACATAGATGCAACAGGTAACAGCACAGTCATCATCTTAAGCAATTGATTCAAGCATGGATATAAATTTACTCACGAAATCCAAACAAAACATGTAACAGTTGTATTTTATTTTGGGATGTACTAGACTCGCCAATTCTAATTAAATCCAGAAACAAAATATGAAATATAAGGAAAACAATCCTAAGAGATCTTCTAAAATACTCTAAAAATGTTTATATGATATTTATTTCATGAGGTATTTCATATATTTTATCAGAAACATCAAACAACAATAGTATAAAGCTATAAATACCCTCATGTTGTCTCTTGTATCTGAGACATAACCTTGGCCTGACATGCCACTTGCCATCTGAAATTTTACAAGAAACAAGGTCTCAGAAAGTGAGCGAACAAGCAATTTATTCTTAGTTTGAAAGATAACCAGCAGAATCCGAAACATACACGGGTTGCATTATTCAGCATGCGTATTACTTGAAAGTATGTAAACCCATTATATAGAATTGCACCCCAAAGTGGCATGTAAAATGTAACAAAATGAACTGCCTGCATAAAAAAAGGAACATAATTTTAGATGACAGGTAAAAGAAAAAATTACTAGAGTATTTTGATTAGCAAAATACATATACAAATGCAATATATGCAATCCAAAGTTTCAGAAAATTTGGAAATTCTGTTGTTATTCTGCTTTCTTTATATTATTCATTAGCATTGCAATCGTATTTTGGATAATGCCATAATGGAAAGCACCCCTAAGCACTTTACAAAAATGTGGATAGAATGCTGTGTAGAACCACATGTGAACTGTGTTCCTATTACTACTTGCCTTCCCTGTAAGACCTGTTTGAGTCCCACACCATGTACCAAAATGTCTATGGTCATTACCAAAGGAGCGCATAACTGTCATAACCAGGGAAGTACCTATAAAAAGTTTATAAAAAAAACATCAAATGAGCTCTCTTCAATGCAAGTTGATAATGGACTTGAATGAAATCAAGACTAGTTGAAGTTCCTACTCTTCATACATAACCAAAGGCAGTACGCAAAATTCATTTTCAAATTAAAAGTTCTAGGATTGGGATGCATACCCCAGACATATAAATGGAACATGGCCTCCAAATCTTCAACATCTGTTTTGTGTTTTACAACAGTCCGGTGAAGGGTAAAAGCAATTGTTGTAGTCCAAAGGAAAGATGCCACACAAAAGAAATGTGAACTATATCCCTGAGCGTAACAAAAGAAAGTTCTGGACGGGTCCCTGTATCAAAATGAAACTTCTATCAATCACACGACGAACATCTTCAGTAGATACATATATTTGAAGTTAATTGCACTTGATCTAGCAAGTATACCCTATTATGCTGAAGAAACTGCAAAGCATATCCTGCAACAGGCGAAAATGTCATAAAAGAGCATTATGGCTTAGAAGAAGAGAACAGGGCAAAACCAATGCAGTAGCTGATCATCTAATGCAAAGGAACAAACATATATGATTCTTGAAGAACCTACTTCTTAATTGCAAAACAGTGTGACGATGACAACTTACAAATCAAAGTAGCTAAGGGGAACATTGAACAAATAACAAGAAAGGTTACAAAATTCAGTATCTTATCTCAAAAAAATTTACTTAAAACCTAACAGTTTTAATCAACAACATGTAGGTTTTGCAAATTACCACAACAATTGAAGTCAATAACAAGCACGTAACAACCGATAAGTTTTACAACACACATATTCAACATAGAAGCTTGCTCTAATTACTAGCTCACTAGGCATAACAAATACTCCTAAACATATTAAATGATAGTAGGACTCCTAACAGTTACAAATTTACAATCAGTGAAATTAGGGTAAAATGGAGGCAAAACAGTAATGCTGAGATTCAATTTTAGGATTAAGTAGTTCTTAAATAAACTAGGTGTAACATAAGCTAATGTTCTCAACCATTTGAATCCTATTATAGTTCTAAATTATGGTCCACAAATGCACTTGCAGCCAGTGGCGGAGCCAGAAAATTTATAAAGCCCGGGAAAAATCTAAGTTTTGTTTTGAAAAATCTCAAATTTGAACAAAAAATCCCAGTTTGGTCCTAAATTGACCCCTAAAAATACCAACATTTTTTGCCAGGACAAGTGCTCGGGCTGGCTGGGCGGTGGATTCACCACTGCTTGCAGACGCAATATAAGAGTCCCAGTTGCAGCCGTATTTTAAAAGTTTTAGAGATCTCTCCAACAACAATTGCAGCCGCATCACTCAACATTTTACCGCAATATCAAAGTTGGCACCGCAATTTAGAACCATAGTCCTAACTAATTCTAGCTCTATTTAGAACTACATTTGAAGTTTGGTGAATTTGCTTAAACCTATCTTTAGCTTAGCAAAAACCTAACTTACAAAATCTAATTGATTCATTACATCGATTAGAAGCAACACTTAGATGCTAAGTACAAAATTAAGCAACTAGATTAACAACAACTAAAGCTAAAGCGCATTTAATCATGCAATTTTTTCGAACTATGGGAATAATGAAACTAACAAATCAATAATTCGAAGAAATATTGAAAATATAAAGAGGAAATGAAGTGTTATAGATCTGAAACGAAGAAAACGAATACATACTGAGAGTGCGAGGTAGAAAACGAGCTTGAATGAAAACTTGCGAAGCTCTTTGAAGAGAAGGTAGCATAGTACAATGAAGCTTGAACCAGCAAAAGACAGACTCGAAGCGCCGATGTTTACTGCTGTAATAATCCGGCGATCGTACGCCGTTAGAGTGCTGCCGACGGCGACGGAACTCGCCATTGCGCAGGACGAAGTTCGCGATCGCCGATCACAGCTTGTTCGTTTTGAGTTGCAGTTAAGTTATTTCACTGATGATTGAAAATGGAAAAACGAAAGCAAAATTGAATTTTTTTTTGTCTTTTCTCTTGGTTTGTGAAAGAAGTGTTTTTTTTTTTTTTTTTTTGTATCAAAACAAAGATTAATTAGAATTGGGTTTTGATCGGTGATTAGTGATTACTCATTAGTTTAGTTAGCACTTAGCACAAACTATCATTATGTCTACCAAATATTAGTCTATGAGTAGCACCCGTCAGGTTTAGTCGGGAGAACTACAGTTCGATCCCTCAACTGCAGAATGAATTGAAATTATTTTATATTAGATTGATTTTGAAATTGGTATAAAATTTATGACTAATTTCCTTGAGAAATTGGGGTCACACAAATGACTTCTCCCTTCTCAATTAAATTCTTTTCATATGTATGAGTTAGAAATCGAACTCACTTGACCACGTAATTAAACAAATCATTTTTGTTATTCAAACAATCTGAAAAAAAATAAATGATATTCAAAATATGATTTTTTTAATTAAGGTTAAAATATTAATTTGTCACGTCGTAAGAATTTAATTCGAACAAATATTTTTTCATTGTTGAGCAAACTCATAATCTAAATACTATGACACTAATACAAAATCACATTTATTCTCAAACTATGATTTGAAATCCAAAATCATAAACACAATCCAACAATAATTAGTCAAATATATCACTTCTGATTCTGAATAAATTTTATGGGTTTGTATACTCTATACTAGAGTTTGAAGTCTCTAAACATGAATAACTCTACTGATACATATCCGTACAAACACTTGTTTGAAGCCCTTGTACATCATCAAACCTTCACCACTTCTGAAAACTTGAGTTTCCATGTTATACAACTTATTTCATCTGAAACATCTTGCTGCAACTCTATATTTTGGCCATGACATATTCAATCTCAACCATTGATCAAAATTAGGACATCGAGATTCTGAGTTCTTGATTTACCATCATCACAATGTAGGTCGTCTAATCTCTATCCAACAACTTCGATAAACAAACTATATAGTGCGTATGAATTTTTTTAACCTTAGTAATCCGGCGGCCAAACACATATATAGGTACTTACATCATGCTTCTTAATTTTGAAATCAACATGTCTGTTACAGAAATGGATTCGCTACGGGAGTTGCATGGTGCAACAGTTGTAGGGGATCTAAATCTGTCACCTAACAAAATAAAATATGTAACACAACTATTTTTGTAATTTTTCTCTTTTTTTCCTGTATGCTATAATATTTATCTACTCTGTTGAGGAGTGCTATATTTGATCTTTGTCACCATTTTCACTTACGGCAACATAAACAAATGGTCCTATGAAAACATCATCAAAATCTTGAAGTGGTTCCAATACTTTAACAACATCACTCATATATGGTCTTGGATTTGGATGATGACTCAAACATTTAAAAGCCAACATAGAAACTTTCAATGCTCCTTTCATAGGAAATTGTCCTTCAAGTCTACGGTCTATGATTCTGTGCAGCTTGTTTGAATCTCTCAACATTGGTCTTGCCCATTCCACCAAATTCTTCCCTCTATTTGATTCTGAAGATTTATCAACTACCCTTTTTCCTGTAAGCAATTCCAATAGAACCACTCCATAGCTATACACATCACTCTTTGTTGTGAGGTGTCCTATATATAATCAATCATGCAAGAGAGTTAATTAGATTCAAATATTATATATGTTTTTGTTTTAACCATATGATTCTTGCGAATGAGGCTACATCAGCCGCATTTGACTGCAGTTGTTTCATGATCTTTAATATTACAGAGAATTGCAGTCAAATGCGACTGATGTACGGGAAACTATGTTAACGATTTGTATGCTAGTGTGAGTACCTGTCATGATGTACTCAGGAGCAGCATAACCATGTGTTCCCATTATGCGCGTCGTTACATGTGTTTCTTCCCCTTCAGGACCATCCTTAGCTAGTCCAAAATCTGATAATTTAGCTGTATAATCCTGAATTTCAAGAGAGATTAAAAAAAGTCCAAGTTAATTAAATTTCCAAATATGGCCACATAGAAGATCATGTCATAGAGAAAAGAGAACATACAGAGTCTAGTAAGATATTTGAAGATTTGAAATCTCTGTATATTACAGGTTTATCTGCATCATGAAGGAAAGCCAAACCCTTAGCAGCTCCCAATGCAATTTTCATCCTTGTTGACCATGGCATAGCAGCAGAATATCCTGTTTGTATTATGTTAGAGATGAACATAAGATCCAAATTATTTTGTCATCATGATCTTGTACCAAAAAATCAGAAATAAAGAACCTTGGTACTTTATGTACCAAAACTGGTAAGTCCTAGTGATTATATGGTACTAGTTTATTTTAGGCAAAGATTATATAGTACTAGTTAATTTAATTTATTTATGCCTTTAGGAAAAGAGTGAGAAAAGTGTAAGATAGAAAAGAAACATACTTCTGAATAGTTGATTCTCCAAGCTACCTCTTGGCATGTACTCATACACCAAAAGCCTGTGTTCATCTTCACAACAATATCCAATTAACTTCACAAGATGTGGATGACTTAGTTGTCCAAGAAATATAATCTCTGCCTAGAAAAGAAAAATATTCAGAACAACTTTTTTTTAGATATAATTTTTTCAACAAAAATTGTACAGTAGTATTTTGTCAAGGCAATAAGTAATCATAAAATTGATTGTGTCTAACAAAATAATCATAATTTATGTTTGGTTCGTCAGTGAGATTCGCAAAATCATGGTAAGCCATGGTGATTTTCACAGAAGCTACACTTTGGAGTTCAACAAAATCGCACTGGCGACTTTGATTTTGTCAAACTCGCCGTCAGTCCAAACATATACAAATAAGCTAACAATAGTGATTTTGAAAACTAACCAGCCATTCCCTATGACCTTGCAAACCATCCAAATCCAAACATTTAACAGCTACAGTTTGAGCCTTTAAACCTTGTCTAAGTTTTTCATCAACAAAACCTTTATAAACAGGTCCAAAACCACCTTCACCTAACATATTACTCCATGAGAAATTATGTGTAGCTTCTTTTAGCTCCTCAAGTGTGAATGCATGAAGTTTATAGCCAGCAAAAGAAATTGAAAGATCTTCAATAGCTTGAGTTGAACTTGAATTGCTTATATCAGATAAACATAGTCTTTGGAAAGAACCTTGTTTTAAAACTTGTTCTTTTGATTCCTCCAAAGGGTATTTACTTTTGTAACAATTTAAGATCAAAATCATAGATTTCCATGTTATCTTTTTTGTTGTAGTCATCTAGAATTGTTTAGTGTACGTACAATAACTTTGTAATGTACCTTTTGAATCTAAAATAAATGAGAAAAATGACATAAAAATGTTAATGATTGATGCTTTAATGAAAAATAAATAAGTGAAAGATGATAAAAATTTATAGTACGTATACATTCACCTACTACATTATTAGAATATTTGTGTGAGATTCCTTGACTTCTTGACCATTTGAATGTGGATGGTAGTGTAGAGTTATATGATATATGCATGAATATTGATTTTCATTTTATTTATTATTTATAGTGAGTACTCAAATTCTTTGTAAAGCCACCGGAAAGTTCATCTCTAAAATTAGTTCATCTTAAAAAATTGAGAAAATGTCTTTGAAATTGTGAAGTGTTGATTATTTTAACAATAATGTCTTCTTGTTAGCAAGTATTTGAATAAAATTGAATACTTTAAAATGAATTAGTTTCCAAAAAGACTACTTATAACTATGTGGAAATGGTCTTTATATTTTATTTAAACAGCAAAATATATTAATATTCAGTATCTGCGCAAAAATAACTGAGATCAATAATCAAAGAAACACATAACAAGACGCCGTGTATAAGTGAAACACCGAATAAACATCAAAATAAACACCATATAAACTAAGTCTATCTTAAAATCCCTTTAAAAGTGATTATTTTGTTAGATAAAAGGATATTTCAATGTAAAAACATCACTATATAGAAAATACATGTCAACTATGTTTATAGATATGAATTCATCACTATTTAACAGTGATTAATCTTTATCAAAAAATATGTTGATCAATTTACAAGACAAATCATTTCCTCACAACTCTAAAAATTACATGTGCGCAAAATAATTTTCAATTTCATTAAAAAAATCAATTTCTTATTTTAGACTAATTTCACATTATCATATGATTCTAGGAAGCAAAATAAGATGTCCACTCTTTTGTTTTTAGTAAATGTCTTTACATAACTTTTGATTATTGTCACATATATCTCTTCAATTAATTAATTATTGGTCAAGTAACTTGCCTACTTGTTGACAATGTTAAACTAAACTTTCCTTCTCCAACCACCTTCAAAAATCTACATGTATCTCCACCTTGCATTCCCTTGCCATCCACATATTTTGTGTTTAGCAATTCATGCACATTCTCCGGAATGATCGCAAAGTGGAAAGATCTAACATAATTCCATTAGTGCTAAACAACAATTACATTATCAAATATGTTGTTGCACACATCAAAGAATTTCTTTAATCATTCAAAGGGGGTGTATATTGTAAATATATGCCAAATAATATTCTCTGTGGATGGCTAAACATTTTTGGTCTATTTTGATATATCCCAATGTTCGGTTGGTAAAGATTATTGTTGTTAGGATGTCATGATCACACGTTAGCATATAGACAATGACACGTTTCTTTTAAATTCTTATGTGACTCAACAAAGGGTACAGCTTCTAGATTTTAGAACTTCAAGCAAGGCATGATCATAATATATATAATTGGATTTGTTCTTGGAAATTTAATTTATTTGCCTATTTTTATTATATAAGGATATGGATATATGGAATTATGAATTTTTGTTCATAGAGTCGTATAAGCAATCCAATATTAATGCGCCTGCCTAAATACGGCCAATGACTCTAGAAGGGTTTTTATACATTATTATACGAGAGCTTCTACCGTACGATCACAAATTAAAGGATTTTGCTAATTTTTTTTCTTAAGAGCGTTTTATTTGTTTTTTATACAGTTAATTAATCAATAGTGATTTTTTGTCAAGTAGTTAGTGATCAGTAATTTTACTCTTAAAATAAATAAATAAGATCAAATGTTTGAACTTCGATCCCTACATATAAATATAATGTTCCTAACTAACAGGGAAAAATTATATTATATCTTACAAATATATTAAAAAATATTTTATAAAAGAAAATTAACAAAGTGAAGAAGGAAAAAAAAAAAAGAGTGTAATACGTACGATTGGAAGGTCAAAGTAAAAGTTTGAAGCGTTGAACAAATTAAACTACCCTCAACCACTTCCATCGCTAATGGAAAATGGATTATACAACAGCTTATAGGGTAATAGGGGTATTATTTTAGGAAGAAAACTTTGGTACAATACTATAAATATTGTTCCTACTATTTTACATTGTAAAATTATCAAAAGTGCTTAAACTACTTTTATCCTATGTACAAAAAAAACTGCTTTTATCCTAAGAAAATGGCAGTGTTGTTTATATGTATGTGTAGTTAACAAAGCATAATAGGCACAATATTTATAGTATTGTACCTAAGTTTGATCTATCAGTTGTTTTTTTTTTTTTGAAACAGCTAAAAAAAACTTATATTAAGATAGCAGAGGCAAGTACAAGGTGTACTCACCTAATGCAAAGAAAGTTATTACAATTGAATGCCCTACCGAAAAGGATAGTACATCCATAGTATCCAAAACCATAACAAGATAAAATCAATCACTCCTCCGCCCTAAACACAACCAGGGCTTAGAGTACCAAGTGTTATAATCATACACAAAATCTTTCCTCTTCGCTCTTAGCCACCACCACACCTGAAGACGAACTTGATCCAAAACCTGTGACACCTCGAACGGTTTATCTCGAACTTGATCTATCAGTTGTTGTCAAAACAAAGTTTGATCTATCATTTTACTAATTTGCGTTTCACAATTGCATGCACTGCCCTTTCAATGTTTCAATCGATTGGGTAAAAAAAGTTTCAAAATTATTAATGACTACAAATAATTGGTTTCATGACTTCATCATAATTAATGTAATCATTCTTTAGATTAATTTTAACCAAAAAAAGTCATGACTTGATTCTTGATTTTTTTTTTGTTACATTTAAAAAGTCATGAAACCAATTATTTGTAGTAATTAACCAAAAAATATTTATTTGCTATAACTTTCAGAAGCCCAACAAGTCCTTACTCTCAATTAACAGTTGTTATTCTTTTTTTAGCCCAAAGGAACAACTTGATTCTTGATCATCGTGATAGTATTAATTAATTTCCAATGACACATAGTATGTAGAAGCACCTCATCAACAAAATGCTTATCTAAAATCTTTTCATTCCCATTTCATGCTTATCTTAGCTAGCAATTGCAATGAAGTTGGCTCACTCAACACGTTTTCTGATGATAGCTCTTTAGCTTCTAATAGTACAATTTTTATACTTAAATAAACGTTATAAGTATGAATACTTTTAAATCATTTTGAAGACATTTGTCAAGAAATGATTCATGACGCCAATCAAAAATTAAAATAGATATATAGCAATTATTAAATGATAATAAAAATGTTTATAATATATTTGTCGAATATGGTCTTATTAATAATATATTTATTGTTCAATTTTTTTTTTATCACACTACTCTATTTTTTGTGATCAAGTAGTCTAGCGATTAAAATTTTATACTATTTTCTCATAAACCAACTAATAAGATTGTCACTTCTAGAATAAAATAAACCAAATAATATAAATTGTCACTTTTAGAATAATATCTGAATAATATCTCTGTGAGCTTAGTTCAGTTGGTGGTACATTGCACTAAAACAAGAGATAACACATTAATAATTAATGTATTGTAAGAGAAGATATATTGTATGGTGTCTTCAATATTATTGATATAAATTCTCAATAACTTGAATATACTTGCACTCATGTTTGTCTATTTATAGATTCTTGACGATGTTTCTTGAATAAAACTATCTAGACTTTTTCATGACGATTTTTCTATATATGTAAAAATAATGCTAATTCTATAAAAAAATCAATCAATAAAAAGTCAATTTATTCACAAATTAACGGATGATTTCCTAACTTCCTCCCCTCTATAGATAATTAGGCATAATATATGATATCCTAGGACATAATATTGTGTTTCTATAAAATTATGTACACTATACATACATGAACATGATACAATTACTTGTTATATCTTAGCGCTTATAAAAAAAAAACTTGTTATATCTTAGCAAGCAAAGAATATCTGATGAAGGAACAAAATTACAATGAAGAAGGGTACAACATGATTAGAAAAATGAGATGCACTTGAGGCATAATAATAGTAATAGGGATATGGATAGTTTCCTGGTGATCCACCAATTACTTTAGGTTGTCCTTGCCCGGAACCCGAAGAAGGTGATGATTTCAAAGGTGGTGGAGGAGCATCCCCTGAAGAATGTGATGAAGGAGTTGGTGGAGACGGCGGTGGCAGAGTCAACAATGGTGGTGGAAGACTTAGTAATGGTGGAGGATATGATTTTTCAACGCTTGGATGAGGTGAACTTGGTGTTGTGAGTGGAAATGGAGGTGAATATGATGTTAATAATGGAGGAGGTGGAGGATTTAGTGTTAAGAGTGGAGAAGATGGAGGATGGGGTGTTATTAGTGGAAAAGGGGGTGCATTTGATGTTAACAAAGGAGGTGGTGGAGGATTTTGTGTTAGGATTGCAGGTGGAGGGTGATTTGAATTTGATGAAGCAAGTTTAGGAGGTGGTGGTGAACATATTGTAGGACATGTGACACATTCACTAATGCACAATAATCCACTTGAAGGCTCTTCTTCAATAATGTCCTCAATCTCTAATGTTAATGTTACAAACAAAGCTAGCAACATTAATACAACTTTTGTGGTCCATGGAAACAAACTTTTTTTGATGAATACTAGATTCTTGTTATGTGACATTTGAGCTAAAGTAGTTAGGTTGATTGTGTTTTGAAGAAACAAAGGAAGGTGTGTTCATATGGCAAGGTGAATTGTCAGATAAGTGAGTTTTGGCTTATATAGATTGAAATAATGTGGGAGAATATGTGGAATTTCTTTATAGCTTGTATTTGGCATTTTGGAAGCTAGAAGTTTGATTTATATTCTTTGATGCTTGCTTAGTGAATGGAGTGTTGTGTGTGGAGGAAAAGTATTAATTCTCCTGCTTTATTTTGTTCTTAAATATAAACTTTATTTTAATAAAAAAATCTATGGTACCACTATCTTTAAGAACACTTACTTATAATCAAGTTAAGAGCATAACTTAAACTTAATTTTGAGCTTAAATTTTTTTTTGACGCAAAGAAAAATTAAGCTCAAAATTTAGAAAACATTTAGTCCGTCGACCCTTGAAGGTGAAAGATGTGGAGGAGAAATTATTATATCACCAAACAACAACCTTATAGTAAAAGAATAATGCCTATATATACCAATGAGATTTAAAAAATATTTTGTACACAATAATTATAATTTAGTCAAAAATAAAAACAGGATAAGATTAAAATTCATATGGAAATATGAGAGAAAAATAACTTCCTTATCAAAACAGAGAAATGGTCAAAATTAGTTAAAATTGAAAGAAAGGATGACATTAAAACAATATTTTGTCCGTAGATTTGAATTCACACCCTTGAGAGGTTTGCCTTGGTGGTTCCATTTGCATCTGCAAACTACGAGAGGAGCCGAAAAAGCAACCAACCTAGCTTCTTCCTCCGTCTGACTGTGGAGGACAAGAGGCGGAGGTTGGTAGCGGCTGTTGCAACCAAGGTTGAAAAAAAAGTTTGTGGCCGTGATCAAAGTCGCAACATTATTTCTTCTCTATCTTTTTAGTTGCGGACGTGATCAAGGCCACATCAATTTCTTTAGATTGAAATTTACAATATCAAAGATCATGATGCAACCATAATCACGATTTCTTACATTCGTGGCAACAAGTATATCAATATATTTTGATATCTTTGTAGTTTTGGTCGTGATTAAGGCCGCATCAATTACTTTTGATTGAAATTAACAATATCAAAGATCAGGACGCGACTGCGACCATAATCACAAATTTAAACCTTGGTGGCAAAACCCATATGTAAAAGAATGTCTTCTCATGGTGGCAATAAAACACATGTAAACCTCGTCATGGTGGCTGTAGACAAAGACAAGAATAGTGGTTATGCCTATCGTTGGACAATTAATAATATTGATAACCCTATCATCATTGCAGTCCATGTTAAACACAAAGACCTTACTCATTGTTCTCGTAGGTACCTTCTCATATGTAATATTTTTGGGTTTTCTATTGTTTTTTATGTCACATTTCATTTAATATTTATGTTTCTTTATTATTGTTATGTCATTCTTGCAGAGGGCTGCAATATTTTCCCCCCCGATGAAGAAGATGTAGACAATGTTTTCAGTCCCTTGCGTGAAATGTGCAATGATAAAGTCGTAAGTAATTGACATTTTTATTGAACTTAGCATACAAAATTTTTAAGTTAAATATATTTTTAGTCCTTAACTTTTATTAGAAATAATCCTAGATTAAGATTGCTAGTGCGGTTTCTCATATAACCTAGATGTCTTTTCATGACTACTGATAAAAGTGAAAAAAAATTCTCCGGACTTTTGGAAAGAAAGTAGTTTATAGAGACTAAAAATATATTTAAACGGTTGGTATATGTGATAGTGTTGAAACAATTGAAGGTATCTTGCATCAATTCAGGTAAAGATGAAAGAAGCTGTGATTGATGATAGTGAAATTGCTAGAGGAATTTTGGACTATGCAAAGAGGAATCACATCCAAACTATCATTGTTGGTGCACCCTCAAGCTACACCAAGAGTATTCTATCAAGATCTCTAAACATGAGGACTATAAGCAAGTTAAGTTTTGGAACACATCATCCTCAAGCAAAATCCACTTTAATCAAGTATTGGTCTAATTTAATAGCAATTAATACACTATTTTCTATTATTGATATTGTCATTCTAATGAGTTCCACCAAATTTTGAACTGGATCACTATGTTTATTTTCAAGAGATTTGAATAGTCTCTGCAGTCACAATTTTACACATTCACATGGTCATTACATCAGTGCATACATGTGTGGGATTGTGACGGCAGATGATCCAAATCTATTTTCAAAAGAGTAAAACCTATTTGTATTTATAATAAGTAACTATGTTAAAGATTCTTAGAGTTATGATTGTCTCAGAAAATTTAAAGGATATGAGGATGTAGCAACAACTATAATTAAATCAGCTCCAGATTTTAGTTCAGTCTATGTAATTGCAAAAGGAAAGGTAGTGGAAAGTCGACCAGCAATAAGCCCAGTTGACATTGTTGTTGAACAATCACCTACAATAATGTCACCTAATAAACCAGACAGTAATCTAAGGTACTTGCCAAATGCTGATATGAATTAAAATCAGTTCATAATTTTATTTGGTTTAAATATGATTTTAATCCCTACAGTTATAATGTTTTTTTGGTTTTTAGTCTCGTAGTTGTTTGTTTATATTCAGTCCTGCAAATTCAAATATTGTTGTTTTAGTCCCCGATAATAACGTCGTTCAAACAACTGATTTTGAATTTGCAGAGATTGAATTCAAAACATTTTTTTACAATGACTAAAGCCAAAAAGTATTATATATATAACTATGGAGACTAAAACTATATTTTAATTTTTTTTATTTCTTAATAATATTTTGGTTTGATTATTATGGAACAGGCCAACAACATTTAGAAGAGGAGCTAGCATTAATGGTAGATCATCAAGATCACCATTACATGAGAAACTAAAAGGTTCTTCAACTAATCAATCTTTGGAGAGTATTGATTTATCCAGTCATGGCCAAAAGTCAACATTATTTAGCAATACCCCAAGCTTAAATGAAAATGACTCATCTGGGTCACATAAATTTGGTTCATTGGATGTATCAAAATTACATAGGGAGTCAAGCATTGCATCAGATGCTCAATCCATAGTAAGCATTAAAAAAAATATTGTACTTCATAAATTATTTTTCTTATGTTCTAGAGTAAAACACTATGTTGCTAAATTAATATTGTTATAAACTATATAATTTTATTGATTATAGGGAAATATGGAAGCTGAGATGAAAGAATTGAGGCTCAAACTTAGACAAACTATGGACATGTACAAATCAGCTTGTAAAGAAGCCATCACTGCCCAAAATAAGGTGATGTAAATTATGTTCTAGCCACTAAGTATTGTGTACTATGAAAAATAATATAAGGGTAGAAAACTTGATCATAATTTGAGAAGCCATTAAAAGTTTTTGAATTATTGACAGGCAAAAGAGATCAATCAATGGAAACTTGAAGAAGCGCGTACTGTTGAAGAAGTTAAGCTGTCAAAAGAAGCAGCATTAGCATTGGCAGAACAGGAGAAAGCTAAAGCACAAGCTGCAATTAAAGCAGCTGATGCAGCTATGAAATTGGCAGAAAAAGAAGCACAAAGAAGATTAAAAGCAGAGAGAAAAGCTAAGAAAGAAATAGAAGAGAAAGATCAAGCACTAAATGTGATGGCTCGTAAAGATATTCGATATAGACAATACACCTTAGAAGAAATTGAAAATGCTACTCAAAATTTCTCATTTTCAATGAAAATTGGTGAAGGTGGATATGGACCTGTTTTTAAGGGCAACCTTGATCATACACCTGTTGCTATCAAAATTTTAAGACCTGACGCTAACCAGGGTAGAAAACAGTTCCTACAAGAGGTATGATTAATGTGCATTTTACATTCTCATGCATTCATGTGACCAGCATATCAACAGTGTTAGTTCTAGATTGGACGGTTCAGATTTTACATTCTCTCATGCTAGTAAGAAATTTGAACCGTCTGATTTCAATCCAACAACTATTGATGTTTCGATTGCGTGAATATGTAATATTGTTTTGTGATCAGGCAATACAAATTCCAATTTGTATGACTTAAGTGTCTATAGTCATCGATCATCGATGTGCTGACTACGTGACTGTGGTCAATTAAGAAACTAAATTACCAAAGTTGTAAAATCACGTACATGTCGCCATTGTGTAATCAATTTAGCGTTAGATTTGAAAATTCAGTCTCTAAATAGGTTGCGAAATCGATAACTAAATAACAACTTTTTTATTAGGAATGTGTACATGACATTTAGTGACTAAATAAATATGTTCCTTGTATGCAGGTTGAGATATTATGCAACATAAGACATCCAAACATGGTACTCCTCCTAGGTGCATGTCAAGAATATGGATGCTTAGTGTATGAATACATGGACAATGGTAGTTTAGAAGACAGATTATTCAGAAAACAAAACAGCCCTCCAATTCCATGGCCGGTACGTTTCGAAATAGCTTACGAAATCGCAACAGCGCTTCTTTTCCTTCACCAAACAAAACCAGAAGCAATTGTTCATAGAGACCTTAAACCAGCAAACATTCTATTAAACAGAAATTTTGTTAGCAAAATAAGTGATGTTGGTTTATCAAGATTAGTACCACCTGAAGTGGCAGATTCTGTGACACAATATCACATGACTGCAACAGCTGGAACATTATCTTACATTGATCCTGTGTATCAACAAACTGGAAAATTAACAACAAAATCAGATATTTATTCATTAGGGATAATTTTTCTTCAAATGATCACAGCTCAACCTCCAACGGGACTTTCTCATATTGTTAAAAGGGCTATTGAAAATGGGAAATTTGATGATATGCTTGATCCTGAGGTTACTGATTGGCCTGTTGATGAAGTTTTGGTATTTGCTAAACTTGCTTTGAAATGTGCTGAACTTAGTAAGAAAGATAGACCTGATCTTGCATTAGAAGTGATTCCGGAGCTTAATCGATTAAGAGAGTTTGGATATAGTAAGTCACATAAATATCAGCAGAATCGGAGTCATGCCCTGCGTCCTCCTACGCCTCCTCGAAGTCCACATTGAAAGACATAAATTATTTTTGTATAGTGTTTGCATTGATTGTGTTATGAATACTGATCATTACTACTACACATTCATTTTGTATAATACTGTAAACTTATTTGCAACGCACATTAATTAGTGTGTCTTTGTGAATGTAAGTTTCCTATAGTTGTCTTTGAATGGAATAATAGCATGTCCAAAATCCTAACTTGCATAACAAGTATCAAGTGATGCTTCATAGTAATACAATAATAGATTTCATTATTTGCACATGATTCAAATCATTCAAACTCAATCCAAATAAATTGATTCTAAGCAGATATATTGCTGCAATATAGTTAAATTTCAGCTAAGGATTGAGTAACTAAATCAATTTTTTTAGTTCCATCAAATTATTCTTCCTCTTACTATGAACTTGAATATTTTCCTCAAATTCAACAATGCACCACAATGTTGACGTATAACACATATACTTCCATGTGTTAGGCTGACTTTTATATATATTTGCTTGATCTTCAAAGATCTTGTGTGAACATAACTGAGACAGGAGAGGAGATGCAAGGGTGACAACTAACAATAGAAAATTTTATGAGATTGAAGAAAGATAAATATTTTTTTGACATCATAAAGGTCTCTTATAAAATATTAATTTTTATACTAGTTTTTTGGCATCATATATTAAGTTTTATTTTTTTTTTGTACAAAATGATAAATCATTAAAAATTTACACACACGAAGTGGATGGACATGAGTTTAAATCCCGTATACACTAATCGTTCAAAAGTGAAGAATTTTGAGTTCGAATATGTGCTTCATCATTTTGAATTTTGTTGTCTTCTACCATATGATCGAAGTGTGTTTGCGAGACAAATGTATGGAGTTTGATCTTCTAATGCACTTTGCCTTCAGTCATCTCTCATTTTCTTAATCTAACGGTTATCAAATGCACATTTATTATACTCACAAATGTTTAATTCATAAAATAAAATGTTCATTTTATTTTTATCTTATAGTATTCAATATCTTAGTCCTTGTCAACAAATAAAGACTCAAAAAAAATAACCATGGAATAGGACTGTGTCTGCAGGAGGTTAGCTTAATTTTTGTCCTCATCATTCAATTGCTTTCATACCTGACCCCCAAAAAAAATCAAATTAAGGTTAATATAATGAGACTTTTTTTTTTTTATTTGTGTATCTATCATTTTTCAAATTTTTTCTATACATGCATGCACATTAATTCTGTGTTAATGAGAATACATCACTATAAACACTTTCGGCCGCTAACCACTTTTACAAATATTGGCTTATTTGTTACACTACCTATGGTTGGAGATAGACAAAAAAGTCAAAAGCTGCGTAAATTGTTGAATTGTGTCCAATGCAATTTTGAAGTTGGAACATGCATGCTCAATGTCAAAGTGTCCGTTGTTCACGCTTCGATAGAAGAAAAAAAAAAACTGGGTCAGATTATAAGTAACTACCGGTACTATAGAAAAAAAACTATTCACATATACTCCCTCCATATACAAAATAATTGTCAAAACCAATGGTGTGGTTGAGCGGTTGAGGCTCATCCTCCCTTAATCAAAAGTCGAGGGTTTGATCATCACATTAGGTATGGTATAACTTTAAATCTTTGGGCAGCTATCTCATCTATCAAGGTGCCTCCAATCTAGCGAAGGATTAGTCACTGTGTTCGGCGGTGGATACCCCGGTCTCGAACAAAAAAAATACAAAATAATTGTCACAACTCATGATTATCAGACACTATTCACATAATCTATTTTGATTATTTTTTTTACTAATATGTAAATATAAATATTAGTATATGAAATATTGTTTGATTTATTTCGATTAGTATTTTTAAAATATACAATTTTTAAAAATAGATATATAATTAAAGATATTAACATTAAAATTGTGCATGATAAGCGTGAATTGATCAAGTGTGACAATTATTTTGAGACGAAAGTAGTATTTCAGAAAGTTTGGAATCATATTAGTTTAGAAGTAGGCTTAAATATCATTTTCGTCCATGTATATGTACGCGTAATTTTGGTTTTAGTCCTTGTACCAATTTTTGTTCTAAATAAGCTCATAAATTAACCAAAATTTCGTATATATACAAAAAGAGACGAAAATAATATTTAAGCTTTAGAAATATTTGTAGATTTTCATGTTGTCAAAAGGTTGGAATATTTATTTTCATTTATAAAACATTTCAAGAAATAAAATAACTACAATTTGTCATGCTTTTATTTTCAAGTAGATGAAAAAAATAAGGTTCTCATGGCGTGGGAATAAAATTGATGTAGCTAGTTGAGAAGTCCTAATTTAATGTATAGAAAATATCGAAATTGTTAAATTAGATGTTTATGATTGAAGTTTGAACTTTAGTCATTTTATTTTATGCATGTGAATTTATAATAATTTTATCATTTTATTTATGTATCAGATCATTGATGTAACTACTTAAAGTTTGTATATTCAATTTTTCAATAATCAAAACATTATATTTTCAATACAATAATTCTATTTTGAGATTCCTTAACATATACCCTAAGGGCACACATTAACAAAACCCCTTACATAAATACTACATCAAATTTAGGTTGAATTGTGTTTTTTCTCGTATAAAAAGACTCAAAAACAACTTTATTTTTATTGATAATTTTGCCTAGTTTACTCGCCGCGGATTGGTTAACACAAAAAAAAATAACAGCAGGTTTGTGACTCCATATTTTTGGCACGTGTTTGGATCTCCACAATCTTGATATTCCATGGGCTGCAACACAATATTCCCAACGTACCCACAAAGAAAAGGAAGATAGATATGGATATCCTATACTACTGTCTGTCTTAAAATATGAGAGAAAAAATAAAAAACACAGAAAAAATAAAATATAATGATCAGATACAAGTTTTTCAGTAAAAATGTTACTTGAAAAGATGTATAAACAATTTTGATTGGTTATTAATTATGAAAAATGTAAGAGAGAGTGAACTTTTCTTGAAAATGTAAAAGTTTGTGTTTTAATTAATGCGAGACTTCTTAACACACTACATCATACTCCCTCCGTACCACAATATATGTCGTTTTATATTACCAATATAACATTAATTTTGATCTTCCTAAATTACCCATACATTTATATTCTTTTTACCAACAAAAATCATTACTCTCTCTCCAACATTATTATTTTTCCATATACCAACAAAGAGAGAGAAAGGGTAAAAGAAAAAAAAACATTTATAATTTTGACGAGATTCATAGAAGTTACAAATTTTTTAATATGCATAAAAATGTCGAAACAACATATATTTTGGTACGGAGGGAGTAGTCAATATTTTTAGGTTTGAAGTGTAGATATAAATGGTGGGAAGTCCAATAATAAGTGTTCTAATAGATTTTGAAAAGACTTTGAAATATTTTTAGAATTGAAAATTAAGTTTAATTTAACCTTACAAAACCAATTTTGTAAAATTGAATTAGGTTTAACTCAAAATCTAAAATGATTTCACAACATTTTTTATCAATGCAAAAACAAGAATATATTTGAATATAAGATGATGATATCTATTACCTCCGGTCCTAAATATAAGATAATTTTTACTTTTTAGATTCATCTAATAATTGATATATTTAGTCTATAATATAAATCAAATATATCAATTATTCTATAAATCTAAAAAATAAAAATCTATAAAAATAAATTCTCTTATATTTAAGAGCGAATGTAATAGTATTTTTTTTTATACATAGACGAAATGACAAAACTATCGATAAATTCACACACAAGTGGAGAATATTTATTTACTCCATTTAAAAATGAATGTTAAAAACGATTAAGCAAGAATGAGAAAAACAAGTTGGGATTAAATCCATCCAAGTCTACGTCTGTTCCGTAGCTGACACGGACAGGCTGACACTGACAAAGGCAAATGAAATCTAAAATAAAAATACGAATCCAAAAGCAAAGCAAAGCGTGTTGTGTTCACACTAACACCATTCGCGCTGCGCCTCAACCTCAATTACCTTGCTTGCAGCTGTCTTATCCTATCTTAACCTACGTCATCTGTCTCTTCTTTCTTAACCAAATCTCATACACCACGTCACATCTATCTATATATAGTATAGCACTGTCTCTACTAAATTACTGTAGTACTCCCTTTGTTGTTTGTTCCTTAATACTACCTCCGTCCCAAATTATAAAATTCATCTTGACTACTAATTTTTTTAGTTGTGTATTAGTAAAAATTATAAAAATTTGATATCTTAAAAATACTGATCAAGACGAATAAAACAAGATCTTATATGCTAATATTTAGATCTATAATTATGAAAAAAATACGGTCAAAGCAAGATATGTTAATAGTATCATTTAGTCAAAATGAGTCTTATATATTGGGACGGAGGTAGTATAAAAAGGTCATGTTAAACAGTGTTAAACATATTAAAAAAGTAAATAAAAGATAAAAGTAATGCACATATTTCAAAGCAGAGAGATATTGAATGCACAAAATTCTAAGACATAATTTCTTTTTTAAGAAGTTTAACTAGTGTTCCGGAGGCACTGTTTAGTATTTTCCATATAAACAAATATTCTAATATTTTTGTCTCAAAACATATTAAAAAAAAAAGGTACAAATATTTCTTTTTTTCAAAATTTTTTTACTCTTTTTCTTACTTTTTTTCATGTTTCAAATATAGACATAACTTAGTCAAAGATGTGCTTTGTGATTTTTTTAGGTGGGTGTGAAGGGAGATCGACACTTCACCCAGCAGATATTCTAATATACAGATGATAGTAAGAGGTAAATATGTTTGTGTAGATCTGATTGGTATTTTTGCACTTGTAGGTTGGGTGTTGGAGATTTTACTGTTGGACGGACAACACTCAAAGTTGTTGCAACCAAAATGGTCAAACATGAACAAACATGCATTGACAATCAACACGATTTTATACTGTTTGCATTTGCCACATTTGGATTTCTGACACTAGAGACTGTAGACATTTTGAAAAAAATCCAAAGGATCATGGATAACAATGTCGTCTCGCTTAGATCTATGAACGTAGTTTTTTACAGATTGAGTTTTACAATTCAAAAATATTTAGTAGTGCATGTTGTTGCACGTCTACCTTTTGTTTATATGTAACTATTTATATATTTATATAATGATATAATGATTGAAAATATATTTTTGTGTATTTTTTCTAAGAAATTTGTATGGAAAAATATACAAATAATTTTTATTGATTATGATAAAACAAAAAGTAAATTTTTTTTGAAAAAATAAATGTTTGTGTTTTTTCTCTTATATTTTAGGACAGAAGCAGTATACATAAATAAATAAGTTTATGGTTACAGTGAAATCGTTAATAATATTATAATAATAAAATCAATGATTAGATCCAAAGTTAAAGTTTACTGTGGATAAATCATATCTATCTCGGTCTCAAATTAAAGAGAGATATTAGTATATAAAATTTTGTTTAATTTTTCTTCAAGAAGAATTTCACAATATTAAAATTTTATAATTTTTCATAATAAAAAATTAATGATATTAGTAATTAAAATTATGAATTAATATGCGTAAACGATAATTATTTAAAACGGATGTAGCAAATATTTTATAGACAAAGTCTACGTATAATTTAATATTTTTACCAAGAGAAACTATTAAATTACTCTATCTATTATTTTTTTAGTTAAACATATATTGTCATTTTGCAAATTGAGATCTTCATTTTTTGCTTTCTCTCCATTTATGGGTGGAAAGGATTTTAGTTGTGGGTCCCATGAAAATTAAATTTTCTTTCCTCTCAAATAGACAATCCAAACAGCAGAAAGATCTTAGTTTTTGCACTTTATTTCCTTCCTCGATCAATTCTTCCACTTTTTTTTAAACCAAACGCACACATAGTGTCTAGAGCGATAAAATCACATAACATTAACAATGTCTTTTTTATAAATTAAATATTAAAACATCTATGTCACAATTCAATTGGATTCGTATTGAACATGTTTTTTTTTGTTAAAAGTGAATAAGTGAGTATACCGAGTTCGAATCTCAATTTCTGCACAAATGTTCAATATCCATTAGCAATTGAACTAAGCTCATGAGAACCATATTGAACATATTTTATAATATTAATATATACAAATTAAATCCATTTTTTATTTTTACACAATAATAATTATATTTTGGATCTGTCTAAAATCATCAAAATGATTTGTAATTTGAGATCATATTTTTTTCATAAAAGAATCATCATATACTAATACTCCTATATGACAGTCTTGTATGATCTGTCAAATAAACAAAGAGAAAGAAGAAAATACTACAAACCAAAGGTCCCATATCCCTTTCACATACACTGAATTTAAATTAATTATTAATTGAAGACTTTGTTTCACATTATTTATTTCATGCCGCATCTCTTTTTTATTTTATCATTTTCCTCTAAATTTCAACCTCCGCGTTCACACCACCACATCTTTTGTGTTCACACTTCCCACATAAATCTCTTCCTTAAAAAACATCATCAAAACTCAAACAACAAAGAAAACAAAATTTTTGTGTTCTGTTTTTTCTCAAACCTCTATAGCAACACTTTCCATTTTTTTCAAAACCATTTCTAGTATTTATGAAACTCCCAACTTTTGCAGACCCAGAATCACTTTCTTACGTTTATACCTTACTTCAAAATTCATTTGAACAAATGAATAATCCAAACAACAATAACAACACTGCTACTTCAACAACAATTACCAGAAAAAGACGCAGAAAAAATGAAGATGGTGATGATGATGATAACCATGATGATTCAATCAACAACAATGAAGGTGTTGGTGGCAAAAACAAGAAGAACAAGAAGGAAGATTTAAAGGGTATTCTCACATCAATTCTCTTATTAGATGAACAAGAGAAACAAGAAAATGAACAGTGCAAAAAAGTCTCAGAGGATGAGAAATTCTCTATAGAGACAAATCACAAGAAGAAAACAAAAGCTATGGTTGATTATTACTCCAATCTTGATGATGGTTTTAGTCAAGTTGAAGAATCAGAAAGAGTTAGAAGAAAAAAAACAAGAAACATGTCAAATTCTGTTGCTATAGCTGCAACATGTAGTGAAAATTTTGAAGAAGGAAATAGTGAAAGTGTTAATAATGATGTTAACAGTGGTGCTAATAATAAATCTGGTGGTGGTTCACAGAGAAGACTTTGGGTTAAAGATCGTTCAGGAGCATGGTGGGATGAATGTAACAAAGATGATTTTCCAGAACATGAGTTTAAGAAAGCATTTAGAATGGGAAAATCAACTTTTGATTTAATCTGTGAAGAGTTGAATTCAGCAATTGTGAAAGAAGATACAACTTTGAGAAATGCAATTCCTGTTAGACAAAGGGTAGCTGTTTGTTTATGGAGATTAGCAACTGGTGATCCTCTTAGAATTGTTTCAAAACGGTTCGGTTTAGGTATATCCACTTGTCATAAACTAGTTCTTGAAGTTTGCACTGCTATTAAAACTGTTCTTATGCCTAAGTATCTTCAATGGCCTAATGAAGCTAGTTTAAGAAAAATTAAAACTGAATTTGAGGGTGTTTCTGGTATTCCTAATGTTGTAGGTTCTATGTATACTTCACATATTCCTATTATAGCTCCTAAGATTAGTGTAGCAGCTTATTTTAATAAAAGACATACTGAGAGGAATCAGAAAACTTCTTACTCAATTACAGTTCAAGGTGTTGTTGATACTAATGGTGTTTTTACTGATGTTTGTATCGGTTGGCCCGGTTCGATGCCGGATGATCAAGTGTTAGAAAAATCAGCACTTTTTCAAAGGGCTAATAATGGAGGACTACTTAAAGGTGTTTGGATTGTTGGAAGTTCAGGTTATCCTTTAATGGATTGGGTTTTAGTGCCTTATAGTCAACAAAATCTTACTTGGACACAACATGGTTTTAATGAGAAAATTGGTGAGGTACAAAAAGTTGCTAAAGATGCATTTGCTAGATTGAAAGGTAGATGGTGTTGTTTACAGAAAAGAACTGAAGTTAAGCTTCAAGATTTACCTGTTGTTCTTGGTGCTTGTTGTGTTTTGCATAATATTTGTGAGATGAAAGGTGAGAAAATGGATCCTGAACTTAAAGTTGATGTTATGGATGATGAAATGGTTCCTGAAATTGGTTTGAGATCTGTGAATTCTTTGAAGGCTAGAGATGCTATTGCTCATAATCTCTTGCATCATGGTTTAGCAGGCACTTCTTTTCTTTGAACTGAGTATTTGAAATTTGTGTAATTTGTTGTATTTTGATCATTATTTTTTGCTTATTTGAAAACATGTCTTGATTATTATTTTTTTTGCTTGCTTAGTTGCATAATGTTGTAGTTTTATTCATCATTATTTGTTGAAGTGGCTTTGTATAAGATAAGATGTATTAGCCTCTTTAACAATTGTGTATGATCAAGTTTATATATATGGTTAGATCCATACTTTGTAACTCAGTTATATACACTTTCATAGCCAAATAAGAGATTAGTTATTAATAAAATTACAATATTCTTTTGCATCATTACTATACTTTCATGGATTATTTTGTATCATATCTATCTATAGTACTACGATTTATCACAAGATCAATTGATATTATAATTCACTAGCATGAATGATTAAACCATAAGGCTAATTCTCTACTGTAGATAGAATTCTGATACAAGTAATAACATGGTTAATTTGAAAGAGGAAAATGCAATGTTTACTGAATTAAAATAGAATCATCCTCATATAGTTGATTTCTTATGTAATTAAAGTCAATGATGTTCAAATATGGAGTAGAATCTAGCTAGACACATTGAAATTGAAAGTGTTAAAACAATGCTTTCTTATACCTTAGCGCTCTGATACTACTTATGGGTATATTTGGTGATATATACCACTGATGTAGTTTTGTATTACAGAATTTGATGAGATATTATCATTGGAGATAATCGAACCTGAGACTTCGAGGAGGAGCATACTTCTGAATCTCAAGTTAATACCACCAGGCTAACCCAAGTGGGTTAGTAAAAGTTAAATTTTAAACTAATTAATACTATTCATAACATACCTTGTTTAATTTTACCTTTTTAATGCATTTATTGTGGGTATTTTTTCTGGTGGCTACGGGCACAGTATCCGGGGATAGGGGTTAATTTACATACTTGGTGGGTTAATCCCTTATTGTGTTTGGGTATTTGATTTGTGCTTGGCATGTGTATCTGTTGATTTGGTTTGTAAACTCTTTTGATATGGTCTAGCACACCTTGTGCTGGAGCGTGTCTTTTTCATCTATATATATATATATATATATATATATATATATATATATATATCTCATTTTGGCTTGTTAAAAAAAATGCATTTATTTCACTCTTACAAAAATATGTGATTTCTAAGAAAAATCAAAATGACAATATAGTAAATTTAACTATGTTTTACATTAAATCAAGAAAATTAACGATATTTAACTAAATTTCTTAAATGCCGCGCAAGTATTGTTTTTTTTTTTATAAATAAGACCGGAGGGATGTATAAGTCAAGTTGATCGATGAGGTAAAGAATGAAAGGTTTGAATGCTATAGCCTATAGGTGCCTTTTGTTTTAGTGCCGTTTAACATGGGAAAATGATAAATTTATTTACGGTTTACACCATTGATATAATAATTTATTTATTAAACGGTTAAGATGAGAGTTTTTTTTTTTTTTTTTTTTGAGGAAATAACATTTATTAAACGGTTAAGATGAGAGTTTGGCAAATAACATTTTGTGGCAAATCATGGACAAAAATAAATTCTTAAATGATTAATCAAGTAAAAGTAATACATTAGATTCAGCAATTCAAATGCAGTTATGAGGGATTGAATTGGGCGAGTTATGATACCAAGTGATTATAATCCCCTCTTCAATGCAGTTGCGGTGGATTGAACCGTAATCCTTCCTACTAAATCCAGCGTATATCACCACTAGACCAACTAATTAACATTTAGCAAAAAAGAAATTTTTATTATAATGTAGTGCTAATTTTTTTATAAGCTACGGAAATTTAAAATTTCAAATATTTACAAGGATTAAAAACTTATCAAAATAAAGAAAATACAAATAATACATCATTAAATTCAAATTAATTTTAAGAAATTCATTTTAAATATTAAATAAATCATATACTATGAATTCTCTCATTCATTAAACACGATTATTATAGGCATACATTTTAACCAACAAGAACACGACCTACTCTATCTAGTAAAAGAATATATTCTCCTTTATTATATTATTATTCATGTATTAAATATGATAATTTTTAGAATCATGCATATCATTTGAGAATAAATATTATAAAAATTAGAAATTCAAAGTGAGTGTAAATTCTAAAACCAATTTTGAGATTCCATATTGGGTGTGTTTGTTTTGGATTATAAAAAAATAATTTTTATAAAAATATGAAGCAAATTTCTATCTGTTTACTATTCTATTTTTTTAGTTTGAAGTTTTTTTATTTAGAGTGTGTTTGTTACGGATTATAAATAGTGATTATGCATTCAATAATTTATAGATTATATTTTAGAGAAAAGTTAAATTCATTTTGTGTTTATTTATTGTAATAAAATAACCTATAGTTTGTTTGAATAGAATATGCAAAAATTTACAAAAATAAAAGTAATACAATATGCAAAAGTGATATTTTTTTTCTATTACAACATTGCACTCACCTTGTAACACTTTATTTTCTCTCTTCTTTAAAAAAATATATTGCTATCTCTATTCCTATTTTATAAGAGATTATTAACTTTTAAAATTTATTGAAATTAATGTATCTGACGTATAATAGACGGGCAAAGTTATGGTGCATAAGTCATGTTTATGCACCTTGCATAAATACCTTATATTGCTTGCGCACCCCTCAAATTTCTAGTGCACCCCAACCAAATTACTTAGTGCACCCCCAAATTTGGGGGTGCGCTAGAAATTTGGAGGTGCATTAAGCAATTTTTATTATTTATGCACGGTGCATAAGTAAAATGTTATGCACCATAACCACTCCCATAATAGACTAGATCTATGAATTTTTTATGAATCTAAAATTATATTGTTTCTTATAAGTGATTATTTTTATAAAATAAATAAATATGTTTTCCTAAAAATAAATATGTTTTTCCGCCAAATACATGATAACCATTCAATTCTACCACCATTCCTCCAACTGCTTTATCAAAAACAAAATAAAAAAAAACCACCAATTATAAATTTATAATGGAAAATTAATGATATAAGATTTTAGAAGCATGTGGCTTACCTTGTGGTCATAGACAAAGCAATAGCTTCTTTGCTACACAAATAATTGCTCGTGAATTGCTGCAATTCGCAACAACTTTATGTGTTGTGGATATCAAAGCAACAACAGTTGTTGAGCTAACATTTTTTGGCGCAACACCGCCATTTTCAATATCTTTAGAAAAGACTTCATAACAGTTGTCTTCAATCGATCGTCGCAATATTTGATACTTCCATTTTTGATTTCGTCGGCCAAAATCACATGGAGCCGACTTCGGCAATACTTTGTCACTGAAAATTTGAAAGTAAAAATAGATGAAACATTTGATTTAAAATTGAACCTCAGAACTGTTATGACCGTCGTACACGCGAAAAAAATGGAATTGCGGCAAGAGAAATGGAGCACACAACACCTTGTACCTTGTCTTTCATACTCGGCCTCTTCCCGCAAATAATAGGGTGAAAATGGCTGCTTCCGGTGTGACTTCAACCACCAATACTAGCTGTAAAATTTGACCGAAAAGATAGCTTATTTGGCTATGCAAAAGTTATATTTTATAATAAAAGATAAATTTTGTAATCGCTACAAATTTATAAAATTTAGTGTTTATTCTCTATAAAAAAAAAACCTGTATGCATTTATCCCTATAAAATTTGTGTTCTAGCAATTTTAGCCCTTACAATATTTTAAAATTTTAAAAATTATTTAATCATCCTTAAACTTTTAAATAATTTTTTCAAACATGTTTAAAATACTATAAAAAAAGTTTTTTTTTTAATAAAAATTTAGAATTTTTTAAAATGAAAATAATTAAATATGATTTTTTAAATTTCAAAAGTTAAGGATAAAAATAACAAAATATTCAACTTAAAAATCAATTTTTTGAGTTTTTTCTTTCTGAGAAACTTTTTTTAATGTTCTAAACATGTTTGCAAAAAAAATCATTCAAAAATACACATTATTGTAACAATTGAAACTAAAAGGGTTAATAGGCTTTTACCATTTTTTTAGATTACTCCCTTGCAATGGTGATAATTTTGATTATGTTGACGTGACAATCAAGAGTCAACTGTTATATTAGTAAAAAGATGTTTTCTGTTTGTCGCGTCAGCAAAAAAATCAAAAGAGAATGATAAATCAAAATGATCAACATTATAGGGAGTAATATAAAAAAATAATTTTACAGGGGATAAAACAAAATTCGCTTACTTTGCGGGGGTAAAAGTCTTTTAACAGGTGCATTGTAATTTTCTAGGAATCAAAATGTCTTTTTTTTATAAGGAGTAAAAACAAAACTTTATAATTTTTTAGGGATAAAATAATATTTAACCCTATAATTATTTTTTTCGGAAAATGCTAAACAGTACCGCCGGGCACTAGTTAAGCTCCTTAAAAAGGAAATTTTGTCTTCGAACTTGTGCATTCAATATCTCAGTCTTGGAACTTGTGCATTATCTTTTATTTCTTTTTTTAGTATGCTTAACAAGTGCCTGGAGCACTGTTTAGCATGACCCTAATTATTTTAGTCCTCAATCTTACTTTTTTTTATATAATTAATAATATTAATATTAATTAAATTAGTAGTATTAATTTTTTTTAAGGTCTCATAGTATATATGAACTTCACTCACAAAATTTTCCACTAACTAATGCATTAAATAAATTAGTTAATATGTTTTATATTTATTTTTGTGTTTTAACATTGCTAAAAAGAGATTAGGCTTAACAAATGTCTAACTTTGATGTGAGTTTTTAAAAGATGTCTAAATTTGTGGTTGTTGGGTCGACTATGCACAAATCATGGCCATTGATACCAATCCATCACCAACAAACATTTAAAGACTAAGCTCCATTTTGCAACAAAATTAAAAGGAAGATCAGATGAATGAGGTAACAGATAAATATGTGACAATGAAATACAAAATTGAAAACCACCAACACAAATTAGTTACTGCTTTATAAACACGCATGCTAAAATAATAATATTCAAGTAAATGCCTCACAGAGCCTTTGTACTGATCGGAGGCATAATAATGATTACAATATGCTAAAAGATGTCAAAGGCATTGGATTTAGTCTCCAATTATCCCTACAACAAGCAACTAAATTTACATAGCTTTAACTCCAATGCAGTACAATTAAGGAGACTCTTAATTAGTTAAGTTCTAAGTAAGATGTATTATAGTACAGAGGACGATGAATGCCCTGATGAAAAATTAACGGGCGAAAAAAAACTATATTGGATTATATTATGCTTCTATAGTACAATAATAATTATAAGCTTTAAACAACCTCGAAATCATCATGTCTCTTTGTATGTTGAGGTTTTAGATCCACAATAAAACCTCGAAATCATTATTTCCTAGATTGAAATCTAGATTGTGTTTACAGAAGGACTGAAGTTAATTAAGCTTCAAGATCTACCTGTTGTTCTTGGTGCTTGTTGTGTTTTGCATAATATTTGTGAGATGAAAGGTGAGAAAATGGATCCTGAAGACCTGAACTTAAAGTTGATGTTATGGATGATGAAACGATTCCTGAAGTTGATTAGAGATGCTATTGCTCATAATCTCTTGCATCATGGTTTAGCAGGAACTTCTTTTCTTTAAACCGATTATTTGAAATTTGTAAAATTTGTTGTATTTTGATCATTATTTCTGCTTCTTTCAAAACACGATTATTATGTTTTTTGCTTGCTTATTTACATAATGTTGTAGTTTTATTCATCATAATTTGTTGAAGTGGCTTTGTATAAGATGTATTAGCCTCTTTAACAAATGTGTATGTTCAAGTTTATATATATATGGTTAGATCCAGGGGTGAAAGCGGATCGGATTAAACTAATGAAACCGGTGATCCAAACCGAAAAGAACCAACCTTCTTTGGTTCGGACCAAAAACCGAACCGAACCGAGCTAAACCGAACTAGTTTGGTTCAGATCTCGGATTTCATTTTTGAAAACCGATGAACCGGTGAACCGAACCGACCATCTTATAATAGTCTATTTGGCTCATATTTTGACAGGCCGAAACTACATTCACCTTTAAAACAAAAAACGCAGATAGAAGCATAACACGCACAACACAAGCAAACATATAAACTATGTTATTGTTTATTTGGTTTATGTTATTGTAAGTTGTTTGAAAAATAGAACTTAAAATATATCGTATTTGAAAAAATAATAGCAAATATTATACCGGGAAAACAAATTGTTGCGAACCGAGTATAGTATCCGATCTAAACCGATCCAAACCGACTAGTTCGGATCGGATTCATTTTTGAAAACCGAACCAAACCGACCTAAACAGAACCAATTAAAAGTTCATTGGTTCGGATATTGGATTCACTCGAAACCGATCCAAACCGGTCCAATTTCACCCATACTTAGATCCATACTTTGTAACTCAGTTATATACACTTTCATAGCCAAATAAGAGATTAGTTAATAAAATTACTGTATTTTTTTGCATCATTACTATACTTTCATGGATTATTTTGTATCATATCTACCTATAGTACTACGATTTATCACAAGATCAATTGATATTATAGTTCACTAGCATGAATGATTCAACCATGCATAAGGCTAATTTTCTATTGTGGATAGAATTCTGATACAAGTAACATAGTTAATTTGAAAGAGGAAAATGCAATGTTTACTGAATTAAAATAGAATCATCATCGTATAGTTGATTTCTTATGTAATTAAAGTCAATGGTGTTCAAATATGGATTAGTATCTAGACACATTGAAAGTGTTAAAGAAAGTGGTTTTTTTAGGCAGTGTGAGAAAATGATATAAGTCAAGTTGATTAATGAGGTAAAGAATGAAAGGTTTGAATAATGCATATCTACTTGCAAAAGAATGCTATAGGTGCCTTTTGTTTTGGTGCCAAGATGATAAAATTTTAAAATCCAGATTCAATTTTTACACTACTTCACCACCACTCTCTCCTCCATGGCCACTCACCCATGATCTACAACATTGACCAACTGTACCAATTTTCAATATTGACCAATAATTTGTGGGGGAATGCTCAAGGATGTGTAAAATTCACATCTCGTTGAGACTAAAAGAGTTTTACTGAAAACGATGATTTAGTAGCTTGAATTACTACTTCCGTCCCAAATTATAAGATTCATTTTGACCACTGCACGTTTGTCAATACACAATTTTGATCGCTAATATCTTTAATTGTGCATTAGTAAAAATTATAAAAATTTGATATCTTGAAAATACTCATCAAGACGAATCAAACTAGATCTTATATGCTAACATTTACATCTATAAATTATGAAAAAAATACAGTCAAAACAAGATACGTGAATAGTGTCATTTAGTCAAAATGGATCTAATATATTGGGACGGAGGTAGTAAATTTTAGTAGTTTGATTTTTGAGAAGTGAGAAGGTGAAGGTGAGAAAATCTTTCACGTATGTGAGTTTTTAACGGTTTGTCGTTTCATTATCTATATACAAAAAAGAAATTATACGTAATGAAGTTTTGTACTTGTTACAATATTATAAAAATTTGTCTTATAAAAATTTATATTTTATATATAAAAGATGAATTAAATATGAACTTGTAAGTACCAAAAACTTATAAAATTTAATTTATCTACTATTAAAATAATTTAATTTTTTAAAAAGAAATTTATTTTCTTTCTTTTGGTACAATGAAAGAGGTTTTTTTTTTGTGGCTTTTACTCTCTAGTTTTTAAGGCAAAGTGACCATAGTAGTTCAAAGTTTATGGCAAGTTCTGACATTAAGTGGTTTCAATCATCTCTCAAATGCAGCTGTGAAAGATTGAACGGTAGTCCTCCCTACCAAGTCCATCATTAATCAATAATCACCAATGAAGCAACTAATGTTTGGTGAAAGAGAAATTTTTATAATGTATTAAATCTGACCATAAATAACTAAATTTTTTGAAAGATACATATAAATTGACTTTAAAATATAGAACAAAAGTTGCGTGGAAAATTTTTGAAAGATCGAAAAGTGCTAAAAATATTCAAGGTACGGAAATTTAAAATATTTTTGAGACTAAAAACTTATCTAACTTTAAAAAAAATGATAAAAATTCAATTAATACATCATTAAATTCAAATTAATTTTAAGAAATCAATTTTAAATATTAAATAAATCATATACTCCCTCCGTCCCATTTTAAGTGTCACAGTTGAACAAATCTTATACTTTAAGAAAAATGTGTAAATGAAAGAGAGATAAAATATGACTTTTACTAAAATATCCTTTTTTTTATTGGTAGTAAACATTAAAATATTAAAAAGTAGATCTTTGAGCCTACTTTTTCTCTTACCTAGGGATAAAATAAAATAAAAACTAATATTATAAATAGTATAAGACATTTATTTTGAGACAAATAATTTTGATAAATATGACATTTATTTTGGACGGATAAAATACTATAAATTCTTTCATTCATTAAATATGATTCTTAATAGTCATACATTTTAACCAACAAGAACACGACCTACTCTATCTAGTAAAAAGAATGTATTCTACTACTTTATTATATTATTCATGTATTAAACCCGATCTTTAAAAAAAAGTGTATTAACTACGATAACTTTTAAGGTACCAAAAAAAAAAACTACGATAACTTTTAGTAGAATCATGCATATCATTTGACAAAAAATATTATAAAAATTAGAAATACAAAGTGAGTGTTTGTTTTGGATTATAAAAAAATGATTTTGTTTTAAAAAATAATTATAGTTTATTTTTGCAGGTTTTTATAAAAATATGAAGCTAATTTCTATTTGTTTACTATTATAATTTTTTTAGTTTGAAATTTCTACATTTAAAGTGTGTTTGCTACGGATTAAAACTAGTGATTTTGCATTCAATAATTTAGAAATTTTAAAGAAAAGTTGAATTCATTTTATGTTTGTTTATCGTAATAAAAACAATTTTTGTAATAAAATAATTTATAGTTTTTTGAATACAATATGCAAAAGTGATTTTGTTTCTATTACAACATTACACTCTAACCTTTTAACACGTATTTATTTAAAAAAAATATATTGATATCTCTATTCTTATTTATAACATTGAAAAATTAATGTATTTAACTTATAATAGACCAAATCTATGAGTTTTTTAATAAATTAAAAAAAAATATTGTTTCTTATAAAAAAAAAAAAAAAGGAACAAATGTAGTATTTGAGAATGTACTCTTAGCAGTTTTTCATTTGAAGTTATTTTTGATTGTTTTTAAATTTTAATTATTTTAAAAATTTATAACAAACAAATATGATATTCTTAAAAGTGATTATTTGTATAAAAAAAAAATTACCTAAAAATGACGGTTAGAATTAAGGGTGGCAAAATGGATGGATGGATGGATTTGGATTTGGATTCTAATTGATGGAGAAAAATAATTCATTAATCAATTACAATCAAATAAATTTTTAGGAAAATAAATCCAATCCGATCCATCCAATCCATCCATTAACATATTTAAATGGATGGATATCCATCTGATCCATCTAATTTTCAAAATTTCCTTTTTTATTTATTTTAGATTTTTTGTAAGTATAAATTAATTTAAATAATGAATGATCCGATGGATTTTAAATTTAAGGTGGATGGATTAAATCCATCCAATCAATTAGTGGATGAATCATATCCAATCCAATTACAAAATAATTTTTTTTGTGGATGGATTGGATGGATAAATTAGTGAATGGATTTGATGAATTTTAGCTTAATGAATTATTTTGCCACCCCTAGTTAGAATTAACGCCAAATACACGATAACCATTCCATTTTACCACCAACTGCTTTAATTCTTGCAAGCTCATCTTCTCGGTTCGGCTAGCATATCAAAGACAAAAATAACCCCACCAATTATAAATTTATAATGGTAAATTAATGATATAACATTTTAGAAGCATGTGGCTTACCTTGTGGTCCTGAGACAAAGCAATAGCTTCTTTGCCACACAGAACTAACAGAACTGCTCGCGAATCGCTGCAATTCATAACAACTATATGTGTTGCGGATATCAAAGCAACAACAGCTGTTGAACCGACATTTTCTGGCGCAACACCACCAACTTTAGTATCTACCTTTAGAAAAGAATTCAATCAATTCATAAAGGAGGTCTTCAATTGATCGTCACAATCTCTGATACTTATGTTTTTTATTTGCTAAAATCATGCGCAGCCGATTTTGGCAATCCTTTTGCACCTTAAAATTTGTATTTGACGAAAAGGAAATATATTTAAAAATAAAACATTTGATTTAATCATCCTATGAAATTTGTATCCTTGCAATTTTAGTATATATTATATTTAAGTTTTTTTAAAATTGTTTAATCATCCTTAAACTTTTAAATTTTTAAATATTTTTTCAGCCATGTTTAAAATACTATAAAAAGATTTTTAACAAAAATTTAGATTTTTTTAAATGAAAATAATTAAATATAAATTTTTAAATTTCAAAAAATAGTGCCGAGCTGAGTAGCGTTAGCTTGTGACCCAAGTGGGGGCTCCAAGGTGATGGAACATGGCTATGGCTTAACAAGTTGTATCATTGTGTGCACTATGCTCGCCTGGCCGCTCCAAGTTGAGAATTGAGCCATGGGACTTGAGCGAAGGCACAAGTCTTGTGGGTCTTATATAGGAGGGTACTTCGTGATGCTGACTACAGAGAGCAGCGAATACCTCCTTCTCCTAACAATGGAGCGATCACAAGCCACCGCACCTCCAGTCCACCCCACCTGGTGAGCGTAGCCAGTTGAACCATCAATTTTGAATTTAAAAAATCTTACCAAAAAAAAAATCAAAAGTTAAGGATAAAAATAATTAAATATTCGACTTAAAAATCAATATTTGAATTGAGTTTTTTTTCTTCTGAAAAACTTTTTATAATGTTCTAAACATTGTCTGTAAAAAAAATTATTCAAAAATACACATTGCTGTAACAATAGAAATTAAAACTATGTGCATAATAATTTTATAGGAATCAAAATGTAACTTTTCTTATAAGGACTAAAAACAAAAATTTAAAATTTTATAGGGATCAAAAACATATTTAACCCTATAATTATTTTAGTCTTCAATCTTACTTCTTTATTTAATTAATAATATTAATATTAATTTTATTAGTAGTATTAATTTTATTTTAAGGTGTCGTAGTATGAACTTCACTCACAAATTTTTCCACTAACTAATTCATTAAGCAAATTAGTTAAAATATTTTATATTTATTTTTGTGTTTTAAACATTGCTAAAAAGAACTCTGGGTTTGGATGAGCGGTTGGGGCTCATTCTCCCTTGACCAAAAGTCGAGGGTTCGATCATCGCCTCAGGTACGGAGCAACTTTAAATCTCTGGACCAGGTATCCCACCCTTTGAGGTGCCCCTAATCTAGCGAGGGGAATAATCACTGTGTTCAACAGTGGATATCTAGTATCGACAAAAAAAAACATTGCTAAAAAGAGATTAGGCTTAAAAGATGTCTAACTTTGTTGTTAGTTTTTAAAAGATGTCTAAAAGACTCTGCACTAATTATGGCCATTGATACCAATCCATCACCAACAAACATTTATAGACCAAGCTCTATTTTGCAACAAACATAAAAGGAAGATCAGATGAATGAGGTAACATATAAACAATTAAACATGTGACAATGAAATACAAAATTGAAAACCACTTACACAAATTAGTTACTGCTTTATAAACACACATGCTAAAATAATAATATTAAAGTAAATGCCTCACAGAGCCTTTGTACTCGGAGGCATATTAATGAATACAATATGCTAGAAGATGTCAAAGGCATTGGATGTACTCTCCAATTATCCCTACAATAAGCAACTAAATTTACATAGCTTCAACTCCAATGCAGTACAATTAAGGAGACTCTTAATTAGTTAAGTTCTAAGTAAGATGTATTATAGTACAGGGGATGATGGATGCCCCGATGAAAAATTAACGGGCGAAAAAAACTATATTGGATTATATTATGCTTCTATAGTACAATAATAATCTTCAAACAACCTCGAAATCATCATGTCTTATTCTTGTATTTACGTTGAGGCTTTAGATCCACAACAATCACGGTGATGTTGTCTTTGCTTCCTTTCTGAAGAGCGCGATTCGATAGGAACTCTGCTGCGGCTTGTGCAGCAGGATCACTTCCTTCTCCCCTTTCTGAGGGTGGTTCTAAGCCGTTCTTCTTGTACCAAAGAAGTATACGTTTTCGAGCCAAGTCACACACCTCTTCGTTTGTCATCACATCCCACAGACCATCACTAGCCAGAATAAGACATTCGTCCTCTTTTGCACGAGGAATGAATTGAACTTCTGGATCCGGAATAATCCATGGTTTCAAATATCTATCACCTGAAAGTCAAGCCAAGGTAAGCAGAAATAGTTACATCTTAATAAACACTGCACATAAAAAAAATAATCAATGCTGATTATATGCAGTTAAACTCAAATGTTTGATTCTTTTTAGAACACTATGGTATATATTCAAAATCCAACTTTGAACAATGTCTTGCTACTACTAACAGAAGGTGCTGAAACCACTATCAGAAAGAGAATGACAACGATCCGAAGACAAGTCTTCTTTTCGTAAGACTCTCAACATCATGCAAAGTTTCCATCATCAGAAATATTGAGACACCAACTGTAACAAATAAGATGTTCTAAATCTTCTTTTATTATGAACAAAAGAAAAGATTTGTCATTTATGTTCAACAAGATCCATATTCAATAATTATCTAAGAACGCCTATAAGGGATAACAGGCTGATCAAACTTCAAGTTAATGCATCTTATGATGTAAAGTAGTAATGAAAAACATTTTAAACTGTAAAAATAACATTTTAAATAAAAGTGAACATATTTAATGATGTGACTCTCACTAAAGGACTTCCATAAGACTCAAATTAGTACATAAGATCAAACTGGACCAGATTACAGGAGAAACCTCTAATCTCAAAACCCCTCATCATAACCAAAGATACCCCCCTTCTAATATCTCCTTTGAATCATTTGTAGCCTCTCATCTCACACCCTCTAACAAACTGGCTAAACAACTGCCAATCAAAGATACTCATACAACCCAAATAAAGTAAAATTTATGATTACGAAGTACATACCGATAGACCTTGACATTGCAAGAACACCAAATACACGATGGCCATTCCACTGTATTACCTTTCCTCCGGCTGCTTCGATTCTTGCATATTCATCTTCTCTATTTGGCTAGCAATCAAAACAAGAAAAAAATATAAACACCAATTATAAGTCAATCGTTTTTTTTTAAAGGAGATCCAAAAGATTTTAGAAGCAACTTACTTTGTGGTCCACTGATAACGCCATTGGTTCTTTGCCACGACAAAGAACAGCTCTTGAATCACCACAATTCGCAACTATAATATGAGATGAAGATATAAGAGCAACAACAGAAGTGGAGCCAACAGTTTCAGGTGCGACAACTTCATTATTAGCTGTTCCGCCAATTTCAGCATCAACCTTTAAGAAACAATTGGTGAAAGCTTTTTTCCATTGATCTAGGCAACCATCCTTGATACTACCATTGACAAGACCTTCCTTGACAAATTCTATTTCCTCAGCCAAGGCCAAATGGATGCGTTCGCGACAATAATTTGCCACCTGAATGAGAAAAACAAGCTCTACGTGAAGAAAAATTTAGAGAAAGCTAAAATGAACTGACACCAGATAACTAAATTTTACCTGAGAGCCACCATGACCATCATAGACTCCAAAGAAATGGGTCATTTGCGGCCTAAAACACCGGTTTATTCCATCATGTACTCGATCACCAATTAGCATTTGAATGGGAATTTCCAAAAATCGAGGAACAGTTGCAACTGCATCTTCCATTTCAGGTCTTCTTCCACATAGTGATACGAATCCCCATAACGGGGTATAATCTAATTCAAAAACACTCCGAACAACTGTTACACTCGTTCCCTCTTCCTGAGGTAGCTGATCAACAACTGTAGAAGGCTTTAGGTTTGATTCAACCCCAATCTCTTGGTCAAGACTAACTGCCACAGAAAGGGGTTCACTCATAATATCTGTGTCAACATTCAACTCTCCCAAATCAGCAGCTTGACCAACGATATTGACAGGACCAACACTCTTCTCTATGTCTACTGAACATGGTGTCCCACCTTCTGAAGTAACATCGGAAGCGATGAACTCCTCCCCACCTATACTACTGTTTTCACTAACAACCGATAGAGAACAAGAGCTATCAATAAACTGCTCACCTTCCAATGATAATGAATCATCCTCCTCACTTTCCGGAGCTAAACCTACATCATCAGCAACCAAAACACTTTTACTTTGGGATATCATATTCATCAAAGGACTTTCTCCTTCTTTATCTAATTCCGGTGGCGTGACTTCTGTAATACCGATTTCAACATTCAAATTGCCACCATTATTAGGACAATCGTCTGAACCTACAACTGTCTCAGTGGAAACCTTAATTTTGGATACATCCATGTGTATAGTAGCTACGACTGAGTTATCACAGACTAAGTTATCTACTCTTAATGGCACTGAAACGACATACAACGACACTTCCATTGAAATCCCTATCTAGATAATACAAAAAATTAACCTCCCACCCCTTTGGTATGACAAAACCTTTCATATTTCAACTAATTGATCACTTGCTTTTCTGATTGAAAAAGATCTTAAAATATGAAGTGTGGCATTTTCCATCCCTAAGGAGACCCTATATGACAAAAGAACAAGCAAAATTCAAGCAATACAAAGCATGAACAAGCTAAAAGATTGCTTAAAGAGAATTAAAGTAATCAGATCTAGTCAACAATAATGGATCCAAACTTCCATTTCAAGAAATTTTAACCATAAAAATAGCTATTCCAATTGCAATTTGCAACACCCTTGTTCAAGCATAAACAACTTATTTTCTCAACCTATAGGAAGGAAGAACAATTGGAAACAGCCAGAAAACATTTAAAAATACAAACTTTATCAGCATGAAAACATATTCCACTAAAGAAAATAAAACCCCACCAATTAAAAAGAGACAAATATTAAAAAGAGCTAAGAAAACAACAACACCACTTATCTACAAACACAAGAAAGAACAAACAAGTCATGAGAAAGAAACCCCAGAAAAAGTGCAAAGTCTTAAAAATCACAAGATAAACCTAAAAAGATAACAACTTTTTTTCTTCCACATATCATATCACTGGTGAATTGCCTGGATCTAAGGCAACACATCACAAGCTTTCACTCTCTATAGTCATTATTATTGTTACTAGAATTATCAATCAATGAATGAATGAAAGAACCAAAACAAAAACACATAAAAAAGTGTCACTAATCACTACCTAATTTTTTTGTCAACGGTGTAGGGTATGGTTCCTTCACTTCTGTGCTAAGTGCTAACTATCTTTTCTCTCTCTTTCTATTGTTGCTTCTTCTCACACATTGACACCTGAAACCCATGAATTGGGAAAAAGCAACATAACATCATTAAATCTTAAAATAAAATATAATAAAAAATACATTAGATGTTTTTTTTCTTCCTTACTTAATAATCTTGACCCATGAAATGATAACAGCTAAGTTATGTTTTTTTCTTTGATTGTACTATATTTTTCTATTCTATGTATGATGATGTGATATGTATACCTGAATGATGTGTTGATGGGTAAGTGGGTGTTTAGTATTGGAAGTGAGGAGAAAAAGGATGAGAAAGATGACCTATAAAATTTTATTTTAATAGTATTAATTAATAAAGAATATGAAATTATTACTACTGTATTTATAGGCAAGAATAGAAATGTTTGATCCCGTAAACTTAATTTAGTTGGTAGAAATATTGCACGTAAAGTGTAAAGATCGAGTTTTAAATTTTAATATGTTCATTTATTCATTTTTACGGAATAAATTTTTAGTTACTAGATTATCTGATAAAAATTATAATATTTATATTGTGTTTGCGAACATATTTCAATTGATATCACATCATATTATATGTGTAAGAGAAGATAAATTATAAACAAAATTCTCAATTTATTTATTTAAAAAAATAATATTAACATTTATCATAAAAACACATGTAAATTAATAATTTAATATAAAAATATTCATTTTAAAACTCGTATTACTATCTTTTTTTGGTACAAAGTCGTATTACTATATTATTTGACAAAATAATATTTATTTTCTTGGGCATATTTCATTTCGGACAAGCAATGCCATATGCAAGATGTATTTGAACTTAAAATTTCCATTTATTTATTTTAAAGATAATATTCTATTACTTTTTTTGTTTTAAAATAAATGTCACAATCGACCATTTTATACTTTTTACGTAGATTACTTTAACCGTATTTTTTTACTAATATATAAATGTAAATATTAGTATTTAAGATGTTGTTTGATTTGTCTCGATGAATATTTTTAAAATATATTTTTATAATTTTTAAAGATAAATAATTAAAAATATTAACAATTAAAATTATGCGTTGACAAAAATATACTGATCAACTGTGATATACTTATTTTGTGATAGAGGGAGTACTAAAACACCAAATTATTGGACCAAAGTATTGTGAAGAGAAAAAGGACAATAATAAAAAGGAAAGTTTATAGGGTGAGTGTAGAGTACTAGAGTAGAGTGTATAGTGAGAGAGAAGGAAGAAAGTGGACACATGTCAAATCTTGAAGAGCATATTAAAGCTTCTCCACTCATACATCCATTATATGATGATGATGTGTCGGCTTTCATGCGATTGGTGTGTAACCTAACAATGACTCCCATTCTTGGAACAAATTGTTTAGTGCCTCTTCAAATATTGTGTTTAGTCTTTTTTCTCATAATAATTCTGTTGGAAATTGAATTGATGAAAAAAGAATTTGGTACTTCATCCGTCTTAAAATGTAAGTAAATTTGACTTTTTAGGTACATTTGACTATTGATGTATTTGGTTCATAATATAAGCTAGATACATCAATAGTCAAATGTACCTAAAAAGTCAAATTTGCTTACATTTTGGGACGGAGGGAGTATGTTATCAACACAGGTAGTACTTCCTCCGTTTTAAAATGTAAGAGAAAAATGGTCAATAAAAATTAATGTATTTGAACCAAATTCTTAATTAGATACATCAACTTTTGTTGACCACTTTTCTCTTACATTTTAGGACGGAGAGAGTACTAAAGTGTGAATTTTAAAAAATTATTAAGTTTCACATTAGTAAGACTTGACACTTTAAGAGTGTTTATGTACTTGTATTTTACTATTGGGGATGTGCCTCAAGACGTATAGAGTTTTGTGAAAGGAAAAAAACTCACTCAATTTTGACCATCCCGTGTTAGGCATGAGCCTAACACACATAAATCAAAAACCCTCTTGTTCTAAAATATTTTCATCATCATCGGCCTATCTTGTGTTGGTAATTTGTTACCAATTTTTTTGAATGATTAGCTTTCTAATCATTAATCTGATCGAATTCTACAAGTGCAGTAGAATTTCAGTATAGTTTTGAAACAAAGTTGTTTTGTCCTAGAGGCATTGCATTATTATACGAATGTTTGAACAATCTTAGCAGTATTACGAAACGTTTTAAAGAAAGCGACCTAGTCGCAGTATTATACGACTGTTTTAATACTGTTTTTCCATAAAATTTTGCTTTTACAATATTCCTAAGATAATTTTGCGTTTTTGGTTCTTTAAAATACTTTGCATCTATTAAACTATTTTATTTTTTTAAAAAAAAATTCACCTATGAAAGCTGGTGTAATTGCATGAGCTCATTATATAGTAAAACATAGTAAATCACTTTCATTTTTTTTTGTTTGTTTTCACCGATTTAATTTGGTTCGGAAATCAATAATGATATAAATAGTTTCATTTGAATGTATGAGTTCCTATCCATCTTCTATCAAATTTTTTTGCAGTGCATTTACACGCGGAATAGAGTAAGATTGAATGTTAAAGTGAATGAAGTAGTACTTATTTTCTTTTTCATGATGAGAAACTCGATGCTTTCTGTTTCCTTTATGAGACTGAGATATTAGTACACTTACAGGTTACAAAGATTCCATAACAAAGCTATTGTTGGTGGAGGTTAATGATGGAACGTGTGAATAGGGACAAGAATTTCATCGTACAAAGGTCGACTCTAGTGTGGTTCATAATAGATGAAGAAGGAAGATATGGCATATATTTGATGGATGGTCATGGTGCATCTTACTCTAGATCGAAGGGTGTTTTTTTTTTACTAAATTACCCTTAGTCAACTTTTGGCAATTACTACAAGGATAAAGAAGAAAAACAACTGTTCATGTTCTATTGGTGTGCAGAATGTCACTTTTTTTTTTTGAAAATAGAATACCACTTAAATTGAGTACCATTTTTCTATGAATTTCCGACACGGCTAAAGTAGGGTGTGTCGTGGTGTTGGACACCGACACTCGTACGACATCTATCCGATATGTTTTAGATAATTTTTTTAAGTTAAAAATACTAAAACTGTTTTGTTAGATTTTTTCTATTAGTTAATTGAAAGTACTGAATTTAAATAAACATCAGTTATACTTTTCATTAGACTATTTATATATTGTGCTCATAAATTACTTTATTTTATTAATATATAAAGTATATATAGTTGTACCCATGTCCTAAATTTTTTCACATTATCCCGTGTCCGGTGTCCGTATCCGTATCGTGTCCGTATCTGTGTCCGTGTCTAAGTTTCATAGCATTTTTTACCCACGAAAGAAACTGCATACTATAATTTATGGACAGTCGACACATATTGGATAATGTCTTTGCATTACATTACACACTAAGCAACTAGAGCACAAGAGATGACCCACTTGAGGAGGTAAATAAACAGTACAAAGACATAACACATGCCTGTAAAACAAAAGTATCAGAAATTGACAAAACAAGGTTAAAATCAAAAAAGAATTAAATCATATATTCTAGCGGATTCACAACATATGAAGTCCCGATACTTTAAAATAGATTAAGTATTGTGTCAGATAGTGTAAGCAAAATTGATACGAGTTATATACTTCACGATATATATCAAGAAAATATCAAATAATTTTATTTTATTTTTTAAATAAAAAATGCTGACATTTCTGCAAAACTTGTCTGATACGTATCTGGTGTTTGTATTTTATTTATTCTTTGAAAAGAAATAAAATTGATCCAAAAAGGGCAAAAAATTTGGTTTATGTGCATACAAATTTTCAATTTTTGTGAAAAAAAGATAAAGAATATAGGAAAGGAGCGACAAGATTATAAGACATTATTGGAGATGCGCATGACTCGCTTTATGAATAGTATTTAAGATATCTAATTCACTTGTTTTAATAATGTGAATGTTTCTTTGTTGTCAATTTTAGTTATGTTTATGTATTTTGCATTTATATATTTATTTTTTATTAAAGTATCCTAGCCGTATTTACAATTTTGAATTTTTTCATATCACCGTATCGTATCGTATCTATATCATATTCCATATGTGAGCTTCATAATTCCCAACTGATATATATAGCTGACTTAATTCCAGCACTAAAAGAGAGTTAAAAGACTACTTCAACATGAAAATTTATTCACCTCATATTCATTAAGTCATCATCAATCTCAACAACAAAATATCACCTCAAAATCAATACATTTTTGCATCAAGTTCTTGGTAGTCTTACATTACATTAGATTAGATGCTCAACAATATACTTTCTCCCGCCATAATTAAGCAAAAACCACTTTTTCGATAAATTGAATAACTAATATAATTTCGAAAAAGAAGAAAAAACTAATGTATCATTTTTAGACTAATCTTATCATAAATACATAACAGTTCAAATAGGAAAATGAATTACATGCTGTCGGTATTTTTTTGCAATCATGCAGTCATTGCGATTGTAACTTTTTGATCAAGATCGGACAATTTAAAAATTGTATGTCTTATTTTTATTTAAAATCACTTTCCATTAAATCACGACCGTTCAATTTTGATCAGACAACTCCTGATACTTAACCGCACGATTGCATGTACCTTTCAATCCTGGTCCATCTAATAGAGTCCAATACTACTAATAAAATTACAAAAAGTATACACTTACCGTATAGAACAAAAAAGGTATACACTTACCGTATAAATACAAAATCATTATCATATCATTTTTTTTTGACAAAAATCATTATCATATCATGATTTCATTTAAAAGGTACAAATTAATTCCAAAATATCCATCTAATAAAAAGTCTAAAATAATAACTTTGTCTTTAGGCAGTAACCAATTCTATTCTAGCGGCGGAAGCAAAACAATGTTAATTGTTAATCACACCCTCCATTTTCTCATCTCACCAACCACTCTTTCTCTTCTCTTCTTCTTTGGTAAGTTTTTTCATTTTCCTCTTTCCTTCATTGCTTGCAAATTAATCAATCAAAATTCTTGCTTGCTCTATTTTCATCTGCTTATTTCAATTGCTTGTTAGTATTAGCACTGCTCAATTAATTCATTTATTAGGGTTTTTTCCCCCAATTTTATTGTTTCAATTTTCAATACCTACATAATGATGAAAAAACCAAACTTTGATTATGAAAATAAAAATAGTAATGGTGATTTTGTTGAAACTGAAACTGATTGGAAAAATGGTCAACAAGAATTACTTCGTGATATTGAAGAATTAAGCAATGCACTTTACTTGCACAATACCCCTTTTAAGCCTTCAACAGTCTCTTCAATCCATAGCAGATCCAAGTCTACTGAAAAAACCCGTTTGTCGAAACCTCAACTTGATTCAAACCCGAGATTTGTAAGTGAGGATCTGTTGATAAGGGACAAAAAGTTGTTGTCTTTAGGATGGAATTGGAAGAAGCCCTTGAAAGCTTTGACTCATATCGGTTCTCGAAAGTTTGTTTGTAGCTTTAAACTTCATGTACATTCAATCGAGGGACTGCCTTTGAGTTTCAATGGCGTTCGATTGTCTGTGCATTGGAAAAGGAGAAACAGCATTTTGCAGACTTGTCCATCAAGGGTAGTTCAGGGTTGTGCTGAGTTTGATGAAACTTTGATACATAGATGTACGGTTTATGGTAGCCGCGCGGTGTCTGGTCATGCTGTCAAGTATGATTCCAAGCATTTCATGATTTATGCTTCTATTGTAGGAGAACCTGAACATGACATTGGGAAATATCAAGTTGATCTAACGAGGCTTTTGCCTTTGAGTTTAGATGAGTTATGGGGTGATAAAAGTTCAGGGAAATGGAGTACAAGTTTTAGCTTGGTTGGAAAAGCTTTAGGAGCTAGAATAAATGTTAGTTTCAGTTATCAAGTTATGAAGGATGAATTAATGAGATTTGGTGGCAGTAATGGGAATGTTGTTAAACTTATTAACTTGCAGGTGGGTCCAAACAGCCGTGACAATGTTGTCGGTTTTAGTCCTAACGATAGGGACATAAAGCTTCGGCAAACTCAGAATGACGCTGTGATATCGAATGAGGCAGTGATGAATTCTGGCTCAGGTTTTTCTAAATCAATTACGTTCCTATATCAAAAGCTTGATGAGGGGAACGTTGATAATTCAGCACGGGCAGACTCAGAGTCATCTCAAGGATCAAATCTATATGTGTCTGATGACACTGAATTTTCCATTAGTGAACAGGGAGTAGAAACATCAGAAGAGGATTCATTTGAATTTGATCAAACAGGAATTCAAATAGTTGATATGTCCACAATTGAAATCATTAATGCGGATGAGATTATTAAGGACGATGACATGTTTGTTGACAATAATGCAACATGTGATTCACTTGATACCGTATGTTCTAGGAGTGTAGATGTGGATATGACAGATAACAGCAAGCATAAATTCAGCTTTTCATGCGTCGATCTACCAAGCATGAAGGTCGAGGATTCAATTCCTGAGACATCAGAGCTTCTTGACCAAGAAGAACACTGCTTGAGTGTTAAATCGAACTATGAAGCACATAAAAAGTCACATAGCTTAGATGATATCATTGACTCTGTCGCATGTGATTTCTTAAAGACGCTCGCATTGGAGAGCGATTCGTTGCGCTCAAGCTCTGATGGTGATCCCTTGTCTCCCAGAGAGCATCTTTTAAGACAGTTTGAAAATGAGGCTCTAGCTTCAGATAACTTCGCTTTTGATTTTAATGCAATCGAGGAGGAATTAGGGGAAGATATGCCTGGACATAACTGTGGGGATTGTGCTTTGGATTCTGATTTATCTTTAATAATTGGCGCCGCTGAAGAGGAGTATGAAAGGGAAAATCAATCATTAATGCAGAGAAGGAAAGCCAAGATTATTGAAGATCTGGAAACTGATGCATTAATGCAACAATGGGGTATAGATGAGAGGGACTTTGAAAATTCTCCTAGAGCATGGGCCGGTGGATTTGGAAGTCCAATTGAACTATCAGACGAAGAACCAACCATATTACCATCAATTGGCGAAGGGCTTGGTTCGTTTGTTCAAACGACAAATGGTGGCTTTTTGAGGTCCATGTCTGCTTCCCTCTTCAAAAATGCTAAGAATTGTGGGAATCTCATCATTCAAGCATCTAATCCAGTTGTTCTACCTGCGAAAATGGGTAACGATATATTGGATATACTTCTGCACATGGCATCTGCTAGAGTTCAAAAGCTGCATGATCACATCTCTAAATTAATGCCTTTGCAAGATATCACCGGAAAATCTATTAAGCATATTGTGTCGGATGCTGACACCAACACGGAAGCTCCCGGAAGGTTAGCACGTGTGTTTGTACTCTGTGCCATAATTACTAGTAGTGAAATATTTAGTTTTTACTTATATCATGTCACATTTTTTTTCCTTTCTAATTTCTCTTATTCTGTTTCAGGAATGGATCATGGCAGCATGATTTCTTTGAAGAATTTGCAAGTAGTTATTTAACAGATGAAGACAAATGCTTGGACTCTGTGTCTCTTGAAGCTATAGCTCCTATGAGTATTAATAAAATTGAAGCCCTTTTAATAGAAGGGTTGAGAATTCAATCTGGCATGTCAAACGAGGAGGCACCATCGAATATTCATGGAGAACTCAACAACGATCTTGATGGTTTGATGGGTCTGTCAGTAAAATTAGATCAATGGTCGAGACTGGATTCTGGCATCATCCAAGGAGAACATAATTTGGTACAAATTTTGAAGATCCTTAAAGCACACAATTCTAAAATCTCTGAATTAGATAATGAAGGGTTGGAAAGTGCCGCAGATAATGCAAAAATAGATGACAAAAAGCGCAGATATTTAGGAAATCACATAACAGTTGCTTTTATGATCCAGCATAGAGATCCTCTAAGAAATTATGAAGCAGTTGGAGTTCCAATGCTGGTTTTAACTCAGGTAGAAAGAGTTGACAGCAATTTTGTTGAGAATACAGATATAGATAAAGAAACCCTTCAATCTAGATTCAAAATCAAGGAGATTCATCTTGCAGGTGTCCTTAACAAAGCCGGAAACCAGCAAGTTTGGGGCACATCGTCTCAGCAACAATCCGGACTGCGTTGGTTGCTTGCAAGTGGCATGTGTAGTAGTACTGTCAAACATTCTTCTTCAAAATCAAATTCGATTATTGTTAGACCGTCTTCGCTGTTTACCAACAAGTTGATGAATCAGGATATCTTGTGGAGCATTTCTTGTGTTAAAGATAACATGGATACTAATGCACACATTAGGAATGTTGATATCATCTTCCCAAAGTGAACAATGTCAAATCATTTTTCACTTGCTACTTTATCCATTTTCGAAAATTTATCCATGTAAAATTGTAAATAGTTGAGTCAACTAGCACAGATATATTTTAACATGTATTGAATTTTCTGGTGATTTGGATATGACCCTTTCTTTTGTGAATCACCCTTCATGATTCTGTAGATGTGTACTCCAATATAATTACAGTAATAAAGTAAAATTATCGTGTAGTTAATTGTTATGTACTTATTGTTATATTCTACTCTGTATTTACTGTATACGTACAATATGTTTAATTCAAAGTAGATAAGATAAACGGAATTGAAATTTAAAATTTGTGGACCTGTTATTTGATACATTTATTTAACTTTTTTATTAAAAAAATAACCATTATTCACATAGTATTAGGCCTAAATTTAACAAGTAACATCACATTTGATATACCGAAGAGTTATGAGTTATTTAATTTTTTGTTTTATTTATATTATTTTTTAAAACTTTTCCTTTATAAAATAACAAAAAATTTATAACTAATCTGTATTCTTTCATGACTCATTGACCAGACTTGAACTTAATTTGTTCTTTAATGGAATGAACCTATAGCAGGTAGAGTGCTTCAATATATTGCATCCATAATACTTATATATAAATTTTATTGTAATTCATAATTCGTATATAAGGTCAAAATAGTTCTCTTCAATCTTGTATGACAGTGTACCAAAAGGAATTGATATATTTGTTTCATTCTAATTTTTTGGTGTATCTATATAACTTAATCTAGACTAGATGAATAGTAATATGTATATAAATTCTTGTTCATAACCCTTCATAAGGCAAATTGTACATCATAAGTTACATTAATACATAGTACTAACAACATTCATAAGAGCACTTGCTAGCAAGATTCAAGATCTTTGATGAGTGTGCATGCCTTCATAGGTTGTTATCACATACTTTGGCTCATCTTTATCTCTTTCAACTCTCTTTTTTACAGGACATCCCTCCACTGAACACTTATAATAATTCCTGCAGTCACACATCATATATATATACTCTTAAATTCATAATGATATATATACTATATGTTATAAATTAACCATATAGTATTTCAATATTATTGAGTATATATATATATACCTTGGATTGGGGCTGTTCTTGACCATTTTCTTTCCATACTTCCTCCATCTGTAACCATCATCAAGTATTTCAATATCTGTCTTTGTTTTGAATGCAAATCTCTCTTTAACACTTGTAGTATTAGTATTATCTCCTAAAACATGACAAGATAGCACCAATATTAGTACTATAAGCTAATTAATTAAAGAAAACATATACATAAATAACATATAGTACTATAGTACTTTATAGAATTGAATAATTTATTAATTGAAATTGGCTTAATTACTGATAGAGCTAGAAGACCCTTCATTAATAATGTGGCTGCCACCAACTTCATTATTAGCTTGATAAACAAAAGACTGATCAGTAGTAGGATCAATTTGTAGCCATTGGTGTTCATCTAAACTCATGCAGTCAGAGAGTTCAGAATACCATTGGTTGCTAAAATCACTGTCAGGTGATGATGAATTTGCTGCTATTGGATTTCTCTCTGTCATTTTGATAAGTGCAAGTCTTATGAAAAAAACATGATCATGGTTTAGACAATATATATAACACACTAATCAGCAGCCATTAGTGAGCTAGATAGGTAGCTTCATGGTGACTTTCCTATATATTTGAATCATAATAGGAAGTTTCAAAGGTATATATTGAGATTTGAGATGTAGATAGATAAATGAGACGTACCAACATCACTTTAAACTTTAAAGGAATATAAGACACATAAAGATTAATGACGTTTAAAAATATGACTGTGGTGAATTAATAGATGACAAATAAGTGAGTGGACCATGAAATTGGACTTGAATATGTTAAACAAGTTTTTCAATTCAAGAATTATGGATGGAAAAAAGTTGGTAATTAACAAGGTTCGAACTTTAGTTTGTGCGTATATAGTATGCAATGTCCCTGTACGAACTGAGTTATGCTTACGGAGACTTATTATTATGTGCATCACTCTAAATTTATAATGAGAATCAACTTATAATTTGATAAGGTTAATTTTATAAAATTGTTATTTTCCCCTATATTTATAACTCCTCCCTTAACTTATATATGATGATCTAATATGACAATTTGTTTGAGTTAATATACATCACACATGTATAAATATCTTAATAACTCCATAGATTAGTCTTCTTTGCTTTGTTCAGTTGGGGAATACATGCTTAATTAAAAAAAATGAGTGGGGGTATACAGGTTGACTTAGAGAAGACTTTCAATTTAAAGTACTAGTGTTTGATCAAGCAAAGCAACAAGTCTTGTGGTTAGAACTGACCAACCCTTCCATAACGGATGTGCAAGTCAAAAGTGATGGTGATTTTTCTCAGTCTAATATTGGAAGTAAGTTTCAAGGAACCACAAGTTTAAGTTGCTGCTTGCATATCATATGCTTTTTTTTGGTAATAATGAAAAAGATTGAATTTTCCCCTAAAATAATATAAGAAAAACTATATAGTAAATAACTCTAGACTTAAAGTAGTTAACAAATTGCATCCAAAAATAAAATTCAATTTTATTTATTTCGTAGTTGAACTTCAAATTATCAAGATCTTTTTTTTCTTCTTCTGAAAATCAGAAAATTAACAATAAAAAATTCACACGCACTAAATATTGAAAAGTGAATTACAATTATTAATGCAACAATACGCTCATATCAAACATATCTATAACCATTTTACCATTTCAACTTCACATACTTACACAGGATAATTATATATATGAAATTTTATTGTTTGACAATAATTAAGTCCTAACAAGCCCCAATTTAAAAAAAAAAGTCCTAACAAGAATAATTAGTAAAACATAATGTTATTTGAACATCTAAAAATTGATATTTTATTTAAAACCATATAAAATTTATAATTTATAATTATTGATTTGACTTAGAAAGAATGGTCAAAATTAGTATAAAAATGAAGTCACGTCTTTTTCTTTTTCTTCTTCCAAATAACATTTTCCATTAGTAAGTGGTCACACATTTTGTTACAGTTGTATCGTTGATTGGAATTAATATAATATGAGACAAAGAGATTTACATCAGTAGTAATCAGTTAGCTACATTAAAATCAGGATTCTGGAAATCTTAAAACACTTGTTAGGAAGTTCATAGGCATCTTCTACGAACTTTCATTTGAGAGATATGTTAGTGGTTTTCATCCCTTGTTGTAATTGATAACTTATTGTGCTATAGTAAAAGTTGACATCATATTTTTGAGTCATGATTGCCTCATATTTTAAAGTTGACATCATCATATTTTGGTGTTATTATGATTATTGATCGGTAGATGATGTGCCATGAGTAAGAGTCTTAGTAGATTAGATGCATGAGCAAAGTATACAGGTGACTTTAATATTACATTTTTATCTAAAATTTTACAGTATTAAGTAAATAAGTCATATCACTTATATATTGTTCAACTTCAATTCTTCCGATTGATTAATGTTAGATTTTAAATCACGGTTTGATATTTCTTAACACATCAAATTTTATTTTTGATAAAATAACACTTCAAATTTCTATATAAAGGAAATTAATTGATCTGATAATGTAAAATTGAAATAAACAAACTCTGGTCAGCTTCAAGCATCTCTCCTCTTATTAGTCCTATGTCAAACCAAAACAGCCAATCTTGTTATAGTATATTTCAACCCTTGACGTTTTAATTAAAGAAAAGTATTCAACTTTTTAATTTTTATTAAAATGAGGCAGAAGCCCAAAAGTATTCAACCATTTGTTTATAACAACATAACAAACATGTAACTTTTTAAGGATTTTTCTTTTCAGTTTAATTTTAAAATATAATAAAGAGGTTTAAGATATATAAAATCTATCAAATATGATATTTGATATAAAGATTTTAAGAATTAAATTCCCGTATGACGGCTCAAGTGATAAGAGCTGGGGGACATGGGGGTAAGAACTAAGAAGAGGTCCAGGGTTTCAAATCTTGGTGGAAGCATTCATCTTTTCGAAGTATCAAAAAGAAAAAAAATGTTAAAATTAAATTGACATATTTTTCTATGAATAATAGGAGTTTGTATAGATTATTGACAGTAAACTTCTCAATTCTATGATTACTAATTTATTTGTTTAGTAGGTCAGGCTAATTAGTCTTTTCCTCAATTTAAGGTAAGTTATGATGTGAGTGTGATATTAGCATTTCTCTATTGTTCTAATTATGTGTTTCCTTAAGTTTTAATGTTTGTATGTGACTGTACTTGGTGTTTATAATTATATTTATCTTCAAAGATCTTGAGTTGTGCATACAACTAGAACTTTGTATGTGCTAGGCGCTGTGGTTTTTGTAAGCATCATATGGATTACGGTCCTTATCAATATTTAATTAGCAATAGTGACACATTTTGTATATTTATACACTAAACATTGACAAAGTAGTCTTCAATTTCTTTGAGAATGGAGAGTACTTCTTAAAGTCATAGAATCAAATTTTGTAACTACTTAACAAACAAGGCCCTAAAGCTTATTACAACACTATCACATTGTACCCTCTCTTTTCTATCATAGGCGGCCTATGAAACATGGATACTTCTAAGATTAAGTTTGTCGCATTGTCCGACACTCAATGCATATTGGACAACTCAAATAAATGTTTCAAAAAAATTATTGTCCTTTGCTTCAACACAGTTTTCGGACATATCTTAAACACATCTACATTCTACAAGATTTAAAAGTTATAACATTTGTTTAGATTTTAGAAACATGGAAACAAAAGCACTTCATTCATTTCAGATAAAAAGTTACAACTATTTCAGATCAACAACATAACCATCCTTGTGCTTCAGCAAATCAAAATACACTATAACAATAAGCCCCAAAAACAAAACATTAAAAAAGAACAACCTTAAAAAACACTCAGACACACACACTACATCGACATTATTCAAAACAGAGATTCAATTCAAGCAATCTTAACCTCAATGGTTCTTGGTTTCTTAGGCTGAGGAGGAGGCAATTTCTCAACAGAAACACTCAGAACCCCATCTTGACAAACAGCAAAAACAGCATCAGTATTAGCATTCTCAGGAAGAACAAACTTCCTCATAAACTTCCCAACCCTTCGCTCCATTCTCAAATACTTAGCACCTTCTTTCTCTTCTTCCCTCTTCCTCTCACCGCTTATCACAAGCACGTTGTCATCTTCAACCTGAACCTTAATGTCACCAGATTTCAACCCCGGCATGTCGATCACAAACACGTAGGAATTCGGATTTTCTTTCACGTCCGCAGGAGTTGCAGCCATTGCTTTTGCATCTCTGACGTAAGAGCGTGTGGGAGCATTGTGTGAAGCCTTGTCGGAAGAAGTGTCGTCTGAAAGATCCATCATTTGATGCAGAGCATGAAGAACTGGATGAGAATCCAAACCCATCAATCTCAAATCCATTGTTTTTTTCTTTTCTTCTTTGATGAAATGAGTTTCTATGTTCTGAATGCGTTATGGTGAATTGGAAGGAAGAGTATTTAAAAGTGTGTGAGGAAGAAACTTGAAGTTTCTACATAAATGTAACGTTACACGTTCTGCTTTTGGAAACTTCTAGTAGTTTCTGTAAATTAACCAACGAATCCTTTTTCATTTTGTCCATTTTTACCGTATAAGAACCTAGAAGAACTGGACACGTGGATTTGTCAAAATTCCTTTCTACTTCTAGTAGCTTCAAGAATTTTCCGGCCCATTTTTTAGTTCGAACAAATGTAAGGGTTTTTGTTTTTATTTTATGGAAAATGCTAAAATGTTCTCTAAAATTACATGTTAAGAAAAATTTATAAAATTTAATTTGGACAAAAATTATAAAATTATTCTTTTAAATCTAGTATTTAGGCAACTGATCCCTTTGATAACATTTCTTAGGTACGTTCTGGGAATGAGAATTTTCCCCTTCAATATTGGCATAACCTCTAGATTATCACTCTCAAACACGTGTACTCAACATTTTAATTTAATTTATTTTGAATGATGTAGTATCTTAAAATATAGAATATTAAAGTTTAGACTTCTAAACAATCAAATTTAACCTCTCAGAAAAATTAGTATCTAAACTAGTCCTTATAACTATATAGATATGGCTAAATTAGTCTATATTTTAATTTTGACACATATATAACTTATTGATTATTCAATTGACAAGTTAAAATAATTGTTTTTCCTCGTAAATTTAGTTCAATTGGTAGAGACATCATACATTATGTACAAGGATTGAAGTCATAATTATGATACGCCAATTTATTCATCTTTAAAATTAAAATTCTAGTCATTAAATTATCTAACTAAAAAAAATGTGTCTAGTTAAAAGGATGAATTAAGTCTCCGTTACAATTGCTTATTTTAATTTCATATCTCGCTGTTGTGTGTCAAGATGGGGTGTAGCATCATGTGATTATTCTAGAGACAAGAAATTTTCTTGACATATCTTGTCACATAACACAAAATTGTAAGACCATCTTAGAAAGGTGAAAGGAAAATGCTAAACAGCGTTTTTATTATGGGTACTCTTTAAACATCTAAAATAATAAGTTTTTGTTAAAATTTTATAAAAATATGTGAAGTCAATACATTAAAAATTAAATGTTTCATTTTATGAATAAATTATTTCTTTAAAAAAATATTTAAAAATGTTCGAAAATACTATTTAGCACGACCCAAAATAAAATAGTCCTTGAAAAACATCGGCAATTGTTGCTTGAAATGATAATCTAAATTAGATTTAAGGTTTGAATAAAAGTGAGAATGTTAAGATGGAAAGAATCATAATCATTATAAGAGACAAGAATATATGATTTTGTTCAGTTCCTTAACTCTCAATTTATCTAATTCAAGTAATAGTTTTAAAATCAAACATAGTACAACAGAAATTGTCTTGTCCAGTCCCTTATTTTTTAGCAGATCAAACGCACCCATAATATTTTTTTTTTTTTTGTATTGTAGATGTTTATAAAAATAAACAAAAATCAGAAGACCCCAACCACTCTTTTTTCATATTTATTTTTTGAACCGAAGAGAAAATTTTATGGACTCAAAGGTTCGAGAATCTACTAGAAATGGAAAACCACGTGCCGTGTTATTCTATAGTAATTCGAAAGTACTAGAAGTTTCAAACCATACGACCCTGTCTCTGTTCCATTTCTCTTGAACCTTCTGGTTTCTTCTTCACCCTTTAAATACTCTTCCAATTCCCCATCTCTGCATCAACACAACACAGAACAAATCAACGCATTCCTAACATTCAAGACAATCATTTCATCAAAAGGTAATGGATCTCAGATTGATGGGTTTGGATTCTCATCCAGTTCTTCATGCTCTGCATCAAATGATGGATCTTTCAGACGACACTTCTTCCGACAAGGCTTCACACAATGCTCCCACACGCTCTTACGTTAGAGATGCAAAAGCAATGGCCGCAACTCCTGCGGACGTGAAGGAAAATCCGAATTCCTACGTGTTCGTGATCGACATGCCCGGGTTGAAATCTGGGGACATAAAGGTTCAGGTTGAAGATGACAATGTGCTTGTGATAAGCGGCGAGAGGAAGAGGGAAGATGAGAATGAGAAAGAAGGTGCTAAGTATTTGAGAATGGAGCGAAGAGTTGGGAAGTTTATGAGGAAGTTTGTTCTTCCTGAGAATGCTAATACTGATGCTGTTTCTGCTGTGTGTCAAGATGGAGTGCTGAGTGTTTCTGTTGAGAAATTGCCTCCTCCTCAGCCTAAGAAGCCAAGAACCATTGAGGTTAAGATTGCTTGAATTGAATCTCTGTTTGGGATAATGATGCAGTGTGTGTGTGTGTGTGTGTGTGTCTGAACTTGAATGTTTTTTAAGGGGTTGTTTACAAGGTTGTTCTTTTTTTATGTTTTGATTTGCTGCAGTACAAGATGGTTATGTATGTTGATGAGCGGAATTTGTAGTAACTTTGATTTGTAATGCAATGAAGTGGTGATTCTGTTTCTATGGTTCTAAACAAATGTTGTATTACTCCTTTCTGTCTTGCTATGTTTGTCCGTGTCTAAAATATATATCGTCTCTGTCTTAATATATAAGACATAGTATTTTGACTAAATGACATTATTCATTTATCTTGTTTTAACTGTATTTTTATAGTAATATATAGATATAAATATTAGTATATACGATTTTATTTTATTTGTTTTAATGAGTATTTTTGTCTTACCCTCTCTCGTTTATTTAATCTATAAGTTAATAAGCTTGATTGAAGAAAAGAACATACAAAATGAGAGAAAAATATCAATGAATAGTTAAGATTACAGAATGATGGTCAGCATAAAAATATAAGCCACGTTATTTACATGATACGAAGAAGTTCATGTTTTAACTGATTGTGAGCAGAAGTCGCAATGAATCTGTGATTTTAACAAAAATTACATGTTGAAGTTTCAACAAAATCACATTACCACCACCTAATTTTATCAAATTTTAGCCTTGGATATTTCCGTAGACAGTGTTAACTATTGATAAGGAGCGTAATCCATATGATGCATTTGATGCTCAAGATCTTTGGGAGATAACATAAAATTTACTTAATATAAACTTAAGGAAACACATAGCAGAACAATATGCAAGTCTGTTAATGACTTAAATAACCTAATTCTGAATAATTCGATCGATAGTATCTCATCTCATACTCCTAATATATCATAACTTACCTTAAATTGAGGGAAAGACTAATTAGCCTGACCTACTAAACAAACAAATTAGTAGTCATAGAATGGAGAAGTTTACAGTCAATAATCTACACAAACTCCTATTTCCACCGATTTCGTTAAGAGCGAGCTCTCTTGTTGCCGCAAGCTGGACATTTGTACCGTTTGATATGCTCAGCCCTAGCCTGAGTAATCTTCACACATTTTCCATGAAACCACGTCTCACATATGTCGCAGCAAATCCAAAACTCACCCTCTGCATATCTTTCTCCACACGCCCCACAAGATGCTTCTTCTTGTTCTTCAACATCTTTCTCATTGACACCTAGACCATCCTCATCATTTTCTTCTTTTGATTGCATTTGCAATGCCATTGGTTTTGAATACTTCGGCTGAGTTTCACGACCTCGCTGCATTTGTCAACCAAAACGAAATATCAACCTTAAATTGTTAAATATCGCACCAATCATAAACAAAAACTTCTAGGTCCAAAAAGAGGGATATATGCTTATATAACAATCAGGAACCAGATAATGTCAAAATTTAGGGATCAAGATCATTTGTGGTCAGGGGTTCAGACATATGTCATAGTCATGCAAACTAGACCTTCAGTTAAACAAGTGGGTTAACTCAAGTGATTACTGACTTATAGTAAAGGTCGAAACGAAAGGGAGCACCCAAATTCAATCCTTAGTTGGAACAATTGTTGGTCAGATTCACTTACTTTTCGACAGAGCTCTATATTTACTATGGGCCTTGGCCTTTGACCCAAGAAATTGAAGAGTTAAGACAAAAAAATCAAATCAAAATAGGACGACTCGCTTTTTGACTTTGTACCAAAGTAAAAATACTAAGAAGAACATGAGCTATCAATTAGCTCACTTTCTGACTTGGTAAATCATAGTCAAACCAAGTCGACGTGAGTCATTTAATCTTGATTTAAAGGTGATTGGACAGTCCGAATTGCTTTGATTGTAGATTTCTCGACTGCAAGGAATCCAAGTCCCTCTACTTTTTCACATTTGATTCAAATGCTAGCATCTACAAAACAACATACTATGATTTCATTGCTAAAGGGTATGGAAGACACAAATTGATTAATGTTAGTGGACAGTGGTTGTTAGTTTGACTTTCAAGTCTTCTTAGTTCTTACCTTAATGTTTGATTTGGCTTTGGTGCCGCCATTATTAGAAACTGGTGTCTTTTCCTTTCCTTGTTTCTTGGCCGACCCTGTAACAGCTTCATAGATAGTTGGAAGATCATTTATCATATTAAATAGTCGCTTCCTGCAAGAAGATGATAAATACATATTACTGAAAGATGATAACTCAAATTACCAGATCGAGAAGGTAAACCATCAACGGATGATGAGAAAATTCAAATAGAAAGCACCGGTAACAAACTATATCGAGAAGGGTCAAAATTTTACCAAGACATTGAATTAAAAAGAAAAGACACCCCTTCTAACAGACTCAACTGAAATATGTCCAATATCCTACACTCAAATAGCTAGTACTTTTTTAACCATCATATTTGTATGTTACAACCTAGCAAAAATAAATACAAATAAAAATTGCAGGTATCAGAAAAATGTGAGCTGCACAGTGCACATGTGTGCACGACATTCATATCCTCTCCACCATTTTTCCTTTGATTTTTGTCAAGTGTTATCAATAACGGATTGGGGAAAATAGCAAAATGCCAAAAAATCCACAATGTGAAACAGAAGAGTTGGTTTACTGATAGTACTATTGTATCTTTGTTCAGCTTAAGTGTAATCAATATTCCATGTATATATTGCCAAAAACAGAAATTGAAACAAACATAAACAAATAAACCGCAATTGAGTGACAGGTTAAAGGAAAACAAATACCTATCCGCTTTTTCAAATCCAAACCTAGCCCCGAAATAAAAAGCCACAGAAAGTAACCAAGCATCGCTGTGTACAGCAACCAAAGAGAGCCAATCCTTTTCTTGCATCCCATCTCTAGCAAAGTTAATGCCCAATGCCGGTTCTGGAAGCTCAGGCGGTACTTCCTCAGCTGGCAAATTGACCTCCCACTGCTCACTCGGAAATCCATAAAGGCAGAGGTTCTCCTTCTCTGTATCACAAAACTCATGTAAATTAATAACCTTATATCAATCAAAAATACAAAATAGAACCATAAATTTTGACAATGGAACCAAATAACTCAATTTCATATCATCCTTATACATCTATCTTCTGAAACTGTAAATGAACATTTCGATTTTCAAATTCTCAAAAGACTTTTAAGCCACAAACAATTTTACTCTAACAATGTTGCATCCTATAATGTTTAGAGTTCAAATCAAAATATACACATTCAGTGAAATCTCATAACTACAGTTCTTAGGGTTTAATCATTTAGGACAAATAACACTGAAAGCATCTAGAATACAGATAAAAATTTAGCATCTAGCCATGACCCACCAAAGTTAATTCATATATGAAAATAAAGAGTATTTCAATTGAGATGTTTCCCATAATTGGTAGCATTTTGATTTTATTATACAACATTAGACTCAGGGAAAATATAAACAAAAATGCGTAACAGTCAAAACCCGTGAAAGAAACCCTAAAACAAATAAAAAAAACCACTTTTGTAACTTTTTTTGTTTGTTTGCGAAAGTTAAAGAACACAAAAACATAAACATAGAGCAAGAGAAATAATAATAATAATAAAAATAATTGAGGAAAAATAAAATGTTACCGGGATCACACTGCTGGTAAAATTCTTCAACATCTGGAGAAGAAGAACAAAAAAATAAATAAATAAAAAAAAGTTAAGATTTTAAACAAAAAACAAAAAGGAAGAGAAAAACTATGAATACCAATAGTGAGGGCTTTAATTAAAGCAGCTCTGCGACCCTTGAAATCACGAAAGACTTCTTCGACAGTACGAGGATTGTAAGGAACGAATACTCCTCCTCCGTCCATGAAAGTGAAAATGAATTTGTGGAGGGAAAAATGAATAAAACTATTTGACCCTTTTCTTTTCTTTCTCTGTGAGAAGAAAGAACTGTGTGTATGTTTGGGGAATAACAACAAAAGACAATTTAATGTTGTTCTTGTCTTTTTGTTTAGCGGATATGAATTTGATTTTCTTAACTGGATTTTATAAAACCCTATCGAGTCCGTCAAACCCTTCAGTTATAAACCCCCCCTATTTTTCAGTTTTTTCTAACTTACGCACCCTTCTTTTTTTTTAAGCACGAATATCCAACGCCGAACGCAGATCTGGAGGCATAATTAAGTTCTATTTAATCCGGCTTATTTTCTACTTTCTTTTTTTCTTCTCCTTAAAAATAGTAAACAAGGAAAAAATTGTGTTTGACTTCACTTCTCTTTATTTTTTACTTCTTTATTTTATTTCTCTAATACTTTTAAGGAGAAATACGGTTAAATTCAATTTTATAATTCTTTAATTCATTTTAAAAAAATAAAAAAGTAAAAAATAAGTTGGGTCAAACGGGACCTTAGTCCAAAACTTTAAAGTTGCTTCATGTCTCAAAGTGAGGATCGAACCATCAACTCTTGATTAAGGAGGATGAACTCCAACCGCTCAACTACACCCTCTGGGTTACGCACCCTTCATTTCAAGATTAAATTTTTTTTTCTTCGTTTTTGGAAAAACCAATATAGATTAATTTTATGGTTACTTTTTTTTGGTTAAATATATTTTTGATCCATGTAAATGTATCAAATTTTGGTTTTAATTTTTATAAAAATTTTCATTTTCAATTTTGATCCCTCGTTCTAAGTATTAAATAAAATTTTGTCAAAAAATTTATAAAATTATAATAATCTCTCTAAAAAGATAGAATTTTTTAACAATACATGAATTAAATATGAATTTTTATATTTTCTGTGGTTAAAAATCCATATTTAATTCAAGTTTTGTTAAAAAATTCCAATTTTTTTGGGAGAGAATTTGATAATATATTTTACACATTTATGTATAATTTTATTGAAAAAGTACAAGGTTACATGTGAGTTGAATTGAAAAGAAGGATTAAAAGTGGTGATTGAAAATTTTATAAGGATTAAAAGTTGAAGAAATTTTTTATAGAGATTAAAATCAAAATTTGGTATATTTATAGGGGTCAAAAACATATTTAACCATTTTTTTGTTACATTGAAACTTTATTATTATTTTTTAGTGGATTTTATGTTTGTGTGAACTTAATCCGAGTTTTTCTATTTGTGGGATTTACGATTGAAAATTTTATTATAGGATGAGTAGTCCTTAAAACTGCTTCAAATAAAATATTATAAGAAGTAGAATCTCCTACAAAATCTAACTTTCAAACATACTTTTAGAATTTATTATGAGAGCAAAAAATGTATGAGGTGTGAATTGTGATAAAGTAATGTTAGTCCATGGATTCAACTTAAGTGGATTCAATATGACACATATAAATTTTTTACCAGTGATAATTGACGTTGAATTTAAAATAAAAAATCGTAGTTCAATTTCCATAACTTAGTTTGAAATGAGATTTAAACCATTTAATATTAAAAATCGTCTCAAATTCTATACTTCTAAACTTTTTTTCCTAAAAACCAAAGAGTGAAGCTCACAAAAACATAAACCTCTCTTGAATACAACCATTTCATTGAAGTTACTCTTTCTAAGGAAAATCATCATATACAAAGATTACAAAATAGAGTGAATGTCCTCCAAAATTTCATTGAGTTATTTTCTCTTCAAAGAAAGTCCCTATATACAAGACAGCAAATAGAGTAATGCCCTCCAAATTTCTTTTTACCTACTTATTGCGATTTCCCAAACAAACAAAAAATGATTGAGGTTTTTGTAATTGTGTGGGTCTCATGCCCAAAAACAACAATGTTTTCCTTTAGCCACACAAATTAAAATTATTGCTTTCCTCACTTATCAAAGTTTGCATCATATGATAAAATTTTATATAGTATTTTCTATTCAAGTCCATCAATTTCCTAGCTCCATCTTTGACTCCAATCCTTGACCATACAAAATATATATCACCAACATGACCCTACCAAATATTAAATTCCGTTAAGGATTTGTTGCCATCCGAAGTCGAAAGTACATTAGATTATTGTCTAATTGTTGTTGGTGGAAGCCAGCCTCACGTTTTCTTACTATGTTCATTTTCTAACACCTACACCACATTTCAAATTGATCATCACACTTCTTGAAGTTGAATTCAAAGACCTTTCTATGTCATGTTTTTTCATTTCCATCAACTAAGGGTACATAGTGGGTCATTGTTGTGTTATATATCATAGTTAATGTCTTGAAATTGATCAACATAGAGGAAACCAAATATTTGAAGCAAGTGGTCATGACAAGTGTTTTGGAGGCAAATCCTTGATTTTCATAGATATAATGGCCATGGTGGGGTTTGATGGATCTTAGTGTATGTCCAATATATCATTCTCAAATCTCAACTATGCTTAATTATGGACTTCTGCTTTCCATCGCCACCTTATGAAATTAATCACCTTACAAGCAATTGCTATGGTAATGAATGTGCAATTTATGCATTATTTGATCACACCCACGCGCACAATAATTAGATTTCATTAAATTTGTTGTTGGGAGGGTTTCATATAGATAGTTACGTGACAAATGATGACCGATCCAAACATTTTTTTTCCTTGTGCCAAAAGTCCATGTGACCTCAAGTTTGTACACACAATATATTGCTAACTACTATTTTAAATTTTAAACTTGTACACACAATATATTGCTTAATAGGCCAATTGCTGTCTTCTCAGACCATAGCATTTGGTTTTCGAATTAGATTGACTCGAGTTTAGTCCAAATATAAACTTGAATCAAAAAGAGAGGAAGTTTAACTTAGCCACAAAACATTAATATTTAGAGCGTCATTAATATTCGGTCTACTAAACCGACTAATTCGATTTTGGATGAATTCATGCATTAAGTGGTTACATCATAATCCGGTTCTAGTCAACCCAAATCTGAATAGGGGAATCACCATTCACCTGTAAAGGGAAATTGGTTCCTCTAATGCTGGCATGCCAATCTGTTGTTGCCACATCAACATATGTACAACATGACCCTACTCACTAACACTAACCATCAAGTTACAACTTACAAGTTGTGTGCCCTCTATAAAGCCACCCTCTCCCCTTCTACACTTCATTCTAATTCTAACTTCTTTCTCCACACTTTGCCTCTCACTCAAATCTCTAAAACCATCAAACTACTTACTACAAACATATCTCTTCCACTTTTCTCCTACAATTTCCTTTCAACACCTCCCTAAGTAACCATCTTCTTCTGTTTCTCACCCTCCTACCTCATCATTTTGTTTTACCAAATTAGTTTCATGTCAAAAATGTACAAGTTGGAGAAGATATCTACAAAACATGACAGGTTACCAAACCCTTCATTCTCTTCCACTCTCTTAGACCAAATTTACCGTTCCATCGACGACAACAACGGCGAAACAAAACTAACCAACGAAACAGCTAAATTCTACAGAGAACAAAAACCAACTGTTATCAACAAACTACCAACCGACAACAGAAAACACTACAACAACAATAACAAACCGAAAACAGAAAAAACTGTTACTGTCGCGAAAGTACCTGACAGCAGAAAATTCCATCAACGTGATCACGAGCAAGATGCTCTGTTCTTCAGTTCAACCTCAATTTCTTCAGATTCTAGCTCCGGTGGATTCTCCTCCTCCGACACAGATTCATTATACGGAACCAAGTCACGTGTCTCGTCGTGCTTCATTCCACCGAGGCCAAAACCGGTGAAAACAAACGCGTCATTCAGATTCGAAAATGAGAAACAGGGGAATCGCGTTTCAGAAACCAAACAAGGCAAAGAAAATCGCAGCGAGGAAGTGATTTTAATAAAAAACAAATCAAGAGCGGTTAAGATTTACAACAACTTGAAGAAAGTAAAGCAACCGATTTCACCTGGTGGAAAACTCACTAGTTTTCTCAACTCTCTATTCAATAATAATAATGAGAAGAAAACAAAGACTGAACAACCGAAGAAGCAGAGGAATACGTGGGAGACTGATGACGGAAAAGTAGCTTCCACGTGTTCCTCTGCTTCTTCGTTTTCTCGGTCTTGTTTAAGCAAAACCGCGTCGTTTTGTCACAGAGATAGTGATAAAACAGTGCGTTTTTGTGATGTGGAAAAGAGTAGGGTTAAGGTGGAGGAAGCTAAAAGAAAGTTTTTGAATGATTATCGTTGCTATAACTTCAAGAAGAAGAATGATTTGAGTTTATTAAAAGATTTGTGTCAAAAGCTGAATGAGGAGGAAGAAGAAGATGACGATGATGACATGGCAAGTTGTGCTAGTTCTGATTTATTTGAGTTGGATCATTTGGGTGTGTTGGGAGATGGTAGATATTGTGAGGAGCTTCCTGTGTATGGGACTACTCGTGTTAATTAATTATTGATTAATTAGTACTAATTGTGCAATTGTTAATGCATGGTTTCATCATAGTCTAGAAGCATTATAGATAGATAAACGAATAACAGAACAGAACCATTTTCATATTTGTTTTTGTATTTTTCTAGTAATTTTCTTAAGTTGATATTTATTGTTAAATAAGATGGTTTTGATTGAATGCAAAAGTAACATTGAAGCAATTACTACTGGTTTAACATGGTCGTAAGTGTGATGTGAATGCAGACTCAGTTGCTTTCCATACTAGAATTCAAGAAGAGGATTTTGCACAATTATAGCAGAATTGAACGCGGGCCATTCGATTTCTGATCGATGGTTGAGATCGTTTGTCGTATGTAACTGTGTTTAAAATTTGAATTGTCCAATATTAAATCAACAATTGAAATTGATTAATGCGCGAAACTGTGTGCTTATTTTACTACGGTTAATTCGGATCACAGAATTGATGTGATACATGAGTAGTCATAATAACACATCTGCTGGAGGAATTAGTCCAAGCAATTTGGGTGCACATCTAGTCTAGTAAATAATAAGTGTAGGTCCAAAACTAGTTTGAACATATTGATAATGGTTTCATTACTTTGACATTTTCTTCTAACTATTAGGATCACAGTCAGATTTACATTTGATTACAATGGTGAAAAGTTGCAAAGACTCCATGAAATTACTTGATTGATAAGCAAAAGTGTTTTGAAAAACCTTCTTTTTTGGGTGGTTCTATTCTAGCTAGTCTTTTAAAAAATATCTCTGATTACTACTATATTAATAGCAACATTAAGATTTTTCATTTCTATGTAAACACAACAAGATTGTAATCAAGAAGTTTCCATCATATTTGTTAGCAATTCTATACATTTTATATTAAAATGTTGGTTTAATTCTAACAACACAAGTTTAGCTTTTAATAGGTTGAGTATGATGACAATGACATTGCTTAATCATGTGGTGGTGAGAAAAGAACCGATCAAAGGCTCTTATTGGTAAAAGCAAAGTTTTCCTTTGTAATGTGTATTTTTTTGAAATGAACAAGAATATGATAGAAAGAAGAGTAAATGGGGTACTAGTGATTTTATGAAAAGAAAGTGTTATAGGGATACGTTAATATACTCTCTATCATGATATAACATTCAAATGGAAACTTACTGACAGAAATAGTTTGAGGGAAAAGAAAGAAAAAGAAGAGGGAAAATGAGAGATTCGAGATAGCAATCACAAGCAAGATGAGTGAAAGGGGTTTGATGCTCATGGTAAAGGTAAAGGCAAATCCTCATCTATCGGAGTAGAGAAAGTGATCTTAGACTAAAACTTTTGCTTTATATCTCTTTCTTTATTAATCTTCTTTCATTCTAACTTCTTCATCCTATTTTGAAATGAGTACTGTTATTGCATGTTGTGCAAATACCACTTGTTCCGGACTGGATTTAAGACCGATCTTTAGTGGACTCCACTGTGAGGACACACGTTAAAGCGCCGCATTGCAAGTACACTTAAGTGTTATCGATCTCAATGTTCAATCCTTGCATGATCAACATTACAAGATGATTCATGAATGTTGCCATGAATCTTCTTTTGGGATTATGATTTTGTTAATTTTGAGATATATCAAATATGAATTAAAGACTTAAAATCACAATTAGAAACTTAAAGTCACGCGATAAAAGAGTTGAGATTGAACAACATATAAGTAAAATGACTCATAAACTTGATACCTTAATTTATATTCATTTGTGTGATTGCCTACTTAAAAATTTTAGCCATCTAAATCGAGAACTGTCACATATTTTCATATTACTAGACTGCATACAATCTGCCACAAAATCTGAATTTCTTCTTTTGAAAAGCAAAGCAAATTGGGAAACCCGTATGAGTGTTTTGTACTTTGAAGGGGTATTTAGAAGTATCCATGTGAATGTGATTATAAGTATGCCTCTCCACAAAAAGAGGTGGGAAAAAGTTGTGTTGAATGAAAAACATTGGAATCTCTAACATTGTGGCTTGTTTTTGCGGTCCACATCAAATTTCAATCAATCTTTAATTAGCTTTGTTATGGTGGAAAAGACAAAGTCATGGACGTTGGTGATCCCAAGATTAGTTCCAACAACAATAAGACCATGGATCCACTTTTCCTTTATATCCATCCTAGAAAGAACAAGTGATCGATCGATCTATGAATCTATGATCATGGTCATGATTGAGATATTTTGTATCAACACTACAACATTTTTTAATAGTGATATTTAGAGACTCATTTTTCTTACATACTCAACATGTTAAATCTTACATTTAAAAATATAGATATTTAGAGGCCGGTTAATTTTTATTTTTATTTATCAATATCTGATTTATTGGGTTGATTAATTCAATTCAGGACGAGTTCTAAGGTTAAGTGGTTTCAATTTTCTTTCATACATAATTATATAAAATCGTTGTCCTCCCTAACTACCAAGTTTACACATTTGTATTTGTATGAAAAAAGAGCTGTCTAAATTTTGAAATACTCCCTCCATCTCAAAATTATTGTCCTTTTAGTTTTGTCTTAAAACTATTGTCATTTTTGGAAATCAATGTAAAATTAATGTTAGTTTATCATTTGTACTTTTACAAAAGTTAAAGATATTAATTAAATATATTTTTTCTTTCTTAATAAAGTAAGGGTAAAAGAGAAATAATTTATCAATTTTTTTGTTTCTTAATTTATATGTATAACTTTAAAATGATAATAGTTGTGAGATGGAGGAATTACCACCATATTATTAATGACTAAATGAGTAATTTGGAATTTTTTTAGATGTGAGAGGGGTGTGAAAAAGCGTCAAGACAAAAAGAAAAAAGGAACAAAGAGAAAGGCTCTAACTAGAGAACAGAGGCCCAAGGCGACTTAAGTAATTTGTGAGTGACACCCCACACTACCATTAAATAGGAAAGAAATTGTTAACATTTTATAAAATTAAAAAGAAGGTAACCAATGTTAGTTGATCTAATAATAATTAATGTTAGATTTAGTAGAAATGATTATAATTTGATTCCCCGTGATTGTGCTTGACAGGGGACTAGAACCACTTGATGCATGAATTCACCCTGAATCGAATTAGTGGACCGTATATTAATAATGAAAACTAAAATTAAAATTAAAAAAAAGTTTTTTTTTACAAACTAGATTATTCTTATGTAAAACTTTTAATAAAAAAAAAGTTCATTCTCAAAATTATAGTTTCTTTATATATTGAGGTTGAATCAATTTTAACTTTTTGACATTTTCTACAATCATATTAAAATTCTTTTTAATAAATTACAAATTAATTCAAAACTAATTTTAATCTAAAGTATTTTAAAAATACAAACTCATAAAAATCATTTTTACATAAATATATCAGAACAATAATCATTGTATATTAAACTTTTTAATCAAAATTAATTTTACAAAATCAAACCATATAAAATTATTTTTCAACACCTAACAACCAAACAAACAAATCTCTCAAGAAATTTCAAATAAATTAACTTTTGTATGACATTTCCTAAGGATAACCCTATCTCCAATCACAAGTAGAATATCTTCCACATCATCAAGAAAATCTCCATTTTCCATCTCACATCCAATTCCACACATTTCTTCAACCACTAATATCTAACCCTCATATAACCAACCCTTCATCACAAACACTTATTTCAAACAAAACCAAAACCAAACCAAACCAAAACCAAACAAATAATTAGTTAATAATGGCTTCAGCTTCTGTTTCAATGTCTTTACCACTAACTCAAGCCACACTAAAAAATCCTTCAACCACACCCTTCTTGAAACCATTACCCTTTCCACAAGCAAAGAAGACAATAATCAACAATTCAACTTCAAAATCCAATCTTGTTGGAGTTCAAGCCTCATTGAAGGACAAAACAGTTAAGGGTCTAACAGCTTTTGCATTAACTGCTTCTATGGTGTTACCAGAAGCTGCTCATGCAGCTGGAAATGATTTTTCACCTTCTCTTAAAAACTTTTTGCTTAGTATTGCAGCTGGTGGTATTGTTCTTACAGCTATATTAGGTGCTGTTATTGGTGTTTCCAACTTTGATCCTGTTAAGAGAACTTAATTAAACTTATGTTGTTTCAATCTCAAAATTTTACATTTTGAGTTAGTCATGTTTTTTTTTGTTCTATGTAATTTATGCAATTGTTTCTAATACATGATGAATTATACAAACAATATGATCGAGATCGTTTAAATTTTATTTAGTTCCTATGTAGTCAAAATTGTTCAATTTCAAATAAACGATTGCGGTGTGATTGTTTATTTTATGTAACGGTGTGATAATTTTACTACAAGAATCCGATATGAGAAGGTAATAAAACTAAGAGTTTTGTTAACTAGTGTCCCCAAGACATGCCCTAGTTAAGGTAACAATAGTTGAACACTTGAACCATAATATAATGCAAAAAACAAAATTGATGAAACAATTGGGAAACATATATTTTATTGAATTATTGGGTCTAGATAACTGACTGTGTGTTCATATGCTTATTATTAACTATACATCAAATTCATACACACACACACACTCTAACACCATCATGCAAATTAATTGACAACATGCCTGCATTACATAAATTGAATTGTCCTAAAAAATAACCTTAAAGTCAAATTTGGACTAAAATATGGTGCAATACTTGAGGTGAGAGCATGCATGCAACTGATTTTTTTTTCCTTCATTCTATTAGTCACGACAAGCTATGCCATGTCCGGGAATAAATCTAGCACTATCTTCAGTGTACACATGAGTTTCATTTTGCAGCCTGAAAAATTAATAATTTTATTTGTTAATTAGATGTCTTAATTAATTTGTATGCAAACTTTAAATTTGGAATTAAATTTTATGTATGTACTTACGATTTGGACACAGTTTTGTTCATGATGGTAGATGAATGGAACCAAACACCATCTAGATAGAGCAAATTTCCATCTATTCTTGCTTCAATTCTTTTGTCCATTTCAACAGCATCAATCAATATTGGTGTGTCTGAAGCCTGAATTCAAAGCATAGTAATTTATTTAGACCAAAATTCAAAGCATAGTAAATTTATTAATAATAACAAAGAAGATTTTTTTTTTTTTGCATACCATAACCCATCCCCATGAATCAGCAAATGATGGTATATGAGTGGAGTATGCCACCACATCTGCACCAAATGGAAAAGAATAAAGTCATTAAAATTATGCAATCGGATTATTTGGTCTAAAAAATTAAAGAAATTTTGAAATGATCATTGAAATTAAAAAAAATAAAATTTAGGCAAATAAATTAAAATTTTGTCTGGTCCAAGAACAAATGTAACTGATGATTTTCAATTTTAAAAATTATCTTTAAATTTTGTCAATTTAAAATAAAAGTCAAAAAAATAAGAACAAAATATTTGAGTTAGATATGTTCTTACATTTGAAGACTTGTTTTACGGTGTTATGTATTGAGGTGAAGACCTCTTTGTGTGAGAAAATACCTGCTGGTCCAGCCTGCATCACAATATTTATAAAAAAATTGTTCAAGATTTTTTTTTTGAAGCGAAAAATTATTCAAGATTATTTATTTAGATGAGTGAAAGAAAAATAAATGACTGCGTTTAAATGATTACATTCAAGTGATTAATGTCAATTAATTAAAACGAATGTCATTATGTATAATTCGAGTTTGAATCTTTACGGAAACAAATTATAATGAGATTTTGCTTACTTTCTAACTGAACTCTATATTACAACTTAAAAATCGAAGGTTGTGACAAAAAAGAGTGTTTTTCGTAAGTTTACCTGGGTCACAAAAATGCCATTCTTATTGAGCTTGGGCTTCACAACTTTCTCATAAAAGTCCTTAGTGTAGAGTTGATAGCAAGGCCCATCTTCAAGTGGGTCAGCCAAATCTCCAACAATCACATCATACTTCTCATTTCTCTTTTCTAATTCAGCCCTTTAACACAAAAATATTTGTAGCAATAGTTAAATAAAAGATCACCCTCAAATCCACACACAAAAAATAATAAAATCAGGAAATTTTGACAAAAAATGTTAATAATGCAAAAATGAGTTAGCTTCATACTTGGCACAATTGATGACAAGGTCAAGCTTCTTGTTAGCAAATGCCTCCTTATTTGCAATCAAGTATTTCCTGCAAAAATCTACCACCTCCTGCAAGTATAAAAAGTTAATGTTAAATTTTTGTTGAAATTTAACAATTTCAATGAATCATACATTTTTTTTCTATATTAAATACTTGAACCATTATTAATACTAGCGTACAAAAGTTGAACATTTTATTCAATTATGTAAAAATGATGTTATGAGATTGTAATAAGGAAGGATAAAATGGTAAAAAAACATTTACGAAAAGGATAAAGTTGGAAGAAAAAAGGAAAAGAAAATTTTAATTAAATTATATAAAAATATAGATATTTGAAAAGGTCAATAAATTATTTACTTATATAAAAAAGGATTAAATTTATAAATGGTAAAATTAAAAAGGAAAAAGTTACATCAAAAGTTTATATTATTATATATTTCTTTTATCAACTTATATTGTCTTATGAAACTTAAGTAATTTATAATATCAACTTATAGGATACTACTAAAGAGAATAATGGGAGAATACAGATTTTTATTCATAATATTAATTTTTTAATTCATTTATCAAAACCTTAAACAACAAACAAAATGAGGCAAATTGGATGTCAAACATTTATACTTTATATAAACAACTAATTTTAGTGCACATTAGACAAAATCTTCATAAACTTCTAAAATTTATTATGATATAGATAGTCAACATTAATATTATATAGTAGAGTGTCTTAATTTGTTTCTTTTGGGAAAACAGAATGACCTTGTTTTTTTATATTAAAGAATGGCACTACCAACATCAATATGGATATTATTAACATTACAATTTGTGGACCGGCTAAGAAAAAAAAAACAGTGTAAGTTAGAGTATTAGTAGTAACCTTGTCAATATCACACATAACTACTTTGTCCATTGACCTGTGCCTTAGAGCTTCCCTAGCTGCAGAACCTTCACCACCTCCCATTATATACATTGTCTTGGGGCTGCCAAGTCATTAACACACATACCTCTTCATATTAGTCAAAAGACAAAATCTCAATTAAATCTATAAAAAAATATAATCGTGTGGTATTGCTTTTGAATCTTAAATATAAATAAAATTTGATTATATACAGTTAATGTATTTGGTAACACTATTATTTAGAGCGTAAGAAAAATACTCAACGTTTGATTCGCAAAGCAGTAAGTACTTGACAGAATAGTATAGGATAGAAAAAGACAGTACAGGACAGAACAAAATTGTATCAAAGAGAGACAGGGAGATAATTTTCTTTATATTTGAAAATAAAAAGGGTATTTTTCGTATTTTTTATAGTTGTACTGTGGACAAAAAGTTGTGTTGTGGTTTAGTGAATGACAAAATTTTTTGATTTTGTCCTGTCCCTTGCTGCTTGTTTTGTCCAGTCCCATAACCAATTTTTAAATCAAACAGGGTACAACAAAAGTTGTCATGTCCAGTACCTTGATTTTAACAGATCAAACACACTCTCATAGTCATAATAGTGCGGTTTTGACATGCGTAGTCAAATATTCATTGATTAATGAGTAAATTCATTCCTAAATGCACACATAATTTAAATAACAACACTAAATTTTTATTCCCTTGTTACAATATATTACTCTCTCCAGTCTTAATATAAGAAAAAATTTATTTTTTAGCTTTATTAAAAATCTAATGTATTTAGTGTATAATATAGACCAAATACATTAGATTTTCATAATGTTTGATTAAAAAAGAAAAAAAATTATAGTAAAGGCAAACAAATAATTACAATGTGTTTTAAATAGAAATTTCGGTCAAGAATTTAATTATATATCATCCTATATTAAAACTATATTAGTTAATAAAATGAGTTAAATTTTCATAGTCAAAAAAGAAAAAAAGCAGAAAATTCAGCTGGTGAGATAAGAAACGCAGAAAAAAGAAAAGAATTATATTGCTTTGCCTTGTTAGATTAAAACTTACTTTGGATGGCATAAGAGAGGGGGGTGAATCAAGCATTCATGATAAATGAATTCATCTGATTCAGCACTCTGCATCTTCCCATCAAGCACCAAGGCCTGCATACAATGTTAGCTATTATTTATTTGTTTATTTATTTATTTATTTATTTTCTTTTAACTACTACAAATAGAAATTATTAGTACCAAAATTAAAGAAAAAATAAAATGCTTATAAAATAATTATAAAATAAAATAAAATTCGTTTCTAATTCACTCGACATTGAGACAATTTCATAGCGGTGCAACTTATTGTCTGATTACTTTCTATTCATATATAATCTCTTAACTCTAAATTTATATTTTATTGAAATTGTATTTATTCTTATTATACAGAAGCAAATTAGCAAACCTTTCCGAAATGCTTTGTATCTAAGAGAGCAATGTCCTGATATTCACTAACCGCTTTATAGAGCACCCTGTTAAAAATAATAAAAAAACAAATAAAAACGAAATTAATAAATTGATATGAATAAATGAAAGAAAAATAATGTACTATAAAAAAATCATCAATAGTCATTAACAACCGTTTATTTATAAGTAAAAATTGTTTTTTAAATTTATTAAATAATTGTATTTAACTTAAATGTAGACTAAATACATTACATTTCCAAATAACTTAAAAAATAACTTTTGTTTATAAATAAAATCGGAAAGAGTATAATGTATGTATCATATAATACAAAACAAAACAGAGTAAATTAATTAACGTGAATTTGAAGTATAACTAACCTGTTTAGTTTAAAGGACCATTTGAGATCATCATCAATGACTTCCTCATACCATGTTTCAGAATCATCAACGTTGTTGTTCACATGGTTTTGTTGTGTAGTTTCTGGAGCAACTTTTGAGATTCCATTAACACACAACATTTCTGGTGCTTCTCCCATGGTTGTTAAAAATCAATGAAGAAGAAAAAAAAAACAATGAAAAGACAATGGTATGGATGATGCTTGAGGGTGCAAAGTGCAATGTAGATTGTGGGATGTGGCAATAGTGGGTGGCACTTGCTTTTATAGCTGCACAATGAAAATGGATAATATTTAAATTAAAATAAAATATGATTTTTAAATTACAAAAAGTTTTTATCTTTTGACAAGGATGATGACTACATTAATGATAGGTTGGAAATTCATGTTTGAATACATTATATAAAATATATTTTTTTGAACATTATATAAAGTATTATATTTATTGTTTTACTAACTTTAATTTCTTACAATAAAATACATTATTATAACTAAAACATCTAAAAATAATATATTCATTTTGTTCGTTATGATAAATAATCTTTACCTAAATTTCACTTTTAATTTTAACACTCTGTTTTTCATAAACTTACTATTTTGACTCATTATATTTATCCTCTTTTGTAAAAGGCTAATTTTGACTAAGTCAACACTAATGTGACAAATTACATAATTAGTCTATTTTGAAAATTAGTCTTAATTTTTTTATGGCCGTCACTTTCTTAATATTAACAAGACTTTAGTCATTTATCTTTTATTTGTTATATTGAAGTCATTTTTTAATATTTTTTAAGAAGCTAAAATGATATATATACTAATTAAAAATGCTAGGAATCTCAGCATAAGGAATGTCGGAAGACCCAGCAGAGAAGTATTAAATTACAACAAAAAATAAAAGAGAACCGGAAAAAGAAACTTAGTTCATCCAATTACAAGACTATTGTCAAACACAAAAAAGGATTAATCCATCAAAAATGATAAAAATAATTGAAATTGAGGCGATTTGCTTTAAAGTACCAATGCGAATGAAGTTTAATTTTGTCAATCAGTAGTTGCTGAAACAAAACCTCTTTTTTAATATTTAGAATTTTTGATATGAATTTCTTTGTTCATTTTCAATCATAAGTACATTTTATACACAGTAAAAGAAGTAAATTGTTGTATATGAAAATAAGTTTTTTTTTAATCAATATGAAAATAAGTTAAAGGATTAAAAATATAATTTTATCCAAAAAAAATAATGTAAAGTTTACAGACACTACTTCGTCAAATATAAACCAAACTCGACATGAACATTTGTTTATATTTTAATCAAATACATACTTTTTAACAAATTTTTGCTTATATTATAGATAAATAAAATAACATCTGATGGATAAAGAAAACATGACATGGTCTAGAAGTCCTAGTTCAACTGGTAAAAAATGTCGAAATTGTTAGGTCAGACGTCTATGATCTGGGTTCGAACTCCGATCATTCCACTTATATGTATGAGTTTATTGGTGGCTTTGTCATCTCGTTTATGTACTAAAAAAACAACATGTTGGATTTTTTTTTGGTAGAACATGTTGGATTTATTCTACCACCTAATCGTGCATGTGGTGTTATTTATATGCGTCAGTTTTATGTTGTTTTCACAAATTAAGAAAAATATTTTATGTCTGAATTATAAGAAAAAATTATTTAAAAAATTGATGTTTTTAGTTAAAAATATGGACTAAATACATCAATTTATTTGATCAATTTTCTATTATATTTTAGAGCACACAAAATGGATTATCCTTTCTAACTGGTTTTTTTCTCTATACACGAGTCAAAATGTGAAGGTGAATAAGTGGGTTATCCTTAAAAGTGAATAAGTAGACATATTAAGATTCAAATATTGATTTATGCACATTATGTGCAATGTCCCTACCTGTACTAAATTCACGTACACAAATTGTTTGATATTTCAATTACTTTAATTTATTTTACATTAATTATTTGTAAGCATGAATATGGTTTTTATGCTATTAATTTTGATTATATGAATTTGTTGACAAATTCATCTTTTTATTTATTTATTTTTAATAATGTTGAATTTGATGATAATGAAGTTTGACATTTTGAAATGGGCCCCCAACCATTTAAAATTTCATAAATATATTAAAATAGTTTAAGAATTAGTTTTTTGTTGTACATTATTTGCAGGAAGTAGCAATAGCAGTTGGAATTAGCACGCGGGAAGTTGGGGGTTGTTGTGACACTCACACGAGGGAGGGGCATAAGTTATAAGTTATTGTGATAGAAATTTGAGGGGTGCACTAAATAATTTGGTTATGGGTGTATTAGAAATTTGGGGTGTACTAAACAATTTCCATTATTTATGCACAGTACATAAAGAAAAAACTTATGCACCATAACCACTTCTCGAGGGAGGCATCAAAAGTCACACACACAGTAAAACATTTTTATTTCTCTACTACAAATTTATTTTTTTTCCACTGTTTTTATGTTGCATTAATCTCCATCATTAGTCTCCTATTAGGGTCTGTTTGGATTGATGATATAAAATGGAGCGGAGCAGAATGGAATGGAATGGAACGGAACGGAATGGAATACATATTCCATTCCATTGTTTGGATAGTGAACGGAATGAAAAGTATTATAACTTTTTTATTCCAATTATACCCTTTATTTTATAGATAGGAATGTTTAGACAAAAAAAAAAAGAATAGATAAGAATGAGAAAAGTCTTATAAAAAATAAAATTGAGAGTAAAATTGTAAAACTATAATTATTGTGTATCATTTCATCCTTATCACCCCATATACCACTCCATTCCATTCCGTTCATATTTTATAAAACCAAACAACGGAATAGAGCTCCATCCCACCCCATTCCATCTCATTCCATCAATCCAAACAAACCCTTAGAGACTTTGTATTTTATATTTGAATTTTAGACACTATATTTCTAACAACTAAACTAAAAAAAATCACCATTAATATATATTCCTTTTTTTATAAGAGTTTAATTGTTATAAACTGACAGTGTAACACTTTGTTAGACATACATCCAATCAAAACACAACAAATTGTCACTTTTATAAGTTGGTTCCTAAAATATCTCCATTAATACTTACATAGCGTGATTTAATTAAATGCACATGTAAAATAATTTTACACCGTCAGTGCATATAAATTAAATTCTTCTTATAAATTGTTTTCATTTTTCTCTTTGTTTTACTATATCAAACTGAACTACTTAAAAATGTATATGAGAAGTTCAGGTACAATTGATTGGATCCAATGAGAAACATATAGTATATGATAATTAATGATGGGGACTGTGATCCATTCATCATGTTGCACTAAAACATTTTAAATTAGACACAGGTAAAAAACCATGGCCAAAACTAAAAAAACTGTGGCCTAAACTTTAGGCAATGGTTTACCCACAATTGTACATTTTGGATAATTATATAATACCCTAAAATTTTTCTTAACCGACTCAAGCATAAAGGCTCATCACGTTAACCTGATCACATAAGCATAAAGGCTCATGGATGCAAAACATCTATCCGGCATGAACCGAAAAGGTTCTTCGCCTCTCAAACTATAATGGTTATCCTCATATTTAATTAATACTTTATAACCGTTATCCATCAATGCTCCAACAACTTGCTTATCAAAAAAAAAAAATTAAAAAAAATACAAATAAAAAAAAAATCTCCAACGACTTCATCGCTCCCTGCCTCCCTCTATAAAAAAGGCATCCACTTTCAACACCATAAGATAAGCAATTTATATCCTAAAATATTTCATTCTATATCCTCATACTGATTTGAGCGTCAAAACGTTTATATCTACCTTCCACTAACTTTAACGTTGATGGTTCTGTTAATTAAGAGTCCCACGTCGAAAGTGATCAGATAACACATACATGAGTTTACAAGTAAATACAATTCTTATAAATTTATTTTATAAAATTTAATTAAACTCAATTTTATTCGATGTTCAATTATTCTGATCACTCTAGATCTAAGTACCTGTGTTGGTAGAATTAATTTCTTTTTAAATAATTCATAAAGAATGACATGTTATTAAATAATTGCACGATGTGTGTAGTCAACAAAATTCAACGATATTATATATTTTCTAGATTTTATTTATTATTGTTCACTTTTTGTTTATTATTATTGTGAGACCACCCATTAACTTATCTTTTACTTGCTAGGTTCTGTGGTCAAGCCAATCTTTGATAATACCACCCACAATGTGTTCTTGCGCTGTCTGTGGGGGTAGTGAGAAGATGTACTATTTTTACGATAAATACTCATTATCATTATCTAGCATAATAATAAAAAAGGAGCTTTTTTGGTACAACATATACAAGAGAAAAAATTAAATTTTTTTGTCCCAAAATATAAGAGAAAAATACAAATTTTTATATTTTTAAGAAAAGTTCACTCTCTCTCTTACATTTTCCATAATCAATAGCCAATTAAAATTGTTTATACATCTTTTCAATAATCTTTTTATTAAAAAATTTACATTCAATCATTATATTTTACTTTTACTTAATAAGTGTGATTTTTATTTTTTCTCTTACATTTTGGGACGGAGGGAGTATATGTATTGTTGATGTTTAGAATAATGCATTAGCATAGATAAAATTAGAAATTAGTCTATTGCAATTTATCAAAGTTTTGATAGATATTGTAATTATGATGGATACAACGTAACATACACAAGCCTCTTTACCCGTTTTTAGAGTGATGATAGTGACATATGATACTTGTAATATTTAAAATTCCTCCAAAATTAAATAAATCTAGAGCGCACATATATTTGTTCTCATAGAATAACTCAAGTGACATGAGACGGGAGACATATGGATTTGCTAGAGAAAGGTCCGAGATCAATTCCAACTCATAATATTCTTTAATTTTATTTTGGTTTATTTTCCTTTCATATTTTTCTCACTTTTTTATTTTTTATTTTTTTTGCCAAGTAGCTTAAGAATTAGAAATTCATCCTTAAAATAAATAATTAGTACCCAGATTTTAACTTCAATTCTATATATCAAATGCGAAATTCCTACCGTTTTTTATTCTTGCAAAAATTAAATTAACTAAGATTTACATATTAATTTGATCCCTACAATTTATTTGGTTTTTCTTTTGTTTGGCCCATGTAAAAATTTATTTTGTACTATGACATTACCAACCGATATTCCTTGGTGCATAGGTTGATATTAAGGATGTTTGTTACGTTGACTCTGTTAAATTGTTGTTTATATGTTAACAATATTATAATTGTGTGACTTCGTGGTTGATTTCACATTATGGTGAGAAATTGAAAGAAAAGAAAGGAAAGATTTTGGAAGAGGTAAGATCTGCTATAATTATGATGTTTGTTTGGTACTCCCTCTGTCCCAATTTAAGTGTCTTAGTTGACCACTTCACACACTTTAAGGAAAGTGTGTAAATGAAAGAGAGAATAAGATTTTTACAAAAACACCCTTATTTTTTATTGGCAGTAGACATTAGAATAGTAAAAAGTAGATTTTTTAGTTACTTTATTGTCTCTTTTCATCATTATATTATAAAGTGATAAGGGTAAAATAGAAAAAAAAACAATGTTATAAATAATATGTGACAATTATTTTGAGACAAATAATTTTGGCAAGTATAACACTTATTTTGGAATGGATGGAGTAAACGACAAGGTTAACTAAAAGAGTAAAGAGTATGATGAGTAAGAAACTCATACATAGGTTGCATGTATAAAGTTCACTACAATGTGTATTGGCGTACTTAATCGATTCTTGATCATAAATCATGATCATCTCGGGTAGAGAAAATATTTTGTGTACTTAAATGAATTAATTTTGAAATTTAAAAATTGAAAGAATATTCTATCAAAAAAAAATTAAAAGAATAATGACACATTTTGTTGTCAAGTAATCTAAGTGGTTAGAAATTCCACTTTTAAAGTGAATAAGTGGGATGATCAAAGTTCAAACCATATTCCCTGCATATATAATACAGTGTTCAACCAATTAAGTTAAACTCATAGGACAATTTAAATGTCTATATATATTGTATAGATGTGTTGTTTGGGTTTAGTTTGTGCTTGTTTTGTCTTATGTTACTTTGACATTGTTTAGTTTGGATCGTTGTTTTTTATTTTAGATAATTAAACACACATTGTGCTAGTCTAATTTATTTAATAAATTCTCTTTTGCTGTTAAAAAAAAAAAGACAATTTAAACTTCTATTTTAAGTGAGTGATAACTAATTTAAAGAGCGAAACACCATTGAAATATGTCATATGATAGTGTTAAACAAAAGTCCATTATTCAAATTAGTGTTGTTGAAAATAACGCCAAAGACTAAAAATTTAATTTTTTGAATTTGTACAAAGAAAATTGTAACAAGACTTTACGAAAACCAAAACAAAAACCAAGACACTCTCGAATCTCAATTGTCATTTAAAATTGAAATAAGAGAAATAAATATTTGAGATACAGTGAAATAGTAAAAGATGTGTCAAACACAAGATATTGTTTTTGATCGAGATTAGGGTATCCACCATCAAACTTATTGATTATTCTTTTTATTAGATTGGAGGCACCTTAAAGAGTGAGATAGCTGACCCAGAAAATTAAAGTTACTTTGTACTAAAAACGAGGATCGAACATTCGATCATTGATTAAAGGAGGATGAGTCATAACCATTCAACCACATCCTTTAGATTAACAAAAGACATTGTTACATTGAGTTGGAAAAATAAATTATAATATGGCTATAAAGTAGTAATATACTTTGTTTACGTATGTAAGAATTACCAATCAATGTAAAAAATGAGCATGCATGAAATGTATTATGTGTGGGGCCATTCAATTGTTGGAGTTGCAAATTGTGGAATGCCAAAGTTTGTGGTTGAGTTGAGCGTGGGTTAACTCCACTAAGAATTTTGTGGAGTATCCACTCTTTAAATTTGTATGTCCTATATATAGTGTGTACTTACTCACTTCTCTAGTGTCCTTATTCTTCATGATGAATAGCAATTCTTTTCATCATAAAGATGAAAAGAAAAGGATGATATTGTGACTTCCTTTTTTCTCTAGTGGTTATGAAATTTCAATTTATTTATTTATTAATATCTATGAAATATCATATGGTTGAAGAATCTCTCTTGTACACGTTTTGGAAATAGTGGGATATTGTGGAATCAATAGTGAAGGTTAATTGTACAGCAATAAAAGTAATAGGTTGGTAACACTTTATTACAGTACTTACTAGGATAACAACCATCCCGTGTCTAAATCAAACAATGTGAGAAATAATTGTAGGCACCAAAATTTTGGCCGAATAAAAAGACTGAGAAAGACTTAAATTTAGTTATAAATTTATAATATGATATTTTTCATATAAATATTTGCCTAATTTAGCTGGTCAGAGGAAAATCTCATATCATCAAGATATATATATGATTGAGGTTCGATCCCTGATCACTTCACTTTGTGTGTGTGCGTTTATGATAACTTTGTCATCTCATTTATGTACAAAATTAAGATACGTACAATTTTTTTTGAATTGTGTAAACTTTAACAATTTTAATTTATTTTACAAATCTATGTGTTTTTAAGGCCTTAATTTTTTACTTTAAACATCTACACGTGTTAGGCCGATCCTAACAATTTCACTAATCGTAGTGGAGATTGCCAATAGTCACAACAAACTAATTAATGTAAATGTAGAGTGATCTCACCTGATTAGAAGGAATGACCGCTTGTGTTCCGTCGCACAAGTTTGCTGAAGCAGAAGAGGGGGTTGTATCTGTAAGGATTCCGATGCTCAAGTCAATGAGAGTAGGAGCAGCGAGTACAGAGGTGGAAGATAAGTTACCTGGCCATTTCAGATAATGACATAGATATATCCAGCGATGGGTCAAAGCCATTAATGAGGAGGCGTGCGATCCGTCCCTGCTATTAATGGCTGTCGGAATGTTGACTTGCAATATTGACGAGCAGTAAATGTTCAACATCCTAATGTCGACTGTTATGAATCCATAGCGGTGACTCAGATGTATAGGCGCGCCAGGTTGGCCCTACGAGCATGGGCCTGCTCGAGCAAATGAAGTATTAGGCCTGGTCGTTGCCAGGTCCGGTCTAGAACATAGAGAAAGAGAGTGCAAATACCTTTTAAAAAATATATTATGTCGGTTCTCAATTATAAGACTCTTTTATAAATAAAATTATTTATAAATTTAAATTCCTCTATAAAATTTTAAATATATTTATTAATCCTTTTTCAAATACATCCTTAACACTACCGATTTACATTAAAATATGAAAAATCAAACATTAAATATATTTAGATAATCCTAATTATTTATAAATAATCTTATAATAAGAGTTTTGAACTTTATAGGATGGCCCAGAATCATTTTTGGGAACTTTATACACAAATTTCTATTTAGATTAACTTTTACACCATGTCTCCACTAAGTCAATGGAACAAATCTGTTGTCAAACATTTTCTCATTTCAGCTTCTTTTAGAACGGATAATCAAATGTGTGTAGATTATTTATATTTGATTAATCTCTACCGTAGTGGTGTTGACTGTTTGAAGAAAGTTTGTGAGTTTAGACTTATTATCAGCCTAGGTTATCGTTCTATCGTGTCCCTTCAACTTTTGACTCAAAGAGTTGTTCTTTAGATTTTGATAGGCATATCACTTTTGATTCGAGATCGGAAGTTGGTGGTCATAAAGTTGAAGAGTCTCTTCTAAGAATGAGATTAGAAGCAGACCTCTTTTAGATAGTGTAAGTTTTAAGTTATCGCCTTTATTTTGTAAACTCCTATTTTAGCGGTCTATGTTCGTCTTAAACAAAGACTCAGTTTTATTAATAATATATTTGCCCATTCAAATTAAAAAAATATCCATAGTTATTTTTGAAAGGATTTATAAGAATATGCTTAATGGCAAACATAGTATAAACATACTTTTAACAAATAAAACCATTGATCACTAATTTGTAGCAAAAATGGAGCATATTGAGTTGAGGTACGTATGAGCAGCAAGCGTGCTTGGTGCGTACTGGTTACTGCCTACTGACCTGTCTCACCACTATGTTCCTTACCTGTCTCCACTGTCTATTGCTTTCCCTCAACTTAGTTTCTTCCTTCTTTCTTAGAAAAAGAAGACAAATCCAAGACACAAAATGCGCACAACATGAACATATATAGCGACAAACTCATTGTCAATATGATGGCTGCTTCTACTTCCTTAGTGCATGCTGCTTGGTGCTCACAAGACCACTTACATTTTCCTCATGCTCTTTTAATACTCTTTTTCATCTTAAATATAAGCAAAAATTGTTACTAAATATAACTCAATCTCTTGTTAATAAATTTTCCAAATCTTAACAATGATATGTTAATATGTTATAGAAGAAAATTGCTTGGAACAATGGATGGGAATTTTTGTATGAATAAAATTAAATAGGAATTAAAATTACTAAATGTTAGTTAATCCGGTGGTAAAGGTGATTGAAGCAAGACTCGGTAAGAAGAGTCACTGTTTGATCCCTGCAACTGTATTTGGGAGAGGACTTAAATTAGCCATTTGGTGTCAGAATTTGTCCCGAACTGGCGAACTCTAGACTACTAGGGTTCCCTTTCTTTCTTTTTTGGTACATCAAAAATTATAAATTACTCGCGCTAGGGATCGAACTCTGGACCTCTTCCTACTCAACTCATATGTCCCCCAGCTCTTACAACTTGAGCTATCCTACGGGGACAGGGTTCCCTTTCTCTAAGAACTATAGGATGAAAACTAAAAAAAATTAGGAAATAAAATTGATAACAAAAAATTCAGAAGAACGAAGTTTGAAGAAATCTTTTAGATACATATTAAAAATGAAAGTGAATGTATTTAGAGTAACGAAAAATATTTTAACTTTATTTATTACATATGCTCATATATCTTACTTTATTAATTCCACAATATAAATTATTTTTAGTTAATAAAACATGAACTTAGGAAAATAATTTGCATTTATCAATAGTATACATTTTCTTTTTAAAATTATCTTTCAAGTACTACATTCGTTTTTGATAAATAATCATCTTTTAGTTATTAAAAGAGAGAAATAGTTAATCTCTTAAGTTTTTTAATAAAATATTTTTTTTTATAAAAAAAAAAAGGCTTAAACATATATTTGGTCCCTGTATGTACACCAATTTTTCGTTTTAGTCCCTGTATCGAAAATTTTGACAAAATAGTCCCTGTATCGCGCTTTTTTTTTTACGTTGGTCCCTGCCGTCCAATTTCATCCAAGTGGCAAACGTTTTGCCACCTGGACCCTGCCACGTGGCCAAAAAATGTTGCTGACTGGATTAGAGGGACCAAAACCAAAAAATTGAACTAAATGCGGGGACCAAAATTAAAAAATTGAACTGAATGCTAGAGGGACTAAAACCAAAAAATTAAACTAATTGCAAAATGACCCATTTAAACTCTAAATTCTTAAATTGAAATTTGTTTCTCTACTCTTCTCTTCTCATCAACCTTTCAACAGAGAGACTCATTGCTAAAAAAGATTATCTTGATGATTTCCCTTTCAACGATCCGGATCAACAAATGTCCAACCGTGGTGGTTTTCTCGACGCGCTTTCTGATCACGTTGTCAACATTCGCAATGCCTCTCATAATTTCATCAAAAAACTCATCCAAATGGGACGCAATGATCGACGCAAAATTATTTTTGCCATGAAAGTTGGTTTATGAGAAGAGAAGAGAAGAGAAGAGTGGAGAAACAAATTTTAATTTAGGGATTTAGAGTTTAAATGGGTCATTTTGCAATTAGTTTAATTTTTTTGTTTTAGTTCCTCTAGCATTCAGTTTAATTTTTTGGATTTGGTCCCTGCATTAAGTTCAATTTTTTGGTTTT